>CM057833.1:56669586-59169586 GCA_030068075.1 Paguma larvata | reverse complement strand
GGGCTTGAACTCACAAATCATGAGATCATGACCTCAGCCGAAACCAAGAGTCAGACGCTTAACGAACTGAGCCACCCAGGCACCCCAAAGGCAGTAATATTGTAGTATCCTTTTCTTCTAAGCTATGAAAGATAAATGCAATTCTTGATTTTATTCTAAAGTTCTTCATGTGTGTAGTGATATTTAATGTGCTTATAAAATCCATTCTTACATCTTTTTGTTTGGTGGGATTTTCCAGTTTTAATTATGAAGTACATTGAAATGTGTGGCTCTGTCATTTAAATTATGGGGATACAGCCAGAAATTGAACTTCAGATTTATCCAATAAAAATATATATATACCATTGACTCTACTGATATATATTTCGAATTCCTCATACTCACTAATTCATTAACTTTCAGAACAGTCGCAAAGTAATTTTTTTTTCTATTGAATGTATACAAAACAATTGACCCTCAATACATCTCAACAAGAAGAGCACCCAAGAATATTTCTATTGTTCTCATAGTGGGATAGAGGCCTTAGAGATTTGGAAGGTGAATATTTGCATCGATGTTAGTTCATGAATAGCGATAATATTTTTGCGCTCTGAAGTAAAACTGAATATATGGATATCAGGTTCTTTCTGGTTATCCCAGCTACTGTCTAGCTTTGTGAGTTACTAAGAGTGCATAAAAGGAATAGTGCGTAGAGCTCATAATGTCTTTTGTCCCCAGAGACCGATTTCCTTTGTTGATAGTGTTTTGGTGTGTATTTAGAGCAGAAAAATATAAGGTTCTGTCCTCCAGTAGTGCGCTGTGGTGTGTGTGTGTGTGGGTGTGTGTGTGTATGTGTGTGTGTGTGTGTGTGTGTATAAATGCAACTGAAATTACAGTATATTAAGATTCTACTTCTGTTTTCTTATGTGGCTATTAAAAAATTATTTCCATCCCCACCCCCCAAATCAGAATTTGGGTATTTGTACCACCCTGCCTTTTATGACGGTGTGTTTCAGCGGATAAAGAACTGTGGTTTTATTAGTCCCATATGGAGAAATGTTCTCCAGGTAATATTGCATTTTTTATGATATTTATTATCATAGAGTAATCCTCTTTTGACTTTTGCCAGTAATGAGTGCTCACTGTAGTGGTTAAAAACCAGCTACCCTTGAACTAAACCAGATGGCAACTGATATGACAAATTGAAAAAAGATACAAATAGTCAAATCAAAGTATTTGTACAGTCTTATTCTCCTTTGATTAAAGTTTCCCAGAACCTAGTTATAGAGGAGAGACTAAATTATTATAATTAGTGCTGAGATCTGCTAAGTGATTTTGCCTAACTAAACTAAGAACTTTAAGTATTTAAATGATTGTAATTTTTTTCCTTACTTGTGGAAGAAAGTATTTACTGGCTACATAATTTTCTTTTTCTATCCGTGACTAGTTAGCTTGTTGGCGAGGGTAAGATAATGAATAAACTCGGAATATAAGTTTGAATCTTTGTAGCCTACAAAGACTTGCTCTATTTCTTGGCCCAGATCTTGCATCTCACCTCAAGCTGAATCTTGCCCATGTAATCAGTAAAATCACGGGCCTGAGAGAGGGGATGTAGATGGTGAATCTCACTCAGTCTTCACCACCAGATCTAGAAGGACAATGGCATGCTCTTTAAAAGTAAACCTGTGGAGTAAGATCTGTTCTGTCTTTCGTGGCTCAAAGCAACAGGCCAGGTTTCCACAATTTCTTGAGCTACTTTTTCTGGAATGTCTATTACGTGCCACACATTTTATCTTCATTATTTCTCATCTTCACACCAAACCTGCAAGGTAGTTCTTACCATCGCCATTTTTATACATGAGAATACTGAGCCTTAGCAAGTTTAAGTAACTTGCCTAATATTGAATAGTTAATTTTGATAGGTCTAGGCTTTTGTTTTGGGAGTATTGGGCCCTATCCTGTCACCCTGGAGAAAATTTATTAGAATTACTTTGGTACACTGTAATAAACTAAAGCCATATTAGTTTTCTATTGCTGTGTAAAATATTACCACAAAGTTAGTAACTTAAAACAAGACAATAATTATTTCTCAGTTTTTGTGGTATAAATAATAAATATTTATAATTTATAACATAATTTATACATAACTTATATTTTATAATTATGTTTTGTATTGACATATGTTATAAATAAATATATATATCATATACATATACACGTAACATAATGATGGGAGTGACCTCCCATCACCTTTGCTATATTTTATGCCTTAGAACTGTGTCACAGTCTTATCCATACTCGCAGGGAGGGGATTATATGAAGGCATGGGCCATTGGGGTGTCACCCTAAGGCTATCTAGATTGCCACATGTGCCTATAAAAATAAAGCATTGATTTAGAATATTTTCCCATACTTTCATCCTTTTCTCTTTTTCAATGTTATTTTTTTTGGCAGCTTATTATTCCTATTTTTGCCTGAATATTCTCAAAAGCCTTGATGCTTGTACAGATATTTAAGAAAAAGAGAAATGTCAGTGTTCTCACATCTTTCTCAATGTTAAAAATAATTTATTTCCAAAAAGTATTCAAGTTAATTTGTTTATGGTTGTTTGTGTAAAGTATTGAAAAAGTAAATGGTATTCCAGCACAAAATCATGCAAAAGCATTGAAATAAAAGCTGAGAGGGATTGAAGATTCTAAGTATTCTGACCATGGAAATTTTAGCTGTTTGCTTTTTGTCTTAGTAAGACCTGGGAAAAAGTTTTATTCCAATTGTTTAAGCTCCGATTATTTTTCCTTTCTCTCCTCTCCTCTCCTCTCTTTCTTTCTTTATCCCTTCCTTCCTTCCTTCCTTCCTTCCTTCCTTCCTTCCTTCCTTCCTTTCTCCCTTTCTTTCTTTCTCTTTCTTTTTCTTTCTTTTTTCTTTCTTTCTTTCCCACTCTCTCAGTCTTTTCCTTAATTTCTTCCCTCCCTCCCTTGCCACTCCTTCCTCCGTTCCTCTCTTCCTCTCCCCTCTTTCTTTCATTCTTTCTTTCCTATTTATATTATGGTATGATTGAAACAACCAGACTGAGAGACTTCTCCTTGATTTCTAACTCTACTACTACTAACTGTCTTTAGATGCTTTTGTTTCACTTTCTTCACCTATAAAATTAGGAAGTTAGTGGAACCAAGGTACTGCTGCAAAGACACGTACAGAGAGGCAACCCTGTTGCTTCAGGTAGTATTTACAGGTGTGAGCTATCTGTTAGTCATGATAAAATGCATGTGATTTAATTCTCACTGAGTCCACCTATCACTAACAAACTGACTAAAGCTACTTATGCACACATATGATATATGTAAATAAGAATGGCAGTAGATGTGCTGAACACTTGAGCAATATTTGAAATATAAAAACTCTACTGGTCGCTTGTGGTGGAGAAATGTATTTAGCTAATTTGAAAGAACCAGAGTTAAAGACGAATGAGATAATATAAAGATCTTGTTCCACCAGCCTAGGAAGCTTGCATCAGCACCTGCCCGCAGACCAGGCACGCAGTCATGATGCACTAGTGCTGGATGGACCCCCAATGATCCTTATCTTGTGGCGTCCACTTTCTATCTTCCATGTAGAGGACAGCCCTTCTGTTAGGAGGCTATATTTATTGCATGTAAATTGTTATGTTGTACAAACTTGTTTTGTTTGAGAGAAATCCCATTCTAACTTGGATTCAAAAGACACTGCTTACATCCTCATGATATGGATCATTGTAAAGTAATATGCCTAGCAAACATATAGTCTCATAACTTCAGGCTTTTCTTAAAAAGTCTAATTTGATTTTTGATCATTTCCGTTGTTGCAGAGAGTGAGCTTTTATCTGAGTTTGCTCCCAAACTCTGAAGAGAGACCTGCACTCCTCATACTTATCCTCAGCTCCTCTGTTTGACAGTGATGTGATTCATTTTATGGGTCACACCAATTTGATTGAAAAGAATTAGATTTGGTCGGCAACAAGTATAGCAAATCCCATTTTATACCTTTTTGGTATGTATTCCTTCTTTTTTTATGTTCCTGTTTCATTTTTTGTCTCCATTATGACAGAGGTAATTTAGGTAAAGGGTCAATCTCTTTGTTTACTTTTAAGACTTCACTATTATGATCACGAAATGCTATCTTTTAATGCTATTTCATATTTTACAAGAGAGTTTGCATGTGCTATGTTTTTTAAATGTTTATTTTTGAGAGAGAGAGTTTGAGAAAATACACACTTGCAGGGGTGGGGCAGAGAGAGAGCAGGCAAGAGAGAATCCCAAGTAGGCTCCCACACTCTCAGGGCGGAGCCTGATGCGGGGCTCGAACTCAAGAACTTATGAGATATGACCTGAGCCAAAATCAAGAGTCAGACTCTTAACGACTAAGCTACCCAGACACTTCTGCATATGTTATTTTATTCAATCCCAATAGTGTTCTAACAATGGAGACAGATTATAAGTGATTTATGGATAAAATAATCACTCTGAGACAGCTTTATCAATGTACAAAATAATAACTAATATTTTGTGAATGCTTAATGTGTTTCAGACATTGTTCTAAGCATTTTATAGGAATAAAATGTTTTGTCACACACATCCCCCTATATTTCCATTTTAGAGATGAGGAAACTGAGACTTAGGGTAATCAGGTGGCATGCTCAGAGTCACAGTGAGTCTGAGTGGGCAGAGCTGGGCTTCAAGCCTACACTACTGCATCCAGAGACTAAACTCTCCTGAACACTGCTTCCTGATGATCAATAAATTGAGGTCCTGTGACTAAAACCAGTGCTTTTTGTAAATCCGTGTCCTATATTAACTTTAAAGTGTGGTCTTTATTTAAAAAATCTTAACAAATCCTTTGGCGAAAAGAAACTTGATAATTCTTTTAGCAATAATACGAGCCCCGTTCGAGTTCTAACATTTAGAGCCATGTGTTCTATTAAGAACAACGTGCTATTTCCTTATCCCCCTCTGTTTGGCACCAGTGTTCTCTTATTAGTGTAAAGAGAGAAATCTGGTTGAGCACTAAGACTATATCATTGGTCTCTGGGAATGGTAATCACTCTAGTGTTGCTTAATGCATTCAAAAAACTCTTAAATTTTTAAATACAAGTGGGGAAACAGGGTGTTTTATAGGAAACTGAAGTTAGCCTTATACTCGCAAAGCACTTTAATATGATCGAATTACCCTCTCAACGATGCTCTCTACGCAGTAACATCTCTGATGTCTCACAAACTGTACAGATGACACGAGGTTAACAGAGTGCTGTTGCTGGTATTCGGATAGCACAAACCAGAGATGCTGTGCTGGGACTCTCGCGTAGGTTTCCTATCCTCCAATTGCTTCTTCTTTTGCCACTGGAAATTGCCAAAGAATTCCTCCATTAGTTTTATGGTATGGTCATGCAACCTTCTTCTACCTGAGTAATAGAGGAAGCCTTTTTCTTTCACTGGAACAATTGGACTTAGAAACAGAAAACAGAAGGGTTCATGCCCTAGTTCTGCCTATAGTAGTTGAGTAATGGGAGAACTCTTTCATCTTTCTTTAGGTCACAGTGCTGCTGTGATCACAGTTAAACAAACCACAGATAGACCAGACAGGCAGAAAGAAGTCGAGCCACAGAAATACTCTGTAAGTGAGCTGCTTTATCTGGTTTATCAGTGTTGGGTATCAGAATTGTTCTCACAGTAACTAGTGATGAATACCAAGTCCTAAAATTTAAATATGCCTGGAGAAGGTCCTTTACCATCTGACTTTACACAGTTAATGAGACTTGTTTGAAAATGATTTTCTAATTTGTTCAGTCTAAGGAATTAGTGAAATTATTTCTTCTACCTTCCCTCCCTCTCTCTGCTAAGAGAATTATTCTGTTTTAGTTCAGACCAGATTTCTGAAATTATTAAGGTGTTGTTAATTTTTTTCTGCCTGTCTCAATTTGTACATATGTTGTAGATATTTGCTGAGTGACATTTTCAACATCTATCCTTCCTCCAACTGATTAAAGGATTTTTTATCTCTGATTTTGCTCTGGAGGACATATCCACTGCAATAGGATCAACCCCCAAAGCAATGGAACCATTAATCAAGAGGCTTGCCCTTTGTTAGCCGAAATGCCCACAGTCCAAGCCAGCTAGTTTTTCTCTCTTTAAAATTTGATTCCTTAAGACGAGAACCAAAAAGAATAAACATGGTTGGCATCGATTGATCCTGTCGGTGGCACCCTAAAGAAATGTCTAACTAGTTCTTGATTCCAGATTCCTGTCACTGCTTTTCCTGAACTATTTGAGCTGGTTTTTAAAAATCCTTTCTTTTAATTCTATGTTCTATGCCATATACATCCTCTAAAAGCCTTTAGCTAGCCCTGGTTTCTGTTGCCTGCCAAAGGTTTTAACTGATATAAGAATATAATGTAATTGTTCATCCACATTTACCTACAGCTGTGCATGCAACAAGTGTACCTAACAGAGTTCTCTTTTCATTTTTGTGTCTATCTGTCCCCATCTCTGTGTTCTGGTTTTTTCCTCTTTCTTTCTTTCTTTCTTTCTTTCTTTCTTTCTTTCTTTCTTTCTTTCTTTTCTTTTCTTTTCTTTTTTCTTTTCTTTTCTTTTCTTTCTTTCTTTCTTTCTTTCTTTCTTTCTTTCTTTCTTTCTTTCTTTCTTTCTTTCTTCTTCTTCTTCCTTCCTTCCTTCCTTCCTTCCTTCCTTCCTTCCTTCCTTCCTTCCTGTCCTGTCCCTGCTGGTATTTTTAGAAAGAAAACTATATCAAATTATTAGGTCTACACTGAAAATAATTCTTACATTGGGCAAAAAGCATAGATATAATTTATTTTCTACTAATCATATTGTCTTACAACTCATCCAGGGAGATTGTCTATTTGTTTCTCTCCTGTAGCTATGTAGGTTGCAAAGCGCCTAGTACAGTCTGGTCAAGCCGTCTTAAATGTTTAACTCTCAATAACTTTGAGAGTTGTAATAAATTGTTAAGGTGTTTAAACCAAGCCTGAAGACAACAAAGAAAGTTCTCTAAAAAAGTGGGATAGTTGACTGTATGGCCTTAAGCTCTTAGATGTTTTGAGCAACTTTCTGGCCATTGTATCCTTGTTGCTGTTGGACAGTAGTGTTAGATGGGAAGACGGGCTCACAACTATAGCAGTACTCTGCTTACACTGTCCAAGCACGGGATATTAACATGAGGAGGCTCTTCTCAGAAAAAACAAAACACAAAACAAAACAAAAAACAAAAAACAAAAAAAAAGAAACACCGAGATGTTGGTGCATGGAGAAGCAACCTTAAATAATATGAAAAAAACAGAGCTTTTAAAACAAACTTCCTGGCATATATTCATATCAGAGATCAAAAGAAAGAGGTTCTAGATGCAAACGGAATGCTAGAACCTAAGTGAAAAGTGGACTATTGTTAAAACACTTTCCTTTTAGACATAGTCACTCGCCCAGAAAAACTCAGTAGTCTTGGACTCACACTTGAACATGAATAGTATGGATTTAGGCACCCATATGTATGTAATTTCTACAAGTATGCTTGAATAGTTATTGTTTAAACAGTCTAATGTTAATACTCTAGAACTCAAGAATTGCCCTACTTTCTCTGGTAACTCCCGAATTTACATTATCATTGGCATATCAGGTAATAAAAGTACTTTTATTCGTTCTTGGCATTCATCATACATTAGGAGGCATAGGGAAGAAAATCATGTTTTAGAAACACATTTCTTTAACACAGGACAGTAATTTGTTCTGATATTTTATATGTGGGCTTTCTTTATGTTTTCCTATTTTAAATTATCACTGTAATGTCTGGAAAGGGGAAGACTAGATAATCTCTAGTTGACTGAATGGTCGAATCCCTTTAGCAACTTGCAGAAAAATCCTCTTGTGTTCAGAATTAAATGTAGCAAGTTATCAGGGAGTAACACCAGGACTATCACCAGAATGGCTTTATATATATACCTATATGTATATATAAAAATATATATTTAATATATATATGAAACACACATATACACACAAGGAAACTTAGCATAAAATAATAGACAAAAGTGAATCTCCTAAAATAAGGCCAAAAATTCATACTGCAGCAAGGCTGTGATTGAAGCGTCATCCTGAAAAATAAAACTAATGATATAAGTAATTTTATTCCACATTTAGCAAAATTTGAGCTACAATTAAAGGGAACAATTAGTCCTTAAATATAGAATTGCTTAAGCACTATATATTCTTTAACATTTAGACGAAATAGTATGATAGCATTACCTGGTATCTTAAATTCAACTTTGACATTTTCAGCAACGTCATAAAAACGATCAATGTTATAAAATATACCAGAGTGTCATCATTTTTTCCAAGAGCCACTTCTTATGGTATCGGACTCAAAGCATTACCATTTGAAGCACCTTGTTGATGGTCTCTTCTTCAATTGTTTACTGGTTTAAACCAGCCTGATCTTTAAGACAGAGGCTCTGCTGGCGATTCTAACAGTAGCTCTAAGATCACTTACACCACTGTTATTAAATTTTGCTCTTTTTGCAGTTTTGAAATTTTGCATATATCTGTGCTTTGTATTTAGGTGTTTTTTTTTTTTTTTTCATAATGAACCAGGAGATAATGTTACCCTAAAGAACAAGATTTATGCTAATATTAAGAAGGATGGACGCTTGAATGCTTTTTTTTTGTTCAAGAACTAGGAATCACAGAGATTAAGGTAGTAAATAGACAATACTCCACTTAAAACATTGAAAAGTCACACAGGACATAATTTAGAATTACCCCGAATTATCGATTAATGCTTGAACGTGGTCAAAGGAATTAACAGTTCATGAACTGAAGCTTCTAATTATTCTTTGCCATTGTTGATAAATCTCAGTACTAGTAAAAACACAGATATGTAGAGCAGACTTATCACACTAAAAACTTTAAAGTGAAATCATCAAATTTATCTGAATTTCTGCTTCCAACTTTCAGTAGTATCTATACTTCATAATTTTTTTTTTTGGATGCCTTAGCTGTCACTGATGACCCCTAGCTATAGAACCTCATGATCCACTTTCCCCCTGTGGACTTTTATGGCATGGATTGATTTCTGACCACTACTTGAGTAGGATGAACGAATAAAATAAATGAACAATCCTTCAAGATGTGTGACACAGCTCAGAAACAATAGCTTTCCTTTATATTGATTGTTGCCAAATCCCATGTCTAGTAATCATGATTAAATAGCCTACCTGACTGCTGGGGAAAGGAATGATTTATCTTATACTTTGAGTATTAGTTGTCAGTCACACCATTAATTGTATTATGCTTTCAGTTTGATATCTGTATTGAATTTTGGCTTCATTAGAGCTTTGTATCTAAAGTGCTGGGTAATCGTGATTTGCCTAAATAAAGTCTCATGGAAAGGACTGGAGAATGAGATGAGTGTGACAGATCATTGAGGTTACCATCATTTTTTTCTTCCCTAGAAAGGACATTATCTCCTTTCTCTCTTTTCTTTATTCTATCCACGTATACATAAAGTCCACTTTCATATTCCCTTCTCTTTTTGACATTTTCTCTCTTTGTACCATCTCTCCCCTCTCTGTGTCTTTTACAGTTGAATTTCTGTCTTCAGTTATTATCATTATCTTAATGATCATCAGCAATCTCTTCAGAGTGGGACCATGTATGATTTGGTCAGTTGTAACAATGTCTAACACTGCCAGGGTACTATACTTAGTATATTTACATTTTCATTTGCAACCACAGGACACGGGGACTATGAGTAACATCCCCATTTTACAGATGACAAACTGAGGCACGGAGAACTAGATCATAAAGGTAGTAACAATGGCACCAGAATTTGAACGCAGGCAGTCTGGTAGCAGACTCTATGAGATTAAGAACTATGCTCTAGAGTATTTCCTAGAATAAAGGGAAAAAAATTATGGTTAGACTTCCCACAGATTTTTACAATTTAACAAATTATAATGATCCAATGTGAGCACAATATTGGAAAGTATCACTTGCCATAGATTTTAGATGACTGGAAAAGATAGCTGATCTTGTGGACTTCCTTTTCTCATTGAGAACAGCAGTAAAGGTGTTCACATTCTATTTATTTATTTATTCATTTATTTATTTATTTATTTAATATTATGAGTCTATATAAACTCTTTATGGGAATCTTCAAACCAGTCATTTCATTTATACAGACAAAAGATGCAGCTGAGAAATCTAAATATGTATCCAAATGCAGTGAGATTATTATGTTTTTCCCCTAGTAAGCCTTCTATTATTCTTCTGGAATTTCTCTTTTCTGAGTAATGGCTCTTTTGTTGCTGAGGCTTGTCCTGAGTTATTCATTGACAGCTGCAAAACTGCTTTGCCAAGTTAAAAATAAAATCTGTATTTTGAAAGATACTTATTTGTTAAACATGAGATGATTTATTTAGTTGCCTGTTTATAACAGTTCTAGAAAGATGTAACTTTAGGAATATATTTTTATCTGAAATCACTATTAAGAGTTCATTATATCCTTTCATGTTTAGGATTTTGTTCTCTCATTTTTATAACATCCTCTGCAGTTAAATGCTAAAAAAATGGACTCGTTTTTTTCCTTATTGGCTTTATTCTCCTCATACCCTTCTTTATCAGTGTCCCCCCTTAATTCTCCACCATCATTTAGATAGATAATCAAATGAAAATGATCTAATAAATACCAGCTAAGAGTTCAAAACAGTGGTAGACCTTTCAACCTAGCATTTACCAAACTCAGCAGTAGTGCTCTATCTTTCCTGACTTACTTCATTTTGTATTTCTTCAGAATAAATCATCTTACTGTCGCATAGAACAGGAAAATGACTTTAATATTCATAATCACCTTCCTAGAGCTTAAGATAGCATGGGGAAATGCAAGAGATTTATAAGCAGTTATTTAATATAGAATGAAAAAAAAATCTATGAATGGAGAAATTAATGAAAGAAATGCTTGACCGTTGGCCTCACTGTTTTCTGCAAAGGCAATTTTGTTTGTTTGAGCCACTTTCAAGGTTTCTTTCCTCTTCCCTCATCTCTCAGATTGTAGCTTTAATGATCTTTACCCAGTATGCTATATGCATATTGAGCATATTTATTAGTTGTCCTTGAAATATAAGAAAAATTGTGTTCATTTTCTATATATTTTTTAAAATTCATATGTAACGTTGAGTGAATACAATGACATTGTAACTATTTTTGAGATTTTATACACAACTTAAAGTCGTATTTGCCTCTTAGTTTGCCGCAGGGACAGATGTTGGGCAGTTCTTCTTAGATGACTCCTGGATCCCCTGTATTCCGGAATACTGTTACATTGCTGGGCAGCTGGCAGCAAGTACCAAGTGCAGCAGTGCTAGTGAGGCCAGTCTCTGTGTCATTGCTGGTAGAAAGAGCAGGCTTGGGTTTTTCCCCAGGGGGAAGAGCCTGAGAGGATAGCATCCAAGAACCCTGGGGGTCTGCATTGGAAGATTCAGCAGGTAGCTTCATCTACAGAGATCTCCAATTCTCTGGAGTGGTGGTGAGGGATTCACATTAATGTATTTATGTTCCTAGTCCTTATGGTACATGAAGAATTAAGGAGAAGCTGAAATATGGGCTGAGTTCAATTTTCCTTTGAGGCAAAGGACCTCAGAGGAACTGAGATACTTCTGCTTGGTGACAACTGGGGAATGGTGCCTTGATGCCTTATATCTGCCAGCTCACAAGAGTTGAGACAATTTGCACTTTTATATTTCATTGGAGATTCCTTACTTAAGGTACCCAGAAGTGGGACCTGAGATCCAATAAGCAAGTAAGTGAAAATACCACATATTCTAACAAAGATTCAAGAGCTATTGAGAGGAATCATAAACAGAACACCCCAAACAGGTGGCGTCTGATGAAACTGAGGTGCAATAGAGTATAAAAATGTGAACCAAAATTTAAAAATGATAATTATGAGAACACATAGGGAGGCAGAGGCAAAACTCACTAAATATTCACATGCTATACTCTTTAATCAGTTGTGGGCAATGGATTCTAAACAGGTCATTTCTAGACTAAGACAATGAAGAGTTGATGAAGTACTTTCACCTTGCTCTTTTCCTGCCACAGTGACCTTGGAGACCACCTATTCCACATGACAACTCTATCAACTGGAGGAAGACCATCAGACATATATTGAGTTGCAGCATGTGTGAGAGAGAACAAAACTCCAAAACCTAACTTCAATTATATTAAGCAATTGAGATTTCTCAATTTGTCTTTTGTCATAGCATAGTCTAGTACTACCCTGGCAAATGCTAACATTCCTTCTTTACATTGGGTGGTGTTCTAATGTAACTTCTTCTCTTACTTCAAGTCACTTGAGCACCAAGCAATCAATTCCATAGATGGTTGGAGGACTTCAATATTTAGGAAGGTACGAAGGTTCTCTTTACTCTGATAGGCAGATTTTAGGGCATTGCTTCTCAGACTCTAATGTACATGTGAATTAACTAAGGATCTTGTTAATATTCAATTGTGATTTAATCTGCATTTCTAGCAATATCCAGCAATGCTAGTGCTGCTGACCATGGTGTGACACTTGCACAGCAAAGTTTTAGGAGGTTTATAGGAAGGTGGTCTCACCTGGTCTCTCAAATGCTTGAGAAGTAGTTACAACTTTGAACTGTTTAATAAGACTTCAGGTGGCAAGACTTAGGCTGGTTCCACTGAAATTGATCTATGTGTGTATGATTGGCCTCATTGTTGGCACCATCACTTCTTTCTCTGTTCTTCCTCCTCCCACCTTTTTTTAAAAACAGTTTTAGCAGGCAGGAGAAGTTGGGAGCAAGAGAAAGTGCAGTCTGATTGAGCTAGAAGCAGAGCATGCCGTTCAGCTGGCCCTGATCACATGTTGGCTTTAATACACCAGAGGTCTGTATCTTCTGAAGCTTAAGTTTCCTGGGGCAATACCATGAAGGAAATATTTGACTTGAAGCACAAATGAGCTACTTTTTGGAAATTTTAGGAATGTACTTCAATATACTCAGCTGTTCAACTGGAGTCAATGAAGTACTTACTGTTGTTAGCTCTGTGAGTATGAATAGTCACAAAGTCTGGGAAAAGTAGATATTCCATCAGTTGTCACTATTCCCCAGCCACAGAGAGCCACCATTGCTGCAGCAATGCCATTGTATTAATATTTAGTTAACTCTATGGCTATGGCAGCCATTTCATTTCTAAAATACATGCCTATTTTTTTAATGTTTATTTTTGAGAGAGAGAGAGAGAAAACACACTTGAGCAGGGGAGGGACAGAGAGAGAAGGAGACACAGAATCTAAAGCAGGTTCCTGGCTCAGCGATATCAGCACAGAGCCTGATGCAGGACTCGAACTCAAGAACTGCGAGATCATGACCTAAGTCGAAGTTGACGCTTAACTGACTGAGCCTCTCAGGCACCCTAATACATGCCTATTTTTAAGTAATTAGTGACTTTCTTTTTACTAGGCAAAGCAACTTTCCCTAACACTTACTCAAAACTTGGTGTTAAATCCAGAATTAGGGAAACGACAGTGATCTTTTCATTGGAATGAATGAAGACTAAGTACTGCGTGCCTTGCTGGTAAAGGTAGGAAAAGACTCAAGTTGTTTAGATCCATAGTCTGAACTATGAGGGGCAATCGTTTTTAACCTCTTTGCATTATAGAGAATTGCACAGAAATTAATATTGTCAAAAAACTCTAACAAGGAAGCTTTCACAGTCTTTTCCTTTCTTATTTTTTTCTATTGTTATTATGTGTCTTCTCAAGGATTTTAAAGCGTTTCGACATATTTTTGCAAACTCACACTCCTTACAGTCTACTTATATTCATCAAATCACCAGTGATTTTTCTGAGTTCAACTCGCTCTTTATAGTAGATATGTGTCAGGTCATGGCTGCTGTTTTAAGTCAGTTAGCTCTGATTCTAGGGATTTTATTCTTTCTGAGATGTCATTATGTGGTATATGAAAATTTTCAACAATCCTGGAATTGTCCCATGCACCATGTATATATAAATTTTCAATCACTACACCTGAGTTCAACAAATGTCACATTGGTTTAATTTTTTTCTAAATCAGATGAAATCTGACTGTGAAATTCTACTGGTAAAGGAGATGAGAATGTCAAATTTGGATTTGGGGTGGCCCTGCATTCTACTGATATTTGTGCAAAATCCAAAAGATTTAGAAGACAACTAGAAAATGGGAGAAATCCTATTAATTTTCAGTTCCGTGTTATTTCTGAGATCCTTTCTTTTCCCTTTTTTCATTTTGAGGAGAAAACCTCAAAATGTTCACGCCAATGTTAGACGAGGATATTCTTGAGTAACTGGAGCCCTGGTACAGCCACTACATAGGAATTTCTCTTTGAAGTTATATGACATCTTCGAAGTTCTCTGTGGAATGACTATGGTAAACTTTATGTAGGAATCCTACCCCTCAGAAAACATGCTTTCTTTTTAGTATCAGGGGATCTTTTCCTCTCTAAGGATGAGCAGCCACTGCCTCTGTCTTACTAAGTATGTCCCTTTATCTACCATCCCTTTCATTCAGGTAGGAGAGGAGTTACTAGAAGTGACAGATGATAGGATATGGAACAAAAATGGAAGGATTGGCTTTTCATGTGAGTCTGGTCCTTGGCCTCAGCTGAGGAGGCAGAGTAAGCATGTGAAGAGCGTGGTAGGTGGATGATGTGGTAGTGTATACCTTAAGAATTTCTTATTGCTTAAATTTCTTAGTGAAGTTAGAAGCAAGGTCCTTACCTGGGAGTGAAAATGGAGGAGGAAGTATTAGAGAAGAGAAAAGATTGTGACTCATCAATTAAAAAAAAATGATAGAGTAAATGGAGTAGCAATCTGTAGAATGTTTTCTTGGCAGCACTGTGGTTTATGGTCATGTATTCAAAGTGACACTGGCCATAGTGGTAGTTTCTTTTCCCTTCTACATTTGACTTTAGAGGTGGATAATGTGTTTGTAGTCTACTGGAAAGAGGAGCAAAAGACTCAAGGGAGTGATTATGATCACTCACCGACCATGAAACACAAGATGAGTATGGTGACAAATTGTTAGGATTAATAGATTCAAGGGGACAAAGGATAGTTGGAGTCATGGTATTAGAAGGAATGACCTGGGGAAAAAGAGATGGGGGTCAGATTATGGTGTATAACATTGATGTATGGAGGGCTCCAGTTACTGGTAGTGATAGGATTTGGAAATAATAATCCTTTTTCACTAAGGAAAACTATGGTAGTAATTATCTAGCACTACACTGTCTAATATGGTAGCTGTTAATGACGTGTGGACATTTCAAATAAAAATTATATTAATCACGATTCGATATAATTATACATACTGTCCAGATCTTGTCCCTAAATACCATTCTCTACTAAAAGTAACAGGAGATCTTTAAAGAAAAAGACAGTTCTAGATCTGGGGCAGGAAAATCAAACAAAACAAGATGAGCCTAGTGCCTTGGTGTCAGAAAGAACTATCCACAATGAATTAACAGACATAGATAAAGATGGAATGTACAGAAGAGAGGATCTCACGACAAACAAGATCAAGCGTAGGTCTGGTTTGAGTTTCAGCTAAGAAGAAAGGAAATATGAAGAAGAAACAATAATCAAAGTATGATTGAAAAAGTCCCAGAAATGGTTATAGAAATAGGAAGACCAAGAAATTCCTAGCAGAGAAAGTACAATGAAATCCACATCCATCCATGCAATAGTGAAGGTTCAGAATATCAAAGTTCAGACAGCGAAAATACAAAATGCAGTTAGAAAAAGAAAAGCAACAGACTGATTATTCAACACCAACAATGAAACCAGAAGCTAGTGGAAAATTATCTTCTGTACACCAAAAATGAATATATATAAACTTAAAAGTCCACAACCAGCAAAGATACCCATCAAGAATGAAGGTAAAATAAAGACATTTTTTGAATAGTAAGACTGAGAGTTTGTCACAGCACTCCCTCAATACACACCCGAAATGTGTTTTCGATCAGAAGGAAATAGACCTCAGTGGAAAGTTTAGGAAACAAGAAAGAAACAAAAAGGAAAACAATAAAAATGATAAATATGTGGGTTAATCTAAATGAATATTGACTGTGTACAACAATAGCTACAGTATCTTACAGGGCTTAATGCATGTAAAGAAATAAAATACATAACAATGAAAGAGCATAGGTTGGAAAGGAAATAATTGAAGTTAAAGAGATACATGTTCCTTACATAGTCAGGGAGGAGAAAAAAGAACTACCAATCAATTCTAATTTTTTATAGGTAAAAGATACATGTTTTAATTTCTATTGCAATCACAAAAAGACCTAATAGAGGAAAAGAAACTCTTTTCTAACTAAGGAAAACTACAGGAATAATTATGTAGTACTACATTGCCTACAATTGTCTTACTCTAAGTCTCAAAATACATAGACAAAAACTGACAAATTCAAACAGCTTAGACAAATCCACAATCATAGTATGAGATTTTTTCAAATGTCTCTTTTAGTAGTTGATTAAACAACAGATTAAAAAGCAAAGATATGGAAAATTTGAACAACATAATTAGCACACTTGATCTCGTGAATATTTATAGAGCATCCACCAACATCTGTGGAATACATAATCTATTAAAGCAAATATGGAACATTTTTTAAATGACCATATGAAAGGCCTTCAAGCAAATCTTAACACATTTCAAAAGATTACATTCAGACAAAATATGTTCTATGCCAGAAATAAATGAGAAAAAGATAACTAGAAAATTCCTAGATGTTTGAGAATTAAGTACTATATTTCATATATTAAAGATAATACACTTTGACCTACTTTTACTTATATTTTTTGAGTTGACAGATGAAGAAAAATGTTTTGAGTATTAAAATTTTTAATAAATACCACTCATTATAACTTGTTTAAAATTAATTAATTATATAACCACTTCTCATTTCAGTGGTGGAGTTATATTTTAAGGAGGATTTTGCTCAATGGAGCTGGAATCCGTTTTTTTTTAAATGGATTAAAATTTAAAAAATTAAATATTATTAAATTTATCTTTAAATTTTTTTTAACGTTTATTTATTTTTGAGAGAGAGCAGAGTGTGAGCAGGCGAGGGGCAGAGAGAGAGGGAGACACAGAATCCAAAGCAGGCTCCAGGCTCTGAGCTGTCAGCACAAAGCGGACACAGAGCTTGAACTCACAAACTGTGAGATCATGACCTGAGCCAAAATCAGACACTTAACTGACTGAGCCACCCAGGCGCCCCTTGAATTTATCTTTAAGAGTCACTAGCAAGTTTATTCTGATTAAGTAACACCAAACTGGCATCTCTAAATGTATATAGTACAAGGCGCATGCACACATATAACATTTATATGTGTATGTATTTAAGGAAGACCCTAGATTTTCTAGATTAATATTTCAAACTACCAGATTGTTCTAACTTGAATGTTCTAGTAAACTTATAAAACATATTTAAGTTTTTTTCCATCTTTCAAAATTCTAAGATTTTTCATAGTTTAATTTGTAATTTTATTATTTTATTACTAAATATTCACATTATTTTTTGGGCCCCAAACTGTTTTCTTTAGTTTTGTTTTACTTTCCTTCTATTATTCTATGACATTTTAATCATTCTATTTTGGCATGATTCTAGGTCGAATCATACAAATTTACAGTATTTGTAGGTTAAGCAGTATACTGAAATTTTATTCAGTTCTCCAGAATGACAGTGATTTGTAACTAACTGTGAGTCTCAGCTTCCTTTATTAGTCTGTAGTCTTTTCAGGACAGATACCCTTATCCTCACATTTGAAATCACAGCATCAAGTCCCATAACTAATGAGAATCGACTCTAGGAAATTAAAAATTAAAATTCAATCATTATTTTTTTCCTTCAGAAGGGAAGAAGTCAGACTGTAAAATGATAGAGAAATAGGAATGCAGAATGGATACTTTCTGAACTAAAGCTCTAAGATCCTATTCCTAGTTTATGGGAGTCTCCTGGCTCACAGTCCTTACAGCCTCCTTCCCACATTTCTTATGCTTCTTGGGGAATTCCTTTTATATCTGATGTAACTTTCATTTGAAGTACCAGCATTTAAAATACATATATATCTCTTAGCATGTAAAACACATATGAAGTAAAGTATTACTTTTTAACTTCTTAAATATTTTATTTTAAAATTGTGTACTGAGTTAATTTAGAATGGCATTATAATGACAGAATCTGTTTTCTCTAAATGAAGAACTTTATCTTTGGTTACTTCTCAGAAAGGTCTTTTCTAACAAGATAATGTTAAAAGGCCCTCACAAATTCTAAGGCCAGTTAATAGGTTGCCACAAAACTCAAGCTGAAAAAAAGTATACAGTCCTGCTAAAGTGTTCATTGCTGTATCAAATACCAGCTTTTCCTTATCATTCAGAAAAATATCCGAATATTTCTTAGGAAAAAAATAATTTCACATTATTTATGTGATTTTAGATAACACCTAAATGATTCAAGTTGTTTATGTTCTTGTCAAAATAATTTATTTTGTTGATTTCTAGAAAATTAAAGCAAAAATGTTAATCGTCTCAACTTTGCCTTGTCATTTCTTTTAATTTACTGACTCGCTTATAAATTTAAAGGTGTATTTCACTGGAAATAATCAGTTTGAATATTATCAAAGTAACCAAAACCTCTTTTAATTCAATATTTAATGATGACAGAATAAATGCTTTGAAGATGGGAACACCTGACCAAGAAATGAAGGCAGAACATTCAAAGAGACTGGAGGTATGACTGTATTAAAAAGTTAGGAGAGAACATTCAGTTTATAGGAAGACAAAAGGTGATTTTTAAAGACATGATTGAATCACATCCTGCTTGGAAAACTAATGTATATTTTATATTCTTATAATACGTGCATTAAAAATATAGTTTTATCAACGTTCCTCTTTTTCTTATTTGTATGACTTTAGTTCTAGGAAAATTGTTAGAAAATAGATAGAACTTGCCAATAAGTGTATTTATCTCAATTTCTAATAGAGAATCTAAATTAAAATATGCTAGCATTCACAAACTCATTGTAAGGGTATGAAATTTTGCTACCATTTTCTGAGCATAAATTAATTTATGTAAAACAGCAAGCTTATTATTTGGTACATTGTGGCCAGTTCACATTTCTTAGTTTCCTTTTGGGTTCAAGAGATCTGAGCTCCATTAACTTTACACAGGAAGTACAATTGTATGAGGATAGGCGTTACCTCTAAAGTCTTTCACATAGGAATGATTCTGCCAGATTATAAGGCATGGAGATATGGTCAGGCAGGCTCAATAGACTATGGCATATTTTATTTTCCATGTTAGATTCTCTAGGCATTATTGTTTTGTCATATCAGAAAAAATCTGAAAAACAGAAACATGTTCTCCAATTTGGAAAACTTGTGTCCTGCATTATTCAAAGTTGTCAGTGTCTACCTGACAACTCGGTTTTGGTAAATGCAATCTGAGATACTCCTAATACCCCATCACCGTATTGTTAACTGTTCCAGAGGCAGCAATTCTTGCATATGTGGCCACCCCCATGGGTCATAGGATTTAATGTGACTCAGAACCAGGCTAGAGTTCAGAGATTTATCATGGCCTTTCCATTCGAACCATCAGTTTATTAGAGAAGAAGATACACTTAACCTAGGTTGTACATACCTTGGGAAAAAATTAACTTGTCCAGTGTGAGAAAAGAAGTAGAAAAATTAGAATCTGAACACCTAATTCCCCCGTGTCTAGTATATTTCCTGATGTATGCAGGCATTGCTGTGTGGTCTACTTTAAACAGACTTAACGTGTATATTTTGGGCCATCCTTGGGGTCTCGGTTTTACTTTTTGGTACCATCCACCATCTCTCAACCCAAGACTCTATTCTCCTTGGTACTTGGTATGCAATTTCTATTAAAGCTTTGTCTTCAGTAGAGGGTTTCTCATTCTTCAACAGTCTTTCTCAATAGCATGTGTCTCCTGCCATCCCATGGGTTTCTGAAATAGTCACAGTGTGGATTAGAAACACCTTTAATGCTGCCAGAGGTAATAGAGTGGTCTATGGATTTGAAAGGGATTTAGAAGTCTGTTTCTACTTACGATGTCAGATTCTACTTCCTCCTCTCTAGACAAAGGCTAAGTACTGGTCCCATCAATCCCTTTTCTTTGCAAATTGGGGTCCTGTCTCAAAATGAGCACAATAGCATGGACTCAGTTATTAGTTTTCCTAATGGTGACTATATGCTTTTCCACACAATTCCTGTCCTGATTTCCATTTCCTTACCCTGTTTTCCTATAGGGAAATCCATTATCTTCATCCTGTGGAATAACTACTTCCCCATATCTCTCTCTGGTATATGTCAACATTTACTTTTGATGAACTGTTCTGCTTTCACCCTGAAATTTCTCAGCTGCTGGCTTGCTGTATACCCAAGGATCTGTCTCCTGGGTTCTAATTCATCCTACTAAATAAGAAATTTATTGGAGGCTTCTCTGATTTTGTATTAAAATAAGTCACTGTTTCTCAAAGAATGCAGTATTTGGTAATTAGTTCTTGGCAAATTACTTCCTAAGTCAACACTGAAAAATTGAGTGAAACAATAAACTGATCTTCAATGTGCTCTGCAAAATGCCAGGACTAACCTACCTTTAGTTTCCGCTAATAAAAAATTCTTTTTTTATTAAATCTTTTTAAAAACTTAAGAGCAGTTTAAGGTTCACAACAGAATTGAGGGAAAAGTACAGATATTTCCTACTTGTCCTCTCCCCTCTCATATGCACGGCATCCCTGTTATCAACATCCAATAGCAGAGTGGTTTATTTGTTAGAGTTGATGAACCTTCGTAGATAGTCATTATCACTCAAAGTCCATAATTTACATTAGGGTTCACTCTTGGTCTTGTGTATTTTATGAGTCTGGGCAAATGTAAAGTGATGTATATCCATTATGACAGTATCATACAGAGTATTTTCACAGCACTGAAATTCCTTCATGCTACCGGTATTCATGTGTCCTTCACCATCCTCTGGCAATCATCGATCTTTCTACTTCTACTGTCTCCACAGATAAACCTTTTCGGAATATCACACAGTTGGAATCACACAATATGTAGCCTTTTCAAATTTTTTTAACATTCATTTATTTTTGAGACAGAGATAGAGAGAACATATGCACATGAACAGGGAAAGAGTAGAGAGAGGGAGGCACAGAACCTGAAGCAGGTTCTAGGCTCCAAGCTGTCAGCACAGAGCCCGACATGGGGCTTGAACCCACAATCTGTGAGATCATGACCTGAGCCAAAGTTGGACACTCAATTGACTGAGCTACCCAGGTAAGTATGTAGCCTTTTCAGATTGGCTTCTTTCACCTAGTAATATGCATTTAAAGCTACTCGGTATTTTTTCATAGCTTGATAGCTCATTTATTTTTAGTACTGAGTAGTATTCCATTGTCTGGATGTACCAGAGTTTATCCATTCATCTACTGAAAGACATATTGGTTGCTTCTAAGTATTGGCAATTACGAATAAAGCTGCTATATATACCCATTTGTGTTCTATAGTCCTATGATTAGGTCTCTGTCTTTTAGTGAGCTATGCCTCTAGAATGTGAACTTCACAAGAGTTTTTTTCAGGTTTTTTTTTTTTTCTCCCACCCTAAATGGGACAGAATAGCTAGAGTGGACTGGAGTTGGGTTTTTCCTTTCTTCTATGTGAACAGTTAAAGCTGGCTGGAGTTCAGGTATCTCCCTTCCTCTTAGACTCTGATAATACCTGTATAGGATAGGCTCCACTTAGCTAAATTCTCCTGAGGGCAGGCTTCCTTAAGAAGAACAGAGTGCTCTGGTGCATTTCCAAATAGTTCCTTTCCCCCTTCCTCTCTCTATAGTAGGAGGGGATTTTTCTCATATACTTACTGTGGGGACCTGGTTACGCTTATGGAGGTAAATCTCCCAAAATTGCGGCACTTCCTTTATGTCCGGATCTCTCTGTTTTTGGTATTGTTGCTGTTGTTTTATATGTTTTTTGTTTGTTTGTTTATCTCTTAGAGTGGTCTACACTGAGCCTTGAGCAATTTGTTAATTCAAGTTCAGATCTTCCCTCCCAGTGCCATTTCTGCTTGTGAATCTTTATTCAACTGTCACATCTTTCTAATCTCGGGGTGGGCATTTCCCACTGCATCCTCCCTATCTTATGAATCCAAGAAGAGTTGCTGATCTTTCAGTCTGTTGAGTATTTCTTTACTTGTTAAGATAGAGTAGCTGCTTCCTAGCTTCTTACATGCAGAACTGGAAAAATAGCTGCTATTATATTTTATGTTCCCTAAACTCTGTATACCCCTAGTGACTTTATGTAGTATATTCTTTCTTTATACCCTTTCTCTAATCAGTACACATCCAAAAGCAACTGATCATTCAAGGTCCAATTCAAATGATACTTCATCCTTAAAATTTCCCTTGATCCTATATTGGAGAAAATATTTTCTCACCTATAAATTCTAGTAAAAATGGGAAACATAACTCTGAATCATAATTATTTATGTATGTATTTGTAGCTCCTGCTAGTAAATGATCTATGTCTATTCATTAATATATCCTCCAGCTCACTGTACAGAGTAGGTACTCAATAAATATTTGCTGACTGTATAGATTTTCTCAATTCATTTTCACACTGAGTTTAAGAAGAGGAAAAAAATTAGAATGCCTTAAATAGTAGCCTGATGAAATCTGTCAGGTTTTACTTTATACCTTGTCCTTAAAACAGTGGTTGGCATTAAATGATTTTTATTAAAAAAAGTAAACTTTAAGATTTACAATAATTTTTAACCCACAGAAAAATCACAAAGATTACACAGTTTTAGTTTACATTACTGGGTGTATTTGTCAAAACCTAGTGCCCAACATTGGTTTATTACTATGAACAAAGCTTCAG
Organism: Paguma larvata; assembly: GCA_030068075.1. NCBI lineage: Eukaryota > Metazoa > Chordata > Mammalia > Carnivora > Viverridae > Paguma > Paguma larvata. The sequence goes on along the minus strand of CM057833.1, from coordinate 59,146,607 downwards.
AATTTATTTGGATTTTACCAATTCTTCCATTAATATCCTTTTTCTGTTCCAGAGTTAGATCCAGGATAATTTGGAATCTTAAATTTCCACTTAAGCAGAGTAAACATAGCAAGCTTATCAGGAATATTATGGCTTCAAGGCTGGGAAATATGTGGAAGGAAGGTTGGGTTAGCAATGTATCATAATTGGTCTTCTTGGATTCTATAGATTACATGTTGAACAGAGTGTTGATATCCCAATAGTAAAGCAATTTTCATATATTCATTTGGAGTATGACTCTTCCATGTTTTCCCGTGTATGTAACTTGAGAACTTTGGGTTTTCCTGTCAGAGTACCATAGCTCCTTTAATTTTTAAAAATTTGGCTAATAACAATAGTAGTAGTAGCTAATATTTATTATGCACTGTCTATGGTATCAAGTATGCAATAAACATGGCAAATCTTCTGTTCCTACAAATCAATAGTATGTTGCTTCTGAGCCTCCATTCAGTTGAATTGACATGGACTTCTAAAACTGTCATTCACATACTTCTGCCTCCTCCTTCTAGAATTATGTCAAAGTTCTGGGAGCATACAGACTGTTGGGCTTTTGGTTATCAGTGTCTGTCTCACAGGTTAGTGTGAAGAACTTTGCTGTCTCTAATCACGTTCCCCTTTCAGAGCAAGGGTCTCCCTACTACTTTTATACAACAATTAGGACAGAAAAATCTTTTGTAATGCTGATTACCCATGAGGTGTAGGGATTTTCTCAGGATATTACAACCCCCTGAGTTCATCCATGTCTCACAGGTATCTCTCTCCAACTGCAGCCCAGCAAAATCATTTTACTGTTCAGTTGAGAGAAAGTTTTCTTCTTAGAGATTTTTTAGGTCCCTGTTTTTCGTCTTCTCTGTTTTCCAAGTCCTGGGTCTTAAAAATCCTAATGAAGTGTTTGCTAATACTTCCCCCTTCCTCTATGTCACATAGTTCCCTGAGATAATGAAGCAACCATCCCACTGCCTGCTTGAATGGGGAGCAGTCGAAACATATACACAAAACAGTACAATCAAGTAGGTAGGTCATTTCTCTCATTTTACAAATGATAAAACTGATGCAGAACTTCGTATACTTACCTATTAAATAAATGACATAGTGAAAGTGAGTAGACCCAGCACACTGAGTCACAGAGGGTCAACATACAAAATCATTAGATAAGTCTTCTGAATTATGGTACGTTTGAAATAATGGATATCACATGAACACACATACTTTAACACTTAAATTTTAGAGAAAAATTAGTTTCCAAAGCACGGGGTTACAGACTACACTTGATTTTGGAATTCTGTGCAGAACACATGTCTTCACTTGAACAGAATGTGGTAACAGATGCCTTTACTTACTTCTAGTGGGAATTGAGAACTTTGATTCATAAATACAAGGCTACTTGCCAGTATACCTAATGAGATTTTATATTCTCCCATTCTGACACTTTTAGTGATCAGACTCTATTATCTTGTTTTATTACCTTGTACACCATGAACCACACTGCTAAGCTGGGAATGAGTATATAACTGAGTGGGTCAGTGGTCATTTGCTTCATAAAACATAAGAGAAAGAGAAACATAAAGCAAAAGAGAAAAAAAGAATTTACTAATTTAAGACTTACTGATAAATCAGACATATATAAGATAGAATTAGTTAGGACTGAAATGAGACTCATGTTGCAGGTAAATCAATTTGTAAGTCCACTTAATGATATCTCTAAATGCTGTAATTGTTATCTCTGATAATATTTTAGATCCAAAGCTGTCTGGCTACATTTCAATTATGTTTATGAAAGAATTAGAATTAGTTTGGCCTTTCTCAAAAACATTAAACGGTAGTAGCTGAACATTTTTATTGTTAAATTTTTGGGTATTTACTCAGATTTGAAGCATTTACCTTTGTACGGTAAAAAGCAATGCATTGCAAAAAGATGATGGTAGGAGAAATATCTTGCTACGGAGAGTAAAATATAATTTTTAAGCTTTAGAAATTTTTGTGCCATTACAAGGTCAGTATCCGAGTTCTGTTTATACAAAGTAAAAATTATTCTTACCTATTTTTTCAATCTATTTTTTCAAAGATGATTTTTAAAGAGTAGTTTTAGGTTCACAGCAAGATTGAGAGGAAGGTACAGACATGGTATGTCTTCAGTTCCTACAAATCAACTCTATGTTGCTTCTAAGCCTCCATGTAGTTGAATTGGCATGGAATTCTAAAACTTTCATCTATGTCCTCCTCCTCTGTCTGGAATTATGTCAAAGTTCTGGGATCTTGCATGTCCCCTGTTCCCCTGTCCACACACACGCATAGACTTCCTCATTATCAACTCACTCCATCAGAGTGCTACGTATATTACAACTGATGAACCTGCAATGACAGATCATTATTATCTAAAGTCCACAGATGATATTAGGGCTCACTCTTATACAGCCCATGGATTTGGATAAATGCGTAATGACATATATCTACCATTGTAGTATCATAGAGAGTATTTTATATTTCTTTAAAAAATTTCTTTTGACCTAGTTTTAGCTTTTCTATGTATCTGAAATTTGTAACTTTAAGTTATTTTTATATCAAATCACAACATAGTCATCCATATGTTTCAAAACAATTTTATTTTGTGGAGATCCTCAATTTCATTGTGTAGATTTACTCTAAATTATGCTACGGTAGGTCTTTTATATTTATTTTGGTTATTATTTATTTTAATTGATTCCCTAGAAAAGTTTGACGTGACTAAAATAATGTTATCGTAAGAATGTCCATGTAGAAGTTTCAATTTTATGTCTAGTTGTGGAATATGCATATATTTAGAGATTAATTTTTGGAAGGAAACCTAAGAATCTCTGTGGTTATATTTGGAAAAAGAGTCAGAGATGAGGTTGAGAATGAAAGACTTTTACTTTTCATCTTGTATATAACGCTTAACTTTTTGCCATGTATGTTTACTTTTGAAGTAAAATACTAATTTAAATTTTTAGAAAATACAATACTGTGTTATATTTAAAAGTATATATAAATACACAAACACAAAACACACAAAATGAAAAACATATATGCATATATTGGAGAAATAAACTGGATATGTCCATATATATTATGAAGCATTATTGTGAATATTGATGCAGTTATAGGAAGATCACCTCTTAGAATCTTTCTATCTCAAATAATAAGGATTTCTTCTAAGTGTGCACATGAGTATTAAGAGACGGTGATCTTGGTTGGATAGCCAACCCCTATAGAAACAAAATAACAGCAATATAGGAGGGACTTCAGAGACTGGAAGAAAGTATAACTTTGGAGATGTTGATGCAGATCCAAAGCAAATCAAGCAGTTGGGTGATCTCAGTTGTTTGGTCAGTAGCCGAAATGTAATAATTTTTGTTGGCCATTGTTGAGATTTATTGACTCCATTACAGAGAAGATATGATTGATTTGGGTAATTCTGCCATTAGTGACCACCTAGAGACTGTAGGTCTCTGTGGAAGATATAATTTGGCACTCGCCACCTCCCACCCCCACCCCAACCTCACACCTCCTATGGTCCAGAGATGTGCCAGAGTGGCCAGATCACGTGACATTGGAATAGCCTGAAGGCACATACTACAGGAACTTCATAGAAGGGTTTTGTGGGCTTGGCAAGTTCCGTGACTTGATTGTCCATGGAGGATAATCAGGAAAAAAATAAAATTTTTCCAGTCTTTGAAGGCCTTCAGTGGGTGCAAGCCTACCAGTTCTTAATATCTCATATGTTGATTATTTGTTCTATAAATTTTGAACACTGGGTTATTTTTTCCCACGTTCAGAACATACATAAGCAATCCATTTGCTTAAGGAAGCTATCATACTCCCTTTTTAAAAACAATAAATCATTATTATGTAATACTTGATATATATGCACAAGTATAAGAATTATAGACATGCAAATGGTTATAAAATAACTGATTATGTAATAATCTATGTATATATGAACTTTATATGTAAATTGTGAATCATAATAATGAACGCAAACCAACTTGGTTCTAACTTTCTACTTAAGGAACAAACCAATATTGTTTCAGATCACTGTACACACCTCCTTCAGTGCATCTCCTTCCTTCACAGAGATAGCTTTATTCTGAACTTTTAGATTATCATATGCTTGCTTATAGATTTTAATATCATATGTAGGATATCACTAAACAATGTATTTTTCAGTATTGGCAGTTTCTGAATTTAATCAAGATCATATCACAATAAGCATAGCCCTCTGTGACTTATTTTTTGGGAACTCTGCTTATCACCTTCCAAAATTCATCCAAGCTGATGTACAAAGCTATAGTTCATTAACTTTTCATTTGCATGGACTATTTTATTGTATGAAACTATCCCAATTTATCCATCCAATTTCCTTTTGATGGATATTTGGATTAATTGTAGGATTTTATTATTGTGAATAATAACATTAAAAGCCTAAATTTTAAATATTGTCTGCTAATTCAAATTTCAAAAATTTCCTAGAGTACATGAATGGAAGTGGAATCACTGCCTAAAGCATATACCATACTAACAGATTATGCCAAATGTTTTCAAAAGTTGTTTAAATGAATTATATTCTTATCAGCAGTGTCTGCCTTCCTCCGGTCTTTTAGATACTTGATTTTGTCAAAATAGTTTACCAGTCTACTAGATGTGAAGGGTATCTCACCACAGTCTTAACTCTCATTTTTGTGTTTCTTACAAGATTGAATCATTTTTAAGGTTTCTATTATCTGTTAATGTTTCCTTTTACAATAAATACCTATTTATGTGTTTTTTCTACTTGACATTATTTATAGTTTTTTATGAATCTTTCATGTATAGTAGATATGAATAGTTTATCAAGTTTTATACATTGAAAATATCTCTTCTCGATCTTTGCATTATGTTTTTATGAACAAATGATAATATAGTGCTGTTAAAAAAAAAAGCTGTTCCAATGAAACATACCAGCCTCTCTGAAGTTACAGTATACATCTCCATTCGATTTGTGCTATTATATTTTGCATTTTTAATTCTTTAAATTTTTTTTAAGTTTATTTATTTTGAGAGAGAGAGACAAAGCATGAGCAGAGGAGGGGCAGAGAGAGAGGGAGACACAGAGTTTGAAGCAGGCTCCAGGCTCTGAGCCATCAGCACAGAGCCTGATATAGGGCTTGAACCCATGAGTGAGATCGTGACCTGAACTGAAGTCGGACACTCAACTGACTGAGCCCCTCAGGCTCCCCTTTGCCTTCTTAATTCTAATTATTGTGCTATTTTTGGAGTCATTTGCTTATAATAACATAAGAGTAACATGTAATAAAAACTTAGGTTTTAAATTTAAGTAGCAAAAATAAAAGATAATCACCAAAGTAGATATTCTAGTTTCTATTTGATTGTTTTTACTTTAAGGTCGTGGATATATATTTTGGGCTATGGTTGTTTAGAAGACATACTTTTTTTTTTTTCCTGGATCTTTTAATATAGCATTAGAAAATTAATATTCATTATTATTTTATTTATATGTGCTTTATCACATCCATCAGACCATTTCCACATATTTTTTTGTAAAAGCAAAAATAGTATTTGTTATTTGTGGGAATCAACATACTTGTCATTGCTATTTAGTGAGCAAAAAAGCAACAGCAATAGTATATCAGTTCATTATCTTATGTGGTTAAAATAAAAATACTCACCCTGAGGGGTGCCTGGGTGGCTCAGTCAGTTAAGCTTCCAACTCTTGATTTAGGCTCAGGTCATAATCTCATGGTTGTGAGATCGAGCCCAACGTTGAGCTCCATGCTAACAGCAGAGAGCCTGCTTGGGATTCCTTCTCTATTTCTCTTTCTCTCTCTCTGTCTATGTCTCTCTCTCTTTCACTCTCTCTGTCTCTCTCTTCCTCCTCTGCTCATGGTCTCTCTTTCTCAAAATAAATAAATAAACTTTAAAAATAGTCATCATGAAAATATCCACCAAATAAACTGACAAAATGTATGTTGACAAAAAGCATAAAAGACACTTTCTCATCATTGCATAAAATAGGGCAATAAATATATCTGATTTTTTTAGAAGATATTTTAAAAGATAATGTCAAGAGTAAATATACATCCCTTAATGGAAAAGACAGTAAAATGGGTTTTAATGGAGTAGACATAGAATAGAAAAGAAAATGAATAGAAAATTTAATAGAACAGAAAAATGCTTTAAAATCAATTCATGATATTTCCACTGAATTGGTTGGTTGAGAACCGCAAGAATAGGACATTTTAAAGATGGCGAATAAACACTTTGAGGATATGTTCGTTCTCTCTACTGCTGAAAAATAGCATTCCCAAGGCTGTCACTGGAAGAGATGCCCAGCAATGCCATTGTTTCCTTAAGCCTGGAAAGAGGTGGTAAAAGCAGGAATAATCTCTTCTGAGCAAGTATGTTGGCCAAAAATGAATGGCAAACAAAAGCAACTAGATAGGAAAACAAAAATGCTGGACCTCAGCATAACAATTAAAACCTACGAACTCTGAGAACATGTCACTAAAATTGTAAGCTTGCTTCCAAATGAATACTCTAAACCAATGCTGAAACACTGTACTTCTGCACATAAAAATACTCCTCTTCTTCCGTAGCTCAGGAGATCAGGATGCTGAACAAGGTTTTCAACAAATGTGTATAGAAAGGGAACAGAAACTTAAGGTTCTCTGCTACCCTCAGTTGTTTGATGGCCAAGGATTCTCATCAGAATAGATAAAAATAGGCAGCTACAAAGGTGGTGAGCAGAGAGAAGTCTCAGTGGTACTGTACAGAGTTGTGCTTTAATGCTTTCTATGCTGACTTTGTAGGTAAGCTTATTCTAATTCTATGTCCTCTAAGGACAGCCCCATGCTCATGCCAATGCTGTTCTTTTTGAACTTGATCTATTATGTGTATTCCTAGCCTACTGAAATTGGTTGTATCGGGGCGCTTAGGTGGCTCAGTCTGTAGGGTGTCTGACTTCAGCTCAGGTCATAATCTCATGCTGACAGCTCAGAGCCTGGAGTCTGCTTTGGGTTCGGTGTCTCCTTCTCTCTCTGCCCCTCCCTGTGCTCTCTCTCTCTCTTTCTCTCTCAAAAATAAACATTAAAAAAATTGAAACTGGACATATCATTTACAGTCATAGATACTAATTCTTAAATTGAGATTTGTGGGAAATCTGCCTTATTATTATGCATACAGTTTCTGGCGGATTCTCACCAGGATACGAATGCCTTCTAGAATCCATATGAGTTTTCCAATGCTCTTTTAAAAATGTTTATTTTCTAAACCCTACTCAATAATTCTAAGAGCCAGTCTGTTTTCCAACTTTATTGTCTCTAATTTCTACCTTCTTTATGAATAAACAATAATTATAGCTAACACTTACAGCAGTTACTAATTTCTAGATAGAGTCCTAGACACTTAACATATATTAGTCATTTAACCCTACTAAAAGAACCTATTGACACAATCCTTACTGGTAGTTATTTCAAAGTAATCAATGTTTAGGGGCACCTTGGTGGCTCAGTCAGTTGAGCATCCAACTCTTGATTTTGTCTCAGGTCATGATCTCATGGTTCATGATTTGAGCCCCAAGTCAGACTCTACGATGACAGCATGGAGCCTGCTTATGATTCTCTCTCCCTCTCTCTCTCTCTCTCAAAATAAATAAACTTAAAAAAATCAAAGTAATCCATGTTCATTCCTTCTTTTATTTATTCTCCCCTTCATTCACTTATAATAAGAATTTACTGAACACCTTTTTATATGCCAAGCATGCATGTAATACTAATATATATTAGTGACCAAAAAGGACCTGGAAACTTCCTTTGGAGAGTTTTAGTCTAACTAAAGTCCTAGAATGTCTTACCTGGATGTGCCCATATTTCATCAAGTCTTTTATGATGGATTGGTGTTTACCTATTTGAGTCATACATAGCAAAGGATTGTATATATCTAAATCCGAGGAAAACACTGGGCCAAACGGAAGTCAGCTTTCTAAGTAAAAGACTTTCTGAAGCCTTTAGTGTTCTATAGTACATTGAATATGTTTAGACTATCTTGAGCACTATCCCTGTATGAATGACAGCCTCAACATGTCAACACAGCTTTGGTTAAACCAAAATTAAGCAAAATACGATTCACTTAAACATCTTAAGAGAAAGTATTATACTAAACAAAATAAGTTAGTCAAAGAAAGACAAAGACCATATGATTTCACTCATATGTGGAATTTCAGATACAAAACAAATGAACATAGAAGGCAAAAAAAAGAGAGGCAGACCAAGAAATAAACTCTTAACTATAGAGAACAAACTGACAGTTACCAGAGGGAAGGTGGGCGAGAGTATGGGTGAAACAGACGATGAGATTAAGGAGGGCACTCGTGATAAGCACCTGGTGTTGTATGGAAGTGTTGAATCACTAAATTCTACACCTGAAACTTATATTATACTGTATGCTAATTATATGGAATTCAAATAAAACCTTGGAAGAGAAAAAACACAAAAAATCATCTTACTCTCTGACCTATCTCTCTGTTTTTCAGCCAAATTCCAATTGATTTTTTTTTTATTCCCTTCTATTGCTGTTAACTTCATTGCATTGGGGTTTTGTTCATGTTTATCCTGCTATTCTTTCTCATATAGGGCTTTTCCTCCCAATGTAGAATCACTGAATTTCTTTGCTGATACTTCCATTGCTCACTATCTCAGGGTTTTCTTAATATCTCTGTTCATCTATTAACCATAGGTCTTAAGTCGTTTTATCTGCATTTGGTTAATGTTCCTTAAATTTGGGGGAACCATTTGACCTAACAGCTTTGCCCCTTGCTACTTCCTGCTTTTTATAAGCCCATTTTAAGTGTGTTAAGATTTTAACTTGATCCCAATTAAAAGAATTTTTTTAATATTTATTTATTTTTGAGACAGAAGAGACAGAGCACAAGCGGGGGAAGTCAGAGAGAGAGGGAGACGTAGAATTGGAAGCAAGCTTCAGCCTCTGAGCTATTAGTACAGAGCCTGACGCAGGGCTCTAACCCACAAGCTGTGAGGTCATGACCTGAATTGAAGTTGGAAGCTGAAACAACTGAATCACTCAGGTGCCCCTACTTGATCCCAATTTTAAAATTCCAAATTCAGTGATGTTAGACAAAGTAAAATGGTTTTACCTTATCAGAAGTTTATAACTAAACTGATAATTTGTCATGTTAACCTAAAATACACGTAAGGGGCTAGATGGGTGATGGATACTAAGGGCGGCAATTGCTATGATGAGCACTGGGTGTTGTAAAGTTTAAAGTGATGAATCTCTGAATTCTACTTCTGAAACCAATATGGCACTGTATGTTAACTAACTAAAATTTAAAATAAAAAAAATATTGAGACAAATAAAATGAAGTACATATAAAATATAAATTAAAATATTTAAATAAAGCTTAGAGTGCATACCTAGACATCACTAAAATGGTGAAAAACTGGGAAGCCTGCAAAGATTTGGCAATTTCTGGTGCATAAAAAGAGTAAGTACTATACTTCTATCTTTCAGGTAAAAGCATTCAGGTAAATGCAAACATTATTTTAGAGCAATTTTGCTTTGTTTTTATCTGTAGGTGCATTATTACCACGTGGGGTTTTCACAAACTTTCCCAGAGACCACAAACTATAGATTAAATTACCACGTTATAAATGACAATTGATTTACATGGATTGACTTAGCCTTGTGTGCTTGAGAAGTATGCCGTCCGCCAAAATGGGGTCTAGAATTGAGGCTGTGCAGTTCTACATTGAACTGCTGTCTCTTTGTGTACAAACCCTTTCTGTCCTATGGCTGGCATTTCACATATTCTACCATGAATCTCATGCTAATTTAAACGTAAGTGAACTAGTAATGCATGGATTATATTTCTCTTTTCAAAAATGAACAGATTTGGAGCACCTGGGTGTCTCAGTTGAATCACATCCAACACGTGATTTCAGCTCAGGTCATGATCTCATGGTTCTTGAGTTCCAGCCCCACATAGAGCGCTGTGCTGACAGCATGGAGCCTGCTTGGGACTCTCTGTCTCCCTCTCTCTCTGCCCCTCCCCCACTCACCCTCTATCTCTCTAAAAATAAGCAAATACATATTTTAAAAATAAAAAATAAACAAATTTAAAAAGTGAGCAAAAGGGGAGCTGGAGTGACTCATTCAGTTAAGCACTCGACTTCGGCTCAGGTCATGATCTCGCAGCCTGTGAGTTTGAGCCCCACATCGGGCTCTGTGCTGACAGCTCAGAGCCTGGAGTCTGCTTCGGATTCTGTGTCTCATTCTCTCTCTGCCTCTCCCCAGCTTAGTCTGTCTGTCTCTCTCTCAAAAACAAATAAGACTTTAAAAAATTTTTTTAAAAAGTGAGCAAAATAGGAGTATGGGAGATTATATTTGAATAGTAAAGTCAAAGTATGTAACAAGATAAATCATGGAGTTTTGTGCCTATCCAAAATGATTACAATATCTTAAACTCATAGAATGCTTTTATCTTGTGAACTCAGAGTGCCCTACATCTCTTCATTCAGTTTTGTACTAACAGTTCTGTCTTATTTATTTGGTAATATTAACCTAGCAATAGGGAAGGGAAATAACAGAGTCGGTTGAAGGTAAATAGTTAAGGTGAAATTATTAAATAAAGAGACTTTGACTTATTTATCTTCACAACACCTAGTTAAGTTTCTAGCATTAGTAAGTGGTTACAAATACTTACATTGTTAAAGAAGACATTTTGGAAAAAAATGTACTAAAAAACTTAATGTAGTTTAATTAAGTATGCATTTTGATGCTAGACAGAAGTGGTTTTTAACCTTAATCTGATTATTATGTTTTGGTTGTTTCATTTAAACTCTCTGAGCTCCAATGTACTTATTTGCAAAGTAAGGGAATACTCTCTCAGTATGCTTGCAAAGATTATTAAATAATGCATAAAAAAGTCTTAGCTCATTTCCTAGAATAGTAAAGTCACCCTTATTTATGATTATAAAAATATGCCATTGCTTTAAAGATAATAGCTTCCTTTGCCCAGTTCTACTTCAGTGTTACATTTTGAGATTGTTCCATTTCTTTTCCAATAAGGTTGGGCTGCTATTCGAATAGATACGGTACCCTCCATTTTCCCTTCCGAGTATTGGACCAATTGAGAATTCAAACAAAGCAGGAGACTGATGTAGAACAAATTATCACTCTTTTTGCTGGTATACAGTAAGTTGGGTACATAACTACTTCGAGAAATTAGGAAATTGTACCAGTCACGGCCTTTGGTGTGTGTGTGTGGCGGGGCGGGGGGGAGCGGGGAGCGGTAGTGAGACATTGTGAAAAGTATATAGCTCTCAAAAAGTTAAAGGGAAGTGCTGGACTGAGCATTCTTATCGCATAGTCCACTCCATCAGATAAGCTACTTTGGAGCCTACTTATATTATTGTGTGTATTTTTGATGTATTGTCCTTTGAACACCCATCTTTCTTTTGAGATCCTGTAGGTCAGGGACTCTATTTTACATTTCATATTTCTAGGACTTACTTACAGCTGATAGAAATTGGAAGCTCAACACTTTTCAGTAAAAAGAATAAGTAAATGTTAAGGATTCTAACTGAAAATCAACAGCGGTCTCCTTTCCTGTGAATGCAGGGAGCATGTATTATTTATACTTCTTGTCTTGTTATTAACGATGGTTTACATTGGTTTAGTAGTTTCAAATATATTTATTCTTCTCCTTTAACTAGAGTAGGTGCTCTTAAAGACATAAAGCATGCAAACTTTGCTTACCCTCACACCATTTGGCACAATGCTCAGTATAGGATGGAGCTCAGCATACTTGACATTTTGAATGACGATATGCATTTGTTTTTTTAAAATGAGAACAGGTTTAAAATTGTCTGATTTCTAAAGTAGTTTTCTCATCTAGAGATAACTTGGTGCCATCACTTCTTCTAGCCTTTTATTCTGTGTGCACACATACACATGCACACACATATACATATGTTTGTGTGAATGCATGCACATGTAGATGTTACAACATATGGAATTATGCAATACACAGTCTGTTCAAACCCATATTTTCTATTAATAATGTGTCAGTAAAATCTTTCCATGCTAATATATGTAGTTACCCAATATAATTTCTAATGACTTCACAGTATTATAGCATAGACATTAATAATTTTTAATTATGAAGTCATAAATAAAAACATAATGTTTTATTGATATTTGAAGTTTCATTTTTATATTTACTAGACATTTGTAAATTTTTTTGTGTGTGAATTGGTTTTGTCTTTTGCTCAGTGTTCTCAATTTTTTAATGAGTTTATAAGAACTTTTTTTTTAACTTTACTTATTTTGAGAGAGAGAGAGACAACATGTGTAGAAGCAGCAAAAAGAGAAGGAGAGAGAGAGAATTCCAAACAGCCTCCACTCTATCAGCACAGAGCGCAATGTAGGTCTTGATCCCATGAGCCAATAGGTCATGATCTGAGCTGAGATCAAGCATCAGACACTTAACTGACTGCACCACACAGGTGCCACCAAATTCATCCTTTTAAACCACGACCATCTTCCAGGCCCCAGTTGCCGCTACACACATTTCAGGCTTCAGTATTCCCAGCTGTAGCTTCTCTGCCTGTTCAGTACAGCTCTTTCATTGGATTTCTGTCCACTGTTGCTTTCTTTGCCATTCTCTTTGTTACTGTGTATTTATATACAGTATAAGATTCCTTTCCTATCATTAAAATTTTTTTCTCGAATCAGAGAGGGGATTATTCTGTTCTGTAGAGTCAGAATTCTCTAATGTATTTTGGAAAGTGTTTTAATAGAGGTGTGATAAGAGATCTGTAACTCAAGACTATGTGAGATCTTATAACATCTTTCATTTTTCTTCTTAGCGTAAGGTAGGGCTAAAATCACTTCTATTACAAATAGTCTTTGAGTCGACTATGTGACAAGGGAATGGAAGGTAAAAAGACATGATCTTTGTTTTCCAAAGTTCAATGTCAAGAGAGGAAGTAAGTTGACTTCATTTAGGTAAAAGAGGGAAAGCTTAATGGAAGAAAGCACTTGGTTTATCTTTAAGTATGGATAAGATTTCAATGGTAGAAATAGGAGAGAAAGGCATTCTGAGTTGAAGTAGTGTCAGCAACAGCAAAAAGAAAGGCTTCCCTAAGAAGTCTGTTGCCATATACAGAGGGACATAGTTACCTTTTTATTTATTCATCATCTATCCATTATATGTTTTTTTCTTTAAGTAGCACTGATAGATTTGGAGCAGGTGACATATATATTTTAATTATTTATAGGAGCATTCACAATCTATGTGGGTTCAACTAAATGTCGTTAGAAGTATGCACACATTCCAAGGTATACAACATAGTCTGTGGAGTTAGACGTGATCAATACTTAGTACCATTGCCAGTGACTTGGGTCTCATTAACCCCATCAAAGCAGCAAATAAACTAGTTACAATAAGAAGGTTGCATTACCTACAAAGTTGTTAAAGTGAACATATTTTGTAATTGCTGTCTCTGTTATTTATTATATACATGAAAGAAAGAAAAAAAAAAGTGCCTGCTACTTAAAAACAAAAATCTTTGAATACTTCAAAGTGATTTTCTCGAGAGTGTTGTTTGAAAAAAGAGAACCGAATACCGTGATCCCCTGTAGACTCTAGCACTGTATTGTCGGAAAGATACATTTAAACTACCATTTCTGCCCACCTGTGAATTTCCTGATCAGTTATTTCATTTCTCTAATATAATTGCATGACAGAACAAACACAAATTAATGCTACTGGTCCCCAATGGAATCCATTTTGAAGTGTTTATAAGCACTACTGAACTAAAAAAAAAAATGTAGCAGATGCCTCTATCAAAGTGGTGGTGATGTATTGTTCTGTTTCTGTGAGCACACACAGTGAAAGTGCTTGTCAGTCATGAAAAGGCTTGGACTTCAATGAGATGGATGTAAGCCGTGTCTGAAACTACAGATCCAAATAGTACAGCTGGAGAACAAGTGTTTGACGCTTAAAAATATTGTGCCTCTAGGACTAATTACGCTTTTGCAAACTTAGTAAAACATTGCTGTTTATTTAAACTTCGGCTGTACAAGATCTCCCTCAAATGAATGGTAGCTATTCTGAAGCCTGCACATAAACATCTATTTTGTGGAGAAACTGGCAATTAAGGACTTGTAATGAATTCTAGTCTTTTTCAATCTCTTAAAAGAACACTATCGAATCAAAGAAAATAAGATATGAAGGATTCTTTAAAACTCTGCCCTGTCTTTTTCTGACGGCTTAAGATACCAGGAACATAACTTATTTTCTGTGTGTTGTACATTTATATATTCATTTCTTGTTGCAAATACAAACTAAGTTATAATTCATGATTCTCCAAAGAACTCTGCATATAGTTACAAAAATTTAAATCTTGTTAAGACTATTCTGGGTAGGTGCAATTCTAGAGATAATTTATTTTGACATCCTAGTGACATGATAAAGATTTGTTTTGTAGGTTCATTTGTTTTAAGGTTTCTTTAAACTCTTTAAAAATATTCAGGGTATATTATAAGAGTATATGAAGATATTCCATAAATACTGGGTTTATTTTATTGTGTATAAATATATACTCAAGAGTATAAAGTCTTATATATCTAGGGATTTTATGAGCACAGCAGATAATGAAGCTTTGTTGAGATTATAGGTATGCCAGTCTCTTGTGATAAACTAGACCAAGGTCAAAGAACATAAAATTACTCAGATTTTAAGGTTCATGTTTTATAAGTAATGGAAATAGCCAAATACAAAAGAAAAATATTTTAGATAGATGGACACTTGATAATTACATCAAAAGTTTTACCTTGAGAGGGTCAGATATTTCAGAGATGAGGAGCTTTGTGATGATACTGGAACCACCCCTATGAAACCCTTACTTCCCTACACGGAGTGAATGTACTGGCAAAGGTCAGACTACTCCCTTTGTCTCCAATGGCGTTCTCCCCATGGATTGCACATGGTGGAGGATCTTTTATTTACTGGTGCATTTTTGATATTCTGAGTCATAAAGAATTCATAGAGCAAAGGAAAGCAAACAATTACAAAACCAGAAAGGGTTGAAGCCTAAGTGTTGCCTCATGCTAGATTCTCCTGCTTTGAATTTCATGAGCAGTTAGAGTTGAATTGGAATGCTATGCAAGTTTCAAGGCAATTATTTAGACTCACCTGCATCAACCCATGCCCACAGTGCTTCTATTTCTATAAAAACAAAACAAACAAATGAACAAAACAATAATAGAAGGAAAATATTGCTTTTAGAAAGCAATACTAACAATACTACCACCAACAAACACATACTGTCCACATAGAACAAACAACGGAATCATTCCCTGTGGCTGCTGTGTTATTATTAGAGAATATTATGACTTTCTATATTAGGCTAAGATAGCAATGAATCGATGGTATTTTATTCTGTCCTTTCTTACCTTAATAGGACACTAGTATTTGTGTTATTTTTCCCAGTTGTCATGGTCAGACTCTTAGGAGCTAAAGGATTAATTTATAAGGTAACTTTGTTCTCTTATCTATAAAATAAGAGGTTGTAGGAAAGATTAAATGTCATTTCAAAAATACCTTTCCTAGTATAGGTCATACCGTAACTGTTCCATGTATGTTTGCTAAATCCCAAACAAGATTCCCTTTGTAATATTTCCATCCAGATAAGATATTTTATCCCATTTCTGCTTCTAGCATTTGGAAGTAATTCCACTGACACATTAATTAGAGAAATATAATGGTTAAAAATATCACTTCAAAAAATTAGATAGTAGAATTAAAGTTCTGTTGTATTTTTTTTACAGGATTTTACTTTTTTTTCTTTATTATTCTGTTGGGCACAATAAACTTTATGCAGACTTAGGGAATGTGAAACATGGAACATTTTTTTCCTTTTCTCTGAGTCAACCTGATATTCATTTTGGTTTCCCATTCTACTTGATGGAAAAATATGTAATTTTCTTCTCTCTTCTGCCTTCAAGAGAATTTTTCATCTATCTCTGTGGTCAGAAAAACTAAACAGTCTCTCAATCCTGCCTTATGCTAGAGATGAGCCCTTAAGAACTCAAAATCCAATAATTATTTTATTTACTTTTATTTTTTTTAAGTGTACTTAAATTGTATTAGTTAACATGTAGTGTAACATTGCTTTCAGGAGTAGAATTCAGTTAATTCATCACTTACATATAACACCCAGTGCTCATCACGATTGTCCTTCTTAATGCCCATCACCCATTTAGCCTATCTGCCTCCCACCTTTCCTCCAGAATCCCTCTGTTTGTTCTCTATAGTTAAGAGTATCATATGGTTTTCTTCTCTCTCTTTTTTTCCTTCTTTGTGCATCTATTTTGTTTCTTAAGTTCATATGGTATATGTCTTTCTCTGAGTGACTTATTTCACTTAGCATAATACACTCTGCTCCATCCACATTGTTGCAAATGGCAAGTTTTCATTCTTTTTGATGGCTTAGTTCTGTGCGTGTGTGTGTGTGTGTGCGCACCACTTCTTCATCCCTTCTTCAGTCAATGGAAATTTGCACTATTTCCATAATTTCACTATTGTTGATCAGGTTGCTATAAAACATAGGGGTGCATGTGCCCCTTCAAATCAGTATTTTTGTGTTCTTTGGGTCAATACCTAGTAGTGCAATTGCTGGGTTGCAGGGTAATGCTATATTTAATTTTTTTTAGGAACCTCCATACTGCTTTCCAGAGTGACTACACCAGTTTGCATTCCCACAAACAATGTAAGAGGGTTCTTCTCTCTCTGCATCCTCACCAAAACCCTTTATTTCCAGCGTTGTTAGTATTAGCCATTCTGACAGATGATATTTCATTGTGGTTTTGATTCATAGTTTTCTGATGATCAGTGATGTGGAGCATCTTTTCATGTGTCTATTGGCCATCTGTATGTCTTCTTTGGAAAAATGTCTATCCATGTCTTTTGCCCATTTCTTAACTAGATTATTTGGTTTTTCGGTGTTCAGTTTGATGAGTTCTTTATGTATTTTGGATACTAACTCTTTATCAGATATGTTATTTGCAAATATCTTCTATACTGTAAGCTGTCTTTTAGTGTTGTTGATTGTTTCCTTTGCTATAAAAGAACATTTTATCTTGATGAAGTCCTAATAGTTTATTTTTGCTTTTGTTTCCCTTGCCTCTAAAGATGTGTTTATAAGAAGTTGCTAAAGCCAATGTCAAGAAGTTGTTATCTGTATTTTTCTCCAGAATTTTTATGGTTTCTGGTCTCATATTTAGGTCTTTCATCCAGTTTGAATTTATTATCGTTTATGCTGTAAGAAAGTAATCCAGCTCCATTCTTCTGCATGTCGCTGTCCAGTTTTCCCAACAACATTTATTGAAGAAACATATTTTTTCCATTGCATATTTTTTCTTGCTTTGTCAAAGATTAGTTGGCCATATACTTGTGGGTCCATTTCTGGGTTCTCTATTCTGTTCCATTGATCAATGTATCTGTTTTTGTGCCAGTACCATATTGTCTTGATGACTACAGCTTTGTAATATAGCTTGAAGTCTCGAATTGTGATGCTCTAGCTTTGTTTTTCTTTTTTAAGATTGCTTTGGCTATTTGGGGTCTTTTGTGGTTCCATACACGTTTTAGGATTGTTTGTTCTAACTCTGAAAAAAATGCTATTTGTATTTAGACAGGGATTGCGTTAAATGTTGAGATGTCCCTAGTCATTGTATTTCCGAAAAGAATCCTCAGGTCAAGAAGCATTTTCTAGTTATATTCAACTATATAATCTAGCACAGATTTTAGTGTCTTACACATAAGAATCATGGCATAAACTTCCCTTGAAAGGGATTATTGTTTGTTATAATGTAGGGATAAGCATTATTCTGTGGAAGGCAAATAAATAATCAATTGGTACTAATTGAGGTGATAGAGGAGAAATTTTCATGCAATATGTTTATGTGAGCTGAGGACCTAGTCATAGGGAAGGCTGGCAACTGAGGCAAGTAACTGTGGTGGAAACAGCCCAGACAAGGTTAGGGATCACAGCAAAATGAGCAGAGATTCAGTCAAGAGGGAAGTGGTTGATGAGGTCAAAGTGGAAGAGGCAAACTTTCAGGCCAACTAGGGAAATGGGTGCTAGGTGACAAGTTGACATTGAACATGCTAAAGATATGTTTATGTTAATAAATAAATAATTGCTGGGTTCTGAGCATAAATTATGAGGGTCATAAGAAGCAGAGAGAGATATGCCAAAGAAGTCTGGGTTAAACTTGCATGGGCAATGCTAACAAGGAATTCTTTCTTTGAACTTCTGAGGCAAGCCCTTTATCCATACTGCTTTGGATCGCCTCCTTAAAAAGCTCAATTGCATCTAAATAGTACAGTCCTTAGTAGTAGTCTGACCTTGACCAAGTAACTAACCTAGGGTTAAGCTGGAGACCAGTACTAGATTGCAAGAGTTTTAAACCAATTGTTAAACACAGCCAATATTAACTATTAAGTCACATAAACTTAAAATTTAATAGTGAAAGTATTATTTTTTAAATTGTGTGTAATATTTATAAAATTGTGTGTAATATATATACATATTTATAGTATATATATATGTGTGTATGTATATATGCACACATGTGTGCATATACACATGTGTGTATATCTATTTTTTTCCCAGAAGGCTAGATGTTGATTGCTAAATATTTACATCAGACATCTTAGATTTATTGAAAAAATAGGATAAAATAATACTTAGTAAATGGTACATGTTATCATAATCAATTATTATTCTGCAAAACAGTGTCTTAGTTTTTCAATTAATATATAGCTAACTCTTAAAGTGTGTAATAAAGCATTTTAAATATTTAAGCTACATGGTTAGTTTTCTAATCAGAAATAATGTTTTGCATATTTATTAAGAAGAGCTATTGGTTCTTCTAGGAAGCCTGTCAGAAGATTCTCTTCAGAAAAGATAGGTTTTGAGAGTTGCAACCTATTAAAGAGTTGCTAAGGCAACCATTGCTTGCTAATAATGTAGTGATAGAAGAGAAAAGGTAATTTGAGGAACAATGCTTCTGAAAATTCGGAGGAGAAATATGGGTGAACAAACCCTCAATTGGAAACGAAAACGACTGGCCATGGGCAGTTTCTTTCTTGAATTAAGTAGCAGACGGAGAGCTTAGATGGTATGTAGCAAGGTGGAGAGACACAGAGCACATTTTGACCCTCTCCTTTCAATGCTACTGCCTGATTTCTCATCATTAGTTTTTCATGATTTTAAAAGGGATAGAATCAGAGACCCGTCATATTAATCTTAAAGCTAGATCCTGGCATTTTGGAATGATATTAAAGTACTTATTGTTATATGGTTGCAGTATACATCAGTGATCAGTTTTTTTTTCTTTCAGTCAATATGTATCTTAGAGGTTGGATTTGAAAATCTAAATTGGTCGCTGACAATAGCAAATGTCACATGTTCACATGACATGGCACCTTCAAGGGATTTATTCAGTTAACTGCTTTTTGCATTTTATCAATATAACAAGACGATGAATTAATTTGAATTCTCAACGAAGCCTTTAGTATAAGAAAGGTATTAAATACAGTAACCCTTACTTTTAACATATAATTACTTTAAATCCTTGATTAATCTGGTGAGTTAGGTGATATTACCACTTTTCTAATGATAAGACTGAAGTGTCTAGAGATTAAGTCCTACACTTACCTAATTGATAAATACCAAAGTCTCAATGTTATTCTAAGCCAATTATAATATTAAACTCAGATTTTTTTTCATTGTGTTCAATACTAATTGTTATTCACAGACATATGTTTAGAATAATTTGGTTTTAGCCCTTTTTGGACCAGTTATGTTATTTTGCTACGCTAGATTCTTCAGTTTAATAGATCTCCCTCTCTCTATGGTGTTTTCCTGATAGAACAAAAACTCATTATCCAAGTTGGATCTAATTAAAAGAGCCATTGTGTTACCTTACACACAATTATTTTAATTTTGGCTCTTGACCTGCTACAAATCACGTTGTAAACAAGTAAGAAACACAAAATCATATGTAGATACTAAGATTTAGATCAAACAGATATGCTTCATGTGAATTCCTTAATTGGCGGGGTTGCATCTGGATATCCTGGACACAAAAATGAGCAAGAGAAAAGGCTTCTATTTATGAATTTGACAGTATCACATTATGATTTGACATGGACATGGATCGAGGTTGCAAACAGCATTGAAGCAGCAGTTGCAAACAATGCTTAAAACTTCTTTAATTCAAATCAAGAAAATAATAACCCCAGAAAAAAAAAAACTTAATATGTTTAAGTAACAGATTGGCAATTTAAGGTTTCATTTTATTCAGCCCTTTTCTTTTCTATCTTGTTGGCTATTTATTCTACATTTGATTCTCTCAGTCATAATCTTCGCATATTTTATTTGCAAGTTTACAATTACCAAGCTATGTATCTTTCTACACAAATAAATATGTTTAAAAATGTATACACACCTAAGTGGTCAATGTGAAAAATCCACGCTGCTTTGCCATTTCATCAAAAACAAGTACAATTAATGGGTACAATGATATCAGTGTTCTTTGGGACTGTTTAAATTAGAAAGATGCTTAAAGGGCAAAGGAAAAAAATGATTAAAAAAATCCTAATTCCCTGAGACTTCACTGAATAATGAGCTCTAACTAGGCATGGAAATTTGCTCATATATTATGCAGCTAATTTAGGAGAGAATGAAGAATGGACTGTTGTAAAAGCTACACATTATTTCCTCTGGAAAAGCTTTAAACAGTTTGCAAAGTCAAATTTAAAATGTTTTTAATTGCAGTCCTTTATTGTTGCCATGTAAGAATGTGGTTGAAGTCTGTTGAGCAGATTGGATTTAAGAGGAGATGAATGCCAATTAATATAAAAGGGGATCTTTGAACTTACATTTTCTATGCATACATTTCCTCAGTAAATTCTTTGTCTACGGTTGTAAGACAACCTCTTGTAAATGAGTTCGTGCTTCTGTTCCTATCTTATTACATATCAAATAGACATAGACAAATCATCCCAATGGGAAGTCACCCATCATAGCATTGCTACCTATTTTTTTTAATTTCTGAATATTTATTACTATCTCAAAATTACCATCCTGTTCACTCATGTAAAACATTAATAGTCACATTTTTCCTTTTAAGTTTTACATAATAATTAAATTTCATGTTTCTTCAGGAAACATGCTTCCTCAACATTTTACTAAGTCAGCATTTTATTTGTATTCGATTTATTTGAAAAGAGGAAGAAGGATGGATGTGTTATTTAACCAGGCTCTTCCGTTTACATAGTGCAATTTAAAAGCTCTGAACTCTTTCATTTGTAGTGTGCAGGGCCCTCCGTCTATGTCAAATCTCTGCAAACTGTCTCTACATTTCTTAAGGATAATTTCCTTTTGAGAAGTAAAACATACAGACCTAATCCATATCACTCAAAAATACAAGTATATTGCACTATAAAGTAGAATTGTTGCTTTATATCACCTAAATTTGCTAAGTTTTGGAGCTGCAATTTAAAAGTTCCTTAATATTTTATTAGCTTTTGCAATGTAAATCTAGAAATTTAAACAATTTTGGCCAAGTCATGGCAGTCAAACTTGACACTTATAATTGGTTTTTTCCTGCCCATATAAATTTGCCAAGGTATTACTTTACATATTTGTTTTCTTATGTAACCACATGACCTGTTTTACCAAAACGTGACGCAGTTGTGTACATCCACCCAGGAAACTTGCTAGTGTAGGCCTTATTTCAAAAAGTCTAGTGTTTTTCTTTTGAAGTTCCCTCACCCCTTGTTACAGTTTATTGATGAGAGTATAGACTCAAATCCAGATCTTTTACTTCCGGTCTTGTTTTCATTCTATTACATCAGTTTTGATTTGTTGGAAACTAGAATGAAGATTGATCCAAAGTACGTCCAGGTGGAGAAATAGACATATGCTTACTCACACAACCCTTGGGCTTTAAAAATCTCTTCCTTCTGGAGTTCCTAGCTTTTTTCTGAGCTCCAGGTCCCCCAACCCCTTCGTTGTCTAATGGGCATCTTTATCACAGGAACTTGCAACTCAGTCAAGCATCTCACATCATACTTAAAACCTTTACTCCTTACTAGTCTTTTCTGTCAAACTTCCTCTTTAGTTAAGTGTTATCACCATTTAAACAGTCACTCAAATAACACATCTTACTAATGCTTGGAAGTATCCCATGTTCCTGGGCTCACATAGCTAATAACTTTCCAAGTCTGTAGGTATAACCAAAGGGGATGTCACTGATACCCATCCATCCATCCCAAGTCTTTAGCATAGAATTCATCAAATTGTATCAGGTGCTGTAACTCCTTTGCCATATCCATCAGACCTTAACTATTTCAAGGTATTGTGCCTAATATTGACTTCTGTGTCTGAGAATTTCTTAACCTGGTTTAACAGAAGGCAGCTCTGCCAGTACAACAGCAGGTTGGTACAGTTATAAAATTAACACTTTCCAGGAACAGTGTTCAAATAATGCCACTTGGAGCTGGTGAATTGATATAGTACTGCAAATCTTACCCACATTTGGGTGGGATAATTCTGAGCTATTTATGCCATTTTCCACAGTTTCCTGAGACTCAGTTCAGCACCCTGTTACTCTGTATGGTAGCTAACTTAATAAGGCAAATATATTGACTACATGCCCTTCCCTGAATCACTTCCTCACTTCCCTACTGGTAGCCCTTCCAAATAAATTACTTGCATTCAAACTCTTGTCCCTGGATCTGCTTCTGGAGAGCACATACTAAGTAAGAGGTCTTTCACAGGGAGCATTACAACTTCATTCTTGGTCACTTCCATCCATGCATCCACAGCCTAGTTCAATCAACTATACATCTTTTCCGAAAATGAACCTTGTGCTGCCAATATATACACATTTATACATCCCCTTCTTTCTCTGATGTCTTAGTTCTCTTCTTTTAAAAAAATATTTTGATCTCTTAAGGCTTATTAATAATGTATACATTCTTTGAGGTATTTTTATATCCTCACTCAAAACCATGTTTCTTCTCTGCTTCTATAGTAGATTATTAGAAGTTCATTACTCATTACATTATATCACAGTTAATTTTTGTCTGCATGTTGTTCTTCCTGGAGTCTTTATAAACTCTTTGATGGAAGTATTAAATCAAAATTATGAACTTATTTTTCCACAAAAAATTATGACTAATGATATCTAAATTATATCTAAATTCTAAAGCAGGTATTTGAAAGAAAATGTAATGTGTAATCTCTGATCTCAGTGTGCTTAAGATACCATAATTAAATACTGTAAACTGGGTGGATTAAACAATAGAAATTTATTTTCTCACAATTTCAGAGGTTGAAAATCTGAGGTCAGGATGGCAGCATGGTTAGGTTCTGGTGAGAGCTCTTTTCTTGGCTTGCAGATGGTCAACTCTTTGCTATGTTCTCACAGGGTGGAGAGAGAATGAACAAGTTGTTTGATATCTCTTCTTATAAAGGCATTAATCTCTTCCTGAGAACTCTACCATTATTAGCTCATTTAACTATAATTACTGTCAAAAGGCCCCATCTCCAAAAACCATCACATTATGGGTAATGATTACAACATATGAATTTGGAGGGTGGGGGGGACATAAATATTCAGTCCATAACACCGTGGCAAACTATTGGCAAACCTAGAGAGTGCCGTTTATTGAACACACATAAATATGAGGTTCATTAATTTTTCTCTACACAGAACTTCTGTCATTGCGTATCAGAGCTTTGATATACAACTGTATACACTACCATTTACAATTCCAAGAGTGCTATTTATATTAACTTGAGATAGGCATGAAGGTCTCTGGAGTTGCATGGACCTTGGGCTTTTCTCCATCCCTCCTCCTACGCTTTTGTCTTTTTTGTGGCAGTCTGTACTTTCCTTAACACAAACTTTTCAGAACTGTATAATGGTATACAAGCCTATATGCTCAAATGGATAAATATGCATTTTGAAATTAGATTTCATTTACCCATTTGAATCATAGTATTTACTCCTTTCAAAATTTGTCTCTTTGTCTTCAAAACTCCCTAACACAAATTTTTTTAATTTTCTTGTATGTTTAATTAACTCTTTTTAAATAGCTCCATAATAGCCCATGATGTGACTGTGCCATATTTTATTCAACCATTGATGGTTATCTATTTGGTTTTCATGATTTGCTCCTCTCCCACCAATGTTTCTATAAGCATATTTCTACCTATATCTTCACAAGGTTTGTATTCCCCTGGGATATATTCCAGAAGTCAAATCGATAGATTAAATGGGATGTCTAGTTTTACTTCACGGAAGTGAAATACTGATCCCCCAAAAGGCTAACCAATTTATTTTTTCACCCTCAATGTCTGAGACAATAACTTGCTCCATATCTCTGTCAGCAATGTATCTAAAGCTCTTTTCAAATTTGATGCCAGCCTAATGAGAGTAAAATTATTTCTCATTGTTTATTTAATTTTCATTTCCATGACTACTAGGAGGTTTGAACATCTTGTCATATTTCTGTTAACCGTTTGGACTTAGATATGAAATATCTATTCACATCTTATGCCCATTTTTTTCTCTTGGATTATTTTTCTTTATTTCTGATCATTCAGTGGCATAAAGACATTAACTCCTTTGTTTACCAGCTGAATTACAAATACTCTTCTAAGCCCATTTCTATAGAAGTTTTGATAGATTTCATTATGTAAAGTTTTATAATCTTTATACTATATGTCTGCATTTTATGGATTTTAGATGTTCAGTCTTGACTAAGCAGCATACCATACCTTTGTATATATAGCTTTCTAAGTCCCCCACTTTTTTTTGTCTTTAATTCAATTGGAATTGTTTCTATATTGGATGAGAGAATGATCTATTTATTTTTTTCTTCTAGATAGAGTGTCTACGTGACACCATTTATTAACTGTGCCATACTTTCACAGTGTATTGAATTAACTTTGCCAATATAAAATTCTCATATACATATATTTTACTTTGTTTTCACCATTTCATTAATTTCAGTATTTTATTAATTCATTCCTTCTGGTTTCCTATGGCTTATTTAATTCTTTTCCCCTTACTTCTCTAATAAGAAGGATGCTGAATTCATTAATTTTTGTTCTTCTTTGGTAATCATGGCAATTATCTTTCTTATCCTTTTATCTTCTAAATACTGCTTTTGCTTAGTGCTTAGATATGTTGCAAAGTATTCTCCTTTTTCATTTCTTAATAGGTGGTTTAGGATTTTTATTTAATTTGCTCTTTGACCTAAGCACTACCTAGGAGCTGGTTATTAATTTTCAATTAGTGGATGGGTGTTTTTGTAATTAAAACATACTTCTACTTGTATTGGTTTAATATTAGAGTAAGTAGTGTTTGACATTTCTGTATTTTATCATCTTAAATTGTGCTTTGATCATCAAATTATTCTTAACCCTATTTACTATTTTCAAACTTATTTTTGGGGCGCCTGGGTGGCTCAGTCAGCTAAGCATCTGACTTCACTCAGGTCATGATCTCATGACTGATGGGTTTGAGCTTGGAATCAGGTTCTGTGCTGACAGCTTGGGGCCTGGAGCCTGCTTCTGATTCTGTGTCTCCCTCTCTCTCTGCCCCTCCACCGTTCACACTCTGTCTCTCTCTCTCGCTCTCTTTTAAAAATAAATTAACATTAAAAAATATTCAAGGTTACTTTCACCTTGTTTAATATTAATATTACCAGTCCTGTTTCTTTTATGTAGTATTTGTACACCATCCCCTTACTTTTCTTTATTTTCAATAAGTAGAAATTAGCTATTGATACAAACCACCCAGAAACAGTGGCAAAACACCAAAACTTATTGGCTTAAAATGATAAGGTATATACAACTGGTATATAAATAATAATGTATATACTACCCAAATGTATAACTGGGTAGTTCCACATTGACTGAGCTACTCAGGTGTTTGCTGTCAGCTTCAGGGCAGAAGAGGTGGTCTGTCTCTTTGGTGCATTGTTTTCTCTACACAAAAGTGCTCATGCATTATGGGCTTTCTTAAATGTTTGGGAGTTAGCTGGTTGTAGCTTCAGCTAAAATGGCCTCAGATGAGACAACTGAGCTTCTTTCGATGTGATCTCTCACCCTCTGGCAGGCTAGCGTGGAATTTTTCAGGATGGTGGCAGGGTTACAAGAGATAGGTCAGAAACATGCAAGATTGGCACACTGTCACTTATTTGAATTTCACTTAACCAAAGTAAGTCTCAAGGATAGTTCAGATTTGGGGCACCTGGGTGATTTGGTTAAGTGTCTGACTTCAGCTCAGGTCACGATCTTGCAGTCTGTGAGTTTGAGCCCTGCATCGGACTCTGCTGACAGCTCAGAGCCTGGAATCTGCTTTGGATTCTGTCTCCCCCTCTCTTTGCCCCTCCACCACTCTCTCTTTCTCTTCTCTCTCTCTCTCTCTCTCTCTCTCTCAAAAATAAATAAACATTAAAAAAGAATAGTTCAGATTCAAGGGGTGTGCAGTAGACTCCACTACTCGGTGAGAAGAGCTGCAAAGATATACAGCAAAGGGCACGGACATAGCGTGCTTAAAGAAGCGGGGCTATTTTTGTAGTAATCTGTCATTAAATATTAATTTATCACTTTGTTTTTTACGCATCTTTATTATAAAACAGTGTTTAGCTTTCAGTGTTAATCCAATTTGATAGCTCTGTATTTTGAAATTAATTTTACATTGTTGATTCCTGTTTTTGCAATTTCCCATGTTTTGTGGTTTAATCAAATTGCTATTAGTTTCATTTTTTTTTTCTTGCTTATTTAAAAGTATTAGTACTTGGGTGCCTGGGTGGCTCAGTTAAGTGACCAACTTTTGATTTTGGCTCAGGTGGGGTTTTGGATTTTGTACAATAATAAAAACACAATACAGAATATGGCTAGGGAAGGACATGGTGTATATAATTGTAAAATACTGTTCTAAATTATTCAGGCCTATAGTTTCCATTACTGGAGTCCTCCATTGTGTGGCTGAGTATTTTAAATGCACACAGTGTGGTTTATTTAAAGGAGCCAGTGCGTCCCCCTCTCCCCAGGTAGTTGGTCTCTGTGGACCCTGTGACCTCATCATTGGTGAGTTCAAGAACCTCCACTCCCACCCCATTGGGCTCCATGCTAATATAATAGCGAGGAGCTTTTTTGCAATTTTGTCTCCCTTGCTCTCTCTGCCTCTCCCCTGCTTGCTATCTCTCTCTCAAAACAAATAAATAAACCTTTTCTTAAAGTGTTAAAAAAGTTGCTCTTTTTGTAAATGACTGCTCTTGCTTTCTTTACTCTTTTAGTTGCAAACATAATATTCTACTACAGTTTGTAAATGCGGTATCAATCATAGTTGTACAATTTTCCCACCATGGTGTTATGATCCTTCACTCTGTCCTTAATCAGGAAAAAAATACTTAGAATAATTTTATGTCTTCCTTTCTTCCCTTTCTTTCCTCCTCTGTCCTATGAGACATTTGAATTGTTTTTCTCCTTCTATGGTTTAGGATTTATTAATTTTTTTCTTATAAAGGTGCTTCCATTTTCTGTTTACATTTTGACTTACATAAAAAACGATCCTATCATTTTAACATAGTTTAAGCTATTGCTTGAGGTTATGCAAATTGTGCATTGTACAACTCTGAAAAGTAAATTTACCTCACATTCATCCTAGATATGCAGAGCTATTTCAACAATATTCTGGCATATGCTAGTAAAGTGTCTTGAAAAAAGGAGCACCAATTTGTACACCATCGCCATATGGATTAAGGTCAGTGCTAGGCATAATGGGGTCGAGTAATTAATGCGATCAGCCTCAGGTGGTGTGTTTACTGTGGGACTCTTGGCCATACCAAATACTGAGATTTACTGGAAATATGAGGGAGAAGAATGTGTGAAATCATTCTCTAGGATAGTGGAAGAATGAATGGATAGTTTGCAGGAGTAGCCCAGTTGAAATTAGGAGTCACAAATTTAAAATGAGATGTCAGCATGATGGTAAGCTTTTCTTTCTTTCTTTCTTTCTTTCTTTCTTTCTTTCTTTCTTTCTTTCTTTCTTTCTCTTTCTTTCTTTCTTTCTTTCTTTCTTTCTTTCTTTCTTTCTTTCTTTCTCTTTCTTTCTTTCTTTCTTTCTTTCTTTCTTTCTTTCTTTCTTTCTTTCTTTCTTTTTTTCTTTCTTCCTTCCTTCCTTCCTTCCTTCCTTCCTTCCTTCCTTCCTTCCTTCCTTTCTTTCTTTCTTTCTTTCTTTCTTTCTTTCTTTCTTTCTTTCTCTCTGTCTCTCTCCTTCCCTCCTTCCTTCCCTTCTTCTTTCTTTCTCTTTCTCCTTCTATCCTTTCTTCCATCCTTTTCCAGCCTTTTTTTTTTTTTTTTTTTTTTTTTTTTTTTAGCTGCACAGGAGCAGTCCAAGAGTGAAACAAGAGTTAGATTTAATCAGAACTGGGATTTCCTAGGGGAGAACAAAGATTAAAATGTAAGCAAGAAGCTTGAAGCTATATACGAGCAAGTGGTTATAATGAAGGGGACATGTCAAATTCATACTAAAATCAACACAAGAGGGGCACGTGGGTGGCTCAGCTGGTTAAGCATCAGACTTTTGGTTTTGGCTCAGGTCATGGTCTCATGGTTTGTGGAATGGAGTTCCACATTGGGCTCTATGCTTGGGATTGTCTCTCTCCCTCTCTCTCTCACTCTTCAAAATAAATAAATGTATAAAATAAAATAACACGGACATGAAAATAATGGGTAGTAGAATGCAAAATTTGCATAGATATTTAAATAAATACAAAGTGTGGGAAAACACTTGCTGGAATTGGTTAGCTTATATTGCCTAACGAATAAAGATAAATGGGATACAAGGTATTTGTGGGAAAGTTTGAGACACATTGCAAGAGGAAGCATTTTTATGCTATAACTACAGATGGAAAATTAAGATATTCTTTATCACTATACATGACCTCAGTAATAATTCAGATTATATGATTTCACCTCTGATCAATTTCAGCGGGTATGTGTGAAAATATTTTGACCTATTGAAAATTGTGGCATATTTTTATAGCTATTAACTTTTATTGCAGAACATATATATTAGTCAAGGTGTTTGGCTGTTACTAATAAAAAGTAAGATGCTAATAAAAAATGACAACTGAGATAGGTCTACATTTTAAAATAATGATTATACAGACAAGAAAAACGTTAAATATAGCTATCAATTTTTTCAACTCATGAATTAAAAACATATTAAATTTCCCCTTAGAAAATTCTACATTTTTTACATAGATTTATTTTTTAATTTGGAAATGGCTTTATAAAACAAAATTTTAAATATTCTAATATTTTAATTCTTATATAGTAAATATTTATAGTTTTTAACATATTCTGAATTTGTTTTAAACAAATGGAGTTTTACATAATGGACTTCTTCTATGACTATTTGTCTTAGGCTTATGTTCTCTTTAATCATCAGACATAAGGAAAAATGTTGCCAAAAACAAATAATCTAGTCTTCATAGTACTGAAATATGGTTTTGAATGACACAATGGACTGGATGGACTTAACAGATATATTCAGGACATTTCATCAAAAAAGCATCAGAATAACATTTTCTTGAGTGCACAGGGAACATTCTCCAGAATGGATCACATACTGGGTCACAAATAAGCCCTCAACAATACAAGAATATTGATATCATGCATGCATATTTTAAAACTACATTATGAAATTTGAAATCAGTGACAAAAAAAGTTGGAAAACTACAAATACTTGGAGATTAAAGAACATCATACTAAAGAGTTAATGAGTTAACCAAGAAGTTAAAGAGGAAATAAAAAAGTACATGGAAGGCAATGAAAATGAAAACACAATAGTCCAAAACCTTTGGGATGCAGCATAGAAAGTAGATAGCAATCCAGGCCTTCCCAAAGAAGGAATAAAGCTCTAAATTACACAAACTAACCTTACACCTAAAGGAGCTAGATAAAGAACAACAAATAAAACTCAAAAACAGAAGGAGAAGAGAAATAATAATGATTAGAGCAGAAATCAAAGATATAGAAAACAAAAAAACAAACAAAACCAGTAGAACAGATTGACAAAACTAGGAGCTGGCTCTTTGAAAGAATGAACAAGATTGATAACCCCCTAACCAGATTTATCAAACAAGAAAAAAAAGGGGCGCCTGGGTGGCTCAGTCAGTTAAGCATCCGACTTCAGCTCAGGTTGTGATCTCGCGGTCTAGGTGTTTGGGTCCCGCGTTGGGCTCTGTAATGATGGCTCAGAGCCTGGAGCCTGCTTCGGATTCTGTGTCTCCCTCTCTCTCTGCCCTTCTGTAGCTCGTGCTCTGTCTCTATGTCTCTCAAATATAAATAAACGTTAAAAAAAAATAAAAAAAATAAAAAAACAAGAAAAAAAAGAATAAAACACAAATAAATAAAATCATGAATGAAAGAGGAGAGATCAAAAATAACACTGCAGAGATGTAAACA
The DNA here is from genome assembly GCA_030068075.1 of Paguma larvata. Taxonomy (NCBI): domain Eukaryota; kingdom Metazoa; phylum Chordata; class Mammalia; order Carnivora; family Viverridae; genus Paguma; species Paguma larvata. The sequence goes on along the minus strand of CM057833.1, from coordinate 59,115,963 downwards.
ATAATAAGAGAATATTATACAAACAAATTGGCAATTTGGGAGAAATTTGGAAGAAATGGATAAATTCCTAGAAACACATAAACTACAAAAACTGAATCAGAAAGAAATAGAAAATTTGAACAGACCCATAATCAGTAAAGAAATTGATTCAATAATCAAAAATCTCCCAACAAGCAAGAGTCCAGGCCTGGAGAGCTTTCCAGGAGAATTCTGCCAAACATTTCAGAAGAGTTAATACCTATTCTTGTGAAGCTGTTCCAAATGGAAGGAGAAATTCAAACTCATTCTATGAATCCAGCATTACCTTGATTCCAAAACCAGACAAATACCCCCCTAAAAAGGAGAATTAGACCAATTTCCTTCATGAACATGGATGCAAAAATTTCAACAAGATATTAGCAAATCGAATCCAACAATACATTAAAAAGAATTATTTGGCCTGAGAGTGGGATTTATTTCTAGATTGCAGGGCTAGTTCAATATCTGAAAATCGATCAATGTGATACACCATATTAATAGAAGAAAGGACAAGACCCACACGATCCTCTCAATAGATGCAGAAGAAGCATTTGACAAAATTTAGCGTCCTTTCTTGACCAAAACTCTCAAAAAAGTAGGGATAGGAGGAACATACCTCAACATCATAAGGGCCATGTATGAAAGACCCACAGTTAATATCATTCTCAATGAGAAAAAAACTAAGAGCTTTCCTCCTAAGGTCAGGAACATGACAGGGAAGTCCACTCTCACCACTGCTGTTCAACTACCAGTACTGGAAGTCCCAGCCACAACAACTGGACAATAAAAATAAATAAGAAGCATCCAAATCAGCAAGGAATAAGTCAACTTTCACTCTTCACAGATGACATGACATCCTACAAGGAAACCAAAGGACTCCACAAAAAAACTGCTAGAACTGATACATGAATTCAGCAAAGTCACAGGATATAAAATCAATGTACAGACATCAGTTGCATTTCTATACACCAACAATGAAGCAGGAGAAAGAGAAATCAAGAATTGATCCGACTTACGATTGCACCAAAAGCCAAAAAATACCTAGGAGTAGACCTAACGAAATAGGTAAAAGATCTGTATGCTGAAAACTATAGGACACTTATGAAAGAAATTAAAGAAGACACAAAGAAATGGAAAAACATTCCATGCTCATGGATTGGAAGAACAAATATTGTTAAATGTGTACTATCCAAAACAATCCTTACATTCACTGTGATCCCTATCTAAATAATATCAGCATTGTTTACAAACTAGAACAAACAATTCTAAAGTTTGTATGGAACCAGGGAAGACCCAGAATAACCAAATTAGTGTTGAGAAAGAAAACTAAAGCTGGAGGCATCACAATCCCAGATGTCAAGCTGTATTTCAAAGCTGTAATAATCAAGATAGCATGGTACTGGCACAAAAACAGACACGTATACCAAGCAAAAGAATAGAAAACCCAGAAATGGACCCATAAACATATGATCAACTAATATTCAACAAAGTAGAAAAGAATATCCAATGGAAAAAAAATACAGTCTCAGCAAATGCTGTTGGGAAAACTGGACAACAGCATGCAGAAGAATGAACTTGCATCACTTTATTACACCATACACAAAAATAAACTCAAAATGGATGAAAGACCTAAATGTAAGACAGGAAACCATTGAAATCCTAGAGAAAACAGGCAGCAATCTCTTTGACCTCGGCTGCAGCAACTTACTAGACATGTTTCCCAAGGTAAGGGAAACAAAAGCAAAAATGAACTACTAGGACCTCATGAAGATAAAAATCTTCTGCACAATGAAGGAAACAATCAACAAAAAGTAAAAGGATGAAATGGGGAAGATATTTGCAAATGACATATCTGGTAAAGGGTTAGTATCCAAAATCTATAAAGAACTTATTAATCTGGGGGCGCCTGGGTGGCTCAGTTGGTTGAGCGGCCGACTTCGGCTCAGGTCATGATCTCTCAGTCTGTGAGTTTGAGCCCCGCGTCAGGCTTATAGCTCGGAGCCTGGAGCCTGCTTCGGATTCTGTGTCTACCTCTCTCTCTGCCCTTCCCCTGCTCATGCTCTGTCTCTATGTCTCTCAAAAATAAAATAAAAAGTTAAAAAAAATTAAAAAAAAAAAGAACTTATTAATCCGGATGGCTAACAGATACGTGAAAAGGTGTTCAACATCACTCGTCGCCAGAGAAATACAAATCAAAACCACAAAGAAAACCTCACACCTGTCAGAATGGCTAAAATGAACAACTCAGGAAACAATGGATGTTGACGAGAATGTGAAGAAACGGGAACCCTCTTGCACTGTTGGTGGGAATGCAAACTGGTGCAGCTGCTCTGGAGAACAGTGTGGAAGTTCCTCTAAAAATTAAAAATAGGATTATGACCCAACAATTGCACCACTAGGAATTTATCTGAAGGATACAAAAATGCTGTTTCAAAGGGGCACATGCTCCCCAATGTTTATAGCAACACTATCCACAATATCCAAGTTATGGAAAGAGCCCAAATGTCCATTGACTGATGAATGGATAAAGATGTGGAATATATACACAATAGAATATTACTCAGCGATCAGAAAGAATGAAATCTTGCCATTTGCAACAATGTAGATGGAATTAGAATGCATTATGCTAAGTGAAATAAGTCAGTCAAAGAAAGACAAATACCATATGGTTTCACTCATATGTGGAAATTAAGAAAAAAAAAAACAGATGAACATAGGGGAAGGGAAGGAAGAATAAGATAAAAACAGGGAGGAAGGCAAACCACGAGAGTCTTAAATACAGAGAAAAAAATGAGTGTTGCTAGAAGGGTGTTGGATGGAGGGATGGGCTAAATGGGTGATGGGCATTAAGGAGGGCACTTGTTGGGATGAGCAGTGGGTGTTAGTTGTAAGTGATGAATCACCAAAGCCTACTCCTGAAACCATTATTATAAAAAAAGGGGAGGAGTATTTTTAAAAGTTTTCTTTAAAACAGTATATTTACCAAAGCTGATGACTACAAATGATTTATCACCTTAAAATACTGACAAATTTAGAAAAATATTTGTGAATCTTGGATAGATGATTAGGAAACACCACCATTTTATGGTCATTAATCAATTTTTGAAATTAACCTATCACTAATATTTAAATAGAGCCATGTGAGTAATTTGATCCTGGATCACACGACTGACTTAATAAATCACACGTTGATACTTGGTATAGGACCATAATTTATTCCTATAAAAAGTGTTAAAAAGGAGATTAGGAGATAAATGATGCAATAAATCCTTCTTTATGCAGAAAAGTTGTCTTTTTGCCATTTAGTGATTTCATACAATAGCCAGATTTTTTTTCTTTTTTTATACACATGATTTTAAATTCCGAAGAAGATAAGATTATTCAGTAGCGTTTCAGTATTTAATAAATGTTTTCTAAATCATTTAGGGCAAGATTCTTCCCACATGCAAAAGTTCCAAGTTATCTTTCTTATAATTTTGAAGAAGAAAAATAGTTTGTGTATAATTTTGGCAAACTTTAGTTTTAAAATTATATTTTTTGTGCTTTGTGCCATTCAAATATAAAAAAAGTTAAAATGGCGGAGAGCAGAGTTGAAGCTTAAAATACATATATACGTGCATACACATGCACACACACGTATAACTTTGGTAGTGGTACACTGGTCAGCATAGCTAGAATGATAAATTAGTAAAATGCTTGAAGAAGATAAATAAACAGATTTTCTCACTACACTGTTTATTATTAACTCTCTAACTATACTGAATATAGAGACAGAAAAGACCATAGCCTCATTTTATAAGTCATTTCTCATTCCAAATGTCAACTCTTAAACAACCGTTGGAGGTCATGGCACCCAGCCAAACTCCAGACACTCTTGTCGTATTTGGGTTGTGCCTCTGCCCCATCCTAGCTACTGTGTTATAACAATGAAAGCAACAATAACAATAGTCAACAAACACAATATATGTCCAAGATCTCATTTGATATTCACAATATTCTTATAATAAAATGCCCATTATTATACCCATTTTACAGATAAAGTAATTTGGACAGTTTCAATAACCTTTCTAACTGCTCAGTAATTACAGAGTAGAGCAGTGTTTTGTACTTAAATCTGTTTCATCAGAGTTGATGTTCATGTTTTACAAACACATTTCCTGTCCCCAGGATTGCCAGTAGCATATGTGATGAACTGGCAAATGTTGTGAATGGTGTATAGGGAATATCTAGGCCAGATTTTCATTCTCAGGAATTTTAATGGAGAATAAAGAGAGGACAGAACTGTTAGTGAATGTCAAGTGAACGATCCTGAGACTGAAAGTTCAGAAGGATGGGCCATGAGGGCTGAATCAGCAGAGGAAACCAGGAGGCAGCCGAATCTCACAAGTAGAAAAAAAAAAAAAAAGACTTTAGAAGAGGATAAAAATGCAGAATGACAGGCATAAAGTGGAAGAGCCATGGAAAGAGTAACCAAATTTCAGGGAGAGCTAGAAAACTTACTAAAGGATTTTGTTTTCAAAGCCAAAGAAAGATCTGTTGTTTCCAGCGGACCTGCAAGGATGATAGTTTTGAGAAATGTGAACCCAGGGCGAGCTTAGACAGTTGCCCTTCTTTACACTGATGGTGAGACCACACCTAGTGCAACATCAATAGGCTTTCTTGGGAAAGTCAACAGAGCCCGTTCTCCTGGCGCCTTTCAAACATCTGTGACTACAAGTATATTACTACTGAAAAGGGGAAAGAAATTCTGGTCAGGCACAAATAGAGCATGGCGACTACAATGACTTACTACTAAGCAAAATACTTGAGGAATATGTGACATTGCATTGAATTAACCTGGCATCTAAAATATAGACCAGATTATGTGTTACAGTATCTTGAACTATAAAGAATTAGATTCTCGAATCAAACTTTTTAAAAATCAGAGATCTTACCGAGCAGCACACTGTAATAATAATTTCACAGACACAAGCAGTCAAGAGACTTGAAGCTTGAATCATCCTAGAAATGGAGGGATTTTACATCAGTACATGCTCTTTGGCTCTGAGTTTGCAAGTTCTCCAGGTGAGGTACTCCTGGTATTACCTCAGACAGCAGGAAGTGTCTAGTCTTTTAATAACATAACCTCGATGACATTTTCCAAAGAGCTACACCTTAGAAATACGTAAATTCCAGGTTTATTTACTATAAGCAGTGGACAGCACACATTGCTTGATTAAGAAAGAAAGTTGCTTACATAAATACTCTTCTTTTAGTAGATATAATTAGTCTATTTACCCAGAGGTTCAGTTTTCATGTTAAAATGAAGATAAATAAGATCACTTGCTATTATGGACTAGATGTCGGTACCCAACCCCCCAACTTATATATCAAAGCCCTAACTCCCAATGTGATACATTTAGAGACGGCACCTTTGAGAGGTGAATAGATTTTGATGAGGTCATGAGGTTGGGGCTCCTGTAATGGGATTTGTGTCCCAAGAAGAAGAAGAGGATTCAGAGTTCTCTCTTTCTTCCCACAGTTTTTTAAACTGTGGTTTTACAGACTGTGAAATCTATTTACTGGAATGGAAGGAAATCAATATAAAAACATGGCATATGCTAGGACAGAGTAGAAAATATTGCACATTTTAAGAATGACCAGTTTTGTGAAATGTTTGCTTCAGATGTGTGTGTATGTGGTGTGCATACAAGGTCGCCATGTGAAATTCATTCTGTTCTATGGGTTGTAGTTTAGAACGTTTAAAGAACCCTGGCTTGCTACTGATGAACCAACACATAAGCTATATTTAACTCTTTTGGCTTTATGTGTATTTACCATTATTGGCCATTACCCATTGGCATTTTTACTATCAGCCCCAGGGTGTATTCTAAGGTCCAAACAAGTTTCCAAAGAACCTTTCCTTCCTTGGTGCAGACCACAGAGAAATACAGCCTACGTTCTTTTTGTTTATATAATTTCCATGACTTACACAGACCCAAAGTTGTTCTTTAAACATGATTACCAATAAATCACAAAACTGTCCATTCCCTTCTTTCTCATAAACCAGTCATAAGTGTCAGTAGTGCTAATTATGAACAATAAACAAAATTATCAATCAAATTCATGGTAAAATATGTACAAGGCTTTCAAAACCAAGATTCCCTGTTCCTAACTTGCCTTTGTAACAATAGAGCTACAGTTTGGAATCTGCCTTGGGACTCAGTATTACCCACCCTTCCCCACAACGAAAGATCTAGTGATGGAACAGAATAGAGTATGTGGACTCTATCCTGTCTCAAGAAGGCAATTACGGTTTCTAAGAACATTCAGTATGAGTGATACCTAATTTCATGAATTTTGAGCTATTCAGCCACTGGGCATTTCCTCAAAGTGACCTTTATATTGGAAACAAACAAGGCCCTTGGCGCTATCCTGTTAGTAGTCCATTATAAAATAAATACACTTGCGCGCGCACACACACACACACACACACACACACACACACACGTCCTAATTCTGTAAACTCGGATATGGGAAAAAAATATGGTGCATGTGTTTTCTTGGAAGGCCAGAGATTTCAGCAAAAAATACTAAGTAAATATTTGATTTTGATCTCAACCTCATCCTTTGTAAATCAGTCTGATACCTGTGGTTTACAGTCGATAGTTTAGTAGCTACTTGGGGAACAGACTTATTGATATATTTAGATAAGTGGAAAAGCAGATGATGTTTCCAATGTTCTAAATATTCTGTGACTGTGATTAATGTTGGAAACTAAGTGTGTGACTTTTATTTTTAATTAACTTTTTAAAAGTTTATTTTACTTGCAATGAAATGTTTTAATTTAAGGGTAGTGTTGATGAATTTAATCAAATGCACACACCCTTGAAAGTACCGCCACAATCAAGATGTAGTATATTTTTATCACCCTAAAGTTCTCTCATGTCTTTTACAATTAATCACCCTCACCTCTGACTCAACGTCTCCACTCATCTGCTTCTATTCCTAGAGATTAGTTTAGCTCATCTTTAATTTCCTGCTGTTGGGATCATACAGTAGGACTCTTTTGTTTCTGATTTCTTTCATTCAGTGTGTGTTTGAGGTTCATCTTATATTGTGGAAGGTGGCCAGTGGTCTCTTCCTTCTTTTTACTGCTGACTGTATTCAGTTGTCTGGATAAACCATGATTGGTTTACTGCGTCCATTAATCTGTTGAGAGAGTTACATTGTTTCCAATTTGGGGTTTTATGAATATTTAGTTAGATATTTTTGTGTGGACACATTTGGGGTTTTATGAATATTTACTTAGATATTTTTGTGTGGACACATTTTTCTTTCTCTCAGGTAAATACTTAGCAGCCCTTTCTTAAATTTATAAGACATTTACAAGATATTTTCCAAAGCGCTTGTGCTGTTTTACATTTTTACCAGCAAATACTGAGCACTCCGGGTGTTCCACATGCTCACCAATCATTTATGTTGCTAGTTGTTTAATTTTTATCATTCTAGTTCATGCATTGTGCTATCTCATTCAGGATCTAATTTGCATTTATTGAATACTAGTGATGTTAAGCATTATTCATGTCTCTTTGGTCACTTCCATATCTTCTCTTGTTAAGTATTTATTCATACTACTATCCTATTTTAAAATTGAATTACTCATCATATTAGTGAAAGTTCTTTATATATTTTATACACAAATTCTTTGTAATATTGCAAATAATTTCTCTCGGTCTGTGACTTGATTTCTAGTTTTTAAATGCCTTTGGAAGATCGGAAGTTTTTAATTTTGATGAAGCCCAGTTAATCACTTTTTCTTTTATGATTTGTGACTTTGATGGCTCACCAAAAAATGTTTTGCCTAGCCCAAAGTTGCAAAGATTTCTTCCTATGTTGTTCTCTGGCAGTTTTATACTCTGCATTGAGCAAGTATATCAGTACCATTTTCCCAGCATTTGCTGACTTCATATCTCTGTGTCGCATTTTGGTAATTATTGCAATATTCAAATTTTTTATTAGTATTATGTTTGTTATGGTGATTTTTGATCAGTGGTTATGACTCACTGAAAGTTAAGGTCATGGTTAAAATTTTTAGCAATCAAGTATTTTTAATTAAGGTATATATACTTTTTTATAGACATAATACTATTGCCCGCTTAATAGACTATAGTATAGTCTAATCATAACTTTTATGTCCACTGGGAAACCAAAGGTTCATTTGATTCACTTTATTGCAGTATTTATTTTATTGCAGTGGTATGGAACCAAACCTGCAATATCTCTGGGGTATGTTTGTATATGCTTTTAATACTTTTTTAAAAAAATTTTATTATACAGGCTAGAGATTCTAGTAAAATAGTGAATAGAAGTTCTTGACTTGTGCTGACCTTCAGAGATTTGAACACTCCTATTAACCTATTTGAGATCATTGACATTTATGGAATAATACATCTAATAACTGAAGAATTCATATTTTTACTTCCACTTAAAAATATCTGGGCCAAAACGCAAATCTCAATATATTTCAAAATATTCAAAAATCTCAAAAATTTCAGCAAAATAAAAACAAGTCTGAAGAGTCTACTAAGAGACTGAAAACACAAGCCTCAGGTTGGGAGAAAATATTTGCAATACATGTGTCTGATGATGGACTAATCTCAGAATACATAAAGAATCCCTACAAATCAATAAGTAAATGCAAACATCTCAATTAAAACAGGAGAAAACTAGCACAGAAAACACACTTCACAAAGATTTCTGAATGCTAACTATATGATGAGGTGTTTGGCATCGTTATCAGGTAAATGGCTAAAACTGAGAAGAATAATGTTAAATATTGATGAGAAGATGGAACTGGAACTCCCGCATTGTTTGTGGGAATGTAAAATGATACAACTTTTGAATAATTTCCAATATAATTAATTACACACCTGCACTATGACCCAATAATTCCACTTCTACACGTTTACTCAAGAGAAAGACATGCATTAGAAATTTGTGAACTAGAATGTTCCCCAAATAGATACAACCCACACATTCATCAATAAACAAACCAGAGTATGTTTCTGCAACAGAATACTACTCAGCAGTAATAAGAAATGAGCTACTGATGTAATCATATTATCCCTCTCATTTTATGTTGAGCTAAAGAAGCCAGACAATAGAAAATACATACTGATGACTGTATCTACATCATGTTCAAGGGCATACAAAATTAACCTATGATGATAGAAATTGGAATTGGAATATGGGTTGCCTAGTTTGGGAAATTGAATGGAAAGGGGCATGGGAAACTGTGAGGTGAGAGGCAAGCTTTTCATCCTGAACTGACTCATGGTTCACAGGACATTTCTTTGTCAATATTTACTGATATGTATCCTTAAGATTTGTGCACTTTACTGTAATAAAGCCAGTGTCTTCGATGACTTGTGTGACCTTACACAATCCAACCTCACCTTATCCTTGTATGCTTCATCTCCTAATACTTACCTGCACATTTATTACATCTAATACATACCTTCATGCTTTTCATTGAATGTTTAAGTGTGCTACAACCTCAGAGCTTTTTTCTTTACTATTTCCCCACTCCTTTTTTTTTAAAAAAACACCCACTTGGATGGCTTTCGTGTCTCCTTCTGGTCTTTGCTCAAATACCACCTTCTCAGTGAGCACTCCCACGACAACACCAAACTGCAACCTCTCCTTCCTTTATTCTCCTTTTCTGCTTTATTTTTCTCCAAAACACTTCTCAAATTCTGACATTTCATAATTTTTCTTGATTTTTTTATGTCTCCCATTAGACTTCATGAGACTCAGGAATTTTTTTGCTTTTCTGTTTTTTGCAGTTTCTTCAGTGCCTAGAATATATTAGGCTTATATTAGGCATTTGATTATTACTTCTGAATGAATGAATTTAAGTTGCAGGCTTTTTAAAAATGCCTAGGTAGACCTCCATACCTTAAAATGAGGCAGTCAAACACCACCAGTGTTCCTCATGGCTGTAAACACAGTTGTGGACCCAAAGGCTTCGTCTTGTTGATGGCGAGGGCACTGGCCACGGTACCTTGAAGCCCCAGGGATAAGTCAGCATCTGCTGGCTAATACTTCTCTTCTCATAAAGTTTTCTATGTGTTGTTTTCTTTGGAGAAGAACACGACTTCTTTTGCTGGGGTATACATACCTTGTGACTCTATTGTATGTAATCAGGAGTTGACAAGGATTTTAGGGGATAACTTTTCCATCTGGTTACTTCAAGCTTCTCTACTTCTTTTATCTTTGTCTGAAATACTTGAAGTGTCTAGTTTCTGTGCCCCTTCAGGGTGCTGCTGAAGAGCACATAATTTATTCCTCGACTAAGCTTTCTTTTTATATATTCTTATAGTGTTTCCTCAAGCTTCTTTTCTTTTCTCTTTTTATTTTTTTCTTGAGAGACAGAGAGATAGTGCGTGCATGCAAGCGGAGGAAGGGAAGAGGGAGTGCGAGAGAGAGAATCTTAAGCAGCCTCCAGCTTCAGCATGGAGCGCTGTGCGGAGGCTCGATCTCGCAACCATGAGATCATGACCTAGCCACAATCAAGAGTTGGATGTTTAACCATCTGAGCCACCCAGGTGCCCCCCAAGTTTCTTTAGATATTCTTCTTCGAGATCTATTTTTCTAAAATTTCTTTGAAATCGTACCATCCTATTTTTATTTTTGTTATTTCTTTTTTTCCTTTATCTTGATTTCACTGGAGTTTCACTAGGGTGTGCTCAATCCATCACCTTACGAGAAGTCTTTGTTAAACTTTTTAATCACTCAGAAACCAGTCCCAGGCTAATCTTTCACATGTAGGCAATTAGCCAATACCTGACATCACTTCCCTTCCTTTCCAGTTTTCAGAAGAATGATTTTGTCATATGCTCAAACTAAACAGTGCATGAGGGAAGTTGTTATTTTGAGTGACTGATCAATGTTTTGCACAAGTTGGACGTATTTATTTTAGAAACATCTAATCAGAGTACTGACCTCTTCATCTTCTCAAACATGTAGAGTTTGAGTATCAACTCAATTCTTTTGATAGCAAACAAATCTCTGATTTCTTACCTGGTTAGACTGCACAGAATCATCTATCTGGATTTGGATAAATGTATAGCTATGGATGATAAGGAATTCTTGGTTATATAAGGAAATCTGATCAGAAGTCCTTTCTACAATTGTAATTGAATATCCTCATTTTTTGTTTAGAATATGATAATGTTTATTTATTTTTGAGAGACATAGAGACAGAGTATGAGCAGGGGAAGGGCACCGAGAGAGGGAGATACAGACTCTGAAGCAGGCTCCAGGCTCTGAGCTGTCAGCACAGAGCCTGACCCGGGGCTTGAACTCACAGACTGTGAGATCATGACCTGAGCCGAGGTCGGACGCTCAACCGACTGAGCCACCCAGGCGCCCCTGAATATCCTCATTTTGACCATATCCTGTTTTGATAAACCAAATGAAATCTTGTTTGGCTTAGTGGCAAGAAACTTTGTTTTGAGCAAATATACAAAAGCAGTGTAAATCGGCTCATGAAATCTGAGAGGGAGACTACATCATATAACACAAATCTTCCAAGTGGGCCATGGCCTCACATAGAAGACAAAAGGTCAGACTATTTTGACAGGAAATTCTTAGGAATACAGAGATTTCTAACCCTTGTCAAACGCTAGCATCTGAGGTATGCCTACAAGTACAAAGGGGCCATTAAAAACATTTCTTTACAGTAAGTTTTACAGTCTGTTTATATGTCTGTTTTAGTTACTGTGGCACTCATTTTCCTATCTTTGATCTCAAAGATTTCAAATTCTGACTTCATTCCTTATTAGCCTGTGATCACAGACAGGCTCCATAAATATGGAAAGGTTCAATTATTTGACGTGTAGCATCATGGGCATTATTTCAAGGGTAAGTGCGTCATCTTTAAGTGACATAAGTCATTCAAAACACTTATTTGTCACAAAGTAAGTGTTTTATAAATTATAACAATAATCTCATTACAATCTTAATAAGTCATCTCATTGTATGAATTTAATTATACTCATTTTGTATTAGGTATACTACTCTTGAGGAGAAGGGAAGTTAGTTATTTATCTATCCCCCAAGTTTTCCTCCAGGTCAGTAGCTAAAGAAAATTCATATTTTATCTCTTCAAAGGAACACACCAGTTTCAACTAGGTTATGATTCCGAAATGTATCTTTTTTCTATACATTGTGATTTATTTTCATTTACTTTTCAAGTATCTTTAGGAAGCAAAAAAATCATGTTCATATTTCTAGTATGAGTGAATCGCCAGGAACAGAGCATTTAGCAAAATAGAATAAAGGCAAGTTAGCAACAGCTCAGCAGGAGAAAGAGATCAATGTCCCGAAGCATCCTGTAATATTTTCTGAGTGATTGACAAAGTACTCCCTTTCTGCCTGCCCTGAGAAATCTTGGCACATGTGTAAAAATCAGCTATACTATGGCAAATGGATAAGGAATTGCCAATTGTGTTTGTACTCTGGGCTGTTTCCGTTCATATACCTGCAGCAGCCATCTCGTAAGAGTGTCTTTTCAGAGCATTAGGGAACAAACGTGGATAGACCACCATCAGGCCATACACCAAACTATAGAAATAATCTTTTTTTATTGAGTAAAGAAGTGGATTGATTTTAAGAAAGTCACAGTATCATATTCACAAGTACTGAATCCCTGCTTTTGCAGAAAATAAGTCTCTAAAGACCTAGTCCCTAAGTACTGAATTAAACATGCAAACACTCAGAATTAAAACAAAACAAAACAAAAACCCAAGAAACAAAAAAAGCATAATCTTTAACATGTGTAAAATAGTGTCAACAGACTGTTTAATTTTATTAAACGAGACGGGCATTTTATAACTTAAAAAAGTCATCACAGAACACAAAAAAAACTAAAATTCCTAAAAATGCAACATTCTTTTTGTTAATAGACTTTATTTTCTAGCAGTTTTATGTTTACAGACCTAAGCAAAAATTGCTGAGTTCCTATAAAGTCCCTCACTCTTCCCTACATCCAGTATCCCCTATTCCTAACATCTATAGTACATTTGTTACAATTAATGAGGCAATACTGATATGTTATTATTAACGCAAGTCTGTAGTTTACATAGGAAGGTTCACTATTTGTGTCACACTTTTATGTACGTTCTATACATTTTTTGGAAATTGTATATAATGATCAGACTGGCTTCTGAAAAGCATTATTCATTGAAGGTTCTGCTCTGCATTTCCATTGCTTAAGAGTTCACTTCTTTTTTTTTTTTCTGAGTGATATTTCATCACGTGCAAACCACATTCACCTACAGAAGGACATGTTAATTGCTTCCAGTTTTGCTAATCACAAATGAAGTTTCTATAAACATGCATGTACAGATATTTATGTAGAAATCAACTTTCAGATCATTTGAGTAAATATCAAGGAGCACAAGTTCTGGATCGTATGGTGTGGGTATTTTTAGTTTTACTGGAAACTGCCAAACTGTCTTCCAAAGTGGCTGTGCCATTTCGCATTCCCACCGACAGTGAATGAAACTTCCTATTGCTCTACATCCTCGTTAGCATTTGATATTGTCTGTATTTTGGCTTTTGTCCATTCTAATAGGTATGCAGTGAAAATTCATTGTTGTTTTAATTTGTTATTCCTAATAACACGGTATTGATCATTTTTTCATATGCTTATTTCCTATTTGCATATTCCCTTTAATGAGGTGTCTGTTCAGACCTTTCAAATTCTTTGAAATTGAGTTTGTTGCTTTCTTATTGTTGAGCTTTAAGTGTACTTGGTATAATTTGGATACTAGTTTACTTTTTTAAATCAGATACAGGTTTTGCAAATATTTTCTTCTAGTTTGTGGTTTGTCTTTTCATCCTCTTAATATCTTTCATGGAGAGTAAGTTTTTAAATTTAATGATATCTGACCTCTCAAGTTTTTCTTTCATGGATTATACTTGCGGTCTTTCTAAAGAATAATTGCCAAACTCAAGGTCCCCTAGATTGTCACCTCTGTTATCTTCTGGTGTTATACTTTCCTGTTTTATATTTAGGTGTATAATCCATTTGAGTTAACTTTTGTGAAAGGAGTAAGACCTACGTCTAGGTGATGACAATGATAGCAATGGTGATTTTTTCCTGTCGATCACCAATTGTTCCCACACCACTTATTAGAAATACTATCTTTTCTCCAGTGAATTGATTTGCTTCTTTGCCAAAAATCAGCTGACTGACTATTTCTGGGCTTATTTCTGGGCTCTTTATTCTGTTCTAATGGTCTATTTGATATTCTTTAACCAATACTACACTGTCTTGATTACTGTAGCTTTATTGTAAGTATTTGCCTTTGTTCTTCTTCAATATTGTGCTGGTTATTTGGGCCTTTATAGATCAAGTTGTGAGGAACGGACATCTTGGAAATATTGAGTCTTCCTGTCCATGCATGTGGGATCTCTCTCCATTTATTTAGTTCTTGATTTCCTTCATCAAAGTTTTATAGTTTTACAGAGATATGTAGGCCTTGTACATATTTTATATACCTGCTTACATACCTGCCAACAGTGTACAAAAGTTTCCTTTTCTCCAAATCCTTGCCAATACATATTTCTTGTCTTTTGATAATATCCATTATTTTTTAATGTTTATTTGTTTTGGAGAGAGAGAGAGCTAGCAGAGGAGTGGCAGAGAGAGAGGGAGACACAGAATCTGAAGGCAGCCTCCAGGCTCTGAGCCGTCAGCACAGAGCCTGTCGCAGGGCCTGAACACCCCAACTGTGAGATCATGACCTGAGCCAAAATCAGAAGTTTAACCAACTGAGTCACCGAGGCACCTTTCATTCTAGTCTTCATTTGCATTTTGCTTTTGATAGTTTTCCCTGATTTTGGATTATATTTTGTCGCTTCTTTATGTCTATTGAATGTGATTGGATCTGGGAATCATAAAGATAAACTGCAGGTTTTCTGGATTGTGTTAAGAAAGAATATTTTTCTTTTATCCAAGGTGGCTGTACTCAAACTCCAAACTCTGACTCACCCTTAAGTTATCAACACCTAAATCATCCTGATGCTTCTTTGATATTCTCACTCCTGCTTTTTACCATAGTCCCCAGGGTCTCTCTCAAAGAATAGTCAAGGTACTCGTTAGTGAATTTGAGGTACTAGTTAATTAAGGTACTGGTTAATCTATCATGACCAGAGGTAAAAATATCAGAAATTATTTTATCAAACCTATCACCTTATGTTTCTGCCACAAGTCTAAATTACTTTTCTTAGCTCCGCTCACATTTTGGTATGGCTATCTGATTGATTTATAGCTAATGATGTATGAGTAGAAATGATGTGTGCTATTTCCATCTTGCTCTATAACAATCTCCCTCTTCTAATCTTCCCATTATATTCTAAGTTTATGGCTGAGTGCATAGAACTCTGAGAGATCAGAGCCGAATATAGCTAGAGGGAGGGGAATATCCTGAGGAAAATCCAAGTAGAATGTTTTCAATCAGGAATACCCGCACTAGATTATTATGTGGATAAGAATTAAAATCTTACTGAGTTAAGCCATAGAAATTATGGGATTAATTTCTTTTAGCTCATGGCATTACTTTGAAACTAGAATTAATACACATATATAATACACATATTAATTCTGGATAAAATATATCAAAGTAAGTGGTAAAGTCAAAAAAGAGGAAAAAAGGAAAATACATAGGTTCTTTTTAAGGCAGACAATAAAGGATAGCAAAGTAGTAGAATAAGAGTTTAATGTATTCATGCTTCTTGTTTTCTTCAAAATATTAGTAATAATTAGAAATTGTTTTATATATTTTTCTCTATCGAACCATAGAGAAACCTCCAGGTATTCATAAAGTTATTGTTCCAGAGAGTGTACTAGAAAATATTTTGTTAAGTAAATTAATAAATGGTGAATTTTACTAACTCATACTTATTTTGTCTCTTAATATTTCTTTAACTTAAATGCTTCTCTTTATATATACTATCATATTTTTTACCTTTTAATCTCTCAGTACTTCTAACCTGGTATTCTGAATAGAATTTCTACCTCCAGATGTTTCTCCTCCATTTTAGTACCCACCTGCTTCTAGAATGAGAGTCCTAAAACTCAATATTCCTGTAACTACTTTCCTACTTAACCATCAATGAATCATCATTGTCTATAACTTCAAGTCCAAGTTTCATATCAGGGCATAAAAGGCTCTACTTCTTTACTACACATTCTTACCTCTCTCTGGAAGCTCATTTCCTGACTTTATTTGCTCCAAGCAGAGTAAGTTATTTTCAGAAAGTATCTGAAGACTCCCTTACCACTGAATGTACTTCCCGTGTTTCTTTACTTTGCTTTTTTTCTTTTTTAATGTTTTTCTATTTTCAAGAATAGAAAATTTCTTGGCAGAGAAAGGGTGAGTGTGAGTGGGGGAGGGTCAGAGAGAGAGGGAGGCACAGAATCTGAAGCGGGCTCCAGGCTCTGAGCTGTCAGCACAGAACCTAATGTGGGGCTTGCACTCATGAACGGTGAGATCAGACCTGAGCCAAAGTTGGACACTTAACCGACTGAGCCACCCAGTTGCCCCTTTTTACTTTGCTCTTAAAGTATTTCTTCATACCTCACCTGTATTTGGAGGCACCCCTTATGAATATTGCTCACAGAGCCTGGAAATGCAAGTTACACCTGTAAATAGGGAATGAGAATCAAAAAGTATAGTTTGCCCAAATCATAAAGCTCATAAAGGGAAGGTTCATGATTAACTCAGATCTTCTGACCACAAGTCTTGTTATTCTGGTATAGAAAAAAAACAAGTTATATATAAAACCTTTGGTTCTTTATAGTTGATTCGTGTGACTATTTCTTCACAAATATTTTGTACAAATGATTTTTGCAAATATTTCTGAATTAATCTAAGTCTCAGGTTCCTGTAAAATGGAATCACATAATACCTATATTATGGTTGTCATAAAGTTAGGTGAAAAAATTATTAACGAAAAATTTTGTTCTAACTCCAAGAGGCTAGAAATGTAAGAAAGCAGAAATCCCTTTTTATACAGATCAAAAGACTTCAAAACTCTTACTTGATTTTTTAAGAAAGAAGAATTTAAATATTATTTACTGAGCCCATGCCATATGCCCTGAAGTCGGTTGGTTAAATTTAATTATCACAACAACACTTTGAGAAAACTATCATCATATCCACTGTTGCATAAGATGTGTTGCAGTGCCCAGAATCTCCCCATCTGCTTGACGTGCTGTCCAGAACTAAAGTCCACAGCTGCCAGACTCCTTAGGGCAATACCTCAGCTGAAGAGAGTTGTCTTATCCAAGGTTATAAGCCCTTCATTGCTCACATCAAATGACATCAGTTGGGGGTTATCAACAGCCATATCTCTCAACCCAACTCCATATAACTATAAAGCATCACCCTGTGTTTGTAACCTACCATAGAGTCAGCTGTGGTGTCTGTTGGTATTACATCACAGCTGAATTTCTCTTTCTGCCTACTCCTGCTTCCTTTCCTTCTCTTTCACACATACTGATGCCAGGAACACTCCCTAATAAACCACCTTCATGCTTATAGCTGTCTTGGAGTCTTCTGTTCAACAGCATGACTCAGATGAGACAAAATGTTCTGGGAGCTACAGAATTTTTCACGTATCCTCAAAAATCAAATATCCTAGTACTGTCTTTTTCCTTTGCCCTTTCTGTAATAGTTCCGTGGAAGTTCCCGGTCACTACCATACAGTAACTAACAAAATATGTGTATATCAAGTGATTCACCACTCAAGGAATTGTAAGCGTGTGCATATGCTCTGTAATTTTTGACACATGATCACTAGAGTGCATCATTATTCACTGTTTTAAGGTCGGATGCTGTCCTGTACCCAAATTTAGGTCACAGTCCATCACTGAGAAGTATTCTTTTTTCCCTGCACTCTTGGGACTAGGACAGAGTTCATGTAGGCAGGACTGGAAGACAATCAGTTGTATTTAAAGGAATCTTCATACAACACCTGTTTTATTCTTAGACATGATCTCTCTCTCTCTCTCTTTTTTTTTTTTTTTTTTGGTCAATTTTTCTCTTTCTTTGGCCTGTTTCCACTCCTATGACCATCTGGACAGAGAAGTTTGACTGACTTTTTTAGTGGATCTGTATACCCTTTTGTCATAAAATCCCTTTGGTCATTTGCTCCATATTCCCACCCCCATTGTCTAATATTTAGTAATATATCTTCAATGCAAGGCCAATAAATATAATTTGAGGTATGTATGAACAATTTCTGTGGTAATAGAACATTATTCAAAAAGGGTATTCAAAGGATCAGACTAAGTTACATGCAGATAAGAGTGTTCATTAAGGGCACAAAGCCATTTTGTCTTGCTAGCATAATGTAATAAATGATAGAAAATTTTCCAGCCAGAGGTCTACTTTATTCCCCATAAAAACATTCCTAAATTGTCCTTCAACCAGAACTAATGTATATAATAAAAAATGCAGTGGCAATGAAGTTGGCAACTGTGTCTTAATGAATATGTGCTGGGGAAAAAATATGCTTAACTGACGGCCCTGGAAACACAAGCACCATTGCTCCAGGAACAGATACAGCATAAAATGTTCCTGTACAAGCTGCTCGTATTACGTCCCTCTGGACAGGCTGGGTTTTGACATAGGAAAAGGCAATTAAATCTGTTTAGCTAGTGCATGGCTGAGAACAAGGCATGTGCTGAGTCCCTGTAAAGACAGGTATTAGGTTTGTTTTGTTTTGTTTTATTTTTAAAAGCCTTTTTTTCCCCCTTTTTTATTCTTTCTCAGCAATGGAATCTCTGAACTGAGATATTGGTTTTCCTAAAGGTGCCACTCAACCAGAGAGTGTTTCTCAGTCTGAAAAAATTCAGAGCACTCTTTTTGATGGAATAAGTAAGAATACAGGGCAAGTGGTCTCACCCATTTAAATTGGGATAATAGGCTTAGACTCAAAAATCACAACCACTCCATTCCTCCCCCAAAGATTTTTGTGACAAGTCATCTGGTTTATAATCCAGACAGGCAGATGGCTGCTAGAGTCCAAGACAAATTTTCATTTCTCTAGGAGATGAATATAAAGCCAAGGGAGTAGGTGCTAAATGGAGGAATTATTCAGCACACTGACCAGGAAGAGGGTTTGGAAAGTTATTTTGAAAGAATCATTGAAACTATCAGTGCACAGAAAAAGAAAAGGAAAGTAAACAAAATAATAGTTGATGTTAGTAACAAGAGAGAAAAGAATGATCAGATATCATTCCTTTATCCTGCAGCTTTTCATTCTTTCCATAGTAATCTCACATATATGTGGTTTCCATGTTGCAGAAAAACAAATTACTATGGGCCAGACAGGTAATACAATGTCTACCACCGAAATAATTATACTTTATATAGTTTTGAGAGCAAAGAGATAGGTTTTCCTTACATATGGAGATCAATTAGAAAAAGAGAATAATAATCCTAGCTAAGATTATTTATTGTGCCCATTCACTAGAAAATACTCTGAGATATGGAATGGTAAAATTCACTGAAAACTTAAAACATCCTGATGTCTAAAAAAGTCAACTTTATACGTTCATTTTGCAGACAAGAAAAGAAGCTTGAAGACATTAAGTAGTTTGGTAAATTCACAGAACTAGTAATTTTCATCAGCATATTTTGAGATTTTTATAAAGTAAACAATGACTTGTAAATGTTACATATCATATGCATTTCAGAGATGAGTAAAATTGAATAGCTACCAAGCCATTCTTTTTGTTGTAATAAGAATTTATGCTCTTTTATTCTTGAAAAAATGAGACATTAAAAACAGATAAGACAGCTATCATATGATCTCATTTGTTTCTATAATCTAAAAAAAAATTTTTCAAAGACTCTTGGGTCATGTCAAAAGAATTCAAGAGTCAATCTGAAGAGAACCTACTGAAAAAAAGAAGGAAAATTTTAAGTATTAGAAGACATTAATGAATACAATAGATTAAAACATATCAAACATGTTTATATTATATAAAAATAACAATATAAAAAACCTAATATATCACTGTTGAAGTATTCTAGTCAACTTAGTTATTATTTTGAAACCTAGTCAATAAACTAGAACAATTGGTTATTTATCTTGCCTTTTCTATATAATCTCCACCCAAGCAGTTGAATGTTCAATGGAATGAGAGAAGTTTCTATTTATAGAACTTTCCCAGTTAATATATCGATGGAGGAATAATAGAAAGAATCATCATTTTGCAACTCTTCGAACTAAAGGATCTAGGCATTGAGCATCAATAATCTCTAACACTCCATCAAGAGAAACACCCAAGCATCTTACACCTTGTGCTGGAGGGACACAAAATTCTGAAAATCATCTTATCATAAAATTTTGAACTTGAATTTGATCACAACTTTAGATTCAACTGCCAGGAAATACTGAGGACAACAGAATCACCTACACTTTGGTGATACAGTTAAAAAATCTAGTCTTTGGGAAATTCTACAGGAAAAAAAGAAAATAATCAATTTATTCAATATATAACTGATAAGGAAAACCAAAATAATGATGAAAGTTTAAAGATTTAAAACATCTTAAAAGTATAATTTATAGCATAGAGAATATGGTCAAGAATATTATAATAACTTTATACAGTGACAGATGGTAACTAGACCTATTGTGGGGATCTCTTTGCAATGTATAAAAATATTGAATCACTATGATGTACACCTGAAACTAATAAGATATTGTATGTCAAGTATAATTCAATAAAAAGTCTTGAAATCAATTATAATATGTTTACCTTATTTGTACTATAATTCAAACTGACTATATGCACATGCTCATTCCCATATATGTGCGAGTATATATATATTATAAATGTTTATATTCAGTGTGTGTGTGTGCGTGTGCATGTGTGTGTGAGTGTACTGTCTAGATATATTTCTTCTCATTTACCTATCTATCTGTCATTGTCTATCATCTCTCTATCTGGAGGGTGAGAAAGAGAGAAAGAAGATTGAGAGAATATGAAGAATACACAAAGAGAAATATGGCATTTATGACACAATTGGATTTGAAAAAGGGATTGACTATAAAATGATAAAGAGAAATTATTGGGGTGCCTGAGTGGCTCAGTTGGTTAAGCCCCCGACTCTTGGTTTCATGGTCTCATGGTTTTTGAGTTTGAGCCCCACATCAGGGTCGGCACTGCCAGTGCCTGAGATCCTCTCTTTCTAGTTCTCTCTGCCCCCCCCCCCACCTCCCACTGATGCTCTCTTTTTCTCTCAAAATGAATAAATGAACTTTAAAATATCAAAGAGAAATTATTATTCCAGATTTTAAGGTATGGTAATGGTGTTTTGCTTATCTTTAAAAGTCATTATCAAATAGAGGGATAGATGATAGATAGATAGATAGATAGATAGATAGATAAATAGATAGATGATAGATAGATAGATAGATAGATAGATAGATAGATAGATAGAAGAATTTAAGGACAGAATAATATATGTGGGAGGCAGTGAATGGGTTTTGCAGTAGTTTTATCTGTGGTTGATTTGTTCCCCAGTGGACATATGGCAAGATCTGGAGATATTTCTAATTGTCATGACTAGGGCAAAGACTATTGGCATCAAGAGGTAGAGGCCATGGTTCCTATTAAACATGCTAAAATGCACAGGATAGTCTTCTCCCCTTTCAGCCACACATAACATTTTATTAAATCTAAAATGTCAATACGATGAACGCTGAGAATCCACAGGTTATAGATAAAAACATTAGTTTGCTTTTGCATATGCTTAAACTTTAACATAATAAAATATAAACATAAAATTAAAAAGACCTGTTAATTAGGTCAGATAATGATGACTGAGAAGACATGGCCAAAGGATCACCCTCTCAGGAGAACTCAGTCACAGAGAAGTGCCAGTTGTGGAATCAATTTGAGATGACACACTAATCAAACTAAAAAATGTCTTTATTTCTTAGGCCAGAGAAATTTGGCTAAAATCGGAGTAGCAGAGAAACCTATGATAAGTAAACCTAATAAATTAAAATCTGGAAATTAAAATGAGATGTTTGAGGGAGTGATGATTCACTTAATAAAGTAAGTCTTTAAAGGGATTCACTATGCAATTTCTTTAAATAAAGATTTCTACTGCATTGATTTGAATCGATTTACACATATTTGACAAAAATGAAAAATTTTCCGAAACTTCCATGGAGTGTTAATAAAGTGTGACAAAAAAAAAAAAAACCAAAAAAAAAAACAAAACTAGATTCAAAATGTGCTTAGTTATATGCTTCAAATGTTCAGTAAGAAAATACTTGGACACCTATAAGAAAATTCTCTGGTTAGAGGCTGATTTGTGGTTGATCTTATTGTCATGTAATACTTTCAAATTGCATAATGTAGTCAATTAAATTCCTTCTGTATCAGTTAAAGATAGGTAGCCCTGGAAGAGAAGAGGTAACCCAGAAAATTTAGTGAGGCAAGAGCAGTAAGAAAAAAACTCAACTTTTACTTATTTGCCAACATCTTAGCAAAGAAGCAGGTGGCATGAGTCGTGTTTCTCTATTCTGTTCTAATAAAGAATGGTATGAATGACAAAAAGAGGGGTTCCTACCTTTTTTGTAAAAGGAAATTGGCATACTATTGTTTTATAAGAGGTGTAACGGGTAAAGGAAGATCACCATGCTAGCAATGACTATTAGAATTTCTTTGGTGACATTTTGCTCTGAT
The DNA here is from genome assembly GCA_030068075.1 of Paguma larvata. Lineage (NCBI taxonomy): Eukaryota > Metazoa > Chordata > Mammalia > Carnivora > Viverridae > Paguma > Paguma larvata. The sequence goes on along the minus strand of CM057833.1, from coordinate 59,093,180 downwards.
AAGACATAACTCAAGGAAAAGTAATAAGGAACAAGTTCTTTGAACAGTATCCCAGGATGCCATGCTATCAGTGAACTCAGCAAATGAAAATTATTTATCCGTCTAACCAATATTTACCAAGCACTTCTATGTATCAGGCAGGAACAGTTTATCTTTTCACAACTTACAGTGAAAGGGAGAGAAAATAAACCATTAAAAATCCTAAATGTTAAGTGATCATAATTTTTCTTGAGCATAGTGAGCCATTAAGACTAATAAGCAGGGAAAGGAAATAGAAAGTAACTGAGGATAATGATAGGGTGTTGAGGGAATGCCTATCTGAGAAATTGATATTTCAGTTATGTGAGGAAATAGCCACGTAGGGGAAGATCTTTCTGATGGATGACAAGAGCAAAGCCCTGAAGTTTAGGAGTTTCCTAGGAATGCACTACAAGCATAAAGAGGCCCTCATGTCCCCAGCATCATGAGAGGGATGTGGAAAGAAATGAGCTGAGGAATAGCTCGGGATTTTGGATTTGTTCTAGGTATTATGGGAGCTATTGAAGTGTTGAGAGCAGGAAGGCAAAAAAAATCTGATTTGGGTTTAAAAGGACACTGACTGCTGGGTAGAGGATGTACTTTATTGCAGCAAGATTATGAGCTCCTGCTGGAGTCCAAGGAAGACAGGATGGTGCCCTGGATCAGTATAGTGGCAATGGTAGTGTCAAGAAATGGCGATTCAGGATATTGTTTGAAGCTTAATACATGAATATTTGCTATGGATTAAATAATATGTTTAGAAGAAAAAGAAGATTTAAAGAGGATTGCTATTTCCTTACCCTGCCTACCTGAAGGATCCAGTGGAGTTTATTGAGGAAAATTGAGGAAGGAAGGCTTTAGATGGAGAGAAAAAAAATTGTTTGGGGGGCAGATAATGTGTTAGACATAGCTTAGATACGATGTGGAAATGTGGGAAGGTGATTGGATATACGGGTATGCAGTTCAATCTATAAAGTTTTTTTTTTGTTGTTTTGTTTTTTGTTTTTTGTTTTTTGGGTTTTTTTTTTTGAGAGACATGGAGACAGAGTGTGAGCAGGGGAAGGGCAGAGAGAGAGGGAGATACAGAATCAATCTAAAGGTCTACACTAGGGATGTAAATTTAGAGGCTGTCAGACTATGAGTAGTTCTTTCTTTATAAAGTAGGCTTCACACCCAGCACAAAGCCCAACACAGGGCCTGAACTCAGAGCCCTGAGATCAAGACCTGAGCTGAGATCAAGAGTCTAACGCATAAGTGACTGAGCCACTCAGGCACTCCTCCCACGTCTCCATTTTTTTTAAATGAGATTGAATGAGTTAACATCCATATATGAGTGAAGAGAAAGACAAAAGAGAAGAACTGACAAAAAAGAAACACTCTATTAGATATTGTCAAAGAGCAGGAACTTTCAATGATACTGAACAAAACTGCTCTTGAAGTAAAAATAAAACCAGGAATGTGTTGTGTCTTAGGAGTCAAGTGAAAAAAAATATTTTAAAAAGAATAAAACCATCAGTTCCATTACCAACATCTGATATTTCCAGGTAAGATGAGGTGAGACAATGAGACCATCAGTGAAGACACAGTCATGATTGTAATAGTAGTTTTAATGGAGTTTTACAATTACATCCATTCGGATTGAATTGAATTGGTTTCAAGACGGAGTACAGTGAAAAGAGAGAAAGAAAGGAGTACTTTTTCTAGAAAAAAAATTTATGGCACACTGCATATGCTGAAAAACTAGAAAAATTAATGCATAAAATACAAAACAATAAAGAATCATACATTTCGATGAGCTTATTAAAAAAGGAATTTTTAAAAATAATGAAGTCAGGAATCTTAGGAAATAGGTGAATCTCAAAATTGCTTTTTATTTCCTTGATGATGCGATTGTTCATGAAGATAAGTGTTTCACAGACACAGCTGTTAGTATAATTATTGCAGGTCTCAGTGTCGAGTTTTCCTGTAACTTTGAAAGAATTTTTTAGGGAAATGAACAAAGATTACTTTAGTAGTACCATTCCATTTAGAGTATTGGCCATTGGTGCACCTACCACAAAGATGTGCTATCATTTGTTATTTTTCTCTTGCAAGAATAAGTTAAAAAATACTTCATCTCTAGAGTTTATTCTTGAAGACAGTACTGATTTTGTTGACTAACCCTTATTCCAGTTCAAAATAGGCCAAATTTATGCATAGATATTAGAATGAGTGATTCTAGGAGGATAGCCTCTCCTGGGAAACAGAATTTCAAGAAAGGGGATATAACGTTGTGATTACAAATGGCTTTAAGATTTGATATCTTGTTCAACATTTTAAAGGATTGGACTTGTACCTCTTCCTTTAAGGAGGAAGTAGAGCATTTAACCTGTGCCAGAGCCAAGTATCATGAGAGTATGTATGTGGATCTGAGTGGCATTATGTATGATGTTCCCCAGATTGCATTGCTCCACAGTTAATTGATAAATAGCTCATCTCTGAGCATTGGACTGCTTGCTTAATAGAAAACCATGTTACCTCATCTGCCAACACTACCACCCATCTTTGCCAACCCCAGGCTGAAGGTCGGTTTCTGTGTTGACTTCCCTTGACTCCAGTACAATAAAAATTTTAGTAGTGAAAGAGCTCAGACCAAACACATACAGATCTAAGGAGTCTCTGGCTTCCCCATCACTCTGGCCTTAGATAAAGGATCATATTGTATAATATGAGACCTAGTTCCCTAGCAGCTTTCTAAAGTGTCTAATTGACACAACCTGGGAGTTTATGGGAGAGTTAATATGCCCACAGTTAATCGTGGGTCATTGAGAAGAAAGGGAACAAAAGCAAGAAGTATGAACATAATTTTTTCTCCTTTCTTATCCTAGGTAACTGTTGCAAAGCCCCAAGACTCTGAACACTTCCTACATGTTCTAAATTATTGCATCATGCTATGCTTTCTAGCCGAACTTTAGATAATTTGGAAATACATACCCTTTATTTGATTTATCCTCTCCCTTCCCTCACCTTTGTTACCCTGGGATTGCACCTGCCAACAGGTTCTCAGCATGTAATCTTTATCTCCAATTCTATTTTATAAGAAATATGTGATAACACAGAGGCCTTGATAGAGAGGTAGAAAGAGTTTTGGCCACACTTGAACAAATGCAAAGATATTTTATTAGGGTGAGTTCTTCTCATTGTCAAAGATGGAAAAAATGGAGTATGGGCATTTCATATTGATTTTAATTTAAAAATATTTATTGACACCTTACTGAGATAGGAGGAGGCTAAACATACAAAAATATATCTAACATTAATCCTTCCTTCATGGAATTTTCACTCTAGTGACCAGATGTTAATGTCAGGTTCTACAAGAGAATAGCCCATTTCCTTGGTGATATCACATATTGATGGGACTACATAACAGAGTGAGGAGTTGTGACTGCAATCATCTAGATGATGGTAGAAGCCAGTGAAACCACACATCTTCCTCATCTCTAAAAATGACTCTGCCCCCAGCACAGAGGCAGAGCCATTGAATTCAGCAAAAGATCCTAAGGTGGGTGAGTGACAGATTAGCCAGAGCTCATTATGATAGTTTCTTATGAGTTTAAAGGTTACTTAGCAGATGTAGGTTGGGCACTCAACTGGAAACTAGACTGTGTTGGTGAACTTCTGTTTGGCCTTCCAGATCTATTCTCTAGACTTCTCCAACCTGCTCTCTCTACAGAAAGCTGACCTATAAGAATTAGCTCAATGACCTTCCTTGTTTGTTGTCTGCATTCTAGTCAGACTTGGCCTTTCAAGAACACTGGCTGGAGACTAGAGGAAGAGATAGAAGTGAATAAATCCACTTTCTGTGGATACACTATGAATAAGTTGATCCGTTGGTAGTCATGTCGATCTCTCCCCACATCTCTCTCTGTCTGCAGGTTCTGGTCATCTTTCCCTCTTGGTGCCCTGCTGTTATATCACCAGAGTGCTGCACTAGCCATACTCTGTGATTGTGAACGTGCTTTTGTAAACAGAACCTTTATTAAGTTCTTCTCAAATTGCTCAATTTGACTATGCTATCTATCTCCTTCTGTGACTCTGACACCCAGAATTATAAGAGAAAAGATACTGACCTCTTCTTTATAATCTGCATTTTTTCCCTCTCTTACACTCTTTCAAAGATTATACCAAATGAGAAGAGTTGCTTTTCCCAGTAAAATATTTAGCCAACCTTACTGGTTTCATCCTATATATAAGATGGATTACTAATCACAGTAAACCAGCAGACAGGCATTGCTCCTCCCATCAAGAAAGTTGAAGTTACAGAGCTTCTAAATTGAAGTTCAATGATGAAAATTAAGTAAACCATGGAGCTACGAAAAGTGCTCTGGACATGAGGAGGAGTTTAGCCAACAACTGGAACTAACTAGAGCATAGTGTGTGGGTTTGAGAGTGAAGTGAGGTATGGCTAGAATTAGATAAATCGGAAGAATTATCCAGGAGTTGATAATGAAGTGTTGTATTTTTCAGAGTAGGCACTTTAAATATGAGGTAATCGGAAACCACACAAAGATTTCAGTGAGGAGAAAATGACCTTACTGTGCTTTTTATGTGACATCAGATCCAGATCCTAGGAATGCACAGTGAAGGACCACAGAATATGAACATTTATCCAATGTTTTTTTCATCAGGTGATCTTCATTTTCCACCTTTAATTTTACATACTTATATGCAACAATCGGAAAATTCGATATGCAGTGTCACATTCTTCAATTTAGCCAATTTTGGAAATCGATTTTAAAAAATGCAATAGCTTCTTATCTGTTAACCAAAAGTCAGGTTTCTTACCTTATTGATGGGACTACATAATTTATATATATACACAATATATATACATACATATATATATATACACATATATATATATATACACACACACATATATATATACACAATAACACATAATACATATAATACATATATAAACATATAATATATAATATACATATTATATATAATATAAATAATAACAAAAAGATTGTCACATGCAAAATCTGCATTAGTTTTTAAGATAAAAGTTAACACTTGAAAAAAATATTTTCCATATTAGAGGAATAATAACTTTGATCTCAAACTCTCAGTTGAGCACAAAGCCTCTGGAGCCAGGCTTTCTGGATCTGTACCCAACTCTATCATTTACTCTCTGTGTGTTTCTGGGCCAGTTATGTTTATCCTCTCTGAGTCTTCATCTGCATCTTACATAAGAGAAGATAACGATACTACCTATACTGGGATAGGTGAGGATTAAATAAGTCAATACATATAAAATACTTGGCACTGTGCCTGAGACATTGTAGGCACTCAATAAATATTACTGAAGACTTGAGCAGAATCTCTCCCATTCATTCCTGCCTTCTGCCTTTGTCCTTTGTCTTTTCCTTCGTGGATGCTCACTTAGTGAAGTTGAACATCTGAAGAACTTATGGAGATGTGAATAATTTACCCTTAGGTACATCTATACTCCAAGGTCATTATTGTTTTTCTTTTAGAGGATCAAGTAGATTCAGCAGCACGTCTAGTTTTGAATAATTTAAATGCTGGTGGGGCTAAAAGGGCCTTACAACTTAGGTCAGCTCTAGAATTAATGGAGGACAAGGTCCTTTAGATTTCCTGCTATATTGTCATCCTAGATCCTAGAGGAGTTCCTAAGACAGAACTATGTGCATAAGTAGTAATGGGTATTTTTATGAAGTATGCCATATGTTGTATTTCTTGGAAACCTGAGTGTGTCATAAGTGTTAAAAGAAGGCAAAGAATCCCAGTGCAAACTACTAGTTCTCTGTGAGAAAACACATTGTTCCCAAGGGGCTGCTAATGCCCTTCTCTTTACATCCCTCACCTCCCTTATTAGAGAAGCTGAGATTTCTAAGGACCTGGGACCTTTGCCTGAAACTTCTAACATTTGCTTTAGGAAAGGGCAGGTTCTCTCAGCATGTCACCTTCAGAACACCTACATACACAGAAATAGAGAGAAAAGCTTGTTATTTTATCATCTGGGCAGAGAGCTTCATTTCGAGTTCTCCCACCTGAAGAGGAAAATGCCAATAAATTTACACCATCATTAAAATAGCATAAGATTATTGTGATGATGTTGTTTTTCAGTGTGGATGAAAAAAAAAAGCCAATAATCTTGATAACAGTAATATCTTTAGTTGTACTGATAGGTGAGCTGTGTGTCATTGAATATCAATAGATATAGCTGAGAAGATAAAAATAGATTTACTTTTACATTAGCAGAGCTGAGAGTAAAGACACTAATGAAAAAGAGCTTCCTGCTCCAACCAGCCACAGCACGATGCCATATAAGATCCAGGGCCAGACAAGCCGTCTCTGCAAAATCATTGACACTGTTAGGTTTACCAGTGGGGGCTTTCTTTAGATCTAACTTTTAACAGTATGAAAGCATTTACATTCCATCCCCACTAAGTCACCACCTCCGCAGTCTTATAACAATGTGAGCTGTCTCTTCTAGTTTTCTTTCATTTACCTTAGGATATGGTATATAAACATCGCCAAAGGAGATAGTTTCCAGTTCTTACAATTCTCTTGAACAAAGAGTAGTTCCCTGAGTAAAAGAAAGCAGTTTCCTACAGTCCACCACTCAGGATGTCATGCCTCAGTTTCCTCAGATGCCGGCTTTCCAGCTACCTTTCATTCTCATCCTCTCTCCCTCAGACCTTTTACTTTCCCATCCTACATCTCTCTCTAGGTGTCTCTTACTTCCTCTTCTTCTTTACCACCCTCCCCATAAAGAGTGACCTGGGCCTGATATTTTCTGTGGCCCTATAAGCAGTGTGAGGCACATGTCGTAGGTTACATGCATGTGAACAGATGGACAGGTGGACAGAGTATATTAATCCATGATTTACTAAGAGAAAAAAAGATAAAATCATGGGGTTGGAGCATAGGATATTGGCTTTGTTTCCTAAAATAAATATTTATTAAAACAGCACATTAAAATTTTAAAAACCAGAGTTTTAAAACATTGCAAAGGCTTTCTGAACTCTTTATATAGTATCCTTACTATAATTTAGACAATACACATGTCCATACTTTCAACAAGTGTAGCTGCCTACCTTGGGAAAAAAGAAAAGTGCATAGAATTTTGGTGAGGTGGTAGGTGGTGAGAAAAAGGGATGATTTGATGTCCCATTTATAGATGAAAACCTGAGAAGAATATACAGCATATAAACCCTTCACCATTCTACCCCCAAAACTAGAAAGGTTGAATAATTTAAAGATTGTAGACAAATGCACTTAGATTAGAGAAATGTTTTTGGGGTCAAAATGTCTACATCTTACGGTTATTATTATAGATTCAGTAACTTACAAGTAGGGTCTGTGGCAGAAATCTCTGTGAAAGTGATTCATAGAAGGAAGGTTCTCAAGGGGAACCTGAGTGATAGGGTAGGATAAAGATGTGGTTCCAAGAGAAATGTGACCCAGGCCTGATTCTCATGGGAGCTCTGGCACATGAATTCCACCACAGAGACAGAGGCACTGGGCTGGTATGAGCTCCATCAGCCAGTCATTGACTACTGGTGGCCCTTGCAAGGGAGTGGGGCATAATCTCCCAGACATCTCCCTGAATAGTTCCTTTTGCCCAAGGAACAAGACTCCAAAGAAAAGTGCAGATGTGAGCCATTAGCAACCAACACTGCAACAGCTGAGGCATGAATAAATCAGGTGATTGGGGTGAGTATCAACTGAATTGCTTTAAGAACATTTTCCAACTCAGTTCAACTCAACAATTATTGGGCACTTAATGTGTTCAAGAAATAGGTGTAGGTGATGTAAAGAGTGATAACTATATGATTTCAAGCTTTAAGGACCTCCTAATCTGCTCAATGAGAAAAATATATACTCAAACATTGAACTATGATCTGATTTTCAGACTATGATCATAGTCTGATCTAGGTTTGTTCTAAGAGATGTCAAGGACTGAGTCACAAAGAATTCAGATCCATTTATCTTCTCTACCCCCACTTGAAAGGGTAATTTGTCAAATCTCATGCCTATAAAACCCATCTGATGACTCCCAAATCTCTATCTCCACTTTGAACTTCTCCCTTCAACTCTAGAGTCACACATCCAACTGTCTGTTACACATGTCTTTCTTGAATATCTAATAGGGACCTAGAACTTAACAAGTCCAAAGTGGAACCCAATTTTTCCCACCACCCCACAGCTACTTTTTCTGCAGATTTCCTCATCTCAGTAAATGACATTTCCAAATTTATAGATTCTAAATTCATTCATATTCTCCTTTTGTAGGGCTCCCATCAGCAAACCATGTCCCTTCAAGCTCTGAGATATTTAGAATTAGAGTACCTCTTTCACCCTGGTCATTATCAACAATCAGCTCTTTCCTGGATAATGACCAGAGTACTAAATGGTCTCTATTTACGTTCTTGAATCCACCCTCTCTACCCTCCCACCCCTTGCCATGTATATATTCTCTTCTCACAAATCAACCAAAATGAGTAGCTCAAAACATAAGCTATAATCATATCATTCCTCTGCCTTCATCATTGCACTTGAAGAAACAAGAGCAAAGTCTTAAAATGGCCTACATGACACATATGACTTGATGTATCCAGAATCTCTGTCAGAATGGGCCAGAGGAGGTTTTGGGGAAAATCATCTTTGGAAATATTTTTTGCAAGTCGTTTCATAAGTTATTCTGCAAGTTGGAGCTCAGAAAATGAACCAATGCTAGAGTTAGTAAGCTGGTAATTTTGGACATACCAGCCTGTATTTTTAGTTAGGGGAGTGGCCATACTTACCTTTGGAGAAAAACAAGTTGGAAGATAAGGAGTTTGGCACAGAACTTTGAGGAACTTCATGTGAAGGTTGGAAGGACTGGCTTAGGAGGTAAGAAGTAAGTGCTAGGCATCAAGAAAAGTAATCAAGAAACTGTAGGTCATGAAAGCTTGATCAAGACTTATTCTTTAACCTCAGGAACCTATATTAGGTTCCTATATCTGTGTACTAACTCAGTGACTGAATTTCATAGTTTTGCACTGGATATGTTCTTCAATCACTGAAGTTTTCAAATATAGTTATAAAAGATAGACTTTGCTACTCTATACTTTCTATAATTACAAGGTCAAATATTTGTAATAATAGTGATTATTCATTTATTGAATGCCTTATCACACTAGACATCTATTTCAGCAGTTCCTATTTCCATGTTTCTCCATGACCATTATTGTGATAAATGCTTTGAACATGACTAGTTATTTGGTGTTGATTCCTATTTCCAAATAATTTTGATTATCTCAGACTCCGTACATTTTCTATTCAGGAAGAAAAAAAATGGTCATCATATTTGGCCTATAATACATCTGATTTCTTGACCATTGGATTACAGAGTTTTACACTTTGTACTATATAGAAATCTTAGGAAATTTTCTATATACTTTTGGGTATAAATGAATGAGTACTGGAATTTAAGTGAGATCCTTCAAATAGAGTAAATTATATATATATATATATATATATATTATACAGTTATAAGGAGGTTAAAAGAGATGATATATTCCAATGTATTTGGTAAAGAATAAAAATTATATAAGTACAAATTATCCATTCATCAAAAAGATATTGTAATGCATATTCTAATAGAGCACACTCTGATGAGTAAAGAAGTATCTAGGAATAAATATGACTAACTGTCTTTCCTCAAGATGTTTTCAGTCTAGTATGGGAAGACCCAGAGTAATTTTAGCATAAATTGGAATACACCAAGAAGCAAAACTTAAAAACAGAGGTACCTGCATATTCACTGTGACTTCTTCAGTGCTTAGAAATGGTATTTGCCATATAGAATGCACTCAGTTAATGTTTATTGAATAAATAAATGAATATCAAAAATGGTGGAGAATTAGAAGAAATCAATAGATGAAAACATCTAACGTAACAAAACAGGTTACAAAATATTAAACCATATTCAAACATAAATAAAAGATGAATTTTCAAAGTACAGAATATCTGCCTCTGAATAAGAAGAAACAATTAACTTCCCTGGAAAAGTGGCCTGTGACTGGACTTTACAGACTCGGTAGATTTTAACAAATAGGGATTAAGATTTATTTTTAGAATGGCCGAGTGAGGAAAGCAAAGGTCAAAAGGGGTTGAGAAACACAAATACATTAATGTTTCGCAGGTGTTAAGTGTATCTAATTGGGTGGCTTGAGAAAAGAAGGTTATTTTAGTATAGGTTTTGGCCAGAACAGGGTCATCCATAAGTAGGCTAAAGTCACAATCTAAAGGAAAACTGTTTTTGAACAGTTGAGGATACTGAGAAATAGGAAACTATGCATTTGAAAAAACAGTCATGCTGTGATGAAAATATAATTTGATTAAAAGTTAAGACATTTTAAATTAGTCATATTGGATAATTAGAACAATAGCATTAACTAAATGTTGACTAAATAAGAACTCTCACTCCCGCTGGAAAACCTATTAAGAAAAAGGCTATAAACTATGGAGAAATGTTTGCTATTTGTCACTGTTTAAATAACTACTGCATTGACTGAAATGTTTAAAGAACTAAATATTTTTCCACACTTGCAGCCACCTGGTGAGTTGCTAACAGTTAGACAAAGGCAACCTTAAGGAAACATATTTATCACGACACCCCATGCAGTTCCAGCCACAGAGTTCAACTCCAACATGGATATTTCCCTTGGGCTGTAAAATTTTGTTTCAGGAAAAACTCCCTAGGGGAATTAAACTTCCCTTTTCTTTTTAATTGATTTGGGTTTTAGAGTCATTCAATTATTCTGATGTTCAATAAACTTTTATTAAACCTATGTGTGCCTAACTACACCAGCCCAGGCACTGTGGGGATAAACAATGGAGTTTCACACAGTCATAATAGATGCCTAAATAAAGACGTTATGTCTACCCTTGATGGCAGATAAACCCAGAGAGACATTTTTCTAATTATTTCTACAGATGATATAAAATATTTCTTCAGTATGTCCATTTTGATTCCAGTGCCAGAAACAGGCATAAGTGATAATTAAAAACAAAATTATAACCGGTGTCACAATCACTTACTTTAAAGATGAATGAGGTGGAAGATACAATCATACTACATTCAGATCTTGAAATAATCTACTTTCCCAGGTTTTGCCATGAAAACTCCTTATATAATATTTATTTAATGTATAATCTCGTTGTAGAGCAAGTTAAAAAAATACAGATGGATATAAATCATACGATAAATTATCTTCAATCCAACCTCGCAAAAATAACACTTCGTATATTGTTGAATTTTTTCCTAATAAATTTAGCATTTGAACTATTCGAAAAATAGAAATAATATAAACAACTCCCTTTGTTTCCTACACTTTTTTTTTCATGATATAAAGAATTATAGGCTTCCCCCATGAACTCCAATTCATCTTGTCCACCCAGAAAAGAGAGAGAGCTAAAGTAAAAGAAAAGCATTTATATGGAGTCCTAGAATTGCATTTTAGGAAGGACAGATTTAGGTGGCAGCCCAAATTATGTCCCACTAGGAAACAAAAGTCAGAGGTTTTTAAAGATAAAGGAAAATGCTCTTATACCTTGTTTACAAAAAATGTAATTGGCATTGGTGGCAGAAAACTAGTCTAGACTAAATATAAGTGGTTGCTGAACCTCTCAGTAAGTGTAAATCTATTACTGTAGGAAGCTGCAGATTTTCTTGTAGAGTCCTTGGAATATCTTTGGTTAACCCACTTCAAAAGTTAATGGTTTCAAAGTGCCGGGGGGGCCCAGTTGGTTGAGTGTCTGACTCTTGATTTCAGCTCAGGTCATGATCCCAAGGTTGTGGGATGGAGCCCTGTACTGGGCTTCTCACAGAGTGTGCAGGCTGCTTAGGGTTTTTTCTCTCTCCTTCTGTCCTCCCTGCTATTGTGCTCTCTCTCTCTCTTTCTCTTTCTCCTTCTAAAATAAAGAAAAAAAAATTAATGTTTTCACCTGCAAGGGATGTGATAAAGGCCCATCTCCTTGCTGACCTACCAGCTCCATTTAAAAAGTGCTTGATATAAGTGACCCCATTTCATTTCACCTTTCCCAATCCTAGAAAATTATCCCTCTTTAGAGATGATTATAGCATTTCTGCCACTTCCCCAGATTTACCCATCTCTTTCTATTTGGCTTTCCCTCATTTTTTCTTCATCTCTTTACCTAACTATCTACAAGTGTGCATTTTGTTTTTTGGTAATTGGGATTATGCTGTACATAATAATCTGTAACAATCTTTTCTTTTAATATGTTGGCAATACATTATTTAAATATATAGAGATACAACTTATCTTTGTAATGGCTCCATGATGTTCCATGACATGGATGCCTCACAGTTTATTCAAAAACTCCGACACTGTTAAACATCTAATTACTAATGTTTGTTATTACAAACAATGCACATAAAACTATATGGACATTTCTAGAACTAGTGAGACTGCTGAAACAAAGCTGATCCCCTTTGAAAATTTTCATTACAATTTTGAAATTATCTTACTAACATTTCTTTTTTTTTCCTATTGTTTATTCTATTCATTTGTCTTAAAGTTACTTATTGAGATTCAGTAATGTGTCAGATCCTAATGCTACAGATACACTGTTGAATAAGATATGATATAAGCCTACAGACTGGAGTGCATTGAGATATATGTAGAAATTTTATACATTGTGACAAACATTTCATGGAAAGAGAAGAAAACCACTTAAGCTGGTCCAGAGGAATAAAAGAACTCCAGGTAGAGATACAATTTGAAACAAAGTTAGCCAAGTGAAGTTGGGTTCGAAGAAAATAATCTAGTAGGGGTAAAAAGCATTTATTAAGGTGGCGAACATTCAGGATTTCACTCTGATTATTTCAGGGCATATATACAATTTTTTTTCTTTTTTGTACCTTAAGGAAACACTAGGCCAGCCTGCTTATACACTTCCCAGGTGGCAGTCTGGTAAGAGAGGAATAGGGGATTCAAGCTTAATTTTGGTTGAGTTTTATTTTAATTAATTAATTAATTTGTTTGTTTGTTTTAAATGTTTAATTTTGAGAGAGAAAGTGCGAACAGAGGAGGGGCAGAGAGAGAGGGGGAACAGAAGATCCAAAGTGGGCTCTGTGATGACAGCTGTGAGCCCCGCCCAATGTGGGCTCTAACAGGAACCAAACCATCAGATCATGACCTGAGCCAAATGAAGTCTGATGGTCAATGGACTGAGCCACTCAGGCTCCCCGATTTTGGTTTAGTTTTTTAAAAAATGGACTTGCCTCTCCTGCACCTGATTCTTTTGGACAAAAATTCTTAGTGTCAGTAGAGAACTATTGGAAAATAATGAAGTTATAGCCACTGGAAAGGAACATTGATTTTGTGGTGTGACAGTAACCTCAACATCTAAGGAGGGAAGGTCTTAGCTCCTCAGAAATATGATGCACAGAGGATCATTAATGCTTATCTGACTTTCAAAAGTGCCTTCACCCTCAACCTTTGTAATGACATACAATGACCTGATAGTTCTCTCAAACTATTGCAAGCACCTTAAATTTAACCAGTCTGGGTTAACAATCCTCTACCAGATGACCCAACTTGACCACTATTTGGTTACTATTCTCCTTAAACTTACTAGGAAGTGTATTCTTGATGACTTTGGGGGTTTCTAGAGGAGTAAGTAGCTCATCATTTTTATATACCTTACAGTTATGTATTTACCCAATGTAGGTTCTCCAATTAGGAAAAGTATGATGAAATTCGTCCCTGAATTCAGCTGACATGATCATTTTACATCATCACCTCAGCTGACATTCAAGTCAGCATCAAATCACTGGCTAGGGTTATTATGAAGGATAGGCACGTCTTAGATGTCTTTCTTACTTGTCAATGTAGATTCTGCAACTGCTAACATATTATTTTGTATCTGCATTGATGCTTTGGGCCAAGTGCAGAGGTTAATATACAAACCTTAGAGAGGTTAATAAATGAACTTAAGGTAAGACTCACTTGTTTTTCTAAGTTAGACCCTGATGTTTTATCGGATTTGTTAAACTGGAGGAGTCTGGGAACTTGGGGGACATACTGGAGTTTAGTAATACAGGTGGGTCTCATTCTGATGCTTGGAGTACTATTTGCAGCATTAATTACATGGCCTATGAGACAAACTGAACAGGTCTGATTCCAGCCTCCATTGGTCAGATTACTCCAAGTGGCTGATGGAATGGTGCACTCAAAAAATTCACTAGGCACAAAGACAATGGCCATTTCCCACCTTAAATCACATTGTTACACCATCTGGCATGACCCAGGGCTTCTAGGCATATGAAATCTTTCCTATCAGACATGACATTCCAAGGGCTTAGAGACTGCCTCCAAAAAGCCAAGGTTAAATTCTTTTTTTATACAGTATTCTACTTCATTCTTTCTGTGATTTTTCTCTCCCAGATTTTATGACCCAGAAAAATTAGTCATCTATGATTGTGAAAATTAGTCATCTAGCCAATGGGTGATACTTCTGGTGATGAGAAACTAATTGCTTCTAAGGTAGATGCATTTCATTTTGGGGAAAATATATTATTACTTATATTGAAACTTCATGTAACATATGATACTCTTCTTATCTACTACAGAGCTTTGCATATAATGATTGCTAAGTAAAATTATGCTGAATGAATAAGAATACGTATTGTATTTTTGCTGTACTGTGAACTAGAGTCAAATTTCACATGTGACTGCAACCAAACTTGGACAATAGGGGCATGAGTTAAGAAGCGACACCCTCGTGTGGTGCCTGAGTGGCTCAGTTGGTTAATTGGCCAACTTTGGCTCAGGTCATGATCTTGTGGTTTATGAGTTCGAGCCCTGCATCCGGCTCTGGGCTGACAGCTCAGAGCCTGGAGCCTGCTTCAGAATTTGTGTCTCTCTCTCTCCGCCCTTTCCCTGCTCACACACACTGTCTCTCAAAAATAAACATTAAAAAAAAACACAATACCTTCTGAAATAAGCAGATGAGGAATGGAAGAGCTTTTCTCACTGAGAAGGAGAGAAATTTTAATGAATATAGGGATTTTTTTTTTTTTTTTGGGCAGATGTTTATCACAGCTTATGTGAACAACATGCTATAAGCTATGATCCACTGGTAGCCAGAGAAGTGATAAATCAGGAGCAAGTCAAATAAAATAAGATCATGTGATCTTGTGTTGCTTTTAAGGCAGAGAAGGATACACAATGGATAGCTGACCTTTCAAATAGAAGGTAAAGATAACTTATTTCTTCTTACTGGTACCTTGATTTATGATTAAATTTAACTGAAAAAAAATTTCTCCATGAACCCAGATCAGAGAAAATAAAGTTAAGCGACATCATAAAAAGTCTTTAGTTAACTAATACAGTCACCTCTATCCACAGGCCAGGTGAAAAGCTTTAAGGCATTTTGAGCATTGAGATGGTAAACTTGTAATCAGGCCACTAGTAACTGGCACACTGCGCTTCTTTTCACACTTTGGCTCACTTAGTAGATTCGACTTTAAAGCTAAGCAGTATATTTACAAACTACTTTACAGGCAGTTTCCAACATTAGACCGAATATTTGTTTTTGAGTTTTCCTCATTTCTGTTATCTTTCACAAGCTAATTTTGTTCCAGATTTTTAATGTCCTGGATTCCTGGTCTTCTTGGAATTGCCATATTTTATTTCTCTGTCCTTTGAATGACAGGGTAAAATTTGGAACTCATTCTAAATCAAAGTTACAGCCATAAGGATCCTACGTGTGAATCATTTCCTTATGCAGCTAAAGAATGACAAACCCCACCTGTCCCATGTAAGAGACATATGAATTAGATGGATAATAACCAAGGCAAATTTCATGTAAGTTAGGCATGTATGGTTATATTTATATGTTCTCATAATCAATCATTTAAATCTTTAATCAAATGAATAAAACATGATTTTACTTTTTTTTTGTAGCCTCTTACATAGCTTTAGTAGTTAGGTATGATTAAATAATTGGATAGATTTTGTATTACAAAACAATGATACTAGTTTGTCATGCTTTGGATCTCAAATTAAAGAAGACATTTAAAATAATGATTTTATTTGTGATGTTGGGGCACCTGGATGGCTCAGTCGGTTGAACATCCAATTTTGGCTGAGGTAGTGATCTCACAGTTTGTGGGTTCAAGCCCCATGTAGGGCTCTGTGCTGACTGCTCAGAGCCTGAAGCCTGCTTCAGATTCTATGTCTCCCTGTCTCTCTGCCCCTCTCCCACTCACACTTTGTCTCACTCTCTCTCTCTTTCTCTAAAAAATAAATAAACATTAAAAATAAAATAACTTTGTGATTTTGATCCATGTGTGATGACTAAACACAGTTTATGGTCACAACTGGGAAAAGTAGCAAAGTAATAAATTGCACTTAAAAAATTTATTTATTTATTGAAAAATCAAAGATACAGATTTTTCCCTCAAATTCTTATTGTAGTAAAATATGCATAACAAAATTTACCATCTTAACCATTTTTAAGTATACAGTTCAGTTGTATTAAATGCACTTATTGTTGTACAAACATCACCACCACTCATCTCCAACCATTTCCATCTTGGAAAACCGAAGCTCTGTATTATTAAAGGTCAACTCCCTCTCCCCTCTCTTCAGCCCCTGGCAACCACCACTCTGCTTTCTGTCTCTACAATTTTGAGTATTCTAGGTATTTCATAGTATTTATCATTTATGGCTGGCTTATTTCCCATAGCGTATTCTCTTTCAAGGTTAATCCACGTGGTAGCATTTGTGAGAAAATCCTTCATTTTTAAGGCTGAATAGTATATTCCATTGCATGTATATGCTACATTTTACTTTTCCATTCATTTGTGGGTGGACATTTGTATCGCTTCTTTATTTTATGTATTGTGAATAATGCTGCTACGAACATGGTCGTAGTACAAATATCTCTTCAAGACTCTACTTTCAGGTCTTTTGGATATATACTCAGAAGCAGAATTTCTAGATCACACAGTAAATCTTTAATAATTTTTTTTGAAATCATCATACTGTTTTCCACAATGACTGTTCCATTTACATTCCCGCCAACAGTGCGCAAGGGTTCTAACTTCTTCATACTCTCGCCAACGTTTGTTATTTTTGATTTTCTTAATGCTAGCTATCCTAACAGGTATGAGATAATTCAGGTACATAGTTTTAAAAATTATCTATAAGTTTCATTATGGGAAAACGATGACTTCCTGCCTCAACCTCCCCAATATTCACACTCCAGAATAAATCTCCGACAATTATTTTTATCAAAAATTTTTTGAAACTTTTGAAATATTTATTTTTTAGTTAGATATTTATTATCTTTTACTTCCTACAATGAAATAGGAAGATTTAGTTTACTTCTTTCTTATTACAAATACCCACACACTGAGCACATACACACACTACACCCTCACCTTTTTTCCTCTTAAGTTTGTATCACCAATTTTGTTCACAGTAATATACTAAGTTTACACTAGTAATACTATGTAAACATTTTCTCAGCTAGGTCTGATACAGACTTAAGATTTTATTTTATTTCTCAGGCAAACTTTTGGTTTTCTTGGAATTAATAACTGAGACTTTTTTCATTTGTTTAATTTCATAAGAATTTTTGTTAATTCATTCTCAAACTCTCACAGAAACATAAATCTCTAAGAAATATTCTCTGTCTGCCTGCTTGATTGCTACATACCGCTCTGAGAATCTAGGTTATAACAGTATCCCATAAAACACTCTCTGACCATTTTGAGCTCACATTCTCATTCTTGAGACAGATAATAAACAATATTATATATGTATAAATGTGCTATCTATAATATTAGAAGGGCTAGGAGCTATGAAAGGAAAGATAAGGTGGAATATGATGGGTATAATACAGATTTCATTATTAAATAGGGGCAGATCTCCTTGGTAAGGTAACGTTTGAGAACACATTAAAAGAGGTAAGGGCTGAGTGTAGTCATTGTAAAGTACAATAAACCCTTGGATTGCGAGTAACTTGTCCTGTGAACGTTCTGCAAGATGAGTAAACATTTCTAATAAATTGCAACTTGACAAACAAGTGAAATCATGCCATACAAGTAGTACATGCTGCCAAATGTCACATGATCACAACTGAACCAATGGTTCTTGAAATTTGCTTTGATATGCAAGTACTTTGGATTCCAAGAATGTTTTCAGAATGAATTATACTCTCACACCAAGGTTTTACTGTACCAATATGGAAGCGTGCCTGAGATGTCAGAGAAACGTGTGGCAAGACCAGAGGAAATCAGTAGGTAAATGGTAGGAGATAGAGAGGCCCACTTAAGACTTCGACTTTTATTATGGAGGGGGGGGGAGTTTTTAGTGCTTGAACAGAGAAATGATAAATATCTGCCCTCTGTTTTAATTTTTATTAACTACTTAATTATTTAATTATTATATTTACTTAGGCAAGAGAGTGCACGGGAGTAGGGCAGAAAGGCAGAAGAAGAGAAAGAGACACAGGGCTCCATCACACAACCCTGAGATCCTGATCTGAATCGAAACCAAAGGTTGGTTTCTCAACTGACCAAGGCACCCAATCACCCTGACATCTGCTTTACAAGGATCTCGGCTCCTGTGTTGAGAATAGTGGGGACAATTTTTTTTCTTTGGTGCCGGGGCAGAGGAGAGCAGGGTAGAACAGAAAGAAGAGTTAAGAGACAATTCAGGGAATCAGGTGAGATATTTGGTGTTGTTTTCCCGGTGAGACCCCATTATTCACCCACATCAGGAACTCTAGAGGTTTTATGTTTTTCTTTAATTATTTTGCTGGGGCTCCCGGTCTTCATCCAGCAGTCTGAATTGCCTAATATATGCATCAAACTGGAATCTCTCTTCTATTTATTATCTGGATGATACCTTTTGCCTACAGTGGATGTCCGGTTAACTATCCAAAGTCCTTTTCTTTTTTGATAACTCCTTCATTTTGGTTGAACAAATATTTTAGTAAGTTCTTGAGAAAGGGGGCATAGGAAGTAACTTTTTTGAAGTCTGAAAATGTTTTTATTGCCAACTCACATTCAGTGGATACCTTCACTGAGTAAATAATTCTAGATTAGAATTAAATCCCTTCAGAATTTTGAAGATATTGTTCCTTTGCCCTTTGACTTCCAATGTTGAATTTTTGTATCATACAAATAGAACCTTGATATGACTCTATCCCCGCCCCTTCTTCCTTATTGTGTTTTTCAAGTCTGGAAACAATTTTTTTCATCTCTGGGAAATGTTCTTATATTATTTATTCTTTAATAATTCCTTCCTCTATGTTTTCCCACTTTCTGTATGGAACTTCTATTATTTAGATATTAATAATTAATTAATTTCCTATATTTAAAATAATTTTATTTCACTTCATAACTAGTTATTTGTTTCAAATTTGGGGAAATATCCTCGATTATCTTTTCAGCCCTTCAACTGAATATTTTCTTTTGCTATTATATCACATTAATGCCTTAGAATTTCCTTTTGTTTTCTGAACATTTCTTTTTTAATGCATCTTATTTACTACCTGGTACTTACTGCTGCTCTACAAATGCACTAGATATATCCTAATCTACTTACTTTTTCTCCTAGGTGATGAATTCAGCTATGAATTACAAAAGTCTTTCTCCCATACTTATGTGCTTATGGTCAACTGAAGACAGGTTCCCATTTCAGTGAGGAAAAGAGAAAAATTAAGAAAAGAGTTTTTACAAACTCTTATTTCACATCACATTTACGCAGATACCACAATCTGGACCATCTATTTTGCCTCCTACCTGTTACTGTAGATGAATCATCCATGCTTCTTTCAAAGACTCCAGATCCTCTCACTCACTCAAAGACATCACTCAAGCAATTCTCACATCTTTTGCCTTTATCACTTTTTTCTTCTCTACAGCATCATTCTTAAAATATTATCACATGGAAATTTATCCCATTGTAAAAATCTCCTCCTTCTCCTCCAGGCAACTATTCACTTTCACTGCCTTTATAGGAAATGCCTTACAAAATATATGTCCATTTGCGTGGCTCCATTTTCTCTTAATCCCATGTAACTCAGGCCTTTCTTGCTAATAAGCCACTTTGTGCTCTTGTTACAATTGCTCTTGTCAAGTTGTCAAGGGCCCACTTTTTGCTGATGCCAATGGTCAATTCTTAGCCTTCATCTTAATTGACCTGTCATCAGTATTTGACAGAATGTTTATTCCCTCCTCCTTGATTAGCCTGCTTTTAGTTTGCTTCTAGAATCTCACATTCTCTAGGATATTCTCTTAAGTCACTGGCAGATTCTTCTCAATCTCCTTTAATGGTTTTGGCTCACCTCCTAAATTATCTTAATGTGGTGTCTGAAAGCTCAATCTTTTGTTCTCTTTTCAATTTGTACTCATTCAGTTTTGTGGATTTAAATATCCTCTATGCTTATGGTTTTCTGGCCATATATCTCTAAGCTGGACCTCTCATTTGAACACCAAACGTTTACATATGGCTTCCTTCTTTACATCTCCATTAGAATGTCTGTTAGATATCTCAAACTGAATGAGAACAATATTTAAATTCCTGCTCTTTCTCCAAACCCCTAACATGTTCTATGTTCTATTCATAGTGTTTTCCATTCTAGATAGTGGCAACACTATTCTTTCAGATGATCAGACCACAAACCTTGAAGTCAAGTTTTACTCTTTTTCTCACAACTCACACTATGACGAAATACATTTCACTTTATATTGAAAGTATACAGGGATAACTAACATCTTACAAATTAAATGCTATCACTCTGAGCCCAGCCATTATCTTTTCTTCCCTAGATTATTGCAAAAGTCCCTTTGCTTCCAACCAATTCTTCTAAGGTCTATTTTTAATATATCATTGAAAATAGTCTTTTGAAATTTAGTCATGTCATGTCACTCCTGTACTAACAGTCCTCTAATGATGCCTCACCTTCAGAATAAAGAGCCAAGCCCTTACAATGCCTTACAACACCGTACATAATTTGGGTTCCCATTACTTATCTATACACTCTTCTACTGCATTTCCTTTTTGCTCATCTCACTCTATGCAAACAAGACTCCTTGATCTTATTTAAACACACCATGCAAGCTCTTACCTCATGGTATTTGCACTCTTTGTTCCTTTGTCTAGAACACTCATCCCAGGTGTGTTTATGTCTTGTTCCCTCATGTTCTTCAAGTCTTTGCTCAAACGTCACTTTCAGTAAAGTCTTCTCTAGTTACCCTATTTAAAATTTTAAGATTGTCTCAGCCTCTTGCTTTATATACTCTATAGTAATTAGAGTTCTTTAATATATGATATAATTTATTAATTATCTTGTGTTTAGTTGCCTTCTCTACTAGAATACAAACCCAACGAGGGAAGACTGTTGGCCTGTTTTATTTACTGACTTAGTACAGTTCTTGTCATTATTTTTTAGTTAACATTTGTTAAAATTATTGAATACAGTAACTTCTCTTATAACTCCTTAGATATTAATTATAAATTTTGGAAATTTTCTCTTTATTGCCTTATTTCAGATTTTTATGAGTTTTTTATATTTTATTTTACTGTTTATTTCTTTTTTCTTTCATTCATTTTTTATTTATCCATTTGTTTCATCCCTTTCATGTGAAATGCTTTCTTTAAAAGTTGCATGATACATGGCTCACAATAGCATATATATGAGATAAATTATTAAAAATCTTATTGCCTCGAAACATCCAAAGATGACCAAAATGCTCTAATTAGACCATTCCTCCCACAGAAAAATCAGAGAGAAACTGGAGGGATGTTCACATTTTAGGGGCAAAAAAGACTGAGTAAACAGTTCTCAGATGTTTGTTGTTTTTATTCTGGCTGAGCTCTGATCTATTCATGCATAAGACTCTAAGCAGCCCAAAGGTTAAAATAACTAAATAGAGACTCTAAATAAAGTTTTTAATATCAGTCCTTCTAAGTTAATTGCCTCTGAACAAAACAAACCAAATCAGCATTATACAGAGGAATAGAAAAAAAAAAATCCAGAGCCTCTTCAACATAACATTCACTATGCCCAGGACATAAGCACAAATTACTGGGTTTATTAAAAAATATTAAAATGCAATCTATCATTGAAACAAAAGGTAATTAATAACCATCAATCCCTACATGGCAAATTTAAGAGAAAAACATTTTAAAGTGGTTCTTATTACTATATTCAATGAGACAAAGCAAGCTATTCTTGAAATAAGTGAACATATACGAAATCTCAACAGAGAAATAGAAACTGTAAAGAAGGATCCGTTTAATGTTTATTTATTTTTGAGAGAGAGAGAGAGAGACAGAGTACGAGTGGGGTAAGGGAAGAGAGAGAGGGAGATACAGAACTCAAAGCAGTCTCCAGGGTCTGAGCTATCAACACAAATACAATGCAGGGCTCAAACCCACAAACCATGAGATCATGACCTGAGCTGAAGTCAGACAATTAACTGACTGAGTCTCATAGGCACCTCAAGAAGGATCCATTTAAATTCTACACCTGAAAAGTAAGTGAAATAAAAATACCTGTGTAGGCTTAACAAAAGAAATATCATCACAGTATCTAACCTGAAGAACACAGAGAAAAAAACTGTTGACTCCATACAGGAACAGAGCATAAATTATCTGTATGATTAAATTTCCAATTCACAAACAATTGAAGTCTCAGAATTGGAGGAGGCAGAAAAAGAGCTAAACAAATTATTTGAAAAAATAATTGCCAAAATTTAGTAAAAGTCATAAGTTTACAGATTCAAAAGGTTTTGGCTTCAAACTAGAATTAATGCAAAGTAAATGACATCAGAGTCAAACTGAGATAAAGAAAAACCAGAACAAAATCTCATAAGCAATTAGAGAAAAAGTATACATTAAAAAAGGGAAAACAATTTCAGATAAGACATATTTCTCATCAGCAACAATGGAGGTCAGAACAACAAATTAATCTTGACAGTGAAACATCTTAAGTATTAAAAGAAAAAAAAAAAACTGTCTATGTTTGGAGATAATATTCTTCAACTGTAAAAGTATAAGAAGGCATATTTAAATAAATAAAGCTTAATAAAATTAATTGCCAACATATCTGCATTAAAAGGGAGTTCTGTCTAAAGGGATGTGATTCCAGATAGAAACATACACCTCAGAAAGGACTGTAGCACACTGGAAATGATAACTTTGTGGGATAAATATAAAATAATTTTTCTTCTTACCTTTTAAAATAAAACATATTACTTGTGTTAGGTGGCTTAAGGCATATATAAATGTGATAGAAATAAAAACTATAGCATAAATGATGTGGTGGGTGATAAATGGATATGTTTATGAAATGTTACACTTTACATAAAGCAGTACAATATCAACTTTAAGTAGACTGTGAAAAAATGTATGGTAAAACCCTAAAACAACACTAAGGAAAAAATAACCCAAATTTGTATAGCAAAAAGCCAATGGATGAATTATAATAGAATTCTAAAAAACAGTCAATTACTCAAAAGAAAATAGTAAACAAAGGGGAAAAAGACAGCAGGGACAAACAGAAAACACATGATAAACATAAATCCAATGATTTCATTAATTACAAGTAAATAAAGGACAGATATATCAGAATAATAAAAATCTAATGGGAAGGTCAGTTTATGTGGGCTAGACTTCCTTATTTGCAGGATTCACCAACTGTCTATAGGCCTTTACTCTTGTGTCTTCATGTATTTTTGGTAGGAAATATCCTTCTCCGATGTTAGAGGTAGGAGCCTTACTCCCTGTACATTGGATGAGATTGAAGTGCTAGCCATTTCCTCCTTAAGTAATAGTCTGTTTCTTAGCCCTGCCCTTTTTAGTCTTGCATTTCCATGTCAGCTGGGTCTGGTGTCCTTGGTGCCAAAAAATTTCTTCAAATAGTAAACCTCTGACCTTCTGTAAAAACAGGGATGGGTATAACGTTCTGTCTGCCAACTTTAAAAGTGATACTTTATGTTGAACAAGCTCATCTTACAAGACGTGTTCACATAGGACAACTTCTCTGGCTTTGTGTAGCCACATGGTAAGACTTCATTATACTATTAATAATGCTTTATTCCTTTTTTTAAAATTTTTAAAATTTTTTTGTGTGTGTATGTTTTTTTTTTTTTTTTTTTTTTGCTTTTGGTTTTTGTTTTTCTTTTTCAAAGGCTGCTGACTGTGCGGTGAGGCTCTTTGATCTGT
Source organism: Paguma larvata (assembly GCA_030068075.1). Taxonomy (NCBI): domain Eukaryota; kingdom Metazoa; phylum Chordata; class Mammalia; order Carnivora; family Viverridae; genus Paguma; species Paguma larvata. Next base: position 59,068,887 of record CM057833.1, on the reverse strand, counting down.
TTACTTTCATGCAGACAACATAGGAGGACAGCTTTTGTGTCATAAGGTGATCTGTGGTGGTCTCTGCCAGTGGCGGCAACTGTCTTCCTCGGTAGGCAATGCTTACAGATCTAGAACCATAGTCTCCAGACAGCTTTAGCAATATAAAGATGGTCATTTCTTCTCTATCCTCTTTACATGCATCTTATTACTCATGCCATTTTGATTAAGAAGGAAAAAGAGTTACTATGGATTGTCCTCTTAAAGTCCCAATAGGAAATACTTTGGTTTTGCACCTGAAATGTAAAAGATGTGTATAGCCTATTCATTTGTTTGTTCTCATTGGGGGATTTTTGAAATAGTCATTGTATTGTCAAACATAAATTGCCATTTTTTTAAGGTTTATCTCATTTGCTTACTTGGTATAAAAATACCTGTCATTGAGGTACTGGTAGACACTTAGCAGAATGACTGAAATTAAAAAATTGAAGATGTCAAGAAGTGACAAGTTCTGTAAGTAGAACTTTTATATATTGGTAGTGGGAGTGTAAATTGGCAAAACTACTTTGGAAAATTGCTTTACAATACCAGAAACAATTAAACGTTTATCGTATGACCCAGAAGTTGCACCGCCAGATGTATTTCCAAGATAAATAAGTGCATATGTCCAACAAAAACATGTACAAGAATATTCATGACTACTTTTTCAGAATAGCTAAAAACAAATTGCAAATAACAAATGTCCAAAGCCAACAAAATTGACAAAATGCGGTATATTAAAATGGAACACTACAGATCAATGAAATAAATAACTCTTCATCATTGCAACAACAAGGTGAATCTCATAGACATTATATTGAGTAAAAGAAGCCAGATTTAAAATTGTGCATACCATATAATTCCATTTGTATAAGGTTCAAGAATAAGCAAAGCTAATCAATTTTTTTTAAGTCAGCATAATAGCTTCCTTTGCAGGCAAGTAAGTCATGAGTAGGATACCAGGGGACACCAAAAAACATGTTAGAGGTACTGGAAATGTTCTAAATCTTAACATAGATAATGAGTACTTGAATATATGGTAAACCTTATAAAATGTCAACTTAATCTCTTCACTTTTGTAGTTTAAAATTATCTTTGAAAACTTGATTTCTAAAATATAATCAAATGTAGTGAACCTGATCACATTTTAATATATTGGCAGGTAAAATTTCTTATTTTCATATGATTTCATAAAGCCTATATTAGGTACTCAATAAATATTTATCAATAAGAACTAATGGATAAAATTAATTCTTAAAGTTATTATTTACATTCTACCAATAACATAATTTCTCAAATCTAAGATCTAATGAATCAGTATTGAATTAGGAAGTTAAATTATAATTGCCCTTTTTAAGGACCAAAGCCATTTTTCCTATATAATTGCTTAACTATAGAAGGTAGTATAAAAATAGTGGCATGATAAAGTAGTTTAGACAATAATTTGGGTTATTCTTTTTTTTGTAACATTTTAATTTATTATTGGGAGACAGAGAGAGGCAGAGCAAAAGCAGGGGAGGGGCAGAGAGACACGGAATTTGAAGGAGTCTCCGGCTCTGAGCTGTCAGCACAGTGCCCGACACGGGGCTCGAACTCACAAATTGTGAGATCATGACCTGAACTGAAGTCAGATGCTTAACTGACTGAGCCACCCAGGCGCCCCTGGATTATTCTTCAAGTTAGAACACATATGTGCTTGGTGCTACATTGTGTGTATTAGCATAATCCTTATGTATGAAAAAGAAGTTAGCTTATTAGTTTAATAATTACATAATAGTATCTGTTAAACATATGTAAGAAGTATAATCTTATGAACTGTTCATCACATAATACCTTAATTCAAAATGATCTCATTATATCCCTTTATAAGGGAAACCGAATATATGGTTGGGTGTTTCACTTACAACAAGACCAATTCCCCAACGTTGTCAGTTGTTATTGTACAACTTCATTGTAATCTGCCATCGTAAATTATTTCTAATTTACTTAATCAGAGTTTTTGTCTCAAATTCTTACATGAAAAGTCTATCCATGTCTTGAAAATTCATAATATGGAAGCTGAATGCTGCCTTTCCATTTATCTTTTGTTTGTTTTTGCTTGATAGGCAGACAGCAAAACCAAGGGCACTGTGACTGAATGAGGCAAGGTTGTCAACTTTGAAAAAACATGGTAGATTCATAGTTCACCCTCTTATTAGTCAATTATTAAGCTTTTGAATTTAAGGGCTTTTACAATATAAGAAAATGTAGTCTCTATAATGTTAGTTGATGATAAAAATCCTGGGTTCTATTTTTTTTCAAGAAATATACTTTCTCAGCATTTTTCTACATCTGGAAAAAATGAATTCATCATTTCTGGTGTTAGGAAAACTTGATAAAATTAATTTATCTGGTTAGCTTATCATACTTCTGTGCTTCAGGAAGAATGCAGCAGGTGTTTTATTTCATGGCAATTGTTTCAGAAACATGGCTAAATTTTCATTCACTGTGAAGAACATGACAACAGTGCATTTATAAATGAATGCACAAGCTGTCTTTAAAATAAACAATAGAATATTTTTCTATGTTTCAGTAGAATCTATCAAAATATTTCGATTTTTTTCATTATATAGTAATAGGGTGACTTGAAACAAGGGTAAATGAGTTTCTTTTTTTCCCTCATAACTTTTATTAAAATCAGTAATTCTAAAGTGGCAACTTTCATAATTCATCCTAGTAAGTAGGCAATGGTGGGCAAGCACATTTGCCTTCAAGGGGCTTCCAGTCTAACGGTGAGAGCAAAGTAGTTACAATGCAGTGTGATAGTGTAAGCAAACCATAGGGCTACAGTAAAACATTTTCCTTTGCACAATCATACAAAACAAAACACATAATAGAGGATCATGGACTCTGTTAATCTTCAGTTGAATTTTCAAAGATCTTACATTGATTAAGAGTGACATTTGACTAACATGCTATGTGGTTGGTTTTATAATTAAAAAAAAAAAAGAAAGAAAGAAATGGTGCTAAAATAGACTCCTTACCATTGGATGAATGTTACCTTATATGTTCCTTTAGCTTCTAATATTTTCCATTCTGTCCCATGAAATTTCTGTCCCATTTATAAGAGTTTACCTTATATTTCATTCTTTTTCTAGAACATCTAATTTAGTCTGTGAGCTTAAATCCATAGGACTCCTCTTTACTTGGTGCTATCTCAAGTAGTTGACCATTCTCCTCTTCCTTTCAGTCTGTACTGTTCCAGCAAATATTTCCTGGTCCAACCAACCAGTCAGTTGTTTGTTGGTATGCCAAGTGATGAGGTCGGTACTTGTTTTTTAAAAATTAAAAATAAAAAACTATTCCACTATAAATGTATTTCATACAACTACTCCTCCCCACATACTTTCCATCATCTTAGCTCATATGCATTAGTTTCTAAGGTATTTACTTTGCTGTGATGAGGGCTTTGTACACATTTCAAAAGTTCTCTCTACCCCAATTCCTGTAATCATCTTGGACCATATTTGAACCCAATTATGTGATTCATCAAATCAATTTTTTAAACCTATATGAAATATTTATTCACTGAGCATTGTTTATAAAGTTGATTCTTTCAGAGCCTCCAACATGAAGGAGCTCATATTATGAGACAAAGAAGTGAACCAAATAGAGTACAATCTTTCATGAAATATAAGAACTGGTTTAAAGGCCTGTGGCAAGAAATTCTTTAGTAAGACATATGCCATTTCACAACCTTGACTACAATCTAGTTTGCTAATCTGATATCCAGACCTTTGCTCTCTATCTCTTGATTTCCCTCCTTGCCACCCACGAGAACTCCAGACTTTCTCCTTATTGGCTTTCTCTCCCTTCTCTAAACATGCCATGCCTTTTGTAATTCTGTGCCATTTTTCATATGGCTTCATCTGTCTGAAATATCTACCGCCCCACTTGGCCATCTGTCAAACTCCTGTTCATACTTTCTAGCTTAAAAATTAACTACCAGATGAAAACTTCCCTGATACTGGAGAGAAATACCAAATATTTTGTTTTTCCATGCCCTTTGTGTGTACTTCTAGTACTTGTCATCATATTTTATAACAATTCAAAATTTTTTAAAACTTTTATTCAGTTTAGAGAGACAGAGAGAGTCAAGTGGGAGAGGGGCAGAAAGAGAAGGAGACACAGAATCTAAAGCAGGTTGTAGGCTCTGAGCTGTCAGCACAGAGCCCAATGCAGGGCTTGAACTCATGAACGGTGAGATCATGACCTGAGCTGAAGTCAGACACTTAACCCACTGAGCCACCCGGTCCCCCCATGTTTTATAACAATTTAAAGTACTATCTCTTTAACATATCTCTGAGCTCCTGGAAGGTAGAGACTGAATATACAAACTTTGTACCTGGCACATAAGAAGTGTTCAAAACTTCTTTATAAAACAAAGATTGACATAAAACAGAGGGAAGATAGGAGAGAAATTCACATCAAAGAAATATCTTTTATTCTTACGATGTTCCTCAGGTGCAACCTCCTGTTAATAATTGATTAATTGTTAAATGTGATGAAAATTGCCTCTAAGGTCTTGGAATTTTCTAGACATCATTATTACTCTGATAGGATAACTTGATCTTTCAGAAGCAAGCTCAAGTTTGAATGGCTTAACACAATACATTTTATTCTTTGTTCATTTAAATTCCAATGTCGATGTTCCTATTAACTAGTTCTTCAGGGTGGCCCTATTCCATGTGGTGTCTCTCACAAATTCAAGCTCCATCCAGCTTATGAATTTTCCATCTGTAAAACAAGGTTTCTAAATTTGTTGAAAACAGAAGAAGAGCTTGTATGTTTAATCTCTCAGCCAGGAATTGACACATATCATTTCTGTTCATATTTCATTGGTTAGAATTTGTCACTTGGCACCATCTAGATACAAGAGGGCTGGGAGATATTCTGAGGTACAACTTTATATGAAAGAGACCATGCATATTGGTGGACAATTAGTTCTCTGTGTTGCATAAGTAAACTTGTTTAAATAACTGTAAATAGTAGTTATTATCCAGAAGCTAGGATCTGATAAGTAAAGAGAATTTGAAGTCACCAAAATATGCATCTATGGATGACTTGAGAAGAGGCTTAATTAACTATGGATTGAATAAAATATTCCATCTGAAAGTGTTCTCTTTAATTTGGATAAGACTTTAAAGTTACAATTTGATAGATCTAGAAAATACAACTGTATCTATTTCCCTGCATTATGGTTGCTTTAGAGGAAGTGTGTTTTAATTCACGATCCAGTAAAAATAATGTAAGTTTTTTTTTAAAGTTTAGAAAAATTAGTACGAGGTATTAGAATTTTGTTTTGCCATTGACCTAAGTGGTCTAAGCCTCTGTAAAAAAAGCAGTTTCATGCACAATTGCTGCTCACATCTGCTTTCTTCTGTGACAAATGGACTTACAATTCTGGCTCGGTTATAATCACACACACACAAGTTTGATTGTTTTCTTACTGAACTCAAATGTGCACCTATACTGTGGCTAGAGTCTAAGAAAACTAGCTCATGTTATTTTCTTGGTTAATTTTTTTAATGTTTATTTATTTTGAGAGAGAGAGGAAGAGAGAGCAAGTGAGCATATGAGCAGGGGAGGAGCAGAGAGAGACAGAGACAGAGGGAGAGAGAGTCCCAAGCAGGCTCTGTGCTGTCAGTGTGGAGCCTGATGCGGGGCTTGAACTCATGAACCATGAGATCATGACCTAAGCCTGATCCAAAACCAACAGTTGACTGCTTAACTAACTTAGCCACCAAGCACCCCTCTTGTTTATTTGTTAATTGATGTCTATATGCCAGGAAATTACAAGGCCCTTTGCAAAATCTTGGTTGGGTGAATAACATAAGGTTATTTCCTACAGTAATACCAAAAACATTTTTATATGCTAATATTAATCTTTTTTTACTAACACTCCGGCTGCCTACTATTACAAGCTGAATATAAATAACTATTGTATTTCTTGTCTTGACAAATGTTTAGTGAGTATTTGTTTCACGTGCTTAGTATGTGATCTTAGTACAGGATATGATAATAACATAGCTTAATACAACTTCTATAAAACTCCAAGGTGCATTGCTTCCTAAAATTAATTGAAACAGATTCCTCTTGAAAAACATGTTTGAGTGGCTCAGTAGTGCCTGAGTGGCTCAGTCAGTTGAGCATCAGACTCGACTTCAGCTCAGGTGTCATGATTTCATGGTTTATGGGATTGAGCATCAGGCTCTGCGCTGACAGTGGGGAGCATGCCTGGGATTATCTGTCTCCCTCTCTGCTCCTCCCCTGTGAGCTCTCTCTCTCTCTCTCTCTCAATATAAATAAACTAAAAAAAAAAAAAAGTAAGACATGTTTTACCTTACCCACACTCCAAGGAACATCACTATTCCTTGGAACACATTTAGAATATATTTTCTTTACGTATAATGAAACAGAATAGAAGGAAGAGTGATATAGCAGGCTGAGAATGGAGTTTAGAAAGTGATATAACTGAGTTTGGCTGCTTCCCTTGCCGTATATGTCTAATTTGAAGTGAATTTCCTAATCTCTTTGGATCTCACATTCCTCAGCCATAAAATACAATTGTTTTTATGATTAAATTAGAGAACATATGGGAGGAAAATAATTGTGCAAAACCAAAATATAGTAGTTCCTCAATAAATGTTCATTTAACTATTTTCATTTCAACTTTTCTCCTTTCAAATCAAAATAAGAAAGCTTTAAAGACTTTAGATTTTAGCGTCAGTCACTAGATTATAGACAGACTCGCTACCTCTCAAGAAAAGTATAACTGTGTCCACCCAATAAGAACAGTAGGTCACCTGGAAGATATGAATGTGTACATTTGAAGTGTCACAACATGGAATATAAGAAAGGGCTTCCGTAAATTGTTTTGTTATTGAACCCAAAACCACTTCCATCACTTTCACATACTATTCTAAATGCTTAATAACGTAAGGAAGCATTGAAAATTCCTTTTGGAGAAAATTGCCTCTACCTTGCAGCAGTGAAACAATCATGCTCAGGGAACATATAGAATATTTTGTCTTCTTAGCTCAAAAACAGAACAATTTACTAGGAAAGAAAATATTGGTTGAGTATTCAATTTTGCATTTTCAAAACGTAATAGCTTACAAAGGGATGATCACATTTTGTCCTTTACCTATCTATCCAATTGTTTGTCATTTTATTCATATATTCACCCATTTAATCAACAAACATTTGTTAAATATTTAATGTTTTCTGGAAATTTTAATGGGTATCAGGAGTCATTAGTAAGCAAAATTCACTCGTAGTGATATCTAACATCATTGATCTTACTTAATTCTTATAACAATTTTATAAGATAGGCATACTGAATTTTATGAATCTGCTAAAGCAAAGAGGTATACCAAGGTCACACAGTTATCAAGTGCTGGAAGCCAGACAGTCTGATTCTAGAGTCCGCTTGCTGTTAAACCACTAAGATACATTGCTACTACTGTAGTGACTTCTATCTGTACAAATATATGTCTCTGAAGGCTTAATGAAAGCTACTTGAAGACTTTTAGTCTTGTCGGGTAGATGCATATTAATTCCTTATTGATGGTGATATACCTTTGAGTGGCAGATTTTAAAATTCAAGTAATAAGAAAGATTCCTATTTCCGAAGAGCAATTCAATAGAAATGAGAAAGTGAATTTTTAATGGGTACTGAGGTTAGGCTTTATGGGCTTTTCTTCAAAGTTAATAGTATGAATTTCAAGAAATAAACTGATATAAAATAGTTTTAGTTATACCACATTAGATGTGTTGGGTTGCTCTGTTCCACTTGGCTCCAACTGTGACATTATATTTTCAAAACCATTGCTTTGCCATCATTTTTTAACTATCCTCTCCAAAGTTCTTAGCAAGTTGATATGTTTCCAATATGACAGATGCATCAAAAATGGCTATTTTAGGAGAGAACTACTATAAATATATAGAAAGATGAGCAATTCATTTTGTATTTTATTTGCTACTTCATACAGGTTACAACATTAGTATATAGAATACAATTGGCTATTTCCAAGGACAGAGAAATATTCTCTATTTAATAGGATTCATTTTTTTTACTTCTTTCAATTCCATTGTTTTAACAAAGAACCGTTGTATATCTTAGAAAACAAATACACTTCAGGAAATAATCCTTGCTTTATGAAAAGAAATGTATTACTTAGAAACCCAAATAATAATAATAATAATAATAATAATAATAATAATGATTATTATTATTATTATTCCCAGCATGGAAAACATTAAATCTGACTTTCATTTATTTTCATAAAGCTTTCCTCCCCTGTCCTTTTTGTTTTTGATTGCTACTTCTGGAACTCTAAGCTGTAATTTAAAAAAAAACAATCACAGATAACATTGAAATAATGCTAAGTATACAAAAAATGTGACTACTCTAAAATTAATATTTTAATACTCTATTTTTGTCAGAGTTTTTACCGACAATTTTGGTTTGTTTCTATCTAGTTGAACGTCAATGTAACAAATTTTCTGGTATCTTTACTAATTTTGGGAAAAAATAAAAATGCTAACAACGAAAAACAAACATGCTCACCTAGTATGGAAATCTTATAGATTTTTTTCTTGCTTCTTGACTAAACATTCCAGGATACTATGTAAGGGAATATTAGACATTTCCATCAATGTTTTATTTCCATGTTGACAAGCTCTAAGTATTAAATTGACTCAAGACCTTAAATATTCATTTGGATTTTTGTTATAATTTTAATAAATATAGAATATTTTTCAATTACTTATATGGCATAAATATATTTCATTCAATTTATATGGAGTCTTTACAAATCTCCAACTCTTTTTGTCTTAGTTTTCACAGTCTGAGAGGGTAAGTCTAATGCCTAACTTTATATATGTTAATGATTAGAAATAGTTTGAGGTTAGTGCCTAGAATATAGTAGATACTCAATAAATTGTAGCTAAAAACTTCTTTGAGACAAATTTTAGTGAATGAGCATACGTTTCACTGTTGATTCTTGGAATACATATGACAATTTTTATCATACTATTTTAGTCATTGCGTCAAAGTAGCTTTCCCAAGTACATGCTTCAGTACCATTTGAGCTTCAATAGCATGGAGTACAATATTCATAAACAGGATTTTCAGTCACCACCAGATGATGTTCTTTTTTTTTCAGTTTTACTGAGAAATAATTGATATACATCTCTGTAAAAGGTCAAAGTATATAGCATGATGGTTTGATTTACATGTATTGTGAAATGATCACCACAATAGGTTCAGCTAACATCCATCTTCTCACAGAGATACAATAAAAGAAAAAGAAAGAAAAAGTTTTCTCCTTGTGTTGAAAACAATTAAGATTTATTCAATTAGCAATTTTGCTTATGGATCATAGAGCGTGTTAGTTATAGTCATCATGTTGTAGACTATAACTCTATTTATCTTATTTATCTTATAACTGGAAGTTTGTACCTTTTGACCACCTTCCTCTAACACTCCCCTCTCTCCACCCCAGTCTCTGGTAACCACAAGCTTGATCTTTTCCCATGAGATTTTTTGTGTTTTTTTTTTTTTTTTAAATTCTAATATAAGCCAGATCATAGAGTATTTTTCTTTCTCTGTCTTATTTCGCTTAGCTTTATGCCTTCAATATCCATCCATGTTGTCACCAATGGACAATTTCCCCATTTTTAATGGCTAATATTCCATTGTAGATCTATATCACAACTTATTTATCCATTTGTCTGTTGATAGAAACTTAAGTTGTTGTCATGCCTTGCCTATTGTAAATAATGCTGCTGTGAACATTAGGGCACATATATCCTTTTGAGTTAGTGTTTTTGTTTCCTTTGGATATATTCCCAGAAGTGGAATTGCTGGATCAAATGGTAGTTCTATTTTTAATTTTTTGAGGATCTTCCATACTATTCTTCATAGCTGCTGTACATAATTGCAATCACACCAAGTGCTGCAGTTTTCCCTTTTCCCTCCACCTACGCCAGCATTTGTTATTTATCCTTTTGATGATGGTCATTGTGACAGGCATGAGGCCATGTCCCGTTGTGGTTTTAATTTGCATTGCTCTAATGACTACAGATCCTTCTCCGCTTACATGGTGTTATCACCTGATAAATGCACTGTAAGTTGAAAATACATTTCAGGGGCACCTGGGTGGCTCAGTTGGTTAAGCGGCCGACTTCAGTTCAGGTCATGATCTCACAGTCTGTGAGTTCGAGCCCTGCATTGGGCTCTGTGCTGATGGCTCAGAGCCTGGAGCCTGCTTCGGATTCTGTGTCTCCCTCTCTCTCTGCCCTTCCTCTGCTCATACACTGTTCTCTATGTCTCTCAAAAATAAATAAATGTTAAAAAATTTTAAAAAAAAAGAAAATACATTTCATACACCTAACCTACTAAAAGTCATAGTTTAGCCCAGCCTACCTTAAATGTGTTCAGAACAGTTACATTTGCCTACAGTTGGAAAAGCTAACACAAAGACTATTTGTTGAATCCTGTACTGAAAATGAAAAACAGAATGGCTGAATGCAGACCGAATGCGTGTCACCCTCGTGACCATGTGGCTGACTCAGAGTTGCAGTTGCCACTGCCCAGCATGAGAAGAAAGCATCATTTTACATTCTTGCTAGTCTGGGAAAAGATCAGAACTGGACACTGGAAGTGTGGTATCTACCGACAGAGTATTGCTTTTGCACCATTGTAAAGGTGAAAAATCCTAAGTCAGATCGTCTTAAGTCAGGGATCATCCAGAGTGATGTTAACTTCTTTTCATTTACCTGTAGACTTTCAAATATTTTCCTTAGAGAAATGTTCATTCAGGTGATTTGCCCATTTTTTTCAATTGGTTTTTCTTTTTTTTTTCTTTTTTTTTTGCTTTTGAGTTGTCAGAGTTCTTTATAAGTTTTAGATATTAACCCCTTTTCAGATCCATAGCTTGCAAATATTTCAAACCTCCGCATAGGTTGTCTTTCACTTTGTTGATGGTTTCTTATGCTGTGCAGAATCTTTTTAATTTGATGTAGGTAGTTAAGAGGTTTGTTCTTTTTTTTCTATTCACTCATTCATGTATTCTTTCACTCATTCATCTCATCCATCCATTTATTTACCCGCACCAGCTTCACTCAGTATAACTATATTGAAAAACAACTATGTGCAGTTAAAAAAAGAATGTTAACATTGTCTCCGTCCTACTAAAAGTACTACTAAAAGTACTTTTGACTTTTATTCAGCAAACATTTATTCATTACAAATCTTTTGTCAGGCTCTGTTCTAGATGTTGTGAACATAGATAAGAAAGACCAAAAAAGCACCCTTCCCTCTTAGGGCTTGTGTTGTCATAGGAAAAAAAGCAAACAGTTTTATGGAATAAATAGAAGATAATTTTATAAGAACAATAGTAGGGTATATAAAAGTTAGCATGGGGAACATAGTTATCCTCACCTAGCAAAACCTTTCCTTATGGTCAGAGATACATAACTAACAGAATCCATTCTTGTAAGTTGAGTTTTCTTTGGTATCTCTGTTTTGGTGTCACTGTTTGCCATTGTCCTGCTGCGATTTAGCTTCTCTTAAAGGTAAATTGTCCAGGAATCATAATTGATGTTCACTTTAAGTTAATCAATACTCCTCTGATATATTTATTTTCCTAGTTGGGAAAATGAGAGCAAATATCTCTCTGGTCTCTTGTTTGCCTTTATGCCTTTAAGCTAAAATGGAAATTGAGGTCTTTCTTCCTCTTCCTCTTTGTCCAGTTGAGTATGTCTCTGGCAAAGAAAACTTCCCAGTCAGAATCAGAAACCTATACAGTAAAAGAGCTGCTAGATGCCTAAGGCATGTTGGAACAAGCTTTACTGCCCTATTTATAAGACAACAGGGTGCTTTGCACAGAAAGCCCAGCTTCTTCTGAGAGCCCACAGGCAAATCGGTTACCAGGCAACAACTGATTTCTTATGAAAACCAAATATAAAAGGCTACATCATTAATTAAACAGATAAGGATACAATCTTCCCATAGTTACTAACCTGCAAGCAGTAAAGTTCTGTATCTAAAATGTATAAATCACCATTTCGGGTTTATAAAGCTACTCTTGTTTTCGTCGAATATAGTGGGTAACTACTTCCCTGTATTAAAGGATCATTTATCTGTTAGGGCAAATGAATAAATTGTATCTATTAGAAATGAGTTTAAAGCTATATGTAAGCTTCAGGAAAGATGTAGAGATTGATTTTGTCAGTTTAGCATAAGCAGTGCCATTGCAGTCTTAAGGTAACAGGAAGTGGACACAGAAGAAGCATGTTATAACAGGGCCTAAGGAAATCAAAACAGAAGAAAAAGGTGTATTACAGAACCCACAGTCCTATTTAGCAGATCATTATCAGGATTTAGACCCCCAAAATTAAGTAAGAAGGAGCTATCATACCACCAGGTAGGTTTTTGTCTTGTTTTTGCTCTTGTTTTTGTTTTGTTCTGTTCTGTTCTGTTCTGTTCTGTTTTACCAGGACCATGATGTAATTATTACTACAAATGTTGCTCAGTACCTGCATATGACTCCACTCTTCAGCTCTATGAGGCCATGATAAGTAAATGAGACGGGTACAGAAAAGAAGAAAGACCAAGGACATAACATTGTTTCTACCAAGAGATTAGACACATTTAGGTACAGGAAGGTAAGGAGATTCAGGGCAACATTGTTCTTAATGGGAGATAAGAATAAGCTGTTTGTAAGTAGATGTTATTTCAGCAATTTCAGAAAGTTTAAGCTGCCTTGAATGTTATCTCGAGTGTTTTGGCGGGAAGTGACTCTCCATGCTCATCCATAATTCCTATAATTAAATATTGACGTCAGTGCAATTTATAGTTCTCTGATAGGTAAGTAAGTGTCCAATAAACAACCAAGAGTGTTGATCTGGAGATATCTAGATCTATTTTTGAAACTATTTTAGTGATATCCTCCTTTCAAGTGGATAAAACTATGACACACTTGAAGGGGAGGGTGTATGTGACCACTCCTTGTGTTTTGTTTCAATTCCTATGACAAAATGTTGTTTTAGTAATGAATTTGGCAGGTCAATCAAATCATGTACATTGTCCATATATGCGGCTTGTCATTTGAACAAATAATGACTGAAATATTTGTCTCTGAAGCAATTACTAATGAGAAAAAGGTAATAAATATGCCTATTTTTTTTTATAGACACCAATGTTTCTGTTTCCTAGTTTGGGTTTCCCAAGTTATATAAATGGGCCATAATAAATACATGAATATTACATCCCACATCCTTGACTAATTCTTCCAGAACCCAGTCATCAGCTGCACCCATTATATGCTAAATGCTTGCCTGTCAGGGACAAGATAAAAACTAGATTCTCTTCTGGGAGATGTCTCTTTTGATAAGACTGGAAAGTAAGATGATAGGAGTTGAATTGCCATTGCTACAGATCCCTTTAAAATGATGGGTAGTTTAATGTCTTTTCATGGTTAGTTTCAAGTTTTGCTTCCCAGTCTAAATGTTACAGAAGCTTTATTGTGTCCTTGTTTAGAGCATCACATTTGGATGGAAATGTGGCAAAAAAAAAAATTGGTGAAAATCTGAGTCTGTGATACATGGACTTTCTTTTTACTATTTTTACAGTTTCTCAGTAAGTTCAATATTATTTCAAAATTAAAAGTTAAACAAAGTTTAATTATGATTAACATTTTTGGACATATGACAAAATAATTCTCAGTGATATTTGTGGTTTTATTAGAGAATCTTGAAAACTGTTTTTGAGGCTATTAAATCACTCAGGTGGTTTTATTGTTGTTGCTGCTATTTTGTTTGTTTTTCCTTGTGTCGATGTTTGTCTTAAAAATAATCATACAGATGGTTTGTTTTGATTATACTAACTATAAATATTCAGTAATAATGGCTACATTATTGACAATTCTGATCCATTTTTTTAATGTTTATTTATTTTGAGACACACACACACATTGAGCAAGTGGGGAAGGGGCAGAGAGAGAGAGAGAGAGAGAGAGAGAGAGAGAGAGAAAGACTCAGAATCCAAAGCTGACTCCAGACTCTGAACTGTCGGTCAGCACAGAGCCTGATGCAGAGCTGGAACTCACGAATGGTGAGATCATGACCTGAGCCGAAGTCATCCACCTAACTGACTGAGCTACTCAGGTGCCCCCGATCCATGTTTTTATGATGCTTTGTTTTAACTTAAAGGGTAAAGGAAGTTCTTATTTAATATTGCTTATTTTAGGTACAGTTTTTCTTGCTAGGTGATTTTACTCATGTTATCTAATTTAATTCTTGTAATAACCAAATGAATTTATGTGGTGTTATCACAATATTTTAAATGAAGAAAATGAATTTCAGTACATATTTTTTCAGAGTCATGTAATTTTGCTAAATGAGCCAACACTGGAATCCAGAGCTATCTCATTTATATCTAATGGTCTTTTGAGCCTTCGTTTGCACACACAATGAAAATCTTTATTTTCAATTGTTAATATGTGTATTCTATGTCCAAAATTAATATGACTATGATAAGGGAAATTTTCAGAAAAAAAGTATTCTCAAGTTTATTTTTTAAATAAACATCTGTCAAGTTCCTAAGATGTGTAGAACAATACATTCATAATACCAATTAATCAGCAAATTCAAAGATCTTTTTTATCTTTACTGTAAGTGTTTAACTCAGAAGTTTAGTAGATCATCAAAATCTAGGCCATTCAGACCTGTACTTGGCATGATTAACACACATCTTTTACATTTCATTAACTATGGTTCTAGCACAGTGATCACCACTTACTGCCTACCACCACCCCACCCTTAGGTCATAACGAAATCTGGGTATGATTTAAAAATTTGGTGTGTAATCTTAAAAAAGCTTTACATGTACTTCTTGAAAAATCCCTGTCAAAATGTCTCCATAGTATCTTATTTTTTAGATTAGGAATAAAGATACATTCTGGGATCGTAGCACAATTCAAGAAAGCAAATCCGAGGAAGCATTTATCCTCTTGCGACATTGCTAGTTACAGTCGGCTTTAATCTGGTCTACATAAAAATCAACCTTCTGAGAGTTTTAAAACTTCTCTAAAGAAATTGTGTGTTTCATCATTAATGTATTGTTTTTAGTAAGTTTTTATTAACAATAAATAACAGGCAAATAGAATCTCTAATCTTTTAATCTGTCTAACATCCATATCCATTCTGTCACTAAATAATTTCACTTCTACTTTGAAATTAAAAAAACATCTATCTATCCATATATGGATAGATATATCTGTACATATATAGAGAGATATACATCTATATCTATAGAAATATATATATATATACAGAGAGAGAGAGAGAGAGTTTTATCTTCTTTCAATTCTCATGACTATGCTTTAGTTTAGGTTTATGTTACTATACACTTGGATTGTTGCAATAGAATGCTCATCTCCAAATAGAAATTTGTATGTATGCATGTGTGTATGTCCACCAAAACTTGTAGGAGTCCCTTTGTTCCATGTACAATCAAATTGAACTCCCTGATCCCTATGTGTTTTTTTTTTTTTTTTTTTTTTTTTTTGCTTTTTTTTTCCAAGCCTCATGTCTATTTATAGGTTTCTCTTGTACATGCAGTGTGGCCCTAGGACATAAAATCTTTTCTCCGAAGAGTTTTGTTTTGGTCATATTTGCCCTGTTATAAATACTCTTTAATATTTCCAGATCTGGTTTTTAAAAATTATTTTCATCTGTACAGCATTTAACATAATGCCGATATTTAAATAGAGCTCATAACTCTCATATATTATTTTACTTTTACTAAGTGATTATCGGAATATTGAAAGACTATTTTTAAATCGTCATTTCTCATTATTTATTTTTCAAGCTATCCTATCCTTTCCTTTTAGTGAAAAGGAGTGGAGAAGAGTTTTCTATATAGAAAATGAAATGTATTAAAGCATTGACTATCATAGTAACATGATAGAGGAATGTTTCCTATCTAATGTTTTGAGTAAAAGATTTTAAGTACACTTGTCTTTTCATAAGTAATGAATTATAAAATACATCCTTTTATATTAACTTGTAAATAACTTGCAATTCCAGATGTCAAATGAGCTGCAGTTAACTTTGCTTACTCTCTTTTCTTTTTATTTTTAATCCCTTTCTCACAATGTTTTTATTTTTAATCCCTTTCTCACAATGTTCTAAATAACATACCTAGTGTAAACAATCCATGGCTTAAAATTATCAAAGGCATGAATAGTAAAAGAAGATAAAAGAAAGGATACAAAAGCCATCATTTTTAGGCATACACTTATTAAATCATATGTGCAAAAAAGACTATAGAGGAGTCCATAAAGATCTTACAAATACCACTTTTTCAAAAAACACCTCTTTACAATATACATAATAGTTTCAGAGTTAAATTCTCCAGAGAAGAGTAGCCTGTTTTTAAAATGTTGCCAAAATCTATTATATACATGTCACTTTCTTCAAAAACTAAATGTTCAAAATGACAGTAGAAGCAAAAAGCCACCACTCTGTTTTAATGTGCCACTTCTTGCCACCTCTCCTATCACTGGTAGCGTTTGAACCTTTTAGGAACAGAATTTATTATTGATTAAGAAGCTACATTATCTTATCAGATGACAGAAGATTCAAGAATACTACTAAGACTCAAAAACTACCTTCCTTATACCCAAGATGCAATTTCACATGTAGTATATACATCAATAGTAGAAGGAAAAATGGCTTATTTTATGAAAGAAAGCATTGGTCCAGATCAATAGCTTTTGGTTGAGCTAATCAGAGATCCAACAGCTGATTACATGGGAAATGACAGGGCCAGACCTAAGTCTTCTAAATGAAAGTATAGGACTCTCTTTACTCTAGTTTTCATACGGTATCTTCAAGCAAACGAAAAGTGTGAGTATAATTACCTCTATTAGAAAAGAAGGCTGCAATCCACGTTCTCAATTCCTTTACTTCGCCCAGACATTAATTAGACTCTAAGCCTAGCTAAGCCAACCACCTCAAAAATAATGTACATGACTATTAACTAAGAGAAAACAGGACACCTGTTTTACTGTTACTGACAAAGTGGGCACAAAATTTTAATTCCCTCAGTCCATTGTTTATGAGTCTGGAGTATTGGCCGTTTTTTGAAGGAAAGTCCATTGCTATTGCGAAGACTATTTAGAATGGCTAACCTAAGAACTGGCAAATGCTTTATTTCAGTTAAACAAAATGTAATGAAGTCCTTTTATATGGAGAAGCAAAAGATCCCGAATGGCCACCATAATACTGAAGGAGAAGGATAAAGAACTATTCAACTTCAAGACTACTACAAAGCTTTCATAATCAAGAGTGTGGTATTGGTGAAAGAATGTACAAATCAATGAAACAGAAAGAAGACCCATACAAACATAGTCAACTGATTTTTGACAAAGACGCAAAGACAATACAATGGCAAAAAGATAGAATTTTCAACAAAAGGTGCCAGAAAAACTAGACTTACCCTTGTAAAAAAAGGAATCTAAACATGACCTTACATCTTGCACAAAAATTAACTCAAAATTGACGATAGGCTTAAATATAAAATGCAAAAGTATAAAACTCTTAGAAGATTGCATAGGAGAAAATCCAGTTGACCTTAGATATCATAATGACTTGTAGATATGACACCAAAGAAATGATCCATGGAAGAAATAATTGGTAAGCTGGATTTCATAAAAATTAAAAAAAACTTGTGTTTTGTGAAAAATACTATAAGAGAATGAGAGAATAAACCACAGATTGCAAAGGAAGCTTTGTAAAAGAGAAATCTGATAAAGGACTATATGAAGAACTCTTAATACTCAACAATAAAAAAACCAATCTGCTTTCACAATGGGCCAAAGACTTTAACAGACACCTTATCAGACAAGATATACAGATGGTAAATAAACATATGGAAAGACCCTCCACATGATGTGTGATGGGAATTGCACATTAAAGCCCAGCCAAAGTACTACACACCTATTAGAATGGACTAGATTCAAAACACTGCCAACACCAAGTGCTGGCCAGGATGTGGAGAAACAGCAACTCTTATTGACTGCTGACAGGTATGTAATGTAGCACAGACACTTTGGAAGACAACTTGGCCATTTCTTACATAATGAAACATCTTTTACCATATGATCTAGCAATCATGTTTAGTATTTACCCAAATTAGTTGAAAATTGATGTCACACAATAACCTGCATATGATTTATAGTAACTTTATTCATAAATACCAAAACTTGAAAGCAAGCAAGATGTTCTTCAGTAGGTGAATGGATAGATAAACTGTGATAACATCTAAACAATGGAATATTATTCAGCACTAAAAAGAAATGGGATGTCAGGTCATGGAAAGACATGGGGGAAACTTAATTATATATTTATACATGAAAGAAGCCATTCTGAAATGGCCACATACTGCTTTATTCCAAATATATGACATTTTGTAAAAGGCAAACCTATGAATACACTAAAAAGATTAATGTTTGCCATGGCTTTGAGGGATGAAGGGATGACTAGATAGCATGGAATATTTTTAGGGTAAACCATTCTGTATGATACTCTAATGATACTCTAATAGTGGGTACGTTCCAGCCATACATTTGTCAAAGCCCATACAATGTACAACACCAAGGGTGAACTCTAATGTGAACTGTGGACTTCAGGTGATAATAATATGTCAGTTCAAGTTCAGTGATTATAATAAATGCACCACTATGGTTCAGAAAGTTGATAGTGGAGAAGGCTGTGTAAGTATGAGAGCATGGGTTTTATGGGAATTTTTTGTACTTTCTACTTAATTTTGCTATGGACCTAAAACTGCTCTGAAAAAATAATATCTATTTAATAAAAAAAATATTGAACTCTGGCTATGTGCTAGGAATTGTTATTGACCTTGGGAGTATAAAGGTCTATTGAACACATTATAATGATGGAGATAGATAATTAATGAGCTAGTTTTAATATAACTAACTGATAAGATAGTGGTATACATAGAGCCCAGAACAGGGAAGATAACTAAGCAAAAGTAAAAGCCGTAGAAAACTTCTTGAAGGATGTTTTGCTTTGCTTGAGCAAAATCTTAGACGAATTGTGTGATATGGCACAATAGTATAGAATTGTCACTTATATGGAAGAAAAATGAGAGATTATTTCAGTTTAGCACATTGGCAAAAATATCATTTCAATATTTCAACTTTATGTATACTAGATGTGATGTTGCAGAAAATATTTTTATAATCCATAAAAAATTCCTAAATGCTGCATATTTAGAATAAGTGGTCAGAGGGTAAAAATTTATTAGTAGTCTGTTATATTTTAAAGTCATTTCCAACAACTGAACACATTCCCTTTTATATACTTCATTGTATTGCTTTCCATCAGTTGAGTCATGAAGGAAAAGTATTGCCTTGCCTAGCTGAAAAGTCTAGAGATAAATATGAATTTAAATAAGGCTGGACACAGAGTTCCTGGAAGGTGATTATGATTGTGTCTATCTCCATTCTTCGATTTGGCTTCATTTGGTATTGGCTTCCTTTTCAGCCTCCATGTGGTACTTAAATGTCTGCCAATAGCTCCAAGAGAACCGTGCTTTGTTTTCACATCAAATGGAAAAGAGAATGCAGTTCCTGTTCAGGACTAAGGATTATTTATTTGTGCCTAGGTAGGTTTAACATCAGTTCCAGAACCCATCCTCACGACAGCAAGACGAAGTTATTCTAATTAATATGACCTGGGTAAAATGTCCCACCCCTGGAGTCAAGGGATAGAAACCAAATTATATTTTAAGGAAATAACTTAGAAGAGGCATGATGTCCCCACAGGAACTACATAGTGCTGAAGAATAGAGGATCGGTGCCTGGCAGCTGAAAAACTTCAAATATCTACAAGGTGGGAAATATGAACTGTACCTCAGTATCCAATATCCCTTCTTTTTTCTGCCAAAAGAACATGTGAGTATCAGGGGCGCTTGGGTGACTCAGTCGGTTTAGCATCTGACTTAGGTTTCGGCTCAGGTCAAGATCTCACACTTTGTGAGTTCCAGTCCCGCATCGGGCTCTGTGCTGACAGTATGGAGCCTGCTTGGGGTTCTCTCTCTCTTTCCCTCTCTCTGCCCCTCTCACTCTCTCTGTCTCTCTCTCAAAAAAAAAAAAAAAAAGTTAAAAAAAAAGAACATGTGAATATCGGCCATACACATAATCCCTTTGGTACAGACTGTATCTCCCAATCTCTCTTGAAATTGCATGAAGTTATTTATCTGAGTGTGAGCAGAGGTATAGATAATCTCCTTAAAAATAGTTGTTTTGAGGCACCTGCACCTTTGAGATATCTGTTCTCATTGTTCATGAGACAGAGCTTTGCACTGGACTCTGCACTGACAGCATGGAGCCTGCTTGGGATTCTCTCTCTCCCTTGCTCTTTATCCCTTGCCTGCTCATGCATGAATTCTCTCTCTCAGTCTCTCTTTCTCAAAAATAAATTGATGTGTTTTTTTTTTTTTAAATGGTTGCTCTGAACTCTGCCTCTATCCCTTTCTATATGCAGTGAAATGGCAGGGGGTTTTGGCCACATGGCAAGACAAATCTAGAACCAGTCACTCCTTCATAACCAAAAGAAAGATTCCTAATATTTTAAGGGAAAAAATGTGTGAGTTTGTTTTCAGTTCGTTTATTCTTTATTTATCATGCTCATTCTCATACAGTAACAATTATAATTGCTAAGAATGATGTAGAGATCAGGAATGAAGTTTGAATAGAAAGAGACATTTTTAACTCACATGCATAATAGGAAACTATTCATACTCTTTCTAAACACTACTTCTTTCAATAGGTAAAATTTACTCTTAATAGGGAATAAAATGGTTCCAAATTGGACACTTGCCCAAAGCAAATAATGAACTCTACATTCTACTCTATATTGTTTAGGTTTAGACCTCTTTTACTGATGAGATAAATGATATAGATCAATCCTTCTTTGGCCAAGTAGCATTATCTTTAGACCTGTCCCTGGAAAGAATGTTACCAGTATTGTCATGCACACCATTAAATTTATGAAAATAAGCAGATATAATCTACTTCAGAAGAGATTGTTTTAAACACAAAGTATGATTAATTTTGACATAAACCATGTTGTGGCTCTAATTAAGTGTCCTGGTGGGTTAGTCTGTGTTGAGAAGATTCCCTGACCCTTAATGACAAGTATAAATGAGAAGAGTTGCTCATTCAGATAGGAGATGAGAAGGCTTCCATGACAGCCCTTTTTCTTGTAGAAAAGTGTAACCTTCAGAGCTGCAAAAATTAAATGAGATTGAAAAAAAAAGTCATTTTCTTAATGAAGTGCAGATTGCCAATATACTCGGATTACTGTTGTTTCATAGGTTAGTGGGTCAAATGGTTCGAGTTCCTAAATAATCCTTCTCCTAAATACTTGACCATTCCCACACCTCTATGATCTGAGACTGCGATAAAATTGATATGTGTCTTCAAGGATTGAGAAATTCCATAAGATCCAAGGCTGCCAGAACTTTTATCAGTCTCTTCCTTTACGAGAAAAAAAGGGAGATCTGATTATCATTATTCAACAGGTAAAAACCATTATGCATTTTTTGATGGCAATTTTACCTTATTTCTGAACTTTTGAGGGAAAAAAAATAAAGCTGCCCATTTGTTTTTGTTTTTGTTTTTAATTTTTTTTCTGTGTCCCAGAGATTTTGAATTGTTGTGTTTATTTTCTTTTGTCCCCAGGTATTTTTTTATTCCTCCTGGATTTCTTCGTTGACCCATTAGTTGTTTAGTAGCATGTTGTTTAGCCTCCATGTATTTGTGTTTTTCCAGTTTTCTTTTCTTGTAATTGGTTTCCACACCATTGCAGTCAGAAAGGATGCTTAGTATAATGTCAATTTTTTTAAACTTACTGAGACTTGTTTTGTGGCCAATATTGTCTATTCTGGAGAATGTTTCATGTGCACTTGAAAAGAATGTATATCCTGCTGTTTTGGAAGGAATGTTCTGAATATATCTCTTAAGTCCATCTGGTCCAATATATAATTCAAAGCCACTGTTTTCTTATTGATTTCCTGTCTAGGTAATTTATCCATTTATGTTAAATTTCCCTACTAGTATTGTATTACCATCAGTTTCTTCTTTATATCTGTTAATATTTGCTTTATACATTTAGGCATTCTCCTGTCGGGTGCATAGATATTTAGAATGGTTATATCCTTTTGTTAAATTAATCAATTTACCATGAAATATCCTTCTTTGTCTCTTGTTATGGTCTTTGTTTTAAAGTCTATTTTTCCGATATAAGTATGGCTATCTGGGGTTTTGATTGCTTTCAATTTTCATGAAGTATCTTTTTCTAGCCCTTCATTTTCAATCTATATGTGTCTTTAGGTCTGATATGAGTTTCTTGTAAGTGATACATAGATGATTTTTTTTTCTTTTGGCCCATTCAGCCACTCCATGTCTTTTGATTGAAACATTTAGACCATTTACATTTAAAACAATTATTGATAGGTATGTACTTATTGTTATCTTGTTAATTGTTTTCTGATTGCTTTTGCAGTTCTTCTCTGTTCCTTTCTTCTTCTTTTGCTCTTTCCTTGTGATTTGATGACCTTGGTATTTTGCTTGGATTCCTTTCTCTTTATTTTTTGTGTACCCAAGTTCTTGGTTTGTGGTTACCCCTAGGTTCATATACAACATCCTGTGAAGACAACGGCTTATGTCAATTCACTGACAAAAAATAGACAAATAGGATAAAGATTCAGTTGTATGCCCCCAAAAGGCTCCATATTCAACCAAAACTTAAATGTCATGATATACCAGTCGCACTTCCAATTTCTTGATATAATGTCTGCTAAACTAGCCTTTGATTAAATTTCTCTTTATTTTCATATTGTTGATCATTAGGACAACTTATTAGAAAACATATTTGTCCTGATGTGTTTTTTATGTATATACCATATAAAATATTAAAATGTCATTTTTGTATGTCAATACAGCTAAAAATTAAAGAACATAAAATAATACTTTGTCATAATAGTATTTAAAAACAGAGTCACATGGGGTGCCTGGTTTGCTCAATAGTCTGACTTCGGCTCAGGTCATGATCTCACTGTTGGTGGGTTCGAGTTCTGCTTCAGACTCTGTGCTGATAGCTTGATCACAGCCTGGAACCTGCTTCAGATTCTGTTATTCCCTCTCTCTCTGCCCCTCCCCTGCTCACACTCTGTTTCTCTCTCTCAAAAATAAATAAACATTAAAAAATTTTAAAAAATAAAAATAAAAACAAAGTCACAGACATTCCGAAGCTAGTTGATTTCTTGCAGCTTATTAGCTAATAATTATTTATAAATCTATTTTTATAAATTTACTATATATGAGACCTATTTCTTAGAGTTTTCAATGTATTAACTCAATAAGTAATTCTAACAATTCCATAAAGATACTATTATCTTCATTTTCAGACAAGGAAGTAGAAGCATATGGAGTTTACATACCTTGTTCAAAGTTGCAGCTAATAAATGACAGTGTCTGATTCCATACTTTATACTCTATTGCCATTTAAGGAGATAAAATCTATTATAAAGAAAATATCCATGTTTGAAAGAAAGGATATTGTTGAAATTTAAAACATCGATATATCTATCTGTAGATAAGATGACATATATACATAGGTATAGATATACATATACATATGGATATGTAAGTTTACATGGTAGTTGCCATAATTCCAATAATCACTTTAATTTTAGCTTTAAGAAGCCCAAATCACCTTTATAACGGTACTTTCTAGAGGTCCACTAAATCTGAATCTGTGCTTATAGATTTTGATGTACCATGTCCTAAATTTTATTATATTTAATGTCCTGTGGAAAAGAAATTGAGATTCAAAAGATGCCTGGGAAGCACCCTGGATTCCTGTAACCAGAATATAGCAAGAGACAGTTTTGCCCTGGGAAAGGGAGTCTTGCGGAAGAACATCCAGTGGGCAGGGGAGGTAGAGTTAGAGGCTACTCTCAATGTGTTCTTATTTGTAAGCTGATATTTTTTAAAGAAATTAATTTCAGTATGGTTAATATACATTGTTACACTAGTTTCAAGTGTACAATACAGTGATTCAATAATCATGGTACAATAAAGGAAAAGGACCCTGCAGTTCTGTGCTAGAGCTTCTATGGCAAAAGCCTGGTGTGTCTGAACTCAAGCCCAAGGTGGCCTCAGACTGGTCTACTAATAACACAGAGATCGAACATCTTATCCATAGGGCAGACATTACTAATTTAATGGTCCCTTAAGTTTGAATCCATTCTTTACTCTCCACTCCCACATTTTTGATATTTGGTATCATAATTACATACTTTTATTTTGTGAATACCTTGACTGATTTTTATAGACATAATTAATTTTAATGTTTTTGTGTTTCCTACTTTCTTACTCCTACCTATGTTCTTTTCTTTTCACTCAAAGGGCCTCCTTTAGCATTTCTTCTTGGGTTGATTTATTTGTCATGAATTCCTTTAATTTTATCTGTCTGGGAAACTCTATCTTTCTCTTTTTTCTGAATGAAACCCTTGCTGGATACAGTATTCTTGGTGGCAGCTCTTTTATTTTGTTTTGTTTTGTTTTAGTTTTGAACGTACTGTGCCAATCCCTTCTAGTCTGCAAGGTTTCTGCTGAAAAAATCAGCTGATAACCTTATGGGGTTTCCCTCATATGTAACTATTTTCTCTTGTTTTTCTGCTTTTAACGCTCTCTCTTTATTGCTACTCTTTGCCTTTTTAATTACTGTATATCTTGGTGTGGACCTCCTTGGGATGATTTTTGCTGAGGGCTCTCTGTGGTTTCTAGATCTGAACTTCAGTTTCCTTTCCCAGATTTGGGAAGTTTTCAGCCATTATTTCTTCAAATAAATTTTCTGTTCCTTTTTCTCTCTCTTTTCCCTCTGGGATCCCTATAATGCAAATGTTATTATGCTTGATGGTATAACTGGGTTCTCTATTTTTAGTTTTATTTCTTTTTTCATTTTATTATTTTTCGGCTCTATTGATTTCTATTACTCTGTCCTCCCTGTCACTAATCTCTTCTTCTGCTTCCTATAGTTACTATTTATTACATCTAGAATAGTTTAAATTTTAGTTACTGAGTTCTACATCTCTTTTTGGTTCTTTTTCTTTATGTTTTCTGTCTCTTTGTTGAGGGTCTCATTGTGGCCTTCCACTCTTTTCTCAACTCTACTGAGTGTTTATGACCAATACTTTAAATTTTCTATTAGGCATATTACTTATCTCTGTTTCTTTTAGCTCTTGTATGGTGATTCTACAGATGATTCGTCCTGTTATTTCATTTGAGACATATTCCTCTGTCTTCTCATTTTCCCTAGCTCTCTGTGTCTATTTGTTTGTGTTGGGAAAATCAGCTGCATCTCCTGATCTTGAAATTAGTGGCCTTGTGGAGAAGAGGTCTTAAAATGCTCTACAATCCAATGTTTCCTGTTTCCTAGCCCCTGGTACTTCAGGGGTGCCTCCTATGTGCTTCATGCACCTTACTGTTGCAACTGAGCCACTTTTGCCTTCAGTCATCAGCAATGGCTCTCTTTGCCTGTTGTGGACAGTGTTCGGTCTTTGTGTTGTTAGTAGGCCAGTCTGGGGCCACCTTGGGCTTGAGTTGAGACACACCAGGTTTTTTTTTTTTTTTAATGTTTTTAACGTTTATTTATTTTTGAGAGACATAGAGAGAGAGCATGAGCAGAGAAGGGGCAGAGAGAGAAGGAGACACAGAATCCCAAGCAGGTTCCAGGCTCTGAGCTGTCAGCACAGAGCCCGACGCGGGGCTTGAACCCACAGACCGTGAGATCATGACCCAAGGTGAAGTCGGCCACTTAACCGACTGAGCCACCCAGGTGCCCCAGAGACACACCAGGTTTTTGCCATAGAAGCTATAGCACAGAACTGCAGGGTCCTTTTCCTTTGTTGTACCCTGAGAAAGTTTTTTGGTCTGTGGGGCCTGCTTCAGACCAGATGTCTGCTTCCATCCCACTGCTTGGGCCACAGTCTGACTGGTCTGTGTGATTATCTTCTCTCCCCGGGTGCAGGAGTCACTTTGGTGTGGTGCTGTTCCCACTGGGGATGCTTGCACATTGCCAGGCTTATAGAACTGCTTTGGATGGGCTGAGGCCAAAGGCATATTGGAGTGGACAGGTCTGTAGGAGAATCTGAGGCAGGGCATGGAAGATTGCAATGTGTGCATAGGTCTGCTGTGGGAGGGGACCTGGAGTAGAGGCCTGGCTGGCGTGGGTGTATCCACAGGAGAAACCTGCAGTGGGCCACATTATTAGCAAGTTAGGTAGCAAGTATTATTTCTGTGTGGTCCCTGCAGGTATCCATGAATCTAGGCTGAGGGACAGAGGAGAAAAATGGCACTCATTAACACTTTTATTCTTGGATAAGTCTCCCAAAGATCCTTGCCCCTCCTGCCCAAGCTCCGGGATTAATAAACGAATCTCCCTTTCATATATTCTAAACATTTTTCAAACTGCTGCTTCTATGTTGGTCTCTGTTGGGATGGTCGTTGCCTTGTCTCTTTAAGGTCAGGGACTAAGTTTCATATCGCCTCTCTAATTTCTTCCAGAGCTTATCCTGCTAATTTTTAAAGTTCCGGAGTTCGGCCTCACTGATTGCAATAACTCACAAAATTATGCCCTTCTGGTTTTCAAAGCCAAATAGTATGGGGGTTTGACTTCCCTGTGCAAATTCTCCATGTCTGGGGTGCTTGGCAACTTCCTTTCCTTTCTAAGACGAAAACTTCCTTTCTTCTCTCTGCATTGCATCCTCCCTCCTGACTGCAGGCCCGGATAGCTCTTGACCATGTCTCTGCCCTTCCCACCCTTTTCAATGTGGACATTTAGCTGTGGAGAGTATGTTCTGTCAGTTTCTGAGTCATTATCTGGGTTATTTACACTGAATTGGGTGTTATCTAGTTGTGTTTATGGGACAAGTTATGCTTAAAGTCCACCTACTCTGCCATCTTTCTCAGAAGTCCTGGTAAGGTGATTTTTTAACAAAGGAATAGTCTACGTCTCTATAATATGCTGTTGCTCACTGGTTGTGTTGTATTACTAATACTTCATAAATTAATAAGAAATAACTTGAAGGCCGTCTTGTTTTCTGCTGATGTTGTTTTGTTTTTTTCTTTTTCATTTAATCAATTACGTAAACCATTTTGAGTTGTTTGCAAGAATTTCATATTCATATATTGCTCTTTACTTGCCCTACTAAGAAGAACAAGAAGCTTTAACTCAAGTAATGTTAGTGAGTCTAGCTTGTGCCATATTTGTTTTCCAGCTTCAGATATTTTTTGCTTAAAAGAGAAGATGCTACTTCAATCTTTCATCCTGAGGCTGTATCTATATGAAGTAAGTCAATAACAGTAAATCAATTCCATTAAAGACTGTTTAATTTAGGAAAGAAAATATCTGTCATGTAGTTTTAGACCCAGGTTGCTTTTTCCACTTTTTGGCAATAGGCATACCCCATAGCTTCATAAATACAAAAAATATGTAGGAGAGCATTCATTTATTCGTATGTTAAATAATAATTATTAGTAGCCTGCAAATTTCTGGATATATATTATGCTGAGATATTGATGAAAAATAGAATACCCGCTCTTTAGTAGGTCCCATGGTCATGGGAAACAAAGGTAATGTTAGCTGAGATTTGTTTAGAGCATGGTAAACTGCTGGGGATTTTACATGCATTATTTCATTTAGTTCTAACAACAATTTTAGAATTAGACATGGTTATTATTTCCATTTTATAAATGAGAAAAACAAATTTATGAAAGTAAAATAAATTTTGCAAGTGCAAACTATTTAGCTTATTTACCAAACTTATCTAGAAAAGTGGGTGCTGCCATCAATTCCCCCTGTACTCATTTGTAACTCGCTGAATGACAGATGACATCTTTGGCCCCACCTCTTTGAATCTGGTCTGGCTTTGAATGCTGTGCCATTTCCAAGTCTAGCCCTGGCAGTTTTTGCTGTTTATTTCTGGGGGATCCAAATACCATGTAAGAAGTCCAGGCTACTCTCCTAGAGACAGAGGTTGTAAGAAGAGTAGATGGACCAGATACAGGCAGAAAGAGAAAAGCTTGGAGTCTTGTTCAGTATAGGCTTCCAATGATTTTAGTCTCTCCCAGCCATTATCCAACTGGAATCTAAGGAGACTTCAAATTAGAACTACCCCATTCAGCCAGTCACTTTACAGACTGTGAGAGATAAATTAATTTAAGTAGCTAAGTTTTGGATTGGCTTGTGACTTCACAATAGACAAATGGGGCACACAATTATACTCTCTCAAGTGTTCTAAACCAGAGGACCTTAAAGTAGCTGCACTGTTATAAAATATCATTAAAGGTTTTAGCATGTCTCTACTATTTATATCATTTTGTTATAAACAGCATTTACATTTTATGTTTCTCATAAATTCATTTACTTATGTTATTCATATTTCTTATTATATTATTTAGATTAGAAATATATACCCAACAAGAAAGAAATTAAAAATGAATTGAAATTAACAATAAGACACAATTTCTAATATTTCCTAAGTTTTCCCATCCTAAACACATTCTTGGATGTGCAGACCATGGTTTAAAGATCATTAATCAATTGTTCCTCCATATTGATAGCTTAATACTGTAGATAATAATAAAACACAATCATTCTAATGTTAACGAAAAACACAGGACATATTTATGATATAAAAGTAAAAATTGCTTTTATGTGCCTAAGCATTCAGAGAACCATGCTGAAAATATATATGATGAGTGTCTCCAAATTTACAGCAATTGACAACATTAAATGACAGCAGAAAACCCAGGTAACAAAGGGGCTTGGTTTATATAATCATATGTCTTAGATACGAACTCCTATGGAACCACTGTTATAAAATTAAGGATGGAATTAGTTCCTGATTAGTAATTATAAAATAAACCAGAGGCATGGCCAACAATATATGATAAAAATAAATATATAATATTCATAATCTTTAATTACTAAAAATAATGTTTCAAGTATCATAAAATAGATGTAAATATTTAGCTAACATATTTCAGATTGAGGGCTTCAACATATTTTATGATGAATGTATAGAATATAAAATGCTGTTATCAAACATTTGATTCCAAACTATTTGGTTGGCTATTATAAAGCTTAAAGATTCTAGTGATTTTAACATCACTTCTTTTAAAATCTAGAAGAGTCTTGGGTAGAGTATTCGATTTGTTTAGAAGTTTAAAGCTGGTAATATCTTTCCATCTTTTCCATGGCCTTTTATTTTTTATTTTACATAGCACTTTAAATCATCAAAACTTTCTCCATGGATCATTCATTTAGTTCTTCATTTGATAAATATAATCGAGGGCACCCTATGAGCCAGGCATCTTCAAGGTACTTATGGTAGAGTGATGATAAAAAATATATATATATCCCTCATGGGGGGATGCTGTAGAACTGAGGAGAAAAATGTGCATGTGATGTGTGAGTGCATAATTACATACAGTACGTTACAAAGTGATCATTGCTTTGGCACAAAGAAAACGCATAACGAAGTATAGGTGGTAGCAGAAGTGGGGATATAATGCATGATTGCGGTTGTCTTCACTGAAGGAAGTGAGAGAGAAAGCCATGATGATACACAGACAAAACTTTCCCGGTGCAAGTAGCCGTCAGTCACGGGCTCTTAGTTAGGAACCTGGTGTGATTAAGGAAGAGCAAAACCAGATGGCTGAAGGAGGGTGAGGAAAGAGAAGAGGAACGTGTGAGAAGGACAAGAGGAAAAATGTGATAAAGATCTTGACTTTCACTTTGAGTTAAATGAGAAGCAATTGTAGTGTTTTCAGCAGAAAGTTATGATTTATAAATATTACTATGACTGCTTCGTTGACAACAAATTCTAAGGGTTAAGGAGTCTACATAGAGGACTGTTGCAGTTATCTTCCAAAATACTATTTATGACTCAAATCAGATTGAACTTTGTCTCTCTCTCTCTCTCCAAGTCTCTATAACTATTCTGTCTCTCTAAAAGACAGAACTATGTGTACACTTCTCTATACACTTGCATTATGAAAATATTTCAAAGGCAGTAAAATGTAGAGTGAATGGATCCTTGCCAGTCATCTCAATTACTAACTCAGACAAACTTGTGTATCTATACCCCACCAGCCTCCTACCACCTCCACTTTCCTTGAGTTATTCTGAAGCAACTTTATGTATTTTAAAGGTATAAACTAGTGGTAAATTGGAAGTAAGCTAGTTAGTCTTGGGTGATCACTGAGTTTTTGGCCAGAACAACTGTGAAAATGAAATGACCATCAGCTAAAGTGGAGGAGAGCTATGAATGTAACACGTTCGAGGGGAGACGAGCCACAGTAATTTTTGAATATATTGATTTTGATATATCTGTTCAGTGTCTAAGTGAATCTATCTATTCAGAGACTACTACTACAGCATTTAAATACCTAAAGTCATCATTAGAAAGGCTAGCTGTGGATTTTTGGCACATGGTATTTGTGAAACTGTGCCTCTTATCTCCTGTCTTTTGTTTGCTCTTTTCCTTAATTCTTAAGGAAAATGGGGCACGAAAATGCTCATGTCGCCTAGTATAAAAAACTTGTTCAAGAAGTACCTCTAGGTTGATTGATAAGGTACTGGTTACTTATGAAGTGGTTGGATTTATAACAATACATGGAAGGTTACTTTTTACCCTCTTCTGTCTGCTTCTTAGAAGTTATAGAAAATTCTGCCACAGGAACCCTTAGTAGGATCACAAAGGAAAATACTGAGGATTTATAAAGATGGAAAAACAAAAATGAGGGACTCTTTTAATTACTTTTGTGATTTTCCTAATACCAGAAAATAAATTTAGCAATCCTACGATGAATTATATAATGTCAAAGAATTAGACCTATAGATTTGGCCGGTCAAACAGAAACTCCAAACTGAGGCCAGATGTTTCTTATTTTATTGAAAATAAATCAATTTAACTGACTGTTACTAACTTGGACTCTGGAATCGGTAAGGCCTGTATCTGAATTTCAGCTCTGCCACTTTCCAGTCGTATGACCTTAAATAAATTATTTTTGTTTTCAGATTTTTCTTGCTTCTAAAATAGGAAGACAAATAGTAACCTTTTAAGTGTGTTATGAGGATTAAATATCTTATGAATACTAATATGAGTCAAAAAGTACATTTCATATAGTAATTTCTCAATAGGTGTTAGCTACTATTACAACATAAGTAAAAACAGACTTCCAATAACCACACTAGTTCCTCATCATTCTGAACTGCAGAGAATGGTAACTTTGACTAGATGTGATAACGAAGCATCAGATGTCTTTGTTCACATACATATAACCTAAACCCTTAGATGGCACAGACATTAAATCACAAACCAAGGAGACTCAAATGAGGATCATTTCCTTTGTGCATGCACAAGCATTTCTTTTACCTTTCCAAAGCCTAAGAATGAGAGGCAACTTTAGAGATTTTTGGAAGAAAATGGCAAGAATTAGGCCAGATCACACACTGATCACAAACTTCTAGGAAACACATTGTAAAGAATGGTCTCTCTTGCTCAGGGGACGGATTAAATGAGCTAGTAATTGTACAGTCCTTGCCTTCCCTGACTTCTCTGAATACCAATGAAGGATTCAGGTGGCATTTCCATATAGGTAACTGCAACAGTCTCATGAACTTTTTTTTCTTTGCATAGCTACAATTCATAAATTCCATCAGTGCATTATATATATATATATATATATTAGATTTTATAATTAGTTTTTGAAACAGATCTTATCTAATTTTACAATAAAACTGTCCTGAAACCCTAAAAGTGAGTTTGTTCCACTTTTTCTTGGTGGATACTGTAGGCTGGATAAGTATATATATTTTTTTAAATGGGAAATGCTTGTGCTTCTAAATTTCATATGTAGAAAAGTAATTTTGTGTCCAAAGGTAGTACTGCTATCAAGTAGAGGTCATAAATATATTTTTAGTGAAGTATAGACCATGTGTTCTAAATACTTGATCTATGTCAACTCTGAATATGTTATGGGTATTTTTTTATAATTTTTTATTTATTCTCTACAATACTTCATTAAAGAGTTCAAGGATTTGCGCTCAGAAGTTATATAGCCAAGAGGCAACCTAATGCAATAAAAAGAATTGGTCTGAAGTCCACGCTGAAGGCCATACCAAGTCTCTTGCTTCAGAGAAATACATAACTATACCTATAGATATATAGTTAGATACAGATATAGATATTTCTACTAAATTTAGTCAAAAAAAGGTAAAGAAATTTTGCTCTGTTAACTTTTCTAATTCAAGAGTAAAATGTTAGAAAACCAATCCACCGTGTTTATCATTTGCATTTTAGGCACAACGTTCTATTTGCCCATTGAATTACAGTATCCCTCCTTGTTACTATTTGTCCATTCACTGCATTGACAGCCAAGATGAAGGCCCATGATCTATGGGTAGGGTAATCTGAGTAATAGGTCTGAGTGACTGACGTGGGAATGACAGAGTGATCAGGATTTATGTGGGGAAGTGTGTCATGGTGGCATCCTGGTGCTGCGTGTGTTATAGCACACAGTGGTGTGCAGTAGCAGTGGTTGGTGACAGTGGAACCTTAGCTGTTTTGTTATTGCTGTCTCACCTCCAGAAAGCAAATTAGAATAAAAGTAAACAAGCACAATAAAACTTACAGAAGAATAAAGGCTATAAACATAGCACTAAGTGATAAAAAGCCAATGTGAGTGTGTGTTGGGAATATGATTTAAATAGAGTCGTCAAAGAATCATTCTCTGAGAAGAGGTTCTTTGAGAAGAGAGCTGAATGACAAAATGATGCAAGTCCTGAGAATAATCTGGGGTCAAATGGATCAAACGGTAGATACGGCAAGTGCAAAGAGTATAACATGGCAGTGAGGTTAGTGTGAGCTGGAGAAGGAAAATGCACAGCAAAAGTGTGGCAGAATGGCATGAGAGAAAATTTATTTGTTGTGGAGCATGAAGACAATTATTGTATTAACAACTGTCATCAGAATTGTTCCCAAAGAAAAGTTTCTCAATCTAGTAAAATATCCATCAATCTTCTTAGAAAGTTAAGATGAGAAATTGGGAGCATATTTTGGAGGAAGGCAAAAAAGAAAGTGCTAAACATCTCTACCTAAGAAATAAACATGGATTTGGAAGAGAAGTGAAGAAGACCAGAGAGTAGGAGGTGAGAGCCAAGGGTCACTTTAAACTATTGGAGCCCAAGTTCATGGAAATAAATCAGGGTCTTCTCAAAAAATTGAGATATTTAATGTTTAATTTTCAACTATTTATTTATTTGTTTCCATGAACCATTACATCTTAGCTTCCATTAAAATTCTACTACATACAGCTGCCTGTGTTGAGTGCTAAATAATGGAGTGTGGTAATGGAGATAAGGAAAACAGCTGTAGGATACAAAATGGAGTCTAAGAATGTCATAGAAGCCAGGGATGGAAATGACATGAAGTGAAGAAATATTGAGAATTCACAGAAATCTTAGTTCCAGACCATCCTGCTGGTACCTTAAGAAGTGGAGAGAAAATACCCTTTGCTACTGCACCCTCTTCTTCTTCATTCCCACAAAACATTTTTTTTGGTGTGATAAAAATAACGTGATTTAAAATTTATAAAAACAGATTTTCCTTACACATCCATTGATGATGATTGGTATAGTCATAGTTCTCATGGGACAATATAAAAAGGAAAATTGTCTAAATCAAATTGAAGATCAGAAAAAAAAATGCACTTAAAGTAATAATCTTCGAGAGAGACTAAAGTCCCATGAAATTACATGAGGTTCAAAATTACCAACCACTTTGTTTATATATCTTTGCATTCACCTGACAGTAAAAGATAAAATCAACTCTATGGTTATAGAAAATAACACCACTGCATTGCCTTGTCCTCTGGATAAACAACAAAAATACAGAGTCCAGGCTTGACTGGTGTTTTATATTTTTTATAAAAAATGAACATATTGGTTCCTGGTTCTTAAATCAATTTGCTTGTTCTTAGGTGGAGGGAGCAGATAAAAAACAAAGCTGTCAACTCTGCGCTATTTTGAAGGTGACATCTGCAAATGCAGGTTTCAATTCTTCCATTGTCTGAGTCCCTTTAATCATTCATATTTGCAGCTGCCTGAAAGAACGCTTCATGGCATCTTTTTCCTTGGGGCAGAGAATTGGGACTGGCTATTCATTTAGTCCACTTAGAAAAACACCCAAACCATGTATTCTGAGATACCGAGCCTGTCTTTTTGGAGTTGCAGCTGTTTTCTAGCACCCGTCTTTTCATCCTTCATAGAAGGAAAAAGAAATGACTCTATTTATTGCTTAGAAAAATATGTATCTTCTTGAATTTGCTGCAATTAGATTTCTAAAATTGAATGCATTGAACTTGTATTGCTCCGGGGTTAAGAAATAATAAGTCATGTGCTTGATTACTGGAAAAGCTTGTTCTTGTCCATATCTCATAATTTTTAAATTTATTCAAGAGTCATCACTGCTATTTTCATCAATTTCTGTCTCCCTTTCGTATTCTGGACACTATAAGGTCAGCACAGTGGTCTTGAAAGAATTTACAATGCTCCCTGGGGGCTAGCTTTATTGCCTGGATTTCTCTGTTTTAACTGTGGAAAATGTTATGGATAAAAGCATCTAATAAATGTAAAGATAATTGCAAGATGTATAATACCCAAGCAAAAGTATCATATAGATATTGTAGACAGATTTTTGACCTTCATAGAAAGAAGGGGTATAGAACTGATTATAGAGTTTTCATGAGATCAGAGGCATTAGATAAAGCATAATCTTATCTGCATTGTATAATAAGGGAACCAGTAACAGACTGGCTTTGCAGATCACTGGCTTCAAGAACTCTCTGTTACAAAATATGGAGTTTTATTTCTCATATCCCTGAAGATTGAAAGTATACAAATAAGTTGGGACACCTGGGTGACTCAGTCAGTTGAGTGTCCAGCTCTTGATTTAGGCTAAGGTTATGATTTCAGGGTCGTGAGATTGAGTCCTACATCGGGCTTCATGCTGGGCATTGAGCCTGCTTAAGGTTCTCACTCTCTCTCCCTGTAACCCTCCCCCTGCTCCTGGGTGCTCTTTCTCTCTATTTCTAAGAAAACAAAAAGAAAGGAAAGTATACAAATAGGAATAGTATAAAAGAGGTTTAAATCATTTTTATTGAGTGTGGGTAGCATGAGAGCAAGCATTCTTCTATAAATTCCTGAAAAATGGTGGCTTACAATTAACTAGATAATTATGAATATTCCATTGTAATCATGTATTCCATAACTATCAATTCACTCATTTATTTATTTATTCATTCATTCATTCATATCAAATGTTTACTACTGGCAGAACATCTAAGAAAGACAGCAGATATTACCAAAAGAAGCAATCATTGTTAGAAAACGCATCATACCAATGTAATCAGGAATCTGACATAGGTTATTATTTTTCTGAAGCAGCATTACAGGTGGCTACTTTTACATTATAATGTTAAAAAAA
This sequence comes from Paguma larvata, assembly GCA_030068075.1. NCBI lineage: Eukaryota > Metazoa > Chordata > Mammalia > Carnivora > Viverridae > Paguma > Paguma larvata. Next base: position 59,033,171 of record CM057833.1, on the reverse strand, counting down.
CTTACATATTAAAGTGGTTAGCTAGCTATTTTGTTGAGTAATTTTTAAATGCCATTCTAACCAGTTTACTGAAGAGTCTGAATTCAGTGAAGATGTAAATGTGAAATAGTTTTGTTTTTCACCAATTATTGCTTTTAGCCATGCTGTGTCAAGCCTGCCTTTCCAGGCCGTTAATGATACCCGAGCAGATCTCATTGCCTTCCAGTCATTTTCAGTTCTGTCTATGTTTCTCTGTTTGGAAATGTCATTCTTCTATCCAAATTATTGGTTACCTCATCCCATTTTCCAGCCCTGCCCAGGCTTCAGCTTACAGGAGTTGATTTAGTAACCTAGTAAGGAAGGCCTCAGAGAAACCTTTCAGGACTTTCAGCAAGGGTGAACTTGCTATTGCAAAATACTTGAGATCATGTTCCTATTTTTTTTTTTTTTACATTTATTTATTTTGAGAGAGAGAGAAGGAGTGGTGGAGGGAAAGAGAGAGAGGGAGAGAGAGAATCTCATATAGGCTCTGTGTTGTCAGTGCAGAGCCTCACATGGGACTCGAAATCACAAACTGTGAGATCATGACCTGAGCTAAAATCAAGAGTCAGATGCTTAACTGACTGAGCCACCCAGGCGCCCCAAGACTATGTACCCTTGTAGACCACTGAAACTTGGTAATTAGAAAGAACTTCTTTACCTCTCTTCTTTCCCTCTCTATAATGGGAAGTGAGCCGTGACTTTATTCTTTCTCTTCTCCTTCTGTATTATTTTACTTGCCTTGGGAGTTGCTTAATTGAAACTGTTTTTGTTCTCATTTGATTCCACTTCTCTGGCTAACATCCCTGAGTCCTCTCAATGGCAGGCATCCAAATCCTGTGGGGTGCAACTGAAAGCTCTTTAGAATGAATTTCAAAGGACTCTTTGTTGGATAGGTCTCTCAATATGTCAACTCAGTCTCTGAGATCTCACCCTGGGAGATCCACCTGACGTCCTCCAGGGTCTTCATTTGCAGCGGTAGGGTTATTGACAAAATGACTAAAGTCTGACTACTTTGCATGGTGTCTGCTTGGCCTGTGTGAGACTCATGTATCCAGGCGTGTCAAACCGCAGGGAGTGCAGGCTGCTCCTCTGAGGAGCTCCCTCTCTCTACTTCAATATTGCCTGTAGTTCTCTTCTGCCATTTTTTATATAAACACAAAAAGTAGATCAGAGAGGATTCCACATAATCACTCTTCTATTTAGGGTTTGAGATACCAATCTTGCCATCTTGCAGTCAACAAATCTCTGTAAGAAACTGTTTTGGAGCTCTGTTTACTTGCCTTGCTACTTCCCACTAGACTGAAAACTAATGGCTCTGAAAATTTCCTGTGATTTCAGTTCTTCATGCACTTTGATAGCGTAGGCATTAGTTAGGGACTGAGATGATGGTTGGGGTAACATAGCCTTACAAGACTTAAAACAGTTTTCTCCCAAGTTTTGCATATAAATAGCTGTTTCTAGAACAGCAGGAATATTGCCACATCACTGGTATCAAGGATTTCAAAAAAATAATTTTTATTATTTCTATAATTAAGGAAAGCTGATAAACTAAGCAAGAATGTATAGGCTTCATGTAGAGGTAGTACGAAGTGTTAATCATATGGATACTGTGCCAGAAATTTCTGCTGCCAGAATTCCTTTACATTCATAAACTGGACTTTCTGAACTCTAAGACCTAAAAATACGTATCCACTCTCACTGAAGTTTCCTGAAAGTGAGAATACAGGAGGGCACAGAGATTCTGATGGCACGTGGATTACAGAAGAAAGATGACGGGGAGATTAGAAAGGCCAAATGCAGACAAACAACAGAGGTTTTCCTCTGGTGGACATCAATGTTAATCATGAGGAGTTTCATATGTAATAAAATTCATAACTAATCCATTGCAAAATTTGCCTTAGGAAAAGATGCTGGACAGTGTCTCTATTCCTATTACTGTTTCTTCATGGACCAAATGTTTACTGTGCACTTGCTTTGTGTCATGCACTGAGACACAGTGTTTAGATTGAGATATACATTCCCTGCCCTCACAGGACAGTCATAAAGAGTTTTGGGAGTCGTAAGATCTTAAGTGCTATGATAAACATGTTTCAATGAGTTTCACATTACAAAATTGCTGTTAAAAGTAAAGAGGGGGCGCCTGGGTGGCTCAGTCGGTTAAGCGGCCGACTTCGGCTCAGGTCATGATCTCACAGACTGTGAGTTCGAGCCCCGCGTCGGGCTCTGAGCTGACAGCTCGGAGCCTGGAGCCTGCTTCAGATTCTGTGTCTCCCTCTCTCTCTGACCCTCCCCCACTCATGCTTTGTCTCTCCTGCTCTCAAAAATAAATAAAAACATTAAGAAAAAAAAAGTAAAGAGTTTGAAGTTAGGGGCAGAAATACAGAGGCACTTGTGACTTTGAGTAAGAGAGCAATATGACCGTGCTCCTGTTCTGTTACTTATAAATTGGATAGAACGATGGAGGACAGACAAAATGAGGTTTAAAGTTGGAAGAGGAAAAAACAATCGGAAGGTTACTGAAAAGATTTATTTCTTAAACACTTCTCATACTTTGCTAACATATGGTTTTGGAGATATCTAGGTTAATGAGATATGGTTTCTGACATTAAAGAACCTATATGCCTTTGTGGAAAATTGTGTGTGTACACATGTGCAGGAATGCATAAGCACGTGGTAAAGAAATTGATGTTAAATGAAATGACTGGCAATATCTGGCTAGTTGACTGCACGACCTCTAAGTTCTTGGTGTCATAGTGAGCTCTGGAGAACAGTAGTTGTGGAGTACTTTTTTATCCATTTTTGTTCACTCAGTGATGAATTACATTTTCCCATCTGCTATATGATATAGTGTACAATAATCCAATATAATATTATCCTTAAAAATCCAATACAGTGTTCCAAATAAATTAATAGAAACTATAATGCCCTAATTTGGGACTTAAATATTGCCTCACTCTAGTGCCCTGAGCAAGCAAATCACTTAACCTCAACCTTGGTTTCCTCAAACTGGGAGTTAACAAGTATTTACCCACCTCATAAGAGTGTGAGGATTAATTAGTTAATGTTTATAAAGTACTTTAAAGAGGAAAGGAGCTGAATAAGTAGTGCTATTAATAGGACAACCACTTAATTCGATTTTAGTGTTTGAGAACAATGCAAGTCTAATTCAGCAGTTGCCACACAGCTGTGGTTGCTATGCGTTTAGAATGAATTTATAATACATTCTTGGTTTCTGAAAGAATAGTGCCTTATAAAACAACTACTATAATACTAAAATAATATGTCAGTGGTGTAAGAAAGTGGTCTAGTTTCATTCTTTTGCATGTTGCTGTCCAATTCTCCCAGCACCATTTGTTAAAAAGGCTGTCTTTTTTCCATTGGATACATTTTCCCGCTTTGTCAAAGATTAGTTGGCCATATACTTGCGGGTCCATTTCTGAGTTTTCTATTCTATTCCATTGGTCTATGTGTCTGTTTTTGTGCCAATACCATACAGTCTTGATGACCACCGCTTTGTAGTAGAGGTTAAAGTCTGGGATTGTGATGCCTCCCGCCTTGGTTTTATTCTTCAGTATTATTTTGGCTATTCGAGGTCTTTTGTGGTTCCATACAAATTTTAGGATTGTTTGCTCTAGCTTTGAGAAGAATGCTGGTGCAATTTTGATTGGGATTGCATTGAATGTGTAGATTGCTTTGGGTAGTATTGCCATTTTGACGATATTTATTCTTCCAATCCATGAGCATGGGATGTTTTTCCATTTCCTTGTGTCTTCCTCAATTTCCTTCATAAGTTTTTTATAGTTTTCAGTGTAGAGATCTTATGTTTCCACGAATAGGTGGACTTTGTGAAACTAAGCAAAAACCAGGGGGAGGGGAAGAGGGGAAAGAAAAAAAAGACACAGAGAGGGAGGGAGATAAAACATAAGAGACTCTCAAAGACTAAGAAAAAACTGAGGGTAAGGGGGATGAGGGAGGGGGGAGAGGGGTGATGGGTATTAAAAAGGGCACATGTTGGGATGAACACTGGGTGTTATATGTAAACCAATTTGAAAATAAACTATTATAATAAAAAAAAAATAAAATAAAATAATATGTCAACTATTTGTTTCAGAAGACTGCTGTTCACAAGGACCTAGAGTAAGGTGACGTAAGCCCAGAGAGCCTTCATCAAACAACAGTTGCCTAGAGAATGGAGAGAGGGGTGCACGGCCTCTACATAAAATGATAGCCAGCATTTATTCAGCTTTGATGGATTTGCAGGCACAGTTCTAACGGCCTTATGTGGCTGATCTCATGTAATCCTGGAAACAACTCAATGAGGTAGGTACTCTATTTGTTCCATTTCATGTGGGATTTGGAAGTTCAGAAAAGTTAAGGAACTGGACCCAAAATTTATAGCTATTGATTGATGGAGGAGACAGGATTTAATGAAAATCTGACTTCTTTGTGGTTAAGTATTGAGGTTTATTGCCTCCTAAAAATGAATATGGAAATTTAAACAACTTTTGTCATGTTCCCTAATTCCCTATAACAAGGATCCTGAGATTCCAAAGGTGTGGTGTGCCTTAATGTCCACATATTTACTAGGCAAGTGTCTATATGTATGACTCTTCTTTCCACATTTAATCATCGAGCACATCTCTGTCTCTCAAGGTAGCTATAAGCAGGTTATGGAAATTCGGGTACATTAATGATGTCAGGATTAACCTACCAGTCAGGATCATAGGAAGGACTCTACACAATATAGCCAGTCTTTTGATGTTTCTGTACTGTCTCCTTTTTACTGCCTACCTGCCTCTTATTCTCTATCTTGGGTTAATACCAAGATAGTATTTAAGTGGATTTAAGTATTTAAGTGGACTTAAGTACTCAGTTTTCACTAATTCCAAGACCCTTCCAATCTGTCTGAGCCCTTTAAATCAGTGTTCTTGCTCAATGGTAGTTCTCCATTCATTGTTTATCACCCCAAGTTCATCTAAAGCCTTGACTTCCTGATTTCCCAACCCTATAGTTTCCGGTATATTAAAGGTGACCAATACATATTTTCAGAGCTGAACAAAATCTATCTAGGAAATTGGCAACAATTCACAACTGCTACCCTTGACAAGTCACTTTCATGAACTCATCTAAGAACTTCAAAGTCTCTTTCCCTTAACCGTGCAAAGGGACTAATTACGAAGTGCCCAAGATTCCTTATTAATCCATGCTTATGTGATCACGGTCACTGCATTAAGTGAAAGTAATTCATATAATTCGTAATAGAGTAATAGTTGAAATCCCAAGGAAGGAATTTCAGAAAACTCCATCTTTGAGATCCATGAGATTAACATATGGGCATGGCCAACCACAGAAACCAAAAGATTATATCTTGAATATATATATATATATATATATATATATATATATATATATATATACCAGATTTTTTTTTCAAATTATAGACTGAAGTGATGATTTATTAAAAATATGCAAAGGATAGCTACATAACATATATAATTAAACTAGATTATATCCACTGCTTTCTAGTTTTAAAATTCTGTGATTCTAATGATTTCCTATGGTTATAGGAATTTTAAGACCATACACATTCTTGGAATACTCAATGGCCTAGGGTCATTGTGATATGTGTCATGCCACCCTTTAGATACACTGTGAAACATTGATGTGGTAGTTATTTATTCCTCATTATCAACTTGAGGTGTATCAGTGATATGTAAACTGGGTGTTGGAAACTTCTGAGCTCTAGCACTTTCATATTTTACAATTGAGGAAACCAATGTTTGTAGAATTTAAAACACTCATTTAGAGTTTTATAGTTACGACAATAGTGAATCACAATTAGCAACCAAGTCACTTGCCCTCCTCATCACACATTCCTTTTCCTATGCGCCTTTATTCTTTTCTATACTACCACTGTCCCTTCATAAAACAACTCACATGATTTATATGCAGTTTTGCCATGTAACATGACAGGATGCTAGAATTGAAAGGGAACCTAAAGGTACTTGAACTTTGTAGGCAAGTCCATTGAGAATGAAATTTCCACCACAATACAAAGCTGTTGTGTTCTATGCCAATTTGAGCCCTAGTCTGAATGCAGTGATCTTTCACTACACTACCAACGTAGTATTTTAGAGGAGAAAACTCAATGTTTGAAACAAAATATGATTTTATTAATATGATAAAATATGATTGATGTCTCAGTTTGCCCTAAAATAATGTGGTTTTTTTTGATGATCTGTTTATTGTGCTGTCTCCATTGGCTATGTGATAACCAGACAATTATAAAATGGAAAACCAGAAAGGATCTCAGAGTACCATAGGGCATGCTTTTGCATACTCTTTATAAAGAAATCCAATGAATAAACTAACATGCAGCAAACATAGGCCAGAAGACTTAAAGTTAAAGTCTACCTTTCTTCATTCAGGTAGATATTTCTGGCAAGATAAGGCAGTCTCATCTTTAAATTATATGCATTTCATTAAAAAAATAATAATCCCAGACATGCTTTAAACAATAAGTTAGACACACATTTTATTTTATTTTTTAATGTTTATTTATTTTTGAGAGAGAGAGAGTGAGACAGAGTGTGAATAAAGGGGAGGCAGAGAGAAAGCAGACACAGAATCTGAAGCAGGCTTCAGGCTCTGAGCCGTCAGCACAGAGCCGGATGCGGGGCTCGAACTCACTATCCACAAGATCATAACCTGAGCCAAAGTAAGGATGCTTAACTGACTGAGCCACCCAGGCCCCCCTAGACCTGCATTTTAAAGGAAAAAATGCATATACTTTTTTCCCGCTCACTTTCACAGGTATGGGGTCATTAAAAATTCTAGCACCAAACATGATGATCGAGATTGCAATTTCTTGATTTTGTAATATTCTTTGTAACTGGATAATGAATCTTTTGCGTGTTCCATATGTAAACCTTCTTTTGAACGCCGATATAAATGATTCCATTCCATTATTATTACCCAGCATTACGAGGGCATCTGTCTTGTAGACTGTTGTTTCCCACGTCCATTTTAATGAAGTTCTGTCAATGAACTGGGAATCAAGTGTTTCTGCCTATCAGCTCACTATCAAAGAGAAAACCCTAGGGAAGATGCAAAAGCACTGCAGCAGAATTTTGGCTAGGGTCACTTAGCTTTGTGTGCTACAAGCCATTTAGCACAAACCCTATAATTTCCTTTGTGAAAATGCTTGCTTAGAGTATTTCACCTTCAAATTTGCTTCTTTTTTTCTGAAGATTTACATTTAAGCACCTTTCCTTCTTCTTTTGTTTTGTAGAACTCACTCTATGAATGATGAAATCACTGATAACAACTTCATTGTTGACTCCCTTAGTCCCGCTGTGAACATTTCTCTATTGCTCTCTTCTTTTGACCCTATTATACTCTTCTTTTAAAAGTAGTTGTCATTTCTAATGATCAAGTCATATCTGGGATAATATTATGCAAAATTTACATTGGTTGAAATAATGTAACTCCAGGTGGCTGTCAATTCAAGAAAAAATATTCAAATGGTGGCTTTAACTATAGATTATATTATCAGTATGATTTATTGGGTGCTTACATAAAGGTTGAAAAACTTACACTGGAAAGCTGAAAGATGGCTTTCCCAGGGGATATCCAATTTATATCAAACAAGATCACGAGGTGCTTACAATTTGATGTCTATGTTTTTATTTTTCCTGATTTCTGTTGAAGGCCATTCCTGAAAAGTTCTTCTAATGGTTGTTTTCAGGTGTAAAGGGAAAGACTTACCTTCTGCTATTGATGCTGACTCAACATTAAGTATCAGAGATTAGGAAAAAAAAAGAGAGAGAGAGACAGAAACCATAACACAGATTCTTAACTATAGAGAACAAACAAGAGTTACTAGAAGGGAGGTGGGCTGGGGGAATGGGCTAAATGGGTGATGGGCATTAAGGAGGGCACTTGTGATTGAGCGCTGTGTGATGTATATAAGTGTTGAATCACTAAATTCTACAGCTGAAACTAGTATTACACTATATGTTAACTAACTGGAATTTAAATAAAACTTTAAAAAAAGAATCAGGAGTCAAGAGGTTTCAATAAATTACATAACAGTTCAACAACAGAGGAACATTCTCAGTGACCAGGGCTGCCCAATAAAGAGAAAGACAAAATAAAATGCCAAGTACAGGACAGGAGAAAAGAAAAAGTTATGTCAAGATGAGTGCTGTGTCATTGCCTTGATCTTAAGGAAGATTAAGCCAAAATAAATCCAAAATGGAAGCATTTTCAAATGAAAAGCCCTGCCTCATTAGTCAAATCAGACATCTAAATTGAGAAAGTATAAATGCTGTCACATTTTGGACTTGTTAAATGTCTGGAAATATTTTCAAATGAAAGATTTTCCTAAAATTCAATGCAACAAAATGTCAGTCACTTTTATCCTTAATTTTAAAATATCTGAGTAATGTAGACATAAAACTTATTCATATGCTTTCGGATTATTTTAGAGTCATCTGATTAAAACTTTGTTTTTTGGGGCATTTTCAAGAAGACAGCTTTAAAAGGTTTCTCATTCAATTAAATAAACTTCGTGAATTTAGCTGTTCTATTTTGAAAATTTGCTATCCAAGGCTACATTGGTCATCATGTATCCAGCTATTTCTCTTCCCTTTTTTCTTATAAATATTTATTTGAAGATACCAATGATACAAGATGCAAACATTTTAACATATGTTATAAAGTCTAATGAAGGGTGTTATAGGACATACTTTTTTGAAATAATAAAAATTGAGCAATCTAGAGTATGGTATTGAGCTTCCTAAAATATTAAATATCTTATTTTTAAGGATCTCCCAGATGTAATATACTTGGGAAGGCACTTATTGATTTTATCCTTAGAATATGTGGTAAGGAAGATATGTTTTCAGCTAGCAGGGAAGTTGAGCACATACTATGTGTTAACAATATTCTTCACCTCCTTTAACATATCATAGTCCATTGTTTTGTTTATTGAATGAAGTTCTATGATCTCTTTGTTCCTCTGATGTATTATGTTTTAATTTTACCATGTTTAATATAACTTTTAATGCTTACAAGTCTCCTCTTTTGGGCCATAAACTAAAATCTGTGTCTACCTTTTAATCTATCACCCATTTTTCTTAAGGGTGGTGAACATTCTTCTACAGTTCTGGCAATTTGCTTTCATTCATTTCTATGATTAATTTTTATCTATTTATGTTTTTTTTTCTATATGAGTAGGAAATTGGTAATGCTTTGATAAGGATGCTGGTTGTATCCTTATTGTTGGGATATCCTCCTGAGACTTACTTGGACACATATGCAAGAGCACGAAGACCTAAGTATCAATGTTGGGGAATAGCACATGGTTTAGTATGATTAGAACAACTGGTCTATACTGTGTAGAGAGCTTATTTTTTATTACAATATTGATTAATACTTTTACATAGCAATGTTCACTCAGTTGAATGTTTAGGATTTACACAGTTCAAATATTGAGTTATATAGTAAGAGATAATTGAGTTTTGTAGGGAAACCCCTCCACCCTTGCCTCATCAACTTCTTTTACCACCTGATCATAGAGATAGCTCTTGTTTCTAATATCCTAAATATTCTTCCAAAGTTTATAAAACATATACAAGAATATACACAGGTGTCTTTTTTTCTCTCTGTTTTTTTTTAAACACAAGTAATTGTATACTTTAACCTCTGTTGTAAAACTAGCTTCTCTACTTGGAAATTTTTACATATTATATATGCCTTTCTTACTCTTCATTTGCTTTAGTGCAACTTATTTAACTCAATTCCCTCTTGATGTCCATTTAAAAAGCTATCAATATTTTTCAATTACAGACAATTCTTTAATGACACTAGAATGTCTGAAGTATATATTCCTAGAAATGAAATTGCTGACACAAAGGGCATATGGATTTATAATTTTGATAGATCTTGGTAACTTTCCTCCATAAGGATTGTTGTAATATATATTCTTACCAATATTTGCTATTTCTTCACGCTCTGGGCAATAAAGTTGTTATCAAACTGTCAGGTCTTTACTAAAACCCCTGTACATTTAGATTGTGTGGTTCACTTACTGAGCGTGTGTTCACATTTAAAAGCTATTTGTGTCTCCTTTACAACGAATCGTTTATGCACATCCTTTGCCTACAATTTCTACTGATTTAGTCATTTTAATATCCAGTTATAGACACGTATCTGAGAGGCATTACTCATTTTTTCTACTTTGTTAATTGCAAATATTTTTTCCATTTTGTTATTTGCCTTTTAAGTTTTTTTTTTTTATCATAGCATTTGCCCTACGGTTAGAGCTTAGATTTTGTGGTGTAATATATCAATCTTTTCCTTGTGGCTCTTAGAATTTGTGTCATAGTTTAAAAAGCTTCCTCCTTTGAAGTTATGAAATAATATTGCTAAATTTTCTAGTTTGTATGGTTTTTGTTCCATATTTAGTTTTTAATTTTTTATTAAGCTTACTTATTTATTTTGAGAGAGAGAGAGAAGAGAGAATATGAGTGGGGGATGGGCAGAGAGAGTAAGTGAGAGAGAGAGAATCCCAAGCAGGCTCCGCACTGTCAGTGCAGAGCCCAGTGTGGGGCTTGAACTCACAAACTGTGAGATCATGACCTGAGCCAAAATCAAGAGCCGAAGCTCAACTAACTGAGCTACTCAGGCGTCCCCTTTCCCCCCCACATTTCTATCTTTGAGTCTATCTCTGGAAAGTATACGTTATAAGTTGTAAAGTATGGACTCAATTTTATCTTTCTGACATGGCTGTGATGCTATACCAATATCATTTCTTGGGCTATAATGCCATTAGATTCCTCTGTGATTTGACATGTTACTTTTTGTTTATGTACTCAATTTATTCAACAAGTAGTTAACTACTGACTGCATGTCAGCCAATGCTCTGGGGACTGGTAATTCAGCAGGGCAAAACTCCATGCCTTTGGAAAACTTACATTCTAATAGAGGAGACAGACTCCAACACTGGAAAGTAATATATTTATGAATACTCTTAAACACTAAAAAGAAAATAAAGCAAGGAATGAGGAGAGATTTATTTTAATTTAAGTTATTTATTTTGTTTTTTGAGGGTAGATTTCTGAATGGGAAATACTGCTGGTATTTCAAATAGGGCAAAATGCATCACAGAAAAGGGGGTATTTGAGCAAGTAATGTGAAGGAGTAAGAAATAAGGTTTTGAGATCTAAGGGATAAGAGAACTCCAAGATGGGGAGGGGGAAATAGTCAACACGAAGCTCTGAATTTGGAGCTTAGGTAGCACATTCTCTTTAAAATAAGAAGTCCTACATGACTGAAGCAGAACGAGCAAGGGAGGACTAGCAGGAAATAAGATCAGACACTTGGTTAGGTACCAGGCGGTGAGAGCTCTGTGTGGGAATCTTGCATTTTACTCTGAGAGAGATGGGAAGTGAGGGAGCATTCTAAGCAGTGAGCTGGAAAGTGAGATGATCTTTTACTCACACTTTAAAAAGATCACACTAGTTGCTGAGTGGAGAACAGCTGTGATCAAGTAAGGCAAAGCAGGGAGACAGTTTAGGAAGTTAATGCAATAATCTGGGTGAGAAATGATTTGGGACGGAGTTGTAGTTAGCTCCGAATGCAGTGGTCTGAAGTAATGCAAAGCATTCCATCAGTGAACTTTGTTTGTTATTGTCTATGCTCTCCTCAAAGCTTCTTGCCATAAAGACTTCCACTTTAATTTGACTATATGTCTGTTGACTTTATCTAGAGGTTGTTACAAAATTCCTGAGAGTAAGATGTGCTGTCTCCAGTATCCAAAGTGACTAATCAGGTGTTGGGCCTCCTGAGTAGTTGTTTACAGTTTGCCTTTAATGTTCTTGGGTTATAGTTCAGGCAGCTCCCAAGGTAAACATCGGTTGGTAGAATCTTAGATCATACCCTCCATCAAAGTCCATCCACCCTTAGTCAATTGTGTGTAGATGGCATTTGATGTAATGTCAGCAGTTTTCTCAGCAGCGGCCGTTATCACAAAGTCATATTATGTGGATTGTACTAGGGTCTGTCTAACGTATCGATACTTGTAATCAAGGTAAATTGATTTTGTTTTCCTCTCAAGAGATATATTAAAAACAGGTCTAAGCCTCAGGACTAAGTACTAGTAGTGACAGCACATTTATTCACTGTTAGAATGTCAGATAAAAGAGAACAGGGCTGCTTTCTTATCTAAGCCTCAGTGGTCCCCAGTAAGGCTCCAAGAATCACTGGCTTCCATTAGCCACTGAGGGACATTGAATTCAGACATGACATTGGTCGGGGGGCACCTGGGTGGCTTAGAAGCTTAAGCATCCCACTTCTGCTCAGGTCACGATCTTACATTTTGTGAGTTCAAGCCCCACACTGGGATCTGTACTGACAGCTCAGAGCCTGGAGTTGGCTTCAGATTCTTTGTCTCCCTCTCTGTGCCCCTCCCTAACTTGTTTTCTCTCCCTCTCTCTCTCTGTCTTTCAAAAATAAACATTAAAAAAAAAAAAAAAAAGAAATGACATTGAGGAACACAACTGCCTGAACTAGCTAAACTTGTTCTCTCAGAAGACTAATTATTTTTTTTTCCTAGTCTGAGTTATTATTTCAATTGTAAATCTGGGCAAGATATACACACTTCTTGGCCATACATTCCTTTCACTACTTGGTTGCAAAATATAACTGTGTCTAATCAACTCATTTATGTATGTGGTAGACAGAATTCTAAGATGACCCCCAAATGCTGGGGTTCTAGTTCTTCTGTCAGTCACTCAGTCAGATATTCATCTATGTAACTCTCTGGAGGGATTTTGAAAATATAATTAAGGTGCTAAGTTAGTTGACCTTAAAAAATAGGGAGATTATCTGTGTGGACCTGACTTAACCATGTGAGCTTTTAAGAGCAGAGAGCTTTTTCTATTTGATGGTAAAAGAGGAAGTCAGAACCAGGAAGCATTTGAAGCATTAGTGGAATCTTAAAAGAGGGAGGTTCTCTTTGCTCATTTGGAAAGTGGAGAGAGGCTGGGCCATGTGGAAAGGGATTGAGAAGGCCCTATAAGATCTGAAAGCAGTCTTTTGCCTGACAGTAAAGAAGAGAACAGGGACTCCAACTCTGCAGCTGCGATGTACCATATTCTATCAACAGTCTGAATGAGGTTGAAAGAAGGCCCTGGGCTCAGATAAGAAGACAACTTACAGACAACTTGATTTTGGTCTTGGGAAGTGCTGAGTAGAGAACCCAGCCAGGCTGTGCCTGGCCTTCTGACTTATATAACTTGGAGCTAAAAATATATATGTTGCCTTAAGCTTCTATGTACTATTCTTATGCAGCAACAGAAAACTAACATATCACTCAAGTGCTCAAAGCATCTTTGTCGAGGCAAGAGAAAAGAGTGGCAAAAAACTAGCAAGTATATTTCAGAAAGAAAAAAAAAACGAAACCCTCAAACACTAGACATTTGTACTTCAGTATCCAACAAGTTCAAGAATATTTAGAATGTTCCCCTGAGAGAAGAGTGCGGGAGCAGGTCCCAGACCTAATCCCTGTACCTGTTCTTTCCATCTTCTTAATGTTCTGAAGTCCAGTATGAGTTTTGGAATCAACCTGTCTATGTTATTGCTATAAGAGCAGCAATACATCTGCTCGTCCCTACATCTCAGCTCGTCCCTAGTCTTTGTAATTTCATCACTTTCCCAGCCTTCAGAAATAATGTAGTATAAATAATTTAGTATCTCTTCAAAGCATCTGGCCTCCTATTTTCTGGCTACTCCAAGTGCTACCATCTGGAATTTTCCTTTTGTGTCCTATCCTTATGTCTTAGATAATCTGCTCGTTGGGGGGCTTTATTCTCTTGTTGCCTCCAGGGGCCCAAAATAGTTATCTCCAACACCTTGCTGTCTCGTGTAGTATTGGACACTCATGGCTGCTCAGTTCCCTTCTGATCTCAACCAGCAATGCCTCAGTAGCCACTCTAGGGGATACCAGGCAAATAAGCACTTTGGCAACATTGTCCATCTTGAATTACTAGGCACTTATTTATTAGGCTGACTTGTGGCCTCGCATTGTTCCTAGGCGGAAAATTTTCCAATGCCTGGGGTGCTCCAGTTAAACTCTCTAATCCATACATATGAAATCTACGTTGTGTGCAAACTCTCCTACAGATATAACAAAGGTCTTATCAGGGAAGATAACATAAGCAGGGAAGTAACAGAGCACACGATGTTCCTGAAATCTTGTTATTCCACACCATAAATGTTCCGCATGCACCATGGCCAACTTAACTGCAGGAAGCATCTGTCTCTGCTCACAGATGAGGCTGGGATCAGGAGTACCACATGAGCAAGAACAAATCCTATATCTACACTGCGATTCATATTTCTCGGTGAGTATAAGAGAGGCTAGGGAACATCATCCTCATCATCCTTTTCTAAGTAAAAAGGAAATGCATCAAAAGATCTCTGCATCCAGGGACATCACTGGAAAGAAGGCCAACCAAGAGCAAGAGTATGCTTACAGAAGACCCTGAGAGCTACGTTGTCAGTCAGGAATGATGACATCCCATGAAGATGACGGTGCTTCTCTGCAGGTGAATTCATTTCAGCTGTGCCAGCTCTCTGTTCAGCTGTCCTCAAGACAGAAGTGAGAAATGAGGCTTCAGGGCTATCCAGATTTGTCTTTCATCTCATAGAGTTCATATGTAGTATAGTTATTTACATTATTTTCTGAGAATTCTGTCCCTTTTGTTTGGTTTCACTGTTTTTTTTTATTAATTTTTAAAATGTTTTTAATTATTTTTGAGAAAGAGAGACAGAATGCAAGCAGGGGAGGAACAGAGAGTGAGGGCGACACAGAATCCGAAGCAGGCTCCAGGCTCGAACTCATGAACTATGAGATCATGAGCTGAGCCGAATTTGGACGCTTAACTGACTGAGCCACCCAGGCGCCCCAAAGTTTCACTATTTTAAAGAAGAGATACTTAAGAAATAGTTTTAAATTTCTCATTGGTAGAAACTTTTTGTTTTCTGGTTTGATAGCTAATTTCCAGTTTTATTCCATTTTGTTCAGAGAATATGTTGTGGGTGTGGGTGTGTATGCATGCTAATTCTTTTTTGGAAGGTTTTCTTTGGTATCTACTAATTTTAGTAACTACTAAGTACACAATTGAAAAGAAGGACCATTTTTTATTTCAGGATATAGTAGATCTCCTTTACTTGATTTGTCAGCTGAAAATGATGTTTTAATGCCCAGTTTTATCAGATAATGTGACCAGTTATTGTATTCCATCTCCCACTTTCTCTTCTCTATTTTCACTTGTTATATAATTTCTATATTATTTCTACTTTATTAGGTTACGTAATATTTATAGCACTCTGATATACTTGTTTCACTCTTGAGTTGAGTTTCCCCCTAGTCTTTTTGATTTCTGTTTCTTATTTTAGGTATTATATTTGTGTTTGATCCTTCTTTATTAATCTTCATTGAATGAATTGGGTTTTCATGGCAGGAAATTAACTGACAGGGAATTTATGGTGGGGTTTGGAAAGGGATGACAGGATGGGAAGGAGCCAGAGTATTATTCCAGCCTAGTTGGCTCTTCTAACTCCAAGGTCCCTTCTACTCTGCTGCCAGACAAGCAGACTGCCTCTTGCAAATATGGTTTGTTTGTGTGGTTCTGAATTTACCTCCCCTGATTCATTGAGCCAAAGCGAATCCAAGAAGACTTCTGAAGCCAGGTGGTTCAGCCAATGCCTAAAGTTGCCATGAAAAGATTTAAAGGTACACTTTTGCTCTTCAAGTGTGAGCCTCATCTGTGGGGACTCTGAACCCTATAATTAGGTCTTTGTTATTATTACTTAGGACTTATTATCACTTAGGACTACATCCGGACGTACTGCATCCTAATTAGTTTTTTGACTATGTAAGCATTAGAGTAAGGGAAGTTAGCTATGAATTAAAATCTTCCATTACAACTGTGTTTTGTCTACTTCTCCTTTAATTTTCCGTTTTTAGATTTCTATGCCCTCATTTTTGCATTGTATCTTTTAGCATTTTAGTTTCTCTACTTTTTCCAATTCCTGCTCTTTTGTACTGAATTCCACTATATCCACTATTAATAACTGACTTTGTTTACTCTAACCGTGTCCTTCTGTTTATTTTCAGAACTTCTTAATCATTTTGATTTTGATATGACATTTACATTTTACAAAGCTATGCTTTCTTTTGTGATATAGTGTGATATGCTTTTCTAAACTTGAGCTAAATATATTTATATTTATTGATTTGGCAATCAATATATCAATTCCATCCCTTGTCTTCATGGAGTGTATCATGGTTGGTACTCTCTGAAATCTGTCTTCACCACTTGTGAAACTTCTTCCAAAAATGTGCCTGACCTGTTCCTCTCACCTTGCTCCTGACCCTTTGGTAGGCTTTACAATGTATAGAGATTAAACTTAGTTCCTAGTTGAATCAGAATGGAGTTGGTGGTTTCCTTTGACAAAATTTTGAAACCATTTTTGTTATATTTTTAAATAAGTAATATCCACGCACATGGTTCAAAGTTCAAAGCTGTAAAAGTGAAAATTTTCAACATTGTCCTTCTGGCATCCAAATTTCATCCCTAGGTGAAGTCTTCTTACCAATTTTTAGGATAATTTTCCAAATGACTGAGACTTTAAGCTGTATAGAGTGAAATGTACAGACATTAAGCATATGGTTCTGTCAGTGTTGATCAGTGTTGACAATGCATACATATAAATTATTCTCCTATGAGACTAAAGAACCACCACCCTCCTCAAATTTCCCTTGTTTTCATCCTAAGATGATATCTGTCCTCCCTCCAAGAGACAGTTACAGTTTTGGTTTCTACTAGTTTTGTCTATTCTTGAACTTCATACACATTCAAGAGTACAACGTATATTTGTTCTTCTTTTTTTTTTTAACATTTATTTATTTTTGAGACATAGAGACAGAACGTGAGTAGGAGAAGGGCAGAGAGAGAGGGAGACACAGAATCTGAAGCAGGCTCCAGGCTCGGAGCCCTCAGCACAGAGCCCGACGCGGGGCTCGAACTCACAGACCGTGAGATCATGACCTGAGCCGAAGTCAGCTGCTTAACTGACTGAGCCACCCAGGCGGCCTGTTCTTTTTCTTACTGAACTTAATGTTGAGATTCGCCCATGTTGTTTCATGTATCAGTAGTTCCATTTTATTGCTAAGTAGTATTAAACTTTTCAAATACACCACATTTAGTAAACATCTATGTGTTAATTCTACAGATCAATATATATTTCTATTGTTATCAACTTTAGGCTATTATATTAAAGTTGGATTATATTCCTGTAAACATTTTTGTGGACATATATTTTAATTTCTTTTAGATGAAGCCCCATTGGTAGAATTTTTTTTTTCTTTCTTTTCTTTTCGTTTTTTTTTTTTTTTTTTAGTGTTTATTTATCTTTGAGAGACAGAGCATGGGTGGGTGAGGAGCAGAGAGAGAGAGAGAGACACAGAATCTGAAGCAGGCTTCAGGTCCGAGCTGTCAGCACAGAGCCCGATGCAGGGCTCAAACCCACAAACCATGAGGTTATGACCTGAGCTGAGGTCAGATGTTCAACCAACTGAGCCACCTGGCTGCCCCTGGAATTTCTTGATCATAGGATACATGTATGTTTGATGTTGTATGAAACTGACAGAATTTTCCAGCGGTTGCACTATTTTATTCTCCTACTATGGGTGCATGGAAGGACTAATTATATCTTTGACAATATTTGGTGTCGTCGGATTTTTTTTTTAAGCTTATTTATTTATTTTGAGAGAGAGACAGCACGAGTAGCGGAAGGGCAGAGAAAGAGAGAGACAGACTCCCAAGCAGCTTCACACTGCCAGCACAGAGCCCAGTGTAGGGCTCAAAACCACGAAACTGTGAGATCATGATTTCAGCTGAAACTAAGAGTCAGATACTGAACTACCTGAGCCACCCATGTGCCCTTGTTATCAGGCTTTTAATTTCAGTAACTCTAGTAGGTGTAAAGTAGTAGCCCACTGTGGTTTAAATTTGCATTTATCTAATGACTGGTAATATTAAACACTTACTGAAGTGCTACTGGTTACTCTTATAGCTGCATTGTATTAGTTTGCTAGAGTTGCCATAACAAAACACTACAGCCTGGGTGGCTAAAACAACAGAAATGTATTTGCTTACAGTTCTGGGAGCTAGAAGTCCAGGATGAAGGTGTTAGTAGGTTTGGTTTTCCTGAGTCTTCTCTCTTTGACTTACACATTGCTGCTTCCTCACAGTGTCTTTCCTCCATGCAAGGGCATTCCTGTTATCTGTGTGTCCAAATTTTCTGTTGTCTTATTGGATATTAAGGCCCATCTCAATGATTTCACAAATCACATTTTTAAAGATGCTATGATCAAATATGGTCACATTTTGGGGTTAGGGCTTCAATATATAAATTTTGAGGGGGCACAATTCAGCCCATCACATGCATTGTGAAATGTCTGTCTAAACCTGAAAATTTCACTTATTGTTGAATTATGAATATATTTATACATTCTGAAAAAAATTGTTATTAGTGAATATTTTCTCCCCATCTGTCACACATTTTTCTATTTTCTTAATGGTTTTTTTAAAAGATAAAAGCTTATTTTAAAATTTTGCTAAAGTCAGATTTACTGCTTTTTTTTTTTCTTTTATTGTTAGTATTTTGGGTGTTAAAAATCATGGCGTCAGTGTCAACTGGATGTTTAACATCCAGGGCAATGATTCTCGTCAAATTATTTTTTGTCTAAATATGAAATAGGGTTGAAGGTTTCTTGTGGTAGAAGCAGCCTTGTTGAAAATACTGTACTTCCTTTACTGAACTGCTATAGTACCTCTGTTGAAAACCAACTGAAGGTAAAAGTATGGGTTATTTCTGGACTCTTTATTCTATTCCCTTGTTCTAGCTATCTACGATCAAGTTATATATCCTCATGACTATCACACTGCCTTAAATACCGTAGCTATCTATTAAGACTTTAAAGCAGACATAGGAATTCTCCAACTTTGTTCTTTTGATATTTGTTTGTCTATCCCAGATCTGTAAATAAATTTCCATATACATTTTAGAATAAGTTGTCAATTCCTCAAAAAACAAAAACAAAAACAGAAACAAAAACAAAAACAAAAACAAAAACACCTTGCCAGGACTTCATTTGGGAAGGCATATAAAAACACACAATCGATTTTTTATGTTGATGTTCTGTCCACTAATCTTGCTAAAAATGTTATTGTAATTAGTGTAGTTTGTGTATTTGTGTGTAGTTTTTTTGTTTGTTTTTGTTTTAGTTTCTTAGATTTTCTGCATGTATAACCATGCCTTTCTCTCTTTAAACTTTATGCTTCTTTTTCTGCCTCTTTATACGGGATAGGATCTCTCACATATTATAGAATGGAAGAAATCTGTTCTGGATTTCTCCATGAATTATGTCAGCTGCTGTGGCTGGGTGTATGTGTGCACACATACACATGTATATACTTATATAAATGTATATAAATTTAATATACTCTACCACATTGAATACTGTTTTTATTTCTTCTTAGTTTGCCAGAAGTTTATTTCCTGAAAATTGAAAAAAAAATTGTTAACTGAGTTCTGCCTGTATTGGCATAGTCCCATCATCTTTATTTAATAATCTAGCCACTTATTAATTGATTTGGGAAACCAAAACTAAACTTGCATTCATGAGATAAATCCCACTGTGATCATGTTAATCTATCCTTTTTATATACTGCTCATTTCGTTTCATTTTGTTTTATTTATTTATGTTTTTGGCTAACATTGTGTTAAGAGCTTTTATGTCTTTGTTGATAATATGTTATTCTGATATGTCGTTTTCTTATAATATTCATGTGTGGCTTGGTATCAGAGTTTACTGACATAAAGTGAGTTGGGAAGACTTCTCTTTCTATTTCTTATGTAAAACTGATTTTTATATCTTCTTCACATTTGAAAGAAAATTTACCAATAAAGTCATCTGGACCAGGAGTTTATAGCAATGTTTAAATTATAAATTCATTTTCTTTAACAGATGTAGAATTGATAGAATTTCTATTTCTTCTCATTTCAGTTTGAGTGGAGTTTAGCTTTCCAATAATGTATCCATTTCATTTAAGCTTCAAATTTGTCTTAAACAACAAACCATTCAGCTTGTTATTCTTTTACTTGCATTCAATGTGCAATTATATTTTCCTATCTGTCTCTTTTTACTTTATTCAATTAAACTTTTTATTTGGAGATTGAGATTCATTTGCAGTTGCAATAGTACTGAGAGATTCCGCATACTCGTTATCCAGTTGTTCCCGAAGGAAAAGATTTTCCAAAATTATAGTATATATCACAACCGGAATATTGACATGCACCCAATTCAAACACGGAATGTCTCCTCAGTACATGGAGCTTGCATTCTGCCTTTTTTAGTTACAGTTACTTCCTTCCCACCCCACCCCTGCATAACACCTGAGAGTCATTATCAGCTACCCATTTCTATAATTGTGTCACTTTGAGAAAGTTATTTAAATGGAATTATACAGTAACTTATCTTTTGGGATTGACTTTCTTTACCTCAGCTAGTTCTCACAGAGCACACTTCTTTGGAGATCCACCCAGGGGGTTGCCTCAATCAATATTTTGTTGCTTTTTATTGCTGTGTATTATTTCAGGGTATGGTTGTACCCAAGTTTCACAGTTTGAAGGAAACTTAATTTGTTTCCAGTTTGGGGCTATTACAAATAAAGCTGCTATAAACATTTGTGTATGGCTTTGTGTCTGAGCATAGGTCATTATTTCTTTGGAACAAATCCTAGGAGTGCAATTTTTGGGTCACATAGTAGTTGCTTATTTAGTTCCTTATGAAGCTTCCAAATTGTTTTCCAGAATGGCAGCACTGTTTTATGTTCTCACTAGCATTTTATGAGTGATTCATTTTCTCTGCATCCTCCAGCATCCTACATTGGGTTTTGCCATATATATAAATAAATTACATACACACACACACACATATATATATATATACTTTAGTCATTCTCCTCTTTGGAATATAGTAATATCTTTTTTAATTTTTTAATGTTTATTCATTTTTTTAAGAGAGAGAGTGTGCATGCATAAGTGGGGGAGGGGCAGAGAGAGAGGGAGATACAGAATCTGAAGCAGGCTCCAGGCTCTGAGCTGTCAGCACAGAGCCAGACGCAGGGCTCTAACCCACCAACTGGGAGATCATGGACCTGAGCTGAGGTCAGACATTTAACTGACTGAGCCACTCAGGCACCTGGAATATAGTGATACCTTAAGTGTCCATTACCCCTAGGTGGGGAGGTGTTCGCTACTGGTTGGCAAGAAAATTCTGGCTCTCTAATTGGCCTTCTCTTACCCCGGCCTGGTAGGGATGTTGGGTCACCTTACTACAGCTTCACAGAAGTGGAAGTCCAGGCTCTTCACTTGTCCTTCACTAACAAGCCTTGGATGGAAGCACGGTTTTTTCTGTGTCATTGGCTAGACTAGCATGACTATGTCTCAAACACCTTTGTCTTGCTAAGCCTCCTTTTAATCAGTTCTTTGGGTACAGAGAACAGTTTTTGTTGGGACTTTTCCTTTCTGCTGCTGTTTGTCTTTCCAGGTTGCTAGCTGAGTCACTTCCTGTTCTTAGCTCTATGAGGCAAAAATAAACTCCAAAGATCACCATCATGTCATTCCTTGGATACTGAGATCCATACCTTGTCTTCACTCTATCTTTCACAGTCCTTTTGTGTTTATTTAATACATTATATTCAAGATTTTAATTTAGTTTTTTTTAATTGGAATAAATACGGAAAAGTATATCTACTCCATCTTCCTGGAAGCATGAATGTCAATTTTCTTTTAATCAAATTAAGAACAAGGAAAAAATTAGACGTTTAGGTTTATTATATCTGAAACAAAGATTCTCTTACATAGACCTGGGTGTTCCAGCTATCTAGCTGTATCATTTCCCTCAGGAACTTTTAACCCCAGCCACAGGAGTTTCGGTGGTGGGTGAGGAAAAGCATCCAGATAACAGTGAAATGAGGAGTAAATGAACAGTGATAAAATGGTAACGATGACTTTCTCATCTCACGTCACTATAAGTTTGGTAATGGTTACTTGCTGTTTTTTTATTGCTGTTACTTTTAAAAGTGTTTATATCCTCAAGAATTAAGAGAGAGGAGGAATATAAGGAAATAGGGAGATAGGTCTCTGAAGAGGTATGTTTCGAGCACAGAACACAAAACACTTTCCTACTAAAATAAGAAAAATAAAATAGGATGTTTTTTGATGAGGATATATACTTGTGGGTGGCAGAAGAAAAAGTTCATGGAAATCTTGTGACAGAAAAGTCACCTTTTTCCTCTCAAGTAAAAGTTAAAGGCATCTGCTAAAAGTGAATGGGAGATGCAGATGTCTTAAGGAGAGTGGGGAAATTTTGGAATAGCTTCATCCAGAATTGCAGAAGGTAGCAAAACAGGAATGTTGCAGGATTCATGGTCATAACCAAGGTCCCAGATGAAGTTGGGGACTGCAATTCTATAGTGATATTAATCTACTCATTGGCTTTTATTTTTTTTCTCAATTAATGTTCCTGATACCAAGTGAAAGGAGAGAAAGTAAGCATTTGGGATGATAAAGGGTTTCAATTTTTGCAGGGGACATTAGAGAAGGGATTAAAATGTGAAAAGACAGTGGGCCTGGGTGGCTCGGTTGGTTAAGTGTCAGACTTTTGATTTCAGCTCAGGTCAGGCTCTCACAATTGTGGGATCGAGCCCTCTGCCAGGCTCCACGCTGAGCAAGGACCCTGCTTGGGATTCTCTCTCTCCTCTCTCTCTGCCCCCCCTCTGCTTGTGCTCTCTCTCTCTCTCTTTCTCTCTCTTAAATAAATAACGTTTTTTTAAACGTGAGAAGATAATTTATGGAAATCGTTAATCGTTAATAATGTTCAATGTTATACAAACATCACGGTATATGAAGCATTACAGCAAATCAGGAGATGTTAAAATGTTCACATCCCCCAGGATGGCAGCAGGTCAGCATGCTGCTACCCATTGTCTTCCAAACAACAATACCAAAATTTCTTTATATCTTTTTATATATTGTTATTGATGTTCACACACTGAAGAGGGACATTACGTTCGTTTAAACGATTTAGTCTGATGACTTACAACGGGGCTGTGTCCTGATAAACCCATCATAACTTGAAAATCTTGTAAGTTGAAATGCAATCAATACACTTAACCTATTGAACATCATAGCTTAGCCTAGGTGACCTTAACCGTGTTTAGAACCCTCACATTAAGCCCGTAATTTCCCAGCACAAAGACTATTTGATAATAAAGTGTTGAATATCTCATGTAATTTGTTGAATACTGTACCGAAAGTGGCAAGTAGAATGGTTGTCTGGGGACAGAATGGCCTTAAGGGTATCACTTGTTTATCCTCGTGACCACGTGGCTGACCCGGGGCCGCAGCTGTGGATGCAGCTCAGATCCCAAGAGTGTTGTACCTCATATCACTGTCCTGGGAAAAGATCAAAATTCAAAATTCAAAGTACAGTTTCTACTGAATGGGTACCACTCTCTCACCACCGTAAAGTCAAAAATCCTATGTCAAACTATTGTATGGTTGGAGTAGACTATTATTAATCTTATCTTAGCTATTTTTCTTATAATTTAAATCTAATCTTCATTTCTATATACATTCATAAATAGCACTTATATTATTGTCTTGCTATATTCACTTCAGCTAAGCATACTCACAAGCCTGTCATAGAAACTGCAGGACTTACATGTTCTATACATTGCATTGAAATTTTCCCGTATGTTACTTAGTATACTCATCACAATGGCTCTTACTGGAATTTACTATTTTGTGCATGAATAAGCAATCTTACAGGTTTAATAATTTCCCTAGGACTGCAATATTTTTAAATAATAATCACAGTAATCAAACCCAGTCTCTTTGTCTTGAAGTCAGTGTTCTTTCAACCTTATCCTACCAACTGCCTTTCATTTTGTATTAACATCGGATATTACCTTTTAATAATAAGCTATGCTTTGGAAAAATCCTGCCCCACATTCCACTTCAAGATTCTTCTCCACATTGTCTTTTCTCCTTTGAGAACTTTAGCTCCCTGCAGATGAAGCATCACCTTTCCACCCCCTGTTTCCCAGTTTCTGGCAACAGGCGCCCCTGCAACTAAGCCACCATATAAGGCAACATTTTCTTAAGCATTTATCAAGGTTGTTTTAAACAAAAACAAGAAGTTGGTCTACTAAGGAGCCGTTTGCATCCCTACCTTTTGAACCAGGAACAGTCATTGTTAAATAGTGATATCTGAAAAGGAGAGAGAAAGTTCTTATTTGTTTCTTCCGAATTTCTTTTTTTAATGAGTTGGTAATGTGTGCAGTCCCCGCTGTGGATATAAACCTGACAGAATTCTCAACTCATTTAGTTACTGTCTCAATAGGCAAACGATGCCTGGTGGGAGTGATGATTAAAAAATAACAACAGAGACAGAAGAGTCGTGGAAAAACCAAATCCATAGTGGGAAGTTTACTCACGTTGGGCTCTCTCGTCCCTTCAGAGAACACAGTGTTTTAATTATACTATGCTCTGTTGAGTGATGGCCATACTAGAAAGGCGGCAAAGTTGAATGATGAACAAACCTCCCTCTCCTTGTGTGCCCACAGCACCGACTGCAGGAGATACAGTCCTGAGAATGAATCATATGAACCATGGCTCTCAGGCTGTGAGGTGTTATTTATAAGGAAAAATGAGGTAATTATTTCATGCATGTCTGTAGAAAGTGGGACAGTAAAGAAGGAGTGTGTAGTTTAATACACAGTTATTTATGATTTTTCCGATTCCTAATTCTATGGATTTTGTAATCAAAGAGAAAAATAAATCCAGATTTGCCTCTGAGATATACTCTGCATTTTGGAATACATCTCAGAAACAAAGAAATTACTGATTATATGTTTTATTTCCCATGATACGTTGACATCGGAGCCTCCAATTTTTAAAAACATACTCTATTACAGATAGAAATAGAAGTTTCCATTTTAGACCGATTCCCTTATTCAGGGATATGAGCGATCTTGAATAACTGGCATTGCTGTTGGAAGTCATTGAAAATCGAACAGGGTGTTTTCCCTGAGGGTAGAAAGAAAATTGAAGTTTTAGGATCAAAACAGTCTGATTTGCACAATGATCCTCACATTACACAATATGTAGGAGATAAGTAATAACTTTGACTAAATGGACTTGAAGTCCTGTGAATGTCAACATCTTTTCCTATACATGGAAAATACATCTTGTGACAATTTATAAAACGTACATTTCTTCTTTCTAGGAAGCCTAGAATAACTACCTTCTCATTAGGATACCTTATCAATAAATTAACACAATGATATTATTGTATTTACTTGCCTGACCTCAATAAATTCATAGTGATTTGTATTAATAAACAATTAAAATGCTTCTAGTATCAAAGGTTGCCTCTGATTTCTCCAGTTCAAATTCAAACCCTCTCACTGAATAAAGAATTAACAGAGAAAACATATAAGATCATGTTATTTCAACATGAGTGGCTCAGGCTTTATAATTACCGTCTGAGGATCAAAATGCAAAATAAAACACACATGCACACACACACACTTTCATATGATAGAAACGGGTCAGTTCTTGCTCAAACAAAACAAAAATGGTTTCCGTGGGAACAAGGCATTATGTAAAAGCCCTGTTTGAGAGTTTCTTTCTAAGCCTCTGCTTGGCAGATGAGCTTGCATTGAGAATCAGCTATTGCCTCTTTCAAAGTTGACAGGCACACTCAAGCAGGTAGAGAAAAATGCCAACAGGTAACAGCATATGCATTACTCAGGGATGCCTGCACATCAGAAACGATTTATATCAATCTTTTCCCAAACCGAACAGCCCTTTGGGTAAAATCGTATTAATTTTCTTAAAGGTAAAAAAATATCTTTGAGCTTTGTTTTCAGCAATACATGCAAGACATGGAGGAGGGGGTTCTTGAGGCAAATGCTTCTGAGTACTGGTTGGAAAGGTTTTCAGTAAAACAAAAGTGGGAAGACTCTGCATGGTGGCTAACAACCATTGGGGATGGCAGGAGTCTTTTGAGCAAAATAAAACCTAGCCGGTGGGATAAATGGCGATTTTATAGTGCCTTAACTGTAGGGAAGTTAGTGGACATCCGTCAAGCTAGGTTAATGGTGGGTGAATGGAAAATGGTTTAAGGTAATTTCCTAAATGGCAAGCTATAGTAGGTATAGATTTGCATAAATTGCAAACTGCATTAAAAAGCTCTTTTTTGGCCACATACATATTTTCTCATGACTTCTTTAGAATCCCGAAGAAAATTAGTAGCTGCAAAATTATATCCATTCAGTGTGGACCCTGGGAACTACTTGGGAAGAGCCGTAGAATTAAATGGACTTCTGCACTTAAGCCAGCTTGGGCAGTGCTTTTATTTCTGCATGTTTAATTTGTCTATTTGCCATAAAGTCAAAAGCACAATACATTTGGTAAAAAAAAAAAAAAATATATCGGAGATGCCAAGACAAAAGGAATATTTTAGGATAAAGTGTAAGATAGTGTGGATTTAAGTAGAGGTGCAGTATCCTATTTTATACTTCATATTAACTGATGAAAAGAGCTGTGGCATTGTGTGGGGGAGGTGGAGTGCCAGGTAGTGAGAAAGAGAGCTTGATTGACATGCTGTTTCATATGCGTAAACACTGCTAGGATTGAAATCAACAGCTCGACAAAGGGGTTTAAAAGTAGAAGTAGGTATTATTTCACTATTTGCCAGAGAAAAAGGATATTGAAACTAACTAGGAGAGGTGATGATCATCAGTATTTAATGTTAAGTACTTTTAAATCAATAGATCTGAATAATAGTTATTTATAAAATCATATATTCTTATATATCTCCATATATATCTTGAAATATATAAAATCGATAGCAAATGTCTTCCATTTATATTTTAATTAGACTAATAGTGCTTCTACGGATAAAGGTAATGTGATGAAGTTAATCCAGGAAATATAATTGGGGCTTTGGCAAATGTGAGCTCCATTAAGATACGGAATTGTTTCTCTCTTTTTCCTTTACTAGCAGTTACCTGAGCATCTAAAAGGGGCCTGGTACACGATGTTTGCTGAGGGTTTACTTTAATTACTTAGACATATAGCATGATTCGACACATATCTAAAACAAATCCTACCATCATTTTCATAGTGCTTTTAATATTCTATTTCTTTCCAGTTGCTATCCAGGCTAGCATTTGTGGTTTTTATCATTGGTGATCATACATATAGAGACGGCCTTCTGTGACTGGGTTTGGTTTTTGCTACTGTTACTATTAGAAGTTATCAGCTGCAGAGACACTGGTTTACTTGTCTTTGGATCCCCAGTTTCTAATAGAGTGTATCATACAGTCAGCACAATATTCTTGAATGAATGCATTGACCACGATGAGTATGGAGTTCTGGTTCCAAATAGAATACGATCTCTTGGAGTTCAGATGTTGTATACTAAGAATAGTGACTAAGAACATTGGCTATGAGGTCAAAATTACAGTGTTCACACCCAGGATTTTGCCACTGACAAAGTGGGCAACATTGAGCAAGTTAATTCAACTCTAGTTTCATTCTTTATTTAAATAATAGTATCTATTTAAAAAAATCTTGTAGAAGAATAAATGAGGTAATATATGCAAAATTCTTAGACCAGCGCCTGGAAGGCGGTATGTGCTCAGTAGCTCAGATGGTATCACTGCTTCTTTTACCCTTCGTGCACCTGACAAAATCCTGGACATAAAACCTGTGCTCAGATAAATCTGATACCAAATCTTTGACTTTCTTTCTTTCTAGCTGCATGGCTTTGGAAAGGTTACTAAGCCCTTTCGAACATGTTTGCCCCTTTCTTTGCAATCATTGTTTCAAGAATGAAGGAAATACCCTACTGTGTTTTAAGCACACAATGCATATTAGGACACAGTGGTGAGCATCTGTGTCTTCTTTACTTTTCATTTTGGACATATTTCATGCCAGTATTTTTGCCTGTTCCTTCTCCTTATCTTCTTAGGATGAGATGATCTCAGGAGAGCATTTCACATTCTAAATTTGAAGGTCACTATTGTGTTAGAGGTGTAACATATCTGTCATTCAAGCTTTTACCACTTTGTTGAATGCTGAATTTTTGTTTGTCTGTTTTCCTCCATTTCTTCTTTTATTAAAGTCAAGAGTATTGAACAGGTTTGGGAATAAACCATGGAAGCCAGTTGAAGAATGCTAATTCATCATTGAACCAAGTACCTCAAACCATAATCACTGTCAACACAAACAAACAAAAAACAACTACAATATAGGCATTGCTGAACTATATCAACAATGAACAAATATAATGTATATCAGAATAATAAACATAAATATAAATACAAATATAAATATATGGATTGATTAGTTTATTTGCATACAGTATAGACCTAAAATATGCTAATGGGACATAATACTCTCATAAATTAACCTGCTTAATTAACTAATAGATGGATAATATGGTGGAAGGTTGAGAATCTCTTCCTTACAATTATCATATCTTCTCTTAGAGCCAAAATTAATGACTAGGATCATGGTCAGACTCATTTCTCTGGGATGTTGGTGCCGATGTGTTTTCATCCTGAACCAAGAATTTCTGAAATACCTGATCTGGGAGTCAAGATGTTGCCTGCTTGAGAAGGTCATTGGAAGATGTCCTCCTTCCTTCCCCTCAGTTCTGACTGTTGCCCATGAGAATTCAAATATCTCTACCCTGATTTTCATGGAGACAATTATTGGACAGAGGTATCCTAGGTTTTCAAAATCTCAAGTCGCTCGTCTCTAGATTTCTAGACTGTTGAAAGATTTCTAGACCGGTGAAACTTTCAGAACCTTAAAACATCAAAGAAGCCTCTTAAGACAGAAATGGATGCTTGAAAACAGACGAGGGTGGGGTGAGAGAAGTAGCAGTGAGGAGCCATGTAGGACACAGAGTGGAGTGTAACCAATATTAGTCACTGGTTATCAAAATAAGTCTCAATTCCTCTCCTGAAAACAAGCAAAGCAACAAAAATTAGCTTTAGCACATATGTGAAGAGCATTTCAGAGAAAAAGAATGTTAATTAGGATTAAAGGATGTAATATAGTTAAAACTGGGAAGAATCCCAATCACCATTTTGACTTCCTCGTTTTACAGATCAAGTAACAGAATTTGTTAGTGTCAGTTGCTCGGTGGCGGCGGCCTTGGTCACCAGGAAGGGGACGGGACGGCGCGCGATGGTGGTCACTACAGCGGCATGGGCTCCTTTCAGGTGTTTGCCTGAACTGGAACTTAAGCTGTAGACTTTTCTTTGTAGATTCATCTGAAAACCTGAGGACAACTTCAAGAAACAACCCAAAACACATCCAGCCAAAATGACGAGATGGAAGAATTCTCCTCAAAAGAATCTACAAGAAGCAGTGACAGCTCAAGAATTAATGAAAACAGATATAAGCAACATAACAGAACATGAATATAGAATGATAATCATAAAACTAATCGCTGGCCTTGAAAAAAGCTTAGATGAATGCAAGGGGTCCCGCGCAGCTGAGTTCAAGGACTGTATAAACGGTCAGGAAGAATTAAAGAAGACATTGGAAGAAATACAGGGGAAACTAGAAGCAGCCACAGCACGGATTGAAGAGGAAGAGGAAAGAGTTAGTGCATTAGAAGACAAAATTATTGAAAAAGTGGAAGCAGATAAAAAGAGAGAGAAGCTGATCCAGGAACAGGAAAGGAGAATTCGAGAGCTGAGCGATGCACTCAAAAGAAACAATATCCGTATCATAGGAGTTCCAGAGGAAGAACAGAGAGAGAAAGGAGTCTAAGGGGTTCTTGAACAAATCATTGCTGAGAACTTCCCCAACATGAGGAAGGAAATGGGCATGGAAATCCAAGAGGCACAGAGAACTCCCCTCAGATGTAACTTGAATAGACCTTCTGCACGGCACATCATAGTGAAGCTGGCAAAATACAAAGATAGGGAGAGAAGCCTGAAAGCAGCTAGGGACAAAAGAACCCTAACATACAAAGGGAGACATATAAGGATAGTAGCAGACTTATCTACAGAAACTTGGCAAGCCAGAAAGGAATGGCAGGGTATCTTCAATGTGATGAGCAAGAAGGACATGCAACCAAGAATTCTGTATCCGGCTAGCCTGTCATTCAGAATAGAAGGAGAGATCAAGGTTTTTCCCAACAAACAAAAACTGAAAGAATTTATCACAAATAAGCCAGCACTGCAAGAGATCCTGAGGGGCATTCTATGAAGGCAAGGTTGCAAAGAACACAAACTGCCAGGGACAGCCTTACAAACATGAAACTTACAGATAATACAGTGACTGTAAGCCCACATTTTTCAATATTAACACTGAATGTAAATGGACTAAATGCACCAATCAAAAGACACAGGATAACAGACTGGATTAAAAAACAAGACCCATCTATTTGCTGTCTTCAAGAAACTCATCTTAAACCTGAAGGCACCTTCAGATCGAAAGTGAGGGGGTAGAGAACTATCTACCATACTACTGGAAGTCAGAAGAAAGCCGGAGTAGCCACACTTATATCAGACAAATTAGACTTTAAAATGAACCATGTAATAAGAGATGAGGAAGGACATTATATAATAGTCTCAGGGACCATCCAGCAGGAAGAGCTAACAATTGTAAATATCTACGCACCAAATTCGGGGGCACCCAAATTTGTAAAACAACTAATTACAAACATTAGCAACCTCATCGATAAAAATGTCCTAATAGTAGGGGATCTCAACACTCCACTCTCAGCATTGGATAGATCCACAAAACAGAAAATCTCCGCAGAAACAATAGCCCTGAACGACACATTAGAACAGATGGGCCTCACAGACATCTTTAGGGTCCTTCATCCAGAAGCAAAGGAATTTACGTTCTTCTCAACTGCACACGGTGCGTTTTCCAAGATAGACCACATTCTGGGGCACAGGGAAGCTCTGAATAAATATAAAAGAATTGAGATCATACCGTGTACACTGTCAGACCACAATGCTTTGAAACTTGAAATCAACCACAGGAGAAAGCCTGGAAAATATCCAAGAACATGGCGGCTAAGAAATAACCTACTAAAAGATGACTGGGTCAACCAAGCCATCAGAGAAGAATTTAAAAAATACATGGAAACAAATGAAAATGAAAATACAACTATCCAAACGCTCTGGGACGCAGCAAAGGCAGTCCTGAGAGGGAAATATATTGCAATCCAGGCCCATCTCAAGAAACAAGAAAAATCAATAACACAAATTCTAACAGCACGCCTAAAGGAACTAGAAGCAGAACAACTAAATCAACCCAAGCCCAGCAGAAAGAGAGAAATAACAAAGATCAGAGCACAAATTAACCGTATGGAGACAGAATAGGTAGTGGAACAGATCAATGAAACCAAAAGCTGGTTCTTTGAAAAAATAAACAAAATAGACAAACCTCTAGCCAGGCTTCTCAAAAACAGATCAAGTAACAGAGTCCTACTTCAAGGTTCTGTGTAAAGCCGCAAACCTGGTTTACTAGTGGGGAATTAACTAGATCTCGGTTGTTTTATTCCCTATAGTCTTATCAAATTAGAGAAAGGGAAAGAAATGGACAAGAGATTGACAGAATTACCACAATGGCCTGACTATCCAAAATGTCCTTCACTAGGTTTCCTTTTCCCTAAATGTGTCAATTGTTCCTTTCAACCATGGTCAGCTCCTAGTGACCTAGTTCACAGCAATTCTCTTTGAAACAATTTATTCAACTGCTCAGCTAAGGCTTTGGACTCTTTCTCTTTAAGCAGAGTTTACTGATATTACTTGGAACTGAGTGCTCTGTTTCTCTAACTGCTTTGAAGCCAAAGACATAAAGGTACATCAGTTCTAGATTACATTTTTAAGGACTCCCATTCCAATTTCTAGTTTCTTCTTTGATTCTCCTACTCCTTCTAGTGGAGGACCACCGTTATACATAGTCTTGTTAGGAAGAATAATTTGATTCTATTTTGTGGGAAAATTACTTGCCTGTGCCTGTCTCATTTTTTGTTACTTGATACTTATTTCCATTAAGGACAAGTACAGTTTTGCTATAACCACACCTCTTAAACAATACTCCAACTTAAGTGTGCTAGGCTTGGTTTTTAATATTATCTTTTAACAATTGGGAAAATTTAAAAAAAATAAACAGATCAGTCACCATCATCACATTAGAGTTAGCTGGGTTTTCCAAAGTCATATAACTAATGAAAAAGAGTAGTCAAACTTAGATTTTTTTACTTTATGCCTTACTCTTTCTTAAGTACATTGTTCTAATAAAAGAAATGACCAAAGTGCCTTTAAAAATCATCCAGTGGTTTAATTTTTAACGTTGTAGTTACCATCCTGGGAAAAGAGGCATCATTCTGAGTTTTGCATGATGTATCTATGTTGAAGATTGCCCTTTGCTAGTGTGTGTGTGTGTGTGTGTGTGTGTGTGTGTGTGTGTGTGTGAGCGTTTCTCTCAAAAAGGAGAGGAGAAACTCATAAAATGTGGTTCTCACTCTGGTCAAAAGGCAAACATTATAATCTAAAGAACAACAGGGTGTAAAATCATTTTATGCTGAGAATAAGAAGGGATGAACTTAATTTTTGAAGAGTTACCCACTTCAACAACACGTTGGAAGGATAGTGCGGGAAACAATTTCCTGCTGTTATAAATAAATTTGAATAGCTTGTTTGGTGCCTAGAAAGGAGAATGGAGGCATTTAGTTATTTTTGCAATGTGTGACATTGAGTAGTTGATGAAAGCAGTTTTCACTGCGATCACGAAAGGGTGAGCTTGTTTCTCAATGGAGGACTCTTCCCTCGGGGAAGTGGCGGCACCATTTACTGATAACTAGTGATGAACAATGGACTTAAAATGAGACTGCACTAGGGGCGCCTGGGTGGCTCAGTTGGTTAAGTGTCTGACTTCTGCTCAGGTCGTGATCTTGCATTTCATGAGTTCAAGGCCCGTGTCAGGCTCAGTGCTGACAGCTCAGAGCCTGGAGCTTTCTTCGGATTCAGTGGCTCCCTCTCTCTCTGTCCCTCCCCTGCTCATTCTCTTCTCTCTCTCTCTTTCTCTCTCTCCCTCTCTTTCTCAAATAATAAAACATTTAAAAATTTAAAATGAGACTGCCCTTAGAGAAATAGTGAACACTAGCAGGAAGGGCAGTTGAAATAATTTTGGAAATAGAATCAGCCTCTGACCATTTAACAGCAGTGGATTAGAGGTAGAGATGGTTTCTGTGCTATATTTATTGATGATTTGGAAGACAAAGTAGATATGAAGTTGGTAAAGTTACCCGTTATAATAAGTTTCTCTGAGAGTAAGTATTTCAGATGCTGGTGAGAAACTCCGGAGGGAGTATTAGGTAGTATGCTCTCAGACAATATCAGACAAGCCTAAAACAGTGTATGTCATTAAAAATAGCCTCAGCTATGTAAATACACATTTTTAACCTTGTGACAGTTCAATCAATCCCTGTGGCGGCTAGAGACAAGTAAGTGTTTAAAGTGTGACAATAATGGGAAATAAAGTACTTTGTTAGAAATTCATACTAGATGACAGCTGCCATGATCCCATGATCTCACTTCACAAACAGAATGCCCTTCTTTGCTCATGATTATTCCCATTGGGAACACCAGAGAGAGTAGGTGTTTCAAGAGAAGAGGAACATATAATGCTAAAGACGGTTGCAAGTCAGATATAAGCCATTTGTAAATACCGTATTTATTTAGTGATAGCAAACATCCTCGATTGAGATACTATGTTCAAAAATGGGAGGAATCATTTTTTCCTGTTGTCCTGTTTGACCAAAGAATACCTAATTCAAACTGAAATTAATTTATTAGATTAGTGGGAGAGGGGGAGAGTGGGTGATGGGCACAGAGGAGGGCACTTGTTGGGATGAGCACTGGGTGTTGTATGGGAACCAATTTGACAATAAATCATTAAAAAATAAATATATAGATAAATTATTAGATTTAAAAAAGTATGGACCATCTACCATGAAATAAAACTTTGAAAGGAATTTAGCACCACAATTATAAACTACCTTTATTGTTTTTAAACAGACTTAATCAGACAATTGCCAAAATATCAGTCAAATGTGCGTTTAAGAAATGTCTCTCATATACAAAGAATTATAGTTAGTGCATTGACCCATTACATTTTCATACGCTTGTCTTAGGCATTAGACCAACTTGTCTGGATAAATTACTATTTAACTGTGTACACAGGCTCAGATAGGGAAAAATTCTACAAGCTGTATTGGTGATATAGTGTGTGTCAAACACTGTGTTTGGTCTGGAAATAAAATGCTAGGTCTTGCCCTTTGAGAAATCTTCAGATCATAAAATGCTTAATCATATTTCAATGTAATACAATAAGAATTCCAAGAGACATAGATGTTTTAAGATGCTTTGGAAACCCAGTCAGAATACCACTTAACTCATTCTGAAGTAAAGTAAAGGAAGATTTTTAGAGGGGTAAATTAAGATTTGAGATATGAATAGAACATTTCACATTAGAAGTCGATAACTATATCCTATGTGAACTCCAAAAGGTGAAGAATGTTAGATAACTCCAAATGGAATTTTTGTTCCACTACTGTATTATATTCATTTTGAGAGTATAAATGTACATCTGTGTGTACGTGCATGTGTATTTAGATTTGTAGAAGTGTGTGTGTGTGTGTGTGTGTGTGTGGTGTGAATTAGGGTGGGGATAGAGGCTTTTAAGATACAGTTTAATCATTTATGGAGGGCAAAGACTTAAAATAGTTTGGACCCTCCATGATAAATGTTCTTTCCTCTAAACATACTCTGCAAATTTGAATCCGGGGAGCCTTAATAGGCTTGTTCTATCTGATCCTGACTGCTGTGAAATAGTCTCAGACCTGACACGTGGAAAATATCAAAAAGTCTCTTTGGCTCATTTCAGGATGAAGGTCACATCCATATTAATTGCCCTTATAGTGAAGCCTTCCTGGAGGCCACCTGTCAGCACATCTGGAGCTCATGTTGCTGCTACTTGCAACACGGCACCATTTCCATCTCTACTCTGACTTCAAAGACCCATCAAGGTTGATGGTGAGGACCTGGGAAGGGACACAGCAGAGATTTACTGGCCCAAGCGTGGTCCCTCCTAGCATACTAAAATTCCCTTTTCTCAGTTGCAGGACCTAGCAAAAGAGAGGTCATTTAAATTTGATATTTTCCAAAATGCCCTTTGGAAAGATACTAGAAAAAAAAATGCTATTTGATTTCCCAGGTTTCACTCAGGTTTTAGATTAAACATGAATCAAAATGATCTATTTTACATATCAATGAGATAAACACCATCACTTCAGGGACCCCTCTGTACATTTGGGTTCAGTTTGAACGTTGTGACCTTAGTCTTTCATTGAATCACATGGGAATAAAGAAATAATATATATGGGGGTGTTATTGGGTATTATATGCCCCCATCCAGAACCCAGAGTCAGAGTTAGCAAGATAAAGTATCTCTTGAAATCTATGAGAGAAATTAATATCTCAGGATGGGTTCACTTAGTTTGTGGAGACCAGAGGAGTTTTCTTTGGCATTCTTCTAGAGGTTTAATTCCTTTCCCAAAAGGCTAACATTGTATTCTTAATTCTCCTTGATCACTCATTTCACATATTTAATGCATGTAATGTGAGAGAGAAGAAATAGTCCTTGATAAAATAAGTGTGGGAAACACAGGATGTTCAAGTAAGGAAGTTTTTTTGTTCCAAGATTTCGCATAGTTTTTGGTATGTTAATACCCAATGCAAACCTCAAAGAAAGGGTATGATTTGGAGAAATACTTCCTGATTTTATTTTGCTAATTTATTTGTGCTTTTTTTTTTTTCAAAGTATATCATAGAACATGCTTTAGGAAATGCTGACTTAGCCTCTGATATTCAAATAGATTCCTTTCATGTGCTCTCACTATCCATTACATCCTGTTAGAGACAGCGTCACTAAACCTGTCACCGCCCAGTACTGACTGTTCAATGTCCAACACTGTCATGGCCCACGTTTTGCCTTTTTTCCAACCTTGCCTAACTCCAACAGTCCATGGTGTAAGTGGCCCACTGACGGAGGTCTTCTGGTTATATTATGTTGGGTGAGGAGACAGACAACACATGAATAGGAAAGAATTGTATGCTGAATGGTGATCAGTGCAAGGAAGAAAACATAAAGAAAGTCGATAACTATATCCTATGTGAACTCCAAAAGGTGAAGAATGTTAGATAACTCCAAATGGAATTTTTGTTCCACTTCTGTATTATATTCATTTTGAGAGTATAAATGTACATCTGAAAGGTAAGCAATAAAAAAAGTAAGAGATGAGTTACTCTTTCAGGTAAAGAAGCCAGAGATGGCTTCTCTAATTTATATGATATTTGGACAGAGACATGCCAAAGGTTCATTAGGGAATTACTGGTAACAGGTGGCAGTAGTCTGGGTGGGCCTCATGGTAACTTTGGGTGAAAGATTATTTTTTTAGGACCACCATTATGCTATTTTTGAGAATCCCTAGCAGTGCAAGTATATGGTTATTTTTATAGTTCAAGTTCTGGAAATTTATAAATACCTTTTTCCCCTCTTTAAGGTTGTACTTAGTTATTAACAAAATGCTAATTGGTACCATCCTGATGTTCACTCAGTGGAATTATAAATCTAAATTTAAGCAATTCTTAAAAAGGAGGATTTCTCAATTCCATGTATTCTTTTCTAAGCACTCATAACTCCAAGGAAAGATAAAGTTTGATTGTGTGATTTCTTTTACATGACAGGTTTTTTTCTCTTAATCAGAATCACCTTTCCACCTTGCTGTATGCATTATTGAAGAAAATTTAATCTTACTTTATTTTTCTTCCTCAGAAAACCACAGTCCACATGTTTCTTATTACTATTTTCTCTTATTTTGAATATTCTCATATTTTAAAGTCATAATAGTAATAAAAATAACAAAAGCAAGAATGGCTTAGTGTACTTTGTAGGTCCCATTACAATTTTTAAAATACTTTTCATCAAATTAACCTCTGAAACAAATTCAGAATCAATATATTTTGAACAATTGCTATGTGTGGTTCAAAGTGCTGAGAGTACAGAGTGTAGTATAGGACCTTTCTTTCATGGAGTTTTTATTCTAGAGTAGACAGACAATAACCAATCACATTAGGTATTACTGAATTTTCTGCTCCATAGGCAAGGAGACTGGGGCAAATTGAACTTAGGTTTGCCTCATTTTAAAGCCTAAGCTTTTCATAGTTATGTCATTTCTGTATCTTAAAAAGGAAAACATAAACTCATCAATAAACCTCGTGGCTTCATTAAAGTATTGGCCCCTAATTAAATAAACATTAAAAAATTAAATATTGGCCCCTAATTTGTGACTAAAGTAATGATATCAAGTTCTAGAATAATAAATATTTCTCATGTTATAAGTCATTGGTTCTCCAGCTTCGGCTTGAAAAATATCTCCGGAGGTATTGGATTAAAATAAAGATTTCTTAGCTGCATCTTCAGACTGTAGCTCTGTAGCAATCTGTATTTTTAATTTTTCTAATATTTATTTTTGATAGAGAGAGACAGAGTGCAAGCGGGGGAGGGTCAGAGAGAGAGGGAGACACAGAATCTGAAGCAGTCTCCAGGCCCCGAGCTGTCAGCACAGAGCTCATTGCAGGGCTCAAACCCACAAACCGGGAGATCATGACCTGAGCTGAAGTCGGCCGCTTAACCGACTGAGCCACCCAGGCACCCCATTAATCTACGTTTTTAACAAGGATCTTGGGTGATTCTGGTGCAGAAGTCTTGCGAGCCAAACTTTGTGAAATGTATTTGATGATAGTAAGGTCTGTACATTCTAAGTCAGACAGCCAGTAATTAAACTAATGGGTCCTTCAGACAAGACAGGCAGGCACAGGGCCATGGAAGTGCAGCATCAAAGAGAGCTCATCACAATGAATTAGAAACACTGAAAAGGTAACGACCTTGATCTTGGCCTTTTTTTTTTTTTTTTTTTTTTTTTTTCAGACAGTGTTGGTTGATTGGTGTCTGTTAGTCTATGTCTGATGTCTAGTCATCAGGCGCAGACCTTGGGTTTCATCACTCCAGGAGAGCCACGGTCTCTGCTCAGCAGAGACACACTCATCAGAAGCTTTGAGCAAACCTCTTCCCAAAACTGGAGAAGAGGTCCTGACCACACTATCCTTAATATCAATGGTCACAGATTAATTTTAAATGAAGTATAAATCATCTCTCTTTTATTATTCAACTCTAAAAGTAGAGATTTTAAAGTATTGCAAGTCTTGAAGAAGGTGCCATATACAAAACTAACAGAAACATTCAGGATTTTCAGAAAAAGCATTATAATGATCCTTTTTAATTCATAGTTCATAAATCCAAATATATTATTTAGTATATTACATTAAACAAAATACCTAGTGTTTTTTTTTTAATATTCCTTGTTGATTTTATTCTAAAGGGAAAAATTCAGAAATAGTAAGTGTTGAAAATAACTTGAAAGACTGCTAAAGTCTCTTTCATAGGTAGGTAGTGACTTATTCATTACTTCCAGGTATTGTGAGAGCAGGCCAGAGCCAATTCTTTATATAAAATTTGAAATGACATTTAATTACTCTGTTTTTAGGAGGCAAGTAAATTTTTAAATTTAAGTAGCTTTTTTTATTGGCCTTTTGTCTTTGTATAGATTGAGGGAAATGATTGTTTGCTTGTTTGTTTTTTCTATCTCCAGAGAGGGCATTATCTCTAGAAACTATTCAAGATCCTTTGTCAAGCTTCTTTTTTTTTTGTAATTTTTTTTTAACATTTATTTATTTTTGAGAGACACAGAGACAGAGTATGAGCAGGGGAGGGGCAGAGAGAGAGGGAGACACAGAAAGTGAAGCAGGCTCCAGGCTCTGAGCCGTCAGCACAGAGCCCGATGCGGGGCTCGAACTCACAGACCCTGAGATCATGACCTGAGCCGACGTCGGCCGCTTAACCGACTGAGCCACCCAGGTGCCCCTGTCATGCTTCTTAAGAACTCCTTTTAAAGACACAGGGGAAAGACTATTGAAGATGAATTTACTGACAATCCAAAAGTTCACTGAGGTCACCATTTCCGTTATCAATGGCTAAGGGTCTGGTCTATCAACAAGTTAATCTAAATGAATGAAACCTGTCAGTGAATTGATATGGTTTTAATTGAGATTCACTTTTTAAAAACAATGTTGCTACTTTGGGAGCTCCTAGCTGGTTGGTAGAGCTTGTGACTCTTGATCTCAGGGTCCTGAGTTCGAGCCTCATGTTGAGCACAGAACCCACTTAAAAAAAAAAAAAAAAACAAAACAAAAAAACATAATTTGCTGCTTTTGTTGTCTAATAATTAATTATTCAAATTATGATAATTTCAAATTTTGGCAGACTGGCTGGTGTATTGGGGGTTTGCATCTCATTTTACGGTCAAAATTAGGAAGTGGTTCTGAATATGTCAGTATTCAGTACTGGTATTTCTTAAGAGATTAAGAAAAACTGAAACAGTATATCTTCAGTGATTTAAAGGGAAAGAATAAGTTTTATTGTGAGGGGGAAGAGGGAAGAATAAATTTTAACCTATCCCTTTCATCTATGATTCTCCTGTTCTTTAAAAAAAAATCAAATATTTTCCATACTCTTTAGTGATTACACATGTGGTATCTTTCTATTCAACTTCATCTCTCAAGTATGAACATCTTGGGGCTTTTGTCATAGCTTTTAGCTCATAGATGCTTAATAGATATTTGCTGACTGAATGGAAGGATGAATTAAAAGGAAATTTAGTTTATGATTACACAGAATACATTTCTCCATGGCAGGAGGGTAGGAGAGAAATTCACAGGAAAGACAGACTTCTTGGGACGCACAATAAGGAAATGGGATGAAAGCATTCCAAATCAACCACCCCTGCTTTCACTGCATGCGGATGGCCTGGTAGAAAAACCCCCTGTGTGTGCCATCATGAGGCCAGAGCTGCCATTACAGGTCTTCAACTTAGTAACTGTTTGACCTTGAACAAGGCACTTCAATTACTTTACTTATGATCCCTCATTTTAAAACTAGGTCTACTATAGAGCTACTTCCATACATTAAGGTGATCATAAAAGGCACATTGCCATTCTGCTTGAACATTTTAGACCGTCTTTCTGAGTAGCCAGTTACCCTATACCCTGTGCTCTAGAAAGAGGGTAAGGATTTTGTTTTAAAAGTTTGCTTTCCTATTTCCTGAGTATCTGTCTAGGAGCCCAGCAATTCACTCAGGCTTAACTTACAAAGTGGCAGATTTCTCCCTTCAGGGCAAACACATCAGCTGCTGTGTTTACAAAAGCAGTGAAGGCATATTCCTCTTTCTCTTTTAAAGTTTATTCATGCCTCCATGTGCTCAAGGAGGCATGACTAAGCTGCATGGCATGAGGAAGTCTTAGGAAGTAGAAGTCTTTTAATAGCTATAGAGCCTAGTTCTAGCAATACAGATTGATTAAGTGGCACAGCTCTTATAATTTATTTTGTGCATATAAAGGTAGTTTTTACATATAAAAATGGAACCGTCCCACTATCAGGCAGCATCCAGGCACATTTTCACATTATTTAGCCGCATAAAGTACTGAGAATCAGGAACCGTGGGTGTTCGTTTATGTCTTTGACTTGCGTTTTGACCTTGACTTACCCCGTGACTGGCTAGGAGCTGGAAAATGCATAACAAAAACTCTAACATGCTTAATAATTACCAAGTGTGTACCATTTCCACTTTCATCAGAAAAAAGGGTGGGGAGGGGGACCCTCACGGTCTCTGAATTCATTTTACTTATCTACCAGCTCTTAATTCTGATTTAAACTTCAAAAGCCAGAAGGGTAACGTTTTTAAAACATAAGTTTGATCACGCTCAAAACTCTCTCTGGTAATTTTGGCAGTGCACTGCCAGTGAGAACAATTCCAAACTCCTCAGCATGGCATTCAAAGCCCTGCATAAATCTTGCCTCAGGCTTTCTTAGACATGGACAGAGCAGGGTCCCAGTCCTTAGTATCTCATCTCTCACCCCTCTATCCTCTGTTCTACCCTCTGCAATGGTACCGTGGACTGCTCATTTTTCCTCCATATTCTCCTCACTGATGCTGTTTCCTCAGTTTAGAATGTCCTTCTTCCCCCTTTTACTCCCGTTTCTACAGGATGACCCAGGAAAACCCTTCCTTATTGCTTTCTCTAACACTTCTCTCTTTACCCAGAAATGCATTCTCTCTTATCCATACATATGCTGCCCCAGTGACTACACTGTTGTATTTAACTCGTGTTATAGTAATTTTTACTGCATTTTTCATCTGCTAGCCTTCGAGATCTCTGAAATCAGAAACTATTTCTTGCTTATTTTAAATTTTCTTGTGCCTTCCACAGTTCTTGTTCATACTAAGTGACCAGTGAATATTTGAAAGGATGGTATTAGGTTTCTGGTTAAAAATAAACAAACAAAAAGCCTTTGTGTTGTTTTTGTTCATTTTTAACACAATTGACACAATGAAACTGATTTGAGATGATCACGATTTCAGCAAAAATTGTAATTTAATTTGTTCTTTCCATCATGAAGTAAACATAGTTTTAAAACTAATATCTACTTTTAGTGAATATTTACTATGTATTGGCACTATTTTAACAATTTCAGTATTGTTTAACTCCATCCATTTAGTATATCTGAAAGTGGGTATTGTTTCAATTGGCAGATGAAGAAAATGAAGCTCAGAGAGGGCAAATTGTTTGATAAAGGAATCAGAACTGGGGCGCCTGGGTGGTCACATTCATTAAATGTCTGACTCTTGATTTTGGCTCAAGTCATGATCTCAGGGTTTGTGAGACTGACCCCGTGTCATCGGGCTCTGTGCTGACAGTCCAGAGCCCACTTGGGATTCTCTCTCTCTCCCTAACTCTCTGTGCCTCCCCTGTGCTCTTTTTTCTCTTTCTCAAATTAAAGAAATAAACTTTAAGAAACAAACAAATAAAAAAAAAGATATCAGAACTATTCATGACATAACCTGGATTTGAAATCAAGCTTGTTTGGCTCCAATCTCTATGACTTTTGGTACAGCCCCTCCATAAGGAATGTGGTGGAGTCCCTCACAGAACAAAGGAAGGCAATATGCAGCTTGGCCCAATCAACCCCTATACATATATGCATAACTCTGACGTGACTCTGTAACTTGAACTGTGTCCGATCAGACTATGTGTCACCATATATTGGAGACAAACAAGTAGAAATTGTATGAAAAGCTACACCCCACTGTACTCAGGGCTCAGCCTGAGTACAAAAATTGGGTCTTGGCCCGCTGAGCCTGGGCCGGCACAAATAAAGCAGCTTCCTGGAAAGAAGAGCCTTAGTGTCCCGTCTCTATGTGTGAGGATCCTGCTACATTTCTTGCGGGATATTCCGAGATTTGGAGATGGTGCGTTTTTACCTCTTTCCTTGCCAGGGTTTGAAACTAGGAGCACCAGGAGAAGCGACCTCGCCCAGTGCCAGCAGAACACTTGATCTGCAGAAGAATAGCCCCTCGGAGGGAGGACCCCAGATGCACAATGGAACCCGGTGAGACCCAGGAACCAGCTCAGGGAACATTGCCCATCAGACTGGTAAGAACCTGGGTTTATTTTGGTAGACCTTCCCCTAAGAGGCAGATGGGGAGCCTGATCACCTCCCAGAGTTACCTGAGTAGCTCCATAAGGAATGAGAATGAAACCACAACTCTAAGGCACTGGGTGTCGGGTGGCAGGTTGGAGTCGCTGTGTAACTGTGTGTGAATGAGATGAACAGTGGAAAGGTTCTAAACTGACCAATGGGCCAAAGTGAGTGTTAAGTCCTGATCTATGGTTTCCTGATGTCCTCATATGGCTTAAGGCGACATCAGACTTCCTCAGGAGTCCTATCTGTATCAGGGCTTAACACTGAACCTGCCAATGCTAAGAGGCACCTGAGATGTCTCCTGAAGGATGGGGAGTCCTGTCCTCCTGAGGGAAGTATTCAGTATAGTACTATCTTAATGTTAAATCTATATTGTAGAAGAGACTGCAAATGGTCAAAAGTTCCTTATGTGCAGGTCTTCTCTCCTTAAAGGGGCCAAGAAAGGCAAGTTCTTGCAAACTCATCTCCTGAGGCCTCTCCTCAGGAAGAGCCACCTGTTAAGACTCTCATCCCCTCTTTATCCAGGATTGCCAGGATAAAGTTCT
This sequence comes from Paguma larvata, assembly GCA_030068075.1. Taxonomy (NCBI): domain Eukaryota; kingdom Metazoa; phylum Chordata; class Mammalia; order Carnivora; family Viverridae; genus Paguma; species Paguma larvata. The sequence continues at coordinate 58,989,690 of CM057833.1, read as the reverse complement.
CTAAACTGAACTCTGAAGTTCAGATAAAAAGTTCTCTCCCTAAAATCAAGTCTTGTTCAATGTATCTATTGTCTGAAATGCCTAATGGTGGATTTGGATCATAAAGGTTCCATTTTCCTAGCAAGATTCTAAGCAAATAAAAAGGACCTGGGCAAATTTTCAGACAACCCTGATCAGTATATAGAAATGTTTCAGAACCTAACCCAGGTGGCAAAATAAATAAATAAATTAATTAATTAAACCTAAGGATATTTAGATCTGTTAAAAAACATGCTTTATACTTAATGAACTCATAAGTTTGCCATCTAAAAAAATTCTGATGTAACAGATAGTTTAAACTTGGTTACCAGTTTTCACTGGAGACTAAGATTTCTAAGAGTTAAAATGCCGCTAAATGTAATTAAGACTGATAAAAATAAGGAAAGTGACTCTGTATGCAGAAAAGTAGGAGATATGTAAGAAAGATATAAGGAACGGGAATACATTTTTGTGGAAGGTAAAAGAAAGTAATTTTGTCCTACATGAGACTGGTTCTTTGGAAAAGGGGGCTTAGGTCAAAAATCTAAAAGCAAAGGAAAGTTGTAGAAGGTTTGAGAAGGGAAATCTTCAGAAAAAAATTTATATGTGGTCAGGATGGACTAAGGTTAAAATATATGGATTTTAAAAGTACACTGGTATCAGATTAAATTCTGCTTTACTCTGTTAAAAAGACAGAGTTTCCTTGGGTTGTTGGTATGCTTTTGATAAAACAAAAATGAGGGCAAGGCATTTTTTCCCCTTTTGTCTGTACAAAAGGATGGAAAAATTATGATTTAAACCAAAAGAGCAGGACAGGAGGATGGCATGCCCTTTCAAGTTGTGTTACTCAAGCCTTGGTTGAAATTGCCCCTCCTTTGATTCAAAGGCTGGGGAGACGGTGGTGGCGAAGTCCTCACTGCCAGCCTCCAGATGCTCCACATTTGTGTTGTTTCTGTTTAGCAAAGGAGTGGATGCCTGTGCCATATAAGGGATAGATGATTATGATATAAAAAAGGGATTTTACTGCAATACATAGGAGCTATTTTGTTACATTTAGCCCAGTGTATGCCAATTTGTAATGACCTAGATACTCTGAAATGGATATCCACATGACTAGAACATATTTATGGGGGAACTGCCGAAAAAGGCAAGTGACTAGATCTCGACTTTGGCCCGTTTAGCTCCTTTGATGGTCAATTTTATCCCTACAAAAAAGTGGTTTTAACTAGCCTTTTAAAATATATTTGTAAAGAGGATTACTGTTGGGCCAAAGTGAAATTAGTGCGTCTTTCTACAACCAGGGAAGTCTTTCTTGGTCACAGTTGATACCCCCAAAGTCCTGCAGGTGGAAAACGAAGGAATGGGAGAAATCAGGGAAGACAAGGTCAGCTCTTGTAAGTAGGGTCAAGCCTGGATAAGAGCGACTGCTTCCAGCACTTCGTAAGACTGACAAAGCTTTTGCCTGCCACTCCAATAGCCAGCCAAATCACAGGACCAGGGTATGAGACTTCTTGCCAACTATGGAAAATTAAGATAAGGGGCCTCTTTCTCCTTTTTCTTATACATGGACAATTCCCCAACCAAGGGCAGTGCATTCTGAAAAAATTGTGTTGATTTTGATCCATAAACACAGAAGAAGAAGAAGAAGAAAAAGAAGGAGGAGGAGGAGGAGGAGGAGGAGGAGGAGGAGGAGGAGGAAGAGGAGGAGGAGGAGGAGGAAGAAGAAGAAGAAGAAGAAGAAGAAGAAGAAGAAGAAGAAGAAGAAGAGAGGAGGAGGAGGAGGAGGAGGAGGAGGAGGAGGAGGAGGAGGAGGAGGAGGAGGAGGAAAAACTCATTAATTATTATGGGGCTGGAGAGCTTATAGGGAACTTCCAGTTTCTTACTGGGGCCCAGGTAATTCCATCCCTAGATCCTAATTGGGACTATGATCATCCCATTAAAAATGGTCTCAACACCGCTTTCAAGCTTATGCTTTAGAAAAATAAAGGAGGTCTAAAGTTAAGCCCATTTAGGGCTTAATTATTATGGGGCTGGAGAGCTTATAGGGAACTTAATTTATATGCTAAATTAGCCATATTTTACTAACAGAATGAGTGCCCAATGGCCTTCCTGGAGAGGTTAAGGGAGGCTCTCATTCAATATATGTCTATCTCCCCTGACATCCTTAAGGCTGAGATTTTAAAGGACAAATGTGTCACTCAATCAGCCCTAGATATTCAGAGGAAAGACAAAATTTGGCTGTTGGCCTGGAAGGGACCCTGGAGAAGCTCTTATGAGCTGTCAATCCAGTATATTACAACCCAGATACAAACAAATAAACAAAGAAAATAGGAAACGAGGCTTAAGAAAAATCTGAGGCTTTACCGGTGGCCTTACACACTATGTTAGACCAGACCTCCCAAGGTCCTGGCAACAAATGCCACTTATGTGGCCAGTCAGCACACTGGAAATGAGATTGCCCTCAGAAGGGACAACAGAAGTCAAAGCCCCACAAGTCATACCCCCTATGTGAAGACAATCACTGGAAGTCTGAATGCCCTCTATCTGTGAAGGCTCAGATAACCAGTATCCCTGAAAGGGACTGATGGGCCCTGGGGTTCTTTGGGGTGGCTCCCTGGACCCAACTGTCAATTGGAACCCTGGAGCCTCGGGTAACTGAAAAACTCATGGTAACTCTCCCATTCATTTCCTTCTTGATATTGGAGCCACCTTCTCTGTCCTCCTCTCCACTCTAGGCCGACTATCCACATGCAGCATAATGATTATGGGCATTTCTGGAAAACTCGTAGCTTAATTTTTTTCTCAACCCCTGGGATGCATATGTGGAAAAGTAATTTTTTCTCATTCTTTCTTGATAATACCAGAGAACCTTACTCTCTTGCTAGGAAGGGACATTCTAATTGAATTAGAGACTATAATACTACTAACTCAGGACAGATAAGCAATTATGTGAGTTTTGGGGAATTACTGGCTATTGTAGGCTATAGATACTGGGGTTCAGGAAAAGAGCTTGAATGCCATATCAATTATTAAGGGAGGCTCAATTCCACCTGCTCTCCCAAGGAAATAAAATAGGGTCTGACTCATGGATGCTGTCTCCAGACCTGGGATGGTTACAAACAGAGCAGGGGCAATTACTATTACCTAGCTCACAGAGCTAAAATATCATTAAAACACAGCACCAGGCCTTTCATTTAGGGAGGGATAAAACTTATCAAATTGCCCAAAGGATGTTTACAGGGAAAAATTTGTCAAGGACAATTCAGCAAGTAGTATCAGCCTGTGAAGTATGTCTTGGAAATAATCCTCTCAGCCACAAACTTGCTCTCCTAGGCAATCAGGGATTTGGAGGCTATCCAGGAAAGACTGACAGTCAGGTTTCACTCATATTCCAAAGTCAAAGGAATTCCAACATTTGTTGGTATGGGTTGATACTTTTACTAATTGGGTAGAGGCCTTCCCTTAAAAAATAAAATAAAATAAAATAAAATAGGAAAAGGCACAAGAAGTAATAAAAGCTCTTTTATTTTACTTTATTATTTTATAAAATAATACCCAGGTTCAGCTTACTAAAAATTTGCAAATTAACAATGGTAAACATCTGCCTTGACTTTTTCTTGGTAGGACTCCCAGCTTTTGAAAAAGTTTTACCTTGAAATAAATCAAACTATTTACTTATACTCAGCAAAACTCTAAATAATACCTCACAAACATTAGGTGATTTAAATAAAAAAATTAAATAAGGTTAAGGCTTGACTCCCGGAGAATAGAACCACCATTGATTACTCACTGAAACTCCACCACCTGGATTATGCAAGATTCCCTGATGGGTGTTATTTCAATATAACTGATAATTCTCACAGTGATAGATGACATTTGGGCATAATGGGACAAAGTCAGGGTCTCTTCTAGACTGTTTGACTGGTTTGGGAACAACAAGATGTCATCTTGTTGGTCAATATAATCTTTACTTTGTGTTTTTCTTTGTGTCTGTTAATGTTTGTGCTGCTTCATGTCTGCCAGCCTTCCTGTATAACCATATCGTGGGCCACTCAACTGACCCTTGGGTAGACTCTAATTGCTGTACCCCTGCACCATCCCCTTATCAACTTGAAGATTCTAGAATGCTTATCATCCCTGTTCCCTAACAGCAGTTAGGGGCCCTATTCCAGCGGGGAGGAAAGAATAGGGAAAAAGTTAACATTAGGCAGGGAGAGATAAGGGAACTTCAGGGAGGCAGACTGCGCTGCAAGTGGGAGGCTGAAGAAGCAGATGGGGTTCTTCCTTTATGAAATCCTTTATGGGCACCATTCCCCAAACCCCATTATGAAGGGCATAAGAGGGAATCTAAATGAGATAGGCAATCTAAATCTAAGGCAACAGATGCAGGCCCTTGCCTCTACCCTAGCTACCTTACACCACTGGGTTTAGGGAATGATTATCTGTGAGTTTGACCAGACACTCACCCCTTTACACCAGGAGATACTGTATGGGTGAAGAAATGGAATGTTCAATGCCTACACCCCTCCGGAGGGGCCCATTCACTGTCATTTTGTCCTCCCCTACTGCAGTAAAGGTAGCCAAATGGGTCCCTGAATTCACCACAACAGAGTGAAGCTGGTATCTTGAAACTGGGAGTACATTCCTGATCCATCAATGCCGTGCAAGCTGACCATATGGAAGAAGTAATTGGCAACTCCAGAGGCTCCAGGAGACTGCAGCCCTGCTTTAGTCACTCTGGAAGTTGACTAATTTACCCACAGCAGAGGCTTGAGGAATCAACTATCCAGTGGAACAAATAGAATGTCTTTATTTTCTCTATCTGTTTTCTTACCGTGAGGCACTGTCATCCTTTGTTTCTCAACTGTTATTGTGATTTTTGTTCTACTTTTCACGATAGGATTGGCAGAGGCTGCTCTGGCTGGCTGGGAATGTGTTGAGAGGTTTCTGTTAGCACCTCACTATACTGTACCCACTTCTCATGCCAGGGAAAGATCCTGGGTACATACATACACATTAAGACCACCTATTCCATCTGCCAACAGGAGAGTCAATACACAGTACTCCTCAATGAAGGAATGGCTAGAGGTCTGGAGTCACCCCAGACCTCTTTGGTTTCTTTTATTCTGTACCCCTTCTGTAGACCTAGAATCCTCATCATGTGACCCATGTATTTGCATATCCAGGTCAGGCCAGGAAGTCACCTGGACCTCACTATACTGTACCCACTTCTCATGCCAGGGAAAGATCCTGGGTACATACATACACATTAAGACCACCTATTCCATCTGCCAACAGGAGAGTCAATACACAGTACTCCTCAATGAAGGAATGGCTAGAGGTCTGGAGTCACCCCAAGACAGGCACCACGGGTGTGGGCCAGCTAATTAACAAAACTGAATTTACCAATCCAAATTGGCCATTACCTATTTTCTTTGATGTATGTACAGCCATAGGTGACACATTGGCATGTGGCTTGCCATGTGGAGGTCTGGCATGGGAACAAGAGTAGCAGCTCAATTATTTATCATGTGTGAGGGATCTGGGTGTGGTCCCTGGCCCCAGACACCTGAATTCTTCTGTCTTTATTAGAGCTGTGTCACAGGGGCCACCTGGCAGACTAAAGACAAAACAGTACTCCTCCAAAAGGGTATTGCTGACTCAAACTGCCATTCAGAAACCTGTAATCCTGTTAATTTTACCATCTTTGACCCAAGAGATTCAAAATGGAAAACAGACTGCCAGATTGGTATACTTACCTATGGGCAGTGCACAGATCCAGAAACTGTGTAGTATTTAAAGAGAGTTACTGTCACAGATAAGACTATGACCCACCTGGTCTTTCATTCCTCCTCCTGTCTCTGCATGACAAAAAAACCTGTTTCTAACTCCAGCAGAGACTATAGCCCAGACTTGAAAGGTCTCTTCTTATTATGTATGCAGGGAACCAACATGGGGAATCAATGGCTAGAGAATTAGATCCCCGAGAGCCTTATAATGGAACAGAATACCCCAGTTCTACTGAGATTTGGCTACTCAAAACCTCAATTATTGGAGAAAAAAACTGCTTTGCCCAGTCGGGAAGGAAGTTCACTCTCTCTATTGGAAGTTTAATATACCTAGGCCAAAGATTTTATAAAACTACCTCCAGGGAAACCCATTGGTGGGGGCACCTTGAACCAGATCCCCACCTTTGTCTAACCTTCTCTCATCTCCAAGAGGCCTGGGATAATGTCAACAGAGCCATTGAATTGTGGGCCCCAGGTGGACTGTACTGGATATGTGGAAGGACAGCCAAACAGTATTTCCATCAGGCTGGGCAGGGTCATGTGTGCTGGGAACTATTCGTCCATCTTTCTTCCTGCTCCCACTTGCCAGAGAGGAACATTTGGGAGTTCAAGTGTATGGGGGCAGGGATACTCAAAGAAAATGACGTGCGCTATAAACTGGCATTTGGAAAGATGATGGATGGCCTCCCGAGTGTATAATTCAGTATTACCACCCTGCCACCTGGGCAGAGGATGGGTTCTCGGGCTACCACACTCCCATTTACATGCTCAACCACATAGTCAGAGTGTAAGCAGTTATAAAAATTATAACCGATAAAACAGCCAGAGATCTTAACTTAGTAGCCAAGCAGCAAACCAAAATGTACAATGCTATCCATCAAAATTGCTTGGCCTTAGATTACATGCTTGCTTCTGAGGGAGGAATTTGTGGGAAGTTTAACCTAAGCAACCATTGCCCACAGGTATATGATGAAAGAAAAGTCATAGAGGAGATCACAGATCAAATGAGAAAGGTTGCTCCTGTCCCAGTCCAGACCTGGAAAGGTTGGAAACCCGGGGAGTTATTTGGAGGATGCTTTTCAACTCTCAGGGGATTCAAAACCCTCATAGGTATTATTCTCTTGATTTTGGTAGCTTGCTTAATCATACCTTGTTTAGCTCCACTGGTTATATGGTCTGTCTCCACCCTCATTGAGGCAATGGTTGAAGGAAAACGGCCACACATATGATGATGTTATGGAAATATAAACCTTTAAACCAAGATGATGCTCTTTGACCCAAAATAGGGGGGTCTGAGCATCAAAGGGGGGATTGTGGTAGAGCCCCTCCCTCAGGAATGTTGTGGAGGTCTTCTCAGAACAAAGGAAGGCAACATGCAGTGTGGCCCAATCAACTCTTATACACTTATGCATAATTCTGATATGACTCCATAACTTGGACTGTGTCCAATCAGATTATATGTCTCACCGTATATGGGAGACAGAGAAGTAGAAATTGCATAAAAGCCTACACCCCACTGTACTCGGGGCTCAGCCTTTTTGGGGTCTCAGCCTGCTGAGCCTGTGCTGGCACACAAAAAAAGTAGCTTCCTAGAAAGAAGAGCCTTGGTGTCCCATCTCTCTGTGTGAGAATCCTGCTACAATTTAGAGTCCTTCTAAATTTCTTCTCAAATCTTTGCTCCCCATGTCCAATCCATTGAAAGTTCTTGTTGATACTACCCACTTCCAATAAGTCCCAAATCCTTGTGCTTTTTCCCATCTCTATTTTGGTCCTAGCTCCCATCATATCTTACCTGGGCCATGGTAATCACTTCCTTACTGATCTACTACGGGTGGTTACTCTTACCCCTTACCCCACACTTTATTATTTACCCATTTACAGAATATTTAAAACACACACACACACACACACACACACACACACACATTATCATATGACCTTCTGTTTCAAGCCTTCCAGTGGCTTCCTGTTGCGTTTAGGTTATAATCCAACATACTTGCTATGGCGTATGGTATTTGGCCCAGCTTTCCTCTCAAACTTCATGCAATATTAGCCTTATTTTACACAGAATTCTTCAGTTGCACAGGCCTTTTGCTTGTTTCTCAAATCCTCCAATCTTACTCTTATCTCAGGACAACACCTGCTGTGTCCTCTGCTTGTTAAGTTTTTCCTCCAGATAATTTCATGGCTGGATCTTACTAATCATTTAAATGTCAGAGAGGCTTCTCAGATCTAATGTGAGGAATCCATAGTCTTCAGTACCTTGTCATCTTACAATTTTTCCACCTTCCTGACATTTACTGCTTTTTGAAATCATCTTATTTCTCCCCACCTATTCCCCTGCCCCCCAGGAATAACAGAGCTTTAAAAACTAAATTAAAATAATGTGTGAAGACACCTAATAGCTCTGTATCTGGCACCTAAGGAGTCTCAAATATCGTTACCCCCTTTCTCTATTCCCCAAGCTAATGGCCAAAAATTCAATCTGAATATTTTATTTAAAAAATACCACAACTAAAACTATTATTTCTATTCTATTTCTTAAGGAGAGAAAAAAAAGAGAGTAAATATGTAAAACAACAGATCTTGATAATTAATATTCTTTCCATAAAATGCAAACAAGTCATGAGTTGTATTTAACAATACCTGACCAAAATGAGTCCAAAAATGAAACAGTGGCCATGGGTACTGTATGAACTGATATCCAAAATAACCAAGAATTAAAACTGACACAAGTTTTGTCAATACTCTTTCCTGCTATAATCCCAAACATAGTCAAAGTGTATATTTCAAATTATTTCATGCCACCGATAGGTAGAGTTATAGGAAAATGCATGATTAAATCTCATTTGCAATTTTCAAGCTGAGTATCACTCAGTCCTACTTGGACTTCTGAAACATTTACCTCAATTCAATGCTATATTGGAAAATAAAGTTGAATAGGCTTGGTCTAAGATTCTGGTTCCGCCATTTACTGGGCTTGTCATAAAGGGCTCTTTGATTCAATCTCTTCATCAGCACACTTCCTAAAACTAGGAATACTAGCTTTAATACTAGGAATAGGAATACTATCTACATAAACATAGTAATATTAGTAATATGCATGGTATATACATAGTAATATCAAATGGCTGGCACACTGTTTGGCATTCAATACTTCAAAGCTATTTTTGTGTTTGATGTCACAAGAGAGACTCAGAAAAGAAATACCTAAGACTAGTCCCAGAAAGATAGCCCAGAAGGCTCACTAGTGAAGTAGAGTTACAACTTGGCCATACAGATTGGAATGAGCAATTTTCAGCAGTGAGAACTGCTAATAGGCACACCCATGTGGGAAATAAAAGACTTATTTTGTATATTAAGGGCAGAAAAGTTTTCTCCAGATTAGAAGCGTTTATTAGAGTAGTAATATAAAAGATATTTGTGGGAAAGAGGGCAAAAAAAAAAAAAGATGCAGAGATATTTCATTCTTATCCCTAATCTACAACTTAGAATTCGCTAATGTGCTTTCTCTACAAAATATGTAATAATAACTTGAATTTTGAATGTACTATATCCATATATTAATTTTCTTCCTGGATTCACTTTAATAAACTATGTGGTATTATCACTAATGTGTTAGTAATTAGTTATAAATTAGTTGTAATTTATTACAAGTATTAGTAATGCATTATAAACTATTAAAAGGTATCACATATATACATATGATATGTCTTATGTAGGTGTGTGTATATGCATACATGTATATGACCCTAATGTAAGATATGGTTTATAGTTGCTAAAGGAACATAAATTTTGAATATGCAAATCCAAGATTGGGTCTCTTGAATATATACTCAGATTCAATTGCGGTTAATTCTTGGTTATTTTGGATATCAGTTCATACAGTACCCATGGCCACTGTTTCATTTTTGGACTCATTTTGGTCAGGTATTGTTAAATACAACTCATGACTTGTTTGCATTTTATGGAAAGAATATTAATTATCAAGATCTGTTGTTTTACATATTTACTCTCTTTTTTTTTCTCTCCTTAAGAAATAGAATAGAAATAATAGTTTTAGTTGTGGTATTTTTTAAATAAAATATTCAGATTGAATTTTTGGCCATTAGCTTGGGGAATAGAGAAAGGGGGTAACGATATTTGAGACTCCTTAGGTGCCAGATACAGAGCTATTAGGTGTCTTCACACATTATTTTAATTTAGTTTTTAAAGCTCTGATGATGTGAACATACCCATACTTTAAAATAAATAATAATGAATTTATGGATTCAGAGGTAAGAATCCAGAGAAGACTTTCAGCCTTTTTGCTCCCCTCTGAATAATCCTTATAATTCAGATAATGTACCAATTTATAGGTTTTCTAAGAAATCTCTATTGACGAGTAATACTAGTGGAAGTGGGGGAAAGAAATTGACCCTGAGACAAGCGATTATTCTAAGGGCATCAGAGACATGAAAATATCTGGGCTACCATATACCTAAGAGAAGGATTTTGAGGAGTATGGAGGAAGGTAATCAGAATATATACAGGAGCTGTTTATTCTTCCTGGGACTTCAGTCAAGTCACTGCATCAGAAGATGAATACCTTGATTGAGAATAAGATTTATTAGGTAGAACAATTCCTAAGTGGTGGAAAAAGAACCCATAAACATGGTGCAATGCATTAGAAACTTGTTTCTTATCCTAAAAATTTTGTTTCACAAGGAATTTAGAGATCTGGGTTTCTTATATTCTTCTCTTTGCTCCACCATCTTGTAGAGAATTTTCCACATCTCCTTGGTCACAGCTATGCCGATGCCGCATCTGAGCTTCAGACTGTAGGAATCACATTTATTATTTTCTTATTTCATTCCATGGGTGAGAACTTAGTCATCTGGCATACTGAGTTGCAAAAGAGACTAGGAATTATTAAACTAATTGGGTAGCCATATGTCCCACTGAAACTTAATTACGGTGGAGGAAGGAGTTAATGGATTCAGGGTGACAATCTGCGGTCTGCCCCCAAAAGGTTGATATTCTTCCCATTGATTTATAAATACAAGGAATTTCTAGCAGGCACCAAGGACTGATGCCTAAATATTTTTTACTTCTTAGGAGGCAAGTCTGCCTCCAGATGCTTCAGGCCTCTATAACCAATCTCTACATGAACTTAACTGTTATTTAAGTAAAAATCATGTCATGAAAGTAATTTGTCCTCTTCTCTCTTCCTTCATCAAGTTCGTATTTTACCATGTATGACCCCTGTTATATGGTATGCTCCAATGGTTCTTGAATATCTGAAGACCTATGGCCAATTTCCCCAACCTCATCTGATATATGTTGGCAACTATTCCTATGTGGTAGAAAGCAAATAGCCTCAAGCCTTAAATCTGGCTTTCTTCCAGTTTTAAAGTTGCCTAATTATAATTATATGTAAGTAATATTGCATAATACTAGTACATGGTGATAGACATGTAGTTGAAAATATCTGTGCCGTTTTTCACTTTTCATAGGCATTTCATATGTAGCCAACTCTAAAGTTTAGCATAAGGAAGTTTTCTTCTAAAAGATGTCTTAAAATAAATGTGACACATGCAATTCAACCATTACAAAAGTTGTGCAATGGAAAATACACTCCTGCCATCCCAGACTCTCGGCTGTACAACATAAAGACAAATAATTTCAATACTTTGGTGATTTTCAATACAGAGTGTCTCATGCATACATATACATGCCTGTCATCTTTAATGAAATGCAGGAACCGTACCTTTGGCATTATTCGGTAACTGGCTTCATTTTTGTCGTTTAATCGCACATATTCTAATGCAATTAGATCTAACTAATTTTTACCCTAAGGACTAAACTATTATTTTATGTATAGATGTACCATCATTTATGTAACTAGTCCCTATTGATGGGTTTCTAGATTGTTTCCAGATATTTACTCTATGTATAGAACTGCCATTTACATCCCATGCATAAATCTTCCTTCCATGTGCAAGTATGCTTGTAGAAGGGATTATTAGAAGAATTACTGTTACACAGTTTCCTTTTATTCTCTCTTTTCTTTTTCACTTAGAGTCACAAAAAATATAAAATAAGATATTAATATAGTGTTATATATGCAAATCTATCTATCAACTATCATCTATATTATCTATCTATGCATCTATGTATGTATCTATCTATCATCTATCTATCTCTCTATCCATTTACCGCCTGGCTATAGATCTATCTATCTATCCATCTGTCTATTCATCTATCTATCACCTACCTACCATTTATCTATCATCTATCATCTATCTACATAATGTTTATCCCTTTATCTCCTCTACATTCTGACCTAGGAAAGAGTGCTTTCACCAACCATTGCACCCTTTGATGAACCATTGCTTATGGCCGATTGCTCCCAAGGAGATGATTTCGTTTTAGAAACTCCTTTAAAGCAGTCTCCTATTCCTGAAATATGCAGCTATTTATATTTTTATCTGCCTATGTCTGGCCCCAGACTCGTTTTTTTTTTCATTTTGGCTGTGATAGTGGAGTTCTGTCCTTGTCATTTCCCCTCTCCATGACATTGTTTTCTTTCAAATAAAGGAGTGAGAATAAGTTCTTTGTAATTCCTTAATATAATCACATCTTTGTTTTCATATGAAAAATACAGTAACTTTTAATTTTCAGCAAGTATGCAGATTTTTTTTTTTACCTTTTTCATGTATTTGCTGGTCACTCCCTTGTGCATCTGGAAGTGAACTAGACTCTAATTTAGAAGATAGAAAAATCAATTTTTAATTATTCTAGTGATTTTCTTTAAGTTTTTAAAGTATGTCCAATGTGTGTGTATCTCAAATCATAATACTGTGCACTTCAAATATCTCATGATTTTGTCAATTATAAGTACCTTTACCTCAGTAAAGGTATAAGCATATCCATTCAATTCAACCTATTTCTCTACTTACCAAAGTGCAAAACAAAATAATAGCTTTTGTCTCATATTTTTTGTCTCATATCAATAGATGATTTGATATATTCTTTTTCTGGTTCTCCTCTCTCATAATTTCCAGATGTTTAAATAATATTTATAATATATATATATTCTTATATATTTAAAAATCATAACAAGTACTAGAGAATTAGAATATTCCCTTAGCTTTTTCAGAGAGTTGTATAAGTGCTAAATATTCAAAGTATCATATAATTGTGTCTTAGCATAGGGATGTTGTTATTGTTGTTACCATGATCTTCATCTGTTTTCTTTATGTCTTCAGCATCACCAATATATTTGACATAATTGATTTTACTTCTGTTGTTCTATTTTCTTCCTTTGGAAGCTATTATTCTTAGGTAGGATTTATACTCATTGTTCTTATTTATCACCTTTATTCTTAGAATTTTAGTTTCTCTCTTCCTTGTTTTCCTTCCCCTTAAATTTTGATAGAGATTGTCATGTTTCCTGAGCATCAGTGAGCTGATGTTCTCTCTAATCTTGATCTATACCTTATACATAAAACGTACATTACAATAAAATGCATATACTTTTAAATCCTGCTATTGCACTTTAGGTACCTTAAAAAATTTTCCTATATTCTGTAATCTTCCTTTTCGCCTTTTAAAAAAAATTTTTAACGTTTTTATTTTATTTTTGAGAGACAGAGACTGAGCGTGAGCAGGGGAGCGGCAGAGAGAGAGGGAGACACAGAATCTGAAGCAGGCTCCAAGCTCTGAGACATCAGCACAGAGCCTGAGCGGGGCTCAAACTCACAGACTGTGAGATTATGACCTGAGCCGAAGTCGGACGCTTAGCCAACTGAGCCACCCAGGCGTCCCCCTTTTCACTTTTTAATACTGTTCTCTCTTCATGTCTACCTATGTCCGTCTGTAGAAACTATTCTTTCTAAGTTCTTTTCCCCCACTGCCAGGATAATTAACTGGTGGCTTATAAAATTTCACTTTTTAAATAAAATATTATTTTCAGAAATACATTCTTATACTGAGACTTTCTGATAATGCTCTTTTATCTCTATTGCTGTGATTTCTTTTTCCTTCATGTACCCATTTTTTTTTCTATTCATCTTCAAAGCGGGAGAGATATTTATAGGTCCAGTGTTTGCATGCCAGGTCTTGATGCCTCTGTCATGGCCCACTTGTATCTGCTACCCCCTCACACTCAGACTCAAACATGAAAGCCAGGTTGGTTGTGTCTCCATAATCTGTCATGAACTGCAAACGCTCAGGTATGTTTTTAGGATCTGGGCTGAATAATCCCTCTTTCATGTTGTCTGTCTCATCTAGAAAGTATAGTGAAAAGATAAGTATGGTCTCCTATATGCAAAGCTTCTAACACCCACTTTGACTTTCATACATTTAAAAAAAATTTTTTTTTAATGTTTATTTTTGAGACAGGGCGAGACAGAGCATGAGTGGGGGAGGGGCAGAGAGAGAGGGAGACACGGAATCCAAAGCAGGCTCCAGGCTCTGTCACCACAGAGCCCAATGCAGGGCTCAAACTCACGGACTGCGAGATCATGACCTGAGCTGAAGTTGGACGCTCAACCGACTGAGCCACCCAGGTGCCCCGATATTTTTTTTAAGTATATAACATCCTCAAATACAACACAGGCCTACCTCATCATTCTTTTTAATAATTTTATACCTAATGGAAAATACTCTCTGAATGGAAGGAGGAAGAACCTGCAGATGAATGACAGGAAGAGTTGACAGAACTCTCTTTGGCAGCCTTAAAATTCCTGGGGGAATGACTGACTTTATTCTGGTCAGTATAGCTCCACGCCCTGGACTTAGGTGCACTAATTGGATACTGACACTATACTACATTGTTTGATGTCTTCTTGCCTCTTCTCATTTGCAGTTGGTAGCATGTGTTTTATAGTCCAAAATGTGTTTTTTTTTTTAATGTATTCCTGTCAGAATACCGGATGTTTCTTGCAGGATTATGTGATGTGACTTTTTCAAATTTTTATTTAAAATTTTTTTAATGTTTCTTCTTTTTGAGAGAAGAGGAGGAGTGGGGGAGGGGCAAAAAGAACGAGACACAGAATCCGAAGCAGGCTCCAGGCTCTGAGCTGTCAGCACAGAGCCTGAGTGGGGCTCAAAATCACGAATCCCAAGATCATGACCTGAGCTGAAGTTGGATGCTTAACTGACTGAGTCACCCAGACACCCCTGTTTTTTTTTTTTTTTTTTTTTATCAATGCTTTCACAATGAATGGATGTCTTTTTTTTTTTTTTTTTTTAAAGTTTATTCATTTTTGATGGAGAGAGCACAAGTGAGGGAGGGGCAGAGAGAAGGAGAGAGAATCCCCAGCAGACTCTGCACTGTTAGCATGGAGCCTGATGCAGGACTCCATCCCACAAATTCTGAGATCATGACCTGAGCCAAAACCAAGTTCAAACACTTAATCACCCATATGCCTCTGTCTTTTTTTTTTCTTAATATAACAGCTAGGGTGACCAATTTGGATCAATTCACTAGGAAATTTTCTGATTTTAGCATGTATCTCAGGAACTCCCTCAGTCTAGCAAGCTGGAAAAGCTGGTCACTTTAAAATTTCAGCTTCTTAATCCTCCAAAATTTTAGTTTTGGTCGATTTATTCCACTGCCTTAAAGCTTTCTAGGGATCCCTATTTCTTCCAGTAAAGCTGTTTCTTCCACTAAACCACTCCATGATGATTTGGTTTCCTTTCTGCATTTATTCATGCTGCTCTCTCTACCATCTTTATCTGGCTAATGACATATTTTAGCATTTTCGTGCTTTTCCAAATATGCCATTTTTTAATGCTATCAAAATCTTTGCATTATTTGTTCGTAACATTGTCTTATGCTTTAACAACATTTCTGTGTCTGGTTGTAGTTTCTGTTCTGAATTTCCTATTTTGTTGTGTTTTTATTAATTAGTTTTTTGCAAGAAGCCTCTTTTTTATAAGTTTATTTATTTATTTTGAGAGAGACAGAGACAACACGAGTGGGGAAGGAGTAGAGAGAAAGGGAGAGAGAGAGGGAGAGAGAGAGAATCCCAAGTAGGCTCCCCGCGGCCAGTGCAGAGCTGATACAGAGCTCGAACCTGCAAAACTGCAAGATCATGACCTGAGCCTAAACCAAGAGTCAGATGCCTTATACACTGAGCCACCCAGCTTTCCCTAGAAGCTTCTTTTTTATTAGTCTTTTTTCAGTACACTTTTATATTATTGTAGATGTTCCAAATGCTGTGTCTTCTTCCAATTCATATCTATCTGCTATATTTTTTTATTCCTTCGCCTTCCTTCTTTTTGTGTTTGTTTTAAGTGTTTCTTCTAAAAACAACATATGGCTGGATCTTGTTTTTTCTTAAATCCAACTTGAGAGCATTTATCTTTTAATCATCAAGATTAATATACATGCAATTATAATCACCGGTGTGTTAGGACTTTCCCTTGTATTTTATTTTAACTTTTTTAAAAAAAATTATGTTTATTTAGTTTTGAGAAAGAGAGACAGAGTGTTAGCAAGGGAAGAGCAGCTGCCTTTGGCTCAGGTCATGATCTCCTGGTTTCTGAGTTTGAGCCCCATATTGGGCTCTTTGTTGTCCACACAGAGTCTGCTTTAGATCCTCTGTACCCCACCATACCCCACTTGCACCCTCTTTCTCTCTAAAAAAAAAGAAAAAGAAAAAGAAAAGTCCTTCTACTACTGCTATTCTAGGCTAACCCACTCACTATTCTACAATAAACTCTCTCACCCACACCCCAGAATAAACTCGTTCAGTGTGTTTTGTTTTGTTTTTTAATTTCAGGATTGTACTCATACAGAGAGAGTCAATTATGTCCCAGCTGCTGGACACACGGCTTGGGTCATGAGTAATGGACAGACACTGGCCTACTGGTCTGCACCTATTGGTTTTTTCTTACCATTCTTCCCAATCTACCCATGCACCTATTCTGGTTTGCCTGCTGCCTCTTTTGCTGTTACTACTGTATTCCTATTATCAGGTAGGTGGATATCTATTGCATTGGGGGTTGGGGAGAGCTGCCAGTGCTTCTGATTCTTGGCTACGACTTTTTGTATAGCTATTCAGCAATGCTTCCCAGTACCACTACCATTTGGAGAGCTCTAGTCTGGAAAATATGAGTTGAATTCTCACCCTTAATGGCAAAGATGCTTTTCACCTTTGGCCCACTAAAAAGCTTTTCCAAATTATATTCTTATGCCCTGGACAACCTAAGGCCATGAGAGGAAAAGTAAAAAAGTTGGGGTGCTTGGCTGGCTGAGTCAGAAAAGCATGTGACTCTTGATCTTGGGGTCGTAGTCCAAGCCCCACATTGGGTATAGAGATTACTTAAATAAATATATATTTTAAAGAAAGTAAAAGAGGTGATTAAAATTCTCAACTCAAAGTTAATCATTTTTGGCTCTTTTCTATGCTGAGATGGGTACATACTGACATTCTTTCTTGAAATTTCTAAGCTTTATAAGCTTGGATTTTTTTTTTTCCTTCAGTTTTTATGGTTACAGCTGAGTATGGATATGTATTAACTAAACTTGCTATATCATTTTTTAACTCAGTGATTTGTTATGAAGGTAGAAGTTTGTAGCTTATACTAAGTGTATCATTTTTCTTTGATAATGCAAAAACAACGTTAGATGGTGCCCCATTCAGTTATCTCTTTCTGGTTCAGCTTTCCCCATCTGACCCAGGATAGAATTTCCTGTCTGCCCCATATATCCTATGCTTATCTCAATGTTAGTATATAAAACACTATGGGTGCTTCCATCTCTTCTAACGGACAGCATGTTTTTTGATGGAGCCAAAGAGTATCTCTCAAGTACATACATTATATCTAGCAAATTTCCCAGCACAAAATTTGCTTAAAAATGTGCCCGGGAAGGTGAGTGGCAATTTATCCCAGGACAAAATAGATGCCTACCATTTTATGAGAAGTCCTGAAATGGAGAATTTATTATTTTCACATTATGATTTCCCAAACTGGAAAATATTTTCTTAATTTTCAAATTGTATAACTTACATCTGCTTAAGTTAGTAGCATAGCATATACCGACTTACCATTGCTTCTAAAAGTTTATCTGAGAATCATGCTGTTATGAATGAGAAGTGTGGTTAATATGTGTTTCCTACACAATAAACCAAGCCGCATTAGGAAAAATGGGATAAAAGGAAACATATTTAACAGAAACTGCTCCCCACAGAAAATTAAGAGTAAACTTTATTAAAATTAACTCTTGTTGTTAAAACTGGAAAAGAATTACTGTGTACAAAGATGAGAGGGAGTTGAAAGTTATAAAAAGGGATAAAAAACATGCAATGTTCAGAGATGTATTTACTTGTCTCAGTCTACTTTGCCAAGGAAGGGTAGGAAATAGGAGTTTTAGAATGGCAAGCTTCAGCTTGGCAATTCTCAATGTGAATTTTGACTAAATATGTTCTGAAAGTTGAACAAATTTATTTTCCAACTATTTGATTTGTGTGTTACAGATCCCACCCTTGTCTACCTCAGAAGATCCAAGGAAAAAAGAGCTCTTAGAAAGCCTAACCTGGGACACCTGAGTGGCTCAGTCGAGTAAGCATCCAACTTCAGCTCCAATCAAGATCTCACAGTTCACGAGTTCGAGCCCTGCATCAGGCTCTCTGCTGTCAGCTTGGAGCCTGGAGCCTGCTTCAGATTCTGTGTCTCTCTCTCTGCCCACTCGCACTCTGTCTCTCTCTGTCTTTCAAAAATGAATAAATGTTAAAAAGAATTAAAAAAAAAAAGAAAGCCTAACTTAATGGCTATAATATCAGCTTGTATATGGTTCAATAAATTGTATAAAATCAGAAGTGTTCTAAACACCATTCTGACCCCCTGGAACATTGATACTAGATAACACTAAAATAGTTTGCAGTTGCTTCAGCCCCCATCGCATTGTCTCAACTAATGTGTAATGTATATTGTTTGACAAAGGCAATAATGATATCTAACATGGCTCCAGAATCCATTTTTCAGAGGCTAACTGGTCACTGTCCAATCTATAAGTACTACAACCACTTTATTCTACCATAAAATAAATAAATCACCCAGCTATAGCTTGAGTTGCTGAATTAATTCTTTGATTTGCTTGAATGAAATAATTTTAACATTTTCCAGAGAAAGAAAGAAAAAATATAAATGATGCGAGCTCTAACTTGCAGCAGCAATGCATGTTAATGGAGATGATTATACAATTCACACATCCCGTTTTAGAGTGTCCGGGTCTGGGGTGCCTGGGTGGCTCAGTCGGTTGAGCACCTGACTTTTGCTCAGGTCATGATCTCACAGTTTGTGGCTTCGAGCCCCGCGTCGGGCTCTGTGCTGACAGCTCAAAGCCTGGAGCCTGCTTCGGATTCTGTGTCTCCCTCTCTCTCTGCCCCATCCCTGCTCATGCTTGCTCTCTCTCTCTCTCTCTCTGTCTCAAAAATAAATAAACATTAAAAAAATTTAGAGTGTCCAGGCCTTAACAAAGCCCATATTAAATGCTTATTAAAATGTAAAGTTGCAGATTTATGTTTTTGCTTTATTCTATTGCCACCACAAATTTTGTTCTCTTTATTTTGCCCTCTTTGTTCATATTTGCAAGTGATAAATTTTGTATGTTTTACATTTTATATTTGGTTTATCTATTTACTTTGTATTCATTTTCCACATAGGATGGCATAAGTCTATAGAATAATGCAGCTGATATTGAATTTTATATTGCTTTTGGGCATATACTGCATAAGAATTTTATCTGATCTCTAACTTAATCGCAGAAAAATATTGCTAAAGGGAAATTTTGCTTCATAACAATGAGACCTATGCCTTTGTAAAATGTATTTTACATTAAACCTATTACATAGCATTAATATATAATTTTCATATTTTCTGCCACGGATGAGATTTATTGCATATAGCTATTGAATTTGAGCAAAACTAATTATGTATGTAAAGAAGTATTTATATGATATGATTTAAACATATCTAGATAAGTTATCAATGTCATGATAACACAGCAAATAAAGCAAATAAATATTTCAGAAATATATACTTTTATGCTATTTAAAAGTTAAGCTATAGAAATGAAATAGTGTGTTATGTGTTAGCTCCACCACCTGAAGTAGTAGTTAGTTCAGAGCAGATGAAAACCTATATGTTCAAAACTTACAAAAAAGCTTCTTGAAGCCTTCCATAAATCCATGGCTATATTCATCTTCTTCTGTGCTTCATCTAGGCCTGTAAAAAGAAACGTATCACTTTCCCATTATAGTGCCATATTTGAAATGCTCCATTTATATTTTTAATGCCTTTCATATCTATTTCCTTATATAGTTTAATAGCATACTTAAGCTTTCTAGGCCAGGAAAAAGAAATAACTAAAGACAACAGAGTGCAGTGCAGCCGACTGAATCTCTGTATTTGAAATAGGCCGATTAACATAGAAAACAGTAGGTCTTTAGGAAAAGACCTGCAAGTGTAATATATTTCTTTCCTTATTTCAGTTGTGCTTACAATATTTGCTCCTAGTAACTGAGTTCAATAGATCCACCCAAACCACATCAAAATTAGTCATTAAGTTATTTTCCTTTCTGAGATCACTTCTCGCCCATCTGTTACATAAATAGTTGTCATGGCACACTTTAATAGAGCCTGCTTTAAATAGCCGGAAAGTGGGGGATCTCGTCTTACTCATCCCTCTACATTTTCACAACTTAGCTGAAGCTCCATTGGAGTAATGTATCAAAACACGCTATGCATTCACCTTTGCACATGGATTATTTCCCCAGAAGACAAGGAGATGTTGTATATTGTACCAGCTGTAGCATATTTTTTACATTCACTGAAATATTAACCACGAAGGAATTTACTGAGAAGAAAAAAATATTAAAGCATCACTTTGTAATCAGAGTGAGAAAAATGCCCCAAATCCGTATCTTTATCTTGATGAGATAACATGGACTGTTGTCTAATAGATCTATACTCCAGGACTTCTTTCTTGAAGAAGAGTCTGTTCGATACTGGTGGTCTCAGGTGACTAATGAAATGGCTGATGGGTATTTTAGTGGTTTCAGAGAAAAATAAATGTTCATGGATACACATGGTATGCAAATTTAATTATAATTTTATATACATTACTATTATATTATTAATAATCATAAAATCTGCAAAGAGTGATGTTATTTTTCGAGACTGTTTTGCCTAACATTCAGGATAGAGTACAAAAATTCTCATTGAACATAATTTCATGCAATTTGTTATAGGCATTTTTGTTAATTTAATTTCTATTTTATGATGATACTCTATGTTATATTACATTGCCATGGAGTTTAGACTCTATGGTGATCCCCAGTGATTTCTTAGTGTGCATGCCATTGTGTAATTACTTCCCGTGGGAGCAGATGAGACCTATGACTCAGATCTAATTAATAGAATATGGCAAGGTGATAGGATGTCACTTTCATATTTAGGTGACTTTATATAAGACTCTATCTAGAATAGACTGGAAATAGGATATCTCCTTGAAGGTCTGATGGAGCAAGCTGGGGAGAAACCCATATGAAAAGGTACCGTGGGAAGCCTCTGGGAACGGTGGGTGACATCTAGAAATGGCAGCTTCTAGCCTGTGGAAAGCTAGAGCTTTCTAGAGTCATAAAGTAGCAAGAAAATAAATTGTGTCAACAACCTGTGTGAGCAGTAGAAATGTGTTCTTTCCCAGTCCCACTTCCGGATGAGAATGGAGCCCAGCTAATACTTTTATTGAAGCTTTGTGTAATCCTGAATGGAGGACTTGGTCAAGCCACGAACAGACTCCTGTCCTACGGAAATTGTAAAGTAAGAGTATGTCTTTTATAAAGCCATTAAGGTAGTCATTATTTGTTACCCAGCAATAGAAAATTAATAAAATCACTAATGCACAATGATGTATCTATGGTTTAAAAATTGCTCACTGAAGAAGTCAAAGTAGCAACGTGACACTCAGGATCATGTTGTAATAATAGTGAACAGGGCTGTATTACAGGTATATAATGTAAATCCATTTGTGCTAAATAAGTGAGTATGAAGGTTTAATGCATGTGTACAAAAAACGAAGAAATTTCTGTATATAATCTCATTGGAACAGTGATTAGTTTGCTCCAATTCAAAGTTTATTTTCTCTTATAAAATCTTTCCCTAAAATAGTACGACATCATCACAGGTTATCAGAGATTTTCAAATTAAATATTGTAATCCTTGGTAACCGAATTCTTTTATTTTTAAAAATCCTAAACTATAAATGAATGTTTCTAGTTAAAGAAAGAGTTTTGTCAGTAAATTCAGAAAGAAGAGCAAGTATAGAAG
Organism: Paguma larvata; assembly: GCA_030068075.1. Taxonomy (NCBI): domain Eukaryota; kingdom Metazoa; phylum Chordata; class Mammalia; order Carnivora; family Viverridae; genus Paguma; species Paguma larvata. The sequence continues at coordinate 58,967,560 of CM057833.1, read as the reverse complement.
AATCATTCAAAGTTTCACTCCACATATAGCACTAATAGACACGACGTAAACTGCTGCCAAGACTCTTAGAAAACCAGACAAATAATAGACTCAGAAAGAAAATAAAATTAGCAGTTGGCAGCATTCCTCTCTCAAATGGCATTCTTTGTCATTACACACTATCAGTGGCATATAATATAGAAGAAAAATTAATAGCCCATATGTTTCTTAATAGATATATCAATTTAGAGTTGTCTAAAACAACTAATATCAACGTATGAATCAGCCCTGGGCATATGTTTGGAATCTACATAAGAACTGATGACTTCTTTTTTAACTTTTTATTTTTAAATAATTTTAGATTTACAGACGACTTACACCGAGAATTCCTATATAACACAGCTTCCATCTCAGGTTACGATGATACATTAATCAAAATTAGGAAAATAATGTCAGGAAAATATTAACTAAATTATACGCTTTATTCAGATTTCAGTAGTTTTTCCCCAAAAAGTACTTTTCATTTTCCAGTGTACAACTCAGTGTACCATGCTGCATTTGACCATCCCTTTGCCTTTAGCTTCCTTCATTCTGTGAAATTGTGTCTTGTCCTTCCTAAACACTGGTACTTTAAAAAAGTTTTTAAATTATTTTTACATTTTATTTTAATGTTTACTTATTTTTGAGAGAGAGAGAGGGAGAGAGAGAGAGAGAGAGAGCAGGAGAGGGACAGAGAGAGAGAGAGAGAGGAAGACACAGAAGCCAAAGCAGGCTCCAGGCTCTGAGCTGTGAGCAGAGTCCGACATGGGCTTAAACTCACTAACTGTAAGATCATGACCTGAGCTGAAGTTGGACACTTAACCAATTGAGCCATCCAGGTGCCCCTAAAACCGGTACTTTTTAAGTGTACTATTCAAGTATTCTGTAGAATGTCCCTCAATTTGGGTTTGTTTGATGTTTTCTTTTAATTAAACTTGGATAAGGATTTGGGGGAAGACTAATACAGAAGTGAAATGCCCTTCTCATCACATCAGTATATAATACCAATATGACTTCTTTCTGGCCCTTTTAACCTTGCTCACATGGTTAAAATGATATCTGATAGTTTTCTCCACTGTAAAGTTACCACTTTTTCCTTTGCATTTTCTGTTTGTTATAAGCAAACCACTCATTCTATCCTACATTTAAGGGAAGAAGAATTAAGCTCTACCTCCTGGAGTGAAATATATCAAAGACTTTATGGACATAAGTTAAACAACCATAGTAATTAAGAAATATTTTCAGGGAGATACTTTGAGGTTATGGAACTATTTTATTTTTCCTCAAAACTTGACTGCTAATTATATCAGTCATCAGTGGCTCATCCCTGCAGCAATTATTACTGCGATGTTTTAATGGTGGTCTATTTCCCTCACTTACTATCTGGAATTCATTAATCATTTGGAATTCACTATCAGGAAGATTTGTACATTTTTATTTTTAAAAGCATTTATTTGTATGAGTATGTACTCATGGATATTAATCTTATTCTTTGCATTATAATCCAGCAACATACTGATTTATTTTGCTGATCAAATATTCTAGCTTTGAACATCGAGAACCATTTCAGTTTCTGTACCATACAGGCTGCTGTATCCTTTTGAAATGTACTCAGTCTTTGTTTACAGCACCTCCTTATGATTGACACTGCAAGATGCTAGGTTCATCTTTTATTTTCCTAATTACAGCCCTAGAATCAGCCATTGCTTAAAGGAGCCTTGATCCTTTTCTTGGAGATTGGAATTTAGAATCCAGTGTCTCCATATGAAGTGTACTCATTTCACTTTGGGTGTTACGGGTCGTAGGCCTTCTCAGTAGACAGACTAAGAAACATGGATATGCATTCTAACCTATGTATAGACACATATGTATATCAGTATATCTATTAATCTGATGTATATTAAAATAAATATAAATTTATGATGATATATTCCACTCTAATCCATTACCACAGGGTCCATTCATGCCTTCCACCTTGCTTGTATATGCATTTATGCAATTTATTTTTCTGATGATGAGAAACCTAGTTCCCATTATCTTTCATTTATTTAACTATGTATTCAACCTAGCATGTATGTAAATCGATTTCAGAAATGCTAAATACAATCTGTATGAGTAACAAATTTATAAACTAGAGTATAATGTTATTACACAGTTTTATCTTTATTTGTTTAGTCTTCAGTCTTTATCTAGCAAAACATTGTTTTTGAAAGTTACTTAGGTCAGCTTCTCCCTGCTCGCCTACACGTAACCTGTGGTTACAGAATAAGATTCCCTTTTCACAGCTTACATTTCATGCTGTGATTGATATCCTGTTTGATTTTCCTTATAGCTTGCATAAAGTTCATGCTTTATGTTGTACTGTTCTATTGGCTGTGAAAATGCATAGAGTCATATTGAGATATCATACGGAGGTATCATACAGAACAGTGCCAGCATCTAAAGATTCTCTGACGTGGCCCCCTTTACTTAGCCACACACATTTTTTAAATCTCTGACAGTCAGTGACCAGTCTTCCATCACTATTGTTTTGCTATTTCCAGAATGCTGTGCAAATGGAATGATACAAAAGGTAGCCTTCAGGTTTGGCTTCTTTCAAATAGCGAAATACATTTAAGGTTAATTCATGTTGTTGTGGAACCAATAGATAATTTTTTCTTAGAATTGAATAGTAATCCATTTTATGAATGTACAACAGTTGATTTATTCATTCACTTGTTGAAGGATATCTTGTTATTCCCAGGTTTTGACCATTTTCTGTAAAGCTGCTATAAACATTCATACACAGGTTTTGTATGAACAGAAAATTTCAATTTACTTGGGTAAATATGTAGGAGTAGGATTGCTGGATTGTTTTGTAAGTATATGATTAACATTTTAAGAAACCGTGAACTTGTTTCCAAAGTGCCAGTGCCACTTTGCATTCCCAGCAGCAATGAATGAAATTTCTTGTACTACATTTTCCCCAGCATTTCATACTGATAGTTTCTTCCTTTTTAAAGTCATTCTAAAGATATGTTGTGTTATATCATGGTGGTTTTAGTTGCATTTTTAATGCCTAATAACGTTGAGGATTTTTTCATAGGTTTTTTTTTCCTTTTATATATCTTTTGGAAGAGAGTTCTTTTAGATCTTTTGCCCAATTTTTCCATTGATTTTTTTTAATTGGGGTGAGTGTGTATGTTTGTATGTTAGTGTTACATAACTCATTTATAAGATAAGTTCTTGACAAATATATCCTCCCAATCTGTGAGTTGTATTTTTATTCTCTTACCAGTTTATTTTGCCAAACAAAAGATTTAATTTAATGAGGCCCAATCTATTATTTTTTATGGACTGTTCTTTTGCTATCATATCTAAAAACTGATTGCCAAATCCAAATCCATGCAGATTTTCTTCCATGTTTCCTTCTAAAATTGTATAGTTTTATATTTTACATTGAAGGTTAATGATATATTTTAAGTTAACAATTTTATAAGGTATAAAGCATGTGCTGAGGTTCATTATTTTGTATTATAAACATTTACTTGGCTCACATCATTTGTCCAAAAGTGTATCCTTTCTCCATCAAATTGCTTTTGCACTTTGTTCAAAACTTAGTTGCTTGTGGGGTGCCTGGGTAGCTCAGTCGATTGAGCGTCTGACTCTTGGTTTTGGCTCAGGTCATGAAATCATGTGAGTTCAAGCCTCGCATTGGGCTCTGTGTTTACAGTGCTGAGCCTGCTTGGGATTTTCTCTCTCCCTTCTCTGCCCCTTCCACTTGTGCTCTCTCTCTTTCACTGTCTTTCTCATAAATAAATAGATAAATAAATAAATAAATAAATAAATAAATAAATAAATAAATGAATAAATGAATAAACAAAAAATGATTTAAAAAATTAGTTGATTTTTTCTTTTACTTTCCTTTTTTCTTAAAATGACCATACTTTTTAGAGCGGTTTTACAATATTGACAATGATATTGAGAGAAATGTACAGAGGTTTCCCATATATGTCGCTCACATGGGCATAGTGAGATAATGGGATAGCTTCCCCATTGTCAGCATCATTCACCAGATTGATACTTTTTTTATAAACAAAGGATGAAACTACATTGACGCATCATAATCATGCAAAGTCTAGAGTTTTCCTTAGGGTCCACTCAGTGTTGTGAATTCTACATGTTTGGATAAATGTTTAATGATATATAATCATCATTATAATATCATAGAGAGTATTTTCTTTATCCTAAAAATCCTTGTTCTCTGCCTTCCTTCCTTGGTAACCACCAAGGTTTTTACTTTTTCCATAGTTTTACCTTTTCCAGAATGTCATAGAGTTGGGCTCATACACTATGTAATCTTTTCAGATTAGCTCTTTTCTTTTAATAATATGCATTAATGTTTCTTCCATGTCCTTTCATGGCTCGATAGTTAATTTCTTTTTGGCACTGGATAATATTTCATTGTCTGGGTGTATCACAGTTTATTCATTCATTCAGTTTCAGAAGGACATTTGGTTGTTTCCAAGTTTTGGCAATTTTGAAAAAGCTGCTATAAATGTCCAAATGCAGGCATAGTTTTCAATTTCTCTGAATAAATACCAAAGTGCACAAATGCCAGATGGCATGGTAGGAGTGTGTGTAGTTTTCTAAGACACTGCCAAACTGTATTCCAAAATGGCTGTACCATTTTGTATTCCAACCAGTGTGAGAGTTATTCCTCCACACTCTTGTCAGCATTTGTTTTTGGCCATTCTAATGCGTATGTAGGAGTATCTCATTGTTGTTTCAGTGTGCATATCCTTGATGATGACTAATTATGTCGGCATGTTTTCATATTCTTATTTGCTGTATGCATTTCTTTCATGGTGACGTGTATGTCAAGGTTGTATGAACATTTTTTAGAGACTTTTTAAATAAAGCTGTTTTCTTAATGTTGTTTTAAGAGTTCTTTGTATATTTTGGACCACAGTCCTCTCACAAATTTTTGCAAATATTTTCTCCCAGCCTGTGGCTTGTCTTCTATTTACATTATCTTTTGCAGACCAGTTTTCATTTTAATGAAGTCCAGCTTATTAATTATTTCTTCATGAGACATGTCTTTCATGTTGTACCAAAAGGCATCAATATACCCAAAGTCATCTAGATTTTCTGTTATTATCTTTTAGAAGTTTTAAGTTTTGCATTTTACCTTTCGATCTGCAATTCATTTTGAGTTCATTTTTGTGAAGGGTGTAAGGTCTGTATCTAAACATTTTTTTTTTCATATGTGGATATCCAGTTGTTTCAGCACCATTTCTTAAAGAGGCTACCTTTGTTTCATTGTAGAGTCTTCGTTCCTCTGTCAAAGATTAGTTGACTATGTACTCAAGTCTGTCTATTTTGGGTTCACTATTCTGTTCTATTTATATATTTGTCTATTCTTTTGTCACTGTCACAGTTTCTTGATTACCGTAGCATTTTAGTAATTCTCGAAGTTGACTACTGTCAGTTCTCCAACTCTGTTCTTCTTCAATACTTTGTTGGTTATTCTGGTCTTTTGCCTCCCCATACAAACTTTAGAACTTGTTTAGAAAATAGCTGTGTTGTATTTTGTCTTGCAATATATTTCTGCTTTTTTGGTTTTACTTGAGCATTGCATACAATTCCCTTTTTTCTTCTCTCATAGCATTTCACTATACTTCTTTTTTTGTGGTTGCCCTAGAGTCTATAATATGCATTTACAACGAATCTAAGTCCACTTTAAAATTATAGTATACCATTTCATGGGTCACATGAGAACCTTATAATAACAAAGTAATGCTGATTCCTTTCAGTTGTCCCTTATATCACTGCTGGCATTCATTTCACTTTGGTATAAGTATATGTACATATGTAGAATATATATGAAAGATATGTAAGTAGTTCTATTTAAATGTTTATTTATATAAGTAGTATATACCATTGTTGGTATCATTATTTGAATAAATTGGTGTCTGTGAGGTCAATTAAGAATAAGAAAATAGAAGTTTTATTTTACTTTCTCTTATTCCTTTTTTAATATGTTTCCTTTCTTTATGTAGATCCAGTTTCTGAGCTATAGTACTTTTTTTTTTTCATCCAAGGAACTTCTTTTAACACTTATTGTTAGATAGGTCTCCTGGCAACATATTCTCTCAAATTTATCTGAAAAAGTTTTTATTTCTCCTATACTTTTAAAGGAGAAATTTTAGGGAAAAGATTTCTAGGTTGGTGTGTTTTTCTCTCAACCTTTTAAATCCAGTATTTTTGCCTCCATTCTTTTCTGGATAAATCATACGAAATTTTTATCTTTGTTCCTTATAAGTAAGGCATTTCTTTTTAAGTTTTACTTTTTTTTAAGTTTATTTATTTTGATAGAGAGAGTGCACACATGAGTGCACACATATGGAAGAGGGACAGAGAAAATGAGAGAGAGAGAGAATCCCATGCAGGCTCCATACTTTCAGTATTTTTGATTTTTGATTTTTTATAATTTGAAAATATTATGTCTATATGTAGTTTTTAAATTTTTTTGCTGTTTATTCTGCTTGCTGTTATTTTTTCGTATTGAAAAAATATAATTAGTGCCTCACTTGGGTGGCTCAGTTGGTTAAGCATCCCAATCTTAGCTCAGGTCTTCAGGTCTTGATCTCAGCGTTGTGAGATCAAACCCCATGCCCAGCATGAAGGCTAATTTTTATATATATATGTATATATATATATATATATATATATATACACACACACACATAATTTATATAATGTATAATTATATTATATAATTATATATACACACATATAATATATATTATATATATAGGCATATAATATATATACTTGTTTGGCATACAGTTCCCTATTGGTTTCAGGTATACTTCATAGTGATTTGATATTTTTATAAATTTTTGTTTATTTTTAATTTTTAAATGTTTCATTTATTTATTTTTGAGAGGGGTGGGTAGAGGGAGAGAGGGAGAGAGAGTGCAAGCAGAGGAGGGCCGAGAGAGTGGGAGACAGAGAATCTGAAGCAGGCTGTCAGCACAGAGCCTGATGCCAGGCTTTTACTTACCAACCATGAGATCATGACCTGAGCCGAAGTTGGACCCTTAACTGACTGAGCTACCCAGGCACTCTTTATACATATTTAAATGATCCCCATGAAAAGTCTAGTTGCCTTCTATCACCATACAAGGTTATTACAACATTATTGACTATATTCCTATATTCCCTGTGTTGTACATTAATTACCTACCAATGACTTACTTATTTTATAACTGAAAGTTTGTACCTCTTAATGTCTTATTTGCTGTTTTCGGAGCTGCCTGATTCTATGGTTTGGTGTCTGACATTAACTTCAGGGGAAATTATCAGTCATTATCTTTTCAAATATTTATTCTGTTCCTTTCTCTTTTTCTTCCCTTTTGGTATCTTTATTATGCATACGTTACTTCTTTTGTAGTTTTCCCAAAATCCTTGTGGATATTCTGTCCTGTTTTTTGTTTTTGTATGTTTGTTTGTTTGTTTGCTTGTTTGTTTTTAGTCTTTGTTCTTTTTGTTTTTCAGTATCAAGGATTCTACAGATACATCCTCAAGCTCAGACATTCATTCCTCAGTTGTGTCTAGTCTACTAATAAACTCATCAAAGGCTTCTTCTTTTCTATTAGCTTTTTTTTTTATAATAGCATTTCTTTGGGATTTTCCTTAGAGTTTATATCTCTCTGCTTACATTGTCTATCTATTCTTGCAAGAAGTCTACCTTATCCATTCGAGCCTTTAGCATATTAATTTTGATATTTTAAATTCCTCATTTGATAATTCGAATATCCCTGCCTTGTTTGGTCTGATGCTTAATCTGTTTTTTCAAGTCATGTTTTTTTTGCATTTGATGTGCCTTGTAATCTTTCTTGGTAGCCAGTTATGATATGCCAGGTAAAAGAGCTGCTGTAAATAGGCCCTTAGCAATATAGTGGTGAGGGCTGAGGGGGAAGCACTCTGTGGTCCTATGATTAGGTCTCTGTCTTTTAGTGAGCCTGTGCTTCTGGATTGTAAACTTCACAAGTATTTGTCAGTTATTTCTCCCCTCTTTGGTGAGACAAAATGGCTAGGGTAGGATGGAGTTGGGCTTAAGTCAATTAGGCTCTGATAATACTCCAATAGGTTATGTTCTGTTTAACTGGTTTCTCCTGAGGGTAGGCCTTGTTAAGAGCAGAGTGCTCTTTGCTCAGAATGATTTCTTTTCCACTTCCCCTGCCAATACCCAGAGCACATTTTCTTCAAATATTTACTTTGTTGACTGAGTTGAGCTCCTGGAGGTAAACCTCACAAAGTTAGAGGGGTTTGCCATGACTGGGTCTTGATGGAGTTTTTAAATCTCAGCATTGTCCACACTGAGCTTCCAGCAATTCTGTCAATTATAATTCAGCTGTTCCTACCCCAGCACTGGTTCCTGTGATGGTTTCAGCTCAAGAGTCTGCTCCAGTAAGCTGTGACTCCCTATATTCTCCTGTCTGTCGCTCCAATAGTGGGGTAAGTTTGTCTGGTGTTCCGCCTTCTCCAATGGATCTAAGAATAATTGATTTTTTAGTCTGCTTAGCTTTGTAGTTGTTTGGATGGAGTGGCAACATCCAAGTTTCACATTTGCAAAACTGGAAACTAGAAATTCTGCCCTTGTTTTTGTGAGATTATTTCTGGTTTTTGAATTCTGTCCATTGATCTATTTGTCTAAACTTTCACCAAGATCATATCTTGATTATTTTGGCTTTATATTAAGTATTGAAATTAGATTTCAAGAATCTCCAAAATTTATTCTTTGTCAGAACTGGTTTGGCTATTCTAGTTTTTTCTTCTTTCCATATAGATTTTAGAATTATCTACCAAAACACAGATAGGATTTTCTTTGAGATTCTGTTGAATGTATAGATCAAAGTGAGGGAGACTCAAAATCTTAATAATACTGAGCTTTCTAATCCATGAATGTTGTATGTGTCTCTGTTTATTTAGCTTTCCTTTGTTTTCTTTCTGTAGTACTTTGTAATTTTAACACATCGATCTACCATATATTTTGTTAGATGTACCTAAATCCTTCATTTTTTGGTGCTATATAAGTGGATTTTAAAAAATATATCGAACTCTATTTATTCATTACTGGTATCTAGAAGTATAATTGAATTTAGACTAATGCTGTGATTCTGTTAAACTCAAATCTTGGTTATAGGAGCTTTTTTTGAGTCTTTGGGATTTTTCTACATAGATAATCATGTATCCTCCAAATAGAGACAATTTTATGGCTTAATTTCTGAACTATATACTTTTTTTTTTTTTTTTTGCTTATTACATTGGACAGAACTTCCAGTATGATGTTGGATATGAGGAGAAAAGACATGTTTAACACATAAGGAAAGGATTCTGTATATTTCTGTTAAATATTATGTAACCTCTACGTTTGTAGATGCCATTTACTAGGTTAGAAAGGTTCTCTTTGATTCTTAGATTTCTGAGAAATGTATTTTTTGTCATAAGTAAAGGTGAATTTTGCTAATGCTTTTTCTGTCTTTACTGAGGTGAATATAAGCTTTTATGTTTTTAACTCAATCTGCTAATATGATGAATTATATAGTACATTAGTTCACTAGGACTGCCATAACAAAATATTACAGTCTTAAACAATATAAATTTATTTTCTCACAGTTCTGGAGGCTGGAAGTTCAAGATCAAGGTGCTGACATTGTTGGCTTTTCCTGAGGCCTCTTTCTTTGGTTTTCAAATGGTCAACTTTTCTCTGTGTCCTTACATGGCCTTCTCTCTGCATGTGTGCATACCTCGTAAATTTTCCTCTTTTTCTTTTAATTTTTTTAAAAGTTTATTTATTTTTGAGAGACATAGAGACAGAGTATGAGCAGGGGAAGGGCAGAGAGAGAGGGAGACACAGAAACTGAAGCAGGCTCCAGGCTCTGAGCCGTCAGCACAGAGCCCGACACGGGGCTCGAACTCACAGACCCGTGAGATCATGACCTGAGCTGAAGTCGGCTGCTTAACCAACTGAGCCACCCAGGCACCCCAATTTTCCTCTTTTTAAAGAACACCAATTATGTGGGATTTGAGTCTCACCCTTATAACCTCAGTTAACCTTAATTATTTCTTTAAAGACCCTATCTCCAAATATATTCACACCAAGGTTTAGGACTTTAATATATGAATTTGAGGGACAGCCAATTCAGCTCATAACTCATAGTTTAGTTTTTAAATATCAGATCAACCTTGCTTTCCTATGCTGAACTCCCCTTGATTCTAATATATTGTCCCTTTCTTACTTTATTACTAAATTGGATTTGCTTTAATTTTGTTCAGGCCTTTTGTGTCTATGTTCATGAGGGTTATTGTTCTATAGATTTCTTGTATTTGTCTGATTTGAGTAGTAGAATGAATCTGACCTCATAAAACGGATTGGTAAGTATTTCCTCCTCTTATCCATTCTGAATGATATTGTATAGAATTGATGTTATTTCTTATTTAAATATTGAGTAGAATTCACCAGCAAAAGTATATGGTCCTAAAGTGTCTTTTTCTTGAAGGTGTTCATTCTAAATTCAATTTCTTCTTTATACATGCCAGTCCAGATGATCTATTTCTTTCCAATTTTTTAACATGTGTCTGCCATGTAAATGGTGGAGTTTACTGGCCTAGAGATATACACAGTATCATTTTACTATAATTTTAATGCCTGTAGGACCAGTAGTAAAGCTCCAACTTTCCTTCCAAGAATTGGTAATTTGTGTCTTCTTGTTATTTTCTGGGTTAGCCTGGCTGGAGATTCATTAACTTTATTGATCTCAAATAGTCTGCATTTGGTTTTATTTTTTTTTTCTACTTTCTATTTCATTTCATTTATTTTTAATTGCAATATAGTTGACATATAACATTATAGTAGTCACAGGTGTATAACATAATAATTCAATATATGTATATATGTATTTAATGTCACTTGACCACCACAGTAGTGTAGTTAACATCCATCACTACACACAGTTACATTTTTTTTCTTGTGATGAGAACTTTAATGATTAACTCTCCACGCAACTTTTAAATATACAGTACAGTGTTATTAACTATAGTCACCATGCTGTATGCTATAGTCCCAGGACTTATTTATTTTATAACTGGAATTTGTGTGTTTTAACAACCTTCACCCATTTCATACTTCCTGCCACCTCTGGAAACCAACAGTCTATTCTATTCTCTTTGTCCAAGTTTCAGTTTTTGCTTTTGTTTTAAGATTTGACATATAATGGTATATACATAATAATGGTATTTTTCTTTCTCCGTCTGACTTATTTCACTTAGCATAATGACTTCAAGCCTCGTCCATGCTATTACAAATGGCAGGATTTATTTAATTCTTATGGCTGAATAATATTCCATTGAAGGCACATACACACATGTACACACACACACACACACACACACACACACACACACCCATTCATCCATCAATGGATACTTCAGTAGTGTCCATGTTGTGTCTGTTGCAAATGATGCTGCAACAAACATGGGGGAGCAGATATACTTAGTATATTTTACTAAGTAAAAATACTTAGCATTTTTATTTTCTTTGGATACATTACAGAAGTGGAATTGCCGGATCATGTGGTTGACTTATTTTTAATTTTTTTTTTAAGAATACATATGATGTTTCTATAGTGGCTGAACCAATTTACATTCCCACCAGCTATACACATGGATTCTATCTTCTCCACATCTTCGCTAGCACTTGTTATTTCTTACCGTTTTGATGACAGCCATTCCAAACATGTATAAGGTCCTATCTTACCGTGGGTTTGATTTATTCATATTTCTGCGATGATTGATAATGTTGAGCACCTTTTTATGTGCGTACTGGCCATTTGTATGTCTCCTCTGAGATGAAGTCTATTCATAATCTAGGCCCATTGTTTAATTAATTTATTTTGTTTTTGTTGGTGCTTTTTTTCTATTGAGTTGTAAGGTTTCTTATAGAGTTTGGATAGAGATTATCCAAAAATATGGTTGGATCAGATATATGATTCACAAATAATTTCTCTCATTCAAAGATTGCATTTTCTTTTTGTTAATGGTTTTCCTTGTTGTAAAGAACCTTTTTAGTTTGATATAGCTCTCATTTATTTTTTGGTTGTCTTTGCTTTTGGTTTCAGAGACTAAAAATTTATCACAAAGACCAATGTCAAGGAGCTTATTGCTTATGTTTTCTTCTAGGGTGTGCATGGTTTCAGGTCTTACATTCAAACGTTTAGTCCATTTTTAATTGATTCTTTTATGTCATGTAATATATAGTAGTTCAGATTCATTCTTTTGAATGTGGCTGTCCAATTTTCCCAACCTGATTTATTGAAGAGACTGTTATGTTCTCACTGGTTACTTTGTTATAAATAATTGACCTTTTATGCATGGCCTTATTTTTTTTAATTTTTTAAAAAAAATTTTTAAGTAAACTATACATTCTATTTGAGGATTGAATTTACAGACCTGAGATCAAGAATTGCATGATCTACCAACTGATGCAGCCAGGTGCTGCTGCATGGGTTTATTTTTGAGCTCTCTATTTTATTCCTTTGATTTATGTGTCTGTCATACCATACTGTTTTGATTACTATAACTTTATGATATGTTTTGGAATCAGGAAGTGTAATGCTTCCAGGTTTGTTCTTCTTTTTTGGATGCTGTTTTGTTTTTGTTTGTTTGTTTGTTTTCACTTTTTTTTTTTTTTTGCATTTCAACTGGCTAATATTTATTAACCTATTTTCAGAATCACTGATTCTTTCTTTGTCTATGTCAATTCTACTAAAGAGGCTTTTGAAGGACATACTTTATCTCTTTTACTGTGTTCTTTATTTCTATAGTTTCTTTCACTCTACTGAAATTCCCTGCCTTCTCATAGTGTTTACCTTATCAGTTAGAGTCTTTAACACATGCGTCTTTATTATATACCTTTGTCTCACAGTTGCAACATTTGTATTATATTTGAATTTAATCCTGATGGTTGTTTTGTCTTTTCAGATTGTGCCTTTTATATGCCTCACATTTTTATGTGCTGTTGTTGAAAGTTGTATGTGTTGTTGTAGATAATAGTTGTTATTAAGGATTATACTTGGAGATGACTACATCTATCTCTCTACTAGACCTTGAGTGTAGAGCATAGGGGTTTGTTTTTACCTCTTAGGATGTTGAGTTGTTTTTGCAGTTTATTGTCACTATGGTTATCCTCAGTGTGTTAGAGGATTCAAATTTCTTTGTTGAATTTGCTGCTCACTTGTATATATATTTGAGAGAGATAAGAGACAAAGAGAGAATGAGCAAAGCAGAGGTAGAGAGAGAGAGAGAGAGAAAGAGAGAGAGAGAATGTTAAGAAGGTTCCATGCCCAGCACAGAGCCCCCACAGGGCTCAATACCATGAATGTGAGATCATGACCTGAGTTGAAAACAAGAGTCAGATGCATAACCAACTGAGCCACTCAGGCACTCCTGGATCTTTTGTGTGTGTGTGTGTGTGTGTGTGTGTGTGTGTGTGTATTACTTCCCAGAGAGAATTCTCTTGTAGTTATCCCTGTATTTTACTTAAGTTTTATGTGATAGTTTTTACTGTGTTGGTAGCAGGTGGAAATGGATTGCCTTCTTTGTTTTAGGCAGGCACTGTAAACCTGAATCTTGGGGTTGTGACCTTCACAAAAGTTCCTGTCCTCTTCCAGATGTAATGCTGGTGTACAGTTCTGCCCCTTCTATAAAAGTAGAAGTTTTTATTTTTTCCTCTTGTTATCTCCAAGCTGCAGCACCTTTCCACTAGTGCACCCAAGCTATAAATTTGGGTGTTTTGTTTCTGTTTGTTTGTTTCAGATTTTTGTTTCTTCTGCTGCAAATAAAAGCTCTTATTTCTTAAGGACAATAAGCAGATGATCATAGGTAAGGTTTTAACAGAGTTCTCCAAGTCAGTACCACAAGGAGAGCTTTCTCTGGATTCCCTCCTCTCCTCCTGGTGAGAATTTTTCTAATTTTCTTGGAGGATTTCTTGCAGGAAAAACCTAGAAGAGGGTGTGAATTTACTGTCTAAAATCTGTATTTTCACACTTTCACGTTAGCCCACTCAACTTTAACAATTTCTTAAGATTCCTAGCTGAAACTTCTCACTAGCATCTGTGCTGTTTTGTTTCTTCTGCTCTAGGTAAACAATTGTTCTAGTCCTATTTCTCTCTGCAAGGTCTTGTCTCTCTCCATATTTTGGATTATTTATTTGGATTATTTATTTATTTATTAGTTGTCTGATAGAATCAAGAAAATTACAGATCGTTTATCTATCGCCTTGTTATAAGTAGAAGCAATGCTCTTTTTGGCCCTCTACATTTCAGAATTGAAACTGAAGTTCAATGAATTTTTTCTTAGTTTAATGTTTAATCCATATTATAAGAAAACAAGGATGGTTGTTTTGTGAGTGGAATACAAAAATGCATAGGCTTCAGTACTCATGGAATACCATTTATACAACCACAATGAGGATAATAGATATATGAGTTAAGGTTATAGAAAATGTTTAATAGTCAAAACCTTGTCTCCTGATCCTGATTCAGTTTTATTTTAATTACTGGTAACTATAAAATATAAACTGTGGCTACTATGGTTACTCCTCAGTGTGCTGTGTGAAAAAATATAGACAACAAATCTGATATAATTTTTATAATTTTTTTCTGATATGATATAAGCTGTCTTTGAAAGAAAAGATAACCCCATGAATTTTTAAATTAAGGAGTAAAATTAAAAACAATATTTTTATGACATTGAATATTCTAGCAAAACACTTGCTTATGATTTCAAGGGATTTTCTTCATTGGTATACACAGTGCTATATTCATATTTTAATATATTTTTATTGAAACATAATTTGACATATAACCTTGTGTAATTTAAAGGTGTATGATGTGTTGATTTAACACCTATATACATTGCAATATGATAACCATCACACTTAGTTTATGACACATAATTATTATATTTTATGGTGAGAACAACCAAAATCTTGTTTCCTTTTAACTTTGAAGTTTATAATACAGTATTGTTGACTAAATCACTATGCTGTGCATTAGCTCTCCAGGACACACCTCTGATGTCTTTGTTCTTGTTAGGACTGGTTTAATAATTATATTGAGGTGAATTGGCATGTAGATATTAATGTCATCAACTAATGAGGATTAAACATAGAAAACTGGTTATGCTCTTACAGGAGTGGTTTTCAAACTTTACCATTATATAGAGAGATTCTTGGAACACAGATTTGTGGGCTCCACCCCAGTTTCTGATTCAGTCCCGCTTTGAATAAGGATCAGAGTTAGCATTCTAAGCAATTTCCTAGTTATGCAGTTGCTGCTTTTTTAGAGACCATATTTTGGCAAGTCCTGCAGTTGTCTGGACTTCTGGTTTCAGTGGAATCACAGGCATTTTTCAAGCTCCAGTCACTCCGTACCTTCCTCCTCCAACAAGTGAGCAAACAAATGGAATAAAATTTCAGACACTAATAGGTAATTTTACTATGTGGTTATAGAGGTAACACCAACAGTGAATCATATGGTCCACAGCTGAGAGGAATTAAAATAGAAAGGTATTTTTGTTCCCCTTTTCTCTTTCCTTTAGCATTACTCTGGGTGGGGATTGTAGCCTTAATGTATTAGTACATCTTGTCCTTCATTTGGGTATCTAAAGAGATGATAAATCCATGGTCTGTCTTCCTTCCTTCCTTCCTTCCTTCCTTCCTTCCTTCCTTCTTCTTTCTTTCTTTCTTTCTTTCTTTCTTTCTTTCTTTCTTTCTTTCTTTCTTTCTTTCTTTCTTTAAGATACTTCATTGTCTAATTTGTTCTAGAGTGATTATTTTTCTACTTCTCAAATCTGTTTTTTATTTAAAGTGTATAGCCATTAGTGTTTGTTCTTTCATAGGTGTTTTAAAATAATTCAATGAGTTCTCCATATTTTCTGTGGACTGGGTATAGAGAGCTGATTAATCTCTTGCATGGGATATTGGTTGTATTTCATAGTTTTATTGGTTACATTTAAAAGATTCTACGTGATTTTATTCATGTGATCCCGCAAATCCTAGGTACATACTTGACATATATAATCTGAAGAGGTCAGCATAGAAATTTTGAGATATTGGGGATCCTAGGTGGCTTAGTAGGTTGAGTGTCCGACTTCAGCTCAGGTCATGATCTCACGGTCCGTGAGTCTGAACCTCGCATCTGGCTCTGTGCTGAAAACTCAGAGCCTGGAGCCTGCTTCAGATTCTAAGTCTCCTTCTCTCTTTTTCTGCCCTTCCCTTTCTCATTCTCTATCTCTCTATCAAAAGTAAATAAATATTAAAATAAAAAAAAGAAATTTTGGGATATTGCAGACACAGAAAGGATCACTCTCTGGTGGAATTTTGCCTGGAGAAAGTTACAAATTCTATCCACATATCATATTCTTTGAAAACTGGGTAATGAGACTTATCCCTTTTTTCCTGTTTTCATCATTAAATGATATGACAATATTATTGGCCTCATAAAATGATATGCAGAATAAAATATAAAACAGTTATAAAGACTAGAACATAACTGATAGTCAAAATTTTAAAGATCATTGTTATTAGTTGAATATTAGTTTCCCTCTAGTGTTATTTTTGATAATAGTTTCTGCCTTATTCTCTTTATCAGTTGTTTTTTGTTTTTGTTTCTATTTTTGTTTTTGTTTTTTTTTACTAGACTCTTTCAAAGTTTCAGTTCCTATTTGTAGACTTACAGTTTACTGAATACTTATTAAACTCTAGACACTGTGCCAAAATCTTCACTTACTACATGTGATTTACTATTCACAGCAATCTTGGGTGCAATAATATTATCCCAATTTACAAATGCAGGTAATAAGATTTAGGGAATTCTTATATTATAATAACATTAAGAAAAAACTTTATATACACAATTTCATTTAGAGGTAGGATAAAATAAATTTTAAAAACATGGACACTGGGCTTTAAAGAGATGGAGTAGACTACTTTTTCTTATTTCTCTTGCTAAACATGGCTAAAAACTTGAGATATCATATATCATATATGTTTTATATGATATATAAAACAAATATAAATAAATAACATAATTTACACTGAGAAAGGTGGAAATAAGATGAAAGACAGGCTAGAGACCTTAGGATGTAAGAAACAAAATGGTAACAGGTTCTTTAAATTTTATTTTTATCTTACATATCTTTTCTGATAGAAGAGCAACCTGAAAATACCAAAGAGTCCAGATAATAAAAAGCCATAAGAAAAATCTATTGTGCTAACCAAAGGACCAGTAATGTGGCTACCTAGCAAGATGGGAAAGTTTTAGGAAATAACCACTCTATTCCATCTAAATAACTAGAGAAGACTATGGTCTCATTCACAGATACCTCAGCAAAGACTGAATAGGAAGCCTAGACTTCTATCCTTTCTATAATCAAAGATAGCACCCCAAACCCCAGTCGGCAAAGAAGGCTGAGTGAGGAATCAAAATTTTATCCTTATCAAGTGGTAACCTTGTATGGTGTCCTCACCTTGTATGGTGTCCATGGAAACCACTTGGGAAGCCTGAATTTCCACTACTATTTGGCAGTAATGAGATACTCTTCCCTCTCCCTAAGGGGATGATGTCAGAAGAGGCCTAGTAGAGAATCAGGACTATCACCACCAGCCAGCGGTAAGGGGACTCCTCCCACCACAGTGTCAAAGGAAACCAAACTGGGACCATGGTCCCCCTGCAGTAATGAGACAGTGATGATGTCCCTGCTAAGTTTGTCAGAGAAGTTCTATTAAAAGAGAAGATTCAAATAAGATCCAGACACTCATAAAAGAATACCCCAATTTTTCAAATTTCACTACAAAATCATTGATCCTACCAAAACCATGAAAATGTCAACTGGAAATGAGAAAAGAAAATCAACAGATGCCAATACCGATAACTTCTTTGAATGACACAGAGAAAAGAAACAAAGAAATAAACCAAGTTAGAAACACCTGGGTCTATAGCAAATAATTTAGCACCTACTGTCATCAAGGTCTTCGAGGAAGATGGCTGGGGGTAGGTGATATTGAGGGTTGGGAGTAGGTGTTGCCAGAAAAATATTTAAATAAATAATGGTAGAAAATTTCCCTAATTTGTCAAAAAATATAGCCTGTAGATTCAAGAAGCTGATTGAGTCCTAAAGAAGAAATACCCAAAAAAATACATACTAAGGTACATTACCAAATGCCTAAACTCTACAAAGAAAAATCTTGAAAGTATCCAAAGAGAAATGAAATCTTACCTACCCAGAAGAAACAATTCAAATGACAATTGAGTTCTCATCAGAAACCATAGATTCAGAAGGAAGGACAGAATAACTTTCAAGTGCTAAAGGAAAAGAGACGTCAAACCAGAATTTTGTATCTACTAAAATATCATCCAAGAAAGAAGGGGGAATTAATAAATTCTCAGATGAAGGAAAAGTAATTTGTTACCAGGAGATCTAATCTAAATGAATGGCCAAAATAACTTTTCTAAATAGAAAAGAAATAGTAAAAGAAGAAATCTTGTCATATCGGAAAGGAAGACCAATGCCAAGAGCAAACATATGGATAAATAAAAGAGATTGTTCTTCTGTACTTGAGTTTACTATATAATGTTTGGCAATTTAAACAGATATTATAACATTCTCAGATGTGATTCTCCAAGTACGCAGAGAAAATATTTAAGACAATTATATTATAAATGGGAGATGATAAAGGAGAGGGAGACATAAAAGGAGGAAAGATTTCCCACACTTAACTTGATTGGTAAAATGTTGACACAGTAAACTGCGATAAGGTGTGTGTGTGTGTGTGTGTGTGTGTGTGTGTGTATACACACAACACAATGTGATAAGGTGTATATATATATATACACACACACAAACACACATGCACAATGTGATCTCTAGAACAACCATTTAATAATGTATACCAGAAAATATATTCAAAACCACTATAGACAAGTAAACATGAAATTCTAAAATATGTCTAAATAATCAACAGGAAGATAGGAAAAACAAAAATGAGAAACAAAAAACGGAACAAACAAAATCCATAAATGACTGAATTAATTTCTAACATCAATAATGCCATTAAATGTAATTAGTCTAAATGCACCAATTAAAAAACAAATTGGCAGGTTGATAAAAATAATCAGTGCTCCCATATCCACTTTCTACAAGAAATTCACCTCAAATACAACAATCTCAAGGGTATGGTGCTAAGTGAAAAAATCTCAAAGGTTATAAACTGACTAATTTTATACAACATTCTCAAAATGAAAAATTATAGAGACAGAGAACAGATTAATAGTTGTCAGGTGTTAGAGATGTTTCAGGGCAGAGTGTAAGTTTGAGTAAAAAGGAGTAATGCAAAAGAGATTTCCCTGGTGATAGGATATTACTCAAGTTTTATGTCAGTGATTGCTACAGGAATCTACACTCATGATAAAAATGATATGGTATACTTGTATGCATTACATAGACATACACATTATATCAAGGTAAATTTCCTGATTTTAGTATTTATTGTAGTTACATAAGACGTGAGCATGCAGGAAACTGAATGAATGCATCTCTCTCTACTAATATTACAAAGTCTTATGAATCTACAGATCTTCCCCTAAAATTAAATAGAGGACCACGTGAAAAAAATGAAGGATAAAAATGATATAATCATCTCAATAGATGCCGGAAAAGGACTTGACAAAATTCAGCATCCATTTATATAAACTCTCAACACACTGGGCGTAGAGAGAGAATATAACTCAACATAATAAAGACCATATATGACAAACCTACTAATAATATCATACTCAACAGTGAAAAGCTGAAAGTTTTTTTTCTAAAATCAGGAATAAAACAAGGATGCCTCTTCCTGTCACTTGTATTCAACATATTAGTCCAAGCCAGAGAAATTAGGCAATAAATAGAAATAAAATGCATCCAAATTGTAAAGGATAAAATAAGACAGTCTTTGTTTCCAGATGTCATGAAATGATATATAAAATGCCCTAAAGACACCATGAAAAACTGTTAGGACTAAATTTATTTATTTGGATCTAACAGCTTATGTTAAAATTGCAAGATAAAAAATCATTATACAAAGTTAGTTATATTTCTATACAATACTAATGAGCTATCAAAAAAGAAATTAAGAAAACAATGTCATTTACTATTGCATCAAAACCCCCCAAATACTAGACATGAGCTAATGAAGGCATTGAAAGACCTATAGACTGAGGACTATAACACTGATGAAAGAAATTTAAGACAAAAAACAGAAAGATAGTCCGTACTTATGGATTGAAAGAATTCATATTGTCAAAATGTTCATACTACAGTAAGTAACCTACAGATTCAATATAATCTTTATCAAAATCCCAAAGCATTTTTCAATGAAATAAGATAAATGATTCTAAAATTTGTATGGAACCACAAAGGATAAAGAATAGCCACCCTACCAAAGAAAAATAAAGCTAGAGATATCTGACTTCCTGATTTCAGGCTATATTACAGAGCTATGGTAATCAAAACAGTATTTTATTGGCATAAAAATAGACACATAAATCAATGGAACAGAATAGAGAACGCAAAAATAAACCAACACGAATATGGTTAGTTATTTACCACAAAGGAATCAAGAATATACAAAGGGAAGAAGAAAAGTCTCTCCAACAAAAAGTTCTGATATAAATTGTACAGTCACAGGCAAAAGAATGAAACTGGACTGTATCTAACACCCTAAATAAAAACTAACTCAAAATGGATTAAAGACTTGAATGTAAGACCTGAGACCAGGTCTAAAATTCCTAGAAGAAAACATAGTAGGGTAAGTTCTTTGACATTGGTCTTGGTGATGGTTTTCTGGATTGGACACCAAAAGCAAATGCAACAAAAACAACAAGTGAGACTTCATTAAGCTGAAAAGCTTCTTCAGAGTAGTCTGAAACGACTACAGAATAAAAAAAAAAAAAAAACACTGGATAGGAAAAAGTATTTGGAAATCACATATAACAGGTTAATATCCAAAATATATAACGAACTCATACAACTTCATAGCAAAAACAATCTGCTTAAAAAATGTTTATAAGATCTGGATAGACATTTTTCAAAGAAGATGATCAACACATCCATGAAATGTGCTCAACATCAGTAATCATCAGGGAAATACAAATTAAAATCATAATGAGCTACCACCTCACATCTGTTAAAATGTCTTCCGTCAAAAAGACATGATATGTGGAGAAAAGGGAACCCTTGTGCACTGTTGCACAAGCGAATGTAAACTGCTGCAGCCATTATGGAAAACATTACGGAAAGTCCTCAAAAAGTTAAACATATAACTACCATATGATCCAGCAATTCCTCTTCTGGGTATTTATTCAGAAAAGAAAACACTAATTTGCATAGAAAAAGGTAACACCATGTCCAGTGAAGCATTATTTACCATGGCTAAGATGTGGAACAATTTAAGTGTTTATGGATGGAGGAATGGATAAAGAAAATGAGTCATATATATATATGTGTGTGTGTGTGTGTGTGTGTGTGTGTGTGTGTGTGTGTATGTGTATGCATGTGTCATATATATATGACACATTTATATGTGTATATATATATACATATATATGTGTGTATGATATTATTCAGACATAAAAAAGAATAAAATCTTAACCGTTTGCGACAACATGATTGGAGCTTGAGAGCATTTGCTAGTGAAATAAGTAGGAAAGAGAAAGGCAAGTACATATGACTTCATTTATATATGGAATCAAGAAACAAAAAAAAATAAGCTACCTACATTCGGAAAACAGATTTGTGGTTGTTAGAGGCAAGGGTAGGGAGTTTGGTACAATTGGTGAAGGGAGTCAAAAGGTACCAACTTCCAGTTATAAAATAAATAAATCATAGGGATGTGAGGTACAGAGTGGTGACTCTTAGTTAATATTGTTATGTCATGTTATGTATTTGAAAATTGTGAAGAGAGTAAATCTTAAAAATTCTCATCACAAGAAAAATATTTGTAACTATGTGTGGTGATGATGTTAACTATGCTATTGTGATCATTTTGTAATACATTCAAATATAGAATGGTTATGTTGTACATCTGAAGCTAGTATAATGTTGTGTGTCAATAATACCTCAATAAAAATAACTAATCGATACCGTAAAGATAAAACACTGAAGAAAGTTGTTTGTAACACAAATAAATGACAAAGAATTGATACCTATGATGCAAATGTAAAACTTCTGTGAGTCAAAAAACCTAATAGACAAATGAAAAAAAAAATCTACCAGTAGATATTTCACAAATCAGAACAATCTAAATAGTCATAAATATATAAAAAACCCTCCACTGAATTAGTAATCAAATAAGTTGAACCTGAAAACAAAAATTTTTAAATATATTTTGAGGCACCCAGGTGGCTCAGTAGGTTGATCATCTGACCTCGCTCAGGTCATGATCTCGTAGTTTGTGAATTCCAGCCCCGCATCGGGCTCTGTGCTGACAGCTCAGAGCCTGGAGCCTGCTTCAGATTCTGGGTCTCCCTCTTTCTCTGCCCCTCCCCAACTCGCATTCTGTCTCTCTCTCTCTCTCTCAAAAATTAATAAACATAAAAAAATTCTAACAATTTCAGGTGTTAGAGGGAATGTGCAGTAATGAGAACTGCCCATACATTGTCAGTGGCAGTATAAATTGGAGCAACCATTTTGAAAGAGTGATATTGTCCAGTAAAGATGAACATATGCTAACTTTGTTGCCCAGCAATTTCATTCTTAGGTTTTGCCCTTGAAAAACGCTTGCCTTTATGTCCCAGTCTATATCTGTCTATATCTTTCTATCTATCTATCTATCTATATATGTATATATATATATTCCTAACAACTATGATATTCATGATAGTGAAACGTGTTTAAGAGTTTAAATGCTCGTTAACTATAGATTGGATAAATTAGTGATAGTATATTCATCGAGCATAATATAACACAGTGATGAGAACAAGTGAGTGTGTAGGGCCACATGTGATAATCATATGAATCTTGCCCTCCGATACTAAGTGAACATTACAAGACAGAGTAATTAGTATGATATTTTATTTGGGCAAATTTTAAAAGCCTAATACCCTAAACTATATATTAAGTGACATCCGACAGTTGCAATTTTACGTATTGAACCTAATACAAAAAGCAGTAAACCTCTAAAGAAACCGAGGGAATCTTTATTATAAATGTTGGTATAATGTTACCTCTGGGGTGGAGAAAGGCTGATACAGAGCAGGCTGTGTTTGCGACCTGTGCAGTTTCATAGGGTCCTATGTTCAAACGAGCCCCACATTCTGTAATGATATGCTATTGGCATCTTGAAATTCACTGCAATTTTTGAATAAGGGAATGCAAATTTTCATTTTCCACCGTGCTCCGTAAATCATGTAGCCATTCCTGGGAAGACACATTTATGGAAAAGCATGGCAAAGGTTTTTTGACATATTGACAATATTCCATTTTCTTCCCTGAGTAATGGATCCTCAAGTATTTCTCATTTACTTATGTATACATGCTACTTATAATAATTTTTGAATAAAAAAGAAAGATGGTTAGCATTATATTATGCGGAAATTTCAATATTTATTTATAGTGATGCTTTATATACATTGCAAGCAATCTTTGGCTAGTTTACTAAAAGGAAAACACTATCATAATGAACCAATTTCTAATGGGACTAAGAAATCATTTTTTTTCTCTTTGAAATTTATCTTGTCCCAACCATTCATTGATTATTTGTTACATAATTACTATACAAAAGAGCATTAATTGTGACCTGACAAATATTTATTTGCTTTTGTTTTTTTCCCCTTACTCCCAACTGAAATGTAAGTTTCATGAGATGATAGAATTGATCTGTTTGGTTTACGTCTGCATTCCCAGAACATAGATTAGTTGCTGACATATACTATGGACAAAATAATTATTTGCTAAAAATATAAAACACAAATCAAGAAAGAATAGATACTAAGAAAGTAGAGTATTCTCTATATATAGACAGCTGTTTGGAGGGGTATGTAAGAGAGGCATAGAAAGGGACAGCAACTGGAAAGGAAGTGGAGGTGAAAGGGTTTGAATAGAAATGAGCAGGAAAGAGCATTTTGTCTTTGAGAGTCTCTTATGTTTTGTCTCCTTCCCTCTCTGTGTCTTTTTTCTTTTCCCCTCTTCCCCTCCCGCCTGGTTTTCTGTTAAGTCTCCCAAAGTCCACCTATGTGTGGAAACATATGGTATCTGTCTTTTTTGACTGACTTATTTCATCATAATACCCTTCAGTTCCCTCCATGTTGCTACACATGGCCAGATTTCATTCTTTCTCATTGCCACATAGTATTCCATTGTATATATATATACTACCTCTTCTTTTTCCATTCGTCAGTTGATGGACACTTAGTCTCTTTCCATGATTTGGCTATTATCGAAAGTGCTGCTATAAACATTGGGGTACACATGCCCCTATGCATCAGCGCCCTGTGTCTCTTGGGTAGATTCCTAGCAGTGCTATTGTTGGGTTATAGGGTAAATCTATTTTTATTTTTTTGAGGAACCTCCATACGTTTTTCCAGAGTGGCTGCACCAGTTTGCATTCCCACCAACAGTGTAGGAGGGTGCCTGCTTCTCCACATCTCCGCCAGCATCTATAGTTTCCTGATTTATTCATTTTAGCCACTCTAACCTGTGTGAGGTGGTATCTCAATGTGGTTTTGACTTGTATTTCCCTGATGATGAGTGACATTGAGCATCATTTCATGTGTCTGTTGGCCATCTGAATGTCCTCTTTGGAGAAGTGTCTATTCATATCTTCCACCCATTTCTTCACTGGATTATTTGTTTTTCGGGTGTGGAGTTTGGTAAGTTCTTTATAGATTTCAGATACTAGTCCTTTATTCGATATGTCATTTGCAATTATCCTTTCCCATTCTGTCAATTGTCTATTAGTTTTGTTGGTTGTTTCCTTTGCCGTACAGAAGCTTTTTATCTTGAGGAGATCCCATTAGTTCATTTTTGCTTTTAATTTCCTTGCCTTTGGAGATGTGCTGCATAGGATATTGCTGCGGCTAGTTCAAAAAGGTTTTTTCCTGCTTTCTCCTCTAGGATTCTGATGGTTTCCTGTCTCACATTCAGGTCCTTCATCCATTTAGAGTTTATTTTTGTGAATGGTATAAGGAAGTGGTCTAGTTTCATTCTTCTGCATGTTGCTGTCCAGTTCTCCCAGCACCATTTGTTAAAGAGGCTGTCTTTTTTCCACCGGGTACTCTTTCCCGCTTTGTCAAAGATTAGTTGGCCATATGCTTGTGGGTCCATTTCTGGGTTCTCTATTCTATTCCATTGGTCTATGTGTCTGTTTTGTGCCAATACCATGCTGTCTTCATTATTACCACTTTGTAGTAGAGGTTAAAGTCTGGGAATGTGATGCCTCCCGCCTTGGTTTTCTTCTTCTTCAATATTACTTTGGTTATTTGGGGTCTTTTGTGGTTCCATACAAATTTTAGAATTGTTTGCTCTAGCTTTGAGAAGAATGCTGGTGCAATTTTGATTGGGATTGCATTGAATGTGTAGATTGCTTTGGGTAGTATTGCCATTTTGACGACATTTATTCTTCCAATCCATGAGCATGGGATGTTTTTCCATTTCCTTGTGTCTTCCTCAATTTCCTTCATAAGTTTTTTATAGTTTTCGGTGTAGAGATCTTTTACATCTTTGGTTAGGTTTATTCTTAGGTATTTTATGGTTTTTGGTGCAATTGTGAATGGGATTCACTTCTTTATCTCTCTTTCTATTGCTTCATTGTTGGTGTAAAGGAATGCAACTAATTTCTGTACATTGATTTTGTATCCTGCAACTTTGCCAAATTCATGAATTTGTTCTAGTAAGCTTTTGGTGGATTCTGTCAGGTTTTCTATGTGAAGTATCATGTCGTCTGAAAAAAATGAAAGTTTGACTTCATCCTTGCCTATACTGATGCCTTTTATTTTGCTTTATTGTCTGATTGTGAATGCTAGGACCTCCAACTCTATGTTAAATAGCAGTGGTGAGAGTGGACACCCCTGTCGTGTTCCTGATCTCAGAGGGAAGGCTCTCAGTTTTTCCCCATTGAGGATGATGTTAGCTGTGGGCTTTTCATAAATGGCTTTTATGATGCCTTAGTATGTTCCTTTAATCCTGACTTTCTTGAGAGCTTTTATTAAGAAGGGATGCTGTATCTTGTCAAATGCTTTCTCTGCATCTATTGACAGGATCATATAGTTCTTTTCTTTTCTTTCTTAATGTGATGTATCACATTGATTGATTTGCGAATGTTGAACCAGACCTGCAACCCAGGTATGAATCCTACTTGATCACGGTGAATAATTCTTTTTATATGCTGTTGGATTCTATTTGCTAATATTTTGTTAACAATTTTTGCATCCATATTCATCAAGGATATTGGCTTGTAGTTCTCTTTTTTTGCTGGGTCTCTATCTGGTTTGGGAATCAAAGTGCTGCTGGCTTCATAGAATGAGTCTGGGAGTTTTCCTTCCATTTCAATTTTTGGAACAGCTTGAGGAGGATAGGTATTAACTCTGTTTTAAATGTCTGGTAAAATTCCCCAGGGAAGCCTTCTGGTCCTGGACTTTTATTTGCTGAGGAGTGAGGGGGGGTGTGGGAGGGGGGAGAGTGGGTGGCGGGCACGGAGGAAGGCACTTAGTGGGATGAGCACTGGGTGTTATATGGAAACCAACAATGAATTATTAAAGATTAAAAAAGAAAAGAAAAGAAAAGAAAAGGAGATTAGGACACCAGGGATGCAGGTGCTCAGAGGAAAGACCATGTGAAGAGGCAGCAGAAAGATGACCTCAGGGGAAATCAATCTTGCTGGCACCTTGATCTTAGACGCCCAGACTACAGAAATAGAAATTTCTGGAGAAATTAAATTGCTGTTTCTTAAGCTACCCAGTTTATGGCTTTTGTTATGGTGGCCATCACAAACTAATGCACATGTTAATGCTCTTTTTCACTGGGTTGCTTCATAAAGCTGTGTCCAAGCTATAAGTACTCTAGGGGCATCTGGGTGGCTCAGTAGGTTAAGTGTCCAACTTCAACTCAGGTCATGATCTCATGGTCCGTGAGTTCGAGCCCCACGTTGGGCTCTGTGTGTCTCCATCTCTCTCTCTCTGCCCCTCCTCCACACTCTCAAAAATAATAAACTTAAAAAAATTATAAGTACTCTATAACCCAACAGTATGATTGGGTTGTGTTGTATTGTGCACCATTTCTGTATATTTGACCTTGTGATAGAATAGTAAGAAATACTTTAATAAGAATTTTACAATTCAGAAAAAAAAGAAAAAAGAGAATTTTGGTTGCCAAGATATGATTCTTCAGAGAGGGGAAATTTGAAAACTAAGAGAGAGACTGGATAATTGCAGAAACAAAGTCTTTGAGTAGATAAGAAGAGATGAATTTGATTATGGTGGTGTTGGGGGGAAGATTGTTCTTAGACACATGCAAAAAATATTTGTCCATTGACACAGGAACCAAATCAGATATAGTTCATCAACTCATCAACTCATTTTGTGAATGAACGATTGCCATGTCCAAAATAACACTACCCCATGTTCACCCTTCTGTTGAGCCTGGGTTTCCTCTGCAACTTAGGTACCTCAGTAATAAATAAATGGTCCCCATTGCCCATAGCTTCTACCAACACCTTGTCCTTCCATTTTATCTACCCTGTGGAATTCTCTGCATCAGTCTATTTGATTTTTCCCCTATACCCAGGTCATCAAAGATTGTTGAAGAAAATATATCACTGAAGATGATCTACAGCCTTAGTTGAATTTGAGACTCTTCCTAATGCTACAATTTATCTTCTTTGCTTTTACTGTGTTAGCTTTTTCTGGAGTTCGTCATTCTTCTCGAAAACTTGATCTACAATCTTTTCTTTTGATCTAACTAGAACTCTTTGCCCCTTATTTCTCTAACTAATTAAGGATTTTAGTGACAAAGTCACATGACTTCCTTTTTCAACCCCCACACATACATCTCTTTTTGCATTTATGCTTTTCTTCAGCATCAGAGGAGCTAATTCCTCCAACTTTACTTTGGATTCCAATAATGAGATCTCCAAGCCCTGCTGCTCCTGTTAAATATTCAAAGATTTTAAGAGGTTGTTAAACTGTTGGTAGCTTGGAAATGTCCATAGTGGGAATACTTATACGATTCAAATCAGCAAAAGATAAAGATTGGGGTCTTTTTTTTCTTTTAAGAGCCACTTTACTAGCACACCAGTGGTGATTTCTCTTTAGTATATAAACATGATAAAATATCTATTATGTTTAAGAAATAATTCTTTCTTAAATTCTGTATCACTTTTAAGCTACAAATCTCTCCCCTCTTCACAGCCCAATTTCTTCTGACTAGTCTCCACTGACTTTTTCTAATTTTTTATATTCAATTCATTCCTTAAGCGATTGAATATTGGCATAACTGATTATTAACATACCATTCCATTTGCTAAAGTAGCTAATGGTCTCTGTAGTGCCAAATCATATGCAGAGATAAAACAGATGGGACTTATTAATGAGATGTAGAGAGCTATGGTACTATCCATTAGATACCTTCACTGGAAATTTACCCTTTTTCTTTTGTAATTAAGAAGTAATTTGTGGAATATACTTTGTGATTACGTAAATGCATGTTCCTCATAAATCTTTCACTGTCTAGATTTGGAATTTCTTAATGATTCTTGCCTAAATCAGTTATAATTTTGAGGTTTGAAAAATGATGATGTTCTAACTCCAACGTTTGTTCAATCTGTATTGGTTGAAATATCTTTGTCCTATTTCCTTATAGTGTACATTGCTACTAGACCTTTTAAGGAACAGATTTGGAATTCATGCCTTTATACTAATAATTCCTATTCCTATGCCATTGACAAATTTCTTTTATGAGTTTCACCATTTCACCTTCTTTCTGTCTTTTCCATAATGAGAACCTGGCTTTTAACAATGTGAAGGACTATATTTCTTTTTATAATCTTACAGTGTACATGATATAGTTTCAGAATTGCTATACCGACAACACTATAAAAATCCCTACCTGTTAGTAAAATTGTATGTTTTTAGCATTGTTTGTCTTTAGACTGAAGGAAGAAGTCAAAATTTATCTTCAAATGTTACATAAATTAGTATTATTTTTTTCTCTCAATGTGGTTATATTATTCATTTGAAATACAATTGTATTCATGTTTCTAATCTATGTTACAGTATTCCTCCATCTTTTAAAATTCAGTTTTATATTTTGAACATGCAGGGCATTAACATAATTGCAAAGTTAGGTCTATACCAGAAGATATATTCAGACAAATATAACTTCTTTTCTACCCATTTCGTTTTATTTCCCTACCCCCACACCTGTTGTGGGGATAGGAAAACCTGTTTGTCTAGACAAACAGGTTTGATTAGCTTCAAGGTTATCCTTCCTATGTTTCTCTTTGCAAAATTAAACAGACCCATGAACAGATATATTTTCTGTCTTCTCTTTATTTGGAAAAGTGGAATATGTGTAGATATTCACATACGATATTTTTCTGTATTTTATTTTTCTCCAAGTAATATCTTATCAAAAAATCATTTATCAGTTCACAGATTTTTTAATATCCTTAAGTTTTTAATGTCTTTTTAAGGACAGCTGGTATTTTTGCTACCTTGATCACCTTTATATTTATCTGATATTTAGTGTCCTTAATCTCTTCTTTTTCTTAACTTTTTTAAGTTTTATTAAAAATTCTTTTAAATGTATATTTCAGTTTTGAGAAAGAGAGAGAGAGAGAGCAAGCGGTGGAAAGGCAGAGAGAGAGGAAGACACAATCTCAAGCAGGCTCCAGGCTCTGAGTTGTCAGCACAGAGTCTGACATGGGGTTCGAACTCATGAACCAAGAGATCATGACCTGAGCTGAAGTCAGACACTTAACTGACTGAGCTACCCAGGTACCCCTCTAATCTTTTTTTTTTTTTAAGTTTATTTATTTATTTTGAGAAAGAGAGAGAGAACATAGGAGAGGAACAGAGACAGAATCCCAAGCAGGCTCCACACTGGAGACAGAGTCTGACATGGGGCTCAAACTTATGAACTGCCTTTCTCACCCCTTTTTAAAATTTTCATTTATTTTATTTTGTCATTCTATTTAAGTTACTCTACTAGCTCAGTTCCAAACACTGTATTAATCTGTAGCTTATCTATAATTAAATATATTCAATGCTCAACCACAATTATTTTGCTCAAGTCTCTTTCATATGTCTCTTAGTTGAATGAAGATCATTCAGACTTTTCAAGAAAGATTCTGCAGTAAAACAGGTCTTGAAATTTTGCATATTTAAACTTTTTCTATAGTCCTGATGTGTACTAGATATACACAATGCTTGTCTCACACTTTTTTTTCTCTCTGAGTTTCTTGAACATGCTGGTTTCATTCTAATTTTTGAGAATGTTGGTTTTAAAATTATGTCTTATATACTATTATAAAATATTTTATCATTTCTTTTTAGAGAGGTGAAGAATTTTTTCTCTGTCTTTAAAGTCTAACTTTATTATAAGATATGTCTTGATGGATCCTTTCAATATGTAAATTTTATTTTTCTCTATTTTTGAGAAACCTTTTTAATTGTAGCTTTTACATTCTAGTTTCTTTTGTTTGTTTTCTCTTTCTGCTTTAATGGTTCCAATTATATGTCTGATCTTCTCTGCCTGACTTCTTATTCAATTATTTTCTCTTTAACTCTTTTAATTTATTTCCTTATTTCACTTTTTTTTCTCTCTTCAATAGTCACCATCCTTTCTTCAATGACCTTTAGTAAAATTTTACTCAAATATATTCTGCTTTGTACATCTTGTATTTTATTCTTTAGTACTGGTATAGTTTTGTCCTTTTTTTAAAAAAATTGTTGACCTTAGTTTGAGAAAATCACATTTCATTTATCTCTATTTTTGTTAGTTTCTGGCCTTAGTTTTGGAATATCTAATTCCAGTTCTTTCCCCTCATATTTACGGTTTTGAAAATTACATTCAATTTTGTGTGGAGGCTGTGTTATAGTTTTCTTCCGATCATAGTTGGTTTTGTTGAATGGATTTTCATTAACTGAAAAAGTACCACCTTCTCTCAATTTCCTTCTACCCCAAAATTGATACCTCTCTGAGAATGCTGCATCATTCTTCACATTTTTATTTCATTTTTTATAGTCAATGTTGTGGTTACCAAGTCCCACACATGTATTCAGTATTTTAGCAGTTAGAGATAAACTTTGTCTTTCTGGAGGTGTTTTTATATTTGCTTCAGTTGTGCTGTTATCCTAAGGTCAAGTGGAAGCTCCTACATGAAAACTTTAAATCAATAGTGTGGAAAATTTTTTTTTATCAAAAAACAGAACAAAACAAAACAAAACCTGACTCTGCTACACCAACATTTGCTCCATAAGATATGTAAATTCCATGTGTGTGTGTGTTTATCACTACTTATGTATCAGTCACTGCACTGGACCTGGTAGACAAATTCATAAACTATTAATCCAGTTTAGGTAGAATATCAACTATAAGTATATGAGCAGGGAAAAATAAAAATGGACTAGAAGTTCAAGATAAGTAAATTCATGACCTTGAGCTTTACAATCAAGCTCTACCTACTTAAGTGCAACAGGATATTGGGGCACTAGGGTGGCTCTGTCTGTGAAGTGTCCGACATAGGCTCATGTCATGATATCCCAGTTCATGGGTTCGAGCCCCACGTTGGGCTCTGTGCTGACAGCTCAGAGCCTGGAGCCTGGTCAATATATATATATGTATATCAATAGGAAAGGCCGAGCCTTTCACATCACTTTAAGTTTGGGGGCCCAAATAGGGTAGATAATTTTACATAAACGATGAGAATGGGATACTTTAAAAGTAGCTTGGACTCTTCTGATATTCTTTACTCTTTTACATGTAATTTCTGATCTTTATACAACTGCTCCAAATTCCTGGATGAATTAAAGTAACATAAGCTGTATGCACTTTATAATAATTAAGGATATTGGACTGTTATAAACACATATGCAGACAAAAATTAGTTACATGAAAAATAAAATGAGTTTAAGGATAAAAAGAGAAAACAAGTAGGCATTACTTAGCACAAAAACTTAACATAGAATCAGATAGACTCATACTGGTTCAGCTAAATATGGAGCATATGTTATTAGTGACCAAATGAGTTATTGAAACAGATAATATACAGAAAACTTTGGCTTATTTCTGAAGTATTAATGCAATTCAAATTTATCTCCCCATTTTCCCTCCTTAGAAGCAGAAGTAAAAGAGCTTAATGATTGATTTTTGGACACTCTATTGAAGGGATTTGTCTCCTTCCACCTCTTCTTCTTCCATCAAAACCTTAAGAACCTAAATAAAATAAAACAAAATCTCCAAAGCCCTTTCTCTTCGAATAAAAATCAAAACAAAAAATAGAAAAAAAAATGATTCTAACCGGTGTCATTCTTGGAGTTGAACATTTCTAGTGCTTTTGGTCAAGTAAATCACAAACAAATTTAGCAACACACAGTGCACTTACATTTACACATTTATAAATTCTATCTCAGTAACTACATGTCAGTTTTTAAAAAGAAAATCTACATAATGCTAAAGAGTACCTTATTCACATACTGATGGATCTTACTGGCTTCGTTGTCATGGATACACACCTTTTGTTTGTTTGAGAGATCTGTAAAATGTATGCATTTGAATTCTTGCTTGCCATATCTGCAGTGATATTACAGATATTTCTCAGAAGTAAATAAAATTAAGCAACTGTGCAATTTATGATGAAAGAATAAACACATTTACCTGCATACATTTTAATAAATCAGTTCTTACTGTCATTTAAAATACAGGAAACTAAGTACTATATTATTCAAGGAGAAATGTGGTTTACAAGGCTCTGCTTTTGCCTTGTAAGATTATATTACATAGAATGTAGGAAATCATCAAACCTTGGAGAAAAAATAAGACACCATCCCTATTTAAAAATAATATTTATTCCTCTTGAGAGAGTGTTTTTTGTTGTGAAAACTCAACAATATAGGTATTTTACGCTCAAGATATCCAATGTCCTATTCTCACACTCATTCCCTTTCTGTTTTTCATGTGTCATAATAAAATCATCTTTATGTGTTAGTAGGTGTCATGAAAAAATATATATCACAATCTGCTAGTGTTAAAAGAGCAAAGCTTAAGGGTAGAGCTATACTTTTTTCCATCTAAAAGTCACTGACACAAAAGAAGAAAATGAACAAAGAACTATGAATGTATGCATTGGATGGGAGCTTCTGGAAGTTATATGTTAGTTTGTTCAAAAGCAAAAACCACAAAAAATTCTTAATGTCACCCCTATTGAGAGGTCAGTGCTGGTTTGGCAGTCACTCAGCCTTGATTTAAACATATGTATGTACTGAGAGAAAGTTCAAGCAACCCAGCATTGATGTGAGGTATTTCTGAAACAGAGGAAAGAATTTTTTAAGAATATTGTCATATTCTGCCATTATCTATTGCTCAGTTTGCACAAACAGCTTAATAACTTAAGCTAAGCGAACTAAAATTTGGACCCTGTAGAGGTGTATGATGATATGCATTTACTGTTTGCATTTAATTAACACTTCTACTATTTAACATATGGCAAAGCACCATTCAGCATGTCTTCCTGCAAATAATGATGCAAGGTGTGAAATGCCTTTAATCTATGGTTTAGTTGCCATTCTGTTTCCAGACATCAACTCTGCATTTCTTTACATTAAAAGGAGAACTTAAGTTCTGTGAAAAAATGAATAAGCATGGTAAAGAAACACTTGTTAAGGTTCTACTTATTTTAATGGAAATGAAAATTTAGGTTTTCTAATAAAAAAGGAACTAAAATTAACTCTATAAATACCAAACTGGTTAGAAGACTCCACTGCTCTTTTGATAAAGTGGATGAAGTTTTCATGGTTTTTGATGAATTTTGCTGATTGTAATAAAACTTACCGATCTTCTCTTCAGTGAAAATTATTTAGGGCAAGCATTTACTCTCCATAAATGTGATCTTATTCAATGAAGGGTTTATCCATCTGGAGAATTAAAACACCCATTAATAACAGTATTTACTGTAGTATTTGTCCCATGAATATGTTTAAATCACTAGATATGGGGTCTATGGATATATTTTTAGGAAAAGTTTCCACTCTATATTTTTCAGAAGCTGCAATTATGTAGGAAATGGGGAGATGTGTAGACATGGCTGGCTATTCCTTCAAGGCTTTGCATTCTATACAAAACAGTAATGCTTTAAGGTTTTAATGATACAGCTTATGAAGGGTGCTTTCTAACATTATTAGATACAATGAAATTGCTTCATTTAAGAAGAGGAAAGAAAATTAGCGTTATTTATTTATTTGTTTGTTTGTTTATTTGTTTATTTTATTATGGTAAGTGAATTCTTTTTTTTTTCTTTTCTTTTTTTTTTAATGATAAGTGTACTCTTGATCTCCATCCCTTATTTCACCCATCTGCCTCTCACCCTCCTCTGGTAACCACCAGTTTGTTCTCTATAGTTAAAAGTCTCTGGCTTGGTTTGTCCCTCTCTCTCTTTCCTTTGCTTGTTTAAGTTTCTTAAATTTCACATGAGTGAGATCATATGGTATTTGTCTTTCTCTTACTGACTTATTTCACTTAGCATTATACTGTCTAGGTCTACCCATGTTGATCCAAATGCCAGGATTTTGCATTTGATTGATAGATGTATCTGTCTCCATCTATCTATCATCTATCTATCTATCTTACCTTCTTTATCCGTTCACCAATCAATGACTCTTGAGCTATTCCATAGTTGGGCTACTGTAAATAACACTGCTTTAAACACAGGGGAGCATGTATCCCTCTGAATTAGTATTTTTGTATTTTTTGGGTAAATACCCAGTAGTGCAATTACTGGATAGTAGGGTAGTTCTATTTTTTAATTTTTGAGGAACTTCCATATTGTTTTCCACAGTGGTTGTACCAGTTTGCCTTCCCATGAACAGTGAACAAAGGCTCCTTTTTCTCCACTTTCTTGCCAACATTTGTCGTTTCTTGTGTTTTTAATTTTAGCCATTCTGACAGGTGTGTGGTGAAGATTCATTGAAGTTTTATTTTCATTTACTTGATTATGAGTGACATTGAGCATCTTTTCATGTATCTGCTGGTCATCTGCATGTCTTCTTTGGAAAAATATCTGTCAACGTCTTCTGCCCATTTTTAAATTGGATTATTTGTTTATTGGGTATTGAGTTGTATCAGTTCTTTATATATTTGAATAGTAATCATTTATCAGATATGTCATTTGCATATATTTTCTTCATTCTGTAGGATTGCCTTTTAATTTTGTTGGTTGTTTCCTTTGCCATGCAGAGATTTTTTATTTTGATGCAGTCCCAATAGTTTATTTTTGCTTTTATTTATCTTGTCTTAGGAGACACATCTAGAAAAAAGTTGCTATGGCCAATGTCAGAAACATTATTGCCTGTGCTCTTTTCAAGGATTTTTTGTAATTTTGAATCCTACATTTAGGTCTTTATTCTATTGAGTTTATTTTTGTGTATGGTGAAAGAAAGTGGTCCAATTTCATTCTTTAGCAAGTGACTGTCCAGTTTTCCCAATACTATTTGTTGAAGAGACTTTTTCCCATTTTATATTCATTCCTCCTTTATCAAAATTAATTGACCATATGATTGTTGGTTTATTTCTGGGTTTTCTATTCTTTTCTATTGATCTATGTGTCTATCTTTATGCCAGTATAATAGTGTTTTAATTACTACCCTTTTTTAACATAACTTGAAATCTGGAATTGTGATATCTCCAGTTTTGTTTTTCTTTTTCAAGATTTCTTTGGCTATTTGAGGTCTTTTGTGGCTCCAACAAAGTATAGAATTGTTTGTTCTGGTTCTGTGAAAAATGCTGTTGGTATTTTGACAGGGATTATATTAAATCTATAGATTGCTTTAGATATAGACATTTTAATAGTATTTGTTCTTCCAACCCATGGTCTTGTAATGTCTTTCCATTTCTTTGTGTTGTCTTAAATTTCTTTCACCATTGTTTTATGTTTTTCAGAATATAGGCCTTTCACCTCTTTGGTTAAGTTTGTTCCTAGATATTTTATTGGTTTTGGTGCAATTGTAAATGAGATTGTTTTCATAATTTCACTTTCTGCTGCTTCATTATTAGTGTATAGAAATGCAACAGATTTTTGCACATTGATTTTGTATACTGTGGCTTTACTGAATTCACTTATCAGTTCTAGTAATTATTTGGTGGAGTCTTTAGGGTTTTCTATGTATAGTATCATGTCATCTGCAAATAGTGAGAGTCTTACTTCTTCCTTACCAATTTGAATCCCTTTTATTTATTTTTGTTGTCTAATTGCCATGTCTAGGGCTTCCACTACTACATTGAATAAAAGAGGTAAGAATGGACATCCTGTCTTGTTATTGACTTTAGGGGAAAAGATCTAATATTTTCCCCATTGATGTAAGATATAAGTATAGCATCCATTTATGATAAAACCTTCTACAAAGGAGGTCTAGAGAGAATATACCTCAACATAATAACATGTTGTCTATAGTATTTCCTGATTTTTTCCTCATAGTTGATTTCTAGTTCCATATTTTGTGGTCATGGTATGACTTCAATTTTTTGAATCTGCTGAGACTTGATTTATTGACTATTATGTAACCTATTCTGGAGAATACTCTGTGTGACCTTGAAAAGAATGTATATCCTGCTATTCTATGTTGGAATGTTCCAAATTTGTCTATTAAATCCATCTGGTTCAGGGTGTCATTCAAAGCCACTGTTTCCTTGTTGGTTTTCGGTTTGGATGGTATGTCCATTGATGAAAGTATGGTGTTAAAGTCCCCTGCTATTATATTGGTATCAGTTAGTTCCTTTATGTTTGTTATTAACTATTTTATGTATTTGGGTGCTTCCATGTTGAGCCCATAAATATTTATAATGTTTATATCCCCTGGTTATATTGTCCCCTTTATTATTATCTCATATCATTCTTTTTCTCTTGTTACAATCTTAGTTTTAAAGTCTATTTTGTCCAATATAAGTATTGCTACTTCTGCTTCCTTTTGACATCAGTATGCGCATTAAAAGTTTCTCCATTACTTTCAATCTATAGATGTCATTAAGTCTGAAATTAGTCACTCGTAGGCAGTGTACAGATGGGTCTTGTTTTTTTAATTCATTCTGTCACCTTACGTCTTTTGAATGGAGCATTTAGTCCATTTACGTTCTAAGCAATTATTGATAGATATATATTTATTGCCATTCTCTTACTTGTTTTGTGGTTGTTTCTACAGATTTTCTCTGATACTTTATTCTCCTGCTATCTTTCATGGTTTGTTGACTTTCTTTAGTGACATACTTGGATTCCTTTCTCTTTATTCTTTGCATATTATTACTGGTTTTTGATTAGTGGTTACCATTAGGTTTGTATATATCATCTTTTGCATATAATAGTCTATATCGAGTTGATGGTCAATTAAATTTAAACCCATTCCTTACTCTCCTCATCGTGTTTTAGGGATATGGTGTCCTATTTTATATTTTTGATTTTGTGAATCCTCTGACTTTTACAGAAATATTTATTTTTACTGCTTTTTTTTTTTTTTTTTTTTTTTTACTTTCTATGCTCTCACTTATGGTCTTTCCTTTCCACTTAAAAAATCCCCTTTATTATTTCTTGTATGGCTGGTTTAGTGGTCATATTTTCCTTTAGTTTTTATTGTCTGAGAGACCCTTTATCTCTCCTTCTATTCTGAATGATAGTCTTGCTAGATAGAGTATTGTAGGTTGCAGATTCTCCCCTTTCAGAACTTTGAAGATATTATACCACCCCCTTCTGGCCTGCAGTTTTTGCCACCAACTTTTAAAATTTCATGCATTAAGTCCCGCTGGTTGTAAAAACTCATGAAGTTTGGCCCCTCTCACTTTCAAAGGAAAATATTGTGGGGATTCATCCTCCCTAGGGAGTTCATGGGCTCCCTAGTGTGAAAGTCCGCCTCTTGCCTTTCTCGGTGCCAGGTGCTCTCTTTCCACCGTGGATGGCTATAATCCATTTTGTTCCCAGACCACATCTTTGCCCTTCCTACCTTCTTCCATGTGGCCTCTTCTCTACTTTTAATAGTGGAATTTTGTCTGCAAGTCCGTGTGTCATTTTCTGGGTTATTTACACCGATGTGAGGAGTATCTAGTAGTATCTGTGAGAGAAGGTTAACTTAGGGTTCTCTGACTCCACCATTTTCCCAGCTGATCTCCTGGAAAACTGCTATTTCTAAAAGTTCTACCTGTAAATCAACTACTAATGGAAGTTGAAGCCTCCATTGCTGTCCAGTTTTTTCTGTTTCTCATTAGAAAATGTGACAAGTTTTCATGTGTATTTTGTAACCTCGCTTAATTTAAACTGAAACTTTAACTGAAAAATAGATTTAGTTAAAACCTATGCTCATGAACTTCTCATTAATAGATTTTTTTAAAACCAGAAAAGTCCCAGCAAGACAAGTATATAAAAACTTAACATAACTTGCTCAGGGTGTAGCACTTAGACGTAAATGAAATGTGGCTATGAGAGGGTGAAAGGAAAACTATAAAAAAAAAAAAAAGTCAGGTCAACTGGATGCATTGAGAAGATTCCATGATGTTTAAAATAAATATCAAATAAATATCAAATTGTTTTTATTAAAGTACACAACAATATCAAGTAATAAAATTTACCTGTATTTTTTATTCTACCTTAAAATTTCTTGAGTTTAGTTGACCCCAATATTACATTAGTTTCAAACTGTATATTTGATATATACAAAGTGATTCAATAAGTTATTCTGTGTTATAGCATATGTTGTGCTATGTTCACCACAAGTGTAGCCACCATCTGTCACCATACAATGTTATTACAATACTATTGACTGCATTCCTGAATTATAACTTGTGTTCCTTTGACTTACACATTCCATAACTAGAAGCCTGTGTCTCCCCCTCCCTGTCACCCATTTTGCCTATTCCTCCACTCCCTTTCTTCTGACAACCATTGGTTTGTTCTTTGTGTTTATGGGTCAGTTTCTACTTTTTGTTTATTTGTTTATTCATTTGTTTTTTAGATTACATATATAGGTAAAATCATATGGTACTTGTCTTTCTTTGACTTACTTCACTTAGCACAATGCCCTCTAGGTCCATCCATGTTGTCACAAATCAAAAGTTCTCATTCTTCTTTTATGACTGAGTAATATTCCACTGTGTGTGGGGGTATGTGTTGTGTATCTATATCACACATCTTCTTTATCCACTCGTCTAATTTAGTCAGCCTAGAAAAGAACCTAGAAGCTGTCATAATCTTACCTATTTGTACCATTCATTTCAATTACAGTTGATTCTCTGATTGCACTGAAATGCAAACAAGTAAATTTTTTATAAAAGTAAGTTTTAGAGATCTTCAGTAGAATCCTTATATTCAATAACCTTTGAAACATGAAGGTAGTAAAAGGATAAATGTAATCAGAATCAGAAGGTATTAATAAGCAATATTAGAGATGAGGGGATACTTACAGGTATGAAGGATTAAACAGACAATAAAAGAAATAACAATAATGCCAATGCATTCGAAATTTTAGAATGAATGGATTGTTTCTAGCAAATACAATTTATTAAAACCAACCTTGGAATAAACAGCCTTAGTTTTCATAGTTTTATTAGAAATCATACCAGTAATTAAACTCCCACGAATGACAAGTTAGCGCAGTTAGCATAAGGCCAAGTTCTATGAAATCTTCCAGGATATAATACGTCCAACTTTTCAGAAATAATTCCAAAGTTAAAAAATAAAGGGGCATTCTCCTTTCACTTTATGACAACAGAACACACTGATTGCCAAACCAGACAGTCATACTAGAGAAGAAAATTTTGGGTCAATATCATTCACAAACATTGATGCAAGAATATCAAATAAACTATCAACAAACCAAATCCAACTACATAAATGACTT
The DNA here is from genome assembly GCA_030068075.1 of Paguma larvata. Lineage (NCBI taxonomy): Eukaryota > Metazoa > Chordata > Mammalia > Carnivora > Viverridae > Paguma > Paguma larvata. Next base: position 58,927,367 of record CM057833.1, on the reverse strand, counting down.
TTTGTGATTTCTTCCAAGAATATAGGTTTATTTATTATTTTAAAAAATGGGATTAGCATTATTGACTATAATAATACATTAAAGGGCAAAATCATTTGATTACCTTAGCAAATGTAGTAGAGCCTTGGGTAAAATGCAAATCTTATTCATATCTATCATCTATCTATCTATCTATCTTCTATCTATTAATGATTCAGGGAAGCTACAATAAGTTGCAATAAAACAAGCAGCAATAAAACAAGAAAAAATTATCTCATCATATACAATATTAGGAGTGAAATATTGAACCGATTCCCTTTAACATCAAGAATACAAATATTTTCTAGTTATACTCCTCCATTTAAAAAAAGGTATGAAAATCAATGTTCATGCAATATGAAGTGTCCTGCAATATACAGTTCTGGAATGAAGTAGGACAATGTAAAGAAATATATGTAAGAATTACAGAAAATTACTTCAGATTATATAATTTTCTATGTTGATAATCCCCCAAAATATAGATATATTTTTAGAATCAGTAAGAAATTTTAACAAGTTGTCTAAATACACAATCAATATGTGCAATCAATTGTTGGAGACAAGATATGGCTTAATTTTTGTAGAAAATAAAAATAAAACAAGACGAAAATATGACTTCAGGGCCCATGGTCCTTTTTATGTATTATCTAGGTTACATAATATAGATAAGAAATTAAAGAAAACTTTACCATGATCAACAGACAACACTACCAACAGAAGGAAACTGTGAACAACCCAGTCAGTGGAATGAGCAGAAGAGTACTTCAAAACAGTTATAAATACGTTAAAGCAAATTCAGAAAAGGATGGATCTAACGGGCAAAGAGATTGGGAATTTTAGAGAGAAACTGATACTCTAATAAAGAACCAAATGGAATTTCAAGAACTGAAGAAAACAAAAAAACAAAAACAGACAAACAAACAAAAAACCAATGTCTTATATATGAAGTTTTCACTGGGTAGACTTCAGAGTTTATTGGACTCTAAGGTTCATTAAACTTGAAGACAGATCAATAGCAATCATCAAAATCAAAGTAGAGAGATAGAAAAAAAGATTGAAAAACAAAGTTAACCTAGTTGTAGTAGTATCCAATGGAACCTCTCAGTAGTTAAAATTAAAGATAAATTGAATTAATTTTGTGAAAAATGGGAAAAAATGAGTCGTCTTCACTATTCACTATTTAAAAATATCTCCATAATGAACAAATTAGAACACTGCTGGTGAGAGAAAATGAAAAGTCGATGTAGACAAGGGATTGATGTAGTGGACATTGGACACTGAATGTTTGAGGCTGGGTAGCATTTATGACCCTTTTCTCAGTAACTGTACCCCAACTTCCACTGATGCACTTCTTTTACTCATTCCCTTTTTTCTATTCCAGGAGTAGCATAGAAACTGGAGTTTGTTAATAATGAACATGTATGAAGTTCTTAGAATATTCCAGGAATATTCTGAGATTTAGATTACTCATAACATCACATTGTTCTAGGCACCTCTGAATGAACATGAGCGGCTATCTAAATTAAGCTTAACAGGGTAATCTCAGGGAGAGTGTTTTTACTTCCGATTTGCTTGAACTTTGCAAGAAAACAAAACAAAACAACCCTCCATCTGGTTGATAAGAGACCTCACATAGATCCTGAGAATGAGGAAAACACAATGGAATGCAAAACCTAAGGATGAGAAATAGTTCTGATGAAGTTTCTTCCCCCTTTTTTTAAAGTTTATTTATTTATTTTGAGAGGAGAGAGAGAGAAAGAAAGAGAAGACATGCAGGGAGAGTTGGAGAGGAGGAGAGACAGAATCCCAAGCAGGCTCAGCACCATCAGCGCAGAGCCCAGCATGGGGTTTGAACTCATGAATCATGAGATCATGACCTGAGTCAATCAAGAATTGGACACTCAATCAACAATGCTGCCCAGGCACCCCGGAATTCTAAACCGTATAGTTAGCCAGCATTTGCCATTACACAAATCATTGCATTACTTGTTTATTTAAACCAGCTGGAATTGAATTTTCTCTCCTTGCAAAGAAATAAGTCCTAACAGGTAAGGACAAAAGATAAATGTTATTCATTATAAATGACTTCGAGTCTCTTGATTAGTTGAGTTTTAGCACAGAATACAAGAGAGTTTGTGAAATTTCTGAATACAGTAAAACAGTGGATTGTGAGTAACTTGTTCTGCGAGTGTTCCACAAGATGAGCAAACATTTCTAATAAATTTTAACTTGATAATTAAGCAATGTCTTGGCGATTCGACTAGTACACAATGCCGAATGTCCTATGATCACAACTGAGCCAATGATTCTTTTTTTTCTCTCTCTCTCTCCCTCTCTCTTTCACTCTCTTTCTTTTTCTCTCTCTCACTATAGAATTGTGGGTGATCTTCTCCCATGCTCAGATGCTTGGTCTCAGGCCGTGGTGTTTGGCAGAAATAAGTGATTTTTCAGAATGTTGGAAGGTGCCCCAAACTGACACTAGTGTATTTTTTTGTCACTTGAAAGCGCTTATGGACAGTCTTTTGCTATTTCATACAAGAGTAAGCTTAGGAATGCTTTGCTTCCTTCTAGGTCAGGCTGCCTGCAGACATAGACCCATTCCTCTGCTACCTTATTGCCAGTTACATTAAATACAGTATATGACAAGAGTTTATTAACACTGTACTATAGTCAACATCTGTGTGAGCATATACAATAACCCCCATGCAGAAGACGGTTGCAAAGAAAGGTGGTAAGAAGAAAGAGATGATTATGGAAGTTAAGAAGGAAACCATGAAGAAGTATGAACGAGATATGCGAGTGGCCAAAATTGCAAGATTTTATGAGAAGTTTACATCTGCATCTTGTCTGCAGAGGAAGAGGAAAAAAGATGGAGGAAACCTTCACTTCAAATGAGATTAGGGAGATGTGGAAAATGTGGAAAACAGTGCAAAATTTTGTAGAGAAGCACCACCTGAATAAGGCTGTAACAGTGCAAGTTGTGAATCTGTTTAATGACAATGTCACTTTTCAGTGAAATCCTCAAAAGGAAGCGAAAACTAGTGTCATTGGATAGGTTCCTTGTTAAAGCTGCGTGAAAAGAAAAAGAGTCTATTGAGCCAAAAGATAGCAGTAACTCAGCTGGTGATAGTGAAAGTCATTCTTTACTGTAACCTCTCCTCTTTTATCCCCCTCACACCAGTCAGGAAGGTTTTCACAGGTAACTGCAGGCTAATTTGTTTATTTTTCTTTATATTTTGTATTTTCTTTATTATTTTGTATTATATTATAGTATTGTAATCATTTTCATATGGATGTTTTGGGGTTGTGGAATTCATCTGATTTTCCATTATTTGTTATAGGGAAATTCGCTTTGGTATACAAGTGCTTTGGATTACAAGCATGTTTCTGGAACAAATTATGCTTACAAACCAAGGTTTTACATTATTGGAAAATATTGCTAACTTTTAATTAAGAAAAAAGATTCATTTCAGAGATAAGCCATCTCTCTTTTAGTACATAAAGAATGTGAATACAATTCTCTTTCAATCATTGGTGTATGGACCAACTAGTTTCCTGGGTAATATTTCAACCATAATCATTGATAGTTGATTAGTTAAAAATCTAGGTTAGCGTCAAGATCACAACTAACATGACCTGATTTTAGCAACTCATGTTTCAGAAATTTAAGGCTTCCACTTATATACATGCAAAACTTGAATTAAAAAGCACACAACTTATAAACTCTGTGACATTATAGTTTTTATAACACAGTAGTTTTGACCTTTGGATAATATAGAAAATTCAGAGATAACATGATCTTATATTCTCAGCATGGCATGTGGGTGGAAACTCTCATTTCAACTTACAGTCACTGATAATGAGATATGTTTGATCTTTATGCTTGTTTTGTTGTGTTTTGTTTTAGTCTTTCATAAATATAAAATTGTTCAGTATTCATCTTGGAGATGCTATTTAAAATAATTGCAATTTCATATGCAAAAATCTCTTCTTTCATTATTAAATATAACATATTATTATTTAGTTCTGTTTGGTTTGGGGAAAATCATTAGTTCTATGTGTTATTAATAGTTCTATGTGTATTAGCTTATTCTTTTGAGAAGGTATCCTTCAATGACTTTTACCAATGTTTACTTAAAAATGTTGAAATCTGTTTCTTAAAACTTTTAAAAAATAATCTCAAGATTAAATCTTTTTTTAAATTATTTTTAATGTTTATTTATAGTTGAGACAGAGAGAGACAGAGCATGAGTGGGGGAGGGGCAGAGAGAGAGGGAAACACAGAATCCGAAGCAGGCTCCAGGCTCTGAGCTGTCAACACAGAGCCCGACATTGGGCTTGAACCCACAGACCGCAAGATCATGACCTGAGCGGAAGTCGGACGCTCAACCGACTGAGCCACCCAGACGCCCCAAGATTAAATCTTAAAGTCACTCTATAATCTTCCCTTTTTCAGATTTTCATATATATGTGATCATACAGTATTTAGCTTTTTGTGTATAGTTTATTTCACTTAGCATAATGTTTTCGAGACTAATCTATCTTGCTGAATGTATCGACAGGCATATTTGTTTTATTGTTGAATAGTATCCCATTACATGGATATGTCAGTGTTTGTTCATTTACTAGCTAATGACCATGTAAGTTTTTTCCAGTTGTGGGCGGTGATAAACAAAACTTCTATAGATATCATGCTTAAATATTTATATGGATACATGTAATTTTTTCATCTCCAGCAAATAGTAGGTATGGAATTCCCAAGTCATATGTTAAGATATATATTTTTTATTTTAAATGTCTAAACCAGAATTTTCGTTAGATCCAAACTTTGCAGTAATGATTTAAAGACTTTTTTTCAATTTCTTCTGGAGTTTTCAAATATTACCAAACCTTGGAAATGATCCCCTATTCTCCAGAAGGGTTTTCATTTCTCTATTCTACAAAACAAGGAGATAATTTATTTTCCCAAAGATCCACTGTTACATTTGTTTGTATACAGTATGGAGGCAGATTATTAAAATATTCTGACAATTTATGAGCAAATATAGATTTCCGATGTTATTCTTACCTGTGCAGAAAAATCTATATTATTGTGCCATTCTATGAGACAGCCAAGATCATTACCTGGAATACTGTGTCAGAGAAATATCTAGTAGAATGACAGCATATGTCCCCTTTTATGGATATCTGTCAACATTAATAGACCAAAAAGCCCACAACATTTTCTTCTGTGTGGAACATTGATCTTCTTTTTTGGAGTCATCTTTATCCTTTTTAGTCAGGGGATTTAACTCTGGCTCTAACCTAATCATTGAAATGAGTCATTTCTTATAGAAGCCCCAAGTTGAATTGAATTTCAAAATGTATTTGAGTCCCAAATGGTTTTAGCCTAATATGTATAGACTTACCTATTTTGGAAAAATACTGAAATATAACAAAATCAAATAGTATCCATAAGATACTATGTTAGCCCACTTCAGTTAACTTCTTTGATGGATTTTATTATTTTTCTCTGAATACCTTATGGCCAATGTATATTTTCCACGAGTATTGCAAAAAATTTTTTCCTCTCATAGTTATTTCAGGAACTGATTACTGGCTATAAAGCTGATTTACCTGATTATAGGTCTGAGGAGAATTCTTTTTGGAAAGCCTGAGAGGCATTATGTGCTGTCTACACATAGGGACGATGTGGTGATGGTGGTAGTGACTGTAACGGAGGAGGCGATGGTGCCTGTGATGCTGGTGGTAGGAAAGGGTAGTCAGTGAGGACAGAGGAGCCTCACCCAGCCATTTCCACATGGCTATTGCTGTAATGTTGGAAAGTCTCCCTGGGTAAAGCCAGGAGAATGTTGTGGAGTCTCAACAGCTTTAGTTTATTCATTCATATTCTAGAAATCTGAGAGAGAAGTAGACTATCTAATAACAATCTACATAGTCTTGCTGAATAGTATAAACAGTGTAACTCCCAGAAAAAGGGTCCAGACGCTGGCAGAACATTTTATTCAAAGGACAGCATAGTTATGTAGAATACACACAGAAGTGAAACCATATTAAAGGTTATGTCAACATGGAGGAAAAACATATTTTCACTAGAGGAAATTTAGAGAAATATAAACATCATTAAAAGGTGAATGATGACTTAGAAAGGAAAGGTTAACATAACCAAATTCTGTTCATTAAATTCCGTAGGAGAAAAAGAAAAGAAAGACAGCTTTGGTCTTTTAAATGCCCTTTTTATGTCCATTGATCACATTGAACTTGTCTTCTACATATCATAACGTGCTGCTTTAAAATACACACTCTAGAAACATATTGGCTCCTGTCCCCAGCAAGACATGTTGCCAAATGACATTTAATTTGTTTTCTAGATCTAAAGAAATACATTTGAACTGTATTTGCTTGTGCTCCAACTTGTTACAACCATTGAGGAACCATCACAGTAAAGATAAAGATTTCAAATACCTTTAACTGAAAGATTACACTTGGATTTTAGTAGTAAGTATCCTTTTTCCTGACCAATTATTGTCCACAAATGATAAAAAAAAGTACATAAAAATTTAGATAGATGCCACTGATGTAGAAGTCACTTCCTAATTGCACAGTCAGGAGGATCTCTAAGTTCTGATTTCCATTTGTCACAAATGTCACCCCTTTTATAAGTCCCAATGTCAGACATGCATTTGACTCTGAACATAGCACAAAGCTTAGCCCACTGACCTATGCCGCTTGCCAGTTACATTTAGTTTCAAGTCCTTAATTTGGCAGTAGAGGAAAAAATTCAACTCAACAATAAAGAAAATTAAAGATTTTAGACGAAATTCATTAGGAGGTAACAAACAGTGAGACTTTATCTTTGATCTCTTTCTGTCACTAAAATTGAGGTCTGAGAACCATATTCATGTGTCCCGGCACTGAAATATTAACAATTAAATAAGCATATACATGACTTGTTTCTTGTTCAAAACTTCAAGAATTTTATTTCCCAGTAAAGCCTCCACTAAAAGTGATTCTTTCACATTTTACTCAGCACCCACAAATAAAGTGCCATGAAGTAGAATAATGGGATATAAGGGTCAGACTGTGAAATATTAAGATTATTTAACAAAATTTACAATGAACTTATTTTATTTTCCTCCTTAATGTTTGTCTCAACTAACGAAGGGTTTTCCAACTTATGAGAGCATATGTTCTATTTCAGAATAGATGAGATTGTATTTCTCATATGACTGTAGTTTGCAATGAAGATAAATCCACAAGCAACTATGACAAAGTATCAGAATATGTAAAATTCTGCAAAATATATTTACAACATGAATTAAATATGGCCCACTTCAATTATGTTCAAGTCTTCAGCACATGGACTAGAGATTTATTTTATAATGAAAGGAGAAAATTATGAAAAAAAAAGAATAGAAAAGGTCATTTGTTATTAGTTATAGATTTTTTAAGTTTATTCCTTTATTTCGAGATAGAGAGAAAGCATGAGTCGGGGATGGGGGCAGAGAAAGAAGGAAAGAGAATCTCAAGCAGGCTCCGCACTGTCAGCATGGCCCAAAGCAGGGCTTAAACCCATGAACTGTGAGATGGTGACCTGAGCTGTTGTCGACCCTTAATCGACCAAGCCACCCAGGCACCCCTTTTTAATCATAGATTTAAGAAAAACTTGGAATGAGAATGTTATTATACTTAAGAGTTTAGTTTTGTCTACCAACTTAAAAACTTTAATTAATAGAGTTCATAGACTTACCACAATAAACAACAATGTCTCACCTAACTTATCAAAAATAAATAACAGTGTACTCCTGGTCTTACAAAACTTGGTCTCATATTTTATGACTTTTGCTTCGTCCTTTCTCTTTCTGTTCTTTCAAAGTCCTTTCTTATTTTTTCTTAATGTCAGCTGTTTTGCTTCCACAAAGTATAATATTTTCCCATTTCCTTTCCTTTGTTTAGTTACAGACACCATTCTGTCTCTTTCCTATTCCATTTCTCTTTAATGTTTAAGAACTTAGGAAATGGGAAAACTTCTGTACGGGCACAGATAGTAAATATTCTAGGCTTTGCAGTTAAAACAGTCTCTACAACTCATCAATTCTGCTATAGCCACATCAGGGTTTTTAAAAAGAATGTTTTAATATTTTATGTATAATTTTTAGGTTTATTCATTACAGCAGGCAGACCACTTACTATGTTACAGGCACCCAACCCAGTGTTGCAGCCTTCTTTGAGAAGGTGAAGTCTCTGATAAATTCTGATGGAAAAACAATTGTTAAGTGGTTAAACATGAAGGTAAATATCTCGTGCATGAGTTTTCCTTGGAAGCTGGAGATCAAAACCGACACCAGCCCAGGAGAGACCTATTTAAGCTTCATCTCTTCGGCGAGCTCCTCCTGCCGAACGTGGCCTTATAACTCATATATGTTTTCCCTACAGAGCCTCAGCAACGAGCAGACCATTTTTTTTAACATGGAAACACCACCTTCTAAGAGGAAAGCATCTATATACAATATGTAAACTAACAAATACGGCTGCATTAAACAAAACTTTATTTATAAACACAGCGAGGTAGATTTAGCCTGTTGACATTTGTTTGACCGTCCTTGACTTAGATAAAAATTTACCTTTTTAAAAGCCTTTCCTTTTTTTTTTTTTTTAATGGCCCCTTACCAAATTACTATCACTCGTTACCTGACTGTTTACAGATGGTACACTTTGTTTCAGGTGTGTGTTTTCCTTTTCTCTTTTCCACCCTTTTCCTTATACTCTTCATCTTTCCAAACCAGTTTTTGGAGATTCCTATTAACATACATTCAAGGTGTATATGCTTTCTCTCTTCAATGGAATTGTAAACGATTTCATGTAGGACCCTGGTTTTTCTCTTTATGAACCAGAACCAGCAATTACTTCTGTTTAGACTCCAGAAGCTTTCCTTTATAACAATTGACGCTACACAAATCAAAATGAGATATGTAGGGTTCTGTGGTATTGAGCAAGGTGGATGTCATCTGAATCCTGACTTTTAAGACAGATGACTTTCACCTAGCTCATGAACTCTCACATACTAGGTACAAGACAAATTACAAATCATTTAAAATATTTAAAAAGAGACTTTATTGGGAATTTATAGAGGTCATAGGTCAGCCAGAGAAGGCATGGATATTTCTGATTTTCTCATCATCTCGCAGAGAGAGTTTTTGGAGTCAGGGACCAAAAAGCCTGTGCTCTCAGGCAAAGACTTTTTTGTTTGAGTTTTTCTAATATTTCTCAATTCTTAATCAAATTCGAAAAAATTTTATCTCATATATCCTGATATTTTTGGCCCTAATCTCACTCACTTCTCCCCAAGTGCCCAAATCTCTGTTCATTTTCTATAATCTGTTTTTTATGTTATTCAGATTGGATTATTACTAATGATCAGCCTTCATATTCAGTGACTATTTTGTCTATTATCTATAGAAACTGTTTTTTTACCTTGCAAATTGTAGAATTTCCATTTTTTCTTTTTTATAGTTTCTATTCATCTGCTCAAAATCTCTTATCTGTTAACTCACTAAAGCAATATTTTAATTTATTGTTATTGGTTATTTGAGTATGTCTTCATAGAGGTCTCAGTCTAACACATGGGGCATCTAGAATTTCACTGCTTTTAATGACTTTATTCTTATCCTGAAGGTGATATTTTCCTGTTCTGCTTTGTAATTTAATACTTTTTCATGTCTAGTAAATTTTGTTGCAAATGGCTATTGTTGATATACTGTAAAGAAATTTATTCTGTTATCTTCTTTTAAAGATTATTGATTTTTGTTCTTGTAGGCAGATCCATTACCATTTAATTACTTTGTACTTAAAAGGCTGGCTTCATGCTTTATTAGGACAATTCTTTGGAATGTTCTTATGTGTTTCCTATGTTTTTGTAACTTAACCAGGCCCAAAGAAGAAATTCTTTCTCTCCTGAGGAACTTGTCAGTGCTTGGTTTTAGGTTTTGTCAGGGTGGGTTTCCTCCACGTTGTGGTTCTTACTCTTGAGTTGAGGCCTTCCTAGTATCTCAGCTGGATGCCAGGAGGGTTACTGAAGTAGAAGGTGTTAATGAAGTATAGCTACTCTGGTTGGGCCACACCTCCAGCATCTTCCAACACTGTTTGGTATCTCTGGTACTTTCTTGACCAGGTAGTACCTGCTTTATCAACCATTTCTAGCAGGACTTTTGGTACACGCAGCCCAGATCTCAGTCAAGGACATGTAGGAAACTCCTACTTACATTTCTGCCCTCTTTTTCATGACTCCCTCTTCTTTAGTGACCTGAACCCCCTTTCATCTTCCAGCAACCTGAACTTTCCTCAGCCCTGGTGTGTGTCTCCTAAACTCAGTGGAACCATCGTATTGTAATTAAGCTCTGCACCAAAGTTGGCAATTATTCCTGGGCACACAGTTGGGCATTTGTGGGACTCACTTCATGATCCCTCCTCTCTGTTATAACATTCTAAGCTGCTGGCCGTCCAATGCCTAAAATTAAAAAAAAAAAACTCGTATATTTGTCCATTTTGTGGTTGTTTACTCTAGGAGAGCTGATATAGATTACTCTAGAAAGAAACTGTTGAATGGAAGTGGAAATAGTCTCTGCATTTTAAAAATGTATGTAAATGTAAATTGTTGAATATATATTTTTGTGTCAGTTTTCTAGTTTCACCATAGGAGGCATTAGTAGCCAGTGTGAACATATTTTCATGGCTGTATTATTTGAACCTATCTGTTGGGTGAATATAGCAGAATTTATTATATTGTCAATATACTGGGAATTTTTATAATTTTATATTTTTATTAGCAATCCTGAAAAAAATTTGTACATGTTTTCTAGGGCTATGTGCACACAGTGATGTATGATATATACATATTGAAATTTCTAGGTTGTAGTGTTTTTGTGTCTTCACTTTTGTATGAGAGCAATGAATCATTGTCTTGTTCTATTTCTTCATACCCTTGCCAAAACTTGGTGTTGTCCACACTTTCGACTTAGAGTCATTTGATGGACATTTTTTTAATTTTTGAAGCCAAGCTTTTAATTATTTTGGAGCACTAAATTAAGTTCATAGTAACCTGAGAAAGAAAACAACAGGCACTAAGAAAATACACAAGGATTTATGACATTTAAAACCCTTATATGGTTCTATACATTTCAATTAAAATGTTCTCAATAGTTGATGTAACAAGATATAAATTTCCAGGAGAGGGACATTAATTTCTTTTGGTTATTTTAACGTTGGCAGGTGTTACAAACCCCACAATAGATCGTCTGCATATTTTTTCATTCCTGTTAAGAGTTTGACTTGTGTTCAGTAAAACAACGGCGTACAGTATGCTCTCCTTCTTGACCAGTTCTTTTCACAGCTGTTTGTTACCTTTGAGAAAGACACATTAACAACTCGCCCTGAGCAGCAGATTTTGCCAGTGACTTGCTGCCAATTGGGTATTAAAGGGAATTGGGAACACATGTTTTGTTTTAACAATCTCTAACAGTTTGGACTGGTTGCCTTTGGACTGGACTAATTGACACTCAATCACTGTCATGCTGCCTAGCCCATGTGTGATAATCATTTGGGGGACAATGGCTTGCAAGTTGCACTTCATGACTTTGGATCTGAATGGCAGTATCAGAGTAAATGCTGCCATCCTACCCATTCACAATGGAGGAGGAAATGCAGCTCTTATTGAAAATCTCCTAACTGTACTAATTTATATTCATCTGATAACCCATTGAGGGGAAAATGGGAATGAGCTGGCAGGTGGCCTTTCAGATATAAAGGGCACATGGCAAACTGGTTGTTTGTTGCTTACTCACACTGGAATACTAAAGATATCACAGAATATGCATATTTCTGAAATTTCATTTTTTTAAATTCTGATCAGCACTCTATTCATAATCTAAACATTATAATTTAGAAATCTTCTTACATAAGTGAGACTCATTTGTGTGTATTTAATACATTTATGAACATAACATATGGTTTGTTCTTAACAGCTCATGTCAGAATTAGAGCTAGGATTACTGTATTATCATTTATGCAATTTTAATGCATACAAATTTTTATGGGATTTTTTTTCCAGCTTAATGAATGAAAACGAAGCCACTCGTTTTTCTTTAGGCACTGGTTCTAATGTTTTCTCATAATGCTGGCACAAAATGACTGAGAAACATCCTTTTGAAATATGAATTTAAAAAGATATTCCTGAGAACACATTTAGATCAAAGTGAGAAAGTATTATTAAAATCTGAAAATCAGAACAACCAAATGTCTTTATTATATGTGTCTAAACACACACACACACACACACACACACACACACACACACACACTCCTAAGTTCAAATAAAAATAGCCCTCTATTTTATTAGCCCTTTAATCTTTAGAGATTACTTTTTGATGATAACCAAAGCTTGAGATGTTTCCTTTTTTTAATTTTAGAATTTATATTGGTCTGATAAAATATAAATAAACTTAATGACCCTTTTAGGGATATTTTTTTCAGTATCTCCATTTCCTTCAATGAGTTATTTTCCTAGTTGATTTAATCCAATTCCATATTTAAAATAATGGTGGAAAATATCAATATCTTAGTTTTTAAAATTCCAAATATATCCAGTTCTAATACACAACTAATAACTTCATTGATCTTTTAAAAACACAAAATGACATTCTATGGAACAATACGGATATATTTCTGGTTGCCTGTCTTAGTGAAACAGGTAATTTTATTTTTAAATATTAAGAGTCAAGGATGATAATGCATAACTATGAAAAGAATAAAAAGCAAAGACAACTTCTAACCTTTCACTAACTAAAAGTATATGTTCTAGTAGTGCCTGGAGAAATGATGTTAACCAGGAGGAAGTATATAGGATAGCAAATTAAATTAGGAAAAGTTGAAAGTAAGGTATAGTAACAACTGCAACTGTTTAAATTTTACTATGTCCCTGGAATTCTGTGAATCACCTTACATGCTTTTTTCGTTTAATTCTGGCAACAACTCCATGAAGTACTTTTTTATTATGTATGCTTTACATATATTTACATGTTGTACATTACTCATATAATATAGAAATAGTTCTGTATGTAAAGATTTATATTTAAAAAAATATTAATGTTTATTTTTGAGAGAGAGAGAAACAGAGTGTGAGTGACTGAGGGGCAAGGAGAAAGAGAAAGACACAGAATCTGAAGCAGGCTCCAGGCTCTGAGCTGTCAGCACAGAGCCCAATGCAGGGCTCAAACCCACAAACCGGGAGATCATGATCTGGGCTGAAGTTGGATGCTTAACAGACTGAGCCACCCAAGTGCCCCATATAAAGATTTAGATTTTACAGATACAGTTGTGGGCAACTAACTTGCTTAAGGTCACTCAGTCAATGAATTGAGGAATTCGGGTTTGAGCTCCTTGTCTGACTTCAAAACTCAAGTTCCATTTTGCTTTACTGTCAATGAACTGACAACTACTGAGGGGATATTTGCTATGAATATGATCGTAGAAACTGAAAGACCCAATGATGGCTGTAGGAATGAGAATTTCTGGGTGGCTTGGAACTGTGCTAGATAGCCAGAAGTATATTTGGAAATAAATTAAGATATATTTTCTGCCTATTTTTTTGTATACAAATCCCAGAATAAGAAACATACAAACTTTTTTTTTTTTTTTTTTAGCAATCAAGGCTATTCTAGGAAGCCATAGGAAATGTACATTGCATAATATTAAAGTCATTTTGAACTTAGTAATAAGTAAATTCATTATTTTTTAACCTTACTATTACTACTTTGGTCAATTTACAAGATTTTTACTGCTTGTGCTCTGTGAAGAAAGGCTATAATGAGCCACAAAGTAGGTGCTCAACTCATATTTGTTGAAAATTGTATGAATGAATGAAGAAATGATGATTCAGCTTATTATAACTATCAGTTATTTAAGAATGCATTTTACAAAATAATCATAAAGTCAGTCATGATCCATTTTCCTTCTGTTATCTGACCCTGATATTATCTTTGCCAATTGTCTTAATTCCATGGCTGCTCATGTTCATGCATATAAAACATTTGAATTTTTGTACGTTTGTGCTGTAAGGCAATTTCATATTGGGCACAGATTTTTAAATTGTAAACAAATAGAAATCCATTTCACACAGTATCATTTGGCTACTGTGATTACTGACTACAGATTCACTTAAGAAGAAAGCAACATAGCAACTGATTAAACAGAAGACTACTTAAATTTTTAGTATATTTTTAGAATACATACATGAAATTTACAGTATGTTTTATAATTATTCAAATAGGTTTTTTAATTTATTAATCTGAAAACTTTTGAAACCCAAATATTGGGCTTCAACAAACAAAACCAAAACTATCGTTTATAGTCTTTTTTTTAATTTTTTTTAACATTTTTAAATTTATTTTTGAGAGACAGAGAGACAGAGTATGAGCAGGGGAAGGGCAGAGAGAGAGGGAGACACAGAATCCGAAGCAGGCTCCAGGCTCTGAGCCGTCAGCAAAGAGCCCAATGAGGGGCTCGAACTCACAGACCGTGAGATCATGACCTGAGCTGAAGTCGGCTGCCTAACCGACTGAGCCACCCAGGTTCCCCCATTTATAGTCTTTTTAAATGATTTCTGTGGTAATAATGGATATATATTTTGCACAAGAAAAACAAGGTATCCATTAGAAAGAATACTAGACTTGAAGGATTGCAGCTACAAAAACTAATACCTCTGTGATCTTGTACAATCTTTAATTACTTTGTGGTTTGGTTCTCCGTCCTTAACAAAAAACCTACGATACGCACTTTTGTTAGCACAATGCTGTATTGATTCATCAGTCATCTGATGTTTAGTGAATGCTATCAATATGGGCAGCACTATGACAAGCACTGAAAGGGACACAAATATTTATCAGACGTTTTATCTTTATGGTGATTACAGTGAGGCTATCAAGATATGTCACTTTTAAAAGTAGATATGAAACAGAATGAAAAGAAAATATGAGAGTCTCTGACAAAATTCTATAGAAATTGACAGGAAAAGGTCAATTTCAACTCTGAGATGTTGATGGAGTGATTCAGCTGGGGGTTAAGGGCAGTTCTGGCTAGAAAATGCCAATACCACGTGAGAACAAGAAAATAAGGCTTGGAGTTGGGAAAAAGACTGGGAAGTGCAGTAGGAAATGAGGGAATGGAGTATCATTTCTCACGTTATCTTGACAAGGTCATTGTAATGCAACCATTTGGTACAAGAGAGTGTTTAATATTCACATTTGTTTTATATCCCCTAAAAGAACCTACACTACACAGTAAAATGGTTCACTAAACAAAATATGAATTAACATTTTTAAAACACACTCCTCATGTCTTGCCTTACTTTCTCCCCATTCTTGAGTCTTGCTGTATCCCCAGATTTTTTTTCCTCAAAAATTCTCATTGATTTAAAATGTCATAAGAAAGCAGGGGCAAGTGGGTGGTTCAGTCGGTTATGCATCTGACACTTGATTTCGGCTTAGGTCATGATCTCATGGCTAGTGAGCTCAAGCCCCATGTCAGCACCTTTAGTGCAGAGCCTGCTTGGGATTCTCTCTCTTCCTCTGCCCCTCTTCTGCTCTCTTTCTCTAAAAACAAATAAACCTTTAAAAAATTGTCATAGGGGTGCCTGGTGGCTCAGTCAGTTAGGCGGCCGACTTCGGCTCAGATCATGATCTCGTGGTCTGTGAGTTTGAGCCCCACGTCGGGCTCTGTGCTGACAGCTCAGAGCCTGGAGCCTGCTTCAGATTCCGTATCTCCCTCTCTCTCTGCCCTTCCCTTGTTCATGCTCTGTCTCTATGTCTCTCAAAAATAAAATAAAAACGTTAAAAAAATTTATAAAAAATTGTCATAAGAAAACAGCCAAAACAAATATTCCAGAAACTGAAAAGACATTAAAATGTCCTATTTTGGCAGTAAGTGGACTGGCTAAAGTAAAATCTATAGGTAGAAGAGATGGAAAAAGAAGATCTGAAAGCTAGAATGGACTTCACCAGAGCAGTTTTTGGAATAGTGTTATGATTAAAGCAATGTTTCAGGGTAAGGACTATGGGACTAATAGTAGAGTGAATTTAGAATAGAATAGAGTCCATCGCTGAAGATGAGATCTACTTGAGAGTTTCTGGTAGAACACACAAATAATTAAACCTGTATAGGGTGGAGGATGTTAAAGTTGAGAATGAACACATAACACTTGAAATGTATTCTGGATTTAAAAAGTTTGTCTTAAAACTGTTTTTCCAAGGATCGACTTAGAGCTTTGATCAGGACTACCATGCCAGCTGCATGATGCGTGCCTTCTCCTGCTATGATGTTTTGATAGATAAGAGAACATTTTACAAACTAATATCTTATCCTCATAACTATATTGTCCCTCTTTTAGAAAATATAAATCTGAGGCCATAACATCAAATTTCTATTCAGTGATGGCATTTCTGCAGAGAAGGTAACGTACACAAATATACCTTGCATATGTGATTTAATGTAAGAACAGAGTTTATTGAACATGACCCTCGCAATCCGCGATTAGATTTTCAGCTGAGCCTTTGGCAAGTGCTGGATCAATTAGTTGCAAATGCTTTGGCAAGAGACTGGAGTGATGGTATTCCACATTGTTGATTGAAGAGTTACCCATATGTTTCAGATTCTAGATAAGCAGGTGGAAAGGCTTACTTTCCGTTATGACATTTAGGAAGCCTTAGTTATATTCTCATCCTGATGATGGGGAAGTTGGTGGTACAGAAATGACATGTAGTTGAGAGTTCAGCCCTCCACCTGGACCATTGTTCTCAGAGAGCACTCATAAGGGATTCCATATAAATGGCATCTCCCAATAAAGGTCCTGCCTGATAAGCCTACCCAAAATAACACCCTTCTTCCTGTCCCAATCTCTTTGCCCTCACTCTGCTTTGTTTTTTCATAGCCTTGACACCTAATTGACATGTTCATTTCTGTTCACAGAGGAAGCCAAGACCTGTGCTTTGGTTCAGAACCAAGGAGACCAACCTGGGAATTGGATGGTTGAAGAACATGGAGCAAACAAGTGCCATGTTATTGTTTGTTTGTTTGTTTTGTTGTGGTTTTTGTCAGAAAAGGGGTGTGTGATAAATGATGGATGACAGAGACATACCTGGAGATAGAGAAAAGACAATTGTGATTAATAGAGGTTGACAAGGGAATGAGCCATATGACGAAACAAGAGAGGGAGATACATTTTGGAGACCATAGAAGAGAGAATCGAAAGATTTAACGGTTGTCTAAGTGTATGCGGTAGAGAAAGAAGGAATTAAGATAACCAATTTGTAGTGTTGTGATATATCATGAGTCTATCAATGGGGAGAAACTTGGAGATTACAGACTTTTATTTTTTTTACTATTTTTGGACTGAGTAATTTTTATTATTTCATTTTGTGTTGTGTTAGCTATAACCCCTTATTTTTATATTATGCTAATTGCTTTAGGCTTTATAAGATAGGACATACCTTCGGGTGATAATACACATTTTACCGTATACTGTAAAGGCATCATAAAAATAGACTTCCTGTTTTTTGCTCTCCTGGCCTTTATGTTAGTGTTACCAGACGTTTGATCTCTACACATATCATGTACCACAGGATACAAGTTGCTATTTTCCTTCTGACATTATCTTTTTCCAAAATATTTAAATCCAAAAAAAATCTTTGTATTTATGCCATTTTTATTACGTCTTCACCGTTCTCAATGCTTTTCATTTCTTTGTATACAAAACCAAGTTTCCATTTATCATTTTCCCCGTGACTAAAGGAGTTCCATCAACATTTATTGTTGTACAAGTTTACTACCGACTAATTCTTTCAGCTCTTGTATATGTGAAAAGCCTTTCTTACATTTTTGGTTTTTGAAAGATAACACATCTACATAAGGAAAGCTACTTTAATATATATATTTTTCCTTTCAGCACTTTAAAAATGTGGCTCCACTGTCCTGCAGCTTGCATTCTTTGTCATGAGAACTCTGCCACTGTCATCCTTATTTTGGTTTTTCATAAATAATGCATCTTTTCTTCCTCTGACTCTGTTTAAGATATTTTAAATTACTGCTCTTGAGCAATTTTGTGACCAAGTATCTTGGTGTATTTGTTTCATCGGGATGAAGACTTTTGCATATATGGGTTTTAGTTTTCTTTTAATTTGAAATAAAATTTGGCAATCATTTTTTTCAAAAAATTTTTTGATCTTTTCAGGGGAAATTCAAATAATGGATATATTTGGCTCCTTGAAGTTGTGTGATCGGTCACTGATTCTCTTTTCAATACTTTTCCAGCTCTGTTTAGTTTGTCTAGTATCTCTTGTGATATGCTCAAGTTCACTATTCTTTCCCAATGTGTAATGTATCTTTAATTCATGTAGTGTGTTTCAAGACATACATGGTACCTCGTATCTCTTGGAAGTTGGATTTGCATCTCTTTTCTATTTCCCATGTTATTTTAGTTTTTTTTTTAACATAAACACAGATTTAATAATAAAAATCATTATTAATTATATTTTTAAAAAATATTCAGTATTTTAACGCATTTATTTACTAATTAATCAGTGCAATTTCTGAGTAGACTTGATCTATTTTTTCTCTTCATTGTGAGTTGCATTTTGTTTTGTTTTGTTTGCTTCTTTGAATGCTTGTGATTTTTATTGGTTGTCAGACATTATGAATTTTATCTTATTGGGTGTTTGGTATGTTTGCAGGCTTATAAGTATCTTTGAGCTTTGTTTGCAGACCTAGTAAAATTACTCGCAGTTTGACCTTTTTAAATCTCATTTTCAGACTTACTTAGTGTCTTAGTTTTCTACTGCTGCATAACAAATCAGCACAGAATTAGTGATTTAAAAATCACATCCTTTAATTCCTCCATTCTCTCTTCAGACTGGCTGGCTGGGTCACATGAGGCTGCAATCCCAGTTGGGTTGCATTATTTCTTGGAGCTCAGAGTCTTAGAAGTGCACGTGGTTACTGGCAGAATTAATTTCCTTGCAGCTGTATGATTTAGGTCCTAATCTTCTGACTGCCTATCAGCCACACTCCACTCTTAACTCCTAGAGGTGTCTGTATCTCCTTGACATGTATTCCTCTCACAGGCCCTCTCACGGTATGGCAACTTACTTTTTCAAGGGTTAGGAAAAACACTCTTTTCAAGAAGGGTCAGGGGGCCCCTGGGGGGCTCAGTCGGTTAAGCGTCCGACTTCGGCTCAGGTCATGATCTCGCGGTCTGTGAGTTCGAGCCCTGCATCAGACTCTGTGCTGACAGCTCAGAGCCCGGGGCCTGCTTCACATTCTGTGTCTCCCTCTCTCTCTGCCCCTCCCCCACTCATGCTCTGTCTCTCTCTGTCTCAAAAATAAATAAACATTAAAAAAAAATAAAAAAAAAGAAGGGTCAGGCCTTTCTTTAAGAGCCTCCACCTGATTAAATTGGGCCTACCCCAGATAATTTCGTTTTTCATTAACTCAAAAAAATCAGCTAATTTGGGACCTTAATCCTATCTGCACAATTCCTCACTTTTAGCATATAGCATAATCTGAATGTAAGTATGATATCTGCACATAGGAACAGGTCATGCCCATACTCTAAGAGATGGAATTGCACAGAGTATATACCTGAGGGAGCAAGAATCTTGGGAGATACTTTAGAAGTGTCTGCCACACTTTACGAGGCTCAGAGCACCATTTAGTCAAAGATTATTTCTCCCCAGTGCTGGGACAATATCCTTCTCAGTATGCAACCAATGCCTCTTTTATTATGAGGTTTTCTGCTCCGCCTGTGGCAACAGTAGCCCTTCCTGGCTAGGGAAGATTTCCAAGCACTATCTCCTACAGGCCTTTCAGGTGATTGTTTTTTCTTTCTCTAGGTTCGGTTGATATGGTACACACATGATGATCAGTACTTGATGGGAATTCTGTGCAGATCTCAGAAGTTTCTTCTCTGTGCAACTCTTTTTTCTCTCTGGTACTCTGCTTTCCACTTGTTTTCTCTGGACTCCATTCCATTTTCTCAACTCAGAGGGCCCTAGAAACTTTTCCTAGACAAGAAACTGGTGCAGTTATAGGACCTACCTCTTTTACCTTCTGTCAGAGACCATTTACCTTTGTTGTCTGATTTTCAATGGCTTCGGTTTTATTTTTTCATGTATTTTGTGTGATTTTTTTAAGTCGCTTCAGGTGAGAGAATAAAGCTATTCCCTCTTACTCTATCTTGACCAGAAGAGGGAGTGCCTCAATTGTGTCTTGGCTGGTGTTCTCTCTTTCTCTTCCCTAATTCACTGTCAGAATTATCTCATCACTCCCCATTCAAAAATTTTTCATGGGTCCACAATCCCACAGAATATATTCTTATTTCTGAGACTCATACTTTGAGGCTCATCACTATCTTTTATTAACAAAATTTCTAAATTAATCTCAAAATTGATTTCCCTTCACACATCAAAATGAACTCCATGTTTTTCCCCAAAATCACTCCATACCTTCTGTCTTTTGGTGTTGCTCTTATTATTAAAAATGCATAAAGTATTCTCCCTTTACTTCCCCTTCTTTTATTTGCTGAAAGACTTTCAAGGCTTTTTTCACTTCTATTGGTGCTTCATTCAGGAAGTCTATTTTTATTGTATCAGGCAATCTTTCTTCCATTCACCTCTGTTGTTCTGAAGCACTTAGAAACTCTTATGGACACATCAGAGCTCTACTTTCTGTTGCACTTACAATGTGTATTGTTAGATCTATCTTCTTAAAGTGAAAAGCTTTTAAGTTTCGTGAACAAATATTTCTCCTTTTTTCCCCTACACCTTTCGCTTTAATTTCTCCTGCAGCTGCAACACACATACAATTGACACTTGAACAATGTAGTTTGAACTGTGGGGGTCCACTCACAGGTGTTTTTTGTTTTTTTCTTCCTGCAAAAGCCTTATTGTTTCCAGCTGGTCCAGGGTTTAAGAAAAGGCTGCAGGTTGATTAAAAAGTTGCTTAGTCACTGAAGGAAGAGGCTCAGACAGAAGCCCAGATACTGGGGGATGCCGGAAGGGTACCTGAAGGCTGCTGGGCTCCAGATGCTCCTAGTTGTCCCTGAACATGAGACTTTTGGATAGATGCTTACCCAACCCAGCCTGGGGACCAGACATCCTGCAGCAATTAGTCAGGTGGTCACCATCTCTTTAAGTTTCACCTGCTCATCTAGCAAGCAGTTTTCCTGGTAGTCAAGGGAGGAGGGTCTATGTGGGCGGAACCTAGAGCATGCAGATTCAAAAGGACGTGGTTCAGGTAGTTTCTAAGGCATCACTGTGGGACTGTTATTCCTGTCCTAAGAGAGGGTGTGGCTGCCCCCACTGGTTTTGGATCTTCAAGAGACATTGGGTGCCCTCTGGCTTCTCCTTGGCCAACTCAGAGAGAAGCTTCATACCTGCAGAGCCATGTCCTTGTGAAATAAAATCCCCAGAAAGAGGTAAGTGTCAGAAGCCTGGAGATGCATGTTGACTGGATAGCTGACCATAGCTTCCACCTTGGTGGGATAATTCCAATGGCCTGAGGTTGATGGGCAATAAGGAACTAAGTTCAGAAAACGGTGTTAGGTGATGCCGGAGGCACAAGCTGGTGATAAAATATTTCTGAAGTTTGTAACTGGAAAAGAATTTGAAGAGTGGCGAAAGGTTGGAAGAAAGGGCATTCCTGGGTCTGTCAAACACGGCTAAAGCAAGAGACTTGTCTGGGACTCCTGGGTGCACTAGAGATAGTTTTATAGTATTAAATGTGTTTTTTTATATGATTTGAACACTTTCTCTAGTTTTATTGTGAGAATACAGTATATAATACATAATAACCTACAAATTATATGTTAATTGACTATGTTATCAATAATGCTTCTGGTCAACAGTAGAGTTGGAGGAATCAAAAGTTATACATGGATTTTGACTTGGGGGGGTCAATGTCCCCAACCCCTGTTTTATTCAAGGTCAACTATACTGACAAAATGCAAATAGAGTCCTTTACCACTGTACACAGTAATATTTATTTTATTTTATTTTAAACTTTTTATTGTCAAATTGGTGGCCATCCAAAACCCAGTGCTCATCCCAACCAGTGCCCTCCTCAGTGCCCTCCTCAGTGCCCATCACCCACTCTCTCCCCTCCCACACCCCACTCAACCCTCAGTTTATTCTTGGTATTTAAGAATCTCTTACAAAGAGAAGGAGAATTACCTGAGTTCAATCATGTTTTCAACTATGGAGTCAGTAGACCCATACCTCTGTTGTTCTGAGCATTTATTTTTCAGTTTCCTAGCTGGCTTTGAGGAAAGAATAGGGGTGAATTAGGGAATTACTTTATTGTTCTGACAAATACCTTAGAGGAAATATAGCAAAAGGTATAACACCTGGAGGGAGTAACTATACGCAAAAAAAAAATGTTTACTAAGAACTGGCAACTATGACTACTTTTGCTTATATATCTTTGAAAATCATATTGGCAAGAAATAAGTCAACTTTCATTCTAAGCAAGAGTATACTATTTTGCCAGTAAATCCTATTTTGCTTTCCTGTGAGCAGAGAGATGGTCAGTGGCACCCAGGCAACAAAATCAAGTCTGTATATATAATTAATGTTAGGTGTATTGTATTGTGAGTCAGTTATAGAAGGAAGCATCCTATGGAAGAAATTAGGGCAATGAAGGGCTATGAGAAGTGTATTAACTAAAGCAAAGTGTTATTTAAAGGCAAGATGAGCAAAGCTGCATGCCCGTGTGTGGGAATGTAACCTATTACGAAGGCTAAGTGCTACAAAATAAATGAGTAGGAGATTCATTATATATGAGAATCTTTTGAATTTAGACATCACCTCTAAAAATACTTAAAGTTACATTACATTTCCCTTCTGTTTCATGAATATATTCACTTGGTGCCAAGTGCTGAATCAGCTATTATCATAGTCCACAAAAAGCTGAACTTATACTTGTGCTTAAGAAACTAGACTACTGTTATCTAAGAATAATAATTTAAAAAGTCAAGTATAGTGAAACTTTGCTGGTTCAAGGTCAGGAGGTGGGAATTGGCATGGACCATATTTGGAGTTCAATAAAGATTAGCTAGAACAAGGTACATAGACTAGATGTTCATTTTCGCCTCTACTTTTTCTAGTAGTTACTTTAAAAATGTATATGGTCTAAGAATTAATTTCATTTCACCTGAAGAGTTCTGTGTAGATAGGTAAGATTCTAAGCAGACCTTTAGGCCATGGTAGGAAACAGGATATTCCAGGTTTGGTAGCAAATGCTTATTTCCAGATGGTATTAGGGACTTGACTGTGTTTTCTTACAACCCACTGTTCATGCCCCATCCATTCACCATGGAGGAATCTGTTCAAGAAAAATTTTCTCAAAGAGCAGCTTTTTTAATTCTTAAGGAGGAGATGGTTCTTTTTAATTCTTAAGTGGAGATTGTCACTTTTTAAAATTAGATCAGTATACTCAAGGATTCTTACTAAAATAAAAGTCCCTGGGGTCTATCTCAGGTCTACTAATTTAAACTCTCTGATAGAGAAACTCTGGGATCCATTTTTTACAAACTACTCAGGTGACTCATATACACATGGATGTCTCAGAGTCACTGATCTAAGGGTATAGAAATTTGATTTTTTTTTTTATCATGAGTAGGAAACTCCTTTTACTAAGTGACACAAATTATTTCAAGGTAGGCATTGTTATAAAACAATCAAGCCAATCAGTTCAATTACATTTATTGAATAGGGAAGTGCAAACTGCCCTGGGGGCACAGAGGTGAATGAAATGTGGTACCACTTACAGTGCTGTATGCGTTCAGAGGTAGATGATGAATGCCACTTGGAGAGAATGGAAGTAAATTTCTCAGACCAGCTTTGAGCTGAAAATCGAAATACAAGGCGGAATTTAATACCTAGAGGAAAAACTAAGTTCTCAGCAAATGAATGGCTCAAGGCAAAGGTCAGAGAGATGTAAATGAGACCTAATTTGTTTTGGAAAAGCGTGTATGGTAGGACTGGAACTTAGCAAGGAGTGGAAGGGGATTTTTTTGTCAGTCCATGACAACTTTGTCTTATTAGGTGACTCTGGTTCTTCTCTCATCAAATATTTGTTGAGTGGAACTGAATATAAAATGTTTAACTCTAGGTTCACTTTTGACAACGCTGTGACTTATTGTGAGCTCCTAATGGCTGTAGAGCTCACAAGATTAAGGGTGTACATTCAAGCCTCTTCGTAGCCAGTGAGCCAGGTTCAGTGCACACCTGTATATCATTCCTGCTGACAAGGAGGGCCAGCTGAAGAGTTGGAGCTGACACACCTCTACCTGATTCCACAACTTAAGGGGTTTTTCAAGTTCTTCTGTCATTCACAACAGTTTGGCAGCATTCCTATCCTTTCCAAAAGATACTAACAGATATTTTGTGTACATCATTTTTATAGGTACGCCCAGTCCTTCTTGATTTTTTCTTTGTCTTTTTTATGTTTTTTCTGATTTCCTTGAAATTGAATTCCTGCCTTCTACACACAGATAAATATAGGACTATTAACATATAGTTTACCCTCCCCTCCAGGATGTCTGCATCCTAATTACCGGAACCTGTGAATGTTATACCAAAGGATCTAAGGATCTTGAGATGGGAAGATTATTGTAGATGGACTAGGTGAGGCTAATGTAATTGGAAGGAATCTTCCAGAAGAAGGCAGGAAGGTCACCTTCAGAGAGAAGTACCCATGGAAGGCCAGGTTGGAGTGATGTCCTCTGAAGACAGAGGAAGAGGCTGTGGGAGAAGGACAGCAGGTGGCCTCTAGCAACTACAAAAAGCAAGAACATGCATCAGGGATAGAGCCTAGGAAGGACCATACCTCTGCTGACACCTTTAATTTAGCACAACAATCGATTGTGACCTCCAGAACTGTAAGATAATAAATGAGTGTTGTTTTAAGCCACTAAATTCATAATGGTTTTTCTATATCAGCAATAGAAAACTAATACATATTTCAAGGCAATTAAGCACTTTGGGAGGGAGAGAGCTCAAAGTGGCATTAAACCCATCTAGAATGTGCTCCTCTTCTCTTGGGGGAAAGTTAGTTGGAGGCGGTCCTGCTCATGAGGACACTTAGGCACTTAGAACAGAATGATTGAAATCCACTTCCTTTGCTTGTTTTGACTGCCAGACCGGCCTGTAAAGGCTCTCACCCAAGATGGCCTAGAAAACTAGGGAGGGACCAAAGTCTTGGTATCTTATTTTTACAATGTCAATTGTAGGTTTCCTTGTTTGTTGGCAAGATCAGTGTAGTGCAGATGGCCTATCCGTGCAGAAGTTGTTCTTTGTGCCACAGCCCTTAATTCATATTGCCAAGGATAGCTTGCCTTTAGACTTTCCAGCAATTAAAACTGCCATTCTCCCATTTGAACACTCTCTTCCGTCTGGATTGTAACAACAGCTGTTTTCCATCTCTTGACTGGACAGCAATGTTTATAAGTGGTATTTGTGTGTGTCTTTTTTTGATTGTAGGTATATTTTTAAAAGTGAACTAAAATGGTTCTCCTACTGTATACATTTTAGCTGATAAATATTCTCCCATTCTCTCCCTCATGCTGTAGAGAAATGTTTCCTCGTGGCTAACCATGAATTTACTTGGCACTTTGGGTTAGTGTCTACTACTTCTCCACTGGCAGCTTCAAACCTTTTTTATGCGTTTGTTGGCACACACAGGATGGCTCACCAACCATAGGGAAAGACCTAATTGTGTTTTTGTAGCTCCTAGTTCTCATTAAGCTAATGCCATCTCTCTTCACAGCAGTGACAATTATAACCAAGAGAGTGCCAAAAGTTCCCTTAAGTTCACCCAGCCTGCAAGCCCAGACAGGCTTAATTACAAGTCAATGTCAACTTTTAAATGGAGAAGCAAAAACCGCAGCAACGCAGGATTAATGGTGAGATTAAATTCGAAAGCCATCCATAGGAAGTCGTAGGGTCTCCCTGCCTGTTAGGAAGGTCTTTGTTTCATTGAATTTACTTGTCATATGTTGTATATAGTTCTATTTTTAAAACTTTACAGATTTATAGAATGGATTATTTCCTAAAGAAATAACCATGCTGTCATCTGGTTATTGCCAGAAGGTGCCATCCTTCTGGCTTTCTCATAAATTCTTGAGGAGCAATAGTTGCATATGGAGCTTATTTTGAGCTGTAGGACATATATTTGATTTGCTCTAATATTTGTGTGGGAGGATGAGGTGTCATATCAACTTCGTCCTTCTTTCTCCTCGTTGAAGGGATTAAGAGGGATGGTTACAAAGATTGAAACAAAGATTTTGTGAGCTATAATGGTTCATCAGGTATGTGTAATAGGTAATGATTAGTCATGGAGGTTGGGAGGTGGGGCAGTATGCTTTGTTAGTCTTATAGATTATGTTCTGAAGAAACTGTTTTTAAAGATGCATCTTTCAGACAGTGAGACAACTGCTCATTTAGTGAATAGGACATAAAACTTAGAAAGCCCTATAGGAATAGGTGAGAAGTCTTGGAAAACAAAGGAGGGAGAGCAGGCAGATATACCCTTCCAAGGAATTGAGCAAGAGAGAGAGATCACAAATCCAGTGTAAGACTCTTCCCTACTTCTGCGCTTGCTTCTCTCAAATAGCACTGAGAAGTCCAGGAGAAACAATAGTTTTTAAAAACTAATCACTGAATGGGCACCTAGGTGGCTCAGTTAGTTAAGTGCCTGGCTTTGACTCAGGTCATGATCTCACGGTTGAGGAGTTCAAGCCCTGCATCAGGCTCTGCACTGACTGTGTGGAGCCTGCTTGGAATATTCTCTCTCTCTGCCCCTTCCCCTGCATGTGTGTGTATGTTCTCTCTCTCTCTCTCTCTCTCTCTCTCTCTCTTAAATAAATAAACTTAAAAAAATTATCACTGAATGACCTATAATAGGCTTTGCCCTGGTGCTATCAAATTTGATTCTGATAAATGGTAAACCGCTATCTATCCCATTCACTCAAAATCCCATAGAAAAGATTTCTGAGTGGTTTCAAAAATGGACTGGTAGAAAGGGAATAATAAATACAACTGCTTTTAAGAGAATGGAAAGAGGAGTATATTATAAGTGAACTTTTTTCAGCCTCATTCTTCCCTTTCCCATTGTCCTTCTCTGATCTACCCTAAGGAGACATGTGAACCCTGCTGTTCGAGAACATTACAGGAGCGAATGAATTTCCCTGCTTCTCCTCTCTTAAGAACCCCCGCATCTAAAACATTAAACAATTATAAAGTAGTAGGGTAATATTTTGCTATGACTTTAATTTTGGTCTCTCCATCCTTGCTTTCTCTCTGGAATAGGAGAAACATGATGGCAAAGAGGTAAAAATTATGAAGGAGCATATGAATTTTAATTTTTGATATCTAGTAGCTAATTTCAGAGCGGTCAGCTGTACATACATTAAGCTGTACATACCTCTTAAGGGAATGTATTCACTAATTTTAGAATTAAATTTCTAAAATTTATTCTATAGTAAGTCCTTTGATTACTTCTGTGTATTATTTTACTTAACTCTAGCCATTTGCACGAGGTGGTGGTGCTATTTAAAATTATATTTACTTTATTCTAAGCATAAAAGTGATTTGTAGTCATTGTAAAACTTCAAAAAAAAAAAAAAGACTAGAACAAGAAATATAAAAGCTCTCTATAATGCTAACATCTAGTAATCAGCCCTGATAACATTTGGCTTATTTTTATGTGCATGTATATGTGTATTTTAACACCTATGAAAGTGCAAATACAATATAAGTACAATAGTTATTATAAATGTAACCTAAAGCACTTAACAAAAATACAGCTGGATGCTAGCATATATAAAGACAACACACTGTTGCAGTCGCACATTTTTTCCTGGAGCTGTCCTTCAATGATTACAGAAATTGGACCCTAGTGAAAATCGTTTAGCTATACAGTCACTCCTTCTCCCTTCCATTTCTTTCCTAACGTTTCTGCAAACAGGATGCTGTAAAGCTGGGCACGGGAAAGTTTGCCCTAATTTTTACTGGCTTTTTTCACAGAATTTGAATTAATATTATATCTGGGGAAATTTACATGTGATTAAATATTCATGAGGTGTGGTTTTAGCATTTGCATGGTGTCTCATTTTCAAGACATCTGATCACTTATTTACATTTTCCATATTGTTAGTCTGTTTTCCATCTTTCACTACTGCAAATAGTATGGCGAAATATATAATTTTGCATATATCTTTGCATATCTGATTTTTGCCTTGCAACAGATTTCTGGAAGAAAAAACACTGGATCAAAGTGTTTTCATTATTCTGTGTTTCTTAATATTGATTGGATAGTTGTGTCTAGAAGTGTATCAGTGTATAACTGTGCCAACAGTTAATGACAGTACATATTTTATTTTACTAGCTAATACATAACAACATTAAAGTATTCCTTTTCTAATTAGGTAGTCAAAAAAGAGGAACTGCTTATAAAAGCTTTAGCATACTAGCTATTGTTAGACCATGAGGTTAACCAGTTTTGGAACTGGGAAGATTTGAGAAATTCTAGGCATAGCTACCCCTTAAAATGGGGAAATACACTTACCTCATAAGTTTGATAAATGAAAACAGTCAATTATTTCATGTAAATCACCTTAGTACCTAAAAGGTTGTAAGTGCTCCATAAATGATAATTGTTTTACTGAACTTATTTTATTGAATTATCTATATAAACATTTACATTCCACTGCTTACTAGTGAGTTTTAATTGCATTAATTAGTAATGAGGCTGAACTTTTCTAAAGCTTATTAGACATGTCATTTGCTTGTTATCTTTTATAATCCTTTTTTATACCAATTTTAATGAAATCTTTACATATCAAGGTTGTAAATACGTTAATCTAGAAGTAACTGACCATTTTTTTGTCTTATAATGGTATACAGTTTTAAATTTATGTAATCAAATATCTTAATTTTTTTCGTTTCTATTGCTTTTATACTAAAAAAATACTTTCTCTTTTACAAGATTAGATAAACCTTCACTTTTTTTTAAACTGCTGTTGTTTCATTTATTTGCTGAAAACACAAGAACAGTTAAGGGCTTTTGTGGTACTATGTCCCATCTCTAAAATTTAGGATTTTGGGGGCTTCTGAGTGGCTCAGTCAGTTGAGTGTCTGACTCTTGATTTCTGGTTAGGGTTGTGAGATAGAACCCCATGGTGGGAGCTAGTTTGGGGTCTGCTTAGGATCCTTTCTCCCCCTCCCCTCCCCACCTCTCCCTCTCTAGGGCATGCTCACCATCTCTTTCTCAAAAAATAATAATAATAAATATTTGCGTGGGGGTGCACCTTGTGCACCTTTGAAATAAAATGTGAGGTAGAGTATTTATTGGAAAAGAAACAAGAAATACAGTGCTCTGCTTCTCTTTGTGCGGAAGTTGTTTTTTGTTTTTAAAGTTTATTTAATTAGAAAGAGTGAGAAAGGATGAGCAGGTTACGGTCAGAGAGAGAGGAAAGCATGAGAATCCCCACTGCAGATGAAGAGCCTGTTGTGGGGCTCAAACACACGGACTGTGAGGTAATGACCTGGGCCCAAGTCAGATGCTCAACAGACTGCGCCTCCCAGGCGCCTCATGTTTTTGTTTTTAATTTACATCTCTGAATTTACTCCGTGGAATTCCTTCTATACTAGTCAGAATTCGATGAGGCAGACTTCACATTTCTTACCTTCTTCCCATCTTAGAGTAGCTACCAACGAAAAGTTGTTTTATGTTTTTCTACACAGAGACCAAGACATCAAATTATTTTAGAACATATTTTTATTTTTGGAAATCACTTACGGGCTTTTCTTAATGTTATAAATATAAGGTAGGTGAACACCGATTGTCCTTGGAGAAGATAACAGGCTATCTTTTGAATGGGTAATGGAGTATAGAAGCAAATTTACATAGAATTTGAGGTACAATATTTTTAGAGCTTTTGTGAAGGAATTACATTATACTGCTGAGATCAATTTACAGAAAGGAAACCAAGTTTCCCCATGAGAAGACTATTAATTAAGGGCGAGAGGTCTCTAAAGGTGATCAGGGCTCAGGGCCAGAGCCTGGTGCCCAGGAAGGAGAGTTGGTTATTTCAGGTTCAGAATGTGCTGAGGCTTGAATTTTGCTCTGGAGCAAGCTACCTTAGCATTAAGCGTGCACACCGGGATTAATAATGATGTATATGAGTGTAAAAAGAAAATTGAAACACTTGGGAAACAGAATTACCAATAAAGAGAACTACAGTTTATATAAAACCAAAGTTTCAGGTACTAGAATTATCATGCTCCTATAATAAAATATGTATGTTTTATGTGCTTAAAGATATAGAGTCTTCAAATGATCAGTACTTAGACATATTCTCTCTATATATAATTTAAAATATAGAACAAAAATAATAAAAATTAAAGACTGCTATGACAGAATAACATGAAAATATGTCATAGCAAAACATTTGGATTTAATTTGGATTTATGGTGTAGGCAGTACTTTTACCAATCTGACACTTTAATTGCTATTGCTTCATAACCTACTTGCAGTATCTGTGAAACAAATCTTATTTGACAAATCCTCTCTTTATTTTTAGGGTGGTGATGCTTACATGCTTTATTTTTCTTGAAAAAAATTTCTTCTAAATTAAGAAATCAAACACAAAAACATCAGATCTAAAATTAGGAGCAGAAAAAACAAGCAAAGTAACAAAGATAAAACTAAAATTACCATTGTAGGTGGATATGGATACTAAAATTTCATAGCACATAAGGAAAGCTACCTTGATGAATTCTAGCAATCACACATGTGTGCGTGTGTACACGCATCATTCAGAGAATTTACTTCAAAGAAAGTAGAAATGTTTTCAAATTATGGGCTCTTTTATCCTTCTCCTTTTATTTCAAAATAATTTTGTTTGAAGCCAAATAATACTCTAGGCAGCATAGAGATTGGTTGAGCTAAAGGAGTGGTCTATATAGCCAGGAGATTAACTATATACAGGAGGATTAGGGAAATATATTGAGACATTAGGCCAGTTTTCTTAATCTTGGAAATTATAAGAAGCAGAAAGCTAAAACGAAGCTTGTGGTTTTGAATTGGGATTGGAAATAGTATGAGTGTAAGGTTTCCGATATATTTAGCTATAGTTCTAAAAATTGTGTGTGCAATGAAGAATGAATGACAGGAGAGGTCAGCGGGCAAGAGCAGAATACATGTACATATATTTCCTAGCTCTCTCTGCTGAGAGTTTTCAGAGATCATCACACCTCTATCAATAAGTACACTTAGCACCAACATTTCGGCTTGAAATAGTATTTCCTCTATAATCAACCAGGACGTCCTAGAGTAATAGCAGAGTTCAGGGATGAAACAGGGAAACTAAAGATGAGATGAACATGGGCATCTTGTTCCCAAAGTAAGGAAGAATGCAAGATAATGGAGGGAACTTAACAGAACTCCATATCTAACTCGAACGATTTTTCACTAGCTATGTCTGGAATACTTTGAAGATCCAAATAAGCTTAATAAAATAGAACTCCATCATTCCCTACTTATATAAGTGGGTGAATGAATGCATCAGTCAATCAAGCAGAGGGGCAAACCCTGCTCTATAGCAGGATACCATCTCCTAAATGTGGAAGGAATGATGGAATTAATTAATTAAATTAATTAAATACTACTTAGCAACCATGAAAAGCATGATTAATTCAAGCAAGAATCTTAAACAAATGTCAAAACAGATAACTGAATGTTTGGAGGACAGGATATTTTTAAAACTTTAAAGTATATTCATATAATATATGAAAAAATTATACTAAGATGCTATTCTTAGTAATTAATAGATATAAATTTATTCTATATTAAATTTCAGAAGAGAAAACTCACATAAATTTAAGCATTTTAATCAATTGCTAAAAGTCACTATCACCCATAGTGGTACAATTTGACATTCTACGTTTCGTGATGGGATTCACTGAGAATAACTCAACACAAATTTTTGGTATTCCTGCCAAAAATGTAGAGGCTGTGAGGAAATATCAGAAAAACTGACACTGATAATCAGAAAGATAATTTCCTTTCCCCCTCCAAATATTAAGCTTATGAACAATGAGGAAAGACCGGAACGATTTCAGAATAAGAGGCTACCAGACCTAACAATAAAATATGTATAATCTTGGATTAGGTCTTGTACCTAAAAGGACATTACTAGGGTAATGCAGACTCCAAATAAGTGTCTGGATTGGAGGTAATGTATTAATGTTAATTTTGTTTTAATTTTCTACTCTAATACAGGGAAATACTATTTTAAAGGAATGTGTGCTAAGGACAACTGGGACTGCCTATCTGTAATTCAAACCATTCAGACATTTAGAAAGCTAAAGAGAAAGGGAACATCTGTTAAA
Source organism: Paguma larvata (assembly GCA_030068075.1). Taxonomy (NCBI): domain Eukaryota; kingdom Metazoa; phylum Chordata; class Mammalia; order Carnivora; family Viverridae; genus Paguma; species Paguma larvata. The sequence continues at coordinate 58,894,857 of CM057833.1, read as the reverse complement.
ATGTTATGATTAGAATATACAGTTGAAGGATATAAAATAGTTATTTGTGGGTTGCTTGGGTGGCTCAGTCTGTTAGCGATCCCACTTTGGCTCAGGTCACGATCTTGCTGTTCCTAAGTTGGAGACCCATGCCAGGCTCTGTGCAGACAGCGCAGAGCCTGAAGCCTACTTCTGATTCTGTGTCTCCCTTCTCTCTGTCCCTCCCCAACTCATGCTCTGTTACTTTCTCACAAAAATATTTTTTAATTAAAGTTATGTGTGTTATTTATGAATTTTCTTTAAATTGGTATTTAGTTTAGGGGGCGCCTGGGTGGTTCAGCCGGTTGAGTGTCCAACTCTTGATTTTGGCTAAGGTTACGATCCCAGGGTCATGGCATGGAGCCCTATGTCAGGGTCCATGCTCAGCATGGATTCTCTCTCTTCTCTCTACTTCTCTCCTCTGTTTATACTTTTTCTCTCTGTAAAATTTAATAATACAAATATTTTAAGACCAAGTTTTGTTTTATTTTTATTTGTTTTTAAGTTTATTTATTTTGGAGACAGATAAAGCAGAAGAGGAGCAGAGAGAGATGGAGAGAGAGAGAGTCCAAAGCAGCTTCCAAGCAGAGCCCCATGTGGGGCTCAAACTCCCAAACCATGAGATCATGACCTGAGACAAAACCGAGAGTCAGGTGCTTAACTGACTGAGCCACCCAGACACCCTTAAGACCACGTTTTAGAAAGCGTCATTCACTATCACTACCTACCCACTTGAATTGCTAAAATGAAAAACTGACACTCAGTGTGGGCTAATGTGAAGAACAAAAAGAACCCTCATGGTTCTTTGAACCATGGTTCATGAAAGTATAATATTGTGTAACTACTCTGGGAATTGTTGAATAGCTAAACATGTTTAACTTTATTAAAAACTAAGAAACGAGAACTTAATCACAAGAATATTTGTACCCACTTTATGCACAAAAGTGATTACTAAATTGTCAAGTCAAGAACCATGAAGGACTTTGGATGTTACCCTGTCTGTAAGCTAACTAGTCTTCTATGGCTTTATGGATACTCGGAAGAAGACCGGTCCTTCTGATTAGAGACAAAAGATCATTGATTACTTCTGGTGGTAGCATTATGCAGAGGAACATCTTGGCCCATGTTGTTTGAGTGTGAATTCCCACAAGGTGAGATGAAGTTGCCTATACATGACTCACATGTACTACAGGAGAAAACCCTCGAGTGTAGGAGTCCCCGATCTTCCAGTCTTCTAGCAAACTGGTCCATCTTCCCCTCTGGGGAAAACCATTATCTTCATTATTGTGCAATGTAAGCACATCTACTCCAAGGGAAAAAGAGATCGATCTCTTATTTGTTACCCTGGAAAGTAAATGAATCTCTTCCAGAGGGTCCGTGTCTCCTTTTTTCCATAGCTGTTTACTTATACAAATATTTTAGAAAAACCATTCAAAGTAAATTTTCTGTTAATGATAGAGCTATGGAAATGGAAGTGTTTCCTGAATAATTACATCCCAGTATCTCAAACCTTGAAATAAGTCAAATGTTTATCAACTATTTTTCTTAAAATTTGTCTTTAATCTAAAAAAATTGATTCTGCTTGTGTACCTCAAAATGAAGCCCCAGAATGAGTTCACAAAACACACTCTGAAATTTCACTTTAAGATAATACAATTAGACTCATAAGTTTTTTTTCTATTCAGCAGTGATGTCAGTTGAAGAATCAAACACAAAACCGTCAAATAAAAACCTGAGTGCAGGAAAAGAGAAAAACAAACTAACAAAAACACCCTGTACATTTCCATTAGTTTTGGCCTTTTTCTTTTATCGGAATGAGTAAATACATTGACACACATTTGCACATATACCTATAAGAAGGATTGAGGCAAGAACTGCTCATTGTTTAAAACTGTATTCCCATCCTTCATCTGCTGAATGACCACCTCTCTTTAAGTACACCTTTTTCTTCATCTCACACTTAACATAGAGCCACTTATGGCACACTTAAAAAACAAAACCATATTCGTGAGCTTGTTCAAAAAAAAACCCTTAAGATCGCTTCTTGGCCTTTTGGCTAAGATCAAGTGTAAAAATACACCTTAAGAAATCAAGGGTAGCGAAAGTAGCCATTAATGATTTTTTTTTCCCTAACTTGCTTTCGCTGTTAGGGAGAACAGATCTGTAAACAAATGCATTTATACCTCTTAAGTGCTATGCTTTTATGAGCATTTATAGTCCTTTAAATTTGCGTGCTTTAAAAAAAAAACTTCAAACTGCATTTCCTTTTATTATCACATTTGGACCTAATAATAATTCACATGATAGCTAAAAGTAGAGTTGTCAGCCCCATTACATAGTTAAGGATAGTGAGTTAAGAAGATTCAGAGACTTGCTCAAAGTTGCTGAACAAGAAGGTAGCTAATCTGCATCTACTCCCCCAGATTGTCTACATCCTAAGAAATAAACTTAATTTTTCCCTTTGATACTGGTATGCTTTTCTTTAGATGTTGCTGCTTTGACCAGACTGCCTCAAGTAGTCTGTAGAATGGACATACACCTATACATCCCAGAGCTAATACAAGGAAGCCACATATGTCCTTTCTTTTAACTTTTTATGCTACTGATGGCACACCCATTTGAAGAAAGATTCTGGCCCTAAAACTAACATATTTATCTTTTCTGAGAACATGCAGTTTAATCTTAAGAGTCCTTTGGAAGGAAAATAAAGTATTTCAGTCTTTAGAATAAATCCTGAGTTTTTCCAGTAGTTGATAATAATGCAGAATTTCTACTTTGGCTTACCAAATGCATCTTTGTCTAATGAAGCAAATGTATTTTGCAGGCTGTTATGACAGCATCCGCAAAAATTTGTGTCTCACCACATGGTTGTAGCGATCACAATTAATTCACTAGCCAGTAACATTTATTGAAAACTGTGATGTTCTAATGCTAAGTCAAATGTTGGAAGAGAGAGACACACATATGGCGGTCACTGTTCTCCAGCAGCTTGCATATCAATGGGGAATAAAGGGACAGGGACTAATACAGATGGAATTTTTATTAATGTCTTCTATGCCATGTTCTGTGACACAATGCTTTCATGATTATTAATCCAGCAATGCAGATGAGGAAATGGTGGCTGAGAAAATCTGTATGTAATTTGCTTATAAGTTCACATCTAATATTTAGTGGATCTACAATTAATAAGCAGGGTTGTTTTTCTCCAAATATACTGTCTCTTTAGGAAAATCTACCAACACTTGAGGTAAAATGTAATGGTTTCAGTGTGCTACAAAAATCACTGAGGGGAAGACCAGCTAAAGTGTTGGGTAAGGAGGAAGGTGATACTGGTCTAGAAACATAGAGTAGATAGTCACATATATTACCAAAAAAGACATTCTAGGATTCCAGGACCTGAGAACCTATGTGGAATGTGTCAGACACAAATGCAGAGTTTAGTTTAAATTAAGCCGTTTACTATGCCTAGAATTTGAGATGCATGCTGAGAGAAAGGGTGGATAAAGTTGAGAAAGAAGAGTCCAAGAAAGCATAAAGAAAGGGACCTGGCAAATCAATCCTGGTGAATCAGTGAAGTATTTGAGGCAATGGAGGGTAGAAATAACTTTGTTACTTTGATTCAATTTGTATTTTAGAATAGTAATTCTGGGTTTATGGAGTGAAAAGTAAGATGACTTTTAGGTGACTGAGAAGTTGCTATAATTGTTTAGGTATGAAATCAGCTCTTTCTTTGTTTTACTTTCTATTTTTTTATATATTTTTTAATGTTTATTTCTGAGAGAGACAGAGAGAGACTGAGCTAGGGAAGGGCAGAGAGAGAGGGAGACACAGAATCTGAAGCAGGCTCCAGGCTCTGAGCTGTCAGCACAGAGCCGTGACGCGGGGCTTGAACTCAGGAACCGCGAGATCATGACCTGAGCTGAAGTTGGACGCTCAACTGACTGAGCCACCCAGGCGCCCCTGTTTTACTTTCTAAATAATCAGGTTACTGTTTATGTTTTCCCATTCCATTGCATTCTTGTTTTTGATATAACATTGAATCATGGTATAGGCCATATATACCTATATATGTGTATATATATATATACACACACACACTCACACACATATACACATATTCATAATTTATATATAATTTATAAATGTATTTAACATATAATTACATATACAACACATAATTTATCTTTTTAACTACCCCTTTTCAATGCTTAGCACGGTTAATGAAATAGACTGAGAAATCAATAAGTGTTCCTTGAAGAAATATTGGGGTCATTTTGTGGTCTTTAAGAATTACAGTTGCACTGTAGAATAGTCAGAGGCTGTTGAAAATGTTCCGATGTGAAAGGTACATACAGAAAGTCGACAAAAGAAATATACGTACATCATTTAGCTTCTGTAAATTGGAAAAATAATTTTCTTTGGAGTTCCTGTGGTATTGCCTTGGTCCCATTGGCCTCATGCGGAATGATGTACGTTAGTGTGTGTGAAGGATTCTGAAATTGTCTTTCTTATTGACCTCATTTTCAAGTGCTGGTTTTTCTTTTTTTTTTTCTTCCCAAAATAGTATATTTCAAAAATGCAATTGTTGTCTTGAAATTGTTACCACAGGGCTTGAAAAATTATCATCTTAAAGCAAGTCTGAGTAGCTTATATGAAATAGAAAGTGTAGATTACGGCAGAGAATAGTGTCGTGTTTTAAATCTTCCAGGGGTTTTATTCTGTCAATTATCTTTTGCTGTTTTCTATATATTTAACCTGACCTTATATATATTGCCTGATTCCCAGCAGCACTGAAAATGCTTAAACCTCTTAGTTTACAAAAACAAACCAACAAAAGTCCTTCCATTTAATCCACACACCCCTCAGGTACTGCCCTCCTACATCTATTAATTCACGGATGCAAGGAAAAAAATGTAAACCCCAGCACTATGCATCATATTGGCCTACAGCAGTGAGCAAAACAGCCTCTGCCCTCCTGGAACTTGATTCTGGTAGGGGAATAAAAATCAAGAAGATCATTAGAATAATGAATAAAAGATCCAAGAAAAAAAGAGAGGACTATCATTTGAACTGAGACCTGAGTGAACAAGAAGTTAGTAAGGAACATTAAATTCAAAGACAAAAGCAGAAAGCAACTTGGAGTATTTTAGACACTGAGAGAAGGTCAATGTAGCAAGTGAGAAGAAACTTACTCTGAGGTGAATACAGAGAGATGGGGGGGGTGTTGGCTAAAAGGGGCTGCATTTAGGTACCTGGGTGGCATCCTACTCTTGATTTTGGCCCAGGTCATGATCTCATGGTTTCTGAGATTGAGCCTCGCATGGGGCTCTGTGCTGACAGTGTGGAGCCTACTTTGGATTCTCTCTCTCCCTCTTTCTCTGCCCCTCCCCTGCTGTCTCTATGTGTTTCTAAATGAATAAACTTAAGTAAGTAAACTTAAGTAAAATAAAAAATAAAAGAGGTTACCTCTTATAGGCTCCGGTTCAATTTTATCCCAGGTGTGACGGAAACCCACTGGAAAGTATTAAGCTGACATTTTTATGGTCTCATTTATATATTTAAGACCATACTTTGGCCTTAGCAAATGAGTTTTTGTAGATTGGAAAAATAAGTTTGGTTTTTTTTTTTTCATTTTTCTGTTGGTGGCAGAAAGCTTTCAGAGTGTTGGCATTCCGAAAATAGCACATAGATACTAGAAAAACACTAACACCCTATTACCATATAACTGAAGCATATTAGACATAAAGAGCTTTTTAAAATTAATAATGAGATAAGTCCTGTAAAATAAAAGGGAAAACTTTTTCTTTGAAAGAGAGGGAGAAATTGGGGCATCCAGGTGCCTCAGTTGGTTGAGCATCTGACTTCTGCTCAGGTCATGATCTCCTGGTTTGTGGGTTCAGGCCCCGCAATGGGCTCTGTGCTGACAGCTCAGAGCCTGGAGCCTGCTTCAGATTCTGTGTCTTCCTCTCTCCTCCTCCCCTCCTTGCACTCTCTTTTTCTCTCTCTCAATCTCTCTCTCTCAAAAATAAACATTAAAAAAACCCAACAATTTGAAAGAGAGGAGAAAGCAATTTCAAAGAACTTAATAGTTTTCTGGTTTTATAGGGATGTAGAAAGATCAGTAAGAAGCATGTTAAGTAAAAGGCAGTGGTTTAGATGAGTTTGGGGAGGCCACGGTGGAGAAACAGTGTTTTATTTCATGTGTAATGGAAAGCTGTCACATTTTTTAAAGAAAGAGAATGCTAATGCAGAGGTCTTTCAAAGATCAAGCTGGTTGCTATAACGTAGTCTATAATCTGGAGCAGTCCTACTTCGGCTTTTCTCACTCCTGAAAGAAGCTTCCCCCCGTGTCGGCACTATTTTCCCTGTTGTGATCAAGGTTAGATGCAGTTCACTTTTCCTCTTGTTACAATTTGACAAGAGGGACCAATCTCTTCTTAGAACACACCGTTGCTTGACTTCCAAGATTATAGTGACTGAGTCCATCTCCTTGTCTCCTGCAAAGCTTCCTTGTCCTCTGCCCTATGTTTGTACACTCAGGAATTTTGCCTTTTTCTGAAAGTATCTCATTCTGCACATTCCTTTTGAGTGAAGACACCCACATTCATGGTTTCAGTATCTGCAATGCCGACTACTAAATCCTGTTTGCAGAGCCTCTCCAGTACTTGACGACTGATTATGAACATCTTCCAGTTACCTCAGTTCTGAATACCCACCTCAGACACTTCAAACATACCAGACACAAATGTGGATTTATAATATTTGACAACACATTTGCTCCTCCGCCTGTGTTTTCCTAGTGACAAAAAACCTTGATCCATCATTTCTTCCTCCTGCTCCATGTCCTCCTAAAAATGTCCATTTGAATTTTGTCATACCTATCTTCTAATTGCATTTCAAATCTCTTGTCTACTTCTCTCTACTCATTGTTGCTACTAAGTTGGTCTAGGAGAACACCATTTCTGGTCTCCCTTGAGCCCTAAACCCTGTCATGTTCTCCCATGATATCCTGTGAATATACTTCATATTATTCATCAAAAATTTAATTTTAAATATGTAAGTTTATTAACATATTTTAATTTTCATAAGACCAGGACCATATCTGTTTGATTTATGCCAATACACAATTAGGCACATATTGAGGACTTAATATTTATTGAAAAAAATTAACGGATGAATAGATGAATAATTCAGTTTGTGAATTGTGTCTACCAGGATGAAAAATGACAAAGAACCTGGAAAGAGACTTTCGGCTAGGTGACCATCTCCAAAACGGCACCTGAACCCAGGCTATGTGCCCATGCTATGTAGTTGTTTTACCTGCGTGATCCTTACTTCATAAGAAGAGGAGTTATCGTTAAGTATTTATTCCTCTATACTCTGAATTATCAGGCTAAAGAAAAGAGAGAGTATTATCCTTACAGTTACTTCCAGGAAATTATTCCGAGAAATAGCAAGAAGTCAGTGGTCAGCAAGGGATATGACAAAAAAATTTTCTCTCGAAGTTTTATTGCTGTCATTCTTGGAATGCAGCCTCTTCTTAATCACATGTAATACTAATGTTCTTCAGTACTAATTCCTTTTCTGTCTTTATATATAAAGATTTATTTAGTTATATTAAAGATATATTTTAAATTATAATAAAACTTAAAAAGACAAAAGCTGTTGCCAATATTGGCTTGGAAGCATGTCCTCTGACACTAAAATAGAAAAATAATTTGTAGGTGCTAAGAATATAATTCATATTTAGTGAGTGAATGTTCTCTCAGCACCGCCTTGAAAGAAGGTAATTGAAATGCCTGTATCTGTTCAGGAATGCACTCAAGATTCAAGAATCCATTATAACTATCAAAGCTTTATTACTGTCTTAGTAGCTGAGGTGGGTTTTTATTTGAAAGTACTGTGTGCTGCACGGTGTACTTGTATAATACCTTTAGTCGGAAAATAGCAAGTCGGAAACTCGCTATGTCACCATTACGTAGAGATTATAGTTTATCTGGTCTTGTATTGAGAAACAAAAAACAAAAAACAAAAAACACCCTGAATTTTGACCACATTTTCCCCTAAGGGCCATCTGCTTGAGATATTTACCCTTAAGGTTGACTCTGTAATTAATGATTAATTCTTCACGATTACTAAACAGTTTACATGTATATTAAAATTTTCAAGAAACCAATAAAAACACACAATGCTTGTTCCAGGTACAAAGGTGAGCTAGTTCAACAGCAACAATAAATGTGTCTCTGTTAACACTTTTTATTACTTTGCCTTTAGAATTCTGACACACTTTGTTTATGTTGTCAAGTGTCCAGACTTAAAATACAGAATCATCAAGTATGGGAATATTTCTCATTAGATTGTTTTTACCATCTATTCCAAAAATGTAGACTTACCTACACTCTGTACCAGAAACAGTACATGATTCCATATCAGGATTTTGAGTAGTTTTCTCTTGGCCGTTGTGTTTGTTATTAACCTCTAAACCCATTGCCAGCTGCCCAGGAAAGTCTTCTTCCCATCTCTACCCTTTTCCTTTTCTGTGGTTCAATGGCTCTTTTGTCTCTTATTTTTGGAGTTTTATTGAGATGCATTTTATATAACGTAGGATTAATTCATATAACACGTATAATTCACTTTTTTAGTATATTCATAAAGTCATGGAACCGTCATTGAAATCTAATTTTAGAATATTTTCAGGGGCGCCTGGGTGACTCAGTTGGTTGAGCGGCCTGACTTCAGCTCAGGTCATGATCTCATGGTCTGTGAGTTCGAGCCCCGGGTAGGGCTCTGTGCTGATGACTCAGAGCCTGGAGCCTGCTTCGGATTCTGTGTCTCCCTCTCTGCCCTTCCCCTGCTCATGCTCTGTCTCCATGTCTCTCAAAAATAAATAAACATTGAAACAAATAGAATATTTTCAACAAACGAAACAAAAAAAAACCTGAGCCGTTAGGCAGTCACTCATTACTACTAATGCTGCCAGCAAAAGGCACCACTATTCTATTGTCCATTTCTATTGATTTGCCTATTCTAGACATGTCATATAAATGGAATCCTACGATATTGTGGTGATTCCTTGGGACTTCTTTCAAAAACCATGATCTCAAGGATTACCCATATTTCATGTATCAGCAATTTGTAGTGTGTGTGTGTTTATGAAAGGATATTCTATTGAGTGGATATACACATTTTATTTGTCCATTATCAGTTGGTAGATATTTTTTTAAAATTTTTTTATTGTCCAATTGGTTTCCATACACCACTCAGTGCTCACACCAACCCAGGCCCTGCTCAGTGCCTGTCACCCACTCTCCCCCCTCCCATACCTCCCTCAACCGTCAGTTTGTTCTTAGTCTTTGAGAGTCTCTTATGTTTTGTCTCCCTCCCTTTCTGTGTCTTCTTTCCTTCCCTTCTTCCCCTCCCCTCTAGTTTTCTGTTAAGTCTCACAAAGTCCACCTATGCGTGGAAACATATAGTATCTGTCTTTCTCTGATTGACTTATTTCACTCAGCGCATAATACCCTCCAGTTCCATCCATGTTGCCACACATGGCCAGATTTCATTCTTTATCATTGCCGCGTAGTATTCCAGTGTGTGTGTGTGTGTGTGTGTACACACATACATACCACATCTTCTTTATCCATTCATCAGTTGATAGACACTTAGTCTCTTTCCATAATATGGCTATTGTTGAAAGTGCTGCTATGAACATTGGGGTACACGTGCCCCTATGAATCAGCATTATTGTATCTCTTGGGTAGATTCCTAGCAATGCTATTGCTGTGTCATAGGGTAGTTCTATTTTCATTTTTTTGAGGAACCTCCACACAGTTCTCCAGAGTGGCTGCACTAGTTTGCATTCCCACCAACGGTGCAAGAGGGTGCCAGTTCCTCCACATCCTCGCCAGCATCTATAGTTTCCTGATTTGTTCATTTTAGCCATTCTAACCAGTGTTAGGTGGTATCTCAGTGTGGTTTTGATTTGTATTTCCCTGATGATGGACATTGAGCATTGTTTCATGTGTCCATTAGCTATTTTGTTGTCTTCTTTGGAGAACGTCTATTCATATCGTCCACCCATTTCTTCACTGGATTATTCGTTTTTCGGGTGTGGACTTTGGTAAGTTCTTTATAGATTAGTTACTAGCCTTTATCTGATATGCCATTTGCAATTATCTTTTCCCATTATATTGTTTGCCTGTTAGTTTTGTTGGTTGTTGCCTTTGCAGTGCAGAAGATTTTTATCTTGATGAGGTCCCAATAGTTCATTTTTGTTTTTAATTCTCTTGTCTTTGAGATATGTCAAGTAAGAAATTGGTGCGGCTTAGGTCAAAGAGGTTTTTTTCCTGCTTTTTCCTCTAGGATTCTGATGGTTTCCTGTCTCACATTCAGGTCCTTCATCCATTTAGAGTTTATTTTTTGAGTGGTATAAGGAAGTGATCTAGTTTCATTCTTCTGCATATTGCTGTCCAGTTCTCCCAGCACTATTTATTAAAAAGGCCATCTTTTTTCCATTGGATGCTCTTTCCCACTTTGTCAAAAATTAGTTGGCCGTATGCTGTGGGTCCATTTCTGGGTTTTCTATTCTATTCCATTGGTCTATGTGCCTGTTTTTGTGCCAATGCTGTCTTGATGATTACCGCTTTGTAGTAGAGATTAAAGTCTGGGATTGCAATGCCTCCCACCTTGGTTTTATTCTTCCGTATTACTTTGACTATTTGGGGTCTTTTGTGGTTCTATACAAATTTTAGTATTGTTTGCTCTGGCTTTGAGAAGAATGCTGGTGCAATTTTGATTGGGATTGCATTGAATGTGTAGATTTCTTTGGGTAGTATTGCCATTTTAACGATATTTATTCTTCCAATCTATGAGCATGGGATATTTTTCCATTTCTTTGTGTCTTCTTCAATTTCCTTTATAATTTTTTTTATAGTTTTCAGCATAGAGATCTTTTATATCTTTGGTTAGGTTTATTCCTAGGTATTGTATGGTTTTTTGTGCAATTGTGAACGGGATTACCTTCTTTATTCTCCTTCTGTTGCTTCATTGTTGGTGTATAGAAATGCCACCGATTTCTGTACATTGATTTTGTACCCTGCAACTTTGCTGAATTCATGGATCAGTTCTAGTAGGCTTTTGGTGGATTCTGTCGGGTTTTCCATGTAAACTATCATGTCGTCTGCGAAAAATGAAAGTTTGACTTCATCCTTGCCAACCTTGATGCCTTTTATTTTGTTTTGTTAACTAATTGCTGATGCTAGTACCTCCAACACTATGTTAAAAGCAGTGGCGAGAGTGGACACACCTGTTGTGTTCCTGATCTCAGGGGGAAGGCTCTCAGGTTTTCCCCCTTGAGGGTGATATTAGCTGTGGGCTTTTCATAAATGGTTTTTATGATGTTTAACTATGTTCCTTCTATCCTGAATTTCTCGAGGGTTTTTATTAGGAAAGGATGCTGTATTTTGTCGAATGCTTTTTCTACATCTATTGACAGGATCATATGGTTCTTATCTTTTCTTTTGTTAATGTGATTTATCACATTGATTTTGCGAATATTGAACCAGCCCTGCAACCCAGGGATGAATCCTACCTGATCATGGTAAATCATTCTTTTTATATGCTGTTGTATTTGATTTGCTAGTATCTTGTTGAGAATTTTTGCATCCATATTCATCAGGGATATTGGCCTGTAATTCTTTCTTTTTTTTACTGGGTCTTTATCTGGTTTGAGAATCAAAGTGATGCTGGCTTCATAGAATGAGTCTGGGAGTTTTCCTTCCGTTTCAATTTTTTAGAACAGCTTGAGGAGGATAGGTATTAACTCTGTTTTAAATGTCTGGTAAAATTCCCTAGGGAAGCCATATGGTCCAGGGCTTTTATTTGTTGGGAGATCTTTGATAACTGATTCAATTTCTTCACCAGTTATGGGTCTGGTCAAATTTTTTATTCCCATTTGAGTTTTGGTAGCATGTGACTGTTTAGGAATTCGTCCATTTCTTCCAGGTTGTTGAGTTTGGTGGCATATAATTTTTCATAGTATACTCTGACAATTGCTTGTATTTATGAGGGATTGGTTGTAATCACTCCCTTTTCATTTGTGATTTTATCTATTTGGGTTCTCTCTCTTTTCTTTTTGAGAAGCCTGGCTAGAGGTTTATCAATTTTGTTTATTTTTTCAAAGAACCAGCTCTTGGTTTCATTGATATTCCACTACTTTTTCGGTTTTCATGTTATTAATTTTCCCCCTGATACTTGTTATTTCTCCCTTTCTGCTGGGTTTGGGGTGTCTTTGATGTTCTGCTTCTAGTTCCTTTAGGTGTGCTGTTAGAATTTGTGTTAGTGATTTTTCTTGTTTCTTGAGATGGACTTGGACTGCAATATATTTTCCTCTCAGGACTGCCTTTGCTGCATCCCAAAGTATTTAGATTGTATTTTCATTTTAATTTGTTTCCATGTATTTTTAAATTTCTTCTCTGATTGCTTGGTTAATTCATTCTTTTTTTTTTTTTTTTTTTTTTTTGCAGTTGTTCTTTAGCCTCTATGTTTTTGGGGATTTTCCAGACTTTTTCCTGTGGTTGATTTCAAGTTTCAAAGCATTGTGGTCTGAAAGTGTGCATGGTATATCTCAGTTCTTTTATATTTATTAAGATTTTCCTTATGCCCCAGGATGTGGTCTGTCTTGGAAAATGTACCATGTGCAGTTGAGAAGAATGTAAATTCCTTTGCTTCTGGATGAAGGACCCTGAAGATGTCAGTTAGGGCCATCTGTTCCAATGTGTCAATCAGGGCCATTGTTTCTGTATTGATATTTCTGTTTAATGGATCTATCCAATGCTGAGAGTGGAGTGTCTCCTACAATTAGGACATTTTTATCGACAAGGTTGCTCATGTTTGTAATTAGTTGTTTTACAAATTTGGGTGCCCCCAAATTCGGCATGTAGATATTTATAATTGTTAGCTCTTCCTGCTGGATAGTCCCTGTGATTATTATATAATGTCCTTCTTCATCTCTTATTACATCATTTGCTTTAAAGTTTAGTTTGTCTGATATAAGTGTGGCTACTCCAGCTTTCTTCTGACTTCCAGTAGCATGGTGTATATAGTTCTCCATCCCCTCACTTTCAGTCTGAAGGTGTCCTCAGATCTAAAATGAGTCTCTTGAAGACAGAAAATAGATGCTGTTTTTTTAATCCATTCTGTTACCCTATGTCTTTCGGCACATTTAGTCCATTTACATTCATTGTTAATATTGAAAATTATGGGTTTAGAGTCACTGTGTTATTTGTAGGTTTCATGCTTGTAAGGCTGTCTCTGGTAGTTTGTGTTCTTTGCAACCTTTCCTTCATAGAGTCACCCTCAGGATCCCTTGTAATGCTGGTTTATTTGTGACAAATTCTTTCGGTTTTTGTTTGGGAAAACCTTGATCTCTCCTTCTATTCTGAATAATAGGCTGGCCGGATAAAGGATTCTTGGTTGCATATCCTTCCTGTTCATCACATTGAAGATACCTTGCCATTCCTTTTCTGGCTTGCCAAGTTTTTGTAGATAAGTCTGCTACAATTCTTTTGTGTCTACCTTTGTAGGCCCATTTTTCCCTAGCTGTTTTTAGAATTCTCTCTCTATCCTTGTATTTTGCCAGTTTCACTATGATGTGTCATGCAGAAGGTCTATTCAAGTTACCTCTGAGGGGAGTTCTCTGTGCCTCTTGGATTTGCATTCCCATTTCCTTCCTCATGTTGGGGAAGTTCTCAGCAATGATGTGTTCAAGTACCACTTCAACTCCTTCTCTCTCTCTTCTTCCTCTGGAATTTCTATGATACGAATATTATTCCATTTGAATGCATCACTCAGGTCTTGAATTCTCCTTTCCTGTTCCTGAATCGGGTTCTCTCTCTTTTTCTCTGCTTCCTCTTTTTCCATAATTTTATCTTCTAATTCACCTGTTCTCTCTTCTGCCTCTTCAATCCAAGCTGTGGCCGCTTTCAATTTGTTTTGCACAACTTGGAAAGCATTTTTTAATTCCTCCTGACCATTTTTTAAGGTCCTTGATCTCTGCAGCTAGGGACCCCCTGCATTCTTCTATGCCTTTTTTCAATCCCAGTGATTAGTTTTATGTTTATCATTCTATATTCATGTTCTGTTATGTTGCTTATATCTGTTTTCATCAATTCTTGAGCTGTCACTACTTCCTGTACTTTCTTTTGAGGAGAATTCTTCCATTTTGTCATTTTGGCTAGGTGTGTTTGATTTGTTTCCTGAGGTCACCACTTCCTTGGGTGCTTTCTGGATTTTGTGTTCTATTCCTTGTAGACTCCGACACCTTTCCTCCCAGACTCTTGGGGCTGAGGGTCCTTTGGTTTCAGTGCTTCTTAATTTGAAAGACACCAGGAATACTGGGTCCCCCTACTCCTCTGCCATGTTGGCCTTTCCAGGAGGATTCCTTTTAAGATTACTCCAGTTGGTAGATATTTAAATTATTTCCAGTTTTGTCTATTATAAATAATGCTGTTAAGAACATTCTCGTACAAGTTCTTAATTTAGATAAGTCTTAATTTCACGTAGCCATATTTTGAGAAATCAATTTCTGGGTCATATGGTAACTCTGTTGAGCATACTTAGATATTGCCAGGGGTCCTTGGTTGGCTCAATTGGTCAAGCGTCCAACTTTTCATTTGGTTCAGGTCATGATCTCAGGGTCATGAGATTGAGCCTCCATTCAGGCGCCATGCTGGGTGTGAAGCCTACTTAAGATTTTCTTTATTTCTGCCACACTACTGCAAGCATGTGTTCTTGCTCTCTTTCTCTCTAAAACAAATAAAATAAAAAAGAAACTGCCAGACTTTTTTAATGAAATGATATCACAAGTTATATCCCCCCAGGAATGTCTAAGGGTTTCATCTGCTCCACATATAGCCAATGTTTATGATTGTCCTTTTGTTATTAGCCATTCTAGTAGGTATGAAGTGGTCAGATACTTTTTCTGAAACTATTGAAGTTATAAAGAATTTTGTATCCTTTATTAGTGTGGTGTACTTCATTGATTGTCATATGTTAAGCCAACTGCATTCTAGGATAAATCCTTTTTGATCATTGTATATAATCTTTCTTATATGTTGCTGAATTCAATTTGTTGGTATTTTGTTAAAGATTTTATGTCTATATTAATAACAGATATCAGTATGTAGTTTTCTTGTGATAAATTGTTGTTCTTAAATAAGGATAATCATGGGTTCGTAGAATAGATAAGGAAGAGTTATATCCTATTCTGTTTTTTGGCACTGTTTATGAAGGATTAACATTAATTTTTTTAAATGTTTGGAAATCAATGAAGCCATCTGGAGTTAGAATTTCTTTGGCTGTTTCAAAATTAGTAATTCAATACCTTTGCTTGTTAGAGATGTATTTAAATTATCTGTTTGACCTTAGTTTCAGAAATTTGTGTTTTTCTAGGAATTTGTTCATCTAAGTTATCTAACTTAGGCATGTATTTTTCTATACATTTTTTTACAATTCTTTTATTTTCGTAATGATAGAAGTGACACTTTTATTTCCTTCATGATTTTACTAACATGAGTCTACTTTTTCGAGAGGAGGAGGTAGGACTAGCTAAATATTTCTAAATTTTGTTCTTTTTAAAGAATAAACTTTGGGTTTCATTGATTTTTTTTTTTTCCTCCCCCACATACCCACCTTTTATTTTTATATTCTATATTTCATTTATTTCTACTCTATTCTTTACTTTATTCCTTCTGCTTGTTTTGGGTTTGGATGTTTTTATTTCCTTGTTTATTAAGGTAGAACATTAATTTATTGATCGGCTATCTTATTTTTAATATAGGAAATGACATACTCTGAATTTCTCTATAAGCTTTAGCTACATCCTACAAGTTTTTGTATTTTTGTTTTCATTCATATTAAAACATTTTCTAGTTTCTTTATCTTTTTTGACCCTTTGTTTACTTAATATTTAATTTCCACATAATTGTGAATTTGGTTTTTCCTACATTTAATTGTTTTTTTTTAATTTCATTCTAATCAAATAAACACTTAACACACTTTGTATTATTCCAACTTTCGATTTTAGACTTTTTAAAGAGGAGTTTTAGATTCACAGCAAATTGAGAAAGGTACAGAGATTTATCATATACTTTTTGCTCTTCTTACTTACATTGGCACTTCATAATCAACTAAAGCTAGTCATATACCTAAGGATTCCTTTTTGCTGTTGTACATTACATAGACTTGGACAAATGCACACTATCATTACTATATTGTACAGAGTATTTTCACTGCCTTAAAAATCCTTTAAGTGATTTCTAGTTTCCGATATGGATGTAAGGAGCTTGGAAGTTGCCACTACATCCTAGCAGCAAGTAAAAAGCTAAACATATTGAAAAATTAACAACTTGTCTAGGATTTTTAAAAGAGGTGAGGACACAGGGCAAACCACAGTACCCAAGATTAGAGATACTAACATGAGAACACAGTCACTAACAACTTAATGGAGCAGAGACTCAGGAGCAGAAACTACCTAGGAGCCCAGTACTATAATTGATGAATTTATTGGAGGCTCAATATGGACCACTTTTAAGTATTTAAAAACTCCACGGAAACTCAGTGGTTGGGTTCGAGGACACAATTTTATGAGATTTGTCTCCAGGAGCTCAACTAGATTCCCACACTAAATGTCAGAAAAAAAATGTCCTCTTGTTTCTAGCAGTGGGAAGGGAAAAAAAAGATCTCCTTGGAAATGTACCAGGGCACTCTGTTCTTAAGGCCTCCCTTCAGAAGCTACTTAACCAGAACCAAACCAGTTTGGGGATTATCCAATCCTAACTGACCTGGAGGAAGGGAAATACTCCACTTCAGCCAACTCTAGCCATTCTCTGCCTTATAAGCAGTGATTTTTTTTTTCACTGTTCTGAGGCAGACTCATTAAAGAACTGAGACCTAATTATTGACCTTGAACTCTTTCCCTCAACACTGCATCACCACATTGCTAAAGGCTTATTTTCAGCAAGTCCTTTTACCTGGTATATCATGTATGGCTATCAAAAAAAATACCAAAAGACATAATTTGAAGACTAAAGAAAACCTCAGAACCAAATATGGCAGCGTTGTTGGAGAGACTACATCAGGAATTTAAAGCAAACCATGATTGATATGCTAAAGGCTCTCATAGATAAGGTAGGAAGTAATCAAGAACAAGTGCACAATGAAATGGAGATGAAATTCCTAAGAACCAAAAAGATACACTATAGATTAAAAACATTGTGACAGAAATGAAGAATGCCTTTGGGCTTACCAGAGACTGGACACAGTTGAGAAAAGAATCTTAGTTTGAGGATATCCATAGAATCCTCCCAAACTGAAAAGCAAAGAGAACCAAGACTGAGAAAAACCTGACAGAATGTCTGAGGTCTGGGGGCCATCAACTAAAGTTATAATATATGTAATTGGAATAACAGAGGAAAAGAAAGAAGGAGAGGAATAGAAGAAATATTGGAAACCATGATGATGGAGAATTTCTCCACATTAATGTCAGATACCAAGCCACAGATTCAGGAAGCTCAGAGAACACCAAGTAGTATAAATGTCCAAAAGCTATGCTTCAGCATATATTTATTTTAAAACAGTGAAAAATTAAAGAAAAATCCTGGGAGAGGATAGCTTACCTACAGAGGAACAAAATATTAAGATCCGCTCAGAAATGAGTTCTAAAGTACAGAGTACCCACTGACAATTGAGGAGAATAAAAAAGATGATGACAAATATAAGAAAGGATTCCAGATGATTTCCTTTTGTGAATTCCTGAAACTTTAAAGTAGCCTTTATTTTATCTCCGAGGCCGAAGATCCATGTGAATCCCTATGATGCTGAATGCTCTGTCCAGTATCGCTTTCTCCCAGTGTGGGCCAGATATGTTAGTCTAATTGTTTCCAAATCAAATGAGAAGTTTACATGGTGATTCAATATTTTTATGAGCAAGTGAATATGTCTCTCTGCCATTTCCTAAGAGCTAGTTACAAAGTGATTGCAAGGGGTACAGGGTTTTTTTGTTTGTTTTTTACAACATTCCAATAAAAGACCCTGCATAACTGACTTGGGGAAAAAATAGTTATGCTAAATCCTGCTCAGCAAGCACTGAAACAGAAAACACATGTGTTTTGGCCATGCCACACTATCTTAGAATGCTGGATCCATTGTGACCAATCATCAAACAAGAACAAAGACCTTTGGAAGGTAAGGCATTCATTGATTTGTTTCTGACGCTTTGATCGCATGTCATCAGCATGGGTGATTTTGGCGAAAGGAAAGATACAAGATGCAGTAAGTTCTGGGCAAGTAGCTGACAGGAGTTGAGGTAGAAGCTTTTGGGAAGGCTGCTCAGTGAGCTGTGACTTGTGAGCTCAAGCATTTGTCCACATGCTTTTTGTTATGTGACTGTTTATCCTCTGTCTCAGAGGTTGATTTATGAAGTGTGACATAGCTTTATATAAATGCAACACTATACTACTTGGAAAACAAGAGAAAATGATATATTAACTCACAGTGGCCCAATTGTTTTGAGATCTTAAGTCCCATGCCATAGCAAGACAAATGAAGCCTCATTAGAAGTGAATATTGCTGCCCTTCATACTTGAAAATGGTCTTTTGAACAACTGCCAGGAAGATCTCTGTAGGCTCAAAGACATTTTGATATCCCGTGCATTAGTATCCTCTGCTTATGCTGACTGACACTCACTGCATGGCTATATTCTACTTTATTTTCTGAGAATTAAATCAATCATATCAAAAAAACCTAGGTCGAAATTTAACATGGATTTTCATATAGTTACACATGGAAGTAATTCAGAATGTTCAATTCAGTACATTCCCAATTATACCCACAAGATAGTTTATCTAACGATGGCAATGTCTCCACTGATTTTGTGGGAGGCTCTGATTTCTTTTGAGTGCATATGTACCCGATATGCCAGAAATTCAAGTAGAAAGAATGTTATATACCCTCCATAATAGAAGTTATTTCTTGAACTCTTATTCCAATGAGGAAAATAATTGTAATCTCTATCAATTGAGTACTTTACCTTACCACTTTATTTCCCAAGATTATATCTTTGGTTCTGGAAGTTCAAGGGGGTGGTGCAGGGTGTGGTAGAAGAGGGCTTCTGGCTTACAGTCACATAACTATATTGTTATCTGCTAAAATACCCTTTTTTAGGTCTGAGCGTTGTTGCAAATCCTGAAGCTAAGTGCAAGGCCTCTCCTGGTCTAATTTGTTTTCTCAGCTACTTCCTTACACCTTGCTAGCATGTGGCAAATATTTGCTATTTCAAATCAGTCTGAGATCATGAGGTGACTAGTAAAACAAGGATTTTGGCTCAGGTGTTCCATGTTTTAGGTACTGGCCAGTAAAACTGGGCATCTTCCATTTGTGGGGTGGGTCTTACTGAAAGCACAGCATGGATTTCTCTGTTCCCCGACCTCCCTAAGGTTATTTAAGATTTCCTCACTCACCCCACACTCTTAGACTTTGACTTAGGAAAAGGTGAGAAAGGCAGAGAAGACACAAATTTATTGAAATGTTCTTGCATTAACTGAGATAAAGCCACCCCTCACAGAATGGAGCCTTGGAAATGAAATCAAATTCCATTATAGAGAAAACAGTTAAATTTCCTGCTCCCTAAGTTTAAAGAGTAAAATTTGTATTTGCTACATTTAATTGTTCCCTGGATATAACAGAAGTAGCTACCATATATTTAACAACTTACTACCTTTCAGACCTCATACTAAGCATTCTCACTGCACTGCATTATTTAATCTTCACAACCAACAGAAGTAGTTACTTCAACAGGGCTTATTATTACTCTATTTTACTAACAAGTATATTGAATGTCTGTAACATTATCTGTTTCTATGAAAGCTATATAGTTAGTAATTAGTGGAGTCAGCATTTTGACACAGGTCAAATTGACATTGATATTTATGTTTTTACACTCTATTTTAGATATGAGGAGTTTTCAGTAGGGGTGTATATAGAGGTGCAAATGGATAATTTTTACTTTAGATATCTATAAACATGTCATATGGTTAGAGTGCCCTAGGAGTAGAATAGACAAAGATAAATAAGACTACAGCAAGGCATTCATTTTTTCCCATTTTATATTTATCGACCACCATTTGAAATATTGGAGCAGATAATATTACATAAAAATCATTTTATGCAGCGGCTTTACAATTAACGTAAAGGCTAGTCTACAAGATGTACCCCCAGTGACCCCAGTCTCCAACTATTCATGCCCTTGTGTGGTTCCCCTACATACTAAATCTGAGCTGGTCCTCTATTATCATAAAATAGAGTGGAAATGATACTGCTGGGCTTCCAAGGCTAGATCATAAAAGTTCTTGCAACTTTCTTCTTGGTCTTTTGGAAGTCTTGCTTTTGAGAATTTTCCTCTTGGAAATCAACCACCATGTTATGAGAAGCCCAGGCTATATGGAGAGACAATGGGTAGATAGTCTGTTTCATTGCCCATGGACCAGTAGCTCTTCCACAAAGAGAGCCATCTTTGATATTCTAGTCCAAATATCCACCAGATGATTGTAGCACTACCTGACATCATATGGAACAGCTGATGCCAAACAGCACACCAAGCCATGAGAGAGAGAGAGAGAGAGAGAGAGAGAGAGAGAGAGAGAGAGAGAGAGAGAGAGAGAGAAATAGTTGTTTTTTTTAAAACATTGAATTCTGGAGTGCAATTGGGGAGGCCAGTTTTGTGATGCAGGGAGATAAATAACCAAGAGAGCAAGAAGACCTACTTATGTCTCTTTTTATGTGGCCTTAGAAAAATCATTAAACTTATATAAGCTTTGTTTTAAAAAAAAAAAAAAACTCTGTGAAATAGAGAAAATAGTATTTGAACAGGAATAGAGTAGAATAAGATTTTATGTGAGTGAAATTTTTAACCCCACAGTAATCTCTAAGTAAATATTACCGTCGTTTTTGTTTCTGATTCTGGTTTTCTGATAAATTGCCATGTACAGAAAGATTAAGTGACTTGCTCAGGACTAATAGCTAGTAAGTGAACTGAAATTTAAGTCCAGTGGGTTCTATGACCAATATTCTTTCTACTTTGTGTCCAATAATATGTTCTAAGTAGGTTTTTAAAAATTATTCCCTTCATATGATGCATTTCCTTATAGGCGATGGGGATTCCTTTTCTTTGTCAAAGAGGAAGAAGTGTTGGATTTTAAAAGGCTTGCTTTTTGGCATTTAACACTGATGGTCGTTGAATATAATTTTGTCTAAAACAACAAAATATCTCTTTGTGCACAACAATAATATTGATCGCAATATTTTTCAGTCAGAACTTGACACCATTATTGTACATTTATACTATGCTCTCACAACAAAGCTCTCATTGTGTAGTATACATTTAGTATATAGGTGGGAGTAAAGATTGATTTCTTGACTAAGAATTACATGGCCAGGTTGTTATAGGTGGCCTTTAGAGAGAAATCCATAAACGTTAAGGGCTATTAAAGTGTATATTGTATATTTAAGAACATAAAATGAAGCAATTATGTTAAAGTATGTTTTTCATATAACATATATGGCACCCTGATTTTTGTTTCTCCTCTTGGAAAATCCTATTTTGTAATAGTTGAAGAAACAACATAATCTTTTGTATATATACAGCTGATCATAAGGCTCAACTAAAAACTATTAAGTTAGAAGTACAGGGTTCTATGGAGCTCAATAGACAGCATTTTCCACTTTAAATCTAAATCTGTAGACTCATTCTACAGATTTGCATCTTGGGTAAAATCTCAGTCTGCTATAATCTGTTGGTTATTCTTATATATTAACTTATCTCTGATCACTTTAGCCAAATGAACTGTCATAGTTTATTTGTTAGAATACTCAGTAGATTCTAATAAAGAAAATCCATATTTTTTAAAAAAAACATTTTTTCTTAATGTTTATTCATGTTTGAGAGAGAGAGACAGAATGCAAGCAGGGGAGGGACAGAGAGAGAGAGGGAGACACAGACTCAAAGCAGGGTCCAGGCTCTGAGCTGTCAGCACAGAGCCTGAGGCAGGACTCAAACCCACAAACCGTGAGATCATGACCTGAGCCAAAGTCAGATGCTTAACCAACTGAACCACTTAGGTGCCCCCAAAAATCCATCTTTTAAGATTTATCTTCTCCTCTTCCTCTTTGTGGATCGGCTTGGATTGGGGAAGCCCCACAATAATGGAGGAGAGGCCTAGGCCATCTCTTCTCCCCCTTCTCCCTCTCTTCCTCCATATAATTTTTAATACCCCTTTTCCTCATGCCTCTGCCCCCATTCTCTAGCTGTTTCCAACCCCCTATTTTATAGCTGTGAGAACAGAGGGATGATACAGGACTAAAAAAGTCTTACTTGACTGGTACATATGTGATCTGGTATTGACATATACTGCTAATAATACTGGACTTGAAAGTGGACTTTTATGGATGTTTCTGTGGGTTTCTCAGACTTTCTCGCTGGGAACATCCAACAAAAATTGTCGTGAAAGCTGGATTTTCTATGGCTTACACCCACTCCACCAGCCCAGTTTCTAGCGTCCCATAATCTATTGGAGTCCTACCATACCTCTAAGTGACTCTTGGGCAAATTCCCTTTAAAGATGATTCCTGGCAGGCTCCCTATAAAGTGAACCAACACTTGGTTCATGGGTTTTAATTAAGTCTGCCATGCATCTTCTTATTGTATCCCCATTTCCTCTTCCACTACATAGGCTGTTTCAGCCCCAAGTTTTTATCTTCATCTTTTGGATGTGGGTCACTTTTTTCACTAGCCTTAAGGGGAATGGAAAGACTACATACTACCCTGATTCCCCCTCCCATTCTTGACGGCAGCAGGGAGGCTCAGAGGGAAAATTTATCTAATAAACTTATTTAGGCTAGGCTTCTTCAACCTCAACTCTTTTAGATCTTCAAGTTCAAAATTGCATTTACTGCAAAATTATGTTTTCTTAGTCCAGCAATAGTAGTCTAGCATTTTACTTTGGATTGAAGGAAAGGTTGACATTTATTTGGTTCTCTAGCTTCCGTGTCTCAGCCAGTGCTGATAGAAAACATTCACAATGACATCCTATTACACAAACATTTGTAAAAACAGGATATAAGTAATTCTTTCTATTCCTTTTCAAGAATGCTCACCAAAAGAGTAAGACACATGACAAGCCTGGAAAAATATATCAACACTGCAAAGTATCATGATGTTAAAAAATGTAAGATGGTTCATCACAGTATTAAGATCGAAAAGATGAGAACCAACTAAATATATGACAATACAGCCATAGTTTAACATGCTGTGGTAAATCCATGCAACTGAAGGCTGTTCAGCCTCCATCACAGTTCAGGAGATAAAAACACCATTATACATGTTATGAGAATAATTTAGATTACAGGAATTAGAGCTACTAATGGGAAAACTAGGACAGTGAAAATCAGAATGTTGGTAATGGGAGAATCAGAGAATCAGTCAATAACCAGTATGTGTCAAGCAAGAGCTTGACCTCTGGATACCAGAGAGAACTGTGAAGAGAGACTCCCCCCACCCCACACACACACACAAAGTCCTGCCACCTCTAAGGAATTATTCTTTGTGTGTTATCATCCTGCTTCAGGTCCACAGCCAAGATCTGAATGTGAGGCTTGAATCCACTTTTGATTAGATAAGCTCAATGTGCTACAGAGAAGAGTAAGGAATCGCTCAGCATCTCTGTCTGAGCCCACAATCAAACCAGGGCTGATTGTGACAACCTTTTGAGAGTAAGGATGTCTGCTTTGTCTGTCAAATCTCATGTCCTTTCTTCTTTCAGCTTTTACTTAGAAGTGGACAGGGGAAGTGATTTGGGAAAATAGTGTCCAGCCTTAGCAAACTTGACATAACATGATCCAGTATACTCTCCTTAAACAACCGGACTTCAAATTCAACCCATCTGTTTAAGACTAAGTTTGTGGCTAACCTGATAATAATCCACCTGATAATAACTGGTTACCTAGTATATGCTGATCACTGTGATTGCATGGTGGAAGTATGTGCAAAAATGGATCCTACTCTCACCAGTCCCATAATCTAGTGGAGGGGAGGAATGCAAGTAAGAATGAGATCTCTGTGTGAAAAACACAGAAATGCAGAAATAGAAGGAGATCTCAAAGTGCATAAAAACTGCATCTAATCCAGACATGAGGATCAGGGAACACTTTCCAGATGCAGCAGCGACTTTTAAACTTGGAATTGAGGACCTAGTGGAATTTATCAGATGTATTCATGACAATGTACATATGTATATTAAAATTATTGAAGGGAGAGGATATGGAATAAATGACAGAGTTTCACAGAGAACAAATATTTTATCACTTGTAGATACTCTGTAGCAGATGCTGAGATGCTCTAATTTTTGTAACCATGTCTGTGTGCCTGAGGCTTTCTGGCTGTAAGAGCATGTTTATCCTAGGGCCATATTATGACTTCTGAAGACCCTAGGCTAATTGGTCTTCATGGGGCCCCTTCCAACATGAAAAAGTTTTAAGCATTATATTTCATGACTGTGTTTACATAAAGACAAGTAAAATCTGTACTATATTGTTTCTTAGGAGTTTGAAGGAAATTAAAGCTTTCGAAGGTCTCTAAAAGTCTATGGGCCATAGGAGCTACTTAATGTATAAGTCAGCCTTAGTTTCACCCACACTCAGGACAGGTCAGAATTGCCAGGGAGTCCTGTGAGTAGACCACAAAAATGAGGACTGGAGATGGTAGGTAAATATTTCATTTCCTCTCTATTCAGTTGAGAATACAAGTGACATACTTGTAATACTAGTAATAGTAACATTTTATATAGTCACCCAAAGGCTACTGGTCAGTTGCTTGCCAGTAAGTTACTCATTACCACAACCGCACTGGGTTCTTGGTATTATCTCCCAAATGAACAAGCCACTGCCGTACGTTTTATTTTCTCAGTCTTTTATTTATTTATTTATGTATTTATTTATTTATTCATTCATGCATTCATTTATTTTTTGAAGAACTTATTTAAGAAAAATAATGGTATATTTGATAAAATATGCCTCATGTATTTGGGATATAAATAAAAGAGGAAACATATTTGGGGAAAAATTATACTGGAGAAAGCAGTATAACCACTGAAAAGTCTTCTAAGCACCTCAAAGTGTTTGGATTTTATCCTAAGAACAAGAGAAAACCACGTGAAGTTTTTATAAAAGAGATATGTCTGATCAGAATTGTTTGAAGAAGGTAACTCTTAACGTAACATGGGGAATATAATTGAGAATCCTCAGATCAGAAGGAGGGAATCAAGTTTGGAAATAATCCAGGCAGAAAAGATGACCTGAACTCAGTATGTGACCATAAACTTGAGAAGAATTAAATAAAGGTTGGGGAGTATTTAAAAAAAAATATGAAGATGATAGGATTTCATAACCAGTAGAAAAAATAGAGTAAGAAGGATGTATAAGGAGTGCCAGGGTCCAATTCCGGCGAATCTAGGGGTCCCCGAAGGATGGATGGTCAGGCGAAAGGTATGAGAGAGCCACTAGAGAGATGTAGTCTGATGACCAAGCAGGCAGTTCTGGCAATTCTGGCATCTCTACCCTGCTGGTCTTAGTATCTTTATTTAAAGGCAGTGAGTGACAATACATCCGTGACAAGGCATCATTTACAGTTTTTCTTAGGTTGGCATATTTGTGAATCCCCCAGACTTAGGAGATATTTTTATCTTAGATTAGGCAGTAACAATTTCTATTACTTTGTTCCAAAATCACGCATTGTTTTTGTGGCAGAGCAGAGGAAATAACAAGATAGAGTTTTTAGGAAGAGAGCAGGATTGTTGTAGCTCTTGGTAAACAGAGGACACATACATTGTTGCCTTAAGACCTATGTTAATTACCTATAGGTAGATTAGGAGTCATTCTATTCATAATCTTTAACCATAATGGAGGAGGTATTATTCGCTTGGTAGAGACATGATCTCTAATGCTTGTCTAAGTTCTTTTCTTTGGGAGTGAGTGAGCCTATATCGTAAGGGCTCATGTCTATCTATTCTTTATGGTAGTTTCTGTAAAAGTATTTTGTTATTGCCTTTCTATTATAAGGGGGCGTGGGGATGAGAATTGCAAAAGGATTAGTGAAATGTTAACCTCAGGGAGGTGCTCAATATTTGTTGTTGATCAGTGAAGATATGTGTAGCTACTTTTGTTTGGCTACTGTTTGTACCTTATCTATAAACAGTGCTTCTAACTTTTGGGCTAGGCTAACCTCCGGGGAAGGTCCTAAGTCCCTTTACAATCTCTCCATCAGTCTGTTAATCAAATACTGAGAGAAGCTTTACAGAGATGTGCCGTGAGGTTTTATGGTGGGGCTGAGGAGTTGATTAACACAATGTGATACCTGCAGGGAAAATCTAGTTTGGTTCAAGGAGTCTTGGGGCCTAACGTCTGCTCATTCCTAGCCAACTCATAACTGCTATTCTGTATGATCAATTTGTGTAACCTATCCCCAAGAGGCAACTTTGAGGTTACTTCTGGCCAGGTTACTCTCATTCAGATATTATCCATCAAGATGTCGCACTCCAGGTCCCGTTTTCCATAAGCCATAAAACCAAAGAGCATTATATCCCTTGGGCCAACGAGAGCAGTTCAAGAAATCCAGGCCTGAAAGATTATTTAGAAGGAGGTAAGACTAGGCACCATCTTGGCCTGCAGGAGCTTTGCTTCAACCACCTTTTCCACACAGGGAGGTGTGTCAACCTGTGATCCCACACAGGGAGGGATCTCAACATGTGAGCCCAAAATGGCTCCCAACAAAGGAGGAAACTAAAATCTATAACTTATCAGTTAGAAAGTATGGATAGGAGCAAAGAATAAAATAGTGCAATATTATAATTCTGAGCCTATATATATGTATATATATGCCTATTTATATTTTCCCCTATTTCTACATATTTATATGAGAATAAAATGAGTTTTTATGAGTTTTTTTCTTAGATGAACATGAAAAAAATGGTAAAGAAAGCTTAACACTAAATGAAATAAGGTCACTTAAGGTAGAAAGTGTTGACTGAGATAAAAGATAGCAATTTAATATTAGAAGTGACTCATTTGTGTTGACCTCTTAAAGATCTTAAAGATCAAATGTATCATGTGATTTCTAATATCTACTCAACTATTTTTAATGTTGAACTGTATTCTAAAATTTGATTACTGAATAGTTACTGAAACCTACATATTTTCTTTGTACATTCATCTTCAGTTACACAGCCACTTTTTAGGTAGAACTATGGAAGTTCATGTAATAAAGAATAACAATCATTTAGCTAACTGGATCACCAGTGTAAATGATTCCTATGCCCAAGACTGAAATCTGTGGTATTTCAGCTTTATGAATAAGCTATCCACAGTTGACTAGCTTGCCAAATAATGATAAATATTCACCATTAGAATCAATTCTTTAGGAATTTGCCATTTAATTTATCCAGTTGCAATTCAATATTTTAAAGTATATTTAAAAAAAATGATAAGCTAGGGTTAACATTTTATAACAAGCTAATCAAATAGTCAATGTCCTTAAGAGATAAGATCTTACAGGGTCACCTGGGTGGTTTAATGGGTTAAGCATCCAACTCATGATGTCGGTTCAGGTCCTGGTCTCACAGTCATGAGACGGAGCCCTGTCTCAGGCTCCATGCTGAGTGTAAAGGATTCTCTCTGCCCCTCACCCGTTCTCATGCATGCTCTCTCTCTCTTAAATAAATATTTTTAAGAAAAGAGATAAGAACTTACAAATAATACACACACATATTAATGATAATAACAAATAATTAAAAAATGGACTAAGGTAACTCATTTATAAAAGATCTAAATCCCCAATAAATTTGGCAGAATATAAACCTTAGCAGCAAAAATATACAGTACATTGAAATTAAAGATTAAGCCCATTTTTCTTCAATCAGCCAAAAATCTTTTTTAGAAAGATAGAGCCCATAACATGTTCATGTAGTTTACAGGATATTTCCATTGACTGTTTTCAGTATATATTCTCTGGACCAAACTTGACAATGCACATCAATAGCCTTACATGTAAATACCTTTTGAGACTCTAGAACATCTAGGTAAATAATCATAAAGTGTTGAAATTTTTATTTAATAGCATACTCAGAATTATTTTTATGGTAAGATAAAGCAATCTAATATCCAACAGTATTTGGTTAAACTTGTATATATGTATAATATCAGGCTATATTTAATATTTTCAAATAGTATTTGACAACGTAAGATTCTGGTTAAAAATATTTTAGCCATATTACTTTAATGTGTATAATACTAAAGTAAATGTGATTTTAAGTTATCTAAATTATGAAAGTAGAGAGCTAACCTGGAATTCTGTGGCATATGAATTGCTTGAAGATAATCACCTGCCCAGACACCCGTATCTAGTTACCAGTTTTAGTGTGTCTCTACAGGGTACAGGCTGACTAACCTGTGGGAAGAGTCAGCATATAGAGTGCTTTCTGATTTATATGCAGGGAACTTATCCAGAATAAGGGTTCCCAATAAGTCTGACATATGTTACAGAATTCTCTAGTGAATCTCTGCCAAATGTATTCCAAGTTTGACTTTTTGTCCATAGAAAGCAACTAAAACATGTCTACTCATAAATTCTGAAGTCAGTCAATAGAAATGATTACTGAGAAATTTATAGCCCTGATCTTTAATGCCACTTGATTCTCCAAACAACTTACCTGAATTCATTTGGAAAGATACACAAATAATTTTTGCCATCTGGTTCATGTAACTATAATTCTCTGTGGAGTTCTTAACCTCTTAGTAATATACTGTAGTTCATTGTGGTTTCTTTGTCTTTCTCTCTCTCTTTTTTTCCTTTTGGCAGTTTTTGCTTATGTTCCAGGGATAGAATCAATCTCTGTGAACTTACATTGTTATGAAAACAAAACTACACCCGCCTTACAAAGATACTCAAAGCTCTGGAATAGTTTTACTAATTGGGATATCTCTTAATTGCTTTTAAATCTCAATGATAACCTTCTTTCCAAATTCCCAAAAGTTTTCTATATACTAAATCAACTTCCCAATAAAGGGAGCAAAGGAGTGACAGACTTCATTTGGCCATTCACTCATTTCATTCAACAAATGTTTATAGATTATTTTCTATGATCTATTCAAATAATAATTTGCCTTTATTACTAGAAAGACTAAAAGGAAATTTAGACACGTTGATTATTAAATGATCGATTCTTTATCAATAGTAATTAAATCACAATTGATAAATTAATATCTCTAAGCCTCTGTTCTATGACTGCATAAATTTACTCTTTATCTTTTGATCTAAGAAAGAAAATTGTGTTAATGCTTTTTAAAGAGGTTCTTGGGGTACCTATTGGCTCAGTAGGTTAAGCCTCTGACTCTTGATTTCTGCTCAGGTCATGATCTCATGGTTTGTGCATTCAAGCCCAGCATTGGGCTCTGCACTGAGTGCAGAGCTTGCTTGGGATTCTTTCTCTCCTTTTCTCTCCTCCCCTCTCCAGCTCACACACTGTCTCAAAATAAATAAATAAACTTTAAAAAAATAAAAAGGATTTTAATAGGACAAAGTCATTCTAACTTTCCAGGCTTTATAGAGTCAAATCCTGATAACTGTTTAAGAATAGCCCAAATATTACATGCCCCATGACCCTCTTTCTGACATTTCACCCAGAAGTGTTTCTCTTTCTCAAAACTGTAGGAGCACGTAATTTGGAACTTGAGAGATATATGTACTTTTTTAAAAAATGATACTGTTGTACGCAACTATTTTACTTCCAAAAGGCTAAGGTTTTGAAACTTTGACCCAAAATATTTAAATTTTAAGGTGGATCATTCACTGATCAGTAATGTTGAAATTCTAACCTATAGTTATCATGGTATAATTCAAAGAACTCAGATTTCAGCATTAATACAGGGAAGGTAGAGAAGATGATATTGAAGCAAATCTTGAGGATGTATAAGATTGAACAAGGTGAATAAAAGTAAAAATATGTCCCAAGCAGAGTCAGTGTTGCATGAAAAAACATACGAATGAGGAAGACTCTCGTGTTTATAAGAAACACTGTAATTAGGTCAGTATTGTTAGAGTTTAAAGTGCAGAGCAGGTACTGATGGAAGTCGTATTTGGAAATGAATAGATGGACCAAGGGCTATGTCTAGCACATAAAGAAATTTGGTATTTATTCTGTTAATGACATGGAGGTACTGAGGGTTTGGTAACGTGAATGTGACAGCTCTCTGACTCTAGTGATGTAGTTATGAGATTAACTGAGAGACTAGAGCAATAGATAAGGCATATATATGAATGTAGAAGTTACCCATAACCATTCATGTATTGCAATAGAAAAATATTGTGATCATATGTCAAAACAATAAATAATGAAAGGGATTATAAGGTCAGAGGATGTCAGCAACAGAGGTGAGGAGTGGAGGGTTTTAAAAGATATCATGAATCTTAAGAAATTAGGTTATTTGCTGTGTATTTTAAAGACTGTGTGTTTGTAATGGTCTGACAGCATCCATGAATAAGACTTTCAACAAATATCAGCCATACTCCTGACAAATGGAATTTTTCTGATAAAAAAAAAGGAAATCCTGGGGTGCCTGGGTGGTTCAGTCGGTTGAGCATCTGATTTTGGCTCAGGTCATAATCTTGTGGTCTGTGAGTTCAAGTCCTGTCAGGTTCTGTGCTAACAGATCAGAGCCTGGAGCCTGCTTCCAGTTCTGTCTCCTTCTCTCTCTGTCCCTCCCCCACTTGTGCTTGCCTGCACTCTCTCTTTGTCTCTCTCTCAAAATAAAAATTATTATTATTTTTTTTTTAAATAAGGAGGTCTTGACACAGAACAGTTTGAAGATTTGGGGAAGGGAAAGTGGAGTCTGTACTTGCTTAGAAGTTAAAGTAGACAACATTTAGGTTTTACTTGGTTGTGGGTAGTAGACACCGGGAGAAGCTGAAAGCCTGTCCCCAGTGTTGGGCTTAGCTTTGGATGACTAGTTTCACCATAATGAGAGTGCAATGTTAGGATAATTGACCTAGTTTTGGATCCTGGCTACCTCTTCTATTAGCTGTATACCCTAAGATACATTACTTAGCCTGTTTGAAACAATTTTCTTAACTGCAGAAGGAAGAAGTTATTACCTAGTTAATATGGCTGTGTATTCAATAATAGCATATCTATAAAGCAACTACCACAAACTCTAGTGGACAGCATCAGACACTGTAAACATTAGCTCTTATCCATTTCTACTCATATTTTTCCAGCCCATATACAAAGAGATAGTATGGCTTAGTGGATAAGAGTTTGGTCTTGGAGTTAGACAAAATGAACTCAAATCCTGGCTCTATCAAGCACTGTTTGATACTGGTGAGTTACTTAATCTTCCTAAGTTTCAGCATCCTAATCTGTAATGTGGGGATAGAAATGCCAACATTTCAATGTTGTTCTAGGGTTAAATGGATAAAATATTTAAATTTCACTGCCAACCACTGAATAAAAAAATAATTATTCTTAGAGTGCTCTGAAAGAACATTTTAAAAGGGTCCCCATAATATATCCAAGGTTTCTCTCTTTGATGCTTGCATTGTTTGCT
The DNA here is from genome assembly GCA_030068075.1 of Paguma larvata. Taxonomy (NCBI): domain Eukaryota; kingdom Metazoa; phylum Chordata; class Mammalia; order Carnivora; family Viverridae; genus Paguma; species Paguma larvata. The sequence continues at coordinate 58,863,137 of CM057833.1, read as the reverse complement.
GTGCCTACCCACTGGGTAGACCTATCTAGTTACTGAGAATAGTAAATTTCAAGTATTAATGGCCAGGCCCATGGAGATCTTGACTCCTGATGCATGATACAATAGAAAAGTCATTTCATTGGATGATGATTATTATGACAATGATGATTTGGTTTAAACTCTTAGACCCAAGAGTAATTAGCTCAAGTCCTGCCTGTGTTTGAAACATGATGTAGCAGTCTGAATCATGTACATAGTCCATGTCACCACTGGTTCATATGCCATTTGTACTATAAAAAATATTCTGTTTGCTTCAAGTTCTGACTAATGCTTTTAAGTTTTTGGAAAGCTTGATTAGCTAAAACAAGCCTGGCTGAAATGGAATATGGCAGGACTGCACAAATTCTGTCAGGATATATTTTTTTAAAGAATGTGGGAAAAAACCCTGCCAAGTGTGGTCCATCTGTTCACATAGGAGTTCTTCAATATTAATAGGCTGGGCAACGGGGGATTTATTTAATTAATCTTCATGGCTAGTGCATCAGGTAACAACAGTTATCTTTACTCTTACCTCAGCAGTGCTATTTAAAATGAGCTCAATTTGTGTTCAGAATATGATTTCAACTGATATTAGTACTCTAGCAAATAAACAGTACTATAATGTTACCATTCACAGTGAAGCAGGTAAATCGATAAAAGAGAAAATCAGAAGTAGTGTGAGTGAGGATTGGACCAACAAGTATTTCTGACAACCTTGGTCCTGGAGTCCTTTCTCTAGGATTGAATTTCTGTGGATTGGTTTAGTGCTACTAGAAGTTACATGATTGGAAAAGAGGCCATTGAGAGTAGATAGTCATGGTAGATAGTCACTTATCTCTTTACTATTTCCTACCAGTCTAATTGGATAAAATATTAAATAAGGATAAAAACTACAAAAGGCCATTGAACAGAGATATAAAATGTTCTTGACACAGTGTATACTCAATGTATTTTTGAATTGTCAAATAAATGATATATGTTACATACGCTTTCCTAGCATAGTGATTCATATATGGAATCAATACTATATGAGTATACTTTTTTACGGTATAAAATAGAAAAGTAGGTATACACATAGATAAATGATGGGAGGGGGGGGTGGGAAAGACTGCAAAAGCAGGAGCCCTTGGTCTAAAGTATCTGCTCTACTTACTGACATAAATATTCTAGCAGTAGATGGGGTACTTGGCCATTAAAAATTCTAGGAATAGATGGGGTGCCTGGGTGGCTCAATCAGTTAAGCAAACACCTTTGGCTCAGGTCACGATCTCGTGGTTCCTTAATTCCAGCCCCCGTGTCCAGTTCTGTGCTAATAGCTGAGAGCCTGGATTCCACTTCAGATTTGGCTTCCTCTTTCTGCCCCTCCTTACTCATGTTCTGTGTCTCTGCCTCTCAAAAATAAATAAAACGTTAAAAAATTTTTAAGAAAGAGACTTCTAGATGAAAGAATTATAGAAAGGAAATAAAACCCAGCTTGTGAACACTTCACAAATTTTCCTTTGGGCTAAATTGTCACCATTTTTCCTAGTCTTAATTGGAGTTTTTCAAAGTTTGAGTGTTATTTGGGTTTATATTTTGACCCTACTACTTAGGTATAATGGTAAATTTTATGTGTCAACTTGGCTAGACCAGAGTACCTAGATGTTGCTTGAAGATGTACTTTTTTTTTAATGTTTATTTTTGAGAGAGAGACAGAGCAGTAGTTGGGGAGGGGCAGAGAGAGAGGGAGACAGAATCTGAAGCAGGCTCTAGGCTCTGAGCTGTCAACACAGAGCCTGATGTGGGGTTCAAACTTAAGAACCACGAGATTATGACCTGAGCTGAAGTCGGACACTCAACTGACTGAGCCACCCAGGCACCCCGAAGATGTATTTTTAAATGAAATTGTTTTAATTGGTAGACTTTGAATAAAGGAAATTACCCTCCATAATGTGGGTGAGCCCTATACAATCAGTTGAGGCTTTAGGAGAAGAAGACTGATATCTCCCAGGAAAGAGTGAATTCTGCTTCTGGACTGCATTTGGACTCAAGCTGCAACATCAAGTTCTTTCCTGGGTCTCCAGTCTTTCAGACCATCCTGCAGATTTTGGTCTTGCCAGTCCCCATAACTACATGAGCCAATTCTTTAAAATAAACATCTCTCTCTCTCTCTAGATAGATATAGAAAGATAGAAAATAGATATATAGACAGATAGGTGATAGATGATATGATAGGGAGATAGATATTTACATAGATCAATGATAGATATATGGATGTATGATAGATAGGCAGATAGATATTTAACAACATAATACACACATCCTATTGGCTCTTTATCTTGGAGAACTCTGAAAAATACACTAGCTACATGACCTTGGACAAGTTATCAAACCACTCTCTAAGTTCACTCATCTATTAAATGGGATAATCATATGAACGTCATTGGTATTAAATAAGCTTATATATTTTTAGCATATCTAGACAGAGGAAGGCTTGGAGCTAAGTGTTAATTGTATGTTTGGTATTATTTCAAAGAATTTTGGGACATCTGTCCTGTTCCAAACTGCCTTTTTAGCAATTTCCTCCAGAGAAATCCTATCACAGTGAAACAGTCATTTCTTTTGCTGAGAATATGGATCTTAAAACCAGAGGTCCTTGATTTAAATAAGGACATATGAATTGCTTCATTTCTTTATTTACCCCAGTCCCCTAAGCACTGTCTTATTTGTTCTCCTGTCTGACATCTTCTAACATATAATTACAGATTCTCAACTGAAACAGGCTAATTATTAAAAACCTGTTTTATTTTTTATTTTTTCTTAGCTGCACACAGGGCCCTTTGCGAGGGTAATCGCATATTAAAATTAGATGCACACAGTGGTTTTATTTCCAGAAGAAAAAAGTATGACACAATTTGAAGAACTTTAAAGTGACTGATGGTTTATTTGAGCGCTGAGTGAAGAGCATATGTTCCCTGCACTACTTTTCTAACTAAAACTTTCAAAAAGTCAAACAAGGATCAAAAATTGGAAAAAAAAAAAAAATCTTGGGTTGCATATAGCCCCAGGTGAATTATACTATCTACTTTTAAAACCAGAAGATTGATTTTTATCATTGTTAAATAGTCTATTGGTGTCTTTCAAATCATTTTTTAAATCCTCGATCTTTGCCTTGTACCCTGTTGAACCTTTCCCCTGGAAATTTAGATATAAAGAAAAAATAGTTTTCGGCTATATTTTGCATCTTCTCTGAACTTACACCAAAGTTACATGGGTATAATATTTTATGTGTGTGTACGTATTTATGTAAATCTAGGTTTATATATTTTTTATTTGTATTTCAGATGTACAACGTGATGGTTTGATATACATAGTGAAAAGACTGCTATAGTCAAGCTCATTAATATGTCTTCCACATTATTTCCATTGAAAAAAATTATAGTTGACATACAATGTTATATTATCTTTAAGTATACAACATAACGAATCAACAGTTTTGTTACATGAAACTATGCTCACCATGATGAGTATAGTTACCATCTTTTATGATACATCAACACAATGTTTGATTATTTTGATATGATAATAAATACATATTGATTATTTTCCCATGATATGCTTTTTTATCCCAGTTATTTATTTTATAACTGGAATTTGGTGCCTCTTAATCCCCTTCACCTTTTTCACCCATTTTGTGTGTGTATGTGTGTATGTGTGATGACAACTAAAATCTACTGTTAATATTGTGTGAATGCTGGAACTATGTTAACTATAGTCAACATGCTATCCATTAGATTTCTACACCTATTCATCCACATAACTGCAACTTTGTGCCACTTTTTTAAAGTAGGTTCCATACCCCATGTGGGGCTTGAACTCACAATCCTGAGATTAAGAGCTGTGTACTCTATTGATTGAGCCAGCCAGCCACCCCGTTTGTACCCTTTGATTAACATCTTTCATCTATACCCCTAGTACCATTATATTATGTTTCTTTGAGTTAAGTTTATAGAGTTTATATATCACTGAGATCACGCAGTATTTGACTTTCTGTGCCTGGCTTTAGTTCACTTAGCATAATGTCTTCCAAGTTTATCCATGTCTCAAATGACAGAATTCCCTTTTTTAAAGACCGAGTAATGTTCTATTATACATATTGATCACTATCCATTCGTCCACTGATGGACACTTCAATGTACAAGGGTTCCTTTTTCTCCATATCCTCATTGCTTGTCATCATTCGTCCTTTTGATAATAGCCATTCTAATATATGCGAGGTGATATCTCATTGTGATTTTGATTTACATTTTCATGATGATTAGCGACACTGAACATCTTCTTATGTACCTGTAGCCATTTGTATATATTCTTTTAAGAACTAAATATCCAGGTATTTTCCTTATTTTTTGGTTGGGTTGTTATCTTACTGTTGTTTGTGTTCCTTACATATTTTGGAAATTAACCCCTTTTCAGATATATGGTTTGCAAATATATTCTCCTATTCTGGAAGTTGCCATTCCACTCTATTGATTGTTTGCTGTGCAGAAGTTTTTTAGTTTGATGTAGTCCACTTGTCTATTTTTTGATTTGTTGCCTGTGTTTTGGTGTCCTACCCATGAATTCATTTCCAAGACAAATGTTATAAACCTTTCTCCCTGTATTTTCCTCTAGAGAATTTAGTTTCAGGTCTTACATTTAAGTCTTTAATCCATTTTGAGTTGATTTTGGTAGGAGTGAGATAAGGGTTCAGTTTTATTTTTCTGCATATGGATAATTAGTTTTCCCAACAACATTTATTGAAGTGATTGCCATTTCCCCGACATGTGTTTTTGGCAACAATCAATTGAACATAAATTTTATTTCTGGGTTTTTAATTCTATTCCATTAGTTCATACCATTAGTTCATATATCTGTTTTTATGCCAATACCATGATGTTTTGATTACTCTAGCTTTGTAGTGTATTTTGAAATCAGGTTGTTTGATGCCTCCAGCTTTGTACTTTTGCTCAAGATTACTTTGACGTTTGATTTTTTTTGTGTGTGCTTTTGTATGAATCTTAGTATAATTTGTTCCATTTCTATGAAATGGGATTTTGATAGGGATTGCATCAAATCTTTTGATCCTTTGGGTAGTAGATATTTTAACAATATTTGTTTATCCAGTCCATGAACATGGGATATCATTCCACTTGTGCATTTTTCAGTATTGTTCATGAATGTCTCAGAGTTTTACATGTTCAGGTCTTTCACTTCTTTGGTTACATTTATTCCTATGTATTTTATTGCCTTTGATGCAATTATTCATGAAATTGTTTTCTTAATTTCTGTTTTAGAGAATTCATTGTTAGTGTATAAAACCACAACTAAATTTTTGTATGTTGGTTTTACATCCTTGGAACTTTACTGAATGGATTAGTTCTAAAAGTTTTTAGTTGAGTCTTTAGGGTTCTCTGTATAGAAACTGTGTCTTATGCAAACAGAAGTCAGTTTACTCTTTTCTTTCTGTGATTTGGATGCACTTTATTTTCTTGTCTAATTGTTCTGGTTAATATTTCCAGCACTATATTGAATAGAATTAGTCTGAGCATTTTTGTATTTTTCTTGATCTTAAGGGAAAGGTTTCAGATTTTCAAATGAGTATGATGTTAGTATGGAAATGTCATAAATGGCCTTTATTATGTTGAAGTCATCTATGATTGTCTTATTGAGAGTTTATTACAAAAGAGTGTTGAATCTTGTCAAATTCTTTTTTTTGCATCTATTACAATGATCATATGATCTACTTTCAGTTCATGAGATGTATCACAATTATGGTTAGCATATGTTTATCCATCCTTGCTTCCCAGGGATAATTCACACTTGGCATAATTATATTTGAATTTATATTGATCAGGCCTATTGGTATATAATTTTATTTTCTTGCAACATTCTTGTCCAGCTTTGGTATGAAAGTAATAGTGGCTTTGTAAAATGCATTTGGAAGTGTCTCCACCTCTTCAATATTTTGGAAGAGTTTGAGTAAGATTGAAATTAGCTCTTATTTAAGTGGTAGAATTCACCAATGGTGCCAAGAGACTTGGAGATTTTTTGTTTTTGTTGTTGAGAGGCTTTAAAATACTGGTTCCACATCTCCTTTCTTGATATTTGCTCATTTAAACTTTCTACCTTCATATGATTCAGTCTTGGTAGTTTGTATGCTTGTAATTTATCCATTTTTTCTAAGTTATCCTATTTGTGTGTGTGTAAATCTTCGTGGTAGTCTCTTATGATCATTTGTATACCCTGTAGTATCTATTATGTTTTACTATAGTTATCTTAATACTTTTATACTTAATACTTTTATGTTTTAACTTTGATATCAAAAGTGATGTATACACCACCACTCTAGAATTGGAATATTCTGCACTTGACTGTATTCTTACTGTTACTATGGGTTTCATATTTTCATATGTTGTTACATTTTTGGTTAATATCCTTTCATTTCAACTTAAAGAACTGTGAGCGTTTCATGTAAGGCAGGCTAGTGGTGATGAACTTATAGAGCTTCTGTTTGTCTAGAATCTATATTTCTCCTTCATTTCTAAAGTACACCCTTTCCAGGTACAATATTCCTGTTTGGCATTTTTTTTTTCTTTCTGCACTTTAAATATATTTCCCCACTCTCTTTTGCCCTGCAAGATTTCTGCTAACAAATACTCTTATATTCTCATGGAGATTCCTTTGTATGTGACAAGTTGCTTTTCTTTCACTGCTTCAAAATTCTGTTTATCTTTGGCCAATGAGATTTTATTGTAATGTTGTCTTGCTGAAGATTTACTTTTATTTAATGTTTTTGAGGTTCTTTGATAGTTTTGGTCTGGATGTTTATTTCTCTCTCCAGTTGAGATACATTTTCTTTCATTATTCATTAAGTGAGGTTTCTTCCACTTACTCTTTCTCTGCTCCTTCTATGACTTCCATAATGTGTATATTCTTTTTTTTAGGAATATACTATAAGTCAATAGTATAGTAATATAACTATACTATTACTATAGTTAGTAATATACTATACTATTACTATAGTTAGTAATATAAGTCACTTTTTTTCATTCTTTCTTTTTGTTCCTCAGACCGAGTTATTGAAAATGACCCACTGATTCTTTCTTCTGCTTGATTGAGTCTTCTATTGAAACTCTCAATGGATTTCTGGTCAGTCATTTTGTTTTTTAGCTGCATAAATTGTTTGTTTTGTGTGTGTGTGCTTTCTATCTCTTTAACTTTTCATGTTGTTCACGTATTGCTTCACTCATCTCTTATAACTCATTGAACTCTTCTAAGATAATTATTTGGAATTTTTTATCTGACAGTTCATTGACATCTATTTCCTTTGGGTCAGTTGCTAGTGCTTTATTTTGATCCTTTAGTAATATAGTGTTCAGTGTTTCCCTGATTGTTTGTCATACTTGAGGCCTTGTATTGGTGTCTGCACATTCGAAGAGGTAGTCACCTCTAAATTTTTACTGGCTGACTTTGGTAGTGAAAGCTTTTACCAGTCAGTTCATAAGAGATTCTGGGAGGACCGTCTTGTGGGATGTATAAGCAGGTTAATCTGATGCCTGGGTCCATGGGAGTGGGTCTGAAGCCTGTGTCCACTGGGGCAAATCTGGTGCTTCCATACAAAGGGCAGGCTTGTCACCTGACTCTGCGGTGTCAGACCTAACACATGAGTCCACATAGGTGGGCTTGGATCTTAGTCTATGAGTGACAGCCTGGCACTGGGAACAATTAAAGTGAGGCCTTTAAGTGGGTTTGTGAAGCCAGGCCTGGTGACTTGGTCCAAAAATGTGCATGGGTCCTGTGTTCACAGGCTTAACTTGAAGCCTCTGTCTACAGGAGATAGCCTGATGCTGGGGAGGGACTTGAATATGAGTCGATGGGGCTGGCTTGTCTTTGGCCAGGCCTGATAACTTGGTCCAGGGGTAGGAGCTGGGTCCTGAGTCCTTACGGGCTGGCTTAGTTCTGGGGTTAACTGAGGCAGGCTTGGTGCTGGGTCTACATCAAAGTCAGGTGTTCATTTCTTTTATTTTTTTATTTTTTTATTTTTTTATTTTTATTTTTTAACATTTATTTATTTTCGAGAGACATAGAGACAGAGCATGAACAGGGGAAGGGCAGAGAGAGAGGGAGACACAGAATCTGAAGCAGGCTCCAGGCTTTGAGCCATCAGCACAGAGCCCGATGCAGGGCTCGAACTCATGAACTATGAGATCATGACCTGAGCTGAAGTCGGCCGCTCAACCGACTGAGCCACCCAGGCACCCCAAGGTGTTCATTTCATTCACCTTCTTCCATGGGAATGTGTGTCTCCTGGCAGCAGGCTGCCTGAACTTGAGGGAGGAGTGATATGGGTAATGTGAGATTGTCCTTTCCATTCTTTTCAACACATCTTTTTTTTTTTTTCTTTCCTTATTTCTGTATTCCACTCCGATGCTGTAATCTCTCACCTGGAGTTCTTAGCTCTTGTAAAGATATTTTTAAGTGTGGGTAGTTGTTCAAATTGATGTTTTGTTCGGTGAGGAGACAAGCATTGTAAACTCCTAATCCACAACCTTGCTGTCATTGCTTTTCTGTTGTGAATCTTTAATAGAGCTAATATACCATGCCTTGCACTGATAGAAATTTCTTAAAACCATGCTCGGTCTCTAAGCATTGGCACACTCTATGTTCTTGCTAAGTTAGGAGTGATGTCAAAATCAGTATCTCTGTAAATGAGTTAGGAATATGAAAGTATAGGTTTCTAATGATTAAGGAAAGACCTGGACAGGTCTTTTAGCATTGGTTAGCAGCTATATTCTCTAGGTGTCTAGGCTATCTTCTAGGCTTCTATATGTCCTATATACAATCTCAAATGTTTCACAAGTGAAATAATCCTCTTTTCCCCAGATTCACATTTAATTGTATTAATTACCATTCCCCAAATCTCAAACTATAAACTCCTTTTCCTTTTCTTTTCTCAAACCTAATAGCTTTTGATTCATGTTAATTCTAATTTCAAAAATGTATTCCCAAAATAGCCATTATTGCACATATTTATTGTCATTACTTAATAGATGATAGTAAATAGGTTTAAAAAATGTCTGATACAGTGGCAAGTGGAAACTTGCCATCTAACATCGTGTAGATATCACTAATCTATCTTATATTCTTTCTCATTAAGAAAATTGTTCCCCAGATATCTACTTCTATTATTAAAATTTTAGACAGGATGACAGAGGAGTAATAATTTCATTTATCCTGCTTAAATTCTGGATGACTTGAAAGATGGACAAACTCAGGAGATGAAAATCGGTTTGCATCTTTATTAATAACTAATAGTAAATAGAAGGAATAGGCTTAGTTGTGTGGTAAAAATGGACTTCCTTATACTTGAATCTCACAAGTAGACAGACTACTGTATTAGAAATCTGTTTATCACAATCCTTCTTGCAGCCAGCCCATTAAAACTTACAGTGGAAAGCAAAAAAACTGTTTGTTCCTGCAGGAAGCTGTCTTTGAAGAGAAAGAACAGAAAGTGGGTTGAGTTATTCTATTTATCTCACAAGATATTTAGGTTATCTTATGCCCCTTCCCTGGGCATTAGTCGGGGATAACACAAAGAAGCCAAGATTATTAAGAGGAATAGGGAGGAAGTGTTCCACTAATACCACAACTGGAGATGACTCAAAAGACGAAATTTCTTGCTCATTCCTAATCCAGGCTACCTGGAGTTAGCTACAGTGTGCAGTTCAGGGCACGAACTTCCATACTTCCCTATTTATCTAAGACTTCTACCTCCATCTCTAAATAATTAGGGTCCAACCACAAAGAAGAAAGTTCACACAAGTTCATAATCAATTCTGACACCAATTGGAAGTCTGAGAGTTTCTCAAAACCACTCTCGGTTTGATCATTTGAGAGAAACGTTTACAGAACTTACTGAAGTCTCAAACACTCATGGTTACAATGATTATAGGAAAAGGATATAGAAATCTACCAGATGAAGAAATGCAGAGAGCAGAGTCTAGGACCATACTAAATGCAAGACTTCTACTGCCCTCAGGATGCGTTACTTTATTAGCATCAATGTGCGATAGTACACATAGAGCATCACCAACTCTGGAAACTTCTACAAGTTTTGGGGAGCAGAGTTTTTATTGAGGCCATATTATGTAGACATGATTGATTAATTACCCTTGTTTTATTTTTAAAATATGGTTGTTTTTTAAACTGAACTGAGTCTCTGTGTTAACTAATAATGCTATTCAAAGCCCCTAACTCTGTGGTTGGGCTTTCTGATGTAGCCATTTCCTTTTCTAAGACTATAGGGTGTGTCTGGCTCCACCTTGAATCAGTTTATTCTAAAAAGATATTAGGTGTGGTCCAAAGGGCTTGCCATGAAAAACAAAGATAATCTCTATACTCCAGAAATTCTAAAGATTTAGAAGTTACCTTCTAGGAGTGGAAGAAACGCCAGATTCTCTTTGGACCGGGCCAAATTTCTTGCTATATATGCAGTCCCTGATACCACTTCTAAACTGCGTTAGTGGTATTCTGATATCCCTGTCACCCAGACTTTCTCACTTTTAAGATCATGAGCTGTATTGTTTGGAATTATCTTTCTCCATAGGAGGAAAAGGAAAAAGAAAGAAAAGGGAAGGTAGCAGTGAATTAGACTTGCTCATGTAATTCACATTCTTTTGCTTTAAGAACCTTTCCATTTCTGTTTTCCATTTCCTTTTTGTTAGTAAAACCCTCTCAAATCCATCCAATTTACTGTCCCATTTCCTGACATTCCCCTATGGGCCCACTCTGCATTTCAGGAGGATAACCTACTGCTCTTCACTGATCGTCACTATTTTCTGGATATTCTATTTTTTGTAACTCAGTCTGTTGTACATGGTGTTGCCTACACCTAGAATGTCCCTCATCCATCTTTGTCTTGTTATACTTTCAATTTCTAATATATTACCAGCATATAATAAGGGTAGACTAATTGTTGTAACAAACAGCCCCAGAATATCAGTGACTAGGCAGTTTATGAAAAATGCATTCACAGCATTGAGTATTTGTCAGGCTGACTTCAGGGATCCAGGCTCTTTTTATCATAATACTGCAATTTTCTAAGAAAGGCCTCTGAGTCCTCCACTGGGTCCTCCGTATTCAATCATGTGTTAAGAAAATAAAGATCTTTTGAGAGATTTTTAAGAACCCCTCCTGAAATGTGTATATCATTTCTGTTTCCATCGGTGAGAAGTAGTCACACATTGTCATCTGTAAGCAAAGGCCCAGAAAATGCAGCTTAGCAGAAAGGCTCAAAAGAGAAACTCCAGAAAAATTGGTGAACACATAGAGAACTTGTGCCACAATACATTAAATGTTAAGACTTCAGTGTATCATTCAAAATGTCTCTTAGGTAGGGTGTCTCCGTAGTGCAATGGTGATCAAGTTCGCCTCACAAAACGTATCTCTGGCAGAAACATTTACTCTGTTCTTGATGATGGCAGTTTTTGTACCTATAGTGCGCTATATGCTATAATGAATTGAAATTTATTTTCAGGGGCGCCTGGGTGGCTCAGTCGGTTGGGCGGCCAACCGGCTCAGGTCATGATCTCACAGTCTGTGAGTTCGAGCCCCACGTCGGGCTCTGTGCTGATGGCTCATCAGAGCCTGGAGCCTGCTTCGGATTCCGTGTCTCCCTCTCTCTCTGCCCTTTCCCTGCTCACTCTATGTCTCTCAAAAATAAATAAACATTAAAAAAATTAAAAAAAATAAATTTATTTCCATATTCTTTTGGGGAACTCTGAGTTCTTAGAAAAGGCTATGTTTCATTTATCTCTTTTTATCTTTAGTAATTACTATATTTGACATATAGTAGGTATATGATAAATACTTGTGGGTAAGTGATGTAATGATATGTTACTCAAATATATCTCAAGTAATTATAGAAAATTCAACCAATGAGCAGTACAATCAATAAGCAGGATGTAAAACAAGTCTTGTGACTTGGAACTTTAGAAAGAGAGAAGGCCTCCATTGTCAGGGTAAGAAAAAGAAAGAAGGAAAGGAGATGGTGAGACATTATGGGAAGTAAAACGGATTTTTTAAAAAAAATTTGCTTCTTTAACAATGCGTATGGGTACTGCATGTCAGGGGTTGAACTTGGATTATACAAGGAAGAAAGATCACTTTTGATTATAAAAAGTGTAACTGTTTTCTCTCTAATGAAGACAGGTAAAATCTGTGTTTTCAGAACCAGCCAACGATAATCCTGAAAGCAGTGTTTGACCAGAGATATTTTATTGGGAGCCATAAGTCAGGAATATACCCTTTTATCCGGGTATCACTATTAACAAACATTTAAAATATTGATTTATGTCAATATACTATTAGTATGTATGATCTAAAAATCTACTCATTGCCACATTTTTATAATAGCATGTAAGTATTAATGTAAATGTACATTCATGTAAAGAATGTACCTGTAAGATACCCCAATTAAAGAAAATATCCTAGGTACACAAGGTTGGGGCAATTAGTTGGAATAAAAGAAATAAACCGAAATAGTAAGCTGGACTTTTGAGTAGGTACCTCATTATTCCCAGTAGATAATTAGAATGGGGATTATGTGGCTAATTTTAGATGGGTATTATCATCACATTCTAAATTAAAATAATCTTGTATTAGTTCCCTGGGGCTTGCCATAACAAAGAACCACAAGTTGGGTGGCTTAAAAAATAGAAATGTATTCTCTCAGAATTTTGGAGTCTAGAATATTGAAATAAAATCAAAATGTTTGCATGGACATGCTCCCTCTGAAGCCTCTAGGGGAGGATCCTTTCTTGCCTCTTTAGCTTTCAGTCTTTCCCATCAATTCTTTGTGTTCCTTATCTTACAGATGTATCAATTCAATCTAACTCTAGAGAGTTCCACATAGCATTCTTCCTGTTTGTCAATGTAACACCAGTTGTATTGGATTAAGATCTATCCCAATTGTGTCCTCTAAACTTGATTAAATGTGTCAAAACTGCAAATAAGTCTGTATTTAGAGGGTCTTCATGTTAAGACTTCAACATACCTTTTGGGGGGAGACGCACTTCAACCTATAACTATTCTATAGGAGACACCATACCCAAATGGTTCATTTGTCTCTTTGTTTATTTTGTATACATTCCAGTTCTAGCTTTTGTTATTTATTGTGATTTGTATGTGTAAAGTAGGGCTTTTTATATTTGAAAAGAGATTTTGTGTTACTTTATTCCTTCATCTTCCTGAGGGGCATTCACTTCCCTTCCTGAGGATTCTACTAGTCCTATTTCATCGTCTTGCACTCAGAATGTTGATATTCACACACTAAATTCCCCCCAAATGCTATCATTCCAAAAATTGCCAGTGATTTGGACAGCCTCACTGGTTATCAAGCTTGAAGAGTTATTTTCGTAGGGTTAATTTTAGATTGTTGTTGAGATTTCTCTTCCTTTACTAGTCCAGTGGGTATATTTAGTGTAGAAATCCACTGGTTATATGGTTTAAGAAACTGAACTATAGCTCATAAACCTAGCTATCCCGAAATAGAGCTAATGTAACACAATCAAAGTCATCTCCCAAATACATTAGCATTAAAATAAAACCTCAAAGTGGCCTTTCTCTACAAACTTCCTGTTTCAAAGATGATTTAAATGTGAATTTTGTGGGGTTTTTTTTTCCTGCTAAAATGTTGGGGAAGACATTCAAAGGTTTCTCTTGACTCTTTCTTTTGTTTCCTGCAGTAAAATGAATCAAACAGTTCAATAAAAATCTTAACACCAAAAAGAGAAAAGAAGAAAGCTGTATATTGCCAGGAAATTAAACAATACTATACCTGGAAGGGATCACACTGGGATAGCTAATTAAACATTTGAAATCTTGGATGTATGAATTTATAATATTTGCTTCAAGCTTGGTTGCTTTTCTTGTTCTTTTTAATATAATTCACCAGCATTAAGGTCATGTGAAGTTAATGTATTAAACACACACACACACCATGGTTCCACAAAGATAACAATATAGGCTGTATTGAATTTGGAGAACAAGTGTTGAAGAGGTGTAGATTTTAAACTCCTGCAGACAAAGGGTTTTCTTTTTTATACATAGACTCAGGGAAAATGTAATTTATATGTAAGATATGTTTCCTGATGACAATTTATTCAACAAAATTTTTTAGCACTTACTATATGCAAAACTCCATGTTAAGTGCTATCAGGGACAGAAGTATGGCATTAGAGAGGGAAAAAATTAAAATGTTTGAAAATGTGATGGAAACATCAAAGGTAAATGAAATTAGTTATGTAAATTGTGAAACATTAGTCCTCACGACTCCATAGCTTCAGTGAAAGTATAAAAATTCTACAATGTCAAGAGAGAAAATAAATCTTGTCCAAATAATCAGTCCTACTTAGCCTACTAACCCTCCTCTTGCCAATATACATAATATTTTCATCACACTATGCTGGTAGGAGGAATTTAAAGACAAATTACCCATAATTTCTGCTCTTCAGCTCCCAGGAAAACTTGGAGTTTGTAGGAACTTTTAGTTTCCAGGTTGTTTCTGTTTGTTCTTCTTTTAAGCTCATTTATGTAAAACTCAACCAAAGAGTTCCTACACTCCAAAAGCACTAGGGTTAAATCTGGATCAGTATTCCCATCTTGGGATTTGTGGTAAACAGTTGATTCTTAAATAAAGATTGAATGGTGTGTATATATTCATTAAATATTCCAAAGTCCCACTGAACTATATTTGCTTTTGTAACATTTCCCCATCCTAAATAACCAAGCAACTCTCTCCCTAAACTAGATCATCAGCTTCTGATTACCGTAGGAAACTAAATTTCTTTAGAAAATTGCATTCTATTGGATAAAAATTTAATATGTTAAATATAGATTTGAAACTCATTTGTCAGCTGGATTTACTATATGTCTTAATATAAACTCCAATATATAAACTATATATATTACTATATATAAACTTCATATATTACTCCTCTCCCTTAGTGCATGTGTGTGTGTGTATATATATATATGTGTGTGTGTGTGTGCGTGTATGTGTATATATACATATATATGTATATATATAGTATAAAGTATAGTATATATAGTATATATATCATTATCCCAATGTACTACCAAGAATCATGGAAACAATGGATGGCACAGGAAGAACACTCTCATACTTCTCAGTGTCTCCATCTACTGAATTCTTTTATTATTGAACGTTTATAAGGACATAGACCATGTCATAGATGGAAGTATACAGAACTACTAGGAGCGCAGAGATTCTACCTTCAAGTAGCTTGCCTTCTGAGAGGAAGAAGGAGGCAATGAACAAGAAAATTGTATAAACACAATACTTTGAGAAGTTGAAAAGTGTTCTAACCTAATAACTTGTAGAGATGTAAGAGAATGAGTAGTGACTGGAGGGCCTATCTTCAGGGATCTATATGACGAAGATGATCTAGTTATGCAAAAGACATTAAGGAAAAAAGGCCTTAGCCAGAAGAACAGGAAGTATCAAAGACCAAAGGCAGAAACAAGCGATTCAAGAAACATCAAAAAGGCCAGGATGGCCCAAGTTGAGGAGGAAGATAGGAGATAGAAAGGAAAGTACTTCCAGCCTTTAAAGAACCTCACAGGCTGTGGTTTTATAATAATAATAATAACAATAATAATAATAATAATAATAATAAAAGGTGGGGGAGGCAGGTTTTGTTTCAAATAAAATACATGAGAAACAATTGGAAGATTTTAAACAAGGCAAAGAGGTGATTCAAATATATTTTAAAAAGTTTATTCTGGCCACTTTATGGTGAATGAGTGTCAGGAAAATGTATTCCTTAGGGTGGAGACTAATGTCTATAATTGAGAGTCACCAAATTCAATAGAGCACATAAGATGAAAGTTTATTTCTCAAGTAGAGGGAGGTAGGTTTTGTCATTCTCCATTATCTCTGTCATCATATAACATCTCCATTATCTCCTTTAACACTGTTTACATGCATCAGGTCTATATTCCAGCCAACAGAGGATGAAAAAAGGAAAATGGAGAGTAAGCGCTTTCTATTTTAAGTGAAGATAGCATGTGTTACTTCTTACATTTCACTTGCTAGAAGTATGTGCCCACATACCCAGCAAAAGGCAAGAAGGAAATCTAAGGGTAAAATAGATAGAAAGTACAGACAGCTGTCTAGTCCATCTAGAAAAGGATGTTGTCTTGGACTCGGGAAGTGACAATGAAGAAGTCACCTTAACATCCTCAGCATATTCCATGGTTTGCTACAGAAGGGCCAAACCATAGAACTCAGTCTTTGTATTCAGTGCCTACCCAACCCCCTAACAATTTCCTCTTTGCCTTTTTGTGTAGCTCACCCTTTAATGAGCGCTTGGTCTGGTATGTTGTGGGCTACAGGAGTCAAATCACTTCACTTTATTTTTTTAAATATTTTTTAGAATTTATTTTTGAAAGAGAGAGAGCAAGTGGGGGAGAGACAGAGAGAGGAACAGGACAGGGGCTCTGAAGCAGGCTCTGCACTGACAGCAATGAGCCCGATATGGGGCTTGAACTCACAAACCATGAGATCATGACCTGGCCAAAGTCAGAGGCTCAACTGACTGAGGCACCCAAGCACTCCTCACTTCACTTTAAATCTCACCTCTATATTTACTATAGAGGTAAATCACTTAAACTCTGTTCATTTCCACGCCTGTAAATATAACATATGGCACTTACCTTTAAAAACTATTGTTAGGATTAATAGAGTTATTAGAGATAACTCTAATTTGTAATTAGAAATTCTATAAATATTATTATAATTGTGCTAGTCATACAGTACTTGCACAGTAAATGCTAAGAGTTCATTCTTTGAGACTTTTTGAATGTATGCCTTAGCAGAACAAATATCCTTAAAAGAAATATCGGGCTGTTCTCTTTAATCCCGTGATCTTTTATTGAACTCAGGATCTAACCACCCCTGTTTGGTAATTTGTTCGATTTCCTTTCTTATCTGCCTCTCCAAAAGGCTGCCAAAGAAAAGAAAAATGTCCTTCCGTTTTGCTATATAAAAACTGTAAAATTGAAAATGTTTATTTGCCCCTGGGGTTGCCTGTTGGATCCTTTTTTGATACTGTCCCTGTTTGCTTATTGCCTTTATTTTAGATCTATTTCTAATAGTCTGGTATGTCTTATTGTTAGTTCGATCTGTGTTCTTTCACCTTGGAGTTATAAATGTCTTTATATGGTGAGTGATGGCTGATAGTTGGCTCATGCCTCCTGACTTTTCTTCTGGAAAAGAGGAAGACATAGTTGGTAGGGAGGAACAGAGATCAAGAAAAATGCTGCTGTCCCATTTCCAGGAAGGAATGGAAGAGCTCTGTTTTTGCAGCTACCCAACAAATATTGCAAAGTACAGTATATTTATTTTTTAAAGGCACTTTTTATTATTTTAAAAAAAATTTTAATGTTTATTTATTTTTGAGACAGAGAGACAGAGCATGAGTGGGGGTGGGTCAGAGAGAGGGAGACACAGAATCAGAAGCAGGCTCCAGGCTCCAAGCCGTCAGCATGGCTGACAGAGCCTGACGCGGGGCTCGAACCCACCAACTGCGAGATCATGACCTGAGCCAAAGTCAGACGCCCAAGCAACCGAGCCACCCAGGGGCCTCATAATTCAGTATCTTTGATGAGGCATGACCTAGAGAGGTGAAAAAAAGATAAAGCATGAACAGCAATGATCAGTAAGAAAGTATTCAAGATCATGGGACATGAGGAAAGAGCAGTATGAAGAAGACCTGTACGCTGGACTAGGAGAGACACCAGTGAGAAAAGACTTGTGAGGAAGTTCGCATGGCATCTCCTGGAGAATAACCCAGGTTGGAGAGGGAGGGAGAAGAGAATTGAAATTCACAACTGAAATGTATGGATGGGGATGGAGTTAAACACTTAAAAATAAATGTTAACATATATTTTTGTTTGGAGTTAAGGAGAATTGCTCAGGAGAAAGGAAGCTTGCATGATTTTGTGGGAATCCTTAAAGAAAACTCTCCGAAAGGCAGTAAGATAGAAGAAGGCCATGCTTATTGTCATTATGTTTATTCTAAAGGCCAACTTTATCATAGCTACTTAAAGACTTGAATTTGACAAAATCAAATTAAAGTCTCTGTCTCTTGTTCGTCATTCTTACAAAAGAAAAGGACTGGAGATTACATTTGGTAGAAAAGCATGATCTCAAGATATACTTCCCAGGAGAGCTATATATAAGATCAAATAGAAAAAGGGATTTGAACAGGAAGGCAGGTTTTAATTATGTGGTTACAAGTGGCAGAATGAGCAATTTAGTGTATACATTCAAAGGGTAATACCTCAAATAATAGGAATTCTAGAAAAAATGTATAAGAATATATGAGTGCCCTCTGGTGGGAGTGTTTTAAACAGAACAAAAACCCCAAAATCGTAAAAAGACTGATAGATTTGACAACATTCAAGTTAAAATGTCTATATGACAAATATACCCAAACAAAATGAAAAGATAAACAATAGACTGAGAAAATTCAGTTATGATGGATATAATAAATGATCATTTAATATGCCTTCAATATTTGACAGGCTTCTAATTGATTAAAAAAAGAGAAACCCAAGTTAAAATAATGTCAAAGGTTATAACTATTCTTTTCACAAATGGGAAATATAAACACTCAGTAATCAAATGAATAGAGGCTCTACTTATGTAACAGAAAGTACAATAAAAAAGGAAGCAGCCATGTACCTTTCAAATTTGAAAGAAAAAAAAAACACATCAAAACCATTTATTCTGGCAACAATGTATAGAATTGGGCTCTCTAATAGGTCACCCTGGGAAGGTGAGTGCTACAACCTTACTATAACCTTATAAACTGTAAGACATATAATCTTCAGTCTTCAAAGTCTTACTTTTTAGAATCTTTTTTTTTTTTTTTTTTACATACAAAAGCACTTCTCCATAAAGTTTCTTAAACAGGAAATTTCACAAAATTGTCTGGTGGGGCAATTATAAATCCCCAAATATGCTGCAAAGTATATTGTATTGATTTTGGAATAAAAGGACAATTAAAAAAAGTACAAATTAAAAATAGCAGGTTGAGGCAAGGGAGTAAAGTTTGGTACCATTGTTACTGAAACCCAAGTTTGGCTGCCTGTTGCTCAAAAACCCAATATTTAGAAGATGAGGTTTTAGATTATCATGTATTCTTGTTTTTTGTTTTGTTTCATTGAGACAAGTTTTGATTGGAAAGGAATATAAGCTTTATTTAGTTGGCCGGCACCTGGGAAGTTGGACACTTATCCAAAAGAGAACTCCAGGGTTTCCACCTGGCCCAAAGATTCTTAAAAGGGTTTAGGACAGTTAATGAGTTGAAGGAGTACAGTGGTCTGTGACAATTCTGGATTACGTGCAGTCTCAATGGTACAAGCTAGAGTTGTTATCTCTGTGCTCAGAGGCTACACAAGGCGGTCTGGTTCCTTGGTGTCAGGGGTGGTGCAGGATAGCCTCGTGAGGTAGAAGTGCTCTGTTCTTTCTGGGAAAGAATGTATGACCTATAGACGTACAATGAACGGTTTAATCAATCATGTGGGCTAAGGGTACTTGCTAAAACTTAAGGACTACTAGGTTGGCCAGAGGGTCCGAGGCGGCTTCACCATGGCCAGCCAAGGCACATGGTGACATTGTGCTTAGCTGGAGAGTGTTATCTGACATATTAAAAATGAACTGTCTAGGAATAAGTCAAGGAAGAAAATGAAGAACGGCTAGCGGGCAATGGATATTCAAGGATTTCCAGTTCAAGATACGTACTAGATTGCACAATTAAGCTTGACTCTTGATTTTTCTTTTTATCTGAAAAAACTGGAGTATTCTTATAAAATACTAAAATCACAGGGCTGTTGTGAGAATGAAAATATATAACTTTAAATCGCTCAGTCTGGCTTCTGGTAGATCTCAGTTTAGGGCAAGAAGAAACACCGAGCTCTGAAGATTCCCCCAGCCTCTACTGCGCTAGGGCTGATCTCCATATTGAGATCAGAGATTGGCACAGCATCAGGAGAGAAAGCCTGACCCATTGTTCATGCCAAACATGCAGATGAGGGAAAGTGTTATTTTGAGTTTAGTTGCTTTGAAATATTGTTGTTATTTTTCAGATACTTCCTGACTGCATAAATATTCATGAGTGCAAATCAAATATTGTAGTTATCATCCAAATTAAAAGATGCAGCACCCCTTAAGAGGAAAATATGCCTTAAAAATACTTTTTAAAGTTTAGTACCTTCGATGTAAAATACAAAGCTTCAAAAGTATGTTGAAATTTATGAAGCTTAATTTTTTTTAACCGAGAACAAAGAAACTAAGACTGGTTCTAAATATTCCTATTTCCTACAAAGAAAGAAAATGTGCTTTTGTCATCACTTCGAGAAAGCCTTTTCACAAACACCCTCTCTCTCCCCCACCGCAACCACCACCAAAACAGCCTGGAGTTGAAATTTTATGTAAAGAGTTCATGAAACAAAATCACAAAAGAAATACTGATTCACACAAATAATTTCCTTTAGTACAAGAAGGGAGGCAGGCCTGTACAATTTTCAGGAGTTTTTCTGCCTGTGTTTTCTATAAAAGCTAATGGATACATAGTAGTGAGTGATGGCTAGCGGCATGGCAAATGTAGGAAAATTCTTTATCCATTTTCACTGTTTATTGACACTTTTTTAAAAATTCTAAGTAATCACCTATAATAATCTTTTAGATGCAGATTTATAATGGATTTTATAGTAGAGTTTCATTTTACAGCTTAAATTTAATATTCTATAGGTTTACCAAGGTACATTACTTTCGAGAGAGCAATTCCAACGTCTAAGAATGAATCCTAAGGTGGTAGTTAACTACATATGACTTAAATGACAATGATATTCATCATAGCCTTTTTTAATAAGTGAAAATAAGGAATCAACATAAGTGTCCTATAATTGAAGATGTGCTTAATAAATCATTGGACACCTGTTCAAACTTTATTGTATGAGTCATTAAGAAAAAGTGTTATAAGTTAATATTTATTGATTTGAGATGTTTACAATAGAGTGATAAGAGAAAAAAGATTCTTTCATGTTCAAAATCATTCTTACATGTTTTAAGTGTAAGCATTTATGCATAAACAGACGCAAGCGAAAACATATTGAATAACGATCCAAATGAAGATAAATATATATATATATATTTTTCACAGTAATTATCTTGGGGAATATTTTGAAAATATTTTGCTTATCCACGTATTCTCATTGTTCCTAAAATCAATAAAGACTGCTTTTGGTCACACAAAGTAGGATTTTAAACGTAATGGCAGCTAAGACTGATTATTGTGTGGTAGCACCTATCCTAAGCATCTACTGTGTATTCTTATTAAGACTTTTAACAACCATATCACATTAGTTTTACCTCTTCTAACTTACATATGAGAAAACTTGGGCATGGACATAGCATAACAAGAAAAACATATAGTGTTTTCCCAGGCAGCCTGTCTTCAGATATAATTCAGACACTTCGTTTAATGAAATATATGGATAATATATACCACATTAATAACTAGGTTGCAGTTGTCTCTGTGTGTGATGTAGCCTCTTGTTTAGATAACCCTAGTCTAGTTTAGATGTACTTTGCAAATCTCTGTGTTCCAACGGTATACACAGAAAACCTCTGTCCTAGCACCCAACATTCTTCATGCTGGTGACCTGTTTATACATATTTTGCCTTTAGATTTTATAAGTTACTTGAGTACACGATTGTATTTTGTATCCCCAGCATCCAGGAAAATACTTATCAAATGTAAGATCCTGAATAAATGTGTTGAATGAATGAACATAATTCAAACGTATTGCTAACATGTATAAAATTACATTATATTCTGCTCAACATGATTCACGAAACTGCGTGGGTGGGATGTTTCAAAATAATTAGTGGCAAGTCCTTCAAATGAGGGAAGAAAGCATCTCTTTGCTTCTCTGTATTCTCTCTCCCACCGAAAACAATTGTAAAGTAAAATCAGCAGGCACAGAGAGATCATTAATTTTAAGAAAGGGAGTCTTTCAAGATGAAGCACAAAAATTTTCCTGTCTGAGAGGAAAATTCAAGAGGCAGAAAAAAAGAACCATTATTTCTTATATTCCTACCATAGAAGCATAATCTTAAATTTTATTAAAGGGGGAATATAAGCAAATGAAACTAAATTTAAAAAGAACTATAGATGAAGTGAGAATGAATTGCACTAATTTGATGAGCCCTCACATTGCAAAGTCTTTTGTGGGTTTCAGTCAGGTGGTTTTTCAATCTTGACGAAGTCTTTTTTTTTTTTGTTTTCATTGTTGTTTGTGTTAGTTAGTCCAGGTTTGTTACATAATTAATAAGTAAAGAAGGATACAAAGTTAAAGTGGCTGGGAGGTTGGAAATTTATGGTATTTATCATAAATTTTTTAGTACTAACACCCCACTTTCCTGCTCAGTCTGACTTTTGCTAACAAATCCCAGTTGAAAAGTAGCAGGCACAAAACAAATGTTTTAGTTCATCAAAGGTAAAAATAAAACTTAGTGTTTAAGAATGTTCCTGAAATTAAACTAGTGTGAATAAAGAGGAAGAATCATAATTATTAAATTTCAGATGATCGAACCTTAAATTATTTTGTTTATTTTTGAGAAAGAAAGAGACAGTGTGATTGGGGGAGGGACAGAAAGAGGGAGGGATACATGGAATCCCAAGCAGGCTCCAGGCTCTGAGCTGTCAGCACAGCGCCCAACGCGGGGCCCAAACTTGTGAACTGTGAGATCATGATCTGAGCCAGAGTCAGACCCTCAACTTGACTGGGCCATCCGGGCGTCCCTCAAACTTTCACTTTAAAAAGCTGGGAAATTTCCCACTGGTGGTGATGTTTTAATTCCTATGGGAATGAACACATGGATTTAATTAACTGCTCTGTAACAAAAAAACCTTTGAAAATCATCTGTAATACAGGCATACCTCATTTCATTGTACTTTGTTTATTGTGCTTCTCAGATACTATGTTTTCCACAAATTAAAGGTTTGTGACAGCCCTGCATCAAATAAGTCTACTGATGCCATTTATCCAACAGCATTTGTTCACTTTGTCTCTGTGTTATATTTTGGTAATTCTTGCAATATTTCAAACTATTTCATTATTTGATTTGTCGTGGTGATCTGTTATCAGTGACATTTGCTGTCTCTAGTGTAATTACTGCGGGGCACCATGACTGCACCCACATAAGATGGTGAACATAATAAACGCTGTGTATGTGCTGACTCTTCCACCAATCAGCCTTTCCCCTTTCTGTCTCCCTCTTCTCAGACCTCTATCGCAACTCAGGCCTCTGAGTCACAACAGTTGAAATTAGGCCAGTTAATAATCCCACGATGGCCTCTAAGTCGTCAAGGGAAAGGCAGCATCTCATGTCTCACTTTAAATAAAAAACTGGAAAATGTTTACGCTTATTGAGGAAGTCATGTTGAAAGCCAAAACAGGCCAAAATCTAGGCCTCTTGTGTCAAACGGTTAGCCAAGTTGTGAATGTAAAGGAAAAGTACTTGAAGGAAATCGAAAGTGCCACTCCAGCGAACCCATGAATAATGATAAAGTCAAACAGCCTTATTGATGATAGGAATAAAGTTTTAGCGGTCTAGATAGAAGATCGCACCAGGCATAACATTCCCTTAAGCTAAAAGCCTACTCCATTCAAGTCTATGAAGGTAGAGAGATGGCGAGGAAGTTGCAGAAGAAAGCTTAGAAGTTAGAAATCCGCTCATGAGGTTTAAAAAAAAAAGAAATAGTTTCCATAACAAAAAGCACAAGGTGAAGCAGTAAATGCTGATGTAGAAGCTGCAGCAAGATATCCGGATGATTAAGATGATTAAGGGAGGTGGTTACACTAAACAATGGCTTTGCATTGTTGACAAGCAGCCTTCTATTTGAAGAAGATGCCAGTGAAGACTTTCATACGCGGAGAGGAAAAGTCAATGCCTGGCCTCAAAGCTTCAAAGGACAGTCTGACTCTCTTGTTACGGGCTAATACAGCTAGTAATTTTAAGTGGAAGCCAATGCTAATTTATAATTCTGAAAATCCTAGGGCACTTCAGAATTCTACAAAACCTACTCTGCCTGTGCTCTATAAATAGAATAACAAGGCCTGGAGGAGAGCACATCTACTTATAGCATGGTTTATGGAATATTTTAAGTTCGTGGTTGAGATCTACTTCTCAAAAAAAAAAAACCTTTCAAAATATCACTGCTCATCAACAATGCACCTGGTCACCTGAGAGCTCTGATGGAGATCTGCAACGAGATTGATATTGTTTTCATGCCTTGTAACTTGACATCCATTCTGCAGACCGGGCATCAATGAGTCATTTTGACCTGTCTGCCAACACGGTTTCCAGAAGTTCCAAGGATTGTTTTAGGATCTGTTTCAGTATCTGTTAAATGAAGAGCCTTCCCACTCAGTCTTTTGTTCTGCTTAGACACAGAAGCCCCATGGGAACCCATGGCATTTATTATTGGCCCTCATATTCTCAAGGGGTAAAGGGCAGTTGAGTTTGGTGTGTGGGTTAGCGTACCAAACTCAAGTCATAGTTCTAGTGTTAGCAGCTTGAAGCAGTCATCTTATCTGAAACAAAAGCCATCTCAACATATTTGTTAAGTAAGGATCATACATAAAAATAGTACTGGTAAATGTCACGATGAGATTTTTTTTTTTTGTTAGATTTCCTAAGTTTGCTTTAATCCGTTCCACAGTGCGGTAAGATTTAGGAGTCGGCTATGAACTCCAACTTGCTGTCCTTAAAAAAAATAAAACAAAAACAACTTTTTGGAGAAGTAGGATGGAGAAAGGAATTGTTTAGGCAGAGCCCCAGAGATCTGTCCAGGAAAGACCAACACCAAGGTTTTGCATATCCTAGCCAACCTTGAGACTTTAAAGTCTGAAAGAAGTACAGATCTGGATAGCCCCTGAGTAAAAGCAAAAGCTTGGAGATGCAGGCATAGCCAGGCATATAGTGTGAGAGCAAAACATTGCAAAACACAAGCTCTCAGTGTTGTCCGAGGATATCCTCTTCCCCTGAGAAGGAAAGCACAATGCTACTCCTTGGCCAATTTGATCCTCAGTGTTAGTGTTTTGAATCCAGCAGGAATCTTTGAGCATGGTATGTATCAGGTATATACCCTCAATGTTCTGTCTACAAGTGCAAACCAAAAGACAGACACGATATTTGTATTTAACATGCAGAGCGGGCTGTTGGATTCTCATTATTTCAGCCTTGTCTGGGCATTGAGATTCCTCTCCCTCACCTTGGATATTAAAGTGTTCTAAAGTGAAAAGCTTAAGAAAAGTGTTTGCATAAGTCCTAACTTAATCATGTTATAGAACCTAGCTGCAAGTTTATGCTATAACTGTCATCTAAGTGGCTCAATCAAGTAGTTTAATATCTTGGGCCTCTTTTGTATCTTCTGCTCAGTGTCCCTTTCCCCAGTTATCACTGCTGCAGTATAAAATGAAATAAACAAGACCAAAACGCTTTCGTGGTTAGCTGACAGTTGTCCATGTTTTTAAAAATCATTTAAATCCTAAGTAGATCATTAAAAGTCTTCTAAAGTTAGCCATGAAAATGCTTCACAAATACACCGTAATCTCAGTTATCTTTAGTAGTATTCCAGTCCTTAATCTTTACAATTTAGGTTTAGAGAATTATTCATTTGCAATGAGCATTCAGGAGAAAAGGGGGGGGATTTATAATATAGGTAATAATATTTTCCTTTTTTGAATTTTCCACCAACATATACTTTTCTATACAATATGCCTTCCTGACAGAGTCTTGAGGGATTTAGTTTTATTGATAGAAGAAGAGAGAATGGAGTCTGCCATGTGGATAATTTATTTGATTTTACTATGCTGCATGTTTTTATAAGAAAAACTTAAAATTAAACTCATTTAGAAGGCACATAAATTGTTTTTGCAACAAAGCAATTAAGGAAACCTGCCTATCCAAAGTGATGGGTAATATTCTAAGCACAAAAAGGGCTAAATTGCTTTCTGTTCGGAAATTGTGTGCTATCTCTCAAGGTTTAATAAGAAAGGGATGTTTGGGATTAATGTGAATATTCAGTGTTGTGTGTTATTTTGAGTTATTAAGAATTTGCTACAAATTTTAAAGTTAGAATCAATTCAGATAAATTGATTTATGAATGATTTCTCTCCAGTATGTTCCTGAGCCTAAGCAAAAATACTTTAAACTACCACAACAATTAAAATTCAGTGATTACCTTCTATTGCTTATACAGATATAAGCAGGGTAGGAGGAATTTCTCAACTGGCTTTAATAAAGAGCAGTCACTAAAAATTAAACATAAATGGTTTCAGAAAGTCCTTCTTAAAATTCTTTTAAAATGTTTATTTTTTAGAGAGAGAGCACAAGTGGGGCTTGATGCGGGGCTCAAACCCATGGACCCACTCCACAAACCAAGAGATTATGACCTGAGCTGAAGTTGGACGCTTAACCAACTGAGCTATCCAGGTGCCCCCAAAAGGTCCTTTCGATTTCTCTACCCTGTTCCCAACATTGTATTAGGCAGAATGAGTTTGTCTGTTTTTTTTTTATTTTTTCATCAAGTGACTGATATCTGATATACATAAAGAATGGAGCTGAAACAAGACAGTATGGCATGTGTAATTACATGAAGTTTTTTGTTAAAATTTACCCTGTGAAGAATGAAGAGCTAATATAAATGAAGTCAATAATAAACACAGGGACCAAATAATGAGAACTCCAAACTGTTGTTTTAAAAAGTTTATATATATCCACTCATAGGCATCATCATTCCAGTGAAGAATTTTCATGCTAAAACTGATACGGGTAAACATGGATTGTTTTAATATACATTAGGAGGATGAGTTTGAGGAAAACAAGAGGTTATACTAGAGCTAAGGAGACCAGTTAGTAGACTCTAATGGCAATAAGGAAACTTACTGAGTACAGACTGGCCTAGGGCAGTAGTAATAAGGATAAAGGGAGACAGAATTTAAGATATATATAAAAAGTAAAGCTGTAAAGATGTGGTCATGGGATAAGGCAAACAGAGGATTCTAAATTTCTAGTCTGGTGGTGGAGAGGATGCTGGAAATACCAGCTGAGAAAATGAGGGCAAATTTATGATTATACTTAAAAGCAAATAAGATCTATAAATATGCTCTATTAATCAGTTTTTAAATTTTTCATTTGTTCCAGAAATTCTTAGCATAGTGCTAGAAATGAAAAAAAAATATTAAGAATATTCTTCATGGGCACCTGGGTGGCTCAGTTGGTTGGGCATCTGACTGCGGCTCAGGTCATGATCTCATGGTTTGTGAGTTTGAGATCTACGTCGGGCTCTGTGCTGACAGCTCGGAGCCTGGAGCCTGCTTCGATTCTGTGTCTCCCGCTCTCTCTGTCCCTCACCAGCTGACAGGCTCTCTTTTTATAAAAGTAAATATTAAAAAAAAATTTAAGACTATTCATTATAAACAGTCAATTAATTCTACTGACCGTTTTTAATATTGTATATGAAGTACTAGCCACTATTAAATGTATATGGACAGTGTTAAATATACTGGAACTAGACACTTATCAATGTACATATAATTTATATATATTAAAATATATATTACATATGTAATGTGACATGTAAATGTATATTATACTATGATTTTACCAAATCAGTTTTATGTTTTCTGATTAATAAAAACTATATTAAAGCTAAAATATATGAAACAACTAACCAAATTTCAAGCATTTAGAGAATGTCTGTGATGGGATTGTTACAGAGACTAACTCAAAAAATTGCTACATTGGAATAAAGTTTTGAGTTATTATATAATATAATTTTCCTTATAATTGTTTTTACCCTGGGATGAGTGGATATCCAAGGTTACATATTCTCTGCCAGGTGCCATCAACCATAAAACTCTGTGCAGAGTATTTTAAGAGCTGCTCCTAGAATTTTATTCTACAGATAAAGGCTATTGCTTCTGGCTATGTAGTGTGTTAGGTATGGACAAATAAAAGAAAGTGAAGGAGAATGAGAACGAATGGAGTAGGAAATAGAGGGTACAAGAAAGACAGATGGACAGACAGGCATTGGTTGTCTACCAAAGAGAAATTTCTCCCCTGGATCACAGAATTGCAGGAAGTGTGGGACAGAGAACTTTTGCGTTCAAGAGAGTGGTACCTTCCTGTAGCCTCTCAGAAGAATTCATAAACATTTTCATCCATTTACAGTAATTCCATTTCTCTTTTTTGGTTTTATGATGCACAGCCCAGAACCGTCTCCTGAAAGGAAGGACTTATTCTCCTAGCTGTTGAATGTGTTGCCAGTAGATACATCCCTATAGCTATCAGCCTTCTTTGAGGATTGCTTTGGTTCAAGGCAGAGGACTCACCAAAGGTAAGATCTCTTTCCATCAGCAGACTTTATTAATGCTTGTTAGCTTGAATGTATGAAAGCCCAGAATCTTCATCCCAAAATGGAGAACTCTAAAAGGTTGTCCCATTTCCAAACCTTCTTGTGGGACAGAGAGACCTTCATGCCCCAGCTTTGAAGCCCAACTTCACCCTCTATCCAGTCCTGTTTCCTTCTCACTGCTTTTCACAGGTTTTGATCTCAAGAGGACTCCCTAATAAGGTCCTCCATACTAAGTTCTATCTCAGCAACTACTTCCTGGGAGGCTCAACCTGAAACTGCTAATGATTGGTCTAAGTTAGGTTGGCTTATGAACCTGTTCAATTAATGAGATACATAAAGGACAATATACTAGAAAAAATATTTTCTTTTTCAATAAAAACATAGCCTATAGAGAAGAGAAACCCCCTTTGCTACTTCCATCTTTCTTAAATGACTGGTTACTCTCCTTTGACCATGAAGATCAACCAGAAAAAATCAATCGTGAATATAAATATACCCTATATTACAAATGAACAACTGGAAACTCCTACCTTCTGATACCTTGTTATATGGAAAAATTAGATTTTATATAAATAAAGTCATTAGGTTATTTTTAGGTTATTTGGTATTTCTATTCTTTATTTAAAAATATATTACCTAAAATGGAAGGTTAGTTGTCTAAATACAGTTATCATTTCCAAATGCCACTGAACACACAAATGCTTTTGATAACATTGAAGTCCTCCATTTCTTAAGAGACAAATCCAAAGAGACCCTCTCGACCCAGTGTATCATGGTGTCAGTCAACCCTGAGCAGAAAACTATGATTTAGTTGTTTGTTTTGCTTGTATGTCTTTATAATTGAGGTATATTTGAAATACACCGTTACCTTAGTTTCAGGTACTCAACATAGTCATTTAACAAGTCTGTATGTTATGCTGTTCTCACCACAGCTACCATCTGTCATCGTACAATGCTATTTAAATATATTGACTATTTTCCCTTTGTTGTACCTTTCACCCCCATGATTTATTCATTCCACATCTGGATGGCTGTACATCCTACAGACATTCATGCATTTTGCCCATTGCCCTACCCTCTTCCCTCTGACAACCACCAGTTAATTCTCAACGTTTATGAGCTTGTGTTTTGTGTTTTAGATTCACACGTAAGTGAAATCATATAGTATTTTTTTTTCCCTGTTTGACTTCTTTCATTTAGCATAATACCCTCTGTGTTCCCTCATGCTGTTGCAAATCATGGGAAGGCCTCTTTTTTTTTTTTTTTTTTTTTGGCTTAGTAACATTGACTTGAATATGTATACCACATCTTCATTCATTCATTTGTTGATGGACACTTGGGTTGCTTTCATATATTGGCTATTTTAAATAATGCTGAAAGAACAAAGAGGAGCATAAATATTTTTGAAATAGTGTTTTTGTTTACTTTGAACCAATACTCAGTAGGGAAATGATGGGATTGTATGCTATTTCTGTCATTAATTTTTTTTTGAGAAAATTCCATGCCATTTTCCACAGTGACTGCATCAATTCATATTCTTACAGTGAATGGAGGGTTCCTTTTTTCCACATCCTCAGCAATACTTTTCATTTCTTGTCTTATTGATACTAGCCATTTTGATGGGTGTGAGGTGATAGGTCACTGTAGTTTGGATTTGCACTTCACTAATGATTAGTATGTCAAGAATTCTTTCATTTGTCTGTTAGTCATCTGCATGTATTTTTTGGAAAAATGTCTATTCAGGTTCTCTGTCCACTTTTTAATCAATTTGTTTGTGTTTTTGATGTTGAGTTGTATAATTTCTTTTGAATCTTAACCAGTTTTCAGATATGTCATTTACAGATCTCTTGCATATTAGGAAATGTGTTGTCATTTCTTTTTGTTAGTGGTATCCTTCACTATGCAAAAGATTTCTATTGTGGTGTAGTCCCAATAGTTTAGTTTTGCTTTTGATTCCCATTCTTCAGGGGAGCTATCTAGAAAAATTTGACTGGTTGATATCTAGTAGATTGGCTACTGCCTATATTTTCTTCTAGGGGTTTTATAGTTTCAGATCCAATCTATTTTGAATTTATTTTTGTGTTGTTTTAAGAAAGTGTTCCAGTATTATTCTTTTGCATGTAGCTGTCCAGTATTCCCAAAACCCTTTTATTGCCTCTCTTGTTGGAAATTGACCTAAAAAGTGTAAGTTTATTTCTGGGCTTTGTATTCTGTTCCAATGACCCATATGTCTGTTTTCATGCCAGTGCCATATTGTTTTGATTATTATACCCTTTTATATATCTTAAAATTTGAGATCATGATACCACTTGCTCTTTCTCAAGATTGTTTTGGCTAGTTGAGGTCTTTTGTGGTTCCGTACAAATTTTAGGATTATTTATTCTAGTTCTGTGAAAAATGCTTTTGGTGTTTTGATAGAGATTGCATTGAATCTGCAGTTTGCTCAGGTGGTATGAGCATTTTAATGATATTTGCTCTTCCAATACATGACCATGCTATATCTTTCCATTTGTTTGTGTCATCTTCAATTTTTTTCATCAGTGTTTTATAGTTTCCAGACCATATCTTTCACATCCATGGTTAAGTTTATTCCTAATTATTTTATTGTTTTTGGTACAATTATGAATAGGATTGTTTTCTTAATCTTTTCTCTACTACCTCCTATTAGTGTCTAGATACACACAGTATTTCTGAGTGAAACTGAACAAAAACTTCTTCAGATAAGATACAAAGCTCAATATCATAAATCACTAAGGAAATGCAAATGAACATGACAATGCAATGTCACTATATTCCTTATAGAATGATTTAAAAGTAAAACGATTGAAGATCCCAAGTCCACATTGGATTTGCTGCCATGAGAGCAGAGCCCACTTGGGATTCTCTCTTCCCCTTTCTCTGCCCCTTTCCCACTTGCTCCCTCTCAAAAATAAACATTAAAAAAATGAAAACCTATTTCTACAGAAAAAACTTCTATACAATGCTCACAGCAGCTTTATTTATTAG
This sequence comes from Paguma larvata, assembly GCA_030068075.1. Classification (NCBI taxonomy): domain Eukaryota; kingdom Metazoa; phylum Chordata; class Mammalia; order Carnivora; family Viverridae; genus Paguma; species Paguma larvata. The sequence continues at coordinate 58,831,578 of CM057833.1, read as the reverse complement.
AGCCCAAACTGAAAGCAATTCACAAGAACATCCATGAGATATGTGATAAATATATATTCATGCCTCTCAAAAACATTATGTTAAGGCTACATGTTATGGAATTCTATTTATAGGATTCTATAGGAAAGGCAAAAGACAACAACGACAAAAGCCCAGAGGCAAGAAACAGTTACTAGGGACAGTGGGGGTGGAGAAAGGAGCCTACAGAGACACAAGTAGCTTTTGGAGGTGATCAAAATATTTTATGGTTTGATGTGACGTAAACTCATAACTGGATATATTTGTTAAAACTCATCGAACTGTATATTTTAAGGTACAGTTACCATGACACATATTTATATATCATTTTAAAATTACATATTTTCCATAAACTATCAATTGATTTTGTAACATGTCAATTTAGTAATAAGTACATACTATTTTTCTCCAGGATCAAGAAAAATGGAGTTTTTCTTAAATTCTTTTGTTGAAAGAAAATTATATAGATGATTGAATCTCTAATAACCTGTTATACAACTATTTTGTGTTTTTAAAATATATTTCTACTGAAAAATTCAGAAGTGTGAGAAGCTAAGAATAATGTATATACAAATTTGCATTGGCAATATAAAGTTTAGCCATGTATCAGATTAAATATGCACACGAGGTATGTCTGGTTGTGGGCTTATGCATTCCTAAAGACTCAGGCAAAGTAGGAAACCCTTCCAGCAAAGGAATAAAGTACATTTCAATATCACTCTGACTCTAGAAAGAATTTTCAGAGTGCAAGTCTAAAACTCCATATCTTAGTTTCCTAATTATCTAGAAACCACCTATTATGGAATTTCTGTGATAAAGAGAATTAAAACATAACAGAGCAAAACAAAAGTACTCATATTGTTTAAAAAATTAAGAAATTACAATGCCTAAATTAATGTAACGAAATTAAAGTGCTTGGTAAATATAAAGAAATATTTTGGAAGACATAAACTGTTTTTATTTTGGATTTGCTACTGACTATGTCTGCATCAATTCTCTATAATATATGTAACTCTATACCTCCTCCACAAATACTAATATCACCATATGGATTTTTTTTAACCCAGTTTCTAGACTAAAGGAAAGAACTGGTCCTACTAAAGAGTATATATTGCAAAGTCACTAAGTTTAAACTTAATTGAAGAGTGGCTTTTACTTATGGAATTCTTATTCCATTTATAAAAATTGAATTTGATTTACAAAATAGTGTAAAAACTGAGGACACTAGATAAAAAGAGGATGTATCAAATGAAGATTATTTACAAAACATCTTCAGAGAGTTTCAATACACGCATCTACTATCTCATATTTGATAATGCAGGGCAAACAATGCCATATCAAAATTAAGACTGGGATTAAAAGAGAGGACACTAGGGAAGTTGAGGAGTCTGAAGAATATGAGAAAGCCACATATTTAAAGACTTCTCATTTTACTGAAAATTAGTTTGAAATCCTCATCAGTATAGTAAGAGGAAAAATATTATTCTGTCTATAGCTCTGAGATTAAAAAGAGATCTGCTGAAGAAGAAATAATGAATTTATTCTCCACATTCATTTTGTGGTACAGAAGACACATTACTCTACATTACGCTTATATTAGACTTAAATAAATTTCATTATGAAAACAAGATTAGAAGAGAGCTTTGTAATTTAAAAACATACATTACTTATATGAATTTTTATAATAAAACACTTTCAGGATGATAATGTTTCTATACTTTTAGATAATTAAATATCAAAGTACATAGAAGTAGTTTTTCGTCTGATTTTCTAAGTTTAAATCAAGCGAATTTAGAATTCCATCTCCAAATTATCTGTAATTTATTCTGCCATTTACAATACTTGGAACTGATTGCTTATATTTAGAGTGGGTGTGCAAATGTTTGTTAAACGTGAAAATGAGAATGGCAAGTGTGCAGCTTTGAGTAGTGAGCACTCTTATTTCACATTAACTGGTAGGGTATACCTTTATCAAATCAAAGACCCTAAAAAAATTGAAAGAAATACAATTCCTCTTGAATTAATTTTTCATTCAGTACCTGAAGAAACAACTTACTTATTTAAATGTAGTAGTTTTAATGCAATCCTTTATAATTTTTTTGCCAACTACTATGATCATATATAACTTCATAAAGCAAAAGTTATATGAGTCAAGCTCATATGGATATTCCTTTTCCTATACATGATTGCCCATTACTCTTTGACCACAGAATTACTTCAACATAAATATAGTAAACTTCTCTTCATTTTTCTTATAGCCCTCCGGAGTAAAACCAATGCATCCTGCTAGATCCAATTCCATATCAATACCAAAGTAGAATTATTTCCTGTTTAAAATGCTACTTTGGACCCATAAGCCAATCAATTTCTTAAGTAATTCCATAGAGTAATTTTCTATTAAGACTATTAGTTAATATAGATGAACAACTAAGAGGTTCCTTGAAAAATGTTTTTGTAGAACTCTAGACTATTGAGAGCCCTCCTGACTATTCACTAGAAGCTTCAGAATAATTTGATTAATTTTCTTTAAGGATTTCTTAAAGTCATAAAAATAATTATGTAAATATATAGGACACACTGAAAAAAGCTTGTTTAAAGATACTAACAAATAGAAATGTATAAATCTAACAGAAAAAATGCATATCTGTCTTGTTCTTACATAATAAATTTGATAATCCTATTGATGGCCTAAACAACATAATTTATATTTATTTGTATAGTTATATTAAGTTTCTGTGTTTGAAAATGGTTTGGCAGAAAATCAAATTAGATTATCTAGTTTTGTTTATTTCAATCAAAGTTATACATATATGTGGTCTAAAACAATTGTTTAAGATTCTGATTCTCATGAAGATAAATAAGCCTACTGTAGCCTATCTTTCCCACTGATTACAACTAAAAATTCTGAACAAAATACAAAGAGCAGAGGATTTTGGGAAGATGGTAGACTAGAATGCACCAGGAATCTGTCTTCCCATCTAAACAATTACACTGACTGAATCTGCCTCTTGTAACTATATTGTAACTCTGGAGTCTACTGAAGGCTTGCACTTTACAGAGGTTGTCTTGGACGGTAACTTGAAGTTAAGTTCTCTCCATTTCAGCTCTTAGCCCATTGGTAGTTACTCTTCTCCAACTGACAGACTGGATGTTTTGTTGTCCGGCAGTTAACACACAGCTTGCAGTAACAAGAGTTGGTAAAAAGGATCCTATATTCCAAATGTCTGAGATCTGAGCTCTGATTGCTTGCCGCTTCTGATCACAAAAGTACAGACAAGTGGGGTCTCTTGATGGCTCAGTCGGTTAAGAGTCCTACTCTTGATTTCAGCTCAGGTCATGACCTCACAGTGGTGAGACAGAGCCTTGCATTGGGCTGTGCGCTGTGTGTGGAACCTGCTTGGGATTCTCTCTCTCCCTTTCTCTCTCTCTCAATAAATATTTTGTAAAGTTCAGACAAGGAGTTCAGAGGCCAGGGTTGTTCCACCCCTTTCTCCTCATTGTTGCAAGCCCCTCTCCCTCAGGCCTGTGTAACTTCCACAGCATTTAAAGGGCTAGTGCCCTTTCTCTCCATTCCATACATTCTTTTTTTTTTTTTTCTTTTTCACAAGCCAGACATTAGAAGATTAGGATAGTCAAAAGTAACTGCATACAGGGGAAATTAGAAAGTGACCATGCATGTCCAGGTAAAGGATATGGAAAGGCTTAGAAAAGGACAAGGAAAAAGGCTTAAAAAAGATCTAAGAATACCTTAAGTTTACACCTCAGCTGATCCTTAGTACAGAGAAAACCTACAAAAATAAAAGCAAACATAAAAACAATAAGAGCACACCAAACCCTGATGGAGGGAAAGAATATGATTTCCAGAGATAACACATTTTAAATACAAAGGTTCAGTTTTCAACAACAATATCTTGAGGTATCCAAAGAAACAGGAAAATACAGACTGTTGAAAGGAGAAAATAAATAAATAAAACTGTCCTTTAAAAAGGTTTAATGGAAGACATATTATACAAAGACTTTAAAACAACCATCCTAAAGATGCTCAAAGAATTAAATGAGGATGTACAAAGAGGCAAGAAAATTATTTATTAAAAAAATGGAAATGCATTTAAAGAGAACCTAAAATCAAAAATTCTAGGCCTCAAAAATACTATCACTGAAATGAAAAATAAGCACTACCGAGTTCAAAGGCAGATTGTCCAGGCAGCAGAAATAATTAGGGGGCTTGACTATAGGACAATAGAAATTATTTAGTATAAGAAACAAAGAAAAAAAGATTGAAGCAGCCAGATTCTTGTCAGACAAGCAGCAAATGGATTAACATTCATTGCAGGGAGTCCTAAGAAGAAAAGAGAACACAAGGGACTAAAAACATACTTGAAAAAATAGTGGCTGAAAACAACCCAGATTTTGATGGAAGAGATGAATATAAACATCAAAGAAATTAAAATCTAAGTAGGATAAACTCAGAGACCCATTTAATCAGACATTAAAAACAAAAATTAATTACATTTTTATCAAACTTTAAAAACTCAAAGACAGGGGCTCCTCAGTGGCTAGTCAGTTGAGTGTCTAACTCTTGATTTCAGCTCAGGTCGTAATCCCATGGTTTTGGAATCAAGCCCTGCATTGGGTTCTGCACTGGGCATGGAGCCCGCTTAAGATTCTCTCTCTATGTCTCTCTCTCACTCCCTCTGCCCCCTTTACCCTGCTTGTGCATGCTCTCTCTCTCAAATAAAAAAATAAAAATAAAAAATCTTTGGATAAAAACCCTTGAGGACAGAATCTTGCAAATGGCAAGATGGAAGTGACTCATCACATATAAGGAGTCTTCAAAATATTATCAGTGTATTTCTCATCAAAATCCTTGGAGGCCAGAGAGAATGAACCAATATATTCAAAGTCTTAAAAAAGAAAAAGGTAACCAAAAATCCTATGTCCAGTAAAAATGTCCATTAAGAATGAGGGAGAATATAATATTCCTAGATAAACAGAAGCTGAGAGTTTGTTACCACTGGTAACAAACTATTTTCTGTATAAAAAAATGCTCAAGAGTCCTGCATTATATAAACTCTTCTTTATATAAATATATGTAAGTATATGTTTGTATGTATAGTATTACAATAATAATATAATAGTATTATAGATTTGATTTATAACTAAATTTTGTTTTCTGCATAATTTATGAGAATATTTTTCAATATATTACTTCATTTTAGGGCACACAATGTCTAAAGATGTGATTTTGTGATAAGAACCATAAGAGGTGTGGACACATCTTTAAAAGAGTGGTGTTTACATATGTTATTGAAGTTAAAATGGTAATAATTCAAATTCATGTATAATAACCTTAGGGTATTAAATGAAGGCCCCCCAAGTAGCTGTAGAATATGCCAAAAAAATAAAGGAAATGAGAAAGTTACTTAAACATTTAACTATAAAAAAATCAATTAAGCACTAAAGAGTGTAATATAGAAAATAGGGGACCAAAAGTATAAGGTATATTGAAAATGAATAACAAAATGGCAGAAGGCAGTTCCTCCCTACTGGTGATTACTTCAAATATAAAGGGATTAAACTCCCCAAACAAAAGACAGAGATTGGCAAAATGGATAAAAACAGGATCCAGTTGTATACTGTCTAAAAGAGACTCACTTGATTTCTTTTGAGACTCACTTTAGATCTAACACAAATAGATTGAAAGTCAAAGGATAGAAAATGGTGTTCTATGCTAATAGTAACCAAGAAAGATCAGGAATGGCTATACTAGTATCAAACGAAATAGATTTTAAATAAAAAATAAGAGTCAAGGACAATGGATAGTAATGAAAGGTTTAACACAGCTAGAAGATTTAAGTTATAAACATTTATATACCTAAAAACAGGCCATCAAAATACATCTAGCTAAAATTGACAGAACTTGAGAAGTAGACAGTGCTATAAAAACAGTCAAAGACTTCAGTAACCCAATCTCAATAATGTATAAAACTAGACAGGAAGAAACAAAAGAACAAACAATAAAAATATCAAATAAATCTAGTGGATATGTATAGAAGGAAACAAAAGAGCAAACAATAAAAATGCCAAATCTAGTAGATATCTACTCTACATAGTAACAAAAGCACACATTCTTCTCAAGTGCACGTGAGACATTTTCCACATAGATCATATGTTGGGCTACAAGTTAAGTCTGAAGATTTAAAAAGATATCATACAAAGTATCTTCCCAATTACAATGATACAAAGTTAGAAATCAATAATGGGAAGAAAACTGGAAAATTAAAAACATTTTGAGGAAATTAAACACACTCTTAATGGGTTAAAAAATCACAAGGGAATTAGAAAATACAAGGAGATGAATGAAAATGAAAATACAGTACAACAAAACTTTATGAAGCATAGTGAAAGAAGTGCTAAGGTGGAAATTTATAGCTATAAATACTTATATTAAAAAAGATCTCAAACCAACACCTAACTTTACAAATTAATAATTAAGAAGTAGAAACTACACCCGCAAGTAATAAAAGGAAGGAGTAATAAAGTTTAGAACAGATAAATAAGAGAATTAAAAAAATCAAACTAGGGGCGCCTGGGTGGCTCAGTTGGTTAAGTGGCCGACTTTGGCTCAGGTCATGATCTCACGGTCTGTGAGTTCGAGCCCCGTGTCGGGCTCTGTGCTGGTGGCTCAGAGCCTGGAGCCTGCTTCAGATTCTGTATCTCCCTCTCTCTCTGCCCTTCCCTTGCTCATACTGTCTCTATGTCTCTCAAAAATAAATAAACGTTAAAAAAAATTAAAAAAAAAATCAAACTAAAATTTGATTCTTGAAAAGATCATTGTGTTAATAAGCTTTTAGTTAGATGTACTAATATTCAAAGTACTAAAATAAGAAATGGAAGTGAGGCCATTTCTACTTATGTAGAAATAAAAAGGATTACAAGAGATTCCTATGAATAATTGTACCCCGGAATATTGGTTAACCTACAGAAAATGAACAAGTCTGTGACAACACAAATCTGCTAAGTCTAAATCATGAAGAACTAGAAAAAAATCAGGATCTGTGTGACTAGTTGACCTATAACTGCTAAGACATTTGAGTCAATAATCAAAAAGCTCCCAACAAAAAAACAGTCTGGACCAATGGTTTCATAGGTAAATTCTACCAAACATTTAAAGAAGTAACACCAATCCTTCTCAAACTTTTCCAAAGTATTTAAGAAGAGGAAATGCTTCAAATTCATTCCATTAGGCCAACATTATGCTGATAACAAAGCCAGACCAAGGCACTGTAAGAAAAGGATACAGACCCATATCCCATATGAACATTTCTGTAAAAATCCTTAATAAAATACAAACAAAATTCAGCATATTAAAAGAATTATATATCAAAACCAAGTTGGATTTATTCCTGGGAAGCAGGAATGGTTCAAAACACAAATATCAATCAGTGTAATACACAATATACCACTGAAGGGAGAAAAACAAAACAAAATCTCAGCGGGGAAAAAAGCATTTGACAAATTCAGTACCCTTTCATGATAAAACTTTCCAATACACTAGGAATAGAAGGAAACTACCTCAACATAATTAAAACCATATATGGAAGATCCACAGTAAGCATCATAGTAAAAGGTGAAAGACTAAAAGCTTTTTCTTTAATTTAACATCAAGAATAAGGCAAGAATGCACACTTTCACCACTTTTATTCAACATAGTACTAGAAGTTCTAGCCAGAGAAATTAGGCAAGAAATTGAAATAAAAGGCATCCAAATTGCAAAATAAGTAAAATTGTTTGTTGATAGTTTATACCACCTTATATGTATCAAACTTTGTCTCACACACATGCATACAAATGCTTAGAGCTAACAATTGAATTCGGTAAAATAGCAGATATAAAGTCAACAGATAAAAAGCAGTTGCATTTCTGTACACTTACAATGACCAATCTGAAAAGCAGATTAAGAAAGCAATTCCGTTTACAATAGCACCGAAAAGAATAAAACACTTAGGGATTAACCATTGCTTTGGACAGTGATGCAAAACATTGCTGAAATAAAGTAGAGAGGACCTATAAATGAAATACATCCAATATTTGTGTATAAGAACTCTTAAATATTGTTAAGATGTCAATACTACACTGCATGATCCACAGAATTAAGTAATCTATCAAAATCTCAATGATGTTTTTGTAGAAATAGAAAATCCTATTGAAAAAATCATATGGAATCTCAAGGCAACTTAAATACCTAAAATATTTTTAAAAACCTGGAGAGCTCATATTTCCTGATTTCAAAACTTATTACAAAGCTACAGGAATCAAAAGAATGTGATAGTTGCATAAAGACAGACATATAGACCGATAGAATAGAGGAACTAGAAATGAACCTTTGCGGACATGGTCAAATGATTTAAACAAGGGTACCAATACCATTCAATGGGGAAAAGACATTTTTTTTCAGTAAACGGTGCTGAGAAAATTGGATATCCACATGCAAAAGAATGAATTTGGATCCTGACTTAGCACCATATACAAAAATTAACTCAAAATGGATCAAAACATAAATATTGGACCTAAAACAAAAGTCTTAAAATGTAGTGGAAGAGATTCATGGCAATGGGAATTTATTTCTTGGATATATCACTAAAATCATAGGTAACACGAAAAAAAAAAGGACAAGCTGGACTTTATAAAACCCTAAACATTTGTTTATCAGAAGTTACTATCAGAATCACCAGGCATTCCACAGAATGGAGAAGATACTTGTAGATCATATATCTGATATGGGTTAATATCCAGAATATATAAACTGCTAAAACTCAATGACCCAAGTGTCTATCCATAGATGGATAGATAAGTAAAATATGGTATCTACCTACAATGGAATACAGCCCATTCTTAAAAAGAAATCCAACATATGTTATAACATGGATGAACATTGAAGATATTATGTCAAGTGAAATAATCTAGTCACAAAAGCACAAATATTGTAGGAGTCCACTTTTATGAGGTACTTAGTCAAAATCCTGAGACAGAACAAGGAATGGGCACTACCATGTGATAGGTATTAAGGGGAAGAGAAAGTTCTTATTTAATGGGTATGGAGAAAGGAGGGGGGGTGGAATTCCAAGGCAAAGTGCTGGAAAGGAGATCTTTTAGTTTTTTATATAAATCTGCACATGTCTTTTCTTTGGCTTACATCTGAGATACACCTGTGTGGCCTAAAATATCCTAGAAAAGATTCTGAGGAATGAACTAGTATTTATGCCCCTGCCTGCATCTCTGACTAACACTCAAGCAGTGCATGCATGGAATGTGGCCAAAGCAGCATATAAAGGCTTGGAAAACTGAACAGAGATTAAACTAGTTACCTTAGAAGGTGATGGAGAATGTGCAAACTGAACCTATTCATGCTCATTTCCTGCAAAAATATACCAAAAACATCATCAAAATTCATATGATTATAATAAAATCCAGAGTCTAAAAAGTCATTTGAAAAGTCTAGAAGACAATCTAAATTTATATCACACAAAAATAACCAGGAAAATGTGACCAATTTTCATGTAAAAAACAACAGATGCTAACCTTGAGATGATTCAAATGTTGGAATTATCACACAAATACTTTAAAGCATTTATTATAACTATGACTCATTATGTAAAGGTTAAAATACTTGAAATAAATAGAATACAATTTTTTCATCAATGAAATAAAAAGTATTAAACCATCTAAGCTGAATTGTTAATGGTCAAAAATTCAATGCTAAAAAAAGTGTTTTAATCAGTTGTTAAGTTCAATATTAGAATGGATATGACTGAAGAATAAATCAGTGAACTCGATAAATTGATGGAAATTTTCTTATTTTAAAAATATGAATAAAGCTTCAATGATTTTTGGCCCATTTTCAGAGTTTCATCTGAGTCTCAAAAGAAGAAAAATGATTACAGAAAATCTTTGAATTACAAATAAAAATTTAGCAATCATAAATTTAAAGATTTAAGAAATTCACCATAACCCAGATAACATAAATTTAAAGACAGTTACAACTAAGCACATCATAATCAACTGCCAAAAAAAAAAAAAAAAGAAAAAAGAAAAATTCTTGAAATTTACTAGAAAAAATTGTCACATTACATAGAAGTTAACAATAAATTAAATGACAAACTATTTCTCATAAAAAATTAAGACCTGGAACAAAGGCTTAAAGTCTCAAATAAAGGAAAACCAAGAAAATTATGTTCCAGTAAGATTGTTCTACATGAAAAAAATGAAAGAAGTTCCTTTATGGTGAAGGATCAAAATAACTGAAGGAAACAGTTGGAAGTTTGAGAATGATCGAGAGCAACAGAAATAGTAAATCTTTGAGTAAATAGAAAAGATTTTAAAACAAAATAGGTATGATTCTTGAAGTTTAAATTATGTAGTTTTGAAGGCATATAATAGCAATATCATAAAATTTAGTGAGAGGATAAGGGAATCTACTGATGTATTTGCAAGGCTTCCACACAAATTTACTTGAAGTGTTACAATACTTACTCTAAGTAGACTATGAAATATTAGATTGGCATATTGTAATCCCTGGGGAAACTCTTTAAAAATAATGAGAAGATGTAGCTAAAAATCCAATGGATAAACAAAATGCAATACTATATATATGTAAGTGAAAACAAGCTACAAATGAGAACCAAAAGAAAAAACAGGGTAGACAAATCGAGGGGGGGGGCAGGAAATATAATGGTAGTACTAAATCCAACCATCCATATAAAAAAAAATCAAACTTAATGGTCAGGACACCTGGGTGGCTCAGTTGTTTCAGTGTCAGACTCTTCGTTTAGGCTCAGGTCATGATCTGGTGGCTTCATGGGTTCAACCCCTGCATTTGGCTCTGTGGTGGCAGGAGGGGAGCCTGCTTGAGATTTTCTCCTTCTCACTCTCTCTGCTCCTCCCGCACTGGCACTGTCTCTGTCTCTCTCAAAATAAATAATTTAAAAATTAAACCAAATGGTTTAAAAAAAAGCAATTAAAGAGATTGTCAATTGTTATTAAAAAAAAAATTCACCCAACTATATGATGTCTGTAAGAAATCTGCTTTAAATAAATGATTAAAAACAAAAGGACAGAAAACTATAAAAGCCAAAACCAAAAGAAAGCTGGAGAAGGTGTATTAATATCAAGTAATGTAGCATTAGTTAAAAGAATATAACCAGAAATAAAGATGGAATCAACACTTCCAAATGATTGTGCGGCAAACAACAGAGCTTCAATATAAACCAGACTGACAATACTGAAGGTGAAGGAGAGAAGTCCACAAGTAAGTTGGGAGATGTCAATAGTCTTTTCTCAATAATAAACAAAACAAATTATCAGAAAATTAGTGAAGATATCCAAGACCCTAGCAGCACTATCAACCACATTTAATCTAATTGATAGAAACCACACAGCTGTGTTACAGAGTACACATTCTTTTCTGAAATTTCAAGTGCACATGAAATACACTAAAAAAGATAAACCATAATCTAGACAATAATACACATCTTAACAGACTTAAGATATTTTTTAATGCTTATTTATTTTTGAGACAGAGAGAGACAGAGCATGAGTGGGGGAGGAGCAGAGAGAGAGGGAGACACAGAATCTGAGCAGGCTCCAGGCTCTGAGCTGTCAGCACAGAGCCCAACTCGGGGCTTGAACTCACGGACCACGAGATCATGACCTGAGCCAAAGTTGGACGCTCAACTGACTGAACCACCCAGGCGCCCCAAGACTTAAGATAATTTAAAAAAACACACAAAAATAGAGAATTTTATCTGATTAAAATGGAATTCAAATAGCATGTTTAAAAAAAAAAAAAGCCATATTTGATGAATTAACAAGTGAGTGGGAAGAAAATGGAGACGGTAATTTCCTAGACTGTTTTTCAATGCACTTTTCTGCTAAGTGTTCAGAGATAGATAGGAAACACTCAGAATGTGCTATTAAGAGAAAGTATTTCCTTCTTTGTTTACTCACTGTGTGTTTGCTTACTTTTTAAAATGAAAGATATCTAACCATGTCCTCTTCTCTCCAAACCCAACTCTGTGTACATGGCATGATAATTATACAGGCTGAGGGGCCGGAAAATATAAGCTTATGACATGTAACTTCTTGGGAAGACTCTTACCAGAAAGGAAAGCATCTGCTTTAATCAAGCTTTGATTTTTTTAAGGTTAGATGCATATAATTTCCTCAAATTTTAGGTGTAAATTTCCATGAATTTTGAAAAACGCAGTTATGCAAGCACCACCACATCAAGATACAGAACATTTTTTGATAAACCAAAAAATGTTCCCTTGTGCTCCTTTGCAATTAGCTCTCTCTTCCCACCACTGCCCCTGGCAAGCACTGATCTGTTCTATGTATAGGGACAGACAGCTTTTGTTTTTAAAACCAGACTTTATTATTCAAATAAAATCTCTTGAGAAGCCCTAATATAAAGCAGACAGGACAGAGTTGCTTTGGTGAAGTGAATTTAGGAGGCCTGGTGGATTAGAAAATTAACCTTGCCTTCATCTCTGGCAGGGGTATGAATAAAGCTTCAGGAAACCCTAGCTTTATCAGGAAAATGCTTATAATAAAGCTTATGCCTTTCTCCACCCTTCTAAATTTGGATATTTCGAAGCTAGAGTATATATTATTAATGTGCTAATATGTTGTATTTTCATTGAATATGTACTGGATAGAAATGAGAGACTGGTTTTCAGGAGGAGCAAATTTTGAAAAATACACATAACTGTGTAAGCAACACTTTAGTAAAGTTTGCCAATACTGAAATCCATTATTAGTAGGGGATCAACTGACTGCTGAAACTCTCTTCAATCCCTGACCCCTACAAAATGGCAACTACTTCTAATTTCTATCACTAAAGTTTCATTTTGCTTGATCTAAAAATTCATATACATGAAATTATATAGTTGGTATAGGAAGTAGAGTATGCACATACAGCATAATTTTAAATTTATCGATATGATTATATGTTCCTTTTTATTGCTAAGTAAATATATCACAACTCGATTGTTTGACTTATAGATAGACATTTGAAGATTTTGTGTTATGGATCATTTCTATATCCTCTTTTTGAAGTATCCCCATTGCATTACCTTTGCACCTATGCAAAATCTACCGCACATATACTGTGAATCTATTACTGCCCTGTCTCTTTTATTCCATTTGTCTATATACCACACTGTCCTGATTACTGTAGCTAGTGGTAAATCTAGATATACTGAAATTCCATTTGAATTTTGGAATCAGTTTGTCAATTTCTATAAAATAGTGTACTGGATTTTGACAGGAACTAACTTGAAATTCTGGATTGATTTGTGTATAATGACTACCTCAATATTGACTTTTATAATCCATAATCATATTATGACTCTATTCATTTATGTGATCTTAGATTATTGATTCTAAATAAGTTTTTAAAGATATACATTTACTCTTAAACACTATTTTTGGCTGAATTCCACGAATATTGATGATCTTTAAGTTATTTCTCATAAATCATATACACATGTGCACACACACATAATTGAATTTGTTATTTTCGTTTGATCCTTGGATTATTTAGAATTGTGTTGGTTACTTTCTAAATACTTAGGATTTTTCTAGCTATCCTAGTGGTATTTATTTCTACCTTAATTCCATTGTGTTAGTGTATTCATTAAAGTTTCAAACTATTAAAATTCTTGAGGAATTTTGTGGTAGAATATTTATATGAACGTTTCACATGCTAAGAGATACAGTGACAGTGTTCTGTTAATTTTTACTAATCACATTGAATAGCAGTAGGGTTCAAATCTATGTACTTACCAATTTGTTGCCTATCAACTACTAAAAGAAGCATTTTAAAATTTTGCACCCATAAGTGGATTTGTCTATTTCTCTTTGTATTTTTGAAAGTTTTTGTTTCATACACTTTAAATTTCAATTATAGTTGCTACACATTTAAGATTGTTGAGTTTCCTACATCAATATATTCATCAATAAAGACATTATTATAGAACATAAACATTATTATAGAATGTTTCTCAATTACTGGTGATACTCATTTACTGGAAGCCTATTTTATCTGGCTTTGTAATAGCCACACCAGCTTGCTTATGTTTAGTGTTTGAGTCTTTTCCTATCATTTGACTTTCCATCATTTACTCTTCTTTCATTTACCACTAGCTTGAAGATATCTGGTTTAAGTTTTGAATATTTAATCCATTCACATTTATAGCATAAATTTTTGGTATGTATGGTTTAAAGTCTTTTTGTACCCTCTGTTTTTTCTCTTTTCATCTTAACTTGTATCATTCCAATCTTTTTATTTTTAGGTAATTCTTTCTCCTCTATAAGCTTGTTGTTCATAACTCTTTTTTTGTTATCAGTGAATTTTGTTTGCTGACCTAGAGATTACAATATGCATTTTTGAATTATCACAAGGTACTTAAAATTGTGCTTAATGGTGATTATAACTATAATCACCATTTCTTGGTATTTGCTGAGCTTTCTAGATCTGTGGATTGGTTACTTTATTCAAATTTCAGTTAATGCCTTATTTATACTACGAGTTTGTTAGTTCATAGACCTGAACTTTTCATCCAACATATGATCTTCTGGAATTACAATGGAAAGCCTAAAGTCTTAACAAGCCTCTCTAATTTGGTGGGACTCAAACTCTATTCAATAACAGGCACCTGACTGTAGCTGTACTTGGATTTTTAGCCTCGTACTTGTGGTATCCCCATTGATTTCTTGGACTCTTGCCTAAATTAAGCATAGTTTCATGGTCTTTACAGATTTTAGTGGAGTTTCTATGGATATTTAGTGCTCTTTATCCTTTCTATCATTCGGGTATTTTCTCTTTCAATTCCCAGCCCCTGTTGGAGCCACAAATTATGTGTCTTAATCCCTTAAGAAATGTCTTCAGCTTTCTATTTGAATTTCTTCCGGTGGCCACATGAATGAGAAAGTATTTTCAGGGGAGGCCATATAATTGTATATTTCATCCTATGTATTTTCCTTATTTCAAGGATTGAATCTCCCCAAATCTACATGCTTTTGTTCATTGTACAGTGCCTTCAATTAAATGTTTTTCATATTTTCTCCAGAGATGTTCATGTCTATCGCAGGAGGGTTAGTCTGATATGAGCTACTTTGCCATTAGTGAATGCCAAAAACCTGCTTTTAGGTTTGTTTAGAAAATATTTATTATTTTCTGATCACAGAAGCAATGAAGAGTCATAAAATATCTTTCAGAATACATAAAGTAATATGGAGAGCATAAAAATAACTCTTTGTTAGAGTAATTATAAATCAACACTTGATATTTTCTGCTATGTACGTACTCAACCACATAAGTTTATAGCTAAAATCTGAAATAGTATATAGATTGCCATACACTTAAAATATTTTATAGATCTATGATCTACTTCGAATGATATTAATTTTTACTTTCATATATAACCTTTTAAAACATAGTTTAAATAACTTTACATTCCATCACAAAATTTATTTTATTTAAATTTATAAATATAAAAAATTTATAAATAAATATTTAGATTATTTATATATTCTAATAAGTCATTTATAAGTTTCTCATATATGCATACAATGTTAAGTATGTTTGCATGCAAGATGTCCAAATTTCTGATTATTATTATTTTTTTGGTTAGAATTCTAGAAATTAGTAATAAGACAAAAGGTATAAACATTTTGAATATTCATGATGTAATTTCCTGAATTGTCTTCTACTTTCTACCCTGGTTTCATGACCTGAGACTAAATTGAATTGGATGCCCAATCAGGTGAGCCACCCAGGTGCCCCTTTTTGACTTTGACCTTTTATTTTTTTTGAGAGATTCAGCAGTTCTTGATATTTGATTTTGCATTTATCTAAGTGGGAGAGATTGCATGTTTTTTATATGTATTGATTGCTATGTTATCTAAATTTATAATCCTTATATGTAATTTTTATCCATTTTATGGATCTGTCAGAGCTCATTTTTTAATCTATATTACTCAGTTTAATCTTTCCAGTGTGGTTGTTTAAAATTTGGTGTTGAATTTAAATATTTAATTCTACCCTAGTGGCTTCTATAATACCAGGTTTTGTTTTTTATTTTGAGATAAAATTCACATATCATATAATTAACCATTTTAAAATGCATAATTTAGTAGCAGTCCATTCATATTGCTCTGTAAACACTACTTCTTTCTAGTGTCAAAACTATTTTATCATCCCAAAAGTACATTTGGTATTTACCTCTTTGAGAATTTTTAGGAGAGTTAATCTAAGTTCTTTCTCTAGTAAGTTCAATAGCTGTACTTTAGCAATTGTTTCTGTCACATTTTTCCTTCTTATGAAATGGTCACACTCTTCTGTTTCTTTAATCACTATATTTTTATTGATAATGAGGCTTTTAAAATATGGTAATGTGTTAATTCTGGGTAGCAGAATTCTCATAGGCTCCCAGAGATTATCATGTTTTCATGTCAAGGGCTGCAGTTGTCCATTTGTTTAGTGACTTTTCCAAACTATTTTTGCAAATATCATATTCCTCATCATGTGTGGTCACTAAAGTGACCTGTATAATTTTAATGGTTATTGTTAACCCAGTAGATTTTTTGGTGGAGGGACCAATTCATAGAGCATCATACTCCATCATCCTCCATGATATCACCTGGATCCTAGGTTTGTGATCCTGAGCCAAAATAATGTTTACTTTTACCACTGAATTTTCCCATGAAAACCCAGGTGAGCTTGCCCAAATTGCCCACATAGAAATGTCTATTTCCTAGGGGCGCCTGGGTGGCTCAGTCGGTTAAGTGGCCGACTTCGGCTCAGGTCATGATCTCACAGTCTGTGAGTTCGAGCCCCGCGTCGGGCTCTGTGCTGACAGCTCGGAGCCTGGAGCCTGCTTCAGATTCTGTGTCTCCCTCTCTCTCTGACCCTCCCCCACTCATGCTTTGTCTCTCCTGCTCTCAAAAATAAATAAAAACATTAAAAAAAATTAAAAAAAAGAAATGTCTATTTCCTTAATAATAATAATTCTTAAATATGTGGTTTTAAATTCATTAATCAGTAGAGCTTTTATAGGATGATATCACCAGAGCAGTTTTATATTATAGAAAAATGAAATTTGAAAAGTTTGGGAAAATTACTCCAAGAATGTAATAAGGAAGATAACACATGTTTTGATAACTTGTTTTCTCCTTTCTTTATGGTATTACAAATAGTTTGTCAGGAGTGGGGTTTAAACACAAAAGGCTAGAAAAAGTGCCAGGAAGTCTATGAAGAAGACTAATCTGCATTTGATCCTTTCAAAGAGAATGAATATGGTTGAAA
The DNA here is from genome assembly GCA_030068075.1 of Paguma larvata. Lineage (NCBI taxonomy): Eukaryota > Metazoa > Chordata > Mammalia > Carnivora > Viverridae > Paguma > Paguma larvata. Next base: position 58,814,192 of record CM057833.1, on the reverse strand, counting down.
ATAGGCATGTGAAAAATTGGATTAATTTAATATTCTTTAAAATATATGATATACAATATTTTAATGTGGGCAGTTTCATTTTGGCATTTTTAATCTGATAATATTTAATGTAACAGAATGAAAGAACATAAAACTGCTTCTAAAATTTAACTCAGAAAAGTATTCTTTTCATAAATACTATAGCCACATTCTTTATTTCCTAAAGGTCTCTCTATGCAATATTAATATATATTCTTTTTATGCAAACTCATTTTGACAGCAATAGTGCAAGCATATGATTCATTTCCATTTAGATTTCTTACTTATTAAAAATAATTTAAGAAAAAGTTTAGCTAGCATAATTTATTAGACAGTACAAAGACATTTGTATGATGCTTGTAGTTCAAACTTGATTTAACATTTTAAAATAATTTATAAAGGAAAAGAAAAAATACGTTCATACTGACACATGTCTTGAAATTCAAAATATATGCTAGATATGAATAGATATCATACATTTCTCTCTATAATGATTTGTTCTGCACTTGGAGACAGCACATTTGAAGAATTTTCATTTGAATAAGAATGAAAAATTCTGAGTATTAAAATGTGCTAAATTGATTTCAGTTAAAGGATGTTAATGCTATTTTAGGTCCCCCCCCACACGCCCTTCTATACTCATTGTCCAAGAATTGTAGTGATTTCAATGCATTATCATGACTTTTATTTCTAAGTAGGAATATATATGTGAGAAGATTGATATAATCTTAAAGGAATTGTTGGGCTAAGGCATCCTATAAGGCAACATTGTGGAATTAATAGCTAATGGGAAGAATAACATTGGCATTGAGACAGTAAAGTCATAAAACAAAATGAATTATTTTGTTGTTTCATGCCAGGTAGAGCAGATTGGTTTCAGTTACCTTGATAATTTAAAGAAAAGTTATTTGGGAAATTATGTCTCTCTTATTTACTTTGGGTAAATCTGAATGTGACTGACATTGAAAAAGAGGTAAATAATTTTATGAGTTCATTAATCAATCTTTATTGATAGCCTCTGTATAGCTAGTATTCTGCCCTGGTGTTTCAAAAGAATGATTCATATGTCTGTTTCAAAGATCTCACAGTATACTGGTAGAGGCAGACAGAGTAACAGATACTTAAAGAACATTGTGATAAGAACTGGATCTATGGTAAATTACAGTGTGAGTTAGGAGTATGGAAGTCACCCTACCTACATACAGGGAGGATTTTACGTGGGTCTAAAAGGAAATAGTTTCGCTGAGAACTCTGTTATTTCATTGGATGACTCTCTTTGACTTTCATAAAACACTGTTTTTGCTTTTAATTTTAAATTTAAATAACACTTTCTCAGTAACATGCTTCTCTGGATTTAGTAATCATCTGTTCATTGAGGGTATAGAAGACTCAAAATTATATTGGATTAAATAAAATAACATGGTAAAGAACATCATAAAAGTTCAATACATAGCCTTAGTTACCAAGGTCACTTTATAGTCTGAGATGGCCGCTTCAGCCACAACTATCATCTCTATGTGTCCGAGAGGAGGAAGCACAAGAAGGGGCAGAGGGACATAATACCTCAGCCATATTTTAAAGTAGATTTTCAGAAGTTGATGCAGGGATTAAATATTTAGGTGATACCCTAATTCTTTAGAAATAATCTTCCCTAAGGGAAAAACGAGCACATACACATTCCCAAATGCCTCAGCTCTGCTGTCCCCCTTTCACTACATTTTTTTTAAGGAAAGAATTAGCTTAATTTTATATATTTGCTAATAAACACAGTGTTAAATAGGTGATGAGGATTAAAGAGGGCATTTGTTTGGATGAGCACCAGCTGGTGTATGAAGTGTTGAATCACTATATTGTACACCTGAAACTAATATAACACTGGACATTAACTAACTGAAATTTAAAAAAATGAGTAAATAAATAACTCTGAACTTAAATTATGTTTTATCTATATCCTACTTTGATGCAAGGCAGAAGCCTTTGGGGCTAGAGGACTAAAGCTGTGCTATGACAGAAAATAGTGAGATAATCGTTTTATAATATGTCTCTAGCATTCTTTTTACCAAAAACAAGGTACATGTATTTCTTTGATGACACAGTTTAAGGTGGAGACAGTATAAGGTAAATTCAGAAGCCTAAAGGTGAGTATACAGCAACCGAACGCTTAGGGACAGAACCAATTTTGTCACTTGCTGGCCATGTGTCCATGGACGAGTTTAAGACCTTTAATCCTCAACTGCATTTGTAAAATGCAGGTTATAACATACAGGGCTGGAACTAGAGTTGACTTATATGCCAAATTTAAGGTGACACCTCCAGATGCATTAATCTAGATAACTAATATTTTAATACTTAATTTTTAAAAATCAAAATTATTGTGAAGTATGAATGACGCACAAAATATCAAACTTTTACATTAATATATGACCAAGCACATACATGACTCATTTTGATTACTTCATCTTAACGTTGGCTCTGATAAAATACCTACCTCACAATGTTATTATAAGAATTAAATGAACAAATACATGCAAAGCAGGTAAGAGCTCAAACAAGGTTATAGCCAGTATCTCATTTGAATCTGATGATTACTTTTTTTTATATTATTGAAGTATAGTTGACGTACAATGTTAAACTATTTTCAGTGTGCAATAGATTCAACATTTGCATTCATTACTCAAGTCTCACCACAAAAAGTGTAGGCACCATCTGTAACCATACAACATTATTACTCTATTATGGAGTATATTCCTTATGTGGCACTTTTTGTCTCCATGGCTTATTTATTTTATAACTGGAAATTTACACCTCTTAATCTCCTTTACCATTTTGCCTTTTCCCCTATTTACTTTGCCTACAGTAACAACCCATAAATGCACCTGGTTCTCTGCATTTATGGGTCTGATTTGTTTCTTTTCTTTTTTAGATTTCACATATAACTGAAATAATATAGCATATATCTTTCTCTGACTTATTTCATTTAGCATAATGCCCTTTAGGGTCATCTATATTGTCACAAATGACAAGTTTTCACTTTTTGTGGCCAAGTAATATTCCACTGTGGAATATGTATGTACACACACACACACACACACACACACATACACACACACTAACTTAAATCACATCTACTTTATCCATTCATTATTGATGGATACTTGGGTTGCTTCCATATCTTGGCTACTGTAAATGATGGAATACATTTATACTTTCAAATTAATGAAAATATTGGTTTGGGTAAACACCTGATAGTGGAATTACTGGATCATATGGTATTTCTATTTTTAGATTTTGGAGGAAACTCCATAATATTTTCCACAGCAGCTGCACCCATTTACATTCCCACCGACAGTTGAAGGTCCCCTTTTCTCCACTAACACTTTCCTCACTAACACTTATCTTTTGTCATTTTGATACTAGCCATTCTGGCTGGTGTGATGTGATATGTGGTTCTGATTTGCATTTCCCTGCAGTTAGTGGTGTTGAGCATTCTTTCAGGTGTCTGTTGGCCACTTATATGTCTTCTTTGGAAAAATATTTATTCAGGTCATGTGCTAATTTTTTAACTGGACTGTTTTCTTTCTGATGTTGACTTGTAGAAGTTCTTTATATATTTTGGATATTAACCCCTTATCGGATATATCATTTGTGAATATCTTCTCTCATTTAAGAGGTAGCTTTTTTTGTTTTGTGGATTGTTCCCTTTGCTGCAGTGCAAAATCTTTTTATTTTGGTGTAGCCCCAATAGTTTATTTCTGTTTTTGTTTCTCTTGCCAGAAGAGACATACCCATAAATATGTTTTTAAGGCTGATATCCAAGCGGTCACTGCCTATGTTTTCTTTAGGAGTTTTATGGTTTCAGGTCTCATGTATGGGTCTTGAATACATGTTGAGTTTATTTTTGCATATGGCATAAGAGAGTGGTCAAGTTTCATTCTTTTGCATGTAGCCGTCTAGTTTTCCCAGCACGATTTATTGAAAAGACTGTTTTTTCCCCATTTTATATTTTGCTTCCTTTCTCATAGATGACTTGACCATATAAGTTTGGTTTTTTTTCCTGGGCTTCTCTATTCTGTCCATTGTTCTATGTGTCTGTTTTTTAATTTTTTTTTAATCTTTTAGTTTTGAGAAAGAGAGAGAGAGAGACAGAATGTGAGCAGGAGGGACAGAGAGACAGGGAGACACAGAATCTAAAGCAGGCTCCAGGCTCTGAGCTGTCAGCACAGAGCCTGACGTGGGGCTAGAACTCGTAAACGATGAGATCATTACCTGAACTGAAGTCTGAAGCTTAACTGACTGAGTCACCCAGGCACCCCCTATGTGTCTATTTTTATGCCAGTACCAAAATGATTCGATTAGCAAAGCTTTGTAGTATATATTGAAATCTGGGGTTTTAATACCTCCAGTTTGTTCTTCCTTCTCAAGATTTCTTTGACTATTTGAGGTCTTTTGTAGTTTCATACAAATTTTAGGATTATCCTAGTTTTGTTTAAAAAATGCTATTGATATTTTGATAAGGATGTAATTGAAACTGTAGATTGCTTTGGATGGTATGGAAACTTTAACAATATTAATTATTTCAATCCATAAGCATGATCTATCTTTTCATGTGTGTTGTCTTCAATTTCTTTCATCAATGTCTTATAGTTCACAGAGTCTAGATCTTTCACCTTCTTGGTTAAATTTATTTCTAGGTATTTCATCTTTTTGGTAAAATCAGAAACACGAATGTTTATTAATTTCTCTCTCTACTATCTCTTTATTAGTGTATAGAAACACAAGATATTTCTGTATATTAATTTTGTATTCTGCAAATTCATTCAATTGTTCTTGAAGTTTTTGCTGGAGTCTTTAGGGTATTTTTGTGTAGTATATCATTTCCGATATTGACAATTTTGACTTTTTTCCGTACTAATTTGGATGATTTTTATTTCTTTTTGTATGTGTGACTGCTGCAGCTAGGATATCCAATACTCTTTTGAATACAAGTGTTAATAATGGTCATCTTTTCTTGTTCATAGTATAAGAGAAAAAGCTTTTAGCTTTTCACCATTGGTATGTTAGCTATGGGTTTTTTTATATGTGGACTTTTATTATGATAATGCATATTCCCCCTAAACCCACTTTGTTGAGAGTTTTTGTCATGAACAGGTGTTTTATTTTGGGACATGCTTTTTCTGACCATATTAAGATGAACGTATGGGTTTTGTCTTTCCTTTTGTTAATGTGATATATCACATTGATTTATGACTATTGAACCATCCTTGGAATAAATCTCAGTTGATCATGGTGAACGATTTTTTAATGTATTGTTGAGTGTGGATTGCTAATATTTTGTTGAGGATTTTTACATCTCTGTTCATCAGAGATACTGACCTATAATTTTTTCAAGTTATTTTTTATTACTTTTCGTTGTTGCTGTTATTGTTACTTCTTTGTCTTATTTTGACATCAGGGTAATGCTGGCTACTCAGGATAAAACTGTAAGTTTTTCTTTCTCTTCTATTTTTTGGAATATTTTGAAATTTGTTTACCTTTTGATAACTGATTCAAGTTTGTTACTAGTAATTATACCGTTCAGTTTTTCCATTTATTCCTGATTGAGTTTTGAAAGATTGTATGTTTCTAAGAATTTATACAACTCTTTTAGGTTGTCCAATTTGTTGGTATATAATTTTTTTATAATATACTCTTATAATTGTATTTCTGTGATCAGTTGTTACTTCTCTTTTTTTATTTCATGTGAGTCTGTTGTGGTATTTTTCTTGAGGAGTCTGACTAATAGTTTATCAATTTTGTTTATTCTCTTATTTATTGATCTTTTCTGGTGTTTTTTATTTTTTTTTGTCCCTATTTTATTTCTGCTCTAATCTTTACTATTTCTTTCCTTCTACTAACTTTGGGCTTTGTTGTTCTTTTGGGGTAGTTTCTTTATGTGTAAAATTAGATTGTTTATTTGAGATTTTTCTTGTTTCTTCAGGTGGGCCTGTTTTGCTGTACACATACCTCTTAGCGCTGCTTTGTTGCATCTCAAATATTTTGAAGTGTTGTGTTTCCATTTTCATTTGTCTCCAGCTATTTTACTTTATTTCTCTTTTGGTTTCTTTGTTGAGTCTTTGGTTGTTTATTGGTGGGTTATGTAACTTCTATGTGGTATGTGTTTTCTAGTGTTTCTTTTGTTTGTTTAGTTTTGTTTTTCTTATTATTGGTTTCTAATTCAGACCATTGTGGTCAGAGAAGATGTTTGATGTGATTTAAGTCTTTTTAAATTTATTGAAACTTCATTTGTGGCCTAACATGTCTATCTTGGAGAAGATTCCATGTGTACCTGAAAAGGATGTGTATTCTGTTTTGGAATGGACTGTTCTGATATATGTTTGGTCTGTCTGTCTAATGTGTAGTTCACAACCATTGTTTCCTTGTTTATTTTCTGACTACACGGTCTATCCATTGAAGTAAGAGGTTTATTAAAGTCCTCTATCATTATTTTATCTTTATGAATTCCTCCCCTTATGTCTGTTAATATTTGCTTTATATGTTTAAGTGCTTCTATGTTGGGTGAATGGATACTAACAATTGTTATATCCTTTTCTTGGATTGATCCCTGTATCATTATGTAATGCCCTTTTTGTCTCTTGGTACAGTCTTTGTTTTAAATTCTATTTTGTCTTACATAAGTACTGCTACTCTGGCTCTTTTTTTTTTTTTTTTTGGTGTTTTTTGTTTGTTTGTTTGTTTGTTTTTGCTTCCATTTGTATGGTATTATTTTCCCTGTTAAATCATCCCATGTCTTTTGATTGAAGCATTTAGTACATTTCCACCTAAAATGATTACTGATAGGGATGTACTTTTTGCTATTTCGAAAACTGTTTTCTGGTTGATATTTTAGATATTTTTTGTTCCTTTCTTCTGCTCCTATTCTCTTCCTTTGTGGTTTTATGGCTTTCTTTAGTGTTATCCTTGGATTTCTTTGTCTTTATTAATTTACCTATTATAGATTTTTCACTCGTGATTGGCATTGAGTTCATATAAAACATCTTATTTGTATAACAATCTATTTTAAGTTGATGATCTCTTAACTTCAAACACAATCTGAATGCACTAAATTTTTACTGTCTAGTCCACATTTTATTTACAGAACATATTTTGCATCCCTTTATTTTGGGTATTTTTCAACTAATTCGTATAGATATGATTAATTTTACTACTTGTATGTTTTAACCTCTATACTGGATTTATAACTAATAATCTACTACCTTTACTATATGTTTGCTTTTACCAGTGAATTTTTTTCCTTTCATAGTTTTCTTCTAGTTATGGCCTTTTTTTTTCCACTTAAAGAATTCCCTTTAACATTCTTACAAGGCTGGTTTAGTGGTAATGAAATTCTTTACCTTCAGTTATGAATGATAATCTTGCTGGGTAGAGTATTCTTGATTATAGATTTTTCCCAGTCAGCACTTTGAATATATCATGTCATTTCCAATGGCCTGCACAGTTTCTGCTGTAAAATCAGTCAATAGCCTTATGGGGTTTCTCCTATATGCAACTAGTTCCTTCCTTCCTTCACTCCCTCCTTCCTTCCTTCCTTGATGCTTTTAAGATTCCTTCTTTGTCATTACTTTTTGCCATTCTATATATTATGTATCTTGGTGAGGACAAATTTGAATTGATTTTATTACAAATTTGAATTGATTTTATTAGGGGCTCTCTGTGCTTCCTGGACTTAGATATCTGTTCCCTAACCCAGATTAGGGACGTTTTCAACTATTATTTCTTCAAACAAGTTTTCAGATTCCTTTCGTCTCTCTTTTACTTCTGAGGATTCTACAATGTGAATGTTATTATGCTTAATGATGGGACAGGGTTTTCTTAACCTGTGCTAATTTTTTATTCTTTTGCTTTTCTCTTTGCTCTTCAGCTTGATTCCTTTCCATTAGCCTGCCTTCTGGATCACTAATATGCTCTTTTGAACCCTCTCATGTATTGATTCCATCTAGTGTATTTTTCACTTCAGATGCTGCATTCCTCGGCTCTGACTGGTTCTTTTTATATTTTATGTATCTTTGTTGACATTCTCACTGAGTGTAGCCACTCCTTTTTCAAGTCCAGTAAGTATCTTTATGACTGTTACTTTGAATTCCGAATCAGACATTTTGCATATATTTGTTTCATTTAGCTTTTGTTCTGTCATATGGTCTTGTTCTTTAATTTGGATATATTCCTCCTACCTCACATTTCTTCTAACTCTTTGTATTTGCTAGGGCAAATACTTCCATGTATTTGATAGGGCAGCTATGTCTGTTGGTCATGGAAGTAACAGCTTTGTGTAGAAGAGGTCCAATAGTGCCCTATGGCATAACCTCCCTATCATCGTAACCATGTGTTTCAGGGGTCTCCCCTTTGTGTACTCTGTGTACCCTCTTATTGTGACAAGCTGTAATTGCTATGGACATACTTTGTGGGACTGGCCTTCTGCCCACGTGGCTGTAGTGACTCACTTTACCTGCTCTGGGTACACTAGGAAGGGTTCTCTTTCTGTCTTGTTGAAAGCCCTGGCTACAGCCACCATCGGTACTAGTACTCGGCCTTGCTGTCTGAAATTAGCCTGTACCACATCTGCAAAGGAACCTAAGGGCAGGGATTATTCCTTGCATAGCGATCTCAGAGGCCCAGCCATAGGAACTGGTTTGTGCTGGTATTTGGGCTTACCTTCTCCTCCTTCCCAGGATTGGAGTGACTTTGGAGTGGTGCTAGTCTAGGTCAGGGGCGCCTTCCAGGTGTGACAGGGCAGGATCCACTTTGAAGGGATGTTTGCCAAGGTGAGTGTGTTGGGTAGGGTGGGTCTACAAGGGAATGCTGGTGGGACATTTGGTGCTAGCAAGCTGGGTGGGGAGTGTTCTAACACTCCTGGAATGCTCCTGGGAGCATCTGGCTATCAGGCTGGGTGGGTGGGGCTCTCCCAGAGTTATTCCTCATGGAATTTCAAAGCCAGATGTTATGGAGACTCATCTTATCTGGAACTTCCTCAGGACCTGGGATGCCCAAGGTGGGGTGTGATCCCCTTGCTCCTCTCTGGTCATGATATGTTTTCTGTTTGTGGTTAGTTGCACTGGGGGTTTATTTTCTGACTGAATCTCTGTCCTTCATACCCTTTTCAAGTTGGCTTTCCCTGTATGATTAGCTTTGGATGATCTTTTTTTGCCATTCTTCAAGTTGTTTCCAGAATTAGGTACAATAGACGTAGTTGTTGCCTTCATGTGTCTGTTTGCTCAGGATCCACCTACTTCTCCAACTCCCCCCTCCAAATGGAAAGCCAGTTAATTACTTTCCTGAGAAGCACTAACACTTGGCCATTGATGTGTAATTCAGTATCTTATTTCAGAAGTGGAAACATCACAATACAAACCCCAAAATAAAATTGGTGATACTAAGTGGAATTTCTGCTGCATGAACAGAACTGAATTTTTTATATGAAAATGTAGGTGTTTAGTTGTGATCTTGTTACATATCAATTCATCATTCTAGTGCTATTTACTTTTTGGCATAGCTGCTTTAACAGATTAATAGGGCTTTCTCATTTTTATTTATTAAAATCAACAAATTCACACATCAATTTATAATATAGAAGTTAGTGGAAGGTATAGTACAATCGAAGGAAAAATGTTATTTTATCTATAAATCAAATATGATTTATTTCTTTTAACAATAGAAACTTTTAACACGGTTTGAATTAAAATTAATAGCTTGTTTAAAAATGGCCTAGAAGTTTGCACTGGAGTTAGACTCCTACTTGTCAAAAACATAGGGAACATTTTACAACTTTTCCCTTGGACAAAGATAATTTTTATCAAAAAATGTTTAGATAAGACCTATGACTCCTGAAACTATCATAATAGCGTACTCATGTTTCATAAGTAGCAACAGAAAAATCTAGAAATAATTCCATATATAACAAAGACTTTATTAAAAAACAATTATTGTCCAGTTTAGGACAGATTGAGAAATATCTGTACAAACACCCAATCTTAGTAACTCTTATATACAAAAAAAAATCATAAATATATATTAAGGAGTCTGGTTCAAAGTTGACTGCCTGCAATCTAGTGTCTGCTCTGTTTAAATTGCTATGCAATGTTGGGTAATCTGCTTAACTTCTGTACGTTCAATCCCTTTTTTATCCGTTTAATGAAAATAGCAATATAACAGCTACTATGTATGTAACATTAATTAAAATGCATGTTTCAAAGTGTGAAATAAATGTTAGCTTTGATAATTTTAATTATTCATAAATTTAGCCAATATTTTTGAGAGTATAATATGTCCAAGGCTCATGACCCCTCTTATTCTACAATATTTACTTCTCTGCTATTATTTTTCTCTTTATCGGCTTCTGATTACTTATCCATTAGGTACATATCTCATAACTTGAAATGTTCTCTTTTGCCCTTAATAACAAAGAATTAACACTGCAGTTAAAATATCACCTGCTTTATGCGGGATACATTAAACTATATTTTAACCTTTGTGCACTCATAATTTTGTTTGAAAGAGCCATGTTACAACTAGTTGTTTGTATTATTTTGTCTCTGCTGCTGCTATTGCTTAAGGACAGTGGTCGTATCATGTCTATCATTATATGCAGAGTCCTGAGATACAGTGATGGGAACAGAGATCCACAGAAATCATCATTTGAATTGATATCTCAAAAATGACATACATTTGCTTGAACTATTTGGCAACTGTAAATTGGCATCTGTTCTATTAAAATGGAGGAAAGATGGAAGATCTATTACAAATTGTTTGGATTATCTAATAAGTGTAACTGTCAAGTGCAGAAGGGAAAATTACAATAATGAAGATCTCAAAGTTCATCATGGATCAGATATTCCTAATGAAAAGCACTTATTAATATCCAACATTAGGAAAGAACCATTATGCAAGAATTAGAGTTCTATTGGGAAGATTAATAATTTAAGTGACAGAATATGATCCTCTATTTTAATAAGATATTAGGATTTGCATATGGTTGTTTCTTCAGCTATAAATTTTGACAACCCCCATCTAATGCCCTGTCATAAAACAAAAGTATTTTATGTATTTCAACCAGGCCATTGCTTATATGTTGCGGAAAAAAAAATGCAAAGTTGGCAAATTATTTTGTATGTGACTCTTAAAAGGGAATTATTCATATTCTTTCTTTCTGTGGACATTAACCACTATTTCTCTTTAGCCCTGGCTGAGACCCATGGACATATTTTGTAGAAAAGATAACTATAATACTCTTGACTTCCCTTTCTATTTTCACCTTAATTTCCAATTTCATTACAGATAGATCAGGTGATAGCTCTATCACTCAAACACGTCATCTGCGACAATATTTTTCTCATATAAGTACCACTTGCCTGTGGTCATGATGATCAGGGACAGATTTATTATTTATTTCTGACAGATCTTGTATGACCCCCTATTCTATTTAAATATAGTACAAAGGCTAGTTATTCCATTACTACTTTATCTTCTCCCCCTCTCAACTCCGTGTTAAAAAAGATAGGAAACATAGTAGATGAAATCTGTTTTCTGATAAATACTGAATGATTATTGAAAACTGTTCAGTATTAAAAGAGGTGGTGACAAATTAAATGAGGAATGTATTCGCAAAAGTGAGATTGAGAGACTGAGAAACAGAGGATTACCTCTGTAGGTTTTACTCTGGACAGAAGGGGTATATCATGTGGCCCGAATTCCAGATGCTTTTTACACCATTTCACAAACCCTACAGCTGCTACTTCTGTTGTGATTACTGCAACACCTCCTGTCATTGCCCACTTGAAAGTGAAGAAATGGCTCTAACAAAATGAACAGACTGACAGTTGTTGTGATTTACTTTGCTTTTGTTCTTTGGTTGAAATAGCACAAATCATGGATCCCTTTCTTTCCCCCCTCAGAAATGTACTTCTCCTAGATCTCTAGTTATGTGAGGTTGTAATTTGGTCCAGAAGCTTTAACATGCATTGTATGTTGAAAAGAAAATACAGTCCATATTCAATTTGACGTCTTCATAAATTTTTAAATATTGAAATGATTAGGTCAGATTTAGGACCAATTTCCTGAGAAAGTTCATGATTAAAAGGCTCAATCAGTCCCTGGCCATGAAACTATCAAGCAGTCAACACACCTTTAGAATTTTATGAAGGGGCAGGAAAGAGGTTACTGATCTCTGCTTTCTATATTGCCAAACTGATGTGTACATGGAGTTTAAGTAATATAATACATATTCATGCTGACAGCTAATTTTCAGGCTAATGCAATTCAAAACAGAAAAGATAATGAACCCTAAAAAAACAGAGTTTGTAAATGGAAATGCTGACAGACTCTTAACTCTAATAGCTGTGCTATTGGGCACCACAAAAATAACAAAGCTAATTTTAATGAAGATTTGAAAGTAGATGAGGCATTTATCTTCGGTAATTATGGTGCTTCTGTAGGACTAATATCTAAATGGAATTTAAACCATTTAAATGACCCAAGGGAAGGGACAATTGTAGGAATAATTCTTGCTCAGTGAGATTCTGTATAGGTTACATGGCTATATTTCAAGATCACTTTTTCTCCATATGGAAACAGGTACATTCCAATTATAAATCTATTTCTTTCTAACTCTGATGTGAGAAAATCTGCTTCCAAAATAAATATAGTATAATTTTTCTTCAGCGATAATTTTTCTAATTAATTCCTTTAGAAAATTGTTGATATCATTCCCATTATAAGTAATTTTAAGCCTATTTTCCACCTAGTTAGCCTCCTGATATTTTTTATAAAACTTAGTATCTTGGTTGACATCCTTGTCAGACCTGCTCTCTGACAGAACTGCTCCCCTTGACTCTGGGAATTAGTTATATTCATGTATGCTACAAGTATCTATTAAGAGCAACTCATATGCTAGGCAACATATTTAATCCTCTGGAGAATATATGTACTATATATTCAATACAAATACAGTTCTCCTGTAAGAAATTGCAACATCATCACAGACATGGAATCCTATGAAAAGGAAAGAAGAGTCTTTAGTGAACACTCTGGATTCCAAGTTTTAAGCTATTGGCTTCAGATGTGTTATTCCCCATTATCTTCCTGAAACTCCTCAAGAATAAGTCTCCAAGACTCTATTCTTCTAAACATTTGGTCATTCCTCTTTTCCATTAATGAGACTGGTAAAGTAGCAAACCTAGGTAATTCACCTACTTAAAGTCTTTACCACTTCAGTAATGGTAGACATAGCATTTTATCTTACAGATTATAAAATATTTTCTCATGAATTATTTCTTTTGAATTCCACACAAAAAACTAATGAATTAAACAACCAAGTTCTTGTTTCCTTCTCAAGTATATATGAAGTAAATGGAGCATAAAGGATGAGCAAATGCAGAAATCATTCACTAGCTAAGAAAATTAGACTTTATTTTTTATACTTTTAAAATAAAAATTGTTATTTTAGAGCCGATTCAGATTTACAGAAAAACTGTGAGGATAGTACAGAGAGTTCCCATATAGCATGCATCCAATTTCCCTTAGCATCAACATCCTATACTAGTATGATATGTTTATGAAAATAAGTAATATTGATCCACTATTATTAACTAAAGTCTACATTCAGATTTTGGATTTTACCAAATATTCTTTTTTTGTTCCAGGATCCTATTACAAGTATACCGCTACATTTAGTTGTCACGTATCTTTAGGTTCCTCTTGGCTGTGGCAGCTTCTTGAACTTTCCGTGTTTTAGATGAACTTGACAGCTAAGAGGTACTGTTCAGATATTTTTTAGACTGCCTTAATTAGGATTTGTCTTATGTTCTTCATAATTAGATTGAGGTTATGGGCTGTGAAGAAGACATCAAAGAGGCAAAATATCATTTCATCATAATACATAAAAGGTATATACTATAATTGTGGCATATTTCCTGTTGATGTTGACCTTGATCATTAGGCTCAGGTAGTGTTTGTCAAGTTTCCCATTTGTAAATTTCCTTTTTTCCCCACTCTGTTTCATACTGTATTATTCAAAAGAATGTCACTATGCACAGGTCACACTTAAGGAGTGAGAGTTATGCTCTCCCTCCTTGAATGTAGAGTATCAATATAAATTCTTTGGAATTGTTTTTCATGGAAGAAGAATTCTTCTCCCTGGTTATTTTTTATTCAATCACTTATTTATGTCAGTATGGATTCAGAAATATGTATTGTATACTTTAGGGTAGAATCCAATATTACCTTATTTTGTTGCTAAATCGATCCAATTTTGGCCATGGAGAATGAACTCAGTTGGCTCTGATATCCTTTTAAAATATCATTACCAATATTATTGTTATGGTTATTGCTGTTGTTGTTGATGTATTGCCTTTGTTTTGCTTTGTTTGAACAGACCCTAATTTTCTGGCACTTCGAGATGCCCTAGACTTATCTTTCCTTTCCCTTCTTAGAGTTAACCTTTTCCTCCAGTAGCCTTGGTTTTAGAAATCAACACCTTGGTGCTAAGTGTGCTTCTTGCACTTTTATGAGTCCAATTTCTTGAGTCCAATTTCCACCAAACTGCATTTTGCGTACCTTGAGTATAACGTATGAGGAGTGAGAGATATTCTGTTCTGACTGAGTTCCTCTGAAGGACAAGAGTCTGCTATTTTGGCTTTTTTTTTTTTTTTAAGTGAATAGGAATATTTTAAAGTTTATTTATTTTTGAGAGAGAGAGAGAGAGCATGTGAGTGAGCACTAGCAGGGAAGGGGCAGAGAGAGAGAGAAGAGAGAGTATCCTAAAATGATCCCGTGCTGTCAGTGCAGAGCCCGATGCAAGACTCCATCGCAGGAACTGTGAGATCATGACCTGGGGCCAAAACCAAGAGTTGGAAGCTTAACTAACTGAGCCATCCAGTTGCTCTTGGCTTTTTAAAAACAACTGAGATTAGCATTCTATTTTTGGATGCTATTCCTGATAAAATTTTTACACTATTATTTGAGGTTGCATTTTGTATCCTTATTTTCCACATGAGGAGAAAAACTGATAAGTGTTCTCAAATGATATATACAGTTTGCAATGTCATATATATAGGTAGTGGTTATACATTATTTTGAAATTATATGTTGTCATCCCATAATGTTAAAGGTCTACCATAAGTTGCCTCTTTGCTTGTCATTGAATTCAATGCATTTTGCCTTTAATAACTTTTAATTTAGGAAATTGGTACGGTTATAGTCTGCCTTGGTTTCTGGTCATACTCACAAGACCAGTGAAAGCATTTCAGAGGAATGAGTTTACATTCCTAAAAGAAAATTAGATAAGAGTCTAAATTTCTCTATTTTGTTGAGAGCACTGAAAGGCTAAGCTTGTTTGATCAAGATAATTTGGTGGGGGTAATGCATTTAATACATTCAGTAAGTGGTTATTAAATCATACTATATGCTAGCAATGCAATAAAAAGTGATGATAAAGGACTTCAGTATTTTTTTCCACATCTAAAGGAATTTATCCTTAAAAAGGAGAGAAAACATTTAAGTAAATGAATAAAGACAAATAAATACAGAATTAAATGTACATAGAATTGAGTAGTACTTCTCAGACTTTAATGTGTCTAATTTCATTGAGGAATCCCATTAAAATACATACTCTGATTTGGTAAATCTCGGGTGGGGCTAGCATTTCAGTATGTCCATAAAAATGTGTCAGGCCACTGTAGTCAGAAACAATGCTGTTGAGAAGAGGAAGGCACAATGGAACAGTTAATTTTATAATGAGAAGAGTCAGGAAGATTACATAAGTGAAAAAGTACAGCTTAGAGATAAATGAGTATCTGGATCAAAGAAAAAGAGGATCAGTATTTGGTAAATAAATCATTTAAAGGTAAAATATTAATTATAAAAATGGTCCACATTTCATTTTGTGACACAAGGGTTTGTCAGGGGATATATATTTTCATTGTACCCTCTATCAACTTTGATATTCTGGATATGTTTTCTCTTACTTTGTAACCAGATATTTTTAAACACCAAAATTTCTTAGAATTCTAATGTCAAGTCTTTTTTCACCATGCCTCCACCAAAGAGTTTATTGGGGGTATGTGTGTGTCCTGGGCTGTAGAAATCTCAATATATATATATATATATGTCTTCTAAGTTAGGTTATGCCTCAGTTCCTCAAGTTTATTTGATTGTATGTACATGAGTAGAGATTTGAAAGATCAAATTACTTTTTGATGACAGATACACTATCTTTCTACCACATGATGATATGTACTTTTAATTATATTTTTAATTTCCTGAATTCTAGAAATAGTTTCCTGACTTATTTCCACAGTTCATTAATTAAAAGTGTACAAGAATTGGGCAAGATGGGTTTTTTTCCCTTTTTAAGGAGAGAAATATTCTATTTTCTTGGCAGCCAGGTTCTATTAACCTTTTATCTTTTCACTGTTGTTCAATGTGTGTTCTATAGAACAAGTTGAATATTCCTTTTGAGATAAATTATTCAGTCAAAACAGTTCTGTTACCAGATTATGTAATAAAACAGCAAGTTATTGATTTGGCATTGCAAATGAACTAGGTTTATTTCTTTTTTCATATTGTAATTTATCTTATTCTATTTGCATCTGTGCATGAATCTTGCAAGCCAGTAACCATTTTATTCACTTGAGCTAGAATTCAGTTGAAATGTATTAACTCAGAAAATTGAAAAGAAATCTATCAGATAGGTTTAAATACATGTGGTCGTTAGAATTCCATAACATACAAATGAAGTATCTCTAGGAGAGACAGACTCCAGTCTTCCAGCTGTGATAGAAGATGAACAAGATACCTACAAACATATTTAAAAAAAAAAAAAAGTTAATTAAATGAAAGCTCATGCAGCACTCTGCTGGATGAGTATCTTCAAAACCAAAAGAATGAAGAACTGGATAAAGGTGCCTTCATTGTTCAATCAGCCATACATACCTATTGATACTTAAAAGGAGATTGGCACTGATTCTCACTGCATGTAAATCTTTGTAGAATTCACCTGGATAAAAATCCATCCAATTTTTAAAAGCCCTTAAAATAACCCTGCAAAAAGCATCCCATAATGAATACATTTCAATAATATGGCTTTAGGATAGCTATTCACATTTATTAGAATCACACAAAAGGTCATGTGTACTGTACTGAAGTTTACACAATACTTAAAGTGTGAAATCCCAGACTCTAGAATCCTAATTTGTCAGTTTAAAAATAAACTCCACCAATATTATTGGACAAGGAACGTAATTTATCCAAGCCTTAGTTTCATCCTCATTACATTAGGAAAAGGAGTACCTACCTCATAGGGATATTTTATGGGACAATTCCATGGGATAGTATATACAGATAGTATGCACCTGGTGCTCATCACAGCAAGTGCACTCCTCAATCTCCATCACCTATTCCACCCATCGCCCTACTTACCTCCCTTCTGGTAACCATCAGTTCTCTATAGTTAAAGAGTCTGTTTCTTGGTTTGTATCTCTTTTCTTTCACCTTTACTCATTTGTTTTCTTTTTCAATTTCACATATGAGTGAAATCATAACAGTTGTTGTCTTTCTCTGACACTTGGCTTAGCATAATATACCTACCTGAATCCACATTGTTGCAAATGACAAGATTTCATTTTTTTAATGACTGAGAAATATTCCATTGTGTGTGTATGTGTGTGTGTGCATCTTCTTTATCCATTCATTCATTAATGGATACTTGGGATAGTTTTGCCCTAAAGCCATTTCAGGGGGAATCAAAGTGTGGCTTCTATTATCTCAGAACATTTTATGTTTTCCATATGGACTACTTCATCTTAGGAATAATAAAATCCAAAATTCCCTCTTGCTTCTTGGCAGACCCTCCTTTTCCCCCCTTCCCACACCTCTCCATCTCCATCTCCATCATCACACAATCATTTTTTTTTGGTCACCCTACATTAGTTACCATTTCTGAGACATTTATGTAAATGAAAGTATATCATATATACTTCACTTTTATGACTTCTTTTACTCTGCATAACTATTTTGAGATACCTCCATGTTATAATATTATATTACTAGTGTATTCCTTTTTATTGCTAAGTACTATTCCATAGTATGGATATCTCACTGTTTAACTGTTGATAGACTTTTCAATTGCTTTCAGTTTTGGGCTGTTATGAAAAAGTTGCTGTGAACATTGATATTCAAGTCTTTGTATGGACCTATCTTTCATTTCTTTTAGGAAAATACCTAGAAGTAGATGGCCGAATCATCTTATAAATGTTTAAATTTTTAATAAATTGTCAGAGAGTGTTTTCCAAAGTTAATTATTAAGTTTATAAAATTCTCAATTAGTTCTATTTACCTAAGAGTTTATGCCAGGAATGAATGGTGAACTTTGTTTCCAAAAAACAAGAGAAGTAACTTAAAGCAAGAAGTGAAACCCTAGACAAAAAATCCTAGGATGGCACTGAGTGAGCGATCTAGGGATTAATCTGTTTATTATGGTGTAGGGAAATGGAAGGCCCTAAAAAAGAGTTATTTAGAAATTTTTTTTTTATATGGGAGAAGTTCCATACATATATCTGTGAATGTGTATATCTCAGTATAAAATACAGCAATTATAATCCCAAGTAAATAATTGGTATAAGAAAAATATACATAACATTACACTGCAATGAAGAGTGTTTCCATATTCATAACAAACAAATCTTACTGTGGATTACTGCTTACTGCATATTAAATTTCATAAATTATATACAGAAAACACATTAAATTTAAATTAAAAATTAAGATTTAAGAAAAATGCAATAATGTTAGTCCTCACAATTCATAAAATGAAAGGGTGGTTGATCGGAATTCGGGAGGGGAATTTAGATAAGTGAGCTGAGGGAAGGCTCATCTTACAAAATAGGAAAGGTAAGACACATTCACTTACTGTTGAAACAGTTAAAAAAAAAAAAAGATGTCTCTCTACCCGTTACAAAGTTATAAAGATCAGCAATAGCAGAAATGAAATTTGAAAAAAATTTGGTTAAAAGTGATATGTCTCTACATACCTTGTTTATATTAAATAGAAACTCATGCAAAGATTAAGTGCTAATTCTTTATCTGGTGTGTGCAATCTCATAGCAGCAGAAACAAGGAAAATGGCAGTGGAATTCTAAAAATAGAAAGACGTGTAATATCTTCTGTTCACTGTGGTTCACAATGAGCCAAAAGAAACAAGAGTGATTGCTCCAAAAGTTAAATCAATTGGTCTTGGAGGAGGAATTCTCCAGGCTTACTGAAAATGGAGACCAACTTTGGACCTATCCTAAGTACAAAAGGAAAGGGTGTTTATCCTCACTTAACTGTCTCCAGTTTTCCCCTGGGAAGTTAACTTCTATTATTACAGGTTTAGTTACCTGATCACCTTTAGTAGCCACTCAAGAAGTAAGATCCTACATTCCTTGGTATGGCATTTTCTGATAGCATATGTGGTGAAGGACTCAGAGTTCAAACTTTTGACCAGTCACAACCATGTGGCAAAAGTCCACAGGACCCCACAAAGTAGGTCGGTAATGATAGGAGTGATCGGGGAGTAAGCAGTTGATCTAGAAGACAGATGAAAATTAGAGAATCTCTGTAGTCAGCCTTTGGAGATCTAGCAGAAACAGCAGGGAAAGTATTTCCCCAAACACCCCGTTTCCTGCAGTGACTCCTCTTGGACACACTCAGAAGGGAAGTTAGGGGTTGAAGAAGCTCACCGATGAAGTCCTTGTAGTATCAGCCTCCTGCCCACGGAGTGGTAGGCATGGTGAGCCTCTTGGGGAACCAAGCAAGGATGAGGAAAGAAGGAAAAGTGTGGACAGTGCATCTGATGGGACAAATGAAAAATATTTTGTGCCGCACTCCTCTTGTTTCTGTGTTGTTGTTCTTTGATTCTTATACTCTGTGCTTTTATAAGGAAGATATTTGTAAAGGTGTTGTTGTTAACATTGGCACTCTCAGAAATTGTCACCATGTGTTCTCCCTCCAGCCTTCTTTACAGAACAAACAATACTAGACTGGCTTTTCTTCAAAGTGCTCCTTTTTTCCCCTTCCCTATCATAATATCTTTCATTTTTTACACAAGCATAAGCAAGGTCTAAATGCATTTGTGCAATGTATACAAAATAATTTTAAGAGAAGAAAACAAATGGCAATATATTATCTTGAAGTAGAGAATTCTGCAACCAAAATAATGGAAAAGTTTTTTTTTATGTTTTCTATGGATTACGGCTTGGATTGCGGAAAACCGTGGAGTATGCAGGGACAATTGTTCCAATGAAATGGCACTCCACAATTTGTAATTATATTCTATATGTATTTTTATTATCACATTTTAATAAGAGCTAAGTTTTTGATTCCATTGGTTTGAACTATAACTTCAATTAATGCATTCCATTAATAATGGCATCACTGTACACAGTAAATGTCATGGGCTTACTGAACTTGGGGCAAGCAGCTGATTTTTCTGAATCTTTTCTTCTGTAACAGGTAATATCTACCTCACACAGTGTAGGGTGATCATTTCTGCTAGTCACTACCATAAGAATTCAAAATACAAATTGGAATAGTGAACATATTATTCAGATACAATATGGTAAGGGTGATATCATTCAATATAGGGAAGATTATTTATAAAATAAAGAACAAGAAGGAAGGCATGGACAATATACTTGAGTGCCCAACCTCCAAATATATAATATATTCATACTTATATACAAGAAGTTAAAAATTACAAGAGTTCATGGGTTATAAATATTTAATTTAGGCAGCCATATAATTGTGCACAGCTACATTTGTCTTATGTAAACATGCAGTATAATACAGCCCCTGACCAATTTATTTCCTTCATTCATTCTCATGCTGCTAAACAGCTCTTACCTATACATGTTTTGTGGATCGTTCATTATCATAATTTCATGGAAGCATCTTTTGGTAAGAGAAAGCTGTAGGAAAAACAAAGATGCATGACAGAACTACTGACCTAGATCAGAAATTGGTTTTCAGTTGTGTAAGGCATGGGCAAAGATTTCACGTAAACTTGATTTTTGGTTTCTACTGTGAATCCTATTACAAAAAAATAAATATGTGGACTTTATAATTTTATTAATATTTACATGTTCCTGAGGCCATGGCATATGTCTCCTTTTTGAGACTTAAACTCCTATCAAACATGACATTCATACTTCTTAGATGGTAATATTGGAAACAGTTAAACATTTATAAATGAAAAAGGCAAGAGAATAAGATATCTGTAGTTAGTGAGACCACGCTCATCAATTTAAGGAACAAGCTTGTTTTCCATTGTTAAGTGGTGAATTCTAAATCCTAGCACAGAGGATAAAGGGACCAAGACAAAGTTTTGATATGGCTGCAAGAAGTTTATACTGAGAATAGCAGTAGTATCAATGACAACAACTATTAAAGCAAAAATCAGGAAACATTTTAAAAAGAAAAAAAATAGTTCTATTTTCAAGGCACCTAAGAAAGAGCTCAACTCAGTAGTAATTTTTCTATTAAATTATTTGGTTTATCGTAGGAAAAGAAAAGTCAAACCATAAATGAAGAGAAGGTATTGACAGTGCATGTAACTGACTAAGGATTCATATCCAGAATATATAACTCCATTAAAATAAATAAATAAGAAATGACAAAAGATTAAAGACACTTCAAAATAGAATATTAAAGCATAACCAATAAGCACATGAAAAAGTGATAAACACCATCTAATCATTAGGGACAGACTAAAAACACAAGAATATCACTGTAGACCCACGAAAATGGATAAATATAAAGACTGATTATATCAATTACTGGCAAAGATGTGGAACAATAGACTTGCATAAATTGCTGGTAGTAGTTAAAATGGTGCAAATGGTAAAGGTACTTTGCAAGCCTGATAATTCCTTATGAAGTTAAAAATAAATTATCCTATGACTCAGCAATTCTATTTCTAGATAGCGACTGAAAAAAGAAGTCAGTAAAATGACTTGTACTCTATTGCTTATAGCAATATTATTAATAAGAGACAAAAACAAAATATAAGCAATATCCTTAATAGGAGAGTAGTTAGGTAAATTTGGGCATATTTATACAGTGGAGTATTTATTAATCAGAAATAAATGAACTACTAATTAGTAAGCTCGATACAGTAAATGTGAAGTTTTTCAACTGCTTTGTCACCTAACAAAATGATTTATGTTATTTTTTTTCTCTTTTATATTCTAACATATCAACACAGGAAATTGTTATTTTTATAAGTTAAAAATGGTTACATCTTGGCAAGCTCATGTTTCAACCTCCATGTTATTTTGGTAAATATTTTTAATATTGCAACATCTTTACCTTCCTGGATTTAATTTTATATGTTAAAGTTGTATTTTCCTTTTAATACTTTGGAAGTTTTCCTTATTTCTCTATGATATAAATAGTTTAGTAGTCTATGAACTCCCTGCTTATTAGAAATTTTAAATAGCTCACCTGTGAGAGTGCCTAGATTTACTGCTAGTTGTACGTTCGTATTTCATATATTTTACATGGTTTTTTATTCTGTGAAGTTTGTTAATACATTTTCTTATAGCAACATTTTATCCAGACCTTTAAATTTAATAGTCACACAAAGAAAAAAAATCTCAAATGCCTAATGTGTTTATTGTCTCGTAAGTAGTAAACTTCTATTTAAAAGTATTGCTTTATTGCACTCAGTAACAATACGACATTTGTCAATTAAATACAACATCAAAAATTTTAGATTCCGTATTTTTTGTTTTTGCTAACTACTTAGTCACTTTACATCTCCTTTTCTTCCGATTTCTTCCGAATTTGTTGTTACTGTTAAAAGAATCTCACAAATTATGATGTCATTAAGATAAATGTTACTCAGTTGTCATACTGCAATGCAATCTGCTATGAAATATACAATTCCTAGAGTTTTGTTTTGTTTTTGTGCGTGGGGGAGCTGATAACTCTTATATCCGCCACTCATATTTGCACTCTTGTCATCACATTGGTGGTTAAGTAGGTCATTAGTAACAACTACGTACAACTCTGCCTTCAATTCTTTAGTTGTTTTGAAATTGTTAGGGCTGTATCCTTACTCTTCATGAAAGTCGCAGGAATTTGTCTGTCCCCATCCATGTCTCTACAGGATCCTAAGAAAAATGAATGAGGTGGGAACTGGTTTCTTAACATGCTCTTTCCTTCATTTAAAAATTACTAAATTATCATTTAGCTTTCAAAATTCCTCTCAGGGAGCCTTAGATTATCAACTGTTCCTTCTATCTGATAGTTATTTATTTGGCTGTGATTTCATAGCAATGTGAGAATACTTTTGTAGTATTCGTTTTAGTAGCCTCCCTTGTCATCTAAAGGAAATAGTGTGTTTCTTTTTTTAAGTGTTCATTGTCTGTTTCCTCTGAATAAAATATAAACTCCACCACGAGGGTAAGCAGTTTGGTTTTTACTTTTTTCTCCTTCTCTATTCCAAGCCTGGAACATGTAATAAGAGACCATCTTGTACTTACTGAACGGATTTGTTTCTAGTCTGACCTCCTTGTTAGACTGGGTTTTTCAAGCCATAGACTATTCCTTTGTTATACCCTTAGTCATTATCACAGAGTCTGGGTAATGGTGGATATTCAATCATTTTTTGTTGAATAAATGCCACAATACTATCTCACCTGAGCACATTAATTTCAAATTAGCAGTAGAAAAGAATGAACAGAAAATTTTATTAATATGAAGTCTTATTCTAGAAGTAGGCCTTATTCTATACAACATCTTTCTTGAAGTTTTCAGTAGAATTCATCCCTCCTAAGCTTATGTGATTGTATATATTGCTTCTGCCTGCAGTTATATATTACACTTATCTTCTTTATTATATTTTGAATCATTTGGGACAAGAATCATGTTTTTAATCTTTGTATGCAAATACAACATCTTTCAGTATCTTTCAAAAAATAAAATGATGTTGAAAGAAAAAATAATTCAACAACTGGTGCCTCTTGAAGTTTTCCCAATTCATTGAAGGAAAGGTGTACTTTTCGTTAAAGAAAATGGTTTCCTAATGGACACAGAAAACTATGTAATCTTATTATCTTAATGGTAGAGGAAATTTAATTTAGCTAGAATGACTAGATTTAATATATACTTCTAATGAGATTGAGGACTTCTATATGAGGTATTCCATTTCTCTGTGTTTCAAGATTTGAACTGTTTTCTTAACATTAGATAGTTGTGTTTCAAGAAGCATTACTATTTTATGGGAAGAGCTCTTTCTTGGATTCTGTAACCTCCATGAAAACATGGAACATGTTTTGCTCATCATTGTATTACTTGTGTTTAATAAATGCTTGATGGGTGGATGAATTATGAATGAATTAATGAATAGCATGTGACCTTGGGCAAGTTATTTTTTCATTATATGGTTCTTTTGTTGCTTCTGTAAATCATTTTCTTATTTATGGTTCATTCCTCTAACCCTTGATATTTTACCACTAATTAATTCTTCAACCCTGTATCACAGAAACTGTCTATTTTCTAAATCCTATAATCATGTTGTCATCTATTTATTAGGGTTGTGTACATATTCATATATTACCACCTGTCCAAGAAGAGTACATTTAACCTTGTGATATATATTTTGTCTAAAGCAGTTTCTTCTATATTATCTCATTTAGTCTTTAAAAATATTATAAGCTAAATATTATATGTATGTGAAGACGGAATCAGACAGGCTAATTTCCTAGAGAGAATTTCTGTTCTGGTCGTTTAAGCTTGTTAAAATAGAAAGATTTCTTGTGAAGAGTAAGAGATAAATCTGGAGATGTGAATAACGAGAGGAAAAAGGAAGGGAGTGGTTAATGGAGTCTCAGATTCCATGAAAATATTCAATTGAGGGTAAATGTCAAATTGAAGATGGATTTAACATAGCAATAATTGAATTTCTCATTCTGCTTGTCAAGTGCTCAGAGCCTCTCCCAGAGGATGCAGAATCAGTCAAGAAGCTAATCCAAATCGAAAGAAGTCAATTTAAGTGGAAAGATACATAAACAATTTGGATCATGTGGTCTTAATAATGGAATTCAAGGCAAAACACCTTGTACTTCAAATTTCAACCCTTCTAAGATTTTTATTTGGGCAGTTGAACTGAACTCTGTGCTATTTATCCCAAACATTAAATATTCTTGTAGGTTAGTGATAACTTTATGTGCCTATAGATATATGTCAAAATTTTTACAGTAATAGTTTGGAGTCAATTACCCTTAGTGATGGCAGTGTTGAAGACATCTAAGATTAATCAAGACTTTTTAATCCAATGTTTTTAGTCCTCATTTGAAAGAATGTGGGTAAAAATGGACGAAGACATTGGTTCGACTTTTGTGTGGATCAGCCGACTTTTCTCTGTTCCATACTACTACCACATGATTCTAAAAGCATCTAGAAAAGTATATGACACACACTGAAAAATAATAAATATGTTAATTAAGTGTAGCCCAATTGGTGATGTTCTATACATTTACTCCCTAAATTGTACTATGAAATAAATTCAGTCATCATCCTGTATATGGCCAAGACATACATAATCTCATCACCTAAAGGTAAACACATTCCTTTTTTTCTTTTAATTTTATAACCATTTTGCAGTCAACCACAATTACCAGAGTAAAGCATTTAAACTAGATCTAGCCCTAAGCTCAGGTTTATTAATTCTCTTAAAAAAAAATCAAGGGGCACCTCAGTGGATTGTGTCCAACTTCAGCTCAGTCATGATGTCATGATTCATGGGTTCAAGCCCCACATCTGGCTCCGTGCTGACAGCTCAAAGACTGGAGCCTGTTTCAGATTCAGACCTTCTCTCTCTGCACCCACTCTCCCTCTTTCTGTCTCTCTCTTTCAAAAATAAATAAACATTTTTAAAAAATCATTGTGCCTAGGCCATAAGAGATACAGAGAGAAAAGTAATAATCTGCTAAGCATGTGATATAAATTTAGAATACATTTTAGAGTTCTAGTTCTATAGTAATTTTATTTCTGAGAATTTTTGCACTAAATCCAGCATCATAGAAGTTAATGAAGTCATTCAAAGTGAATGTTTATGGAAGGGAAGACCTCACAAACCAGGCTTAAGGTATGCATCTCAGAATATGAAGCCCACTGTACTACTATAAGAGCAATTATCTCAAGGTTACAAAGAAATCATAGAGTTCTTTTCCTTTAAATTTTGAAGATTTTATCTTTTTCTACTATGGCGTGCTATGTGAGTTTTCAAGATCCTTAACCATAGGATTTATCCTTCACATCAATGACAAATACAGCCCAGAAGCTAACACTAAATTGGATTGTAAAATTATCAGAAAATTGTTAAACTATTTCCATTCAATCCATATCCCAGCATGATTTAAAGAAAATAATTTGAGAAAACAAGAGTTTGGTGTGAAGCCCAAAGTTGGGTTCTCTTGCATGGACGCATGAGTGCTCCATCATGCTCTCTCTTCAGAGAAAGAAAGATTTATATGTAGATTTATAATATAAATGTACATATATACATACATGTATATATTTAGTGGAGTCTTGAGCTAGGTTGTTAACTTCTTAATCTCTCCTTTCATTTTCTGTACCATTGATGTAATAATAATTTCACCAAGTTGTTTTAAGTTTTAGAGAAAACTATATGCAATAAAAGCACCGACTACACGATATAGTATTCAGAATTCATTCATTTATATCATTAACAAATATTTACCAAGCAAATATTCCAGCTTCCAGGCATTGGAGTTTTATGTTAATGAAAAAAATAGGTGAAGACTCTCTACTCAGGAAACTTACATTCTAGTTTGGAGAAAACAAAACCAAAATGAGAAATAAATATGTCCAACACTAAGGAAGAAATGAAGCAGCAAAGAGGTCAAGGAATGTCTGTGGAAGAGAGGGAAAACTTTTCAGAAACAACATTTGAACAGAGACAATAAAGATCCGAGGGAGTGAGAAAATTTGAGGGAGGGACGTTTCCTGGCAGAATGGCAAATGCCAAAACTCTGGGAGAGAAGCAAGCATATCAGCTTTCTGTTTGAGGAACAGTGGGGAGGCCAGTGCCAGTGAACCACAGCAAGCAATGAAAGAAGAGGTCAGAGGGGCAACATGACCAGATCAGGCAGTTCCCTGTAAAACTATTTTAAGGGATCTGGCTTTTGGTCTGGGATGGAACACTGTTGGAGGTATAAGGAGAATAATTACATGATCAATTTGAACTTTAAAAGAAAAATCCTGGCTACTGTATTGAAAACTGATTATAGAGAGACTAAGGCAAAAGCAAGTACAATAATTACCAGATAAATATTCTTATCTGGAGTAGAATACAAGTTACCACATCCATGGCTTTGGAAATTCATGACTATTTCGCCAAACTGAATACAACAGGAACCTGGGCCATAGCAAGACACACACGCACATATCATATCTCCTTCTATAGTGTAGTCACTTGACAATACGAGTCTTACAGCATTTAATTCAGTGATTGTTTATTGAATGCCAACTTTTGAACTCTATTACTGTATTAGGTAAGATGGTAGAAAGAACTAAATATCCCAGAAAGCTTACTATGTAAAATGCCTGTACTTTCATTCAAGTTAACAAACATTACTGAATGTGTAATGAGAGTAGGTATCTGTTCAACAGCAGGGGAGATACAAAGGCCAAACTCTCTGCCCTCAAGCAACCATCTAAAATGATGTTTATGAAAAGGAGATTGCATGAACAATATTCCTTAATACAATATTAATTTATAAATTGTGTATGGTACATAACAACTGTGAAAAAACATCTTTAAAAAAAAGACTGGGAGGAAAATAATGCCAACATATTGACGTATTTGAGTAATGGGAAAATGAAAAGGTAGATTTATTTTTTTCATTTTTATTTATTTTTGGAAGTTTCTTAGAAAACATGTCACTATCCAAAAGTATTATTTTAAAGTGAGGATACATACACTGTGAGAAATGGAGTAGATTAATTTATTTGGACCAGATTTTCTTATGGAAAAAAGATAAATCTAGTACACATTATAAAAATTATCTCCTAAAAATTCATCTCCTAAGAGTTTTTAAATATACTATCAGGGAAAAATCTAATGTAAAGTAGAAAACCAGAAGGGTTATTCAGCATTAAAAGCAAAAATACTTTTTTTGGTTGTTTGTTTTAGCCCTATGGGATTTAAAATTCTGGAAAACTTGACATTTGAATTTGAAGACCTGTCAGGAAAAGAGGGACAGAATTCAAAAGCCAGCAGCTTTTAAAATACGGGTCCAACAGGAGATCCTTTCCATGTTTATTTGGGATTTCAACATGGGACCTGTTTGATAAAGATGCCCTCAACTCATTCCAAGGGGTGGGTAATGACGGATGTTGTGGCAATAAACAATAATAGGGAACAAAGTATGTGCATTTCAGACATGAGAAATAAACTTAAGATGGCTATGCCCATTATAGTTAAACAACAGCTTGACAATATATACAGGCAGAGGTGAATTTTCTGTGAAGTTAATAAAGCTTAATATCCGTTTCTACTTACACAAGTACCTTTGAAGTCTTAGTAACTGATTTTTTTGGTTCTGTTTTACTTTTTCATTGCACTTTTTGTAGATGTGAATTACACCTAACATAAAACTTACCACTTAACCATCGTTAAGTGTACAGTTGCATGTAATTAGGTACATTCACGTTGTTGTGCAAGCTCTGTATCTAATTTAATAATTACAATTTTGTATTATTCTTGTGTAAAGGTGTTCATCTAAATTGTATAACTTTTGATCCCCCAAACACTTGATTTGCTTTTATACATGGAAGAGGAAATTATAAAAAGTGACTTAGAAGATTTGAAAATAGAGCAGATACACCTTCAGAAAATGCTGAAAAAACAGAACAGATCAAAATAAAACAAAAACCCTCAATCTAGAATTCTATATGCAGTAAAAACCCTATTCAGAAGTGATGGCTATAAAATAATGGAGGTCCTTTGTTTCAGATTGTGGTTGTGTTTACACAATTCATAGATGTGTTAAAACTCAAAGGGTGTTGGGATCTCTGCAGACACCACAGAGCCTGTTTTGGATCCTCTGTCCTCCTCTCGCTGCACCTCCCCTGCTTCTTCCCTTTCTTTCTAAGAAAAAAAAAAGAAAGAAAAAAAAATAAAGAAAAACTCATAGGACTATATACCCAATGACAAAAGAAAAAAAAATTACTGGGGGTTAGTCTAAAAAATTCAATTCAAAAAAATACAATGCAAAGAAAAAATTGTCAAAATTAATTTTTCTTATATACAAATTCTGGAAATACTCATAACCAGAATATCTGCTTTATAAGAAATGATAAAGGGGACACTTGGGTGGCTCAGTTGGTTAAGCAACTGACTCTTGGTTTTAGCTCAGTTTGTGATCTCATAGTTCATGAGTTTGAACCCTGCTTCAGGCTCTGTGCTGACAGTGTGGAGCCTGCTTGGGATTCTGTCTCTCCCTCTCTCTCTGTCCCTCTCTTTGCTTGATCTCTCTCACTCTCTCTCAAAATAAATAAATACACTTAAAAATATATAAAGTCACTGAGAAGATAAAGCTGTCGAATGGAATTATGAATATAAATTAAAAAATGAAGACACTCCAGAATGGAATATTATTCAGCACTGAAAAGAAATGAGTTTTAAGCCATGAAAGGCATAGAGAAATTGTAAATACACATTACTAAGTGAAATAAGCCAAACTGAAAAGTCTACATACAGTGTGATTCCAACC
Organism: Paguma larvata; assembly: GCA_030068075.1. NCBI lineage: Eukaryota > Metazoa > Chordata > Mammalia > Carnivora > Viverridae > Paguma > Paguma larvata. Next base: position 58,784,346 of record CM057833.1, on the reverse strand, counting down.
ATATGACATTCTGGAAAAGACAAAACTATGGAGACAATAAAATACCAGTGATTTCCAGGGATTGGGGCTGGGAGGGATGGTTTGGCAGAGGAGAAAGGATTTTTAGGGTAAACTATTCTATATGATACTACACACCATACATTATATAATTATCAAATTGTATCTCATCAATATCCATAAAATGTACAATTCCAAGTGTACAGTCCAATATAAAATATGGGGTCTGGTGATAATGATATGTCAATGTACGTTCATCGATTATAACAAATATCAATTGTGGTGCAGAGTGTAAATATCTGGGGAGCTTGTGCCAGAAAATATCTTTATCATCTATATGTATTTCCTTATATAAGACATATATATGTATAAAATATATGTAATACATATATATTTTGTAATGTCCATAGTATAGAATATATATAAATATATTGGAGCTCCCATGTGGTTCAGTCATTTGAGCTTCCAAGTCTTGATTTTAGCTCAGGCCATGATGTCACAGTTGTGAGATCTAGCTCTGTGCTAGGTGGGGAGTCTTCTTGGAATTCTCTCTCTCTCTCTCTGCCCCTCCCCTGCTTGTGTGAGCTCTCTTTCTCAAAACAAACAAATATTAAAAATATAAATGTTTTGTAATAAAATGTAATATACATTTAATATATACATTTAAAATATAAATATAGTAATATATTTAATAAAATATATGTAATACAAATGAAATATAAAATACACATTATATACATATTACATGTAGATGTAAATAGATATATATCCATTTTCTAGGTATGGCCTTTTATGTTTTCTAATGCCAACCCCATGCATGATTGCGAATTAAGGTAAAGTGTGACCATTTTCAATTATAGAATGTAAATCTTATTATGGAGCTCTGTTTGCAGTGACTTCTTATGAGACTACTCAAATTGTATTTATATGTATAAAGCCTTTCTTCCTTTATTGCCATCATCAATTAAACTCTGGCATTCAAGTTATTTTCTTTAGCTGCTGCCAGCTTTATTTAAGGGGTTTGAGAATTCTAAGCAAGATAAACAAACACAAATAATACCTATGCAATGCTAGTTCACAATAATATGTCTGTTTGGATAAAATTACATTGAATAATGGAGTATAAAACAATACAATGGTATAATCTTTAGAATTTTCTAATATATAAGATCTTATTATCTGAAAACAATAAAAATTTTGCTTTTTCCTTTCCAATGTGGATATCTTTTATTTCTTTATCTTACCTGATTCCTCTGGCTAAGACTTCTAGAATTACATTGAATAAAAGTGGTAGGTTGGTTGTCCTTGTCTTGTTCCTCATTTTAGAGGAAAAGCTTTTAAATTTCCACCATTAAATATGGTTTTAGCTATGGGCTGGTTGTATATGGCCTTTATTGAGTCAAATTATGTTTCTTTAATACTCAGTGTGTTGAGAGTTCTTATCATGAAAGAATGTTGTATTTTGTCAAATGCTTTTTCTGCATTTACTGAGACAATCATATGATTTTTACCTTTAATAATAGTATATCCCACTTATTAATTTTCAGGTGTTGAACTATCCTTGTATCCCAAAGATAAATCTGACTTACCATAGCGTATATTTTCTTCAATGTGCTGTTGAATTTGGTTTGTTGATATTTTCCTGAGAAATTTTGCATCTATATTCATCAGAGATACTGGTCTGTGGTTTTCCCTTCTCGTAGTATCCTTATCTGGCTCTGGTATCAGGATAATTCTGGTCTTATAAGTAAGTTTGGGAGTGTTACCTCCTTTTCTATTTTTCAAATAGTTTGAGAAGTATTGATGCTAATTCTGTAAACACCTGCTAGAATTCACCAGTGATACTATTTGGTCTTCTGCTCTTTTTTCTTGGGAGGTATTTGATTACTGACTCAATCTTTTCTGTTTCCTCTGTATTCATCTGTTCATATTTTCTAGATCTTTGTGATTAAGTCTTGATAAGATGTATATTTCAAGGAATTTATCAATTTCTTCTAGGTTTTCTAATTTGTTCGCATGTAATTGTTCATGGAAATTACTTATGATCCTATGTTTATTTAGTAATATCAGTTGTAATGTCTCCTCTTTCATTTCTAATTTTTATTACTCAAGTCTTCTCTCTTATTTTCTTAAGCTAGTAACGTTTGTCAGTTTTGTTTATCTGTTCAAAAAAGCTGAATTTCATTGACCTTTTATATTGTTTCTCTGGTCTCTCTACTCCATTTGATTTTCTGCCTGGACGACCTATCCATTGTTGAAGGTGATGATATCCCTTACTCTCATTGGTTAGATCTGTTAGTGTTTGCTTAAGATATTTAGGTATTGATTGATTGATTGATTGATTCATAGAGCTTGTATGCAATGGGGAAGGGGTAGAGGGAGAGGGAGAAGGAGAATCCCATGCAAACTCCACATCTAGTATAGAGCCCTGGATCTTGAGACTGTGAGATCATGACCCCGAGCCAAAATCAAGAGTCAGATGCTTAACCAACTGAGCCACCCAGGAATCCTTATTTAGGTATTTCAATTTGGGGTGCTATGTTTGCAATATTTATACTGATGATTTGATCACTTTGTTAGTATATAATGATCTCCTTTGTGTTTTGTTAGCATTTTTGACGAAAGTCTATTTTGTCTGCTATAAGTGTAAGTGCCCCTCTTTTCTTTTGGTTTCCTCTTGGCTGGAATATATTTTTAGCCTTCCTTTACTTTATGCCTATGTGTGTCCTTAAAGCCAAAATGAATCTCTTATAGGCAGCATATAGTTGGATCTTCTTTTATCCATCCAGCCGTTCGTGGCCTTTTTATTGGAGAATTCAATCCATTTGTTTGTTTGTTTGTTTGTTTGTTTGTTTAAATGTTTATTTTTTTATTTTGAGAGAGTACAAGTCAGAGGGGGCGGGGGTGGAGAATCCCAAGCAGGATCCATGCTGTCAGCACAGAGCCTGACGTTGGGCTCAATCTCAGAAACCGTGAGAATATGACCTCAGTTGAAACCAAGAGTCCGATGCTTAACCAACTGAGCCACCCAGGTGCCTCAATCCATTTATATTTAGAGTCATTATTGATAGGTAAGGACTTACTAATGCCATCTTATTGTTTTCTGGCTATTTTGTGGTTCTCTTTTTCCCTTCTTCCTTTCTGCTGCCTTCCTTTGTGAATTGATGCCTTTCCATAGTGGTATGCTCTGATTCTATTCTCTTTATATTTTGTGAGTCTCTCATAGGCATTGCTGTGTAGTTACCATGAAACTTACATACAACATCTTATAGATAGAAAATTATATTTTATGCTTATATTGCCTTATATACCCCAACAACATGTTTGTAAGTAATACATAAAATTATTTCTCTTTAAGAGTCTCAGATTTCAGAGGAAAATTAATGGTATCTTAGTGAATAAAGGTAAGTATAATGGATAGTAATCTCCAAAGTACAGATCAGAAAATTTTGGAAATCTGTAAATCCTAGCGTATTCCCAAGTAACAGATTAATAAGTTCACCAAGATATTAAAAATGAGAAATATTTTTGACATTTTCTTTTTTTTAAAGAGACAAATATTTTATTTATTTATTTTTTTTTAAATTATATATGTCAAATTGGTTTCCATACAACACCCAGTGCTCATCCCAACAAGTGCCCTCCTCTGTGCGCATCACCCACTCTCCCCTCTCCCACAACTCCCTCTCCCCTCAGTTTGTTCTTAGTCTTGAGAGTCTCTTATGTTATGTCTTCCTCCCTCTCTGTGGCTTTTTTCTTTCCTTCTCCTCTTCCCCTCCCCACTGGTTTTCTGTTAGGTCTCACAAAGCCTACCTATGCGTGGAAACATATGGCATCTGTCTTTCTCTGCCTGACTTATTTCACTCAGCATGATACCCTCCAGTTCCATTCATGTTGCCACACATGGCCAGATTTTATTCTTTCTCATTGCTGAGTAGTATTCCATTGTATACATATACCACATCTTCTTTATTCATTCATCAGTTGATGGACACTTAGTCTCTTTCCATGATTTGGCTATTGTCAAAAGTGCTGCTATGAACATTGGGGTACACATGCCCCTATGCGTCAGCAGTCCTGTATCCCTTGGGTAGATTCCTAATAGTGATATTGCTGGGTCATAGGGTAATTCTATTTTAATATTTTTGAGGAGCTTCCACACAGTTCTCCAGAGTGGCTGCACCAGTTTGCATTCCCACCAACAGTGCAAGAGGGTGCCTGTTTCTCCACATCCTTGCCAGCATCTATAGTTTCCTGATTTGTTCATTTTAGCCACTCTGACTGGTGTGAGGTGGTATCTCAGTGTGGTTTTGATTTGTATTTTCCTGATGATGAGTGACATTGAGCATCATATTTCATGTGTCTGTTTGCCATTTGAATGTCTTTAGAGAAGTGTCTATTCATATCTTCCTGCCCATTTCTTCACTGGATTATTTGTTTTTCGGGTGTGGAGTTTGGTAAGTTCTTTATAGATTTTAGATACTAGTCCTTTATCTGATATGTTATTTGCAATTATCTTTTCCCATTCCATTGGTTGTGTATCAGTTTTGTTGGTTGTTTCTTTTGCTGTGCAGAAGCTTTTTATCTTAATGAGGTCCCAGTAGTTCATTTTTGCTTTTAATTCCCTTGTCTTTGGAGATGTGTCGAGTAAGAAATTGGTGCATCTTAGGTCAAAGAGGCTTTTTCCTGCTTTCTCCTCTAGGATTTTGATGGTTTCCTGTCTCACATTCAGATCCTTCATCTATTTAGAGTTTATTTTTGTGAGTGGTGTAAGGGAGTGGTCTAGTTTCATTCTTCTGCATGTTGCTGTCCAGTTCTCCCAGCACCATTTAATAAAGAGACTGTCTTTTTTCCATTGGATACATTTTCCCGCTTTGTCAAAGATTAATTGGCCGTATACAGCGGGTCCATTTCTGAGTTTTCTATTCTATTCCATTGGTCTATGTGTCTGTTTTTGTGCCAATACCATACTGTCTTGATGACTACTGCTTTGTAGTAGATGTTAAACTCTGGGATTGTGATGCCTCCCACCCTGGTTTTATTCTTCAGTATTACTTTGGCTATTCAGGTTCTTTTATGGTTCCATACAAATTTTAGGATTGTTTGCTCTAGCTTTGAGAAGAATGTTGGTGCAATTTTGATTGGGATTGCATCGAATGTGTAGATTGCTTTGGGTAGTATTGCTATTTTATCAATATTTATTCTTCCAATCCATGAGCATGGGATGTTTTTCCATTTCCTTGTGTCTCCCTCAATTTCCTTCATAAGTTTTTTATAGTTTTCAGTGTAGAGGTCTTTTACATCTTTGGTTAGGTTTATTCTTAAGTATTTTATGGTTTTTGGTGCAATTGTGAATGGGCTTTGCTTCTTTATTTCTCTTTCTGCTGTTTCATTTTGGTGTATAGAAATGCCACCAATTTCTGTACATTGACTTTGTCCCTGCAACTTTGCTGAATTCATGTTTCAGTTCCAGTAGGCTTTTGGTGGATTCTTTCGGGTTTTCCATGTTAAGTATCATGTCATCTGCAAAAAGTGAAAGTTTAGCTTCATCCTTGCAAATCTGGATGCCTTTTATTTTGTTTTGTTGTCTGATTGCTGATGCTAGGACTTCCAACACTATGTTAAATAGCAGTGGCGAGAGTGAGCACCCACGTCATGTTCCTGATCTTAGGGGGAAGGCTCTTAGTTTTTCCCCATTGAGGATGATATTAGCTGTGGGCTTTTTTATATATGGCTTTTATGATGTTTAAGTATGTTCCTTATATCCCGACTTTCTCAAGGGTTTTTATTAGGAAAGGGTGCTGTATTTTGTCAAATGCTTTTTTTACATCTATTTACAGGATCATATGATTCTTATCTTTTCTTTTGTTAATGTGATGTATCACATTGATTGATTTATGAATGTTGAACCAACCGCGCAACCCAGGGATGAATCCGACTTGATCATGGTGAATAATTCTTTTATATGCTGTTGGATTCGATTTGCTAGTATCTTGTTGAGAATTTTTGCATCCATATTCATCAGGGATATTGGCCTGTAATTCTCTTTTTTGCTGGGTCTCTATCTGGTTTGGGAATCAAAGTGATGCCGGCTTCATAGAATGAGTCCAGGAGTTTTTCTTCCGTTTCAATTTTTTGGAACGGGTTGAGGAGGATAGATATTAAGTCTGTTTTAAATGTCTGGTTAAATTCCTCAGGTAAGCCATCTGGTCCAGGAATTTTATTTGATGGGAGGTTTTTGATAACTGATTCAATTTCTTCACTAGTTATGGGTCTGCTCAAATTTTCTATTTCTTCCCGTTTGAGTTTTGGTAGCATGTGGCTATTTAGGAATTTGTCCATTTCTTCCAGATTGCCGAGATTGGTGGCATATAATTTTTCATAGTATTTTCTGACAATTGCTTGTATTTCTGAGGGATGGTTGTAATTGCTCCCTTTTCATTCATGATTTTATCTATTTGAGTTCTCTCTCTTTTCCTTTTGAGAACACTGGCTAGAGGTTTGTCTATTTTGTTTATTTCTTCAAAGAACCAGCTTTTGGTTTCATTGATCTCTTCCAATACTTTTTTGTTTCCATATAATTAATTTGTGTTTTTTTTATTTTTCTTGTTTCTTGAGGTGTGCCTGGATTGTAGTATATTTCCCTCTCAGGACTGCCTTTGCCGCATCCCAGAGCATTTGGACTGTTGTATTTTCATTTTCATTTGTTTCCATGTATTTTTTAATTTCTCTCTGATTACTTGGTTGACCCACTCATCTTTTAGTAGGTTGTTCCTTAGCCTCCATGTTTTTGGATATTTTCCAGACTTTTTCCTGTGGTTGCTTTCAAGTTTCAAAGCATTGTGGTCTGACAGTGTGCATGGTATGATCTCAATTCTTTTATATTTATTAAGAGCTTCCCTGTGCCCCAGAATGTGGTCTATCTTGGAAAATGTACCATGTGCAATTGAGAAGAATGTAAATTCCTTTGCTTCTGGATGAAGGACCCTGAAGATGTCTGTTAGGCCCATCTGTTGTAATGTGTCATTCAGGGCCATTGTTTCTGTGGTGATTTTCTGTTTTGTGGATCTCTCCAATGCTGAGAGTGGAGTGTTAAGGTCCCCTACTATTAGGACATTTATTTTTGATAAGATTGCTTATGTTTGTAATTAGTTGTTTTACAAATTTGGTTGTTCCTGAATTCGGTGCATAGATATTTATAATTGTTAGCTCTTTCTGCTGGATAGTCCCTGTGATTATTATATAATGCCCTTCTTTATCTCTTATTACATCTTTTACTTTAAAGTCCAGTTTGTCAGATTTAAGTGTGGCTACTCCAGCTTTCTTCTGACTTCCTGTAGCATGGTAGATAGTTCTCCATCCCCTCACTTTCAGTCTGAAGGTGTCCTCAGGTCTATGTTGAGTCTCTTGAAGACAGCAAATAGATGGGTCTTGTTTTTTAATCCATTCTGTTACCCTATGTCTTTTGATTGGCGCATTTAGTCTATTTATATTCAGTGTTAATATTCAAATATATGGACTTGTAGTCACTGTGTTATCTGTAGGTTTCATGCTTGTAAGGCTGTCTCGGATAATTTGTGTTCTTTGCAACCTTTTCTTCATAGAGTGCCCCTCAGGAGCTCTCGTAATGCTGGCTTATTTGTGATGAATGCCTTCAGTTTTTGTTTGTTGGGGAAAACCTTGATCTCTCCTTCTATTCTGAATGACAGGCTAGCCGGATGCAGGATTCTTGATTGCATATCCTTCCTGCTCATCACATTGAAGATATCCTGCCATTCCTTCCTAGCTTGCCAAATTTCTGTAGATAAGTCTGCTATAACCCTTATGTGTCTACCTTTGTTTTATAAGGCCTGTTTTTCCCTGGCTACTTTCAGAAATCTTTTTCTGCCTTTATATTTTGCCAGTTCCACTATGATGTGTCGTGAAGAAGGTCTCTTCAAGTTCTGTCTGAGGGGAGTTCTCTGTGCCTCTTGGATTTCCATGCCCGTTTCCTTCCTCATGTTGGGGAAGTTCTCAGCAATGATTTGTTCAAGTATCCCTTCAACTGCTTTCTCTCTCTCTTCTTCCTCTGGAATTCCTATGATACGGATATTGTTTCCTTTGAGTGCATCGCTCAGCTCTTGGATTCTCCTTTCCTGTTCCTAAATCGGCTTCTCTCTCTTTTTCTCTGCTTCCTCTTTTTTCATATTTTATCTTCTAATTCACTTACTCTCTCTTCTGCCTCTTCAATCCACGCTGTGGCTGCCTCCAATTTGTTTTGCAACTCATTCAAGGCCTTTTTAAAATTTTTCCTGACCGTTTTTAAGATCCTTAAAAGAGGAAATGGCCTGGCGTTATTCCAGGTAGCAGTCTGAACTTGGTGTCAGTGGCTCTCTGCTGAAAGGTGTCTCTCCTGTGAGGAGGGGCATGATTTGGTGTAGACGGGTCCCACCTCCACTGCTGCAGGGATGGCTTCAGGGGTGTCTTCCTGGGGCCAGTGTTTGTGGGCTTTTGAGACAGCAAAGGCGTCTCTCCAGTCCCTTCTTCCCAGTCCCCAAGACTCTATTCGCCCCTTTATTTCTGCACTCTCTCTGCTATGGGTGCCGGTGTAGTGCAGTTTGCTGGGTGGTCCTGTGCCCTGCTCACTCTGCCTGCTACACCTAATTACACTGTAAATTGTGTGCCTGGGTTAGAAGCACTCCACAGGTGATGCAGAGCCTCTGCCTGATTCAGACTGACTGGTTCACCTCTGCTGGTCCTGGCGCAAGGAGAGTTCTTCTGTTAGCCACAGAACTTCTCTTCAAAAGCCCTGCACTTAGGAACTGGATGGTGGTGGTCTCACCTTCTCTGTCCCTCTCATTCATTCGGATGTGGCCTGTATCGCACTTTCCCAGCTATCATTGAAGATGGCTCTCTCTCCCCTTACCTCCATTCCCCAGTTCGTTTTATCCACGTCAGATTAAACTCACAGTTCTTGGGGTGTTTTCTGGGTTTCGCTTTCCGTTCCTTATAGACTGCAACTCCTTTCCTCCCCAACTCTTGGGGTTGAGAATCCTTTGGTTTCAGTACTTCTTAGTTTGAAAGACAAGGAGAATCCTGGGTCCCCCCACTCCTCCGCCATGTTGGCCCCTTCTCTCGATTTTGACATTTTCTATTAGAAGGATAAAGACATCCATTTCTACTTGTTTTCCTTTTTTATGGCATGAGTCATTATTAGGAAACTTTCAGAATATTTTCCATTGAATAGTACATTTACGAATTTATGGGGTTTAAGCTCAGAATGTGTTGGGCAGGCTGTTACTTTGTAGTTCAAAACATTTAAGCTTTTATAAAGTCTTCACTGTGACTTTGACATCTGATGGCTATGTTTATTTTACTTTTGGGATGAGGATGAGGGGTAAACAGGGTATTGGGGTAAGGGTGGGCAGATTGTAAAGAAAATAAATTGAATGGATTATATCTCCTATGTTCATATATAACACCTTTTAATCCAAAAAATGCATGGTAGAAATATCTTACTAAATGATACATACTCCTGTCCCAATAATTTTGAAAATTCATGTTCTGTTTTATTTACTTGTGTTATTTTGACATAGCAAAGCAGTATTATTCCTCCAGTTGACAATTGTACTTTAATGAAGTTCAGTCTAAATTATATTTCAAGAGATAGAGTATTATTGCCTTTACCCTAAGAACTCAACATTTTGTCACGTTAAGTCCTTTTTCTCAGATTTCATTAGCAAATTTTACATGATATCACAGAATGCTAGTATTCAGGATACAGGGCGTCTTATTGCTTAGAGGGTCTTACTACTACATCTTCATTTGCTTTATCTTATCATTTTAAAACATTTTTATAATTCAAATTATATTCTGCAGGATAATTTATTATAGCAGTATGGAAGTGTACAGAACTTTATGGACATCCAATTCTTTTGCCACAGGCAAAAGGATACCTCGGTTGCCTTTCTTCTTTGAGTCATACTTATACTGTGTATCCTAAATTTCCTCCAACGTGTTCTTAATATATTCACTGTACTTTGGAACAGCTGTATGTTTTTCAATAATCTATGCATAAGTTTGTTCAAAACTATATTCTCTAGGGTCAAAAAACCCATATATGATATTTCAATAAAATTATATAAGTTTGACACAATTGTTTTGAAAATTTTATTTTTAAATATGTCTAGAAAATATCTTTTAAATTATCACAACATTCTGGATCACCAGAGGTGTTAAGTATTTTCTATGGACTAGACATATTAGACAGTATGTTAATAATATCTACAACAAAACATAATGTTGACATATTTCCTCTTTTTATATATTAAAACCAAACCAAAGTCAAACAACAATTTAAAAACCTTTGGTTGCCTTAGAGCATCGTAGTAGAACATAGGATGATCATGTAACTTCTCATTCAAAATGGGACAGTTTTGAGAAACACTATTGAAATGTCTTAGATTGGATAATAATAAGTAGGCATAAACAGGACAAGGTAAACTAGAACATCTTATGGTTACTAAAAAGAGACTGCTAGCATTTCACCACCATCTTTGTGGAGCTGTTAGTGATTCCATTTCCCAGACCCCATTCTGGGCCACTTGAAATCATCTGACTGCTTTCAGGAATGGAAAGTGAATGTAAGTGATTTGTGTAACATGTACTAGGGTAGTTAAGAAGATGAGTTTTGTTTCTATTTTCTTTGGTTAACTGCACACATAGGATAAAAAGTCCTAGAGAATGGCAGAGCCATATGATGGAAGGTGCTAGTGGGCTTTAATCCCCAGGTGGAAGGCTCTCGGTATTTGTCAGTTTTGGTGAGCCAATCTTAAATGTGTGAAATCATAGAGTTTGTGAGTTGATTTGTGATAGTGACATACATTATCCTAACTGATCCAATCATAGAATTGAATAGTCTAATTGGACATCAACTTATGGGTTCGGATATAAGCTTGACAATTAAGTAGGACTGGGACAAGTCAGTTTAATATTCTGGAGTTGTAGTGTTAGGTACGGTTCAGTTGTATTTTTTTAAATGTGGCAGTTGTCTCTTATTAGAACTTCTTAAATACAGATTCTTAGGACTCATCATATTTTTACACATATTCCCAGATAACCTGACCTATGACTTTTTTACACCATGCTGGTTAGGTGTTTGCATTAATTTTAGCCTCTTAAAAATAAAGGCAGGTAGACATTCTTTCCCTACTATTTGGAAAAATTTGTAAATGATTATAATTTTGCCATTTAATATTTGATAAATCTTACAGAAGAAGCGTTCTAGCTCAGAATTTTAAATACTAAGAATGCAAAAGTGTCTCTTAATAGATGACCTAATATCATTCATGTGACTATTTGGACACATTAACAAAAAGTGAAATGTGTCAGTAATTACATTCATAAGATATTGGTCACGCCTATATTTTACAGCATCATGATAAACACTTTTTTTTTACATCACAAAACTAAAATAATATAAAAGAAAGCCATGTGAATATGCAAAGAACTGGCCTATCTTCCTTATACTTATGGACATAGATACACCTCTCGCTTATAGGAAGAAAACACTCCTTTGTTGGTGACTTTAGTGGTAGGATAAGAAATCACTAGAAGTGAGGCTGAATTATTCTCCACACTGTCTAAGCTGCTCAACAGCAAGGGAATACCTTGGGTTATGTTAGATTTCAACTGGTCATTGTAATGAATCCCATTATTCATCTGCTAGCAAATCAGTTCCACCCTCAAGGGCACTCCAAAGCTAAAATGTACTTTAGGTTAAATTTTCCTGGTTTCAAAATATATCTGTGTGTATTCAGCTTCCTTCATATAACTACCGCTGCTGCTGACAGCAGAAACCCTTGAGATGACAAACAGAGGCAAACTTTAAAAATAGAATAAAAAGGAGTGTTTTTCCCCCTTTGATGATCTCAGCACTTTTAGAAATAAGAGTAAAAGATTCTTTCTTTAAACTTCTTCGTGATTCTTTGATACTGTCTTGTTTCAATAGAATTCCTAAAAGAAATATATTTCTTTTCCCTTTGACTGCCAAGGCTCAAGGCTATTCTATTGTCTTCTACCAAGTTTTGTTCTCCTCCAAGGGCTATGCCTTCACCAGACACAGGTCCCAGGCACTTTCTAATTTCCTTTCTCTCAAATCCTTTCTAGTCTGATCCATGAGGGCTAACATCTCTTCTCAGTATTTCCCCAGAAGGAGTAAGCCCTTGTTGACATTTACTGTGTTTCTCCATCAATGACAACCACAGACTTCTTTATTTTTTAATTAATTTATTTTTAAATTTACACCCAAGTTAGCATATAGAGCAACAATGATTTCAGGAGTAGATTCCAGTGATTGATCCCCTGTGTTTAACCCCAGTGCTCATCCCAACAAGTGTCTTTCTTAATGTCTCTTACTCATTTAGCCCATTCCCCTTCCTACAACCCCTCTGGCAACCCTCTATTTTTTCTCTATATTTAAGAGTCTGTTACATTTTGTCCCACTGTCTGTTTTTATATTATTTTTGCTTCTCTTCCCTTATGTTCGTCTGTTTTGTATCTTAAGTTGCTCGTATGAGTGAAATCGTATTATATCTTTCTCTAATTTCATTTAGCATAATACGTTCTAGTTCCATCCACGTAGTTGCAAATGGCAAGACTTCATTCTTTTTGATTGCCAGTAATACTCCATTTTATATATAGATATACCACATCTTCTTTATCCATTCATCCACCGGTGGACATTTGGACTCTTTCCATACTTTGGCTATTGTCAATAGTGCTGCTATTAACATTGGGCTGCATGTGCCCCTTTGAAAAAGCACAGCTGTATTCCTTGGATAAATACCCAGTAGTGTAATTTCTGGGTCATAGGGTAGTTCTATTTTTAATTTTTTGAGGAACCTCCATACTGTTTTCCAGAGTGGCTGCACTAGTTTGCACTCCCACCAGCACTGTAAATGAGATCCTGTTTCTCCACATTCTCACCAATATCTGTTGTTGCCTGAGTTGTTCATTTTAGCCATTTTGACTGGTGTGAGGTGGTATCTCATTGTGATTTTAATTTGTATTTCCCTGATGCTAAGTGATGAGCATTTTTTCATGTGTCTGTTCACCATCTGGATGTCTTCTTTGGAGAAGTGTCTATTCATGTGTTTTTCCCATTTCTTTATTGGATTATTTGTTTTTTGGGTGTTGAGTTTGAAAAGTTCTTTATAGATTTTGAATACTAACCCTTTATCTGATGGGTTATTTGCAAATATCTTCTTCCATTCGTCAATTGCCTTTCAGTTTTGCTAATATTTGCTGTGCGGAAACTTTTTATTTTAATGACGTCCCAATAGTTCATTTTTGCTTTCGTTTCCCTTGCCTCTGGAGATTTGTTGAGCAAGAAATTGCTGTGGCCAATGTCAAAGAGGCTTTTGCCTGCTTTGTCCTCTAGGATGTTGATGGCTTCCTGTCTTAGGTTTAGGTATTTCATCCATTTTGAGTTTATTTTTGCATATGGTGTAAGAAAGTGGTCCAGGTTCATTTGTCTGCATGTCTCTGTCCAGTTCTCCCAGCACCACTTGAAGAGACTCTCTTTATTCCAATGGATATTCTTTCCTGCTTTGTCAAAGATTAGTTGGCCATAAATTTGTAGGTCCATTTCTGAGTTCTCTATTCTGTTCTCTATTGAGTGTCTGTCTTTGTGCCAGTACCATTACTGTCTTGATGATGTAATACATCTTGAAGTTCAAATTTGTGATGCCTCCAGCTTTAGTTTTCTTTTTCAAGATTGCTTTGGCTATTCGGGGTCTCTTCTGTTTTCATACAAATTTTAGGATTGTTTGTTCTTGCTCTGTGAAGAATAATGGTGTTATTTTGATAGGGAATGTCTTGAATATGTAGATTACTTTGGGTAGTATCGACATTTTAACAATATTTGTTCCTCCAATCCAAGAGCACAGAATATTTTTCCATTTTTTTATGTATCTTCTTCAATTTCTTTCATAAGTTTTCTATAGTTTTCAGCGTATATATATTTCACCTGTTTGGTTAGGTTTACTCCTGGGTATTTTATGGGTTTTGTTGCAATTATAAATGGGACTGATTTCTTGATTTTTCTTTCTGGTTGTTTCATTATTTGTATACAGATATGCAACTGATTTCTATGCATTGATTTTATATCCTGTGACTTTGCTGAATTCATGGGTCACTTCTAGCCATTTTTTTTTGTGTGTGTGAAATCTTTTGGGTTTTCCATATAATGTATCATGTCATCTGTGAAGAGTGAAAGTTTGACTTCCTCCTTGTGAATTTGGTGCTTTTAGTCCTTTGTGTTGTGAGTCTAAGACTTCCATTACTATGTTGAATAACAGTGGCAAGAGTGGACATCCCTGTTGTGTTCCTGACCTAGAGAGAAAGCTTTCAGTCTCTCACCATTGAAGATGACATTGGCAGTGTGTCTTTCATATAAGGCTTTTATGATCTTGAGGTATAATCCTTCTATCCCTACTTTCTTGAGGGTTTTTATTAAGAAAGTATGCTGTATTTTGTCATATGCTTTCTCTGCATCTGTTGAGAGGATCATGTGGTTCTTGTCCTTTCTTGTATGTGATGTATCACATTGATCGTTTTGCAGATATTGAACTAGCCATGCATCCTAGGTATAAATTCCTCTTAGTCCTGGTAAATAATTCTTTTAATGTATTGTTGGATCTGGTTGGCTAGTATCTTGTTGAGGTTTTTTGTATCCATGTTCATCAGGCAAATTGGTCTGTAGTTCTCATTTTAGTGGGGTGTTTAGTTTTGGAATCAAGGTAATGCTGTCATCATAGAATGTGTTTGGAAGTTTTCCTTCCATTCCTATATTTTGTAACAGCTTCAAAAAAATAGTTAACATTTTAAATGTTTGGTAGAATTCCCTTGGAAAGCTATCCAGCCTTGGACTCTTGTTTTTTGGGAGATTTTGATTACTAATTTGATTTCTTTACTGGTTATGGGTCTATTAAAATTCTCTATTACTTTTTGTTTCAGTTTTGGTGGTTATATATTTCTAGGAATTTGCCCATTTCTTCCAATTGTCCATTTTATTGGCATATAATTGCTCATAATATTCTCTTATTATTGTTTGTATTTCTGATGTGTTGTTTTTGTTCTTTGTCTTTAATTCTTGATTTTATTTATTTGGGTCCTTTCCTTTTCTTTTTCATTGAACTAGCTAGTGGGTTATTAATTTTGTTAATTCTTTCAAAGAACCAGCTCCTGGTTTTGTTGATCTGTTCTATTTTGTTGTTGTTGTTGCTGCTGCTGCTGTTGTTGTTTTAATAGCATTGATATCTGCCCTAATCTTTAGAGCAGAAACATTTTCCATCTCTTTGAGGTGTAAGGTTAGGTTGTATATCTGAGAACTTTCTTCCTAATTTAGGAAGGCCTGGATTGCTATATACTTCCCTCTTATGATCACCTTTGCTCTATCCCACAGGTTTTTCACTGTGGTGTTATCAGTTTCATTGGCTTCCATGTACTTTTTAATTTCCACTTTAACTTATTGGTTAGCCCATTCATTCTTTAGTAAGATGTTCTTTAGCCTCCAAGGATTTGTTGTATTTCCAAGTTTTTTCTTGTGATTGATTTCGAGATTCATAGTGTTGTGGTCTGAAAATATGCACAGCATGATCGCAATCTTTTTGTACTTGTTGAAGGCTGATTTGTGTCCCAGTATGTGATCTATTCTGGAGAATGTTTCATGTGCGCTTGAGAAGAATGTATATTATGTTGCTTTAGGATGAAATGTTCTGTATATATCTGTTAAGTCCATCTGATCCAGTGTGTCATTCAAAGCCATTGTTTCCCTGTTGATTTTCTGTTTAGATAATCTATCCATTGCTTGTAAGTGGGGTGCTAAAATCCCCTACTATTATGGTATTATTATCAATGAGTTTCTTTATGTATGTGATTAATCACTTTATATATTTGGGTGCTTCTATATTTGGAGCATAAATGTTTACAATTGTTAGATCTTCTTGGTGGATATACCCCTTGCTTATGATATAATGCCCTTCTTCATCTATTGTTAATTCTTTATTTTAAAATCTAGATTGTCTGATATAAGTATTGGTACTTTGGCTTTCTCTTGGTGATCATTAGCATGATAGATGGTTCTCCATCCCCTTCCTTTCAGTCTGAAGGTCTCTTTACGTCTAAAGTGGGTCTCTTGTAAACAGCATATAGATGGATCTTGTTACATTATCCATTCTGTTTTCCCATGTCCTTTGATTGAAACATTTAGTCCATTGATATCTAGAGTGAGTATTGAAAGATATGAATTTATTGCCATTATGTTGCCTGTAGAGTTGGAGCTTCTGGTGGTGTTCTCTGGTTCTTTGTAGTCTTTGTTGCCTTTCATCTTTTTTTTTTTTCTTTTCTTTTCTTCTTCATCTTTTCTCCCCTCAGAGAGTCCCCCTTAACTTTCTTGCAAAGCTGGTTTAGTGGTCACGAACTCCTTGAGTTTTTGTTTGGGAAACTTTTTATTTCTCCTTCTATTTTGTTTGGTAAAGGATTCTTGGCTGTATATATTTCTGATTCAGGGCATTGAATATATCCTGCCACTCCTTTCTGGCCTGCCAAGTTTCTGTGGATGGGTCTGTGAACCTGATCTATCTTCCCTTGAAGGTTAAGGAGTTTTTGTTTTGTTTTGTTTTGTTTTACTATTGATGCTTTCATGATTCTTTCCGGCCTGAGTATTTCGACTATGATATGCCTTGATGATTGTCGGTTTTTGCGGAATCTAATGGGAGTCTTCTATGCTTCCTGAATTTTGATATCTGTGTCTTTCCCCAGGTTAGAAAAGTTTTCTGCTATGATTTGCTCACATAAATCCTCTACACCTTTCTCTCTCTCTTTATTTTTGGGACTACTATTATTCTTATGTAATTCCTTTTTAATGAATCACTAAGTTCTCTAATTCTTATATCGTGCTCTTTTGTCTTAGTCTCCCACTTTTTTTTTTTTTTCTGTTTCATTATTCTCATCAGTTTGTCCTCTATATCGCTGATTTGCAACTCTGCTTCAGCCATCCTTGCCACCTTGGCATGCATTCGAAATTGCAGCTCAGTTTTAGCAGTTTCAATTTCATCCTAACTAGCTCTACTTCTTTTATCTCCGCAAAAGGGATTCCAATCTATTTTCAACCCCAGCTAGTATTCTTTTTATCATTATTCTAAATTCTGGTTCAGACATCTTGCTTGTATCTGTGTTGATTAAATCCCTGGCTGTCATTTCTTCCTGTACTTTCTTTTGGGGTGAATTCCTTCGTTTGGCATCTTGAAGGAAGAAAAGGAATTAAGATAATAAAAACTAAAAAAAACATGGAAACATAAAATAAAGGATGCTAGATTCCAGGTGATTTTTGGTCTGATTGTTGAAAGAACTTTACAGAATAAAGAAAAAAAGGAAAGAAAAGAAAAGGGAAAAAAAGGAAAACAAAAATGGAAAATGTTTGAAAAATTGAAAAAAAAATTGATATAATAAAATAGAATGAAATGATTAAAGTAGAATAGAATTGTAATATTTACAAAAAGTGGAAAATATTGTAGAAAAATTTAAAAACAAATATTGTTATAAAAACAGAAAAGAAAAATAAATATTTTATCTTTCTGTATTCAAGTTTAAGAAAAGAAAAAGGAACAGTGAACAGAATGAAATATGATTGAAATACATCCAGGTTCCCCTAAAAGTCAAATGATGAAGAACATTATGATCCATAAATTGAGCAGCTGGAGGGACTTGTGGTGTTCCTCAAAAGCACAGTTGGCCCAGTTGACCGGGCTTAGTGTAATGACTCCATTCTCTACTAGATGATGCTTAACTTACTGGGGTGGATTGCTGTGGCATGTGTAGATTGGTATGTGCTTGTGCAGAAGGGGAGAAAATGGCATCACCTAGGTACTCAGTCTCTGGTATCAGAACTCTGTTCTCTCCCTGACTGGCAATCAAGCACCCCTCCTTTGTCTCTGGCTTCTGTTCACTCTCTGCTTATACACTGTCCTTGACCATGTCGTCAGGCTGCCAAGCAGCACCTCCCTGAGTTTTACCTCAGATGGGGATGTGTTTCCCAACCCCTGACTCCTGACAGATTGCAGCTTTGACCTGCTTAGGCCCTCTGGATCAGGGTCTCACTGAGCAATGGTTGGGTACCAGCCAACCCCCAGGAACATTCGCACTACCATGCTGCTACCAATATCCAGGGACTGTGGCTGGTGCCTGCCCACATCAGTAAAAGTTTGCGTGAAAATGTATCAACAGCTTTTCAGGGACTATGGTAACTCAAAACACACATCTGGCACCAAGCTTCACCCTTAACGTCCTTGTTCCAACACCAGCAGTTGTAGTTGATCTCCAGGGTCCGCTGGGACCTTTGCCTGTGGGTAGGCAGCACAGCCTCTATCAAATATCCTCCCAGCATGGGAACCGCTTCTCCCCATGTTGCCCAAGGACCCCTTGGACCTTGCTCTCTGCTCCTGGGGATTTGCTCTTCCTACAGAGCACTACCAGGTATTGAGCTGTGGAGTTTCTGACTCTGAACTCCCCCTGTTTATAAGTCTTAATGGAATTTAAACCATCTCCTTTCTCCTTTCTCCCTTTTTTGTTCAGTCCCTTGTGGCTCTTTGCAGTCTTCTTCTTTCTCTCCAGCTGCTTCAGTGGGAGGAGTGCTTTTCCCATTCTCTTCCCCTGTCTCTGTCCTCTCCCCACAAGTGTAAACAGCTCCCTGCCCTCTGTGGCTTGTCTTTCCCCCAGTTTACCTCCATGCCACGTACCTGCCACGTTCTGTGGTTCAAGTTGTGCAGATTATTGTATTAATCCTCAAATCAGTTTTTTTAGGTGTGCAAGTTGGTTTGGTGTTGATCCGGGTGCATTTCAGGAACGTGAGATGCAAAAAATACTTCCATGCTGTTCCACCATCTTAGCCCCCTAAGCCCAGCCTTCTTTTTTTCTTTCTTTGTGAAATTTTTACCTTATTCAAGGGTCTGGTGTGGACTCCAGAGCTTGTTCTGCCAGTCTTGGATATTTATTTCCCTATTTCTATGTCTCTTTCTATGTGTGAGTTCTGTAATTTTTTTTTATTATTTTCCTTGTTTCTATGATTTTCTTTTAGTTGTATAGGGAGGCTCATATATCAACAATTAGCATTATCTTCTGGGTACCTATGTGGGTGGGAGCTGGAGGGAATTCGAGTAATGCAAAGCATTGCAAGTTTTACAGTTAGGGGAGAATCATACTATTAGAGGCTTATAATCTTATTTTGGCCTGGTCATTGCTCATGTGGAGTCCCTAGGGGATTTATGCACATAAGCAAATGATAAATAAGAGAAATTAGTAGTCTAAATTGTCCTTTTATCCTAGCGCAGGACTTTTTATAATATTCCATGACAACATGTAAATTGAACTCAAGGCTCAAGCAAGCCTCTTCCCTGTTTTCTTCCAATTTTGCTATAGGTTTGTAACTTGAAGGAGAGTGTCACTTGGTACATATGGATTAAAAAGGGGAAAAAATGAATACAGTATAGTGGTTATCCAGAAGGCACAGTCATGAAAGATAGGAGAGAACTACATTTTTTGAACACAATTATACATGTACCTCAATCAATGCCCTGACATGTGAGTAATAGTGTTAATTTCTCCTCTAATCTGAGGGGAGTTACATAGAAATTGATGGAGTGTTAGGTTAAGAACTTTCTACATGCAGTGTCCTACATAGAATTTGTCACTCTGAAATTTCTCAGTACTTTTGTTAAGCAAATGATCAAATGAATGAGTGGAAATAAACATTACTAACCTCAGACTTCATTTTACCAACTTTTGAAACATATATGATTATTTAGAATAGTAGTTCTCAACCCGTATTAATATAACCTACTAACAAACAATTTGAAATGCACAGAGTTGTTCTGGGTTGTCTAGTTACTGGGGACAAGGAATGTTTAGTTATATGAGGATCATGGACAATACATGTTTTGCAGTGTGCAGGACAGTCACTCATAATAAAGAACTAATCTGAAATACCAAAAGTATCCTTACTAAAGGATACTGACATATAGGTTCAGGTGTGTACTAGGAAGGGCATGGTATTCCTAAGGCAATAAAATGTGTTCTTCTGTGAGAAACCAATAGTTTGGAGTTAGAATAGTTTGGAGTCAGACTATAGAATAGTTTGGAGTTAGAATATATAGAATATAGAATATAGAATAATATATTATACTCCTGACTATACATGAGATGGTGCAAGGAACAAAGGAACTAACCGTGGAAAATAGAAAAACTGTAGAACAGGAAATAGCACTGTTACCACTGCTACCCAAGAAATTCCCTACAGATCTCACCCTTGCTCTAAGATCCCTGCTTCTCTATGTCATTAGCTACCTGTTTTAGGTCTGGGACAATGCACTGGATTGGCATGACCCAGATTATAGATATATAGCTTGGATGTAATAATCAAAACATACAAGTGCAATTATCCTTTTTTGTGGGACACACAATAAAGATCCTCCAAATATATCTTTAGAACCTAATTCCTGGAACAGATGAATATATTACCATACATGGCAAAAAGACTTTGCAGACATAATGAAGGTTAAATTTCTTGGGCTGGGAGAGTATATTGGATTATCTAGATGGGTCCAATCTAAATACATACATTTTTAAAAGCAGAGAAACTTTGCAGATTCTACTCAGAGATATGATATAATAAGGGCTTGATGTGTCATTGCTGACCCAGAAGGGAGAGGGGATCACTATCCATACAATACAGTGGGTTCTAGAAACTGGAAACTGCTCTTAGATTTTCACCATCAAGAAATGTAAATTTTGTTTTGCATTGAAGAATCTGAATTTTAGTAACAAACTGAGAAAAATATGTATATTTCCTCTAGACCCAAGAAGGGAACAGTCTGATATATCTTTATATTAGTCTGGGTGAGATCTGTACCACCTTTGACTGCAAAAAACCTAAAATAATAAATTCATGCTGTTTTAACGCACTAACCTTAAATTCATGCTGTTTTAACTCACTAACCTTATACGAATCTGCTATAGCATTAATAGAAAACCAACCCAACCAAGTAACTAATAAAAGTGCTCCCCTATTGCCCGAATTGTAATAACAGAAGGTTATGGTGTTGCTATATATCTGGTGTAAGTAAGAAAAACTGTGTGGTATCCATCCCTCCTTTAGATTGGTCAAAATTTGATTTTATGAATTTTTAATTTGTGAGTGAAATTGTCAAGTTCACCACCATCAGCATCAATTCTTAAAAAGAGAAAGTAGAAGAGAAGGATAGAGGAAATCATTCAAAGGTGAGAAAATAGAGAACACAAAATGGAAGAAAATGTAGATGCTACACTTCTCATTTCCACCACTGCTCATAGGGATAGGGCTTTTTTTTTTCCTTAAAGCTTTGTTGAATTATAACTCAAAAATATAACTGTATAATATTTAAAGTGTACATTGTGGTGGCTTGATTTGTATGTACCCATTGTGAAAGGATTCCCACCGTCTAGTTAATTAACCCATCCATCACCTCACTTTTGTGCATGTGTGTGAGAACATTTAAGTTTCATTCTCCACAAACTTCAGTTATATAATAGTGTTATCAACTGTATATTATGAGCCATAATATAGAGTTACCATATTTTATGTTAGATTTTCAGACCATATTCACCTTATATCATAAAGTCTATACCCTTCCACCAATCTAACCTTATTTCCTCCACCCTTCAGCTCCTCACAACCACTTTCTTACTCTCTGTTTCTATGACTTAAAAATAAATCTTTAGATTCCATATATGAATGATACCATGCAGTATTTGTCTTTCTTTGACTTACCTCACTGAGTATAATGTCCTAACATTCCATCCACATCATCACAAAAAGCAGGATTTCTTTCTTTCTCATGGCTGAATGATATTTCATGTGTATATACACAAGGTCTTCTTTATCTATTCATCTATAGATGGTCACTTAGATTGTTTTCATATCACGGATATGCAAATAATGCTAATGAACATGGAGTGCAGATATCTATTTAATACCCTTTTTTTCATTTCCTTTGGATATATTTTCAGAAGTGGAATTGCTGGATCATATGGTAGCTCTATGTTTGATTTTGTAAGGGACTTCCATGTAGTCTTCCTTAGTGGTTACCTCAATTTATATTCCCACCTAAAGTACACAAGTGTTTCCTTCTCTTCACAAGCTTGCCAACACTTTTTATCTCCTGTCTTTTTAATGAAAGCAATTTTTACAAGTGGAAAGTGATATTGCAGTTTTGGTTTGCATTTCCCTGACAAATAGTGATAGTTAACACATTTTTATGTGCCTGTTGACATTTATATGTATTCTTTGGTAAGGAAAATTCCTCCTCCCAATTTTTGAATTGTTTATTTTTTTGGTTTATGTATTGTATTAGTTCTTTATATTTTTTGAATATTGACCCTTTGTCAGACATACGATTTGCAAATATTTTCTCTTATTTTATAGGTTACCTTTTCATTTTGTTGATGATTTCCTTTGCAGTGTGGAGATTGTTAGCTTGATGTAGTCATACTTGTTTACATTTTCTTTTGCACCTTTTCTTTTGCTGCTCAACACAAAAAAATCATCATCAAATGTGATGTCAAAGAGCTTACCTTCTATATTTTCTCCCAGAAATTTTATGGTTTCAGGTCTTATGTTTAAGTCTTTAATCCATATCAAATTGATTTTTGTATATGGTATAAAATTGGGTCCAGTTTTATTCTTTTTTATATAGCTGTCCAATTTTTCCAACACCAGTTATTGAACAGAGTATCCTTTTCTCCATTGTATATTCTTGGCTCCAATGTTTTCTTTGCCATAAATTAATTGACCACATATGCATGATCACATACGGGTTCTGTTTCATCGATCTTTATGTTTTTATGCCAATACTATATTATATTGATTACTATAGCTTTGTAGTATAGTTTGAAATTATCAAGTGTGATGCCTTCATCTTTGGTCATCATTCTAAAGATTGCTCTGCCATTTCAGTCTTTTTTGGTCCCATTTCAAGATTGTTTGTTCTATTACTGTGAAAAGTGCTGTTAGAATTGTGATGGGGATTACATTTAATCTGGGTTGTTTCAAATATTTAGACATTTTAACAATATTAATACTTTGAATACAAGAACATGAAATACATTTCCATTTATGTATGTCTTCAATTTCTCTCATCAATGTATTATAGCTTTCAGTTTACAGATCTTGTACCATTTTATCTAAGGTACCTTAGGTAAATGTATCCCTAAGTATTTTACCTTTTTTACACAATCACAATTTTAAATTTCTGTTTTTGATAATTTATTTTAATGAATATAAATGCAACTGATATTTTTATACCATGCCTCTGATCTGTTTTAAAATACATATGGAAGAATTACTTTTATTGCAATGTGGGGAGGTCTATTTCATTCCTTTTTTGGAAGCTTTAAAAAAATTAATTCCAGTGTAGTTAACACACAGTGTTATATTATTTTTAGACGTACGATATAGTTATTAAACAGTTTTATACATCACCCAGTGCTTATCACAAGTACTCTCCTTAATCCTCATCACCTATTTTAACCATCCTCCTACCCACCTCCCCTTTGGTAACTAGCAGTTTGTTCTCTATAGTTAAGAGATAGTTGCTTTGTTTCTCTGTCTTTTCTTTTCCTTTGCTCTTTTGTTATGATTCTTAAACTCACATATTAGTGAGATTATATGTTATTTGTCTTTCTCTGGCTTCTTTCACTTAACATTATACTCTCAAGTTCCATCCTTGTCATTGCAGATCAAAGATTTCATTCTTTCTATGGCTGAAGAATATTCCATTGTGTGTGTGTGTGTGTGTGTGTGTGTGTGTGTGTGCATGCACGCGCGATACATCTTCTTTATCCACTTACCTACCGATTGGCACTTGGGCTGCTTCCACCATTTGGCTATTGGAAATAATGTTGCAATAAACAAAAGGGCGCATATATCCTTTCAAATTAGCATTTTTGTGTTCTTTGGGTAAATACCCAGTAGTGCCATTACTAGATCATAGGGTAGTTCTATTTTTAACTTTTTGAGGAACTTCCAGACTGTCCTCCACACTGGCTGCACAGTTTGCATTTTCATCAACAGTGCAAGTGGGTTCCTTTTTCTCCACATCCTCACCAATACTTGTTCTTTCTTGAGTTTTTGATTTTAGCCATTCTGACAGATGTGAGGTGATATCCGCTTGTACTTTTTGATTTGCCTTTCCCTAATGATAAGTGATGTTGAGTATCTTTTCATGTGTCTATCAACCATCTGGATGCCTCCTTTGGAGAAATGTTTATTCATGTCTTCTGCCCATTTTTAATTGAATTATTTGTTGTGTGTGTGTGTGTGTGTGTGTGTGTGTGTGCATGTGGAGTTATATACATTCTTGTATATTTTGGACACTAATCTTTTATTTGATATGTCACTTGCAAATATCTTCTCCAATTCAGCAGGTTGCCTTTCATTTTGTTAATTGTTTACTTCATTGTGCAAAAAGCCTTTTATTTTGATGAAGTGTCAATAGTTTCATCCATGCCTTTGTTTCCTTCATCTCAGGACACATATCTAGAAAAATGTTACACTCACCAACGTCAGAGATATTGCTACCTGTGCTCACTTCTAAGAATTTTATGGTTTCAGGTGTCACATTGTGGTCTTTAATCCATTTGGAATTTATTTTTGTATGTGATATAAGAACATGGTTCTGTTTCATTCTTTTGGATATAGTTTACCAGTTTTCCCAACACCATTTGTTGAAGAGACTATCTTTCTTCCTTTTGATATTCTTTTCTGCTTTGTCAAAGACTAATTGACCATGTAATTGTAGGTTTGTTTCTGGGTTTCCTATTCTCTTCTATTGATCTATGTGTCCATTTTCGTGACAGTCCCATCCTGTTTTGATCACCACAGCTTTGTAACATAACTTGAAGTCTGGAACTGTGATTCTTCCAGCTTTGCTTCTCTTTTTAAAGAATGCTCCGGCTATTCTTTTGTGGTTGTGTACAAATATTAGGATTGTTGTAGTCTGTGAAAAATGCTTTGGTATTTTGATAGGGATTGCATCGCTCTGTAGCTTGCTTTGGGTACTATACTATAGACATTTTAATGATATTTGTTCTTCCAATACATGAGCATGAATGTCTTTCTATTTCTTTTTGTCATCTTTAATTTCTTTCTTCAGTGTTTCATACTTTAGGTCATTCACCTCTTTGGTTAGAATTTATTCCTAGGTATCCTATTGTTTTTGGTACAATTGCAAATGGGATTTTTTCCCTAATTTCTCTCTCTGCTGCTTCAGTATCAGTCTATAGAAATGCAACAAATTTCTGTACCTTGATTTTGAATCCTGTGACTTTATTGAATTTATTCATTTATCACTTCTGGTGGTTTTTTGGGGAATCTTTTTGGTTTTCTATAGTATTATGTCATCTTCAAATAGTGAAAATTTTACTGAACGTTCTTGTTTCTGATATTATGTGGAAAGCTCTCAATTTTTCCCCACTGAGTATGATGTTGGCTGTGGGTTTTTCATATATGACATTTCTATGGTTGTTCCCGCTAAACCTACTTTGTTGAGGGGTGCCTGGCTGATTCAGTTGGTACAGGAGACTTTATCTTAGAGTCATAGGTTCGAGATCCACATTGGGTGTAGAGATTAAACATAAAACCTTAAAAAATGAAGTAAACCTACTTTTGAGGGATTTTATCCTGAATGAATGCTATATAAATGATCTTATGGTTTTTAATCTTTCTGATATTGATATTATGTATCATGTTGATTGATTTGTGAATATTGAAGGAACCACCCTTACACCCTGGGAATAAATCCTATTAGATCATGTGAATAATTATTTTAAATTTATAGTCATATTTGGTTTGCTACTATTTTGTTGAGGATTTTTGCATCTGTGTTCATCAGAGATAGTGGCCTGTAGTTCCCTTTCTCTCTTTCTCTTTCTTTCTCTCCCTCTCTCCCTCTCTCTCTCTCTCTCTTTTTCTTTTCCTGCATCTTTATCTGGTTTTGATACCAGGGTAATAGTAGTCTCATAGAACGAATTCAGAAGTTTTCCTTCTTCTCGTATTTCTTTGGAATAGTTTGAGAAAAATAGGTATTAACTCTTCTTTGTGTTTGATAGAAATCCCCTGTGATGCCCTCCATCCCTAGAATTTTGTTAGTTGGGAGTTTTTTGATTACTGATTCAACTCTTTGGTAATTCAAATTTTTTATTTCTTCCTGCTTCAATTTTGGTAGGTAAGAATTAATCCATTACTTCTATGTTGTCTAATTTGTTGGCATATAGTTTTTCATAATATTCTCTTAAAATTGTTTGTATTTCTGTGGTGTTAGTTGTTATTTCTCCTCTTTCATTTGCGATTTCATTTGAGTCCTTTCTCATTGTTTATTTACTTTTTTAAATGAGTCTGGCTAGAGTTTATCAATTCTTCAAAGAACTAGTTCCTGGTTTCATTGATCTGTTGTATTAGATTTTCTTTGTTTTGTTTATTTCTGCTCTAATTTTTGTTTTATCCTTCTACTGGTTTGGGATTCTGTTTGTTCTTTATCTAGTTCTTTTAGATGTAAGTTTAGGTGATTTATTTGGGATTTTGTCTTACCTCTTGAGGTAGACCTGTATTACTATAAACTTCCCTCTAGTTCCTTCTAGTTTCAAGCATCATCGTCAGAAAAGATGTATGGTATGACATCAATCTTCTTGAATTTGTTGAGGCTTCATTTGTGGCCTAGTATGTGATCTGTTCTGGAGAATGTTCCATGTGAACTTGAAAATAATATGTATTCTGCTGTTTTAATATGGGATGTTCTGAATATATCTCTTAAACCAGTCTGCTCCAGCGTATCATTTAAAGCCACTTTTCCTTGTTGATTTTCCATTTGGATAATTTGCCCATTGATTAAGTGGGGTGTTAAAGTCCTCTACTA
The DNA here is from genome assembly GCA_030068075.1 of Paguma larvata. NCBI lineage: Eukaryota > Metazoa > Chordata > Mammalia > Carnivora > Viverridae > Paguma > Paguma larvata. The sequence goes on along the minus strand of CM057833.1, from coordinate 58,757,365 downwards.
TTCTTGTATTACTATAGATTAGTTCCTTTATGTTTGTTATTAACTATTTTATGCATTTGATGACTCCCATGTTGGATGCGTAAATATTTATAATTGTTAAATTTAAATTTTCTTGTTGTATTGTCCCCTTTATTAGCATATAGTGTCCTTCTTTGTCTCTTCTTACATTCTTTGTCTTAAAGTCTATATTGCCCAATATAAATATTGCCACTCAGGCTTTTTCTGACATCCACTTACTTGATAAATGTTTCTCCATCCCCTCACTTTCAATCTGCAGGTGACTTTAGGTCTAAAATGAGTCACTTGTAGGGACCCTATAGATGTGTCTGGTGTTGTTATCCATTTTCGTCATGCTGTACCTTTTTATTGGAGTATTTAGTCCATTTACATTCAAAATAATTATTGATAGATATGGATTTATTGCCATTTCATTACATGTTTTTTGGTTGTTTTTATAGTTTTTTCTCTGATCCTTCTTTTTGTTTCATTGTTTGCTGGCTTTCTTTAATGGTATACTTGGGTTCCTCTCTCTTTATATTTTGCATTTGTATTAGTGATTTTTGATTTGTGGTTACCATTAGGTTTGTATATAGCATTTTCTGTATATAGCAGTCTATACCAAGTTGATGACCAGTTAAATTCAAGCCCACTCCTTACTCCTCTCCCTCCCACATTCTAAGCATATGGGGTCATAATTTACATTCTTTTATTCTATGAATCCCTTGACTGATTTTTTAAAGAAATATTTTTTACTTCTTTTGTGTTTCCCACTTTTCACCATCTCACTTATGGCCTCTCCCTTCCGCTCAAAGAGTCTCCCCAATATTTCTTCTAGGACTGATTTTGTGGTCATGAACTCCCTTAGTTTTGTCTGGAAAAGTCTTTACTTTCCGTATATCTTGAATTATTTCCTTGCTGGAGAGAGTATCCCTGGCTGCAGATTCCTTCCTTTTAGCACCTTGGAATATATCATGCCACTCCATTCTGGCCTTAAAAGTCTCTACTGAAAAATATCCTGACAGTCTCACGGCCCTGCCCTTGAACGTAACTGTTTTCCTCTCTCTTGATGCTTTTAAAATTCATTCATTATCACTACTCCCTGCCATTCCAATCTCCATGTATCTTGGTGTGAACCTCTCCTGGTTGACTCTGTTAGGGGATCTCTGTGCCTTCTGGATCTGGACATTTGTTTCTTTCCCCAGATTAAGGAAGTTTTCAGCCATTATTTATTTAAATAACTTTTTTGCCTTCTTTTCTCTCTTCTCTTCCCCTGGGATCCCTTTAATGTGAAAGCTTTTACATCTGATGGAGTCACTGAGTTCTCCAAGTCCACTTTCATCTTGCGTAATTCTTTGTCCCTCATTTTTCCAATTTGACTACCTTCTGGGGCATCTGTCTTCCAGGTCATAAATTAGTTCCTCTGCTTCTTCCAGAGGAAGCCATTTATTCCACCAAGTGTATTTTTATTTTCATTCATTATGTTCTTCATCTCTTATGGGTACCCCTCTATGTTTTCTGTTTCTTTCCCAAGGTCCCACTGATATCCTCCACTCCTCTCTCAAGTCCAGTGAGTATCTTTATGGTCATCATTTGAATTCTCTATCGGCCATGTTACTATCCTGCTCAGGTCTTCACTGTCAGTGTGGGTCTGTCCCATTCCTTCAGTTGTGACGTATCCATTTGTCTCCTCATATTGACCAATTATCAGCATCTGTTTCTATGTGATGAGAAAACCAGCTATGTCTCTTTCTCTTGAATGTAGTGCATGGGACACGCACTTTAGGTGGTGCTAGCCCTCTTCCACAGGGCAGGCATGGTCATTGTGGAGAATAGGACTGGCTGGGATCACTGTGTAAAGCACAGTGGGTAGAAGGTGCAGTTTTTACAAGGTGCCAGTGTCTTTTTTGGGAGTTGGGAAAGGCAGTGTCAGCAAGTTTCGCATAGGTCTTCTGGGGTAGGAGATCCACAGAACCAGACTGCAGCATGTCTGGCTGGAGTGGGTGGGGTGTGGTGTAAGCAAGTGAGGTAGTGAGTGCCCACCCAGCACTGATTCTATAGGTGGCTGTGTGTTTATGTTGTGATGAGAGACTGGGGAAGAAAATGATACCTGCAAGTTCCTTTGTTCCTGAAGAAGTCCCTTAGTAAACATTGGGATTAGTAACCAACTATCCCTCCCACAAGCCTCAGATACCTTTCAAACTGCTTCTTCTAAGCTATATCTCATTCATGAAGTTTATTCATTTTGAGAGAGACAGAGAGGGAAAGGAGGGGAGGGGAGAGAAAGAGAATCCCAAGCAGTCTCTTCACTGTCAGCACAGAGCCTGATGTGGGGCTCAAGCTCATGAAACTTAAAATCATGACTTGAGCCAAAATCGAGAATCCGACACTTAACCAACTGAGCCAACCAAGCGCCCATGCTGTTCTGTCTTTTAAGAGCAGGGGCTCAGCTTTCTGTTACCCTTTGGGCTCTTATTGATGAGATTGCTGATTTTTAAGGTTCTAGGCTTGAAATCTCGCTGATTGTAAGCATTCACAAAATTCACCCCCTCCAAGTTTCAAAGCCAAATGCTATGGGAATTTCATTTCCTTGTAGGCTCCCTGGTGCGCTAGTCTCTTTCTCACTCTTCTCCATTCCTACAGCCAGCCCTCTCCCTCCAGCTGTCAGAACTTTGGGGTTTTGGTTCACACTGAATCTTTGCCTTTCCTACCTTTTTTGTTGTGACCTGTTCTCTACATTTAGTTGTAGAATTTGTTTAGCCAGTCCTAGTGTCTTTTTCTAGTTGTTTGCTTTGATGCAAGTGTTATCTAGCTGTATCCATGGGACAAGGTGAGTTTAGGGACCTCCTACTTGGCTATCTTCCCTGAAATTCTTAAATACAACTGATTTTATGTGCTGTGACTTTAATGCATTCATTTATTAGTCCTAAAAGTTTTTTGGTAGAGTCTTTTGGGCATTTTTTTCTAAATAATACCATGTCATGTGAAAATAGGGACCATTGTACTTCTTCCTTTCCAATTTGGATGCTTTTTATTTTGTTTTCTTGCCTGATTGCTCTAGCTAATACTTCTAGTACTGTATTGAATAAAAATGGTGAGAGTGAACATCCTCATTTTTCAAAGGAAAAACTTTTAGCTTTCTACCATTGAATATGATGTTGTCTGTGGACTTGATGTATATGGCCTTATTATGTTGCAGTACAGTCTCTTTTTACATGGTGTGCTGAGACTTTTATTTCGAGCACAGATGTTGAGTTTTGTAAAATTCTTATTCTGCACATACTGAGATGACATATGATTTTTATCTTTCTCTTTGTTAACATGGCATGTGAAACTGACTTGTGAATATTGAACCATACCTGCATTCCTGGAATAAATCCAATTTAATCACAGTGTATGATTCTTTTAATGTATAGTTGAATTTGGTTTGGTAACATTTTGTCGAAGATATTGGCATCTATGTTCATCAGGGCTTCTGGCCTATAATTTTCTCAGAGGTCCATATCCATTTCTCAGAGGTTTCATATCACAGTAATGCTGGCCTCATAAAAAGAGTTTGGAAGTGTCTCCTCTTCCTAAAATTTTGGCAGTTTGAGAATAGTTCATAGTAATTATTCTTTAAATGTCTGTTCCCACATTTTGTTGTTGTTGAGAGGTTTTTAATCATTGATTCATTTGCCTTCCTAGAACTTAGACTGTTAATATCTTCTACTTCATGATACAGTCCTGGTGTACTGTATGTTTCTGGAAATTATCCATTTCCTCTAGTTCATTCGATTTATTGTAATTGTTCATAGTGTTCTCATGATTCTTCATATTTGTGTGCTATCAGTTGTAGCATCTCTGTTTTCATTTCTAATTTTGAGTCCTCTTTTTTTCTTAATACTTTCTAAAGCTTATATAATTTATCTTTAATAAAAATGGCTCTTAGTTTCATTGATCTTTTCTAGTGTCTTCTTAGTCTCTCTTTTATTTATTTCCACTTTCTGTTTTGCTATTTATTTCCTTCTACTTACTTTGGACTTAGTTTGTTATTCTTTTCTAATGCCTTGAGGTGTAAAGTTAAGTTTATTGGAGATTTTTTTTTTCCTTAGTGTAGGTATTATCATGGTAAACTCCCCTCTTAGAACTGCTTTTGCTATAACCCATAAGTTTGGTAAATTGGTTTTCTATCTTTATATTTATTTTTTTTTTAATTTTCATATTGGTTTCTCCTTTGACCTATGTTTCCCTCCACCCCCCACCCAGTGGCATGCACATTTATTTTCCAATTTTCTTCTTGTAATTGACTTCTACTCTCATACCATGTTCTTAGAAAAGATGTTTGATATGATTTCAATATTTACTAATTTTAAAATTTATTTAGATCTGTTTTGTGGCCTAATCTACAATGTATCCTGGAGAATTTCCCATGTGTGTTTGAGAAGAATGTATATTTTGCTTCTGTTAGATGGAATATTTTGTAAATATCTGGTGGAAACTTTGGGAGATAGGTCATGAAGGTAGAGCCTTTTTAAGAAAAGACAGGAGAGAGATTTTTTTTTTTTTATGGCACATGAAGATATACCAAGAAGGAAGCTGTCTACAAACCAGAAAAAAAAATTCTCGAGAAACCATATTGGCTAGTACCTGGACCTTGGCCTTCTCCACCTCTAGAACTATGACAAATAAATGTTTGTGGTTTATGTCTCCCAGTCTGTAGTGTTTCACTGTAGCAGCTAAACTGACTAAGACAAACAATTTAGAAAAAATTGACAAATCCTTTGCAAAACAATGAACAAAAATATCACTTAAAAGGTGACTTATAAAATGACTTACAAAATTTGAATACTAGTCATTAAAGGTATTGAATTTGTAACCTAGATTTTTAAATCATGTTTTAAGAAAATTCTAGATCCATGGGACTCAATTTGTATATTCCATAAATCTTACATAAATTATCAGGCAACAGAGAAAATAGATATTTAACCCATATGAGTACAGGAGACGTGCATTATCATGACACCCAAACCAAAAAAAGACATCACAAAAAAAATGTAAAATAAGTACTAATATACCTCATAAATTTCAATGTGCAAATTCATAACCAAATATTAACAAATACACACACGTATATATGTGTATATATATATATACACACACACACAGAGACATACACACCTATATAAATATATGCTATATATACAAGCAGATAAATACTACACCATGGCCATGACTAGGATTTATCTTTTTATTTATTTTTTTTAATTAGAGAGAAAGAGTGAACCAGCAGGGGAGAGGGATAGAGAGAGACAGAATCTTAAGCTGGCTCCATGCTGAGGATGGAGACCGATAAGGTGCTGATCCCAAGAACCTGAAATCATGACCCAAGCCAAAATCAAGAGTTGGACACTCAACTGATTGAACCATCCAGAAGCCCCTGGGATTTACCTTTATAATGCAGTTGACTTGATGTTTGGAAACCAGCCAATGTAATTTTACAGACTAGAAAGAAAGATTACATGAGAATTTCGGTAAATATATAAAAAGTTTTGAATTTGACAAAATTCAACACCTATAAAGATAAAAACTTTCATCTAACTAAAAATAGAAATTCCCTCAGCCTGATAAAGGATATCTATCAGAAATCTATGGTTACTATTTTACTTAGTGGTTAAAGACTGAAGACTTTTCCTCTAATATTAGGAACACAGAAATAATATGTTTTTATTGTATGTGATGCCCTTACTATTGCAGTAAGGCTAGGTTAAAAAATACGTATCAAAGAGGAAGAGGTAAAATTGTGTTATTTGTAGACTACAAGAATATGTACATAGAAAATCTATAAAATTATACTACTAAAACTAACAAATCTTGTAATATTACAGGATATAAGGTCAATATGAAAATCAATTATGCATATATTTATGCAATGAAAAGCTGGAAGAAAATAAAATGTTTATAATAGTGTACAAAAACATAAAATAATTAGAAATAATCATTTAATTGTGTAAAGGTACATTAAAAATCTTGCTGAGAGAGACCTTAAAAAATAATATGCCTCCAATATTTAAGCATTAATTCTAGTTCTTTTGATATTTTTATATTGGCAACTATGCTATGACTTCATTGTAATTGTAAAAAAACTATTTCTTTTAGTTTTGCATCCTATTTCAGAGATGTTAAAATGTAATAAAAAATGCACCTTAGAATCAATTTAGTATGGCAACAGCTAATGTTTATTTAGCATTTATAAATACCAGAAATTTTGAGCATTAGTTATATCACATTTTCTCACTTAATCTTAAGATACTCTGTTTATCTGATTTTACTTAATGAAATTGAGACCTATGTACATAATTGGTCATATAATTGGAAATAGCCAGCTTTGAACATAGGCAATCTAGCCAGGGCTAGAACTGTAAACCACCATGTTATATTTCCTCCTTCTAACATTCCAGATTTTGAAGAAGAAGAAATTCTTATTTCCACTATAATATCCCAAATTTATGGTCCCAGTTTTATAAAAGATATGGAAATTACTCAAATCTATATATATAATTACACAAGGGTCATAGTATTCTCAAGCCTGAAGAAACACTGAGCTGGTGGGTTATTTGCATACATTAAAACTTTCTATTCTTCCTGTTAGATATAGTTCTCCAAATCATAAAGAGATTGTTAGAAGGCTACACACATTTGTACTTAGACTTGGGTTATGTATCATATTGATTATATATTATAGCTATTCCTATTGAATTTATTTGTATGTAAATGGGAAATGAGTGCCAATAATAATAAACAGAAAACATTGACAGGCAAAAAATGAATCTTAAAAGCATATGATTCTTATTCAGAGAGCTTTTGCTGTTTATAATTTGAGCTGAGCAAACACATGTTATATTTTTAGTGCCTATTATAACCAAGTATTAGCATCATCCAGCAAATACTGTGAGAAAATTCCTACTTCCTACAGCTATAACTACAGATAGGAATGGGAACAATATATTTTGAGGAAGCTTTTCAGCACAGATTGCAACAGCAGGGGTATTTTTGCTCATTGTCATTTTATGTAACAGGATATGATAATAATATCATAAATTATAAGAAATGGAAAATTATTTGCATTTTACCATAAAAATTTAATCCAAAAGAAACAAGCTGTTCTTTAATACATAGAAGGCAATCTATTTATCATCAAAAGATATTTATCGAAATGAATTTCAATTAGTCTCACAAAATTGACAGTTTAAAAACTTGTAATTGAGAAAATAATCTTCTGATGTTATTTTAAAAAGTTAAGCAATTGGAAATCTCTGGCATGGACTCTAAAAGAAGGGTATTTGGCTCTGTTACACAAGAATGATTATCGGATATTACAAAAATGCACTTAGGTTACGATGTAAGTTAGATAAACTTTGAGATTTGTGGGATATGATCAATACAATGAAAAAAATTTAACCCCTCCTGAGAATGCTGCATAATTGTAGTTATTCCAATTAACGCACCATTAATGCTCACATATACTAGTAAAATCCAAAGCATTTGTCAGCAGAAAGTATCATCATTCAAAAAAAAGTTATGGGTTTAATCCTGGAAGCTGGTGTTTCTGTCATTAATAGTGACAGCTTCCTTACCACCTGATTGATTTTAGACTGAACTCAATTTCTTTCACACCCAGGAACTGTGGGTCTCTACTAATCTGCATTGCTGATTATCAGCCCCTTCAATTTTAGTAGGGCACTATTACTGCTTAACATTTATTACTCATTAAAAGAACTTCCTGCTAGATCTATGACACTTTTCATATTTAATAATTATTGTGCAAATGCCACTGACTAGAGATGAGGGTGAGAGACACTGAGCAAGAAGGAAGGGGAGAGAGAGAGAAAAACAAAAGAGAAGGAAGACAGAAGGATTGGAAGGAAAGAATGAGAAAAATATTACTTCAGGTGGAGGGAGATCTATTAATTCATCACAATAGAAAGATAAAAATTACTCTGTGTCCCACGTTAAGGAACGTTAAGTTTATCCGCAGATGTTTACTCAGTAATGATAACTTTCACCAATTTAACAGTTAATATGTGTCAGATCTTCAGCTATTCTGAATCAATTATTCTTTATGTTAAAGGATTCTGACTTTATCTTATGAGTAATGGAAAACTATTAAAAATGTAGAACAGTCATATGAGCTCAAATTTGTGATTTTAAGAAGATCACTTTGCAGTATCCACATTGGATAGTTGGAAAGCAATGGTAACCTGGAGAGACTAAGAAAATTGCTGTCACTAATAATTAAAATAGGGCTAACAGGAGTTTGGTTGTGCACTCAAAGAACAGAAAAGAGGCCAAATAACTGAAATGAAGATAGAGAGTGGAAAATATAAGAAATAATGTCACCAGGCCATCAAGAGAAATACAGACCATTATAAGGATCCTGGTCTTGATTCTGACATGAAATGTGATTGATGATTTTGTCTAGAGAAGTGTCATGGCCTGACATACATTTAAAGAGGATTATTCTTGGTGATATGTGGATAAAAGATAGTAAGCCCAGGAACAGAAAAGAAAAGCCAGTCAGGAGGCTATTGTCCTTGAACCTGTAAGAGGAACTCTTGCCCTGGGCGCTTTTCTCACCTTTTACTCAGTGAGAAATCCATGGAACAAAGAGGATGTCTTCAACTCCCACAACAGAGTCCATATTCCTCTTCCCATTTTCTAAGTATCTGGAACCTAGAAATCATCATCTATCATGACTATTTATTTGGCTTTCGAAGAGCAGAACATTCCACTTCCATACGCAAGGCTAGCCTCATGGGCATATAGTCTATGCAGTGGCACAGGGCTCCACCCTCAAAAGGGCCCTTCATTTGTTTTAATGTAGTGCTGTCAATGTTCTAAAATTCCTAAGAGTTGTATCATTGAATTTGTGCTTTGCAAGTGAAGTCCAAAGGGATCATTGAATTTCTGCATAAGGAGAAGAGAGACACACGAGCTGCATGTCAGTTATTTCTTGCCACGTTATTCATATGTAGAGTTCATGCTGCCCCATGAACACAGAATTCTAGTGGACCCACAATGCTCAGGAATTCAATAAGTTGCAAAGTGACAATAAGGAAAGTGTTATCTTTGTGACTGAATTAAGGTGGGGGCAAAGGTACTGATGGCCACACATGCCAGTCATATTCTTAGTTCAAATCAGAGCTTGCTTTGCTTACAGAAAGAATGAAATGACATTCTAAGAATCACAAACAACTAAAGAACTCTATCATATCCTTTTCGACTTTTGTTAATTTATGTATTAGCTGACCTCATGCCTGGAAAAATGGTAAGAAAGGGCAACCCATAGTTCCTTTTCTTTTCACTCTTTCCTTATATATCTATAAGCTAAAGATAGAGTGTGTTGGTAAAATGTGCACTTATCAAGACACACAAAAACAACAGCTAAATTAATATATATGGCATTTCTATTGTTTTGGTAAAAGCAAAACACATATGCATATACAAGACCAAATCACAACTGTTATATAACTGATTCTGCATACAATTTAAATGTTCTATTTGCATTTAAAACTGGCATTGCACAATATAAAGATGAACGGTAAAATGTATGCTAATACACATTAAATGTCCTTTCTTTAGAATGACCTTAAATATCAAATAAAAACCATCACAAAACAAAACAACAAGTAAACAACACCATCGCAAGTTAGGAAAGAGACACGAGAAGAAGGAAAAAAGTTTACATTTAGTAACTTTAATGGTGTTTTTTCTTTTTCCACTGCTTTTTGAACAAGGTGTTCTGTGTTTTGATTTTGCACTCGACTCGACAAATATTTAACCATTCTTTGGTATATGTAGCCCGAGTCAGAGGGGTGGCTAAGAAATGATTGCTTTCAGAGGTTGTGAATTAAACTCAAATGTTCAAGCTTGATTTTCTATGTGTTTCTATGGGAGCCCTCACATATAGAATATAGAAGGGTGAGAGTGGGCGAGAAGAGAAGGAAGCAGGCTAAAAACTGGCAGCTATGGGCCAAGGGCAAAAACTGGTGCTCCTCCTTTGCTATCATAATTTGTTTAACCATTTTTAGAATAATTTAAACTTTTGAATATTTAAATATATGGTAAGTGAGCTTCTATTGTACTCTTAACCTAAGCTCACAAATGTTCAAGACGGGATCAATTGCTGTAGTCTGCATGAGAGAAGATGGCAACATAAACTAGAAATAATGAGAAGAGCTTGCATGTATTTTAAAAGTAAAATAACAGCATTTGTTGTGGGAGTTGAATGTACAGTGTCTAAGAAAAGCAGGTGTCAACAAAGACTCCAGGGATGTTAGCCTGAGGTGCAGAGGCAGAGGTGTATGGATACACCAATTTGTTTACAGTCGTTGGGTTTTTTCCAATTGTTGGTGATTATGAATAAAACTACTATAAATATTCACTCACAGGATTTTTGTGTAAACAAAAGTTGTTATTTTTCCCAGGTAAACACCAAGGAGTAAGGTTGGTGGTTTATATTATAACTATACTTTGAATTGCCAAATTTTCAAAAGAGCCATACCATTTTACATTCCCACTAGCTAGTAGTAAGGGTTCTAGTTGTTCAACACTATTCCCAACGTTTGTTAATGTAGTCTTTTTATTTTTAAACTTTTTTTTTTATCATTCCCATAGGTGTGTGGTGGTATCATGTAATGATTTTAGTATGTTTTTCCTTAATGACTATTGAAATAGGTTATCTTTTTATGTGATTATTTATCCATCTATTTTATTTGGTGAAATATCTGTTTACATCTTTATCTTTTGTTATTTTATTTGGTTCTAAATATTGAGTTTTATCGGAGAGTTCTTTATATATTTAGAATACAAATTCATTGTCAGATGTGTGATTCTGAAACACCTCCCAATTTGTGGATTGTCTTTCCATTCCCCTAAAAGTGCCTATCACAGAACATTTACATTTTGAGTCCAATATATCAATTTATTTATAGTGTTTTGGGGTTCAAAGGTTAGAACTAAAGATAGTTTTGGGGGAACAGTAATGGAGATTTCTCTAAATGTATAATAGTAAAGTTACCTAGGAATATAAGAATGCAGAATGGTATATAGATTAGAATACTATTCCCTAAAATACTCCAAATTTTACATGTGACAAAGGTGAGAGATATCCAGCAGAGAAATAAAGATGGATCAGCCTGTGAAATAAGAATGTAGTAAGGGATTGAGATAGAAGCCAATTGATAAAATTGTTTTGGAAGAGAGAGAAAGATCAGCTGTATCAAATCTCACCAAAAGTCTAGTGAGGTGGTGGAGTCTAAGAGTCAAGATTAAAATACCAATGAGGTAACTAGTGGTGACTTTCAACAAAAGTAAGTTGTAGAAACAAAATTTTAATTGCAAACTCAAGACATCCATGAGAAGGTAAGCATAGTCCACACTTTTGGATTATTTTCCCTTATATTAATGAGCATAATGGGCAAGACAGAGATTGTAGGGGTGAGATTAAATGATTATCTTAAGTCGAGATGGAAGATATATCATGCTCTTAAGCTAATGCAATATTATGCTAGAAAGGGAGAAAGCTAATTATGCAGGAAAGAGAAAGGAAATTATTGAAGAATTTCTTCAAAAAAATGACAAGCATTAGGATCTGTATCTATAGAGGGTTTAATCTTAGAAATCAGAGGCTAGTTAATGAAATTGAGGAAAGACAACTAAGGTGGGCACGGATCTATAGATGGGATGGTAGATTTGTTTGTAGAAACACATGGACATGTTTTGAGTTTTTTTCCCCCGTAAAATAAGAAGCAAATTATCACTTTTTATCGTGACTTTTATGTGACCATTATTGCCATGTCCTTATGGATTTGGATGGGTAAACTCTTTCTGTTATATTCTTTCTCAAAATCTTCAACTGGTCGAGTGTTTTATTTTCAAATACATTGAAGTTTAGAAAGTGTCTATCATTTCTGTGCATGGTTTTGAGTTCTAAAACCTACCTGATGCTAGTTTAGGGATTACCTAGTCTTAAATGTGCTTATTTAAAAGTAAAATAACTTAATTTGCTTGGTCCCTCCTTACCCCTTTAGTAGCTTTATCACATGGAACTAATCAAATTTCCCCTCCCAGCTTCATATCACTGTTCCAGTTCTGACAACAAAATTGTCAGTTTCCATGAGTCATAAGCAATAGAAAATAACAGTGCCAATCTTTAATGCCATCACTCTGGACTAGTTTTGTCATTGTTCTGACATTGCAGTGTACAGAAATAAATCACTGCTAAGAGGATACATGTAAACCAAATCTGGAACTTGCAGATGGGATTAATTTTCTATTCCCTAGACCACACCCTTTCAGTTGTTTTGAAACGGTAGTGACTAATACAGAGGTACTTCTTTTGGGCTGGATATAATCAGATTAAGGAAACTTTTATAACAATTTGTCATAAACACAAAAGTATGACTGTGAGAACAAGATAATAGTCCTAAAGGACTTGAGATATTTGCCATGCAAATTATTTGATAACTCCTTGGAATATTATTGGTACATAAACATAAGTTCAATAAAGTGAGCTCATTAACAATGACGATAAATTATTAATAGAAAATGCCAAATTTTAACCGAAATTCCTTCTATCTGAGAACTTCCTTTTTTGTTTGTTTGTTTTGTTTCTGGTTTTTGTTTTTGTTTTTGCATTTATTCTATCAAAGACCATATTAGCAAAAGGAATTCTACTCAAGACACAGAAAACATGATTCAAAAAAAATTCCTGGTTGTTTGGGAATGTACTTCATTCTATTTCCCTATCTTAGAATTTCACAAGTCTGAAAAATGTATTAAAATTTCTGATAAGCTTGGACCACTTGGGAGGCTCAGATAGTTAAGTGTCCAGCTCAGGTCATGATCTCATGGTTTGGTCCATGAGTTCAAGCCCTACGTCAGGCTCTGTGCTGACAGCTCAGAACCTGGAGCCTGCTTCACATTCTGTGTCTATTTCTCTCTCTGCCCATTCCTCACTCCTGGTCTGTCTCTCTGTCGAAAAAAAAATTCTGATAAGCTATTTAGTAAAGAAATCCACTTGACTTTGTTAACTATTGTTAGAATTTCTTTCTTTTATTTTTCATATAATCTATATGTGTATCTGTCACAAAAAGATATGAGTACTTCCAGCACATAATGTAGAACCAAATATTTGAGATGAGTACTTTCTATTTTAGCAATATTTTTAGGAATATAAATAGTCAATAATGGAGGTAGAACAAGGAATTTGCATTTAGACCCAATACACAGAATCAAAGTTATCTAACTTAAAATACTGTTTAAATATATATTTAGAGAATAAGAAATATGAAAAAAACTGTGAGGAGGTTGTAACATTAGAAGAATCCTTAAAGATTAAATGAAATGAGACTTATAACTTAAAAAAAATTTAATATTTATTTATTCTTGAGAGACAGAGCATGAGCAGGGGAGGGGCAGAGAGAGAGGGAGACACAGAATCTGAAGAAGGCTCCAGGCTCCAAGTTATCAGCATAGAGTCTACATGGGTCTTGAGCCTACGAACTGTGAGAACATACCTGAGCCAAAGTCAGGCACTCAACTGACTGAGCCGCCCAGGTCCCCTGAGACATAAAACTTAAAAAAAAAATGGAGTTTTTGTTGATGAAAATAGAGCAAGTTGGATGCTCCAATCTAGAATTTGTCAAAGATAAAACATGAGGCAGGAGCTATGGGGACACAGAGAAAATGTTGGGTGTTTTCACAGTGCATGGTGTCATGTGGAATATTGGGAAAGGGAGAGTGGAAGAAGGCTCGTCTCCCACCTTAAACCGTCATAAAGTCTCCCTAGAAAATAGGAAATGTTTTCATGCATCCACACCCTCCTTTTTTCTTAACTCTTAAGGTCTTGATTCTTTGATATTGTGAGTAAATGCATTCATATTAGATTAGATTCTGACATATTTTCTGGGTCAAATTAATTATTTCCAGGACGTACACACATAAATATGCCATAAAATTCAAATTACAATAAAATTACAGTCTATAAGAGGTTCCTTATGAAATAGAGCTAACAGTAATCAAGGAATTTAGAATTCTGAAACTATAAGAGTGAAATGAGAACATCGATTGCTTGTCTGTGTTCAATGGGCAGTGGGCACTTAAAGAGATAGAAAAATGAAATAAGATAAAGCAGTAGAGACAACGAAGTTTACTTATTCAGAATGTTATCTGATAGTCCCAAAATCTCTACCATATGTCTTCCATTAAATATTAAGCATTATTCAATCTGGAATATAATTATAACCTAATTAACTAAAGACATCTAAAAAATAACTAAAGAATCTAAAATACAATCGAGAAATGGACACTGTCTTAAGGTTTTTGAAGATTCTTTCTGACTTAGGCTTTGAATTATATTCACATGGACACTGGATCTGGCATGCCCAAAAGAACAATATTAAGCGGAAAAAAAGAAATATTGACTATGTTATTAGAGGAGTAGTGTTCCAATCTATGTAAAAGTAATATAGAACAAGATAAAGGTTTTTTTTTTTCCGCACTAAAATTTGATTGTCGTAAGAAAGAACAATCTTATAAGTTTTAAGATCTAAGGATCAAATATACCTTTAAGATAAAATCCTTCTAATCAGAGATTTTTTTTTTCCCAAACTGGTTGAATAGATTTAATGTACATTTTGTGATTGATGGTTATTTTTTTTTTTTACTTCTTTGTATAGATAAAAGATAAATTGATAGGCACTACTGAAAACTGTAGTATCAGTAGAAAACCCAATTTTGTAATAGCGAGTTTTCTACAACAGAAGGTAGTGCCTTCAAACAGATGTTAGATCTCTCCTGGCAGTGAGAACTTCAAAGCTGAATAAAACTCACAAAGAGTGGAATGTGGCATCAGCAAAGTCATTCAACTGCTAGGCATACCGTATATTTACTCACAAAATAGAGATTATATATCAGGCAATACAGCACAAAACCTTGAAGGGCTTCATTATTGCTTTTGATTTTGCTGATTGCTTATTAACTGACTCTCTTCAGCCACCTGGTTGTTCTAAATGAAAAGAATCCACTTGTATTCTGATTATTGGCACAGTGATTGAAAGAGGGAATCATTCCAAGACTGTGTTTAGTATGCCCTTGACCATGTGAGAAGCAACCAATAAGGAGGATAGCTTGCTGAATAGAGCCCATTATACTTGATACATCTGCAAATAACTGCAAATTGAAAGATTGCAAACTAATACAATGACTACAAGGACATTCTAATGAAGCATTTCTTGTATTTAACTTCTCAAGGAGCACAAATATGGTGATCATGCTGTGAGTATTTGACACCTGTACCTCTCTTGGAATTATGCTTAAAATAATTTCAACTCTAATTACCAGAAAACAATATTACTTTTACTTTAGCTAGCATGCCTTACCTAAGGCATTTTTTAGTACCCTAGTGATTCTTACAAAATACATCCTTTTAATACTTAAATACATTTCAGACAAGTGCTTGGCTGTAAGGAATAGCCCTGAGTGATTTCTTATATATTTTTATTCTAGCAGTACTTTTGTGTCCCAAATATGTGCTTTTCTTGCCATTTTAGTTATATTCCTCGGTTGTTAACATTTTCTCATGTCCACACTTAACTTTCTTTCTGTGGAGAAATACAGTAAATTATTGCTAGAACACTGTCAAGACCATGTATCTTAACACCATTCTCAGGCTTTGCTTTCTACCAACACTTTTCACGTAGAGTGACAGAGGAGGAAGCGAGCATTGAGATAGCCAGTCGTATGGTAATTAATGGTATTGTCCACTTAGTCCATTTTTAATGGTCCTAACCTCCTCCCAGTGAAACAGGCACTCTATATGTAGGTCCTCAATTCTTTTTTCTAGGTCCCTGGTCCCTGGTAATTGTTAAAGGTTATTGGTCTCATTGTAGAAAATTATCTCAATGAATCATCTCAATTCTAATAGGTCAACTATGACTAGATACTCTTTCATTGCCTACAAATGCAGATTTAATGTTGCCAAAATGGCAGTCTTCCCAACAGAGTACCTCTGCCAGGAGAGGAACACATCACGTCAGTGACCATACTATCATTCTTATATAAGTTTTATATTTAAGCTATAGTCATCCTTCTTGTGAGAAATTAGCCTTAAAAATAAAATAAATTAATAAATAAAAAAGGAAACGTTTAAAAGAGGACAAATGTGTTTTAGATCCTTCTTATTTTGTGTGTCTCTACAGGGGCTTGCAACTTTTAAAAAATTTTCAGAGCTAATGCATAAGTTATAGTGTAAAATAAAATCTCCTTAAAAGAAGAATATAATGTACATTTTTACCAGAGAGCACCGTATTTAAAATACAGATAGCATTCTAAAGGTACAGTCATTTTATGGGCTTGGGAGTAAAAGGCTATAAGAGAATGTCAAACTGCAGGTCTCAAAGTGTCATTGAAGTGAAATATGATGGATTATTCCTGTCAGGATACTAGAATCTATATTCTTCTTTTAGTGAATGCATACTCTCAAAGTCCAGCAATCAAGCTTCCATAAGCTTCTTCAAGCGTTCAAAGGTGGACATAGTTCAACTGAGAGCAACAATTTTGCATCATCTGCCTTTCGATACAAGACATTTAACAGTATTCTTCTGTTAACTGTACAGCTGTGAAGGAGATGGCCTAGAAACTACATATTAGATAAATCTGTAAAGATTTCTTACACTGTTATAATTGATTTATTAGAGAAGGTTTGGTCATGCGACATCTTTGTTTTCCTCCCAAAGCTCTCATTTCTTACAGAGGATTACAATTGCATTGCTACGTAGCATATGTATGTTTGTTTTTTCAAAGTTAGTATAAAATAGATTGATTTTCCCCCCATTATTTTCAGTTATCACTTCCTAAACCTGCAGGAGAAGAAAAAGTGATTGCATATGACCGTTTATACAACATAATGGATTGAGGAGATGAGCGAAGGAATCAATGGCTTTTTAAAGTGGTTTTGATAAGGAAAAGAAAAGGTTATAAATACGTAAATTAAAACTTTTTAAAGTTTGTTTTTGAGAGAGAGGGAGAGAGGAAGTTAGTGAGTGAGTGGGGAGGGGCAGAGAGAGAGGATCCCAACCAGGCTTTGCACTGTCAGTGCTGAGCCCAATGCGAGGCTAAAACCCATAATCAGTGAGATCATGACTTGAGCCAAAATCAAGAGTTGGATGCTTAACCCACTGAGCAACCCAGGTGCCCCCATAAATTAAAACTTTTATAGGCAGGGAGTGAACATTTGATCTGTTTTATTATAGAAATTTGTCTCTGTTCTCTTTCTACCATTACCCACATTGTTCATTCATTCAGTCAGTCAGTCAGTAAGGCAGCAAATATTTAGTGATCACTACATGACAGGAAGTGAATAGAGCAGGCAGTGTTCTTGCCCTAAGAGACTTTATAATTGAGAAATCAAATTCGTTCCAGGAAGGAAGGCTTCTCACATACCCTGCACTCCCAGTAAGTGTTGCATCATCTCTCTCTCTTTACCTCTACAAAGCATTTGAAGATTCAGCACACTACAACCAAACAGTGTTTTTCAGTTTCTAATGTTTGAGACTTTGGTTTTTAATGCATATATTTCTATTGTGAAAGAAAATAAGGATAGAATCTCTCAGAGTACAAGGAAGAAACCTAGGATGAAACAATATAAGGGGGAAGAACACATGAGGGGGTTTGCAAATGGGGTCCTAGAAATCAGGGTCAAAGAGATTCTAGTATGTGATAATGACCCCAGAACCTCATCAGCTAAGAACTTAGGAGGAGCAGCCATTCATCTGTATCCAGCACTTTCCAGGTTTCCTGTAAGAATGCTGATAAGAACAGTTTTATAAATATTTTAAGTTGCTTACATGGCCCCATAAATTTAAACTTATATGGAACTCTGAGTTGTAACAGTCATTAATAACATCCCCATCATGTCCCATTTCAGTAGGGCATGGTGGGTAAGTTGTAGGGTTCAATATATGGCTCTGGCACTCACCATTTATGAGATATTTCGTGAGTTACTTAGCATCCCATTTCTTCACTTTCTTCAAGTGTAAATGGACTTAATAGTAATGGCATGCTAATAGGGCTATTGCCAAGGATAAATGGCTATAATATATAAATATTCATTTGTATATGAAATTTACAATGGCACCTATGGCATATAGATGTTAGTATTACATTCTCATCCCCAACTCTGTATCTAATGTATCATTGAGACTTGGAGTCCTGTATCTAATGCATCATTAGATCTCCTGTATCTAATGCATCATTGAGACTTGGAGTCCTTTTAACATTTCTAGCTCCAGGGCTGCTGAAAACCTATCAGTGGAATGAACCATCCAGTAAAGTTCAGGACATCCAGGACAAAGTTATGATCGACCATTCTCATAGGTCAATGGGAACTCTACTGTGGATCTGTGAAAACAGTGTCTCCTTAAAATCTTTTCAGGAAAATGTTCAAGCAAAGACATAGCCACATTGATATTTGCAATGTACAGTTGCAGGGTGGATCTGACATAGAATTCCTGCATTGTGTTTTATTATTTATGTAGATCTTAAGGAGGAAGATGTTATATGCTGATATGTTATGTATCAAGCACATGTCTCCGAATACTATAGAATAAAACTATTAATTGATGATGATAAATAGATGATACAGATACCATGTCAAATTACTTACATTTTAACTTCCGGTGTAATTATTTTCAGTTAAACTTAAAATAATAAAATTACAAGCCTTAAGTATATCTAATTTCTGTGGCCAGTGTTGTTTTTCCCATATATTGACTTCAGAAGGTATGCCTAGATGGATCTGCATGATTATATGGGTTCAGTGTTAGCAGAAGACTTGTGTCTAATATTTTGATAGCCATTTAAAGGTTTTATACTGAAAAAAAAATGTGTTCCTGCATTCAACATTTTAATCAGTCTCTTGAAATAAATCAAGAGATAAAATTTGTTATTTTAAAAAGCCCAGCTGGTTACTTATTGGGAAGTAATATATTATGAGAGCTGCAATAGTTGGAAATTATGATTTCTTCATTAGATTTATTTTATCTATAAAGATGAATTCTTTTCTTAAAAAAGAATCACATATCTAAAAATTTCATTTGAAATATCTCTTCCATCCATGAGAAAGTAGGATGGTTCAGAATTACCTCCCATAGTAAGCAATTGGACAAATGGACAAGATAGATGAAGAAAGTGTTTTCAAATATCAGAGAACAGGCAAAACAGGAATGTGATTCCTGAGAGAAAGGAAACTGAGGAGGAGATCTCTTCAATCTCCCTTGCTTTTGCCTAGATGCAATTTCTGGACTACAGTGAAGGGAAGAGAACCCAAACAAAACCTAGCAATTTTGATGATTTGAGGAGACATAGATCAGAGTTGGAAAAGATGGAGGCGGCTAAATTTTGCATGGCCAGAATGTACTGAAAGATCATGGAGAGACAGAGTAAGAGCTCCAGAAATCTCCGTAGGGCTTCTCTGGAGTCTTTGAATATCAATTTACAAACACACAGAGTAAAATGTGAAGAGGCCAGGAGAAAACAATTCCACAGGGCCTTGAATCATCCAAATTCCCAATGGCAGGAGAAACCGGTTTCTTCAGTGAAACCAAGAGTTATTTAGCAGAGATCACAGAAGAATTCCTTGAGATTCTTGGAATTTTGGGTTTATAGTTTCAAACGAACTTGGAAAGTTTTTAGTCAGTACTTTTTTTTTTTCAATTTCTCCTCTATCTTCCCAGGAATATAGATAGATAGATGGATGGATGGATAGATAGATAGATAGATAGATAGATATAATATAGATAGATATAGCTATAGATATTGTCCCTCAGTTCACTGAGAGTATGCTTTTTTATTCTTTTTCAGTCTTCTTTTTATGCTTTAAGTTTCATAATTTTATTTATATGTGAAAATTGATAGTTTTTATAATGAATGGGGTTGCATTTTATCAATATGTTTTCTGGATTAATTTTTATGATATGATTTTTCTTTTTTAGCCTGTTGATGTAATAGGTTATGTTAATTGATTTTCAAATATTGAACCAGACTTGTATCCTTGAAATACATTCCACATGATTGTGGAGTATAATTATTTTTAATATTATTGATTTGACTTGGAAATATTTGCCAAGTAATTTGGAATCTATGTTCATGAAAGTATTGATCTATAGTTTTTTGTAATGTCTGGTTCATATAGTAGGGTAATGCTAGCCTCAGAGACTGAGTTAGGCAGTATTCCCTCCCTTTTATCTTCTGAAAGAGAATGTAAAAAATTGGTATTATTTATTCCTTTGATGTTTGGTAGCATTCAGCAGTGAAACCATCTCGGTCTGGTACTTTTTGTTTTAAAGATTATTATTGTTGGGGTTTCTGGGTAGCTCAGTTGGTTAAGCATCTGATTTTAGCTCAGGTCATAATAACAGAGATGGTGAGTTCAGGCCCCATGTCAGGTTCTGTGCTGACAGCTCAGAGCCTGAAGCCTGCTTCGGATTATTTGTCTCTATCTCTTTCTGCCCCTTTCCTGCTGGCATTCAGTTCTTCTCTCTCTCAAAAATAAATGAACAACAGGGCACCTGGGTGGCTCAGTTGGTTAAGCATCTGACTTTGGCTCAAGTCATGATCTTACCATTTGTGAATTCAAGCCCTGCGTCAGGCTCTGGGCTGACAGCTCAGAGCCTGGAGACCTGATATGAGTTCTGTGGCTCCGTCTCTCTCTTCTCCTTCGTGGCTCATGCTCTTTATTTCTCAAAATGAATAAATGTTGAAAAAATGTTGAAAAAATATCAAAGACTAAATAAATGAACATTAAAAAAGATTAAAAAATAAAAAAAGATTAATTGTTGATTCAATTTCTTTAATAAATGTGGACTTATTCAGATCATCTCTTTCTTCTCATGTGGGTTTTGGCAGATTGTGACTTCCAAGAATCAGTCTATTTCTTCTAAGTTATCAAATCTGTGGGCATAGCATTGTTTTATTCGTCTTTAAAATTACAGGGGGATCTGATTAATGATTGGTTTCCTCTTTTTTTCTTCATTAGCCCAACGTGGCTGGTGGCTTTTTGAGTTTGTTGATCTTTTCAGAGGACTAGCATTTGAATGTACTGATCTTTCTATTGATTTCCCGTTTTTGGTTTCATTGCTCTAATTTTGAATTTTTAAAATTCATCCTCTGTTTACTTTGAATTTAAATTTTCACTTCCTTTATGCAATTAATGCTACCAATTTTCCTCTAACCAGTGCTTTTGCTCCTTCTCCCAAATTTTGATAACTTGTATTTTCATTTAGTTCAAAATATTTTCAATTTATCTTGAGTGTTGTTTGATCCATGTTTTATTTAGAACTGTGCTGTTTAATGTCCACGTATTTTGGAATTTTTCAGTTATCTCTCTTCTGTGAATTTCTAGTTTAATCCCATTGTGACCTGATAGCAAATATTATATGATTTCTATTCTTTTTTTTGATAAGGTATATTTTATGGCCCAGAATATGATCTCTCATAGTGAATATTTCCTGTGAGCTTGAGAAAAATATGTATTCAGGTGTTTTGGGATGAAACATTCCATAGATTTCAGGTATACCAAGTTGATCATGTCATTTCGTTAACTATGTCCTTCCTGATTTTCTGCCAGCTGAATCTATTTCTGAATGAAGACTGTCAAAGTCTACAATTACAATAGTATATTTATCTATTTCTCTTTGTAGTTTTATAAGTTTTAACTTTACATTGTGTAAAGCTCTGTTGTTAGTTGTATACATATTAAGAGTTTTTAAATAGAACTCTTTATCATTATGTAAAGCTCTTCTTATACTTGATAACTTTCCTTACTTTGAAATCTGCTCTAAAATTAATATAGCTAATCCTTCTTTATTTTGAGTAGTGTTAGCATGGTATGTTTTTCTAATCACTGACTTTTAATCTATACCTGTCTTTATATTTAAAGTTGATTTCTTGTAGGCAGTGTATAGTTAGGTCATATTTTGTGATCTATTCTGACCATCTGTCTTTTAGTTGGTGCATTTAGACCAGTGACATTCAAAATAATTATTGATATAGTTGGATTAATATCTGTCATGTTCATAACCATTTTCTATATGTAGTCTTTGTTTTTTGTTAATTTTGTCTTCTCTTTTATTGCCTTTTATAGTTGTAATTTTATATGATTCCATTTTAGCATGTCAATTATACTTTTTAAAACATTTTTAGTGATTGCCCTAGACTTTGCAATATACATTTACAACAATCCTCGTCCACTTTCAAATAATACGTACTATCTCATGGATAGTGTAATATTCTAACGTAACAAAAGAACAAAATATCTCACATCTCTTATATCATTGCTGCCATTTATTTCCTTTATATGTAAACATATATAAGTGTGTATATACATGTGTGTATATATAATACATGTATATAAGTATACATAATCAAATATACTATTGCTACTGTTACTATTTTGAACACCTGTTATCTGTTAGAACAATTGAGAATAAAATTTTTTTTTGTTTTACCTTCACTTATTCCTTCTTCAATATGCTTTCCTTTCTGTAAGTCTGAGTTTTTGACTTGTATCCATTCTCTGTAAAGAATTTCTTTTAACATTTATTGCAAGGCAAGTCTACTGGATCCAGTGCCTTCAAATTGTTTGTCTGAAAATTTGTTATTTCTCCTGGACTTTTGGAGGATAATTTTGAAGAACATACAGTATTAGCTTCATGGGTTCCTCTCTCAAAATGTCAAATATTCCATTCCACTCTCTTCTTGCTTGCATGGTTTTTGAGGAGAAGTAGAATATAATGTTATCTTTGTTTCTCTATATGTAGAATCATTGGTGTTTTTTTTTTTTTTTTGCTTTCTTTCAGCATTTTTCTTATCTATGATTTCTATAAGTTGAAGATAATATGGCAAACTAGTTTTTTGTGGGGAGGGCATTTATCCTGCATGGTATTCTCTGAGCTACCTGGATCTTTGGTGCCTGACCAAAATTAATTAATTAATTTGTGGAAATTCTCTGTCATTATTATCTGAAATATATCTTCGGTCCCTTTATGCATCTTGTATTCTCATTATGCCTACATTATAATTTTTGTTCCATAGACCTTGACTATTCCGTTTTGTTTTAGTCTTTGTTCTATTTGATTTTTAATTTTGGAGGACTCTATTAATGTACCCTGTAGCTCCAACATTCCACATCCATTTCCTATCTACTAATAAGCCCTTGAAATGCATTCTTCATTTCTATTACTGTTTTATAACCTTAGCATTTATTTTTGGTTCTTAGGATTTACATCTTTCTGTTTATACTGCCCATTTGTTCTTTCATGCTGTCTACTTTATTCAGTAGAGCTCTTACCTACTAATCATATACTTTTCAAAAATTTCTCGTCTGATAATTTCCACATCCCTGCCATGTCTGGGCTGATGCTTGCTATGTTGTTTAAAATTCTTACTTTTTGTATTTGCTTTGTTTGTTTGTTGTTGTTGTTTGCCTTGTAACTTTTCTTGATAGCTGTGTATGATATACCAGGTAAAAGCAACTGCTGTCTGTGGTCTTTTAGTAATGTGGCGAGGAGTGAGGAAGGTAAATTATCCTACAGTCCTGTGATTAGGTCTCAATCTTTTTGTGAGCCTATGCCTTCTCTCTCTCTTTTTTTCTTCCTTGTCACTCAGATGGAACAGCGTGGTTATAGAACAGATTGGAGTTGGGTATTTCCTTCCCCCAGGTCAGTTATGCTCTGATAATACTCCAGCGGATCGGGTCTGGTAAACTAGTTTTCCCAGATGGCCGGTCCTGTTCAGAAGAACAGAAACTCTCATGTATTTCAAAATGTTTTTTTTTTTTTTTCCTTTCTTCCTGACAGAAGCCCAAGGGAATTTTTCTCTGATATATGCTATGGTGGAACCTGGATAAGTACCTAGAGGTAAATCTTAACAATATTTTGTAGACCTCTTATGACTGGTTCCCCCTGAAGTTTTTTAACTCTCACAGTTGTCCATACTGAGCCTCCAGCAATTTTTCTATTACACTTCAGGTTTTCCTACCCCCCACTGGTTCCTAGCACTTTCTGCTCATGAGTCTTTGTTCTGATAAGCCTCGATGATGTGTATTTACCTCTCTCTCCAATGTTGGCAGCAGTGTTTTTGGCCTTGTGTCTTTCCCTCTCTTATGGATCAAAGAAAAGTTGATTTTTCATTCTGTCCAACTTTTCTTTTTACTTGTTTAGACTGAATGACTTTCAAGGTCCTTACGACTGTAGGATGCATTTTTAAATCTCTTCCCCCTCCATCCGTTTATCTTTTTCTCTCTCTGCCTCCTCTCTTCTCCTCTCATGTACACACAAATGCTTTTCTCAGAAGGACTTTTACAAGTGTTTAGCTTGCAAATATAATATCTAAGGAATAAAGTTACACAGCATCAAATGTTTTGAGAGTCTATCATCTTTTAAATAAAGTATGTGTGTGAATTTTACTATTTGGGGGACAGAAGGACCCTGGTTTTGGTTCAGTTTCTATACTATATTTGAGTAAGCAACAGAACCAAAGAGCGATGTAAGTCTCGATCCAGAAGACTGACCAGTCTTTGGACTTTGAGTAACAAATATCTAGACTACAATAAAGTGTGGCTTATGGACCAGCAGCATTAATATCACTTGGTTGTAGAACAAATAACGATGCTTCAAAGATACCTATGTGTAATCCTGAGAGACTGTGAATAAGTTATATGACATGGCAAAAAAGTTTTTTTTTTTAGATGTAATTAAGATTCTGTATTATTCTGGTGGACCCAATAAAATTAGAAGGATTTTTACAAGAGGAAGGCAAGATTATCTAAGAATTGGGATGTGACTATGGAAGCAAAGGTAGTTTGATGTGAGGCCATGAGGAAAGGAATGCAAACAGAAGCTGGAAAGGGCAACTTAACAGATTTACCCTCAAACCCTCTGGAAGGAACACAAACCTCTGCAAACATTACTGAGACTGGTTTTGGATTTCTGATCTCTAGAACTGAAATAAAAGATTGTTTTAATCCACTACTTTTTTTAGTTTTTCAATGTTTATTTATTTTTGAGAGAGAGGCAGAGTGCAAGTAAGGAAGGGGCACCGAGAGAGAAGGAGACACAGAACCTGAAGCAGGCTCCAGGCTCTGAGCTGTCAGCACAGAGCCTAATGCGGGGCTCGAACCCACGAACCGTGAGATCATGACCTGTGTCAAAGTCAGTCATTTAAGCCACTGAGTCACCCAGGCACGCCTTAATCCACTATTTTTGTCAGAATGAGCTACAGCAGCAATAGGAAACTAATATGCTCACCTTGGAATTGATTAAATATTGCTGGGTCTCAAACCTCACTCCAAACTTACTAAATAAGAATCTGCATTTTAACTAGCTATCTAGCTCATTTATATGCACATTAAAGTTTGAAAAGCACTGCTCAGCATTATAATCTTTTTAAAATTTAGATTAAATTATTCATTTATTCAACCAAAAGACTTATTTAACCATATTGACTAGTCTCTTGCCAGTTTATTAGAACTTTGGCCAAGACGCAGTAAAGCTTTTGAAAATCAGTTGAAAAATTGTTCCCAATGTTTCTTCTGTTTGTAGATTCAAAGTACTTATTTTGATTTCCTTACTTTCTTGGATATTTGGGAAATTTTAACTGAATTAAGTAACAGGAAACTACAAAATAGGATCGAATAGGAAAAAAGAAAAAAACACCTGTTAAACATTCAGAGGTTTTCATCTGCATAACCAGATACCTAAGTGACTCCCAAAACTTTCCTCATGTCTTTTTCTTAAACATTGCTCAGTTTTTCAACCCCTCATCCTTAGGTAAGCCCTGGTTTGCTTTACTGTGACTTTGGTTAGTTTCTGTGACCATAGACTTAGTTTCCATATTTTAGAATTTTATGTGTACGCAATCACACAACATGTACTTGATAAAATTAGTTTCCTTTACTCAGAATAATTAGAGATTCATCCATGTCGTTGCTTATATCAATTTTACTTCCAGATAACATTCCATTATATATATGTGTGTGTATGTATGTATATATATATATATATATATATATATATATATATATATATATCCCAACATTCCAACATATACATACATACATATATATACACACACATACATACACATATATATATATATATATATATATTGCACAATTTATCCATTCAGCTTTTGAGGGATACTTAAGTTGTTTCCATATTTGTGCTATTGCAAATAAACTTGTGATGAATATTTACAAGTCTTTGTATGAATATATGCTTCCAATTCCCTTGTGTAAATACTTAGGAGCAGAATGTCTAGGTCATATGTTAATTATATGTTTAATTTTTAAAGAAAATAAGCAAGGACTTACAAAGTTTTAGAGCATTTTACATTCCCACAGTTCTTTCACACTCGTACCAACATTATGTATTGTTAGTTTTTAAAATTTTATTTATTTAAATTTAAAATATATTAATAAATATGCAGTTGTATCTCATTGTAGTTACAGTTTGCATTTCCCTAGTGGCTACTGATATTTGGCATCTTTTCATACATTTAATTGCCATCTACATACCTTCTTTGGTGAATTGTCGAAGTATTTTGTCTGTTTTAAAATTGCGATGTTTTCTATAATTCTTGAATAATCTTCATATATTCTAAATAGAAATCCTTTATCAAATTACATGATTTCCAGTATTTTACCAGATTTGTGGCCTGTCTTTTCATTTTTAAAACAATATCTTTTGTAGAACATGAAATTTTAGTGAAACCCAATTTATTATCTTATTACTGTCTTATCAAAGAGATTTTGTGTTGTTGTTTAACTCAGGTTTAAAGAATTTGTCTATTTTTTTTTTCCTCCAGAAGTTTTATACTTTTAGGTTTTACATTTAGGCCTCTGATGTATATATTTATTTAATATTGGTGTATAGTACAAAGCATATTGATTAAACATTTTATTGGATATTTAGTTTTCTAGCACTATCTATTGAAAAGATTATTTTTCCTCCACTGAGTTGTCTTAGTACCTATATTAATATTCTCCAGAGAAAATGAACCAATAGGATAAATATACAAAAGCTCACACATATGGGACTGGAGCTCACACATATGGGACTGGAAAGTTCAAAATCTTTAAGATAGGCCTGTAGGCTGGAGGCCCAGGAGAACTGGGGGAGGCTGATTTATTCTGGTCAGGCGTCTAATTACATGAGACCCGGCCACGTTATGGACAACCTGTTTTACTTAAAGTCCACGGATTTTTTTATCTCATCCAAAAACTCCTTTGTATAAACATTCAGAATAACATTTAACCAATTATCTTGGCACTCGCTGTTCCAGCCATGTCGATATATAAAATTAACCATCATAACCCCTTTGTAAAAATCAAATTACCTTGTATACGTGGATCTCTTTCTAGACTCTCAATTCTATTCCATTTGTCTACTTGTCTAATCTATTCCATGACTGCATGATGGCTTAACTTTATAGTAAATCTTGAAATCCAAGTTTGTTTCTCTTCCGAGTTGTTTTGGCTATATTAGGTTCCATTTATTTCCATATTAATTTTAGATTCAACTGGACAATTTTTATAATATGAAGTTATAGATTAATTTGGATAAAATTGATATTTTAGCAAGATTGTCATATCAGTTTTATCCCAAATTCATTTTGATAATATAAATGGTATTTTATTCAAATTCCAAATTTCTCATTGTTGGTTGCTAATATACAAAAATACAACTGATCAGTTTATATCTTGAATTCTGAAACCTTGATAAATTCAGAAATTAGATTTTTCCAGAGATTTTCTGTGATTTTCAGAGATCTTCCAATATTTATTTCTAATTGAATTTCATTTTTCTCACATAACACACGTTGCATGTTTTACATCCTTTTAAATTTATAGAACCTTGCTTTATGTCCAAGAAAATGGTCAATCTTAGTAAATGTTTTATGTGTATCTAAAATCATGTGTTGTGTTTAAAACAAAACAAACTTCTGTTGGATAGAATGGTCCATAATATCAGATTAATTTGATCAATAGTGTCATTCAAGTCTTTTATACCCTTGCTGATTTTTTCCTACTTGTTCCATCAACATTGAGACTTTTTTTAAATTTATGACGAAAGTGAAGGATTTATTTATTTCTTCTTACTATTCTCATTTTCACTTCATGTATTTTAATACTACACACACACACTGAAGCTTTATTCATTATTTTCCCACTGCTTCATTTTGGAATTTTTTTTTCCTCTTTAAATTTCTCTTTCTAGGTCTTCACAAATCTCTAATTTTGCATTGTTTAATATGCTATTATTCCCATCCAGTGTAGTTTCATTTCAGATATTGCAGTTCTTATCTATAGAAGTTAGAATTTAACCATATTTTGTATCCTTCAATAACTCTTCCTACTATGCTCAGTCTTTGCTCTATCTTCTTGAATTTACTGAATACATAATTCTTTTAATTTCTTTGCCTATTAACTTTCTCGTTCATGTATTTCTAGGTCACTTAATTGTTTTTCTCTTCACTATGAATCTACTTTTCATCTTTTTTCCTAGAGGGATACTTTTTATTGGATATCAGGCATTATAAATTTAACATTGGTTGCTGGTGGACATTTGTGTGTTCCTGTAAATATTCTTTTTAAAATTTTATTTCCAGTTACTAGCATACAGTTTATAGGATCTTAAGGTGTACAGTTTAGAGATTCAACCAATCCATACACCATCCAAAGGCTCAACACAACGAGGACACTTTTTATCCCCATCTCCTTTTTCACCTACCCCCCCAGCCCCCGCTCTGATGCACATCAGTTTGTTCACTAAGAATTTATTTCTTGTTTTCTCTCTTTTTTCCCCTTGTTTTTGTTTCTTAAATTCCACATATGAGTGAAATCATATGGTATTTGTCTTTCTTTGACTTATTTTGCTTAGCATTATACTCTGTACCTCATCCAAGTTGCAGTAAATGGCAAGATTTCATTCTTCTATATGGATGAATAATATTCCATTGTACATATATATAAATATGCCACATCTTCTTCACTCATCTTTTGATGTACACTTGGGCTGTTTCTATAATTTGGCTGTTGTAGATAATGCTGCTATAAACATAAGGGTTCATGTATCCCTTAGAATCAGTATTTTTGTTTCCTTTCGGTAAATACCTAGTAGGGCAATTACTTGATGATAGGGGTATTTCTAATTTTAACTTTTTGAGAAATTTCCATACTGTTTTCCAGGGTGACTACACCAGTTTCCATCCCCACCAACACTGAAAGAGGGTTTCTTTTTCTCCACGTCCTCACCAACACTTGCTCTTTCTTATTTTTTTTTTAAAGTCATTCTGATAGGTATGCCATGATATCTCATTGTACTTCTGATATGCATTTCCCTGTTGATAAGAGATGTTGAGCATCTTTTTATGTGTCTATTGGCCATCTGGATGCCTTCACTGAGGAAATGTCTGTTCATGTCTTCTCTCCATTTTTTAATTGGATTTTTTAAAAAATTGGATTGTTATAGTGTTTATTGGATATGTAATTTGCAAATGTCTTCTTCAATTCAGTAGGTTGCTTTATAGTATTGTTGATTGTTTCCTTCACTGTGCAGGTACTTTTAATTTGATGTTGTCCAATAGTATGTTTTTGCTTTTGTTCCCTTGCTTCAGAAGACGTATCCAGAATAATGCTGGTATAACTAATATCAGAGACAATGCTGCCTATGTGTTCTCTTCTAAGAGTTTTACGGTTTTAGGTCTTATACTTTTTAGGTCTTTAATCTTTTTAGTTTATTTTTGTATATAGGAAAGTTGTCCAGTTTCATTCATTTGCATATAGCTAACTAGTTTTCCCAACATTATTTATTGAAGAGACTGTCTTTTTCCTATTGGATATCCTTTTTCTGCCTTGTCAAATTTTAATCGACTATATAATTGTGGGTTCATTTCTAGGTTCCCCACCACCAAGATCAGCATTCAAATTCTTTATCTTGCTTGGTTGAGAAACCTACCCATGATTATGGATTATTTTTTTCTCTCTGAATTTTTTAAATTTAAATCTAAGTTAGTTAACATACAGTGTAATAATGATTTCTTGAGTAGAATTTAGTGATTTGTCATTTACATACAATACCCGGCGCTCATCCCAACTAGTGCTCTCCTTAACGTCCTTCACCCTCAGTTTTACTGATCTATGTGTCTATTTTTGTGCCAGCACCATACTATTAGATCATTACTGCTTTGCAATTTGTGCAATTGCACATTCCTGTGTGAGCTCTAAGAATATATCTTGAAGTCTGGATATACAATTCCTCCAATTTGCTTTTCAAGATTGCTTTAGCCATTCAGGGTATTTTTTGGTTGTGTACAAGTTTTAAGATTTTTCTAGTTCTGTGAAAAAAAAATGTTGCTGATATTTTGATAGGGATTGCATTAAATCTGTAGATTGCTTTGAGTACTATAGACTTTTTTACAGTATTTATTCTTCCAATCCTTGAGAACAGAATGTCTTTCTATTTCTTTGTGTCATCCTCAATTTGTTTCATTAGTGGCTTTTTTTAATGTTTTATTTATTTTTTGAGAGAGAGAGCAAGCTGGGGAGGGGCAGAGAGAGGGGGAGACAGAATCTGGAGCAGACTCCAGGCTCTGAGCTGTCAGCACAGAGCCCAACATGGGGCTCATACTCATGACTGAGAGGTCATGATCTGAGCTGAAGTCAGACACTTAACTGACTGAGCCTCCCAGGTGCCCGTTTCATTAGTGTTTTATAGTTTTTGGGTTTTATGTATTGCGCCTATTTGGTTAGGTTTATTCCTAGGTATCTCATTATTTTTAGTGTAATCATAAATGAGATCGTTTTCTTTATTTCTGTTTCTTCTGCTTTACTATTAGTGTATAGAAATGCAATGGACTTTTTTGTACATTGATTTTGTAGTCTGTGACTTTACTGAATTCATTGATCATCACTAGTAGTTTTTTGATGGACTCTTTCAGGTTTTTTATATACAGAATCATATCATTTAAATGGTGAAAATTTTACTTCTTCCTTATCAAATTGTATCTAATTTATTTTTTGTTGTCTTATTACTGTGGCTAGGATATGCCTATTAATATATTTGAGTATTTTTCTGGGGTATAGTTTATTAAAAACAGTTTGATATTTTTAGTTCTTGCTTACGTTTTATCAGAAGAGTCTGGAGTAACTTTTAATGTATGACTACTTTTTTTTTTCCCACTACTGAGGCAAAACACTGCTAAGAACTTTACCCAGTGTTCCATGAGTTAAGCGATTTTTCAGTTTGGCTGTTGAGATCAGACTGGACCTGTGTGAGCTCTAAGAACTATCTGCAATTTTTTCCCCAAAAGTCATAGTTCCTTTCATGAATATACTTATTCATCCCTTTGGATATTTACCCATTTCCTTTCTCTCTCTCTCTCTCAGAAAAACAATCTGATTAAAAATTGGGCAGAAGATCTGACTAGACATTTTTCCAAAGAAGACATACACACATGAAAGGATGCTCAACGTCACCAATCATCAGGGAAGTGAAAATCAAACCACGATGAGATATCGCATTACAACAATTAGAATGGCTGAAATCAAAATGACAGGAAATAATGAGTTTTGGCCAGGATATGAAGAAAAAGGAACCCTTGTAAATCACAGGTGGGAATCTAAAATGGTACAGCCACTACGGAAAACAGTATGGAGGTTCCTAAAAAATTAAAAATATATTATTCAATAATTCATTCCTGGGTATTTACCCAAAGAAAACCAAAACACTATTTTGAAAAGATATATGCATCCCTATGTTTCTTGCAGCATTATTTACAACAGCCAAGATGTGGAATCAGCCTAAGGGCCCATGAATACATACATGAACAAGGAAGATGTGTATATATGTAATGGAATATTACTCAGCCATAATAAAGGATGAGATTGTGTCATTTGAGGCAACATGGATGCACCTAGAAGGTATTATGCTAAGTGCTATAAGATTCCATATAGCTCTGTTTGTAAGTGTAATCTGAAAAGAACAAGTAAAAACAGAATCAGGCCTCTTATATAAATATAGAGAACTTGTGCTTGACAGAATGGGGAGGGGGGCTAGGGAGTTGGGCAAAACTGGTGAAGGGAAAAGAGAGATAGACACTTCCAGTTATGGAATGAATAAGTCATAGGAGTAAAAAGCATAGCATGAGAATACAGTCAATGATTTTGTAATAGTGATGTAACGAGATAGATGATAGCATAACGTATAATATTTCAAATCACAAAGTATACACCTGAAACTAATGTAACGTTGTGTGTCAACTATACACAAATTAAAAAATAAGATACTAAAAAAAATAGCAAACCTGTCAGGGCCTTGGTAAAAAATAAACCTCTTTGGCAAATTTGTTGTGCTTGTTATATATTCCCATGAGCGATAGCTGACCATTCAGTTATTACCTCTTCTTGTGATTACTTGAATATTACAAATATTAATGTTAGCCATTATAATAGGTATATGGTGATAGCGTCTTGTGATTTTACTTAGAATTTCCTTAATGACTAATGATTTCGAACACCTTACTATTGCTTAGTAGCCCTTTATACAACCTCTTTGTGAATTGTTTGCCTAAATTTCCTGTCCTTTTTTTTATTTTACAATGTTATATTTTTTGAGATAACCAAAATTATCTATTTTGCTATTTTGCTATTTTGTTAATTTGCTATTAACTTTTTTACCTACATAAAGTAAGATTTAATTTTGTGTGTGTGTACAATTTAGGAATTCTATCAAATGTGCATAGCCATTTAACCATGACCGCAATGAAGATATAATACAGTTCTACTGTATTGGTTTGCTGAGGCGACTGTAACAAAAGTACCACAAACTGGATGGCTCGCACAACAGAAACTTACCATCTCATAGTTCTTGAAGCTAGAAGTCTAAAGACAAGGTGTAGGCAAGGTTGGTTCCTTTGGGGCTGTGTGATCAGAATCTGTTCCATGCCTCTCTCCTGGTTTTGCATGTTGTTATCTTCTCCCTGTGGCTCTTCGTATTGTCTTCTCTCCATGCCTATGTCCAAATTTCAGTTTTTGTCAGGATGCCAGTCATATTGGATTAGGGTCTACCCTTGTGACCTTCTTTTAACTTGATTTTCCCCTGTAAACTCCCTATCTCTGAATTGGGCACTGAGAATTAGGACCTTGACATAAGAAGATTACCTGGAACACAGTTTAATCCACTAAGACCAAACGTTCCCTTCTGCTGCCACTATGTTATGTACACTTTTTGCAGCCACTGATCTTTTCTTTCCCAATAGTTCTGTCTTTTCCAGAAAGATAGTGTCTTTTAATGACATTTTTGTCATTTAAATGGAATTATATAGTGTGTAATCATTTAAGTCACTTTATTATGTGGTGGACATTCCCTCATGTATCAGTCTTTTGTCCTTCGTTTGTTGCTAAGTAGTATTCTACTGCAGAGATACACCACCATTTGTTTAGCCATTCACCAGCTGAAGATTAGTTGGTTTCGTGTAGGGCTTTTAAATAATGATTAATTAAGTCATTAAGTTATTAGTGAAGTTTGATACTAGATATCTTTATAACAATATAACCCTTTGTATTTTCTCAATGAGGTTGTTATTTCATATGTTAAAACACCTTAGAAAAACACCAGTGATATGGAAACTAAATCTTCAACACTGACTTACACTACTTTTGTGATTATTATTCTATGCCTTTGCCTCTTACAGTTAAATGTAACCACTACTTATGATGATCATTCCCTGGAGTAACCAGATATACAAGCATTCTGAAACTATCCCACCGTTTCCTTCACAAGGTATCTGACTTACATCCTAGAATACAGCATGTGTCAAATGGCATAAAGGTATGATCACTGCAAAACATAGGTCATCAATTTTCTACACTGCGATGACAGTATCCTCACTTCCAAATACATCCTACCTCTTACACTTAGCCAATTTCACATTTTAGTTTCGGCAGAATTTCACTTCTATATACTACACATTGTATCAGTTAACAATGCACTTTGGCTACATATAATAGAAATCCTAAAAATCTCTTAAACAACTAATCGTTTTATTTATCTCAGGTAATAAAATGTAAAGTAGTAGGAAGTCCAGGGCTCAATCATGCCTTCAGAAAACCAGGATCTTTTTTGCAGTCTTAGAATAAAGTCTTGGTACCACGATGCCCACTTCACTTCCAGGGCTTTCCGTTTGTATTATAAGCATGAAACAAGAAGAAAATGAGCAGCTGACACTAGCAGATTTCTGTGAAATAATCATCGGCTAGAATTATGCAGTATGTACAATATTATCTACATAGGAAGTTGATGAATTCAGTTTTACAGCCTCTACGCTTCACGGAGGATAATGAGAATGGGTTGGTGAATGACTTTTGTGTAGCCACCTCAGTGATTTTCCTAGTGGGAAATAACTGGAATCTATTTTCTGAATCTTATGTATCCCCAAATATCTTTCTTTCACTCTAGCAATAGGATGATTTCTTGACTGAGTGCAGGATTCTGTACTGCAGTTCATTTAATGTTCTGTAAATTACACTCCACCATCTTCTGGTTTCCAGTGGCACAGATGAAATGTCCAAATCCAGTTTGATTATAATCTAAAAGATAACTTGTTCTTTTTTCCTGGGAGCATGGAAGAGATTTTTGTTTCTCCAAAGAGCTTAAGAAGTCACCATTTTATAGCAAAAGAGTTTTATCTCATACATGTGATAACTTTGCTATTCCTTTCCAACTGCACATTTTGATTTTTCTTCAACCCAGGAAAATATTTTTGATCATGTGTTTAAATATTACCTCATTCTGTTTTTTTTTATTCCCTCAGAATAACTGTTGTTCATAAAATAGATCTGTTTATCTTCAAATCTTAACCTCTTTGATTTTGATTCTCCTGTTTTAATACTACTATGTATTTCAATTACCACTTGTGGCTTTCTAGTCTGCAATATTGAACGTCAGCAGTGACTGTTTTCTTCTTTAAACTCCTCTATTAAAAAAAAAATTCTGAACACCAGATATGGATTATAGTACTACTGTTCATTCAAGACGGTAATTCTCTTCCTCTGCAACTTCTTTTCACAGCCACCTTTCTTAATTTCCTTTTTTCTCCTTATCGCTAATTGATAAATGCTTTTTCACTTTGGATCAAGATTTATTATGAAAGTACATTAAATTATGGCTAGTCAAAGTGCTACCTGCTCTCATAGCCTGGAACACAGTGGCAGGCACCTGAAACAAGCATTCCTGATTCAAATTGGTTTTATAGTTTTTGAACTTCAGCCACAGGAAACACTCAATTTGTTCTTCCAGATCTTTTTTAGACTACAGTACAAAAAGATACAGCCCATTCACACATTATTTCAGTGCTCCAAACACCTCTCAGCACCAGTCTTCTGAGGATAGGTTATATGATAATTTCTGGTCATTTCCAAGGCTTCCTCTGCAGTTGGAAAGAAAAATACTGGGAGATGACAAATTTTTATTAATATCTCTTCTGGAAATCCATCAGAAGCCAGTATCTCTCTTCAACTTAGATAGCTATGGTCTCATATGCTACTTGGCTCATAGAGACTGTTATCTTGGAGTTGGAATTGGAAGAAGTGGAAGCTGTGTTTGGGTTGCCATGTTCTTAGAGCACCATTTTTCTACAATATTCTTATTTTAAGGCCTTATCTATTTCTTCTGTTCTTTTTGTTGGGTTGAGATAAGGTAACATCTTAATTCTAGATGTGTTTTATTTTGTTGTTGTTGTTATCTTTCTTAGTTTTGCTTTTTCTTTGCATTTTGAATAGGTTAATTGTGAATGGGAGCTTGGCTTATGTTTATTTTTATGTTTTCCCTTATTCTCTTTTTCTACAACCTCCCATCCTACTGTCATGATGAATTTTCTGTCCAGATTCTCCTGGCTTGCAAAAACCAGGTACATGAAAATAATGAGGACTTAGTTTTGTCCTACAGTGATAATATTGATATCATAGATATCTCTACTAAGAATAAAGTTGGGTTTTCCAGATTTGTTCCAAACTTTTTTTTATCTTGCATGTTTTTTTTTTAATTTCGTTTCTATCAAAAAACTTGAATTTTGTATTCTGACTTGGTGCTCAATTGTATATGTGCATATGTATATATCAGGAAAATAAGCTTCACATATGATACTCTAAGGTTATACACTATTTACTTAAATACTGATTATTCCATGCTAAAATAAATTTAAATTCATAATGTGCTGCAATTTGCTCTTTGAAAATACTGATCCAGCCTGAGTATGAAGCTTTATTAAAACCTGTCTCTGGAAAGTATTTCTCCACAGTTCTTCTCAAATAATTTTTATGGGCAATGGAACTGCATACACGTTCTGGTGTCAAGCACTACTTCTCAAGGGCCATGAAGCAGACATTGCTAGAGTTTAGAAAGCTTGGGAAAAAGGGAGTGCCAGCCCCCTCCCTGCAACTGCTATATTTTTCTATTCTGTAATGGGCCATAAAAATCTTTGTCTTTTTTTTTTTTTTTTTTTTTGAGAGAGCACACAAACAGGGAGGACGTAGAGAGACAAGGACAGAAGATCTGAAGCAGGCTCTGCACTGACATCAGCGAGCTCCATGAGCTGTGAGATGGAGACCTGAGCCTAAGTGGGAAGCTCAACTGACTGAAACACCCAGGTGCCCCCTTTGTCTTTTTTTTTTAACGTGGATGACTTATTATTTTATCTTTTACTACCCTTATGCTTATATATCAGAGAGATATTCACGGTTTAAATTTAGGGCATCAATCTTAATGAAACTGATCAATTCATAAATACTTGAGAACTTTAAATATCAATGTAGTATGAAATATATATGGATATAAAATATAAAATGATAATACAAGAACAATTTATTCATGGAAAATATATATACAATAGGGTAAGTGATTCATGAATAAAAACTAAACACACGGTTTAAATAATTGTTAGGAAAAATATTACGAATATTGCCATTTAAATTTATGAAATATGTTTTGTCCATTTCTTGTGTTTCTAAATAAGATAACTGTGATTTTAGCACTTTTTCTTCTCTAATGATCATTTACACTGTACTTTAGTCTATACATTGTATTTATTACTCAGCTACGTCTACTGCTTACCTCATAAGAATGTCATCAAAAGAAAAATGAGATCAATGTTGCAAAAGTACTCCCAGCACAGCAAAAGAAATATATTATGTAAATACAGCATTTGATTACTGTTAGCATTATTATTTTCCATTAGAAGGCCAAATATGCTTTATCTAAGAGCTATGTAAGTGAATGACTCTAAAAAAAATGTTGTTTAATGTTCCACTTAGGTAAGCATTAAAGTTGCCAGTACATACTTTTCCTTTAATTATGAAATATGAGAGCAATGCAGAATTTTACTTGCCTTTTCTTGTCATATAATATTTACATGCTCATTTTCCTCCTTCTGTATAATGACTTTAATATGTTTACATAATGATTTCTATTTACTAAAAGCCTTACAATCATTTATTTGTCAATATTTTCTTTAACAGACACAATCATTTACTCAATAAATGTCAATAAGTTTTATATACAAGATGATGGGACTACTGGGTCCTTTTCTTAGCTTACTTATAAATGTAAAAAAATCACCAGAAAAGTGATTTCAAGTTGCATAGTCAGTGGCAGAGCTAAATTTAGAACTCAGATTTCTAGCTTTCGTCATCTGCACCAGTGCTTCTTAAACTTGGGGAATTTGAAAACCCTGGTGGGAATTTTTTTGTGCTTTAAAATCTCAGCTTCTGTGCTGATCCTGAGGCACAGTCTGAGAAGACAGATCAGATATAAATTAAATATAGGGATTGCACGTTCTTCCCTGGAAACTAAAGAAATCTTTGGAACATAGTTTGAAAATTAATAGCACTAACCATTGTACTCAAAAGTGTGTTATAAGTAACATTTCAGTTCACTTAAAACAGAATCTTATTGGTGTGCAAGGAAAAAAATTTCCATACAGTTTTAACTATAGGAAGTCACATAGCATATGGTCTGCTTATTGCAATAGTAATATTTCAAAGATAGATTTAGCTTGTGATGTTTCTTGCAAATATTTGGCCATATAATCTTTGTATAAAAATCTGTGTAACACCAGTTTGTGTCCCCCGACTACCACCCACCCAAATTCATGTTGAAACCTAGTCCCCAGTGTGATGGTATTTTTTAGGTAAGGTCTTTGGGGTGTAATTAGATCATGAGGGTGCAGTCCTCATATCAATGCCCTTAAAATGACACACAAGAGAGAGAATCTTTCTTGGTCACATGAGGATATAGCAAGAAGGCAGCAATCTACAAGCCAGAAAATGGGCTCAAACCAGAACTTGAGCATGCTGGAACCCTTATCTCAGACTGATAGCGTCCAGAATTATGGAAAATAAGCCACTCAGGGTAGAATACCTTAGTATACCAACCTTAACTAAGATATCCTCAGAACACAATTTGAACTAAATATTGATATTTAGACTGTATGACCTATTTATAAGGTATGAAGATATATATTCATATTCATTTAGAGTTGACTATTAAGTTGTGCTAGTGAATCTTTCCATTTATTATTTTAAAAGTTGAATATTCAAATCTTTTTTTTTTAGATGAATGGGAATATGTTTAGAAGTATGACGGCTCCTCATATTCATGCCCATAATCCATTTGACTGACACAGATTAATAATGATTCAAAGATGATAATCCTTTTACATAATGTTTACTATCTTAGTTGATCATTTGTTCCCAAATGTAGACAGTGTACAACAAGCTATAGAATATTAATGATAAGAACTTCTGATCTCGTATGTTAAGAATAGAACCTAGACATTTTTTTTTACAGATATCCAAGTAATTCTGTTAAATTTAGAAATCACAAAAATCTAAAATTTTGTTAATGTTGTTTTGCAAAAATTACGAAATGGAGGCCAAAGGCTCTATACTTGTCTCTTCTTTTTCATTGCCCTTTATGATTTGATGTGTTGATACAGAGCCAAGCAAATGAGAATTGCATCACTTTGTTTCCCCAACCATCTCTTCCTCCAACAATTTCTCGTCAATCAGAAAGGCTTTCTTTAGCTGTCTCAAAGACTCTGTTTATCCATCTCTTTTGTGAGATGGTGTTTGCCCTCCTGTCTCTTCCTAGGGCCATAATGTGAGAATGGTTGCCAAAATATAATTTACACTGGAGAAATGAAATCCTACATTTAGTATTTTCAAAGGATCATATCCTTTGAATCTTCGTTCTTTCATAAACATCCATTGAACACTTCACAACACTAGAATCAACAAGAACAATGATATATCTTTATCTTGCCTTAATCAAGTTAGGTTCCATATAAATATCTATAAACATATTCTAAGTTCTGAAATGTAATTCACTTGCAGTGAGGTTTTCACTTATTTCAGTGGATCAAACATAATTGTGCATCCTCACTAAAATAGAATATTTTTAAAGAAGATTTCAAAGGCACTACCGATATTTCACTCCATTCTTTGGTTTTTTCATCTAATTATAAGCCAAAA
The DNA here is from genome assembly GCA_030068075.1 of Paguma larvata. Lineage (NCBI taxonomy): Eukaryota > Metazoa > Chordata > Mammalia > Carnivora > Viverridae > Paguma > Paguma larvata. Next base: position 58,717,743 of record CM057833.1, on the reverse strand, counting down.
GATTACCCAAGGTTCTTTTGGTTTTATATGAGGGCTTTGATTTCCATCAAAATAACACCTACAATTATTTCTTTTTTTTTTTTTTTAAAGAACTCAAACTGGTGTCATTAAGTTCTCATAGGTGTTTGTAGTTCAAAATGTGGTTACCATTTTATGTGTGTGTATGTGTATATCAATCTTAAATTAAATGAGCTATTTTATGGAGGATTTGGAACAGTTTCCTCTCAATTTTTGTTTACACTATGTTCTACTCACACTATTCATTTAGCTATTATTAGTACTCAAATAAGAGTACAAACATTAATCAGTGCCTTAATAGGAAAAGATAGGTTTTTCTCCTGATATAATAAGAAAGTTAGCTTAAACTTAGATTGTTGCCATGTATCAGGTTCTACACTAAATGCTTTACATCATTATTTAACACTTAAAACAATCCCATGTTGCAGATAAATAAACCGATATACATAGAGATTGCATAGCTAACACGGTGTTTCATATCTAGTAAGTGGCAGAGTTTGGACTTGAGCTAGAACTGTTTTTCAAAAAATTCTCAGTTGAACCTTTTTACCACTTAAAAAATGCATTTTGGTGCCACGATAAAAGTATTTTTTTTCTGATAGATATAATTAATTCCAAACTATGCTGTGAATAAGTAGTGTCTAGAAAGAACAGGTGAATGGTCCTTTCATTGAAAATAGGAAAAGCAACTGCTATTAACTCCATCTTATCTTTCAGAGAAGTAACCATTCTTCAGTATCAAACAAATTCAACTTTATCTTTAAAGCCTTCCATGAACTCTCTGGATTCTCATAGGTAATCTCTTTGAAACCTGTGATTTTTCTTAGTCAATACTTCATCTGCTATGATGATCTCATTAATGAATATTTGATGCTATGAACTGTATCTATACTTACCTTGCACCTAGTCCCGTATTATGGGTACTTGGCTTTTAAAATATACTATTGGAATACATGTAAATTTGTTTTAATTGTAAGTCACATTTAATGAAATGAAACTACCTTGTTGAGTTGGTTTCTGTGGTACCTATCACATTTAAATTCAAAGAAGTAAAAACTTTTTGTGAAGAATATTTGATATAAAATACTAATTTCAGATGTAGAATATAGTGATTTGACAGTAATATACATTACTCTGTCATTACAGTATTATTGACTATATACCGTATGTTGTACATTTTATCTCCAGAAATTATTTTGTAGGTGGAAGTTTGGACTATTCATCCCCTTTACCTATTTCCTCCAAATTCTCCCTTCTGGCAACTATTTGGTTTTTTTGTTTGTTTGTTTCATTTCGTTTTTAATTTCCACAAATATGTGAACTCGTCTGGAATTTGTCTTTCTCTGTCTAACTTTACCCAGCACAGTGCCTTCTAGGTCCATCCATGTTGTGACAAATGGCAAAATTTGATTCATTTTCTATGGGTGAGTATATTCCATTGTATATGTATATACCATATCTTCTTTAGCCATTCATGTATCAAAGGATACTTGGGTTGCTTCCATATCTTGCCTATTGTAAATAATGCTGCGATAAACAAGGGATCCATAGATCTCTTTAAATTTGTGTTTTCATTTACCTTGGGTAAATAAAGGAGAATTGTTGGATCATGTGGTATATGTGTTTTTAAGTTCTTCAGGAACTTTCACACTGTTTCCCCTAATGGTTGCATCAATGTATGTCTACATCAACACTTTTTGTTTCTTGTCTTTTTGATAATAGCCAATCTGGCAGGTGTAAGATAATACCACACTGTGGTTTTGATTTGCATTTCTGTGATGTTAGTGATGTTAAACACCTTCACATGTGCCTGTTTGCCATCTGTAGGTCCTCTGCAGATAACCTTATTTAATCAGGTTATCTGGGTGGTTGTTATTACTATATATATTAAGTTGTGTAAATCCTTTACATATTGTGGAAATTAACTACTATTAGATGTACAATTTGTAAATATCTTGTTGATGATTTCCTTCACTGTGCAGAGTTTTTTGTTTTGTTTGTTTGTTTTTGGTGTAGTCCCAATTGTTTATTTTGCAATTTTGTTTCCCTTGACTGAAAAGACATTATCATAATTATCTTGCTAAAGCTGATGTCCAAGAGGTTACTGTTGCCTTATAGGGTTTTATGGTTTTAAGTCTCATATTAAAGTCTTTAATCAATTTTGCATTTATTTTTGTGTTTAAGAAAGTTGTCCTGTTTTCCCAACCACTTATTTAGTCTTTTCCCCATTGTATATTCTTGCCTCCATCATAGATTAATTGACAATATAGGAGTGGGTTTATTTCTGGGTTCGCTATGTTGTTCTGTTGATCTGTCATTTTTTTGGGTGTGCCATACTGTTTTGATTATTATGGTTTTATAGTATATCTTGAAGTTTGGGTTTGTCTTACTTCGAGCTTTGTTATTGTTTCTCAAGACTGCTTTGGCTATTCAAGGTCTTTTGTGGTTCGTTAGAAATTTTAGAAGTATTTGTTCTAGTTCTGTGAAAAATGCTATTGATATTTCGATAGGGATTTAAATGAACCTCTAGATTGCTTTGGGTAGTAGGGACATTTTAACAATGCTAACCCTTTCATGCCATGAGCATGGCATATCTTCCTTGTGATGTCTTCAATTTCTTTCATCAATGGCTTATAGCTTTCAGAGTATATGTCTTTCACGCCCTTGGTTAAACTTATTTCTAAGTGGGATTGTTAGTCTCTTTCTATATACACACTAATAATGAAGGATCAGAAACACAACATATTTCTGTATATTAATTTTGTATCGTGCAGCTTTACTGAATTCATTTATTCTAATAGTTTTTGTTTTTTTTGTTTTTTGTTTTTGGTGGGCTTAATCTGTGAAGCCATCTACTCCTGGACCTTTGTTTGGTGAGAGTTTTTGATAATCGATTCAGCTTTGTTACTAGTAAAGGACTGTTTAAAATTTCTATTTCTTCCTGATTTAGTATTGGAAAACTGTATTGTCTACTAATTTATTCATTCATTTCATGTAGGTTGTCCAATTTGTGGGAATATAATTTTTCAGAACTTTTTGTGTTTCTGTGGTATTGGTATTTGTTGTTATTTCTCCTCCCTCACTTCTGATTTGAGTCTTTTCTTCCTGATGAGTCTGGATAAAGGTTTATTAATGCTCTTTACATTTTCCAGAACCAATTCTTGGTTTCATTGATCTTTTTTCATGTGTTTTACTCTTTACCTATAATCTAATCTTTCTTTCTTCCTTTTTTCTTCCTAGTTCTTAAGAAAAACTGCCATCTAACCATATTCATTGTTTGTTGAAGTAGGCCTATATTGGTATAAACTTCCATCTGAGAACTACTGTTAATGTGTGTTTTTTGATAACTTCATCGACCTGTTGATTGCTTAGCCCCTAGGTGTTTGTGTTTTGTTTTTAAATTATTTTTCCTTGTAATTGATTTCTACTTTCACAGTGTTGTGGTTGGAAAAGATACTTGACAGGATTTCAACACTCTTTAATCTACTTAGATTTGTTTTATGGCCTAACATAAACAATTTGTATTCTTCCGGTTTTGGAGGGGATATTCTATATATATATATATATGGTCTAATGTGTCATTCAAAACCACTGGATGATCTGTCCATTGATGTAAAAGGGATGTTAAAGTATCCTATTTTATTACTACTTTTTATGTCTTTATTGACTTTTGCCCTTTTATGTCTTTTAGTTGTTTCTATGTTAGGTGAATAGATATTTATAATTGTTATCCTCTTGCTCATTTCTTATCAGTGTGATATCTTTTTATCTCTTGTTACAGTATTGTTTTAAAGTCTGATAAAGCCAGGATAGCAATATTTATTTATGTTTATTTTTCTTGGATTATCTTTATCTCTTTACTTTCAGTCTGTAGGTGCCTTTAGGTCTGAAGGGAGTGTCATAGGCAGGATATACATGGGCTTTTTAAAAATCTGTTCAGTTACCCTAAGTCTTTTGATTGGAGCATTTAGTCCATTTAAAGCAATTGTTGTTAGGTACTTACTGCAATTTTGTTAACTGCTTTGTTGTTGTTTCTGTAGTTCTCTGTTCTTCTTTTCTCTTTTCCTTCAGAACACACCTTACACACATGGGGGCCACCACTCTCTCTGGAGCAACTGGTCTGGTGTCTAGAAGGGATTCTGCTAAGGGACCGTAGGAACTCTTTATACTAGGCCACAACTTTCAAGACTAGAGAACCTAGCTGTCTTAATATGTAAAAAGACACACCAAGAGTTGGACAGAGGTTTATGTCCCAAATGAAAAAAAAAGACAAAATCGCAGATGAAGAGGTAAATGAGATGGAAATAAGCAAGGCATCTGATAAAGAGTTCAAAGTAAACGTCATGGAAGTACTCACCAAACTTATGAAAAAAGTAGATGAACTCAGAACTTCAACTCATATAAAAAAGTAGTAATATCTACAAAAACTAGTCTAGGGATTCACAAAATGAGATGTAATATACAATATTATATTCATAAAACATGGAAAGAAAAGGACACATTTAGTACTTTTAGAGTGCCTTTGAACTTAAACAACCATCAACTTAATACAAATTGTTAAATATGATTCCCATGGTAATCATACTATAAAACCTCTAAGATAAATACACAAGTAAGCTAACACAAGGATTACACTAAAGGAAGCCATCAAACCACAAGGAAAGAGAGCAAAAGAAGGGAACAGAGAACTATAAAAACAACCAAAACAATTATGAACATGGCAATAAGTATCAATATTTATGTTAAATGTAAATGAACTAACTGCCATAATCAAAAGATATGAGGTAATTGATTGGAAAAAGATCCCAAGCAAATAGAATTTTAAAAATTCAGAATATCAATATTTGGATCAAAGTAGACTTTAAAACGAAGAGTGAGCAAGAGACAAAAAATACATTACATATTGATGGAGATCAAGCCAATTAGTGGTTATAAAAATTTTAACAACATATAGCACTTAATATATAAATATTAAATATATATATATTATATAAACATATATATATCCCGAATCAACAGAATACACATTCCTTTTATGTAAACATGGAACATTCTCCAAGATGAATCATATTAGCCCATAAAACAATTTTCATTAAATTTCAGAAGATTGGATTACATGTTTGATGTGATTCCATAGTTCTATGAAATGAGAAGTCAATTAAAACATGGAGGCTCAATAACATGCTACTAAAAACCAATAGATTAATGAAGAAATCAAAGACAAAAAAGCATACGGAATCAAATGAAAACACAATGATCCAAAATCATTGGGATGCAGCGAAAGTAATTCTAAGACAGTTTACAATGATATGAGTCTACTTTTAGAGACATAAAATATCTAAATTACACCTAAAAGAACTAGAAACACAAATCTGGGAGTGGAATGAAGGAAATAATAAAGATTAGAGTGGAAATAAATGTGTTAAAAATAGACAAATTTAATGAAATTAAGGCTTGATTCTTGGAAGATAAAAAAATTGGTAATACTTTAATCATACCCATCAAGAAAAAGAGACGATGCAAATTAAAATCAGAAGTGAAGGAAGATAATTACTGATACCTCAATGAATTATCAGAGAATACTATGAAAAATTATATGCTGAAAATTTAGAAGAGATGGGTAAATTTGTAGAAACCTGCAATCTTCTAATACTGAATTAGGAAGAAACAAAAAATATTGAACAGACATTTTACTAGTAACAAAATTAAATCTGTAATAAAAAACTCCCAATAAACAAAATTCTAGGGCCAGATGGCTTCACAGGTGAATCCTACTAAACATTTAAAGAAGAGTTAACATCTATTCTTAATATATTCCAAAGATTAGAGGAAAGTTAAACTTCCAAATTCATTGTACAAGGCCAGCATTACCCTGATACCAAAATCAGACGATGCCATTAGAAAAAAAGAAAGTACAGACCAATACCTCAAATGAACATAAGTGCAACAATCCTCAAAAAAAAAAATTAGCCAACCAAGTTCTACAGTATATTAAAAGGATCATTGACCATGATGAAGAAGGATTTATTCCAGGGATGCAATCAATCAATATGACACATCACATTAAAAGAGGAATGTTGAAAACCATATGATTATTTCAATAGATGCAGAAAAAGCATTTGACAAAACCACATCTGTTCATAATAAAAACAAAATGGGTTCATGGGGAATATACCTAAATGTCCTAAACATGATATATGACAAACCCACAACTAACATCGTATTCAATGTTGAAGCACTGAAAGCATTTCCTCTACGATCAGGAGCAAGACAATTCCACTCTCATCACTTTCACTCAGCCCTAGAAGTCCTAGCTGTAGTAATAAGACAAATAAAAAACATCTGCTATTTGTAGATGGCATAACACTATATATAAAAAGCACTAAAGATTTCACTAAAAAAATAAAACCGTCAGAATAAGTGAGTTTAGTAAAGTTGCAGGATACAAAACTAAGATACAGAAATATGTGGTGTTTCTATACACTAATAGTGAAGTAGCAGAAAGAGAAAATAAGAATCCTATTTACAATTGCATTAAATAAAACACCTAAAAACTTAACCAAAGGCGAAGACCTATATTCTGAAAACTAAGATATCAATCAAGAATAGAAGACAACACAAGGAATGGAGGGATACACCATGCTCAAAGACTGAAAAAGTTAACTTTTTTAAATGTCCATACTAGCCAAACAGTCCACAGATTCAATGTAAGCTCTTCTATCAAAATACCAATAGTGGATTCCTGCCCATCATGGCAGAGAATTAGGAGGATCCAAAGTTCCCTTATCTCTCCAACAAAGCACTGTTGAAGTTAAAGAACTTTGAACTCCGAGAGTCCAGGAGGCAGAGGCAGTCTCTTCCAGGGACCCGCCGGGACAACCTGACAGGCCATAGGTGCATGACTGCGAACTGGGAGAGAGAAGAATGGAGGGGAGGGATCCCCTTCTGTGGAAAGAAAAAGGGAAGAGAAAGAGAGGCTGGGGAAGCCTAAGACTATATCAGGACAAGAGAAAAACCACAGACTGGACCAGGAAGGAGAAAGATCCAATCTCTAACTGAGGGCCTTTCCCTAGACTGGGGCCCACTGCCTGGATTGCACACCTGGGGTGAGGGGAACCAGCCCTGGGCTCGGTGTCTAGGTCATAGGTGCAGTCCCCAGTAGGAGAAAGTTCTCTCCTTCCGGGAGTGCTGTGGGACAAGACAAAGCCTGCCTGCATCTGCCAGCCAGAGACCACATATCAGGTGGTGCAGTGAGGCACTCCCTCAGTACCAGGGTGCACACAGGGGGAGTTCGAATCCCAGCCAAACACCAGGACACGGAAGTCAGTGGAGCGGGACAAACCACCTTGTTTACGCCCATGGCACGGTGAGGACAGCTCAAACAGAGTGGCTTGGGTCACATGGTCCATGGAGGAGAGACTGGGGTGTCACCATTTTTCTCCCCACCACCAACAAGGTGGGGCTTCAAGTACTGGACACTGGGACCACACTGGAGGTGGGACCAGCCTATACCAAAACATGGCCCTCCATGCCTGGTAACTGCATATCTGCTGGAGTGGGATTGACACTGATGAACCAGACAGCCCCTCCTCTAGATCAGCACTATTACATTGCCTGATTAATTCTTGGACAATTCTTATTATATAGATGCATATTCTTCCTTCCTTTTCTCCTTCTTATCTCTTGCCTCCTCTAGTCTGTTTACTCTAGTTGTTGGTTTGTTTAAGCAGACATATTTAGTCCATTCTCTTGATACATATTCCACACCTCTTTCTTTATTCTCCTTTCTCTCTGTATTAAGCCATATAGTTTCTCTATCTGGTCAATTTTTATTTTTCTCCACCTCTGTCATTTCTGTCTTTGTATGGGAATAGGCCTCTTCCATTAGCACCACCTCCACCCTGTTGTTTACTTGTAGCTGGTGTTTCTGGTTATTATTTGTTTGTTTCCCTTTCCAGGGCTAATTCGATGGACAAATCAAAGCACACTTAGTGGAAGATTCAAAACATCACTAAGAATAGGGAGATAAAGTAACCAAAGTCACAACAACAGAGAACAAGTAACAGTCTCCAGAAAACACCTCCTGAATGTCCATGCCCTGGACAGCTTATGATCCCCCTTTATATAACAGTGCTTGCAGGTGCAGAGCACATAACAAGCTTTTAAAACTCATAAGGGAAAGAAAACTAACTAAAATGATGAAATGGAAGAATTCTTCTCAAAAGAAATTCCAGGAAGAAGTGAAAGTGAAAAATTTCTCAAAACAGATGTAAACAATGTAACAGAATAATTTAGAATAATAGTCATAATGAATTAAAAAATGCAGTAAATGAGGTGCAGAATAAACTAGAGGTAGTGATAGCGGGAATTTAAGAATCAGAAGAGAATAGGTGAAATAGAAGATCAAATTTTGGAAAAATATGAAGCTGAGAAAAAGATAAAAAATTCTGGATTATGAGGGGAGAAATAGAGAACTAAGTAATTCAATGAAACAGAATAATATCCATATCATAGGAGTTCCAGAAGAAGACGAAGAGAGAAAGGGGCCAAAGGTGTGCTTGAACAAATCATAGCTGAGAACTTCCCCAATCTGGGGAAGGAAACAGACATTAAAATCCAAGAGGCACAGAGAACTCCCTTCAGACATAACTTGAATCGATCTGCATGACCTATCATAGTGAAACTGGCAAAATACAAAAATAGAAAATTCTGAAAGCAGCTAGGGACAAATGGAGCATAACCTCCAAGTGTAGAAACAGACCTATCTACTGAATCCTGGCAGGCCAGAAAAAAAGTGACAGGAAATTTTCAAGGTGATGAATGGTAAAAATAGGCAACCAAGAATTCTTTATCCAGTAAGCCTGTCATTCAGCCTAGAAGGGAGATAAAGTCTTTCCCAGATAAACAAAAACTGAAGGAATTCATCACCACTAAACCAGTCCTACAAGAGATCCTAAGGGGGACTCTCTGAGTATTGTAAGGATCACAAAGGACCAGAGACATCACTACAAGCATGAAACCTACAGATAACACAATGACTCTAAACTCTTATCTTTCAATAATAACACTGAATGTAAATGGACTAAATGATTCAATCAAAAGACATAGGGTATCCGAATGGATAAAAACTAAAATAAACAAACAAACAAAAACAAGAACCATCTATTTGCTATCTACAACAGACCCATTTTAGACCCAAGCACACCTTCAGATTGAAAGTAAGGGGATAGAGAACCATCTATCATGCTACTGGAAGTCAAAAGAAAGCTGGAGTACATAAGACAAACTCTAAAGACTGTAATAAGAGATGACGGAGGGCATTGTATCGTAATTACAGGGTCTATTCATCAATAAGAGCTAACAATTATAAATGTTTATGCACCGAATTTGGAAGCACCCAAATATATAAAACAATTAATCACAAACATAAGCAATCTTATTGGTAAGAATGTGGTAATTGCAGGGGACTTTAATTTGCACTTACAGTAATTGACTGATCATCTAGACAGAAAATCAATACAGAAACAATGGCCCTGAATGATACACTGGACCAGATGGACTTGACAGATATATTTAGAATTCATCATAAAGCAGCAGAATATACATTCTTCTCGAGTGTACATAGAACATTCTCCCAGATAGATTAGATACTGGGTCACAAAACAGCCCTCAATAAATACAAAAGAATTGAGATCATACCGTGCACACTTTCAGATCACAATGCCATGAAACTTGAAATCGACCACAAGAAAATCTCTAAATACATGGAGGTTAAAGAACATCCTACTAAAGAATTAATGGGTCATTAGGTGATTAAGGAAGAAACAAAAAATATATGGAAAAAATGAAAATCAAAACATAACAATCCAAACCCTTTGGGATGTAGCAAAGGTAGTCCTAAGAGGAAAATACATTGCAATCCAGATCTATCTCAAGAAATAAGAAAAATTCCAATATAAAATCTAACAGCACACCTAAAGGATCTATAAGGAGAACAACAAAGAAATCCCAAACTCAGCAGAAGAAGGAAATAATAAGGATCATAGCAGAAATGAACATTATAGAATAAAAAAAAAGTAGAACAGAGTTGGTCTTTTGAAAAAATAAACAAAATTATTAACCCCCTAGTCAGACTTCTCAAAAAGAAAAGAGAGAGGACCCAAATAGACAAAATCATGAATGAAAATGGATTCATCATAACCAATCCCTCATAAATATAAGCAATTCTCAGAGAATACTATGAAAAATTAGATGGCAACAAACAGGACAACCCGGAAGAAATGGACTAATTCCTAGACACCCAAACACTACCAAAACTCAAACAGGAGGAAATATAAAATTTGAACATACCCGTAACTAGTGAAGAAATTGAATCTGTTATCAAAAATCTCCCAACAAATAAGAGTTCTGGACCAGATGACTTCATTGGGGAATTCTACCAGACATTTAAAACAGAGTTAATACCTATCCTTCTCAAGTTGTTCCAAAAAAAAATAAAAATGAGATGGAAGGAAAACTTCTGGACTCATTCTATGAAGTCAGCATTACCTTGATTCCCAAACCAGACAGCAACCTCACATAAAAGAAGAACTACAGGCCAATATCTCTGATGAACATAGATGCAAACATTCTCAACAAGATACTAGCAAATCGAATTCAACAGCATATAAAAAGAATTGTTCACCGTGATCTAGTGGGACTCATTCCCGGGCTACAGGGCTGGTTCAATATTTGCAATCGATCAATGTGATACATCATATTAACAACAACAAGAACAACAAAAACCCGATAAGAACCATATCATCCTGTCAATATATGCAGAAAAAGCATTTAGCAAAATACAACATCTTTCTTAATAAAAACCCTCAAGAAAGTAAGGATAGAAGGAACATACTTAAACATCATAAGAGCCATATATGAAAAGCCCACAGTTAATACCATCGTCAATGAGGAAAAACAGAGAGTTTTCCCCCTGAGATCAGGAACATGCTAGGGATGTCCACTCTCACCACTGTTGTTTAACATAGTGTTGGAAGTCCTAGTGTCAGCAATCACACAAGAAAATGAAATAAAATACATCAAAATTGGCAAAGAAGAAGTCAAACTTTAACATTTTGTAGACAGCATGATACACTACATGGAAAATCTGAAAGGCTCCACAAAAAGACTCCTAAAACTTATACATGAATTCAGCAAAGTCTCAGGGTACAAAATCAATGTACAGAAATCAGTTGCATTTTTATACATCAATAATGAAGCAGTAGAAAGAGAAATAAAGAAACTGATCCCCATTACAATTGAACCAAGAACCATAATACCTAAGAATAAAATCAAAGATGTAACCAAAGATGTAAAAGACCTGTATGCTGAAAACTATAGAAAGCTTACCAAGGAAATTGGAGACAACCCAAAGAAATGGAAAAACATTCCATGCTCATGGATTGGAAGAATAAATATTGTTAAAATGTCGATACTACCCAAAGCAATCTACACATTCAATGCAATCCCAATCAAAATTGCACCAGCACTTTTCTCAAACCTAGAACAAACAATCCTAAAATTTGTATGGAACCACAAAGACCCCAAATTGCTAAGGTAATATTGAAGAAGAAAACCAAAGTGGAGGCATCACTATCCCAGATGTTAGCCTCTACTACAAAGCTGTAATCATCAATAGTATGGGGTTGGCACAAAAACAGACACGTAGACCAATGGAATAGAAAGGAGAACCCAGAATTGGACCCACAAATGTATGGCCAACCAATCTTTGACAGAGCAGCAAAGAGCATCCAATGGAAAAAAAGGCAGTCTCTTAAGCAAATGGTGTTGGGAGAACTGGATAGCAACATGCAGAAAAATGAAACTAGACCACTTTCTCACACAATACCAAAAAAAATTCAAAATGGATGAAGGGCCTGACTGTGAAATAGGAAACCATCAAAATCCTTGAGGAGAAAGCAAGAAACAATCTCTTTGACCTCAGCCACTGCAATTTCTTACTCAATACATCTCCAAAGGTAAAGGAATTAAAAGCAAAAATGAACTCTTGGTACCTTAACAAAATAAAAAGCTTCTGCACTGCAAAGGAAACAATCAACAAAACTAAGAGGCAACCAATGGAATGGGAAAATATATTTGTAAATGACATCACGGATAAAGGGCTAGTATCCAAAACCTATAAAGAACTTACCAAACTCAATACCTGAAAAACAAATACTCCAGTGGAGATAGGGGCAGAAGACATGAATAGACACTTTCCAAAGACATCCAGATAACCAACAGACACATGAAAAGATGCTCAATGTAACCCATCATCAGGGAAATACAATCAAAGCCACACTAAGCTACCCTCACACCGGTCAGTGTGGCTAAAATGAACATAACAGAAAAATGCAGATGCTGGTGAGGATGTGGAAAAATGGGAACCCTCTTGCACCGATGGTGGGAATGCAAACTGGTGCAGCCACTCTGGAAAACAGTGTGAAGTTTCCTCAAAAAATTAAAAATAGAACTACCCTATGACACAGCAATAGCACTACTAGGAATTTACCCAAGGGATACAGGAGTGCTGATTCGTAGGGGCACCTGTACCCCAATGTTTATAACAGTGATTTTAACAATAGCCAAATTATGGAAAGAGCCCAAATGTCCTGCAACTGATGAATGGATAAAGAAGATGTGGTTTATATATACAACGGAATACTGCTTGGCAATAATAAAGAATGAAATCATGCCATTTGCAGCAATGTGGATAGAACTGGAAGGTATTATGCTGAGTGATATAAGTCAGTCAGAGAAGGACAGTTATCATATATTTTCACTCATATGTGGATCTTAAGAAACTTAACAGAAGACCATTGGGGAAGGGAAGGGGAAAAAATGGGTGCAAATGGAGAGGGAGGGAGGCAAACCATAAGAGACTCAAATACAGACAACAAACTGAGAGGATTGGGGGTGGGGTGAGGAAGAGTGGAAAATGGGTGATGGGCATTGAGGAAGGCACTTGTTGGGATGAGTACTGGGTGTTGTATGTAAGCTAATTTGATAATAAATTATATTTATAAAAAATACCAATAGCATTTTTCACAGAACTCTAATAAATACTGTAAAATTTCTGCATAACCCCAAAGTAACTTGAATAGCCAAAGCAATCATGAGAAAGAAGAACAAAACTGGAGGTATCATAATCCCAGATTCAAGACATACTATATAACTATAGTAATCAAAACGGTTTGGTACTGGCACAAAAGCAGAGACATATAGATCAGTGGAACAGAATAGTGAACCAAAAATAAATCCATGCATATATTGTTGATTAATCTATGACTGAGGAAGGAAGAATCTGTAATGGGGGAAAACGGGTTTTCAATAAATATAGCTGGGAAAACTGTACAGCCACATAAAAAGAATGAAGCTAGACCACTTTCTTACACCATACACAAACATAAACTCAGAGTGGATTAAAGACCTAAATGTGAGTCCTGAACCCATAGAACTCATATAAGAAAACATAGGCAATAACTTCACTGACATCAGCCTTAGCAAGATAATTAGGGATATGTCTCCTTAGGGAAGGAAAACAAAAGCAAAAATATTGAGAAAAGTTTAGACTTGTACAGAAAATAAAACCATTGACAAAACAAAAAGGCAACCTATTGAATGGGAGAAGATATTTGCATATGATATGTCAGAGAAGGGGTTAATAAAATATATAATTTATGCAACTCAACAGCACAAAAATCAAAATTAAAAACGGACAGAAGACTTTAGACATTTATAGGTGGCCAACAGACACGCATTCCTATACTCAAACATCACTGATCACCAGAAATATGCAAATCTAAACCGCAATGAGATATCAGCTCACACTAGTCAAAATGGGTAGTACCAAAAAGACATGGAATAACATGTTGGTAAGGATGTGGAGAAAAGAAAACTTTCATATGCTGTCGATGGGAATGTAAATTTGTGGAACCACTGTGTAAAATAGTATGGATGTTTCAAAAATTATAAATGCAGGGGCATCTGGGTGGCTCAGTCAGTTAAGCTTCTGACCTTTGATTTCAGCTGTGATCATGATCTCCCAACTTGTGATATATAGCCCTACATAAGGCTCTGGGTTGACAGTGCGGAGGCTGCTTGGGATTCTCTCTCTCTCTACACCACCCTCATGGGTGTATGCTCGCTCTCTCTCTTGCTCTCAAAATAAATATTTAAAAAATATAAATGGAAATACCATATGACCCAGTAATTATACTTATGGGCATTTACCCAAGGCAAATGAAAACACTAATTCAAAAAATATGTGCACCCCTATATTAATTGCAATATTATTTACAATAGCCAAAATATAGAAGCAACTCAAATGTCCATAGATAGATGGATGGCTAAAGAAGATGTGTGTGAATGTATTTATATGTATATGTGTACACACACACATATACATACACATATAATGGAATATTAGTTGTGTGTGTACACAAACACAATGGAATGTCAACCATAAAGAAGAATGAAATCTTGCTGCTTGTGACAATATAAATGAACCTAGAGGAATTGTGCTGGGTAAAGTTAATCAGACAGTGAAAGACAAATTCCAAGTGATTTAACTTATATGTGAAGTCTAAAAAGAGACCTGGTTTTTGCCAGAAGGGAAGTTGGGGGGCAAGGTGTAGGGAATGGGTGAAGGGGATTAATAGGTATACATTTCTAGTTATGAAATAAATAAGTCACAGACATGAAAACTATAGAACATAACATGAAAACATAAAATTGAAATAATGTTGTGTGACAGATGGTGACTACACTTAATCTTGGTGACTGTAGTATAATATATAGAATTGTTGAATCACTAGTTTGTACCCCTGAAATTTAACATTTTCTGTCAACTATACTCTGACAATGAAAAAAATTATTTCCAGGTGTCCCAATACCAAATATTAATATTCACAATATTAATAACATACTAACATTAATGTACATTCCTATTTTTGTCACAAGGTCACATAAAGGTATGAAATTGTTCCTCTGGTCTATTTTCAGGCCCACTGATTTATCCTCTGTTTAAATGGCTTTGTTAGTGATGGTTCTTGGAATCTGTTTCTCCTCTACTTTTTCAAAATCTATTTCCAAATAAGAGTTTCTAATCTTACTTATTTGCTACTATAAAGCCCATAGTGTCTCGTTTCAAGCACCAATTCAGATGACGTATCAATTTTCATTCAGTTCACTAATTGAGAGTAATACTTTAATCTTAGATTGAAAAAAAAAATCATCTTCCTGCAATGCAAGTGATCTTTTGCTTTAACCAGTTTCCTGTGTACACGCTAAGTGACAGTGCCTAAACATGTGTTAGCTCCTAGTCTGCTGGACAGCCACCATGCTTTAACTTCTCCCCAAGACTACAACTTTCCCAATGTTTTTTGTTTTCTCTTCTTGATTTAAAGCTCATTTTCATATTTTGTTAATACATCTAAATATCTTTATTAATTCTGTATTTGGAAATAAAGGGAGGATCATGCATCTATATGTTCAATCTTCTATCCCCATGTTTTTCAAATATCCTCAAAATTCAAGGTATCATTGGAAGTCTGATAAGCTAAAATCTGCTAATGTCATTTGCATATCTCAATTTGGCATTTCTTTTCAAATCTTCTTCTACCTTGATGCCAAATATGTTAGTAAAAACTAATGAAATATTCAAATTAACGAGTAGGGGAGATCTATTTCAGGAAATTTCTTTATTATTGGTTTACCCTCAATTGTGGCATAGTTAAAGTGGCCCAAATAGACAACTGATTGTTAATGTGCTTTACTGCCTTAAAAGACTAAGTATTAAAAAATCTCTATTCCCTTTCCCCACCTAAAGATATTTATTCAAATTTCAGATATTTTATCATCTTGGACTGTAAGATGGGAAAAAAATATCACCTCCCAGAATATAGCACACTTCTCTGAAATGTATGAAAGCAGAAGGGAAAAGCACTAAATATTAGAAAATTAACACTAGCACTGACTGTGTCATATCATATAAAAAGCAGATTTTAGTATACTCAGTAGCAAAAAATATGAGATTAGCCAGTGAAATGTGGAAAATGGAGAATCTCTGACTTGTTAATGAAACATTCAAAACAAGGTTGGGCAAATTAATTCATAGTCAAGAATATAAAGCAACTTCTTATCACATAAAGCTTCCTTGAGATATTTCTGAAAAGCATCAATATAGTTGGCAAAGTTGACATTGAAATACATTAGTGTTAATTTTTGCTTACCAAAAAGAAAAAAATAACTATTTTAAAACATAGGAGTGTTAATATTCCATTCCAAAATTTAGTCGTATTTCTTTTATTTTTTTTTTCATTTTCCCTCACACTGATGGGGAAAAAATGACACAAATTAAAACAGAACTGAAAAAAAAAGAAAAATTATGACAGGACTGATAAGACTCAGGAAAAAATTAAGGGAAATATAGCCATGTTAGGAATATGTATGATCAAGAAGTTATTATGTATGTAGTTTGATCTATGCGAGCCTTAAAATTATTTTGTTTACAAAATATACACCAATGGCTATATTCATTGTTTTAATTTTATTTAAACTTTGAATAGAAATGGAACGTACCTTATAGAATGTACATATAATAAGAGCTAGCTTGATTGATTTTACAAAGTCACCAACTATTTATACTACACCCAGATCAAGAAATGGAACATTACCAGCATTCTAAAAGCTACATTAGATTCTTTTCCCATTCATCACCTCCCACTAATCAAAGAGAAATAATTACCTGGCTTTTTGTATAAGTTTCTTATTTTTACATAGCTCAGATCTGTGATTTGGGGCACTATAATGATGAAGTCAGAAACCCCCATTCCTCCTTAATCTCAAAATATATGGCAGAAAGTCTATTCCAGCCCTTGAAAGCTAAAAACAAAATAAAACAAAACTGGAGACCTATTTTCCCTTGCTTCAACTCACTAATTGATTAGATGGAGAAGACCAGGGACTACCATCTTGTCCACTGTCCCATTTATAAACCAAATGTCACCCAAAGAGACACGTTTTACTGTCCCTGCACTCAGTCTCAGATTAGTAGCTCAGAGATGTGTTTAGTAGTGAAAAGCAAGCCATTAGAACAGGAAAACAACAACAACACACAAAAAAACCGAAATGGCTTTGTTTGGAAAAGAAGGTGGAGAAGCTCAAGCCTAATGTCATTTTTGAAAATAATGGAGATTTTGTAGATAAGCAGTTAAGAAAACTCCATGACAATAACAAACTAAATAATAAGGCAGTTAGTTTACCAGAGAGTACCAGGGAGCAGCACAGTTAAGAAGAGGTTCCTAGCATCAAAATAAATCTCACAGGCCTCAAAATCTACCTGTGTAAAGTATACCAAATTTAACTAGATCAGATGGTGGAATAGTAGAGCAATTATTAGGAATTTGTGGAGCCTAAAAGATGTATATTATACTAACAGAGGCAAATAGTTAAATCGAAAAATCAGAGGGGATAGAAGTGTCAAGGAGAAATCACTGTCATCTCAGAGTAACTGTGAATAAGCCAAGACTCTATGGTGAGAAACAACATCATATGCTTCATATTGTGGAGAAAATACACTTCACTAAAATATTATGGTCAAGTCACTATACAAATAAACAAATCCAGTGAGTCTACGGAGAGGGGAAGAGTATCAAATATTGATAAAGTATATCATCTAAATGTCCCATTTTCCACTATTAATTTTGAAACCTGCAGAGGAATGATGGAGAAAAATATATAGGCAACAGAAAATGTCTGTGAAAGAGTCCATATGGTGGACTTAACATATACTTCCAAGTAGATTTTGTAAATATTTTCAAGGAATGAAATGAACATTGTTTATGGAAATAAAGGTATGAGGACAAAGTAAGGCAACATAAACACAGAGATTTAAAAAAAAAGTATTTCTAAACCTATCTTATAAAAATAATAAATATGGTCTTTCAGAGAATGTCCTTCAGAGTGAAAACAAGTGACCACAGACAGTATTTTGAAGATATGAAACACATTGATAAAGACAATTATGTAGTTTTGGATACGAATGTGTATATCTTCTGGAAAGATTTTTTAAAAAGCCTCCACAGAAAAACTGCTAGAGTTAATATATGAATTCAGTAAAGTCACGGGATATAAAATCAATGTACGGAAAAGGGTTGCATTTCTATACACAAATAATGAAGCAGCAAAAAGAGAAATCAAGGAATTGATCCCATTTACAATTGCACTGAAAACCAAAAAATACCTAGGAATAAACCTAATCAAAGAAGTAAAAGATCTGTACTCTGAAAACTATAGAAAGTTTATGAAAGAAATTGAGGAAGACACCAAAAAAAAAAAATGGAAAAGCATTCCATGCTTATGGATTGGAAGAACAAATATTGTTAAAATGTCAATACTATCTGAAGGAATCTACACATTCAATTCAATAATACCAGCATTCTTCACAGAGCTAGAACAAACAACTCTAAAGTTTGTATTAAACTACAAAAGACTGCAAACAGCTAAAGTAATTTTGAAAAAGAAAACTAAAGCTGGAGGCATCACAGGTCCAGACTTTAAGCTGTATTACAAAGCTGTAATCATCAAGACAGTATAGTACTGGCACAAAAACAAATAGATCAATGGAACAGAATAGAGAATCCAGAAATGGACTTATAAATTTACGGCCGACTATTTTTTGAGAAAGCAGGAAGGAATATACAATGGAAAAAAAAAAGACAGTCTTTTAACAAATGGTGTTGGGAAAACTAGACAGTGACATGCAGAAAAATGAACCTGGACCATTTCTTACACCATACATAAGTAAACTCAAAATGGATGAAAGACCTAAATGTGAGACAGGAAACCATCAAAACCCTAGAGAAGAAATCAGGCAGCAACCTCTTTGACCTCAGTTGTAACAACTTTTTACTAGACATGCCTCCAGAGCAAGGGATAGAAAAGCATACATGAACTGTTGGTACTTCATCAAGATAAAACCTTCTACACAGCAAAGGAAATAATCAACAAAGCTCAAAGGCAACTGATAGAATGGGAAAAGATATGTGCAAATGACATATCAGATAAAGGGTTGTGTCCAAAACTATAAAGAAGTTATCAAACTCAACACTCAAAAAACACACCAATAATCCAGTGACAAAATGGGCAAAAGACATGAACAGACAGTTTTTCAAAGAAGACTTCTAGATGGCTAGCAGACACTAGAGAAGATGCTCAACATCTTTCATCATCAGGTAGATACAATCAAAACTACAATGAGATATAACCTCAAACCTATCACAATGGCTAAAATGAACAACTCAGGAAACAGCAAATGTTGACAAGGATGCAGAGAAATAGGATCCCAGTTTTGCAGTATTGCTGGGAATGCAAACTGGTGAAGCCACTCTAGAAAACAGTATGAAGTTTCCTCAAAAAATTAAAAATAGAGGTTACCTACAACCCAGCAGTTGCACTACTACGTATTTATCTAAAGGATTAAAAAATGCTCATTTGAAGGGGGCACTTGCACCCCAGGTGATAGTGATAGCGGCACTATCAAAAACAGCCAAATTATGGAAAGAGCCAAGATGTCCATTGACTGATGAATGGATAATAAAGATGTGGTATGTATATACAATTGAATAGTACTTGACAATCAAAAAGAATGAAATCTTGTCATTTGCAACAACATGTATGTCACTAGAGTGTCTTATGCTAAGCCAAAGAAGTCAGTCAGGTAAAGATAAATATCATATGATTTCACTCATATGTGGAATTTAAGAAACACACAGATGAACAAAGGGGAAGGGATGGAAAATAAGATAAAAGAGAGGGAGGCACACCATAATAGACTCTAAAATACAGAGAATAAACTGAGGGCTGCTGGAGGGGTATTGGGTGGGGGTTGGGCTAAGTGGATAATGGGCATTAAGGAGAGCACTTGTTGGGATGAGCGCTGGGTTTTACATGTAAATGATGTATCATTAAATTCTTCTCCTGAACCCATTATTACGCTATATGTTAACTAACGTGGATTTAATTAATACAAAATTTGTACAGGGGCGCATGGGTGGCTCAGTGTCTGACTTCAGATCAGGTCATGATCTCATGGTTTGTGAGATTGAGCCCTGCATCAGGCTTTGTGCTGACAACTCAGAGCCTGGAGCCTACTTTGGATTCTATATCTCCCTCTCTCTCTGCCCCTCCACTGCTCAGACTCTTTCTCTTTGTCTCTCAAAAATGAATAAAGGTTAAAAACCTTTTTTTAAATTGTACAAAACAATATGTATATAATTACAATATTGGAGCCACCATATGGAACATTAATGTAACGAACAATAATTGTACAAAGGAGGTGAAGAGGAAGCAAAGCTGTATTGGAATAAAGAAATGACAGTATATAATAACTATAAATCTATAGGAAAAAATGAAGATAACCAGAATATAATTGACTCTATTTTCTATATATTCTTGCTTAACTTTCTTATCTCAGCTTTTTTAAACTACAAAACTATATGAAGTAATATTTACAAAAATGTATTGTAATATATATATATAACACAAAATAAATGAATAATAGAACTACATATGAATAATATTTCTATATCTTACTGGTATTGAGTATCAATCTGAAGTAGATTTTGATAAATTACGGGATATAAGCTAAACCCTAGAGCAATAATTTTGGAATAGCAAAAAAAAACACACTTAGTTTTTTTAAAGACAATATTACACTAGAAAATCTTCACTTCATGCAAAAGGAATCATGAAGGAGAAATAGAGGAAGAAAAAGAGGAAACAAAAATATAGATCTAACTATACCGATAACATTAAATGCAACTGGATTAACAATCCTATCAAAAGGTAAAAATTGTCAGTCTAGATTTCCAAAGTTCTCATATATGCTCTTTACACTTATTTATACATATGCTCATTCCATCTACAGAACGATATGACATTTATAAGCATATATACACCTAACAACAGAGCCCCAAAATTCATGAAACAAAACTGAAGAAGAGAAGGATAAATCGATAATTCAAAAATAATAGTTGGCTACTTTTTTTTTTAACATTTATTTATTTTGGAGAGGCATAGAGTGAGCAGAGGAGAGGCAGAGAGAGAAGGAGACACAGAATCTGAAGCAGGCTCCAGGCTCTATGCTGTCAGCACAGAACCTGATGCAGGGCTCGAACCCACAAACCGTGAGATAGTGACATGAGTCGAAGTCGGATGCTCAAACAACTGAGCCACCCCAGTGCCCCAATAGTTGGATACTTTAATATCACCCTTTCATTAATGGGCAGAACACCTAGGAAAAAGATCAAGAAGAACATGGAAAACTAACAACTCTATAAACCAGCTGGACCTAACAGACATGTATAGACAATGACAGTAGAAATACTCCTATTTTCTCAAGTACACATTGGAGATTCCGCAGATATACTATCAAACAACTTAGGACATGAAACTATTCTCAATAAATTGAGATTGAAATCACCCATAGTAAGTTTTCCTATAATGAAATTTAAGGAGAAATCAATAACAGTAAAATGGAGAAAATCACAAATATGTGTAAATAAAAAAGCACACCCCTCAACATTCAATATGTCAAAATAAATCATAAAGACATGACTTCATTCATATGTAGAATTTAGGAAACAAAACAAATGAACAAACTAAAAACAAAGAGAGCCAAAAAAAACCAGATTATTAACTAAAGAAAATAAACATGATTACCAAGAGGGGAGATGGGTGAAATAGCTGAAGGGGACTAAAACACACACTTATCATGATAAGAACAGAGCAATGTATAGAATTGTTGAATCACTATCTTGCACACCTGAAACTAACATAATACTGCATGTTAACTGTACTGGAATTAAAATAAAAATATAGATTACAAGGAGAATTAGAAAATATTTTGAAAATAATTAAACATAAAATACCCAAAAATTAGGAGATATGGCAAAGAACCACTTAGAAGGAAATTAAAGTTGTAAACCCCTGTATTTAGAAAGGATAAAGATCTCAGATCAGTTATCTAGCCTGCCATCTTAAAATAGGAAAAAAGAAGAGTATAGTAACATAAAGTAAACAAAAAGAAAATATTAATTTGAGTAGAAATTAATGAAATCAATAATAAAAGGCAATAGAGAAAAGTCAACAAAAGAAAAAGTGGGTTATTTAAAAGATCACAAAATGGACAGCCCTTTAGCTGGAATGAACAAGAAAGCAGAAAAGTCTAGAAGTTACTGAAATCGGGAATAAAAAAGAGTACATCATTGCTGACCTTTCCTAAGTGAAAGGAATCATAAGGTAGTATTAGGAAATGTATGCTAACAGCTTACATGTTTAAATGTAACATGTAGATGAAACAGGCAAATTTTAGAAAGACACAAACTGTGAAATTGACTTAAGAGGTAACAGAAAATTGGAATGGATCTGTAACAATGAAAGATTTCCTGGAAATTTTTTTAAAACTCCCAGAAGTGAAAGCTATATCCACATGATTCTGTGAATTCTACTAAATATTTAAACAAGAATTAATACCATCTGTTTGCAAACTCTTCCAACAAATGAAAGTGCAAGGTATACTTTCCAACTCATTCTATAAGCCACTATTATTTTTATATCAAAAATTTGTTAAAGGTATCACAAGATTAAATGAAACAAATCAGTATCTTTATGAATATTGAAATAAAAATCCTCTAAAACTGATTCTGGAAACATTTAATAAGACTTAGACATATAAAATTTATCACAGGAATGCAAGTAAACTTCTGAAAATAAAATTATGTAATAACTTCAATAGAATAAAGTACAAAACACTGCTTGTCTTAAGAGTCGCAGAGAAGACATTAGACAAATCCAACTCCATTTCATAATAAAAATACTCAACAAACTAGGAATAGAAAGCAACTTCCTCAGTCTGTTAAAGGGCATCTAGCAAAACCTGGAGCCAATATATGTACTGAATAAAAACTGAATGATTTTCTCCTAAAATCAGGAAAATAAGAATGTCTGCTCTTACTGGTTCTGTTCAGCATTCTATGAGTTTCTTGCCATGCCATTTAGGGATGGACATTTAAAAAAAGAGGTAAAAGTATCTCTATTTGCAGAGGACATAAATTTGAAGATAAAAATCTTAAAGAATTTGCCTTAAACAAACTATAGAATAAATGACTTCAGCAAGTTTTTAGGGTACAAGTTCAACATGTAGAAAATAGATTGTAACTCTACTCAATAATAATGAATGGTCAGAAAATGAAATTAAGAGAAGTCCATTACCAAAGATCAAAAATAATAAAATACTTAGTAATAAATTTGACAAAAGTATAAGATTTATAAATAGAGACCTATAAAATATATTTGAAAGAAATTTAAGACTAAATGTTCATGATTTCTTTTTGCTTAATAGTTCCTAATTAAGTTGATTTCCTTACTTTCACATTTTACTATAAGCACCAAACAGAAACCAAGCTTGCCTTCCAGACTTTGCTTGGAATCTCCTTGGCCACACATCCAAGCTCAGGCCTTAAATCCTACTATCTACCACTGGATAATAAAAAAGAATTTGGCCAAATTCTATACCACTTTATAAGAACAGCCCTACTTCCAGTTTTTAAATACCATGTTCCACCTTTCTACCTGAGTCTTCTACGGAAGCAACTTGATATTCATATTTCTTTTTTTTTTAATTTTTTTAACGTTTATTTATTTTTGAGAGACATAGAGACAGAGTACGAGCAGGGGAAGGGCAGAGAGAGAGGGAGACACAGAATCTGAAGCAGGCTCCAGGCACTGAGCCATCAGCACAGAGCCCGACGTGGGGCTCTAACTCACAGACTGTGAGGTCATGACCTGAGCCGAAGTCGGCCGCTTAACCAACTGAGCCACCCAGGTGCCCCAATATTCATATTTCTAACAACAGTCTGTTTCTGGTGGTACATGTGTTCTCTAAGATGACAAGAGCTTTCTCTACAGTTTTCCTTATTTTTGAGCCATCACCATAATTACTTTTAACATTCACATTTCTATCAACATTTAGTTCAAGACAACCTAGAACTTCTTTATCAAATCCTTAAAATTGTTCTAGTCTCTATCCTCTATCCATTACTCAATTCCAAAGCCACCTCCACATTTTCAGGTATTTGTAATGGTAGCACCTCAATTCCTGGTATCAAAATCTATAGTTATTTTCTAGGGTTTCAGTAACAATGAACTGCAAGCTGGTTAGCTTAAGAACAAAAGAAATGTATTCTCTCACCGTTCTGGAGGTACAAAATCCGAAGTTGGGGTATAGGCAGGTGTTGGTGTTCTGAGACTCTGGGTAGAATTCTTTCTTTGCTTCTTCCTAGCTTCTGTGATAGCAGAGAATCCTGGATGTTTCTTGGCTTCAAATTGCATTATTCCAATCTCAGTCTCTGTCATCACATGGTGGTCTTCCTGTGTGTGTCTGCCTTCACAAGAGGTTTTCCTTTTGTAAGGAAACAGGTCACATATTACATTAAAAACCCACTCTAGTTTGCTTTGAGCTCGTATTTACTAATTGCACTTGAAATTATGCTAATTTTGAATAATACCACATTCTGAAATATGAAACATAGCTTTCTGGAGGACACAACATAATTTATAATAGATCTCATTTTAAAACCATAATCAAAATGAGTTAAAATAGATCATAGAATTATATGTAAAGGCTGTAACCATAAAACATTTAGAGAAAATATAGACATAAACTACTATGAAGTTAGGTTAAGGGAGGATACCTGGACATAACAACAGCACAAATAACACAAGAATATATTGATAAATTATACTTCACCAAATCTAAAGCATTTGTGCTTCAGAGGGTATCATCGAGAAATCATAGATCTCATAAGAAAGTTTTATCTTAAATATATTTAAGTAAGTACAAATTAAAATAAAAAGGCAAGCAAATTAAAAATGAACACAAGAAAAATAAAAGCATCCAAATTGGTAAGAAGTAAAATTGTCACTATTTGTAGGTGGAATGATACTATATATAGAAAACCCTAAAGATTACATAAAAAAAAACTTTTACAAATAAGAAGTAATAAATGAATTCTGTAAAGTTACAGTATAAAGGTGAACACAAACAAATCTGTTGCATGGACATACATTAATACTGAGCTATCAGAAAAAAATATATCTGAAAAAACAAGCCCATTTGTAACTGCATCAAAAAGAATAAAATCCAAGGAATAAATTTAAGGAGGTGAAAGACCTGTGTTCTGAAACCGTACAACACTGATGGAAAGAAACTGAAGATAACACAAAATGAAACTATACTGTGCTCATAGACTAGAAGAATTAACATTGTTAAAATGTCCATGCTACATGCAGAAATTTACAGATTCAATGAAATATTTATCAAAACACCAAAGACATTTTTCACAAAGCCTGAATCAATAATCCTAAACTTTTATGAAACCACAGAAGACCCCAAATAGCCAGAGCAATCTTGAGGGGGGAAAAAAAGTTAGAGGAAAAAGCTCCTTGATTTCAAGCTATTATAAAGCTATAATAATCAAAACTTTATGGTGCTGGCACAATAACAGACACATAGATCATGGAAAAGAATCAAGAGCCCAGAAATAAACTCATGAATATATGGTTGATTAATCTATGACAAAGAAGGCAAGAATATACAATAGTGAAAAGACATCTTTTAATAAATGTTGTTGGAAAACCAGACAACTACATCCGAAAGAATGAAACTGAACCACTTTTTTTTTAACACCATACACAAAAATAAACTCAAAATAGATTAAAGATTTGAACATGAGATCTGAAACCATAAAATTACTAAAAGTAAACATAGGCAGTAAACTCTATGACATCAATCTTAGCAATATTTTTTTGGACAATTCTCCTTAGGCAAAGACAACAAAAGCTAAAATAACCAAATGGGATTACATAAAACTAAAGAGTTTTAAACAGTGAAGAAAATCACTGAAAAATTATAAAGACGACCTATTCAATGGGAGAAGATATTTGCAAATCATATATGTGATAAAGGGTGATAACCAAAATATATGACTACCTTACACAATTTAATAACAAAAACAAACAACCTGATCTAATAGTGAGTAGAGAGGGATGCCTGGGTGGCTCAGTCAGTTAAACATCTGACTCTTGATTTTGACTCAGATCACAATCTCAGAGGTTTGTTCGTCAATCCCCAAGTTTGGATTCATGCTGAGGGTGGAACCTGCTTGGGATTCTCTCTCTTTCTGCCTCTCTCTCTTCCTCCTTGTTCACATGCTTGCTCTCTCTAAATAATTAATTAATAAACTTTAAAAAATAAAAAAAAAATAAGCAGAGGACTTGAACAGACATTTTTCCAGAAAAGACATATAAAGGCCAACAGACAAATGAAAAGATGCTCAACATTATTAATCATCAGGAAAATGCAAATCAAAACCACGAGATATCACCTCATACCTGTCAGATTGGCTATAATCAAAAAGACAAAAAGTAACAGCTGTGGCAAGAATGTGGAGAAGAAAAAACCCTCATACACCACTGCTGGGAATGTAAATTGGTGTAGTCACCATGGGAAACAGTATGGATGTCCCTCAAAAAAGTTCTTAACAGAACTACATATGTTCCAGCAATTCCAATTCTGGGTATTTATCCAAAGGAAACAAAAATAATAATCTCAAGAGATGTATGTACTGCTATGTTTATTGCAGTTTTTTTTTTACAATAGCCAAGATATGGAAGCAATCCACGTGTCCCTCAATAGATAAATAAGGAAGATGTATATGACACACACACATACACACAGAATATTACTCAGCAATACAAAATGAAATCTGCCATTTGTGACAACATTAGGGGATCTCAAGAGTGCTGGGTGACGATACTAAGAGAAGCACAAATATGTGACTTCATTTATATGTAGAATCTAAAAAACAAAACAAATCAGAAACAGACTCATAGCTACAGTAAACAAACTGTTGGTTGCCAGAGAGAGTTTGGGCAAAGTGAATGAAGGGCGTTAAGAGCAATAAGCTTCCAGTTATCAAATGGATAGGTCATGAGGATATAGTATACAGCATGGGAAATATGATCAATAATATTATAATCACTTTGTATGGTGACAGGTGGTGGCTGTACTTGTCATGTGAATCATTTCATAATATATGGGGGTGTTGAGTCTCCATGGTGTATACCTGAAACTAATAAGATACTATGTGTCAATCATACTTCAATAAAAATTATTTAAAAATCAGAATAGGCATTTCTCTAAATAAAATATATCAATAGCAGATAAGCACATGAAATAATTCTCTACATCATTAGCTATCAGTTAAATACAAATCAAAACCACAAGCAGATATAATTTCACATATACTAGACTATCTATAATCAAAATGATAATAACAAGGTTTGGCAAGGATGTGGAGAGAGCCCAAACATCCTATAAGGCTGGTGAGAATGTAAAACGGTACAGTTGCTTTAAAAATAGTCTGAATGGATTAGGAAGATGTTGTATGTATGTATACAATGGAACACTACTTGGCAATGGAAAATAACGAAATCTTGCCATTTGCAACAATGTGGATGGAACTGGAGGGTATTATGCTAAGTAAAATAAGTCAGTGAAAGATAGCATATGATTTCAGTCATATGTGAAATCTGAGAAACTTAACAGATGAACATAGGGGAAGGAAAGGAAAAATAAGATAAAAACAGAGAGGCAAACCATAAGAGACTCTTAAATATAGAGAACAAACTGAGGCTTGGTGGGGGTTGGGTGTGTTGGGGTGGGGTGAGGTGGATAGGTATTAAGGAGGGCACTTGTTGGGGTGAGCCCCGGGTGTCATATGTAAGAGATGGATCACTGGGTTCTACACCTGAAGCCAAGACTACACTGTATGTTAACTAACTTGAGAATAAAAAAAATATATGAATATTAAAAAGAAAGTAGTCTGGAATTCTACTGAAAGATAAACATAGAATTACTAAATAACCCAGCAATTCCACTCCAAGGTGGAATTTTAAAGTAATTTAAAGGTAAATTTAATTACCTTTAAATAATTTTAAGGTAAATTAAAACATACCTACACAAAACTTAGTTATATCAGAATTGTGCATAATAGCCAAAAAGGAAAACAGACAAGTGTCCATTCACTTACAAATAGATTTTAAAATGTACTATATCAGGTTGCCTGGGTGGCTCAGTCAGCTAGGCATCTGATTTCGGCTCCTCGCGCTGCTTGAGGATTTGAGCCCCGTGTTGGGCTCTGTGCTGATAGCTCAGAGCCTGGAGCCTGCTTTGGATCCTGTTCCCTCTCTTTCTCTGCCTCTCCCCCACTCACACTCTCTCTCTCCCCCTCTCTCTTTCTTTCCAAAATGAATAAATGGTAATTTTTTTTTTAAATGTAGTATATCTATGCAATGGAATACTATCCAGCCATAAAAAGGAATGGTGTACTGACCTATGCTATAGTATGGATAGATCTTGAGAAGAGTGTAAGTAAAAGAAGCCAATCACCAAATACCACATGTTGTATGGCTCATTTAAATGAAATGCTCAGAATAAGCAAATCTATAGAGACAGAAAGTAATTAGTTGTTCCCTAGGGCTAAGAAAGTTGGGGGAGGAATGGTGAGGGACTGATTCTGAATACCCGGTTTCTTTGTGGGATAAGTTAAATGTTCTACAATTCATTGTGATGGTAGTTGCACAACTCTGTGGATATACTAAAAGCCATTAAACTGTACGCTTAAGGTAAAAGAGTTGTATACTATGTGAATTATATTTCAATAAAGTTACATAAAAAACAAGGGGTTGACATGTGTACGATTATATATAAATTTAAAAATATAGACATTGCACATAGATTGGAAAAACAAATATTATTAAAATATCTATACTGGGGAACCTGGGTGGCCCATTCAATTAAGCTTCTGACTCTTGATTTCAGCTCAGGTTATGATCTCATGGTGGTGAGTTTGAGCCACATTCATACTGTATCTCTCTCTCAAAATAAATAAACTTAAAAGATATATACCTATACTACCTAAAGCAATCTACACATTTAATGCAATCCCTGTCAAAATACCAACTGTATTTTTCACACAACTTGAACAAACAATCCTAAACGTTGTATGCAACCACAAAAGACCCCAAGGGTGAAAGCAACATTGAAAGAGAAAAGCAAAATTAGACGTGTCACAACTCTGGACTTGAAATTATATGACAAAGCTATAGTAATCAAAGCAGTATGGTATTGGCACAAAAATAGACACATAGATCAATGGAACAGAATAGAAAACCCAGAAATAAACCCACAATTATATGGTCAACTAATCTTTGACAAAGCAGGAACGAACATCTAACGGGAAAAAGACAGTCTCTTCAACAAATGGTGTTGGGAAAACTGGTCAGCTACGGGCAAAATGGACCACTGAATGAATGAAACTGGGCCACTTTCTTATACCAAACACAAAATTAAATTCAAAATGTATTAAAGACCTAAACGTGGGACAAAAAACCGTCAAAGACACAGACAAAGACCAGAAAAGACACAGGCAGCAACCTCTTTGACTTCGACCATAGCAACTTTTTACATGACACATCTCTGAAGGCAAGGGACAAAATCAAAGATAAACTATTGGGAGTTCATTAGGACAAAAAGCTTCTGCATGGCAAAGAAAACAATCAACAAAACTAAAAGGCAACATATGAAATGGGAGAAGACATTTGGAAATGATATATCTGATAAAGAGTTAGTATCTGAAATATACGAAGAGGATATAAAATTCAACACTCCAAAACAATCCAATTAAAAATGGGTAGAACATGAATAGATATTTTCCAAAGAAGGCATCCAGATGGCCAATAGACACATGAAAAGATGCTCAACATCACTCATTAACAGGGAAATACAAATCAAAACTACAGTGAAATACCACCTCGCAGCTGTCAAAATGGATAAAATCAACAACACAGGAAGCATCAAGTGTTGGTGAACATGCGGAGAAAAGGAACTCTCTTGCACTGTTGATGGGATTGCAATTGGTTCAGCCTCTCTGGAAAACAGTATGGAGATTCCTCAAAAAGTTAAAAATAGAATAATGCTACAAATCTGGCAACTGTACTACTAGGTATTTACCCAAAGAATACAAAAATACTCATTGAAGGAACACATGCATCCCAGTGTCTATAGCCACATTATCTACAAAAGCCAAATCATAGAAGTATCCATCCGCTGATGAATGAATAAAGAAGTGAAGTCTATTTGTATATAAAATGGAGTGGGTGTATTTGTATATAAAGTGGAGTATTCTCAGCCATAAAAAGAAGGAAATCTTGCCATTTGCACCACGTGGATATAGCTAGAGGGTACACCTGAAAATAATATTACACTGTATGTTAACAGGAATTTAAATAAAACATAAAGTAAAATATATATTATATAAACAAGTATAAGTTATATAAACATATCATATGTATTATTATATACAAGTGTCCCTCATATTTATTCATTGTTCAAACATTTTTTTTTAATTTTTTAAGATTTATTTATTTTTTAGAGAGAGAGAGAGACAGAGTTTGAGCAGAAGAGGGTCAGAGAGAAGGGAGACACAGAATCTGAAGCTGGCTCCAGGCTCTGAGCTATCAGCACAGAGCCCGACGTGGGGCTTGAACTCACAAACAATGAGATCATGACCTGAGCCAAGTTGGGTGCTTAACCCACTGATCCATCCAGGTGTCCCTAAACATTCTTAAACATTTACTATTAACTGAATTTTCTTATGTATGATCTTACTGAATCCTCTTAAGCCTACGAAATGGTAATGTGTGATTAGTCTCTTTATTTTAGAGGTAAGGACACGAAGATTCATTGTATGGTTTTTGTTTTTATTCTTTATGTAAGTTTATTTATTAACCTGGAGAGAGAGACAGAGAACACCAGCAGAGGAGGGGCAGAGAGGAAGAAAGAGAGAGAGAATCCCAAGCAGGTTATTCACTGCCAGCACAGAGCTCGATGTGGGGCTTGAACCCACAAACTGTGAAATCATGACCTGAGCCAAAGTCAAGAGCCAGAGGCTTAACTGAGTGAGCCACCCAGGTGCCTCATTTTTTTCTTTTAATTGAGAGGTCTGTTCTAAAACTTAATAAAAATTTATAAAAGCCTTTGAAGTCCAAAAGCCTACTTTTATTTAAAATATCAACTAAAAGTGCATTAGCCTGAGAAACACTGTGCTTCATGTAAATCACAGAAAGGGAAAAAAATGTCAACCAAACTTAGAGTGGGATGAAGTTTATTTTTCTATTCCACTTATCACTACTTACAGCGGCCAAGGTAGATTAGTCACAGAAACACTTGCCAAAAATGCAGAAAATCCAGATCTTAGTCTTATTTTACTAATCAGAATACCCCTACAATTTACCCTTGTATGTTAATACTACTTTGTCATAGTTTCATCAAAAGTTTGTAATTTATCCCTATAAATTGATCCTAAATATCCTGTTGTTTACTTTCAAAGTCTTATCTAACTGAGATGAGTACTCATAATGTCTTATGCGTTGAAGTGCATCTCCCGTCCTCCCCACAAAATGGTTGAAATCCTAAACCCAATATCCCAGAATGTAACCTATTTGGATATAGGGTCATTGTCAATATAATTAGTTAAGATTAGATCATACCAGAGTAGGATGAGCCCTTAATTTAATGTAACTTATGTTCTTATAAGAAGAAAAAGGATACAGAGACACAGATGCACGAGAATACCACACCACCAAGGAGGCAAAGCTTGAAGTGCACTGTAGCAAAGAGGAATGCCAGGGATTTCTGGTAAACCACCAGACCTATGAAGAGGCAAGAAATGATTCTCCACTATAGATTTCAGAGGGACCATTGTACTGCCAACACTTTGATTTTTAATTTCTATCCTACAGAACTGTGAGACAATAAATTTGTATTGTTTTCAGCCACCTAGCTTGTAGCATTTTGTTATGGGAGCCCTGGGAAACTAAAACCCTCCTAAACCTACTTTGCCTCAATAAGCCCTGAAACATAATAGCTTACATTTATAACATGCTTACTCACTGCAGCGCACTAGGCTAAGCACATTATATGCATTATCATCTTTAAAGTATTGAATTAAAAACAAAGTAAAGAAACAAAACAAACCCATTGAAGTGTGACTCAATATTTCTATTGTCAGGTTGTCTGTGAAGACACTGAAGTTAAAAAATTTGTCTTGGATCAAAAAGTTTTAAGAGTGGAAGTCTGATACAATATTGACCTAATCTCATACCTGTGTAATTAATCACAGCACAGGTTAATCTATAATCAAATCAGTAATGCTTGAAAAAAATTTTTTGGTTCTTTTAGAAACGACAACTGTGATTTTTCCCCCGTTTCCACTTAATCTGCATTAAAAAAAAGTCAGCAGTAGAAAGAGACTGCAAAATACTGAAACAGTTTTCAAATTGTTTAGCAATCAATACTTTTACGGGAATAAAAATCACTAAAGTGTACAATCAATTTAAAGAGTTAAATCCAGTATTTTTTTAATTTGATGGAATACATTTCTTTTTTATTACAGGTACTCTTTTTGTGTGTTCCAATAAAGATAAATCAATATAGACGTTTTCTATTGAGGTTATTGCTCCCCAGTTTAAAAAAAAAAAAGCCAAGCATTTGGGAAATAGCACCTTTTATTTGTTTCCTTCACCATGCAACTTTCAAACCCAACATTACTCACTGTTCGATGTATGGTCTTTTTTTTTTTTTTTCTTTTTTCATGTTCTGAATAAACAAGAATAATGGAAGGACAACCTATATATTTAGACACAACAGTATAACTCAGTGTACTCCACAAATTTAGAATTATTACCACAAAAGTAATGTTAGATGAAAGTAATGGAAAGTTTAATTATAACTTTTTAATCATTTGACATAAACATCTTGTGATCTTTTTTATGGATTTCATGATGCTTATATCTTTTTTCTGGTTGAACTGAATGATTATGCACAGTTTTTACTTTTTCGTTAAGTACTAAGTTGAAAAGATCTATCCCAAGAAAGATGAGATGGTAGTTTTTAATTTTATTTTCTGTTTACTAGTTTTCTTCTTTGAACACTCATTTTGACACCTCCGAGTTTAGTATACATAATCACTGACTCCAGTATTATGTCACAGGATAGCTTTTGGTGATGCATGCAAAAGGTGGCCTCAGACGAGATATGTTAAGAGGAAAAAAGTATCTTTATTTTATAAATTGAGTTTATAAGTCATTTTGAATTGTCAGAGCATCTTAAATTATTTTGGCTGAGCTCAAACATAAGTAATCTCCTCATATACAAGTGTGTTATTAAATATCTAATGTATCATGTGAATATTACCTTACTTTTTTCCATCTTATGAGCATTTAGTCTTCAGTGTCTACTAATAAAAATAGAACTAGAACATGCCTTCTCTGGATACTCTCAGAAATTCTTTCCATATCTCTAAAAATCCACTCCAATAACCTAATAGTATTAATGGCTTTTCAGAGAATTACTTAGACAACAAAGTAATAATATTTAAAATGAGTCCCATGTTGTTGGACAAGCCACCCTTCTGTGTGCAAAACTATATTATTGAATAAATTTACATGGAACTAATAAATGCTGATCTGAAAGTCAAACTCTTTTAAAAGAACCCAACTAAGAAGCCCTAACTCCTGAGTATCTATGTTTGAAATCTGCCAGCTCGGGTGGTTGGGCAGTTATAACAAAGAAGGGTATTGACTGAGGCAGGCTGTGGAGGATGAGAGTGACTTAGATGAAAATATACATATATTTTAAGTAAAAATTGTATTATAAAATGTATATTCTTTAACTTTGTTTAAAGTTAAGAATATTTTATGAATACCTCTCCATGTCAACCAACATATGCAAGGCATAATTTATCGGTATTTCTATTGATCCGTCCTCAAGTTATGGGCTTCTACCTTTGGCTGTTTCAAGTCCACTGATAAAACTTCTCAGAAGTATTTTCATTAATCTGGTTTTATTTCTAGCGTTTCCCTTTGATTCTTAGAGTTTCCATTTTTGTGTATATCCCTTTGGGCTTTTCACATTAGAGCCCTTAATATATTAATCATAGTTAATTCCTTTAATAATTCCAATGTTTGGATCATGTTTTAGCCTAGTTCTGGTGATTGCTTTGTTTCATTAGAGTTTGTTTTGTCCTGCTTTTTTACTATGCCTTATAATTCTGGGAAAGCTGGACGTGATATATCAGATAAAAGGAGCTTAGGTAAAAAGCCACTGAATGTGAGTATATATGTTTCTCAGGTTAGGATTTGGACTTGCTTTGTCTCCCCATTTGATTTTTGAGCTTTCCTAACTACTTGCTTTGATTATGTGTCTTCCTATTTTTTCAGCTTTAATATATCATTATTACACTAGAAAATTTTTTGATGTGAGGTGAAGTATAGGGGAGAGAAACAGTCTTCCAATTGTATTTCAGTCTTTCAGTGGCCTGCATCTCTAGTGACCATGCAAGTGTTTCTTCAATGGTTAGCTCTGATCTTCCTGCCTTCTCTTTGACTTCCAATTGCATAGCTCCTAATTCATTTCCTTGAAGTCCTCATTCCCATTGACTAGGTTTTTGTTTTCCATATGTTTTGGAATGGCGTTTTGACAGGTTTCTCCCGGAGAGCAGTCCTTTACGATGCTGAAAGTTCTGGACATAGTTCACAATGGCTATTCTTCCTCTTTCTGTGTCAGAGCCAATAAGTGCTCTTTCTCAGATCCGCACAATGAACGCATGAGAGTATGAGAACAGCCCAGTGACTACGCGCAAAGGGACATCATTTTCACCCTAGCTATAATCAGTCTTGAGGCAATTTACCTTGTAACTGTTTCTACCAATTTATGGCTCCAGCAGCTTTTGCTCCAAGTAAGCAGATCTTGGTTGCTACATCTCTCTTGATGGGCATTTTCTTCAGATTTTGGTGCAGTGT
This sequence comes from Paguma larvata, assembly GCA_030068075.1. Lineage (NCBI taxonomy): Eukaryota > Metazoa > Chordata > Mammalia > Carnivora > Viverridae > Paguma > Paguma larvata. Next base: position 58,682,700 of record CM057833.1, on the reverse strand, counting down.
TTTTTTTTTCTTCCACCTCTGTTCTCTCATGAGTCCAACAAAATTCATTGATTTTTAGTTTCTCCGCCTTTTTCTTATTGGAAGGGTGAGAGCAATGACTTCCCAGCTTTTCACATGTCAGAGTTGAAAAGTTAAATCATGTTTTAAATGGCGGTTTTTAGGTCTCCTTTTTAAAAATTTGAATGCTATTAATTATTCTGTGTATGGTACAAGGTAGAAATCCAATTTCACTTTTTTCAAATTTATTGCCTCATTATTTAGAAAGTGTACTGTTATTCCCTACTCCAGAACAGAACATAAATAAGGCACACCACTTTTCTCTTTTGTTTTCTAATGTACCCACAACTTAAGGAATAGTTTCTAACTTAAATAATACTTATTGATTTAATGAACATAAACAAGGACCTATTTCTGAGCTCCTAGATTTTTTAATATTTATTTTGAGAGAGAGATTGAGAGAGAGAGAGAGAGAGAGAGAAAGCAAGCAGGTGAAGGGCAGAGAGAGAGGGAGACAGAAGCTCAAGCAGGCTCTGCACAACCGGTGCAGATCAGGATACAGGAACTGAATTCATGAACCATGAGACCATGACCCGAGCTAAAATCAAGATTTGGACTCTTAACTGACCAAGCCACCCAGGCGCCCGCCAGCTCCTAGATTTTTTACTTGTTACTTTCACTATGTCAACACCTTTTGTTTTCTTTTTTACTAAAATAGTTTTTATATTATCTTGATATTATGTAAAGTAACTCTTCTACATCAATTTTAGAACCAAAACAAAATTCCAGGGGAAGCTCTGAGAATTTAAATTTATTTGCAAAGTATTTATATCCTTATAATATTGAAACTTTCCTAGAAGAGCAAATCACTATTTAGATCTTTATAATGTCTTTGTTTTGTTGCAAAAAATTTACAGATAAAAGAAAGTCTCCAAGCTAGTTTAAGAACATGATCTAACTGCTCTCAAATGTTAGGAAGGCTTGCAGGAACAGTGTGTAGACCAGATATCCAGGAATGACTCCTTGGACAAAAATCATACAATTACTCTGCCAATGAAGTTCTACCCTTGCCATAATCGGAAACTTGGCACAAAAGAAGTCAACTGTCCCAGCCACTGGCTTTATGATCGCCCAACATTAGCCTTTTGCCTGGACCGGGAAGGTGTTACCACAAATGTTGGCTTCAGGAGAACACCAGCTTCACTGCCATTCAGAGATCAGAAAGCCATTTCTAAAATTATTGGCTCCAGAGCCACACTGGGTCTAATAGAAATGCAAAGCAAAAATAAATGTTTTGCACATTGCCAAATTCCCAGTGTAACTTGGTTCCAAATTCAAGTCCAGGTTCAGTTGGGTACACTTGATTGGCAGAACTTAAATCTCTTCTGGGCCCTAAACTGCACAGGAATGTTAGAAATGTGATTTTCAGCTTTTTTAAATTGATGTAATGCATTAACGCACCCTTAGATGTTTAAAAATGGTGGTTGACTTAATTTACCTTTCTGTCACACTGCCAAAAATTTTTGTAACTATCACTATAGATGTCTTGATCATCTTTTTGAGATTTTCTCTTAATTTTTGACTGTCCTTTTTTCTATTGTAAAATTAAATAATATTTAAACAGTATCTCCTAAGTGATTGTAGTTATTTTTATAATGATTTTAAAATCCAGAAAATTTCACAACTTACTGTTTCTATTATAGTTTATACTTAAATGTTATATAGGTAACATTTTCCATATATAATGACATTTTAATTTTAATTTTAATTTTTTTTAATGTTTTATTTATTTTTGAGAGACAGAGAGACAGAGTGTGAGCAGGGGAAGGGCAGAGAGAGAGAGGGAGGCACAGAATCCAAAGCAGGCTCCAGGCTCTGAGCTGTCAGCACAGAACCCAACACGGGGCTCGAACCCACAGACTGTGAGATCATGACCTGAGCAGAAGTCGGCTGCTCAACCAACTGAGCCACCCAGGCGCCCCTATAATGACATTTTTAAATTATTTTTGTACATTTATTGTTTATGCAACTGTTTACTTGTGGTCTTTTTTTTGCACTGGTTTGGGGTGAAAGGTGTAAAATTAAGGCTCCATATTATGAGCTGCTTTGTCATATGGTAAAACTGAGAGGAAGTCAAATGCCCCACTGTTCCCACGGATAAGGTCCCCTAGGTCCACACTCTTTGTCAAGAGGAAAAGACACAGTTCTTGTGTATCTCAGAATGGGGCAGGGTGGGGGCTAGGGGGTTTCAATTCACTGCTAGTCTGCAGAATTGTTCAAACAGGAAATTTTGATCCTCTAATAACCAGAGAGCACCCCATCTTCGATACTAAATAGCCCACCTCTTTTACCTCCCTTGATACATGCTCTGTTCCTAAAGGCAGCAGCCAGAGAGCACTGTGTATTGAGCATTGTCTTCTTCCCCCAGGTTATGTGCCTATGTGACTAATACATTTCTGTCGGTATCATCTACACAGTGTCAACTGTTTAGCTATCCCCTTAACCCCAGGTCAGGATTCCTTCCCTCAATAATGAGGTAAATAGGAGATAATTAAAATTTGGTTGGACCACTAGTTCAATCTGGGAAAATAGAATTAATGTAGAACTTTTGCTAAGTTAACTCTTCATTTGTCCCTTTTTTCAATCTTATTTATGTTTTATCATAATTTACTTGCTTGCATTCTTATTTCCCCTCAAGTTACATATCTATTTCTTTAATTTTTAAGATTTATTTCCTAAGAGTTAACACTGTAAATTTGATTCCTAACTTTGATCTTTAGTATTTTCCTGATCATTCAAGTTTACTTAAATTTCCTTTTTGATAACTTTTTTTGACTTATGAGTTATACGGAAATATATGGTAGTTTTATACCTTTTGTCTTACATTTGAATTAAATGGAGATTCTACTATGGTCAGAGAACATTGTATAAAAGATACTGAATCTTTGAAATTTGTTGAGACTTGCTTAAGACTTTGTGCATGGTTAAATTTTGTAATTATTTCAGAGGAGACTTAAAAACGAGTGTATTCCAATTGTGAGCATATTCTATATTTATCCCCTTAAATCACATGCTAATCATGTTATTCAAATATTCTATACATTTGCTATTTTTTTTACTTCATTGGTCAATAAAGAGAAATATATGGTATTATCCTAATGCAATATATAATTTTCCCTTATAATTCTACCCATTTGCTCCCTATACGTCTTGAGACTCTAGTATTAACTGAACTAAAATGAAGAATTATTGTATCTAACTGAATAGTTGAAACTCTGTAACTACTGTGTCCATATCTATTTCTAAAGTCTCTTTCAGTTAAAAGTGCCTTATTTCTGATATTAATATAGCTACTATTGATTTGTTTGGACGAATACACCTGATTCATTGTTTTATTATGCTTTGTTTTATTGCAATTAGCAGATAATGCAATTTTTGTAAGTTGAAGGCTTGTATATGGCAACCCTGCATCAAGCAAGCCTATCAGTATCATTTTTCTAACAGCATTTGCTCACTTCATGTCTTTGTATTACATTTTGGGAATTCTTTTACTATTTTGAACTTTTTCATTATTAGTAGTTATAGTGAGTGGTAATCAATGATTATGCTCACTAAAGGCTCAGATGATGGTTAGCATTGTTTACCAACAAAGTTTTATGGTACTTACCTTTTTTAGAGTTAATGCTGTTGCACACTTACTAGAGTACAATATAGTAATGATAACTTTGATATGCACTGGGAAGCCAAAAAATTCATGACTTTCTTTGTTGCAATATTTGTCTTACGGTGGTGGTCTAGAGTGGAGCCTACAAAATCTCTAAGGTATATCTGTATTTTTATTTCAACCTTTCAATATTTTTATAGATTTTTCCTGCAAACAGCATAATTCTTATGGTTGTTTCACTTCAAATAGATGAATTCTTCCTTTCAACTGTTAAGTTTAGTGCATGCTATGGTTTGAATGTTTGTGTCCCCCCAAAATTCATAGGTTGAAATCCTAATGTGATGGTACTGGTATGTGAGGAGGACTCAAATGGAATTAGTGCTCTTAATGTCCACAGAGTTCTTTAGCCTCTTCTGCCATGGAACGATACAATGAGAATGTCTGCAACCTAAAAGAGGGCCCTCACTCAATCTTGCTGGAGCCAAGATCTTGGACTTCCAGCCTCCAGAACTGTGAGAAATAAGTTTCTGTCGTTTATAAGGTCCCCAGTCTGAGATGTTTTGTGGTGACAGCACAGATGAAGTAAGAGAGCACCTTACATTTATTGTCATGATTGATATATTTGGACTCGTTAAAAATCATTATTTTTATATCTTTTTATTGTCATGATTATCCTAGCTTTTTCGTTTTCCCATTATTTATGGATTGTGTTTTGCTCAATTTTTTTTTTTTACATTTTCCCCCATACTCATTTAGAAGTGAAAAAATTTCCTATCTAATTTCAATATTTAGTTAAAATCTTGTCTTATCCAAATAAGGACTAAGGTTAATTAATGTCTTAATCTTGCCACCCTGTTTTCCAAATGAGGACCTTCTAACATGTATTCTGATCACCTTCCTCTAATTTAAAAGATCTTCTATACTACTCCAATTATTAGTGTTATGAAAAGCACTAATAATTATATGACCAGATAACTGACTTTAAAACATTTTGATGGCTTTCCAAATTCCTTTAAACTTTAAATACTTTTCAACTTTATTTATAAATACTATTCTAGATTTATCTACTACCAGTTCTACCAAACATAGAAACATAGCTCATCTCTTCATAATGAGCTGTTTTCAGTTATTTACCTGCCCTTTTATGTGTGTATATGTGTATACATATGAACACATATACAGACCATAATACTTTAAAGCTTTTAATCATGCTATTTTTCTCTTACTATGTTGTCCCAATAATATGCCCAATGAAATTCAAATAATTTTTTAGATCCATTTAAAAAATATTTATTTGACAGAGAGACAGAACACGAGCAGGAGAGACGCAGAGAGAGAGGGAGAGAGAGAGAATTCCAAGCAAGCTCTACGATGTCAGCACAGAGCCCTATGTGGGGCTCCACCTCACCAAACATGAGATCATGACTTGAGCCAAAGTCAAGAGCCAAATACTTAATGATTGAGCCACCCAAGTGCCCCTTTTAAATCTATTTTAATTATCATGTCTATTCTCTGGTCATATTTTTCTCACTCTATCATTTCCTAAATAATTTCCTATTTGTTTATCCAAAATATATTTATAATAGCATAGTATAAATGCTTGTTTACAAAATTGTTTTCCTTTTGAGGTAGTGTATTGTGATTTTTTAGGACAGTCATTGTGATTTTGGTATATCTGGTTTTCTAACAAGTGGTTGACATTATATTGAATGCTCACTATGTTTAATTACTGAATTATTTGATTCAATTATTTGGTGAATATATTGATATTTTTCACTTTTATTATTTTTGTTACCTTGCCTATAGCACTGAGGTTTATAATACTCTTAATATGTAATGAGAATAATGTAAGTATCAGTAAATTTTATTATGTTTCTCATCAACCAGTGGGTATAATAATAAATCTTTGCTTAATAAAAATTAAAACTCATATAATAAGGTATAAAGTTTACTAGTAAATAGTTAATACTTTGAATTAGATTTTCTGTACAAAGGTGGAGCTGGTATTTAGTGCTCAAATTAAATTCTTATGCGTTTCAGGTTCATTGCTTTGTTCTTAAATTTTTGATAAACGAAATGCTACATATTCCTAAAGGCATTCGAGAAGCTATAAATAACAAAAAACAATCATTTTAGCAATAATAAACATTTTTATTTTAGCTAAATTAAAAATAAAGATGATTACACATTGCTATTCTCATCATACATTGAACATAGGAATATTGGGGCACTGCTAAAGGGACATCTAGATAACGAAGCCACTTTTCTAAGTTTCTAATGCTTTCTAAACGTGGAGTCAGTACTGCCTAAGACTTTGTTCATAGGTTGTATATGTTGGACAATTATGGGGTACTTTAATATTTAAGTTCAATAATCAAATGTAAATGTCTATTCTCAAAAAAAAAGACCAAAACTAAACATATTTTTAAATAAATCAAAAGATTTTGAGGATAGGAAGTATCTTAAAGCTCAGCTTATTCAACTATTCCTTCATTCTATAGATTTGCTTTCAGAAAAAGGAACCAGGATGAGTAATTAAAAAGTCCTAACTTCTCTCTACCTACTCTACCCTTTGAATTGTTAAATGTGAGACACTGGCTGAATAAAATATTTTAGGCTTAATTAATTAGGATAGAATGGGAAATCATGATCACCTGTCTTATTCTAGATCACAAATTTACTAATATAATTGTTAATATCATTTCTGGTCCCATGAAATTTTAAGTATTCTGACAAGCATCATCCACATCCATCTTCCATATATAAAACCTATATTGTGCACCTAACAAAGTGGATTTTAGAGTCTCAGTCTAGGTCTTTACCTCAATTTCTCTTTACCTCCCCTTTGTTTAACAAGCTATTAATCTTACCTCTCAAGTTATCTTTGCATTATACCATTTAAATTTAAAATATTTACTATCAATTGTGTTTTTAGTGTAAATTAAATTATATACATGAAAAGAGAGAGAGGATAGTGTTACGAGTTTCCATAAAGTTATTTATTTCTAGCACTGACTTAAATATCTGAGTCTGAGCTCCAGTCTGTGTGAAGATTAATCACTAATCTGGGTGTTTCAGTCACATTAACACAATTCTTGTGATTTATCCATCACTTTGATTTAACATTGAGTCAGTTCAAGGAACTAGTTCACTAGCTCCCTATATTGGGATTATGTGTAGATTCAGGGAAATCTAACTTATGCCACTGCAAAGGGATGTAACTGGTCTGTGCTTCTGCAGATAAAAATATATCCCTGTTTTGTTTTGATTTGTTTTTTTTTTTTTGGCACGGAAGATCTGAGGTGATTGCTCCAGAAAGGCTTTTCGGTATTTCCCTGTTGATTCAATTCTGCTGTGGCTTTTGCTGGAGTTAATCCCCTGATGTCCTGTTGCATCTTCTATTTGATTCCTACTTGTCATCCCCCCACATATCAACCTATTTGGGGTGAGTTATTTTGTCCTTGGGAAATGTCTAAGCCTCTCTGTTCCAACTTATGAGACTAGCAGGGTTTACTCTCAGCCACGTTTCCTGTCTCCTGCTGAGACACCTGGGAAATTTTTTCCCCTTAAATTATCTCTTGGAGATTTAGGAGTATTTTTTTTTTCACCTTCAAAACCCCTCTTTCTGTCTCTTTGGCCCTCTGCTGCTCAAATGTATCTCGAGGCCACTTTTACTGATTTTTCCATTTACACTGAGAACATTTTTGTGGATTCCTTTTTTCTGAGTCTCAAGCAAGTAGCAGGGTACAGACCTGTTTGTTCCCAATTCTCTTAATTCAATTTGGAAAGCAACTCTGCCTGCCACATGCCCTCTCTGCCCCAGTTGACACTCAACATTCTGTCCTTGGCTAGAGGATTTGTGATAGAAAGTTTTATCTAAGCTGATTTCCTACGTTCTCTTTATTCATAGGTCTAATGGCTTTTCTATTTGGTGATGGGAAAGAGGTTGAATGCACTTTGGTGTTATTGTATTTCCTGTTTCTGCCAGCCCTGAAATGTTATATACCATATTCAGTAGTTACAAACTTGGTAACTTTGATGGTCCTTGTCTGCTCATCCCATCTGAAGAGAAGGGTAACTATTATGTGGTTGAAAGAAGTCCATCTGTACTGCATGTAGATAATGCTTTAGCTCATTAACATGATATACATTATTATTATATAGAATATCCTGCTAATCCTTGCTTTGTCTTCACCAAGAATATTCCTGTTATTTCTTTTAATATATTGTTTCGTAATGCTAGTTTTTGGCATGATTTCCTCTTCCTAAGAATGTTCTCTATACAAAAGAGGTAAATCTTGTAGCAATATTCGGCTATGCTGATAGTGCTTCTCTGACCATAACGTGTTGATCTGTGGGTAAACAACTGACCTGAGATAGTTTGGTTTTTTTTTCCTCTTCAGAATACGAAACTTGAAAGAAGAGATATTAAAGTATCTAAAACAATGAGTCACATTGATGCTTGTGCCATAAGAGTTCTGTACATGTCAGCCCTGGACATACTCAGATACATTTCTGATTTCTTCCTTTTCTAAACCAGGTATGTTTAATTTTCTTTTCACTTTTGGAAAACATACCAGTTTCTTCCTATTTAATCCCCATTATCTGTGTACTCTAGCTCAATTTGGATTTCTCTGATTTACAATGCAGTTAGTCCTGGCTGAAAATCCTATGAGCATAAGTGATGAGGATGACTTCTGGGTTTAGGCAATGAAAATGCCCTACCTGATTCACCTGTTCCCTCTTCCCAGCTGTAGCAACATGGAAGCCATTGTTGGTAAGGCAGAGCCATGATATCTCTGAACTACCACTTGGAAGTTAGTTGCCATTGAGATCAGTGGGATACACAACTGACTTGGCATATCTGAGCAAAAAGAAAAAAGCAAAAAAACCTTTGCTTTGTGAAAACATTCAGATTTCTTAATTTCTTATTGCATTTTAACCTAGTATATTATGACTAATAAAATCACTTTCAATACTTAAAACAGCCTACCTTTTCTACCTTTTTGTTGCCATGTATGCAATCATCTTGGTAAGGAGTTTCTCATTGACCAAACTCTAGCCAGTCATCTCTGAGCCCTCTTGATTAATCCTCATAAAGACTTGACCAAAACCATACATGGCTTCTAATAGCTCAAGGCCGTCTCACTAGGACAATGCTAGACCCCCTTAAAGTGCCTGAGAAAACTCTAGGCTGCCTAAAAGAATCTACTCTGTATTCTAACCCACACCTGAAGATGGGGCCTCTATCTTCCAGCCTTCATAGGAGGGCAGGAGTCTAACTTCCATATACACAATTAACAAACCAAGATGGACCAATTCCCCCTCACATTTTTTTTCTCTCTTTCCCTGACTCTACTGAGCTCCGACTCATTTCCCTCTTTATTTTTCATTCTCCCTTTAAAATGCCCAGTCCTGTCTTTATAATAGAAGGTGAATTCAGTTCACAATGCACTCTTCTCATGGCAGGAGTATACCACCAATTAAAATCCATCCTTACCACCTTAACTTTTGTTCAAGTTGTTTATCTTTGACATTCTTTCACTAGAATGTTCTTTTTCTCTTATCTCCCCCATTCCAATCTTTATTTCTGTCATCTGGTTAACTAGATAAATATTAAGTATATTATGGGTTATGAGCAACTCTGATAAAGCTATTCCTGTCTCACCTAGCATGGGGTAGGTAAAACTTTCTGTATCTACTCCCAAACTACCATTTATCCCTATACTGTACTACTGCACAATATTGCAATATCTTTCTATTACAAGATTTTCAGGCAAGTATGAATGATACAAAGTATATTATTCTGAAAAACTAGCACAGTGTTTGGCGATTAATACATGTCTATTAAATAGTTGTGGTTTGCATCTGGAAGTAAATGAGATAATGATTGTAAAACTACATATAAAATAAATGTTTCCTGAATAAATAATGACTACTATAAATTAGTACCACAATATCAAACTATTAAACTCATCTGACATTTAGCAAAATTCCATTATTAGAAGAAAATATAGTCTCATTGAAGCAAAGATGCTTTCAGATATACCTATGAGATCTTCTAATATTTTTAATTAAAAGAAAGGATAGTGAAATTTTGCTGCAAAATTTAAGAGTTTTAGTGGCAAAACATGATACTATACTAGCAATGAAATATGACAAATCTAAAAAAAAATGAATGAATAAAAACCCCACACACTTAAATACAATCAGTGGTTGCCAGAGGGAGGGACATAGGGAAGTGGGCAAAATAGATAAAGGCAATTAAGATGAACAAACTTCCAGGTATAATTAGGTCACGGAGATGAAAGGTACAGTATAGGGAATACAGTCAATAATACTGTAATAAGGCTCGGTGGTGGCAGATGGTGACTAATTTATCATGGTGAACAGGGTACTATGTAGAGTTGTTGAATCAATGTTGTACATATGAAACTAAAACAAGATTGTATATCAATTATACTTCAGTCAATAAATTAATCAATCACATTTTACAAAGGAGAATAATGCTGTATTTGCCCAAAGAGGAAAGCTAATTTTAGCTCAGAAAGGACCTTTCCTTTTGTGTCACTTTGGAATGTTGATCTCCTTTACTTTTAACAACTATTGCGCAACTACTATATTCCAGGCACTGTCTGATTCTATGTTTAGAGGAATACAGACACAGAAAAAAAACATAGCTTAAGGATAAGCAAGAGATTCACTGTTTTAGTACTAAGGAAACAGAAAGAAGACTTTCCTAAGAGAATGAAGAGGAGGGACCTGGTGTTCTGTGTACTGTACTCAGCCAGCTTTGCTGTGTACTGTAAGAAGGTATTTACATGAATAGAAAAATAATAAAGCCTACAGATAAAGGCTAGTGGAGAAGAAAGTGAAATAATGTTTTACCACATTGTAAGGTCCCTATAATTAGAGTGTGGCTTCCAGTTCAGAATGATGTAGAGCATGAATGTTGAAGATGTAAAAGATTGGCGTAACCTGAAAGAGAAAACCACAGATTGGAATGAGACACTCCTCTGGCAAGAGCTTTCATTGGTAGAAACAGGTATATTTCAAATACTTCATATATAGACACATAAGACACATTCACATGTATGAGTTTCCAAGTATGCTTAAATTAATTTTGTACAATACACCTATGTACACATAGTTCTGATTATACAATGTACGCTTTTTTCATTAATTAAGTAATGATTTTGTAAATCAGATTATAGTGTCATTGTTACCTCTTGGCAGATAAAATTAAGTTTGTTTCTACTGGAAATACTACTATGTATACATGCACATACACACATTTATGTGTATTACATTAAAGAGTTAAAATACTTATTAAGTGTCTTTATATCTATGATGGATATAGTTTTCAAGTTGAGTCTTCATTTGACCTAGTGTATAGTTGTTTCAAAACTGAGTTAGGGCCTGTATCCTTTCTTGTATCATTAATAGTCATGTCAAATTTTCTGATATTTAAAAAATTAGTGTTTTTAATATTAATTCATATACTTTTTAATCTCTTCTTCTGTCAGAATGGAATGCCTAATATTTATGCATAGAAAGTCCATTAACTGAGGTAGCGTGCCACCAAACCACTATGATGATTCCTTATAGAGTTTCTTGAATAAGGAGAGTACAAAAATAAACTCATAAGTCCTTTTAATAGAAATTATATCATACTACGATATACAAATACACATAGTGAAGAAACCCAAGCCATCAACTTAGGCCCCTTGCATCAGTCCACATCTCTTGGTCTTACAATAACTTTCTAATTAGTCTCGTGCTTCTTCATTATTCAGGCCTGAACTGTTCTACTACACATTCCAAGGCATTATGTACATTTTAAAGTTCTATAAAATGGAAAGAGGTACTTAACCTGTTTACTTACACTATTGTACATAATTCACACTCATCACTCTGTGAAAAGAGTATGAGTTCTATGATTACAAGCTAGATAAATTAAGAAGATTCATTTTTATAATTTGAATAATTGAAAATGGAGAACTTTGCTTTCAGTGTCTTGTTAAGTCCTTCTGAAAACAAACCCTGAGAAAAATTCCTGGAAGATGACGGCAGGAAGAACCAGTGAGGCAGTAGGAAATGTGAGAGGGAGAAGGAAAAAAAGCCAATAAAATATACATTAATGAGTGAGATATTTTGTCTTCTATTGCATCAGAATTTTCCTACCAGAATATAGGGAGCTTGAGATCTTCACCACTTATCCTTTAGGAGTTAAAGGGGATCTTAAGGATTTCATTCTCTGATTTTTTCAAGTCGCAGTATTTCTAGAAAAATCCCTTAGGCAGAGGAGCAGTGGGAAATTTAAGCCTGGACATTATCTACTCTGACTGCAGGTAAACTGAGAAGTAGAAATCAATGTAGAATCTTCTACATTTTGTATAAATCCTGGAAGTTTCAACAGGTGGATGAAGTGAAAATATATGGATGTATATAAAATCCAAATAAACTACTATAGCTTTCAACTTATATTAAGGGTCGATCAAATTTTCTCCTGATAAATTATCTTGTATCGTGACTTACAATCAATATCACATTGATATTATAGTATTAACTATTTCATAAGAATCACTTAATTAAACTTAATGGTTATGGTGTATTCCCTAGGTAAACTAGCTCAGGACAGTAAATTTAAATGTGCTTGAGAAAGAAGCACAAGTTAAGGTATAGACTAGTGGGCGAAAGTTCTGATCAACATTGAAAAGCCCCTAAATTGGTTGTTTCTTGACCAGGTTTTGTTTAACCTGTGTCAAGGCAAAATCAATTGACTTTTCACAAGATAATATAGTTAGCAAAATCACTCAACAGACAGTCAAGAACATGGTTTATCTTCCAGATTCTGCTCTAAATATATAGCTTATGAATTTTAGATGGATGTGCTGTGCAGGGTAGGTGAAGTATTGTGTTTTCTCATGAAATAAAAAGAGAAATTGAATAAGAAAAATGTAAATCCCATGATAATTCTCTTATCCCATGCCCAGAAATGGATGCTTACAAAGTACATATCTTTCTCAGTTTTTGTAAGTGGTTAGACATCGTTTTCCTTCACATACTTTATGTACATTACGGTATTATCATCATGAGCCTGTGTAAAGAGAGGGGCTGAGTCTTAAGTAAATCACAAGCTATCAAGCACAGTGCTTGACAGATATTGTTAAATTAAAGGGGATACCTGCATAGTTAGATTGTTTCTTGATAACTGTTTCCTTGAAATAAATTATTTTAAATATATTCAATTTCTGATTCATTTTTTATTTACCAGTTTAGAGTTCAGATTCCAAAAGGATCCCACTATGTCATGTAAGCAAAAACATATGAAAAAAATGTTTTAAAAAAGGTAGAAAGCAAAATTTGATTAAATTAACAATGAAATAATAACTTTTAAGATTGTTTTGGTAAATCAGTACTTCGTTTTGTTGTTGATTGCATAAAAAAGATTCACACAGTAGGATATAATTTTGAAAGTGTGAAAATTTGCATTCATTAGAGTTGCAGTGGCTAATCAAGAAATTTCCAATTAAATACCACTTCAGCTGCATTTTCATCAACTATGAGAACTTTCTACATAGCTAATGATAAAATTTCAGACTGCACCTAACTATTCTTGATCTGTTCTGATATGAATATTTCTCTTACATTTTGTTATCTATCTTTGATGGCAGGATCTGTCTTTTGTGTTTTTGAATAGTTGGTATATATTCAAATGTATATAAACAAGGAACAGAAGAAATCATATTTTTAGTTTAGAAGCAATTTATGTTAAAATTGTGCTGTACTTGACTAACATATTGTGTCTATTGGACTGAATGTTAAAGGTAGTCTTCCCAAACTTCATTTTCTGTTACAAAACTGGAGACCCAGAATGGTGAAATAATTTTTCCAGAAAGGACTCAGAGTTAAACTAGAATGTAGAACTCTTAATTATCATGCAATTATCATTTCATAACATGCCGAATTTCAGTTGCAGTCACTCATGCAATAAATGTTTTTGGTTTACTTTCTTTTATGTACCACAGTAGGTGCCAAGGAATTGTGTTTAAAATTACACAAGTTTATGTAACGAAGTGCTAAGATGCCAAGGAGGCCATCTGCCTCACTGTAGTATTTAATCTACTCAAGTCTGGACTTTTACCTAACTTGCCCTAGAGAAATTTTGTTGTTGTTATTAATGAGCAATCTTAATCCCTTATGCCTAGATCTTAAGTGAGTACACACTTAAAATTCCAGAAATGTAAACCGTAGTCTATATCAGACTTAATTAATGACAGAATTGTGAAGAAGGCAAAGATTGTGCCAATTAGCTCTTTGTGAAAAGCCCTCTGGTAACTTTTTGGTGGGATTTTTCCAGATGGCTTGAGACCTGCAAATACCTCTTTCTCGGTGAGCTGGGAATTTATAGGACTTTGTATTTTTCTATATTAGGAACATGAAGCAAGTATGATGGCTATATCCATGGGCTCCTGAATAAGACTGCCTCATTCTAACCCTGGCTTTCTCTCTTAGCAGATAGAAACTTTGGTTAAGTTACCTATCCTTTCTGTGTCTCATATTTGACTTTCTACTTCAATTTCACCATACAGTTAAAAACATTATATACATTAATTTGTGATATCTGTGAATCAGCATAGAGTAAGCAACCCATAAAAGTAAACTATTATCCAGATATAATCCATGGATGAAGTCTGCTTTCCACTTTTTCTTCAACTACAAAAATGTGAATCCAAAAGTATATCCCATGATTCTACATTTAATATATTCAACTTTAAAAGCCATCCTAATATATTTCATTATTAGTCTAAGCAGGCTTTTTCTTCTTCAATTACAGGTAATATTCACTGTTTATTAGATTTTACTGATATTTTACTACTTCTGTGGTGGGGTAAAAATCTTTAAAAGGAGGTTCTTTAATAAAAAATAGAATATTGAAAAAATCATCAAAATCAACTTTTTTTAAACTCTGTAAATTAACTAAGCCTTTTGGTTATCCAAAAAAGCATTGAAAGCATTTGATTATCCAAAAAAGGATTTTAAAAAGTGGTTGAATACTAGTGAGAACAGTCAGTTTTTGATCTTTATTAACCTGCCCTAATCCTATCCCCTTCTCTTTTGTAATAGTCTAGAAAACCAAGAATCACAAATATGGCAGTTGTGAAAAACAGCATTCTAGTATCACACAGATAGAACAGATGGATTTGGCATTCCCTAAAAGCCCCATTCTTAGCATTGTCACTATATGATCTTGCACCTTGCAAATAAAAGTTCCATTTGTAGGACTTGCCATTCTTTGAGCTGGCTTTGAGCTCACTCTCTGAACTTGCCTATCCCTATCTCCAGGGAATTTGTCAAAAATAATCACCAAGAAGTGGTTAACATTCCAACGGTCTGAGGTGATGTTATCGGTTAGGCTAAGAGACTTACAGAAAACATGAACAGAAAAAAATCTGGCAATGGGATATACATAGAGGGGTTTTAAAAGCCCTAAAATATTGTCAGGAATCTAGAAGGCCATGTGTATGGACAGTGTTGTGCGTAAGACCGGAAAAGACCTGAGAAGACTTTAATCTCTAAACTGGCTAACCCTGAGATATGGCGTGAGTGAGAAATACAGACTAAGGCAGAATTATAAACTACCTTTCAGAGTATGAAGACTTGTCCCAACACATACACAGTCACCCAAGAAAACAGGGAGACCTAACGATTAAAGGCATTTAAAATATATTTTTCCAAATATTTTATGATAACTAGGTTAACCAAGCAAAGACTTTCATGGCTGCACATGACAAAGAATACTTTGCAAATTAGCCAAATGAATTCATGTAACAAAGAGCAATATTTTTTTTTTAAAGCACAACAATTGGGGTGATTGGGTGGCTCAGTTGGTTAAACATCCAACTTTGGCTCAGGTCATGATCTTTCTCCTCATAAGCTGAGCCCCACATTGGGTTCTCTCCTATCAGAAGCTTGCTTTGGATCCTCTGTCTTTCTCTCTTTGCCCTTCACCTACTAGTGTGTTCTCTCTCTCTCAAAAACAAACATTAAAAAACAAAAACAAAAACAAAAACAAAACAAAACCTATCAACACCAAGAAGAATCACCAGGAGGAAGGGGAGGAAATTTGACAGAATTGATCCATTATTTTAAATAACAACTTTTAAAGAAGGAATTACACCAAAATTATAAAAAAAGTTTGTCCTGTGTACACAAAGTAGTTTGTAGAACTGTCCTTGAGGAAACCCCAATGTTGAAGAAACTAATCAAAGACTTTAAATCAGCTATTATAAATGTGTTCAAAGAACAAAAGGGAACCAGACAAAATAAAATGTGGAAAGATGTTTCAACCAGTAGATAATATGAACAAATAAATGGAAACTGCAAAAAAGAAAAAAAATAGAAATTCTGGAGTTGAAAAGTAACATAATGGAAATAGAAAATTTGATGGAGGTCCTTATCACAGAAGTAATAGCAAATTTGAAGATATGTCAGCTCAGATTATTCAGCCCAAGGAACAGAAAGTAAAATGAATGAAAACTAATAAAAGGATTTTAAAGACCTGTGGTGCATCACTAAGCATACCAACTTACAGATGAAAGTAATGACTGATGCAAATGACAAAATTTCATTATTTTTCATTGCCTAGTAGCATTCTGTTATATGTATGTGTATATACCACATCTTATTTATCCATTCACCAGTCAATGGACATTTCCATAATTTGGCTTTATTGATAGCACTGCTATAAACATTGGGGTGCATATTCCTCTTCAGATCAGCATTTTTGTATCCTTTGGATAAATTCCTAGTAGGCAGTTGATGGTTCATAGGGTAGTTCTATTTTTAAAGTTTTGAGGAACCTCCATGCTGTTTTCCAGAATGGTGGCACCAGTTTGCATTCCCACCAACAGTGCAAAAGGGATCCCCTTTCTCTGTATCCTTTTTGAAACAATGTGTACTGAACTAGAGTGTATTATGCTAAATGAAATAAGTCAGTCAGAGAAAGACAGATATCATATGATTTCACTCATATGTGGAATTTAAGAAACACAACAGATGAACATAGGGAAAGGGAAGTAAAAATAAGATTAAAACAGAGAGGGAGGCAAACCATAAGAGATTCTTAAATACAGAGAACAAACTGAGGGTTGCTGGGGTTGCTGAGGGTTTAAAGCAGCTAGAGGGATGTGTCAAATGGGTGATGGGCATTAAGAAGGGCACTTTTTGGGGAGATGAGCACTGGGTGTCATATGTAAGAGATGAATCACTGTGTTTTACTCCTGAAGCCAAGACTATACTGTACATTAACTAACAAGACAGGACAGTACAGGAGAGGAGAGGAGAGGTGAGGCGAGGCAGAAAGAAACATAAAATCAGAAACATGGTGGGTGCCTGGGTGGCTCAGTCAGTTAAGTGTCTGACTTTAGTTCATGTCATGATTTCACAGTTTGGGAGTTTGAGCCTGACATCTGGCTCTCTGCTGTCAGCGCTGAGCCCACTTCAGATCCTCTGTCCCCTTGTCTCTCTGTCCCTCCCTCACTTACATCCTTTCTCTCTCAAAAATAAACATTGAAATAAAAAAAAAGGTATTGGATGAAAATTTTCCGAATATGTTGTAGCTGCTTTAAAAACATTTTTAAACTTTATTTTGTCAAGTTTTTATTTAAATTCCAGTTAGTTAACAGTGTAATTTAGTTTCTGGTATACAATAAATATAGTGATTCAGCACCTCCACACAACATTTTGTGGTCATCACAGCAAGTGATGACCTCCTTAATCCCATAACCTATTTTACCACCCACCCTCCCCCACCTCCACTCTGATAACCATCCCTTTGTTCTCTATAGTTAAGAATCTGTTTCTTGGTTTGCCTCCCTTTCTTTCTCCCCTTTGCTTGCTTTATTTCTTAAATTCCACATGAGTTAAATCATATGGTATTTATCCTTCTCTGACTTATTAAAATATGTTGTAACTTTTAATTAGTACCTCTGAGAAGCTCACAAAACTCTAGGTAGGATAAACTCAAAGAGATTTTCACCTCTACATACCATAGTCAAATTCTAGAAACCCAATGACAAAAATGAATCATAGAAGAAAAAAATGTTTTATCATGTATGAGGGAATCATACATTGATTGATAACTATTTCTTATCAGAAACCATGAAGACTGGAAAGCTGTTGAATTACTTATCCAAAGTACTGAAAGAAAAAATATCTGTTCGTGATGAAAGCCCTCAACCAAGTAAATTTAGAGGGAACAAATCTCAATGTAATAAAAGTCATGTGTGTAAAACCCACAGTGAACATCATTTTTGATTGGAAAAACAAACAAACAAACAAAACTGAGAGCTAGCCCCCTAATGTCAAGAACAAGCAAAGGATGTCTACTCTCACCACTTTTATTCAACATAGTACTGAAAGACCTCACCACATCAATTAGACAACATAAAGAAATAACATCCAAATTCATAAAGAAGAAATATAACTTTCACTTTTTGCAACTGACATGATACTCTATATAGAAAACCCTAAAGATGGCACCAAAAACCTACTAGAATCGATAAATAAATTCAGTAAGTTACAGGGTGCAAAAACAATGTATATACCAACAATAAAGCAGCAGAAAGAGAAATTAAGAAAGCAATCCAATTTATATTTGCCCCAGAAATATAAGATACCTAGGAATCTTATTATTCAGAAAATTATAAAACACTGATGAAAGAAACTGAACACAACACAAAGAAATGGGATGACCTTCTATCCTCATAGACTGGAAGAACAAATATTGTTAAAATGGCTATACTAACTAAAACAACCTACATGTGTAATGCAATCCTTATCAAAATATCAATGGCATTTTTTTTCACAGAAAAAGAAGAAGTCTTAAAATTTATATGGAACCACAAAAGACCCTGAAGAACCAAAGCAAAGCTGGAGGAATTATAATTTCAGTCTTCAAGTTATATTACAAAGCTGTAGTGATTAAAACAGTATGGTACTGGCACAAAAATAGAAGCATAGATCAATAGAATAAAATAGAAAAATTAGAAATAAACCCACAGCTATAGGGTCAATTAATCTTTGTCAAAGCAGGAAAGAATATGCAATGGGAAAAAGACAGTCTTTTCAACAAATGGTGCTGGGAAAACTGGACAGCGACATGTAAAAGAATGAAACTGGACCACTTTATCATACCATAAACAAAAATAAATTCAAAATGGATTAAAGACCTAAATACGAGACCTGAAACCATAAAAATCGCAGAAGAGAGCTCAGGCAGTCAGGTCTCTGACATCAGCCTTTTACCATCTTTCTAGACATGTCTCCTGAGGCAGAGGAAACAAAAGCAAAACTGAACTATTGAGACTACATCAAAATAAAAAGCTTCTACACAATGAAGGAAACAATTAACAAAACTAAAAGGTAACCCACTGAATTAGAGAAAATATATCCAAATCACATATCTAATGAAAGGTTAGTATCCAAAAAATATATATAAAGAATTTATATAAATAGCCCTCCCCTATAATCCATTTAAAAATGGGCAGAAGAGGGGCGCCTGGGTGGCTCAGTTGGTTAAGTGGCCGACTTCAGCTCGGGTCATGATCTCGTGGTCTGTGGGTTCGAGCCCCGCGTCGGGCTCTGTGCTGCCGGCTCAGAGCCTGCTTCGGATTCTGGGTCTCCCTCTCTCTCTGCCCTTCCCCTGCTCATACTCTGTCTCTGTGTCTCTCAAAAATAAATAAATGTTAAAAAAAATTTAAAAAAGTAAAAATGGGCAGAAGGAATGAAGACTTTTCCAAAGGAGACATCCAGATGACCAACACATACATAAAAAGATGCTCAACATTACACATCATCAGGGAAAGGTAAATCAAAACTACAATGAGATATCACCTAAGAAACAAGTGTTGATGAAGGTGTCGAGAAAAGGAACATTCTTGCACTGTTGTTTAGAATGTTAACCAGTTCAGCCACCCCAGAAAACAGATGGAGTTTCCTCAGAAGGTTAAAAATAGAACACTCTACAACCCAATAATCACATTACTGGGTATTTACACCAAAAACGCTAACTCAAAGGGATACATGCACTGCTATGCTTACAGTAGCATTATTTACAATAGACAAATTAGGGGAGTAGCCCAAATGTACATCAATAGATGAATTTGTAAAGAATATGTGGTATAGATACACACACAATGGAATATTATTCAGCCATAAAAAAGAGAGAAATCTTGTCATTTACAAGCACAAGGATAGAGCTAGAATGCATAATGTTAAGTGAAATAAGTCAGCCAGAAGAAGACAAATGCTGTATGATTTCACTTGTATGTGGAACTTAAGAAAGAAAACAAGTGAGCGAGCGAGCAGAGAGAGAGAGATAAAGACAGAGAGAGAAGTAAAGAAACAGACTCTTCACTACTGACGACAAACTGATGGTTATCAGAGAGGAGATGGGTGGGAGGATGGGTGAAATAGGTGATGGGGTTAAGGAGTACACTTAACCTGATGAGCATTAGGTGATATATGGAAGTGTTGAATCACTGTATTGTACACCTGAAACTAACATAACACTATATGATTTTTTAATTTATTTATTTTGAGAGAGAGAGAGACTTCTTGATTAGGGGAGGGGAAGAGAAAGAGACAGAGACAGAGAGTTCATGATTCAGGGAGGAGCAGAGAGAGAGAGAGAGAGAGAGAAAATCTCAAGCAGGCTCCATACTGATAGATTTGGGGCTCCGACCCACAAACCATGACATCAAAACCGAGTTGAAGTCAAGAGTCAGACACTTAACCAACAGAGCCAACCAGGTGCTGCTGCTCCTTCTTCTTTTTTTTTTTTTCTTCATAACACTGTATGTTAACAATACTGGAATTAAAATTGAAAAATAAATAAAAAGCAAAGTACTAAAAATAATTATTGACTAATCTATATCCAGCAAAACTATCATTCAAAACAAAAGGGAAATCAAACCATTTCCTGATAGAGAAAAACTGAGAAACCTCATCAGGAGAATTGAGCTACAAGAAATATTAAAGGAATTCCTTCAGTCTCGAAAGAGTAGTAAAAGGTAACTCAAACCCACATGAAGAAATAAAGAACACTACTAAAAATTACTAAATAGGTATATAGAAAATCAGTACGAATGTAATTTATCTCTCTCTCTCAAATAAATATTTAAAAAACTAATAAATCAGAAATGAAAGAGAAAATATCACTACTGACCCAAAGAAATAAAAAGGATTACAAGCGAATACGATCAATATTTATGTGCCAAAGTTTGAGTAATAAAGATGAAATGGAAAATTCACAAAATACACAAGATTCAAAAAAATGGAAAATTCACAAAATACACAAGATTCAAAAAATGAAAAATAAAGTACCTAACTATAACAGCTACACAAATTGAATTATTAATTTAAAAAATTCCTATGAGAAAGTTTAGACTTAATTATACCAGTGTTAGAGAAAAATTAATATTTCTCATATACTCTTTCAAATAGAAGAAATGCAAATATTTTAACTAATTCTATAAAGCTAATATTATCCTGATACCAAACCCACAGAAGAAAATCATAAAATCAAAATCACAGACTAATATTCTTTGTTAGTATACATAAAAATTCTCAAAAAAAAAAAAAATACTAGCAAGCTGGATCCAAACACATAAGATAAATTATACAACATGACCAAGGAGAATTCAACTGAGGAATGCAAGCTGTATTTGATATACAAAAACCAATCAATATAATACACCATGCTAATGGAGAAAAATCAAACCACATGATCATCTTAATAAATACAGAGAAAGCATCGGAAAAATCTAACATCCATTCATGATAAAAACATTCAACAACCAAGAATAGATGTAAACTATCTCATTCTAAGAAAGACAAAACTTGTTGGTTAATGTCATACTTACGGTAAAAGACTAAAATTTTACCAATAAAACCAGTAGTAAGATTTTATTTTAAGACTGTACTGGAAGTTCAGGCTAAGGTAATTAGGTATGAAAATGAAATAATAAGCATTCAATATGGAAAAGACAGTTTAAAACTATCTCTGTTTCCAGATGGAATGATTGTGTATAGAGAAAACCCTAAGGAATCCACTAAAATAACTATTCGAACTAATAAGTTCAGTAGTCTAAAGGTTAGAAACAATATACAAAAGCTTAGAGGCATGCCTCATTTTATTGTACTTTGCTTTATTACACTTTGCATATGCTATGTTTTTGTTTTTGTTTTAACAAATTGAAGGTTCATGTCAATCATACATTAGGAAAATCTATTAGTGCCAATCTCTCCAAAAGCATTTGCTCACTTTGTATCTCTGTGTCACATTTTGCTAATTCTCAAATTACCTCAAATTATTTTGTTATTATTATATTTGTTATAGTATATATGATATGTGAATAGTGATCTCTGATGTTCTAATATAATTGTTTTGGAGTGTCATAGACCAGGCCTATATGAGACATCAAACTTAGTTGATAAATGTTGTGTGTTTTCTGACTGTTCCAGCCCCTCCCCCATCTTCCATCCTCTCCATGGGCCTTTCTATTCTCTAAGACACAACAATATTGTGACCAGTTAATAACCTTGCAATGGCCTCAAAGTGTTCAAGTGAAGATTCGCATGTCTTTCACTTTAAATCAAAAGCTAGAAATCATTACGCTCAGTGAACAAGATAAGTCAAAAACTAGGCCTCTTGCACCAGTCCATTTGTGGATGCAAAGAAAAAGTATTTGAGGGAAATTAAGAGCTGCTTCAGTGAATACACCACTGATAAGGAAGTAAACAGACTTACTGCTCACATGGAGAAAATTTCAGAGGTCTGGACAGGAAATCGAACCAGCTGCAATACTCCCTTTTGCCAAACTCTAATCCAGAGCATGATTTAACTCTCTTTAATCTACCAAGGCTGAGAGAGATTAAAAAGCTGAAAAAGAAAACTTAGACTCTAGCGGGGCTGGTGTTTGGAGATTAAAAAATGAATAATCTCCATGACAATAAAAAGTTCAAGGTGAAGCAGTAAGTACTGAGGTAGAAGCCATAGCAAATTATCCAGAAGATCTAACCAAAATAATTTATGAAGGTGGCTACACTAAAAATATATTTTCAATGTAGACAAAACAGTCTTAACGTTGGAAGAAGATGCCATCTAGGACTTTCATAGCTAGAGAGGAGAAGTCAGTACTTCAGAGGACAGGCTGACTCCCTTGTTAGTGGCTAATGCAGTTAGTGACTAGGTGAGGACAGTGCTCATTGGCTATTCCAAAACTCCTAGGGTCTTCCCAGCTGGGCCAGCCATTGCTGCATGCTAAGCCCTGCCTGGTGCCCTTAGTCATTCCAGTGTGTAGCCCACAGGGATTTCAGTACTTTAGGGGATCTAGCATAGGACTAGTGTCCCAGTGCAAATTTTACTAACACCTCCACTCCATTCCCAAGTTCCAAGGTGGGCACACCCTTCAGAGCTGGCCTATCTGAGTTCATATAATAGAAAGCATGCATAGCTCACAAGAGGCAGAAAAAGGTGACTCACACACAACAGCAGGGTGTGAGTAAACAGAAATAAGATACTCTCCTAAAGTTTCAGGTTCTGGTGAAGAGAAGACAGTGTACTGCAGGGCACTCTAGGACCTCTTTTTCGTAAAGGCACCATTTTCAAGAGTAGAGGACATAGATGACTTTCTAAACACCCAGAAGCAGACAGAGAGGCAGAAAAATAAGGAGACCGAGAAATATATCCCAAATGAAAGAACAGGACAAGGGCACAGCCAGAGATCTAAGTGATACAGATATAAGTAACATTCCTAATAGTAAACTTAAAGCGACGAACATGAGGACACTCTCTGGACTTGAGAAAAGAATGGAAGACTTGAGTGAGACCCTTAACACAGAGCTAAGGAAAAACGTAGTGGAGATAAATGGCTCAATAAATGAAATAAGAAATATGCTTGATGGCATGAACAGCAGGATGGAAGAACCAGAGGAACAAATTAGTGATCCAGAAGACAAGATGAGGGAAAGTAATCAAGCTAAATAAGAGAGAGAAAAAAGAATTATACAAAATGAGAATAGACGTAGGGAACTCAGTGACTCCATCAAACATAATAACATTTGTATCATAGAGGTCCCAGAAGAATGAGAGAAAAGGAGCAGAATATTTATTTCAAGAAATAATGACAGAAAACTTCCCTAATGTCAGTAAGGAAACAGACATCCAGATCCAAGAGGCACAGGAAACTCCCATCAAAATCAACAAAAGCAGGGCAACACCAAGACATATTGTAATTAATTTGTAAAATATAGTGGTAAAGAAAAATTTGAAAACCGATAAGACTAGCGGCAGCTTTCTCAATAGAAACTTGGCAAGCCATAAGGGAGTGGCATGATATATTCAACATCCTGAATGGGTAAAATCTGCAAACGAGAATCCTCTATCCAGCAAGGCTACCATTCAGAATAGGAGAGATAGAGTTTCTCACACAAACAAAAAATAAAGGAGTTTGTGACCACTAAACCAGCACTTCGAGATATATTAAAAAGGACTCTTTGAATGCAATGGAAAGTCAAAAAGTAACAAAGGCAAGAAAGGATCAGAGAAAGTCTCCAGAAGCAATGACAAAACATGTTAAAAAAATGGCACTAGTACATATCAATAATTATTCTGAATGTAAATGGACTAACCACTCCAATCAAAAGACATAGGGTGTCATGGGTGCCTGAATGGCTCAGTCAGTTTAGGTCATGATCTCAGTGTTCACAAGTTTAAGCCCCACATGTGGCTTAGCCCGCTCAGATCCTATCTTGCCCCTCTCCCACTCAGGCTCATTCTCTGTCTCAAAAATAAATAAAAATTAGGGGCACGTGGGTGGTTCTGTTGGTTAAGTATCAGACTTTGGCTCAGGTCATGATCTCAAGGTCTGTGAGTTCAAGCCCCGTGTCAGGTTCTGTGATGACAGCTCAGAGCCTGGAGCCTGTTTCAGATTCTGTGTCTCTTTCTCTCTGCCCCTGCCCACTTGTGCTCTGTCTCTCTGTCTCTCTCAAAAATAAACATTACAAAAATTTTAATAAATAAGTAAAAATTAAAAAAGATAGGGTGTCAGAATGAACCAAAAAGAAAACAAACAAACAAACAAACAAGACCCATCTATATGCTGCCTATAAGAGACTCATTTGAGACTTAAAGATACCCACAGATTGAAAGTGAGGGGATGGAAAAACATCTATCATGTAAATGGATGTCAAAATAAAGGTGGGTAGCAATATTTATATGGGAAAAACTAGATTTTAAAACAAAAACTGTAACAAGAGATAAATAATGACACTATATACTAATAATGGAGTCTATCCAATAAAAAGACATAGCAATTGTAAATATTTATGGACCCAACTTAGAGACTCCCAAATACATAAAATATTTAAAAACAAACATAAAGGAACTAATCAATAGTAATACAATAATAGTAGGGGACTTTAACATTAATGGACTGATTGTACAAACAAAAAATAAACAAGGAAACAGCACCTTTTTGTTAGGATAATATCCCTAATGGGGGAAACTGAGAGCTTTTCCCTTCAGGTCAAGAACAAGACAAGGATGTCTACTCTCACTTCTTTAATTAAATGTAGTACTGGAAGTCTTATCCACTACAATCAGACAACAAAAATAAATAACATCCAAATCACTAAGGAAAAAGTAAAACTTTCACTATTTGCAAATGACATAATACTATATATAGAAAACCTAAAAGACTGTACCAAAAAAAACTGTTAGAACTGATAAACTTATTCAGTTAATTTGCAGGATACAAAAACAATGTATGGAAATTTGTTGCTTTTCTATACACTAATAATGAAGCACAGCAGAAAAAGAAATTAAGTAATCAATCCTATTTACAATTTCACCAAAAATACTTAGGAGTAAACTTAATCAAAGAGATGAAAGATCTGTTTTCTGAAAAGTATAAACATTGATGATAGAAATTGAGGACAACAGAAATGGAAAGATCTTCCAATTTCATGGATTGAAAGAACGAATATTGTTAAAATGTCTACACTACTCAATCTATACATATAATGCAATCCCTATCAAAATAAAAACAGGATTTTTCATAGAACTAGAAAAAACAATCCTAAAGTTTGTATGCAACAACAAATGACCCTCAAAAGCCAAAGCAACCTTGAGAAAGAAAAACAAAGCTAGAGGCATCACAATTCTGGACATATATCATAGATCTATAGTAATCAAAACAGTATGGTACTGGCACAAAAATAGACATATACTTCAATGAAAATGAATAGGAAACCCAGAAATAAATCCACAACTGTATGGTCAACTAATCTTCAACAAAGCAGAAAAGAATATCCAATGGGAAAAGATAGTCTCTTCAACAAATGGTATTGGGAAAATTAGATATGTCTCCTGAGGCAAGAAAAAAAAAAGCAAAAATAAACTATTGAGACTACATCAAAATAAAAAGTTTCTGCACAGTAAAGGAAAGAATTAAACTAAAAAGCAATCTATAGAATGGGAGAAGATATTAGCAAATGACAGATCAGATAAAGGATAAGTATTCAAAAAAAATATATATATATATATAAAACTCTTCAAACTCAACACCCAAAAACGAAATAATCCAATTTAAAATTTTTCAGAAGTAATGAACAGATATTTCTATGCAGAAAATATCCAAAAATGGCCATCAGATACATGAAAACATGCTCATCATCACCATCAAGGAAATGAAATCAAAACTACAATGAGAGATCACTTCACACCTGTCAGAATGGCTAAAATCAAAAGTAGAAGAAACAACAGGTGTTGGTGAGGAACACGTGCACTTTTGCGGGGAATGCAAACTGGCACAGCCCACTCTGGAAAACATTGGAGGTTCCTCAAAAAATTAAAAACAGAACTACTCTATAATCCAGAATTGTAACATTTACCCCCCAAAATACAAAAACACTAATTCAGAGGGATACGTGCACTCCTATATTTATAGCGTCATTATTTACAATAGACAAGGTATACAGGAAGCCCAAGTTTCCATCAATTAATATTATTAATATTATGAGAATGGAATATTATCCGGTCATAAAAATAATGAAATACTGCCACTTGCAATGGGAGGGATAGTGAAAGAGAGTATATTGCAAAGGGTCTCAAATAAGCCAGTCAGAGAAAGACAAATACCACATGATTTCACTGCTGTGTGGAATTTAACAAACAAAACAAACAAGCAAAAATGAATCAGATTCTTATCTATAGAGAACAAACTGATGGTTACCAGAAGGAAAGTGGATAGGGAGATGGGTGAAATAGGAAATGGATGTTACAAAGTGCATCTGTCATGAGCACTGGGTGGTGTATGAAAGTGTTGAACCCTATATTGCGCACCTGAAACTAATATAACACTGTATGTTAACTAACTGTAATTAAAATAAAAACTTAAAAGAAAATCCAAGGGCCCTTAAGAATAATTGTAAATCTACACTCATTGTGCTCTACAAATGGAACAATGATGACTGAATGATGTCATAGCTGTTTACAATATAGTTTGCTGAATATTGTAACCCCTCTGTTGAGACCTACTGTTCAGGAAAAAAAAATAAACATTACTGCTTATTGACAACATCCTTGGCATTCCAAAGACTTTGTTGAAGAGTTGTACAATGAGACTCATGTTGTTTTCAGGCCAACTAATACATTATTCAGCAGCACATGGAATAAGGAGTCATTTTAACTTTCAAATATTATTTAATAAATACATTTAATAAGGCTATAGCTGCCATAGATAGCAATTTCACTGTTTAGTCAGGGAAAAAGTCAATTGAAAACCTTCCAGAAAGTATTCACCACTCTTGATGCCATTAAGAACACTTATGATTCCTGGGAAGAGGTCAAAATATCAACATTAGTGGAGTTTGAGAAAAACTGTTCCATCCCTAATGGATGACTTTGAGTAGTTCAAGACTTCAGTAGAGGAAGTAATTACAGATGTTGTAGAAATAGCATAAAAACTAGAAGTAGAGCCTGAATATGTGACTGAATCACTGCAATCTCATTATAAAACTTTAATAGAGAAGGAGTTGCTCCTCATGGATCAGCAAAGAGAGTGGTTTCTTGAAATGGAATCTACTCTTGGTGAAGAAGCTGTGAAGACTATTGAAATGACAGCAAAAGATTTAGATTATTATATAAACAATTGATAAAACAACAGAGGGACTTGAGACAGCACCAATTTTGAAAGACGTTTACTGTGGTTGAAGTGGTATCAAAGTACCTCACATGCTACAGAGAAATCATTTCTGAAAGGAAGAGTCAATTAACGTGGCAGACTTCATTGTTGTCTTATCTTAAGAAATTGCCACAGCCACCCTTGTCTACAGGAACCAGCATCCCTATTAGTCAGCAGCCAGTCAACACTGAATCTAGATCCTCTACAAATAACTCACTGAAAACTCAAATGATGCTTAGCACTTTTAGCAAAAAATATTTTTAAATTAAGGTATGTACACTTTTAAGACACAATGCTATTACATACCTGTAGACTATAGTGTAAACATAACTTATAGGCACTGGGAAAACAAAACAAAAAAAAAACATACTTGATTTATTGTAACATTTACTTTATCGCAGAGGTTTGTACCTAGTCCTACGATATATCCGATATTTGCCGATATATCCGATATTTGCCTTTATTGTATTTCATCATTTGGGATATTTGCTTACCCACATGCAAAAGAATAAGGTTAAACCTCTACACCACACCATATAAAACTCAAAATCATTAAAAGACCTAAAAATAAGAGTTAAAATCATTAAACTGGGGCGCTTAGGTGGCATAGTCAGTTAAGTGTCCAACTCTCAATTTTGGCTCAGGTCTAATGGTTGTGAGATGGAGCCCTGCCTCTGGCTCCTCACTGAGGGTAGAACCTGCTTAAGATTTTCTCTCTCTCTCCCCTATCCTTCTCCCTTGCTCACTTGCTAAAATAAGATAAATATAAAAAACTATAAAAATATTATAACTAAACACAGAAGTAAATCCGGTGACTGGGGAGATGGGCTAAATTGGTGATGAGCATTAAGAAGGGCACTTGTTGGGATGAGTGCTGGGTATGATGTGTAAGTGACGAATCACTGGGCTCTACTCCTGCCACCAATGTTACGCTGTACATTAACTAACTTGAATTTAAATAAATTTAAAAAACACAGAAGTAAATCTTCGTGACCTTTAAATAAAATTTCTTAAATGCATTATCAAAAGCCCAAACAACAGGAAAAAAAAAAAAAAGATAAAATACATCAAAATAAAAACTTTAGGTTTCAAAGGACCCCATCAAGAAATTGAAAGAGCGGGGCGCCTGGGTGGCTCAGTCAGTTGAGTGTCCGACTTTGGTTCAGGTCATGATCTCACAGTCTGTGAGTTTGAGCCCCGCGTCAGGCTCTGTGCTCACAGGGTAGAGCCTGGAGCCTGCTTTGGATTCTGTGTCTCCCTCTCTCTCTGCCACTCCCCTGCTCATGCTTTGTCTCTCCTGCTTTCAAAAATAAATACAACATAAAAAAAAAAGAAATTGAAAAACCATTCATAGAAAAGCAGAAAATATCAATCATATGTTTGATAAGAGTCTAGTATCCAGATCATATAAAGAACTCTTACAACTGAACAAGATAAACAATTCAAATAAAAAAGAAGACATTTCTTCAAAGATGATATACGAATGGTTATTAAGGTTATAAAAGCATGTTCAACATGATTAGTTATTAGAAAATTGCATATCAAAACCACAATGCAATACCCCTTCACACCAATAATATAGCTATAATTTTAAAAATAGATAGTAACAAGCATTGGAGATGATGTTGCAAACATTGGAACTCTCACATATTACTGAGGGGAATGTGAAGTGGTACAGCTACGATGGAACACAGTTTGCCAGTTTCCCAAAAGTTAAATATAGAGTTCCCATATGACAAGCAATTCTACTCCTAGGTATATTCTGACAAGAATTAAGAGCAAGTGTTTAAACAATAATTTGCAGGTGAGTTTGCATACCAGCATTATTCATAATAGCTAAAAGGTGGAAATAATCCAAGTGTCCATCAATGGACAAATGCATAAACAATGTAATACATTCATAAAATGTATTACTCAACTATAAAAAGAAGTACTGCAAGGTGTCAAAGTATGGATTAATCTTTTTTTTTTTTTTTTTTTTTGTTATTATAATAGTTTATTTTCAAATTGGTTTACATATAACACCCAGTGTTCATCCCAACATGTGCCCTTTTTAATGCCCATCACCCCCTCTCCCCCCTCCCTCATCCCCCTCACCCTCAGTTTTTTCTTAGTCTTTGAGAGTCTCTTATGTTTTATCTCCCTCCCTCTCTGTGTCTTTCTTTTTCTTTCCCCTCTTCCCCTCCCCCTGGTTTTTGCTTAGTTTCACAAAGTCCACCTATTCGTGGAAACATATGGTATCTGTCTTTTTCTGACTGACTTATTTCACTTAACATAATACCCTCCAGTTCCATCCATGTTGCTACACATGGCCAGATTTCATTTTTTCTCATTGCCACGTAGTAGTCCATTGTATATAAGTACCATAACTTCTTTATCCATTCGTCAGTTGATGGGCACTTGGTCTCTTTCCATGATTTGGCTATTGTCGAAAGTGCTGCCATGAACATTGGGGTACACGTGCTCCTATGCATCAGCATTCCTGTGTCTCTTGGGTAGATTCCTAGCAGGGCTATTGCTGGGTCATAGGGTAGCTCTATTTTCATTTTTTTGAGGAACCTCCACACCGTTTTCCAGAGTGGCTGCACCAGTTTGCATTCCCACCAACAGTGTAGGAGGGTGCCTACTTCTCCACATCCTCGCCAGCATCTATAGTTTCCTGATTTGTTCATTTTAGCCACTCTGACTGGTGTGAGGTGGTATCTCAGTGTAGTTTTGATTTGTATTTCCCTGATGATGAGTGACATTGAGCATCGTTTCATGTGTCTGTTGGCCATCTGAATGTCCCCTTTGGAGAAGTGTCTATTCATATCTTCCGCCCATTTCTTCACTGGGTTGTTTGTTTTTCGGGTTTGGAGTTTGGTAAGTTCTTTATAAATTTTAGATATTAGTCCTTTATCCGATATGTCATTTGCGATGATCTTTTCCCATTCCGTTGGTTGCCTATTCGTTTTGTTGGTTGTTTCTTTTGCCGTGCAGAAGCTTTTTATCTTGATGAGGTCCCAATAGTTCATCTTTGCTTTTAATTCTCTTGCCTTTGGAGACGTGTCGAGTAAGAAATTTGTGCATCTTAGGTCAAAGAGGCTTTTTCCTGTTTTCTCCTCTAGGATTTTGACGGTTTCCTGTCTCACATTCAGATCTTTTATCCATTTAGAATTTATTTTTGTGAGTGGTGTAAGAAAGTGGTCTAGTTTCATTCTTTTGCATGTTGCTGTCCAATTCTCCAGCACCATTTGTTAAAAAGGCTGTCTTTTTTCCATTGGATACATTTTCCCGCTTTGTCAAAGATTAGTTGGCCATATACTTGCGGGTCCATTTCTGAGTTTTCTATTCTATTCCATTGGTCTATGTGTCTGTTTTTGTGCCAATACCATACAGTCTTGATGACCACCGCTTTGTAGTAGAGGTTAAAGTCTGGGATTGTGATGCCTCCCACCTTGGTTTTATTCTTCAGTATTACTTTGGCTATTCGAGGTCTTTTGTGGTTCCATACAAATTTTAGGATTGTTTGCTCTAGCTTTGAGAAGAATGCTGGTGCAATTTTGATTGGGATTGCATTGAATGTGTAGATTGCTTTGGGTAGTATTGCCATTTTGACAATATTTATTCTTCCAATCCATGAGCATGGGATGTTTTTCCATTTCCTTGTGTCTTCCTCAATTTCCTTCATAAGTTTTTATAGTTTTCAGTGTAGAGGTCTTTCACATCTTTCGTTAGGTTTATTCCTAAGTATTTTATGGTTTTTGGTGCAATTGTGAAAGGGATTAGCTTCTTTATTTCTCTTTCTGCTGCTTCATTGTTGGTGTATAGAAATGCCACCGATTTCTGTACATTGATTTTGTATCCTGCAACTTTGCTGAAATCATGAATCAGTTCTAGTAGGCTTTTGGTGGATTCTGTCGGGTTTTCCATGTAAAGTATCATGTCATCTGCAAAAAGTGAAAGTTTGACTTCCTCCTTGCCAATCTTGATGCCTTTTATTTTGTTTTGTTGTCTGATTGCTGATGCTAAGACTTCCAGCACTATGTTAAATAGCAGTGGCGAGAGTGGACACCCCTGTCGTGTTCCTGATCTCAGGGGGAAGTCTTTCAGTTTTTCCCCATTGAGGATGATATGAGCTGTGGGCTTTTCATATATGGCTTTTATGATGTTTAAGTATGTTCCTTCTATCCCGACTTTCTCGAGAGTTTTTATTAAGAAAGGATGCTGTATTTTGTCAAATGCTTTTTCTGCATCTATTGACAGGATCATATGGTTCTTATCTTTTCTTTTGTTGATGTGATGTATCACGTTGATTGATTTGCGAATATTGAACCAGCCCTGCAACCCAGGGATGAATCCTACTTGATCATGGTGGATAATTCTCTTTATATGCTGTTGGATTCGATTTGCTAGTATCTTGTTGAGAATTTTTGCATCCATATTCATCAGGGATATTGGCCTGTAATTTTCTTTCTTTGCTGGGTCTCTATCTGGTTTGGGAATCAAAGTGATGCTGGCTTCATAGAATGAGTCCGGGAGTTTTCCTTCCGTTTCAATTTTTTGGAACAGCTTGAGGAGGATAGGAATTAACTCTGTTTTAAATGTCTGGTAAAATTCCGCAGGAAAGCCATCTGGTCCAGGGCTTTTATTTGCTGGGAGGTTTTTAATAACGGATTCTATTTCTTCACTAGTTATGGGTCTGTTCAAATTTTCTATTTCTTCCCGTTTGAGTTTTGGTAGTGTGTGGCTATTTAGGAAGCTGTCCATTTCTTCCAGATTGCCAAGTTTCGTGGCATATAATTTTTCATAGTATTCTCTGATGATTGCTTGTATCTCTGAGGGATTGGTTGTAATTTCTCCCTTTTCATTCACGATTTTATTTATTTGAGTTCTCTCTCTTTTCTTTTTGAGAAGCCTGGCTAGAGGTTTGTCTATTTTGTTTATTTTTTCAAAGAACCAGCTTTTGGTTTCATTGATCTGTTCCACTACCTTTTCTGTCTCCATATGGTTAATTTGAGCTCTGATCTTTGTTATTTCTCTCTTTCTGCTGGGCTTGGGTTGTTTTAGTTGATCTGCTTCTAGTTCCTTTAGACGTGCTGTTAGAATTTGTGTTATTGATTTTTCTTGTTTCTTGAGATGGGCCTGGATTGCAATATATTTCCCTCTCAGGACTGCCTTTGCTGCATCCCAGAGCGTTTGGATTGTTGTATTTTCATTTTCATTTGTTTCCATATATTTTTTAATTTCTTCTCTGATGGCTTGGTTGACCCAGTCATCTTTTAGTAGGTTATTTCTTAGCCGCCATGTTCTTGAATATTTTCCAGGCTTTCTCCTGTGGTTGATTTCAAGTTTCAAAGCATTGTGGTCTGACACTGTACACGGTATGATCTCAATTCTTTTATATTTATTCAGAGCTTCCCTGTGCCCCAGAATGTGGTCTATCTTGGAAAATGTGCCGTGTGCAGATGAGAAGAACGTAAATTCCTTTGCTTCTGGATGAAGGACCCTAAAGATGTCTGTGAGGCCCATCTGTCCTAATGTGTCATTCAGGGCTATTGTTTCTGCGGAGATTTTCTGTTTTGTTGATCTATCCAATGCTGAGAGTGGAGTGTTGAGATCCCCTACTATTAGGACATTTTTATCGATGAGGTTGCTAATGTTTGTAATTAGTTGTTTTACAAATTTGGGTGCCCCTGAATTCGGTGCGTAGATATTTACAATTGTTAGCTCTTCCTGCTGGATGGTTCCTGAGACTATTATATAATGTCCTTCCTCATCTCTTATTACATCGTTCATTTTAAAGTCTAATTTGTCTGATATAAGTGTGGCTACTCCGGCTTTCTTCTGACTTCCAGTAGCATGGTAGATAGTTCTCCATCCCCTCACTTTCAATCTGAAGGTGTCTTCAGGTTTAAGATGAGTTTCTTGAAGACAGCAAATAGATGGGTCTTGTTTTTTAATCCATTCTGTTATCCTGTGTCTTTTGATTGGCGCATTTAGTCCATTTACATTCAGTGTTAATACTGAAAAATATGGGCTTACAGTCACTGTATTATCTGTAAGTTTCATGTTTGTAAGGCTGTCTCTGTTAGTTTGTGTTCTTTGCCTCCTTATTTTCATAGAATGCCCCTCAGGATCTCTTGCAGTGCTGGCTTATTTGTGATAAATTCTTTCAGTTTTTGTTTGTTGGGAAAAACCTTGATCTCTCCTTCTATTCTGAATGACAGGCTAGCCGGATACAGAATTCTTGGTTGCATGTCCTTCTTGCTCATCACATTGAAGATATCCTGCCATTCCTTTCTGGCTTGCCAAGTTTCCGTAGATAAGTCTGCTACTACCCTTATAGGTCTCCCTTTGTATGTTAGGGTTCTTTTGTCCCTAGCTGCTTTCAGGATTCTCTCCCTATCTTTGTATTTTGCCAGCTTCACTATGATGTGCCGTGCAGAAGGTCTATTCAAGTTACGTCTGAGGGGAGTTCTCTGTGCCTCTTGGATTTCCATGCCCGTTTCCTTTCTCATGTTGAGGAAGTTCTCAGCAATGATTTGTTCCAGAACCCCTTCGACTCCTTTCTCTCTCTCTTCTTCCTCTGGGACTCCTATGATACGGATATTGTTTCTTTTGAGTGCATCGCTCAGCTCTCGAATTCTCCTTTCCTGTTCCTGGATCAGCTTCTCTCTCTTTTTATCTGCTTCCTCTTTTTCAATGATTTTGTCTTCTAAGGCACTAACTCTTTCCTCTACCTCTTCAATCCGTGCTGTGGCTGCTTCCAGTTTCCCCTGTATTTCTTCCAATGTCTTCTTTAATTCTTCTTGACCGTTTTTAAGGTCTTTGAACTTTGCCTCGTGGGACTCCTTGCATTCATCTAAGCTTTTTTCAAGGCCAGCAATTAGTTTTATGATTAACATTCTATATTCAAGTTCTGTTATGTTGCTTATATCTGTTTTCATTAATTCTTGAGCTGTCACTACTTCTTGTAGACTCTTTTGAGGAGAATTCTTCCGTCTCGTCATTTTGGCTGGATGTGTTATGGGTTGTTTCTTGAAGTTGCCCTGGAAAGGAAAACTTTGCTCTTCTCCTTTTAAGTAGACATAGCTGCCAGCACTCAATGAACAAAAAGAACCAAACCCGCCAATTCCGAGCTCTCACCGTTCCCGGGGCTCCGTTCCGCGTGACCAGTATGGATTAATCTTGACAATAGTATTTTAATTGAAAGAAGACAAAATCAGAGGCCATATGTTTTATTATCTGACATCCGAAATATCAAAAATAGGGAAATTAACATAGAAAGTAGATTAGTGATTGACAAGAATTTGGGGGAAAGGAAGATGGGGAAACAACTGCTAATAAGTAGAGGTTTGTTTTAAGGAGTGATTAAAATATTGTGGAATTACAGAGTACTTTATATAACCTTAGAGACAGCAGAATCTATAAAGAAAAAATAAAACATGGAAGGGGAAATAAAGAATATATTGAGATAGATTATAATTTAATGAAGTTACTAAGGAAAAGCTAAAGAAGGTGACATTTACCTCACGACCTGAGACAACTGCACAAGGCAGCCTTGCAGATATACCTAAATGCTAGATTCTGGTGTAGGAATACTGCAGTGTCTTTGAGGCTGTAGAATGTCTGATATGTTCAAGGAACTCCAAGTTGATCAGTGTGACAACTGAGAGCAAGGGAAGGAGTACTAGGCAATGAATTCGATGAGATAGGTAAGAGAAGATGACCAACTCTAGAACTTTGTAGGTCATTGTGAAGAAATTCACTTTTACCGTGAGCTAATGGGTATCAATTTAAAACTTTGAGTATAGCAGTAACATGGTCTGATCATAAACCTACTCAAACAGCTCTGTTAAGAAAAACCAAACCTGCAGTACAGGTGGAAGCATGGCATCGATGATCTGGTAGAGCAAGCATCTCAAATGAAGTAAAGCGATCGTGGATTTCTTTAAGAGTGGTCACAGTTGACGCAGTGTTAATGGTCAGATTCTAAATATAATTTTAAAATATAATTGGCAGGATTTTTCACATATTGCATGTGGGTGAAATAAAGAAGGGATGATGATAAACAACATGATGGTCGTATCATGCTGCGCAGTAGTCATCCAAGCGATTAAGTTAAATTAAACAGAAATTATTAGTCTACAACTATCCTATCTCTTATAATTGGCAATTTGAATTTAAATTAATTAAACTTAATTAAATTAAAATTGAGCTTTTTGGTCTGACTAGCTAGCTACATTTCAACTGCACACTATGTGGTTAGTGGCTATCGAAAGGGGAGTGGAGATTGAGAACATGAACATTATTGTTAAATTTTCATTGTATGGCACTGGTTTACAGCTCAGAACTAGGCTGGAAATACGTATTTTGAAATTATATACATGATATTTAGGGATGAAAAATTGGCTAAGAACACAAAGGGAAGAAAATAAATAGGTATGAACATTGAATCCTAGGGCATTTCAATAGCTAGAGATTATGGAAGTTGAGAAAAACCACCAAAAGGGGATTTAGAAAAAGAGCCCAAGAGACAGAAGGAACATGGAGTGCATTATTTCTAATATATATATTTTTTAATGTTTATTTATTTTTGAAAGAGAGTGAAAGACAGAACACAAGCGGGAGAGAGAAAGACAGAATCCGAAGCAGGCTCCATGCTTTGAGCTGTGAGCACAGAGCCCGATGCGGGGCTTGAAATCACAGACCATGAGATCATGACCTGAGCCAAAGTTGGACACTTAACCGACTGAGCCACCTAGGTGCCCCAAGAGTGTATTATTTTTAAGCCAAGTGAAGAAAGTGTTATAGAGGGAGGAAGTGATAGATTTGGATCAAAGGAAGCAAGTATAGAGTAAAATGTCAAGAAAGAAGAAGAAAGAAACCATTCTAGGTGAGTATGTGAAACTAAAGGGGTAGGGAGTTGAAGATGTGTGCAAAGGAATGATGCAGATTCTTCATCAGAATCTTTTCCTGGTTAATTAAGGACGATAAAGAAAAAACAGGATATATATTCAATATGTATATCAAATATAAACTATGTAAGGGGACAAGGAAAATGCTTCAGATTAATGGTAACTATTTTTAAGCAAACAGTTTAACAAAGAAAACAAAGTGGACATATGTAAATCTGCTTTGAATGTCCTGATAGTGCTTAAGAACTCTTTAGAAAATGCAATGGATTTCTTCAAGATTCTGTGTTACTTACCGCTGTTCACAATGTTGAAATCACAGACATGTCACACAGCAGAGCAGACTGTATTGTTTCTCTGATGTCTAATAATAGCAATGTGGTAGTGTTGTTGTTGTTGTTGTCGTTGTTTGGTGCAGTGAGGAACTCTTGTGTCAGAGAAAGAGAGCCAAGGACACTGATGCTGGACTGAACAAGGGCAGCTCCTGGTGGGCAATAATGTCAAAGCATAGCGTTTTTGGATACCTACCATAAGCCAAGACAGTGTTTGGAGGAGGTCTCTATACATAGTTATGCCCCATGAAAATGTGATAAACACCCACAAAGATCACAAAGATTTGCCAAACCCGTTGGTTAACACATCTGTTTTGCCTGTAGGTTATGTGACCTTCAAAAAATTCATCCATACAAGTTCTTTGCTATGTAGAACTGTAATACATCATTTATTCTAATAAAGTAATAATACTTTATTGAGTTCTTAAAGGTGACAGAATTTCCTAGTAGATAGACCTCCTAATTCCTGTTTCCTCATCAGTTTTGGCCACTTTGCCTGATCCCCACAGGAGATCTCAAAGCTTTGATAATTCTTTTTACCATTTCTTTACATGTATTTTATCATAAAAAAGAAATTCACTACTATTTTGAAGGATGAGTAATACTATTAACTAAGAACCCTTTATTTTTGTTATTAGGTTGAAAATTTATCCATGAATAAGTACTATGTGCTTTAATATTCTATCTAGTTTCACAAGTGCAAAGAATATTTTTCTACTTTTATATAAATATGGCTTTAAAAATACCTCTTCTATGTCTCTCTTTAGGACTGGTTTGGGCAGGATATCTCTTTAATATTAAAATCCATATAAGAAAAACTATATATGTATGTATTATCACTAGCTACCAAAAAGTCGAATTCATGTAAAAATTATCAATGTCAGAAGTAAAACTGATATAAAAATAAAACAGACACATAGTTTTCACCCTGGCTTTTTAAAAATAAATTTGGTAAAATGTTACCAATCTCTGTTTCTCCTCAGTTCAAGGTGATTGCAAAAATTTAGTAAATAAAATTTTTCCTATACTCATTATTTCACTAAATATTATGTCTTTCATATCCACATGCCTAAATCATATATATCTTTAGAGATCAATAGAGAGGACACATTTTCCTTGAGGAATGTGCAATTTCATCAATAAAGTACAAAATTTCTTTAGTTGAAATGTTTATTCGGTTGCTATAAACCTGGTTGATACATACAGTTTATACTCTATGATATAGAGGAGAACATTTTAGTTTAATTTATAAACTGAAATATTTTCCTCTATTTCATGAGCTATAAAATACACGGTGTATCAAAAATAATATAATATGCTGTAGCATGTAATTAACCAAATATCATTAAAATTGATATACATTTTTAAAGAAACTACTGTTTTAAAAGTGGTATCATTTTTATTGAATGAAATATTAAGTTTCAATATCCAATAAATTCATCTTTGACTATGTTAATGATTCTAATTTAATATGTGGCCTTATTTCTCTAAAATGAAATGACATATATTTGTAGTAAAAACTTCATTGTAATTATCACTATAATTGGACATGAATAGACTGCAAGCCATCTTCCTTTCATTGGATGTACTGACTCTAGAGGTCAAGTACAGGTCACTTAAAAATATGTTATTTTATAGCCAGGAGCATATTTCTGAATGAAGTTTCAGTTGAGAAGTAAAAATAAAACGGGCTGCATCTACCCATCTTTTACAAATCTAAATCGTTGACAAAAAGTGACAGGTAGAAGATGCTCCAGGTCTTAAAATTCAGCTGAGACAGGCAAACCTGTCTTGCTAGAACTTTTGTAGTGCAGGGACAGTAGTCACAATGAAATGCATTCTGACACTGAAATGTGCTAAAGGATATTATGAAAAATCGCCCTGATGATTGCCAATATTGAAGTGCTTTTGAAGAACGACTAGAGATCAAGAAACAGAATAATTTATGCTCAGGATATCACTTTAAATCTAATAATATCCTCGTGTCACCATATCAAAAAAGCCATTACTATCCCAAGAGCATAACATCATTGTGCGGTCTATATAGAAAAAACACGCTCATTACTGGTAAATTTCATCTTCTTGTTGAGGACTTCTTGTAGTCAGTCAGGTTCAAACATTATTAAAGAATAAGAATATTGACTGATTTCCTTGACCTCAACCTATACTACTGGTCAAAAGATGATGGATGACTCTATTAATCATGTAGAAGAGGTAACATTAGGTATTAATTTTTTCTTGAGTGCAAAATTAGGAGAGCTGTTAAAAAATACTGACATCGTCAACAATTACTGCAGTGTTTTCCAGTCATTCCATAAATAATAAGGTGTTAATTAGAATACCCCCAAAAAAGCTTCGTGTGACTTTTTAAGTGTCTGGCAATACTATTCAAGGCATTGTAATTAATCAATGAGCAACAGATTAAAGAAATAAAAAAGAAATTCAAGCTTAGGTCAAAGTTACCATCAATGGCTTAATGGAAAGACTGACCCCATGCAAATTCTATGTTTATAAAATATAAATTTGCATATGAAATTAATACAAGATGTTTTATATTGTAGTTGCTAACCTTTGGGCCCATCTGAAGAATTCTCTCTTTATCACAGAGTATACAAGTAGATGGCTACAAGAAGGTAAGTAGCAAATCCAATTATGTGTTGAAAACAAAATATTCCATTATTTATGTCAAAGTTGGTATTATATTAGAATTTACTTATCCTGTCAATAAGTAGGGTCTTACAAGCATGAAGTAATTATGCAAATACTGAGTAAATCATTAAAAATTTGAGCCATATCCTATTCTGTAATGGAGAAAAATACTGAATCTCACTGTCAAAATCATTTATCCTTTTAGGGTGCCTGGATGGCTTAGTTTGTTGAATGTACAACTTCTGCTCAGGTCATAATTTTATGGTTTGGGTTCAAACCCCATTGGGCTCTGTGCTAACAGCTTAGAGCCTCGAGCTTGCTTTGGATTCTGGGTCTCCCTCTCTCTACCTCTCCCCCACTTGTGCTTGCTTTCTCTTTCTCTCTCCACTCTCTCTCTCACAAAATAATAATAATAATAATAATAAATCATTCATCCTTTCTAAACACTAGGAGGCATCTTTAACAACATGTCTTTTCCATAGGGGTGCCTGGGTGGCTCAGTCAGTTAAGTGTCTGACTCTTGATTTCAGTTCAGGTCATGATCTCATGGTCATGAGATCAAGCCCTCCATTGTGCTCAGTGCTGAGTGTGTTTGGGATTCTCTCTCTCTCTCTCCTCCTGCCCCTATCCCTTGCTCACTCTCTCTCATCCACTGTCTCAAAATAAATAAACATCGAAAAAAACACATCTTTTCTGTATCAGTAGATCCCTAGAAGTAATTAAAAGAAACCATCAGAAAACTGAGGGATCTTTTTGTATAGTAAGTATTCTCCTATGAAAACTCACACTTGCTTTTAAATCAATGATAATTAAAACTTTCCAAATACTTTATTTTCTCATTCATTAAACCAATGATTCATCCAAGAAACATTAAAAAACACATACTATATTCCAGGCTCTCTACTTACACTGAGAATAGAAAATAAAAACATAAATTAATCATGAATATATACCTTCAAGCCTAATAGTAGAGTGAATTCTTAATATGTATAATAAAGAAGCCATGGATATCTAACAGGATTCTAAAACTATTTCAATAACAGAACTTTCCATATTCCCACAAAGAACTGTTCCTGTCTCAGTTAATAATCACATTGTCCTTCCATATAGTTAGATAAAAATCTATAATGTCCACCTGGATTCCACTTTTTCTGCATACCTTATATGCTCATGCTGTTGAATGTACTTTCAGAATATGCTTACAGAACTGAAGTGCACTGATGTGTGCAATTTACATGAAAGGCATTAAAAAGTAGCAAGATTGATAGATACAAAATGAATAAATAAATAGATATGTAACAAAGCAAATGTAGCAAAATGTAAATTGTAAAATCTAGATGGTGGGTTTATGGATGGTCCCTATATAATTCCTTTAACTTTCCTATATGTTTGAATATTTTCATAATAAAATACTGGGGAATAATAAATCAATAACACATTTCTTTTTCAAAAGTTGTGGAAGACTGAACCCTCCTTCCAATAAAAATTACAGATTCTTGACCAAATATAAAAATTAAAACCATTTCAACACACATAAGACTGATCAAAACTAGATAGAAGCTGGAAGGTATATAACTTTTGAAAACAACATGTCACGCTATAAATCTCACTATGACAGGAGCACCTGGGTAACTTTGTTGATTGAGCCTCTGACTCTGGATTTCAGCTCAGGTCAATGATCTCAGGTTCATGGGGTGGAGCCCATATGGGGCTCTGTGCTGACAGTACAGGGTCTGCTTGAGTTCTTTCTCTCTCTCTCTGCCTCTCTCCCTCACTTCACACTCTCTCTTTCTTAAAAAAAATAAAAAAAGAAAAAGATTAAAAAACCACATCTATGAGAGAGCCACGTGTAGCTGTTTCACTTAGACCATGTGGTGTAGTCCTAAACTGCAGGGAAAATATTATGTGCTGCCTCACTATCTGGTAAAATCAAGCGGGCTTCAAAGAGTCTAACCACAAGCCCCCTTCCCAATTCTGCCACCATTGATAAGGTCTCCTTGCACAACAATCCTTATTAAAGGGATATTAAAGGCATAGTTCCTGTTTATTGCTGAGTAGTGGGTTTCAATTCCCTGCCAACCTGCAAAATTATTCCAACAAGCCGATCAAATCCTCTCCTGGCACCAGAAGGCACCCATCCTCTTGATACTATCCCACCCCTTACAGTCCCTGATTGTTCATGTTATTCTGGAGTGCAATCTCCACATGGCCAAGCATGGCATGTGGTAGTCTCCTCCCTTAGGTTGTGAATGTATGTGGCAATGAACTGTTGTTGATCTCATTTGTTCAGAATTGGGTGTGTCATAGGCCAGCCATTCCCTTAACCTTAGGGCAGAAATCTCTCCCTGGCCAATAGAATAAGGGAGAGGGACGCTGAAACAGCATCACCCCACCCCCAATACTCACCACATATGGGGAATAAAATGAATGAAAAAAGCAGCAACAGTGTTGCAGTATGGAGAAGTCAGTTACTAATTTAGGATTGCCTGAGTATGTGGATGTAAACTGGGAAATCTGACAAATGGGAAAGCTGAAGGATTTGCAAACACAGTGCCCTTAAATATTTTGCTATTAAAGTGCACACATGCCAGGCAAGACTGCAATGAATGCCGCAGCCAGTAGCAGTTCTAAGATTAAAGAGAGCTGAGAAGAGAATCTATAAGCCACCCAGTTGTGAAAACAAAGAGTAGAGTATATGTCCACCTAAGCTAGAGGGGAAGACAAACACCTTGAGCCCCCACTGAAACTCCAAATGGGACAAATCTTAGGAATAAACCACCTATTGGATGGTGTGCTGTATTTTAGGGCTAAGAGTAAAAACAAAATAACCTGACATAAGGCAGTCTAAAACCAAGACTCCACAAGATCAAGGTGATCTGACAGTAACTGTCAATCACTGCCTGCTAGAAAAAAAATCCAATATTCTTTAGAGAAAGATGAGAAAACTCCATGTCACTTTCATTTCACCCATAAAGTCTACTCTAGAACAAAAACCTAGCAGGCAAGAAAAGTAGTAGATTATAGGAACGGTTATCAGGTTATCAGCTCTCTCGGTTCTTGTCCCAGGTGCACCAAAGAATTGGAGAGCCTCGCCCAGAATGGGAAGATAGAGTTTGTTGAGGAGATCAGTAGAGTACACTTGCAAGAGTGAAACTGGGCCACTGCCAGAGCAAGAACGGCAATGGCACCCACCGGGAAGCTCTAGCTGCATCCTTTTAAGCACAAGCTGCTTTGTGTACATGTAAATTTGGCTTTGAATGACTTATTCGATTGACCGCTGGTGGTTATGTAACATTATGGCCTCTGCACATGTGCCTGCCCATGATGCATTTTGTTATACAGTGAAACCACAGATTGTGAGGAACCTGTTCTGGAGTGCTCCGCAAGAACAGCAAACGTTTCTAACATACTTTAACTTAATAAACGAGCGATGTCTTGCAACACAAGTGGTACCTGACACCAAACATCCTGTGATCATGTAACAACTGAGACAATATTTTCCCTCTTTCTTCTCACTCTCTCGCTCTTGCTGCAGGATTGTGGGTGATCATCTCCCATATACACATGCTCAGTCTAAGGCTGTGGCATTTGG
Source organism: Paguma larvata (assembly GCA_030068075.1). Lineage (NCBI taxonomy): Eukaryota > Metazoa > Chordata > Mammalia > Carnivora > Viverridae > Paguma > Paguma larvata. The sequence continues at coordinate 58,639,315 of CM057833.1, read as the reverse complement.
CAGAAATCAGTGATTTTTCAGAACATTGGAAAGTGCCCACAACTGGCATTGGTGTATTTTTTGTTTTTTTGGTCATTTCAAAGCACCTATGGACAGTCCTTGGCTTTTCCATGCAAGAGTAAGCTTAGGAATGCTTTGCTTCATTCTAGGTCAGGCTGCTTGCAGATATAGACCCTTTCCTCTGCTGCCTTATTGTCAGTTACATTAAATACAGTATATGACAAGAGTTTATTAATACTCTACTATAGTCAGTAACTGTGCTATGGTATACAATGGCCCCCATGCACAAAAAGGTTCAAGAGAAAAGTGGTAATAAGGAGGAGATGATTATAGTGCAAGTTAAGAAGGAAATCATAAAGAAGTATAAACAAGGTACGCAAGTGATTGAAATTACAAGATTTTATAAAAAGTCTATGTCTGCATCTTGTTTGCAGAGGAGGAGGAGAAAATGGCAGAGAAATCCCTCACTCCAAATGAGATTAGAAAAATGTGTAAAATGTGGGAAACAGTGCAGAATTGTGTAGAAAATCACCACCCGTATAAGGGTATAGCAATGCAAGCAATGATCTGTTTAATGACAATGTAATGTCACATTTCCGCGAAATCCTCAAAAGGAGACAAAAGCAAGTGTCTTTGAAAAGGCCCCTTGTTAAAGTTGCACGGAAAAAAAAAAAAAAAAGATTCCACTGAGCCAATAGATAGCGGTGATTCAGTTAGTGATAATGAAAGTCATCTACACAATAACCCTCTTCTCATTTCCCTCACAGCAGCCACAGAGTTTTCAAAGGTAGGTACAGGTTATTTGTTTTTTATTTTTTATATTTTGTACTTTCTTTATTATTTTGTATTCTATTCCCGTATTGTATTAATTTCTATATGAATAGTTTTAGGTTGTGGAATGAATCATCTGAGTTTCCATTATTTCTTACAGGGAAACTTGCTTTGATATACAAGTGCTTTGGATTACAAGCCTGTTTCTGGTTCACAAACCAAGGTTTTCCTGTAATAGTATTTATTTATCTATTGTATACTTATGAGTGTCTAATGAGCTTTTGTTGTGACCTTCAAGGTACTTAAGGGCAAGTTGCACCCTTTATGTGCACACTCAACTCTTCTTAATCAGTCCCCTTGGGGCTTTTGAGCCAGCTGTGGGGCTAGGCCTTTCCTACACTGTTAGCTCTTAGTGGTGGCCCTGAAGGTGTGGCTATTAACCCTCACAGGGTGGATGGGAGGGTAGGGCCAACACCTGCTTTATCCTTCCTTGTTTGTGTCTAACTAACTACAGTAATAGGAACCATAATCTACAGAAAAGAAAAGCCATTGAAACGAACCCTCCTAAGATTACAGAGATGTTGGAGTTAAGAGATTTTAAATAGCCATTTTAAATATTTTAGGACAAATATAGAAAAGTATAATGGAGATTAAAATCAATTGGAAAATGTAGAATTGAGAAATATCAAAATTGAAAAAAATAAATGGATTGCTTCATCTAAAGATAGGGCTCTTTTTAAAAGTATAAACTGAAATACTGAGAAATAAAAGATTGTGGAAAATTAATGAGCATCAGTGACATGTGAGATAATGTCATCTGTAATCACAGTGACAGCAGAGAAGTGGCAAGAAACATTTGAAAAAATAAAATCTGAAACTGTTCTGGATTTGGTTAAAACACTAACCTGCAGTTTCTAGAAGAGCAGCGATAAGTCAAATTTAGCTAGTCAACTAGATAGAAGTTCAACTAAAAACCAATTGCATTTTACATAATATAAAAATAGAAAATGAAGTTAAAAATTCATATACTGGTTTTACTTCAAGTTAGGATGTAGAAATCCACAAAAAGACACTATTGTCATCTTTAACAAGAAAAAAACTTCCATAATATAAAAGACCCTAATTTTTTATTGAAACTATCAGAAAATTTAGATGACAAGGCAATCAGATGAATGAAATTCCAAAGGACGATAAGTCCCTTTGATGTGAGATGGAAATCATAAATTGTTTCATCTATATGAAAGCATGGGAAGAGCAGGAGTCAGCCATAAAAGTAGGTAAAAAGAAAATATCTGAAATTATAATGAACGTTTCAAGTCTGAGTGTTGGTGAGTATGACAGATTAGACTCAACAAGATACATTCTGACATGCTAGCTCTTTTCCTTAGGCCTCTATTGGATGTTCAAGGGAAAAACTGGAGACCAGAGAGGTTATGTGAAAGAGTGACTTCCATCAAACAGCTGTGTAGATAATGAAAGCTAGGAGTGGAAGACAGGCAGGGAAATGGCTTGCTACTCAACCCGTCCTTCCTGTGAAATACAAGCTAATCTCCTCATGGGGAGGAGCAAAAACAAATACACTGACAAAACCAACCTTTTGCTGCTTCCTGTTTGAGGCAGAGATCAGGTGTATTCACTTAAGGAGGGTTTGAAACAAAAGTGATCTGCCATGGGGAAGGAGCAAGGGACCTTCCTGCCTCTCCCTTGAGGGTAAGTTCAGTGGCAGAGGAGCCTTCTAATGGGTGCTGTCCCATCTCCAGCACCACAATTAGGAAAGCCTATCTATCTGCTGGTGGTAGAGACAGGAAACTATTTCATGCCCAGATCCTATTCTGAAACAATGCAGTTATTTGCCGCCACTAGGGGACAGGAAGAAAACTTGATAGCATCCAAGATCCCTAACAGATAAAAGGCAAGATACAAGATCTATACTGCCTTCTCCTATGACGTAGGAGGAAAGAGCCTGCAGAACGCGAAGTATGGAAAAAGGAAACTAAAAAAAAAAAAAAAAATGCTGACACTCTAGATAGACCTCACACTAACTAGAATGGATCAGTGGCCTGTCACTGGAGATACTTGAAGCCAGATGTATATTGACAGTAACTATAGCAACAACTTAACCCAAATTCAGCCTAATTACTGGCTAAATTGTAACCACTCATACTAAAGGAAAAACTGCAGCAAAAGAATACCCACTTAGGGAAATAGGTAATATTTATCTGCATGTCTACTGTTCTTTTAAATACATTGTGTGGTGATTAAGCTAAAGGAATATAGAAAAAATAAATATTGTTTTAAACCCCCAAAACAGATAAGTCAAATAAAAAACAAATTATAAGATACAATCTTAAACTGAATCACACAAAATACTATAGAAATAAATAAACCCTTTTATTCCTAGGCAGTATCTCTCAGATTAGATGTAAACATCTGCCTAAAACCTGTCTATAGGAAACACACAAAAACATGGATAAATTGTAAGTAAAAGAATGGAAAAGTGACTCGTACAGACGGTAGTCAAAGGAAAGATTTGGTGGCTTTGTATATGTTGACAAACTCGACTTTAAAACAAGGAAAGAGAGCAGTGATGTAAAAAATAGTATATTGTTTCATAATAAGAGGATAATTACATCAAGAATCCATTAGAGTCCTAACTGTGTATATGTCTAGTTAAGTCATCAAAATCCATAATGCAACTGAATAGAACTAAAAGGAGTAATACACGAATCCACAGTTATATTTGGAGATGTCAACATTTCTCTCTCAGTAATTGATAGAACACATAGACAAAAGAATACTGAATATTACAGACTTACACGACGCTATCAACAAATTTTCCCTAATTGATATTTTTATAACATTCCACATGACAACAGTAGAATACATGGGCTTTCTAAGTACACGGGTAACATTTACCAAGGTAGACTATACTCTATAGGCTGGGCTATGAGATAGGTATATCAAATTTAAGGAGACTAAAATGAGGGGAGCCTGGTGGCTTATTCAGTTAAGTATCCAAGTCTTGATTTCAGCTCAGATCATGATGTCATGGTTCATGGAATCAAACCCTGTGTTGGGCTCTGTGCTGACAGCTGGGAGCCTGCTTGACATTCTCTCCATCTCTCTTTGGTACTCCCCCACCTGTGAGTGCACACTCTCTCTCGGAGTAAACAAACATTTAAAAAAATTAAAGGGAATAAAAACATACAAATTATGTTCTCCAACAGCTAAATATACTACAAATCAATATACAGTGTAATATATATTATGTAAGTATATATATTTATATTATATATAAATCAATGTTTTATCAATGTCCTGTAAATCAACTATAAATATACTATAAAACAATATAGGCAATTAGAATATACTTTGAAATAAATGAAGATGAAACAACATATGAACATTTGTACAACTAAAACAGTGCTTAGAAAAAAAATATAGCATTAGATGTTCACATTACATGTAAATAAAGGTCTCAAATCAATGAAATCCACTCTCAAATGCTAATAAAAGACAAAATTAAACCCAAAGCCTGCAAAATAAAATAAAAATAAAAATCAAAAATATAAAGCAAAAAACAATAGAGAATAACCAATGAAAATAAAAACTAGTTTTTATAAAGTTCAATAAAATTCCTAAACTCCAAATGGATAAAAACCATTCAAAGATGATACACATTATTAATATTAGGAATGAGAGAATAGAAATTGCTAATATTTTAAAATCAGTGAATAAATATAAAATATGATCAAACTTTGTTTTATTAAATTAAACTGTTTTTACAAAAGATTCCTCCAGAGGCTACAACTAATCCATGTCATTTAAGAATAACCTGAATGTCCCTATAGCTATTAAAAAAAAGGGAAATGAATAAATTTAAGAGAAAAAGTATGTTCACATAACACACTTCAGGTCCAATGACTTCACTGTAAAATTTTTCTACAGTTTTAACAAGGTGTAAAATATATATTAATAATTCTATAAATTGTCTTTCACAATGTAGATGAGTGGCCAATACCCAATCATACTATGGGAACAAGATTATACCAACACCATATATAATATATGCATATATATATGCAATACTATTTAGCTTTCAAAGGAAATTCTACATTATGTAACAACATAGATGAATATGGAAGACATAATGCTAAGTGAAATAAAGCAGCCATAGAGAAACAAATACTGCATGATTCCACTTCATTGAAATATCTAATAGACTCAAGTTCATAGAATCAGAGTAGAGTAGTAGTTGGCTGGGTCTGTGGGAAAGGAGGAATGAGGAATTACTTATTAATGGACATAATTTTTCACTTAAGCAAGATGAATAATCTCTAGAGGTATGCTGTACAACACTGTACTTATGGTCAACAGTAATGTACACTTAAAAAATTATATTATATCTATATTAAATCCTCTTACTACAATGCAACATTTAAAAAATGAAAGAGAAATGGCACCATAAAAAATAAACAGAAAGTATATATGCATGACCAATACATTTAAAGATGTCTAACATCAATATATACCAGAGAAGTATAAGTAAAATCACAGCATGATGCAATGGAAAACTCCAACATGATAGATGGAATTAATATTAATCATGAAACTATCAACAATAATATACCAATGATTTGAGAAAGCATTAGTCCCATTATTTTTTTAATAAAGCATATATTTGCCATAAAATCTTACAATACTAACCTGCATTTTGCCCCCAGAGTAATGGAAGCATTTGTTCTCACAAAAACCTGTGTTCAAATCTTCTCTGTTCATAATACATAAATATTAATGTCCATCAACTAGTAAATGAACAAGCAAATTATAGGGTATTGACACAATGGAATACTGCTCAGTAATAAAAATAATAAGCTATGAATACATATAACAGCCTGCATGACTCTTAAAAAACTTTTAATAGGCTATATAATATACTGTTTTGTTTATATGAATCTGTAGAATATATAAAACTGTAGTGACGATAAGCAGTGTGCTTTTATGTATTAGAAGTGGGGAAAGAGATTGACTTTGAAGAGGCTTAGAAAACATTTTAAGGTCATCAAAATGTTGTTTGACTTTTTGATCACTACATAACTGTTCCATGTGCCATAGACTGAATTTTTTGCCTATCTAAATTTCACATGTTGAAACCAAGTCGAGAATGTGATGGTATTTGGAGGTAGGGACACAGAGAGGTCATTAGGTCATGCCTATAGAGTGCTCATGAATGAGTTTTAGTGTCCTTATAAAAAAGGACCCAGAGAGCTCCCTTCCCCGTTTTCCAATGTGAGGATGAAGCATGAAAATGGAGGCCTATAAATCAAGAAGCAAGTCTTTACCAAATACTGAATCTGCTAGCACCTTAATCTTGGCCTCCAGAATTATGAGAAATAAATTTCTGTTACATATAAGCCACCCAATCTATGGTATATTTTTAAATCATCCAAAATGGACTAAGACATGTATCAAAAAGTCATTGTATGGTGTGCTTTAAAAGAAGTAGAGTTTACTGTATACAAATTGTATTTTGATAAATAATACACATTTCAAATATTACCAAAAATGTAAAATATTTAGGAATTTGGCCAACGACATGTAAGAACTCAACAGTGAAAATGAGATAAAACTGCAGCATAAAGAAAATGTTGAAATAGAGAACTATACCATGACTGTAGGTTAGAAAACTGTATCTTAAAAATGTGAATTCTCAGGGTGCCTCCACAGCTCAGTTGATTAAACGTCTGACTTCAAGCCATGATCTCACCATTCGTGGGTTCGAGCCCCATGTCAGACTCTGTCCTGGCAGCTCAGAGCTTGGAGCCTGTTTCGGATTCTGTGTCTCCCTCTCTCTCTACCCATCACCAGCTTGCACTCTCTCTCTCTTTCAAAAATAAACAAACATTAAAAAAAAATTTAAAGATGTAATTTCTCATCAAATTGCTGAATTGATGCAGTCTATTCCCTATCAAAATCTCTCAGAGTTCCTGAAGTTATTGAATACAGAAAGGAACATCATTAAAAAAAAATTAATGCTGGTACAACGAGATATGTACTTAGGAAAAATAAACCTTATGTGACAAGCAAAAATGAGTTCAGTACAAATCACAGACCTAAATTAAAAAGCTAAAACATTAGTGATTATAGAATAAGGCAAGGAGTATACTTTGTGTGACCCCTGAGTTGGTGCAGTTATCTTAGGAGAAATGTCAATCAATCATAAATTCATTAAAATTAATGCCTTACTGGATAAAGCTTATTCTAGAACTTTCTGTATTATCTTTGCAACTTTTGTGTAAAGATAAAATTATTTCTAAATAATATTATTAAGGAATAAAGTGAACATTACAAAATAAAAAATGCATTATACTTAATCGAAATTCATCATTAAAAAGGCAAAGCACTGTCTGGGAGGAAATATTTGTAACACACAGAATGGAGTAGGAGTCACATCCAGACTATCTGAGCAACTTCTACAAGTTAATAGTAAAGAGAAAATTAATCCGGTAAAGAAGCACAAAAGACTGAGGTATTCCAACAGAATATTTATAACACTTTCAAAGCAAGTGAAAGTGAAAATGTGCTCAACATCATTACACTTTCTGGAAATACAAATAAAACCCAAAAGAAGATACCACTGAATAACCAACAGAATGCGAAATGTTAAAAAAAAAAAAAAAAAAAAAAAGACTGACAAGACCAAGTTTTAGTAAAGATATGTAGTAACTGGAGACTTTATACATTGTAAATATTTTACAAGGAATTCAAAAGATGTTTGGTACTTTCTTATACAGTGAAAGGTATATCTACTCTAACCCAGCAATTGTACTTCAAGAGAAATGAAAAAATACGTTCATAAAAGACCTGTACACGAATATTCATAGATGTTTTATTCATAACATCCCTAAATTGTTCATCATGAGAAGAACAAATTGAGCTATATTTTATGCAATGGGATACTGTTCTGCAGTTAAAGGGGCAATCTATTTTTACACACCAGTGATATGGATGACTCTCAAAAACAATGCAGTGCTACCGAAGTCAGGTACAAAAGAGTGCCTGTTATATTATTTTGTTTGTACTATATTTATAGGTATAAAGATACAAATTAATGGTGATGATAGAAATTACAATGGCAGTTTTCTATGCTGGTGGAAGATGAATAGTGATAGTCATGGTGAGTGAACAGAAAGGGGATTTTCTCGGTGACAGAAATTTTATTTATATTGAAGGAGGTGTTTACACAACTGCTTCCATTAAAAAAAACTCATTGAACTGTGAGCTAAATAGCAGTGTATTTTTTGTAGATACATATTTCAATATGTGATCATTTTAGAAAAAAAAAAGGTATGCCCATAACCCAACCCCACTAGTTAACACTTCTATTATCATCATCTGTTTCCTAAAAAATTGTAATATCTATCTCCCTTCTTGGGTGCTTGCAACTCATGTTCAGAATAGTGCCTGACTGACAGTATGTTCTCCAGGTTTAACCTGTTAATGATTCACTAATAAATCATTTTAGTACATTTTTATTATGTTTTTCAAACCTCTAAAAATTCTTATAACGCTTATTTCTGAGAGAGAGGCAGAGTGTGAGTGGGGGAGGGCAGAGAGAGAAGGAGACACAGATCTGAAGCACGCTGTAGGCTCCCAGCTTTCAGCACAGAGCCCTACATGGGGTTCAAAACCATGAACTGGCCAAGAGACAATGTCAGATGATTAACCAACTGAGCCGCCCAGGCACCCCTGTTTTTCAACTCTTTAAAAAGATAGACATTAGGGGTCCCTGGGTGGCTCTGTTAGTTAAGCGACTTGACTCTTGATTTTGGCTCAGGACATGATCTCAGGTTTGTGAGGTCAAGCCCTGTGTCCAGCTCTGTGCTGACAAATGCAGAGCCTGCTTGGGATTCTCTCTCAGCCTCTCCTCACTGCTTGCACAGACTCTCTTAAAACGAATAGATGAACATTAAGAAAAATGTAGACATTATGTGAATATAGATGCATTTAAAATCTTTAAATTATCAAAATTCTAGATCTGCCTATCAATCACCATTGCCAAAACAGGATGTACTGAATCAATATAGCTCCTTTAGTTATTGGCTTGACCAACACCTCTCTGAGGATATTTTAAAAGTCCATGTGACAGTAAAATAAATAGTATACATCCTATTTTGTGATACAGACACAAACACATGTAAACCCACAAACATACCTGAAAGTCTGTAGAATATACGCCAAAATGTTAATAAGATATCAAATAACTATGAGTGTTTGATGGAAATATAAGTGCTTTTGTTTTAATTTTTAAAGTATTCCTACATTTCATCAATATTTTTATAATGCTTATAAATTTAAGAACAAGTATTTTACTTCCTATTCAATAACCCATAATTATACAAATATAAATTATACAAATGGTTTATGTGATCCCTACATTATTATTTTGAGATTAATAGCATTTAACGTAAGACTAAGTAAAGGCATTCAGGATAATGTACTCTGTAGAGGGGATGCTTACCAGTGTAAATTAAATAAAAATCATAAACATAAATTCTAACTCATATCCTAAAAAGTATATTCCTACATAATCTACATGTATTGATTTCCTGGTACTGATTAAGGTTTAATAATTTCAAACTTAAGTTTCAGTTCAGGGAGATTACCAATGACTAGAATAATCCTAAATAATCCTATATTTATGCTTAGAAAATATCATTAAAGATAAACTCATATATTTAACGGAGGAAACATTTACTCGGATGACTATCATTAAGCATGCCCAAGACTAAGAGTTAAATAGTAAGAAGGGCGAACATCTGCTAAGGCTTCAGAGAATAATGTAGGGTTCATGGTAGCCACTGCAGCTAATTTCCTTTTCTATAAAGACTTTATTTTAGAGCAGTTTCATGTCAGAGCAAATGTGAGAGAAATGTACAGAGATTTGCCACATATACCTTGCTCTTACATGTATATAACTTCCCTCATTATCAATACCACCCACCAGAGTGGAACATTTGTCACACTCGATGAACCTACACTGACACACCATAATCAGCCAAAGCGCACAGTTTACAATAAGATTCAAGCCTGGTGCTTTGCACTCTATGGGTTTGAATAAATATATAACACGTCTATCATTAAAATATCATACACAGTGTGCATAAAGTTAGATTTATACACTGCCCTAAAAACTTTCTGCGCTCTGCTATTCATCCTTCTCCCCTCCCCAATCCCTAAAGCCATTAATGGTTTTATGCCATAGTGTTGTCTTTTCCAGAAGGAAAAGACATATATTTGGAATCATACAGTAGATGGTTTTTTCAGATTGGGTTCTTTAACTCAGAATATGCATTTAAGATTCCCTCATGTCTTTCCATGGCTTGATAGTTCATTTGTTTTAGGTGCTGAATAATACTACATTGTCTAGATGTGCCATGGTTTATTTTTTCATTCACCTTTTTAAGTATCTGTTGTTTGATTATAAGGTTTGGCAATTATGGATATAAATATCTGCATGCAAGATTCAGGGTGGATTTAAATTTTCAACACCTTTGAGTCAATGTCAAGAAGTATGATTCCTGGATCTTATGCTAAGAGTGTATTTAGTTTCATAAGAACCCATCAACTGTCTTCCCAAGTATCTGTACCATTTTCCATTCCCACCAACAATGAATGATTGTCCTCATTGCTCTACATTGTCACCAGCATTTGGTGTGGTCAGTGTTCTGGGTTTGGGCTACTCTAATAGGTACTCTAACTGGCACTTCATTGATATTTAATTTGCACTTTTCTGATGACATGTAATAAAGAGAACCTTTTAACATGCTTATTTGCCATCTGTATATCCTCCTTGGTAGATGTCTTTTAAGTTTAAAGTCTTTAACCATTTTTAAAATTGGATTGTTTGTATTCTTATTGTTGAATTTTAATGTTCTTCGCATATTTGAAGTAAGAGTTCTTTCTCAGATGTGTCTTTTGCAAATCTTTTCTCCCAGTCTATGGCTTGTCTTCTCATTCTTCTGACATTGCCACTCTCAGAAGCAGAATGTTTAATTTTAATGAAATCCAGCTTATTGATTCTTTATTTCATTAATTGTGCCTTTAGAGTTGTATCCGAAAAGTTATTCCATCCCTAAGATCATCTAAGTTTTCTTAAATGTTATCTTCTAGGAGTTTTATAGTTTTGTGTTTTACATGTAGGTATATGATACATTCTGAATTAAGTTTTGTGAAGCATGTGGTCTAGACTCACTTTCGCATGTGGATATTCAGTTGTTCCAATGCCATTTGCTAAAAAGATCGCCTTTGCTCCTTTGCCAAAGATCAGCTGATTATATCTGTGTGGGCCTATTCCTAGACTCCCTATTCTATTCCACTAATCTGTCTATTCTTTCACCTATATCACACTCTTGCTTATTGGAATTTTGTAGTAACATTGCACAATGTAGTGTCAGTTCTCCAACCTTATTCTAAATTTTCAGTAATGTATTGACTACAATGAGTCTTTGCCTCTTCATACAATAGAATCTGTTTGTTGATGTTCCTAAAATAATTTTCTTGTATTTTGATTAGGATTGCATTAATCTACAGATCAAATTAGGAAGTACTGATCTCTTGACAATATTGAGTCTTCTTATCCATGAACATAAGTATCTTTCAATTTATTTAGATCTTTGATTTTGTTCATTAGAGTTTTACAGTTTTCCTCATCTATTTCTTGCACATATTTTGTTAGATTTACACCAGCATCCTTTATTTTTGGGGTGCTAATGCAAATAGGATGGTATTTTTTGTTATTTTTAACTTCAAATTCCCCTTGTTCACTGCTGATATATAGAAAAGTGATGGACTTTGCTATGTTTGCTTTGTATCCTGCAAACTTGCTCTAGTCTGTTATTAATTCTAAGAGTCTTTTTGTTCTTTTTTTCAGATTTTCTATGTGAATTGAGAGTTTTTCTTCTTCCTTCTCAATCTATAATCCTTTTATTTCTTTTTCTTAGTTCAGCTAAGATTCCTAAGACAACGGTGAAAAGGATTGGTGTGATAGGATATCCTTGTTTGGGTCCTAATCTCAGTGGAAAATCTTCAAGTTTCTCATCATTAAGCATAATTTTATTGTAGCTATTCTTCATCTAGTTGAGAAGTTCCCACTACTCCTAGTTTACTTACAGTTTTTTTTTATCATAGTTGGGTGTTTGATTTTATCAAATACTTTTTGTATATCCACTTATTGATATGATCATGCAATTTTTCTTCATTTCATTGATGTAATGGGTTATATAATTTGATTATCATATGCTGAACCAGGCTTGTATACCTGGGATAAATCCCATCGGTTAGAGTATATATTTCTTTTTCTACACTGTGGATTCAATATAGTAATATTTTGTTGACTATTTTTACATCTATTATTGTGAGATGTTTGACTGTAGCTTTTTATTTTTATTTTTTTGTTTTCCTTGCAAGGTCTTCACCTCATTTTGATTTTAGGGTAAACCTCACTTCACAAAATCAGTTAGGCAGTATTCCCTTTGCTTCTATCCTCTGAAAGAAATTACAGACAATTGGGTAATTTCTTCTATAAATATTTGGTAGAATCTACCAGTGAATCCCCCTGGACCTGCTACATCTGTTCTGAAAGTTATAATTGATTCAATTTCTAAACAGGTATAGGCCTATACATTTTGTCTACCTCTTGAGTGAATTTTGACAAATTTTATGTTTTAAGGAACTGGTCTCTTTGATCCAGGTTACAATTTTGAGCATACAGCTGTTCATATTATTTTCTTATCTTTTTAATTCCCATATGATCTGTAGTGATGTCCCATCTTTAATTTAGGATATTAGTAATCTATTCTTCTCTCCTTTTTTATACTTAGCCTGGTACAGGCTTATTAATTATATTGATCTTTTCAAAGAACTTGCATTCCTGTTTATAATCTCCTGTTTATGGTTTCCTGTTTATAATTTCATTGATTTCTATTCTAAATCTTATTTATTTTCTTCTACTTACTTTGGATTTAATTTGCTCTTCTTCTCATTTTATATGGTAAAAAGTGAGACTACTCACTTTAGATCTTTCTCATTATTTAATATATGCTTTCAGTGGTATTAATTACTCTCTAACGACTGTTTTCAGTGCATCCTACAAGTTTTGATAAGTTAACTTAAGTTTTATACATGCATCTTTGTATTCATTTAAAAATATGTGTTCCAGGGGTGCCTGGGTGGCTCAGTCGGTTAAGCAACTGACTCTTAATTTTGGCTTAGATCTTGATCTTACAGTTCATGGGATCGAGCCACATGCTGGGCTTTCCACTGGCAGTGTCAACTGTGCGTGGGATTCTCGCTCTCTTCTCTCTCTGTTCCTCTCCCACTTGTGTGTATATGCTCTCTCTCAAAAGAAATGAACATAAAAAGAAAATAAAAATAAATACAAATATCTGTTCTGAATTTTCATGATTTTACCTTTGATCATTCAGGTAAATTAGGACTAGGTTTTCTTCTTTACCTGAAATATAGCTTTAAGAATGATAAAAATAAAATTGATCATGTACCGATGAACTGCAAACAAAATTCTGCAACAAAAACTGGGTTTTGCCACCATTATGTTATAGCCATGCCTAAAAGTCTGTGGGAGTAGAAAATAAGCTACCTAGGGAAAAATCGACTCAAATGCTACTAGCTATGGTGGCAGAATCCCAAAAATTTAATAAGAATTTGCAAAGGTACTTATATATATATATATATATGTTTTGTTTTTAAATAATGCTTTCAAAGTTCCTAGTAACCTGGAGTTAGCACATTATTAGATTAACACTCCACAAGTTACTTTTCTTAAGTATCTTGATGAGAAGCAACTTGCCAAAAAAACGAATTGAATTGACTCTTATTAAATCGTTATAAAAGCTATTTTAAAATTTCAACCGAGGATGCTTATCTGCTGCCAAAATTATAATAAAATTAACTTTAACTTAAACCTTTTTGTAAAAGTCCTCGTTAAAGATATTCATCCAAGCTTTCTTCTGATTTGGGTGATTTTGCACTGACATTTAATTTGACTAGAGAAATTCTCAAGTTTTTAGAGGAGGGTGCTTTTCTTCAATTTATGGATTCTCTGGATAATATTGAATTCTCTATGTGGTAGTTAAATCCAAGTATGAACACATACATGAACCTGGACCTAGCAGATATAATTTGATAGCGAAAGGTCAATTTGGCCCAATTTAGAATTCCATGTGCTATCATATTGATTAACAATGCCCCAGATTGGACAAGAAACAGCTTTTTTCAATTTCCATTAACTTCCAAATACTTGGTCAAAATAAAAGACAAAAGGACATTCAATAGAATAGTTTTTCTCAAATTTTAGTAGAAACTATTTTCTCTTGAGATCAAAGTAAAACTCATTAATAATGCCTATACTAAGTATTTTTTGCAAAATCATTCAGAAGCTATACCTAAGATAAAATGTATGGATAACACAGTAGATAATTCCAGAAATTTTTATCATTGACTACTTATAAAATATTTATCACATAGCATGGAAAGATTATTTTGTGGTTTTCATGTGCCAGTGAAGATCTTAGAGGACTACCACTGAGAGGTAGAGTTAAAATATGCATTTGACACAGCACATATGTCATTTAAGACTCTGTAATTTGTAATGGTTTACTTGAAAATGTTAGTATATATCAACAAATATAGTTGTGTTTATTTAATATTTATGAAAAATAAATACTGGGAATTTTATTTCTCCAATTTGTGAGCCAGATTTCTTTTGACAATTATATCAAGAAAAAGTTCCAAGTTTTTATTTTTGAATACTGATTTCAATTGTACTTGTAGGCATTACTTTGCAGACAACCATCTGTTTCATTCTAAGTTTCCTCATATCCAGTCACAAGGCAATTATGCTATCAATAGACAATTCTTTTTCATGGAAAAAGATTTTAAAAACAGCTTTAAAAGTTGAAGTTGCAAGCAGTTGTCGAAATATAATCTACATATAGTTCCCCATATTGCAAACTGTGACTTATTATTATAAAATCTCAAAATATAGATGTTTTTAATATTCACTATGATGTAATGTGTCGTTTAAAAATATTTTTAGCCTGAACACTTAATACTTTTTTAGCCATGAGAACAGTGATGTTTTCAGAAAGTGAAAGTGAGTTATTAAGATCATACATATACAAACATATGTGTGCCCACAAACACCCAAGGAAAATAACATTTGTTGAAATGTTTGGTCATTTGAATAAATTATCTATGCAATAGTTTTATTTTTCTCTTTACTTTCTAGGCAAGATAGTGACACTTTGAAAAGCATTGAACTTATTAGACCTCCTTAATCTCTTTGAAATTTTTCATCTCTACCCAGAAACTTTTTTGGGCTCCATTTTACAAAAAGAGACTTCATATTTAGGGTTATGAGGTTTAGCAAATAAAAATACAATATACCCAGTTATATTTTAATTGAATCAATGGAGAATATTTTAGTGTATCTCTGATACTGTGTGGGATTCCCATATACATGCAATTTTTGGATATATTTATGTTAACACTTGTCACTTACTGATCTTAAATTCAAATTTAACTTGATTTTGCATCCTACTAACATTAGAACATATATGTTGAGTCCATTGGGGTCATAATGTTTGCCTAATAATCAGTGTCTAACTGTTGTGTCTGAATAAGAAATCATTCTGCATTCAGAGGGCTGGATCCTATGTATCTGAGGACCAGACAAGAAAAGAGAATTACTGTTATCTGAACTCTTTTCCAAACTAATCTCTGAAACTGGAATTCAAATCCATTCCTGGTCCAATAGTTTATACCTATTTTATTATTCCATGTAACATTTTCCTAGAATGGAAATAGTTCTTGAACACGGATTTCTTCTGTTGAGAGCCAACTGTACCCACAAGGTGGTGGTGTATGTAATACCTATATAGTAGGATGGAGGGACACCAAGTTGCCCACCTACTCCAAGCTATGATTTTAATCGGCCTATCATATGTTTAAAATTAATAGTATTGGAGTTAGATCTTCAGCAAATATGATAGGGGAATAGGAAATCGGGTAAATAGTGTTTCCCAAATGTAACTGCTCATAAAAATTTGGGGAGTTCATTTTTAATAGATATTCTTGTACTTTACTATGTGGAGTATAATTCAGTAGGTTTGTGTTAGTAATCTTTTGTGTTGCTTTGTTTTACTAAGCTCTCCTATGGATGGCATTTGGGAATCCCGTATAGCCCAACTCCTTAATATTAGAAAGAACTTGAGTACAAGCAAGGTTAAATTGCCCTCCTAAAGTTTTAGAGGATATAGAGATTGAGAATAAAGTATGGGCTTTCATATTTCTAGAGTTTCCAGGACAGCCAGACCCTGTTCTATGCTCTGGAAGAACAATATGAAATTAATATCAGGCACTCTTAAATCCAATGCCACTCTGTCACCACAAAGTTACTATATCATTTGTATACCAAACTTTAAAATTTTAACTATCTTCCCTTGTCATGCATTAACATAGAAGCAACAATCTTTTTTGATTCCCAGAGAATCACACATTTCCAGAAAAATGTCAACTGTCATGGGGAAAGTCTGGGGGAAGAAACTGAGTAGGTTGGAAAGGTGGAACAGACTGAGTTAGTTAATTCTGCAAAATTACCCAATTAGGATTGAGATTCTTATGCAATCACTGCACCCCATTAAAGGTGAGGGCATATGACATTCAGTAGGAATCAAGTTAAATATTAGGTAATGGGACTGGGGAAGAGATGACTAATTTTAGGCCAGTTTAACCTAGTTCAACCTTTTCTGCACCTGGTAATACTAACATTTGACATAATGAATAATTACCATTATCTAAAGAATTTTATAACTTTTGGTGTATTCTGATGAATATGACTGAATCTTATGCATGCTATCCATTGATATAAATTTTCAGGTGCTAAAAAGGGGCTTCCCTCCCCCTTTTCCCTTTTGGAGATTGAGAGATACTAATATGAAATTGTGGTATTTGTGAGAAAGGAAGAAACATAAAGAAAGAGAATAAAAGAACCTTAATTATCCAAATTACCAGGCTCCACTGCTTTAGGATAAATGATTGGGAGGAATATTTTCTAAGTCATCTTAGATCAGAAGAGAATATGTGTGTGTTTCATTATTAACACAGTTTAAAAGACATTTTTAAGAACATTTGAATGGTTACACAGCATAGTATACAAAAAATTTACCGAATGTAAGGCAAGTGGAATAAAACAAGTGAGGTATCTTTCCAAATGTGCTTCTGCAGGTAAAATAACAATATGGGTATTACAATATAGGGGAATACATTGTGGGTTTTTTTTTAGTACAACTATTGTCTCCATTTGATTCTTCAAAATGAATAACATTTTGTGGGAGTGAGAATCACTGTCATTTTTGTCAGGTAACTATCCAACGTCTTCTGGTAAAATGGATATTATCTTTCTCCATTTAGAAATAAAATTAAAATATTCCTGTTTTTGAAAGAAGTGTTTTCCCCATCACAAGCTAGAAATTATCTCAATGTACTATCTACATAATATCTTGCAATGGAGATCTTAGAATGAAGAAAGCATTCAACTTATCCACCTTGGAGAGTCCTGTTTTAGGCAACTTATTTGACTGTGTGAGGAGTAATAAGTCTAATTTGAAGGCCTGTCATGGACCAGTCATTAAACAAGATGGCTGAAAAGTGAATCTAAATCCAGGTCAGGTATGTACCATTTTAATATAGTCCTGAGTTCCTTTCTGCCCTTTAGAAGCTTAAATTATTTATCCCCTTCATGCCTAATGTTGATAATCTTTAAACAGATTTTAATTACGGATATTTTCCAACAATTATAAGAATTTAAGATTTTATTATAATTAAAAGAATTTTATAAAATATTATTACAATTATAAGAATTATATAAGAACATAATAGAAGATTATTCTATGTAAGTATATAGCATATTCTCTAAGTATAAAGAGGTATTTAATAGACAATATGTCACATAGTATGCACTCAATACTTATAGCTATTATGAAACTGGGTATGTTTATTTCTGAAATATGTGTGATATATACTATATACTATAGTAACTATATACTGGCACCTATAAGGCTTGCCAAAACAAACAAGCCAGGATGGATTGAAATTACCTACTTAAAGCTAAACTTTAGTAACGATAGTAAAGAATCTCTAAACCCCATTTCCTTGTGGAACTGAAGGTACATATAAATTATATAACAGAATTGTGAAAATTAATGGGCATAGATAATGTGAAATTTCACACACATTAGTATACAGCCATTAAATATATGATAGTAACACACAGTAGTACATTTTGCTTGGGATGAAATAGAAAAAAAATTCAGTGTAAGATCAGAAACTACTCAAAGAGAAAACGATGTCTGTGTTTATCTAAGTTCATCACAGGATTTAGATCTAGATCAGGATGGATCCTTCTAAGAAAGGTCATTAATTCACCAAGATAATAGTAAGATTGAAACTGAATTTTTCCCCTTCATTAGCTGGCATTTTTTGGGTCTCTATTTTTCTAACTATAAGATATAAGTCAAGGAGATAATTAAGCAAAGAAAATCTAAAAGTCTTTGCTCATAATTCTTGGGCTAAGATAATGCATCAGTGACTAAATGCTGTAACATTTTCCAGCAGAAAGAACACGCCTTCTGCAATACTCCAAAGAACCAGAATTAGCTCCATACACTCTTACAGGAGTTCTTGTGGGCCCTGGGCCACCTAACCTGGGTGATGGGTCACAAGAACTTAATGAATTTTGGTTTAATGGAAGAGCTTTGTGTCTGGCTCCAGGTCTGGTTTTGGCTTTCAATGGATTTTAAGTTGTCTTAAGAACTTGTGACTAATATGTAAGATCACAATAGCATGAGTCTTCATTCTGTCCTAAGGAGATTAAAATGCCAAAGGTTTAACATTTCCCGTTTTATTTAGGAATTTACCTTACTTGATCCAGTCTTTCAGTTTACCAGGATGTTTAAAAGGGAATTTGCATGATTACATATCAATTGCTATAACACTCACTGTATGATGCATTTATTTTTACTAGAGCAGTATGACCAGTAGTAAATTGTTCAGTGGTAACATTGAACAATTATACCTATTTGGGAATAGAGTAACTTTTGAAAAATTTTACATGCTTCATTAACATTAAGAAAGGAAAGTTCAATTTAGTAAATATTTGTTGACAGAATTTACAGCTTTTAAAAATCTGAAATTGGTTTAATTTCCTCCATTTGGCTAAGCATCATTTAATTCCTATGATTAAATACATTTCCTGAATGAGTATTATCACAGCAGAACACATTACTTACAGGAAACATGGGATTTATATTAGTTGAAATAAAAAATGCATTTTTATCTTCAAACACTTGTGATTAATTTTGTAGTAATTTTGCATATGACATAGACTACTGGCAATATCATACTAGTTAGTAAACCAAAAGTTACTTTTAGAAAATAGTTTATTTCTGTGGAAACAGCATAAATTTATGGCCATAAAGACAAATCTTATACTTCTACACTTTTATAAGCAAACTTTATTCTTTATGAAATGCTACAGGCAGTCCTCTAAATTTGGCAATGCTTGGTGACTGACCAAAAGGATGTATTGGAATATTGTGTGTGTCGCCTGTTTGTTTCTCCCCCCCATATATATATACACACATATATATACACATATATACACCCACATATATATATATATATACATATATATATAATAAAATATCAATTTATGCGTGTATTTTATTAAACACACACTCTCTATATATACCAAACACACTATCAATTTCTGCATATATTTTATTAAAGTCATGTTTCATTTGCTGTAAATACATTCACTATGTGTACATGCAATGGCTACTAAAGCTCTAGTAAGAAACCACATGCTTAGACTTTTCCATGTTTTCTAAAATTATATATAGTCGGTGTTTGCTGTCCTTTTTAATTGATGACAACATTTTAAAATGTCTGGTTATCTAGATTTGCAAAGGCATCTTGAAATGAGCTGTTTCAACTTCATTCTCCTATTTTTACTCAGAGCCTTCCTAGAAAATGGCATCTCTATTTATTATTGCTGTCCCAAATAGAAACTTATATTTTATTGCTTTGTGCATATAAAAATTGGTAAGTTATGGCATTTTAATGAGACATATTTGACTAATATGTCATTTACTGCATTTGAGATCATAGTAAGAACATATCCCACCCCCTCACCCTTCCCCTTCAACTACTTTAGCCACTATGGAAATCATAAAGATCATTTCAATAAATTTTCTGACCTGTCAGAATTTATGTGAAATTCTAAATTTGTATTAACTTTTTCTTTATATATCTTCCTATTCAGTCCCTTAATTACTCAAGTATTCTTGCTTCATTCTAAAAATATGTGGTTAAATTATACATAATTAAACTTTCATGTTATAGTATATAAAAATGTAGTTAAATACAGTTAACCGTCGTTACACAGTTATATTCTATTTATATACAGTGTGAACCTAAATCTATGCATCACACACTATGCAAATAACAATATCAGTAAATATTTTCCCAAGTTTCTAACACAGTCTTAGAGAAAATCATGCAACTTCAACATAATATAACGTATAGTAAAAACAGAAGAATTGACAGGGTCAAGAAAAATTTCGTGGGAAATTACATCTGTATCTTTAGAAGTATATGAGATATCTAACCAATAATTGTTGGACAAGGTTACCTTGAAGAAGATTGAGCATTAAGAAAAGCAAAGAGTGAAACAACTCAAATGTTGAATGGATAAACAAAACGTGGTTACACCTAAAATATTATTCAACCGTAAGAGGAATAAAGTGCTGATAAATGCTACAACATGGATGAACCTTGAAAACATTATGCTAAGTGAAAGAAGCCTGCCTCAATTAACCACATATCATATGTGATCTTCTATGTGTCTACAATGGACAAATCTATAGTGATGGAGAGCATATTAGTAGTAGCCAGGAGCTAAGGAAGAGGTAAGGGAGGAGTGACCACTTAGAGGGGATGGAGTTTCATTTTGTTTCAGATGAAAATGTTCTGATACTAGATAATGGTATAACTGCACATATTGGGAATGTACTAAAATACTGGATAATTTACTTTAAAATGGTTAAAATAGTGACTAGTATATTATATAAATTTTATCTCAACAAGAAAGGCAAAGAAATGTGAAATAGTGTGATCGATTTTTATGTTAATATAATGTGGAAAAGGCATAAAATAATCACATTGCCTGGTATGTAAGATATTAAACACATTTATTGAAAAGTTAATGAATAACAAAAGGAAATTTTTTGGAGGACCTTGCCAAATATGTTGAGTTTGAGCTAAATCTTTTTAAAAATATTGTATTATTTATTTTTGAGTGCGAGTGGAGGAGGGGCAGAGAGAGAGAGAGACACAAGCAAAAGCTGGCTCCAAGCTCTGACACAGGGCTGGAACTCATTAGCCAAAGTCGGAAGCTTAACCGACTGAGCCACCCAGGTGTCCCACGTTTGAGCTATCTTAAAAAGGATTATGTGTCAATAAAAGTCTATAATCAAGAAAGCGTATTTTCAGATTTAATATTCGGTACATTTGTGGTCATTTAAGGAATCAGCAGAAAAGTCTTCGGAAAAGTTTAAGTATGGAGCGTTATTCTAGATGAGAGATGATGAGGTCTAGAACTAGAACAGAGGCCACTGAGTTGTAGAAGAGGAAAAATTTACATTTGGGGAATGTAAGCATCTGTAACAATAAGTTGTTCGCCAAATATATTCACTGTCATGAGGCAGTCCTTGTCCTCAAGGATATTACTTCCAATGAAGTCATGTCGATTTTGATATTGGAAACTATGTTAATGAGTGACAAGACTACCTACACTACACTATGTTATCTATGCATATATTTATGTACCATATAGAGATTATAGGACATATTTTTTTACAAACATAATTTTATCTACATGTAGATATCTACAAATATATAGCTGATATGCAACGAACAGAAATAATCAATTTTCAATTGTCTAGATTAGAGTTCTGTGCAGTTAATTAACCTTTGCAAGGTCATTCAACCTGGAAGTTAATAAACCGTTTCCATGCTTATCTCAGTTATTTTTATGTTTTCCCAATACATTTTCATTTTACTTTTTTGGCAAACATGGATAGAAAAATAAATAAATTTGAGGGTATCTCTCCCTCCATAAGGGAACAGAAGGGATAATGAGAGAAAGAAAAAAAATCATATTAAGTCAACTTTGATATTCTGAAAGCATTTCTGCACTTTTGAATGTAAAGCGATACACACTTTTTGCACTGTTCGAATCAGAGTTACTCTACGGAAAAATAAAGTATTGAATAACCATCCAGAATTATAAATATGGTATCTGCCTGGGCATCAGGACACAAATGGAAAGCTAAAGAAATCTTATTCAACTTTATTAAATGCATTTTTTACCCAAGATGAAGTCTCTGTGACCCTCTATACTGTAATTCACATTTGAGACAGCTGCACTTTGCCTTTTTTCACAAAACAAACTATCAGATGATGGTGATAACAAAATAAGAGATGGTGAATACATCATCTTCCACAAAACAGAGTCAATTACTCCTGGCTTTGTATATGAAAAAATACGAAAATGATAGTATCTTTCACCACCCCATTCCAAACCTGCTAAGGAAAAACAATTGCTTAAAAAACCTATTCAGTTCTGAAAAACAGAAAGGAAAATTTGCAGAAGAGATGTTGCTTTAACTATTTATTAAACGCACTTTCACTTGCAGGACCAAGCATTCATTTTTATAATAAACACTCAGCTATTTAATACAGTAAAATATATTAGCAACATTATAATTCACGTCTTTTAAATTTTTCATTTGTATTAAGTGAATGGAATTTTCAATTGCACGTATGAATCATTTATGATTTTGTTTTTTCCCTTTAAAATATGGTACACATTTTGATGTTTAGTTTATACAACTTTATGTCTAAAGTAATTAGACTAGAGAGATTACAGAATTTTATGGCTGGGATAAATTTAGATATTGGCTGATATGCTCATTATCTTATACTCCCTTTTTACGTATTAGAAATCTATTGAAGAATGTTTAGCTAATTAAGTTTTGTTGTCACCCTTGTATTTTATATGCTAATAAATTAATTCATTGATCATTAAAAAATGCACATGAAGCCCCATTGGTCACCATCTAATCCCTTGGAACAAAAGTGTCAGTGGTGTGGTAGGTGATAAATGCACACACAGGTACGTGGATGTATGCGTATAATATACATACACATATCTCCCACTAAACTACTGATATTGTATATAAATACACACACACACACACACACACACACACACACACACACACACACAGAGGGAGATGTTGCTAGTAGAATGGCAAAAGGGTCAATTTTATTATTTGAATGGCCTTTTTTGTTAAGCTATTGATGGTAGATCATTCTTTTTTTTAGAGTAGTATGTATATTTTATAAGTATTTTTTAAGGAACGTTAAAATTAATAGTTTTATAGGAGAAAGTTTAGTGAAACTGATAAAAGAGATAAATTATACCAGAGTCCAATTATGTAAGTGCATGAAACTTCAGGTATCTTTTTGTGTGACAGAATATTCTGCTATATTTTTTTACTGATTTTAACATTACCTTAGTTTTTATAAGTACATCTTTTTCTTTTTATTAGGCTGAAAGTGCTGTATTCTTTAGATATTAATGAAAAATTTAACTTCAATGTTAGAATATTCTTTTGGATATGAGTTTACCAACTGACCAAAAATGTTTTTTCTATTTAAAAAGGGAAATTAAATTTCTCCTCCTATACAAATAAAAACACAGTTTTGTGCAGGATCTCACATTTGTATGAAATCTTTTCTAATATGAGGTACAGAGAGATAGGAGGCAGGTAAGACTTAAAACTGGAAACTAAAAATTTAACCAATAAAAATTGAACGTATTCTACTCATGTACCTGAAATTACTCATGCTGAGAAAAAGCACATTTATGCTCATAATGAATACGTATGTTTAATATAATTTTTACTAAAGCTCTTCACATTTTAAAATGCCCCTTTTGTGTTAAAACAGTCGGCATAATATTAAACAGTTCTTAGATCGACAGCCATGTACAGCATACAATAGGCAAAGCAAGCTGAGAATTCAGAAAGGAGGAAATCTATAATCTTTCATTGAGAAATAGTTTGAAGTGATGGAGAAAGATTGTTTTAGGAAGGATTAATTATAACTTTAATTCACCATAGCTAATAAAAAAGTTACTCTATAATATAAAGAAAGAGAGAACATTTTCTAGAAAGTGTCCTTTTGCATATATTCCAATAGAGATCTAGTCTAATGGTGCAGGCATCATGGATACTGAGTGGATTGAAGCACAGAGGTAAGAAAGGTGGATTACTATACTGACACAGACTTCATGGTAACTTAAGTGGGACATTCTCTATTTGGAAACCTATGCCAATATCCTAATATCCTTAGATATTCTAGTTGCAAAAATAAAAACAGAAGCAGCCCAGAAAAATAACGTAATGACGTTTGTAGAGATTAGGTTTTCTAGAAAGAAAAACGGCATGTAATGCAAATATTCCAGCGTTATTTATATATATATTTAAAAATCAAAAGCAAAGCATATCTTTCATGGTTAATATATATCAAGGAGATGAAAGCAATACATTTAAAACCATCCAATATATGTTAAGGAGAATAGACTGGGTCTATCATATTTTGAGTTATCAAGAGAAATGAGCACTAGATGATCTATATCTTCTCTCATTTTAATATAGGAAATCTTTACTGCGGTACAAATTGGCTGCACACGGGAACATGCCACCGTATTATCCTTAGCAAGGTAGAATTGTTGTCAATATCTAGATTACAAAGAAATGAGAGATAAGTAGCAAATATATAATTCAATATGGAGCTACTACTTTATTGTTTTTAATTAAAAAACATTCCAACAATATATTTTTTTTTTCAACATAACTGTTATTTTATCTTCTGATTTCTAAATTCTGTCCAGGTAGTAAATACCTTGTTTTCATCCTTGTCTCCAAGAAAAAATATACTCAGGACTAGGTAAGTCACTAGACTTGGCCTTCCACATAATACCTACCCTAAAAACACTCTTGAATGTATAAAATAGCAGGACAAAACACACGAGTAAAGATAGTGAATATATATATATATATCAGACAAATACATGCACACGCACACACACACACACACACACACACACACACAATTGGTTTGCTTTATGAACAAAGAGACATCTAAATTAAAATCGTTTTCCTTTCATCTGTTGACTCATAATATAGCTGAGTGTATACCAAAGATCAGATGGTTAAATTGAACTCATGCATTAAGCTTAACTCAAGGGGAAGAGGGTAGAATTGGAGGATCTGGAGTTCGCCCCTCTCATGAACACACTGAGGCAACAACTACATGTATTGCAACTAAGTCTGAAAATGATCTGAAGACTGGAAAAACATATCATTCACTGCTAGTCATAGAGAGAATGCCACATCAAAGAGGATAGGAGGGATGGAGATGCAGTCATAAACCTAACTCCTGCAGGACTAACCATCAGTGGGAGAGACATCACAAGCTTGGAGGAGTGAGAGCATCAGACCCTGCACTGAAAACCCCCAGCCTTGAGATGCTATGCAGGGATGACAAGTCCCCATAACACCCAGCTTTGAATCTCAACAGCTCCAAAGCTTTAAAAATCAATGAGGTTTAACTTGAGCAAGGTAAATAACCTGGCCCAAGACACAGCACAAAAGCTGCACTTTGAAAAGTACCTGAGGGGTATGCCTGGGTGATTCAGCTGGTTGAGAAAAAATATACTCAGGACTAGGTAAGTCACTAGACTTAGACCTGACTTCGATTCAGGTCATGATCCCACAGTTCATGGGTGTGAGCCCACATTGGGCTTTGGTTGACAATGCAGAGCCTGCTTGAGATTCTCCGCTTCCCTCTTTCTCTCTGCTTCTTCCCTGCTCCCACTCTCTCTCCCTCAAAAATAAATATTTTTTTATTAAAAAGCAAAATATCTGAGATGTATGTAAAAGAAAATGATTGACTAATCTTAGGACATGTGCCAGAGGGGCAGGGATCTGCAGATTTTTCTGGGGAAAAATGTATGCATCATTTTTCTTGCCCTTCCCCAGGCTAGACAGTTGGATTCTTGCAGGAGTTAGTTCTAAAACTCTTCATTTACCTTGACATTTACTTTTGACAGCACCAAATGCTCTACCACAGTGCTCCCTTGTGACCCATCCTACTCAACCTACGCACCTAGGCAGGTACTTTTCAAAGGAGCTCCATGCCATCACATCCAGCAGGCAGCCCGGCCCTGACACTGGTACTACTTCAAAGTGATCCTGCCCTATGAGGGGAAGGATGTAACTCTACATAGCAGCGTGCCCATGGTTCCAGTAGCCAGGCCTATAGATGGCCATGCAGGGAAGAAGAACTACCTTTTGATGTGCCTGAAACTGTGGCAGTGGCTAATTACAGACCCCACCCACCAGCAAGACCACAGCATCTCCAGCCAGGACTCTCAATAGCCTAGGGAGCAAATCCTGCAAGTTATACTCACAAGAGGCAAACCAGATTATTATAGCCAGCTGAGCTTAAGACCAGGCCCACCCAACAGAATGCATACAACAATTGCAGCTTAGCCAGAAAAGTTCACATAGTCCACAAAGGGGATATTCATGGAATATCTGGTTCCAGTGATCAGTGGGATTGTGCTACAAAGTACCAAAGGACCATTATATACAAGGTCACTACTTTCAAGACCAGGAGAAGGAGCTGATCTACCAAATACATAGGGACAAATACAGAGTTAGACACAGTAAGGAGACAAAGTAATATGTTCCAAATAAAAGAAAAAGAAAAAAAAAACACAGAAAAAGAACTAAAGGAAATGGACGCAAGCATTATGTCTGATTAAGAGTTTGATGTAATAATCATACAGATACTCATCAGAATTGAGAAAAGAGTGGATGACATCAGTAAAAACTTTAACAAATACATAAATACATAAAAAAGAATCAGTTAGTTGGGGTGCTTGGGTGACTCAGTTGGTTGAGCATCTGACTTCAGCTCAGGTCATGATCTCACAGCTTGCGGGGTCAAGCCCCACGTTGGGAGCCTGCTTCAGATTCTCTCTGTCTCTCTCTCTCTTTCTCTCTCTGTCCCTCTACCACTCATGCTCTGTCTCTCAAAAATAAATAAACATTAAAAAAGAAAGAATGAGAGCTGAAGAATCCAATAAGTAAAATGAAAAATATACTAGAGAGAATCAACAGCAGATTAGAGGAGGCAGAAGAATGGATCAATGATCCAAAAGACAGAATAATGGAAAACAAGTAAACTGAAGAGCAAAAAGAAAAAAAAAAAAGAATAAAAAATGAGAACACATTAAGGAAACTCTGCCATATCATCAGGCATTATAACATTTGTATTATGGAGACTTCCAGAAGGAAAAGAGAGAGAAGGGGACAGAAAACTTACTTGAAGATATAATAGCTGAAAAGTTATGTAATCTGGGGCTGGGCAGCAAAGCGAGGACCTAACAAGGTAAACCAAGGAGGTCTACACCAAGACACATAATAATTAAAATGGAAAAGAATAATAATACAACAACAATCTTAAAATCAGCAAGGGGAAACAGTTACATATAAGGGAAACCCAATAAGGCTATCTAATGACATTTCAGTAGAAACTTTCCAGGCCAGACGGAATAACATGATGTATTCAAACCACTGAAAAGAGAAACCTTCAATACAGACTACTCTGCCTGGCAAAGCTTTCATTCAGAATTGAAGGATAGGTAATATGTTTCCGAGAGTTCATCACTATTAAACCGTAAACCAGCCTTACAAGAAATGTTAAAAGGAATTCTTTTTTAATTAAAATTTTTGGTTAATTTATTTGCAGAAAGAGAGAGAAAGAGAGAGAGAGAGAGAGAGAGAGAGAGAGAATGATAATCCCAAGCACGCTTTGCACTTACAGCACAGCTCAGTCTCACTAACCCTGAGATCATGACCTGAGCCGAAATCAAGAGTTAGACACTTAACTGACTGAGCCACCCAGGTACCCCAAAAGAATTCTTTAAGTGGATAATAAAGGCCATAACTAGAATCATAAATTATTAAAGGAAATCATTTTATAGGTAAAAAGAAACATATAGTAATGTAGTAGATTAATCTATATAAAGCCAGTGTGGAGATTAAAACACAAAAGTAATAAAATAAATTATATCTATGAAAATTAGTCAAGGGATGCACAAAATAAAAATATATAAAATATGATGCCATATATGTAAGTTATGGAGGGGGAGTAAAAACTTAGTGCTTTTAGAATGTTTGAAACTAAGCAGCCATCAAGTTAATATCAACAACTATACATGTAAAATATTATGTATGAATCCAAAGGTAAGCACAAATCAAAAACCTATAATTGCTCTACAAAAAATTAAGAGAAAGAAAACTATGAAAATCTCTAAAGAAAGCCATCAAGCTACAAGAGAGCAAGTAAATAAGAAACAGAGAGCCCCCAAAAAACCAACAAAAAAAGCAATTAACAAAATGAAAAGAATTACATAGTTATAAATATTTACTGTAAGTATAAATGGACTAAATTCTCCAATCGAAAGACATAGGGTAACTAAATAATGAATAATAATATATAATAATAAATAAATAATAAATAGGGTAACTAAATAATAAGACCCATTTATATGCTACGTACAAAAGACTTACTTAAGACTTAGATACATACAGTCTGAAAGTAGAGGAATGCAAAAAAGTAATGGTAGCAATACTTATATCAGAAAATATAGATTTTTAAAAAAGACTGTAGCAAGAGATAAAAAGGGCATTACCTAATGACAGAAAGATCATTTCAACAAGGAAATATAACAATTGTAAAAATCTCTGTACCCACCACAGTAGCACTTAAATATATAAAGCAAATATTAACAGACATAAAGAGAGAAATTAACAGTAATACAATAGTAGGGGACTTCAAGATCCCATTTACATATATAAATAGATCGTATAGACAGAAATTGAAAATAGAAATCATGGCTTTGAATGACACAGTAGTCCAGATAGACTTAACAGATATATAGAGAACATTCCATTCCAAAACAGAAGAATACATATTCTTTTCAAGTGGACATGGAACTTTCTCCAGGAAGGATCACATGTTAGACACAAAACATTTATTGTGAATTTAAAGTAAGCTTAAGTAAATTTAAGAAGACTTAAATAATATCAAACGTCTTTCCTAATCACAATGGTATTGGAACTAGAAGACATTACAAGAAAAAAGAAAAAAAAACCTGCTAAACTACATGCAATTAAACCAATGGTTCAATGAAGAAAACGAAGAGGAAATTTTAAAAAATACATGGAGACAAATGAAAATGAAAACATTTGGTTCAAAATCTTTGAGACATGACAAAAGCAGTTCTAAGAGTGAAGTTTATAGGGATACAGGCCTACCTCAAGAAACAAAAATCTCAAACAGCCTAGCCTCACGCCTGATAAAACTAGAAAAAGAACAAAGTGATGTTAGTAGAAGAAGAAAATAATATTAGAGAGAAAGTAAATCTAATAGAAAGTTAAAAAATACAATAAAAAAGATCAGTGAAACCAAGAGTTGGTTCTTTGACAAGATAAAATTGATAAACCTTTAGCCAGTCATTAAGAGAGTACTCAAAGAAATAAAATCAAACACAAAGGAGGAGAAACAACAACCAACATCACAGAAATACAAAAAGTTATGACAATACTAGGAAAAACTATGTGCCAACAAATTGGACAACCTAGAAAAATGGATAAAGTCCAGAAAAATACAATCTTCTAAAACTAAATCACATAGAAATAGAAAATTTGAAGAGATCAAGTACTAGTAATCAAGTTTAATTGGTAATAAAAAACAAAAAAACAAAAAACTCCCAACAACAATAACAAAAAAAAGGCCAGGATCAGAGAGCTTCACAGGTGAATTCTACCAACATTCAAAGAAAAGTTGGTAGAATTTTCTCAAACTTTCCCAAAAATAGAAGGAAAATATCTACTTACAAATTCATTCTACAAGGTCAGCATTACCCTGATACCAACAAAACAGATAAAGACACTATAAGAAAACTACAGCCTAACTACACTGATAAACACAAATGCAAAAATTCTCAGTACAGTATTAGCAAAGCAAAAGGATCATTCACCACAATCAAATTGGATTTATTCTAGAGATGCAAGGAAGATTTCATATTTCAAAATCAATCAATGTAATACATCACATTAACAAGAGGAAGGATAAAACCATCTGGTCATCTCAATAGAAGCGAAATATGCATGTGATAAAAAAACATCTATTCGTGATAAAAACTCTCAACAAAATGGTTTGAGGGAATACATCTCAACCTAATAAAGGCCATATTAAAAATATACTGGTAACATCGTAATCAAAGGTGGAAGACCAAAAAC
Source organism: Paguma larvata (assembly GCA_030068075.1). Classification (NCBI taxonomy): domain Eukaryota; kingdom Metazoa; phylum Chordata; class Mammalia; order Carnivora; family Viverridae; genus Paguma; species Paguma larvata. The sequence continues at coordinate 58,608,959 of CM057833.1, read as the reverse complement.
TTTTCCTCTAAGATCAGGAACAGGATGAAGATGTACATGTTCACTACTTTTATTCAACATAGTACTGGACATCCTAGCTGTAGCTATCAGACAAAAAAAAGAAATAAAAGAAATCCAAATCGATAAGGAAGAAGTAAACTCACTATTTGTAGATGACATGATACTATATAGAAATCCCTAAAGATTCCACTAGAAGATTATTAAAACTAATACATAAAGTCAGTAAATTTGGATGCAAAATTGACAAACAGAAATCTGTTGCATTTCTATGCACTAATAATATGGTAGCGGGAAGAGAAATTAAGAATATAATCCCATTTACTTTTGCACCAAAACAAATAAAATCCCTGAGAATAAATTCAACCAGAGATTTAAAAGATCTACACTTTGAAAACTGTAAGATATTAAAAAAAGACAATGAAGACACAAAGAAATGGAAAAATATACCATGTTCATGGATTGGGAGAATACTCTTAAAGTATTCATACTACCTACCCAAAACAATCCACAGATTCAATGTAATTCCCACCAAATACCAATAGTTGTTTTCACAGACCTAAAACAAATAATTCTAACATTTGTATGGCAACACAAAATACTTTAAATAGCCAAATCAATCTTGAGAAGAAACAAGGATGAAGGTATCACAATCCCAGACTTCAAGATATACTACAAAGCTTTAGCAATCAAAACAGTATGGTACTGACACAAAAAATAAACATATAGATCAACGGAACAGTATAGAGGCCCCTCAATAAACCCACAGCTATATAGTCAATTCATCTACAACAAAGGAGACAAGGATATACAAATGGAGAAGACACAGTCTCTTCAATAAATGGTGTTGGGAAAACTGAACAGCTAAATGCAAAGAAATGAATCTGGACCAGTTTCTTACACCACACACAAAAATAAACTCAAAATATATTAAGGATATAAATGAGACTTGAAATTATAAAACTTCTAAAAGAAAACAGAAGCAGTAATTTTATTAGATATCAACCTTAGCAACCTATTTATGGCTATGTCCCCTCTGAGGCAGGAAAAACAAAAGCAAAATAAACTTTTGGGACTGTTCGAAAGTAAAAAGCTTTTGCACAAAGAAAACTAGCAACAAAATGAAAATGCAACGTATTGAATGGGGGAAGACTCTTGTAAATCAAACAAATGATAAAAGTTTACTAACCAACATATATAAAGAAGTCCTACATCTCAGTACCAAAAACAATGATAGCAATCCATTAAAAAAATGGCAGAAGATGTGAAAGACATTTTTCCAAAGAAAACATACAGATGGCCAATAGACATATTAAAAAATGTTCAAAATCTCCAATACCAAGGAAATAGAAATAAGAATCACAAAACTTATCACCAAATACCAGTCAGGATAGTATCAAAAAGATAAGAAATAACATGAGTTGGCAAAGACATGGGGAAAAAGGAACTTTTGTGTGGAGGGCAGAGGTTTTCCCTGTGCTACCTCTTACAAATCCAGAAAGGGCTGTTGATTTTTCAGTCTGTTCAGCATCTTACCTTACTGTTAATAGGGTGAGTGGCAACTTTTAAGTTTCTTAAATGCAGAACTAAAAACTAGAAAGCCAGCTTAACATTTCCTGTTCTAGAATTTTGATTAAATAAAGTCATTCAGTTTGTACTCTTTTGTGTTGTGCTTATTTCATTCAGCCTAGTATGTCTGAGACTCATTCCTGTTGTTTGACATATTAGTTGTTTACATTTGCATTTATTTCTATAAATGTAAATTAGTTTGTTTATTCTGCAATAACAAATTGATGGACAAACAAACACTGATGGACACTAGTGTTTCTAGTTTGAGGTTAACATCAATAAAGCTGTAATAAATATTTTTGTACTATTACTCTTATGAACATGTTTTAATTTATTTTGGTGAACTTAATCATAACAGTAGCAGGTTTTAGGATAAGTAGTATTTAATCAGACATAATCGAGGGACTTCTGGTTTCAGCTCCAACATATAAGTTGTTGTCAGACTTTTTTCCAAAGTAGTTGTACAATTTCACAGACTCACCAACAACACTGCTTCAAAGTATGATCAAAATTTGATGATGTCACTCTTTTTACTTTAGGCATTGCGGTGACTGTTTGCTGGTATCTCATTTTAATTTACGTTTCCTTAATGATTAATGACCTTGAACACTTTGTTTTAAATGTTGCTATTTGGTCATTAATATATATTTAATGAGCTATTGGTCATTAATATATATTCTTTTTTTAAAGAATTTTTATAAGTTTATTTTGAGAGAGAGAGAGAGAGAGAGCATGTACATGAGTGGAGCAGGGACAGAGAAAAAGGGAGACAGTATTCCAAGCAGGCTCTGTGCTGTCAGTGAACAAACTATGAGATCATGACCTGAGCTGAAGTTGGATGCTTAACTGACTGAGCCATTTGGGTGCCCCAGTATATTCTCTTTTTTAAATGCTTGTTCATTTCCCCCCATTTTATTGGGTTGTTTGATTATTGGAATTTAAAATAGCTTTACAGGTCATGTGCATCACAGTTTGTCTAATGTATATTTTGTGAATATTTTCTTCCAGTTTGTGCCTTGAATATTTTCTTAGTGTTGTTATTTTAATTAACATAAGTTTGATTTATGGTTAAGTCTAATTTATCAGGGTTTTTTCTCCTAACTATGAAACCTTTACCTACCCTCCAAGCTATGAGCATATTCTCATGTTTTCTCCTAAAAGCTTTATGGGTTCACTAGCTGAAATATACATGATTGGATTCTATTGCCTGTCACCCCTCTTGCCTTCTTTGCCTATCTGGTAATTTCATATTTGGTGCTTAGCAGTCCATATAAAAGATTATGGGAACCACAGACATTATTTTCCACCAGAGAAGGTTCCCCATTTCCTCTCATGTTTTCTATAGTCTCAATCCATATAGGGATTGAGTTGAGTTGGGACTCAATTGAAGTTTCACTTCATCTCTGGTTTATTTCTAGTTTGCTTCTCTGTCTCTTCTGAGTTTTTGATTGAGAGCTTGGCTAGTCCCCAACTCCTCAGCTCAGGGATACTGTTCTTCAGAGGGTTAGAGCTTAGCTCTTTATCTTCTTGATCCATACAAGCATGCATTGCTATTAGTGTCCTGAGGCCAGCTGTGCTTTTATTTGTAGTGTGCTCTGTCAAGCAGGGACTTTATTTCCAAGTACCTCAACACAGCAGAAAATTCTACACTATCTTTTAGCTTCTGTCCCTGTTTTTTGCCTACCACCTATATTACACCAGAAATCTCACATGTGTGACATCTGGGGCTCATCTAGTTTTCAATCAATCATGCTAGTGTTGTAAATCATGGATCAGCTAATTCTGTGCTCTGCTGGTTTCTCTTTTCTCCAGTAGACTCTCACTGGTTGGGGTCAGCATGACCTTCTGTCCATCACCCCCTTTGTAAAGATGGCTGACTCTTTTCAGCACTTCCCTCACTGGAACGGCTTTCCTCACTGAAATTTTAGCTTTATCTAGTATTTATTGTTTCTGTAGCTCTTCGGTGCTTTTAAAATATAATATTTGCAAGTTCTCTGTGTTTTCTAAATGTTGCAGTAGGAACATTTAGCTGCTGATAATTAGCTGGAGTTCATACAGCTATATCAGTCAACGGATTTACTTGAAAGTTTATATTCTTATTATTTTCTGGTATACTTAGTAAGTTTTTACTGAATGTTAAACATTTTATGTTAAACAATTTTAATCTTATTTTTAAATGTTTATTTATTTTTGTGAGCGATAGAGAGACAGAGTACAAGCAGAGCAGGGTCAGAGAGAGAGGGAGAAACAGAATCTGAAACTGTCTCCAGGCTCTGAGCTGTCAGTACAGAGCCCAACATGGGGCTTGAACTCACGAACCACAAGATCATGACTTGAGCCAAAGTCGGATGGTTAACCGACTAAGCCACCCAGGTACCCCTTTATGTTAAACAATTTTAAAGCCCTAAATGATGTTATCTTCCAAAAGAGGTTTAATTTTGCTTCTGAAAAATTATTAGAACAAGAATAAATTCACCCTGATTCAGTATGAGTTTGACCAAATTTCAACCGGAGAGCTATGTATTGAGAGAAGGTCTATTTCTGGTTTATTCTTGCTCTGAGGGAATCACTCCTTTAGGGGATCCAAGTGAGAGCTTGACTGTTTTCCAGGGTCTCTTCTTACCTCCCCTGACTCTAATTTTTTATTACTATTAAAAGTTCTACTTAACTTCTCATTTACAGTCTCTAAGCTGTCTCTTCCGAGTTAGCACATTTCTCAAGGAGGACATCAGTATTTGACTTACTTCTTGAGCTTGCCTTTCTGTGGTACTTTTGCCCCTCAAATCACAGTTGCCTTGATAGCTCTTGGATGCCTTCATTCACTTTTTTTTTTTTTTTATCCTTCTTCTATTTCTGTTCGGTTGAATAATTTGTCTGTTCTCTTGCAGCCAAAGGTAGAAATATTCCCTCTGACTTCTTTTAACCTGAGCCCTCTTTCCAGATCAATACCTGCACCCTAAACAAGGTGTTTTAAACTGAGGAAATTCAGCTGAGCCTTTCATATAGTAACCATAATCTTTCCCAAACTCACGTATTTCTAGCACATAGAAAAAACTGAATGGTTATATAGATGATCTTACTAGTAGCCAAGTTTCATGATTTTTTCACACTTACTCTTCATACCGTATCAGTCCATAGCCATGATCACCTCATAAATCTTGTTATGGTATGTTCATGTTTCTAAAATCTTGAAATCCTACACAACCAACTTTCTGCCTAATATCTCCAACTTGTTTGCTCCCTCAGTTTTGCTCTGTGTTGTGAATTTTAAAGGGTTTCTTAGAGATCCTGGGTGGCTCAGTCTATTGAGCATCTTACACCTGGCTTAGGTCATGACCTTATGTGTTGATGGGTTTGTGTCCCACACTAGGCTCTGCACTGACAGTGAGGAGCCTGCTTGGGATTCTCTCTCTCCCTGCTTTCCCTCTCTCTCTCTCTCAAAATAAATAAACTTAAAAAATAAAATTTCTTTATTCTTCAATTTCTTCTAAACTTTGCAGTATTTTATGAATTTTCTATAATGCTAAGCTTATACAACATGGCTATTAATCAAAGAAGACTATTTTCATAGTAATTCTGAACATCCTAACATGGATATATTCCATAAAACCCACCCTTTGTTCGAGGTTGTATGTCATTTTCTAAGAAAATCTTACCATCATGGTGATTTTTGCTACTATAAATTGGATATCTTTAACATTATATAGCTTAACAAAGTGTTTGTTTAGATACTGTTTTAAATAAACTTACCTGGATGCCCCTTGTTAATTTAAATACCAGATATCTAATGATTGTGTATGTCTGTGTATCTGTGTGCAGGGGTGATGGTTGCGACCACCATTGGACTATCAAGTATAGATGAAACCAAGCATTGTGGAAAATACCAATAAGTAACATTGAAAAAGAATCAGGCAGGTTTTAGTCAGTATGACATAGATGGCATATAGAGGGAAATCAGTAAGATTGGCAAATATAATAAAAAGGAACTTGTAGAATATCTGCAATATTAGAAAATGATCTTGGAAGTTTAAAAGAAGGTCAAAGAATTGCATATTTTGGGTAATCACACAGTACTATGGCATATTAAGGCTATTTTCATATCAGTGTTTTAAGACTAGGCATGATATTGTGAGAAAAAAATTATTTTTCTATTTCTGAATTCAACAAAGTGTCTCAATCCCATTTTATTCTTAACACATATTTACTGTAGAAAACTGAAACAGGCAAAAAAACTTTCAACTGTATTTAAATAATACAGCCTATAATTTTATTTTCAAGCTAAGGGTACAAAGGTTACACTTCATAATTTGTATTCTATCATTAGAGTCACACTGGATGGGTAAATATGTAAACTGTAAAGAACATTTGAATAAAATGTAATAGGTCACATTACATAAGCTTCATTCTTAAATTTGATTTTCACATTCAAAACAGGTGAATATCTTACTTTGCTTGGAACAGGGCAAAAATAATAATGCTTACAGGTGGACACATGTCTATCTACCCCCCTCAAGCAGAGAAATATTAGTTATATCCAGTAAGCAGGTGTGAAGAGTAATATAAAATGTGTTTATGAATCAGGCTTGACTGGGCTGTAAAGCATGTGGTAGGATTAACGGAAAGTTTTCTAGATTTTTATTGTAAAGAAAAGCAATTTATGATTTTGATATATAGAGAAAGATTCTTCATTAGAGATAGAAATTTGGAAACTGAAATAAGATTCTCTCTGTCATTTATTAGCTATTTGATCCTAATCTTAAAGTATTTCAATGTTCTCTTTTTTTTTTTAATCTTTATTTATTTTTGAGAGACATAGAGGCACAGCGTGAACAGGGGAAGGGCAGAGAGAGGGAGACACAGAATTGGAAGCAGGCTCCAGGCTCTGAGCTGTCAGCCCAGGGCCTGACGCGGGGCTCGAACTCACAGACCACGAGACCATGACCTGAGCCGAAGTCGGCCGCCCAACCGACTGAGCCACCCAGGCGCCCCTGTTCTGTCTTTAAATGGAGAAAATGGCATCAATGGTTGTGAGAATTATGTAAGACGATATGATATTGGTAACACAATAATTAGCACATATTAGATATACCAGAAAATATTAGACAAGGAAAGAAATAATCCAAAAAGTAGTGAATATATGATCATTAGTAAATATGTATTTAAAATGGGAAATAAGAACTACCTAGGGACATTTTTAGATGAGACAATTTATGTGTTTAGAACCAATATCTTCTTAGAATAAGCTAGGGATGTGTTCATAAATATTTGGCAACATGCTCTCTAAGGACAAAGGTGACATGATTTATATCATTTGCGGTTTCTACGGTATAAATGGTTCAAACGTGGCTAATTTCAAATGTGATACCAAATAGCTCACAAAGGATTTGAAAATTTAACAAGTGGCTCTCCAGTGGTAGTGTAAGCTAGCTCCGGCTCATCACTGTTATACATATTATACTAGAATGTCTAACAGGTTATACTTCAGTAGTTTCTATTTATATTGTTTGAACTCTATCCTTCCCAATTTCAGTTCTTATAGAAATCATTTTATACCTCCACTCACTTGTGTATTTTATAGGGTAATGACTGATAATTTTATAATATAGATTATCCTGTGGAATTGCAGCACATTAGGAAAATACTTCCCAATTGGAAAAAAAAAAAAATTTAGAACTTGCTGTTCCAAGAGTATCATCAAAAATCAGCACAGGTTGAGATACAGGGTTTGGCTCCTTTCCTTAAAATTAACAATTCAGTTAAATCATCAAGGAATAACAGTTCCGTAGGCTCAATCTTTAAAGCTAAAAAAAGAAAAAAAAGGTTTTTCTTAAATTTCACATTCTGTGGCTGAGAACAGCGAATAAAGTTCAATGGAGGAGGCTGAGACACTTAATAAAAAAAAAGTCACTTCTGTTGTATAAGAAGATTATCAGTCTCGCGATTTAACCAAAATAGAGATAATTTGAAACATAAGTTCAGTACTAAGTAGTCCGGTTTCTCTGTTGCTAATAGAAACCTCTAAGAACATGCCATGGACAGTTACTGCAATGTTTGCTGATGTTAGCTTTGAAGATTCAACTTCCCAATTTAAATGCATAAAGTCTTTAAAACAGAAAGCATGTCTCAAAGGGCTAGCTTAGGGTGCCCGAGAGTTGATAATAGAAGGAGTTCAATTTTGCACTTGGATTTTATACCTTGGCACAAAGATACTGTTTCTTCTACTACTGGCCCTTTAGGAGTTTGTATTCATAATACTTAATATCCACCCCCCTTTTTTTTGGTAAAAAAAAAAAGTGGCACATTGAGACAAACCATGAAACCAGACTTATGTTTTTCTAATACAAAAATCTAGTCCTTCTAAGAGATTTGAGTTTCCAGAGTATCACAGATTGACCAAAGAGCAAATGTCAGCTTCCATTGTAACTCGGGCAAATGATACTGTTTCATGTCTGTCACTCATGGTTAACAATGAATTTAAAACGTGTATGCTGCCTTGTAAAGGGGTTACTGTTGTGTTTTTGTTGAACTGTTATATAATTCATCAAATTGACATGATGGGACAATTTTATCCTTAAGTTCTTTGCCAACCAAACAGAAGTGTGCACTACATAAATGGAGATTTAACCTAATTTCAAAGTATAAACATTGAGTCTTATTTGAAAAATGTGACTGAACAATAAACATCCATGTCTATATTTTTTCAGCTCAACCTGAATATAACTTTGAATTCTTACTAGGCTTTTATGAGAGAGACTTCTGGAAATTGAGTCAGTCTTGATGTTGGCTGTTAATTGGAATAGACTTGCAAATCTGTAAGATGGATACCACTGGACTTACTGATGAAACCAAGAGTGACTCCTTGGAGTCTGATGGTAATACTGTTCTTTGTCTCACATAATATATAGAAAACCTGATTAGGCCTGAAAACTTCAGTGACTAAAGTCTATATATTATATACTTACTATACAACTCTCTTCTATAAAGTCTTGCTATTTCTTTGGTCCAAGATTTTAATAAGTAATAAGTAAGGTATTTTACAACTCCCAGCTTGCTAACTTTGGTTGATATTCTTTACATATATTCCTTATCTTCCAACTTACTGTCTTTAGAAATACTACTTCTTTTCACTCTATGTCTTAGCACAATTTCTATCATGAGTTGAGTTTTTGAAAGGTATATGGCAGGAAAGAAAATACCTTGCAAGCAACTTTTACTTTTGATCTCTAAATGTTATGATTTGAATATTTGTGTTCTCCCTAAATTCATTTGTGGGAATTCTAACCTTCAAAGGTGATGGTATTCGTGGGCTGAGGTTTTGAGAAGTATTAAGAAGTGGATATTGGAGATGTATCAAGGTGTGGGGACTTTGGGAAGTAATTAGGTTATGAGAGTGTAGCCCTTATGAATGGGATTAGTAACCTCATAAAGGAGATCCCACAAAGCTCTCTAGTACCTTCACTGTATGAAGATGCAAAGGGATGTCTGTGGCCCAGGAGAGGACCAAACATGCTAGCAAGCACCCAGATCTCAGACTTCCAGCCTTCAGAACTGTGAGCAATAAGTTTCTGCTGTTTGTAAATCACCAGTCTGTACAATATTGTCATAGCAGCCAGAACAGCCTAAGACACTATATTTCTTCTAGGCAAAGGATACCAAAGAATGTAGAAAAGTTTATGGATGGTAATGTACTTAAACGAATAAGTGTATATGATGAGAGGATGGGCATACAGATATTAAACAACAATATCTAATTATCATGCTGCTTGACTTTTCGTTCATTACTGTCTGCTGTCTAACCTGGGCTACGAGGAAGCACATAACAAACAAGTAATTACAATGAAGTGCTATGGGTGCCATGAAAAGGGAAGAATGGTTAGATGGGAGAACATTTATTGGAATGTAGATAATGTTTTAATGATACACCACAGAAGGCATAGAATAAACTAAGCAAGACAAATAAGAGAGTACTATGAAGCCCCAGAAAAGACTGAAAGCAAGTCACTTTCCTTAGATTCGTGCTTCTTAGGTTATAAGAAATTAGAGACTTACAGTTAGAACTTTCCTCTACTCATCATGGAGAGCAGCTTTCAAAAAAAACCTATTTTCCCTCACCAAATTTCACACTTACTTCCATGCAGTTTTTACTCTCAAGTCTTTTCCCATGAAATAAATTCCTGTTTATTACGAGTAAAAAATGTAAATCCTTTCACACTTATTAAATATCATTATATCACTGAAACCATTCATTTCTTTGAGCTTGACTGGATTTCCAATCTTGACAGCAAGGCATCACAGAGCCATTTGCCTTCAGTATTGCTACCTAAACTGTGACAGAAATATTTAATGATAGTTTCATAGGAACACTTAAAAGAAAAGTGTGGGGATTTGATGGGAAGACTAAATGACTTCTACTGTGATTTGAATAAATGGTTTTACTAAAAATAATTATTCACAGTGAAATTGTAAAATGTTATAGTACTTTTCTTTAGCAGTGTGGAATGAATTAAAAAAAGCCTCAATCTAGTATATTCAGTTTGAAATCTAAAGCAGAAGCCACAGTCATTCTGGGAAAATAGCAAAGAGTTAAAAAAAATAACTACTGGCCACCAACACCAATCTAATTCCCATCATTGGAAAAAAGCATCATTTTAGGTAAATGCGTTTATTCTAATAATTATGGTGAAAATGGCAAAATGAACAAGTTGACCCTAAAGTGGATAAAATGTTGCAACCTGTGTCAGTTTCAGGTCTCAAATAGAAATTCATTACTTGGGGGTAGGGAGAGGGCACCTGAGTGTTTCAGTTATTTAAGCATCCAACTCTAGATTTTGGCTCAGGTCATAATGGCATATTCCTAAGTTTGAGCCCTGCTCTGACAGCATGGAGCCTGTTTGGGATTCTCTTTCTCTCTCTCTCTCTCTCTCTCTCTCTCTCTGTCCCTTTGCCTCTCATGTTCTCTCTCTCTCTCTCTCAAAATAAATAAATAAACATTAAAAATAAAGAAATTCATCATTGGGAAAAAAGTCAGAAGCAACTGATACATAACTCCTCATTCTCTATAGCTTCTGAAAATAATAGCCTCAAAGCAATCTCCTTGAGTGCTTTTCATTCATGTCTTCATTCAATGTATACTGAACCTTGTTATATGTCAGTTATTGTTTCAAGTGGGAGACATAAATGTCTCTACTGCATCTCTAGTACCAAGGAAATACATACAGTTAATAAATATTTTACTAATTATGGAATAAATATGACATAGTTCATTTCCTTTAGTTCATGGACTAGAAAAAAAACTAAAATATGTATATAGTTACATAATGGTATAAGTAGAATGCTACTGAACAGACAATAGAGTAGGTAATTCTGAGTTGGAAGAAAGCAGCAGAGAAAGGTTTCAGAAAAGAGGTAATTTATGGAACAATTCCTTTGAATGAGACATGGTTTAATTGATTTTTGCAAGTGAACAGGTGTACCTGAAACCAAAATGAGCACAATCACATTCATAAAAAAATATATATGTTTTAGTGTGATTTGTTCACAGGTTACAGAGATCGATGGGGCTGGAAATACTGACAAAAGCCATTTGTGACTAATACAAAATTTCATCCTAAAGCTTGAAAAGCATTAGTTGGAGTGTGGGAATCCATGGAAAGCAAGGAAGTGACAAGATTCAGTGGATATGCTACAAATATAACACAGATCCATGTGAAGGGTGAAAGGAAATGGAGAAAAAAGCTAGTTATAGAGCTTAATAGAGCTTAATTTGTTACTTTTGCTTTCAATTACTCCAAACCTCTTTGACTATAATTCAAAGGACAGCCAGAGAAATATTCTCTCTTCTCACACTCTGGCCATCAAAGGTGAGGGGGACAGGTCCTAGTTTTGAATAATCACATGCTCCTACTGGAGGATGTTTTCGGCAGGGCGAATGCCTGTCCAGGCATGTCTAGTAGTGGCAGTAGCCACTGACAGCTGTGGCTGTTGAGCCAGTGATGACAGCTCGGAATGTGTCTATGACATGACCTTACTTATGATTTAGCTTTCTGTGGTCCCTGGATATCTGCTGAGACTCAATGCCTAGTCTTCCATTAATTCCCCAAAATATCTTATGTTTTCTCAATCCAATTTTTGGTATGCTTCCAGTAAGTCAGGGGTGTTTTCAATGGCTTGGAACCATGAACTCTCACTACTAACAGATGGGCCAAGTACTGAAATAATCAAATTGCCAAGTGAAAAGTGGAAATAGAATGCGCTGCGAAGCATTTGTGATAATTTAGAACTATTATCAACAGGTTTCAAAGTTGTATGGAACCACAAAAGACCTCGAATAGCCAAAATAATACTGAAGAATAAAACCAAGGCGGGAGGCATCACAATCCCAGACTTTAACCTCTACTACAAAGCGGTGGTCATCAAGACTGTATGGTATTGGCACAAAAACAGACACATAGACCAATGGAATGGAATAGAAAACTCAGAAATGGACCCGCAAGTATATGGCCAACTAATCTTTGACAAAGCGGGAAAATGTATCCAATGGAAAAAAGACAGCCTCTTTAACAAATGGTGCTGAGAGAATTGGACAGCAACATGCAAAAGAATGAAACTAGACCACTTTCTTACACCACTCACAAAAATAAATTCTAAATGGATAAAAGATCTGAATGTGAGACAGGAAACCGTCAAAATCCTAGAGGAGAAAACAGGAAAAAGCCTCTTTGACCTAAGACTCACCAATTTCTTACTCGACACGTCTCCAAAGGCAAGAGAATTAAAAGCAAAGATGAACTATTGGGACCTCATCAAGATAAAAAGCTTCTGCACAGCAAAAGAAACAACCAACAAAACGAATAGGCAACCAACGGAATGGGAAAAGATCATTGCAAATGACATATCGGATAAAGGACTAATATCTAAAATTTATAAAGAACTTACCAAACTCCAAACCCGAAAAACAAACAACCCAGTGAAGAAATGGGTGGAAGATATGAATAGACACTTCTCCAAAGAGGACATTCAGATGGCCAACAGACACATGAAACAATGCTCAATGTCACTCAGCATCAGGGAAATACAAATCAAAACCACACTGAGATACCACCTCACACCAGTCAGAGTGGCTAAAATGAACAAATCAGAACCTATAGATGCTGGCGAGGATGTGGAGAAGTAGGCACCCTCCTACACTGTTGGTGGGAATGCAAACTGGTGCAGCCACTCTGGAAAACGGTGTGGAGGTTCCTCAAAAAAATGAAAATAGAGCTACCCTATGACCCAGCAATAGCCCTGCTAGGAATCTACCCAAGAGACACAGGAACGCTGATGCATAGGGGCACGTGTACCCCAATGTTCATAGCAGCACTCTCGACAATAGCCAAATCATGGAAAGAGACCAAGTGCCCATCAACTGACGAATGGATAAAGAAGTTATGGTACTTATATACAATGGACTACTACGTGGCAATGAGAAAAAATGAAATCTGGCCATGTGTAGCCAGATGGATGGAACTGGAGGGTATTATGTTAAGTGAAATAAGTCAGTCAGAAAAAGACAGATACCATATGTTTCCACGAATAGGTGGACTTTGTGAGACTAAGCAAAAACCAGGGGGAGGGGAAGAGGGGAAAGGAAAAAAAGACACAGAGAGTGAGGGAGATAAAACATAAGAGACTCTCAAAGACTAAGAAAAAAACTGAGGGTAAGGGGGATGAGGGAGGGGGGAGAGGGGGTGATGGGCATTAAAAAGGGCACATGTTGGGATGAACACTGGGTGTTATATGTAAACCAATTTGAAAATAAACTATTATAAAATTAAAAAAAATATGCCAAAAAAAAAAAAAAGATCAAAGACCTATTAAGGAACATTCAAATGACACTATTATGGTAACCTTACAATTGTAATAAATGGTTCCAAAGAGAAGAAAATGGATTTCTGAGAGCCATGAATGTGTACTAAAATAAGTTTGAATTTGGAGTTTGGGTAACTAAATATTTATAAAATCTTATCTCCACCTTAAGTAGATTCAGACTCTCTGAGGTTGAACATCGCAAAGAAATTTTTTAGATATTAAATTTTGTCTCATCAAGTACCTTATACTTGGTCTTGAGTTTTATCTTACTTTTCTTACCATTACCATAATTATGCTCTTCCCCATATTATCTTGGAATTAAACATTTAATGCTCTTGCCAAAATATGCCAATATACTCTGTTCTTCGTTTCACTTATTAGAAGACGTTCTTAATAAAATGCTTAAAAATTTTTAGCCTAATGTAAACAGCACGTTTCTCAAAAAGTTAAAAATAGAACTACCCTATGACCCAGCAACTGTACTACTAGATTACCCAAAGGTCACAAAAATACTGATTAGAAGGGGCACATGCATCCTGATGTTACAGAAACATTATCAACAATAGCGAAACTATGGAAAGAGCCCAACTGTCCATCGACTGATAAATAAAGACACACACATACACAAAATGCAGTATTACTCAGCCACCAAAAGAATGAAATCTTGCCATTTGCAATGATATGGATGGAGCTAGAGTTTATTATGCTAAGTGAATTAAGTTAGAGAAAGACAAATACCATATGATTTCACTCATATGTGGTATTTAAGAAAAAGAGAGATGAACATAGGGGAAGTGAAAAAAAAAAAAGAAGGAACAAACCATAAGAGACTCTTAAGTATAGAGAACAAACTGAGCAGAGGGAGGTGGGTGGCGGATGGGCTAAATGGGTGATGGGTATTAAAGAAGGCACTTGTGATGAGCACTGCGTGTTATATGTAGGTGATGAATCACTAAATTCTATACCTGAAATCAATTTTACCATATACATTAATTAGATTTCAAATAAAAATATGAAATAAAAAGAATTAAAAAGAGTAAGAGTAAAAATAGATGAAATGGACATAGTACAAAGTTTATAAGAGAGTGTAGAATAATAAATTAAAAATGCTTTGAAGCTGGCAAAAACAGCTTTCAAATCCAGGACCACCTCCAAGATCTACAGGGCACTGGGGAACAAAAAAACTTTTTGACTTGCAGAAACAACATTTAGAAAAACAGTGAGATTAAAAATGCCTAAAAAGAGTAGTCTTGAGACAGTGGAGGAAGAGGAAAGAGATGGATTACAAATGGGCAAAGGGCAAATTTTGAGAGTGATGGATTCCCAGGTGTATACATATGCCAAAATAGGTTAAGGTGTCCACTTAACTATATGCTTTATTTTATAGTGGTCAGCTCAATCTATAAACAAATTAAAGAATTCAAGGTCTGTGTACAGTGATATACTGATGAAACTTAAAACCATAGGAATAAAGAGTTACTTATCTGTTACTTTAATAAGTATAGGCGAAGCTTCTTTATCCTATGTCAAGTGAGTGCAAGTCACCACAAATCAACACCGATGTGGCATCACAATTTCTCCCCATCCCATGATGGTGTAAATGGAATAGATTTTTGGGCAGCTTGCCCCTCTGGAACCAGGGCCTGATAGAGACTGGGGTGGATGCCAAAACTCAACCCCAGAGCTGCAGAAATTTGCTCCCCTGACTCCAGATGACAGTTGTTCCAGAAATGATAGAGGGCTTTTAAAATTTCAGGAAAGACTCTTCAAAGTACGGTGCTTCTGATGTAAGATTCTGAGAAGGAGTCTTATTTGTGTAAGAATGAGGGTGGTACCTTCTAAATCCCATCCCTGCCCCCACTTTACAAGAGTTTGAAGAAGTGATTTAACTTCTCTGAGGCTCCAGTTTCTCAAAAGTAGTTTTGTATATTGTATGACTCATCTCTTAAACTTGGTTTGAGTATTCAATTATTTCTAGACACACACATACACACATATATACTAACTAGCACGCCACCAAACACATAATAAGGGCTCACTAAGTGTTACCTATCACTTGTTTTGTGTTGCTATTGTCTGTTTTTAGAGTATATACATAGCCTGGCCTATATATTGTAGCCATCTGACCCATGCCATAATTATGTTGTTTCAAGTACTCACAGATCATGGGATATGAACTTACTCTTCCTAAGTGTTCTGAATAACCTCCTCTATTCCTAAAATTTTCCATATAACTTTGCCTGCCTCACTTGAGTCATTTTAATTTTTAATTTTTAGCCTAACTTTATCGAAAGACTAAAGTGAATAAATTAATACTTTACTTCACATGTTAATCTCCTTGTATATTGGCTCCAGGTTGAAAAGAAGTAATTCCTTCTCCAGTTAATGGAACAATAAGGAAGAGCTTTACCTTTCATATGAGATACCCACCCTCCTTGATTTAGGAATTAGTTTTGTCCTTAATTGAAATTCAGTACTATACGAGTTTAATAGTAATATAATAGTATCTGTGTAACAGTATAAAAATAGTACAAAATAAACATGGAATTGTATTCACTGGAATAGAATATTTATTCCTAAGGCTCTTCATGTGCTCCATACACATTTAGTTGTCAAGGCCTATAAATTCTATATGTATACTTACTTTCCATGTCACTTCAATAATACAGAAGGACCTCTTAGCTCACTTATTCCTACCATATCCTTCTAAATAAGCTATTTTGTTGGCCTTTTCAAATCCATTCTTTTCCATGTCACCAGGAATAATATCCTATACTTTTAACTACTCAAAGTGTGGTACAACAACCATCAGCACCGGCATCACACATAAGTCTTGTTATAAATTCCAATTCTCTGGCAATTTAGAGTTTCGGAAATGTATGAATACAGAAAGATTTAGGAGCCTCAAGAAAATGTTACAATCCTTTACAGAGACTGTTGATATAGAGTCTTTTGGTGGTGGTGGGGATATATTTAATCTTAAGTAATTTGAATGTATTTTGTATTGAACATCTATACACACTGAAAGAGAGAAGTATTGACAGAAGTAAAAATTGATTCATTTTATCTGGGATGGTAACCCATTGATATATTAACATGCTCATCCAAATTACCAGTTTTCAAGTATGATTTTTGCTAAAATGGAATAGGAAATTGGAAAATTTTAAGAAAAATCCATTTTTGAAAAATTAAGCTTATGATTAAGTTTTTCCCATAATTTTAATGTCATATTTTATAAATAATTATTATCCATATGTGTGTATGTTTCTAGTGGACATTAAGGGTTTAGTAATCCTTGCTTATTTATCTTTTAACACCTGGGCCCATAATTTAAGAATTGAGCAAGTGCTCCATCCATATTGGTTAAATGAAATCTATGAATTCCCCCTTATTTCTGGATTTTGTGATTATCTTTTGAAAAGACTGGACAAAAATACATAAGATAGCAAGAGCTTGTGAATACCCTTGATCTCAAGTACCTAAGACTTTCTCGGTGGTACATCAACTATCAGCAAACAAGGGCAATATGTGGGAACTGATTTACTATTTCCGTTTGTGAATTTTTCAACTAGAGTTGATGAGTCAGTCCCTCATTCAGAAAAAGCCCATGTAGTTCCTAGCAAAAATTAATATTCCAGTTCTCCTTTAAGAGTTGTAAACTGGCGGATAAAGTCAGTGTGATAAATGACACACTAATACCTTTACTTTCAAAGATGAGACAGCTGTATTGGTTGTACTATATTAGTGATGAATTACACGGAATATTTATTTTATAAGGAAAGAGTTACATACATATTAATGGGTTTATGTGTTATGAGGAAAGTATATTAGACCTTATTGTATACATGGAAACTGGATTTGGCTAGCACTATAATCCAACGCTCAGTAGCATGGCAACTGTAAAAAGAGTTTTTACTATATTACGGTTTTTATTTGCATTTTATAAAGAAAATCCTAACATTATACAATATGGTTCACCTCATTTCCATTGTAATAAATCTCTTTGCCAATAACAAGAAATTATGTACAGTTTGTTTTTGCATTTATGAATAATAATTTGATTAAAACACATGTAAAATATTAAGTCTTAGTGCTCATTAAACTTAAATACAAGCACTTAGACACCTCAAAAATTAGTTTTTGAAGAGCCCAAACCATATCATATATATTAAAGCTTTGTTGTGCATTCTGCAACTTTGACAGCAAGGATAAAGTTTGCCTTGGCAAGTTGCCAATTTATGTTGTGGTAAAATACACATTATAGAAAATACTGTAAAAATAATTTGTTGTCTGGTCTTTTTGGCAATATACGTATACAAGTGAGTGCTATTATTGTGTTAACATGTCAGCACATTTGATAAACTTTTTTTTTTCTCTATGAAGATGTTTAATTTCAGGATGCAGAAGTCACTGGCCTTGCAGTTTTCAGTAGGAACACGAAATTGCTTTATTGACAGATTTGGACAAGAAGATATTTTCAGTGCAAAGTGTCTCTCACTCACATCCTAATAGAATGTTATACTTTAAATGCCTACTGACTTTTCTAATATTGAAAAAGTGTTGTATTAAATAACTTATGAGCTTATTTGCATAAGTTAAATCATTAACTTATTTTCCAGAGAGCAGATCTATAATTACAAATGACTAATGTATTTTCCACTTCTTAAAACATCCAGGGGAAGTAGGAAGGATCCACGCCAAGAAGAAAATTAACTGTATCAGCTCATGTTTCTACAATTATTGCTAGATAAACTATGGCATAGCTGAAATCATATTAGCCAGGCCATTTGATAAGCCTTTGGTAGCACTTTGTGTACCTTGTTAGTTTTAGCAAAATGACACAATTTCTCTGAACTTTTATTATTCAATCAGTAAAATGGAATTAGGAATAATTACTCTGTAGGATTGTTCTGAGGATCATGTAAGTAAAATGCCCTACATGTAAAGTACGTTACATGTTTTTGAGTGCTGATAAAAAAAGCTTGCAATAGGCTAACCATAGCTCTAACTCTTCAGTATAGTCTTTATTAGTGGTAATGGGTTTTAAAAATGCTTATCTTAAGCAAATACTAGTAAATAAATTAAGTAAAGGAGGTATATTGTTAATCAGACAATTTTTTCCACCATGGTCTTTTTATCTCCACATAATAAAATGACTACGTTTTATTGCAATTTGTTAACAGGTTGGTGTCTCTATAGATTATAAATGCAAAGACTACAAAGTAAGTTCTACATTTGTTGTGTGTCATCAGGATTTAGTCCAATTCTTGGCACAAAATACTTAACTCAAATATTATTGACTATAAAGACAATTCTCTTTCTTTACTTTTATCATTAGGGTCTGATAAAACATGTAAAGCATATGAAAAAAATAAATACTTTTTCAAAAAGTAGGTCAGCTGACCTACTACTCTGATAAACAGCATTTTCTCATATCTTTCCAATTTGTTTTCTACATAAAAAATGAAAAGTATTCTTCAAAGGAGCTCAGAACAACTACTGCATAAGAGAGATTTATTGTTTCAATTGGAATCTTTACAAGATCAATGGGGGCAAGAAAAATATCCGTTTCTTTCTGTATTATGTACAGACCTTATCTATTAAAGATATAGTATAAGTAGGGAACTATATTTTTGAGAAGCGCTAATAGATGTGTTTGTTGGAAATATAAGTGAAAAAGAGGACAGTAATTCAGCATGGGATCCTGTGTTTACTATGTGCAAACCTCCTTAAGTGTGGTTGATATATGTCATATGCAACAGAATTACTTTGCCTCCACTAGAAGTCAAGAAAGAACCAGAGGTCCAGTGCTCTAGGCGGGATCACTTATTATTTGGCATCCACCCCCCCCCCCAAGCATGGAAGCACTGATATGCACCAGGAGCTAGGAAGGAGTTCCAGGTATGTGAGTGACTTTGGGTAAGATCTCCAGTTTTCTAGGTACCATGTCACTATTGGAGTGAGTGGAAAAAGGAATCCGGAGTTCTGCAAGCTTCTAACAAGAAGCACAAAACACCCTTCCCCAAACATTCTCAACTACTTCCCTACCTTAGCAATTCTTTCCTATGTTCATACCACAGGACTATGTCAATCTCACCCTTGAGGTCATCTTTTTTTTTTTTTTTTAAGTTTATTTATTCTGAGAGAGAGAGAGAGAATGAGAAAATGAGCAGGAGAGGAGCAGAGAAAGAGGGAGAGAGACAGAATCCCAAGCAGCCCCTGTGTTATCAGTTTGGAGCCCACTGTAAAGCTCTAACTCACAAACCTTGAGATTATGACCTGAGCTGAAACCAAGAGTCAGACACTTAACCAACTGAGCCACCCAGGTGCCCTGACCCTTGCAGTCATCTTAATTTCAAATCCCCTAATTTTTGACCACAACTTATTAACAGCTTACTCTCCCAAGTACTGTAACTCCAACATTTCTTTCACACTACATATCCTTCTTAACTGCCTCTCAACCCTCTCATCTTCCTACTTCTCTTCCCAGCTTGAAGCAAGGTTAATTATTATAATTACTTCCTTTTAGACAACCTCAGTTCCCTTGGCCCTTTTTTGCTCCTTCTTATTCACCTGTCAAACCATAACCCTAAAAAAAAAGCATAATTATGCTGACTGTTCTCACTTTGAAATCATAACCACAAACCTCAAGTGGATGTCTTAATGATGCAAGCAATCATGTTGCATTTTCCTATTTCAATCTTTCTCCCATTCCCTTAGACGTCAACTTCGTAAGATCTCCAGTTTCATCAAACCTGCAGCTCCTCTTCTTCAAACTTCAAAATCATTTGATGACCTTATGTCTTTCTAAATTGGAAAAGGGAGGTGAGAATAAATCTTCTGAAAATTCACATCTACATTTTCCCACCTACTTAAATCTTTGGTTCCTGTCAAATTGTATTCCTCTTATCAGAGATAAACTGTCATTGCTCCTAACTGAAGTCAAACCCCTCATCTTTCAATGTCTGTTTAAGAATATAACTGCAGCAATTTCCTCCCCTTATTTTTTATTGTCAATTTTACTTTTAACTGAATCATTCCTATCAGCGTATAAATCTTATTTATCCCATTAAGAACAATTAAAAACCTTTCTTAATTCTACAATTTTCTCTAGTTGTTGTCCCATTTCTCAGCTTCTATTTATAGTAATCCATGTCCTTCTTCTCTTTCCATTCTTAGTTTGTGTTTTAAATTGAGATATTATTAGAGAGCACACAATAGTACCCCCCAAAAAAGTATGGTTTAAGGAATTATTTTAGTACAAACCAGCTTTCAACTACTATACATGTCAGGGGATAGACATTTGCCAGACTCAGTAGCCCACAAAATTACCCTCTCAATCACAAACCCTTCTTTCCATACTAAGAGTTGCTATTATTACTAGTTGTAACTAGTTCCTTACTTTATTCTCTTTTGCTACCAACCAATTTTCTTTTTTTTTAAAATTATCTCCTTATTGGTTTGCCCTCACCCTCTATAGAAATGCTCTTTCGAGTTTTGACAATGACTTACATGTTGCTAAAGCAATGAGTCCTCATCTTACTTAATATATCATGGTTTAACTATTAATATCTACTTCTTGAACACAACACTCTTATTACTCAACTGACCATTAGTCCTCTTCTATTATATACTGTAATATCAATGACATTGTTATTATTGTCAGGAACATCTATCAGAACCCTGCCATCTTAAGCTTTTAAATGTATAAGGACAATATTGTTAATTATTGTACAGAAGGATCTAGACTAGAACTTTTTCATCTTGCAAGACTCAGATTCTATGCCCATTGAACAGAAACTTCCCATTTCCCTCAGTCCCTGGCAACCACCCTTTTACATTCTTCTTCAATGAGTTTGACTACTTTAGCTACATCATATAAATAGAATCATGCAGGTTTTCTCCTTCCTTATTTCACTTAGCAAAACGTTCTTAAGCTTTATTCATGTTGTAATATGTGGAAGGATTCCTTCTTTTTAAAGGCTGAATAATAACACATTGTGTGTATAACCATTTCCTTTATCAATTTATTCATTGATGACATTTAGTTTATTTCAACCTCTTAGCTATTGTGGTTAATCATGCAGTGAATATAGGAGTGCAGATAGCATTTTAAGATTGAAGGGGCACAAGTCACCCAATGTTTATAGCAGCGCTATCAACAATAGCCAAATTATGGGAAGAGCCCACATGTCCATCAACTGATCAATGGATAAAGAAGACGTGGTATGAGTGTGTGTGTGTGTGTGTGTGTGTGTGTGTGTGTGTAGTGGAACACTACTCAGTGATAAAAAACAAAGAATGAAATCTTGGCATTTGCAACAATGTGGATGGAACTAGAGTGTATTATGCTAAGCAAAATAAGTCAGAGAAAGATAGATATATAATTTCACTTGTATGTGGAATTTAAGAAATGCAACAGATGAACATAGGTGAAGGAAAGGAAAAATAATATAAAAACATGGAGGGGGACAAACCATAAGAGACTCTTATAAACAGAGAACAAACTGAGGGTTGCTGGAGGGGTATTGGGTAGGGGGATGGGCTAAATGGACAATGGGCACTTGCTGGGAAGAGCACTGGGTGTTATACCTAAGTGATGAATCACGGAATTCTACTCTTGAAACCATTATTACACCATATGTCAACTGACTTGGATTTAAATTAAAAATTATTGTTAAAAAATAAAGACCCTATTTTCAATTGTTTTGGGTACATAGAAGTGGGACTGCTAGATCATATAGTAGCTGTATTTTCAATTTGCTGAGGATACATTATACTAGGTGACCATTTCAGAGTCCCAGGAAGAATGCACAAAGGTTTCAATTTTTGCACATCATAAACAGTATGTGTAGTGTGTGTCTGTGTGTTTTATAAAGTCCCTTATCTTCTAACAGATGTGAAGTGATATCTCATTGTAGTTTTGATTTGCACTTCCCCATAATTAGTGATGCTGAGCAGCTTCTCATATAGCTAATGGCCCTATGTAGGTTTTCTTTAGTGAAAGGTCTATCCAAGTTCTTTGCTCATTTTTAATTCAATTAGTTTTTGTTACCCTTGGGATGTAGGAGTTTCTTATGTATTTTGGGTATTAAGCTCTTATCAGGTATATGGTTTGAAAATATTTTCTCTTATTCTGTAGGTGTCTTTATAATTTGTTGGTTATTTTTACTTCCCAGAAGCCTTTAAGTTTGACATAGTCTTATTTGCATATTTTTGTTTTTGTTGCTTATTCTTTTATTGTCAAATCCCAGAAGTCATTGCCAAAATGAAGGTCAGGAAGCTTTGCTCGTATATTTTTTTTTTACAGTTTAAGGTCTCACATTTAAATATTTACCCAATTTTGATGTTTGTGTGTGGCTAAAGGGGCCAATTTCATCATTTTGCGTATGCCTAACCAATTTTACCAGTATCATTTGTTGAAGACTATCTTTTCCCCAGCCTTAGCAGCCTTGTTAAAGATCAATTGACTATGTATGTGTGGGTTTATTTCTATGCTCTCTATTCTATTCCATTGGTCTATAGGTCTGTCTTCATGACAGTACTATACTATTTTGATTCTTGTAGTTTTATAACATGTTTGAAGCCAAAACATATGAGACCTCTAACTTTGTACATTTTACTCAAGATTGTTTTCACTATTAGGGATCTTTTGTAGTTCCACATGAAATTTAAGATCCTTTGCTCTATTTCTGTGAAAAAAAATGCCAGTGGAATTTTTATAGGGATTCCAGTGAATCTGTAGATCAGTCAGTGTAGTATGAACACTTTAACAATGTTAATCCTTCCAATCCATTAACACTGGATATCTTTCCATTTTATTTTTGTTGTCTTTATTTTAACAATGTTTATAGTTTTCAATATGCAAGTGTTTCCCCTCCTTAAGTTTATTTTTAAGTATTTTATTCTATTTGATGCTACAGTAAATGGGACTGTTTCCACAGATTTTTGTGTAGCTCATAGTTAGAATACAAAAACACAACTAATTTTTGAATGTTGATTTTGTATCCTGCAAGTTTGCTGAATTAGTTATCTGCAACTCTTTTGATGGAATCATTAGGGTTTTACATATAAGATCCTATATTCTGTAAACAGATTAATTGTTCTTCTTTTGTAATTTGAATGTTTTTCTTTTTCATGCTTATATGCTATGACTTCTGGTACTAAGTTGAATAGAAGTGGCTGCAGTGAGACTCCTAGAACCTTCGTTTCTAATTTAAGAGAAAAAACTCCATTTTTTACCCTTAAGTATGATGCTTTCTGTGGTCTTTTTAGATATGGTCTTTTTTTTTGTTGTTGAGGTACTTTGTTTTTCCTAGTCAATGTTAATATCATTTATATAAAATATAGTAACAATTTTGGACCCAAAGAGAAATACTTCCCGTTCCTTTCCCAGGTATTATTAATTTTCCCAAATAAATTACAGTATCACATGTTTAGCTTGAGGTTGTTGGTGTCTGCAGGAAAGAGCAAAATACACACTTCAGATTTTATGATTTCCTAAGAGGATGTAGGCTCAAAGTAACCTCCAAGTGATCTACATAAATATATTTATCTAGAAAACTCAAACAGATTGCTTAAACCCAGAATCAAGACTGTACTAAGGTAAACTGTAAATATAGATGTCCTCAAGTAATTGACAGTATTTCCTGGCTTTCAAACAATGTTTGTTTTTACTTATGTTCTATCCATTATATTTATCTGCATACCCCTGACTCACCCGACATCCTATTCTAACCAGGCCACAGAAATTTAATTCATATTTCCAACTTGTTTACAGTACCCCATAGCCTCAAGTCTAGCCTTATGTCACTTCATCTGCTTATTAATTCCAGCACTCTTGTAGAGTAGTGACTGAGTAGATTTAAGTACACTTTTCAAAATCTTAGTATGATCTTGGCATATAAATAGTTATATAGGCCAATGAAACAGAATAGAGAGTACAGTACACATATGTGGTCACTTTAATTTTAAACAAAGGCATAAACAATATTTAACTTGGAAATGGTGGTCTTTTCAACAAACAGTCCTGGAGTAATCGACTATCCATATGTCATAAAAAGCCAAGATGGATGAAAGGAAAAAAAAAATCTAAGGACTCAAAAATTCCATTTCTTTTATTAATTTATTATTTTGAGAGGTGAGGGGTGGGGAGAATCCCAAGCAGGTTCCGCATCGACAGCATGGAGCCCGATGAGGGGCTTGAACTCACAAACCATGAGATCATGACCTGAGCCAAAACCAAGAGTTGGATGCTCAACCAACCCTTCCAGTCACCCTCAGGAAGTCCATTTCTGGTCAGGATGAAACGGCAAGCATGGAATTTATCTTCCTACCTTACACACCTATAAGTTCAGACAGAATATATAACACACTTTTCTGCTCTAGACAGGGACACCTAAGAGAAGGGAAACCAATGACATGGATGACTGTCCCACTTCTAGGATGCAATGGAGGAAGAAGAACACAAACAGTAATCAGCAGTCCTGATGAGGTGTGGAGACAGTTCAAAGTTCTAAAAGGAGAGTGGTTAGATTTTGGGGGACGAACAGAGTAAAAGAAAGAAGCTGCATAAGGAGAAAACTCTGAAGTTATGTATAAGCATTTTTTAAGGTCTTTGGCTTAGAATTTATCAGTTTGTGTTACAAGGAAAACACTTGAGACCAGAGAAAGGACCACCAGAAAGAAAGAGATGGTGCTTTTTAAGGACAGAAAATATTTCTCGTTCCTATCCCCCAGGAGAGAAAAAGTTGCTAATTCACAGGGAATTAGAGTCGTTGGAAAGGTACTATTTAGTAATGGGACTAGTAGGCCCACTGTCAGGGTGGATGAAAGCTTAAAAAGCAAACCTCGAAAGAACAAACTAATTTTGAGAACATAAAACTATGTCCCATAATAAAGCCTAAATATATTGAAAGAAAATCTGGTACCACTCAATGTACAATTTATGATATACTGCATCCAGTTAAAAATACTAACATTTAAAGAGGCAAGAAAATATGACAGGTAACTAGTGTTCAAAAATGTTCAAACAAGTAAAACATGGGTATGAGATGAAATGGAAAACAGAAAAAAAAAGATTCAAATCAAACTTCTAGGAATGAAGAATATATGATCTGAAATGAAAAATACTTTTATAGGATTAATAGCAGGTAATTCGCTGGAGGAATAATGATCACTGAAATTGAATACACATTAATAGAAACTATCTAATATGAAGCACAAAGAGAAGCTAGAAAAACAATTTTTAAGGCCATCAATGATTTGCAAAAAAATACTAGCAATCTAACATACAGGAACATTTTATCATTTATAACCATGTTCCTCAACACAGAAGGATGTACTTCTCTTTCCTCATAGAGATGTCAATACTATCATAACAGGATATACATTCCCATTACTGAGAATTTACATGGTCATATTTTATTATGAGCAACTCTATCAGAATGACTGACATGCCATTCAGAATATTAAAAGAATAGCAAGAACACTGATGTCTATTTATCTCTACTTCAAAATTTTTAGCGAATTTGCAAAGGCAGAATAAGTAATCTTCTTTTATTTCACTTCCATAAGAAATCCCAATTGCTTCAAAATTAAGTAATATGCTTTTAAAGCAATACTTTTTCGACTGTGAGATGCATTGAATATTGGCAGTTTTAATTTTACTTCTTTGTTCTGTAGTTATTATCATAGTTTATTCAGTGAATTTCAGTAAGTGTCATTCTCAAAATCATTTTATTGTCTTAAAAAATCTTAAGGTAGTCTAAACAGTATCTAACACAAAATCTGTATCCCTGATACATAATAACTCTTTGTACCCTTATCTAGCTGACATTCTGACTGAGCCTCTAATATTCCCTGTAAGAAGTAACTTTCTGTACATACTACATAAGATCTAGGACCTCTTATTTATAATGAAAATTGTTTTGAATTCACCTTGAATTTTCCCTGGGTCAAACATCTGTTACAGATCTTCATGATCTAATATATCAAGCTTTCATTAACAATAAAAATACTTTATTAGTTAAATAAAGAACAAACTGATGGTTGCCAGAAGGAATCAGAAGGGGTTTTGGAGTTTGGAGAAAGTAGGTAACAAGGCGTGGAATTACAGGCCTTCAGTTGTAGAATGAATAAGTCACAGGAATAAAAGACACAACATAGGGAATATAGCCAATGATACTGAAATAGTGTTGTATGGTGATAGATGGTAGCTACACTTGTGGTGAACATAACATAACATATAGAGAAGTTGAATCACTATGTCATACACTTGAAGATAATTTAACATTGTGGATCAACTATACTCAAATGAAAAATAAATAAAAAATATTTCATATAAAATTATCCCTTCTCTATTACATAATCCCATGAATTTTATTGTTAAATCCTTTATTTCCAGGTAAGTGCCTATTTTTGCCAATATACAAAAGCTTTACCAAGGAGAGATGTTACACTGATGTCCAAGTCATACACTTTCCAACTTCTGGTCTCACCACAAAACATAAAAATCATTCTGTCAGTTTTGAGTGCTATAGCTCATCTTTCTAACTGCACTGCTAATCAGTTTATAACTAATTTGAATTTATAATCTTTCCCTCAACTATAGAGAAATGCCTACCATTCATTCTCAGAATAGAAGTTGCAGTACAATAACAGTAAGAGCTCATAAGGAGGAACAAATAAGTCAACGATACAGGAAACTTTTTAACCTAGTAGTCTCTTTCATTCTCTTCCATAACTCACAACGCATCAGGCTTGAATTACTACATCATTGCATTATCGCTTTCACTTGTTGTTTTGGGGAGCTCTAATTTTTCCTTTAGAAAAACACAATTTCCTTCATCTTTGGAGATCATTTTTTAAAATCTAAAACTCAATTACTTGATTTTTCAAAGAAAAAAATGCAGAGTGTGTTGGTGCTATACCAAAGGACAAGCTTGTATTAGTTCAGCTTCTTTAGACCAACAAAGCAATAGGAAATATATCTCTATCTATGCCCATGTCTCTATCTCGATATGCGTGCGCGCGCGCACGCACACACACACACACACACACACACCCCTGTCTTTATTTATATATAAGCATTTTATATATGCACAATACACATATATACAAAGATTTATTGTTAGAAACAGGTGCATGTGATTATGGAGGCTGTGAAGTCCCATAATCCTGTCTGCAAGCTGGAGACCTAGGTGAGACTATGGTGTAGTTCCAGTCTGAGTTCTAAGGCCTGAGTACCAGGAGACCTGAGAGTGGAAATTCCAGTTTGAGCTCAGGAGAAGACCAAAGCCCCAACTTGGAAACAGCCAGGCAGAGAGCAAATTCTTCCTTATCCCACTTTCTGTTCTGTTCAGGCCTCCAACTGATTGGATGAGACCCCTCCACACGTGGGGAGGATGATCTGTTTTCTCAGTCTACCTGTTCAAATATTAATCTCATCCAAAATTACCCTCACACATGCACACAGAATAATGTCTAATCAAATATTTGGTACTCCCTATCCCAGGCAAGTTAACACATAAAATTAATCCTTGCAAAGTCCCTAAGGATAACATTAATAGTCCCTACTTGTTGTGTGGTAATGGCACAGGATGAGACTAGAAGATTGAAGACATTATTACAATACATTATCTCATAAATGTTTTTTTAAGGATATTCATGTAGATTTATGTTTTAACTCTCTTTTTGTAGTCATGTTCTAGTGAGCAAAATAAAACTGAAGAGATTTCAGGCAAAGTGACCAAAAAGATATAACTGCTTGCCTTACAGAACTCTTATAAATAATAAATTAGATAAGGTTTTGCTTCATGAACTTGCTAAACTGTATTTCATTACTTTGTTTCCAAGAGTCAAATACTTGTATGTTCATTAATACGGAGGCCTGACCATAACTGCTCATTGCCCTACAAGTCAACACAGTGTATTAAGTTGTAGCCCTTCAAAATTATTCAGTTTTGATAAATTATATACCCTATTAGTGTTACCTAAGCCATTATATAACTGTAGTAAAATACTATATATAATACTCTCCTAAGTGACTCCCAAGAGCAACAAAAGGAGAAGCTTGAACTTACCATAATTGAGAGGATTTAATTAGACAATGGGTAAGCTATAAGCAGAGTAATCTTCAAGCTTGGGCTGGTTTCTAATTAATTATACAAGTAATTTTCCAACATACACCCTACTAGAACTCTCTAATCATGTCTACTAGTAAGGCATATTATCAAAACACTTAACACATCCATAGTAGACATTAAGACATGTTACATTCTTAGGACAGTTCAGACTACCTGGTCATTGTCATAGTACAGAGAATAATCCTACAATGGCTTCAAAATATTGTAGCATACAGTATTAGGAAACTAGAAAAGTTAAAAATTCCTACTCTGCAGTCAAGTTTTAACTATTCATGTACAAAAATGAACTTTTCAATTTATATTCAGCTTTGAAGTTATATAGAAATATTCTGAGACTTTGGAAAAAATGTATAGAAGAAGTTTAAAAATAATTTCTGTTATTAGAATAGAATCTTATTTTTTAATTTCTTTTTTAAGTAGTGTGTTTCATTAAAATGTGCTCTCTCAGGAAGACTTGTTCTTACTGTTTTTGTATCTTTTGCTCTACTAAACTAAAAGTTCCTGTCCTGTGGAAACAACTCTATTCAATATTCCTGGTCCATCAGTTAACTAGGTGATTCTAATGAAATGAATTATCTGGACAAAATATTTAAATAGACAGAAAAAAAATAAAATAATTTGGCAAATAGGAAACAATTTCCTCATGGAAATCAGAGGGTCAGAATAAGATACTTTGGTATTTGAAGTATCATTCTTCAAATAGTGTTCTACGAAAATGAATAAAGAAATAAACAAGAGTCCTCAAAATATAATTGTTCTGATAACAGATAGTTCTTGGCCAAACCTCGGAAATGAATGACAGTCTCTAAATATATTTGATGCATTATTGCACTTTTAATATAAGGCAGCTTGAATTTCCAAAAAAGTAACATAAGATATTAAAATCTCATCAAAATTATTTATTTCTGGACTTCTTACCATCCCGGATAGGCTCAGGTTCTACATAACATTTTAAAAATGGGTAGGACATGGGCTAAAATTTAGAAATCATTTTCTATCAGAGCACTAGACTCTACACTCTAAGAGCTTCAACACCCTTTTTACTTATCACTTCACACCCTTCCCCACCCCACCCACACACCTGTATGCATCACAAGTTCAACAGAAACCAACCCTGACTTGCTTCAAGAAAGTTTTCTCAATTATTCTACCTTGTGGCATAGAATTTAATACTCATTCCCTCCCAACTGCCCAATGTTTACTATTATTCTTTTCAATTATGAATTTAATTTTCTTTAATGTTTATTTTACCTTTGACAGAGATAGATTGCAAGAGGGGAAGGGGAAGAGAGAGAGGGAGACATAAAATCTGAAACAGGCTCCAGGCTCCAAGCTGTCAGCACAGCTCATACCCACCTGTTGCAGGTCTCAAACCCATGAACCCCAAGATCATGACCTGAGCTGAAGTCCGGTGCTTAACTGACTGAGTCACTCAGGCATCCTTCTCTACAATATTTTTTAAACTTTAGGGTAGGAATATGTTTTATATTTTTAATAGCTTAAAACCTTGCACCTAATGGATTTTAATTAAAGTTTGAATGACACAAGGAACAGTGGACAAAATGAATAGTTTTTTTTTTTTCTTTTTAGGACAGAAACAGGATATGAAGGAAATGGCATTCACCATAAGAAATAAATTGTGTCGGTACAATTATGTGATGTGAAGTACTTAAATTCTTGAGCTTCAGTTATATGATCTGTTATTTATATATGTTCTGATATTTGTAAAGAGAATTTTAGATAAATTATGAAGTTGAAAGGGATTTGGAAATATTAACATTTCTGGTCTAATGCTTTGTTTCCCACTCCACTCCCATCCTAGCCCCATATAAAAACACTATTCCTGCCATTTACAACAATGTGGATGAAATGGAGGGTATTATGCTAAAGTGAAATAAGTCAGTCAGGGAAAGATATCATATGTTTTCACTCATATGTGGAACTTGAGAAACTTAGAAGACCAAGGGGGAGGCGAAGGGGAAAATACTAGTTTCAAACAGAGAGGGAGGCAAACCATAAAAGACTCTTAAATATAGAGAATAAGCTGAGGGTGATGGATGAGGGCGGGGCAGAGGGGGAAAATGGAGGAGGGCAGAGGAGGGCACTTGTTGAGATGAGCACTGGGTGTTTTATATAAGCAATGAGTCACAGGAATCTACCCCAAAACCAAGAGCACACTGTACATGCTGAGTGTTAGCCAACTTGACAATAAATCATATTTAAAAAATAAAAGGAAAATGCAAAAAGCAAAACAAAAAAAAACCCCACAAAAACATAAAAAAAAACTATTCCTACCAAACATCCAAATTAAACTATAAGAGATGGAAAATGCTAGACCCAGAAGAGCTCAAAACCTCAATGCCTAGATTATCCTGAAGTCCACTTTCACCTTGAAAATTCCATCATTTCTTAGTTTGTGTGGTTAGATTATTAAACTCTGAGAAATGAGAAAATTAGGACAAATAACAAATTCCATTAAGGAAGACAGACCTTTGACCTAAATGGCCTAAATGTGAAAGGTGAAACTAAATATGTGTTATAAAAATATATATTGGGACCTTATCTGGTCAGCAAGTGCTCACCACAAAAATGCTTTAAGTATCAATATTACTGTATACTTTGTTAAAGAGTTTGTTTTGAACAGTAAGACACCAAGGGGGGAAGAAAATGAAGAGCTTACTCTTGATGCAACAATCTGGTGGGAGAAGTTTCAATGGATTCTTCTGCACACCTGAGTTTTTACAACAAAAGCAGAGGGGCAATATAGAAGACTAAACTCTATGTACAGGATTGGAGTTTTGATGAAGCATCTTTTTTATTCCAATGATGCACAGAGATATGATTCAACACTGGATTTTCCTAAAAAATGGATAGAGGCAATCACACCATAGTCTAAAATCAAAATGGACAGGTAAGTAAGGGTCTTACCATAAAGTGTAGCCTCTTACAGTGGTTTACCTGAATACTACACATTGACTGCATTTGAAGATTTAAAACATATTTATATATTTTATACAGTGTGTATATATATATATATATATATATATACACTGTATCTAAGTCTTAGATGACGTGGCCGCATAGACAAGCATTTGAAACATATGAAGGAGAGATACAAAGAAAATTGACAGATTATGAGAGGCGGGTCAAATGTTTAACACTATTTGAAACATGATAGTCCAATGCAGACAAAGGTTTAAACCAGAGTGGTAATAGCAGTGGTAAGGAAGTCCTTCCGCTTAAACTTTGCGACGTTCACACTCTGGTCTGCCATCTCTCTCTCTGAAGTAACTGTGTGTGCTTCTAAGCTGAGTGGTTTAGGCTGCATATGGCTAATTAGGTTCCACAACCATTTCCCTCAGTATATTTAGTTTGGAATTTTAAATTCTCATTACCACACATGCCCAGCCCCCGCACCATAGATGCTTTAATATGGTCATGGCAGAAAGCCACAATTTTAAAGGTTAAGGCTCTGCTTACATTACCCCCACTGGAGTTTGGCTTCTAAGAGGCAATAGAAATCTGCTTAACTCGCAATTGCTTATGTTTAATTGTATGAGCAAATCCATTTCTTGAAGTAGGAGTCTTGAGTGCCAGCAAGATTCACATACACTTGATGGAAACATTTAGTCTCAGAATATCCCATGTTAATACTTTAAAAGTTAAGACTCATTTTATGTAGCGTAATTTGGTGTGGTGAAGAATATCAAATGAGGAGAATAATTTAACAGGATAACATTGGGAATGTAATGGACCACATTCTTTCAGTAGATGAGTGGAGGCTTATAAAATTATATTTCTAACAAAACAGATACAATGTTTTATTCCTGCTGTTATCAGCCTCCCTTTAGCTTATTTTATCTCTCTCCCTTCCCTAGGCCCAGAGCAATTTGGGAGATTTCAAAACAAAAAGAAACCAGGCTTAAAACAGGCAGTTCTGAGGTCGATTCAAATAGGATGATTAAGTAAAATAAGAGAGCCATAGCTCTAAGATTTAAGCGACAAGACTGACAGTATATGGGGAAACCAGGATGCTAAAAATGATTTGGGACACTGGTTTTTGTTTAAGATCTCATACACCTATTGAGACAGGCAAGCTAAAGTGATCCCATGTAAAACTGCTTTGTTTGCTTCTTTCCCTGCTTCCATTCTTGCTAGGACCTACCACCCTGTCTTACATACACTTTACAGAACAGATAGTGTAGGTCCTCCTTGTAAAGAGGTCAAGGACTTAATGACTTCTTTGGAGTCTTCCTGCACAATAAAGAACATCTAAGGGATGACTGGGGGGGCTCATGATGAATGTTTTCCGAGACCACTAACTCATCAAGACCCCTTGCCCTCCAGGGCAAAAGTGACTTATGGAGAATACCTAGACTCTGGTTTACTGAGAAGACTCATACACCAGACCACCATCCTAGGTAAAAACCCCAGACTCATTTTTCATTCCTTTCTGAGTCTCCCAGGTACTCTCTGTACCCATCCTATGTCTTCAATACACTCTGCTCTCACTTCCTCTTGTCTTGCATTTCATTTCAATCCTGTGCAAAGCCAAAGACCCCTGTGGCTGGTCTTGTGGGGTCCTTGGACCCAGGCAGCCTACATCACTAGGACTTCATTTTCCATACCATAGAGGTTTATTTTCAGTGGAAAAACTAGAATTCAGATTCTGGTGAGTCCTGCTTTAAGTGCGATTGACCTTTGGAAGTTCTGTTACCAAAGAATTAGTCTAGATAGTGAGTTGACTATAAGAATTTAGGTGTTTAAGTAACTGGACTCGATTATATTAACAAGTTAGATAAACTATTAATCAAATTACTGTCACTCTAAAGAAATAATCCATGATTTTAGCAATGAGCTAGATTGTACACTGGGAGGAAAATGTGGAGATTTTTTAGCCTATTTGGGACACTTAAGAATATATAATACACTTTACATTTTTTTTCAAGAGTCATGTAGAAAAAAAGCATCTTTGAATTGTTTCTGATAATCCTTTTGTTGTATAGTTTATCAGGTTGCAAATAACCTGTATATGTTAAACTATATATATGATCCAAAAGAACAGTGGATTAGAAATAAACACTATCTTCAGCATGATGGATAAAGTTTTATATCTTTCTGTTCTTATAATCAAACTACTTGCAAAATCAATTATTTCAGATATAGTTTGAGAATACCTAGAGGTGCCTGGGTGGCGCAGACGGTTGAGAGGCTGACTTCTGCTCAGGTCATGATCTTATGGTCTATGAGTTCGAGCCCCTCGTCGGGCTCTGTGCTGATGGCTCGGAGCCTGGAGCCTGCTTCGGATTCTGTGTCTGCTTCTCTCTCTCTGCCCTTCCCCTTCCCCTGCTCTGTCTCTCTGTCTCTCAAAAATAAATAAAAGCTAAAAAAAAAAAAAAAAAAAAAAAAAAAAAGAATATCTGGGTTCTCATGGACCATGCCAGTATGTCAACTAGAATTTGTTGAGAGTTGAGTTTCCAATAATCTGACTTCTGTGATATAGACAATAGTATGAATATTCATTGTGTAAAAAAGAATTTTTCTGGTCTTGACCCCAGGTTCCATGGACAGTTTCTAAACCCTTGAAATTTCCCAAGTGATTGAATTGTCTTTGTTATTCATGACTGACATCTGGGGCTGTTCTTGAGTTTATGCTAATGAGGTGACTCAGGACTCAGGTCCCTAGAAACTTTAACAATGGGGGCTGGCCATTCCAGGAAGACTAACTACATGTTTAGAATGGGTTGGGGACTTTGATCTGTTTTTATCAGTCTGACCTCCAGGGACCAGAGTAAGCTGGAGGGTGAATCATTGGACACCTGAATCAAATCCATCCATCATGTAATATGTAATGTGATATGCATAAAAGCCTGCTAAAAATTCTAGACATCTACATTTGGTTGACCTTCCTGGTTGGTGATACACATTGATGTGCCAGGAGGACGATGTGTCCTGAAGATGTGGATGCTTTGCATTTGAGACCCAGGCAGACGTCATCCTATACATCTCTTTATTTGATTGCTCCTGATTTGTAACTTTCACAAAATCTGATTGTAAATATAATGCTTTCCTTTTATTGTGAGCTATTCTAGTGAACTACTTAACCTGAGAGGGTACTGGGAACCCCCCAACTATAGTCAGTTGATCAGAAGCATGAGTCTTGGAACCCTTAGAACCTGTGGTTGGTAGCCAAAGTGAGGAGAGCTTTATGGAGGACTTTGCCCTGAGTCTGCGAAGTCTGTGCCAACTCTGGGTAGTTAATATCAGAATTGCATTCTAATGTCCTACTGCCACCGGAGAGTAAACGGTCTGAAATGTACTAGAAGTCTGCTTGCATTCAGCATCAGTATATAATAGGGCAGAATAGTGCTAACCCGGTTGACAGTGGGAACCTCGGAACACTAACACAGTTAGGTAGCGTAGGAGATGCCTTGCTGGACTGCTGCATAAGCATAACATCATTATTTTGCAATCTTAAGCAATTTCCAGATGCCTTCATTCAAACCGTATATATAATACTGAAAATATATTTAGCTACATCAAGCTGCAATGCTGACCAGTTTGTCTCACTATGATGGTGACAATTAGTTTAGGTATGTGGAGTCTTTGACAATTTGCAGGTATTCTGGGCCAGTATACCATCCAAAATGAAAGAAATCAGGGCTAATCAGACATACTGAATAGAAAAAGGGTATATCTTGGAAATTGTAGATTATAAAAAGTATAATCTGAACCTTGAGATTATGTAGGAGAAAAAGGCTTTATAACAATTCAGGCATCATGAACATACCTCACTCCTTTTGTTATCTACAGAGTTGATCTAATCCCCCATAATTCTCCATGATAAATCAGATGGTTTCAACTGAAGTAAAAATACCAACAGGCAAGATACACATCAGCATCTCTGAGGAAGTGATTCTTGAACTGAAATATGAAAGAGGGAAGGACATTCTCATCAGAGGACCTGTGCAAAGGTCCTATGACAGGTGGGAGCAGATCACAGAAAGGGAGTAGGCCTATTCATTCTTTGAGCCATAGTAAATCCCCAAAATGTCTGACATAAATAGATCAGCTGGTTGAATTTATATTTCGAGATGATCACTGGATTCGGTATAGAAAATGTCAGTGGAAGACAACTTGGGTGGAGTAAGATAAAGTTGCCATATGTGCTGTTTTGTCCTGGGCAGTCCTAGCACAGGCCTCTTGTCCCAGAGTAACTACTAACAGTGAACCTGCAGCAGAGCCCGTGCTGCCACATTTTCCTCTGTGCCCTCTGCCCACCCATTCCAGTTGTCAGTCCGTACATCTTCATGCCTGAGAGTTTTTTTTTTTTTTCCTGACACTGAAGACCACTTTACCCCACAGACATGAGAGGCTACAGGCAGTAAGAGAGCACCGCTTGATAGCGGCTCTCAAACAATGATGGATACAAATTAATAAACTAATACACAATTATATACTTCCCCAGACCATATTATACACTGTTTCCCGTGGTGATCAAACTTCAGTCACCAGAGGTAGCTAGTTTAGGTATGGCTCTTCTTTGCATCAAATTTCTATTCCCCTACTCATGTGTCCTGCAGCTCCAAAATTAACTACTTCAATAACTGAATCCTTATTTCAAGGTCTGCACCTCAAGGAACCCAAACTCAGAACCAAGAGTGGTTTTAGAAAGTGTTTCTTGAAATATGTTTCTGGAACTGTATTAGTAAACAAACAAATGGGAATAAAGACCCTACAGTAACTAGAGTGGTACAATGGACTGTATGTTTGTGTCTGCATCAAATTCATATTTTGAAACCATAATCCCTGTGGGTGGTATTTGGAGGTAAAGCCATTTGTATGTAATTAGATCATGAAGGTGAAGCCTGGGATTAGTGATACTCTCTCTCAGCTGTGAGAGGATACAGAGAGAAGGTGGCTATCTTCAAGACTGGAAGTGAGCTCTTGCTAAATACCAGATCAGCTGGCATCTTTGTCTTCCATTTCTCTGCCTCTAGAACTATGAGAAACAAATATATTATTTAAGCCACCCAGTCCACAGCATTTTTGTTATAGCAGCCCAAACTACGAACACAAGTGGTAATTACCCTTGGCCTACTATACCATTATAGCTACCAAAAATGTCACAGAAGTAAGAATTTCATCCATGAAATGACCCACAGTATAAGAAAAGCCAAGGAGTAGTTCCTGAAACCATAACCCCACAGGCCTGGATATGATCATTTGGAAGCCATAATGGAGTAATTAGTGCTAATTTTAAAAATGTAAAGGAAGCAGAGGTGGTGGTCATGTTTATATTCCTGTTTAATTCATCAATTTGGCCTTTTCAAATACAGGCTGATCTTGGTCTTTCATGGAATACTACCAAAAACTTAACTGGCAACATCGTTGTGGCTTCTATTCTGGGTATCTTTAATGTACAATAACAGATCTATAAAATAGATAATAGACAATGCCAATTTATGGCAGAAATTGATGAGAACACACCCATCAGATCGATATCTTAATAGCAAGCACTAGAAGCTATTGATCTGGCAAATGTGGTCATTTCAGTTTCTATTATGGAGAAGAATCTGAGGCAATTCACATGGAAGAGACAGTGGAATAGAGTTGTAGGACAAAGAGCTATATTCAGGGTCTTGCCTCGAGGCTGTATAATGCTTATAGTCTTAGTCACAAAGTGTTTTGATTATTTGGACATTTTAAGAAATATTAACTGTCTCACTATATTGACATAGTCTGTCAAATGCACATGCAGACCTAGAAACAGATCATATGCCAGATGCCCTACTAAGGCATAGATGCAACAAAGGGTGGAAGATAAAATCTTAAAAACTTCAGGGGCCTGTTAATCCCTGAAATTTTAAAAGGTTCATTAGGGTGGGATATTCGAAGTTACCGCTCCAAAGGGCACATATTCTACCTACCTCACACCTTGACACTAAGGAAAAGCAAATGTTTTGTAGGCCCTTTCATGTAAAAGAGGCTGCACATCAATTAGGAATAGTGTTCCAGCTCATTTATCAGTTGACCAAAAAAATGCCAATTTTGATAAAGTGCCAGAATCAGCAAGTCTGCTTCAACAGAAATTAGGCAGCCCTGCTGTTTGTATGATATGACCCAAAAGATCTTAGGTTGCTAGCACATCTGTAGATAAGATCATCATGTGGAATATTTAGGAAACTTCAATAAGAGAGTTGCCCTAAAGATTCTAGAGCAAAATCGTGTGGTCTGCAGCAGGAAACTATTTAGAAGTTGAAAAGCTGGCTTTTAACATACTCCTGGGACCTAGGATTGCTTAGCTATGGGAATCAAAACCATGTTCAGGACTGTCCATGATGATCTAGATATTGTCTGACCTGCTAGCAAATATCCATCATATGATGGTAAAAACACATTCAGGAGAATGTCTTAAGCAGAACTAGAGGGCACATGTAGTTTATGTAAATACATGGCCTGACTCATGATGGGTAGGCTTGATGTAGTGATAATAACTAAAAATGTCACCTCATGTAAAAATATGTGTGTTTTCTTGAGCAATGAGAAATGATTTGCTGGTTGACTGAGGTCCTGGAAGGGATAAAGTTGAATGACTAAGAATATAGTTATCTGGGGATTTGTCTCTGAGAGTGGCTATAAAGCCTGAGGACATTTGTATTTCATGTTGGTGCCCACCAAAGAACACTGAACAAGGTGGGCAGGATAATTCTTCCTGCAAAATCAGCCAATCTTCACTCTTTATATATAATATATATAAAATATATATATATATGTATATGTGTGTGTGTTTGTGTGTGTATACATACATACACACACTTTTTTTTAATGTTTACTTTTTAGAGACAGAGACAGAGCACAAGCAGGGGGAGGACAGAGAGATAGAGAGACACAGAATCTGAAGTAGGCTACAGGCTCCAAACTGTGAGTACAGAGTCCAACACGGGGCTTGAACCCACGACCTGTGAGATCATGACCTGAGGTGAAGTTGGATGCTCAACTGACTGAGGCACCCAGGCACCTCCACCCACACTTTTTTTAATGTTTATTTTTGACAGAGAGCAAGGGAGGAGGGCAGAAAGAGAGGAGAGGACACAGAATCTGAAGGAGACTCCAGGCTCTGAGCTGTCAGGAAGGCTCGAACTCATGAATTTTGAGACTATGACCTGAGCCGAAGTCAATGCTTAACTGACTGAGCTACCCAAGCACCCCAGCCAATCTTGACTCTTGACCACACTAGTGTTTACACATTGGGGGGGGGGCATAGCCATGCTTGCAGGGATGAAGGCTACTCATAAACTTAATCTCATTGATTCATTCTCATCACGGCACATCTAGTTAATGACACTGAATGCTTGACTTTTCGGTAACAAGATCAACACTAAATTCTAGATATGGTATCATCCCTCAAGAAAATCAGCTAGCCACATGCAACAGTTGATTTCATTGAATCTTTCTCTCCTGGAAGGGGACAATGATTCATCTTTACAGTGTTCCAACCAGGCTCACTTTCATAGGAATGGGAGTGATTTATCATGATGGGATCCTACATAATGGAAAAGCATCCATTTTACAGAACAAGAGATGTGACCATGGGCACATTATCACAGTATCCACTATCTTAGCATATATTCCATAACCCAGGAGTTGTTGTCCAGATAGATTGTTGGAATTCTCTTTAAAATCATACGTGAGGTGCAATCTTGGAAATGACACAATGCAGATTGGAGGACTATATTACTAACGTACTCTGAATCAATGACCACTGTACTAGGAAAAAATAAAAATCTTTCTTCCCATATGTCTCCTTTACTGCTTTTATACAGAACACTTCACTTCTGATACCACATTTGTGGGAGGTTTTCCTCACCAAGCAATTCTTGATGACTCCAGCTAGGTGTCCAAAAATTTAACTCAATTTCAACATTATCTACCCGGAGATATATCATTCAGGTTAAGGGTTCAGTCCCATGAAATGGTGTCCCCCACTTCAGATGTCATCACAAGTAGCAGCTTCCTAGGTTATCTCCAACTTCTGTCTGATGTGGCTACAATTCAGTTACCCATGAGTTCCTCCTCATTTGGATTCAATAATTTGCTAAAGCAGCTCACAGAACTCAGGGAAAGATTTATTTATATTTAGCAGTTTATTACAGGACATGATAAGTGATACAAATGAAGAGCTAGATGTGCAGATACATAGGGTAAGG
The DNA here is from genome assembly GCA_030068075.1 of Paguma larvata. Taxonomy (NCBI): domain Eukaryota; kingdom Metazoa; phylum Chordata; class Mammalia; order Carnivora; family Viverridae; genus Paguma; species Paguma larvata. The sequence goes on along the minus strand of CM057833.1, from coordinate 58,569,187 downwards.
TCTGGGAGAGTCGCAAGCATAGGACTTCTACCCTGTGGAACTGAGTTGTGTCACCTTCCTGATATGTGACTATGTTCATGGGCCTGGACATTCTCCAATCCCCATTCTATTGGGGATTTTTTAATATATGCTTCATCACATGGACAGGATTTATCATTAACACAATTTTCAGCCCTTCTCCCTTCTGAAGAGAACGGGGGGGGTGGCGGTGTGTAGTAGAGCTGAAAACTTCCAAGCTTCTAATCATGGCTTTGTCTTTCTGGTGACCAGTCCTCATCCAGAAACCATACAGGAGGCCACCCATAGTCACCTCATACAGCAACAACTGGCACAAAAATCCCAGTCACCCATAACAGTGATTTATTTATTTTTAATACTAGGTGTCCATCTTGGATTGGCTGTGGCTTTGTTTCAGGTCATGGTCACTCTGGGAGCACTCCAGGTCATGGAGCAGTTTACACCCAGTACATTGCTACTTATTGTGACAAAAGGGAAAGAAGCTGTTGAACTTCTGCCCCAAAGGGACCTAGGTCTCTTCCACCAATTGTTCATTAGTCAAGGCAAGTCTCAAGGACACTATGAATTTCAATAGTATTACCCCTTTACGTGAAGAGGCACTGCAGGGACAGAAACCAGAATATTTCATAAAGAATGACATCATCTACCATACCAGTGAAATGTATTTAATTCATTTCATATTTTTGCCATGACTCTTGATTCCTCTTTTAAAATATGTGCTTAGAAAAATCCACCTTATACCTAAAGGAGCTAGAAAAAGAACAACAGATGAAGTCTAAAGCCAGCAGAAGGAATGAAATAATAAAATTTAGAGCAGAAATAAATTATCAATGAAAAAAGAAGCTAGTTTTTTTAAAAAAATAATAAATTGATAAACCTCCTGCAAGACATATCAAAGAAAAAAAAAAAAGAAAGAAAGAAAGAAAAAAAAAGGGAAAGCACCAAAATAAATAAGATCACAAATAAAAGAGGAGAGATCACAACCAACAGAAATACAATTAGAAGAGAATACTATGAAAATTATATGCCAACAAATTGAACCAACCTGAAGAAATGAATAAAGCCCTACAAACATATCAACTACCAAAACCGGAACAAGAAGAAATAGGAAACTTGACCAGACCAATAACCAGCAAAGAAATTTAATCAATAATCAAAAATCTCCCAACAAACCAAAGTCCAGGGCCAGAGAGTTTCACAGGGGAATTCTACCAGACATTGAGAGTTAATACATTTTGTTCTCAAACTGTTCCCAAAATAGAAAACTGCAGAATTCATTCTATGAGGCCAGCACTACCCCGATACCAAAATCAGATAAACTCCACAAATAAAGAGAAGTACAATATCCCTGATGAACATGGATACAAAAATTCTCAATAAAATACTAGCAAACTGAATTCAACAATATTAAAAAATATATATCATTCACCATGATCAAGTGGGAATTATTCCTAGGTTGCAAGGGTGTGTAGGAAATCAAATAACTATGTCCTGGTTAAGGAGATTGTAGCCAGTTAAGACTTTGGCCTTTGGCTCTGTCCAACAAACTGAGGAAAGGATTGCTCGAGCTCCACAAGTCAAGACAAGAGGGAGGCTAAGGGAAGCCTCCCTGAGCTGCTCTCAACCTCCCATATTTATTAAGCTTACATAACAGGAAAGATCACGTAATACCTCAGTAGCCTACCTGCCAGTGAGAACATCTAGAAAGCACGCAGAAAGCAAGGTGTTCCCAAGACTACAAAAGAGCAGATGCAGAAATCAGAGTGGAGAATAAGATAAGATATCCCATAAATAACATGGTCTAAGGAATTCATGAGCACCCATTAGATACTGGTCCGTGTTTTCGCCAGGGCCAGGCAGCAGTGTAATGTGTTCCTATAATCTCCTTGCCAGGACGTAGCAATTTGATTTCCCACAAGGGTGGTTCAATATCCACAAATCAATCAAAATGATACAGCACATTAATAGAAGATAAGAACAATATGATCCTCTCAATAGATGCAGAAAAAAGCATTTGACAAAGTACAATATCCAGTTATGATAAAAACCCTCAACGATGTAGATTTAGAGGATATATACCTCAACTCAATAAAGGCCATATATTAAAAACCCACAAATAATATCATCCTCAATGAAAAAAAAAGAGAGCTTTTCTTCTACAGTCAAGAACAAGAGAGAGACATCCATTCATATTACTGCTATTCAACATATTACATAAGTCCTAGCCACAGCGATCAGAAAACAGAAAGAAGCAAAAGGCATTCAAATCGGCAGGGAAGTCAAACTTTCACTATTTGCAGACAACAGGATACTCTATATAGTAAACCAAAAAGAATTCACCAAAACACTGCTAGTAAATGAATTCGGTAAAGTTGCCGGACACAAAGTCAAAGTATACAAATCAGTTGTATTTCTATAGATCGATAATAAAGCACAGAAAGAGAAATTAAGGAATAAACCCATTTACAATTGCACTCAAAACAACAATTTGATTGGGAATAAACCTAACCAAAGAAGTAACAGATCTGTACTCTGAAAACTATAAAACACTGATGCAAAATTTAAAGAGGTCACAAAGAGATGGAAAGACATCCCATGCTCATGGACTAGAAGAATAAATGCTGTTAAAAATCCTATACTACTCAAAGCAATCTACACATTTAATGCAATCCCTATCAAAATACCAAGGGCATTTTTCACAGAGATAGAACAATCTTAAAATTTGTTGGAACCACAAAAGACCTTATATAGCCAAAGCAATCTTGAAAAAGAAAAACAAAGCTAGAGGCATTCCATCATAATTCTGGACTTGAATTTATATTACAAAGCTATAGTTATCACAACAGAGTGGTACTGGCACAAAAACAGATGCATAGATCAATGGAACAGAATAGAAAACCCAGAAATGAACCCACAACTGCATGGTCAATCTTCAACAAAGCAGAAAAGAATATCCAATGGGAAAAAGACAGTCCCTTCAACAAATGGTGCTGCGAAAACAGGACAGCTACCGGCAAAAGAATGAAACTGGTATTTCATACACCAAACACAAAAATAAATCAAAATGGGTTAAAGACCTAAATGTGAGACTGAAACCATAAAAATCCTAGAGGAGAGCACAGGTGGTAGTCTCCTTGACATCAGGCATAGCAACTTCTTTCTAGATATGTGTCCTGACACACAGGAAACAAAAGCAAAAATAAATTATTGGGACCTTATCAAAATAAAAAGCTTCCACACAGCAAAGGAAACAATCAATAAAACCAAAAGGAAACCTATGGAATGGGAGAATATATTTGCAAATGACATATCTGATAAAGGTTCTTATCCAAGACATATAAAGACTTATCAAATTCAACACCTCAAAAAATTAATAATCCTGGTAAAAAGTGTTGCAGACAACATGAATAGACATTTTTCCAAAGAAGACATGCAGGTGACCAACAGACACTTGAGAAGATGCTCAACATCACTCATCAGAGAAACACAAATCCAAACCACAATGAGATATCACTTCACATCTGTCAGAATCACTAAAATACACACACACACACACACACACGAAACCACAAGTGTTGGTGAGGATGTGGTGACAGGGGAACCCTCTTCCACTATTGGTGGGAATGCAAACTGGTGCAACCAACATGGAAAGCAGTTCGGTGGCTCCTCAAAGAGTTAAAAATACAACTGCCCTACAAACCCAGTGATTGCATTATTAGGTATTTACCCAAAAAATACAAAAACACTAATTTGAAGGCTTACATACACCACATGCTTGTAGCCGCATTTTCTACAATAACCAAACTATGGAAACAGCTCATGTCTGTTGACCGATGAATGGCTATTCATCATTAACTAAGCCATAACAAGAATGAAATCTTGGTATTTGAAATGATATGGATCGAGCTAGAGAGTATAATGCGAAGCAAAATAAGTCAGTCAGAAAAAGACAAATACCATATGACTTCCCTCATATGTGGAATTAAAAAAAATATAGGAGCAAAATCAAAGAGAGAGATAGAGGTGCAAACCAAGAAACAGACTCTTAACCATAGAGAACAAACTGATGGTTACTAGGGTGGGAAAGCGGGTGTAGGAATGGATAAAATAGGTGATGGAGCTTAAAGAGGGCAATTGTGACCAGCACTGGGCATTGTATAGAAACACTGAATCACTATTGTACACCTGAAACTAATACTGCACTATATGTTAACTGAAATTTAAATAAAAACTTAAGAAAAATTCAAGTACTTTTCTATTTTGAAAATATCCATGAAGATTCTGATAGATTGATCCCCACATAAAGGTCAACAGTATTTGAGTTGGCAATTTAAAGCTTTCAAAGCACTTTTAAATAAGTATCTCATTTATTCTAAGTGCTGTATGAAATTTGAGCTCATGAACTTTTATCCTAAGTTTACCTGCTCTTTTGAGTAACCCATACTGTTCATTTTCACATGAATAAAAGGAAAAAATGATTACATACCTAAATATTTTATATTCTTTATAGGTACAATTTGAATTAGATCATATTAAACTCGGCTTGTTTGAAGAATTTGTTAATTCATCATGATTTCCTTTATGTTCTATTTTACTGTTTTATTTTCATGCCTTCTCTTGTGCCAAGTTTTGCTTCTTTTAATAATCCACTGTTACTAGCAAACCCTACAGATGCCCTTTCCTGCTGCTTTAATTTTCTTTAAGTCATCGCTACCTGCTAATTATCCTACTTTCTTAAATTCTGAATCTCATTTCCCAAAGTCATTTTCTTCTTATACTTTGTACTAGAAATTTAGATGTGTATAATTATGTATTGTTAAAACTTGAAGAAGCCCTCCAGTTCATGGAAATCTTTAAATAGAAGATAAAACAGGCCTGGAAAGAGTAACTTGCTGCAAATATGAAAGCTGATGAGGGATGTTTAGAGCACTACAACCCAGGTCTTTGAATTTTTGGTCTAGTACTCTATCCATTGTTCTGCCTTTAATTTACTTCATGAATGAGCACACAATTCTTGACCGTGGTCTTTAGTATTTTTGGATATTTTCCATTTTCTTGCCAGATCCACTTTTTATTCTTCTCCTGCCTTGTTTTTTTATGGAGGCTGCTGTTTATCTGGTTGGGAGGCACCAGCAATAGGTGGATGCTGGGAAAAGTGAGAGTTAGGTGTCTGAGTTCCTCTAGCTCCGTCCGTGCCAGGCTATCTTGGTCCATAGTTGCACTTTTCCCAGTATCTGTGAGGAGCTTCTCTGTTCCCACTACAGCCACATGTTTTGCTGGCTGCTCTAGTAACCATGCCTTATCGTCTCAAGCCTAGAGATGGTGATGACTTCCTATACTGCTAGAATTTTATAGCCTTCATGTTTATTTTGTTCTTGATAACAAGTTCCCATTAACAACCTTCTCGATTCCTTCACCTTGTCCAAATCTCTGTAAACAGTGTCTTCATTAAACTTTTTTTTTTTTTTTTTTTTTTTGAGTGTGCATCTGTGATGCTGAAATTCTGACTGGTATATTTGTCTTGTTTTCAGCAACGGGGCTACAATAAAAGTTACTTTTCTGTTAATAGAAGTTTTTTGTAGGGCAAAGGAGATTCTTCTTGTCCTGTTACTTAGTTATGTGTAAGCTGTTACAAGTGGGGTTCCCTGACTACCGTCTTAGTATTTGCTTCCCAACTATAATGCAGGTCCTAAAAGCCACGAACAAGTTGCAGGCACTCTAGAATGAATATTGCTTCCCAGGGCTGTCTAGCTTCTGGCTAAAACGATGGATATTTTTACACACCCTCCTCAGTCAAGGATGTCAGCACCCACAGAAAGGCCATGGTTAGATAGACATGAGCTCTCCTAAACTCAGAAAGGACCTGAGGATCTGACAGGTATAGGCTCTCTGCTCATCCTGAACTCCAAGCTGGAAAACAGGTTCTTTTTTTTTTTTTTTTTTATTTTACATCCACGTTAGTTATCATACAGTGCAACAATGATTTCAAGGATAGATTCCTTAATGGCCCTTACCCATTTAACTCACCCTCCCTTCCACAAGCCCTCCCATAAACCTCTGTTTGTTCTCCGTATTTAAGAGTCTCTTATGTTTCTGTCCCCCACCTTGTTTTTATATTATTTTTGCTTCCCTTCCCTTATGTTCATCTGCTTTGTATCTTAAAGTCCTCATATGAGGGAAGACATGATATTTGTCTTTCTCTAATTTCACTTAGCATGATACCCTCCAGTTCCATCCATGTAGTTGCAAAGGGTAAGATTTCATTCTTGTTGATTCCTGAGTAATACTCCATTGTATATATACATACCACATCTTCTTTATCCATTCATCCATCGATGGACATATTGGCTCTTTCCATACTTAGGCTATTGTTTATTGTGCTGCTATAAACATTGGGGTGCATGTGTCCCTTCACATCAGCATACCTGTATCCCTTGGATTAATAGTACAATTGCTGAGTCATGGGGTAGTTCTATTTTTAATTTTTCCAGGAACCCCCATACTGTTTTCCAGAGTGGCTGCACCAGTTTGCATTCCCACCAGAAGTACGAAAGAGATCCTCTTTCTCCACATCCTTGCCAGCATCTGTTGTTGCCTGAGTTATTAATATGAGCCATTCTGACTGGTGTGAGATGGCATCTCATTGTGGTTTGCTTTGTATTTCCCTGATAATGAGTGACGTTGAGCATCATTTCATGTGTCTGTTGGCCATCTGGATGTCTTCTTTGGAGAAGTGTCTGTTCATGTCTTTGGCCCATTTCTTCACTGGATTATTTGGTTTTTGTGTGTTGAGTTGATAAGTTCTTTATAGATTTTGGATACTAACCCTTTATCTGATGTGTCATTTGCAAATATCTTCTCCCATTCCATCAGTTGCCTTTTAGTTTTGCTGATTATTTCCTTCGCTATGCAGAAGCTTTTTATTTTGATGAGGTCCCAGTAGTTCATTTTTGCTTTTGTATCCCTTGCCTCTGGAGATGTGTTTAGTAAGAAGTTGCTGCGTCTGAGGTCAAAGAGGTTCTTGCCTGCTTTCTCCTCGAGGATTTTGATGGCTTCCTGTCTTACATTTAGGTCTTTCATACATTTTGAATTTATTTTTGTATATAGGGTAAGAAAGTGGCCCAGTTTCATTTTTCTGCATATTGCTGTCCAGTTTTCCCAGCACCACTTGCTGAAGAGACTGTCTTTATTCCATTGGATATTCTTTCCTGCCTTGTCAAAGATGAGTTGTCCTTATGTTTGGGGGTCTATTTCTGGATTCTGAATTCTGTTCCATTGATCTGAGTGTCCATTTTTGTGCCAGAAAACAGGTTATTTCTTAAACGTAACATCTGTGTGGTTCTCTCCATCACACAAGTCAGCATATCTCTATTTAGATGTACATTGCTATACATATTCATAGAACTATCAGATAAAGGCCTCCAGTCAGATTTAAATTCCAGATAAACAATAAATTTTATAAATATGTTCCATGGAATATTTGGGACATCCTCATGAATAATAATGATTTGTTGTTTACTTGAATTTCAAATTTAACTGAATTCTGGGGTTCCCCCCAAATCAGGCAATCCTAATATTAATCATCTCTTATGAGAAACAGTTTCATGTAGTATTTAAATAGCTCAGCCTCTTGAACTAGATTGCACCAATTCAAAGTCTACTTTTAAATTTAGCAGTTGTTTAACCTTAAAAAGTTTATTTAATATCCTGTGCTTCATTTCTTCATCTTTAAAATGGAGAAAATAAGAGGCCTTGATTTATAAACTGTCCTGTGGATTAAATGAGTTAATAAAAGTATAACATTGAAGAGTTAATGATACAGAGTAAGTGCTCAATAAATGGTAGCATTTGCAATTATTGTTTTTATTACAACCCTTCTGTTACACTAATGCAATGCCATTCAATACATACTTGTACAGTGCTATAAAGTGCCTAAGGATGATGCCATCTCTATTACCTAGAATATCCTATTCTAATAGGGTAGATACAGACCAGTCCAAAATACTCTAAAGGTCTTACAAATTAGGCTATGAGAAAATTCTTTGTAGTAAATTGTGGCACAAAATTGGTGATAATGAAATTGAACAGTAAGATATTTATAGAGTCTGAAATTTAAACTGGATCATAAAGGAAGACTGTAATTTTGACTCGTGAGGAAGGTAGAGAAGCAGAAACACATTTGAAAAGAAAGAGCAGCATTTAGAAACTTATTCTGTCTGTAATGAAAGCCAGCTAGCATTCACTCTAACTCTCCTGCAAACATACAACAGAGAAAATAGACATTAAATATCAAAAACCAACATCACCAAACTACCCACTAAAACATCTGGGAAGAAGTGATATGTCAGCATGCAGACTGACTGAAAATAGATTAAAATATACTTCATTCTTTTTCTTTTGTCAATATATTCTCTTAGAATGTTCATAAATATAATCTTTGATTCTTGTTCTAACATTTGCTTGCAATTAAAATGGTAATCCAATATTTAGGTTTCTTTTGAGATAGTGTGCTCCTCGAGGGTAGTGTTGTTTTTGCCTCAGACCTCATATTCTGCAAGGTTATCAGTCACTTTGTCAAGGTTTCCAGCGTCCCAAGACTGCCCACACATTTTTGCGATCCTCTGGAAGGACCCAAGGGACTTGCATATGATTGTAGTCACTGCTAAGATGTAGTGGAGAGGTTCAGCAGAGATCGACTACGAAAAAGAAACAGTCTGGAGGTATCCATGTGTTTCTCATGCTCTTCTCCTCCCATAAGGCGGTCACAGAGAGTATATCCATCCTCCACTATCAAAACGCAGTGACAACTGTGTGATATTTCTGTTTGAGACTCAGAAATCAGGGTTTTTAGTAGGAGCAGGCCAAATAGGCATTCTTTGTCTACCAACTACAGACATTTTTGGTTCTCAAAAGAAAACTAGGTGTTCTATACCTGAGGTTAAAATTATAACACTGTATGTGAATTATACTTCAATGAGAAAAGTTTGATAAAAAATTTAAAGAAAGAATTAAATCGAACATGATTTTAGCCTAGCAACGCTGTTTTTTGTACTTGTGACCTCTAAAACTGCCAGTGATAATTTGTATTTTTTTTTCACAAAACAAAAAGCAAATGATAATTATGTGAAGTGAAGGCTGTGTTAACCAACATTGTGGTAAATATTTCACTATATATATATATATATATATATAGATATATATATCACAAATCATCCTGTATATGTTGTAGTCCTTTAACTTACATGATGTTATATGTCAGTTACATCTCAATAAAGCTAGAAAAAGACAACTTAATTAGGTACCTCAGAAGAGAGGCTATCCCAAAAGTCATTTTAAGCATGACCTTATTAGTCATGAGGCAAATAAAAAAACAGGAAGACAGTTCCTCAAAAAATTAAAAGTAGGAGTGTCTCTGTGGCTCAGTCGGTTAAGTGCCTGACTTGAGCTCAGGTCATGGTCTCACTGTTTCTGAGTTCGAGCCTCACATCGGGCTCCCTGCTGTCAGTACAGAGCCTGCTTTGGATCCTCTGTCTCCCTCTCTCTCTGTTCCTCCTCAATTCACACTTGCACAGATGTGCTCTCTCTCTCTCTCTCTCTCAAAAATAAACAAACATTAAAAAGAAAAAAAAATGAGGATACCACTACACACTCACCAGAGTGGTTAAAACAAACAAACAAACAAACAAACAAAAGTGGGTTTTTATCTTAAATCACATTCTGGAAACGATATAGGCTCAGGCACACAATCTTACCATAAAATCAAAACCTATCAGCAGCCAAGTTCCCAGACACCAGCCAAGGGTAGAACTAGGAAAACAGCAGTCTCCAGCCTATTAGGTCCTGTTTTTGCTGCAGGTCAGCCTGTGCATTCAAGGGTTGGGGATGGACTGATCCCTGAGGTGAAGGGAACTTGGTATCAAAGTACTCCTCACTCCATAAAACAACTCTTTAGAGCATAACTTCATCTATTACACCCAGGGATAAGGTGAAGACATTTTGTAAATGGTTGGGCAAACAATTGCCAGAAGTTAAACAGCTCCCGTATTATTTATCTCCAATCCTGATAAGCATAGGGCTTCTCTGCTAACCTGATTTTGCTTTTAAGAGCACTTGGACCAGAGGCTAATTGCTACAAGTAGGGAAACAATTCATCCCAACATAACTGTAATGAAAGGATAAGGAGCAGGTCTTGCTCCTTCTATACCTTCTTGTAGCAGGTTCAAAGGAGCCACACATTACCCAAGGATTTCGTCTAGGTTTTGTTTGTTTGTTTGTTTGTTTTACTTTGTGGTTTGTCAGAGCTTGCCCTACAATTTCTCTTAGGGCTGGGAACGGAAGTCCTGCTATGTCAGCACACTGGTAGGAACCAGAGAGAACATTAGTTTAAAGCTTATTTTTTATCTTATTTAATTTAAAATCTTATGTATCCTCATTGTAACTCTCTTAGAAAATACTGATAAAGACACAGAAAAAAGAAGGAAGCCAAAACTCAAGTACAACTTAATGGTAGAGGAATAGTCACTGTTAGCAGCTTGTGATAGATGTTGTAAGTTTATGTTTTTCTCCTTGTGTGCCTCTTATTTGATGTGTAACACTCCTGTTAGCCTATGGCGGGTCTACTTCAAAGTCACTGAAGGTCTAAGGACATCTTATGAATTCCATAGAAATTTATAGTTAATATCTATTGGTCTATGGGGTAGAACAACCCTACAAACAGTCTTGGGGTCATTTTGGGGATTCAGTCTGATTATATGGAGAAAATAGGTGAGAATATTTAAGAGAAGCCCATTAGTATGAAGAATTTGCAACTTGGGAAAAATAAATTTTAGAGTATGAGAGAACTAGGTATAAAAATATTAACTTGACACGACTATCTCAATTTTAAAGGCATAATTCTGGGCATAGCATGGAAACGGTCTACAGGATTTATGTATCTATTCAGTCTCCATTACACTCATTTCCGAGACCTATGAAAGGTTCAGACTGTAATAAATATTTTCCTAAACTAATGAACTGTTTCCCTAAACTATAAAACAGGTTACTACACAATCAACATTGCCTAGCAGGAGAGAATGCCTACTTTGATTCTATCTCTCAGATGCCCTCAGTCACAAGCTACCTTAGAATTTCTCCATAAAGAGGCTGGAGAAGTCAGGACCAGTAAGACCCTGTTCTTCCTGTTCTGCAGCTGTAGCAATCTGTGGGCAAGTGCTGTTTCTGGCATGGCAGGGGACAGAAGCACCTATGTTCATGTTCATGATCTATTGGAAATTGCCCCTTGAAAGAGTAAGAGAAAAAGCAGCAAAATCTGACTGGCATGGACTTACTCGGGAGTTCAGCCCTCGATAGGTGGTGAGTTCAAACGGGTAAGAAGTCAAAATGTTTTCAAAGATTTTATCTATGGGTTTCTTTGGCACATGCTGCCAAGACAACATGTATAACATCCTCACTTTTAGGTGAGACACCTGAAATTATGAAGGGTTGGTTCCAGAACTTTGTCCAAGTTAGGACCATAGTTCAGGTCGCTTGATTCTCAACCCACGTTCTGTCATTCCATAATACTCCATCTAGGACACCATTCCGTGTTATAGCAAAGCAGCAAAGTGTGCATCCATTCTCAAGTAGGTTGAAGTGCCAGGTCTGTCAATAATCTGTACTCAGACAAACAAGGTCACTTCTACTGGAAGAACTGCTGTTTATACACTGGCCAGTTACTTTGTTTAAAGATGATGATCTGTGACCTGTTTTTCTCTCATTCTTCTTTCTTTTCCTCTTTCCTTTCTTCCTTCATTCTGTTCCCCCCACCTACCCCAATTCATAGTCCTATTTTATTATTTAAAAATTTTTTTTAACGTTTATTAATTTTGAGAGACGTAGAGACAGAGTATGAGCAGGGGAAGGGCAGAGAGAGAGAGACACAGAATGTGAAGCACGCTTCAGGCTCTGAGCCGTCAGCACAGAGCCCGACGCTGGGCTCGAACTCACAGACCGTGAGATCATGACCTGAGCCGAAGTCGGGCGCTTAACCAACTGAGCTACCCAGGCACCCCATAGTCCTATTTTAAAAGGTCAAGGTATGAATGACTTCAAGGAAATATATGCAATGCTTCAGAAAAGGAAGAAATATAAAGGTCTCATGTTGCATCTGAGTTAAGTGAAAAATAAGAGCAGTAGCAAAATAGTAACAAAAGATGCCATACTTTAACAGAAGTATTGTTGTTTTGCATAATTACATCTAAGAATATATCCTACTGTTAACAGTAAATTTCTAAAGATAAATATTTACAAATGGTACGGAGGGAGTGATAGGAGTGAGGGGCAATAAGCTATGGAGAAACATGAGGGAGAGAGAGTTCAAGTCACATTTTATGTTCCTGATCAGAGTATTCATGAAGGGAATCTTGAAGAAATTAAAGAGTTAAAACGTGGCAATTTGACAGATAGCCTTTGTTTTCTTACATGTTGGATTTGTGTTATAAGTTTAACTAATTTTTTGAAGTTAGATCAGCTATTTGTGAATGACTTACTTGCAGACAAGAAACCTCCATCTTGAGAGATGTTTTTTTTTTGCTTAGTAGTTTCTCTTTAAGTTCCAGCTTTTCCCCCCTTTGACTTTCAACTTATAAGCAAAACAGGTTTTTAGTCACACCTCTACATATTAGGTATCTAGGTTGAGATCTCTAATAAGATCTACTTTTTAAGAGGACAAAAACTCCTTAAGTTAGAAGCTTCATATTTTATCACTGAATTAATGTCCTGCTTTTTAATTCTATAAGATATTCCGTACTGTTAAAAAGTCAGAGCTATGAATATTTCATATTAAATGAGAAGATAATTTTATCTTCCTGCTATCAATTAGTTGGCTAAAAATACATTTGATTCAGGAAAAAAAATCATGGGCCAAGGGGATTTTTGTGAGATATATTTTAAGGTAAGTCTATGTATGGAATTAAAAAATATTTTTACAAAATGATGTATATACTTTCAGTAAAACATTGGACCAAATAAATAATAAATGAAAAGAAGAAAACAAATTGATCATGGGAACCAACAATTAACATATTACTGGGGAATGAATGGAAAGAGAAACAGAAAGATATGCAACCAAAGGGGGGGGAAAAGAAAAAAAAGACTCCTGCATTGTTTAGGTTACAATGAAAGGGACTGTTTGCAGGGACAGTCAATCTGTATGGTCACTTTTTCTGGAGCGGGTTATCAGCACTGAGAACAGAAGGCTGTGCTAACATAAATGAAGCTTTGCAGAGCAGGTGTGGGTTTGCAGACAGGTGATGGCAGCCGCTCAACTCCATCGTGACCAGAACAGTCTTTTGTTCACCTCTTAAAACCATTTCATGTTAAAGGCGATTTAAAATCTCACACGAGCATTCTTGGCAAAGTGCTACCAAGGGTGTTAGAATCATCGGATCTGGAGGCATTTAAGGCGAGGACCGAATGCGCACTGACTCAGGATAAGTACAGTCAGAACTTGGCAGCAGCAAAGACACCAGAAAAGGGCAAAATCAAACAAATAGGATCTTTCAAAAAGACCAACTCCCTTTCTACTTGGTGCAGTGTACTTTTGACTATATAAATTATCATTTCCTTTAAAGAAATACTCCTTTTCACTTCTTTGAGTTTATCTTTCGAAGCGTTCAATACTAAATTGCGGACAGTTAGTTCCAAGAGTTCGATTCAACGCAAAGAAATGGAAATGCCCCGGGGAAATGTTGCAACGGTGCATTAGGCGACTAGATTAGGCAGGTGGGAAAATTTAGGTTTCAAAAAGTAGTTACTACATTTTAAGAGATTTTCCTCCTTTGCAAGGAAGTCGAAGGAAGCATACCTTTTAGGGAGGAAGCCAATCTCGTTTGATGAACAATAATATAAATACATTGTCTTTTTATCTTTGGCGTATTTCTGCATATCAGGAACCAGCTCTATCAACCACTTCAGGTGCCCAATGCAGTAAATACAGGCTTGTCACTCCCATTTACCAGTTGCAGCTGAAAAATAAAAAATGTATTTTATATATAATCTTTTTGAGAATAGGGAGCATGAATTTCTTTCAGCGTTGTTCCCACTGAGACTTCAGAGATCTTGGAGCAGATAAAAGTGCTAATGTATGTTTTATGGTATTTTGGCTTCTTCCATTTCCAATTTAATAAGCCCAGGAACACAGTCCTTTGCCTGGATGGTCCCTGGCATGAGCAATCGACGTGTTGCATTGGTATTTTCCTGCATTTTCAAATCACCGTCCAGGTCATCTTGGTTTCCTTCATGGACCTTAGCTCCTACTCTTCCCCTTTTCCGTTCTCTTTTTAAACAACCCTACTCCTATTCCCTAATCAATCTGTTTACTCACCTCACTTTTTTCATTCTACATTATTTCACCTAGTCTACTCACATGTGCATATGATTCTATGTTTGTGAATGACACTGTCTACCTGAATGAACATTATACCCGACTCTGAAAATCCACCCGTGTCATTTTGTTTCCACTCTTCTCCTACACGTTCTCATTTATCTGTGCATTTATCTGTATGATTATCTGTATACTGGCCTCTGTTCTTTGTGTTTTTTGAACTAATTATTAATAACTATATGTGGATAAGCAAGTGAAAGAATGCAGACATGAGAATATATATAAAAGTGTACGAGTTGGAAGATGATGTTTTCTACAATGATTTTTATGAATTATGAACACATGGTAGAAAAATGAGATAGGGCATGAAGAAGGGACTTGCTCACCTGTGTGTGCCTGCTGACATCCAAGTGTGCTAGATGCAGGGCCTTTACTCAGAAACCTAAATGAGTAGGTAACTGTAATCTTAATTTTTTGTGGTTATTATTTCTATTTTGATATCTATGGGGTAAATATTTTAGTTTCTTTTTCAAGTTTGCTCCCCAACTTCTTTGCAAAAATTAGTCAAACAACAAGAAACCTTCTATAACAAAGTCTTCAGTCTGTTCTGCCACTCAGAGCATAGGCATATATACAGGTTAATTAATAATTAACAATATCAAGATAAAGTTATTTCCTTGGTTTACTTGTTTTAATTTTACTTCAGCAATTATATTTTTTTTCTTAGAGAAATCTTAATTCTTAGAACTTGTCTACCTGTTTATCATGCATCTTTTTGTGAGTGCTGAATCAAGTAATCCTTGGGGCAATCTTGTTAATAAGCCAAGAAAATAAATCTAATAAATAAAAATAATACCACGAGAACGATACTTGGAACCTGGATGATATCAACAATATCCTAAAATGTCATCTTTCAGATGCCTGTTAGATCACAGGGGGTCTCCCCCAATCAGTAGGCATCTCTCCACACCATATGTGCACCACAACAGAGGCCCCGAGACAAAATGCAGATTAATTCTTCTGAAAGACTAACCAGAACATGAATCTCCTAGCACTGTTCCCCCTAGGTTCCCTCCTAGGTCCAATTCATTTGCATTTTGAAACAATTGATCTTAAAGCTATCCAAACAAAAGCCGTGGGAAGACGGTCAATAACCTCTTGGCTACAAACTATTAAATCCTACTCTTTTAAGAGTATAAAAATTTATAAAAATATCCACATCACCCAAATTCAAAAAGAAAAGTATGTATTCTATCCTCTCGGGGCTTATGAAAATCAAAATAAATTTGATTACTTTGGGTGTATCTGTTAAGTGTCTAGCAGATCTTATCTATGCCTGAGAATTTAAGAGCCACTCACTGCCAACAAAACAATCATTAATGTTCTCTTTGCCTATATGTGCAGAGGAGGGAAGGAATATTTGTTGGGGCACATTGCAATACCTTTCAAATTATATTTTATTGACTAGCACTATTCCTTCTTAAGGCAAACCTCCATTTAGACATAGAAGAACCAAAGTGTATGGTTTCCCAGGCCCCACGGGAAAATTTGATCCCATCATGATATTAGTTTAGACAAGTGGACACCATGCTGCACTTCAGTAAACTGAACTTTTCAGTGCTAGCTCTCCCTAGAGGCCATGATCCTCATTCTCATGATAGGATTTCATATTAGAGGACTGGATTTCACACCTCTTCCATCAGGGATCATCATATTATCAAAAACTCTTATTTCCATCCACCAGATAGTATCAAATGAAGCCCATTGTTTCCAATAGGCTTTGTATTTATTTCACTTCACAGTGATGTTTTTTGCTCGTCAAGCAAAGAAGAATCTTCTGACTTTGGCAGTATTCTCAATGACATCGGTTGGGCTATATGAGCAGTTACCTATTGTGAAATGTCAAGCTGATTCAAATATCATGGTAGGTGTTCTCAGAGTGTGAGAATGAACCTGGTTTTTATGGAAACCATATTTTGGTGAATAGTGTTACACAGGCAAATGGGCAGAAGCTTTAAACTAGGAACATAGATTAGAAGCGGTTCACTGATTTTTGATGTTCAAGTAGCCAGGATGAGCATGAAATATGAAGAAACAATTTGTAGGTCCTAATCCTCTTCAGGTCAAACATCAATAATTATTCATTCTATTCTTAAAGGGAGCAATGGGTATTAGTACCACTATAAATCACAGATGCTATTAGGTGGTAATTTAAACATAAACTCTGTTCTCAAGTCACTGCAAGAAAATTGTGAAGGATACATAAGTTCAGAGATAAATTGAGTGTGGGATAGGAAGTGCCCTAACAGAGACATGTGCGAAGGACTACGGGAGCATAAAAGAGGTACAGTTTCTATTCTTGGTAAGCAGAGACGGAATCAGTGGGTCCCTAGAGATGATAGTACTTGGCTGCCTGTTGAAGAATTCGCCAGTTTGATTCAATGGGCCTTTACAATCAATGACTTCACAAGTGTATCCCAGTATATAAATAGAAGGACTCAGGTGAGGCACAATATGTTGAAACCTCTTGGCAGCAAATTGGCAGGATCTATAGCCAACAGATGTGGATAGCCGTCAGATAGAACCACCTGAAAAATACCAAGCTTGAAAGAAAAAAAACAAACAAAACAACACAACTTTTGGTCCTTTCTAGCAAAACTGAAGAAATGATCCAACAGGAAAACATAGTTTTTGTTACCAAAGGAAGATCTGCCTATTCTACTGTTATATGACTATGAAATTTCCAGGTTGATTCAAGTCACTGTTGTAGGAGTTATTCTTATGAACATGCGGTTGTTACTGAGTACTAGATATTCTTAAATTTACAGTTGGGAGACGGTTCATAAGTCCATCTTTATCTGAGCATCCTATAGCCATGATGGGTTTATGGAAAGAAAAAGAAAAATCAGGAAACCTTGGACAGCCAGGTAACAGGACTGAATGTTAACTTTCTCATCAATTGTGAAAAGTTTTTGCAAGTTAGCTGATAGGAATTTGTTACAGTGGAAAAAAAAAGATATTAAACTTGGTAATAACTAGTAAACTTAAAATATGGACGTATAAGCTATAGTGCAGTGTACACAGAAGATTGGGAACATCTTATGGAAAGGTGAAAGTTGAGAGACCACATGATTCCAATATATAAAATCATAGACATTCTGAAAAAGGTAGAGAATGTACTTTAACCAATATAAAATTACTTTAATAGCTTACACCCAGAAATATTAAAAATGTGTTTCAGGTAATTTACATACTTATTTATCCTCATAACACCATCACAAGAGAGGCATTCTCTATATTTTATGAAAATACAGGATTAAGAATTTAAATAACTGGCTTAACTTGTCATAAGGGGTCAAAGAGTAAAGATATCTATAATTTTTACCCCAATATTTTTCAGTAAATAAGACAAAACCATAATCACCAAAAAACTTTGTTTTGTTTGTGTTTTTATTTTTAACTTGTGCTTCTAACTTGATACATTCTTAGAAACTCCAGAACTGGGGAGTTAGGTGGATTTAGTTTAAAACTTTGCCTCTGTTCTTTATAATATAGCTACAATAATTTCTTTTATTGCTGTACTGCTTACATTAAAAGGACAGCACTAAAACATATGGCTTCATTATCGCCCATAAGCAATGCTTTAGAAACTGATATGCCAAAGCCAAAATAATCTTTAACGGATACTTCTTTTATGTTCTTGCATACTCTGTATATTAAAAGCAGCAGTCATGTCAAGTTTACTTGGTCTTGAATGTAGCTTTAAAAAAATATGGAGGACATATACAAAATAAAAATCCCAAAACTCTCCACATTAAACAATCAGTTAACAAAGAATTGTGAATGGCTATTTCTCACACTTCCAATGCATTTGCATTTTTTGAAAGAGTCCTTTATCTCAAAGGTTTACAAATTTAGTAAGTAGATTTATTGAAATTGAACATATATTGTAGAACAGGAACTATTATCCCACCAGTACTTTTGAACTTAAGCACATTATTTTTTCAGCTAGGATACAATAGGTTGAGGTGAGGTAAACAGACACACAATCCTATTAGTTTCTCTCTCCTTCTCTCTCTTTCACACGTGTGCGCACATGCAGACACACACACACACACGTTTCTTCCTTTTTCACTGAGGAAACTTGTGCTACATGTCCAGGCCAGTATCCAGGGCTAATACCTTCCATGTGTTTTGTCCAGATCTCTCAAAGCACTCCCACATGAACACAATACCACAGCAGGGAAAGAAGTAGTAAGTCTGACATTCCCATTTAAATTCTTACACCTGAATGTGACACGAGTCTCTTCTGTTCACATGTTACTGGTCTAAGAATGATATGCAGCCATATTTAATATCACATAGCATCATTCTGAAAACTTTGATAAAGAATACTTTTAATACCCGTTACGTATGTTAAACACATTTTTCGTGAAAGAGAAGAAAAATCCTGCTCATCAGGTGAAACCGGAACAGCCTCTGCAGATTTCCTTCGGCATTCTACCATCCATGCTTTGCTCAGGAGCAGTTGTTTCTTTAATGTGTCTTACTTTGCTTCTTTTATTCTAGCTGATCTTTTAATAATTTTCACTACTGTGCACTGCAAATTCTTAGTTTCCAGTTATATACTTGACACTTATACTTAAGAACTGTATAAAAATTTTATCATGAAGGGGATATTCAGTGATGTGTTAGAGTCAGCTTTTTCTGGCCAAGATCTGAAAACTTCCCAACACTGTTCGGTGACATCATCCTGGTGGGTGGATATCAGCCACAGTGAGGGTTTTTACACCATGGAAACCAACACATGATACAACTCACATTTGTTTGATTTTCCCAGAGGGCTAATATTTAATATGTACTAACACCCCCTTAAGAGTTTTGCTCCCTTCCATGTACTCTGTAATATCCATGGGAAATGGAAGAGTTGTTATCTGCAGCTGTAGAACAGATAAATAGGAACAACAATAAAAAAGTTCCTAAGACTATGAGCTGAGTGTCAAATCAGAAAAAGCACATCTAAATTATTAAAAAGTACAAATAGAACTGATGGTGAGATATCTAAAAGAAATGCGGGAAAGGTCCAGGGAATTTTTAAGAACACTTCCTAGTGTGAGTTTGTCTTGATGAGTAGGTCCTTTAATAGGGTTCCAACTAAGTTTAAAAAAATTACTATTACTAAAAGAATCAGGGTTTTATTCATCCTACGATCACTGAGTCCCGAACAATGAATCAGTGCTTTTAGTTCAGTTTATTAGAAATAATTTCTACACTTAAAATGATTCCAGGTTGAATTAAAAAAAAAGAAAAAAAGATTCTGTGACACATTTTGTGTTGCTGTCTTTCTTACTGTAATATAATCAATGTACATATTTATCCTACCAGACTGAGTTTTTGAGTGTGTAACAATTGTATCCTAGACAGCTATTTATACCCTGGAAACTGAAGGATAGATGGCCTCTAATAAAAGTGTTAAATTGACCTAAATTTAAAACTGCTACAGTTGCAGCTTGTCAGAATGTATTCCAGTTTACCTAATTCAAACATCCTATAGGTAATGCTGGATAAAAACACATAACTTTTAGAAAGATAAGTGTTTGTATGAAAGGCATGAAAGATTATAAATGTCTTGTTTAACCTAACCCTGAGACACATATTAGGAAAGAGACCTTGTCCTCATGACTCTCTCACTGGGACTTTGTTGGATTTAGATTATAAGCTCCAGCAGAACAAAGGGATCACTCCTCAGGGTAACTTCTGAACTCCTATGGAAGATCACAGAATGTAGCACTAATGCAAACACTGGGATTTCCTTAAAGTTGAACAAAGATGCAAATTCCATCAAAGTGACAAGACTTTTTGTCTAACTTATATTGATTTAAAAAGAACATTTAATGATAAAAATGCAATGTTAGTAAGAGGGAAGAACAGTATGTGTCACTTACAGTAACTTTTGCTCAGATTAACCTATAGTTCAAACTCTATTTACCGTGACTATGCCATGGACCTCCCATGATTGACTTCTAGTTCTCTCATGGAATAGGAGACTATGAACTACAGAAATCCATTTGGGCTTGTCTACTATGACTGTTCCTAGGGAAACGGTGGTCCTTCTGGAACCAAAAGATGGTTTTAGAGCCATTGTTTCAAGACTTTGGCTATAAAATTTTCAGAAGAGCCAAGGCAGCCAAAATTGATTCTGCCTTTGGCTTCAATATATGAGAACTCTTGTGATGCACAGAGGATGCAGAAACCTAAGCCTCCTTGGGATTATGAGCCATTGTAGGTAGGGAAGTCCAAGTTCATAAAAGACAGAAACAAAAGATCTATTCTTTTTCTGTCATTTTATGATATAAAACAGGCTTCTTTTTGTTTAAAAAAGGAAACTCCGAAGAAATATATAAATGTAAATAAGACAGAGCAGGTAGCTGTCCACATTCCCAAGTTATACATTTTAAGCAGTGCATGATGGGAAGTATTTGGTACTTAACACATTATTCTTACAGGACTTCTTGGGAAATAATGAGCAACTTTCCAATGATTACAGAGACACACATAGAGTCTAAAAAAACTTTCCTACAGAAAAAGCATGATTATATTTGAGAAAAAAATACAAAATAAAATACTTTGTCTCCTTTCTTTTGAGCCTATAAAATTATGTTAAATTATCCTTCATAAAGGGAGATAAATAGTCCTACAACTAATGTACATTATTTTTATCATAAATATGTGAGTCTCCCTATTATCTAAAACCCCAAATTAATGGTCAAGCTCATTTTGAGAAGCAGTAGTATTTCAGATAGTAATTGGATTTTCTTCACTATTTATAATCTTTTGTCTTGAGGGGAGTGTGGTTTGTATTTTACAGCAAACCACATTATATAAATAGAAAACAAATATGATTTAATATTTATTTTTTCAGAATAACACACCAAAAGAAAGATAAATTACCCATCTCTTGTAAAAGAGTCCAAAAGTAGGGATACACTGAGATCTTGCAAATCTTTTGCTAAAAGAACATAGACTATAAAAGAAAATGAACTAAAGTAAATTGTATTGATATGTTTAAGAAGTTTTGGTCTAGGGAAAGGAATATAAGACAAAAGGGATTTTTTTTAAATGGAAGTGAACTGAAAAAAGTCACCTTAAACACGAAGCCTAAAATTTCTCTTATGAATATTTCAACAGGTAATATATTAAAATGGGTCAGAAAGTAGCTTCAAGGACAAGTTCAAATTAAACTGAGTTTTTTTAAATCTTGAATTCAATTTCACTAATTATTTTAATAATTGAGGATGTTATCTAAAGCAAGTTGTAAATCAGCTAATTATTTACTCTATGTTTTCTATCAAATTATACATTTCAATTGCTATAATAAATATTACCTTTAGGGAGATGCAGGTGTAATGTCTATGTAACATTAACTAGAACAAAATCAATTCAGTATCAAATAAAGCAGGTGTACAATTACGGTGGCTAGTTTGGAAAAAAAGATAACTTGTTCATCACATATATCTTCATTGTCTTAGCAAAATAAAAGTATAGAAAACTTAATTCAGTTTAAGCTGGCACTAAATCTGCCTTTTCCTTACTCAGGGCTCTCTTTAGAAACTCTAGATTTGGACTTTTTGTTCTGCTCTCTTGCTTCTCTTCAAGTGTTTATCCACTTTCCCCTTATTTCTCCTATAATCACCAATTATTTCATTACAGCTTTCAAACCCAGACGACCCAGCTTCTTTTATCTAATGTTTTTGCCACTGTAGACTTGGTCACACTCACTAGGGAATAAACAAGGAAAGCACTCTGTAGGTACCAGAGAGAGGCTAACAGGCCCAGGCCAACTTGTGTTTCTTAGTAGAGGTAGATTAGCATGAAGAACGTGGAAGGAAATTACATCTATTGAAGGCATTGGAAAATATGACATAGGATGGAAAAACTACTCTAATGTACTGATACGATAAGGCTTATGAAAACTCCTACTTGTCTTTAAACATCATGCATTTACATAGGAACTTCCTGGAAATGCAGAGACCAGTTAAAAAGGATACTACCTTGACATTACAAAGTTGGAGGAAAAAAAATTAAGATAAATTTTATTTCACAAGTTTGGTGCGAAGTCTTTATTGCTGAGATATATTTTCGGTCTCTCACCTCTTAGAAGTGGGCTCATATTAAAGGAGGGCCTTGCATCACTTAAGTTAACTTAATCTTCCAACAAATATTGTTGAGCACATATGGTTTCATATAATGGGAAGAAATACAGAGCACCTGCCCCCAAAGCGTGGAGAAAGAATTTTCTCCACAACTTAGAAAACATTATGGTGGTGTTTTAATTATCAATTTAAATTATCTGAGAGAATATTTTTCTTTAAATAATTCCACATAGGAGGTTATTTCCATCGCTAAAACAGAAGGTTAATACTCAAAAGATTAAACCTAGAATTATTAAAAGAAAAAGCTTTTCTTTTAATATGTATAAATACATATATAAATATGATTAGAGAGATTTGTCTTCCAATATTATGATTGTACCATTTTCCTTTTAATCCTTCAATATAGGACAATGCAAATCATTTTTGAAAAACTAGGATAAGTGGAACTCTTAATAAGTAGCAATCTGAGATTCAAACTTATCTAGAAAAATCTTGAAGAGTAAGTCTCTTAATATCACTGTAGCTCAGTTCTGTTCCCCAAAAAGAAGGGAGTTATAGTGCCTACAATACTGTATTGGTAAAATAATTAGAAAGACAATATGTGGAAAAAACCAGCTTTATTGCATGGCACTTAGTGGAAACTCTGTGCACCTAAGTATTCCTAAATAAGTTTATTACAAAAAAGATAAATACAAAGTCATAGTTCTCATTTATAATTTCACCAAAAATTAGATAAATTAATAACCTAGGAATAAACTTAAGAAGTGAAATGTTGTACTACAGAAGCTATTAAAACATTAATGAAAGGAATTGGAGACGTCACAAATAGAAATATATTCCATGCTCATAGATTGGAAGTATTAATATGCTTAAAATTTCCATACTACCTAAAGCAATATACAGATTCAATTCAATCTCCATCAAAATGCCAGTAGTATCTTTTATGGAACTAGACCAAATAACCCTAAAATTTGTATAAAAGCACAAAAGACCTTGAACAGCCAAAGCGATCTTGAGAAAGAACAACCCTGGAGATGTCATAGTCCTAGATTTCAAGATATACTACAAAGCTGTGATAATCAAAACAATAAGGATAGTGGGGTACCTGGGTGGCTTTGTCAAGTAAGCACCTAACTCTTGATATTGGCTCAGGTCTTGATATTAAGGTCCATGAGATAGATCCCAAAGTCAGGCTCTGTGCTGATAGTGCAGAGCTTCCTTGAGATTCTCTCTGCCTCTCTGTATCTCTCTATCAAAATAAGTAAATACTAGTATGATACTGACACAAAAATAGACAGGTACATCAATGGAACAGAATAGGGAGACCAGGAATAACTGCAATACTAGAATAAACAAAAACAAAACTGGACTACTTTCTTATACCATTCATAAAAATAATTTCAAATTGAATTAAAGACCTAAATGTTAGACCTGAAACCATAAAACTTCTAAAAGAAAACATAGGCATTGATCTCTTGGACATCAGCCTTTAGCAATCTATTTCTGGGTATGTATCTTCAAGCAAGGGAAAACAAAGCAAAAATAAACTACTGAGACTATTAAAAATTATCAAAATAGCTTTTTCACAGCAATGGAAAACAACAACAAATAAATTCAACTTAATGAAAGGAAGAAGGTATTTGTAAATCATACATATGATAAAAGATTAATATCCAACATATATAAAGAACATATACAACTTAACACCAGCAAATAACCCAATGGAAAAAAAACAGGCAGAGGACCTCAATAGAAATTTCTCCAAAGTAGACATACAGACATGCTCAACATCACTAATCACAAAGGAAATACAAATCAAAACCATAGTGAGATATCACCTCACATTAGTCAGTATGATCAGTATCAAAAATACAAGAAATAACAGTATTGGTTACATTGTGGAGAAAAGGGAACCTTCATGAACTGTTGGGAATGTAAATTGGTGCAACCACTATAGAAAACAGAATGGAATCTCCTCAAAATATTTTAAAAGAATACAATATGATCCAGTAATTCCACTAGTGGGCATTTACTTAAAGAAAAAAAAAACACTAATTCTAAAATATATGCACCCCTATGATTATTGCAGATTTATTATAATCAAGATATAGAAGCAACTTCAGTGTCCATTGACAGATGAATGGATGAAGATGTAGCCTTTATACAAAGAAATATTACTCAGCCATACAAAGAATGGGATCTTGCCATTTGTTACTACTGGATGGACCTAGAGATCACTATGCTAAGTGAAACAATTCAACAGAGGAAGACAAATACCATATAATTTCATTCCTATGTTGAATCTAAGACAAAACAAAACAAAACAAAAACAGAAATAGGTACAGAAAATTCGTGGTTGCCTGAAGGAAAGAAGCTGGGAAGACGGGCAAAATGGGTCAAAGGGAGTGGGAGGCATAGGCTTCCAATCATAGAATGAATAAATCACAGGGATGACAGGTACAGCACAGGGAATATAGTCAATGATATTGTAATAGCATTGTATGGTGAAAGATAGTAGCTACACTTATGGTGAACATGACATATAGAGTTGTCAATCACTATATTGTACACCTGACACTAATACATCATTGCCAACTATACTTCAGTAAACATTTTTTTAAATTATATTTTTCTCCCTGGAGTTGATTGACTCCATGAAGTACTGGGTTAGGAGAGGCCTTTTGGAGTTATTCCTTAAAAAAATGGAGGACCTCAGTGTTATCATTAAAAGCATCTGTGAGTTCGGTGGCATTTAGAAATGGTAACTGTTTATATATTTATTTATTTATTAAAGGTATACTTGTAAACAGAGATTAGAAATGGAAGAGTCTTTAGAAATACTATTGAAACTTCAGGCACAAATAATAGCTCATCTGGAGACAAACACCATTATCTTCTCTCCAAGGACCTGACCAGATAACCCATTTTTTTTTCTTCAGATAACTAGCTTTAGAATCTTCTGGAAAAATTGTGCACCTAAGGGAATGCTTTCCCTCATCTAATGCAGAACTTCAGGTCCTAAATGGGTTGCAAAAATGGCACCATGCCCCTGACAGATTCCCTTTATCTTCACATGTTCAGTATAGCAGAAAATTTGCCCATAGCAATGAAACCACTTCGGATAAGACTATATTAAAGTTAAATTGTTAATTGCTTTTTTATTATTAGAAAGTTGTACTTGCGTTAAGAGAATCACTATAAAATAATATCAGGATGTATTATTAGAAAATGTGACTTTGTTGTTTTCTTGTCAAATGCTAACAAGTGTTCTCACCATGTCAGCCAGGTCTAGAAATAAATGTGCTTTTATGCTCTAGGCTTTCTGTGGCTCAATGGAAGCACACCTATTCCTGCAATAGCCACGTTACATCAGAGCATTGAAATGTGAGTGGTAATTATCCAACCTGTTAATTCATCGAGGGGGATTGGGTGGTAGCCTAGACAGTATTGTATTGACGAACAAACATGGGATGGGGGTATCCAGACACACCCAGGTGCAAACCTGTCAGAAATCAAGATAAACCTCAAGAAACCAAGAAGTATTCAAATTCTGCATCAGACAAGGCAAACCCAAGGTTCCATAGCTAAGTTAAATGCACACATACGCAAATACAACTTAAAATGAAAAAAATTACATATTCTTAGTCATAGCTTTGGCCCCCGAATCAAAGTCAGGGGGCTAGGCATGTTATTATTTCTAAACTTTATGTAGTAGAGTTTAATTAAATTTAGATTTTAAAAAGGGGACCTAACTTTATCCCCCACTGCTACCCATCCGAGTGGTAATCCTGCACACATGTTCAGACACATCATTATCAAAAAGAGAGACGACAACGGGGCACCTGGGTGGCTCAGTTGGTTAAGTGTCCGACTTCAGCTCAGGTCATGGTCTCGCAGTTCACGGGTTTGAGCACCACGTCAGGCTCTGTGCTGACAGCTCAGAGCCTAGAGCCTGCTTCTGATTCTGTGTCTCCCCCTTGCTGCCCCTTCCCTGCTCATGCTCTGTCTCTGTCTCTCAAAAATAAATAAACGTTAAATAAAATTTAAAGAGAGAGAAGATGATGTTTACTTGCTCCCACAGGTTCATTTGCTCTCAGGTACCTACAGTAGTTCCAAGCACAACTAAGTGAGAGAAAAAGGGAAATAGCCATATAAGTGTCTTGGTCCTCCCATCCTCCACTTTGGGATAGAGAGAGGGAGAAAGAGCAAATACTAGCAGCTGTGGTCCAATTAGTACCCTGAAAGCAAATATATATATTTTACTTTATGGTTGCATCAGCTTACTATTGTCGACATAACAAATTACCACATGTTTAGTAGGTTAAACAAAATATGTATTATCTTACAGTTCTGTAGGTCAAAGATCCAATACTTCTCTCGCCAAACTAAAATCAAGGCATCAGCAAGCCGCCATTCCTTCATGGAGGTTCTGAGGGGAATCATTTACTGCTCATGAGTTGTTGGCAGGATTCAGTTCCTTGACGGTTTAAGACGGATTTTTTTTTTTTTTTTCTGTCTGTCAACTATTCCTACTTCTAGAGTCTACCCACATTCCTTATCTTATGGCCTCTCCGTCTCCAACACCAGCAAGCACAGGGCTAGTTCTTTCACACTACTTTCTTCTTCTTTCCTCCATCTTGTTTCTCTGACCTAGCAAAGAGAGGTCTCCACTTTTAAATACTCATATGATTCAATTGAGTTCACCTGGACAATACTGCCTACTCTCCCTATTGTAAAATCAGCTAATTAGCAACTTAATTTCAGCTGCAATCTGAATGCCCTTTTGCCATTCAAAGTAACATGTTTACAGTTTCTAGAGATTAGGATATGGACATCCTTTGAGGACTATTATATTTCCTATGACGGGAGTAAAGACAAGACTATACATGAGAATATATACATTATATATATGAGGAAAAAGAAAGCGAACATAAAGAAACCTTGAATTCTTTACCAGGATTTCTTCTACACCAGATGCTGGCTATTTGAGTTCGAGAAAGCTATTTAAATTATCTGTGCCTCAGTTTCTCCTCCTCTTCTATCAAAAACTAATGTTTACCAGAGTGAAGGTTTTCAGGGACCAAGCAGGTATGGGCGCCAAAGGTGTGAAGAAAGAGCGTTGTATGTGATGAATTGTGGCAAACTAGAGAGAGAATGCCTCATCCAAAGAATTTAAATTCCAAAATTTTGCTTAAACATTTTTCCTGACAATTAAAATATATCTCTAAGACACATTAGACAAAACTACCATTTTGAGCTGTTTGACTCAACTCATAAGACTGTCATGAGACTTAAGTGAAATGAATGTATGTAAGATATACAGCATATAATAGGTATTCCAAACATTTTAGTTTGCTTAATGCCCGAACAGTGTTTACTAGGTTTTTGAGCGTGGAAAGATCATTTCATTCATTTTTTTCTTAAATTACTATCCTTGTCATGCCATTCTCTAACCATCTGGTTTCCTTTTCACGTGCCTCTAAACACATCCATCCAAATATGTGGCCTTGAAAATTCCTATAGTCGCTCATAAGTCCCATCAATCACATCCAATCATGTGTATATTCATCCATGGAACATAAACATGAGAAAATGGCCAATATTCAAAATAGCCTTTTATAGACCTCATTTCATTATTCTCTTTGTGAGTTAGTGAGTTAGTTTTCTAATGTTTTTCTAATCCTCTTTTCTTATTATAGTATCACTGTAGATGCTAATGCCATATCATTTTGACAGCATTGCTTATTCATTTCACCCTTATTTTCTAATGATTCATAAAAGGATTTTAAATTGTGTAGAGGCATGTTTAATAGGCACTATTTTTCTCATCCAATTATATAGGCTATACCCTGCATGTAATGTCTTAGATATTAAGAAGTATTCTTACATGTGTATTATTGGTCCATTTATATATTCTTAGAGATATGTTACATAGTTTAGATATGTTAATAAATGAACTTCAGATAACATCACTCTGTTTAAAAATGAACTTAGACCTGGAAACCTGGGTCACGCAGTTGGTTAAGCATCTGACTCTTAATCTCACCTCAGATCTCAATCTCAGGGTCGAAATTTCATATCCCTCAGAGGGTTCCACAGTGGGTGTGAAGCCTACTAAAGCAAAAAACAAAAACAAACAAACAAAAAACTTAGGCCAAAAGATTAATACAATCATGATTATATATTTTTACATAAGAACATAGAGCATTTTCCTCATTTTTTAAGCTTTTACATTTTTTTAAAGTAATCTCTACACCCAATGTTAGGCTCCAACTCAAATCCCCAAGATCAAGAGTCACATGCTCCACCAGCTGAGTCAGCTAGGTACCCCATCATTTTCCTCATTTTTGAATGTTCTCCAAATTGAAATATCTCTTGGGGGGCACCTGGGTGGCTCAGTCGGTTGGGCGGCCGACTTCAGCTCAGGTCATGATCTCGCGGTCTGTGAGTTCGAGCCCCGCGTCGGGCTCTGTGCTGATGGCTCAGAGCCTGGAGCCTGCTTCGGATTCTGTGTCTCCTTCTCTCTCTGCCCTTCCCCTGTTCATGCTGTGCCTCTATGTCTCTCAAAAATAAATAAACATTAAAAAATTTAAAAAAATATTTGAAATATCTCTTGGGAAACAGCTGTCTCCATCTTTGGTTATAATAGGAAAGAACAAGCTAAGATATTAAGGGCAGTAAGCTAAATTCTTGAGCTCTTTTGTGCCTTCTTTAGAGACAAATGGATGAAAGACAAACTTGAATTAACTACTCAACACCAGGCTTAGAATGAAATATTATAACAGACTTTGTGGTTTTCTTTTTCTTTCTTTCTTTCTTTCTTTCTTTCTTTTCTTTCTTTCTTTCTTTCCTTCTTTCTTTCTTTCTTTCTTTCTTTCTTTCTTTCTTTCTTTCTTTCTTTCTTTCTTTCTTTCTTTCCTTCCTTCCTTCCTGTTTTGCAATAAGTTAGAGGTATTATAACAAAATTATTTTTAATAAGATTTATAGGCACCATGTCAGATTTGTTACATTTCAAGGAAGGAACTTAATCAATAAAAGAGGTAATAAAGAAAAACACTAATACTAAAGAGATGAGTTGTTTAACCTGAAGGAAGGAGAGGAAGTTATCTATGGTTAATAGAAACCTGTTGGAGTTTTACTAAATTTTATTTCTAATCATGACTTTTATTTGATCAGAACATTTAAAATTTGGCTTTATTCTGGAATTAGAAGAATTGTAAATTGTATGGTCAGGAAAATAACTTATTTTTAGGTTTAAATTCACACTAAACAGTGTTTCCAATTCATCTGGAGAGGATAACTATGTACTTTTAATGTCAGATCTAAGATATATTTGCAAGTGAATGAGGGCATCAGTAACCACATTGGTATGATAGATGGATATTCAGAAGGTCCTTATCAAATTGGACATACCTATGTCCTGTGCCGTTTATTGCCTCAAGGTATTTACAAATACCATTCCCTCTTTTGGATTATCCTATCCTACTGCTCCCAGCTTTATCACCTAGTCTATGCATCTTTCCATAACCTCCCTGCCATTTCCAGACTATGTGAGATGTCCCTGATAGGGTTTCTTAGAGTATACCATAATAACCATATTATAGCATGTATCATCCATTATTTTATCATTTGTTGTTCTATCTACCCTACCAGACCATATGGAAATGAAAGTGTAGAGTTTTGGGTCTTGCTCACCATTATTGTCTCCATGGCATGGCATAATATCTTGCCTGACAATCATTAGTCTTCTGTTAATACAGCTGGCTCCCACTTCTGAACTATAAATACATAGGTACTATTGGAGTCCTGTTGAGTGACGAATATTCAATTAGAAATATTTCTGGTATCTCCTTTTGGGGTAAGAATAACAAGATATTTCTATTTCTATAGCCATCCTTTTTGAACGCTCTAAGAATAAACCATTTTAAGATAGGAGAAAACCAGGATTATTTAGCATTTCAGAATTGTTTGAAGGTCTCACCGTCTCATGTTAAGCATTTCCCCAAAGCCCTGGGGAGTGCTATGGAGAACTGGCTTTTGTGCTAGGCAACATGTTTTATACTTAGGTAACTGGTGATGGATGTTAGGTAACTGTCTAAACTCCACCCATTCATTGTCACCCCAGAAATTTACGTGGATGTTGGGATGAATGACACACGGGCACCAATGGATATGAAAAAAAGAAATAATGTTTATTATTACATAGAAATAAAGCTTATTATTTACAAGTGTTCCCAAGGAGAAAAGTTCAAGTTTGGTCTGGAGTAAAACAAAAAAGATCAAGGGGGAAGGATGGCACTGGTTTTAATTGTGGGTAGGATGTGGAACCAGAATGTAGGTTCCCTGAGCAGGCTGGGACATGCATGGTTTGAACTTTCTGCCCACATCATGGAAGAGAACATGAAATTTTCTTGTAAGTTTGTTCAGTTTTGAAGTAAAAAGGCCTGAGTGAGGAAGGGGCAAGTTTGAAAACTGTTAGTGATGAACCATCAAAATTGGAGTCTCAGTCCTTATTACAGAAAACGAAGCTAATTCTGTTTTTAAAGTTTTCAAAGAATGGATTAATTATCTCATTGATAGACACTTTGACAGGAATTAAGAATAAAATATTGGAGGGGCACCTGGGTGGTTCAG
Organism: Paguma larvata; assembly: GCA_030068075.1. Classification (NCBI taxonomy): domain Eukaryota; kingdom Metazoa; phylum Chordata; class Mammalia; order Carnivora; family Viverridae; genus Paguma; species Paguma larvata. The sequence continues at coordinate 58,538,020 of CM057833.1, read as the reverse complement.
TTGGTTAAGCCTCTGACTCTTGATCTTGGCTCAGGTCATGATGTCACAGTTTTGTGGGTTCAAGCCCTGCATCAGACTCTGTGTTGATGATACAGAGCCTCGTTGGTATTCTCTCTCTTTTCTCTCTCTGCCCCTCCCCCACTTGTGCTGCCTCTGTCTCTCTCAAAATAAATACATAAACTTGAAGAAAACAGAAAAACAGAAAAAAATAAATAAAATATTAGAAAAAAGAAAATATTCAGCAGTGCGTGTATTCTGTTTTCACTATGTATGTGATAAACTCATTCCTCATACATTGACATTTAATCTTTGTTATAATTTTGTATCACGACCACATTTCAGCTAACACATCACAGTGCAGGAATGTGACATGTTGTATACAAGGTCACACATATACAAGTCAACAGAAGCATCAAGATGTATAGCCCAAAACGTGTGACTACCACATCATATAGACATTTGCTCACTCAACTTACCGATGGGACCATCCTGAGTTAAAAACCTAAGTTCTCTCTTCTCAATGTAGAACATCTGAAGACTCTTAATGTCTCCTACACCTTTGGGAAGGAGAGTTGAATGAACACAGTATCATTTTTTAAGTCTTAATGCCATACCCTGACCAGTGTGCTAATGAATCTGAGAACCATTGTGTAAGGTCACTTGACCCATCCTTCAGTTTCCAAGAAACAAAATACTTCCAAGACCTACATTATTCAAGACACTACTGTTTTTTTAAATGGTATGTAACCAGACTATTTGTGTCACAATAAGAGTAAGAGAGAGCACATTGTGCTCAGAAAAGGATGGCTAAAACAGGACAGGTAGCACCTATGTTACAAATCAAATTTCATCTCACGCCGTGCAATACTAATACTGATTCTATAATTCAAACTTAGGAACATATTTCTTCCCTTTGTTTCCATACCTGAGAGATCTCTTAATGTGTAATTCCACTGAGTAAATACACACTGATTCCATGTGCACTTAAAGTGTCATTAACATACAGTATACACAACCTGTTCAACTCCTCTCTGAACTGTACTAAAAATAAATGCAGAGCAGTTATTGTAATTATAGAGTAAATATAACAAATTGACATAATTATAATTAAATCCAGGAAAAGTGGTGAGCATTTTGAAACATACAAAATTAATTCAAGACCCTTATTTGTGGTTAAAAATTCTCTCCTTGAAGCAGCAAAATATTAACTGAGAACTTAGAGGCAGAAAATCAAAGACAACAAAGCAACTTTCCCTTTCTAGGGCAAAAACAATAATCCATAAGCCAAATTTGAGCTCTATGCATGTTCACCTAGTTTACATGAAAATGGATGTAAAATGGTTCTTTTATGTTAGGGTTTTGCTTACCTCTATAATGTGAAATATAGATGTGAAAAAAATATACAGATAAGGAAAACAAGGTAAAAACACACCTTCAAATATAATTGGGTCTCATTTTTGAGTTTCTAGTAAAATTGTTAGGCCTGAGCTATCTGAACTATTGTTTTAATTCCTTAAGACACTTTGCATGTAAATAAAGATATTACATACAGCCTCAGTTTTCCAAAAAAATTTTTTTTCTAAGTAGTGTTGCTTAAAAGTTTTCTTGAAAGTAGCATGGCAAAAACAAAAACAAACAAAAACACCTTTCCCTGGCTTTTCCTTCTCTTCTCTGAGACTGATTTTTTGGGTGGCCAATTTTTCTGGGTTTGTTTTGGTCTTATGGAAGTGAGAGACTGCTAAAAATCCCAGGTGGGTTGTTTTGCAGTGACACATAGAACTTCATTAAAGCTAACTTTGTCAGTAGGAAGATGACTGCAGATAACTCATCCTTTCAAAAGACTGCACTTTACGCTTAATATAAATAAAGTGTCATGAATATTACGGCCAATTGTCTACTATGACAAAGTTCAAGTATACAGTAAACAGATGTTAGTGATTAAAGGGTATCTCATGGACATACTTTCAAAAGATTTCAAAGACAAGGGCGAAGGAAGGAAGAAATACACAAGCAAAGTAAAGAAGAAGCGAGCAAAATAATGATGATTGTGTATAGGTAGAAACTCAGAAAATGTATTTTTTAATAGATAGAAATGAAAGTTGGACACAGATAAATGGTAACTATGAGTTTTACTGCACAATTTTTTGTGCATCATTAAAAATGACGAAGAGATGAGTACAATGTCTAAAGATAAATCTAAGTGTATCAGGAATGATGGATGAGGGTAATTGTATTTTTAATTTTTGAGGAACTTCCACTCTGTTTTCCAGAGTGGCTACACCAGTCCTCATTCCCACCAACATTGCAAGAGAGTTCCTGTTTCTCCACATCCTCACCAACATCTACAGTTTCCTGAGTTGTTAATTTTAGCCACTCTGACTGGTGCAAAAGGGATTTATCCAAAGGATACAGGAGTGCTGACTCATAAGAGCACATGTGCCCCAATTTTTACAGAAGCTCTAACAATTGCTATCAACAATTTCCAAGTTAAGGAAAGAGCCCAAATATCTATTAACTGATGAATGGATAAAGAAGATATGGTTTATACATACAATGACTACTACTTGACAATGAGAAAGAATGAAATCTTGCCATTTGCAATACTGTGGATGGAACTGGAGGATATTATGCTAAGTGTAATAAGTCGGTCAGAGAAAGACAGATATCATATGTTTTCACTCATATGTAGAATTTGAGAAACTTTAGAGGAAGACCATGGGGGAAGGGAACAGGAAAAATAAATGTTTCAAACAGAGAGGGAGGCAAACCATAGTAGACTCTTAAATACAGAGAACAAACTGAGGGTTGATGGGAGGGGCACGGGAGAGGGGAAAATGGGTGATGGGCATTGAGGAGGGTACTTGTTGGAATGAGCACTGGGTGTTGTAGGTAAGCGATAAATCATGGGAATCTACTCCCAAAGTCAAAAGCACAATGTATATACACTGTATGTTAGCTAACTGGACAATAAATTATATTTTAAAAAACAAATAAATAAATAAAGACCAATTACTTTGTTAAAAAATGATGGATGAGGAATATGCGGCACAGAGCCAACTGTCACTGAATTGGCAACGAATAATTTTACAAACTCTTTGTACTTCGTACGACATATTGAATTAAGGGGATTAAAATAAATTTGCAAACACATTTTAAGGAAAATTCTTGGGTATTTTATTATGGGAAAGACATTTTATAAGTTTTTTTTTTTTTTTCATTATTCATCCAAGGGAAACTGCTCAGTCAGTAATGTCATCAGCAAATTAAAAAAAATAGTATAAAACAACAGTAAGAAATATATTTATCTATCTATTCCTGATTGTTTTTAATCAATGTACTTTTTGTAATCCGAGATAGCATAGCTGTCAGCAACAATAAAATTTCAACAATGACATTTCCTCAGTCTTGATCTCAAGGAATTTTCACTTGTTCAAATTGTTAAACTACATACTCACCACTCTGGAGACACAGTCTCTGCAGACTGATTTCTCAGATGTTTTAGAAGATCCTCGAAACTCATAATATGTTCTTAGCATTCACATTTGAAATCAATTTATTAAATCTGGTAGTTCAGAGAATGCATCGTTATTTCTGCCAATATGGTACCATCATATCACATTGTTTACTCCTTGTCCTCAAGGTCTCTTCCTGCTGTCTTCTTTGTAAAAGCTTAAATAAAGAGTGTTCCAAAAGTTTTGAAAAAAAATTTCTCCCTTCCCGTTAAAAAAATAGTGAAGTTTTCCACTAGGCATATAACTCTGATTTATCATGATCAATGCAACTTCTGTTTCGGGGGTTCACAACTTTTTTTCAGTGACTGGTTCGTAATATGCTATTATGGCAAGTGCCATGGCAGGCATCTCTGACTGTAATGAGTTGAGCTGGGCACGGTTGGCAGAGGACTTTGTTTTAAGAGATATTTTGTGTGTTTTCATTAATGTTGCCTCCTACTGCCTGTACTATTACATATATTTTTCCAGGGCTGGAGAGTTGTATTCTATAAACTCTTTCTACCAGAGGGTATGTGAGATGTTAAATATATAGGAATGTCATATACTGTTCCAAGAAGGATACCTACACAGACTATAAAAAATATAAAGGTGGATGAAAAGTCATTTGATATAAACCCTTATTTCACTCCCTAAAGGCATGCAGAACTCAGGCATAGCATTCAGGATGCTGCAGTAACCTTCCATTCAGCATGAGTGTTGATGACCTTTGTGGCAAAAGATGCTGCTAATTTAACAAAGTAACTATACCCTCTTAAAAAAAAAAAAAAAAAAAAAAACTGAGGGTAGAAATGAGGAACTATGAGAAAAGGGGAATGAGGAATAAAAATGAAAGAAGAAAGAGAGTGAAAAAGAGGAAAACGACCAAAAAGGAAAAGTATCGGGGCGCCTGGGTGGCTCAGTCGGTTGAGCGTCCGACTTCAGCTCAGGTCATGATCTCCCGGTCCGTGAGTTCGAGCCCCGTGTTGGGCTCTGTGCTGACAGCCTGGAGCCTGCTTCTGATTCTGTGTCTCCCTCTCTACCAGCCCCTCCCCCACTTGCGTTCTGTCTCTCTAAAATGAAGGAAAAGTATCTAGCTTGATCAATACTTTAGCAATTTGATCAATTGATCCTTTCTTGCAATAATCATAGGAGCTAAGAGTTGTTATCTTTATACTGAAGATGAGAAATTGAGGTTAGAGATTAATGTTTTCTTTTTCTCATAATGACATTAATTATAAGCAGCACATAAAGGGCCTAGCCTCGGGCTTTTTGTAAAAAGTACTTGGAATCTTCCACTCTACCCCAGGGTAGACTGTGGAATCCCATGGTGAGGAAGAGTGAAGAGCCGGAGACTGCATTGAATGTCCCTCTGTGGTTCTTAGGCAAAAGAATGTCTCCTCCACCTTTTAGGGATCAACAATTTATTAATCCAACTGAGAAGGTAGTAGAAGACACTGAGATATGTTACAGAAGTTTCTGTGAGGCATTTAGCCTAATTATCATTGTCCAGCAACAGTCTTTCGCTCTGCTTTGAGTTTAAAAACTAAGATTTTTGTGTTATTTAGATGGAATATACAGACCTCAGTAATACATAAAATGAACTGAACTTCAGGTACGAGGCTCATCCTTTCCACTTGAAAAGAAAATTTGCAAATTGAGATGAAAAGGAAATTTTCAATTTTGATAATTTTGTCAGTATTCTCCCTAAAGTTAAATTTGCCTAAATTAATTTTCAAGGGCCAAAAATATTCTGAATGAAAATATTTTGGGGAAATTGTTTATATTCCTTACTTCTTTAATTTTGAAAGCAGACTATGTGAAAACAAGCTTTCCCCAATACTTCATTGCTCCTGTAGTCCCAGGTTTAGACTGTCTTATTTAATCTGTAGGTCATTTACAATGTCATGTTGGAAAGGAATAATCATAAAAGTATCTCCAAGCAGACTTCATGCTGTGGCAGAACAAGGAAATGGTAGATAGTCTAGGGAGTGATGGCCTTCCTAGCATCGCTCTGCTTTCTAGAGCCATAAGCTTTGCTAAAGAAGATAAATAATCCCTCCTTCTACAGAGGCAGAATAAAAATTCATGAACAAGGAGTTATGAGGGGCACCTGGGTGCCTCAGTCGGTTAAGCCCCCAACTTTGACTCAGGTCATGATCTCACAGCCTATGAGTTCGAGTCCCATGTTGGGCTCTGCTGACAGCTCAGCACCTGGAGCCTACTTTGGATTCTGTGTCTCAGTCTCTCTCTGCCCCTCCCCTCCCTCAAAAATAAACACTAAAAAATTTTAAAAAAAGGAGGTATGAAAACATCTGAGGATATGTAAGGTTAGAGTGGTATACCCAAATAATTGACAAGATCTACAAAACATTCAGTTAGGAGAGGACAAAGGACAACATATAAAGGAAAACAAAGAGGGCAAAGGGCATAAAACGACAATAAAAGCAGTCCCATGGAGACTGAGCACCATACAGTAGATTTAGAAACAGAGAAATGACAGCAAAACACACATAGCATACAATGGAAGTTATAGAATGTCAAAATAAAGGAGAGAAAACTACCAAAGAATAATAGGACAAGAAAGAAAAGGCCACAAAGGAAAGAATAGAAACTAATAATTATTTTCTGTGAAAAGTCCATAGCCTGGTATGAACTAAATACCATACAGCAGCAGTAGGAGCTCATAAACGCTCTTTCATTAACATAAGAGGATTCCAGAGAATAATAAAAAAGAAGGGGGAAGCATGCTAAGACTGCAAAAGCATGTCAATGCTGTAGCCGTTGTATATAAGAGAACATGTACTAACTCCCTCTGTTACAGCGAAACTGATGGTTCTGAATAAATCTGCATTTCTGTGTTATAATTTGCTCTTTTTTTGTAAATCACAATTAATTGATCATTACTATGTTATGCTGATTTTAAACAAAACTAAAAACAGAAACAAAAACAAAAATATGTCTCCACTCAAGAAAATGAACAAAAGCAGTTAAATAAAAAGTACCCAAATCTGCAAGGGCTTGCTAATTTATGGTCACTAGACAGAGCAGGAGAGCCACTGATTGGGTCTCCTGAGTCCATGTCTACCATAGGCAGAATGGTGCAGAAACTCACAATGATGGTATTTCAAGAGGCAACGCTGATGTAATGACAAGACTGGTGGCCACTGGGGTAAGAAAATGAGAGCTCGCATAATGATTTTTCCACAAGCTAGCTGTAAGACCCCAGGCAAATCTTTTTATCTTTATGATTCTGTTTCTTGAAGAATACACAGCAGTGTTATTATTTTTATAAAAGTTGAAGCTATGTTTATAAGAATGAACACATCAAAATAAAACTAATTTTAATTCTCTTAGCCTAAATATATAAAGGTCCAATTTACAGCGGAGGCTTAAAATATTACCCTAGGATTAAATATCAATACGATGCTGTAGCTTTTAAAACATCAGCAGTAACTCAAAGACTGCTAACTTTGTTGTCTTTGCCTTTGAAGATCATATACCAACCTATTTTCTCCACATTTTAGATGATATTCAAACGTGAAATGAATAAAAACAGTAGAAAATGTATTTTAACATACTAAGGTGTATGTGTATGGTGTGTGTCCGCGTGCGTGTATCTTTTAAATAATGTTTTCGAAGGCATTTGTCTGAAATTAATCTTTAATTAATCTGATCATGAAATTCTACTACTCTCGTCCTTCTTATGACTTCTAAAGACACTTAAAATTCCAAATCTGGGGGTGCCTGTGTGGCTCAGTAGGCTGAGCACTGGACTCTCAGTTTCTGCCCAGGTCATGATCTCAGGGTCATGGGATCCTGTCGGGCTCTGTGCTGAGTAGGGCCCTGCTTAGGATTCTCTCTCTCTCTCTCTCTCTCTCTCTCTCTCTCTCTCTCTCAATCTCTGCTCCAGTACCCTGATCACACGAGTTCCAAGAAAAGAAAAAAAAAATCCCAAATTCTTACCAAGACTTATTAACTTTGCTCAAATTGCTCAAGACTCCCTCTTAGACATCACTTTTTGTTCATTGCCCCTTGCTTACTGTGCTATCATACTGTTCTTGTCTTCACCAAACACTCACATACATTCCTGAGGGCTTTATGCTGTGTTACTGCCTAGATACTCTTCCATCCGATCTAATAAGGATTTTTCCCTCAACTCATATAATCCACGTGGGTGTTTTTAATGTCCTAAAACCAAGGCATGCATGCTATGTCTGCTCTCAGTGAAAAATTAGTAAACTTTCTTGGTAGAATTTTAAAATTTGTTTTTAAAATTTTAATTCAAAGCCAGAAAATTAAGGATCTCATGTTACATAGTTGACTATGGCTCAAAATGGAAACCACAATTTCCTTAGATAAAAGAAGCTCTTGAGAATTATGAATATGATTGAACTGTATCACTGAAAATTGTGATGGATAGCTGGATTAATGTGTTTATACTTTTTTGTTTGTTTATTTAAATCTTTTAAATTTCTTTGTCCACTCTTTTAAAAATAAAATGTAAAGGCAGGGTTTCATCTGTAGATCATAAGAGTAGGGTCATTTTTTTATTTCCTATCATTGCATCTTACTGGCTTTCTGTTTATGAAGAAGCTTCTCCCAGTTTCCCATCTGCAAAGTGTATTAGATAATATGATATGTAGTAAGGAGGGGAAAAAGCCAAGCTTAATTATTTTTTTCTTGTTATTGTTTTTGATGTCATTTTGTCCTTGCAAATACAAATTTTTTAAAAAGTTTATTTATTTTGGGAGAGAGAGAGTGAGAGAGAGAGAAAGTGAGAGGCACAGAGAGACAGTGAAAGAGATTCCCAAGCACACTTCACACTGTTAGTGCAGAGGCGACATGGGGCTTTATCTCAGCAACTGTGAGATGATGACCTGAGTTGAAATCAAGAGTCTGACCCCTCCTGACCTGAGCCACCTAGGTGCCCCACAAATACACATTTCTTGATGCAGGCCAGAGTTGTATGTTAGATTTGGGATCGTCTTTCATATACATGTTCAAGAGCTTCTTCAATCTGAAGCAGAATAGTTGAGAGAGTAAAAGACAAAGGCAGATAATAAAAAAATAGTAGAAAGAAGAGGGATAGATAGAAGAACAGGAGATAGAAATATCGTATTCAAATTCCTATCAAAGTTAGAGAACGACGGGAAAATTGTGGTGTGCTCTAACCAGGTTCTCCAAATATTCAGGAAATCACATTACTAAGGGTGTGCCAACTGCAGAAAAAATAAAATGATATATATATATATATATATATATATATAACATATATATTTATGTTATTACACATTAATAGTATTATATATTAATATATTTATATTAGTATATTAATATATAAATATATTATTGGTACTATATTTGTGAAACATACATAAAAGTTGAAAAATCGCATTTTTAAAGAACACTGTCAATTCTGCATATCCTTCATGTGATTATGAAGAACAAATATTAGCTAAATATGCAAATGCCACACTAATAGCATAAGAAAGTGCATTTATTATACTTTTTGTAGGAATTGGAGCACTCAAATCACTGAATCAAAATGGCTTACAGATTCATTCTCTGTTTTGCCACTTGTAAAGGTCACCCGAAGTACAAGAAGAGAGATTTGGTGGAAAATTTGAATTTATTTGAAACTGAGCTCCTAATTATCTTAAATGCTGTATTCTTATCCTGATTGCTTCTGAGAAAACACACCTTTTTTATATTCTCCTGCAAACCTATCAATGACAGTTTATAAAATAAAAAGTACTTTTCAAAACTGTGTGTGAGTTCATGTATGTGCCTGCGTGTTTAATTATTCTCTAATTGTTCTTTTTTTTTTTTTTCAGTAAATCTTGGGGAAATAAAACATCATTTTTGTTCTGAGTCTGCAACCTATGTTGCCTCACTCATGACTTACACATGTCCAATTCAATGTGTTAAAGACTGAAGGCTCACTCTTCCTCTTGGTATGTTCTGATATGCAAGCCCAAGACAGGTGATTAAGATGCTTGGATTTTCCATTAGGATTTCTATCCAGTTTGTCAAATGCTTGTGGCCATAGTCTAAGACATGATAATAAAAACAATCAGCCATATTTCCTGTACAGATGGTTGTGGAAATTGACATTCTAAAATGATAAGTTCATCACCCTATGGGTTGCCAATTTATACATTTTTTTTCCCAAAGTGTACACTTCTATCCAATGAATGGCTATTTAAAACATGAATAGTTCACAACTGATTAAAATTATGCCTAATTAATTCACCCCTTCTTCTAAAGCTCAACATGGACAGTCTTAGGACAAACCACTATACTGTTCGTATTGTGTTAGGTGTTGAAGAGACCATGATGAATAAAAGTAGCCAGTTCATGGGGTTTAAAACATAATAAAACATAGAAGGATATAAGCAATAAAGGCAATTAGATATTACATGTCATGAAAGAAAACAAATGAAGGAACGTCCATAGTTATTGCTGGGAAAGAAAGTACTACACATTTATTTTTTTTAAGATTATTTATATATTTTGAGAGAGAGAAAACACATGAGTGGGGGAGGGGGAGAGAGAGAGGGAGAAAGAATCCCAAGCAGCCTCCTCACTGTCAGTATGAAGCCCAATGCAGGGCTCAAACTCACAAACTGTGAAATCATGACCTAAGCCTCAATCAAGACTTGGACGCTCAACGGACTGAGCCACCCTGGTGCCCCTATGTTTCTTAAGTTAGGAAAAAGTCTTTAAACTTGAATCTAACCTTATTTCCTATAAAATACCAAGCCCTTCTAGCAATGAGCTCTTATAGTTTGTGCAAGACTTGAAATTGACAATTATCTGTTATGAATGCCTATATACACACACACACACACACACACACACACACACACACACACACACACTGAATCCCTTATTCTCTCTCATTATATCCCCCCCTTTTTTTTTCTTAACCCAAGATGGTTGGTCCAACTCTTGTAGTTTTCTGTTCTAAGTTAACCGTTTCACACTCTAGTTCCTGTTATTCTAAATTGAACTCACCGAAGAATGAAAAAAAATGTCTATCCTGAAACAGCTCCTCTCTAAAGAAAGAAACATAAATATGTACAGACCAGTACAGTAGAAATGTGGAAAAAGCTATTTCAGAAATATGTGCAGAGTCCTCTTTTTGTGTACAGGACAGACTGAATAGCTCTATGAGGTCAGTGTTGGCTTAAAGAGATGACATTTGAAAAGAATATTGAACAGGTATGGGGAAATGGCCATTTGTTCATCACTATGTCATATACTAAGAAACTGGATTACAGTGAGCATTGACCATTATTTGATTCAGAGAATAAGTCATTACATTATACACTGCCCACTCCCCCATGGTGGTATGCTTGTATGTAGTTGGATTAAACTTCCAGATTCTCTTTTCCACCTTTGTCTTCTATGTATATTTTACTAATTTTCTAACCTCCTGTCAAGACTGCTCTAAGAATGATTGGTATGAACTCATTTTATTTTCACCCCTTCTCTCTCTAGTTAGGTATAGACTCAAGTATAAAGAGAGAGCAATTATTTAGGAAGCACATAAAAATATTTGCTCATAGCCTCAGTGTAAAATAAAATCTTGAAGGAAGAGATTCTTCTAATGTAGCTAAAGGGGTTATCTGAGCTCAAAATGGAATTTATCATCACTTCCTCCTATGTGCTCTCCATTATCACAAGTTCTGAAAGACTATTGTGTTTGCCAGCATGCTTCACTTCCAGGTAGTGGGATGTGATTGCCGTTTTTTCCAATGAGAGGCCTTTATACAAGATCTGAAAGGTGAAAGGGAAGCAGAAAACATCAATGCTCCTCCAGCAGTGACAAGCATCCACATGGGCTTCCACAGATTTTTTTAACAACTAGGAGTTCCTTTGTAAATTATTTGCCTCGGCACTACAGATAATTGCATAGGTGGGGTTTCTTATAGTTCCTGATCTGGACAGCGACAGTAATTATGTGGCAAAAGTAACTTCCTAGAGTCCTGAAAGCTAGTGGTGAGTGGCGAAAATGACAGCTTGTGGCACCCTTCTTTGACTTCTGACTTTTACTCTTCTGCCTTATTTTATAAGCACCTATTTTTCAGATCACACATTATGCTGTTTGAAATGTCTATAAGGGATAATACTTTCCTTACTGAACCTTGAGTACATGATTACATACTTGCATCATGTTAGGATGATATTTTACTTGTGTAAAAGTGAATTCCTCTCTATATTAGTTACAGTAAGCACATTCGCTTTAATATAAAAATATATTCAGTATTTCATTAAAGCACCTTCTGTAGATTTATAGAATATATCCCATATAAATATTTATTTATATTTTAGACTATGAATAAAAACATTAAAAAGAGTTGTATTTATAGCTTTAATATCATCTGTATATTGATCCAACCATGATTTCTGTTACGAATCTGCATTTTCACTTATTATCTAATAGCTCTACTGTGATAACATAAAAGCACCCTAAACTCATACGGCCAAAACTGAACACAACCATTGATACTCCCTGGTATCCTCTTGTGTAACCCAAAAGCCTAGGATTGATTCTTCTTCATTACTGGGAGCCAGTAATTTACACTTGGGATGTCTGTTTAGGATTAAGACACGTGTGCACAGATACCCACACCCACCCAACCCCGCCCCCCACCCCCACACACATACACACAATTATGTACTGAATGGAGAGTTATCCCTCTCAAAATCACCCATGAAAAATATAATACTTATTGCTGTATATCCGCCAAGCATAGGAAGGAAATAAATAAATACTAAAACATAAGACAATTGGTCATAATGGCCTTTCTTTTCTAGTTATTTTTGGAGAAGAGAATTAAAGTCCTATTTCTTTAATATGATTTAGATTTAATAAAAAAAAAAAAGCCTCAGGATATAACTTTGTGGATACTTGGCATAGCTTCTCAACCATAATGAAAATCACTGGAGTCCTAGTTAAGATTTTCACTGCTTTCACTAAAATTCATTGTTTTGTCTCTTAATTCAACTTAATTCATTTAATTCTATTGTGTCGAATTCTATTTATTTTTCAGGTCAGTCCTTATTCTCATTCATTCCTCATTCTGGAACCTTCCTGTTCCTTTCTCTTACGTTTTCTGGTGAGGGACAATGAGATAGCATCTCTGCCCTGGAATGAAACACCTGGGTTCAAATCTCACCTCTATCAATTCGTGATTTTGCAGAATTTGCTTAAATATTCTGTGCTTCAGTCCCCCGCCCCATCAGGTGAGAATCACAATAGTACCCATAAATATAGTTACTATATAGGCTAAACTATATAACACATGCAGTGTTTACCGCATTTCAATAAAAATTACCTATTGTTAAGACAATTGCAGAACATGCAAATTTTTTTCATTTCTAAGGATTATTGTTTCAATGATCTATTGCTGCATGAAAATATACGTCAACTAAAAACTTAAAGCTTAAAATAACATTTTATTATTTTCACAGATTTTTGTAAGTCATGAAGTGGAAATGGGCATAACACAGGTGACTTTTCTCTCCTTCACAATGTATGGGACTCAGGTGGGAATATTCAAAGGCTGGTAATGGCTCAGCTGAGAGCTAGACTTCTCTGAAAGACTCATTCATTCATGTATCCGACAGTGAGTCCTGGCTGTTGATTACAGTGTGGGCTGTGAATGTCAACCAGAAAATTGCTACGCGACTGCTTGGGCTTCCTCACAGAATGGTGACTGGCTTCAAACCATGAAGGTAGCAAGAAAATGAAGCAGTAGTGCATAATATATATATATTTTTAATCTTGCCTTGAAAGTACACAGTATTTACTGGCTGTTCTGGCAGTTATAAAGTGTTTCCCAGATTCAAGGGGAGAGAGTATAACCTCTATAGTTCAATAGAAGGAGTATGAAGGTTCTATTGTAAGAAAAGTATGGAGAGTGGTAGATATTGTTGCCACTATCTTTGGAAAATAATATCTGAACATTTACTTTATCTCCCATTTTGATTACATTATTTCTAAACTATAAACTCTTGGATAATAGAGATAGCGGGCAATCTCTTTCTCACATATACAGAATAACTTCAGTATTTCACCTTTTGTTATGTTATCCTTTTGTTGTGGAGGGTAGTAGTCATCAATTCCTTTGATGAATTCATGAATTCCTTTCCTAAGTCAGTGGCCACCTTTAATTCCCTCTATACATCTGTGCAAATAGAGAGGTGGATTCTCTCCTTGAATCTTATCTTACCTTGTGACTATTTACCTAATAGAATGTGGCAGATATGATATCCTGAGACTTCTGAGCCCAGGGCTTCTAACAATTGGCAGCCTCCTCTACCTTCTCCTTAAAATTATTTGAGTTAGCCCTACCTGACACTATGTAAAGCAGACAAACCTCCTACCGAACCTCTCTCAGTCAACTGACAAAAAAATGAGAGATAATAAAGTGGCTCTTGTTTTAAGCCACTAAAAGGTTGAAATTGTGGGGGCTGGGAAATCTATTCATAGGTCAATATGCAGGCTGGAGATTCAGGCAATATTTTTTTTTTAAAGTGAATTTTTTTTATTTTTGAGACAGAGAGAGACAGAGCATGAGTGGGGGGAGGGTCAGAGAGAGAGGGAGACAACAGAATCCGAAGCAGGCTCCAGGCTCTGAGCCGTCAGCACAGAGCCCGATGCGGGGCTCGAACCCACAGACTGCGGGATCATGACCTGAGCCGAAGTTGGACGCTCAACCGACTGAGCCACCCAGGTGCCCCCAGGCAAGATTTTTATGTTGCAATCTTTAGGCAGATTTACTTCTTCCTTGGGAGATCTTTCTTTGCTCTTAAGACCTTTATCTGATAGAATGAGGCTCACTTGCATTATGAAGGGTAATCTGCTTTACTTGCTTTACTCGATGTCTACTAATTTAAATGTTAATCATACCTAAAGTACCTTCACAACAACATCTAGACTGATTTTTGACCAAACAACTGGGCAATATAACCATCATGGTTTTCCCCTTGTCGACTTGAAAAAGATACACATCTAAAGAAGCCACATTTAATCTCCAAATAAAGATAATAACAAGGTCTAACTAACATGATGCAACTGTTTTCATACAAATAAAAATCTAACTTTTTTACCCAGAAGATGATACAAAGCATTTGGTTGATGGTCACTCTTCTCCTTGATATCTGATAATTTAAATACTATAATGTAGAAACAATGATACCTAAATATTACGATGGGAAGTTAATGTATTAAATGTTATACTACAAGGGAATAATTGAAGGAATAAAATGAAGATATTTTTCCATCTTCTGTCTATATGTGTTTGAGTGTATGCATATAATAAAATAAGGAAGAAACACTCATAACAATTACAGCCCTCATTTCTGCAATAAGTCATGGTGCAGAGTGAATTTATAAATGCTTTTCTTCCAATACTCATTCTATATTTGCTATTAGCAAACACCTTAGATGGTTGTGCTACTTTACCTGTTGAAGTAACATAAATCTTCATTGAAAAGTCTAGGCCATTAGTATCTCTGACTGGATTGGGTTGTTGAAGTTTTCCCTTGACGTTAATCACAGGGCCAGGAGTAGTAAGAGATGTGCTAGAGGATCGCCTGTATTCCAGACTTACTCTTATTTATCTCTATTGTGAGCTAGCAGTTTAATTTACATTTGGTAGTTAGGATCCATCACTCCAACCATTATAATAATTTCCTTTTCTGCTTGTTGATTCAAAGGCATGAGTTGGTCAAAGTGGCTGGATACTATGTCTTAACTTCCAAATCAATGGAATCATTGTTGTGTTTATTGGTGAAAACATCCCTTCCTTTGGAACTAAGAACTCTAGATAAGTAGAGAATGAGGTGACAGGGACAGAAGGCAAAAATTTTGCTAGTGGAACACAAGGGGTAATAGTGAGTGGTAGAGTTTCATTTATACCCCTGATTGCTGGACCCTAAACACTGACTATGGGAGAAATGGCACTATATATTAGATGCAATCATTGTTGAATAATATTTGCCACAACAACAACAAAATAACATCATAATAAAAGATGAAATACTAAAGTTATTCTATAAAAGTGAGAAATGTATGTAAGAAAAAGAGTATCATTGCTTATATAAGTAAGAAAGGGGTGCCTGGTGTCTCCATTACTATCCAATAATGTTATGAATAATATAATTAACATATGATTATATATTAAGTAATATATAATTAATAATATAATTAAAAATATAGGTGTGAGTTGGGAGAGAGATGGTAATATAGTAGAAGTAAGGCCCATGGGCCTTTGGGCAACTTTTTCAAGTAACTTACTTATGGAATCAGGGCCTGCTCAGACCCAAGCATGTATATACCACTTTCCCTTAGTGATAGAGTATTGTTGAATTAGAGTACACCTAAATTATGGTTCTGTGGGTCATCTAACACCCAGTTCATGATGGACAGTTCAAATCGCATGGTAACTGAGTAACCCATAGTTAAAAATTCAGTCTCTACTAAGGCCTAATGGCAAGCCAAAAGCTGTTCTCAAAAGAAGAATGCTTATGTATAGAGGCTAGAAGGGCTTTGCTCCAAAACTGTAAGAGTCTGCACCATGATTCAACTATAGAGGCCTGCCATATGCCCCATTGAGAGTCCCTATCTGCACCGAAGGTACTACCGAATCTCCGGGATCATATTGCACGAGTGGTAGAGCAGCCTAGATCGGTTGCAGAATCTTCCTTTGTTCAGGACCCAATTCAAAACAAATTGTTTTGGGGGTCACTTCATAAATGGGCTGGAGTAACACCCAAATGAAGAATACGTTGCCTCCAAACAACAAATACACTGCAAGGTTAAGAATTTAATTTGTACTATAATTCAGCCTCTGGCAAGATAAGATTCTGGCTGTGGTGTTCAGCAAACTCAACTCTGTGACTCCGGGAGATAAAGTTTTCAGCGCAAATATAGAAACCTGACAGGTCATTTATGTGATGCTTGAGCTGGAAATTTGATCCCTAAGCTCATCCTTCTGTTTCCCCACTTTGTCCAGCACAGTAGGACTAACTAGCCAATCTCATAAAACTTATGAATTTGACAAAAATATTCTAAGGTATCAAATAATGATCATCCAGACACATGTCTCTTATAAGTATTTGATTAGGCATATTCGATGATGATATTTCATGTATCTCTATTGACATATGATACCATGAATTATTCATGCTCTTTTTACTCCTGAAAATAGAATATACTGCCTTTAAATCTAATCAAATTAAATAACCAACTCCAGAAATCCCAGAACCAATTTCTGACAACTCACCTTTAATATTCTTTTCCTCTGGAATTACTCTTATTACCAAAATTTGTAATAGTCAGTGCTCTCCAGTGTTCTCCAGAGAAATAATACCAATAGAATA
Source organism: Paguma larvata (assembly GCA_030068075.1). Taxonomy (NCBI): domain Eukaryota; kingdom Metazoa; phylum Chordata; class Mammalia; order Carnivora; family Viverridae; genus Paguma; species Paguma larvata. The sequence continues at coordinate 58,521,134 of CM057833.1, read as the reverse complement.
CATATACATATATATATAACACCAATAGAATACACATACATATATATATATGTATGTATATGTATTCTATGGTGCTATGTACATGTATGTATGTACATGTATATACACTATATGTTATATGTTATATATACTTACATAATATATAACATGTCATATGTTATATATTTACATATGTAATTTATTTTAAGGAATTCGCTCATATGACTATGATTGTGGAATGTGAAGGCTGGCAAGTCTGAAATGTTTAGGTTAGGCCAATAGACTGAAGATTCAGGTAAAAACCTGATATTAATGTTATAGTCTGAAATCTGTAAGGTAGCCCAGCAGACAGAAATCTCAGGCAGGGTTTCTATGTTGCAACCCTGATGTAGAATCACTTCTTCAGAAAACCTCCGTCTTTCATTTTAAGGCCTTTACTTGATTGAATGAGGTCTATTCACATTATGGGAGGTAATCTGCTTTACTCAAAGACTAGAGGTTTAAATCATAATCACGTCTAAAGAATGCCTTCACAGCAACATTTAGACTGGTGTTTGACCAACCAACTGGCACCATAGTTTAGCCAAGTTGGTATATTAAGTGAATCATCATAGTACTTAAAACTATACCTAATGAATCTAACACTTTTGCTGACAGTTTTGCTAAATTGGAAGAAGAAGCTGTATACTATTATAGTTTCTCCAGCCTATGAGACATGCTCCCAAAAAATAAATCAATTAATCGAAGCCTGGGGCAAATATCAAATCTTAACTCAAGGCTTTTCCTATAAATTATAACCTCAGGGATAAGATTAGATCAAATACATGTCTGTAAGAGTCTTTGTTGAAACACTGGATGTAGTGGTTTGACTTACAGATCTTCTCATTTGGATAGAAATATGTCTGAGTTCTGGGGTTGTTGTCAGATAGCAGCACCCTGAATCTTAGCCTCAGGTAGAGACAGGCCTACTCTTTCAAATATATTTCTGGTTGAGGATTTTGTGTAAGTAGATTTTTATCAAAATTTTATATGCAGGAAGCTCTGAGAAATTTTTAAAGAATTACATCATTTTTAATTAAAATGAATGTAGTTCAATATGTAAGGAGATCACTGGACCCCAATCCTCCTACATGCATGCAAAGGAACCTTGTTATCTGCAAATAATGATCTTTTCTAGTGGAAATTAAGAGATGGATCAGAGGGCAGAGTCAAAATCCCAGAAGAAAGAACCAAGAGCCATTTATGACTACCCCTAGAGAGAATTGATCCCAAGCAAAAGATAGTTCTTGACTCTGGAGTTGGAGGAAATGGTAACATGTGCCCAGGTGGGCTTCAAATGTACTTCCGTCTACCATTTACTATTTTGTGCCTTTCGTTTTCCTCTTTACGAACTGGCGTATCTATATGATTGTGCTGTCCCTTTTTTCACCACTGTACGTGGATTTGTTGGGGGAAAAGATAACTTTTCTCTGTAAACGGAAAAATGCACTTGAGAAGAGGCTTCCAAGGTGCTATATCTGAGGAGCTTCATCTACACCTGATGATAAGATCCTGTCTTATAACTCACTGCTCTAACTTAGGAGAGGACTTGATTATGTTTTGCATATAAGAGGGATATGGATCATTGTGGCCAAACGTTTGACTCTGAGAGTTGGTCTCTTACAATAAGTTTCTTCCCTTCCTATATGAACACCCACATCTAGGACTGCTTTGGCTAATTGAATATGGCAGAGGTCATAGTCTAGAATTCTGATTTCAAACTTTTCTTCCTCTTGGAACCCATGTGCCTATAATGTGAGCTCAACCCACACAGAATAGTCATGTGAATAATATAGTAGGCTTCCCATCTATTTAATTTCTAGGGATGCCATGATCAAATAGCAAATGACATAGGTCTCTGCAAGTAATATTATTATGATTACTGTTTTGCCTCCATTGTCCATTATTGCAACCATGATCACCTTATCTTTAGTAATTAAGTGTCACCATTTGGCTCCTCTACCCTAGGGTTCTATTTTTCTCATTACATTTAGTGTTCCTCCTTCAATGTTAGCAGTTACCATTTCTGATCTACAAAGAAAGGAAACCACAGAGACCTTCAGTGATGATGGGGCTGCTCAAATCAATTTATTTCTTATATTTTTGGTAAAAAAAATATGTTTCTGACTATCTTGGGGAGTGTGATCAGGTTTTCCATGATAAAATTATCTAGGATTCCAATATCCTTAAGCCTTGGTATATGTTCCTCTACAGTGTATTAATGAATTTCTGGTATTTCACCATCATTTAGTGTATGCCACCTTTGGTCCAAGTTCCAGTTAGCCAGTTAAGCAATCTTTAAGAGACCTGCCTAACTCCCTAGGCTAACACAATGAATACAGAACCTCTGCTTAGGAGGACTATAAGTTATATGAGACAGAGATTTGTTCCAGAATAGTCACTGATGTTTTTAGGTCCTTCATGCACATATTGAATTTAAGGTCTTGAGCTCATCAATTTCTTTCTCCAAATTTTTCAGCACAGTTAGAAACACCCAACCAATTCCATTATGTGTTTGACTAAAATGTTGTAAGGTTGCAAGCAATTGGTCACCCAGAGTCCACCTTCTATATAGAGATACTTGATTATAGTTACCTAAAGGTCATAATTTGAGTAACTGTTTTGCCATTCTATGGCTTACCAGTGTCTTCTATACTTCTGGAAATAATCATTAGTGTTTTTAAATCAAATTGGATTAGAGAAGCAATTCCAGAATTTCTATAATTAATAAAGATATATAGAAATATATTATATATAAAACATTTGTGCATACATATACACACTCACATACGATTTATTTTACATATTAGTGTAACATAGTATATATTTAGGGATTGGTATAGACAACTGGCTTATGCAATTGTAGGAGCTGACTTAACAGTCTAAAAGGCTGTTTTCTCTATCTCTGATGCTGGTGGTGGAAGTTTACATAGAAGGTGGTCAGGAAGGAAAGATCAGAAGCAGGCTGGAACTCACAAGCTTAAGATAGAATTCCACAAGAATGGACTGAAATTGTGTCTATTATTATTGTCTCCCACCCTGATGATAAGGTTATTCTGCAGAAGTCTGGTCCTTTATCACAAAGGTATACACCTGGACAGAATTCAGAGAAGCTAAAAAAAGATCCAAAGGAAGGAATTGCATGTCCAACTACCACCAGCCTACATGTAATAATGTGTGCCCCATACAATGGCTATTGCTTTTTGTACACCTCACAAATTTTGAAGGAATCTACACTGTTCCTTGCCCAAATCATAAACACATTTTTTAAAAAGAAATTTTGGGAAATGTAGTTTAGCTAAGCCATGTCGACAAATTAAAAAACCCATAACCATGGGGATCCTGGGTGACTCAGTTGGTTAAGCGTCCAACTCCTGACTTCGGCTTCGGCTTAGGTCATGCTCTCTCTAACAGTTTGTGAGATTAAGCCCCTAGTGGAGCTCTGTGCTGACGGCACAGAGCGTGCTTGGGATTTGCTCTCTCCCTCTCTCTCAGCATTCCCTCCCTTCTCCCTCTGTCTTTCAAAATGAATAAACATTAAAAAAAATCGCCTTCATCAAAATAAACTATGCCTTTAATAAAAAGTTAAACACATATTTTCCAAATTTTTATAAATATATACATGTCAAAATGATGGTGGTATTTTTCCATGAGAATGTTTCTGTGTGCTCGCACATGCCTGTGCACATATTTTTATTATGCTCTGCTATTAAAATTGTGTTAACTTTGTAAAGGGACCTGGGATGGTTCGCATCTTTTTTCATGATCCAACTGTTTGGAATAAGGTATAAAATTATGGTTTCTTATCTAGAGGATAGATTGAACTCAGCTGTACAATCACCTGGACTTGTAACCTTGCTAAATAATAGATCTCTCACAACTATGCTTAGTTCTTTTATGATTATTGGTCTGTTTCTTCTGTAAATTTAGACCTGAGATTTAAAGACTGCAATTTAATCTTGGCATGTTACTAAAATTGAAGATTACATAAAATAAAAATTCTGGAACTAAAAGGCAGCCACCTTTGCAATGGAGATAGAGAAAAGAAGGAATCGTTATTTACTGTTGCAGCCCTTATAATGGGCTAGATACTATTCTAAATTATTTCTGCGTATTTTCCTTTTTCATCCCTACACTGCTCAGAATCTGTGAGACAAGTATTATTGACCCAGTTTTATAGGTGAAGTACCTGAGACGCAGAAAAGATAAGTAACTACCCCAAAACACATTGAGCGTGGATTAAGAATTCAAATCCACAGGCTAGAGGCCAGAAACTACACACAGTGTTAAAATACTTCTTGTGGGTCAGGGTGGCTCAGTCGGTTAAGCGTTTGACTTCGGCTCAGGTCATGATCGCATCGTTTTTGGGTTCGAGCCCCACATTGGGCTCACTACTGACAGCTTGGAGCCTGCTTTGGATTCTGTGTCTCTCTCTCTCTGCTCCTCTCCCACTTGTGCTCTGTCTCTTTCTTTCTCTCAAAATGTGGATAAACACTAAAAAATTAAAAAAAAAAAAAAAAAACTTCCTTGTGCAACTGTATGGAAAAAAGCAGAGCTAAGAAACTACATACTTACAGTTGACCTTAGAGAGGGCCTACTTGCTTTTGTCTTCTTTTTTGTTTGTATTTTGGCATTTCTGATGGACTCAGTTTCTTGTGTGGCCTTGTTGGGTGTTTTTTTTTTGTTTGTTTGTTTTTGTTTTTTTTGTATTTTTGTTTTTGTTTTTGTTTTGCCCAGGTGTTTCCACCTCAATATAACTTCTTTAATATACCTAAGCTCTATCGCGTTCTGTTACTCAGATCAGAAGTCTCGACTGATAAAGAGTGTTATTTTCAATCCAGCTGGATATAGACAATTATAAATGAAAGACTTGGCATGCTCACTAAACACCAGTAAATACTCCATAAACTTGAACTCTCATTTTTGAAGGTTGGGGACTATGTGTTATTCATCCTTGTATCAGTCTCTAAAATTCTTAACCACAGTAGGTGCTCACTCAATCTATTGAATGTTGGAATCTCTTATGCTGAACTACATAAAACTGTCTTGGCGTTTAATCACTATGCATTACCATCTTTTTTTTTTTTCATTTTCCTATTGATTCTATTTATACCAACCACATTTATCATTTTTACCAAGCCGTTTCCAAAATCTAGCTCCAGTGTACACACAGATATGTATTCTTTATAAATATTATCTATACATTATAAATTCTGTTTTCTCCAAGTGTGCCACCTTCCAGAGGCATCCTCCTGGTGTCAGCCTCGTTGGCACTGGTGTAATTACAGTCTTCCATGATTAATGCCTTAGCTCTTTTACAGGCTTTTCTTATCTGCATACATGTTTCTAAATCTGCTTTTTCATTCTGCTGGAGACATAGTAGCTTCTTATCGTTTCTTTCCTTCCCATTTCTATTTTTTGCTCTAATCCAAATGATCTCTTTGGTCTTTGAAGCAACATTATATCTCTCTTTAGATGGCGCTGTACATGTTTTCCTGCTGTCTGGCAAAGTGTAGCCTTCCTGTTAAAATGCCCTCGTGATTTTTAATAGGGCTCTTACTACGTTATTCTCCCAGTGCTACTGTGTTATATTAACCTCTACTTATTGGCCTTGAAAACATCATTTTTTCTTTGTTTCTTTCTTTTTTTTTTTTGTTTCTTTTCTTTTTTTTCTTTCTTTTCTTCCCTTTCTTTCCTTTCTTCCTTTATCTCTCTCTCCCTCTCTCTTTCACTCTCCCTCTTTTTTTAATTTTCCAGGAAAAAAATAAATTATAGAGATTCCACAATTGCTTCGGTTTGTTTTGCTGTTGCTGCTATTACTCTTGTCGTTTAAGAAATATTAGTCCTCAGTGCTCTCTTGTGAAATTTCTCCTCTTTATTTATTTATTTTAATTTTTGAAATAACAGTATTCAAGTTTTTGATTCACCCTTTGTATATATCCATGGCATGTTAATCACCAAGTTAGCAAAACACAGTATATGTGTGAATATATATTAGTTATCATATTAATTTTGTTGTTCTATTTCCACAAGGTGGTCACTTATCAACTTTACCATGAAGCAGAACAGAATTGATTTTTTTAACACAAATGGTCTATAACTGTATGTATATGCTTGGATACATACAACAGGCACCAGTGTAGGGTCTCAGAAAACCTGTTTAAGACAAAGGTTCTTTGGTTCCTCTAATTTTATTACTCTTTTATTTTTTCTTGTTGTCCATTAATACTCTTCCAAGCATACATAGAAAAAACAAACTGAAGTGCCAGGGTAATGAGTTAATATTTTGAGATTAAAAATTCACAAGATAGATTGCAATTCTGCCTCCAGCCAACTCAAAAAAATACCATTTCAAGTTGAAATAAGAGAAGAAAGAGAAAACGTTATGGGGTTTATTGCCGATTATTGATGTTAAAAAAATTCCAAAGAGAGGATACCTAAAATAGTCCTCCAGTTACTAGTGCTCATATAAAATTCAAGTGTATAAAAGAATTTCTTCTTAGCATTATGTTAGTTATTTCTATTTCTATCAGGCTTTATTTTGGTTGTCTGATCCCCTGCCTATAATTTCTAAGAGAAGCTCAGTGTGTAAAACTGACTGTGAGTTTATGATTCCAGTTTTCCTTATCACACTCTATTTTCAGTATTATCTCCATCTACCTTTGGTTTCACTTTCCCTTACTTTCATTTTAAAAACACAGCTTATTTCTTGCTGTTGACTGCCCTCTCCTTGATCATTTTTCTTTCTGACTTTCTATCTTACTTCTATCTACAATACAAATTCAATGACAGTCATTTTTCCTCTATACATTCCCACCTAGCAAAATGTATATATACATATTTTTTCATAAACTGCAATCATGGCAAAAAGTTTACATGGATACATGATTCTACAGTTTCAGAAATAGACTTTATTGTTATTTTTCCTTTACACATCACCAGAGCCCACAAAATCTAGCCATATATGGACTGTTACTCTTGTGTATATTGTGTGGAAAGGAAATTACACACACTGTTTTCTGTAGAGGCAATGTGGTACCAAAGGCAACTAAGGAATCAACTTAAGATTTCTGATTTCTCTGTTATTGTTTCTGACATTTTTGTTTATTTGTTGAATCACATTCATTCACACGGTCTGATTGCTGTTGAGATACTTACTGTAAATAAACCTGATAATAAGAGATTTTGTGCACACTGTTATTCATTTTCAATATAGAAAATGTTTCAGAGCAGGGGTTATATAATGTAAATGAAATGAAATATAGATATTCTGAGTACACACTTGTGGATTCATTTGGCAGCCTTTCAAGAGAAGGGTATTTTTAATGTATAAATCAGCAGTATTTCCACAACGCTCTTAAGCTATAAAGACATAAAGAAGATTTTTTGCATATGTTTATCAATACATTAACCATGCTGCAAAACCACGTGATTTCTTATTTATTTTCAGAGAGAAAAAAATACAGTGAGCTATTTTTCTTTAAAAAGCTACACCCTAAAGCATGGCTATCAGCCCAAAATAACCTAAAATTTATGCCCAGGAACTTGACTATAATATAATGCGGTATTTCCAAATTTTATAGAATTGGACAAATTTGATCATTCGAACCTAGGGTCTCATTACATGAAAGAGAAACAAATGAAGATATGGAAAATTCCACTTGGAAACATGAGTTTTCATGCCACGTTTCCACCAGGAAATATCTTTTGAAACATTTCAAAGGATGTCGAAATGTATTCTACGTCTCTACCTCACCTGTGTTAGTTGCTAAAGTATCACGTCACTATCTCTACCAAACAAACAAACAAACAAACAAAACAGATTGTCTCCTATGCCTCTCATCCCTTCCTACCTCACTCCATGTACATGTTGTGCTGTGAAGTTTGAAATTTCCCTCAAAAATGTTTATCTCCTTAGTGATCAGGTTCTCACTTGGGCAGATAGGGTATAGTCATGAAAGGTGACAATGTGTCAGGTGTTAGCACAGATCAGAGTTTACACTGATAAAAGAAGAAGGGGCTGGAGAGAAAGAAGGGAGTGGTGTTGACATGAACTTGAGGAGCAATATGCACTAAATGCCTATATACACAATCCCAAAATTCTGGCTACCAATTTGTCCTTAGAGTTTCTCAGAGATTGATCCGCCTATATATCAAGAAATTTAATTTAAGAAATGCTGATCTCAATCAAGTGACATGGTCACCAGAATCAAATTACCTTAATTATTGTAGTTGCTCCTCTTGGTACATCAGTCAAATGGGTCCAAAATATCCATGTACAAAGATAAAACAAGAGTTGACAGTTCAGTCTATACCAAAAGAAGAGGATACAGGGTATTGCGATGTAAATTTTATTATTTATGGATCTTTAATAATGTAAAAATTTTCTATGCAAAATATATCCATTCATAGTCAAGTATCCAAGTTTGGTGAGAAATATTTAAGAGTCTATAAGATTTGAGAATGCCAAATATCACCAAGAAAACATTTTTATGTTTTATGTGTAAGTGTGAGTTAATCAGAAACATATACAAATAATTTTTCTTAGATAATTCATAGATTAAAACATACACATGAGACACTAACAAATGTAGCCATGGTTTAGAGTGACATTAAATGTTAAAATTAGGATGTGAATGCTTCCAAACTCAAGACATTGTTTTTCCTATAAATGATTTAGAATATTAAAACAGAAAAATATAATCATGCCTTATAATCACAGATATACTTACTAGCTGTGTTCCTTTTAAAAGCAACGTATGATTCAGATTGCATACTTCATCTGTACATCTGTTTCGTCCACGGATGGACTAAATGCCTATCACAAGTATACTGCAAATAAATCTAGTTTTTATTTTATTTGCATTCATACTTTCCTAGATCACATTACTGTATGATACTATGCTTTTGTCTGGATAAAAGTATATAATCATTAACATTTATAGTTCTCCCTGATAAAAGGCAGACGACATACACTATCATTTTGTTATGTGTAATTCGATTGCTGGCACATTAGGATTTTTAACGTAAGGCTTATAATGTAAATTTCAATTCTATACTCTGTCAGTAACTAACAAATGCTGAATTATTTCCTTCTTTAGACATACACCATTGGAATCCATTTAAAGTGCTTAATGATGTATTAATAAACCATGATTTTCCAGCAGAGTTTCTGAACTCCCCTTACTGGCGCCAGCTCTGGTGCTGCCAATCAAATTAGAATGCCATGGTTTCTCAGTAAATAAAGGTTAATTGGACATATAAAGGGAAATTGAACATCAGAAATGTCTAAACTCACATTATTCTTGTGTAACACTTAGTTATTAAATTTCTATTTATCATATGCGTAGTTAAAATATCCATAATGGCATATATTAGATCCACATTTTTCCATTTGAACACAAAGGGCTATCCACTTGCAATTTCATAAAAATCAGACCTACCAGGCTTACTGTTTTCTTCTTTGCTGACTTAAATTTTTCTAATTGATTATTTCTTAGGAGAAAAAAAAACATGTAGGATAATTTGTGCTTGGTAAGCTTCACTGTAAAGGCTTTTCATTTAACCATTCCTCCCTATCCCAAAAACTGTGTTCTCTATAAAAATAAATACGTTGAAAATTATTTATATACATGTACTATCATTTCCTCAAAAAAGCTTGTATTTTCTCTCTTACTTCCTGATCTGTCTCATAGCATGAAATATAGCCTGCTTTTGATGGGTCCTATTGTCTTGTATTCAATTCAGATGTAAATCATGTTCTTGAACTGCTCTAGAAGAATTGGATAGAAAAACTTACTAAGCAGGTATGGATACTCACCAACTACCTAATTTTAGAAATTTAAATTTACCTATTGAGAAAAAAGACAGTATGCTTATACAGAGGATTAAGTGTTCGTAGAAAGCACTCCAGATACAGTATACTTATTAATACTGGAAAACAATATAAAGATATATATTTAACACTTGGCTAACATAGCTGTAAATTTAGAAAATTTCTTTGCAGTCAGAAATAATGGGAAACTAAAATCCATAATGATATGAAAGTAAGACACTGGGCAGCCAATAATTGCTAGTCCAGAATCTGGCCAGAGGACAGAACACGTGGGAAGTTACCAGTCCTTCTCCCCTACTTCATCCTCACACCTGATATCCCCAAAAAGGAAACTTCAGTGAAGGGTATGAAAAAGTAAAACTTCTAGCTGTATAAGAATTTGGAAATTCATGTCAGTGTCACCATTGTCTCTAACCTTTATACATAGATCTGCTGTCACCCTACCTTTGTATATCCCCTCCTCAAAATCCCCTCAAACGTGAAAATGTAGACCCAAGTTATTATGATCCTTGGGAATAATTAAGCACTTGGGAGAAACTCCAGCAAATCATCTCTGGAGGGAATAATTTCAAACCTAGGCCTCAAAGATTTGCCACAAAGTTCCAAGGAGAGTGGGCTCCCAGTGGAAATCAGCAAAGAAGTATGGGTGAACCTAATCACCATGGGAAAAGATCAGATAAAACACTCCAAAATACATAATTGTGTATGTATTAAATTACTCAATTTAAGAAATGCAAAGGTAAATTTAAAAGACTCAAATTTTAAAATTATATTTTTTAAAGAAATGCAAGGGAGTATTGAAAGAATGAGAAACTTGAGCAGCCATATTTGGAGAGTAGCAAATTAGCAATTCTAGAAATTAAAAAAAAATAATAATGGAAAAACTTGTATACTCCAAACAACATTTGAAGTTATTTTCAAAGTGATAACTTTGAAGTATATTAACAAGAAAAATTGAATTAAATGAAGAAATAATACCAGTTAACACATAGAATATAATACCAGTTAACATATAGAGTGTAACTATGTACAAATACTTTCTAAGTGAATGGTAACTTATTTAATCCTTACAACATTCCTATAAGTTAGGTTTTATTGTTATCCTTCCTTAAGAAGTGAAATGCCCTTTATTCAAATAGATAGTAAGTGTCAAAGAAAGAATATAAATGCAGGGGTTTAGTTCCAGAATCTAAAGTTTACAACTACATCATTTCTCTAGAAAACCTGACAACATACCTATCCAGCATTTCACAAAAAATAAAATATTAATATCCCATAAACAAAGAAAATGATGCCTAACCTCAACAGTAACACAGAAATGCAAGTATAAGTGTGAGATACTAGATCACAGCTCCCATGAAGGTAAAACATAAAAAATCTGACAGTATTAAATGTGTGCAAAGATGTAACTTTATGAGGAATCTCATATACTGCCTAGAGGTATATATATCTCTTATAAAAAAGTTTGACATTACTAATAAGTTAAATATACTTATACTCTATAACCTAACAATTCTATTTCTAACAACATATCTCGAGAAATACTTGTACCATATGCCCAAAAATCTGTACTTGAATGTTTGTAGCATTATTGCTTGTAAGAAAGTTAAAAACTGAAAATAACCCAAATACTTATCAATGGGATGGATCAATAAAATGAGATGTATTAAAATGATGAAATAGTACAGAGAAAATGAATGAACTCTAATCCATAAGTCAATATGAATACAACCCAAAATTTTGATGTTAAATATAATAGCAGTTGTATACATTTCAAAATCAGGATAAATTTAAAAGTATTACTTAGAAATATGCATATTTTATGAAACTGTGGGGAGTTAAAAACAAGAAAACATGAACAGAAATTCAGGAGAGCGTCTACTTTGGGGGGAAGAAGGAGAATACAGGCAGGAAAGTAAACTCAAAGAGAATTAAAATATATTTCCTTTTGTATTTCATAAGCTTAGAAATGTTATATGTTTAGAAATTTTTAATTTGTGAAGTATTATACACATTCATTGATATTTCAGTTACCTTATACAGTTTGAAGGTAATTTTTAAAAAAAGAAAATGTATTTTTAAAAAATTTTAATGCTTGTTAATTATTTTCAAGAGAGAGACAGAGCATGAGCAGGGGAGGGGCAGAGAGAGAGGGAGACACAGAATCCAAAGCAGGCTCCAGGCTCCAAGCCGTCAGCAGAAAGCCCCATCCATGGCTCAAACTCAAGAATCCTGCGATCGTGACCCAAGCCGAAGTCTGACACTTCACTGACTGAGGCGCCCAGGCACCCCAAGAAAACGTATTTTAAAGGATCTGGCTTTCATTATGAATCTTTTATCATGAAATAGCTACAAATTTGGAAAATCTATTTAAATACCTTGGATTTATTTCTCATATTTACAAAACAAATGGAGTGCAGCAGGCTTATTCAGTCATTCATTTTAATTCACTAATTGTTGTTATAAGTCTTAAGCATTTTTTGTTCCAAGCAGTAGGCTATCTTGTCACATAAAGATATAAGTTACGGCCTTTGCCTTTGAGTAGCTGACATTCTAACACGGGAGTTGATGATGTTTCCCAGCTGTAATTTTATTTTCAGATAGCAGTCAGTTCAATTCATTTCCCCAGTCAAGACAAAGGGAAGAATTTGGCAGGCGCTGCAAACTTGGCCCTTGGCCCTGAACACATCCATAGAAAATTAAGGTGGATAAAAAGGAGATGACATATAGGCAGAGAGAGTAAGAAGAAGGAAAATTTCCTGGTTTGACACCATTGACATAAAACAAAACAATAACATGCATATAGAATGTAATATCATTGTATTCTTACCTTGGGTAGCAGTAACGTAAAGACGCTCTGGGCTCATGAGTGTCATACTCAATGTCAATATTTATACAAATTTCCAAAGCTATAATAGGAAAAACAAGCACACCAAGACTATATAAAACATTAATGCCAAGGTTGAGTTGGTAGTTTATGATGATGTAGGGCAACAGAATCCATGCCCAATATTCATAATGCATCTGGACTTTGCAAGCTCTATTATTATTTTTATTAAGAAGGTAAACTGTTTTGAATGTTTTAAGAACTTTAGAATTCATTCCCAAGTGATATATCTTGTTTTCCTATTATAAATATTGAAAACAATGCCAGGTTTTTAAAGCTGACCTCCCATGTTTTACCCAGGTTTATAGTGTATGTAGAACAAATATCCCGGCAGAATATAGAACTCAACCCTAATAAAAAATAAATAGGTGCAGGTGTTGCTAAATATTTATTTGAAAATTTACATACCAACTTTTGGAAAACTTATTTTTGAGATTCATTTTCAAAGTTTGAAAGGGACTTTCATTCAAATTTAAATTAAAAAAAAACAAATTTTCTCAGACAATATTTAGAAATATGAATATATAATCAAAATTATTTGTGCTTCCCAATAGGCTTAGTTTAGGTTTGAAAGAAAGAAACCATGTCTATTATCTATCTATCTATCTATCTATCTATCTATTTATATCTGTCTATCTATAATATAAAGTTATTTATATTTATACATATATATATATGCATATACACATACACATACAAAAAATATGATTAGTGTTCTCAAATATTTAAGACATCCAAAATATTAAACTTGTGTTTGAGCTTTTAACCTTTTGCTTTCTATGCAGTACTGTATGTGTGTCTCCTGTTACAGAAGCTAAAATAAACTGACATATTTCCTTTTAGGTTGGCCTCATACCCATCTACTGAGCTGGCTTATGTTTGCACTAATTGACAAGAGTGGCAATGTAAATGCTATGCAAATGAACCCCCTCCGGGATTCCTCTTTCTAAGTTCAATTGATGCCTATGCTAACATAGCACTTTGTAATGGTATTCCGAGGTATTTAATTTTGTGGTTTGTGTAGACATTCAGCATTATTGACAGTGATACATTGGCCTCCTATACTATCTGTCTCTGACAAACGTTCTCTGCTTTAAACACAGCACTATGGATATAAATTTGAAGCACATGAAATGAGAGTTGATAATGTTATATTATTGATGATAAAATTAAATCATGGAAAATTTAAAGCTGTGCCAACATGACCCCCCCAAACACACACACACACACACACACACACACACACACACACACACAGATATCCAATATTTTTTTCACTGAAAGTATAATGTAATTAACAACAGAAAAACCCAGTGTTCATTACTATTCAGTTTCAAACATTGGTTTTTTAAAATGTGACTATATTTAAGGTTGTTTGTTGAGTTACTCATATTATATTTCCCTATGATTTAGTCTTAGCTGTGGGGGGATCTGTGTTTTGTAGGCTATCCTGCAGAAGCTCTGTCTTCTACCCACCAGAAGCCAGTAGCCTCCCTCTCCCTATATTGTGACAGTGGAAATTATCTCTAGAAGAGGGCCAAATGCCCCCAGTTGGAAAGCTCTGTGGTCTCACGTCCCTACCAAATGCCTCACAGGTGTAGCGACAACTCTGCTCCCACTGGTCAGAAGTTAAACGTGGGGTTGCCTGGGTGGCTCAGTTGGTTAAGCGGCCGACTTCGACCCAGGTCATGATCTCACCGTCTGTGTGTTCGAGCCCGCGTCGGGCTCTGTGCTGACGGCTCAGAGCCTGGAGCCTGCTTCGGATTCTGTGTCTCCCTCTCTCTCTGCCCTTCCTCTGCTCGTACTCTGTCTCTATGTCTCTCAAAAATAAATAAACATTTAAAAAAAAAAAAAAAGAAGTTAAACGTGTGAAACCTCAGGATTTTTCACCGCTCAGCTCCCAGGTAAGTTTTCTTTCCTCTGTGGTTGTTCTTTGACAAGCTGTGTGGTGGACTTTACTACCAATGAGCAGTTCTAGCATTAGTCCAAACTCTTAAGCACACCCATATGCCAATTTACAGAGCTCTTTTTCTACCCAGCTACTTCAGCTCTCACGCTGTGCTCCAAAAATCCCAGTCACATTGGCCTCCTCTAACTCTAAAATCTGTCTCCTGAGCTCAGTGGGATGGATGTGCCCTTCCTGTGATCCCCTCCTGACTGCAGACAGAAAGCCGGAGATTTCATATGGTTTTCCTCTCTTGTTTTCTTTCTCTGAGGATCAGAGTCCTATACTGCCTGTTGCCCAATGCCTGAAACAGTTGTTTTACATAGTTTGCCCAGCTTTCTACTTGTCAGAGCAGGAGGGCAAGTCCAATAACAGTTATCCTCCCCTCATGGCAAGAAGTAGAAACAACACAGGAACTCAACACCACTTCTACCCTCCCAAGTTGAATTGTTGCTTTAATAATAGCGAATGTGTTTGTTCCCAAACATGTTTACACTAGACATATTTGTTATTGCAATCTCAGCATCTAATTATACAATGAAGGATTAAAAGAAAAATTGCTTTTTATGAAAAACTGAAATGTTTTAAAAGTTTAGATAAAAACACAAAATATTTTTGTCTCATTACAAACAAGATAAACGTCAAAGAAGGGGAAAATGTAAAGAATCCCCATGATTTTTACTCATGTGTCTTCAAAATATCTTTGTTTTTACCTAATTAAAAATATCCCAGGGGCACCTGGGTGGCTCAGTCAGTTAAGCGTTGAACTCTTGATTTCGGCTTCTCATGATCTCACAGTTCATGAGTCTGACCCCCACATCCAGCTCTGTGCTGACATCATGCTTGGGAGCCTGCTTGGGATCTCTCTCCCTCACTCTCTGCCTGACCTCCACTCTCTCTCAGTCTCTCTTTCTCAAAATAAATAAATAAAGATCTTTAAAAAAATTATCCCAAACTTGAAATCACAGTTAAGGTGTTTTAGTGTTCTTTGTTCTACAAACACAACGTGGAACTACAATTAGAGCTCTCAGAGAAATCCTATTCTCACGTTCAATTCTGACCAACAAATATATATTTATAAATTTTATCAAAAGTAATTTGTTATTTTATGCTTTCATTTTTGATGAACCCCTACTTTAATTGCCTCTTTTGATTATATAAGTAACTACTTGCCTTATGATTTTAAGGGATGAGTTATTTTTTTCTGAGTCATAGAATTAACTCATTAGTTAATCTAACAAATATTTATTAAGCACCTACTATGCACTGGGCACAGTACTAGAACCTGAAGACTGAATTCAGAAAAATATAAATAAAATCCCACCTTTAATAGACAATAAAGATAAATAAATTAAATATATATATGTGTATTTATTAAATGAATAGGCCAAAGATAGCTTCAGTATATTGGCCTCTGGTTGTTAATTTTTTCACTGCAGGCTGTGATTCATTTGCTGCAAAGCTTGCCAGCACTGAATTCAAATTTTTACACACTTTTATTTAAAAAACTCAAACATGAAAATTGTAGCCAGTTAGGGACCACCTCCTCTGCACACCAGCAAAACTTCATTCAATAAATATTACCTATTGATAACTTAGGGCCTTATAGTTATAAGGCCTCAAGCTCTACAGCCTTTGGGAACTCTCTGACCCAGAGACCCCACTCCCACGAGGCTGAGCAATATCACGGAGACACATAAGCCCTACTTCAATCCTCCTCTCTCTCAGGAGATCCCTTGCCTTCTTCCAATTCTGAGTTGTGACCTTACTCAGGGTCTAGACTAGCTCTATAGCCTCTGGACAGATTCCTGTTGGGTGAAACTCTTTCATGGAATATGTCCACAAGCTGCCCAAATAAACTAGCATGTTAATGGATTCTGTGATCACTGTTTTCCTTGATTAGCCCCAAATCCCTCAAATTCCCAGAAATATTAAACAGTAAAAATTTCTGATTTAAAAAATGCAAGGAGGTAGAATACATAATAGGGGCAGAGGGTTGACATTTTAGATAGAGAGGCTAAGAACATCCTCACTGAGGAACCGAATGTCAAATAATGTCCTGAAAATATGTGGGAAAACGTCACACATATTATTTAAATACTGATTGTCTATCTCCTTCACTAAAATTATTGTTCCATTTTTTTAAAAAAAACATGCTGCATATTTTGGTCACTGTTACTATTTTCATTGCTTAAAAAGTATATAGAACATGGTACATAATTCATAAGTATGCATATGACCAATCAATAAATAAAACTTCCATTGTAACTACAATGTATCTTTAGTCTCTCAAAGTATTGCTGAAACAAAAGTATTCTGACTAAGGAAATAGTTATCCAAAGGGAGAAGTGAGCTTTCTCCAAGTTTCCTGCCAAAGAGATAGTGAAAAATCCACACCAACTCCCAAACTGCCCTCCAAACCTCAACCATGGGTTTTGATTTGTGAATAAGTTCACATATGTGGTACAGTATTGCAGAGGGTAGTGTGTGTGTATCTATCTATAAGATATACTTATGTGTATATATAAGATATGTGTATATATATATGTGTGTGTGTGTGTGTATATATATATGTGTGTATCTTTACCCTTCTACTTATTAGCTATGTAACTTTGAGGATGATTTAAATACTTACAGTGTTTACACTCATTGTCATTAAAACAGATTGATGATATAATATATCCCAGATGATTTTATTGAGAAAAAATAATAATGCATATAAAGCATTAAATATAGGCTCACAAACACTATAAATGTTCAATTAACAGTAGCTATAATTAATCAAACAGTAATTAGACCAGTATTTATCAAGTGCCTTTCGTGAAACAAACAATATGCTCGGCGTGAGTAACATATGGCTGATACTATTTGAGCCCTCATATGAAAGAACACATAAACTATAATAGATGGTAGATATGCAAAAATACAAATTCAGTCAAGATGTGGTGAATGCTACAGTGTCGATATCAACCACTGCTACAGGAGCTCAGAAAACAGAAAAATATGATATGAACACAACTTCATATCTCTCCTGAGATAGATTTTTCCCAGAACAATTTACTCTGGGGCTAAATTATTAAAGATGATTAACTTGTATATTTATAATTATTTATAAGTTGTCATTTTTTTAACTTTTAATCATGTCAAAAAGTTAATATTTGAATGTGAATTATATCAAACGGTTGCTGAGGTTAAAATTCTTTGGAGTTATTTTGATGTTCCTCTTTCTTTACAAACTTTAGCTATCTAGCACATCGGGATATTTTTTCACCTACCTTCAGGTCATGATCCCCAGAATTTGAACACTGTCTCCACCACTGTCGCGCCTTTCAAGAGTCAACATTGTCTCCCATATGGATTATTGCAATGGCTTTTGAACTGGATTCTCGATTCCTACATTATATTCTTACCATAGCCAATACTTCTGCCTGTAATGCTCTTTCCCCAGATACCTTACATGGCTCACTCACTCTTTGTCACCATCTGTGCAGGGCAAACCTGATTATCCGCTTTAAAATAGTAATCTGTACTTTCCCCATGACCAGTATCCAGTATTCCAATATCTCTTCATCCTGCCCTCTTTTTCCACCGCACTTACCATAGGCTGACATGTCATATAATTTACCAATACATAATGTTTATTGTTTTTTTTTCCTGCCTATTTCTCCTAGAATAAAATCCCCATAATAGCAGAATTTTGTTTCTTTTGTTTCCTGACAATTCCCAAGCAGGAAGCATGATGTAAACTCAATGATAATTTTTGTCAAATGAACAAATGACCGAAACAAAGAACTAGCCCAGATCATGGCAAAAATTGGGAAAAAATACCTGCTAATATCACTTGAAAATTCTTTCAACAATGGTCACTTTCTTAAATGTAATCTCTGTGGAGGTTGTGCTTTGCAGCATTATTAATGAGAGCAAATATTTTAGTAAGAATTAAATATCCGACGACATGGAATTAGTTCAATGAAATATTCTATGTCATACAAAATAACTCAGCCTCTAATATACTATAGTAGTGGTTGTTTAATAACAATGCAAATGTTCACTAATAAATGTTAAGTGCAAACACATACATACATACATACATGCATGAATGTAATCCCTGTGGAAACAAAGAACTTTGTGAAGTTAGATGCTATACATTACTAAAACAGAACTTTGTAAGCAATTTCTTCATAACACTAGCACAGCAAAATTGTACTAGGAATTATAGATAAATGATAAGTTTCTAATATTCTATATATATTTTCAGAGAAACTGGTATGACCAAAACAAACAGAACATTGTCAAACTGTAAATTGTGTTAATCAGAATAACATTTTAAGTGAGATCGCCCTTCCTTACTCAAAGTCTCGACAGGGGTTAGCAAAATACAGCTGAGCGTTCAGAACACTGCCTGCTTTTGTAAAGTTTTATTGGAACGCAGGCACATTTATTTATTTATGTATCATCTATGGCACGTTCGTACCATAAGAGCAGAACTGAGTAGTTGCCTTAAAGATTGTATGAAACATGAGCCTAAAATATTTATGTTCTATTTGGCCATTAGTGAGAAAGTTTGTGGGTCTTTGGTAGGATATGTAAGTATTGACAAAATAAATCTCGAACATCTTGGGTAGAATAATGAATAACATTGCCAGAAGACATTTCCTAGTAAATTTATTTACTAGCAGTTTTCTTATGGGACTGTCATTTCTACAACAATGAGATTTTTACTCCAAATCAAATTTTGTCAGCTTTACTGAAGGAGGGTTTACATACAATAAAATAAATTAATTGAAAATGTACAAATTGATTAGTTTTGACAAATATATGCAGTTGTATTATCAGTGTCCCAGTCATGATAAGCAATTACGGGTTTTTTGTTGTGTTGTTTTTAGGTTTTGCAGTCAGTTCCCAGAACCACGCTCTGATCCTCGGCAACGACTGATGTACTTTCTATAAAAATAGGCTTACAGTTTTCTTAACGCTTCATAAATGAAATCAATTATGATTGAAGTATTTCACTTAGCATAACTTTTGAGATTAATCCCTTGTGATAGCAGGCATCAGTGGTCACTCCTTCACAGTGTTTACAGTCTTCCGTTATATGTTTACATGACAATTTGTTTATGCATCCCTATTTGATGGACATTTGGGTTATTTCTAGTTTCAGCTATCATGAACAAATCTTCTATGAATATTTACCTGAATTATTTGTGGAAACATATATTTTTATTTATCTTGGGTCTGAGGATGGAAATGCAGGGGAAAATGATGTGTTTGATTTTAAAAGAATCTCCTAAGCCGTCTTTCAAAGTGGCTGTACCATTTTGCATTACTACAAGCAGTGTATGAAAATGCCAGTTACACCGTATCTTCTCAACCCTACAAAGTGTCAGTCTTTTCAACTTTAGATTACATAAAGGTGTTATATTGTGGCCATTATTTACATTACCTTCGGATTAATGAATTTATTAATTTCTAATAATCTATTTTAATAAATAATGTAGATTACATCAGTTTCATATTATGTATATAATTTGTCACCCACTTATCTTTTTTGGTAAAATATCTGTTCAGATCATTTGATCTATCTTGAGTCATGTTGGCCTTCTACACATTACTGGATTGTAACAGTGCTTTATATATGCTAGGTACTAATTCTTTAGTGGTTATATGTTTGGCAAGCAAATGTCTCTCAATCTGTAAATTATCTTTTCATTTTATTATTATTATTTTAAGAAAAATGTTTTTAATTTGAAGAAGTCAATTTACAAAATTTTCTTTTAGAACTAATGCAATTTGTGTCCTATTAAATAACTTATTAACTAAAATAAGATCATTACGATTTTCTTGTATTTTTTTCATCTAGAGGCTTTGTACTATAGCTCTGGCATTTAAGTCTACAATGCATTTCAAGTTGTTGTGTATGAGATTAAGTATTCATGTTCAGTCTATTGCATATGAATGTCCATTTTTGTTAGCATCATTAGTTGAAAAATTAACATTTCCCAAATGAATTACCTTAATAGCTATCTGAGGTCAAATCAATTGGTTGTATATATGTTGGTCTGTATTTGGACAGTGAATACCTTTACTTTTTGTATGTCTATCTTAACATCAATGCCTTACTCTCTTCATTAGTTTACCTTCACCATAACTCTTATATCAGGTAGACTAAATCCTCCAATGTTATTTTTCAAAAATTTTGGTTCTTCTTGCGGTAGTTACACATCTATGTAAATTTTAGAATGACCCTAACAATTTCTGCCAAAAAAACAAAAAAGTGCCAGGAATTTAATTGGAATTGTGTTGAATTTAATGAAAAATTTGGAATACAATGACAACAATATTGAGTTTTTGATGCTTAAACATGGCTTACCTCCCCACTTATTTGCATATTCTTTACTTTTTCTTATCAGTATTCCATAGTTTTTACTGTGCAGGTCTTACATATATTTTATTAAGAATTTCTTGTTTCTTTTTGATACTACTGCAGCAATAATTTTTATGTCAATTTTATATTTTTATAGAAATAAAATGGATTTTTAAAATGTTGACTTCCTATCCTACAATATTGCTAAAGTCACCTTTATTTCTGGTAATTTGTGTGTGTGTATGTAAATTTCTTAGGATTATCTACATAACTGACATTGTTGTCTGTGAATAAATATGGTTTGAGAGATTTATTTTCAATACGTATATCTCTTATTTCTCTTTCTTGCCTTATTATACTGGCCAGAAGTTGAAAGTAAATCTTGAGAGTTGACATCTTTGATTTATGCCCATCCGAGGAGGAAAGTACTGAGTCTTCTATTAAGTTTGATGCTCTTTGCAAGTTTTCTGTTGAGGAGTTTCCCTTGTTCTACTTGAGCAATGTTCTGCTTTGCTGAAAATTATCGTGATGAATATATGTTGAATTTGGTCATTTTTTTTCTGCATCTATTAAGGAGACCATATATTTTTCTTTAAACATTTTTAGTACAAGTGAATTACACTGGAATAGTTTTAAAAATTAAACCAGTTTGGGGTTCTGATGATAAAACTCTCCTGTCATGTTATATTATCAATTTTAGATATTGCTGGATTTGTTTTACTAAAATTATATTAAATTTTTCAATCTATGTTCTTGTGGGATATTGATTTTTTTATCTTTGTCTGATTTAGGTATCAGAATAAGACCCGTTAGATTGATTTAAATTCATTGTATTTCATTCTCTTCCAGTGTAGAATTTTTGCTATTTCCTTAGATATTTGTTGTAAGTATTATACTAGAAAAGCCATCTGACCTTGGTTTCCATGGGCTTAAATATGACTTTGATTTCTTTAACAGATATAAAATACTCAAGGTATCTTCTTTTCTATAACATAGTTTCGTTTGTATTGATATAATTTGTCTATTTCATCTAAATTGTTAAGTTTATTGGAAGGAATATTTTTATTATATTCCTTATTTATTCTTTATTATCCATAATAGATTTGTAGTGATGTCATCTCTTTCAATGCAGATGTGGGTAAATTATGCTTATTTCTATTTTTCCTGGTAATTAGAGCTTTAAAATTATAAATTTCTTTCTTTTTAACATTCACTTTGGTTCTCATTGATTCATCACTATTGTTTTCTGTGTTTCCTTCAGTCTGGTAAATTTATGTTTAAGAAGATTTTGGTCTTCTTTTTCTAGTAACCTAAGGTGGAAGATTATTGATATGAAGTCTTTCCATTTTTCAAATAACTCACTGATGCTACAAATTTCTCTAAAAGCATCATTTTATCTCCAACTAACACATTTTGATATTTTGTTTTTCAAATTTGCATTAAGCAGCTTCCTTTTATGATTTATTTTTAATGATTTTATGAGTTATTTAGATGTATCTTTTCAAGTATTTTGGGGGACATTCCAGGTATATATTATGTTATTTATTTATAATTTACTTTTGATGGGGATTAAGACCACATTTTATACAATTTCAAATAATCTAAAAAATTGTGATTTGTTCCATGGTCCAGAGTATGGTTCATCCTATCCATATGCATAAGATGCTTTACCCATGTGCAGGAGAAAAAGTGTCTTTTCCTGTAGTTATACTACTATTTTATATGTCAATTATATCATGTTAGTTAATAGTGCTGTGCACGTCTTTCCTCTCCACACCAAATTTTTGGTCCATTTGTTTTACCAACTCTAGTGACAGAGATTTTGAAATATCCAGATGCAATTGTGGGTTTTCTCTTCCTCTTCTCAGTTTTATCAGTTTTGCTTCTTTGACACAAATGTTCTGTTATCATGTGCACATGCATTTAGAAGTGTAATGTCCTTTTGATAAATAGACCTCTTTATCAGTCACCTGTTTTCTTTAGTCACTATTTCCCTCATTAAAATCTACCTCTGGGGCTCCTAGGTAGCTTAGTCAGTTGAGCGTCTGACTTCGGCTCAGGTCATGATCTCACGGTTCGTGGGTTCGAGCCCTGCTTCGGGCTCGGTGCTGACAGCTCAGAGCCTGGAGCCTGCTTCAGATTCTGTGTCTCCCTCTCTCTCTGCTCCTCCCCCACTCATGCTATGTCTCTGTCTCAAAAATAAACAAACATTAAAAAAATAAAATAAATAAAATAAATCTACTTCTTATGTTATTGATATAGTCACTCTGACTTTTGAAGAGTGTTTGTACGGTATATCTTTTGCTATAAATCTACAATTATAAGTGCTATAAATTTTAAATGCTATATATATATGTTTTCATATTTAGGTATGTTTCCTGTAGTATATTGTTGGGTCTTACTTTTTTATCCAATCTGGAAATCTCTGAATCTCTGTCTTTTCCCTAAGTACTTAGAACATCTGCATCTAATGCTATTATCTATATGATTGGAGTTAAATGTACTAATTTTCTAAGCTTTGTTTATCTGTGGAAAAATTCACTTCTACTTCAATTTTGAAAAAATATACCTGCTATTAAACTTTTGTTTTATTTCAGTTTTTTTTTTTTATTTTTATTAAAGTTTACTTATTTTGAGAGAGAGAGAGCCCATGTGAAAGCAGGGAAGAGGCAAAGAGAGAGGGAGAGAATATCCCAAGCAGGGTCCACACTGTCAGTGCAAAGCTTAGCGCGGGGCTCCAACTCAGCAACCCCGAGATCATGATCTGAGATGAAACTAAGGGTCTGATGATTAACCAACTGAGCCATCCAGGGGCCCCTGTTTCAGTTATTTTAAAAATGTCACTCCATTGTCCTCCAGTTTGCATAATTCTAACAAGAAGTCTGTTACCATTTTTTTCCTCATATAAAAGCTGTCTTTTTTTCTCATTTCTTTTAAGATGATTTGTTACCATGAATTTACACATAATTGATTATGATGTACACTCGTATGATTTTCTTCTTATTTCTTTGGCTTGAAATTCTTTGACTTCTTTGACTGTCTTAAATATATAGGCTTTTGGTTTTTAACATATTTTAAATGTTTTTGTTGCTTACATTTTCTTTTGTTTCTGCATCTTGCCTGTTTTCTTTCCTTTGGAATGCCAATTATACATATATGAGGATGACTGACAATGCCCTATAGCTCACTAGAGCTCTGTTCATTTTTTCTAGCGTTTTTCTCTTTTTGATCTTTTAAAGTTTGGATATTTCTATTGCTAGGCTTTCAAACTTTCTAATATTCTCATGTGTGATTTCTAATCTGCTATTAATTTTCCATTTTCTATTTCAAATACTGCATTTCTTACCTTTAAAACTTTGGTATTAGTTTTGTTTAATCTTCTATACCTCTTACCACATTCATGCTTTTTTTTTTCTTCTTGAACATATGAAAAATACTTATAAGAGTTTTAATGCTTTTAATTTGTTAATTTCATTATCTCTGTTATTTCTGAGTCTCTTTGTATATAAAGCTTTTTCTCCTGAGTATACATTTTCTTGTTTGTGCATACCTGAATCATTTTTAATTTGACGTCAAACATGTTGTCTTGTTGGATGCCAGATATTTTATTCTTCTCACCAGTGTAATATTTTTTTTTCTCTCATGTAGTTAAATTTCTTGTAATTAGCTTGAGTCCCCTAAGATTTCCTTTCAAGTTCTCTTAGCAGGGATTTTGAGCATCCTTCACTTTACGGCTAATGTTTCCTCACCTCTGCAGCAAAATCTTTTTATGGTAGTACCTTTATGAGAACTGTATCTTATGCCCCATGTAGTAGAATTTCATTCTCATCAGGGAATACAAACTATTCTAGGCTCTGTGTGAACCCTGATTTTTTTTTCCTCTATTACTTTCTGGTGGTACTTCCCTGATCTTGCTATCTTCCTCATATACATACACGAACCAGTACTCAGCCAAAAACTCAAAGAGCCAGTCCAGAATACCAACGCTCTCTCTTTGCAGCTACTTGTCTCCAATACTCCACCCTGAAGATTTTAGCTACATCAGTCACAAACTCTGAGTCTATATGAACAACAACAGCAGCAGCAAAAAGCCACGGAATTTGGCTGTCTACAAATCACTGTTTTATATCATTTTTGTTTCTCTGTTATTTCATCTTGGCTAAAAGTGAGAGCTTTTCAGTAGATCATTACATGAGATCATAACATCATGAGTATTACATGAGATAAGATATTTAAAGTCCTGATCACTTGGCCTAGTATATAAAAGGGGCTCAGTAACCATTAATTCACCTCCTACTTCTAAATGCTCACTTTATTCCATGTTATACATTCTAAAAGTGAGGTCATATATGATATAACCTCTTGTCTTAATAGATAAATGCACTTTAGTAGACATTAGAGGGAGATTCAGCTAAGTAATGACTGTTCTCCCCTTAAGTTTTTTGTAATCTCTGGCCTATGATGCCCATGGACATCATTCATATAGGATAAATGTTCTCAGATGTTTTAACCTCAGATATTTCTTGCTCTGAAATAAGAACATGATATTATTGTGTTTAGGAGAGTCAATCACTTCTATATTTTGATCAAAGCATCTTATGGGCTGCATGTTTGAGTCTCCCCTCCACCCAGATTCACATGTGGAAACCTTAACCCCAGTAGGTAAGACGGCATTAGGAGGTGGGGACTTCGAGAGGTAAGTAGTTCCTAAGGGTGAGGACCCCATGATGGTATTAGAATTCTTATAAGAAGAGACATCATAGAGTTTGCTACCTGTGCGCTCTCTCTCTCTCTCTCTCTCTCTCTCTTTTTAGTCTCTCAATCCTAAACCTGTGAGGATACAATAAGAAGATGGGTGGCAGTAAACAAGGAAGAGGGCCTTCATCATAATCTGACCATGCTAGCACCCTGATCTTGGATTTCTAGCTTCCAGGACAGTGAGAAATAAGTATTTGTTGTATAAGCTATCCAGTCTGTGGTGTTCTGTTATAGCAGAAGGCACAGTTTAATCCACGCTTCCATAAATAGAAACAATCTAAGTCATGAGTCCTGACTATGCCTCCACAGACGTTAATGCTCTCTTTGGAGCAATAAAAGGAATGCTAGCAAGGTGATGCTCCCTCATAATACCACTCATATTTCACAAATTGACAAATTCAAGCCCGGAACTTAATTGTTATGCCTATAGTAACCACTTATTTGGGAACATCTGGTGATCTCACATTTGACAGCTGGCGTCCACAATTCAAGGTATGTATCTGAGCAGCTGAAACATAAAGGACAAAGTGAGGGCTTCTCCAACTTTTTTAGAATATCTGGATGGTATCCATCATAACTACTTAACCCACAGGAAATGGGCACGGACAAGCTCTACATAGCAGCGTTCTGCCCCCTTTTTCGAGGGGAATATCACTTTTTATACAGCTCTCCAAGCTGGACTTAGAACTATGACTTAGCTAGCTGAAGCTGGACCAAAAATAAAGCAGATTGAAAAAAAAAGGAGTCCAGAAATGTAGAGAGGAGATGAAGTTTGCAGTTGTAAATCTTATCAACTGTGTGACCTGAAGTGAGTGTTTACAACTTTCAAAAATTCCCTACGTCACACATTTAAGGATACATAGTGTGCATAATGACTACTAGGAAAGGAAATTACAACCTATAGATTGGTGAATGCTGTTGCTTCTATAGACTGCAACTGTTAAGTTATAGTGTCAGCTTTTATAAAATTCTTTAACCATTGACGTTGTAGATCTAAATTTAGAAAAAAAAATCTGAAACAATAGAAGTATTTTCCTTTCAGAGAGATAAACACAAATTCAGAGGATAAGATGACAGATGGATATTTTGGAGATTCATAACTCTGAATTCAGCTTTTATTTTATGAGGTTTCTTCAGTATGTATTTATTTGATAGAGATTTTATTTCTAACAGGCGTTATAGAACATGATTGAGCACTTTCATAGAATTTTTTAACCTATCTTGTACCACTTGCTTCTATTTGTGTCTTTCAGTAACAGCATTGTCACCTTCATCTGGATGAGACAGTTTCACAAGGTCATCAACAAGGTCAGTAGCAATAGCCATCTCTAAAAGATCCAATCAGGCTTGCAATCGGATCAGTGTGATTGTTTGTTTATCCATTTAATCTTTAATTTCTTTTTCAAACCTGTTATTTTGAGTTTATCACCTATTTCATAGTTGTATAATAAAGTGCAAAATATGATTTTTTCATCCTGAATTTTTGAAACATAATAGTATTGTGATATCTGTATAATCTATCGCTGCTCTGAAACAGGGAAAGACTGTTTCTCCAGGGTTGACGTGAACATATCCATTTGGATTGTTTTCTACTGCCCTGATTTTTATGTTATGCTGTTATAATGTGGAGTTCACACATGGAACAACATATACTAATGGTAACAGTTTGTGACGCATATCTTAAACTTGTGTTGAATGGTTAAACGTCGTGAAAGCAATTAGTCAAAGATTTAGGGCACAGATACTTTCTGCTGCATCATGCAAATTGTTTCTCAGCAAATTCCTTAGACTACCCATTTCTCAATCCATCAATCAATCAATCAAACATGTTTATCAATGTTTATCAATCCCAATCCCGAGAGTGAGAAGGAATGAAATTTATATAGTTATATTGTGTTTTATATTTATAGTTATGTAGTATCTTATATATACACACACATATATAGTTATACATATGATATCTATCTATCTATCTGTCATCTATTATATAGAGAGTTGAGTGAGAAACGTGAAATAAAAGGCCAATAAGCTCATCTTCTATTTTCTCTGTATCTACCTAGAGAGAGAAAGAGGAAAATCTCTGTTTCTATGTTGATCTACAGCTATAGATCCAGTTCAAACTACATCTACAACTACATCTATCTAGTTATGTTACATCTATGTCTATATCAATCTGTCTGTTGAGAGAGAGAGTTGTTTTGCTTTCTTTTTAATGTTTGTTTTTCATGTATGCTAAAAATACAAGAAAACTGGCTTGTTTTTTCCCAGTAAGGTAAAAAGATAACAATGGGATAACAATTTCTTTTTATCTATGGAAATTGTAGATCTTTGGATAGATGTGCATCAACTGCATGTATTGAGATGGAGTGAACTGTAATACATGATAATGAGAGCCCCAATTAGATATCTCCTGATCGTTCAATATTTATAGTTTGATCTGCCACAAATGTTTTATGTGTGTGGTCATGCCATAGCTTTTTGAAAGATGCAATTTGTCTCGAACTTAAATTTTCAATTAGGATTATATCCGCAATCTTCCATAAATTTAGCATGAGTTACCTACGATTAGTTTATTATACTAGGGTGCCTAAAGTGTTCTATATCTATGAACATTATGTGACAAGGTATTACTATTGACTTCCTAATAGATTTGCTATCTGAGTTAAATATATCTTTGGAAGATAAAAATTGCTTAAATAAAAGATGTAAACATTTCAAAGAAGAAGATCACTTTAAGCAACTGTCTTCAGATCATCAACTCATAGAAGCTCAAAACTAGAAAGAAATATTACCAAATATCTGATCAAACTTTTTATTTGAAACATGACCAGCTATACACAGAGGAGCCATGATTTGGTCCCAAATCTCACAAGTTAGTCTTGTTCATACAACAGAAAAAATTGCTATAATGCCCCTATTATAACGAAAGCAGTCTCTTTCTTGCAATTATTAATTGAAATGAAAAATGCATACAGAATACAGAATTGCTCTTAATAAGCATACTATTTTGATGTTGCTGTTGTCGGTGGTGTTATTATTTTATTATTATTGTCATTTTAGTTATTCATTTGTTTGTTTGTTAATTATTACTAGCATCCAGAGGTCCACATCTAGTAAACAGTAGACATCTGAGTAGGATTCGGGTTAAAATACCAAGATTGTTACTAAGAAACTATGTGACCAAGGCAAATGCTTATATGTTCAGAACCTCCCTCTCATCAGATGTCTGATGCTCCATCATTACAACTATTTATAACTTAATATGATATCAACTCCTCTAAACCCTTGGTAATTTAGCAATATACTCATGCAGGAGAAAAAGGAAAATATCCGTAATTCACCAGCCAGTAATGATTAGGAAAATCCTGCTTATCAAGAAATAACATATGGACAAATAACCTCTCTTTATTTTAAGTGTACTTATTTATTTATTTTGAGAGAGAGCACGCATGTGCGCAGGGGAGGGGTAGAGAGAGAAAGGGAGAGGATGACAATCCGGTGTTAACGGGGGGGAGCCTGGTGCAGGTCTAGATCTTACAAACCTGGTAAGATCATGACCTGAGCTGAAGTCAAGCTGCTCAACTGACTGAGCCATCCCAGGTGGCCCTATGGACAAATAATCTTTTTTTTTTTTTCCTTAAAAAATTTTTTTTTTTTACATTTATTTATTTTTTAGAGGCAGAGTGAGACAGGGCATGAACGGGAGAGGGACAGAGAGAGAAAGGAGACACAGAATCCAAAGCAGGCTCCAGGCTCTGAGCAAGCATCCAGCACAGAGCCTGACAAGGGGCTTGAATCCACCAACCATGAGATCATGACCCAACACTTAACAATTGAGCCATCCAGGCGCCCCTAAATAATCTTAATCAAAATGTGCAATATCAGATCAAGATCCCAGAAATTCTGGCACTGTGAAGCGTCGCGATCATGGGTTCATTTATTTCACCTGTGATAAATAAGGCCTGCCTATGGGAAAAGCATGTTTTATGTTTTGGAAAATCAAGCGGTTTTAGCTGCTAGCCACCTGGTCAAGGATAGGTTGTGGATTCAGAGACATCACTCTGTCTTCAGATTTCCTAACTCTCCAAAACGGCATACAAGGAAGAGGCTGTCAGGATGTTTTTTTCTATTTCCTGATGATCATAGTTTCTCAAAAGCAAATAAAACAGACCTTGACCTATAATGTATTTCATTGGTCTGGACAGCATTTGTTTCTCAAAGGGCACAGTAGGATTCATGGGACAAGCCAATAAAATTAACCACAGAGAAAGAATGAGGATTATGGTAGATAACCAATAAAAGACAAGAATAAAGATTTAGAAAAATCCTAGTGGAGGGAAGTAACCTTTTAATCAGGGTCCGATGGGGTCCCAGATTGCTTCTTTTTGTCTGTTTCTGGCTGATAAAAAGAAGAACATACATTCAGGTAAAGCTTATAGGCTGCTTATTGTCTGAGTTTCAGAAAACAGAACACAGAGTACTGATAAGCCTTTCTATCTTCTGCGAGCTGTTTTGGGAAGGAAGGAAAGCCAAATATCTACTAGTATAAATATTGCCGCAGAGACTCTGTCCTAATCAGAAAACAAGATAGTGCCAGCGTGCATAGTATTCAGGAAATTAAGCTTTCCATTTACCCATCACTGATTTCAGCATCTGATTTTCAAAAATTAATGAATTCATTTCTTTAAAAATTTCAAAAAATTATCATCTCTAGGATGAGACCTTCCAAGGGGAAATTTATAAGCCACTGAAAATAGATTTCCGGAAAGAATAGGCCAGCTCAACCATAAGAATGAAAATAAAAATGCCTAATAAATGAAAGCAACCTTCTGAGAATAAATAAAATGTGAAAACCTTCATGAGCCAAGTGTGTAGTTAGAGATTAGCATCATGATGAATCATCATATAAAAAATGATTGTATTTGTAAATAATTAGTTCCATCAAGTAACTGGATAAAGGACCAGAGATCAAAGACAGCTAAAAAAAATACAGATTTTATTGATGCAGAACTTGTATTTGAGATATAAATATCTATTAATCACATAATAGGCCCTTCCTTTTATCACAGCAAGTGTCTGAACCAATACTCTGGGGATATCTCCAAATTCTATTGGAGAAAGAAGTAGATAAAAGACAGCGTATTCATGCTCTCTGCTCTTTTTAAATCAGTAAGTAGCCAGCTGTTCCATTGCAGCTGATTCTGTACTTTGAGTAGGCTCACGACATCTATCAAAATAGTGTTTACATTTTCTTAATAATGTTAACTTAAGCATTTTATCGCCACGCTCTGCAAACTGTCTGAGTGCACTAAAGAAGTCTGCTCATGGGAAAGGTGGTTAAGCAATAGGCAGACTACAGAAAAAGCCCAGCATCTCTAGGGGTTAGCGGCATGACACCTGGAATGACACAAAGCCTCTGTTGCCTTTGTCCAGAGCCAACTGGGAATCCCCCGTGGTCAGGAAAATGTTGGTGAAAGCAAACGCCCTTCCGTGCAAACATCTGGAGCCCTGCAGTCTGTGCAGCTTAAACAGAAGAGGATTGCAGAATTGCTTAGCATCCCAATAAAGTGATGAGATGCAGATTGCTGTTGTCCCCACATTGTTTTTTAAATGCACACTGTGAAACAAGGCATCCTTCTCTGCTTTCTGGACTTGGAACAACAAATGCCAAAAATCAGAAGTTTTGTAACTAATCCACTCTTGAGTTACCCAACCACAAAATTATGTTTGAGCAATTGCCTTGACAGCCAAAACATACAGCTTGCTTTTCTTCCCTGTGCAAATAATTCAGAGACAGAAAATCAGATTTAAAAAAAAATAATAATAATTCCTTCTTTTTCATCCTAATAATAATAGAAATAATAATTTAGGTCCAGGCTAAAGACTATTAATACTATCCACATTTTTAAATCTCTTTAGAAGTGCCTGGATGGCTCAGTCAGTTAGGTATCCGACTTCAGCTCAGGTCAGAATCTCAGGGTTCGTGGGTTCGAGCCCCACGTTGGGCTCTGTGCTGATAGCTCAAAGCCTGGACCTGCTTCAGATTCTGTGTTTCCTTCTCTCTCTCTGCCCCTCCCATGCTCGTGCTCTCTCTATCTCTCTCTCTCTCTAAAAAATGAATAAACATTAAAACAATTTTTTAAAAATAAAATCTCTTTAAAAGTGTAGAAGATAAGGAAATAGACTATTAACCTCTGTCATGATACAAAATCTGTAAATCTGGCTGTTTTGAATTGAAATTTCTTGGCTTCACCCTAAAATCCCCTCCGTGTCTTAAGCTATTGGAATTCCAAATTGAAGTCTCACTTTAATAATATGTCCTTAACAAAAATAGATACTTTGGGGGAAGAAAAAAAAAAGGTAAGATCTATCTGGATAAAAATATACCACTGTACTCTTTCAAGTTACCATAAAACAAAATTCATTGGCAGGTCAGGCAAATACAATGTGAAAAAAATAGCAAAGAGAATGAAGTGAAAGATATGATGTACAATATCGCAGTGCATGTCAAAATCAATTGGAAATTTGAATTCACTTACAATGTTTATATGGAGCTATTTTATTTAGAAGTCTTATTCAAAACAGTACATGGCTTTCTGACTGATAAACCAGGCAGAGAACTTCAATAAATTACAGTTGACTCTTAACCAATGCGGGTAATAGGAGTACACAGTTGAGAACCTGCGTACAACTTTGGACTCCCCCAAAACTTAACTCCCTAGTCCTCTGTTGACTAGAAGCCTTGCCGATAACACACACAGTTGTTTAACACATATTTTGTGTGTTATATGTAAGTATTCTGTATTCTTACAAAAGTAAGCTAAAGGAAAAATGTTGAAAATACATTTATAGTCCTATAAACAATCCATGTATGAGTAGACCCATGCATTTCAAACCTGTGTTGTTCAAGGGTCAACTATAACTGAAACCCAGTCTTTAATTACTGAAACACTCCTCTATGATACAATTGCGTAGGGTCAAATGCTAATATAGGTAAAGTAACAAAGATGTAGAAAGTTATGGAATACTGGATAAATGAGAATTTTTAGATGCCATTAACTTAAATTTAGAATTAAACAGGACTGCACTAGTCTCCTATTTCTCTTTTGTCATATTTATCTGAAGACAAAATACTGGAAATATTATAGTGTTTATTAATAACACTCACTTGCAAGCATCTCACTTGCAAGTCAAAGAATTTATTTCCATTTCAAAACCAATGAACAGTGTAAATCAGAACTACTTATACAGTCCTTTTTTTTTTTTTTTTTGCACTCTACAAATTCTGATGTTATTGGATACTATTTTGTGAATGTGTATGTGTGGGGGGGGGGGATGTGGTACAGAAATATGGTAGACATGGTTTTAAAGCCAGCATGTGTGATTCTGTAATTTTAGTGATTATTCAGAAATAGTTGGGAACCATTTAGAAAGATCGTATTATTTAAGTCCTCAAAATTATTTCAAGTTAATATAAATAAAATGCATTAAATGTCAATTAAATTCCCATATTTTGGTCACCAGTAATGATCCTTTGTTTTATAATGGAAATAATTACTCGCATATTAAATATATTTTGGGAGTGTCCATTTCTACGCCCAGAATCTACATGTCTTCTAAATATCGCATTGTCACAACTATTACCACTGCTACCAGCAGTTCCATTTACCACTACAACAAATGCAACTTTGCAATGATTATTGAGACTGTTTTCCAATCGGCTATGCTGTCAAGTCCACTACTAAGGAATCTACATGCCACTACCATATAGCAGAGTTTCACCACGCTCTCCATTATCCCTTTAGGAGATTCATGTTCCTAAAAGAAATGAAAAAACCTGGCTGGGGTCTGCCTGGACCTCTACCTTAATGAAAACATTGAGTCTGTAATCTAAATGAAAATTCCTGAAGTCCTCTACCAAATGTATTATGAAGTTGATATCATATTTTAGAACTGTCCATTTGGGGGATAGTGTAGGCTGACAGAGTGTTTATTTTTCTATCATTCAGTAATTTATTAGCCAACCGAAGTGCTCTTAAAGGACAGATGGGTTCTAGAATATCCTGGCCATTTTCCATTTCTGGAACTTTTTCGTGGGAAAGGAATCATGATTCTCTGAATGATGTCCTAATACCCTATCCTGAACTCTCATGTGGTTTTAGCAGTCCATAACCCTGCCATGAAACTACCTCTATGACAACCAATATAACATCTGAGAGCCCCATGGTGGAATTCCTATACTGTGGTCTGTCTTCTCAACTCATATCAATTAAATACATCATAAGATTGATGATTTGTCAGATACTCCTAGAAGTTTCATTTCTAGTTTTCTGCTCAGACCACCCTGAAAAAAATTTTCATATAAAAGATAATTTGTTTACACAAACATCACAAAGGCCTACAATATTATGAGACAAAGATTTTCTTACCTTCTAAGATTCTGGGCTACTTGGAGCAAGTCAGGATAGTACATGCTTAAAATTTATTCTTTTAGTGTAATATTTAATATTGGCCTGTTCCAAGAAGATGCTAGCTCTGGAAAGTTGATCCCTGTGTGGTTAATACTTCATAAATCTGGGTCCATTGGAATAGAGATGTCTTACAATCATTACTTCTTTAGGAACGTAAAAGCATGGATTCAACATCTCACTCTATTGCACTTGATCCATCAGACTATCACCTCCTCATTCCTTGAACTTTTCACATAACACACGCTAACTTCTCTAAAGTTATCCTGAGAGTGGGGTTGTATTAGTCAGAGTTTTCCAGAGAAATAGAAAAGAATATATAGAAAGGAAATATGGTGGACTTTAAGAAATTGGCTCATTGGCTCACGCGTGTGTGGGAGCAGGCAAGAGAAAATTCGGCACAGCAGTTAGAAGGCAGGAGGCTGAGGCACAAACTGATGTAATAGTCTAAAGGCAGTCTGGAGGTAAAATTTCTTCTTCTTGGAGGACCTGAATTCTTTTTTAAAGCCTTAAACTTACTGGATCAGATTCACCTAATTTATAAAGGGTAATGTATTTTACTCAAAGACTACTTACTTAAATGTTAATCACATTTTGAAAACACCTTCACAATAATATCTAGACTAGTGTTTGCCCAAAAACTGGTTGCCATGGGTACTATGGTCTAGCCAGGTTGACTCATAAAATTAATCACCACAGTTTAGAAGTGTTTCCTCCTCTTCAATTTTTTTGGAAATGTCTCAGAAGGACTGACATTGATGATTGTTCTTTAAATATTTGATATAATTCACTAGTGAGTCCATCTGGTCTTGTGTTTTTCTTTGTTGGGATGTTTTAGTTATTGATTAAATCACCTTATTCATTATTGGTCTATTCAGACTTTCTATTTCTTATGATTCGCATTTGGTAGTTTGTGTATTTCTAGGAATGCATCCATTTTTTTACACAACCCAATTTTTTGGCATATAATTATTCAAAATAGTCTCTTATGATCCTTTTTATTTCTGTGGCATCAGTTGTAATGTCTCCTCTTTCATTTCTGATTTCAATATGTTTACTCTTCTTTTTCTTAGTCTAGCTGAACATTTGTTGGTTATGTTTGCCTTTCAAAAACAACTTTTGGTTTCATTGGCTTTTTCTATTGTTTTCTTAATCTCTCATTATTTCTACTATCATCTTTATTACTTCTTTCTGCTAATTTTTGGATTTTGTTTCTTTTTTTTAATTCCTTGAGGTGTAAATTTAGGTTGTTTATTAGCAATTGTTTTCTTTTTTAAATGCAGGTATATCCAAATATTATGCAGACTTAAACAAGAATAAAATCATATAATTCGTGATAACATGGATCCTTGCAAAATGGAAGACATTTTGCAAAGAGAAATACACCAGTCACAGAAGAACAAATACTTATGATTCTACTTATATATCTAAAATAGTCCAACTCAAAGACACAGAGAATACAATGGTGGTTGCCAGAGGTTATGGAGTGAAAGAAAGGAAAATTGTTGCTCAGTGGGTGTAAAGATTGAGTTATGTATGAAGAATTCAAGTTCAAAGATGTTCTGTACAACACAGTGTAGATAATTAGAAATATGGTATTGTACACTTCAAAATAAGTTAACAGGGCAGATTTCATGTTAATTGTTTTACCAACACACACACACACACACACACACACACACACACACAGAAACTAGAGGTGTTGGAAATGTCTATTACCTTGATTGTAATGATGGTATCATGGATGTTTGCACATGTCCAAACTCATCAAATTGTATACATTCAATATGTGTACTTTTTGCATATCAATTATATCACAATAGAGCTGTAAAAAATTAACCACTATAGAAGTGTAATATATATGTATAATTCCCTAGAGGTTATCTGACATGAAACTTTTGTGATCCTCTGGCCCAGCCTACCATGTGATAGCAGCAGAAAACTGCACAGCAGTATCAATGAGCTCTTCAGAGCACCAGAAGACATTCTAAAAGACAGTCTTCTCAAGGTGATGACAGGGGTATTTATGAATAGTGACTTACTCAAGAGCTTTGAGTATGCCATGTTGCTAGCCTGGCCTATTCAAAATATTGAATTTAGCCAGCAAGAACTTTTAGAGTTCCAGCTTCAAAGAAAATTCCTACGATACATGTGTCAAAATCAATAATAAGGGGCCCAAGGGAAACTACCTTTCTTTTTTAACTCTGAACACAACGAGAACTGCATCAATCTTTATTTATCTCGAAAAATATTTGTAAATGGCGGCAAAATATCCTAGTAATAAAAATAATCCTGGTAATGATTATACCATTATAAAGATCGTTCACTTTCTATCATATTTAGATTTCTTTTTAAACGGAGTAGGTATTGTCATCTGTAATGTCAATATGGACTGTTGCCTCCAAGTTACCTGACTTTCAATCTTAGTCCTTAGTTTGTTTTCATGTTTTTAAGAGTGTTGTTGTAGACATACTAATTATACATCTACATATTCTTCCTTGATACCTGGGTAAGGTATCAAATGAATAATTAATGAAAACTTCTATTATAATATATAATAGTGACAATATTACTGGACCAACTAATTTACTGAAGCAGAGTTCACGTATCACTAATAATGAGTATTATATTCCCACTATTGCTTCACTTCACCATATTCCTGCTCCTAATTCCACCAAACATGGAAATTGGACAGTAAGTGGTAGAATTGTGGACTCCCTGGCAGAAATCACAGAGTATGTTCTAGAGAGCCAAGGACCAATACAAAGAGTATACAAACTGGGAAAATAAAGAAAGGGGAATTACATTGTCCTGTGTACTTCAAAAGTTAAAGGATCACCAAAAGGCAGGGTCCTTCATCTCTGAGTTATCCAACCAAAATTTCAATTTTCTATTAACATTTGTGTGCAATGCATTACACACAGAGTGTGTTTCTGAGCCTAATTATGTGGCAACAAGAAAGCTAGACTAATCTACTTTAGGAGGTATAGCACACCCTAGATGCATTTTCTACAGACAAATCAGTCCAAAATGGCTTTGAGTTTTCTTCCAACTTTGAGATAAATGGCACTAGAGAATTACATGAAGGATATGATAACTTTGTTACTTATTACTTTTGGGAGTAATAACTTTAGTATATATTGGTAAGATTTCCACAAAAATTGGGGTGCCGGGGTGGCCCAATCAGTTAAGCATCTGACTCTCGATATTGGCTCAGGTCGGGGTCTCACAGTTGTGGGACGGAGACCTGCTTCAGTCCGCACTGTGTGGAGCCTGCTTGGGATTCTCTCTCTCCCTAACTCTCTGACCCTCCCTTGCTTGTGCTCTCTCTCACACACAATAAATATTAAATAAAAAAAATAAAATAAAATAAAATAAAATAAATTCATATAGTGCACCTACTGATTTGGGGTAGTGAAGCTAGATGATATTAATTCAAGACACTTCATTAGGACAAAATATGAATAAACATATATAATCCACTAAATATGGTCACACGTAAAAGGTAAAAGGCCAATGAAATGGTTTGCTTCAGAAACACCAAGAGTAAACTAGAGTAACAATACATAAAGGATGGAAGGGGAAATTGCTACTCTCCCACGAGTTATCATATAGTAAGCACAGTAGGAGTATCATCTGCAAAAAATTGTGAGGTAAAAGTTACTTACTCTTATTTTACCGATAAGAATACTGATGGACAAAGTGTTTAAATGTTTAATATCAAATCTACTACATTCTGATTCCAAATCCCATGCTTCATACCACTATGCTGTAGGCATCGAGATTGGGCTACAGGCAGCAAATCCTTCATGAAAGCCTAGCTTTCAGTCTCTTAAGAGTTAAGGCAAGAAAAAGGCAATACCATAACGTTATGCATATTTTCGCAATGCCTTCTTAGTCACAAAAGAAGTCAGGACACTGAACTGGAACTTGATAACAAGGGCAAAATAGATGTCCCATTATAGAGTTAGAGCAGGTGTAGCCGCAGGGTTGAGACTGTGAAGAATTGTTTGTGAACTAGAGTTCCTTAAACCCCAACTGCTAAAGACAGAATTATTTCCAGTGTGGGAAAAGAGAGTCTCATGGTAAGTAAACTAATTTACCTGTGAAATATAGCTATTGTGATAATAAATACTAGAAAAGTGAGGAATCAAAAGGTGTTTATGATTGTTATTGAAACTATTGCCATTATAATTATCAATAGTCTGTAACTTGCCTTTCCCAATTGGTGAGTAATAATTCTTTACATGGTGGTTCTGGAATAATGCTGTGTTTTACAGTCTTATTTCTTAATGACTGGCAAATGCTGACCTATTGTTTTCTAAATCATCAGACACAGCCAGTACATGATGTTTTAATTCACAAACTCTGCAGGTAGCCGTGGTTGCCGTTCTGTTCCACTTTTAGTTTCTATAGACTAGCCATAACATAATCAACAATTTCCTCAATGCTATTTACTTAAAGAGGACACAAAATGCTGTGTCCTGAGTGCTGCCTAGGAATAATAGCTAGATATTTTAAGTACAAATAATTTAAAATCATTTTGTTGATAGGAAGACCACTATCTTATGTAGTGAAGAGAATTAATAAGCTGCAGTTTTTCAAGTGGAGATTTTTCTGGTATTTTTCATGCACAAACAGATACAAACGGCAGAGCCTATGTTCTTAATACCACCAGTAGTGCAGGGATTCAATGACAATATCTTACAAATTAATGTAGATATGGGGCAGGCACTATCACAAAGTGTCTAAGATTTTATCCTATAAGACTAAATATTAACCCGGTTTCTGGCAGATAGCTCTAGCATGACTTTATTAAGGCAGAAATAGCTCAATAACAAGTTAGTGCTCTACCTAAGCCTCTTTGATGATAACAAGTGGCAGAAACTCAACTCTAACAACTGTATGCAAAAAACGGGGTCTGCTTAATAAAATATTTGTCAGAATGGACTGTTTAAGTTATAGTCATAAACACTTTCTGTATTTCAAGGCTTAAGTTATATCTGGATCTATCACTTTAATAATATTGTCAGGAATCTCCCACTTTATGTATCTCTAGACCTGCTGGACTCACTTCATCTTGAGGAGGAAGGGAAAGATGGATCCCAGAGTTTACAAGTTTTCACAGCTTATAAACTCGAAATGAGAAATAGTGAATATTCTGGCATTCATACTAGTTCCTAAGAAAGAACTCTTCTTGGTACTACTTAAGTCACATGTATTCCTGGTCCAATTACCAGGAGATAAAGTAGGCATAAATTGTAAGCCAAAGTTAACACCTATGGTGCCCAGATACTTGGTCAAACTAATTGTGAGCGTGTTTTTTATATGAGATTAACACTTAAATTGCTGGACTTTGAATAAAGCAGAACAAAGACAGACCTCCCCCGAGCAAGAACAAATTCTGCCAATGGACAATATTCATTGTAGTCAACAGCAACATTGACTCTTCCCTAGGTCTCCAGACTCGGCTAGCATGTAAGTCAGTTCCTTAAATTTAGTTTCTCTCGGGGTGCCTGGGTGGCTCAGTTGGTTAGGCGGCCGACTTCGGCTCAGGTCATGATCTCACGGTCTGTGAGTTCGAGCGCCACATCAGGCTCTGTGCTGACAGCTCAGAGCCTGGAGCCTCCTTCCGAATCTGTGTCTCCCTCTCTCTCTGCCCTTCCTCTGCTCATGCTCTGTCTCTATGTCCCACGAAAATAAATGTTAAAAAAAATTAAAAAAAAAATAATTTCTCTCTCTCTTCCCCTCTCTTTCTCTCCATACCTCCTAATGGTTCTGTTTCTCTTGAGATTCTAACCAAACTACTAATGATAGTAGTGGAGCAGGATTCTCACACAGAATTGTGACACTAGGCTTTTTTTTCCAGGAAGCAACTTTATTCCTGCCGGCACCACTCAGTTGGGTTCGTACCCAAAGAACTGAGCCCCGAACGTCATGTGACATAGTTATATATATATATATATGTATATATATACACATATGTATATATGTATATATATACATACATATATATATGTATGTATATATATATATATACATATACATATAAATATATGTATATAAATGTATATATGTACATATGTATATATGTACATATATATATAAATATGTTTTCCACTTCTTTGTCATCCATATATGGTAATACATCAAACATGCAGTCTGATTAAGTCTCATGTTACAAGGCCATGAGGGATGTTGTCGAGTACGTGCATAGGCAGGCTACCTTGAGGTGTTTTGTTTGTTTGCTTTCTTTCCAATGTTTCTGGCGCTGTTTTAAGCCCTTTGTGCACAGCAATTTATATAAACTTTCCAAGTTCTACCATTGAGAAAACAGAATTAGATATATTTCCAAAGCCCTAACATTTTGAATTCAGTTAATTCATATATACCAATTTATTCATTTATTTAATAAGTATTTATTGAAGGCTATATTTTATGTGAGACGATTACCCATTTCCTAAATCATCATTTTCATCACATTGCTGAGAAATTAGAGTACTTAGGAATCACTGAATAAAATATTTTTGATCTCCAAAGAGCTTCTTCACATCATTGTTTTTACTGCTACAGAGTTGGACACCTCTGAAACAGAAGCTAAGTTTATGTTCTTAACATTTTCCAGACATATCGGTTTGAGAGCCAGAGACTGCATACATTACAAATATTATAGGTTTAACCAAATTAGATAGATAATTATGCTTATTACATGGAAACATAAATCATTAATAATGGAGACTGTTCCATCTCCTAATATTTAGTAAGAGAAAGTAAAGATGAAAAACAGAATAACTTAATTGTTGGGACTCCACCTTTCATAATCCACCACAGCAATACTTTGTGACTACTTTGGTTGGCTCTCTATCACCAGTGTAACCTCACTTCATATCCACTTCTCTAAGTTCCGTAATGCAGGTATATGTGCATGGTACTTGACTACTTAAAGATTTTCAGTAACTTCTCATTACTTCAAGTATAAATTCACGGGGCGCCTGGGTGGCTCAGTCGGTTAAGCGGCCGACTTCAGCTCACGTCATGATCTCACGGTCTGTGGGTTGGAGCCCCTGCATCGGGCTCTGCGCTACCAGCTCAGAGCCTGGAACCTGCTTCAGAGTCTGTGTCTCCCTCTCTCTCTCTGCCCTTCCCCTGGTCACGCTCTGTCTCTATGTCTCTCAAAAATAAAATAAATGTTAAAAAAATTATAAATTCAGAAGAGGTGCCAATCCAAAATTGTGATTATTTGACCTTAATTTCCATTATTTCACAGAGCAAGCTCCCAACAAATATTAATAATACATACCAAAATGGCCCAAAATGGCCCAGAATTCTTCTATTGATACATTTGACAATTCTGAGAATATCTGAGAATATCCTAGCTACAGTCTCTAGTAACCCCAGTGTCTGGCTCAAGTACCACCTCCTTTAGGAAGAATTCATTAAGTGTTCATCATAACCCTTGTAGGAGGTAGTTGTTCCTTTCTTTATGCTCAATAACATTTGATATGCTATCCTCCCTCTCTCATTTAATGTTGTATTAAAGCCATATGTCTACATCTAATGTTTCTCTACTGATACCAAATGCCTTGCTTGTCCTGCTAGCCATCCATAATTTTATACTCTCTATAAGATGAATACATAAGCTGATTACAATAATATTTGGATACCTGACATGATTGGGGTAAAGAGAAAGCCTTCCTGAATAAGTGGTACCAAGGAACAAGAAACAGGTCAGAGTGAAGTGACTGATCATTATTTTTTAAAGTGACTCATTTGTAATCATTCAGAATGTTAGAATCAAAGGTAGTGTTTGAACTCAGGTTTCTGGCCTTTTTTTTTTAATATATTGTATGTACCTGTCTTTCTTTGATAAATACGAAGAGATATAATGCTAACACACTGTCATGCTGTTTAAATATTTGACTGAATGTGACACTATAAAATATTAACCTGTTCATTCTACGAGAACATTAACTTTGTCCTAGAAAATATATCTTTTGCATTGTTCTTGTATTAATATAAACCTCTAAGTTACTGGAATTTCTCCTCTTTTAAATGTAAGAAATGTTTTGCAAATTTTATAGTCCTCCCCTAATAATCTAATCCAATGGCCTCCTTCAAAGATCTTCATTCTTCCTTATCTCTCTGCCTTTTGTGATTTTCAAAGACTTCCTCAGAATTATTCTGAATTTTTCAAATCTCTTTCCTAGTTGAATTTTTTTAGTTCGACTTCTTAAATTGGGGATTCTCTAAACTTCTTGAATTTTCTAAAAATGCAGAAGCCCAAGCACCATTCCGGATATAGTAAATTATAATAATCAAGTGGAGCTTTGAAGGTGTATTTGTTAGAAGTTCCATGGAAGATTTTAAAATATTGCTGGACTAAAAAAAAAGAAAAATGTCTGTTTCCCTTCAAATGGTAGTCTATAAGGAGGTGTTGAAATCCCTTTTGTACTATATAATTCTCTCTCTTTCTCCTTCTGCCTCTTTTTCTCTCTCTCCCTCTGTTTCCTTTTCTCCTTGCTCTAAAGTTGGCAGGATGATAGCATTTGGTGACCCCCTGGAAAGAGTACTGAGGTCTCCGTGTGAATATCTACTCGCTATGCCTGTCTCTTTGAAGAACAACTAAATATGTCTCAGCTTTCAAAGCCTGATAATAACCTGGAGAGCCTCCAACTTTGCCTTTGTCCACCCTCTACAATGCTGAATTTGACAAAATAAGATAGTGAACGAGAATAGAGCAAGAGTGAGAGAGTGAGAACACAGTGGGCAATAGGGAAACTGAAAGGACGGCCATGTGAATAAATTCTTGCTATGCTGGATCATATCCAAAGTCAATACCATGGTACATCGTTAAGCTTCTGAACAAGGCAGTGGTGGTGGTGGGGGGTTATAAGCAAGAGTGTTTCTTTAGATACTGTCTCAATCTAAGGGAAAGACATCTTATATATGAAAATTATTCAGTTAAGGTACATCCTTAACTTTGTTATCCTTAACTTTTTTCCTTATTACTAACTTACTATCCTTAACTTATTATCTAAACTTACTATCCTTAACTTTATTATCCTTAACTTTTTCAATATTTGTTGATACAGTAATATATTTAGGGAATCACACAATTGGATAACTGCTTTCAGAACTTATTAAGTCAATATGTCAATAATAAATATTTTATTTATCCTAAATTACCTATTCTGAATTTCAAAAAAGCTAGATATTAGGTTTGCTTTATTAGAATTAGGAAAAATTACTTTCTTGGTTTCTTAGACAACATTAATCATGGCGTCTTCAATATTGCTTCTGTACTTGGTCAATTTTGAATGACCATCTCAAATCTTCTTTAAAAAGTTGATGTCCATTTACACCAGTACACTGAGACAGGGACCATCCTTTCTTTACTTTATCTTCCCAGGATCTATGTGGTATGCATGAATTAAGTCACTTAATTATCACAGCAATCTCCAGAGGCATTTGATAATATTTCCATTTTACTCATAGGGAAACTGATCCTGATAGAAGTTAATTATCCCAAGATCAGGGTTAGGAAGTGGTAGATCCAGATGTAAACCCAGGACATCTGGTTACAGAACCCATTTACTTTACTAGAGGATTTTCTCCCTCTGATAAATAACCAACACCAATAAATTAGACTAGTTCATAACCTTCCCATTATATGGTGTTTGCTGATCTTTTCATTTGTCGAAGGAAAAAATTGTTACAAAGATGAGTAAAGTAATAAAACTGGATCTTTGGTCCTTGTCTCAAATTGGTAATAATTGAAATAAAGGAGGATGATGATTAGTACCCATGGAAATTAATAAAAGGAAATCTCATTTAAGATGGAGTCAGGAAGTGCCAAAGGAGGAGTGCATTTACTACTTGTAGCAGCTTATTTTACATTTCTGGGCAGGAAGAGGCTTACTTTGCTACCCCAGCAGGGGAAAGTTTTTTTTTCCTCATCCACCAGCTGCTCAGGCAAAGAGAAGTCACAACTTACCAGCCATTGGGGAGCTGCTAAATTTCAAACTCCCAGTTTCCTGTGGTGGACTGAACTTTTATTCAAAATGGCTCCTCTCAACTCCCCTCTTTTTTTAATAAAAGATTTCAGGCACCTGGATGGCTCATTTGGTTAAGTGTCAGAGTCTTGATTTCAGCTTGATCTCTCAGTTCATACTTTCCAGCCCTGAATCCAGCTCTGTGCTAACAGTGTGGAGTCTTTGTCTCCTTCTCTCTCTGCCATCCCTGCTTTCTCTCTCTCTCTCTCTCTCAAAAAATAAATAAACTTAATTAAAAAAAAAAAAAAAAAAGAATGGCCCTCTGCTTTGCTCTCTGAATTTGCCATATAGTTAGTCACAGTTTGCATTTCCTTGAATTGCAATTCTTTCGTTATTCCTGTATAAACTCTTTTTTGCTCACAAAATAACTAGCTATCTTTATTGCTAAGGTTGACCCCATCTTGCAAACCCAATAGACACTACAAACGAAGGTTACTTTTATTCTTTCACTAAAATGTTCAAGATCTTCAAAGTTATTTTTTAAAATAATCAATAG
The DNA here is from genome assembly GCA_030068075.1 of Paguma larvata. NCBI lineage: Eukaryota > Metazoa > Chordata > Mammalia > Carnivora > Viverridae > Paguma > Paguma larvata. The sequence goes on along the minus strand of CM057833.1, from coordinate 58,476,311 downwards.
TTATGGAAATATTTGTCATATTTCTTTAAAAACACAATGAAAGTAGAAAAATATTTAAAATATTTTAATCTCAAAACTTTAAAAATTTGGGAATATGATTATAAAATATTTACTATATATCTCATGACCTTGGTACCACATGCTATATGAAGATAGTTAAAGAGATCTAAAGAATTACTCTCTTTTGATATTTGAGTTATTCCTGGTGGTTTTGAGTTCACAATATAATAACAATTAAATAAAATATTTTATAGATATGTACAGAATCTCCAAATTTTTAAGGAATACGGTTCATATTATGAAATAATAGCAATGGTCTTGCAATATCTAACATTAGAGGATACTGATGATGATTTATGAGAGAGCAGGGATTAGGGTTGAGAATACGATATTCGTCCTAAGAGAATTACACAATGAAATCAAAGCATAAAAGTATCCAAATAGCTCCTATCCACTCATTTATTCACACATCATCCAATCCATAATTATCAACTATCTCCTATGTGCTAGGCATTCGTTCATTCATATCTCCTTCATTCTAGACATGAAGATTTAGTAATAAGAAAAAAAAAACCTTGCTCTTAATGAAAGTATATTTTAGAAGGGGTATGCAGACAGCAAGAAAATAAAAACAGTGGCATGTACTATAAAGTTATTAATGCTAGGTGATGTGATAATGCATAACTAAGTAGATGCTTCAGATGTGGTGATATGTGAAAGTTTCACAGGAGGTAATATTTGAAGAGAGACAGGACTGAATAACACAAGGTCGGAAACAATATTAACATAATGAAAACAACCCAGGGTACAATTCAACATCTAGATGAATCTGAAATAACGAAGGATCCAAAGGCTGAGCAACAGGTATGAAGTGTAATAGTGTGGGCAATGGTACAAGGTACAAGATAAAAGCTATGATATAAGAGGCAGGAGGCATATCTTATAAGCAAGGATAAAGAGAAAATTATGTGATTTATTTTCATTAAAATAAGTCTGGCTGTTGATGGAGAATGGATTTGGGTTGGCAAAACTAGACACAGCATGATTAGGTAAGTGAATATAGTAGAGGTCTATGGAAGAGAGGATAAGGACTTGGACTCATGTAATAGACCTGGAAATGGAAACAAGTGAATCAATTAAGGTAGGTTTTGGAGTTAGATATGTGAATTTACCAGTGTACTAAATATGTGGCTGAATTAAAGAGAAATCAATGATTACTTAGAGAGTTTTGTTTTTTGTTTTTGTTTTTGTTTTTGCTTAAATAAGGGGGTATTTATTGAGATACAGAAGCTTGTGAGAAAGAACAACTTTGGGTAGAGTGAGGACATTGAGAATTCTGTACTAATTTTAAAATATTAGATAGATTAGGTAGATAGATTGGTGACAGATACATAGGTAGATACATAGATACATAGATTATACATATAAACATACATAATAGACTGGTAGTAGATAGATTAGATAGAGAGATGATAGATAGATAGATAGATAGATAGATAATAGATGCGGATAAAATCAAGAAGGCAGTTAAATATACCTGCCTAGAATTTAAACAATAGGTTAAGGCTGTAAGTATGTTTGGGGATTATTGAGGGCTAGAAGGTAATTAAACATATAAAACTGATTTATTCACTCAAATATATTATATATACAGAAAAGAAAACAAGGCTAGGTTAGGTACTACAATACTTAATAGATTAACATAGGCAAAGAATCTAGGAAACATGATTGAGGACAATGGATTAAGGATGATAATTTGGATTGGATTAGTGAATGAACAAAATAGTTCAGAAATAACCACATGAATTTTTGAAATATCTCTCATTTTGATTGATTGATCAGTTGGTTGATTCACTGATAATTGATAAAAAATGACATTATTATTTTTGATTTTATTTTATTTATCTACACCACATATGTCTAACCAAACATTAAATGTAAATATTGTATCTAGAGCCTTGGCAATTTAGACAATGTTTCTTGTTGTAGATAATCTCTCTCAGAATGCAAAACTGTCTTTTTATGGTATTTCTGAACCCATCAGTGAATTCAACCACACCTGCATCTTTGAATGTCCTAGAAAATTTTGTATAATAATACAAAAACCCACTTGTGTTTTGTGGATATTTTCAGTTGGGAGTTTGTTTGAAAAATCCATGTGATTATTCTACCATGGCAAACACAGGGTCAAATTATCCAAACCTAAGGGGAAAACAGCAACATATACAGAAGATCGAGTCATGTAATGTGGTTGAATACCCACTGCTTCAATGGATATGTGGTATTAACAAAAGATGGGCATCTTGAGATTAAGCCATCATGAGCATTTAAGAGTAAAAACATATCTGATACTACTGGAGAACTGGAAATCTTTCTTGAAACATTTCATTAAAAGGAGAAATGTTGGAAATAAAGAAAAAGGGTCACACAAAACCAGAAAAACATGACTTAATGATTCCCACAGATATTATAATGATGACATATATTTTTAAAAAGAACCATTCTTTTATACAACACTTGTAAGTTTTTACAAGTTATCAGCTATTTTAGGGCTTTGGAATTATAGGAAGAGATTATTTATCAAAAATAGATTATTTCCTTTAAAAATAATTATTTATTTATTTATTTAATCATTATTTATTTTTATTTTACTGAAAATCTTCCTTTTCAATAATACCTCTTTCAACTGATGAGCAATATGGCTTTTTTTAAAGGGAGTCATTATTGAGACTCAGTATACAGCTGCTCCAAATTGGGAGTTATACTTGCGGTGTTTAAAAAAACAACAACAAACACATGATGAAGACGTCAGTACAAAGCAGAAAGCATTGTGAAGTAACTAAAGAATAATGTGTGCATAATTTCGATAGAGAAATTACGACTTACTATAGCTTGATATTAAAATGCCTTAAACCACTTAATAATATACTGTTGTTTGTTCTACACACACACGCACACACACACACACACACACACACACACATTCTGCCTATCCAAGAATTTAAGGTGGTTTTTATATTATATAAATCTAAAATATAAACAGGGGCACTGGGGTGGCTCAGTTGGCTAGGTGTCCAAACTTTCTCTATCTCTCTCTCTCTCTTTTTTAGAGTTGTTTCTTTTATTATTTTTTTTCTTTTATAAGTAAATATACAACCTACTCATGCATCTCTGAAGCCAGATAAAGAACTGCAGAAGGTTATTGTAATGAAATATAAGTAACATTCAAAGATTCAGTGAATATGTGTGTATAGTGATTAATTACACGCTGATGCAATTTTTGTTAAAAATGCAGTAGTATTTACAAAGTGACAGTGTGTGATAAAAGATAGCATTTAGTATGTCAGTTTGATTGCTATAAGCTTGAAACAAATATCAATATTCAAATTCAGGGACACCTGGATGGCTCAGTTGGTTAAGCATCCAACTTCCACTCAGTTATGATCTCACGGTTCCTGAGTTTAAGCCCCACTTCACGCTCCCTCACTGACCGTGCAGAGCATGAAATTATTGAAAAGGACAGAACTTGAAGCAACTAGCAGGCAAAGGCTGTCTCCAAGAGTTTCCTTAATACAGATCCAGACCAGCATGATTCGACTTCCAGACCTGAGAGCCAAGCACATTTAGCTCTATAAATTGTTAAAAATTGAAAGGAGAAAGTGCGTGGGTGGCTCAGTCAGCTAAGCAACCAACTCTTCATTTTGGTCCAGGCCATGATCTCACGGGTTTGTGAATTTGATCCCTGCATCAGGCTCTGTGCTGACAGTGGAGAGCCTACTTGGGATTCTCTCTTCTCCTCTCAAAACAAAAAAAATGAATGCTAAAAATATATTCAAATTCATGCAGTGTGTATCACTAAAACCGTAATTTTCATTTCTATAAAATGAAAAGAGGAGCAATACAATTGAGCATAATATGTACTCATCCATTTCAAGACGTCAAATTGTGTTATTAACACCAATGAAAGCACATTTCCGTACATTTAACCTTCAAGGCCCTACTCAAATTTCACTTCCTTTGGGGACTTTACATGTTTATTAAACAGGAATTATCTTTACTCTCCTCAACACTTTTATTTAATCAGAAAACTTGTATATTTTTATAAATATATATGTAGATATAGATATAGATAGATATAGATATAGGTAGATGATAGATAGATAGATAGATAGATGCTTTTTAAAAAATAAAAATTCAGGATATAACCCAAATTCTGTTTTGTTATCTATATAGATAGGCGTTTTACACAAATACAGGATTTTACTCCAATTGTGTTTTATAACCTGATTTTTTTTAGTCTTTTAAAGTATTTTATTATGTTTTTATTTTATTTTATTTTTTTTATTTATTGTCAAGTTAGCTAGTTTACAGTGTAATCTTGGCTTCAGGAGTAGATTCCTGTGATTCATTCCTTGCATCCAACACCCAGTGCTCATCCCAAGTGCCCTCCTCAATGCCCTTCACCTACCTCTCCCGACCCCATCAACCCTCACTTTGTTCTTTGTATTTAAGAGTCTCTTACTGCTTTCCTCCCTCTCTGTTTGTAACTTAATTTTCCTTCCCTTTTGGTCTTCTGTTAAGTTTCTCAAATTCCTCAAATGAGTGAAATTATATGATATCTGTCTTTCTCTGACTGACTTAGTTCACAAAGCATAATGTTTTCCAGTTCTATCCATGTTGTTGCAAATGTTAAGATTTCATTCTTTTTCATCACTGAGTAGTGTTCTGTTGTATGTGTGTGTGTGTGTGTGTGTGTGTATCACATCTTCTTTATCATTTATCAGTTAATGGACATTTGGGCTCCTTCCATAATTTGGCTATTGTTGAGAGAGATTCTATAAACATTAGGATACATGTGCCCTTATGAATCAGCACTCCTGTACCCTTTGGATAAATTCCCAATAGTATTATTGGGTCGTAGGGTAATTCTATTTTTAATTTCTTGAGGAACTTCCACATGTTTTTTATAGTGACCACGGCAGTTTGAATTCCCACCAGTAGTGAAAGATGGTTCGCCTTTCTCCACATCCTTACCAACATCTGTTATTAACAGAGTTATTAATTTTAGCCATTTTGACCATTATAAGGTGGTATCTCAGTGTGGTTTTGATTTGTATTTCCCTGATGATGAATGATGTTGAGCGTTTTTTCATGTGTCTATTTGCCCTCTTGATGTCTTCTTTAGAAAAGAGTTTATTCATGTCTTCTGTCCATTTCTTCACTGTTTTGTTGTTGTTGTTGTTGTTGTTTTTCGGGTGTTGAGTTTGATGTCTTTACACGTTTTTGATACTAATCCCTTATCCATCCAATATATCATTTGCAAATATCTTCTCCCATTCTATTGTTTATCTTTAAGTTTTGTTGTTTCTTTCACTGTGCAGAAGCTCTTTATATTCATGAGGTCTCAATAGTTCATTTTTGCTCATATTTCCTTTTTCTCCAGAGACATGTCAAGTAAGAAGTTACTGCAGCTGAGGTCAGCATGGTTGCTGCCTGTTTTTTCCTCTAGGATTTTGATGACTTCCTGTCTTTCATCCATTTTTAGGCTTATTTGTGTGTATGGTGTAAGAAAGTGGCCCAGGTTCATTCGTCTGCATGTTGCTGTCCAGTTCTCCCAGTACCATTTGCTGAAGAGACTGTCTTTTTTCCATTGGATACTCTTTCCTGCTTTGTCAAAGATTAGTTGGCCATATGCTTGTGGGTCCATTTCTGGGTTCTCTATTCTATTCCATTGGCCTATGTGTCTGTTTTTGTGCCAATACCATACTATCTTGATGATTACAGCTTTGTAACACAGGATAAAGTCCAGGCTTGTGATGTCTTCAGCTTTAGTTTTCTTTTTAAACATCACTTTGGCTATTCACGGTCTTTCATGGTTCCATACAAAGTTTAGGATTGTTTGTTATAGCTCTATAAAGAATGCTGGTGCTATTTTGACTGGGATTGCATTGTATGTGTGGATTGCGTTGGTTAGTATTGGCATTTTAACAATATTTGTTCTTTCAATCCATGAGCATGGAATATTTTTCTATTTCTTTATCTCTTCTTCCATTTATTGCTTGAGCTTTCTATAGTTTTCAGTGTAGAGATGTTTTATACTTTTGGTTAGGTTTATTCATAGATGTCTTATGGTTCTCAGTGGAATTGTAAATGGGATCCATTCCTTGATCTTGTTTCATTATTTGTGTATAGAAATACAAGTGATTTCTGTACATTGATTTCATATCTTGCGACTTTGCTGATTTATGTATCAGTTCGAGCAGATTTTTGGTGGAGCCTCTCAGGTTTTCCATGTAGAGTATCATGTCATCTGTGAAAACTGAAAATTTGACATTTTTGCCAATTTGGATGTCTTTTATTTCATTTTGTTGTCTGATTGCTGAGGCTAGGACTTCCAACATTATGTTAAGAGTGGACATCCCTGTCATGCTCCTGATCTCAGGGGAAAGCTCTCAGTTTTTCCCCATTGACGATGATATTAGCTGTCAATGGGGAAGCCTTTCATATATGTTTTTAAGATATTAAGATATGTTCCTTCTATTCCAACTTTCTTGAGGAATTTTTTAAGAAAGAATGCTGTATTTTGTCAGACACTTTTTCTGGCAACTATTGACAGGATCATATGGTTCTTATCCTTTCTTCTATTAATGTGATATATCACGTTGATTTTTTCATGAATATTGAATCAGCCCTTCAGCCTAGGAATGAATCCCACCTGATTATTCTTTTAATATACTGAATAATTCTTTTAATATACTGTTGAATTCGGTTTGCTAGTATCTTGCTGAGAATTTTTTTTTATCCAGGTTCATTAGAGATATTGGCCTGTGATTCTTCTTTTAAGTGGGGTCTTTGTCTGGTTTTGGAATCAAGGTAATGCTTGCTTCATAGAACGAGTCTGGAAGCTTTACTTCCATTTACATTTTTTGGAAAAGCTTCAGAAGAATAGGTATTAACTCTTATTAAATGTCTGGTAGAATTCCCCTGGGAAGGCATCTGGCTGAAGACTCTTATTTGTTGACAGATTTTTAATGACCAATTCAATTTCTTCACTGGTTATGGGTCTGTTCAAATTTTCTATTTCTTCACCTTTGAGTTTTGGTAGTGTGTGGGTGTCTAGGATTTTGTCCATTTCTTCCAGACTTTCCAGTTTGTTGACATACATTTTTTCATAATATTCTCTAATAACTATATTTCTGTGGTGTTGGTTGTGATCTCTCCTGTTTCGCTCATGATTTTATCTATTTGGGTCTTTACATTCTTTTTTAGATCTGGCTAGGGATTGATCGATTTTGTTTATTCTTTCAAAAAACAGTTCTTAGATCATTGATCTTTTCTACTGTTTTTTTTTTCTTTATTCTATAGTGTTTATTTCTGCTCTAATCTTTATTATTTCTCTTCTGCTTCTGGCATTGGGCTTTCTTTTCTGCTTTCTTCCTAATTTCTTTAGGTGGTCAGTTAGGTTCTGTATTTGAGACTTTCTTGCTTCTTGAGATAGACTGGATTGCAAGTATTTTCCTCTTAGGACTTCCTTTGCTGCATCTCAAAGGGGTTGGACTGTTGTGTTTTCATTTTCATTTGCTTCCATATATTTTTCAATTTCTTCTTTAATTTCCTAGTTGAGCCATTCATTCTATTTAGCAGCATATTCTTTAACCTCCATGTATTTGGGGGCTTTACAAATTTTTTCTTGTGATTGATTTCAAATTTGTTATCATTGTCATCTGAAAATATGATGGTATGATTTCAATCATTCTATATTTGTTGAGGACTGTTTTGTGACCCAATATGTGATCTATTTTAGAGAATGTTCCATGTGTGCTCTAGAAGAATGTGTATTTTGCTGCTTTTGGATGAAAAGTTCTGAATATTTCTGTTATGTCCATCTGGCCCAATGTGTTACTCAAGAGCTATTGTTTCCTTATTGATTTTCTGCCTAGATGATCTGTCTATTGCTGTAGTTGGAATATTAAAGTCCCTACAATCATGGTATTTTTATCTACACATTTATGTTTGTGATTAATTGATTTTTATATTTGGGTGCCACCATGTTGGGGGCATAATTGTTAGCTCTTCTTGATGGATAGACCCTTAATTATGACATAATATCCTTCTTCATCTCTTGTTATCATCTTTGTTTTAAAATCTAGTGTGTCTGATATAAATATGGCTGTTCCAGCTTTCCTTTGACATCCTGTATCATGATAGATCTCCATCCCCTCACTTTCAATCTACAGGTGTCCTCAGACCTAAAATGAGTCTCTTGTAGGAAACATATAGATGGATTTTTTTTAATCCATTCTGATACCTTATGACTTGATTGGTGCATTTAGTTAATTTACATTCAGAGAGATTATTGAAAGATATGGATTTAGTGTTATTGTGTTATCTGTAGGTTTCATGTTTGTGGTGATATCCCTGGTCTTGTAGTGTGTCTGCTTTCCATTCACAAAGTCCCCCTTAGGATCTCCTGCAGGGCTTATTTAGTGGTCACAAACTCCTTCGGTTTTTGTCTGGGAAAGCCTTTATCTCTCCTTTTATTCTGAATGACAGCCTCGCTGGGTAAAGGATTCTTGGCTGATATTTTTCCTATTCAGCACATTGAATATTTATTGTCACTCTCTTCTGGCCTACCAAGTTTAAGTGGACAGGTCTGCTACTATACCCTTATGTATCTACCCTTATAAGTTAAGGCCCTTTTGTCCCTAGCTGCTTTCAGAATTCTCTCTTTTTCTTTGTATTTTCCAGTTTCACTATGATATATTGTGATGTTGACCTGCTTTTGTTGATTTTGAAGGGAGTTCTCAGTGTCTCCTAAACTTGGATATCTATTTCCTTCCCCAGATTAGGGAAGTCCTCAGTTATAATTTGTTCAAATAAACCTTTTTCCTTTTTTTTTTTTTTTCTCTCTCTTCTTCTGGAACTCCAATGATACAGATATTATTTTGTTTCATTGAATCACTAGGTCTCTAATTTTCTCCTCATGGTCTAGTAATTTCTTTTCCCTCTTTTTTTATTTTCATCATTTTCCATGATTATATATTCTATTTCACTTATTCTCTCCTCTGCTTCTTCCATCCTCACTGTCACTGCATCTAGTTTATTCTGTGTCTCATTTATACCATTTCTTAATATATCGTGACTATTTCTTAGGTCCTTCATCTCTGCAGCAATAAATTCTCTGCTGTCTTCTATGCTGTTTTCAAGCCCAGCTATTAGTCTTATGACCATTATTCTAAATTCTTGTTCGGATATTATTTAAATCTGTTTCGAGCAATTCTCTGGCTGTCATTTCTTACTGGTATTTCTATTCAGGAGAATTCTTCCATTTCATCATTTTGGCTAGGTTTCTGTCTTTTATGTATATTAATAGCTTGTTATGTATCCTGTACCTGTGAGTACTACTACTGTATTAAAAAGAGGTCATACACTGTCCAGGGCCTAGCACTTCAGGAAGTATTTTCGGAGTGTGTTGCATGCACTCTGTTGTTGTGTCTTTGGCTGTTCTATCCCACTGTACAGAGCGGTAGATTGTTTGGACCTTCCACCAGGGGTGCTTTGATTTATTCATTGATGTAAGCCTGGACATAAAGGGAAAAAAAGATAAGGAGGAAAACCTTATCCCCTACAAAGAAAGAAGTAAAAGGGGTGGGGGAAGACCAGCCAAAGAATCACAGAAACTATAAGGCTTAATCTATAAAGAGAGAGAGAGAGGAAAATAAAGAAGAAGGAGGTACAGAAAAGGTGTAAAAAATAATAAAGTAAAAATGCCTGGTTAAATAAGCTGACAACTAGAACAGATAAAGAAAGAAAGACATATAGGTATAGATACAGATATACTAAGAATTGACCAAAAAGCAAATCAGAAACTATGAGCCTGATTCAAAGGTAAGAAAAAAAATAATAAAATAAAGTAATAATAAAGAGAAGAGGGTAGAAAAAGAAAGGAAAAGAGAAGAAAGACAAGAAAAAATAATTTTAAAAAATAGACTAACATAATATACCCAGGACATTAGTGTGTTGGTGCCTGGGATCGGTGGCTGTGCTGGTCTGGAGGAGAAACTCTCTGATTCAGTCAGTGCCAGTCTGGCTCCAGTAGATAAGCAGTTGCCAGTCATGGAAGGGTGGGGTTTGGTGTAAGCAGATCCTGCCTCCACTGGGGGTGACTGTGCTGTTCCCTGAAGCCCCACCATGTTGGTGATGGGGAGAAAAATGGTGACAACCCAGTCTCTCTTCCCCAACCTGGTATCTCAAACCACGCTGTTCAGGCAGCCCTCACAGAGTAGCGTGGACAGCCAGCTTGTTCTGCTCCACAGACTTCAGTGCCTCCTAGGCACCTGGCTGTCTTAAAGGATCCTGCATTGCACAGACCTGTTTGTGAGGTAGCACCACTCCACCCTGCTAATATGGCTGGCACCTGCAGGGTCTTTTGTCCTTGTGGGAGAAATAAACCCTCTTCCCACAGGACTCAAGGGAGGAAACTGTTTTCTCCCAATGCAGCCCTGAGATTGCTACCGCACCTATGTCTGACTCCCCTCCCCTCCCAGACACACCACAGTGGCTCTGGTTTGGACAACATTGTGCATCCCTGAAAATTCCAATCTTTAGCTCCTATATCTGTTTGTAAAGCAGAAATTGGCTCTCTTCATATTTTTCATTCTCCTGTCTGTAGTCTGGAGAGAATTTTCGCTTGTCCAAATACAATCCCACACTTCCGCAGCCTCTCTTCTCTTCCTTTTATCTGTCTATAGAATGGGTCCCCTCCCTTCCATGCCTACACCACCCACTGTTTTATTTCTCCCAGTCCTCAAACACACAACTCTGTCCCTCAAAGCTGTGTAGATCCACCTGTGGAGATTTTTCTATTATTCCACAAACTGTATTCCTTGGTGTTCTAGGTGTTCTCACCTCGATACACCTATTTGAGGGAGGAGGGAAATCCAATCCCCTACTTCTCACCATCTTAACTCCTTCCCCTGTCAAGTGTCCAACTCTTGACTTTGGCTCAGGTCATGATGTCATGATTTAGTTCATGAGTTCAAGCCCTGTTTTGGGCTCCACACTAACAGTAGCACCACTCCACTCTGGTGATATGGCTGGTACCTGCAGGGTCTTTTGTCCTTGGGAGAGAAATAAGCACTCTTCCCACAGGACTCAACAGAGGACTCTCTGCCCCTCTTATGGACTCTCTCTCAAAATAAATAAATAAACTAAAAAAAATTATAAGAAAATTACAAAACAACAAGTATTAGGAAACAAATAATTGTCCTAGAGAACCTATGTTGAAGGAAGGTCTTCTATTTGAGAGCAAAACTTGGTTAAATATTTCCTGCAAGCCAAAGGCTAAAAGAAAAAATGAACTATAGACACTAAAGTATAAGTCAAACACAGTATTTTAATTACAAAGGGAGACATAATTTTTTTCTTATCTCTGAACTCTAGGAAGAATATATTGAAAAAGTCTTTGTAAATAATATAAGGAACTTTCAAATAGTTGGTAAATACAACAGCTTTTTCTTCAAAATTGCAAAGAAGCTCTTCATATTCAATGCCTTTACACACCTGAGGTAAAGTCAAGGCCATGGTATTAAATGATTCAGTTATACTATTTCTGAGGGAGTTTATATTTTAGACAATATTTCTTTAGCAGTGCAATAGGTTAGTCATTTAATTTACCAAAAATTAGACCCGTTGGGATATTAGAGGGGGTACAATCAATACTTATTCTCAGATAACAGAATTAAACCTGGACTACCACTCAAGTCAGGACCTAATATCATCTTATTTATCAAAGGACTGATGTAATTAAAATAGTATTATTAGTAGCAGGACTAATTTGTATGTCCCTGGCTGAAACACAAAGTCATAGTTTTTCAGAGATAGCAAACTCTCACAGTTACACTAATCCCACCCTTCATTCATGAGCAACTTCATTTGTAGAGAAGGTAAAGGAATTATTACATACAGCTAGTTAATTTTTCAAATGAGGGCTAGAATCTTTACCAATTGATACTTAACCAAGTAATTTTGTGAATCAAAATTATTTTCATCTTTACCAGATGTCATTTTTGCAGGTTGGTGAATTACCAAGTTTTTGAAATTCTATCTATATAAGCTTGAAATAAGAAGCCGTGATCATGCGTTACTAACGCCCTCTTTGTGCATCAGTCCACCTTCCATCTCCAAAATAACAATAATTTCCTTCTCTTTAGAATAAAGTCTAGAATTTTTTCTAATATAAAAATACAAATTCAATCATAGTAAAACCATAATCCACAAGTCAATGAAGTTTCTATAGTCTTTTTAGAAATAAAGTTTAATTTTTAAAAATATTTAGAATTACAGAAAAATTATATAGGTAGTACAGATTTTCCATACCTGGTTTCCTTTACTACTAATTTTATTTTAATATGGTAGATTTGTTACAGTTAGCTAACCCATATTGATGTATTATTAACTAAGGTCAATACAGCTGTCCCCCATTATCTGTGGGTTTGTTTCCCATGCTTTCAGTTATCTGTGGTCAACAGTAGTCTAGAAATAGATGATCCTCTTTCTGACTTATAACTATAAGGTTAATAAGGCTACATCACAATGTCTTTGTGATTCACCTTACTTCATCCCATCACATAGGTATTTCATTATTTCCCATCACAAGAAGGGTGAGTACAACACCATATTGAGAGAGAGAGAGAGAGAGCGCGTGCAATCATATTCACCTAACTTTATTACAGCATATTGTTATAATTGTTCTATTTTATTATTCATTGTGGTCAATCTCTTACTATGCCTAATTTAAAAATTCAAATTCATCATAGGTATGCATATAATATTTGTATTACTATATTTTATTATTTTTAGATCCAGGTAATTATTACTTTTCTTTATATAACTTTCTTTTTTAAATTTTTTTTTAATGTTCATTTACTTTTGAGAAAGAGAGAGAGAAAGAGTGTGAGCGGAAGAAGGGCAGAGAGGAGATGCAGAATCTGAAGCAGGCTCCAGGCTCTGAGCTGTCAGCACAGAGCCTGATACGGGGCTCAAACTCAAGGACTGCGAGATCATGACCTGAGCTAGAGTAGGACACTTAACAAACTGAGCCACCCAGGCATCTTTACATAACCTTCTGAAAGAGTTACTTCTGGCATATTTAGAAAACTCTTGTATTTGAGATACACCAGAAGAAAAATATAGATAGTATACTTTCTGAGATTTGAAAACATGGGATTGTTATTTTATTGCCTTTAGATTAGTAAGATGAATTGTCTAGGTATAGAAATTTGAGTTTATAATATTTTCCTTCAAATATCTATAGATGGTGCTTCATTGGCTCAGTGTTGCTCAGAGGAAGTCTGATGCCACACAGAGAAATGTTTAAAGAAACCTCCTTTTTTTTTCCTGGACATTTGAAAAATGTTTTCATAAAATTCAAAAGTTTTATATTTTCCATATATATATAAGTATTATATAAATGTATAATAATTTATACATATATACCTTTCAACAATTTGATATTACCTGTGCTCTTTCAGTCTGTAAACTCATTTTTTTCTATACAGGAAGTTTTCTTCTCTTTTTATGATTAGTTATATTGTATTTTCTTCTCTTATTCGTGCTATCGATAAACTGAATATTAAGATTGCATTATCTATTTTCTATATTTAATCATCTTCTGCTACAATAATTTCATCATTTACATTCTTCTATATTTAAGGCTAATTCCTCAAGATTGTTCGCCATATTTTGAATTTAGTACTACACATTGCCAATTATGCTCAGCAATGCTTCTAGTTCAGATTAAATGTTTGATATTGAATATATAACTCTTCAAGTCATATTTTATCTCTGCTTATTTCACAATCTGATCTCTTTAATTTCAATATGTTGTCTCTTTATTCCACCAATTATCCTATCTTAAACAGACTCTAATATTATCAAAAACACAAGGTATTTCCACCAAGTTAATTTTTGCCGAATTACGTTTTCCTTAGCTTATTTAGCATAACCCCCACTTTATCAAATAAGAAACAACACAAAGTTTATCATTACTCACATGGCTTGATGATGCTCAAGTTAAATATATATTGATATAATATGAGAGAAGGACTGTTAAAATGCAGTTCATTAGCCCCACTTACACTGCAAAATATATCTTCTGAGATTGTGATAGATGGCAGTATTTCTTACAGCTGTTATTTGTTCCCTTCCTTGAAAAGAAACATATATATATATACTATATGGTGTGTAGTATATTCCTATTAGTATTTTGCTCTGAACAATAGAATCTAAGACTGCATAACACATGCAACATCCAAAGGTTCATTTCAAATAAAACTACATAGTTCCAATCCATCTCCTGACGCAGACCTCTGTCAGAGAACAACACATGCCAGGGAGTGATGTAGAGCAAAGCTCCAGCACTTCTGAGCACTACACAGACGTTAGTTGTTGTCAGTCACTAAAGTTGTGGGGGTGTTCTCACAACAAAGCTGGGAAGTGTAGGGGCAAAAAAGGAGACTGGGGTATTTATACAAGTAAAAAGCTTCCGAAGTAAGGATAGTGCAGGTGGTACATGGAGCATGTGCTGCGAAGCATCAGCCGAGTGGCTGTGAAAAGTATTGCTTATATCACTAATTTTATTTGCTTGGTTGTTGCCACGGACCAAAGCCACATCTGCAGTATGTATCAGTCATTCACGTGGCATGGCTCTGCTGAATTGAGGAGAGGTTGCCTACTCACCATTCCTGAGCTTCAGGTTTGTGAAGAAGGCAGTTTTTCCAGACGATCTGTAATTCTTTTCTTGCCTGAAAACAATCCAATAAAACTGCACCCCCAGAGGGCTCCGTTCCACCCTTTCTGTATCACTGATTCCACATCCCAGGATGTAGCGCTCTCCTGCTTTCCCACTCCTCCTTCCAGGAACACCGCTGAAAAATTTATCTGATAAGTGATGCAGGCAAAAAGAAATACCGATGGGGAAAATAGGAAAATCAAGTTCGTGTTGCCTGTTACCTGCCCACATCATAGAGCAGTTCCAGTGTGGTATGAGGCATGGCTACCTTCCTTCGGGTCAGCGAATAATCCATACCTCTGACGCAGAGAAACACACTGGGTGTAGGTTCTGATTTACTGATTTCTTGCATGGTCCTGATATTCCTTGGCTGATTTTTTTTTTTTTTTGGTTATTAGAAATCTTCTTAAATTCTGATAAATTTTTAATCAATTTTCTGAGTTGCCATTGCTGCTGCTAACCTTCCTTCTCTTTCTGTGGTTATTTTTTTGTTCGTTTGCTTGTTTGTTTTGTTTTGTTTTGTTTTGTTTTTTTTTCAATGGAAGTCTGGGGAAAGAAAGCACTGGCTGGCTACTCTCTTGACCAGAAAATCTAAAATGACCTTGTTTAGAAGATTTTAAAAAGTCACAGGAGCTAAATGACAACTAACATCTGGGGGGAAAGAGATGAATAATCTTGACTTGAGCATATGAAGTAAACAAGCAGTGGGTTGCAAGCAGTACTGTTATAATGTTGGTCATGTGAAGCTCGGCAGGACACCCCAGACTCTGCAGGAAGCTGCAGTCAAGATTACTATATGCACTGCAAGTAGAAACAAGTCTATTGTGACTAAGAAACTTGTATTAAAAGATTCAAAGTCTGTTTTAAAAAGAAAGCACAAGTAATTCATTGTAGTTATGATGCTTATCAAAGGCAACGGGAACAAAGTTTTGACATAAATAATCATCGTGAAACTCAAGGAACACAAATTTCCAAAATGCAGCCTGTCTGAAATATAAAGACTGTCTTCTAACATAATTTTTATTACTATAGTCCTGGCAACTTTCATCTAAAGAAGAAAAAATAATTGTAAAATTAATTCTCCACAATGCCCCTGGCCAAGAGATAAGATAAATTTGCCCAATCATTTCTTGCATACAGGAAAATTGAGGCATTTAAATTATGTGGAATAGACATATTATTAGCATTTTTATTATCATAATTTTAGGGGTGAACGCATATGGCAGTTTATAGATTTTTTTTGGCACATACATTTTAAGCTTTCTAAATTGACGACAGTAATATTCTCCTCTTGAAGTAAATTCATTCCCCCTTCTTCTAGAGAACAACAAACATGTATCTCTTCGTTAGAAATACCTCCAGGCTCAAATTGAGAAAATGATTGTCCCTGACTGATCTCAGCCAAGAAAGCAAAGATTTCACATGCCATCTAATGTTATACTTCTAGAGGAATGCATTAACTCAAGCCACAGTGATGTATATGAGACTCTTTTTTAAAGAAAAATCATAAGAATTTGATTCACACTTAAAATTATATTATTATCTGACCCAAGTAAAAGAAATTTAGGGGAAATAACTGAGTAGAAAAGTGTTCTCTACCATTTTTCATAGCTAGTGGATTCAACTTTATTCTATACTATAAAAGATGAGTACAGAAATTTTTCCACTAACGGACCTTTACAGGAAAACTTGTTGCAACCTTTAGAGCTCAGTGGGAAGAAGGAGACAAGTCTTGATTTTCCCAGTGAGTAAAGCTTGCAGTTGAGTAGCAGCTCATGACACATTTTACGCCTTATGAACTGTGTTGAGACATCTTCAGATGGTATACTTCACATTCACGTTTTCTGGAGCATTTAAATGATTCTAATGAACCCTTGAATATATTTAGTGGCTCATTAAGTGATATTAAATGTGATAGTTTTTTAAAGGATAAGAGTTGTTAACCATAACATAATAATGATTTCTTTACTCAATTTGCTACCCTCGTAAAAGTACATGGATATAATTTTATTATTTCCAAATTTAAAAACCAATAATGGAATTGCCTATACCAATGTCATGTGCACAGTCTCTATGAGTGGTGCACTGCCATAAGCATCGATATATAAATGTGGATAAAAATTAACTAGGCTCTAATTATAGATGAAAAATCATAAGAAGCCAATACAGCATTATAGTTAGATTTAAAAATCACAGGCTGTGGTTAATAAAACTCTGAATATTGGGGCATATAAAATCTTATTTGATTTTTTAAAAATCCTGGATACCTTTAGTTATCAAAAGCAAATTCATCCAATTAGCAAAACAACATTTCTTGGTGAGACCTAATTTTCACCAACCCAGGAACACTAGTAGGCCAAGGCAAAGCAACATGTGTTTTGTTGGCATCGAGCATGCTTACCTCATGAAAGAAAAGGTAGAAAGCATATAAAACTGACTGGTGGAATCTCATCTCACTGGAATGATGGCTCTTTACAAAAGAAGCTCTATCATACATGAGTTACATTGTGGAGAAAAAAAGTTGAAAGACATGTGGGTAGGTACCTCACTCAGGACAATGATAGAAGGTCAGTTAGAAGTGCCAGCATTATTTTATTGTTAGATAATTATAGTCAGTCTGTTTTTGAAAACAGGTAAGCAAATGGAAATCTTTCTTCATTATATAAATTTCCAAAATTTGTATCAGAAATAATTCAGAAGAGTTAGTAAAATTATCTACCTAATATCAAAATCGGATTTTGGAATTCAAACAAAAAATAGTATAACTGTAATGCAAGCCGTATAATTATGGTTTCTGTGGCATGTGAACCAATCATTGTTACAGTAGCAGAAAATCAGACTTTAAAAAGATAATTGAAATAAGAGAGAAAAAAAGAAAGAAGGAAAGAAAGAAAGAAGGAAAGAAGGAAGGAAAGTTAAGAGAGAAAGAAAGTTAAGGAAGAAAGAAAGTTAAGAAAGACAATAAAGGTATATAGATTAGAAAGGAAGTGATAGACAGTCTTTGTTTGTAGATGACATGATCACTTATGTAAAAAATCTAAAAGAATAATAATAATAATTATTATAAAAACCGGATGAATAAAAAATAATAGGGTACAGGGTATAGGGTTCATATATAAAAGTTAATTAATTGACTTTTGTATATATCAATAATTAACAAGTAGATTGTGAAATTAAAGACACAATATCATTTTCATTGGTACACCCTACCAAAAATAATTTTGTACAAATCTAAATATTGCTAAGTCTATATAAGAAAAATTACATAACTCTGATGGAAGATATTAAAAAAGAACTAAATAAGTGGAGAGATATTTCATGTTATTGAATAGACTCAATATCGTAAAGATGTCAGTTCTTCCCAACTTGAATGTATAGATTCAAAGCAATCTCAATCAAAATTACAGCAACCACCTTTTGGATATTGAAAAACTTCTTCTAAAGTTTATATAGACAGGCAAAAGAACTATATTACCCAACTCAATATCGAGGGAGAACAAAGTTGGAGGACTATTATTACTCCATTTCATGAACTTAAATACATGAAACTGAGACCAGAAAAAAAATATAAAAGATTCACAAGACTAAAAGCAGGTTTTGGAAATAATAACCAAATCTGAAAAAAAAAAATTATCTAGACAAACTAAAGGAAAAGGAGGAAAGAGACCTTAGAAATGAAAGAAGAGACCTTACAAATGATGTCATAGATATACAAAGGATTATAAAAGACTATATCGAAAATTACATAGTGATATAATGGATAACCTAGGAGAAATGGATACAGTCCTATATAGTCCTAGAAACATATAACCTACCAATACTGAATCATGAAGAAATAGAAAATTTAAATAGACCAATATAAAGAAACCAAAATGAGATATCACTCTTTATCTGTTATAATGACTACCATCGAAAAGACAAGAGCTAACGAGGAGTTAAGATGGAAGAGTAGTTAGGGGACCCTATGCTTTCCTCATCCCTCGTACACAGTCAATAAATACAAATCATTCTGAACACCCAAGAAACCAATCTGAGGACTGGGACATCAAACTGCACATCTAGAGGGAGAAAAACGGCACATCGTGGAAGGTAGGAGGTACAGAGAGTTGATTTGGGGGAGAAAAGAATTCCGGGTGCTATGGAGGGAAGAGAGTACTATCATGGAGAGAGGAGTGAGGGAGAAAAAGACAGAGAAAGTGAAAGTAGCATGCAGGTGATTGCACAAGAAAACTCCTCTCCAAAACCACTGACAGTGAAAAGGAGAGGAGCTGACTATCACAAGTTTTTGTAGGGAGTGGAGCTCAAAGTCTGAAGTTTTAGAAGTCCACACCATCACCTGTTCGGTGCCTGGTGGGCTTAGCAGTGCTCCTGTGGAGAAGGAGAGCAGAGGCCTGAGAGCATACAGCATGGTCTGAGTTTCCATGAGAGAAATAGTTCACCTTATTAGAGTTCATTTGAGAAAGGTGGTACTACCTCTCAGGGGACAAAAGAGAAGTAGGGTTCTTTGAGAAGCCCTATTAATTAGCAAAGCAGCAGAGGCACCAGCTGAAGGCAGCTACCCTGGAAGCCCCAGCTTTTGACTGCTCTTTGTCATAAACTCCTTGTCCCATGTGGTCAAGCAACTATTTTTCTGGGACGAACCAGCCGCAGCTACCCCAAAGGATGAACATGATTCTGTACCATGCCCAGTCCCTAAAATTTGGAGCTTTGAAACCTAGCCATGTACCTGAGGAACAACACAGTACTGTGCTGCCAGGCAGACAGATGGCTCAGACACAAAAAGAGTGAAGACAGGGATCTGAGGGAAGCCTGGGGCATAAGAGGGGAGATCATTTGCTCTTCTGTGGGGAGTGCAAACACCTCACTCCTGGGATGAGAGGGCAGGGCAATGCTATCTTCCCCATCCATCCCCCCATCGGCACTGACTGACTTCAGTGAACAACACAGAACACACCAAGGAGGCTGGAGGTGCTGAAGAGACCCATCCCCTGTACTTTGCAGATGCATCTTTCTTATGCAAATCCACCTGAGAGCCAACACAGCAGGCCTCTCCCAGGAGACCAGCAGGAACCCCTTGCATGCACCAAGTCTGCTGATCTTATAATGCTGCAAAGTTTCAGCTATAAGGGAAATAGGATATGGTCTTATCTAACAAGCAGACCAAAACACACCTAGTTAAAACTCTCCACACGATGGGCCAGGTCCAAACACTCCTCCCTGCAGGCAAGGAGAAACTGCGTAGGGCTGATTTGAGGGAAAGAACAGCCAAAACACAACAGCAGAGTGCACGCAGCATACACCAAACAAACTTCGTGATGCACCAGGCCCTGGACAGTATATGACCATTTCTTAATATAGCCATTACTCTCAGGAACAGGAAACTTAACAGGTTTTCCTAACACACAGTAGACAGAAGTCTAGGCAAAATGCCAAGTCAGAGGAATTAATCCCAAAAGACAGAACTAGAAGACATCATGGCCAAGAATCTAATCAGAACAGATAGAAGTAATATGTCTGAACCAGAATTTAAAACACCAATCATAAGGATACTAGCTGGCCTTGAGAAAAGTATAGAAAACACTAGAGAATCCCCTTCTGCAGGGAGTAAATAATGAAAACTAGTCAGGCTGAAATTTTAAAAATTCTATAACCTCAATGCGAAACCAACAGAATGCTATGACAATGAGAATGAATGAAATAGAGGCACAAATTCATTATACAGAAGACAAAATTATGGATAATAATAATAATAAAGCTGAAAAGAAGAGGGAAATAAAAGTATTGGATGACAAATATAGACTTAAGGAATTCAGTGACTCTATAAAGCATAATTACATTCTTATCATAAGAGTCCCAGAAAAAGAAGGTATGGGAAAATGGGCAGAAGGTTTATTTGAGAAAATTATAGCTGAAAACTTCCTTAGTCTGGGGAAAATAATAGTCATCCAAATGCAGGAAGCACGGAGAACTCCCATCAAATTCAACAACAGTTGGCCAACACTGAGACGTATCATAGTATAAAGATAAGAAGAGAATCCAAAAAGCAGCAAGGGAAAAGAAAACCTTTAACCAATAAGGAAAGACAAATCAGCTTACCAGTATATCTCTCCACAGAAATCTGTCAGGCCAGAACAAAGTGGCATGATATATTCAATGTGCTGAAGGGAAAAATATGAAGCCAAGAATACTTTATCCAGCAAAGCTCTTATTCAGAAAAGAAGAAGAGATAAAGAGCCTCCCAAACAAAACCTGAAAGAGTTCATGACCACTAAACCAGTCCTATAAGAAATATTAAAGGGAAACCTTTAAATGGGAGAGAAAAATCAAAGCAACAAAGACTAGGAAGGAACAGAAAAAATCTCCAGAAACAGTGACTCTACAGGGAGTACAATGGCACTAAATTCTTATCTATCAATAATTAAACTGAATTTAAATGGACTAAATGATCCAATCAAAAGATATAGGGTATCGGAATGGATTAATGAAAAAAAAAAAAAGACCCATCTATATGCTGCTTACAAAAGACTCATTTTAGACCTAAAGACACCTGCTAATTGAAAATGAGGGAATGGAGAACCATCTATCGTGTTAATGAAGGTCATGAGAAAGCTGGAGTAGTCATACTTATATCAGACAAAGTATATTTTAAACCAAAGCCTGTAACAAGAGATGAAGAAGGGCATTATTTCCTAATTAAAGGGTCTATCTAATCAAGATGATCTAACAATTGTAAATATATATGACCCCAATTTGAGAGAACCCAAATATAGAAATCAATTAATAACAAACATAAATAAATTCATTGATAATGATACAATGATAGTAGAGGACTATAACATCCCACCTAGATCAATGGGCAGATCATCTTAAGCAGAAAATCAACAAAGAAACAATGGCTCTGAATGATGCAGTGGACCAGATTGACTTATCAGATATATTCCATCTTAAAGCAGCAGAATACACATTCTTCTTTAGTGCACATGAAACGTTCTCCAGAATATATCACCTACTTTGTCACAAATAAGCCCTCAACAAGTATAAAGAGTGAGATCATGCCATGTGCATTTTCAGACCACAACAGTATGAAACTTGAAATCAACCATATGAAAAAAATTAGAAAGACCACAAATACATGGAAGTTAAAGAACATCCTACTAAAGAATGAATGAGTTAACCAGGAAATGAAAGAAATAAAAAATAAATGAAAAATAAACTGAAAATTAAAACATGCCAGTCCAAAAGCTCTGTGATGCAGCAAAGGCAGTCCTAAGAGGGAACAATATAGTAAGACAGGCCTACCTCAAGAAACAAGAAGTCTCAAATACACAACCTAACCTTACACCTACAGGAGCTAGAAAAAGAACAGTAAGTAAAGCCTAAAGACAGCAGAAAAAAGACAATAATAAAGACTAGAAATTATATAGACTCAAACCAAAAAACCCTAGCAGAACAGATCAATGAAACTAAGAGCTAGTTCTTTGAAAGACTTAATAAAATTGATAAATCCCAGCCAGATTTATCAAAAAGAAAAGAGAAATGACCCAAATAAATAAAATCACAAATGAAAGAGAAGAGATTACAACCAACACCACAGAAATACAAACAATTTTAAGGGAATATTATGAAAAATTATATGCCAACAAACTGGGCAATCTTGAAATGTATAAATTCGTGGAAACACATAAAGTACCAAAACTGAAACAGGAAGAAGTAGAAAATTAGAATAGACCCATAACCAGTAAAAATTTTGAAATCAGTAATAAAAAAAATCTCCCAACAAACGAGAGTCCAGGGCCATATGGCTTCTCAGTGGAATTCTACCAGACATTTAAATTCGAGTTAATATCTATTTTTCTCCAACTCTTCCAACAAATAGAAAAGGAAGGAAAACTTCTAAACTTATTCTACAAGGTCAATATTACCTTGATTCTAAAACCAAATATCCCACTAAAAAAGAGAATTAGAGGCCGGTATCACTGATGAACATGGATGCAAAAATTCTCAACAAGATACTAGCAAATTGAATTTAAGAGTGCATTAAAAGAATTATTCAAGTGGGATTTATTCCTGGGATGCAGGTGTGGTTCAATATTCACAAATCGACATGATACACAACATTAATAAAAGAAAGAATAAGAACCGCATGAAGCTCTCTTAGATGCAGAAAAAGCATTTGACAAAATACAGCATCCATTCTTAATAAAAACCCTCAGCAAAGTAGATATAGATGGAAAATACTTCAACATCATAAAGGCCATACACAAAGACCCAGAGCTATTATTATCTTCAATGATACATGATCTCATGGTTTTTAAGTTCAAGCCCTGCATCAGGTTCTGTGATGATAGCTTGGAGCCTGGAGCTTGCTTTAGATTGTGTGTCTCCCTCTCTCTGCCCCTCCCCTATTCACTCTCTGTCTCTTCCTCTCTCTCAAAAATAAATATACATTAAAAAATTAAGAAAAATATTTAGAGACACTGTACCTATTTCCTATCATCTGAGATAATAAACTGTGATTAATTTTGTATTATACAGTAATTACAAATATCTTCTTGAACACTGTACTTCTCTCCGTATAATACTCACATATTTCTTAGCTTTTTAGGAAGGCAGACTGGTCTAAACAAAACAAAATTCTAGATGTATGAATCTCAAACCTAGTATTAGTTCAGGTTTGCTACAAGTTTTTGTTTTACAGACAATTTTTAACATTTTTTCTCATTAGTTTTTTTTTAAACCTATTATGTTAACATTATATTAATAAATTTATTAATATATAATTCATAGGAAATAAACTACATTTTTAAAGTGTATTATTCAGCGACTTTTAATATTGCCACGTGGGTATAAAGCCATCATGTCTATCAGTTTCCAGAATGTTTTCA
This sequence comes from Paguma larvata, assembly GCA_030068075.1. Lineage (NCBI taxonomy): Eukaryota > Metazoa > Chordata > Mammalia > Carnivora > Viverridae > Paguma > Paguma larvata. The sequence continues at coordinate 58,452,635 of CM057833.1, read as the reverse complement.
CCATCCAAAAAAGCAACTGCACTCAGTAGCACTCCTGTCACTGTCTTCACCTAGCCCCTGGCAACAACTATGCTATTCTGAACACTCATATATATCTAATCATAAAATATGTGAACTTTTGGGTCTAGTTTCATTCACTTAACATTAATGTTTTCAAGTTTCATCCATGTCGTAATGTACATCTGTATTCTGTTTCTCTCCATTGCTGAATAATATTCCATTTTACAGATATATTTTCTTAATCCATTCATCAGTTGATGGATATTGTATTTTGTCCACATTGGGGCTATTATTAATAATGTTGCCAAGGATATTGACATGAAAATTTTAGTATAAACATGTGCTTTCAATTCCCTTTTGCATATATCTAGGAGTGGAATATTTTGAAGAATTGCAAAATGGTTTTTCAAGGCACTTTTACTCCCATACATCCCATCAGAAGTGTATGAGAATTCCAATTGGGGGGGGGGGGGTGGGAGGGGCAGAGAAAGAGGGAAAGGAATTGTGTTGACTCTTTAGATCAATTTAGAGAGTCCTGCCTTCTTAACATTATTGTCTTCCAATCCATGAACATGGGTTATATTCCATTTATTTCTTCTCTCATTTCTTTCAACAATGTTTTGGAGTTTTCAACGTGCAAGGGTTTCTTTTTTTGGTTCATTTTTTCCTAAATTTATGCTTTTTCATACCATTATAAATAAGATTATTTCTTTAATTTCATTTTCAAGTTGTTCACTGCTAGTATATAGAAATACAGTTGGGTTTTGTATATTGATCTTGCATTCTATAAACTCGTTGAACTTTTTTGTTAGTGTTAATTGCTTTTGGGGGGAGTCGTTCTTAGGATTCTCTAGATACGATATCATGCCATCTGTAAATACAAGAATTTTACTTCTTGCTTTCAAATTTGGATGCTTTTTATTTATTTATTTATTTTTGTCTTTTTCCCTGTCTAGAATCTGGAGTAAAACACTGGATAGAAGCGGTGAGGGGAAATATCCTTTCTGATGTTACAGCGAAAGCATTCAATTTTTTACCATTACATATGATGTTAATTGTGGATTATTTTACAGATATACTTCATTATATTGAGGAAGTTCCTTTCTATTCTGTATTTGTTGAGTGTTTTTTATCATGAAACAGTGTTGGATTTTTTTCCCGATGCTTTTTCTACATATACTGAGTTGATTATTTGTTTTTTCATATAATGCATTAAAATTGTTGATTTTTGAATGTTGACTGGATTTTACATTCCTGAAGATAGATTCTATTTGGTCAAGTGATATAAATATTTTCATATATTTCTTGATTTCATTCATTAGCATTTTGTTGAGTACTTTTGCTTCTATACTCATAAAATATATTGGCTTGTAGTATTTTTTTGTGATATTTTTGTTTAGATTTGGATGTGGGAAATATCGGTCTCATGGAATGAAGGATAATATGGGAAATGCTTTATACTAACGTGGGGAGAATTAACTCCTCTTCTATTTTTTGGAAAAGTCTGAGAAGGACTGTGTGTGTGTATGTGTATATGTTGTTAAAGATGAATGCTTTCTTCTCTAACAAAACATACATTTTTGGTTCTGCTATTTATTGTAGCATTGAACAAATTGGTTAACCTCTGTAAGCCTTAAGGTTTTAATTTCTAAAATGGTGTTTTAACACCGTAGAGTTTTATAATGTTCAAATGAGTTAAAATATGTTCATCATATATATATATATGCTAAAATAGTATTAGCTATTATTATAATGAAAAGTCAATACAAAATTTGAAAAGTACAAAGAGAAATACGCTCATTATCGAAGTACAACACCAGTAATATTTTCCTGTATTTCATATACCTTCTAAAAGTATAAAATTTAAGATTATAGGAGGTTTTTCCCTACTTTATAAATTTTTATATATTTTCATGACATTTGTAAATTATAGCAAATAACTTTTATAAGGATGATCTCTGTCTAATTAATTTGAAGGTATAGAGACATTTAAGTTGGTAGTGTAATGAGTATTGAGGAAATAAATATATTTTTAAACGTTTATTTATTTATGTTGAGAGAAAGAGAGAGAAAACATGAGTGGGGAAGGGCAGAGAGAGAGGGAGAGAATCCCAAACAGGCTCCGTGCTGTCACTGTAGAGCCCAAGGTGGATCTTAGTCTCACACCTGGGAGATCATGTCTTGAGCTAAAATCAAGAGTCAGATGCTTTACCAATTGAACTACCCAGGTACCCTGAGGTAATAAATATTTTATGAAATTATTTAATGAGTTATTTAGGAGCATTTACTTTAGATATAGAATTTAAATGTATACTTGACTTGCCAAATCATGATCCTGATTTAGCATTTAAAACTGAGAGGCAAGAAATATTTTCTCCTGCTCAATGGTAAAATGTTAAAACATTTATATGAAATAAATATAATTCTTGTCTTTATATATGAGATAGAATAATTTTAAATTATAAATTTAGCTTCATCAGTGACTAAAGAAGTGCAGATATTAAGCAAATGCCATCATGATATGCAAGAATATTTTACTTCTCTAAAATCTGAAATATTTAAATGTTAAATTTTACTTCAGAAGCTAAAATAATGCTCTATTCTTCTATTACAATATCAAGGTATTGTGATGTCCTTCAGGTGAGAACTTCAAATCTCAGAGCCTGGCTTTAAAATGGAGACAATAGGGGCGTCTGGGTGGCTCAGTCGGTTGAGAACCCAACTTAGGCTCAGGTCATGATCTCACGGCTCGCGAGTTTGAGCCCCGCATCAGGCTCTCTGCTGTTAATGCAGAGCCTGCTTCGGATCCTCTGTCTCCCTCACTCTACTCCCCCTTCAGCCTCTCTCTGTCTCTCAAAAGAAATAAACATTAAAAAAAATAAAATATTTTTTCTCATTGCCACATAGTAGTCCATTGTATATATGTACCACATCTTCTTTATCCACTCGTCAGTTGATGGGCAATGAGAAAAAATGAAATCTGGCCATGCGTAGCAACATGGATGGAACTGGAGGGTATTATGTTAAGTGAAATAAGTCAGTCAGAAAAAGACAGATACCATATGTTTCCACGAATAGGTGGACTTGGTGAGACTAAGCAAAAACCAGGGGGAGGGGAAGAGGGGAAAGAAAAAAAAGACACAGAGAGGGAGGGAGATAAAACATAAGAGACTCTCAAAGACTAAGAACAAACTGAGGGTGAGGGAGATGGGGGGGGAGAGGGGGTGATGGGCATTAAAAAAGGGCACATGTTGGGATGAACACTGGGTGTTTTATGTAAACCAATTTGAAAATAAACTATTTTAAATTAAAAAAATAAATAAAATAAAATGGAGACAATAAAAAATAGGGTGGGGTAGCTGGGTAGGTCAGTCAATTGAGCATCTGTCTTATCATTTTCGCTCAGGTTATAATCCCAGGGTCATAACATCAGGACCCATTTAGCCCCACCCCTACCCCTTGCTGAGCATGGAGCCTGCCTAAGATTTGGTCTCTCTTTCTCCCTCTGCCCCTCCCCCCCCTCATGCATGCATGCTCTCTCTCTTTCTCTCTCTCTCTAAAATTAAAAAAAAAAATGGAGGCAGAACCATGGTAGCATCATGGTAGAGAGTTTTTTAAGTACCAACTGCAACCAGAGAAAAGCCTTGCTATGTCATTCTTAATTTTCTTGAGACTGATTGTATTAAGAAAAATGTATGGAAAAGTTTCTAGCGTTCATCATCAGATGCCTGAAGAAAATTTCTACCATAGCTAGGATGTTCTGAGGCAAAAGATCAAGAAATCATTATGAAAAGTACAGATATTTTTGTCTTTAATTCATCTGATATAGTTTTTGTTTCTGATGCACCTTTTGGGCTCAAAAAAATTCACCTTTTGATTTCAAATTTATAAATTTCCATATTTCACTTTCATAAACTTTGTTCCAAGTAAGGTCTATCCTCAGTACAGTTTATAGTTACAGGCCCAGGGATTCAAATCCTATTATGCAGACCACTTTTGTGAACACATCACTGCTTTGTGATGCAAGGAAGATTCTCAGTCCAGGGTGGAATATTATTTATAAAGTGTCACAGGAGCACCCTTCTCCCAACTGACATCGGGAGTGAAATTCTGCCTGAGGCTTAAAGGTAGTAATGTAGGGTTTATCCTCAGATACCAAAGCAATCACTAAAAATAAAATTGATCTAGTGATTTCATTGGAAAGAAAGTCATCTCCACATCACTGATTTCTGTTTCTTTGTTTTTTTCTAGAAGTTTATTTATTTTGAGAGAGTGTGGGGAATGGGCAGAGAGGGAGACAGAGAATCTCAAGCAGGTTCTGCACTATTAGCATGAAGCCCGATGCAGGGCTCAAAATCATGAACCATGAGATCATGATCTGAACCCAAGTCAGATGCTTAACCGACAGAGCCACCAGGCACCGCTGTTTTCTGTTTTGGTAATTATATTTTATATATCACAAATCACTGAGTTATACATCATGAATATTTATTTCAGAGACAAAACTGCTGGCAACTTTTTAACTTTCTGAGGTGACATGGTCACGTATTATAATGCATTATCTAAGAACTATACTCTAACCATAGTGTAAGCCATGTCTTACATAATTAACTTCTAGCCCTGTGAAACAGCGTATCTTCAGCGTTTTCTAGGGCAATTGCATTATTCAGACTTCCTCAGTTTGGAAACACAAACTAGAAGCTTAGGACACATGGGTAATTCAAACACAAACCCTTGTGTATCACATTTTACACAGTGTAACTTGTGTTACAGTTTAACAGTAAATAGAAGGGCCATTGTACAGGAATACGTTCTAAACCCTTGGCATTGACAATTTCTGTGTTAGTAAGCAAATTCTAGGATTTCTTATACTCTTTGACATTACGCAGTTCCTGTCAGTAAAGATGAAGACCCTACCAGGGATAAATTTCTCACTCTTTCTTTTCTGCAAGTATCTTTGTAAACCATGTACTTGAAGATCACTTCTTTGGGTGTCAATAAAGGCACTAAATCCCCAAATGTCTTCCTGGAAGCACTGTGAAACTTATGTCATAACAGAAACACATTCTAAATGACCGTTAGACTGTGTTAGGAAATTAAATAAATAATGTGGTTTAGTCACTTGTTTTTATCTGAGGAAGAATGCTTTACCTTTATTTTATAGATGAAAAAATTGAGACCGAGGGTTATTAAACCACATATTTAAGGTAAAATTTTTTTTTGCTAATGGTTGAGGTAGAAATGAGTATTCAATATACTGCATTGCTTTTAATCCCAATCCACTTTTACATTTTCTTAAGTATACACAATGATCAGGCCCAAATATTTCTTTGATAGCAGAATGGATATTTCATTTGCTCAAAGCAAGTTGTGACTATATGTACTGAAGGAGCAAGGAGGAGAGGAGCTAACAACTGTATCAAAGTCAGCCCCAAGATGGAAACATAGTATGGTCTTCAGCATTATGCCTGGTACACCGGAGGTGGCAATGGAAACTAATGGAAGCCAATGAAGCAAGATAGTGTCCATAAGAAGAGAACTTTCCCAAGGCTCAAGGCACACAATTGCTCAGTGTGACAATTGTGATGGCTATAGGCCAACAAAGGAAAAAAAACTCTTTCTAGTGGGAAGCAAAATAATAAATTGACAGCTACCAGAAGAGTACAATCTAACCAATATGGTCAGACCGCCATGAGCTGGATCAAATAGCTGTCAGCCATCTTGCCAATAAGGAGAGAAATTCAGTTACTTTCATTTCTATTTGAGGTTTTACCCAGAGTCTACTCTTCTGTTACTCTCATTCTTCTACTCAAATATTCTTAGTGACTAAGAAAGAGTTAATTCATCTGATATAGTTGTAACAATATACATGCATATACAATAGGCCGGGGTGAACAGAACTACCATAGTAGTATACAATCAGGTCTAGGAAATTCCTGAGAAATTGTTATCTTCTGAAAAACTCTTTCGCAGAAGTACCAAGCTAAACAGGAAAGCAATACAATAGCTGACAAGCTTTGGGTTTCAGTTAATTAAGATTCCACTGTAGTTTATATTATTGTATTTCCTTTTCAGATGTAAATCATAATTCATGGATTTATTTTATTTATATAGAATTATTTTTTAAAAGGAATAATACTAGGCATTTTCACGGTAGAAAAAAATGGAAGGAGCAAAACACAAAACAACCTCCAAAGTCTCCTGTAATTCCATCATTCAAAGATAAAAACTGTATATTCTTTTTTTTTTAATATTTTTTAACGTTTATTTATTTTTGAGACAGAGAGAGACAGAGCATGAGTGGGGGAGGGGCAGAGAGGGAGGGAGACACAGAATCCGAAGCAGGCTCCAGGCTCCGAGCTGTCAGCCCAGAGCCTGATGCGGGGCTCGAACTCACAGACCGCGAGATCATGACCTGAGCCGAAGTCGGATGCTCAACCGACTGAGCCACCCAGGCGCCCCAAAAACTGTGTATTCTTCCAGGGTTTCTCATCACACACACACAATTATATTGCAATCACACTCCTTGTACTTGTCTTGACTTTTATCTAATAATATAAATAATGTTTAAGGTTGACTATTCTTGACAAGCATAGATACAGAGGTAACAATAAAAGAGAACTAATATAATGGAAAAAGGTTGGAGTCACATACTCAGGCACACAGATTCTGGAGTCATACTGACTGAGCTTCTGAAATCTGTGTGGCAGTAAGCAAACATCTTAAACATTCTATTCTTCAGTTTCGTTATTTTGTAAATCTTATTTTAAATAAAATCCACAGTGGTGAAATTATAATGATATAACATAATGCTTGCTCGTGACCTCTTTCGTTTGATTTTTAAGCTTCTTTTAGTTTTCTTTCCTTTTTTTTTTCTGTATTATTTTTCTTCAATGTATAGACAATTCTAGAGTGACCATTCTGACTATTCTTCTAGCTATCCTGCAAGGCTTTAATTATTTCCTTAGGATAAATTCTCAAGTGTGAATTTGTGATCAAAATGTGTGTACCTTTTTTTAAAAGTTTTTTAACTATTTTTTAAATTTATTATTGAGAGGCAGAAACAGACAGAGCATGAGCATGGGGGGGCAGAGAGAGGGGGAGATACATAATCTGAAGGAGGCTCCAGGCTCTGGGCTATCTGCATAGAACCCAACGCAGGGCTCACACTCACAAACTGCGAGGTCTTCCTGAGCCAAAGTCGAAGGCTTAACCAACTGAGCCACCCGGTTGCCCCTGTCTGTACCTTTTAAAGACTTTAGATACATAATACTAAATTAATTTCTAGAAGTACTATACTCATATACATTTATATTAATATTGTACAAGGGGTACCTTGAAACGTTTTAACACAGGTGCGTGTGTGTGTGTGTGTGTGTGTAAATAAATTATGTTCTGGAAAGCATATATTAGTATTTTGCTGTTTGTCAGTTTTATGAGCCATAAATGCAAACAAATAGATTCTTATTGTTTACACTAGCTGGACTTGAAACTTCTGAAGAATAAGGTTTCCCAATGCTGAATATAGGCACTGTGAAAATCACTTATTTTCACCTTTTTTACACTCTCATGAACTTAGAAACAGATAAGATAATCCTATCAACCAATTAAAAATTGTTTAAAATTTTTCTAGGAAGGTAATTTTATTTCCTGTGTTTCAAAAATAAAGATAGTAGGATGTAAGTATTTGTAGGGCCCTTAAATGTGTCTGCAGGCAAAATTCACTCCAGTTGGATGGTTTGAAAAACTTTGGAGAGTTTAGTTTAAAAGTGATACCATTTGTACTTCCAAGAACTAGTAGTAACATCATCAAATCTCTTGGGTGAACTCACCTTCAACCCAAGCCTCAAGAATTTCAACAGATAAATCTTTAAGAAATCTAAATCCCAGAAAAGAAAAACAAAACTCTCTCTTTCTCTCTTTTTCTTTATACACATACTACACACACACACACACACACACACACACACACACACACACATATATACTGGAAAAGCATACCAGAGTTTCATTAAATAGCAGCTGATTTGACTCTTAACTTACCAAGAAATATTCAAAACATAACCGTGGATTTTCTTCTTGTTTCTAAATTCTCAGAAATGATTAACTCTAGATAAACATGGAATGTGAACTTGTCAATGCTGTAACAAACAGATTGTATCTGCTGGTCAAAATCATTTAACATGCATGACAAGCACATTCTGAAAGATAGGTGAGGGGTGGAGGAGACAGCTTGCCTCAGAGGGATGGTTCACATTAACATCATCCTCATCTATTGCAACTGCCTGGGCTCCATGTGGTAGGTATGTCTAGAAATTGTGGCTGCAGTTTTGTAACATAACAAACAAAATATAGGTTAGCTTTGTGTTGAATTAGTTATATTGTTCTTTTTAAATTTACTAAATTGTTATGGGAACTGATTGTGGGCAATATGCACAAATATTAACTGTACAGCGCCATGGATTTAAATATACATTATAGGGGCACAGGGGACAGGATAAGTATGGAGTTGGTATGGAAGTGATATGTGTAGAAAAAAAAAAGTTTGGGACATTAGAGTAGTGGTGATTTCACAGTGCTGCGAATGAACAGAATTATACACTTTATTATTATTTTGACACAGAGAGAGAGAGAGAGAGTGCGAGTGGGGGAGAGAAGTAGAGAGAGAGAGAGAGAATTTTTAAGCAGACTTCATGCTCAGCTCAGAACGTGATGTAGGGATTGATCTCATGACCCTGGGATTCATGCTTTGAGACAAAATCAAGAGTGGGACACTCAACCAACTGAGTTAACCCGGCACCCCTGAATTATACACTTTAAAATGGTTGTATGTTATGTAACCTCGCTGCAACTTTTAAAAAGCCCCACAGAACATATTAAATATATTAAACAAAAAAAAACTAAAATAAACAATCAAAAAGAAGTCAGAAAATGAGAAACGAAGAGACCAAAAAGAAGGAACAAAGAGAAAACAAGTTATATAATGATAAACATAAATCCAAACATATCATTAATGGCATTAAATGCTATTACCCTACATATTCCAATAAAATAAAAAAACATAGTTTGAAAATAAAAGTATGAAATATGTATATACCAAACGGAAAAAAAAGGTTAATGTAGAGTAACTGTCTTTATAGAGTAACCCACAATTAAAATGGGTTGTTAAAAACTGATGAGGAAAGAAACAATTCTTCAGGGAGACATAACTCTAAATATTTATTACTTGATAACAGAGCTTCAAAATACATGAGGCAAAGACTGAGAAAAATAGAGGAAAGGGAAATAATATAAACCCCTTTCAACAATTGTTAGAACATCAAGATTTTTTAAAAAATGACATATACATAGATGATTTTAACCATGTTGTTAATCACTTTGATCTCATTGACTGTAGAACACGGCCTACAACAATGACAGAAAACAAGACTCTTCACATGCGTACATAGTACAATTAATATGATAAACAATATGCATAAAACAAATTTCAATAAACTTAAAAGGATACAGAAGCATACAATACTTTTTTTTTCTAAATACAAAAGAAATCATATTAGAGTTCAATTTTTTTAAAAAATGGGAAAACCACATTTGGCAAATAAGCAAGTCACAAAAAATTCCCATGTCAAAAATTCAATTACAAGGAGTAGAAACTATTTTGAAATTTATGAAAAATGAAAGAACAATGTGTATACATGTTTGAGTTGTTTCTAAAGCAGTGTTCAGAGAGAGATTTAGGATGTTAAATGTTATTTTAGAAAGAAGAATGATCTCTATCAGTGCTTAACCTAGATCTAATATTAATGGCTTATATTAACACCAGAAGATGCTAGTAAAAGAAGAGCAAAGAGCATACAACTTAGTAGAAGGAGGAAAGCAGTAAAGAGAAAAGCAGAAACCAGCCAAATAGAAACAAGAAAACAAAACTCAATGGTAGTACTTTAAAAATATTTCCAAAATTGACAAACCTTTAGCTAGACTGAGCATATAAGAAATAGAAGAATATGAATAAATCACCAATTTCAAGATTTAAAAAGGATTAGCATGCAGATATTTACATAGGAGATAATATGATTAAATTTTTTTATTCACAAGTATTAATTACTTCAAACTATTAGGCTCATTACTTGAAAAATACACATTTAAAAAAACTTTAAATATCTGAATAGCCCTGTACTTACAAAAGCTTCATTATCATAATAATTACCCAATAGTCTGTGCCCAGATAGTATTACTAGTGAATTTATGAGACATTCAAGAAAGATACAACACCATATTAACATCTTCTTTTCAGTAAATGAATGAAGAAGGAACACTGTCCAACTTATTTTATGAGGCCAACTAAACCACAGTATCAATACCTGACTAAGAAACCACAAACAAACAAACAAATAGAAGGTGAGTAAAGAAACAATTGCAAATCTAGAATTATAGGTGCAAAATACTAGCTAATTGAATACTACAATACATAAAAAAGATGATATGACTAAGTAGAGTAGTTTAAAATTTTTTTAATGTTTATTTATTTTTGAGAGAAAGAGATAGACAGAGCATGAGTAGGGGAGGGACTGAGAGTAAGGGAAACAAAGAATTCTAAATAGCCTCCAGGCTCTGAGCTGTCAGCACAGAGCCCAATGCAGGACTTGAACTCAGGAGCCCTGAGATCATGACCTGAGCAGGAGTCAGATGATTAACCGACTGAGCCACCCAGGTGCCCCAGGGTTTAATAATTGAAATGCAGTCAATGTATTGCAATATATTAACAGAATAAAGAAGAAAACTATTATTGCTTTATAATACATAGTTAAAGTGTCTTATAATATTCAGCCTACATTCATAATAACTCTCTACAAACTAGGACTAGTTGGGAATTTCTTGAAAATGATAAGAGACATTTATAAAAAATATTCAGGTAACAGACTTTATAACTAATCACTGAATTATTTCCAACTAATGTCAGAAATTCATCAAGGATAGCGGTATTCCTTCTCCCTTGTATTTATTATTGTGCCAGAAAATTTAACCATGGAATAAGACAATAGAAAACTAAGAAAAGTAATATATATTGGAAAAAAAGAAGCAAAACCGTTTTCATTTGCAGATGATATCATTGTAAACATAAGACATTTGAGTAAATATGAAAATTACTAAAATTTAGAAATTAATTTTGGAATATTGCTGTATATGATATTAATATATAAAGATCAGTTTTGACTTTATACAATAACAGCAAACATTTGGAAAATAAAATTTCACAGATAATTTATCCATGATAATACCAAAACTATAACATACAAATAAATCAAACAAAAATAGTTTAAGATGTCTACAGTAAAATCTATATAACTTTGCTGAAAGAATTTTTTTTTAAATATAAATAAATAGAGAACACCCAATTTTGATAGTAAGAGGAGTCTTCCTAAGTTGATCTACAGATTCAGTGCAATCACAATCTTAGTTCCAGATGTCACTTTTGTAGGAATTGATTCTTTGAGAGGTTTTCAAGAAGGGAAAAAAAAAGTCACAGAGAGAGAAGGAGGCAAACCATAAGAGACTCTTGAATACTGAGAACAAACTGAGGGTTGATGGGGGGTGAGGGAGAGGGGAAAGTGGGTGATGGGCTTGAGGAGGGCACTTGTTGGGATGAGCATTGTGGGTTGTATGGAAACTAATTTGACAAAAAATTATATTAAAAATAAACATAAAAATAAAAAAAATAAAAAATAGAAATAAAAACGTATATAGAAATGTAAACCTGGAACCTGGAATCACCGAAGCATTTTAAAGAACAAAGATGGGTAAATTAATAAAAATCTATATTAATATAAAGCAAAAGACAGCTTGGTATTATGAAGATATCCATAAATATAAATTGATAAGAAGATAATCCATAAATATACTCACACAGATAGGGCCAGTTGATTTTCAAGAAAGGCACCAAAGAAACTCAACATAGAACGTATTTTCAAAAAACAGGCAGGATGATCCAGATATCCTTTTTTTTTAAGTAAAACATTAAACTTTGATTTATACCCTGCACAAAAATGAGCTCAAAGTGGATCGTATGGCTAAATATAAAATATTAATGTATAAAACTTCCAGAAGGAAGCATTAGGGAAAGGAAAGTTTTATAACCTTGGTTCACACACAAAAAAAAATAAGATGATAAAATTGACTATAGAGATATTAAAAATCTCTGTTATTCAAAAGACATTATTAGAATAATGAAAAGGCATGCTTTAGACTGGAAAACAATTACAAAATATGTATCAGGAAAATACTTATAGACAGAATACATAAATAAATATAAAACTTTAATATAGGATGGCAAGCAACACAATAAAAATGAGAAAAAGAAACTAAAAAATGAAGATAAAAGAACGGTCAATAAACACATAAAATAACCAAAATCATTTGTCGTTATAAGAGAAATACAAATTAAAATAATAAAATCATTAATCATAAAATTAATCATTGATCATAAAATTAAAAAGACAGACATGACAGAATGCTGGCAAGGATAGGGAAGAAACTCTCAAGAACTGATTCTGGGAATGTCAAATAGTTTAGCCATTTGAGAAAACAGTTTGTCAGTTTCTTAAAAAAGTAAAACAGGTACTTAAAGTAAGAATCAGCCATTCTACTCCTAGGTATTTGCCAAAAAGCGTGCACCCATAAAAATATATGTACATGAAAGTTCATCGGTTTCACTTGTAAAATTCAACCCAAATGTCTATCGCCACGTATATCTATAAGTTGTGGAATAGCCGTACAATAGAATACTAGCCTACATTCAAATATGAGAGAATGACGTCAGCAAGATGGCTGGATAAAATATCCCTCACTCATATTTCCCTCTCAACAACAATAATTTGGCATCCATCCACAGACCAAAGTCCCTTTATGGGAGCTGTGGCTTTCAGGGAGCATGCTGTAACGGTTCCAGTGCAGTCCTACAACCACAACTGGCATTTTGAGCAGACAAGTATCAGGCTGGTCCTGGCTGTGGACCTGGAAATACTAGCCTACAAAGATGGACTCGGCTATAGCCCCACTTCCGTAGCAGTACAGAAAGCCCTGAAGAACACTAACCTAGAAAATCACCCACCAGCAAGACAGCCTTTGGAAACTCCAGCTGTTTGGCAGAGAAGTTGCAGCACACCATTAGAGCAAAACAATCCAACATCGGATTCTGAGAAAAAGGTAAAAAGTACAGTTTTATTTTACCTGTATCACACCTCCCCTAAGGCAACGTAGCTTAGTGCCAAGAGAGCCTCTTCACTGTGATTTTTCCAGGTGTGGGGAAAGTGAGAGCCTGAAAGTGAGTGCCCAGATTCCTTAGCTGTTCAGAATGCCCAGATGCCTGTTTCTCTCTCACTCTATCCAGAGTACTGAGTCCGGAACTGCATGACTCAGGGGCAGTGAGCAACTGGGAAAGCAACAAAAAAAAGCTCAGAACTGTATGCGTCAAAGGGACCCAGATCTTATTAACAGCCTCAGGGACTCCATCAGGAGGCCTTCCCATGAAGCACTAGGATTGCTTTGTACATGTATCCCCCCAACCGGCTCATCGGCACCCCCAGTGCACCATACAACTTACCACACCCATATCTATCCCAGCTTCTTGTATATGTTCCCAATGGAGACAGCGTTTACAGAGAGTTAGTGAGTACATGCTGAAAACTGGCATGAATCTGTGACTTGGAAGAAACCACAAACCTGAGTATCCAACACCACTCTAGGGAGAACAAAAGTAGGCTGCCAAAATCTGGCCTCGCTTTGCAGATACCATGATATTATATATAGAAAACTTTAAAGACTTCACCACAATCCTGTCAGATCTAATCAACTAATTCAATAAAGTTGTAGGATACAAAATCAACATATATAAAGTAGTTGCATTTCTATACATTAACATTGTATCTGAAAAAGAAATTTAAAGGCAATCCCATTTACAACAGCATCAAGAAACATAAAACCTGGAATGAGTTTACCCAAGAAGATAAAAGATCTATCCTCTAAAATGTTTAAAACTTTGGGGCTCCTGGGTGGCTCAGCCAGTTAAGCGTCTGACTTCAGCTCAGGTTATGATCTCACAGTTTGTGGGTTCGAGCCCCGCATTGGCCTCTCTGCTGTCCGCACAGAGCCTGTTCAGATACTGTCTCCCTCTCTTTACCCCTCCCCTGCTTGCTCTCTCTCTCTCTCTCTCTCTCTCTCTCTCAAAAGAATAAACATTAAAAAAGTTTAAAACTTTGATGAAAAAAATTGAAGACACAGATAAATGAATTGAATATCCCATGGATCAGAAAAACTAATATAGTTGAAATTTCCATACAATCCAAGGCCATCTATAGATCTAACGCAATCCCTATCAAATTCCAATGGCATTTTTGACAGAAATAGAAAAACAATCCTAAATATTGTATGAAACCACAAAAAAAGCTACAATAGCTAAAACAATTCTGAGAAAGAACAGAGCTGAAGATGTCACAATTTCTGACTCCCAACTATATTACGAAGCTATAGTAATCAAAACAGTATGGTACCGTCATAAACACATGGACACAGATCAATGGAGCAGAGTCGAGAACCCAGATGAAAGCTTCTGCACATATGGTCACTTAATATTTGACAAGGGAGCCAAGACCACTCAAGGTAAAAAAGGGTAGTCTCTTTAATAAATGGTGTTAGGAAGGGGGTGCATGGGTGATTCAATCTGTCAAACGTCCAACTTTGGCTCATGTCATGATCTTGTGGTCGCAAGTTCGAGTCCCACTTCGGACTCTGCTGACAGCTCAGAGCCTGGATCCTGCTGCAGGTTCTGTGTCTCTACCCCTCTCTGTGCCTCCCCTGCTTGTACTCTGCCTTTCTCTCTCTCAAAAATAAACATTTAAAAAAACTTAATGGTGTTGGGAAAGCTAGATAACCACATGCAGAAGAATTAAATTGAACTACTATTGTACATCACTCACAAAAATTAACTTGAAATGGATTAAAGATAAAAGTTATAATGAAACTCTAAGACCTCCAGAAGTAAATATAGGGGAAACGGTCTTTGATATTGGTCTTGGCATCAATTATTGGATATAACACTGAAAGTACAAAGTGAAAAAACAAACAAATAAGTAGGACTAAATTAAATTAAAAACATTATGCACAAAAAAAATAACAATGAACAAAGTAACAATAAAAATATTTCCAAACCATTTACACGGTATGGTTAATATCCAAAAAGATATCAGAAACTCATGTAATTCAATGGCAAAAAAAAGTTTAATTTAAAAATGAGCAAAAAACTCCATGGGCATTTTTTCCAAAAAAGACTTCCAAAGGCCCAACTGTACTTGAAAAGATACTCATCACTCATCATCGAGAAAAAGCAAATCAAAATCACAATGAGATATCACCTTATACCTATCAGAGTGGTTATGATCAAAAGGACAAGAGATAAGCATTGGGGAGGATGTGGAGAGAAAGGGAAACCTTGTGCATGGTTGGTGAAACTGTAAGTTAGTAAAGCATAGAAATTAGTAATTTCTATGGAAATCAGCATGCAGATTCCTCAAAACTTTAAAAATAGAACTCCCAGGTCGCCTGGGTGGCTCAGTTGGTTAAGCACCGACTTCGGCTCAGGTCATGATTTCATGGTTTGTGATTTCAAGGCCCGCGTCAGGCTCTGTGCTGACGGCTCAGGGCTTGGAGCCTGCTTCATATTCTGTGTCTCTCTCTTTCTCTGCCCCTCCCCTGCTCACACTCTGTCTCTCTGTCAAAAGTAAATAAACATTTAAAAAAATAGAATTCCCATGTGATCCATAAATTCCAATTCTGAGCATATATCTGAGGGAAATAAAATAAGGATCTAAAAGAGATAGCTGCACTCTCATGTTTACTGCAGCGTTATTCACAATAACCAGGATATGGAAACAATCTACAAATGAATGGATAAATATATAATGAAATATTATTCAGCCATAAAAAGAAGGAAATCCTGCTATTTCCAACAACATAGACAGACCTTGAGGGAATTATTCTAAGTGAAATAAGTCAGACAGAAAAAGGCAAATGTTGCATAATCTCACTTAGAGTTGGATCTTAACACATTGAATTTATAGAAACAGAGAGTTGAATGGCACTGGCCCAGGGAGTAGGGGAAATGGGAAGATTTTGGTCAAAGAGTACAAATTTCTAGTTACAAGATAAATAAGTCTAGAGCTCTAATGCATAGTATGGTTACTTTAGTTAACAATACTATATTAGATACTTGAAAGTTGGTAAAAGAGTAGATATTAAATGTTCTCACCACACATGCACACACACACGCACGTACACACATGCACACACACACACATATGATAATTGTACGAGGTGATAGATGTGTTAACTAACCCTACTGTGGTAATCATTTTGCCACATGCACATGCATCAAATCATCAAATAGTACATCTGAAACCTAAACAGTGTCATATGTCAATTATATCTCAATGAGGCAGAGAAAAATAAACTATTTATCCATGAAAAAAATATTAATGCATTTCACAATTATGCTGAGTGGAAGAAGCCAGCCATAGGTGTGCAAACTATAGTTCCGTTTATATAAAATTCTAGAAAAGGTAAACCAATATCTGTAAAGAAAGCAAATTAGCCATTGCCTATGGATGACACAAAGAAGGATGGATGGATTTCAGAAAACAAAAACAAAAACTTGGGGATAATGGAAAGTTTATCATCTTTATTATGGTGATTAATTTCTTGTGCATATACTCACCAAATTGTACACTTTAAGTATGCCCAATTTGTTGTGTGGCAGCTATCACTTCATGCATTTATTTTAAAAATGTACAATTTCTCATTCCATTTATGGCATCTCCCTTTGTTCCCCCATGCCTGAAACCTCCGTCTAAATTTGGTCACTGTCCAGGAGTGGAGATAATGGGAATGTATTCTGTTCTTTCCTTTATTATGTTATACTTATCACTCCTCCTTGTCCTGTGGGTAATGGTTATGGGTAGAGGAAGGATGAGAGGCAAAATGACAACAGAACAAGGGCTTTTTTATATAGCTAGTGATTCTTGTATTCACCTTTTTTTGCTGAATATCTTCTGTAATAAAAGATATCCAAGTGTTTGCTTTCTCCTTGGGAACATTTCTGTGAGTTCTTGGTATACTGTCCTCCACAGACCATAGGGACTTCATATTCTTTGACAAGGGCTAGCGTCTTTTTGTGACATATCTTTAATGCCTACTTTGGAGACAGTGTCCTCATGATCCTCCTGGCACTCTCCTTTGGTATGGAATATATCAAGACAATTTTTATATACCTTTTATTTTCTGTGTTGTCAACATGGCCTTCAGGAAAACATACTCAATTCTAATGTACTAAACTCTGGATGTGCAGGACATTCTCTCTGCCAGCTTTATGGGTTTTTCCTCTCAACCTCTAGCCTTTATATTTAACAAAACTCCTGAGGATGTATGCATAAGCTTGGCCAAATCATTGTCATCACAACACCTTGGCCCCATAGTACAGGTCTTCCTTCTATATGTATACAGGCTGCAAATAGATCAGAAAGGATTGCCAAAGGACCCAATTAGTCACCTTCCTTAAGAATGTCATGCCATTTATCATCCACTCTCCTTGGATTTGGTATTTCAGTTCAGGTTCTAAGACAACAAAAAAAATGTGTGTGTGTGTGTGTGTGTGTGTACATGCTACACACACTGAACTTCTCTATCATTTTTAGTGACTTGAGGGAAGAAAGGTAGGTTGTAAAAGTTGGTCTGCTGTCTTTATCCTATTCACGGCTTCTCCTCCTTCTCCAATGATATGATCTTTAATTATTTTAATAAAAGTATCAAATAAATGGGAAGGATTATCTGAATTATTTTTCTGTGTAGGACATTTTCTGAAGAGGTCCCGAATCGTGGGTAAATCTGCTGTGCTGACTGAAAGTATGAAATCTTCTCAGACAATTTAAGTGATAAGTACATTGCTTAGATGTGGAGTTGGAACAGATCAAGAAGTCTCTTTATATTCACTGAAATTTATGATGAACAAGAGTGAAGAGAAATAAGGGGTTAGACAAACAGATTAGCATAACATATCTAAAGTGACCCCTTAAAAATTATTTAAAAACCCATATGAAGACTTTTGGTTTATGACTCAGATAACAGCCTAACTACCTTTCAAGGCATTAGTGACAGAAAATACACTTAAATTAAAGTGCACATTTAAATGTAAATTATTATTTTCTCTAATAAACTGGAACCACAATGTCTATGTGGAGAATATAATAATATGATTTCTCCCAAATCCCCCTCAAATAGCCCACACATTGAAATGGATAAAAATACCACAATAAAAATGAATACAAGACATACATCTGACAACTATCAAAACCACAGATCACTTCTTGTGTTGCATAAAAATATTGAAAGAATTGTATTTGTATGTTTCAATTGAATATCGGTAGAAAGAACACAGTGAAACAAAAAAAGATGCTTCCTTAAGAAATTGCCTTCATAAGTTTTGCAATAAATGTAAAGTTTGAATGTGAAAGCTAAATTGTTTGACTAAAAATTATATTACCTAATAATTTGATAAGAATGATAAAATACCAAAAAGCATACATTTTTTAAAATAACATACTGAAACTTAAATACATGAGAATTACTTTAAGAAAGATCTATGAATCAGGGTGTTTGGGAAACAAAATCCACATTTTAAAGATATATACTCTATTGAGAGAACATAACTTATACCAGTATTTTTCATACAAAGAATCAATGTCATTTTTACTTCTCTCATTTGTTCCCTTTCTGTTACCTGTTCACCATATCTCATTCTATTCAATCAGCATACCATCGCACCTTGTGCCATACATAGAGCTAATCCATGGTCAGACAAAAGTAACCAAACATTTCATTGCCATTACATTCCAGGGGTAGACAAGTAAACAAATAATCCAAATACAGTGAGATAAGCAACATGAAGAAATATCTTAATGATATCAAGTAACTTGCCCAAAGGCAATAAATTAGCGGTAAGTGTGGATTTTTGAATTCAGGGCTGTAAGACACCATGACCACTGTCACCACAGGGGTGCCTCCCAAGGCTGGCTGTCAGTTTGAGGATACATGGTAAAAACATGGAAATAAGAACGAGTGGTTTAACATTTAAGGCAACAGATATATGATCATTTAGGAAACAGATCTAATTGGGCTGGATAAATATTTGTTTCGTATATATTTTTTAGAATACTTTTTTAATGTCAGCACGACATGCCTGTTTTTTCCCTAACATTAATATTTAAATATTTCAAAGTCTACCACCTATTTTATTGGTTGAAAAAATACATTTTTATATTCTCTAAATATCACATCTCATACTATAAAAAATAGCCTAATCCAGAATATTATAGTTTTTGCTGTTCACATTTATTTCTAAGAATACTCTGTACCTATATGCTGTGGAACACTGAGTCATAAATGTTCACCCCAAACATCTGTTCTGATATCAAAAAATAAAATATTTTAAGTTCCATAATTTAACTGTGCCCCAAATACGAATGCATTTTGAAACAGTAAGAATTTTCAAAAACTTACAAGTAGATTTAATGGCATAAATGTGTTTGGAAGTAATTTGACAAGATCCCACTGAGATGTCAAAAATATTTTAGGGGCAAGAGGAAATTTACTGGAGAGTAAGAGAAAACTTGACAGGGACTTGCATGGGTAGATATTTGTAAAACTGTCTGACATTCAGTCTGAGATAAAGCAAATATTTGTTTGGCACATAAAATTAGGAACAAAGCAGGAACTTAGATCATGTTTACTAAAAGGTTCTTACAGAATAAGCAAGGACGTTTCGTGGACTGTTGAGATTATTGGTATATATTTGAAATTATTGTATTGAATCAAGTAATCACTCAAGTCTTATTTTGCCACTGTAGGCAAATATAAAAGGAGATAAATGGAGACATCTTTAGATATTGGAATTAATCTTAGTACTGAGATTGTGCAATTATGTTTTTTATTTATAATTGATAGCAACACACACATTTATATGTATATATATAACTTGATCAAATTCTATCATTCTAAATACCGAGGAGTTATAGTTACGTGCTGCTTATGCAGCAAGGTAATTACTTGGTAAATATCAGTTCTAAAGTAACATTCAATTTATTCTAAAATTTTTATGGTATTATCCTTTTTATTTTTTTCATTTTTTAAATTTCTGTTTAAGTTTTTATTCAAATTCCAGTTAGTTAACATGCAGTGTAATATTGGTCTCAGATGTACAATACAGTGATTCAACACTTGCATACAATATTCTGCTCATCACAACAAATGTGCTCCTTAATCTCCATCAGCCATTTAACCCATCTCCATACCCACCTCTCCTCTGGTAAACATCGGTTCATTCTCTATAGTTAAGAGTCTGTTTCTTGGTTTTTCTCTCTCTCTCCTTTTTTTTAAAGCTCTCCATGTTTACACAATAGTTCCATGATATTAATATATTATTGTGTGGTAGATGGTTAACATGAATTAAATACATTGTTGACTAATTGTTAACCAATTTCTCCCTGAAAATTTTTTTTAATTTTCTTTTTAATTTTATTTATTTTTTGTTTGTTTATTTTAGAGAGATAGCAGAGGAGATGGATGGAAGGAGAGAGAGAGAAAGAGAAAGAGAGAGAGAAAGAGAGACAGAATATTAAGCAGGCTTCATACTCAGTGTGGAGCATAACATTGACTTGATCCCACGACCCCAGGATCATGACCTGAGCCAAAACCGACACTCAACTGACTCACAACTGACCGAGCCATTCAGATGCCCCTTAATATTATGTTTTAAATTTAAAACTCTTAAAACATTTGCTTCTGTTTCTAAAAATCTCTTATATTTATAAATACAGTTAAATCATTATTCACGGTAGTTCTGTTCTAGAAAATCATCATAAACACTGAATTAGAAAATATGACTTTTAGGACTAGGCTCCTGTGAGCCTCTGGTCACATTTCCATCAAGCAACCAACGCATATCCTTTTAGTTTGTATGTTTCTATTTTAACACATCTTTTTTAGTGTTTGTATGTATGCATGTGTGTGTGTTGATTCATTAACATTGAATTCATGGCCAACAACACCATAACTCATGCCGGAACAAAGTTTTGCACACATATTTTCTCCAAGACACCACGCACGTCTTATGCTCTGGAACCTTAGACAGCGCTTTAGCTTGTGGACCATTTGAAACAGCAAACTCACCAATCTGGAGTATGAAATACAAAACAAAAACAAACCCAAAAAACTTGGCATTAAATACACCATGTAAAGGACACTTGTTTACAGCATTAGAACTGAAACAAGAAAACAGGGCGTGTCCTTTTTCAACCTCAACTGGGAACACCTATGTTGGGCAATAGGAATATTTCTCTGCTCTGTATCTCCATTCGACCAGGAAAATACCCTCAAGTATTGATTTAAGAGTTACAATAAATTTTAGTCTAAAGGTGAATATGCAAATATCAAATATACAAATAATGAGAATCAAAATAAAATCATGTATCTGTCTGTCAAGAGCCCCCATCCTTTCTTCTTTTTGAAAAATTTCCTCAGGCTTGAGATAAATGACAATACATTATAGTATTTCTCTAATCCCTTCCTCACAGGCCTTTCTTTGTATATGTATCCAAAGTAAATGTCTTTAGTCATCATTGCTGTTAAATTGTTAGATTACTAGATGCAATGGATAGGTAATTGTAAATTTTTAATATTGAATTATTATTACTAATATTTTGAGAAAATTTTGAAAAATATTACTAATACTTTTGAGAAAAATATTGGTGTTTAATAAGTGTATTAGACATGAATGAGTACAAATATACTTTAGGAGAATCAATAGTCATCTCATTTGATGGGAAATGCCAAATGCAGGCAAAGACAGAGAACTCCTGGAACATTCTTACACTCTTTCATGAAGCGTGAATTGGCTGAAGTATTTTCAAAGCTATTTGGTGGTATCTAGTAAAGTAAAATATATGCATAAAATATAACCCCTCAATCTACTCTTAGATATGTATCCAGAATATATTTGAATCCTGATCTATATTTAGTGCATGCATATATATGTTCATCAAGAGATATGCAGCACCACGAACAAATTATAAAACTGGAAACTATACAAATGACTATCAACTGTTAATTGGATAAATAAATTATGGTATTTATGTGATGATATAATTATGCAGCCATGAAAATGAACTGATATAATCAATATAGTACATTCTGTAGGATTCCAAACACATCTATGTTCCCAGAAAAAAGGGGAAAAAATACTTTTGTTGTAAAGGTGTTTGAAAGGGGCACAGAGTATACTTTTGGAATTCTGGTTACATTATATTTCCTGATCTGTTTGCTGTTTACATAGATTTTTTTCTTTTTATGAAAATTCATCAAATTTTCTAATAAGAGTCCTGAATATTTGAGCATATGTCATATTCAGTAAAATTTTAAAACATACAGATGTATCTATATAAAAATAGATGTCTTCCAGCAATTTAAAATTATTCTAGCCTTAATATATCTGTTTTTTATTTGTTTGTTTCCCCAGGGAAAATTTAGATAGACTCAAGCTTGTTTTCTATTGAAAAGCTCTTGATTTTTGCTATCGAAAAGGTCCTGACTGTTCAAGGAGAAAATCTTTGGCTGTTTTGGCCTTCAGAGGGTGCATTCTTTGGGGTTTACTCTTTTATAAAGGTACTTTATGGGCATCTTTGTAATAAAGAGGAATGAAAGGTCAATGACTATTTCGCCTTTCATCTTTAGGACTTTAATTGTAAACTAACTTACACTTATGACCCCTTTAACTTTAATATTTTATTATGGTTTTACACCACTATTTTTTCTATTTTTTATGTTTAGTTATTTTTGAGACAGAGAGAAAAAGAGCATGAGTTGGGGAGGGGCAGAGAGAGAGGGAGACACAGAATCTAAAGCAGGCTCTAGGCTCTGAGCTGTCAGCACAGAGCGTGACACAGGGCTCAAACCCACGAACCATAAGATCATGGCCTGAGCTGAAGTCAGATGCTTAACTGACTGAGCCAGCCAGGTGCCCCATCCACTATTTTCTATGGACAAAAGCATACCATCTCACATAAAAGTTTTCTATAAAATTATATATCTCATAGAGCTTAAACTCATGTCTGTTTCTAGTTAATTATGAATCTCTCTATATGACAGCTCTGAAACTAATCCTATTAGAAATCTTTTATCAAGATAGCCCTTAAAACCTATGGAAACTTTCCATCTGTATCTCAACTGGGCCTTATTGATTTCACAAATAACAGAGAAATTACTAATTCACAAACTTTATTATAGTTTCTGTATTCACTAGGGATCTAGTAGTCTTGTTTTTATAGATTATTGTTCAATAGGTCAACTATTTTTTGTTAATTTTTGTATTTGAGGTATTGTAAATGAATTGAAACCATGCTTAAAATATGTGAAAACAGGAACACCTGGGTGACTCAGTCAGTTGAGCACCTGTCACTTGATTTTTGGCTCAGATCACAATCTCATAGTTCATAGGTTCAAGCTCTGCACTGGGCTCTGCACTGTTAGTGCAGTGTTTGGGAATCTCTCTCCCTCTCTCTCTCTATTGCTCCCTTGCTTGTGTTCTCTCTCTCAACGTAAATAAATAAATTTTAAAAATATGTGTAAGTAACAATTAACAATTAATATTACACTATCTGTTATTAAGGAAGCTTAATATCACACAAATTGTGAGAATAGAGATGTGCTTTTGAATATGCCCATTGATATCCAATACAGTAAATACTCATACCTTTTGTATAATAATTAATAACTTTTAAGACTTACCTCAGTAAAGTTTCTTCCACACCAAGTTTTAAATAACTTCCCATGGCTTCTATAGTCATGGTTCCCAAATGCTAGTTACATAAGATTTACTGGATAATTTGTTTAAAAGTGGAGATAATTAGCACTCCTATATTCTTTGCAGCATTATTTATAATAACAAAGGTGTGGAAACAGTCTAAGGGTGCATTGATGGATGGATGGATAAAGATTACACACACACACACACACACACACACACACACACACCACATACGCACACAATGGAAACTAAACTGTTCAGCCATAAAAAAGAATAAAATCTTTTCATTAGTGACAACACAGATCAAACTTGAGTGTATTACACTAAGTAAAAGAAGTCAGACAAAGGAAAATAAATGTCATATGATTTGACTTACATGTGGAATCTAAAGCAACAAAACAAACAAAAACAAGCTCATAGATATAGAGAACAGACTGATGGTGACCAGAAGGGAAAGGATGTAGGGAGTGGGCAAAATGGGCGTAGGAGGTGAAAAGGAACAAACTTCAGGTTATAAAATAAATAATTCCTGGGGATAAATGGAGAACATGGCCACTATCTTAATAATATTCTATTGTATATTTGAAAGTCACTAAGAGTGAATCTTAAGAGTCTTCCTTGCAAGAAAAAAGAAAGTAAAACATTTTTATAACTATGTATGGTAATACAATGATAATAGATTTTTATGATGATAATTTTGCAATAGATACAAATGTAGAATCATTATGTTGTATATCTGAAGCTAATATACTATATGTCAGTTATGTCTCAATAAAAAAGTAATGGATATCATCCTTACACTTAATTCCTAGAAATGCTGATTCAGCAGGACTAAAAAGTAATGTCACTTCTTCAAATCTTTCCCTTGCTCCCAAGGCAAAATTTTGGGGGCATTTCCTGCTGGTCCTCATGTTGAACTTTGACTCTATTTTTGTTTTTATTATTTTGTGTTTTAATTACTTGTCTGTATGTGTCACTTTTCAGTGGTAATTGTATGAAGTTGAGGGTAGAACATGACCTTGAGAAAATCACCCAACATAAGCTTTGAAGTTTAATCATGCATCCACTGGTTCATTAAAGGAAGAAAGAAAAAATGTTATCACCATGTTATGGGAATTGAACTAGCTACTGGAAAAAAAATAAAAAATAGAATTATCATATGATGCGATAACCCCACTACTGGGTATTTACCCAAAGAACATGTAAATAGTAATTCAAAAATATATATGCACCCTTGTATTTATTGCAGCATTATATACAATGGCCAGATTATAGAAGCTGCCCCAATGTCTATCAATATAGATGAATGGATAAAGAAATGTGATATGTAACACAATGGAATATCACTCATTCAAAAAATATAAAAGAAATGAAAATTTTCCATTTGCAAGAACATAGATGGATCTAGAAAGTATAATGTTAAATGAAATAAGTCCATCTGAGAAAGACAAATACCATATGATTTCACTTTTATGTGTAACTTAAGAAACAAACAAATGAACAAAGGAAAAAAAAGGGACAAACCAAGAAACAGATTCTTAACCACAGAGAACAAACTCATGGTTACCAGAGCAGAAATCAATGAGGGACTGGGTGAAATAGGTAAAGGGGATTAAGAGTATATAAATCATGATGAGCACTGGGTAATGTATAAAATCGTTGAATCACTATATTGTACACCTGAAACTCATATAACTATGTTAACTAGACCGAGATTAAAACAACAACAACAACAACAACAACAACAGCAACAACAACACCTGACTGGCTTAGTTAGTAAAGCATGAGACTCCAGATCTCTTAAGGTTGTAAATTTGAACCCCACATTGGGTGTAGAGATTACTTACCAAAAAAAAACCAAAATCTTAAAAAACTGATTAAGAGGGGCGCCTGGGTGGCTCAGTCGGTTAAGCGGCCGACTTCGGCTCAGGTCATGATCTCACGGTCTGTGAGTTCGAGCCCCGCGTCGGGCTCTGTGCTGATGACTCGGAGCCTGGAGCCTGCTTCAGATTCTGTGTCTCCCTCTCTCTCTGCCCTTCCCCTGCTCATACTCTGTCTCTATGTCTCTCAAAAATAAATACATGTTAAAAAAATTAAAAAAAACTGATTAAGACTGTTCCTAACATCACAGATGTAAAACTACTACTGTAACTACTGCTACTACTACTACAGCTACTACAGCTACTAGTAATTGTGACAACAATGAAAACAACACTACCACAAGAGCAACAACAAAGATATCTATGGAGTCTTTATTAAAAGATCATTACTGTGAGTGTTTTGATGAGTACAACAACATGAGTTAAGAACTACTACTAACCTTCATTTCCTTTCCAACAGAAGAGCGAATTAAAGCTCAGAAAAACTGACTAAACTTTTCAAGTTCTCCCAGTTAATATCTATCAAGGGATCATGAATATAGTAAAATTCAATGTGGTAAGTCTATTGGTAGATTATTAATAGTTACATTAATTATTTTGTGCTTTAATCATTGTCCATATGTTGCAAATTTTCAGTCATAACTATATAAACTTAAGCATAGAAAAATGACTCTCTATTAGTAGTTATATGTATATAATATAAAGTCTATTAATAGATACATAAATGATGGATAAGGAATTATTGCCTAATAGTGAGGGTGGTGGGTGGGGATCAAGAAAAGCTTCACAAAGGAAGTGATTTTGAAATGGAAACGATTAGGTATTTTCCAGGTGGAAAAAGGTATATAATGAGTGGAAGAAAGGAGAGCATTGCGTATTGCAGGAAAAAAGAAAAACAAGCCTAGATGCTGAGGTAAAAATGCATTTCATACAGGAGCATGTTAAGAATGAAGCACCTGGTGAGTGGTCATATATCATGACTCAAAGGGAATCTTGAAATAGTGACTTCAGCAAGGCAGATAATACTTACATTGCTTTCATTTCTGAAAACTGGATTTCCTGGTTCAGGACTGTAGTTTTAAATACCTTTAGATTAAAATTAAGCCAGTGGAGATTAAAATTGAACATATATTATTGTTTTTCTCATACATTAAGACATAGGAAGTTCACTAGAAAAAAATGTAAAAAAATACATTAACGATGTAACAAAGGTATGTTATACAATCAGTCTTGGCTAACGGAGCACAGTAGCTCCAGCACCAATATATGTTCAATACATAATTGATAGACTGATATTAATTTATGCCAGGAAAGGAAAATGGTTTTTCCTGGGTTATATCACAGCTCTAACAACTGGGAGTGTCAAGACAAAAGAAAGGAAATTTCTTTACTCTTGTTATTATTTTATTTTAGAAATTCATAAAGAGAAGACTGATCTTTAATTCAGAAAAAAATAGCTACAAGAAATGTGTTCTCCTTATTCATAAAAATATTTTATTCAGTTGTTAAATGTCTTTAAAATATATCTTCAAAGATGTACTAACTTCTGTCATCTATTCTACAGCCTGTCTTCTGCAAGCTGAAGGTCTATGAATGTAACAGTTCAAATTAAAATTGCTAATTCTAGACTTGAAAAAAATAGACAGTGGGAAATATGCATTCATAGCTTAACTGGCACATTAGACTTAGAACAACTAATTCTGTCAAGTAACAAAGTGCCCAGTACATTTTCTATTCTGAATGAATGAAAATGTTTTGCAGAGTGTTTAAACTCTTCTCATATGCAAGGGAAAGAAATAACTCAATGCAGCATCAGTATCCAGGTATCTTCTCAAAGCAATGCTCTTTGTAAAACTTTAACAATGGAAGAAGAATGAATTTAATTAGACATTAAGGAGAAAGAACATCAAGCATAAGGATGATCAGATCGGCATGTGTTAATTTCCATCTTGGTTCAAAGATAAATTAGACACTTAAGTATACAGAAAGTTAAATAAAAAATCTTGTTAGGTAAATAATCTTCAGATCACTTGGCTCCATACGATCATTAATATAGGTGCTAAATCAAGGCACCTGGCAAGAGGCACTACTTTTTTATACTTCAGTAATTGCTAGCGATGGTATCCTACTGAAATCAAGGACTATTTATTCAAGAAAACAATATGATATTTTATGCTACAGAGACTGCCTCAAGGCCACTGCTATTTTCTAAATTTACTGAAGGACTTTTCTAAGTGATTTCTCCATAAGTCCTTTGTATGTCCTTATATCCTTCTCTACTTCACCTGGTGAAATCTTAATCAGAAATAAATATTCAATTAAAATGCAACTCCTCTATCTCCTCCATAGACTTCTTATGACTGACTGAGTCCTTTTGGTACCCATATAATTTCCCTCTCTGCTTCCCCAAGACTTCCGTTACAGCACTTATGCATATGTCATTCTCCTTTTACACTTCTTTCTACTCAACCAGATTGGCTGAACTCAAGAGAAGAGAGTATTTAAAGACTTTCTTAGAACCTGGTACATGTACACGACGAATGAAAGTTTCTTAATGACTGACAGAAGGAATGAAGAAATAATAAGTCAATGAAGGAATGGATAAATTAATTGAAAAGGGTTGGTAATCAGGCTAATTATCTTCCTTGCTTCCATGAATACTTTCATTCATTGATCCTTGCCTATCAATAAAACCTGTATTCCTGTCATCTGCCTTTATCATTCTCCATCTCTTCTCATTAGTAGTATCTATTGCCCCTAGGTTTACTTTTGATTTCATTCTCTCAATTTGATTTCTATCTTCTCCATCCCTAATCTCACCCTCTCTAAATGTCTTCAGTATCCATTAAATGTCTTGACATTTCAAATGCTTGGCCTCTTCATCTTCTGAGATAATCACCTTTTCTATAAGTTTATTTACTTCTTGGTTCTTATCAGTACCTTAAATTATTTTTTCTTTAACATAATAACCTGACACTCCCATTCTTCGATCCCTCCATCCTATTCATAAATATGTTTCCTTGATTATCCCGAGATTTCCAGACCCTTTTCTCCTCAATGTCTTAATTTCTTTCCACAAACCTTTACTCCCTTCCCTCTCCAGGTCACCATGGTTCATCATAGCTAACACTCCATTAACAATATTCTCAGGACTCTTGTCATAATCTTATGTGAGTTTAGTACCACTGGAAAAAAATCTCAGTGACTCCAATTTACACTACTGTAAAGTAATGTTTTTCACCTTGTCTGCCATACATTATGTTCTTCCATAACTCTCCCTCTCTTATTCTCCAGAATGGATAAATTTTGACAAAGCCTCCATGACTTGTCTATGTCAATCAAATCATGAATGCTTTTGATGATTTTCCAGATGACTTCTTTAATTGTCTCCTCTTCTCTTGCTCTATCTTACTTAAGTTATATTTACTGTTGAGATCAAACTTAAAAATCACTTCTTTTATATAGTCATTCTTTATTCAGGTTAGTGTTCCCTCCATGTTGTTCTTTTCACATTATTGTTCTTTACTTGCAGTGTTTCAATTTCTGATTTAATTAGACATCTTTCTCAATATATTGATAACAACACAGGAGGGATAAATATCTCTCTTTAAATAAAAACTTTTTTCCAAAGTAATATATGAAAATGGTTAAAATAACTAATGTTAGGTATTTTAATGTTAGAAAGGTGCTTATGATATAATCTTGCCCCCAAACTACAAATATCCAATCTTACTTCTCAGAGTAAATTACATTTAACTACTTAAAGTATTAGTATTTTCTAGGAGATGATCTTACAACTTCGTATAATATGCTTATTTCGTTGTTTATTGGGATTTCTATTAAGACATTAGCAACAGTCATTCTACAATAACAGATAAAAATTTAACTTGACTAACCAAACACCTCTCTTAATTTACATTTATATTTAAAATTGCATTTATAATATCTTTCTACCTTTTAATAATATACTTAGGTTTTTATTTCATTATTTGTTGTTTTACTTTTGTGGTCCAGGATCAATGGACCAATGTTTGATACCTCAATTTGTTACATGAATATATAGAACCTGAACACATCTTTCTCTTATTGTCCTCCATTCTACCTCCAATGTTGTATTAACTCTTCTTTTAAATGTTAAAAATGGATAGCCTAAACAACTTCATATTTAAAATTAAGTCTATAATTTATAGCAATGTATAAAATGGACCTTTTCCTTTTATACTAAAAGAGCTGATAGATCAAGTATGGGTCATCTAACACGTGACCACATTTGTTCCCCGACTGTTACCTTATCACTTTTCCCAACTCGTCTATAAAATCAGAATACTAGTATGTACAGAAATAAAGAATAGATATTTATATAGATATAGATATTTGTAGAGTATAGATATAAATAGATATTTGTATTATAGATATTTTATCATAGTATTGTGTAGACCTAGGGTCTATTCCCTCAGTATGTGGACTCTGTGGAATAGGGTCTATTCCCTCAGTATGTGGTATATTATAAATGATTTCAAAAAAAAAGCTTTTTTTTGAGTATTTGCAAATTTATGTGGTATAAATATTTAGAATGTGGCAGGTTTTCAGGCTACCAACTTAATACCACAGAATGTGTTGTTGGGAAGAGATATGCTGAATCTGCTCTTTGTAGACAATACAAGCTGTCTCCAGGACGCAAATGGGTAGATTAAAAAAATATTAAAAAAAAAAAAACAACTTACAGGAACTTGAAGAGTCTGCAAAGAAGGGATGCTGGCCTCTCACTCTCCAGCTGGATATTTCATGTATCATTAGAAGAGGAGTAAAACCATGTGGAAGCATTCTTAAAAGGATTTGACAGGTATCCTTGTTAATCAGAGGTACACATGAATATAGAGACTGCTGTCTGCCTGAATCATTCTAGTCATAAATTCAGGGCAAAGAGAATGGGTAGCGATGACACAGTCTTCAATCTTTTTATCTGTATTGGTTATGTTTCCTCACTTCCAAGTAGATGCAGAGAAGTTTCAATTTGCCTTGATAGAACCTAAACGAGAGGGTTGTATAGGGGGAAACTATGGAGGCAGAAAGAGTTTTCCTTGACCCTCTTAGAGTCCTTGGCCAGGTCTGCAAATGAAACTGACAAAGACAGATTAATAGAAGAAAAGCATATGAATTTATTTAAGTTTAACATGCCGTAGGATCCTTCATAAGAAAATGAAGATCCCACAAAATGTTTAAAGTGGTGTTTTCATGCCAGGTTTGATCAAGAGTGGAAAAATATGATAGGGCAAGTTGTATGAACTGAGTTGTAAACTGGGAGACACTTAGGAAGGCCTTTTCATTCTATTCTTCTCAGCATCCCTTTGTCTTGGAGATCAGGATGTTCCTTTCCTCTAAGCACAGAGAGGTCAATTCTCACATGATCTTATGACATGCTTCAGGGAAAAAGGAGGGGGAAAGTCAGAGAGAGACCTTCTTGCTTCTGTTGTTTTGTCAAACAGCTTTCTCTTTCAGGTTACAGTATTCAATATGCCAAAATGAAATATTTTGAAGTAGCGTGTGCTGAACACCATCAGCTGCCAACAACGGGTAGGGAACCTTTGCAATAACAGGTATAGTATATACAACCTGGAGTAGGAGCTGAGAAAACAATGGAGGACATCATGCCCAGATGAGAAAACAGTGCAGCATCTAGGCTGAGATTCCCACATCTGGGCTCCATGAGAGAGCTGGCACTAAGCCACTTCTATTATTCTGGCCATGAAGAGGACACTATGAAGACACTTCCAAGAGGTTAACTTACAGAACCCATTCACAAAAATTTTGCCAAATAGTCACACTGCCTACAAGGAGAACTTATATATACATAGTCCAGATTCTGTGCAACATGTCTACTGAAAATTAGAGGGATCATAGGACATTAACTGACATCTGGCATCTCTGTCACACACATTCTTACTTGTGGCATGCTATTTTAAGGTCATACGTTTTTCTCTATTGCTGCAGTCAGTCCATTAGTAAATTGTTAAGCCTGTGCTCAATTACTAGTTTGGACGAGAAATCATGATGT
Organism: Paguma larvata; assembly: GCA_030068075.1. NCBI lineage: Eukaryota > Metazoa > Chordata > Mammalia > Carnivora > Viverridae > Paguma > Paguma larvata. The sequence goes on along the minus strand of CM057833.1, from coordinate 58,420,798 downwards.
CCGTGTTGGTGATCACTGAAGCTTTAGCATCTATCGCAATCCCTAGTAATTAGTGAGGGCTTAAAATATATTTGCTTGCTAAATGAGTAAATGAATGACTAGAACCAAAAGCAACTGGCACAAGGTAGTCACTAAATAAATATCCATACCATTTTTACTTCCTATTTCTAGCGAAGTCAATTTCTGTATGCATTTAAAACAAGGCATGGGGGTCTGGGTGGCTCAGTTGGCCAAGTGATCAACTTTGGCTCAGGTCATGATCTCACAGTTTGTGAGTTCAAGCTATGTCAGGCTCCAAGCCTGGAGCCTGCTTCAGATTCTATGTTTCTCTCTTACTCTGCCATCTCCCACTCATGCTCTCTCAAAATTAACTAAACATTTAAAAAAAATTAAAGAAGGCATAAGTATTTTTCTGAATACTACAGATATTAATTTGTACGTATATTTAAAATGGGAATTCTGTTTACTTAAACTTAGATGCTCTGTTAACTGAATTCTTTTTTTTTAATGTTTATATATTTTAGAGAGAGAGTGCAAGCCAGAGAGGGGTAGGGAGAGAGAGAGACACAGAATCTGAAGCAGGCTCCAGGCTCTGAGCTGTCAGAACAGAGCCTGAAGCGGGGCTCAAATTCATGAACCATGAAATCATGACCTGAGCCAAAGTTGAACCTTTAACCGACTGAGTCACCCATCTGTCCCTTAAATTGTAAATATTCATAAATGTATTCTTTTCAATGTTTTCTTCTCTAATATATTTATAGTAATTGATAAAGGTAAAAATCATAACCTAATATTTTATTTGATTTTTATCCAGATATTACTCATCAGTAACAACAGATGCAATTCTTCAGGTCAAGTAGCCAAAAGCAATGACAATTATCAACCAAAACAACAAACTATGGTCCAAGAATTATAATGTTTTCCATAAAGTTTAATTCATAATTAGACATGTGACAGGGATGAAATTGAAGTGGAAAAATTTCACAACATTCCAGGACAATATCTCGCTTCAAAGATTACCTATGGATGAGGAGTAGAAAACGATTCTAACCCACAGCATTCTCATTGTTTAAAAGATAAGCCAGGTAGAACAGATATATTGTGAAATATCTGTGCTTGCAAAAACACACAAAGCCATTTATTTTCTTACTAAACACAATACATAGGATGTCAACAGACAAACCTCCAGATGCTAAATCAAAATAATTTTTTTGCCCATTTTGGGGCGTGACTAATGATATAACTATGTTAGGATGGGTTTCAGAATTAGTCAAATATAATTTTTAAAACTCAGCCTTATTGTGGTAAACTGATGTGCAGTATAATACATTGGTTTTGTTTACGAGCCAATGAGTTTTAACAACATATATACTTTGTATATATATAACCATCTTACTAAATGAGATTCATCAATTTTTGCATGAAAAACTACTTTTTTCCTTTTTATTACTAAAAGCGGTATATTCAATTCTCTGGGTATACCCTATATTGTTTATTGATTCAGAATTCACAAGCATTTTAATTTTTCCCAGTTTGAACTATTATGGATGAGGGTGTTATAAAAAGCTGTGTCTAATTCTTTACGTGGATATACATTTTCATTTTCTATGTATAAATCTAGGACTGAGATTTGGGGATGGCATTAGTTTGTGTTTGACTTTTGGTCGGACTACCAAATTGTTATTTGAAGTGGGTGTACCATTTGGCATTTCAACCCGCAACACATGAAAGTTGCCTTTGCTACACTTTCTTGCCAACACATATACTGTCAATTTTTTTTAAACTTTAGCTGTTACAATCTTGTGTAGTTGTATTTCATTGATGTTTTTATTTTCATTTTCCTATAACAAATGGTGTCAAGCATCCATTTTTATCCTTATTTGCCATTCTTTGGTGAAGTAGCTTTTCAAATCTTTTGCTCAGTTTTCAATATGGTTGATCATCTTCTTACGTTTGAGTTGTAAGAGTTCATTTTTAACATCCTATACAAGTCTCTTATGGAGTACATGTTTTGAAAATACTTTCTCCGAGTCTATAGCTTGCCTTTTCTTTTTCTTAACAATGTCATCTGATGAACAAAGGTTTTCAACTTAGATGAATATTAATATATATATGTATATATATATACAGCTTGTTACAGGTTCAGACTCTTATGTCCTAAGAAATTTTATCCTAACCTAAGGACACAAAAATTTCCTCTTTTTTTTCTAGAACTTTTATAGTTTTACCTCTAGGTTTAAGTCTATTATTCATTTCAAAGTTAATTTTCATTTATGGTATAAGATTCAGTTTTTCTAGAGAGAGATCTGATGATTCCGGCAATATTCATTTTAAAAGATTTCCCCGTTTAATTAATATTAGAGTACATTGGTTCTTGTTGCAAATCAACTGGTTGTGAGCCTGTTTCTGAACTTTATATTCTGTTTCATTGATCCATATGTCTCTCCTTCTGGCAACATCATACTCTTGATTGTTGTCGAAATTTTTAATGTTTATTTATTTTGAGACACAGAGTGCACATGAGCAAGGGGAAGGGCAGAGAGAGAGGAGAGAGAGAATCTGAAGCAGGCTCTACGCTATCAGTTGGAGCCCGACACAAGACTCCATCACACAAACTATGAGACCATGACCTGAGCCAAAATCAAGAGTCTGACACTCAACATACTGAGCCATCCAGGCCCCTCAATTATTGTAGTTTTAGACTAAGTCTTGAAATCAGGTACTTTAAGTATTCTAACTTTCTGTATTTCAAAAATTGTTTTGACTATTCTAGGTAGCTCCCATTTCCAATTACATTTTAGAATCAACTTCTATTTAACAAACTTTTTAATATCTAGAAAATTGTCAATTTGTAAATAAGGGACAGAATTTATTATCTCTGTTGTTCTGGTTGTTAGGGAATCTACCCATGGGTATCAAATCTACCCATGTTTTATATTTATAAAACAGAAAATGTATCATCAAATTCACAAGAGACTTGCCTGAATTAATGCGATAATTATGATAAATAACTTCTCAGTTTGTCTGTAATGCGTTAGACACTTTATAAATGTCATTTCCTTTTCCTGGGATTTTTCCTTCCCCCAAAACACAAACAGTTTAGGTTCCCGTACACTGGCAATTATTGAATTTTACCTGTTTGAAACTCATATAAAGATAAATTTAGGTACAAATCTAAGTTATTGAATTTCACTGAGTTTCATTAACAATTATTACATATATCTATTGTAAACTTTGGGTGCATGAGACTAAAATCAGCTGACACAAATATAAGTGCCATATGGATTATTTTTGTAATCAATGCAATTATTGTTGAATGGAATTGAAGAAAAGGTATTATTGTTATTCTTCATGTCTCTGAGTAGAGGTAAATATTTGTTGATAATTTCTTCTTCTATTACTGTGTATTTATAAAATGCTATTTTAGCAGATTTTAAAGGCAATATTAAAATTATTTGAAATCTTCTAGTTAATGATTTGAATAGAGAAATGGACACAATCTGGAACTCTGAGCATGAGAAGCTGAAGTTTTACACTGTGTTGAAAACCTGTGTGTATTTGTCAAAATCTTTACAACTTCTCAGTGCGTTTCCATTTCTTCAGAGAATCTGATTCCTTCAAATTTCCCTGCTTTAAGAATTTACATTTATCAGATTTTGGTTTATTTTGATGAAGAGCATAATGCAATAGTGTGAAAAAAACAAAAGCAGGCAAGTTCTGATAGTGAAATCTAGCGATACTTGCTAATTTACTTTTCACTATATATTGGGATTCCTCAGGGTGCATACACATTCAACTTCCATCCCTGCCTATAAACCCTCTCAAAATTATCGCACACACTCTAAGTGTTTCCACCACCCCTGATGTGGATTCTGATTAATGGATACCTCTAGATATCCATGACTCACACCAACATTTCTAAACTCCAGTTAAATATATTTTCTGGATGTCTTTAGGCAACTGAAAATCAGCATGCCCAAAGAAACGATCTCTTTTCCTAGTGTGCATTCTATGATCTTCCTCTTTACATTCAATTGACTATTTCTTATTAATAGAAACTATGCAAGTTCAATATAGATAATCTGAGAATAGCAAAACTGTAAAGGTGAAATATAGATCACCCTTGATCTTATCGCTTAGCAGGATTCACTTTTCTATCCATCTCTTTTTATGCAAATAAATCTATTGATATCATACATGATACAATGTCTTATAAAATTGAGACAGATAATAACATATACATTTTGTCTTATTTTCATTATATCATGAAAAAATTCCAGGCCATTTTATAATCTTTGAAAGTAATTTTTAATGAGCTTGTAAAACTTTATCATGTGGATAAGCTATTAGCTGGATATATTGGTGTTTCTTTTACTTGGATTATATATAATATGCTGCAGCAAACATCTTTTACACATATAGCTTTCACTGATTGTAACTTTATCATAGGCTCCCCACAAATAAATTGATTGATGTATGGAATTTTTTTTTCTTTTTTTGAGAGAGAGGGAGAGAATTCTAAGCAGCCTCTGCACTGTCAGTGAGGAGCTGAACTGGGGCTCAAATCCACAAACTGCAAAATCATAATCTGAACTGAACCAAGGGTCTGACCTTTAACTGACTGAGCCGCCCAGCCACCCCAATGTATGGAAATTTTTTAAATAATATTCTGTCAAATTGTAATTCAGAAGAATGGTATTAATATAAAATGACACTCACAAGTGGACCTAATTTTTATTTTCTTTTATTATCATTTCTAAAGCTGTTCTTTTTTGTATAGGTAAATCTTATACATCATATTAATTTCACTTTCTTTGTTTACTCATGAGGGTAAAATTTTTTCGTATTTATTTCAACCCTTTTATCATAATTTATAATATTTTTAATTTTGAGACTTCTACTTATTTTTAAAAATTCTTTCGACCAATATTTAAATGAGTTATTGGGATTTTTATATGTTTAAAGATAGTAATCTTTTGTCATGTGTCATTTTTTTTCAAATTTTTTTCATAAGCCACTCACTTTTAATATCTTCTAGATTCTGATAGAATTTTCATCATTCATATTAATTATCATTGACTTAATTTTCTTTATTACCTTTTGCAGTTAGCTGTCTAAAATGAACAGTGTATTTTGTGTTGTCATTCTTTTTACTTATGTTAAACTATTTTCATCTTTCTTTTAATCTTGGCTAATTCATATCTATTTGTCACAATTGAATCTATTTTAATGACTCCAAGTACTTCTCCTCAAAACTGTCTTGTGTGTTATGTAAATTTTTTTCAAATTGATGGCCTCCATTTGTGTCTTCAGGACCAACTTCCCTTTTCCTTTACGTCACAAGATGTTTATAGATCCAATGTTGTAGTAAATTTATTTTTTGCTCATATTTGGATAGAGAGAAGTCTATTCAGATGTATCATTTAATAACTTAGGGTGGTAGAAAACTAATGGCCGCTCTCAGTAGCTACTTGAGTCATGGTTGCTTCACTTTGCAGAGAAGACATCAGACAGGGACAGGCAGGGTGATATTTATAGTAGTCTGGGAGCGACACATCCTCCACTCTTTGTGGAGGGAGAATCCCATCCCTTAGGCAAATCACACCTGTCTTCTTTCTACCCTGTCAGTTACATTTCCCTCAGGATGAAGGGTGTTATTTCTAAGGACTGAGTCCGAGAGACGGAGCATAGCCTGCTTGGATCAGCCAGTCCTTTTCTCCGATCTACTTCCCTACAGAGAACAGGCATTCTCTGCTGTACCTGCATTCCATACAAGGACAGATGCCCTCAGAATAGGCCTTTTTATGCTCAGCACTGCCAATGACCATGAATGGATTAATCTAATTTGGGTGTGACATATTAGGCAGCCCACTTTATAATCTTTTTTTTTACGTTTATTTATTTTTGAGAGACAGAGACAGAGCATGAATGGCAAAGGGGGAGAGAGAGAGGGAGACACAGAATTCATAACAGGCTTCAGGCTCTGTGGTGTCAGCACAGAGCCCAATGCAGGGCTCGAACTCACCAACCGTGAGATCATGACCTGAGCTGAAGTTGGACTCTTAACCCACTGAGCCACCCAGGTGCCCCTTCATTTCTTTACATTTAAATGTTCATGAAAAATATTTGCCAGTGTTTGTGTCCATTTTTAATTTACAAAAACAGCAGTGGGTTCTGTATAGCATTGTTTCTTTCCTTAAAAAATCATTTTTTATTTGTATATTATTTTTTATTGTACAAAATCTCATGGAATGTGTTCACCACATTTTACCATATATTTGATATATGTCAACACTGAGATTATCTCCAACTTTTAACACAGTTAATGTGGCAATGAGCGATTTAGACTATGATCTCTCATAAACCTGTCAGATTTCCTTGGGACATTCACCCAGGATTGAAATTGCTGGTTTGTGGGGTGCCTGCGTGGTGCAGTTGGTTGAGCGTCCGACTTCAGCTCATGATCTCGCGGTCTGTGAGTTCGAGCCCCGCACCCGGCTCTGTGCTGACAGCTCAGAGCCTGGAGCCTGCTTTGCATTCTGTGTCTCCCTGTCTCTCTGCCCCTCACCCACTCATGCTCTATCTCTCTCTGTCTCAAAAATAAATAAACATTAAAAAAAAAAAAAGAAATTGCTGGTTTGTAAGATATGTTTTATTTAATTTGAATAAATAGGACCAGAATGACTTTTTGATGGCATCCCAGTGTACGTTCCCACCTAGAGTGAATGAGGGTTTTTATATCCCCACCTTCCCGCTGAGACTTAATCTTATTTTGCCTTATAATTTTTACCTAACAAGTTTAAAGTGAAATGGGAAAAGAGTGAAATCCCTTTGTTTTAATGTGTATAAGTCTGCTTACAAAGGTTTACCTCTTTCTTAACTCACCGGTTTCTGAAGTTACTGTTGTGTTAGGACTTAATTCTGCTATTATAGTATTTTCCTTTTACTGTTGTCTCTTTTTTTTTTTTTCTTTTTTCTCTTTCGTGGGTTTAAATTAAATAGACCGAGATTTTTTTTCTGCTTGTTTAAAGGTTATTGCATTTTCTTATCTTGATATTTGTTAGCCTAAGATCTATCTTCATATATGTATTTGCACAAAATGCTACCTCTGAATAAGTCTTTTAATGAACATATGTTCTCTCCTCACTGTTTTGTTGATATTGTCTACAATTTTAGTCATAAATTTTTTTAGTATTTATTTAATTTAGAGAGAGAGAGAGACAGAGTGTGAGTTGGGGAGGGGCAGAGAGAGAGGGAGACAGAGAATCTGAAGCAGGTTCCAGGCTCTGAGCTGCCAGCACAGAGCCCATCGTGGGGTTTGAACCTACAAACTGCCAGATTATGACCTGAGCTGAAATGCTTAACTGACTGAGCCACCCAGGCACCACTTTAGTCGTAGTTTATAAAGAAATACTTTCTGTTCCTTTTTCTAACCCTAGACATTGACAAGATATTTCACCATTCTTACTCTTTTAAACTTGAGATATCTGATCTGTCTATATCTTCAGAAAATTTATATCAATTTTTCTTCAAATATTTCTCCATTTTATTGGCATTTGCTTCTTTGAGATTCTTATCTTCTAGAATTTGGACCTTTAACTCATATCTTATCTGTCATTTTTTAAGTATTTTATTTTATTTAGTTTTAAGTATTTTCTGTTACTTCTCTCCTGTTGTCTTCAGTAGGAGATCCTCCCTCCCATCCTTCTATCACCCTTCTATTATTTGGCTTTATATATCCTACTGCTTAGCCTTATCTATTGGGTTCTCTTTTTTAACTATTTGTACACTTAATATCCAACTGATATTATCTTATTCTGTTTTCAAATGTCTCATCTCCTTTATGTTCTTAAATACATTTATCACATGTTTTAAATTGATATTTCCCTCTTCCAATGTTTCTGCTGCATCTTGCATAGGTAATACAGCTTGTTGTTTTGTTTTGTTTTGTTTTGCTTTGTTTTTGAGTTGTGCTCTTCCCTTGTCATGTTCCCCTCAGTTTTTCACATTCTTTCTCTGGAAATGCGTACTGGGGAATGGTTAAGGCCAGGCTCCATTTGGTGTCAGTCCCTGGAAAGAACCTCAGTGTTGACAGCTATGGATCACATATAGCCATAGTGATGCCTCCCATTTGTTGTCATTTAATAGGGCGGTTTTTCTATCCAGATGCTGCTGCTAAGTCTTTATATTACCTTAAATCAAGGACTGTTTCTATCTCCAGAGGATCTGGATTGTAAGACACTTTCCATGGCAATACCCCTATTTCATGCAACTGTTTTTATCACCGAACATGATTCTTTATAATAAACTCCCTTTACTAGACAAATATGAAATGGGTATCTTTGTCACCAATAGAGCCGGTCTAAATGTATCTGATTCCAAGCCATAGTAGAGGCATTAATAGAAAATAATTTATATTTAAGAAACATATTAAATCACTATTGAGAGCTTTCTCTAATATGGTCAAGATGCCAGTTCATACTAGAAGCATAATTTACTGACTGGCAAAGTTTGATACTAATAATGCAGTTGGATCAAAGAGACAGTATCTGCTTCTACTTAAAAAGAAAAACAAACAGACAAAAAAAAACTAGTAGCAATGAGACATTAAGTGAGCTGTCAAGTGTTGCACATTTGCTTTAAGTAGTAACATCAAATATCAGTGACCTATTTTCCTAAGAAGTCAAAGCTTTTTTCTACTGGCTTGTCTAGAATACTTTGATAGCTAATTTTATTTTTAAATGTGTGTATTTAAAATCTATTTTTAAATAGGTATTTTCTTTACAAAAAACACAAAGGAAGGATGTTATTCTGTGAAATATTTTCAGGTGTCTAATCTGCATTTTTAATGATTCAATGTTGAATTTGTAAAAATTTTTCTCTAGTTACAAAGTAAGACTCTTTTCCCACACATCGATGTGATCATTATTCATTTTCCACTCATTGCTGAGACAGGAAAACAGTAGCTTTATGATGAACAGGAGAAGAATCTATCAGGCCCCAGTCACTTTTCATGAACTAAGGACTGATGTCAGTGACTGTCAGATACAGACGATTTTCCCCATAAATCTCCTCTTCCTTGCAAATCAAATCATTGTTCCCTTACATTGCACAGACTTTTGTTCAGGTTTTCTGTTGTATAAAATTTAATGAGAACAGCCACGAAAAACATTACAAACCGAGTATGTGTCAGAGAGAAATCTGCAAGTATGTTGAGATACCCTCACATAATTACCTGTGATTTTGCTTTAGCTAGCAGTTTTTTTTTTCAGATATGAATAAAACCCTGAAAGATCCAGCATTGATACTAATTCCCACTTATCATGCATATATGAGTCTGTGTGTGTTGTGCATGTGTGAGTGTGTGAGATGTATTAAATATATCATAAAATAGAGAGTCAGGTTCATAATAACATGAGACATAAAATTTGACTCAAGTTTAAAAGATGTGGTGGCGGAATATGCTTCCTACCATGGCCAGGCCCAATTATAAGAATCTCTTACTACTTTTTTCGCCTCTGCAACAGCCGTCACTTGCTTGGCTGCTCCTGTTGTCTGTTGCCAGGGTCATGCACCTGGAGGCAGACAGCTGGGCCTCCTTGATGGAAGATTCCCACCTCTATAATTCACCTAGACCCCTCTAATTCACTCCCGCCCATCATCTGCCAGAGGTACAGCTTTACGATTGTTCCAACATATCACAAGATATATCTGTTTGCTTTACCCTTTGGGTACACTAATCTTTTTTTTCTGAGACTGTGTAACTTATTGGGAGAGAGGTTATTGTTTCTAGTCAGGGGTGTGAAGACATAATGAAAATGTGCTTAATTTATGGTTGCTGTTACTATTTGCCTTATCTGTGTCATGTTCTTTCCAGATATTTCCCAAAGGAACACTTAATTCATCTAAAATATTTCATATATAAATCCACACTTACGTGATAACTTCACTGACACATGGTATAAACTCATTTCTTTCTATTTGCCAATTTGGCTCAATATGCTCTGGAAAGAAAGTTTCCTTGATCAAATGGAAGAAACAAGGAACTCTAACAGAAAGAATATAGGTCCCCTTTCTATTACAATTTCCACATTCTCTCCAAATGAAACCCATAAAACACTTGTAGTTTTATTTTTGCAAAGTAACAGAGGGTAAGCTGTTGGATAGAAGGAGGAACTAGTTTAAAGGCTTGCTGATGTTGGAGATTTTAGTTCTTTATCCTCAAAGTTAAAAGCCTTTGGAAGAGCAAAAGATTATATCTGTGTCGGCATTTTACTATGGTAGAGATCAAATGCCACTGATTCATGCTCATTAGGGCTGCTTCTCCCTCACCTGGGAGGCTTAAAGAAGTCTTTATGAGAGCTCAGTGAGGATTAACTTCATAGGCAAGAATAATAAGAAAAAATCTGTATGGTCGGTCTTAATTTGTGAGAGAATGAGATCATTTAGTTATTATGCCCTGGGAACCTTTAAAAATTTTAAACATATTATAGTCAGAAATATACATATTAAATCCTTTAAAATCTGTGAGAGATGGGGTTACTACAATAGTCATTTTATTTTATCTCCAGTGAGAGAAAAGCTAATGTTGGTTATTTTGAGTGGGGGTGGAGGGAGGAAGCCGACTACAGACTACAGCATAGCAAAATGATTGCATCGTATACTTGGGGTGTGTGTGTGTATGTGTGTGTGTGTGTGTGTGTGTGTGTGTCTGCAAGAACTCATAATTTTAACTCAAAGGGTATTAAGTATTTATTATATTTCTGTTATGAACACAGAATACATTTTAATATACATAATGGTATATTTTCTAATAATGATTTGTCGATCTAATTGCCATTTACTTTCAAAATTGTTTTGAATGGCCTTCCAAAAAAAAAAAAAAAAGACTTCACGGTGTAGTTGGGGGAATTGAAGCCCAGAAAATAGAAGGGCATGTTTTGAGTTATAGCGCCAATTAGTGTCTACTTTTACAATGCCCAGACTGCACACCCCATGACACCCGTTAAATTTTTTGAAAGCTAGTCACTATTATGGAGAGTTAATGTGACTAAATGGGTTTTTTAACAACTTCATTTTGCTACGCCAACATTTGTCATTAAATCTCTATTTATAGATGAAACATCTCTAAAATAAAAATGTAAACAAATTTTACATACTATGTAGTTATACACTGTTTTGTTTTCATGTGAATTTGGTCCATTCAATAAATTAATAAATATTTGCTAAGGACCTACACACTAGATGTGGTGCAAATATTAGAGTAAAAAAATAAGACACAGTGACTGTTATCAAAGAGATGATAGTTCCATTATTTCACTTATTATATTGGGCAATGATTATATGTTTGCATATCTATCTTTTCTATCCTCTTCCCAAGAAAATTCTAATACTCAATAATAGAGATTATGTCTTATCAATATAACTCAGTGATAAGTAAAATATTCTCTTCAAATGATAACATATCCTAATTAGAATATCCTCCATTAGAGTATTTATAATTGATTCAACTCCCTATCAAGATCTTCTGACTAAACAGTTCAACGGAAATTTCTAATTTTCTTTTCTTAATTAATACACAGAAATTTTCCCTCTCTCTCTTAATATGATATAAACACCAGAGACATCACTGAACTTCACCTCTATTACCTCCCTCAATAATATTGCATTCGAGGAGGTTAAAACACCATGCTTCAGCCAGAATTCCTTGGCTCTGAAACTTAAAAGTTAAAACCAAGCCAAACTCATAGGACAGAATGAAAGATAAGACTCCATAGAAATAGAGTCACATGAAAATCTCTCCTGTGTTCTACTTCATTGTGTTGTCAGCTAGTATGAATTTTTCTCTTCCTCTCCTGTGCATTTTTTTTTAGAATCCAATGATCATAGACTAGAAAGGACATTTCTATCACTCCTTAGAAATGTGTATTGGAAGGGGCGCCTGGGCGGCTCAGTTGGTTAAACCTCTGACTTCGGCTCAGGTCATGATCTTGCAGTTTGTGAGTTCAAGCCCCAAGCGGGTGATCTGTGCTGACAGCTCAGAGACCGGAGCCTGCTTTGATTTCGTATCTCCCTCTCTCTCTGCTCATGCTCTGTCTCTCTTGCAAAAAAATAAATAAACATTAAAAAAAGAAGAAGAAAATGTATGCTGGAGGGCACTGGGGTGGCTCAGTCAGTTAAGCTTCAGACTCTTGGTTTTGGCTCAGGTCATGATCTCATGGTTCATGAGCCCGAGCTCTGTGTCAGGCTCTACCCTGATAGTGAGCACTGATATGCGGAGCCTGCTTGGAATTCTCTCTCTCTCTCTCTCTTAAAATAAATAAATTTTTTAAAAAATGTACATATCGACTTGCCTTTTATGCTGAAATATATGATTTCAGCAGAGGGATAGTTAATCTTTGTAGATTTTGCTCAGAGTTGATATTGACTATAGTTGGATTTTGTCTAATGTACCCATTTGTAAACAAGATTAGATTTGCTTTAAAACAGCAGAGAATCGGCTTCTATAAGTGTTTCATTCATGTACAGTTGAAAGAATGTATATTCTGTCAACATTGGATGCTATGTTTCAGAGATGTCAGTTAGGTCAATTTTATTATATTTGTTGCCCAGATCCTCTATAGGTTTAATGACTTTGTCTGGTTTTTCTATCAGTTATTGAGACAGGTGTGTTAAAGTTCCCACTCTGATATGTGGATATCTTTCTCTTTTTATAAAGACAGTTTGTTTTACTTATCTGAAGCTATAATTTACATGTGTAAAAATTATCAGTTATTCCATTTCATCATAAAGGAAGGCCTTCTATATCTCTAGACCCATTTCTTCCGTAAAGTCTATTTTGTCTAATATTAGAATAGACAAACCTGATTTTGTGTTTGGGAAGAGGGGAGAAGAAGTACGATGACTGTGGAATGTATCTCTTTCATCCTTTTAATTGGAAATTTTCTATGCACTTATTTAGTTAAATTTGTTTCCTGTATGAAAGATATTGACTTACTTTACTTTTATAGCACTATTTCTTCTTTTATTTGGAATTCAAATACACTTTATAGAAATAAATACAAAGTTTAGTTTATATCTAATGGAGAATTAGTTTGTTTGCTTATCCTGTTTTCTCTTTTCTCTTTTCTTCTGCACTACTCAGATGTATTTTATTATTCTATTTTCCATTTTATCACTTAAATTGTTTGTTTTTAAGATAATTTTTCATTGATAGCCTAGGAATAAAAATTCGTATATTTTAAAATAGTGCATGTATCATTTCAAGGTTAGAACTCTAGAACTATTTAGCTCCATGTATTTGAATTTTACGAATATTTTAAGCTCTACAACCACATATTCACTTAAAATTTCCTGACTGCTTCATCATTTCTGTGGTTCTTTATTTTTTTCAGGCATTTCTACGTTTCTCTCTGGATAGATTCTCCTCCTCCTGAAGATTTCCTATCAATATTTCCCTTAGAGAAGGTAAAATGGACAAAAATTCATTCTCTCTCTTAATCTGATTGTCTTCTTTCACCTTCTCATTTAAAGGATATTTTTGCTTGGTATAGAATTTGAGGTTGGTCCTTGTTTTCTTCAGTGAATAAGAGATAACATAACGTGTCTCTGAGACTTTATAGGGTCTATTGAAGCATAAACTTTCAGACTCATCACGGCTTTTCTAAGCAAAATATCTTCCCCCCCCCCTCGGCTGATTCTAATTTTTCCTTTTTTCTTTGGCTTTCAACAATTTGATTATAAAATATCTAGACATGGTTTTCTTTGAAATCATTCTGCTCCAGATGCACAAGGGTTTTTGAATTTGTGCTTAAAGTTTTTATACGTTTTGAAAAGTTAAAACTTTATTTTATTTTTAAATATTTATTCAATATTTCACATCATCCCCATTTGGTCTCTCATTTGAGGACTAGAGTTTAAAATAATTAAAATATTTTACTATATCCAACATTTGTCATATATGGTTTTATCAGTTCTTCCATTGGTTTTGGACTCTATGCTTCAATATGGATACTATGCAATCACCTATCTCGAATGCACCACATACCGGTTTTGCTGTGTCGACTGTGCTATTAAACCTATCTATTGACCCTTGAATTTGGGTTCATGAGTTGTGCAAAACTATAATTTCTAATTGATATTTTCATATATTAAAAATCTCTATGAAAATTTTACATTGTAATACCAATTTTCTTGAATGATAATCACAGCTATTTTTAAGTACATTTCTATTAACCCCAAGAATTCTTTTTTTTTTTTGGACGTTTTCTTTCCGTTGGCATACCTCATGATTTTTAAAGGTATGCTGATATGCATAATAAAATTTAGAAGATCTGTGTGATGTATAATTCTTCCAAATATGGAAAAATTTATGGAAATGCACAGAGACCACTTCCTCTGTAAGTAGTGTTTTATCCATTCAACATTAATTGGTTTCCTGCCGTATTTGGTATTCTGCTCTTCCTTGATCATAAAACCAGGACTGGCACTAACATAGTTTTTGTTGTCATTGTTGTTGCTGTGTTTTGTTTTGCTTTTGAGAATATAAAATATGGTGCGGCAATGAAAATATTTAGGCGGCTATTTCTCATGAATTATGCCAAAGAATAGTAAAGCAAAGCAAAGAGCTATTAAGCAAGCATGAAAGGGAAAATTAGTCTACTGGAAAACTGAGAGCCAAGAGGAAATGTGCAGAACATATATCGAGACTTCTCTGAGATTTACTGAATTTTAATTTAAATATGAGTAAGTCATAAACATTGGGGTACATGTGCCCCTTTGACACTATCAGCAATAGCCAAATTATGGAAAAAGCCCAAATACTTATCAGTTGATGAATGGATAAAGAAGATGTTTTATATGTATGTATATATATAGTATATAGTATGTGTGTGTGTGTGTGTGTGTGTATATATATATATATATATATATATATATATATATATATATATAAAATAGAATGCTACCTGGCAACCAAAATGAATGAAATCTTGCCATTTGCAACAACAAAATTGGAACTAGAGTATATTATGCTAAAAGAAATAAGTCAGTCAGAGACAGACCAATATCATATGATTTCACTCATATGTGGAATTTAAGAAAGACAATAGACAAACATAGCGGAAGGGAATGAAAATTAAGATAGAAACAGAGAGGGAGGAAAACTATAAGAGACTCTTAAGTACTGAGAACAAACCGAGGGTTGCTAAAGGTGAGGAGGGTGGGGAATGAGCTAAATGGGTGATGGGCATTAAGGAGGACATTTGTTGAGATGAGCACTGGGTGTTATATGTAAGTGATGAATCACTGGGTTCTACTCCTGAAACCAATAGAACACTGTATGGTTACTAATTTAAATTTAAATAAATAAATAAATAAATAAATAAAGAGTTAGCCAGGCAAATTGAGTGTGTGGTGGGTAGAATGGGACGCTCATTCTAAGCAAAAGTGACAACTTGCATAAAGGGAGAAAATGACCGTGTATGGGGAGTGAAAAAGTGTAAGATAGGTAATAGTAAAGATGGAGCTTGAGAGAGAACACAGAGCAACCCATGAAAGACTTTGTAATCATTTCTTTTCCTCTGGAGTATGTGAACACATTGCTGGGAAGCCATTGGAGTGATTTAGACAAGTGAAAGGATCAAGCCTACATATTATAATAATCTCTGCAAAAGCAGGGTAGAAGACAAATTATCAGGGGACAATAATTGAGGCAGGGATGCCTGTTGGGAAGCTGTTGAGGTAAAATAGCATACTAGACAAATATTTAGGACTTTGTGAAGGGTAAATGGCTATAGAAAATTAGCCGGTTTGCTGTTTCTCTTACATGATAGTCAAATGAGTGTGCGTCTCTTCCCAAATATGTGTTAAGTTACATCAATTTTATGGTATGAAAGCTGCCATGGTAGCTATTAGCTACACAAAGATAATTGGAAAATGCCAAAAACATCAACATTCACTCTTCTTCTAGGGAACATTTAGAACATAATGCTGGGTAGAATGGATTGCCAAATGTTTAGAAGTAAGTTGTAGGACTAGGTGATTTAGCATATTTGGAGGGTGAGGAAAGGATAAGTCAAATTTATCTGTCGGTCTTTTCGCTTGGGTGAACAGGTAGGTACTATTTCTATCAACTGAGATAAACCTAAGAGTATGATTTAGGGCAGGATCTTAAATTTCAGATAAAGGTGGAACACTTAAGTCAAGGGATCTAGCAGGTGATAGGACATATGAAGTTTTGAGTCATCAGCATGTACGTGTAATTAAAATAATTTCACGTGTGTAGATTGCCCAGGAAGAGTGTGCACATCAGAACTTGAAGAGAAGCTTTAGAGGATTTCCAAATGTTAGTGAGATGAAGTAGAACCAAAAAGGAGGCAAAGATCATGCTGCTGTAAAAACCGGCAAAATGTGATGTTACTGTCAAAAGCAAAATCCAGCAGTTTTTCCAAACTGAGGGAAAGATCAGCAATGCTAAATGCTAAATGCCTAGAGATGTTCACTAGGATCCTAGAACTTAAAACACGCCCTAAACTGGATAAGTATGAAATCCCTGTTGATCCAAACAAATGAAATTTCACAGTTTGAGGAGAGTGAATAGGTGGTCATGGAGTAAATATAGTAATTGTGATCAAAGGTTCAAGCTGTTCTGTATGAACAGAATAAATGAAAATTGTGACTCAGTCTAATAATGAACATGATACATCCAGATAAGGCGCAGGGAAGAGGCTACATTGAAGAAGATAGGAAGTGAGGAGACATGGTTTAGGGAAGAAATGGATCTGTGGGTGCTACAGAGGGAAGGGAGCTATGATTGTGGAGAAGAATGAGAGAGAGAAGCACACAGAGGAATGCACAAGGGGAATGTTTTCCCAAAGCCACTGGCTTGGAAAAGAATAAGGGTTGAGTTTTGTGAGTTCTTACAACTGGTGGGGCTTAAAGCCTGGAATTTCAAAGATCGGGTGGGATAAAAAAATCCCTTTGCTGGGATAAAACCTAGAGGACACTGCCCTGCTCTTGGAGAGAAGGCAGGCAAGCAACCTGGGTGTTAGACAATGTGGAAACGGGAATCTGAGGACTGCCTGGGGCACACAAGATGGAGATTATTCACTCTTCTTAGAGCTTGTCCCTTAGAGGTAGCACTCAGAGACAGGATTCCCTAGGAACATAGGAGCTGGCTGAGCACCATTTCATCTTCCCTGGCCCCTCAGCAAAAACACAGAGCCACATTTGGAAAGCAGGCTAGCGTCCTCCTTAAATTGCCTACACCAAGCCCTACCACCCTGTACTCTGGAGGACCTGCACGTCTCAGACAAGCCTGCATCAGACTCAGCACACTGGGCCACTACACCAGAAGATCACCACAAACACCTGCCCACATTATATCTCCTGACTAGAGAGTTCTTCAGGGCATCATTTCTGGTGGAGTTAGTTGGTGTCAGACCTCATTTCACAAGCAGACCAGAGTACACCTAGATAAAACTCACCACATTTAAGTCAAAGACCAAACACTGTCCACAGCAAGCAAGAAGAACCTCTACAGATGACTGGCCTGAAGGACAGAGCAGTCAAAATACAACAGCAGAGTGTACACACCACACACTGGCGACACTCTCTGAAGAGTCAGGTCCTGGGCACCAAATGGCCTCTTCTTCCTAAGGCCATTCCCTTCAGGAGAAGAAGACATAACTGGCTTTTCTAACACAGAGAAGAAGGCAGAGACATAAACAGCATGTCAAGATCAAGGGATTTATCCCAAATGAAAGAACAAGATACAGCCACAGCCAGAGATCTTAGTGAAACAATTATAAATAATATGCCTGATGTAGAATTTAAAGCAACATCATAAGGATACTCACTGGGTTTGAGAAAAAAAATAGAAGACATCAATGAGACCCTACCATATAGATAAAATCAGTGATGAAGAATGCAATAAAAGAATTTAGAAACAGGCTTGACGCAAAAAACAACAGGACGGAAGAAGCAGAGGAACAAATTAGAAGCCTAGAAGACAAAATAATGGAAAATAATGAAGCTGAACAAAAGTGAAAGGATTATGCAACAAGAATTGACTTAGGCTACTCAGCGACTCCATCAAATACAATAACATTAATATCATAGGAATCTCAGAAGAAGAGACAGAAAAGAGGGAAGAACATTTATTTCAAGAAATAATAGAAGAAAACTTCTCTAATCTGGGGAAGGAAACAGACATTCAGATCCACACAGAGAACTTCCATCAAAATCAACGAGAGCAGGCCAAAATCGAGACATATTGCAATTAATCTTACAAAAAGGGAGTGATAAAGAAAAAATATCGAAAGTAGCAAATAAAGAAGTCCTTATTAGGGAAGACCCATAAGGCTATCTGGAGAGTTCTCAACAGAAACATGGCAAGCCAGAAAGGAGAGGCAGGATATAGTCAAAGTGCTGAATTGGAAGAAGCTGCAGACAAGAATCTTTTATTCAGCAAGACAGAGATAGCAGGAGATAGAAGGAGAGATAAAGAGTTTCCCAGAAAAACAAAATTAAAGGAGTCTGGGTCCACTAAATCAGCCCTTCAAGAAATATTAAAGAGACTCAATGAGTAGAGAGACCACAAGGAGGAAGACAAAAAAGAACAAGAGAAAATCTCAAAACAATAACAAAGAAAAAAGTAATAAAATGACGCTAATGAATATCTATCAACACTTACTTTGAAGATGAATGAACTAAATGATCCAATCAAAAGACATACGTCACAAAAAAAATAAGACTCAACTATATGCTGCCTATAAGAGACTCATTTTAGACCTAAAGACACGCGCAGATTGAAAGTGCCGGGATGGAGAAATATATATCATGTAGTGGATGTCAAAGAAAGCCAGACTGGCAATACTTATATCAGACAAACTAAACTTTAAAACAAAACTGTAACAAGAGACAAAGGAGATCATTACATAATCATAAAAGGGAAACTCCAACAAATATATATATATATGAGTTGTAATTATTTATAAGAGCACAAGAATATACTTTAAAAAGTAACAAACAAAGGAACTAATGAATAATAACACAATAACAATAGGGTACTTTAATACCCCACTCACTTAGATGGGCAGGTCATCTATGCAGAAAATCTACAAGGAAACAATAATTTTGAATGACAAACTGGACCAGGTGGACTTAACAGAGGTATTTAGAACATTCTTTCCTAAAACAGGAGAATACACATTCTTTTCAAGTGCACTTGGAACATTCTCCAAAATAGATCACATCTTGGGTCACAAAACAGGCCTCAACAAATACAAACAGACTGAAATCGTACTATACGCCATTTCTGACCACCAATCTCTGAAACTAGAAGTCAACCACAAGGAAAAATTTGGAAAGACCAAAACCACATGGAGGTTAAACAAAATAAAACTAAACAATGAACGAGTCAACGGTGAAATTAAAGCAGGCTCCACATTTTCAGCATTCAGTGCAGAGCCTGACATGGGGCTCCATCTCACAAACTATGAGATCATGACGTGGGTCAAAATCGAGTTGGATGCTTAGCCGATTGAGCCACCCAGGTGTTCCTCGCCAGTCTATTATGAAGTAGGATTACGGAATGCATGCTGGTAGAAAATCACAATAATTGTGACCGTATCAGTGAGATTCTGATCATTTGGCTCTCTGTAACAACTATGAGGCTACGTTTTAGCAGTTACCTGAGAAAATATATTTTAAAGTACGTAGTACAGTTTCAGGGAAAAGATTGCTTACTCAAGTTTATTTTACCACTTTCGGCAGCATGGTTAGTGACCTTGAATCACGAAAGGATCAATGTTTGCAGGTTAAATAAGGCCTCTGAATGTGAATGTCAAAGATATACACACTAGTCATATAACTTTAATGATGTTCCTTAATTTTGCTCCCAGCCTGTACATAAGTTTTAACAATGGGACCTCTGCTTGTCTTGAAAATGAGTTTCAGTCTTGTTCAAAAATTCTATTATGTGACTTGCTATTTTTTTTTGCTTTGTTTTTGCTTCATGCAGAAGTTCTTATCTTGCAATCTGCAGGCCCCAGACTCCTGAATCCTCTACATGTATTCCCTAAAGATAATATATCCTCTGTTTCATTTAGCTTTTCCATATCTTACCTTTGCCTTAATATCTGATTCAAGTTCCATCTACTCCTGAAAACCTTTTTTGTTTAATCTCACCTACTCTCAGAGCATATTTCCTTAACATTCAGCCCCTAGTCATCTTTAGTTTTCCTTGAATACCTAATATTTTTGTGACTTCTCTTGAATCATGTATCATGTTTTCATTTAATTTTCAGTTCAAATTTTAATGTGTTGTATGTCATCTCTTCAAGTGGAATGCATGTTCCTTGTGGAGTTATTTTACTTTGTATCCATCCAAAGGAGCTTCTAATAGCATCATACTTATGATAAAATTTTAATAGATACCTTTTGAATACTGATCATCTATTGAATACTGTATAGTTACTCTAAGCACAGAATGTATTTATACTGCTAGTAAATCCTTTGGGATTATTCAGATACCCTGGTCACATAGACACTGTATTAAGGATTTTGAAATATTATACATGAGAACAACTTACCTCAAATTCTCACCATGGCAACAGCTGCTTATTTTACAAAGAATAAGGCTGATTTCAGGTTATGTAAACCTATTGTAGATAATGTAAAGCCTGATGCTTGAGAATGTGTTGCTTTGTTTTTTAAAGTGGAGTTGTACACACATACATACAACAATAGTCCCGTTTAAATAGATTATGAGTGTAAAATTCTTTAGGAATCAGTTATGTTTAGAACTTATTTCAGAAACATATTTACCCAAAAAGATTACAGCTATGATCTAACTTTACCTTATAGTTAATGTTCTCTATATTAAGCCAAGGACAGAAGTCTTTGAATTATCCGCTCAACAAAATTGCTTACCAAGGATTTACCAGATTCGTGGAGTAAAATGAGGGGTAATTTTGGGAGTAGCTAAAAATTAAGCACATTTAATAGGTATCACTACACACAAAGTATTAGGTGTAAAAGGAATAATCCCTTCTGTAATGTTCGAACACTTAAAGGATTACATTTTAGGCTTTTTATGAAAATATTTCATTATAATTACTATTTTTTTAAATTTTACTATATGGTTATAAATTCATCCCCAGCTTAAGCCTATATTTATAGACACCTCTAATGATAATATTACTAATGTTTTCATAGGCACAGGATACCCATTGACACTTTTATGTCTTTTCCCTGAGGTATAGTGTAGCCTTAACCAAAATTACCATTCTGGTGAATTCTTTCCAAACTCTTACCTGGCCCAACTCAGTAGAAGTTCCTTCTAAAAATTTCAACGGGATTAGAATAAAGAGACACAGCTTTTATTACGAAAGCTCTGGATATGGGGCAATTTTTACAGAAGTGTAGTGTGTTTTTTGCTTGTTAATTTTCTGTTTCTTTTTTTTTTAATTTTAGCGTTTTTATTTATTTTTGAGAGAGAGAGATAGAGTGCGAGCAGGGGAGGGGCAAAGAGAGAGGGGGACACAGAATCCGAAGCAGGCTCTATGCTCTCAGATGTCAACACAGAGCCCAGCTTGGGGCTCAAACCCACAAACCATGAGATCATGACCTGAGCCGAAGTCGGACACTTAACCGACTGAGCCACTCAGGAGCCCTGGAAGTGTAGTGTTTTGAATAAGAAATACTACTATTTGTATAATGCCACCTGAGATGGAATGAACTTATTGTTTTAGTTGATGGGAATAATATTTGAAAGTATAAAAGAGGTTTTGGTCTCCTGATGGCATTGTAAATTCATATCAAGTATTACAATATTGTATATGTATATTTTTTAATGTTTTATTTATTTTTGAGAGCAGGAGAGACAAAGCATGAGCGGGGGAGGGGCAGAGAGAGAGAGGGAGACACAGAATTCAAAGGGGGCTCCAGGCTCTGAGCCATCAGCACAGAGCCCGATGAGGGGCTTGAACTCACAGACCGTGAGATCATGACCTGAGCTGAAGTCAGACACCCAACCGACTGAGCCACCCAGGTGCCCCAACAATATTGTATATATTTTAAGCACTAAAGTATCTTACTAGCATCAGAGTTTTGTCCATCTTTCTCTGGAAAACAAGATTTCCATTCCTTGTAAAATTAAATTAATAGGCAGAAAATATTTTTCAGGATTTGGACACAGCAGAAGTCTACTGACATTTTCAACACCAAAATGTTTTATGTTGTTGCTGTTTTTGTCAGTCTGTCCTGAGTTATTACTTTTGGAAAAAAAAATGTTTGAAAGAGGATAAATCTATGTCCATTAGTCATTTCAAATGGAGCTTATATGTAGCAAAGGACACAGGATTCAATTCATTGCAATACTTTCATTGCTTTAATTCCATGCCCTTACTCTAGATACTCTGGATACAAAGATGAACTAGAAATTGTCACTTCTTTATAAACTTCTTAGGAATATTTCAATATTAAAAAAAACTATAATATGATGAGTGTCATGATAGAGATATGCCTCAAGTAGTAGGAGAAAACTGATAATAGAGATTATAATTCTGGATGGAGAGAGAGTGATGGAAAGTATGCCTAGAAAGAAAAGCAATATCTCAACTAGGTTGAGAATGAGTAAAATTTCTCAGGGCGAAACAATTTTTTTTCTTTTTCTATATTAGAAAATATTAAATCTCTTACCTACTAACTTTCATGGGGTCACGAATCATTTATATATTATAATCCAGGTTCATCCATTCCTAGTTCCTATTTCTATCCCACAAAAACAAAACAGAAAGAAAGAAGGAAAGAAAGAAAGAAAGAAGGAAGGAAGGAAGGAAGGAAGGAAGGAAGGAAGGAAGGAAGGAAGGAAGGAAGAAAGAAAGAAAGAAAGAAAGAAAGAAAGAAAGAAAGAAAGAAAGAAAGAAAGAAAGAAAGAAAGAAAGAAAGAAAGAAAGAAAAGAAAAGAAAAGAGAAAAGAAGGAAGGAAGGAAGGAAGGAAGGAAGGAAGGAAGGAAGGAAGGGAGGAAGGAAGAAACATTCCATGAAAACTGTTGTTCCAATGATCATGATTTTAGCTAGAATGACTACATGGAGAAACAATTCTAAGAAAGTCACTACTACTCTTGGAATTTCTGATCTGTCCCCCATAGTATCATCAATAAGTAGATTAAAACACGGAATTTATCAAAAATATTAAATTAGGAGTGCCTGGGTGGCTCAGTCAGTTAAGCATCTGACTTCTGCTCAGGTCATGATCTCACAGTCTGTGGATTCAAGTCCCGTGTCGGGTTCCGTACTGACAGCTTGGAGCCCGGAGCCTGCTTCAGATTCTGTGTCTCCCTCTCTCTCTTTGTCCCTCCCCTACTCACACTCTGTCTCTCTCTCAAAAATAAAAAAAATTAAAAAATACTAAATTAGATCATCATTGAATTTTCCTTCACCCAATACTAAATCCAGCCAGCATTACGTTGGAAACAAATGGTCAGTTTCTCCTCTCTTTTCTTTCTCCTTTATCCTCTAATCCTGCTTCCCTATCTGAATAATAAAATAAAGACAATCAGAAAATAGCTTTGGTAAATTCCCATCAACACAATTTACCCCTCTGCATTTGTGCTTTCCCTTCCATTATTATAAGTATATGACTCTTTCTCTATTTGAGGTCATTCCATGCAGAGTACACTGGGTCCCATCTACTCTTGTTTGCTCACAGGCACTGTCACTATATTTTTTGCCTATCATTCTGCACATTCATTATTTATTTCTCCACTAATAGTTTTTACCAGCAAACAAAATTGCTGTTATTTCCCCCACCCTAAAAGATAATGACAAAAAATGTAACTCGTAACTTCATATAACTAATCAATTACTGGTTATTTGCTGTCATCAAAAGAAACCTCCTCAAAAATAAGGCATGTATTTGTAGACATCAACTTTATTCCTCCTATTACTTTTGAAACTTGAGGTCTAATTTATGTGAAATAAAATGTTCATTTCTTAAGTACAAACATACCTTGATTTGATCCTTGCAAACATTGTGTTTTTCACAAATTGAAAGTTTTTGGCAACCCTGTGTCAAGCAAATCTATTGGCACCATTTTTCTAATAGCATTTTCTCGCTTCAAATTGTCTCTGTGTCACATTTTGGTAAATCTCACAATATTTCAAGCTTTTTCATTTTTTGTGTGTTATATTGGCTTGTAATCAGTGATCTTTGATGTTACTCTTATGATTGCTTTGGGATTTCATGAACCACACCCAGATAAAACATCAAATTTAATTAATAAATGTTATGTGTGTTCTGACTTCTCCACTGACTGGCCATTCCCCTATCTTTCTTCCTCTCCTCAAGTCAGTTAATAACCATACTATGACCCGTGAAAGTCACTGTAAATCAAAAGCTAAAAATGATTAAGCTCAGTGAAGAAGGCATGTCGAAAGCTGGGACAGGTCTAAAGCTAGGCCTCTTGCACCAGTTAGCCAGGTTATGAATGCAAAGGAAAGAGTTTTGAAGGAAATTAAAAGTATTACTCCAG
This sequence comes from Paguma larvata, assembly GCA_030068075.1. Classification (NCBI taxonomy): domain Eukaryota; kingdom Metazoa; phylum Chordata; class Mammalia; order Carnivora; family Viverridae; genus Paguma; species Paguma larvata. Next base: position 58,396,259 of record CM057833.1, on the reverse strand, counting down.
TGAACACGCTAACGATAAGAGAGCAAAAAGACTTAATGCCAATACAGAAAAGGTTTTAGTGGTCTGGATAGAAGATGAAACCAGCTACAATATTCCCTTAAGCCAAAACCTAATCGAGAGCAACTCTCTAACTCGTCACAAGAATATGAAGTCTAAGAGAGGTGAGGAAGCAAGAAAGAAAAAGTCTGAAGGTACAAGAGGTGGCTTTACAAGGTTTAAGGAATGAAGCCATATCTATAACATAAAATTGTACAAGGCAATGCAGAACTGTAGCAACTTATTCTGAATATCTATCTAGGATAATTAAAGAAGGTAGCTACACTAACCAATAGATTTTCAATATAGATGAAACAGTCTTATATAGGAGGAACATACCATCTAGGACTTGCACTGCTAGATAGAAGTCAATGTCTGGCTTCAAACCTTTAAATGATAGGCTGGCTCTCTTGTTAGCCACTATGCAGCTGGTCACTTTAAGTGGAAGCCAATGCTCACTGACTATTCCAAAAATCCTAAGCCCCTTAAAAATTATGCTAAATCTACTCTGCCTATGCTCTACAAACGGAAGAACAAAGCCTGGATGACAGCACATCTGTTTACAGCATGATTTAGTGAATATTTTAAACTCACTGTTGAGATCTATTGTTCAGAAAAAAAAAAAAGATTCCTTTCAAAATATTACTGCTCATTATGTCTGGCCACTTAAGAGCTTTGATGGAGATGTACAATGAGATTAATGTTGTTTTTATGACTACTAACACAACATCTATTCTGTATCCTATGGATCAAGGGGTAATTTCAAATATCAAGTCTAATTTTTTAAGAAATACATTTGGTAAGGCTTTGCCTGCCATAGATAGTTATTCCTTTGATGGGTCTAAGCAAAGAGAATCGAAAACCTTCTGGAAAGGATTCACCATTCTAGAAGCCATTAAAAACTTAGTGATTCATGGGAAGAGGTCAAAATATCAACATTAACACGAGTTTTAAAGAAATTGATTATAACCCTAATGGTTGACTTTGAAATGTTCAAGACTTTAGGGGAGAAAGAAGCTGTAGATGTGGTAGAAATAGCCAAAGAACTAGAATTAGAAGTGGGGCCTGAGTATATGAATGAATTGTTGCAATCTTATGATAAAACTGGAACAGATGAGGAATTGCTTCTTATAGATGAGCAAAGAAAGTTGTTTCTTGAGATGGAATCTACTCCTGGTGAATATACTGCAACAGTTGTTGACATGACAACTGAGGATCTAGAATATCATATAAAGTGAGTTAATAAAGAGCAGCTGGGTTCGAGAAGATGAATACGATTTTAAAAGAAGTTCTACTAAGAGTAAAAGACTATCAAACAACATCCCATTCTACAGAGAAACCATTTGTGAAAGGAAGAGTCAATCAATGCAGCAAATTCCACTGTTGTCTTGTTCAAGAAATTGCCACAGCCACCCCAACCTCTAGTAACCACTACCCTGATCAGACAGTAGCCATCAACATTGAAATAGACGCTCTACCAACAAAAAGATTATATACCAGCCATTGAAAGCTCAGTGGTACTTAGCATTTTTTAGCAATAAAGTATCTTTCAATTCAGGTATGTGCATTTCTTAGACATAATGTCTATTTCTTAGACATAATGTCTATTTCTTAGACATATGTCTATTTCTTAGACATATGTCTATTTCTTAGACATATGTCTATTTCTTAGACATAATGCTATTACACATTTAATAGACTCCATTATAATATAAACATAACTTTGATATGTACTGGGAAACAAAAAAGTTCATCTGATTTGTTTAATTGCAATATTTTCTTTATTGTGGTGGTTGGAATTGAGCCCACAATATCTTTGAGGTATGCCTGTTTAGGGTTTGATGACCTTGATAATTGATACATCCATGTAGCAACAATTCACAGCAAAATCTAAAACGATTTCATCACAGAAAATTCTCTGATCAATCAATCTCCTGCCACCAGGCAAAGATGATATGGCGTTATGCATAAAAAACAGTAATAATTCTTTTTTTGTTTGTTTTTAATGTTTGTTTATTTTTTAAGAGAGAGAGAGAGAAACAGAGCATGAGCACGGGGAGGGGCAGAGAGAGAAAAGCACAGAATCTGAAGCAGGCTCCGAGCTCTGAGCTGTTAGCACAGAGCCCGATATGAGGCATGAACCCACAAACCGTGAGATCATGACCTGAGCCGAAATCAGATGTTTAATGACTGAGCCACCCAGATACCCCAGAACCGTAATAATTCTTATACTGAAAGATGGATTCAAGAATTCATTAGAAGCTAAAAAGTCAAAGTGCCTGGACAAAACACCAGACTCCAGCACCTGGGAGAGGGCTTGAAGAGTGAATGTCCACATTTACATTCTTGAGCTAGAAAAATAAGAGCTACTCACACATTGGGAAAATATTGATCTGAAGATAGATTTTTAAATTGAAGTTAAACTTCACAGTTTGCAGTACAGGTAAATTCAGGGAATCTGAAATGAATGTGAGATTAATCTGTAGTAAATCTTATAGACAACGAGTCTTTGTCTTGTCTTTATTAAAGGCCTAGACTTTGTCTCCACAGGTGTCCTCTCACCTGTCCTAAAGGAATATGTCCCTGAATTTTATTAAAGTTACTCAAATGCAGTTTCTAGAGAAAAAATATAAGAATTTTGTGAAAGTGGGTTCTAATCAAAAGCAAACAACGTTGTTCTTCAATTAAAATTAGAATCTCTTCTAATTAAATTTCCTTTGCTGTAGGCATGCGTGGATATTCATCAGTCATATGCAAAAATGTTCTCTAAGATGACAGTATGTTCTCCTTACAAAGCAGAAAAAGTTCATAAATCTCTTCCACAAATCAAAATTCAGATGTCTTCTCCCTGATTGATTTATTACAGTATATTAGAGTCCTTGGGCACATTCGAAATTACACAAGCCATGTGATATACACAGGACTGTTGTTTTTAACCTCCGCCAACGTACTTCAATATTTAAAATTGATGAAATTTTGCGGAGCCCTTTCCTTTCTGTTTTATGGGCTGTTATAAACAATTCTATTGCCATTCATCTAAACTGTAAATGTTGATTTTCCTTTGACCATTACAGGTCATATTCTGATACTTGGGGGTGGGTAAATGTTAACATTCCTCTGGATCGATTTAATTTTTTACAGTTGTATAGCTTTTAACTAATATTTTCAGGAAATAACATAAAGTTCCATGTAGAGATATTAATGAAGATGGGTCACTTAAAACCATATGTCCTAAAGAATAGCAAATGTCATTATTAAATGTAAGATGCAACAAAATTAAAAACTCAAGATTTGGGATGATATCTGTAAGATTATGACAACAAACATGAATCAATGAAATATAGAGTTAAATACAGAAATTGTTACTATTTGATGAACAACTAAATAAGAAAACATCTTTTTGAAAAGATAAAAAACAGACTAAGAAAATCCATAAATATAATGCTTTAGTTATTTAAAATCAGCAGAAGAGGTTACACCATTTGACTTAAGAAGCTGGAAAAGAAAAAAAATGTCCAAGAAAACGATAAAGGTTAAAAGTGGTGATAGGAGGAGGAACTTTTCAATAAATTAAAAAATTAAATCTATATATGAATCAAGAACTGATTATAGAAGCAAATAAAATAGTCATAGAATTTGAGTCTCACCATAATCCTTAAGTAACCAGGACATGTGATAACTGGGATAAGGACAGATATATATAGATCAACAGCACAGAATAGAAAACCTTAAAATAAACCCATACATATGTGGCCAATTTACTTTCAATGTAGGTGCAACATAGTTCACCTACATTGAACTATGTTGAGTTCATAGGAAGAGGAAAGGATAGACTTAAAGAAAAACGGTGCATGAATAGTTGGATTTATCTATTCAGGAAAAAAATAATAATAAAAAACCAAAAAAAAAAGAGAGAGGAAAAAAAGCTTTAACACATACCATTTAGAAAAAAATATCTCAAAATTGATTGGGGTTTTAAAGTATAGGAATTATTTAAAACAATAGCAATACAACTGCAAGTCTAATTATCGATAAGGAAAATGTCATATTCATTTTCTTTTTTTTTAATTTTTTATTAATATTTATTTATTTTTGAGACATAGAGACAAAGCATGAGCAGGAGAAGGGCAGAGAGAGGAGGGAGACACAGAATCCGAAGCAGGCTCCAGGCCCTGAGCTGTCAGCACCAGAGCCCGACGCGGGGCTCGAACTCACAGACCGCGAGATCATGACCTGAGCCGAAGTCAGCCGCTTAACCGACTGAGCCACCCAGGCGCCCCTCATTTTCAAAATCAATTCAAGAAAACTGAAGAACTGGATGGCAATAAAAAAGACAAGTTTTGTCGTAAGGTCTACAGTGTGCCAAATTGGGGGGAAAAAAAACAAAAAACAAACCAACACCAGCACAGATTTGTTTGGCCTCACATAATTGGAACCAGTATAGCTGTATGGGCCTAAGAGCCTAACCCTGAACTTGGGCTCTCAGACTCTCTGCCTCTTATCTCTTTTTCTGTCTGGGTGTCAGCAGCATTCACTCCTGCTTATCCTGGAAACAAAGCTTATCTATAGGGCCATTTCTTTATGGCATCTGGGAACAATGAAAGGGCAACTTCCTGAGCCTACCTTTAGATGACAACATCGAGGGACATGCATACCCATCATAAACAAATGCCTGGGACTAGTCATATGACTTCTATAATCTTCCCAGTGTATGTTGTTTGTTGATTCCTGTACTTAAGAGGAAGTGGGTTCTTTTTATCAGAAGGATGATAAAGTCACACATGGTAATCACTCCATTGGTCCAAATAACTTGTATAGGTAGTTTATTTAAAATGGGTTTTAGTAACTGAATGTTATTGTACATTATGTATCTTAGAGCAAGAAAAAGCATACTTTTCACTAAAAGAAAAAAAAAGTAAGAAACATCCACCACCACCCCTTTTTTTAAGGTTATAGATAGTCATTGACATCTAAGAATTTTGTTAAGTGGTAGAAAGCAAATGATCTCTGATATGGGTAATAACATTCGGGAGGGGGTCTAAATTGTCAAAATTTATACAGAAATTATTTTACAAAAATGACTTTAATTTTTGTACGACTATGGTAGACCTTGGTTCAGTGTCATGGTGAATAAAACGCGTTATCTAGTGTTCTTTCAGATAGAGGATCCAAAAAATAAATGTAAGATGTTGGAGCTGACATTATAACTACTGCCTCCCACACTAGTAAAGGAAAAGAAATTAAGCAAAAAACAGCAAACAAGGAATGAATTATATCCTGTTCTCATAAAATGTTATGGTTATATTTGATTCGCACAATTTGGTTATGAGAATCTCCTCATTCTTTCTTTATTCAAGGGCTCACATCATGTGAAATGAGATCCACCAATCAGATCTTCCTACCAGCCTGGAATTGGGAGTTGTTGACTGGGAGTTGTCCCTGGGCATAGGAAGACCGCCCTCTGGTGGCCACTTCAGTTAAAGGACGATACGGTACTGGAAACTTTAGAGAAAAAGGACTAACGTCAAAATTCATGGTCCAGAGCTACAGGATAGGTGGTGGTGAAGTTAAAGGGGCCCAATGTTTATAGGAAGAACTGAAACCAGTCCACTGTATGATTTTGAAAATTGTTCCTGCTTATCACTCAAAATGCTTTCTCTTATTCTCCCAGAGGTTAGCGAACTGCTCAATGACCTTTACTAAGTACCCTTGATGGTAAAATATTAAAATACTTTAAAAAGTAGTTGCTTTCAGTTATAAATTTCACTTACTTTGGATATCTCTTCTCTAAATTAGTTCAGCTTTTATATACTATAAATTAATATTTAAGCCATGATGCATATTAAAACTCATCAATCCTAAACAAATATATATGTATATAAAAACGTGAATGTACTCTTATATATGCACATATGCACACACACACGCAGAGATCAACAATTACAATAGTAGAGATGTTAAATGTCCATTTAAATACTAGTCAATGGATCATATTTTAATTAAATTATGTCTTGTGTTGGCCAAGTAGAACTTAGTCCATAAATGTAATGGTTAAAAATGGAAAATATGTTAATATATTTCAAGATATTAATACCGAAAATGCAAAGAACTCCGTAGAGTTATGGCTATCATTGTGAGAAATGGATTGAAAATAACAGGAATATCTAGGACGCCTGGGTGACTCAGTCAGTTAAGTGCCCGACTCTTGGTTTTGGCTCAGGTCACGATCTCATGGTTTGTGAGTTTGAGCGCCACATGGGGCTCTGTGCTGACAGTGTGGAGCCTGCTTGAGATTCTCTCTTTCCCTGTGTCTGCCCCTCCTCCATTCATTCTCTGTGTCTCTGTCTCAAAAATAAATATATATATATTTTAAAAAATTATAAAAGAAAAAGTGGGGATATCTAATAAAGAAAAAAGGTCTTAGAGGAAAGGCATTTTTAATGTAATAAGCCATCTATCTTAAAGTTCTATCATTATAGATTAATAACAAAATAATGAAATTCTCTCTACTAAGAAAAAGTAAAGAATGTCTGCTGTGCTTATAATTTTTAACTCCAATTCCTCTTTGAGTTGAAATGTAATATTAGAAATGGGAAGCATTACTGTAAGAAAACAAATTATTATCATTAATAAGAGAAGCCTTTACGGACTTTATGGAAAATTCTAGAGAATTAACTCATAACATTTCAGGATTAATTAGAAATTTCAGTGGTCAATAAAAAAATACATTAAAATCAATAATAATTTCAAGTGAAAAATACATAAGACTTTTGGTAGAAGATGATGAATTGAGCTGAAAAGGATGGAATGCTTTCTAGGCTTTAGAAATTCTAGAAATTCTGGATGAAATATGTAGAATATGTTTTTAAATTGGTAAAATTGTAACAGGGAAAAAAAGGAACATAGCATGCTAGAAACTCATAAATAAATTAAAATATTGCAAGGGAAATCTGATACTTTGTTATCACAAACTAGATTCCAATCAGGTTTTGCCCAGAGGGCTATGGGTCTAAGAGATGTTTAGACAATGGGCATGGCAGCCAGCCTCAGGAGCATTCTTTCTTTACCCTTTTAATAGCTTAGAAGAAAATAAATCTCACTCCCTGGCCTACAGAGGCAGCAGGGAATCTTAATCCTTATCATGTCTTTTGAGTCGAGAACAGAAATATATATAAAAACAAAATCCAATGCTTGTTCGCACAAAGAAAACATACCTCAGAAAAGAAATTTAAAATGCCTGCAAGATATGGAATCTGTAAGCTATAAAATTATATAAGAAGAATCTAGAGCTACAAAAACCTGGGTGAAATGATGTAATATGGAAGCACTTTCACGATATAGGACATACAGGACTCACATAGAATAGAGTAGAGCAGAGTACTCTGCTTACAGTTAAAATCTACAACTTGTATAAAAACAACCATGGATAAGAGTCAGTTAGTAGAAGAAATGAGATATTCGGTGCCCCTGAACGTGAAATAATAGAACATTATGAAAGGTACTCTTAAATTAATTAAGCTTAAAATAATTAAAGTGACAAAAAATAAATGATGAGGATAGTCTGATGAAAGAAAAAGGCAAATTTAGAAAGATCTCACTAGGAGTTCTCACAAGGAAAAAAAATACTGAAATAAAATGTTTAATGAATGGGAAAAGAGGTACACTAGACACAATAAAGATAAAGTAAGTGACGTGGAAAACAGTTATGGGGAATGATCCAGTAGATGTCAGAAAGATATTTATATTTTCAAGATGGGCTCTAGAGACATAGGGAATAGTATAAGAATTGCCAAAATCATTTTAATAGGAGTTAAAAGACGAAAGAGGAAATGGGATAATAATACTTCAAACAAGAAGTACAAGAAGTTTTCAGAATTGATTAAAGATTTCAATCTTCAGATTCAGGAAGCATTACAAATTAAAAGTGAGGGGAAGATTCATGATGAACACAGAGATATCGTGAAGAAAGTACATATTCCAGAAAAACAAAATATGTATATATTTATATTTATAACGTTAAGACATTTAGATCTATTTACTTTTATATATTTATATGTTCAGTCCATAACTATATATGTGTTATACAATTATTTATAAAGTTATTACTAAATGTATATAATTTTATAGTTCTGGTCTAAATAGTTATGAATGCATGTCTGTGTTCCCCTAAGATTCATTTGTGGAAACCCTAGCACCCAATGTGCTCATATTAGGAGGGAAGATCCTTGAGAGGTAATTAAGTTATGAGTGTGGAGACCTCATGATGACATTTGCACCCTTATAAGAAGGGAGATATCAGATTGCTTGCTTCCTCTCCCTCTCTGTTCTCTGCTATGTGCGGATCAAAGAGTAGACAGTTATCTACAAATGAGGAAGTGGGCTCTCTTCAGACATTGGATCTCCTGGCATCTTTATTTTGGATGCCCCAGTCCCCACACTGTGAGAAATCAATGTTGTTGTTTAAAATACCCAGTCTACTCACTCTACCACAGTTTGGTTAGAACCAAGTAAACTAAAAAATATATATATAGATATATATAATAGTAATAATAGTAATAAATACTAAATAGTAATAATAGTAATAATAGTAAACTAAATATATATATATGCATAAATGAGCAGACATGATATTGATATAGAAAAATTACTCTCAATATTGATGTTTACACATACTGCAATTATCATTCAAGCACAAAGTACACTGATTAACTTTTTAAATTACTGACTTCATAATTCACAAATCCTCACTAAAAGAATTATTGAAAATGCTTTACTAAGAAAGAAGATAAATTCAAAAGAAAACAATGGAATTCAAGATACATATGAAAAAAGGAATCGGATTAAATATGGATAGATGTGTTACTATTTTCTAAGAATCATATCAATCCTCAGACTATACACACCTAATTTTGTGTATGTATGTGTATATGTATCTGTCATCTCTATAGTTAATTCCAAGAAAAGTTGACAAATCTACAATTATATTTGGCAAATGATAAATACTAACCTAAAGACAAATAGATGAAACACTCAGAAATTTTGAAAAATATGATTCAAACAATATAATAAACTAACTTTATCCAGCAGATAATAGAAATCTGAGCACTGCAAATTGTGGTTTTGAAATGGGTTCCCCAATGTGACTTTTGGGGTTCAAACTCAAGCAGTGCCCATTAGCAGATGACTGACCTGGTTGCCACAATTTCCTCATCTATACAATAGTAGTAATAAAAATAATATATACCTTGTAGTGTTATTGAGGATTAAACATGTTAACACAATTAAATGTGTTAAGAACAAAGTCAAAATTATAGTAAGTGTTCAGTAACTATCATCCAATATTATATTTATGGATTCCTAGATTTACCTAAATATTTTATGTATGACTGACATGTTTTCATAATTATCACATATATATAGAATTTCAATTTCTGTCATTTCAAATGAGAAAAAAATTATACAAATTTGAAGATATTTATTACAATAGATTCAGTTTACCAGGGTAGTAGTTATAACTATTCTTACAATCTGCAAGCTTAAATAAAACTATGGATTATGCTAGAAACAAACTAGAATATTACAGTAACCCAAGAAAAGCAGAGTGAGCAGGACTCATGAATATTTGGATCAGGGACTGAAAGCCACCAGGAATCTACTACGTGTTATCACCTCACTATTTCTCTACTTCAATATGTATTATCGTCTTTTCTTTGTACTTCTCTGTGCTTATTTGCTTGATTCTTTTCTCTCTATAAGCTGGCTTTCAGTAGCTTCTTTCTCTTTTTTTTAAACGTTTATTCATGTTTTTGAGAGAGAGAGAGAGAGAGAGAGAGAAATCGTGAGTGGGGGAGGGTCAGAGAAAGTCAGAGACACAGAATCTGAAGTAGGCTCCCACTCTGAGGAAAGGCTAGGACTGGAACTCATGAACCACCAGATTATGAACTGTGCCACCCAGGCACCCCTCAGCAATTTCTTTCTTATGCACATATTTGCCCTTCAGCTCCTAAATTTACATCAGTTTAGTTACGGCTACTAACAAAGACTACAACTTAGCCCAGATTCCTGATCCTAGAAAAATTAGTTTAATGGTCCAAACTTGGGTCAGGAATCTGACTTCCTACAATCAAATACCAGAAAACGGGGGATAGAAATTACAAACAACCAATGGTAGGTTCTCAGAGTAAGAGTCACTACAGCCTGGAAAGAAATCACAATACTACTTGCTACAATCAAACCTAGCCTACCAGTCTTAAAAGATATACCATAGTGCTTTGTTTTATAATATCATAGAATAATTATTTAAACAATAAATTGGTGAGAATCCATGCTGTCTTTAAAAATTACAACAGTAAAGCAAACAAACAAACAAAAAAACTGAATCCAGGGACTGGTAGCTATCCTTGACAATAAATCCAGCATAATGATAAAGCAGTCATTATTTTACTATCCATTATGAATCCTCCATATAGTAAGATAATGTAATCCAAAATATAACCATCACTGTGTCCTTACATATCTTCTCCAGATTAAAATGCATCATTATTTTATTTTGACTATGTACATCAATGGGCAATTAGCTATAATATTTATAAATTCACTGAACATAAGGCCAGAATATACTAACTTGGTTTTCACCAAAGATCCCAGTACCCGCTAATGGACTATATCTCACTCAAAATTTCAATGGTTGACTTAGAATGTGTGTTAACATTATGCAATATTATTTTTATTCAAGTCAAAACGTGTTTGTGATGGAGAAAAACTTTATCATGGACCTTGCAGTGTTCCAGACACTGATCTAAGTGTTTTTCATACATTAACTCATTTAACTGTTATTATAATTATTTGAAGTAGGTTTTATAGTCATCTCTGTTTTAAAGATGAGAAATCTGATAGTTATTAAGTAATTTTCCCAATGTCACATCTACCAATAACCAGAACTTGTGTTTAAAGGCAAGCAGTGTGTTGCTTCAGAATCTGCGTTTAATCCTTCTGTGTGTGTGTGTGTGTGTGTGTGTGTGTGTGTGTGTGTGTGTGTGAGAGAGAGAGAGAGAGAGCACACGCACATGCACTCATGCAAATGATTACACATGTGCAAATCCAGAAGGAGATAGGGAAGCAGAGAGTGAGAGACAGAGAAAGAGAGAGAGCTTCTCATGCAGGATTGAGAGAAAAGAAATAAAAAGGATGATAGAGAAGAAGAGGAATAGAGAGAGGGAATGGAGAAAAAGTAGTTTTTCATTGGGACACTAGAAAACTTGCTAGCTAATATGTAAATTCTGATGGATAGCATGCGAATTTTTCAATGTTCCTATATACTGGGACATATCATTTCACTTTTAAAATTAATCTTCCAAATGATTCTTTAAGACTTTTCAGTAAGTACAATTATCTGTGTATTAATAAAAGCATAAATATAACTAATAGCATTAGCTTTCAAATGTATGAAAGGAAATATTGCTTTCTCTAATTTTCATACTATGTTCTCTATTCCAAATTTTATAACAATTTTGTTTAAGTACATTTATTAAGCATTTATCTCTTCTCTATTTGGTTATTTTTAGAGACATGATATTGAATAAAAACAGAAAGGGTTATGGCTATAGTTTAAGAGTAACATTAAAATATATTGCTTGTCAACAGCTTTTAATTTTTTCTTTCCAGTCTATAATAATGTTATTTAAATTTTAACTTAAACTAGAGGAATTGGTATAAGTGTCGGTACTAAATTAATAATGCTGTTTAGTACTCATTAAATCAACACGGCTAGATTCTAACTATTTTTCAAAAAAAAAAGAAAGATTTATTTTAACATAGGCAATGTTCAGTGGTAAATTAGGCCCCCTTTAGTTATGATATTATATGATATAAATTATAATTACAATTCAGACACTTTTATTAATTGGATCGTTCTTGGCAAATTAAGTCCAATTTCTATTATCTCTATTCATATCAAAATACTATAGATATTCAGAATTTTTCAGAATTCATATATAAAGATCAGAGTATTATTTTCCAATGAGAAGCCAATTCATGACCTAACGTGTAAATACAATATACATACAACAATTTTAATGTGTCTTTGCACCAGGCTATATATTATGCTTCATGACTTTGCCCAAAGCCATGCACATTTGGCCACGCCAATATTTAGGTAGCAGTTTACAGAAGGAATTCAGAAAATACTACTGGCAGTATGGTTGTTTTCTACAAACAAAAAATGAAGTGTGAATTTGTAAAGAATTGTGTCTTCCAAAGGGAAAGTAAAACTGTAAATAATGCAAATTGGCAGGATTATAGAATATAATGATTCCAAAGAATATTCTGAGTTATAATTGGAAATCATATTGAAGGAAACAGGTTAGTCTATTTTATGTGTTGCTAAGTGTTGAATATGTAGCTTGCTAAGGAACTCAACTATACCAGGGAAAAAGAAAAATATACTGCAATATTACACTCATTTAAGAACCATTATTATGCAACAGAGTATACTATAAAGCAGTTGAGGAATAATATTTTCTGAGGTTTTTAAACTCTTACAAAGGTATAAACCATGGGTTATTTGACTTTCCGGTTGCACTGGATTTAAGAACATATTTGGTGTGTTTAGATATAAGGATAACCACAGAGATTCTATAACTTTAATATTCCAGCAACCTACAGGATAGATTGCAGCTGAAAGAAACTAAGACAAATGGAAGTCTTCACTTGTTTAGGAAACAACAGAAACAGTTAATGGGTAGGAATAACCCTATTAAGAGGCCAGAAGAGTACAGTTTTCCTAACTAAACCTGTTTATTTTAAAAAATGAAGATTACTTCATTCAGAAAATTGCTGCACTGGGAAACATTCTAAATTTACAAAAAGGTAATTTTCAGTGTCCTCTTGTGAATGAGGCCATCACAATACAATTTCTGAAGCAAAATGCAGGCATTTCTGATGTATATGCAAAAATGAGAATGAGTGGCCTTAAGCCTAATCAAGTAAACAGAATGGTATGGAATGGTATGGAAGGGAAAAAAAATAATACCACCAACTTTTGAGAACTAGGAAAAGGGTCAAAAAAAAAAAGTGCACCAAATTTCAGATAGGACACCTAAGGAGTAGATAAGGTATCACCAGGCAAGTCCCTCTCAAAATGATTTCCAGGGTTGTTGAGATAGAGACTTTTCTAATGGAGAGTTCCAGAAATGACCACCCCCCCACACACGCCCCAACCCCCTTGCACTTTCAGCTCGGCTTTGGAATCTTTTTTCTTTATATGGTGCTTCATTCAACAGAAATGGCTCTGCTCTGACGGGTGTTCACCAGGTATAGATTACTCTAATGTTCTGTGTCAAAAAGTCATGAAAGAAACTGAAACAAGTCTGATGAAAACAACAGGAACTAAACACTGTGTGCAATGAAGCAGAGAGGAACAGGGCTGCTATCTCCTAGATTTGGAAACAAAAAAAAACAAAAAACTAAAAACAAAGTTTATCTTTCTAGTCTTCATTTTTTTTTTTTAATCACAGGCTATTGGGTAAAATTTGAGTACTACTTTGCTATATATAAATGATAGGAAAGTCAAATTTTTTCATCAGCTCTTGCTGAAAACTTTTCAGAAAATATTGCCTTAGAAATAGAAAATCAATAAAGCCAGTTTCGATGTTGACCAAACTCAGGACCATACAGTCTCCACAACATTGATTATTTCATGCTATTGGTAGAATGATCAATATCACTGAATGGCCTCGAGGCTATAGGAAAGAAGACTGTTGCAATATGAAGACTCTAAAATTAGGTTAAATCAATCTCTCCATATTTTAGATGGAGAAGCGCTGTAAGTATAGGTGAAAAAGAAGCTGAATAGAGAATATTCATTTTTTTCAAAGTGGTTACTGTTATATAAATATAAGCTATTTTGGATATTTGCAAACACGCAAATCACAATAACATCTGAAGTAAATTAAAGCTCAAAACTGAAACATATGTTTTCATATTGGCTTTATCTTTTAAGATTAAAAGATCCATTTTACCACAACTCCAATTAATTGATTGAGGATAGTTACAGAAATTAACCAATTAATTATTTCATATAGATTAATGAGCATCAGAGATGTGATATTTTTTATCTGATGTTTGCTAGTTTTTTCCATTAAAGTTAGCATAACATAATATCTATTCGAAAAGTGAAACAATATGTGCCTTTATCCACAAGATACCACCCTAAGTCCTTCGTGTAATGTTATATGGTTTTATCTTGCAAAAGTCATTGTTGTGTCTGAAGAGCTGCCATCAATGTCTCGGACCTCCCCCTGCTTCATCTTGGTCTCCTGATTTATTAAATCCTTAGAAGTACAAATAAAACTGGATACTATGTAAAATCTCTCTTTCATTGAGTTTGATTTGAGAATGCAATTCTTTGTGTGTGCTAACCACCATGAGCAATGCTTCTATGAGCATTCTGGTAATTTCCACACCTATGCAAGCTCTTCTCTAGTACCTACAGTGTAACAGAAGCTGCCGGTTTTCCCGGTGTATGTCTATGCTGTCCATCTTCTTTATCCGTGGGGATCGAACTACCACACCGTGCTCTGCATCTCAGCAGGTCAGAAGTCCTGGACAGCTAATGATGGTGAGAAGCAGAACACAACAATGGAAGTTGGTGCATTCCTTTATCCTGTGCTTCACCCTCACCCCACTGGGCATGGTTTACCTTTACAGCATATTCTACCTCCCAGAGTTTACCAGTATGCTAAGGCTCCAGCTGCCCACAGTGATAGCTTGCTTTATCACCTACTTTTCATTTGCTTTCTTCCCTTCTCTGTCTCAGGTGTCCACCTTTTTCTTGGTACCTCTTGAAATCCGTGACTGAACTGGCTTCTAGAGAAAGCTAAACTAAGACATAAAGCATTGTTTGTTTCCAAATTATTCTAAAGAACTAGTTCCTTTCGGTGTTTCAGACTTATGCTTTTATATAAAATCCAGCTCCCTCCCTTTGAATCAACTCAAGGCCTCTTCTATTGCCCAGCACACAAATATTAATTTCCAAGGCTCTAATTGCCTTGTGTTGACACTAATGTCCAGGGAAATCCCAGCTTATTTTTAACCACTCTGGTGTTACCGTAATACTCTTTATTATCTCCTACGCTAAGAATTCTCTATTTTTTCTTCTAAACTCAGCAATGTATTTATTTTATTATTAAATTTTATTTTTCATCTTGATGTATAATAATGAAAGGTAATTTCAGAATATTTAGTCTGCCTTAGTATTAAAAGGGGAAGAATCCACTTGTTCCTTTGCCAGACTTCCTGTGAGAATCCTTTAGCTTAATCATCAAGACATAATAATTTGTTCTTCAGTTGCATTCATTCTTCTTTTTAGCCCATCTGTTTAAATTTTTATATCCTATTTTTATTTTCAAAGATTGTTTAATTTTTATTATAGCAATCTTTTGTTTTATGGATTTAGTATCCTTTCAAGTCCCTCTAAGTTAACTATTTTAAATTCAAAGTGTTTTGTATTTCCTACATTTATTATTATGAGTGTTTTATCATTAACTTTATTTTTATTTAGATCTCTTTCATGAGTTATACTCCATTGAGGAGTACATGACATGAATTTTTTAAAATAAAAATAGGATTCTTTTTTTTAATTTTTTAATGTTTATTTTTTTTTTGACAGAGAGAGAGAGAGAGAGAGAGAGAGAGAGAGAGAGAAGGAGACACAGAGAAGAGAGGAGAAGGAGACACAGAATTTAAAGTAGGCCACGGGTTCTGAACTGTCAGTACAGGCCCAATGTAGGGCTCGAGCTCACAAACCAAGAGATCATGACCGAAGCCGAAGTCCGACACTTAACCAACTGAGCAACCCAGGTGCCCCAAAATAGATTCTTTAAATTAAGATTTTAAATTAAATACAAATAAGTCTCTTGTAGGTTAGAGATTCTCTTTGGGGTCAATTTTCAGGGCTCCCATTTCTACCGGATTCCCTCTTTGCATTGATAAAGAGTCGGATGTGGGCATAAGCGTTTCTGTAGCAGCAGCAAAGGAAGGAGCATCTGGTGATCACATTGCCTTGCGGATCCCGTCTGACACCTTTTTCGTCTCTGGACTAGTGACAGGTCATTGTAACAGGTCATAACTGGTATTTGACAATGCCATGATGGCGCCCTCACCTGCAGAGTGTCATCCTCAACATTGACTTTCAATTGTAAATCAGTGAATACTGTCGTCTGTTGATTGTAACCACAGGTAATCCTTTGCTGGCCTGTTTGCTCTCTCGTTCTTACCTGTTTTCTCACCTGGGCATGTGACTGCCTGTTGATCCCTTGAATATGGCATTCAGAAAGGTATGCAGAAACATACCTAAGGCTCTTCTATAGACACTTTCCTCTATTATTGGTGTGTTATTTACACTGATGTCAGCATGGGGCACCTTTCCGTATGGCCTATTTTCAGGTCACCAAACCACAGATGTGATAGATAGATAACAAATCATTTAAGAACGGCTTGTTTTTCATGGTGCCTGGGTGGCTCAGTGGGTTAAGCGTCCAACTCTTGGTTTTGGCTCAGGTCATGATCTCACAGTTTTGTGGGTTCAAGCCCCACATTGGGTTCTGCACTGGCAGCATGGAGCCTGCTTGGATTCTCTGTCTCCCTCTCGCTCTACTCCACCCCCACTCACATTGTCTCTGTCTCTCTCAAAACAAATAAATGAATTTTAAAAAATGGCTTGTTCTTGTTTTTCTTCAATCGAATTAAAGATCATGCTCTCCATCTCCGGAATTTTAGCCAGAGAGAGGAATTCAGGGCATATATGGAGAGGTTCCCACTTCCTCTATCAAATTTATTCTCATCCTATTAGACACAAAAGAAAGGGAGAACATTTTCTTTCATATCCAGAAGACAGAAATTACTATACAGCATATTATGAATTGTCTCCATAGTTGGTTTTTAGTCACTGAATGGTCAGGTGGATCCATTTTGCCTGTGCCATGGGCCAGTTAGGGACTGAATGTTCTTCTAAACAGAAATGTCAGTTTTCCACTCCAAATCATGATTCCCATTAGATAAAGATTTATTTAAAAAATGTTTAGGGGCACATGAGGGACTCAGTTGGTTAACGTCTGACTCTTGGTTTCCAGCTCAGGTCATGATGTCACTGATCCTGAGTTCAAGCCCTGAGACAGGCTCTACTCCAACAGTACAGAGTCTGTGTGGGATTCACATTCTCTCTCTCTCTCTCTCTGTCCCTCCCCTCTTCATGCTCACATTCTCTCTCTCAAAATAAATAAATAAACTTTAAAATAATAAATAAAATAAATAAATCAATACATGTTTAGTAACAGGTCACTATATTCCAAAAGAATTTTATTTCCAAAAGCATTATTAATGAAGGGTGAAGAAATAGGGTAAAATGCCATTACCTGTATTCTTGAAACAGTTATCAGTTTAATCAAGCAAAAAATATAAGATCTTTTCAATTAGAGAAATAAAGGTTTATATCTTAATTGTTCCTCATGCTTTAAAATATATAATGTAAACATTGAACTATTTATTTTATAAGATAGTTTGGCTCAAGAAAAGGTTTCTGGTTCTAATCTGGCTCTGCTATCATCTGACTGTACAATATTTTACTCCAGTCCTTTCTTCTCTGATTCAGTTTCTTTACTTTTAGTTGAAAGAGATTGTAAACACATGGTTTATAAGCTTCTTTATATCTTTGAAATAACATGATTCAGTCAATCACGGGAAATCGCATAGTGTGCCAAATATAGAGATGTTTTGAGGAGTTATATATAAAAACAGAGCTTAGGCCAGCGCTAAAGGAGAACAACCTTTCAAACTTCCCTTCAGTTGCTATTTGAATAGCACACTTCCTTTTCAGTTGTCCCTTTGGACCAGTCCAAACTTTGGAACAGCCTTGACGAGAATTACTTATTATATCTTTCATTGGATGCTCTCATTTACATTTTCTAAAATGGCCCCAAAAGAATATGTCAAAGAGTATATTTAATATTACGCTAAAATGCCTTATCAGGGACATTAGGAAATTGGTACTAATGGCACTTCTCCAGAGAGCTGGAACCGTGTTAATGGCCCAGCACTTGTCGCCGTTTAGGCAAAGTCTAAAATAGTTTCTAAAGGTCTTTTGTACAACAAAATACATTCTTAGAATTTTTCACAAGACTCGGCATTCCTTTTTTAATGTGTGGCATTTTCTCCATTTTGTACAATACTCATCATGCTAAGGTTGTATAAAAATAAAGTGTTTATGTAATATTGTCTCCAAAAACAAACACCATCTTGTCAGAAACTTAATTTGTCTTCACCTGAACTAACTTAAAAAAAAAAAATCGGAGGCACATCGCATAATAAATCCTGAAAAGAGCTATTGAATTATAATGTCACGTTAAGTCCCCGTGCAATAATAAAGTGTCTGCTTTGTAAAATCATGCACTGGTGAATCGGGGACCTAATGTTTGGACGTGAACAAAGAAAAAAAAAAGTAGACTTTTGCAGCTTTCATTTGCCATCAATTATACTTGCATAAATGTGTTGGCATTTCAGAATGCGATGCATCAGGTCAGCACTTGTCAGGTGGGTAAAGTGCTCCCACCGTGCAAATTAGAGTTTGGGAAGCAGGTCTTCTCTTTCAGTCCATTGGGGCATCATTTAGCACATCGAAGTGGCAGTTTATTAAATTGTACCCCGGTGGCCGGAAAGAAAGAACATTCCTCTCAAATTTCATAGACTATTTCCCGGGACTAGAGAGATTATATGTTAAGACTTAGTTCGGTGTACTGACTGCTACTGAATAGATCAAGATATTATAAAATATCAGAGTAATCATTGCCTATAAATTGTAGCAGTTTTATAAATTCTTTGCATGGTAATTACTTTCAAGTCCTTTAAATCACTTATTGTACAGTTAATTAGTATAGTAAGTCAATACTGAGTAATTAATCAGCTTTTTAAAAAGATGACTTGGGAATTCATGAAAAATTTGGATTCATATTGGATCATGGTGGCATCATTCTAATTGGGAAGCACTAAATCATTTATAAATTTCATTTTAAAGATGACATGTGCAGTCTTTATTAAGATATATAGTTGAGAGAAGGTATTGTAAGTTGAAACAAATTTTCTAATTACGTCCTAATAAAAGATTGACTGCCTGAAAAATTGTTTAGTATCTAGTGTTTTAGATAGACTTAGTAAAGCCATATTTAATTGATTAACATAACTTACAAATGTTTGCAAAAGTCATTTCAGCAGACTAAAATCACATGAAATATTATTTAATAATAGAACCTATTGTTGAGTGGACAGGGAATGATTTCGGATAAATAATCTTGTATACAGCATAAGGAAATCAAATTTGTTAGTGGAAATAAAAAGAAAATACTCTTTGTTTCTTATGGGGAGAGAGAGAGAGAAAGAGATAGAGAAAGAATCTGCCCACTATATTTCCCCTTAAAAAAATCTAGTGGTATTTTTTCCAAGTAAGTTTAAAAACAACAGATGCCACCTGCACAACTAACAATCCTGGGTGGTCTGGATATAGTTTTTTTTTTTTTTTTGAAGTTTACCTGAATTTCATATATTGAAAACAAAGTGAAATGTGCTAACTACAGAAAATAAATATGTATCAATTACAAAAGACAGTACTTCCAAAAACATGAATGGTTGAATTTAAACCCAGATCTTGCTGAGGAGTTTTTGCTTTGATTTCGTTTTCTTTTTCAGCTTAATGTGTTTTTGCTATTTTTGTTGTTGATTTCAAGTTGTATGCATTTCGATACAAAAAGGTGACTTGTGTTTATATAGGTATTCAAATATGGCAAGATTTTTGAGTAAACTTGAAAAGACCATGTAATCATTATGATAAATCAGTGTACATGGAGGGGAGAGGGAGCTAATTACACAGAATCATGAGTTTATTCAATAGTAGAGGGAGAGGTGTTTAGGGATCAGTGGGCTTGTTCTCCTTCTTTGGCAGCTGAGATAACCAAGCCTGAAAGTGACTCAGTTGAGGGTTAATGAGTTTTAGAGGGAAGACTGCTCTACAAGTCACCTGAAGTCCAGCCTACTGTTTTCAGTACACCTTCTTGGGTCATAAACTCTAATTGCAGAAATGCGTGCAGAACACAAGAGCTCATAAAAAAATCTTTATAAGAATTTTATCATATATACACAGTGTAACTTAATTGGCGATTGATACTTTTTAGCACATTCTTAGACTGTGATCACTTGAACATAAGTGATTCAACCAGCTGATTACTTAGTTTATATAGTGAAGTTGTGAAAAATAATCAAAGAGAATGTATTGGTATAATTGCTCAATCCTGACTCATGATAATATGAGTTATTATTTTTTGTATTATTAATTTCAAAGTGTTTATAAGTCCTTGGGGAAATTTAGAATTATTGTAAGATATCCTTGAATTCATATATACTTATGCTTTTATTCAAAGAATGGATACTGGATGTATAAGTACTAGAATGAGTCTCTGTATAGACTGCAATTATTTTCATGAGTTAACATTATGTTAATATATACGCAAATACATGTACACTTAGACATATATATGCATACACAGAATTTAAGCACACACATATATATGCATACACATAATTTATTTTGAAAAGGTTATAAAATATTGATACTTATCACCACCATATACTATGCTATCAGTGAAAATTCGCTCTCTTGTCTTAATTTTAATAACATTATCTTATTTTCACTCTTACACCCATTATACTTTGATTCTTGATTTATTTTTAAATTTTTTTTAATGTTTATTCAATTTTGAGACAGAGAGAGACAGAGCATGAGTGGGGGAGGAGCAGAGAGAGAGGGAGACACAGAATCCGAAGCCGGCTCCAGGCTCTGAGCTGTCAGCACAAAGCCCAATGCGGGGCTCGAACTCACAGACCGTGAGATCATGACCTGAGCCAAAGTCGGATGCTCAACCAACTGAGCCACCCAGGCGCCCCTTGATTTCTTTTTAGTCACTGTTTCTGACTTGCATCTCTGACTTGCATCCTACTTATTTGTAAATATAAAGTAAAGTGGCTGTCATAGGGAGAGTTTTCAACCTGGAGGGAGATGATTTGAATTTGAATTCTGGACCTTCCAATTTTCGACCACAGATAATCACTTCACTGTTTTAAACATTACTTTTTCATCTAAAATAAGTAATAGTAATAGCAGTCTATATTTTGAGCACCTTGTCACATTCTTGTCATGTCTTTCTTGGTTGAAAATCCCATGTTCCCAGTTAGACTATAACATACTCAAAATCAAGAACAATTTGGGGCTCCTGGGTGGCTCAGTAGGATAAGCATCTGACTTTGGCTCAGGTCATGATCTCATGGTTCATGAGTTCAAGCCCAATTTCTGACTCTGTGCTGACAGCTTGGAGCCTGAGATTTGGATTCTGTGTCTGTCTCTGTCCCTCCCTACTCACTCTCTGTCTCTCAAAAATAAATAAGCATTAAAAAAAATCAAGGATAATATTTGTTAGTGTTTCTGGTCCATCCAGAGTATCTCGCCCACAATTACAACCAAATATTTATTAATCACAACTGAATAAGTGAATATTGTTTTGAAAAATATGAAACATTCTACTTAACAAGGTGTTTCCATTCTGTCCTAACTACTCTTTTATGCCATTTACTTCTTCTAGGCAGAGGGACACAATCCACTGTACGTGTTCTATCCTCCTCTCAATTTTGGACATGAACTTCAGTAGATATTTAACAAAATACTGTATGAAGAGTGAGTTTTCATACTTCTAGCACTTATGTCCATAGATGATTCCAAGTGTTCAATATAAAATAAAACTATATACTCAATATATCTTCTCAATACTTCTCTTTTAAGTAATATAGCTTTTATTAATATCATTTTAGTGGAGAAAAATCTGCCACCAACAGGCCCAATATATACCTAAACTAATGCACTAAAAACACACATCTAAATTGGAGGCCAGGTCTTGTGACTCATACATTGGATTCTTTACGAGGAAGAATCCCCCCACAGAAAACATGTACTGCCCCTATTTGCTTCTCTGAAGTTCCATCCTTAGGAGAAGCAATATGTTGACTCATAGGTCAAAGAACTTCATTATTAAAAGTTTTAATGTTGAATCTGAGGATCAAATAATTTTCCTTCCACATATAACTAAATGTGTGTCAAGACAATTTTTGCTTTCATTTACACTGTTCTTGCCACTCCTATCCCTCAGTTCCCATGACACCTGTAAATTGATTTCACATGCTGCAAGTAGAAAATACATTTTAGCATCCAATTGCTACCCTTTGTTTCAATTCAGTATTTGTATAGTTGAGTATTCAGGTATCAGCTGTGTCCCTTGGTACTTCCAGGTACTAAATACAAAGAAAATAGACACAATTTTTCATGATCGTTGTATTCAAGAATTGATGTCATTTACATATGTCACAAATATTGTATTTTTAAATCCCTTTGCTACTACAGTCTTGTGTTCTAATGCATTTGGCTTTTGGATATCTAAGCAATTTCAAATTCAGTTCTGGCTCCAAAGGAGTGCAGAAAATCATCTACCTCCTCCAGTACCCCTCCTAAACACATTTCCTTCACTGAATATGCTAAACTGGACCTTGAATTTGCTGCCTATGTATATGAGAATGAAAACCAGATGTCCATTGATAATGGTATTGCTGATGCTGACACTTTGTTAAATGAAAATTCTTGCAGTGTTGCTGAAGAAGCAGAAAATTTAATGTCTCTTATTTGAATGAGTTTTACCTTTTTGTCTGGAAATTCTGTATAGCTGAGTGGAGTCACAGAGATGTAAGTGTTCCTGGGTTCAGGAAGACTATAAACAGTCGCCTAATAGTATCAAGAGTTATTATTCTGCTATGGACTTATATAAATTCTAATTCTCTAAGACTATAAGGCAAAGCCTGTATAACAAGTTAGACCACCTTTAGGATGAACATAAGGCATGCTCTATTTTCTTTTAACCATTGGTTTAGATTTAGTTTTTTTAAAACTCGGTTAAAACATACATTCAGAATGCCTTATAAACACTATGAAATATATAGCATGCTGAACCAATCTGACCTTTTTAAAATTCTTTATCTCAGTTGGCCAGTCATTTTAGTCTCTGCAACAGGTTACTGTACTTTTTAATAGGAAGAGAAGGGAATGGCCAACTCTTTGGAAATCTTGCTTAGAATACTGAAAAGGTCAATAAACTACAGCAGAGGAATGTAAAAATGAGACCATTGAAACTTGATACCTCGTTTTTGTGACGGAGATTTTTGCAAGAATTGAAAATGTCACAACACGAAGTCAATTTTCAGGAAGAGACTGGGACACAGCACCCGCTGAACCATCTCACCACAGCATTAGCCTGTGATCTCAACTTTCTGATTAAAGAATGCCCTGCCTAAGAAAAAAAACAAAAACAAAAACAAAAAACAGCTTTTCTTTTTGTCTTTTGTTATTTTTATCAAAGATAAAATATTCTCTGAGAACACAGAATAGAGAGGAGGAAAATTTGACAGCTCCCAACCAGCACAGATTTTGTTCTCACAGGAGACATTTGGCATCTGGTAATGTCCATAGACATTTTTGATTTTCAGGACGAGGGGTGGGGGGCACTTGGTGCGTTGAGGTCAGGTATGCTGCCAAACATCTTACAATGTATAAGACAACCCCTGCAACAAATAATTGTCTGGCCCAAAAGGTCAACAGTGCTGCTATTGAAAAGCCAGGCGACAGAATAATGTATAGCTTAACAATATTTTCATCAATTACATTGCCTTCATCATTATATCAAGTTTGTACCTAGCAAAGTCCTTTATATACTGGTGAGGCACAATAAATATCTGTTGCTGCTCCTGCTGCTGTTTTTAGATAAAAATGGAAAATGCATATAATGAAGAATAGATATTAAGGCTTTATAAACCACATACCATGTGTTATATTTGAAACAGCCCCTCCCCTAAATGTGTAAAATAAAATACTTAGTAATTAATGTAATAGGCAAAAGGACAAAATATCAGGTAGCGTTAGTGTAAATGGAGTTCAAGTTGAAGACAGAAAAGGAGTGCCTTGGTGGGTTAGTCGATTAAGCAACCAACGCTTGATTTTGGCTCAGTTCACAATCTCATGGTTCCTGGGATTGATCCCTGCATCAGGAGCCTGCTTGGAATTCTCTCTCTCCCTCCCTCTCTGCCCCTCCTATCTCTCGCACACACACGTGTGCATGTATGTGCACATGCACTGTCTCACTCTTTCTGTTTCAAAATGAAGAAACACTCAACGACAACAACAAAAAAGAAAACAGAAAAAAAGAAAGGGAACAAACTAGACACAACAGATATAAAACACTTATTAAATGCCAGGGTATACGTTTTATGACACCTCCAGTCTATAGTCCTACCGCTAACAAACTCAACTTCCGGAAAGTAAGAATTAATCCTGCCAACTCTTGGCTCAAGTCTTTCAGCAGCTTGACATTGCCCAGAAGAGAGGTCAGAAAACTTTTCCTATAAAAACTTGGATAGTAGGGGAACCTGGGTGGCTCGGTCGGTTAAGCGTCTGACTTCGGCTCAGGTCATGATCTCAAGGTTTGTGGGTTCCAGCCCCACTTTGGGCTCTGGGCTGACAGCTCAGAGCCTGGAGTCTGCTTCAAATTCTTTGTCTCCCTCTCTTTGCCACTCCCTCACTCATGCTCTGTCTCTGTCTCTCTCTCAAAAATAAATAAACATTTAAAAATTAAAAAAAAAAAACACAAAAAACTTGGATAGTAAATATTTTCTGCTTTGCAGGACATATGGCCTCTGCTGTCTCTACTCAACTCTGCAGTGGTAGCATAGAAACGGTCGTGACGATATGTAAACAAATGGTATGTCTCTGTCCCAGTAAATCTTTCATTACAAACAGAGGTGAGAGTGTATTTGACATAAGGGCCATAGTTTGAGGTAACCCAGAGTTAAAATCCAAAATCTTTTCTATGACATACATTTTGCCCTTTTCAAGTCTTGAGCTTCATCTCAAATGTCTTATTTTCTCCAACCTCTGCAGTACCCTGTCTTCCAGGAATACAAAACTGTTAATAGTTCTTTCAACATATCAGGTCGTTTTGTGCTTTGTGACCTTACAGTGCTCGTCACCTGGTAATGGCTTCCAGGAGTTTAGGAAAAGCTATTCCTATTAAACACTCTGATGAAGCATCACCTTAAAGACCTTTTCCATCCCTCCGTCTTGCCTCATATTTATAGGCTTGATCTCACTCTGCTGTGCCTCAGTGTACCCTATTGGGCTGCTATTATCTAATTTTAAATAGATAACTGAAATTTATTGACATATCTCCCCCTCACTAGGCATGGACAAGGAGTGTAACAAACTAGAATATAACCCTTTGCCTGAACATCATAGATAACTAAAAATTCCTTTTTGAACAGAATGCCTTTTGGTCCAATTTAAATATGAAAACAATTTTCTGCCAAGATAGACTTTATTGAGCTTTATAAAATGTAACCGTATATAAAACAGGGTACTGCATAAAGTATACAATAAAAATAATATATGAAAATGATGATTAGTCATGAGAGAAGCACTCAGCTTTAAGATAACGTGTTATTTAAAATAAATATAAATTCGGGTGCCTGAGTGGTTCAGTCAGCTAAGCGTCTGAATTTGCCTTAGGTCATGACCTCACGGTTTGTGGGTTTCAGCCCTGCACAGAGCTCTCTGCTATCAGCCCAGAGCCCACTTCAGATCCTCTGTCTCCCTTTCTCTCTGCCCCACCCCCCCGTCTCTCTCTCAAAAATAAACATAAATTTTAAAAAAATAAATTAGAGACAGCAAATGAAGACCATGAAAACATATTTTAGAAAACTTAAATAATTAAAAAATAGGAAAAACAAAATTCACATGGAATTAGAGGAAGGGAAGAAAAACAGGAAGCCTAATCATCAGTCTGTATATACTCCAGACTGGAAGGCTATCACATGAAATTAAAGTAGCAACCTTGTACTTACAGCTGTAGTCCCTTTGTCTCATTAGCAACTTACCAAGCTGTCTTTCCAACCCAGCAGTAAACTGTTACCTTTTAGCCACAGAAAATTCTAAGTCTATTACCTAGAAGGAGTAGATTCTTTTGAATATACCGTATCTCAACATTCTCATGATTGGGGGGTTTTTGCCACACTGTTTCTGCCTCAGATTGTCAAGCAATGATCTATCAGGGCTGAAATTAAATCAGTCCCTGAAGGTGGAAATCTTACCCCTCCATTGATTTTAACTGACTGTGCATTCAGGATGCGCATCTAGGGTTCCTTTGTTTGTTTGTTTTAATTGAAACACGTAGTATCAGTAATGTTTTAAATGGAATGTTTAGAATATAGCCTTGGAGTACAGAACCATAATCTTCCTATGTCTGACTTCCAACCATTTAGCAAACAAATGACTGTTCAGGGAAGAGCTTAAAATTGATGCAGGCAGGAGAGGGACTGACTAAAAAAGTTTGTTGGAGGTAAGTATGTAACTCTTGGGAAAGTCAGAAATAAAAGAAGAAAACATCAGGCCACCAAATGTTTAAAGTGTAACCCTCACTGGGAATGAGAAATCATTTAGTGATGCGTTCAGATTTGGTGTAACTATGAGAAATGGAATGAAGCTCGAGAAAAGACAGTTTGGATGGAATACACGAAAAACTTCCTGATGGTGAAAACCTGTGGATTATGGAATTATCCCTCAAGGGCAGTGGTCGAAGTCACATCACTTGAATAGTTGAAATCAAGAGAGACAAAACACCACTGAAAGTTATTTATTTGTTGATTCTGCATAGCAATTGTTACTTTCCGTAAGGGAACTGTTCTATCAAATAGATGAGATTTCTGAGGCTCTCTTCAGTTGTTCTGTTTCTGTTCTCCAAACTTTATATATAAATAACAACAACAACAATAACAAAAAATCAATGTATTTATCCTAGTTCCTATGTAGTTATTTTTTTTCATCTTTATTAATATTTATTATTTAGACAGAGCGATAGGCAGAGTACAAACAGAGGAGAAGGAGACAGGGAGACACAGAATCTGAAGCAGGCTCCAGACTCTGAGCTGTCAGCACAGAGCCCAACGCCGGGCTCGGACTCACGAAGTGTGAAATCATGACCTGAGCTAAAGTCAGACACTTAACCTACTGAGCCACTCAGGTGTCCCTCTGTGTATTTATATTTTTTTAATAACATAAAGTCACCCTAGACAAAATGTGTTTGGGTATTCTATAAATGCTATGTATGCTCTTTATTTTGTTCACCCTATGTGGGGGAAAAAGAGAATTTGGTATCGTAGTACCTGGGGTTTGTATCCTTGTTTCAGTGCATGATTGCGTATACGCCAAGTCCCTAAATCTCTTTGAGGCTTAGGTTCTGCGTTCATAAAATGATGCTCAAAAATGATAGAATTTTTGTAAGTGTTGGATGAATCACAAAGCAATATACAAACATCATTTGGTAAAGGCTAAATGCATACTGTAGTTAACACTGTTTTAATCTTCACAGTTGTCATTACTATCTCATTCTAAATTGATCATGTATTTAAGTTTCTCTTTTTAGGTAGTGGTAATGACTCGCACTAATATGGAGCACTCTATCTCATATTCTTATGCCTTAGCCTTGGGAAGAGGAGAAGGCACTGGCAATAAATCTTAGTGAGACTCGTTCAGAATTGAATCATAGCTTTAGTGCCTACAGTAGCAGAGCCTTGTGGTTGAGTTGGGTAGCTGTGGATGGGTGTGGATGTATGCGTGTGAGGGTGCAAATACATGCACACCTCACAGCCTCCGGTAACCTCAGAAATCACTCTATCACATGGAAAATTCTGGACTGTGTTTGGCAAGTCTTCTCAATTTACCGATGGGGCGACCTACTTGGAGATAATCCTGAACATGCCTTCTTATCATGTCCTACCTGGAGCAGCAGTGAATCTTCAACACAGATAGGACTGGCTGTTTCTCAAAAATGGCAGGGGGAAAAACGTGCCTAAGTTCATACATATTATTGAATGCCTCATAATGCTACTATAAAACTCTGCAAACCTATTTGGGGTAATTCTAAAGCGAGAGCCAAGTGCAGACCAACAGGAACTGTGATAACAACATCATTTGGCTAATGTGCTGTTTATGTATACAAAATGCTTTGCAAATGGTAAGGGGAAAATCACCAGCAGAATAGTTTCTAAAAGCATCTTAGTTTTCTAAAGCCATACTTATCTAAAATTGTAACAAAGAACAGCAGGAGGTGTGTGACAATGAAGCCAGTACAAAATGAACGAAGTTTCAGCCAAATGTCAAAATATAAGGAAGGAATTTCTGAGGCAAAAGAAAAAAAAATTGTATTGGGAAATGGGAATACAGTAGTTTTATAGAGATTTGGAACTTTAAATTATTCAGAACTGGTACAATCAAAACTAAAACACGTGCATGTGTACCATCTGCTTGCCTCCAAAGAGGAGTCTTTGGAGAATTAATTTCAGCTGCCAGAGTTGCAGGAAAGGAAACTGGTCTCTAGTTTATCCGAATCATTACTTGAAAACAGGAACTCAAGAACAGAGACGAGACTCGGCCGTCTGGCTCTGTCTCCATGGAGAGATATTCCCTAGAGATTTCAGCAGCTACAGACAAATATGAAGAGAGGTACAGAGAAAAGAGACACAGCCTGTGAAGTCAAATTTAGGATAAGAGAAGTGGAGTGTTTTTGATTCAAAACAGGTTTTAGAGTAGTTGTCAGTGCTGAAATAAAGATTTAACTGTCTCATGAATATTTCTTTCTAGAAGTAAACTAAGTTTTCTAGTTAAATCCTGGTTTGTTGAGTCATGCTTAGGACAGACGTTTACTTTTGTTTCTCTTCCACTAACAGGGATATAGAATCTGGCATGTTCTGTCCAAATTGGAAAATGGAGAATCGACACTCCCGGGAGTTGTTAAGTCCCAGTGTCTAGTGATTCTTTAATTTAATAGTATTAGTATTACCACTTTTGTCACTAATGGTCATGTCTACATATGTAGCCTTTGCCTACAGAATTAAACAAAATTAAATAGAAATATCATATGCTCCAGTAATTCTACTACTGGGTATTTACCCAAAGAAAATGAAAACACTAATTAAGAAAGATATATGCACCCTTATGTTTATTGCCACATTATTTGAAATAGCCAAAATATGGAAACAACCCAATTGTCTATCAATAGATGAATGGATAAGGAACATGTGATATGCACACATGCACACACACCTACACACACACACACTCAAACAAAAACACACACACGTCCACACACACTGGAATATTGCACACTGGTCAGAAAGGATGAGGTTGGACCATTTGAGGCAATATGGATGGACATAAAGGGTATTATGCTAAGTGAAATTAATCAGACCAAGAAAAACAAATACCATATGATTTCATTCATAAGTGGAATCTAAAAAAAAAAAAAGAAAACAACCCCCCCCCAAAAAAAATGAATAAACAAACAAAAAGCAGAATCGGACCTCTAAATATACAGAACAAACTGATGGTTGCCGGGGGGAGGGACTGGGAAATGGGCAAAATGGATAAAGGAGAGAGGGAGGTACAGACCTAGTTATGGAATGAAAATGTCTCCAGAACAAACAACACAGCACAAGGAATCCAGTCAATCATAGTGTTCTATGAGGACAGATGTAAATGTTGTCACACTTGTTGTGAACATATAAACTTGTTGAATCACTATGTTGCAAGCCTGAAACCAATGTAACATTGTATAACTACTACACTCAGATAAAAAAATTGCAGTTGAAAGCATATCAAAAGACATCATATAAATAAATACCAGGCAAATCTACATAATGTAAGTATTATATGTCCAAAGAAAAGATGAACTCATGTCACTTTAGTAGACAAGAAAGATTGCCTAGAGGTCAAATTTGAGCTGAGTTAATGAAAATGGATTCAACAGTGAAAATACACTATGGAGGATCCAAAGATGGGAAAAGCATTAGCTTAGTTCACAAAGGAATATGATGGAGAAATTAAAAATAAATGGATGAAGGGATAAACAGATAGATAAATATTACTTTTTCAAGTCCTTCAATTCCTTTAGGTAAGACATTTAAATGTTGAATAAAATTTATCTTTGAGAGTCCAGAATATCAGCTACTTTTTGTGAGCCATGTATTTAGCCTCATAATTAGCAAATAACAGTATCAAACACACACTTGTGCAAAAAGTCTTGTTCAAGAACAGGACTGCAAAGTAAATTTACAAATGGACGTATTTACTAAAATATCAGTTCAAGCAAATTGAGATATTAAACACTAAGTTATACATAAAACTGTATCTAACTCAAGTAGCAGAGACTCGGTTTGGGGGCATAAAAACCAGCTTCTGAGCCCAGTGAATAATATAATTAGCACATAAGTTGGTGGTGTTGTTTTCTGTTCTCTTTTGATTGGTAAATTTATACTTGGGAAAATAGATTAAAAGTATGTGCTTGATAGTAAAAACAATGTTCACATTGTTTTATATATAAATATATATATATATATATATATATGGAATTATTTATTTATTTGTTTATTTATTTACTTATTTATTTATATATACACCTATCCTCTGCTTTTCAAAAGTTTGCTTTATACCATTTCACTTTCATGAAAGAACTATATTAGCACCTGTTTTCTCTATCTGAAAGTCAAAAAGGATTTTCATTGCAACAAAAAAGGCAAAATGTGAACACAGTGGTCAGGGTTGTGTTTTGCAGCAAGGAACTATAGAGGTGGCGTGCACCCCGAGCAGGGAGAGTGGCACCGCCAAGCCCCATCCTGGGAACTACCTTTAGCATCTCAGTATCAAATCGCCATAGCTTTGAACTGTGCCTGTGAGCAGAGTCGTGCCTTATCTTGATTTATTTTGTACATCCACTAACAAGATGTGTCCCAAAGTGTCAGGAAAGCTCGAGAGAGGATATTTTTTTACGTGTGTGTGTGTGTGTGTGTGTGTGTGTGTCTGTCTGGAAATGCTCAAATTTTTTTCCATATAAATTGATGGTAATTCCTTCTTCCCTTCACCCCATTTCAGGTTACAAAAAGTTTCATAGACATGTTCTACTCTTGATATTAGGGAACTTGTATTGAGCAACAAATCCCTAATAAGGCACTTTACAAAATCCCTAGTAAGTATTGTCCCATTCCACAACTGCACTATGAATTATATATATTTATTTCATTTTTACATAACAAAATGAGGTCAAGAGGGATTTAAGTGGTAAAGTAAAATATTTTTTTAATTTTTAAATGTTTATTTATTTTTGAAAGAGACAGAGAGAGAGAGAGAGAAAGTGGATGAGGGGCAAAGAGAGAGGGAGACACAGAATCTGATGCAGGCTCCAGGCTCTGAACTTTCAGTACAGAACCCATGGAAAAGTAAAATATTAACACGAAACCTTTATTATTAATTTAGCTAAATAGGATGAATATAGGTGCTATTCAATATTTTCTAGTATTTTGACATCACAACACCATGAATCGTTGACAAACTAACTCTCAGATATAAAGAATCTCCTTAGAAATTCAATAATCAATAAATTGGTATCAAGACTATAATCAGATGGGCTGATAAAAGAGATAAATTCATTTTAGCCTTAGAGGAAAAAGAAATCTGTTGGGATAAGAGAAATCATCGAAATCATGGATTTTATGCTCATGATAATAAGGGGCTGTGGTCTAGGTCTCTGTGCAGAAGGCCACTTCCAACCATCTCCACTCATTTATAGGAGAGAAATTTAAAAGCCTAAACAATTACATACAATCAGAATCTCCTAATCCATAACTGTAATCATTCTCAAAATACACTTGAGCAGTATAGTCCTTACATAAGGTTTCCAAAAGTGATTTAAGAAAATTTAGTTAGAGATAATTTTTAGCAAAAATATTGTAGAAAAATCTTCAAAAATGAAGCTGAATTTGGTTCAC
Organism: Paguma larvata; assembly: GCA_030068075.1. Lineage (NCBI taxonomy): Eukaryota > Metazoa > Chordata > Mammalia > Carnivora > Viverridae > Paguma > Paguma larvata. Next base: position 58,364,222 of record CM057833.1, on the reverse strand, counting down.
TAATAGTTTGCATTCAAAGTTATAGAATTTGAAGTATTTTTTAAAAATTTGATGGATTGTGGGGTTTTTTTGTTTATTATCTTATTGCTGTTGTTTTCTAACTTTGATATCATATCAATGATAACAAATGTACTACAAATTAAAGTACCAACCAACGCTCCTCCCTGCATTCACAGATGGGTTCTGTATCAATGTCAATGTGAAGACTCAATGTTCGTAAAAGTTGGGTCTAGCTAGAACTATCTTGAAGGCCGTCATGGTAATGAACATGATCTTTAAAAATGTATCAGAGTCCTTGAATGTTATTTTACATATCCATAAAACTCTCTCATGTAGGAATAATATAAGGCATTGAAGAAAGTAATTTTACATGAGGGAAATTTGCTTTTGTTCCCAACCTACAGCTATCCACTTCTTCTACATCACAGGATAACTAAACAAAAAAATTTATTTTCAGTGGCACAAACCAGTTTTTCCATTGGTGACTGTCCAATTTCTACCACCACCTGTGTGTGAAAATTATATTACAGGGACTTTAAGCCCAGCAAAAGTCATGGGATTGTAATATAGGGTTGATGTAAAAGAAAATTAGTTGGCTACAGGCAGGAATTCACACCAGATGGGACAATGGCCTCTTACAATATGGCAACTCCCCTCTGCCTTTTTTCTATCAAAAGGATAGTTATTCCTACACAAGCCATCACAATGGTAAAACGGAGACAGTAGGTTTGAATCATCTTAAAGCTCTGTGGAAGCCTTCGGAACAATTTTGTTTCTTCAAAGTAAAATGAAAAGTGCCTTTGATTTTCTCAAGCTCCTTCCAGTTTTACAGAAATATTAACATGTAACATTTGCTTTCATTACAGTCATTAGATAAATGCCAACTTAGTGTTAGAAGAAATGCATTTTCAGCTGAAATGGAGCCAAGTTGTCCTAGTTAGTTATGTTAAAGAGAATCAGAAATTAATCAGTCTACTATTAGGGCACAGCTGTTTTTTGAAATGTTTCTTTGATTTTCAAGAGTTTATGTTTTAAAGAGTTATTATTAAACATAATGGTAAGCCTAGAAGTTGAGAACGAAGCACACTCTAAGCAAGCTGGCAGTCCAGGAGAGCAAAAACAGCTCCTTCCTTCTGGTTATGACCCTTGAGCAAGTCCTTACTCATCCCAAAATATACCAAGTGGAGATATTATATTATGACAAAGTATAAGCCTAGAGGAATCAGGTTTATACTTTGAGGGAAATCAAAAGTTTGACATGTTGTTTTTCTAAAGTTCAGAATCTGCAAAGGAGAATTCTACACCCCCAAGTTATTAATACAATAACAAAATTCATTAACTGAATGTAATGACATAGTAATAGTCTTCGAGCCAACAATAAATACCTTTTTATAAGCACTGTGTTTAACTTAATAACCCTTTTAGCTCAAAGGCAAAGGTTTGTGTCATCCTTAACTGAAGCACACTTATATTGTCTCTTTCTGAGCAGCTGAGAGCAGGTTAATGCAGTGCCACAATAGTATATTTTTTAAAACTTTTATTTTTTTCTCTCTCAAACGATGGAGGATAGCATTTGCATCAATGTCATGACACATTGTATAATTGGAGGGTTCTGGGCCATGAATACATATCAAGCTGTTAGACCCTTGATATTTGCTTAAACAGTATGGGTACTAGAATCAGAACAGATGCCCTAGTTTCGATGCCAACGCATCACTCCATCCCCTTAAGCTGCCTTTTGTAATTGTCAGTTCAATATCAGAATCAGGGTCAGAAACTGTAGAGTTCATTACAGATTCTCTTCCTTCGAATAACCTAAGAGAGCAAATAAGGCGTGCCTGAAATGCATTAATTGTTCCCTGTGTAATCTTTCATTTTAAACTAGATGATATGTTTTCAAAAGGTGTACCTGTGTCTTTAATATGTACAGTTCAGTAGTCACAGCTACTTCTTATACATTCCTGGAATGGAGGGTTTTAAAAAATTTCATAGCAAGTAATAAAGGGTACAAAAGGAATTAGCTGTTGAACAAAGGAAATGCAAATTGTTCTTTTAATCCACCAGCAAGAGTATATTAAAATACAATAATGATGTTTATGTTTTATAATTAAACCGATAAATAACTATGCACTTTATCTTCTTAAATAAACACACCGTTGCCTGCCCTTAATATTTCTGGGTGTAGGCACTGATCAGTAGAATAAGTAAAGATAAAATATTTATTGAACAGATAGACCCATATGTTTCACTACAATAGCAAACCTGTGCCTGTTACCATGTCAAATATTTATAGGCATGCTGTCACCTGCATCTCACAATAGACCAAAAGAGTTTATTTATGTTTGTTTGTTTGTTTGTTTGTTTATATTTTGAGAGAGAGTGAGAGAGAGCACCCATGTGAGGGAGGAACAGAGAGAGAGAGAGAGACAGAGAATCGCAAGCAGGCTCCAGGCTGTTGGTGCAAAGCCCAATGGGGGCTCCATCTCACAACTTTCAGATCATGACCTGAGCTGAAATCAATAGTTGGATGTTCAAATGACAGAGCCACCCAGGCACCCCAGGCCAATACAGTTTTGAGACACATTTTATGGATGAATAAATTGAGGCTCAGAAGTTGAGTTTCTGATTACCATAGGTCCAGTAAGTGTCAGAGCTAAAATGAGAATCCAAATCAGCTTCACACAATGTCCATATTGTTAATTAATCGGTATTTCTTCAAGACAAGGACAGATGCCTAGACTTGGCATCACGTCGCACAGATTCTTAGACCAAACTCAAACTGGTAGTGAGTCTTACTCATCTCTTTCCCTTAGTTCTGCAGAATCCACAGCCCTTGGGTCTCTCCAATTCTAAAACCCCATGTACTATTATAAACTAAATCAATCGTGTAAGATCTAATTCATCTATTTTCCTTTCATTCAAAACTATGATTTACTTAAAGTCCTGGATTCAATTAAAGAACACTGCACTCCCAAAGTAATGTGTTTCCAGGGCCTACTCAGTGCAATTTGAACATTTCGTAAGAAGTCACATAAGCAAACATTTCTGGGTCAGCAGCAGTGGTTGCAAAATCAAATAAGGTGCTGAAGTCCATAGAATTCTCAGTGTAAGCATCTAAATGCCAGTTAACAGCTGACTGAGCAAGAATTCCGGAGATTATACTGAAGAATTTAGAAAAAGAATTTTACTGTGTGAAAGTGCTTTTGTCTTTCCTTCTGCATCAGAAAAAAAGTGCTCATGCCCATACCTAGCTAATATTAGTGTCATGAAGTGAGACACGCTGGTGTGTGAATTTACCTTATCCAGATATATGTATTTAATATTTTGGCTCACAATTTCCTGGAAAGAAAGGAAGAAACAAGGCAGGATACTGTGAATATTAAATTCTCTATTTATTCTCATATTATTTTAATATTCCATAACTTTTCCTAATACTTAGAGACACAGGTTAAAGCTTTGCATTTGAATCTCAGATTTTTATGTAGCATTTCAAAATGAGGTTATGATTTCTTCAGTGTGCAAGTAGCACAAAATAAATGAAAAGCCTGTAGGTTTCAAATTTGGGAAAGCAATTTTAAATCTCTGCTGACACTTTTTTTTCTATAATTATATGATTATCAGTGAATGGTAGTCTTTTCATATTTTCCTTTATTTTTCGGAATATTTGCCCTCCATTGTCCATTCTATAAACCACAAAAGTAAGATATTTTCATTTACTGAATGTATTTTTTATATACTCTTATCTGGTAGATATTTTATCTTCGGAAGGAAGTTACTCTGAGGAAAAAAGACAAGATGAAAAGGAAGAAAGATAAATGTGTTTCCAAATGAAAATGGAATAGTGTGAATATATTTTGGTTTGTCTAGAGGAGGAGCCATAGGTGCTCTTTTCATTTTCATCTGAAGTACAGTCTTGAAAGCTCTTTGAATGCTGTTGTCCCTAGACACCTGGCCTGGACACCTGGCCCTTATGGTCTATTTGGAGAAAAGATACTGAATGCTATCAGAGAGAGGACAGATACCTAACAATTATTTCAGTATGCACTAAACCATTGTGGTAAGACATTGGGACTCTAATGGGCGATGATTCCAAATAAAGGATGGGCTTAAAGATACATTGTAAAATGAGAATGGTACTATTTCACAGGATATATAATGAAAAATAAAAGTTAATATGTACAGGATTCTAATAAGGTGCCAGCATCATAGTGAGTACTAAATAAAGGGAGATGTGATTAATAATTAAGATGGAATTGAAGAAATGGAAGGCAGACCCATGGTGGGAGAAAACAGATTTTAATAAAATCTGGCTATTTAATTCCTAAAAAGGAAGGATACCATCCTTGCCTTTGAGGGATTTATAGTATATTAAATAAGTAAGTGATTAAATAGAGAATGAAAATGTAAATACTAATATTAAATCTCTCTCTCAAAAATAAACATTAAAAAATTTCTTTATTAAGAAAGAAAAAAAGAAAGATGAATGATAAAGAAGATGTGGTATACAAAAAATGGAGTATTATTCAGCCATAAATAAGAATGAAATCTTGCCATTTGCAACAACCTGGATGGAGCTAGAGACATAATGCTAAGTGAAATATGTCAGTCAGAGAATGACAAATACATATGATTTCACTCATATGTAGAAGTTAAGAAACAAAACAATCAAGCAAAGAAGAAAAAAGGAAGAAACCAAGAAACAGACACTAACTGTAGAGAACGAACTGATGTTTACCAGAGGGGAGTTATGGGGGGGAGGGTAGGAGGGGGTTGAGGTGAAGGGGAGTAAGAGCACAGTTATCATAATGAGCACTGAGTAATATATAGGATTGTTGAATCACTATATTGTATGTCTGAAACTAATATAACTCTGTATGTTAACAATATTGAAATTAAATTAAACACTTAATAAAAAATTATAAAAACAAAATTACAAATGAAAGTTTATGAAATAGAAACGTTTATCTGTTATGGATAAGTTGTATAATTTTGTGTTTAATTTTAAAATAAAAACATTCCAAAATTTAAAGCAACATATTCCATTGTATGTACATGTTACATTTTTACTTATCCACTCATTGGATGATGGACATTTGGGTTGTTTCTATCTTTGGATATTGTACATAATGTCACTTTGAACATCATTGTACAAACATCTCTTTAAGTTCCTTCTTTTGATTATTTTGAGTATTACATACCAAGAAATAGAACTGCTGGATTTATATGTTAATCCTGTTTTTAATTTTTTGAAAGAGTGCTATACTCTTTTTCATAGTGTTTGGACCATTTCTACTCATACTAAAAATGCCTGAGGATTCAAATTTCTCCACATCTTCATCAACACTTGTTATTTCTGTTTTATTTTGTTTTGTTTTGATATTAGCCATCGTAATGGGTGTGAAGTGGTATCTCATTGTGGTTATGATTAGTTTTCCCAAATGATTACTGATTAGATTTCATTTGCTTGTTAGCTATTTGTGTATCTTCTCTGGAGAAATACTTATTAAAATCCTTTCCCCATTTTCTAATTAGGATGCTTGCTTTTTGTTTGTTGAGTTGTATTTACAAAGATCTATATTCTGGATATTAACTCTTTATCTGATATAGGATTTGCAAATATTTTCTCCCATTACATGGGCTGTCCTTCTACTTTTCTGATAGTGCCTTTTTAAAGCAAAAAGGTCTTAATTTTTATGTAGACCAAATTGTCTATTTTTGTTTTCTTTTTTGCCTGGGCTTTTGGTGTAACATCCCAGATATCAATACTAAATCCAATGTCGTGAAGATTTCCCCCCTGTTTTTTTCTGACAGTTTTAGAATTTTATCTCTTACATTTAGGTCTTTGATCAACTGTCTAGGAAAATTTTGTATATGGTAGAACATAAGGGGTCTACCTTGTTATTTTGCATGTGGCTAACTAATTTTCCCAAAACTATTTGTTGAAAAGTCTATAGTCTTGGCACCCCTGTCATAAATAACTGAAACATGTATGTAAAAGTTTATGTCTGTCTATACTCTTCCATTGTTTTAGAGTACTAGTTTTTTTTAATATTTTATTTACTTTTGAGGAAGCACAAGTGGAGGAGGAGAAGAGAGAGAGGGATAGAGGATCCAAAGCAGGCTCTGTGCTAACAGCACTGATCCCAATGCGGGGCTTGAACTCATGAACCATGAGATCATCACCTGAGCCAAAGTCAGATCCTCAACAACTGAGACACCCAGGGGCCCCTAGTGTACTGTTTTTATACCAGAACCACATTCTTCTAACTTTGAATCAGGAATTATTAGATCTTCAACATTATTGTTCATTTTTAATACTGTTTTGACTACTCAGGGTCACTTGAAATTGCATATGAATTTTAGAATGGCTTTTTCTACTTTTGAAAAATATGAATCATTGGGATTTTGATAAGAATTGCAGTGAATCTGTAGATGAATTTGGGTAGTATTGACATCTTAACAATATCACGTCTTACAATTCATGAATATAGGGTGTATTTCTACTTATTGGTGTATTCCTTCTTTCAGTGATGTTCTCTAAGTTATATTTTTCAAGTCTTTGGCCTCTTTGGTTAAGGTTATTTCTAAGTAATTTATTGTTTTGATGCTATTATAAAAGGAATTATTGATTTCCTTTGCAATCGTCTGCTGAAATGGGAGTGATATTTGAGTAATTGTATCCTGCCACTAGGCTGAATTCCTTTTTGAGTTTTAACTATTGTGTGTATGTGTGTTTACATAAAAATTATGTCTGTGAACAGAGATAATTTTTCTTTCCCTTTCTCTTTTTTTTTCTTGGAATACATTTATATAACTTAATCAGTTTTTTTTTTTGCCATATCTATTTCTAATACTATATCACTAAATTTTTCTGAAGAATACATCGTTTCCAATATAATTTATTCATCTTTATTTTTTCAAGTTTTTATTTAAATTCCAATTCATTAATATACAGTAACATGTTAGTTTCAAGTTGTAGAATGTACTGATTCATCACTTACATACAATGGCCAGTGCTCATCACAACAAGCATCCTCCTTAATATGCATCACTCATTTAACCGATCTCGCCTCTCCTCCAGCAATTCTCAGTTTGTTCTCTATAGTTAAAAGTCTGTTTTCTGGGTTGCTCTCTTGTTTTCCCCTATGTTCATCTGTTTTGTTTCTTAAATTCCACATGTGAGTAAAATCATATGGCATTGTCTTTCTCTTATTTTGCTTAGCATTATACCCTCCAGCTCCATCCATGTTGCTGCAAATGGCAAGACATACTACATCTTCTTTATCCATTCATCAGTCAATGAGCATTTGGTCTATTTCTATAATTAGACTATTGTTGATAATGCTGCTATAAGCATCGGGGTGCAGGTATCCCTTCGAATCAATATTTTTGTATCCGTTGGGTAAATAACTAGTAGTGCAATTGCTGGAAAAATGGGATATATATATATATTTTTTTTTAACTTCTTGAGGAACCTCCACCCTGTTTTCCAGAGTGGTTGCACCATTTTGCATTCCCACCAACAGTGGAAGAGTGTTCCCTTTCTCCACATCCTTGCCAACACCTGTTGCTTCTTCTGTTGTTAATTCTAGCCACTCTGACAGGTGTGTGGTGGTGTCTCATTGTAGTTTTGGTTTGTATTTCCCTGATGATGGGTGATGTTGAGCAACTTTTCATTTGTCTGTTGGCCATCTGGATGTCTTCTTTGGAAAAATGTCTATTCATGTCTTCTGCCCAATTTTTAAACTATATTATTTGTTTCTTGGGTGTTGAGTTTTATAAGTTATTTATATATTTTAGATACTAACCTTTTATCAGGTATATCATATGCAAATATCTTCTCCCATCCTGAAGATAGCCTTTTAATTTTGCTGATTGTTTCCCTCACTGTGCTGATTGCTTTCTCCTTTTCAATTTGAATGCTTTTACATTTTTTTCCTGATTTACTTGTTCCGGCGAGGCCTTCAGTACAACGATGAACAGAAATGGTGAAAATCAACATCCTCATCTTTTTCCTAATCTTAGAGGAAAAAATGTTCAGTCTTTTACTGTTGAATATAATGTTAATTCTGGGTTTTACATGTATGACTTTTATTATGTTGAGATTGTTTTCCCTTATTCCTAGTTCTTGGTCCATATTTTTCTTTAGCCCTCTGAGTATATTCAAGAAAGACATTTCAAAGTCTTTGTCTAGGATGTTCAATTCCTGTGTTTTTCAGGAGTGGTTTCTGAAAATTTACTTGTTCCTTGAAATATTCATGTTTTACTGTTTCCTTGTGATGCCTTGTGATCTTTTGTTGAAAATCAAGAATTTGAAAAAAAAATCGGTTACCTCTACTAGCTTGTAAGGACTGGCTCTGTGGGAAATTTTCACTAACAAGTAGAACATACCTGATCCTTGGAATCAACTTGGCATTAAGGTTTATGATCTTCTTGAGACTTTTCTGAGCATGTGTTTTCCCTTGTTTCTCACTCCTCTGTACAGATGGCTACTATTCAATGTGTTAATTTCTCTAAGACTCATCTTTGCTTCTTCTGGTGGCCTTAGCTGTTATCTTGTATTCCTTGATCAGTTATCTCTTGCCCCAGGTATCTGCTGGTCTGCAGTCCTCTTGTAGCTCTAGCCTGTGATCTGAGCTGTGCTGCTTTTGACTGACTGAGATCCCACTTATGTGACACAGAGACCAATCTCTAAAGCAGTCATCAGACAAATTATCATGTTGCAAATTAACTCCGTTCTACTTTCTTTGGAACATAACTGAAGACAGAGCTCCCACTTCCCCAGGATCACACCAAAACCATACTGCACCAAGAAGAAGGTGGGGCAAAGGAAAGTAAAAATACCCCCAAATATCCGTTTGAATTTTTTTTTTTAATTAGACATCTGGTTGGTTGCTTGGGTGTTTGACAGATTTCTAGAGTTTCTGTAAATTTATTTTAGCCCATCTCTAATTTTTTATTTAGTATTTCCATAAAAAAATCAAGGCCCTATATCATCCAGCCTGCCAATGTAACTCTCTCTTAGGAAATATATTTGTTTATCCATTCTTTTTATATATCATCTTATTTTTAATCCATTCATTTACTGGTTATGCCTGTTTATCTATCTATCTATCTATCTATCTAACTAGCAATCATCAATCTGTTTATCTATCTCAGGATTTGTCAGGCACCATGACAGTTTACAGCTGCCTGAGATCCAACATTAAATACAATAGACAAAATTCCCTGATTTTATGAAAGTTGACTTCTACTTAAGTTAAAATTGTATAAAGTAGTAGAGTAGGTCAGAAAATGATAACCGTTAGGAAGAAAAGTAAAGCAACTAAGTGTATAGGAGATAACTAGAAAATAGTGCAATTTTTAAACAGGGCTTTAGGGACATGTTCCCAACAAGGCTAATCCTTGAGTTAAAAGCTAGTTAAAAGTGAAAAAGATGAAGATGTATGAAAAAAATGCATTTCAGGCAAAGAGAAAACCTTGCGTAAAATCCCTCAGATAAGTGCACATCTGGTATGTTTAAAGTAAAGCAAGATAGCCAATGATGTTGAGCTAATATGAGTCAGGGACAAAAAGCAGAAGATATTTTTTTAAAGAGAAATACAGATTGTAGAGCCTTTAAACAGTACTAAAGACTTTGGCTATACTTCAGTTAGAAAGGTATTGGAGAGCTTTGAAGTTGAGGTGTGGGATGATCTGAGTTACATTCGAAAAGAATCATGGAGGATGCCCTGATAAGATTCTGGTCTAAAGTGGTAAATGCATCAGCAGGGGGATCAATTAGAGGTCATATAAGGAATACTATGTAGACTACAAGAGCAATAGAGACCACCCTAGTCACAGTGTGGGTAATGAAATAGCGAGATTTCCTAATAAACTCTGAAGAGATAACAAAAGTGATTTGCTGAAGAATTGATTATGGGAATAAGGGAGAGGAAGAATTCAAGAGTAACTCTATGGTTTTTGCCCTGTGCAATTTAAAGGATGGATTTGCCATTCACTGAAGTAGGAAAAGTCACATGATAAGCAGGTTTGAAGGAGAAAAGAGAAAGATCAGCAGTTCAGTTTTGGACTTAAGGTAAAAATACCTATTGAAAATTCAAGATCAGATAGACAGGAAGCAGTTAGATTTGTGAAGTTGGAGTATGAAAAAGAGATCAGGTCTTAAGATATTACTATGGGAGACATTAAAGATGATATTTAATCTTTAAGGCTATTGGAAATTACCCATGGCTATGTAAAGACAGAAAATATAAAAGTTTAGTTAGATGAGTAGAAAACAGGAGAGGAGCTTGAGATGGAGTGGCTAAAGAGGAAAGAGGAAAATAACAGAATGTGGTGTGTGCAGGTCAAGTTAAAAAGTGTTTACAAGGAACACTGACTGTATCGACTGTTGATTGGAAGTTAGGCACACTAAGGTTTGAAAACTGATTGTTGTATAAACAATATGGAGGTTATTGCTGATGTGTCAAGAGCAGAGGAGTGGAGCAGTAAGGTCAAGTTCTGTCTGAAGAGGAGGCTGAGACAGCAAGAACAGACAAACTTCCTCAAGCAGCCTCATTATAAAGAAAAGGAGAGAACTGATATATAGCTGGTTCACGTTTATTAGTTTGTCTTTTTCTTAAGTGGGAGAACTATGGATTTTGTGTGTGCTGGTGAAAATCAGCCCCTGGAGAATGAAAAATCAGGAGACTGATTTTGTCGGAGGTGAAGGAGGGTGGCTGGTACATTGTTCTTGAAGAAACAAGGAAAGATGATATTCACCACACGAATGGAAGTGCTGGCCTTCAATTTGAGTGTGGAAAGTTTATCCAACATAACTGAAGAAATGGCACAGTATGTGGGCAAAAATGCCGGAAGACTGGTGTTTATAATTGTGGGAGCTTGTGGAGGTTCTCCTCTGAGGGCTCTTATTTTGTTTTTTAATGAGATCTGAATGTAAGAAATTTCAGTAAGAGTGAGAATAAAAGATAAAGGGTTAGATGCCTAAAGAAAGAAAAGGACAAACAATTTTCATTTGGGAAAAGGAGAGTGAATGGAGCAAGGAAATGTCGTTTGACCCCTAGGTAAAAGGAAGGGCCCAATAAAGGCTGCTGATCCTTAATTTAAAATGAAACAACTCAACATCCTTCTTTCTTTGAGTCTAGCAACATTCAGCTACTGTGCGCAGTCACTGTACATTCAGAGTATAAACTTTAACCAGAGTTAAGATTTTGCCAAAAAAGTATGGATATAATACAGTAAGAGTGGATATAATACAGTAAGATATTAAAAGTGGATATAATACAGTTAAAGACCTAAAAGCATATGAGCAGAGACGACTTAAAATAATGTATCCGTACATAGACCTTCTTCAGTCTCTATGAAGCCAATGAAGGGTTATTGAACATCAACCACATTCTAGGCAATATTTCGGAAACTTGGGAAATATTGGTGGAAACAAATATCCCTGTCCTTAGGAAGCTTACATTCTGATGGAAGAATACAGAGAATTGTGAAGGAAAATATGTAAGTAAATAAATAAGTGTTTTAATAAATTATAAATGCTACTGGCAAAAAAAAAATAGAGGAGTAAAGGAGAATCAACTATTCTCGGTGGGAGAATGAAGCATCTAATTTAGAGTGGTCAAGGTTTGCCTCCTTGGGAAAGTGGGGTTTGGGCAGACATGAAGAAGAGGGATTTGTCAAGGCAGATATCTGGAGGGAGTATATTCTAAAACTGTGACTGCCCAAGAAATGTTCCAACATCGGAAGTGTGCCTCGCACGTTTAAGAACCAGCAAAGAGGACAGCATGCCCATGCTATAGTGAAACTGTGGAAGCACAGGAAGAGATGGGCTCAAAGAAGTAAGAAGTAAGAAGTAAGAGCGGTGGGGGAAGAAAATCATGCTTGTCATTGAAAGGCCTTTGGCTTTTCATTTGAATGAAAGAAAAAAAAAAACAGTCCCTGTATCATTATGAGCAAAGCAATGATATGGTTTAATCTCACTGTCAAAATAATCATTTTGACTATTTTGTTAAGAATAAAATGTAGAGAAACAATGAGATGGAGCAGGAATATCTGTCTGTTAGTCAGCTTTCACAAGCTTACTTGAAGATAGAAAAACCACCAAATCTCAGTGCTTATAGAAAAAATATCTATTGCTCACTCATGCTAGATGTTGGCTAGGATCAGCTTATGGCTCTGTTCCCTGAGACTTGTTCATTTTAGGATCCAGGATAAAGGAACAGCCCATATCTGGGGCACACCATTCTCATTGCAGAAGGAAGAGAAAAAAAAAATTGGCATCACCAGAAAATAGCTCTGTAAGCTTCTCCTAGGAATGCCACCTGACATCCTCAAGCATTTTGTTCACCAATTCTTCTGTGACAAGGAGTGGCATGGCAACCAATACCGTCTACATCATTCGAAGCTCCCCCCACCAATGCAAAATTGAAGTGTGAGATCTCTTATTCATTAGGCATTTCAAGATGGCAATAGCAAAGCATTAACCCAAATGAAGGTCACACACTCAAGATGCTGACACTGACTGCGAGTTACATGGGAATGAGAAGGTCTGAATAATATTCCAAAAGAGAGAGAAATAAATATGTGGATAATTAGGAATAATAATACCATTTATCACAATTTTATAAATAACTACTGATGTAATCCAAGTGAGTGATTATGTGGGCTCAAGGCAGGTGAAAATAGTAGTGGAGGTTGAAGGATGTGATTGGTTTCTAGAAAGATTTGAGTAGTGCTTGACATATTAGAAAAAGAGGTATTCAGGATAACTCCTGGTTTTATCCTGAATAACTAGAAAAACAGAGGTGCTGATAATTAAAATGTGAGACTATAGGTGGAGTGGGAAAAAATCAAGAATTTTGGACATGATAACTTCAAGAAATGTATTAGATGTTCAGCAGACATGCCAAAAGGAATTGGGTATACATATCTGGAGTTTTTGAGAGAAATCTGTGTTTGAGAAATGCCTTGGGGAATTATGGGCTGACAGGTGAAATTAAAATGAGATTTACCATCACCAAAATAATGAGAGTAGATAGAGGAGAGAGAAAGGAATAAGTGGTAAATTCTGGCATACATTAATGTTTAAGGTTCAGGAAAAGGAGGAATAGGCTGGAAAGGAACCTAACAGACAGAAGTAAGAGGGAAAAACATCTGATGAATTTGATATTATGGAGACCATGTAAAGAAAATGTATCACAGAGCATCAACTGTGCCCAAAGAAACAACGGGTCCAGGAAGAAAACTGACTATTGAATTTAGCAGTGTGGGTGTCATCAGTGATTGTAACAAAAGCAGTTTTAAGTGGATCGGTGGGAGCAAAAACCAGATTGCGAAGAATTTTTTTTAAAAGAGAGGAATTAGAAACAGTGAGTATAGACAACTGTTCAGCAGAAGACTTGTTTTTAAGAAAATCTGACATTTTTTTCCTTAGCCTCAGACATTTTGACTAAGTACACCACACATCACGGAAAAGTTTCACATTTGAACGGTTTTGCATTTCAAGATAGCCATGAAAATGGACATCTGGAATTCTTTCATTTGAAAATAAGCCTTGAAAAAATAGAAACAAGTTATTTTTTCTTATTAAAAACAGGAAAACATGTTTTTCTTTTTTTTTAATTTTATAATAGTTTATTTTCAAATTGGTTTACATATAACACCCAGTGTTCATCCCAACATGTGCCCTTTTTAATGCCCATCACCCCCTCTCCCCCCTCCCTCATCCCCCTTACCCTCAGTTTTTTCTTAGTCTTTGAGAGTCTCTTATGTTTTATCTCCCTCCCTCTCTGTGTCTTTTTTTCCTTTCCCCTCTTCCCCTCCCCCTGGTTTTTGCTTAGTCTCACAAAGTCCACCTATTCGTGGAAACATATGGTATCTGTCTTTTTCTGACTGACTTATTAAAAACTGACCCAAATATTACCCAAATAGAACTATGACATGAATTTTGAACAAGTCAAAAAAAATTTTTTTTTGTTTTTATTCCCCTGTTATCCAGTTCTTGGGACACTTTGGACTCTTTTACACATCTTTTACTAGGAGTTTACCTATCAGTTATGTATTGCTAAGGATTCAGATGGGGTGGTCTCTTTCACTGACCACTCCAAAGTAGAGGAAAAAATAAAACTAAAGAAATAGATGGAGAGTAAATTTGGGATCATAAGAATCTATTTTTCCCCTTTGCTTTCTTTTTTTTTCCAAATGGGAGAAAAAAATACATGTTTGCAAGTTTATAAAAATGAGAGTGAAAAAAAAGATCATATAGAAGAGAAAAAGGAGATTTAATTTTTGAAACCATATCCTTAAATACACAAGAAAGGATGAGAGAAGAAAGAGAGGAACTGGCTTTGAATAGGACTACAAAATTTCATCTATGGCTGTAATTCTCAAAAAGGCCATTGACTTATCCACTCATCCCTGCCAGAGAACATTTCACAATGCATGGAGACATTTTTGATGGTCATGATTGGGAAGACTGTCTGCTAACATTTAATGGAAAGATGCCAGGGATGCTACTAACCATCCTACAGTACATGGAACAGCTCCCACAACAAAGTATTATCCAGTCCAAAATGTCAATAATTCCAAAGTTGAGACCCCTGACCTGTGGTAACAGAAGGGGAGGTAAAGTATATGGGAATGAGATTCTAATGAATTCAGTGTTTCAGTGCAGTAGAAAACAAGGCCGTCAACGAAAAAGACAAAGACTGAGGAGGCAGAGAGTAGAACTTAACTTTTATTTATGAGTTTTTGTTATCAAGTAAATCCAAAGAAATGAGAGAAGGGCACAAGAATACTGAGAGACTATGCCGACATTTATAATGATTAACCACAAAGTTTAATCTAGATAAGGAAGGGAGTTAAATATTAAGGGAGTAAGGAAAAGTGAAAATGTACTGTGGCCAATTAATTGGAGGTTTAGCAGGTCGGATTAGGTATGAGGTATAGAAAGCAACTATGTGGTTGTCAAAAAGGAAGTATGTTAAGACTATGGAAGTGTTACAGCTCTACCTGAGACAGGGTGTAAGATAAGATTGATGAGGAAAGACTTTCAAGGGCTAAAGAATCACTTGATATATGTTGAAATTGTTAAGGATTCAGATGGAATATTCTTAGAACGAGTAATGGAATAGGTAGATACCATTATCGAGAAAAGGGGGGTGGATTTGTGGTCAATGACTAACAGCTAATATGAGAGTTATTTCGTGGTCTAATATGAAGATACGAGATGTAAAACTAGGAGGTGTTAGGGAAGAATAGTCTGGAAGTCAAAATGGAGATCAAAAATGCCTACTACTTTCCAGCCTGAGGTACAGGCACACCTAGAAGATAATTGTGGATTTGGTTCGGATCACCACAATAAAGTGAATATCTAAAGAAAGGGAGCCGAATGAATTTATTTTTTGTTGTTTCTCAGTGCATATAAAAAAATGTTTACCTTAGTCTATTAAGTGTGCAATAGCATCATGTCTGAAAAAAAGGAACTTACCTTAATTAAAATACTTTATTGCTAAAAA
This sequence comes from Paguma larvata, assembly GCA_030068075.1. Classification (NCBI taxonomy): domain Eukaryota; kingdom Metazoa; phylum Chordata; class Mammalia; order Carnivora; family Viverridae; genus Paguma; species Paguma larvata. Next base: position 58,348,698 of record CM057833.1, on the reverse strand, counting down.
ATTTTAAACATTATCTGAGTTTTCAGCCATTCATTATCTTTTTGCTGGTGGAGAGTCTTTCCTTAATGTAGATGTCTGTTGACTGATCAGGGTGGTGGTTGTTGAGGGTTGGGGTGACTATGGCATTTTCTTAAAATTAGACAACAGTGAAATTTCCCATTGACTGATTCTTCATTTCAAGAATGGTTTCTCTATAGCATATGATGCTGCTTGATAGCATTTTACCAACAGCAGAATGCGTTTCAAAATTGGATTCAGAGAGGAGTCAACATGGTGGAGAATCTCTCAAACACAACACTACTGAGGCCAGAACACTTGGAATTCCAAGAATTTGTGCTACAGAGTGACAGAAACATCTCTAGGAGCCCACGGGGACAACCTGGCTGGTCATAGGTGCATGACTGTGAACAGAAAGAGATAAAACGGATGGTATAGGCATGGAGGAGAAGGATCTCCTTCTGTGGAGAGGCAAAAGGAAGAACAAGAAAAGGTGTGGAAGTGTAGGATCATATTTGAACAAGAGAAAAACCACAGACAAGGGCACAGAAAAAAACGGAGAAAGAACCAATTTCTAACCCGATCCGAGGTTGTGGGATTTTCTCCAGACTAGGGCCTAATGACCTGTGCATGTACCTGGGGAGGAGGGGAGCCAGCCCCAGGCTCAGTAGTGAGCTCAGAGGTACAGTTAGAGACAGCAGTCCCCTCCACTGAGTGCTGTGGGAAGAAAGTAGATAGCCACTCCAAGGACAGAAGACCCTGCCAGCACCTGCCAGCCAGAGGCCCTTTGCTAGCGGGCTGGGCAGAGTGGCAGTACCCCTGAACCAAGTGCACGTAGTGGGATCATTTATGACATTTGCTTTGAATCCAAGCTGAGTTTCTGGGATGTGCAGGAGACCTTGAAGTGGGACATAGCGGCTCACTCACACGTGCTGGGCACTGTAAGAATGGCCTGAATAGAGTGGTCTGGGACATTCAGTCTGGGGAGGACTGTTGCCATTTTTTTTCTCCATTGCCAACCAGGTGGTGCTTCAGGGAACTGGACAATGGGCCCACAGAGGAGGCTGGACCGCCTATACCAAACCATGCAAGATTGACACTGACAGAACCAGATGGCCTCTCCTTTGCACCAAACCAGACAGTCACCGGTTCCAAGGCATCAGCATTTTTGCATTTTCTGATTTGATATTTGGTCGATTCTTATTATGTGTGTATGTACACACACACACACACACACACACACACACACATATATATTAATATATATATATATATATATATATATATATATATATATACACATATATATATATATTTTTTCCTTTTCTTCCTCTTATTTGTTCCCTTCTCTATTCTGGTTGTTTGTTCATCTAAGCAGACATTTTTAATCTATTCTTTTTAGATCTCTTCTGTATCTCCTTTATTTTCCTCTCTCTCTCTCTTTCTCTCTTTCTGTGGATTGAGTCATACATTTTCTCTAATTCTCTGCCTGATCAATTTCTTTTTCTTTTTCCCCACCCCTGTCATTTCTTTCCTTGTATGGGATGAGGCTTCTTGCACCACCCCCGTCTCTTTAAAATTTTTCCAGTTACTTCAATGAACAAATCAAAGCACACCTGGTAGAAGGTAGAAACCACCCCTACAAGTAGGGAGATAAAGCAACCAGAGTCACAGCAGAGAGCATGCACTACATTAAAAAAATACCTCCTGAAGAAGTAGGCCCTCAACAGTGCATGATCACTTTTTTAATATAGTAGTAGTCTCGGGTGTAGGACACATAAAAAGCTATTAAACACATAAAGGACAGAAAACTAGCCAAAATGATGAAATGGAAGAATTCTCCTCAAAAGAAATCCCAGGAAGAAATGACAGCTAGAGAATTGCTAAAAACAGACATAAACAATATATCTCATCAAGAATTTAGAATAATAGTAATATGATTAACAGCTTAGCTTGAAAAAACGCATAGAAGACAGCAGATAATCTACTGCTGCAGAGATCAAGGAACTAAGAAATAGTCATGATGAATTAAGATGCTGCAAATGAGATGCAAAATAAATTTGTTGCAGTGACAGCAAGGATGGAGAAAGCAGAGGGGAGAATAAGTGAAATAGAAGATAAAATTATGGAAAATGTTAAAGCTGAGAAAGAGAGAGATAAGAAAATACTAGACCATGAAGGAGAATTAGAGAGTTAAGTGATTCAATGACACATAATAATGTCTGTATTATAGGAGTTGCAGAAGAGAGAGAAAAGGTCAGAAGGTTTACTTGAACAAATTATAGCTGAGAACTACTCTAATCTAGGGAAGGAAGCAGACATCCAAATCCAGGAGGCGCAGAGAAATCCCTTCAGATTCAACAAAATAGGTCTTCACCACGGCATATCATAATGAAACTGGCAAAATGCAAAGATAAAGAGAGAATTCTGAAAGCAGCTAGGGACAAAGAGTCCTTAACCTACAAGGGTAGACAAATACTAGCAGTAGGAGACCTGTCCACTGAAACATGGCTGAGGGGAGTGGTGGTAAACATTCAATGTGTTGAATAGAAATAATGTGCAGCCAAGAATCCTTTATCCAGCAAGGCTGTCATTCAGAATAGAAGGAGAGAAAGAGGCTTTTCCAGAAAAACAAAACTGAAGGAGTTCATGACCACTAAACCAGCCCAGCAAGATATCCTAAAGGGGACTTTGTGAGTGGAAGGCTGTGAAGACGACAAAGGACCAGAGATATCACCACAAGCATGAAAGCTACAGATAACATAATGACACTAAATCCATATCTTTCAATAATAACTCTGAATGTAAATGGACTAAATGCCCCAATGAAAAGACATGGTATCAGAATGGATGGATAAAAAACAAGATCCATCTATATGCTACCTATAAGAGACTCATTTTAGGCCCAAGGATACCTTCATATTGAAAATAAGGGGATGGAGAACCATCTATATTGCAACTGGAAGTCAACATAAAGGTTGAGTAGCCACACTTATATCAGAGAACTAGATTTTAAACCAAAGGCTGTAACAAGAGATGAAGATGAGTATTATATCATAATTACGGGGTCTATCCATTGAGAAGAGTCAATAACTGTAAATGTTTATGCCCACAACTTGGTGCCCCAAATTGTGGTGCTTAAACAAACATAAGCAATCTTATGGATAAGAATGTGGTGATTGCAGGTAATTAATACTTCACTTAGAGCAATGGGGAGATCATCTAAGTAGAATATCAAAAAAGAGACAATAACTTTGAATGATACACAGGATCAGACAGACTTGACGGGTATATTTAGAACTTTTCATCCAAAATCAGCAGAATACACATTCTTCTCAAGTGCACACGGAACATTTTCCAAGATACATCACATACTGGGTCACGAAACAGTCTTCAATAAATATAAAATAATTGAGATCATACCATGCATATTTTCAGATCACAACGTTATGAAACTTGAAATCAACCACAAGAAAAGCTTTAGAAAACCTCCAAATGCATGGAGGTTAAAGAACATCCTACTAAAGAATGAATGGGTCAATCAGGGAATTAAAGAGGAAATTAAAAAATATATGGAAGCAAATGAAAATGAAAACACAATAATCCAAACCCTGTGCGATTCAGAAAGTCATAAGAAGTCCAAACCCTTTGTGATTCAGCAAAGTCATAAGAAGAAAATACATTGCAATCCAGGTCTATCTCAAGAAATAAGAAAAATCCTAAATACAAAACCTAACCTTACACCTAAAGGAACCAGAAGCAGAACAGCAAAGAAACCCCAAAGCCAGCAGAAGAAAATAATAAAGATTAGAGCAGAAATAAATAATATAGAATTAAAAAACAGCAACAGTAGAACACATCAATGAATCTAAGAGCTGATTTTTTGAAAGAATTAACAAAATTGATACCCCCCTAGCCAAATTTCTCAAAAAGAAAAGAGAGAGGACCCAAATAAATAAAATCATGAATGAAAGAGGAGAGATTGCAACCAACGCCACAGAAATGCAAATAATTATTAGAGAATACTATGAAAAATTATATGGCAACAAACAGGACAACCTGGAAGAAATGGATAAATTCCTAGATACCTACACACTACCAAAACCCAAATGATAAGAAATAGAAAGTTTGAACAGACTCATAACTAGTGAAAAAATTGAACCAGTTATCAAAAATCTCCCAAAAATAAGAGTCCTGGACCAGATGGCTTCCCTGGGAAATTCAACCAGACATTTAAACCAGAGTTAATACCTATCCTTCTCAAGCTGTTCCAAAAAATAGAAACGGAAGGAAAGCTTCTGGACTCATTATATGAAGCCAGCATTACCTTGCTTCCCAAACCAGATGGAGACCCTGCTAAAAAGGAGAATTACAGGCTAATATCCCTGATGAGCCTGGATGCAAAAACTGTCAACAAGATACTAGCAAATCAAATTCAAGAGTATATTAAAAGAATGATTCACCATGATCAAGTGGATTCATTCCTGAGCTGCAGGGCTGGCTCGATATTCACAAATCGCTCAATGTGATACATCATAATAATAGAAGAAAGAATAAGAAACATGATCCTGTCAATAGATGCAGAAAAAGTATTTGACAAAATAAAGCATATTTTCTTAATAAAAATCCTCGAGAAAGTCAGAATGGAAGGAAAATACCTTAACATTATAAAGCCACATAAGAAAAGCCCAAAGCTATTATCATCCTCTATAGAGAAAAACTGAGAGCTTTCTCCCTGAGATCAGGGACAGGACAGGAATGTCTACTCTCACCACTGTTGTTTAATAGTGTTGGAAGTTCTAGCCTTAGCAATAAGACAATAAAATGAAATAAAAGGCATCTGAATTAGCAAAAAGGAGTCAAACTTTCACTTTTAGCAGATGACATGATACTCTACATGGAAAACCCAAAAGACTCCACCAAAACGCTGCTAGAACTGATATAGGAATTCAGCAAAGTCACAGGATACAAAATCAATGTGCATAAATCAGTTGCATTTTATAGACCAATAACGATGCCATTTATAATTGCACCAAGGACCATAAAATACCTGGAAATAAACCTAAACAAAGACGTAAAAGATCTGTATGCTGAAAACTATAGAAAACTTTTTAATGAAATTGAAGAAGACACAAAGAAATGGAAAAACATTCCATGCTCATGGGTTGGAAGCATAAATATTGTTAAAATGTCAATACTACCCAAAGCAATCTACACCTTTGATTCAATCACAATCAAAACTGTACCAGCAATCTTCTTGGAGCTAGAACAAACAATCATAAAATTTGTATGGAACCACAAAAGATCCCAAGGAGCCAAAGTAATATTGAAAAAGAAAACCAAAGAGGGAGGCATCCCAATCCCAGTCTTTAGCCTCTATTACAAAGTTATAATCATCAAGATTGGTATTGACACAAAAACAAACACATAGGCCAATGGAATAGAAAAGAGAATGCAGAATTGGACCCACAAATGTATGGCCAACTAATCTTTGACAAAACAGGAAACAGTATCCAGTGGTGGGGAAAAAAAGTCTCTTTAGCAAATGGTGCTGGGAGAACTGGACAACAACATGTAGAAGAATAAACCTGGACCACTTTCTTACACCCTACACAAAAATAAACTCAAAATGGATGGCAGACCTAAATGTGAGACAGGAAACCATCAAAACCCTTGAGGAGAAAGCAGGCAACAACTTCTTTGACCTCAGTGGCAACTTTTTACTCGACACGTCTCTGAAGGCAAGGGAAATAAAAAGAAAAATGAACTATTGGGACCTTATCAAGATAAAAATCTTCTGCACTACAAAGGACACAATCAACAAAACTAAAAGGAAACTGACAGAATGGGAGAAGATATTTGCAAATGACATATCGGATAAAGGGTTAGTGTCCAAAATCTATAAAGCACTTACCAAACTCAACACCCAAAAACAAATAATCCTGTGAAGAAATGGGTAGAAGACATGAATAGACACTTTTCCAAAGAAGACATTCAGATGGCCAACCGACACATGAAAAAATGCTCAACATCGATGGTTCATCATCAGAGAAATACAAATCAAAACCAAACTGAGATACTACCTCCCACTGTTCAGAGTGGCTAAAATGAACAACTCAGGAAACAACAGATGCTGGTGAGGTTGTGGAGAAATGGGAACCCTCTTGCACTGTTTGTGGGAATACAAACTGGTGTAGCCACCCTGGAAAACAATGTGGAGGTTCCTCAAAAAATTGAAAATAGAATTACCCTGCAACTCGGCAATAGCACTGCTAGAAATGTATCCAGAGGATACAGGAGTGCAGATTCATAGGGGCATATGTACCCCAATGTTTATAGCAGCACTTTCAACAGTAGCCAAATTATGGAAAAAGCCCAAATGTCCATTGACTGATGAATGGATAAAGATGTGGTTTACATATAAATGAATACTATACTACTTGGCAATGAGAAAGAGTGAAATCTTGCCGTTTGCAACAATGCGGATGGAACTGCACTTAGGGTATTATACTAAGTGAAATAAGTCAAAGAAAGACAGATATCATATGTTTTCACTTATAGGTGGAATTTGAGAAATTTAACAGAAGATTATGGGGGAAGGAAATAGGAAAAAAAAGTTTCAAACAGAGAGGGAGGCAAACCATAACAGACACTAAGTACAGAGAACGAACTAAGGGTTGATGGGGGGAGGGGGGCGCAGGGGAGAGAGGAAAATCAGTGATGGGCATTGAGGAGGGCACTTGTTGGGATGAGCAATGGGTGTCGTATGTGAGTGATGAATCTTGGGAGTCTACTCCTGAAGCCAAATGCACACTGTATATACTGTATGTTAGCTAACTTGACAATAAATTATATTTAAAACATAAAGAAAGAAAGAAAAGAAAAAAAATTAGAGTCAATTTTCTCAGATCCTGCCACTGTGTTAAGTCCATGTAATATATTCTAAATCCTTCGTTGCCATTTCAATCATCTTCACCAGGTGATTTCCTCTTGTGAAACCACTCTCTTTACTTAGCCATATAAAGCAAGTCCTAATCCATGAAAGTTTCATCATGAGATTGCAACAACCCAGTCACATCTTCAGGGTTCACTTCTAATTTCAGTTCTCTTGCTATTTCCACCACATCTCCAGTTATTTCCTTTACTTTCCTTCACTTCCTTCACCTTTGAAGTCTTGAATCCGTCGAAGTTGTCCATGAGGGTTGGAATTTACTTCTTCCAAATTCCTGTTAATGTTCATATTTTGACCTCTTCTCACAAATCACAAATGTCCTGGGGCGCCTGGGAGGTTCAGTCAGTTGAGCGTCTGAGTTAGGCTCAGGTCATGATCTCGCAGACTACGAGTTCAAGCCCCGCATCGGGCTCTGTGCTGACAGCTCAGAGCCTGGAGCCTGTTTCGGATTCTGTGTCTCCCTCTCTCTCTCTGCCCCTCCCCCACTCATGTTCTGTCTCTCTCTGTCTCAAAAATAAATAAACATTAAAAAAATTAAAAAAAAACAAATCACAAATGTTCTTAATGCCATCTAGAATGATGGATCCTCTACGGATGGTTTTTGATTGAATTTGCCCAGATCCAGCAGAGAAATCGCTTCTTATGGCAGCTATAGCCTTGCAAAATGTATTTCTTAAACAATAAAACTTGAAAGTTGAAATGTCCCCCTTGATCCTTGGGCTGCAGGATGGATGCTGTTAGCAAGCATTAAAACAACATGAATCTCCTTATACATCTCCAACAGAGCTCTCAGGTGACCAGGTGCGATGGGTAGTATTACTTTGAAAGGAATCATTTTTTTGAGCAGTAGGTCTCAACAGTGGGCTTAAAATATTCAGTAAACCGCATTGAAAACAGATGCACTGTCATCCAGGCTTTGTTGCTCCATTTATAGAGCACAGATAGAGTAGATTTAGCACAATTCTTGAGGGGCCTAGGATGTTTGGAATCGCAAATGAACATTGGCTTCAACTTAACGTCACCAGCTGCATTAACCCCTAATGAAAGCCAGCCTGTCTTTGAAGCCAGGCATTGACTTCTCTCTAGCTATGAGAGTCCTAAATGGTTTCTTCTTCCAATATAAGACTGTTTACCTACATTGGAAATCTGTTGTTTATGGTAGCTGCCTTTGTTAATTACCTTAGCTGAATCTTCCGGATAATTTGCTGCAGCTTCTACTTGATGGTCCAACTTGCACTTTTATGTTAGAGGGACAGTTTCTTTCCTTAAACCTCATGAACAAACCTCTGCTAGCTTCCAACTTTTCTTTGGCAGTTTCCTCTTCTCTCCTCTCTCTGCCTTCGTAGACTTGAAGAGAGTTAGGATCATATTCTGGAATTAGACTTCGGCTTAAGGGAATGTTGTGGCTGATTAGATCTCTATCTAGACCACTCAAACTTTCTCTATATTAACAATAAGGGTGTTTTGCATTCTTATCATTCACATGTTCACTGGAGTAGCACTTTTAATTACATCAGGAACTTTTCCTTTGCATTCACAATGTGACTGTTTGGCACAAGAGCCCTAGATTTCGGCCTATCTTAGATTTTGACATGCTTTTCTTATTCAGCTTAATCATTTCTAGTTTCTGATTTAAAGCGAGAGATGTGAAACTCTTTCTTTTCCTTGAACACTGAGAGGCCATGGTAGGGTTACTAATTGGCCTAATTTATTATTTCAGAATTGTTATGCCTCAGGGGATAGGGAGGCCCCAGGAGATGAAGAGAAAGGGGGGAACTGCTGGTCTATGGAGCAGTCAGAACATATAGCATTTATCGATATGTCTGCCACCTTACCTGGTTGCATTTTGTGGTATTCCAAAAGAATTACCGAAGTAATATCAAAGATTACAAATCATAGGTCATCAAAACAAATAATAATGAAAAAGTTGTGAGAACTATCCAAATCTTAGACAGAGACAGAAGGTAAGAAGATTCTGTTGGAAAAATGATGTCCACGGGCTTGCTCGACACAGGGTTGCCAGAGACCTTCAATTTATTAAAAAAAAAATGCAATATCTACAAAGTGCAATAAAGTGAAGTCTAGTAAAATAAGCTGTGCCTATAAAAGACTGAGGGAGAAAAAAATCCACCGCCTGACAGGGTGCAAAGAACACTTTGTCCCTACTACAGAGTTAATTTTTCTCAAGAGCAAAAATTTCACGAGGGGAATTTTCAGAAGTAGTTGGAGGATGTAGCAGATTTTACTGATAATGGGCCATAAACTCTATGGTCCCCAGTGGAAGAATTTCATGAGCTTTGGAAGAATGGGAACGAATAGAGAATTGGGATGAGCGGTGGGCAACCTGGGAGCCTGAGGATTCTTGTAGCGGATACAAGCAACAATAAAGCACCTAACATGGTTAGTCCCAGAGGACCCACAAAGGATAGTCAGAACTGAACTCTCTGTACTGGAGTCTAGGGAAGGGTGGGTTTCTGGGAACACCCACTTGACTCCTGAAGAATAGGGCAAAAAGGTCTGGGAGAATTGTAGTTGTAGTTCCCATGTTCAGGTTTCTAGGGAGAAGTGATTTTACTCAATGTAAGCGATCCTTACAGATCCCAGCTGAAAATATTTAATGACTGCCAGAGAAAACCTGTGTAAAGTTTCCTTCCCCAACTCACCCTTATTGAATACACAAATAAAGAGCCTCCTAATATGCCAGTAAGTAAAGGACAAACAGTCCCACAAGAAAATCAACAAGAAACATAAAACTATGTAGTTAGAGCTTGGAAAATAGAGTTATCTATGTAACTGGGATCTAAATATGGGTTTGTGTGTGACTCAACCCTTATTGTTTGTCTGGCCTGGAGGATGCTTCATAAGCTTTCCATAAATCATCAGTAAAATGGGAATAAAATTCCTATATATCAAACAGGATTGTTTTGAGGACTATGTAAAATAACTCATAAAAATTTTCTTAGCACTGAGCCAGGCACATGACAAGCATGCAATGATGTAATTCATGTATGTGTGTAGCATACACTGTGTACACTGTATCCATAATATTATATGTATTAATTGAGGAAAGAGGAAGTGACCAGTAAACCTAAGATGTTTAGCCTTATTGCAAGCTATAAAAATAAGATACAAAGTTTCAACCTATCCAGCTGACAAAAATTAAAAACATTGAGAGCGTCCAATTTTTCAGTGATTATATGGTAAAAGAGGCACTCTCATATGTCAGTGATGGGTGTAGTATTTGGCATCGCCTTTTTGGAAAATAATCTCTCAGCATTCGTTAATATCTAAGGTATGTATTTTCTTGAATATCAACCCAAAATTTAGGAATCTGACCCATGGAAATGAAGGCAAGAGAAGGTCAGCATTCATGCATAAAAGGATTTATCTTTGCTAACACCGAAAAACTGCAGATTTGTGTTGTTTCAAGGTGAAAAGTGTTGTGTCTTTCTTTAGGGCAGCTGGAGGCTGGAAGCAGCAGGGAAGAGGACCACTGACTTTTCAGCATCAGTGGCAGTAAAAGGGAGCAAAGGCCAAACCGACAGCAGGTCAGGAGCTGGCATCACTATCAGCAACTCTAGAGGGAAGTGGGGCCTGAAGCAGTCTCATTAAAACCTGGTGATGGAGACCCATGTGAGACAGAAGTAGATCACATAATTTTTCAAAGTGAGGACTGCCTGGATTAAAATCCCTGCTCTGCCGCCTTCTGCTACTAACTGTCCTCGGGTGAGTTATGTAACTTCACTGTGCTACAGATTTGTAGGATGAGGAGAAGCAGAGGGCTTACCTCCCAGGGTCTTCATGAGCATTAGAGGAGGAAATACTTTAAGTGCCTATTATGGTACCTGGTACATATTAACCACTATACAAATGTTTGTTAAATTAAAAAATAAAATAAGTTCCAGAAATACTACTCTCCTTCTGGTTGGATACATCGTCTCAGTATTAAAAAGTGGAACTTGGGAATTTGCCATTGGGAGAACAGTTGAGATTATAGCAAAATACAATCTAATGGATTACAATATGGGTCCTCAAATACTTTGTTGTCGTTATTCATACTACTAACAATAAAATATGTTATGAGTTAAAACAATAATAATACCTACCGCCTATAGCTCATATATTCCACCTGTAATATCTAATGCATACAACAACAGCAGAACTTAGCTACTATTCTACACATTTGATAAATGAGAAAGCTGAGACTGAGAGAAGTCAGCAAATTGTGCAAAGTCAACCATTTAGTAAACTGGCAGCCAAGATTTAGACTGCATTCAGTCTAATTCCAAAGTTTTAACCATTCACTATCCTGTACTTTCTCCATGACATGGCTTGGTCTAGGAACTAAAAGTTTTCTGAGACCTTTCAATTATTGTGCAATGTGACTGGGGTTTTGTAGACACAAAGGTAGGTATATCTTCAGGGATTTTAGCTATAGAAGAATCATCCCTGATTCAAAAAGGTATACATACAAAATCAACTAAACTAAAACAAAACTAAAGAAACAATAAGACTCTGTCACATGATAGAAAGGTGTGATCTTTTAGAAAATAGTATCATTAAGATGCTGGGAAACAATTAAATGGTCAGGATTCATAACATCAGAAAGACTAAGCTTGCTCATATATCATGGGTCACTAATCCATATCAGTCAGGCTTAATTAGAGAAAAAGAGTCAAATGATTTTCAGTTGCCTTTCTACATTATTTTAACTGCTTTTAAATGTCCGGATTATAATAATATCAGGTTTGAACCAATACTCTATCCATCCCCATGTACTCTCAGCTTATTTCTCAGGGAAGTACGAGTGATCTCATTAGCTTTTCCTGAGGTGACTGATCAATACCACTCACACATTTGAGTCTGCACTTCTAAATTCTCAGTATAATTAGCTGCACAGATTATACACTATTAAACTTCATTTCCACTGATTGTCTTTTTAAGATTAAGGTATTAAATATCATATTTAAATATGCCAGTTTAATACCACTTGGTGGCTAACGTTTCAAAAGCTATTTAACATCTTTATATTTACCTAAGAGACATGTAAGTCATTTAGATTAACCTCTACATACCGGGGGAAAAATGTGTTCCCAATTAGATCCCAAAAATAATTGTGGTTACAACATGCATTAAAATGCTAATGTTAGCCCCCCCCCAAAAAAAAAAAAACAGTGAATTTAAAATCTATGCTCACTATCCTTAGCTCACTTTTTATTCCAGGTTTCTTAAACATTAAATATGCTATTATCTTAAGAGTTTTATGAAGATTTTATTAACCTTTGATTGGGAAAATGTGTGTATTTATTTTTAATGCAGTTTATAATTTTGCATTCACACTAAGCTAACAAGTAAAGACAATTGAAAAAAAATGGTTTTGAACTATCTTCTTTTTCTTCACTAATTTACTATAAATACTAACTACTTATTTTGGGATTACATTATACCATAGATTATACCTAAAACCTTTCATTGAAAGTCATGTTGTAATCTTAATATTTATCTGTATTTACAGTTTGACCAATAGTTATTAGATTGTCACATCTTCCTTCTTTTTATGATTGTCACATCTTTCTCTTATTTAAGGGACATCAAATGTCAGCTTGTTGGATCCGATCTGAAGACAGAATTTTACATAGTATATTCTAATTTTTTTTTTTAGTTTTTTATTGTTTGTTTATTTTTGAGACAGAGCATGAGTGGGGGAGGGGCAGAGAGAGAGGGAGACACAGAATGCGAAGCAGGCTCCAGGCTCTGAGCTGTCAGCACAGAGCCCGATGCGGGGCTCGAACTCACAGACCGTGAGATCATGACCTGAGCCGAAGTCGTACGCTCAACCGACTGAGCCACCCAGGGGCCCCATACATAGTATATTCTAATTTAATGAGAGAATGAAGGCAAAAAGAGAGAGAGAGATTTACTATACATTTTTACAAATATAATTTAGAAGAAAACAAGATTTTCTTTTGTGTTACTATGTGTCATATGTTATATTGTATTAAACACTGGAGAGTCAAAGAAGTAAAATCCATAGCTCCCTTCCCTGAAGGAATTCTAATTCAAGAGGAAAAGTAGCATAATGTAAACTAGATGGATTAAAGTAATAAGGAGTTAGATATAGAAGAATAAGCATTTCCTACCTGAGTTGTCGCGGTTGTTTGTCTTTAGTTCTTGTAATTTTAACAAAACAAGAAAAACACTTTTAAAATGTAGCTATGTGTGTATTACCAATGAAAGTTGCGATAACAAGAATATTTTAGGGGAGGTGAGTAGGATACACAGATGAAAGTCACATATATGTTTATGTGACTATAAAGAGGCATGGAAGCAGATAATGTGCTGCTAAAATGCATACAAAATTAGGCCTCCACTGGGATCTCTAGGTGGCTCATTAGGTTGAGCATCTGACTCTTGGTTTCAGCTCAGGTCATCATCTCACAATTCATGGGTTCGAGCCATGAATCTGTGCTGTCAGCACAGAGCCTGCTTGAGATTCTCTCTCTCCCTTTTTCTCTGGCCCTCCCTGCCCTTAGATAAGTAAATAAATGTATAAAAATAAAATAAATAAACTAAAATAAATTAGGCCTCGATAGCCAATCTTTTTAGAATATGACGGAAAGGATTTTTTGTTTTTAAATGAAGTTTCTGAGAAAACAAATATCTACTTCCTCGTGCATTATAAGACTGTTTTTGTAGTCCCAAATATCTTGGGATATTTTTGGTAGTCTCTCCTTATAAAAAGAAAATTAATGTTTATTTCTCCACTAGCAAGACAAAGATTGGATTACAGTTTTATTAATTTATTTGTGTTTGTTTTTGTAAAGAAACTTATTTCTATCCAATTTTCAGGACATGTAAGAGATGGATAAAAGTAATTCCTTGCCTCATCCATATCGTGTTTGAAATCTGTAATATCAGAAATCCAGTTGAATGCCTTAACCAATCAAGCTAAATATTCCAGGGGGCTTTTTAATATGCTGCTCTGATGAAGCAAGAGTATTAAATTTATTCAAGCATGAACAATTCTTTGATTATCATACACCTCAACTGCTCTGTTATATGTTGACCACAAGAAGAAAAAATAGAAAGTGAAATGTGATTAGTTCCTGATGAATTGAACTTCCTTTAATAGACACTGAATGGAGGAAATTTATATTAATAGTTACAATCCAGCTTTTATTTTTTTTCTCATTGAGAGTAGTATTCAATAAATGTAACTGACATATGATAACATTCTTAAAGATATATAAATAGCAGCCTATGGAATAGAAATATTGCCTCTATATTGTTCCATTAGGGAGAATGTAAACTATGTAACAGGGAAACTCATAAATAATCATGCCAATTATACTTTTTTTTTGAAAACTGTGTCTACAGTTGCACACCTAGTATTTGCGAATAAATTTACTGTAGAGATATAAAAAGTGATAAATTATAAGATTTTAAAATTATTTTGCAGCTGAAGCTTAACAAAGGATTCCTTCAAAAGCTTAAAGGGAAGAAAACATATAATTCAACTGGATAAGACATGATTATATTATGCTTAAGTCATTGTCAGCATATGGAAAAATATGGGAAGTTTAAAAAGGCCTGGTAATTACAGCATCACCTCATTTTGGCAGCCCTATAATATTCATTTTCCTGTTTCTTAGACAGATGCAGAAGTCTATAGTGTTGGAATTGAATGTCAAATAAAAAAAAAAAAACCCCTGTCAGTGCTCATATACCATATAGAGATTTTTTTTAACAGATGAGTTATTACAACTTCATGTTTTGCTTCTCTGTCTTCACAGTTATTTCACACATACTTTTTGTGAGTAGCTGGAAATGATGAAGCATGGAAATTTCACGGAACTCACTAAGAAGTGTGAAATCAAGTTTGAGATGTTGAACATTGTTAATTTATTTGTATCATTGGTAAAGGTAGGACAACACAATTAGGATAAAGACATATGTCAAGCAAGGGGGGAGGGAATAGTTATCTTTCAGGCGTTATTGAGATTCAACTATGTCTTCTATTCAAATTAGTGTCACTTTTCTGAATAAATCAAATAGACAACCAAAATCCAGCAATACAATTAATAAAATATGCTTGTAGGAAGCTTATAGTCTAAGTAAAAGGTAATATTAAACACATCCATAGAAGTTTCAATGTAAACTAATGGGGAAGAAATTATCTGAGCACAAAGTAAAATTTCAACCCCTCCATCTTCTAGCATCTGAAGTCCCACAAACTTTTCTGTGTGGATGAGTTGATACTTTTGAGAAATGACTCACAGTCAGTCTCTCTCTTTTTCTCTCTCTAAATCTATCGCTTCTCGGCCTTTTGGCTAAGATCAAGTGTAGTATCTAAATCTATCATCTATCTACCTACTTAGCTATCTATGAATCATTTGTGATAAGTAGATAATATAATATTAATACTATTAATATTACATAATATATATCTTATATAAACATCTTATGTAATATAGTGTATATTATATATCTTATACATAATATAGTATATATTAGTATACATTGTATATGTATATCTTATACATTTTATATCACATATATATTATATATTATCATATATATATTTCGCTGAAGATTCAAACAGAGATACTCCTTCCTTTTCTTTTTTATTTTTTTACAGGTTTGAAGTATGACTATAAAATGATTCTCTTCAGGACACGAACTTTATATTTCGTCATCCTAGTATCTTTTATCTCACAGTGACCAGAGTATATTGCACATATGATAAGTGTTATCTTTCCTTCTCCTTCTGTTAACATTTATTTCTATAAACATCTTTCCCAAAAATAAAAATTCTTTATCTTATTTTGAATATGTAATTTAGTGTTAGCTTTTTCTTAGTTTATAGAGGAATTTGAAGAATGGACAGTCAGACAGCTTAATATAATGCTCTCTTTCTTGATTAGGGTAGTTTTCTATCTGCTTTTCAAAAAGGTATAACTTTTTTAGAAAAGCTTAGCCTGTGAGCATAAAAATAGAAATGTGACAGGAAAAATATGGTTCCTGAAAGTATTCCAGGAGTTAGAAGTTTAAGGAAAGAAATTAAATACTTGTCTTAATAATAGTCAAAACTATACAAATGGTGGGGCGCCTGGGTGGCTCAGTCGGTTGGGCGTCTGACTTCGGCTCAGGTCATGATCTCACGGTCCGTGAGTTCAAGCCCCGCATCCGGCTCTGTGCTGACAGCTCAGAGTCTGGAGCCTCCTTCGGATTCTGTCTCCCTCTCTCTCTGCCCCTTTCCCACTCATGCTCTGTCTCTGTCTCAAAAATAAATAAACATTAAAAAAATTAAAAAAAAAAACCACTATACAAATGGAGGAAAAGGATTAAATGTTTTGGTTTTCTGAAAAGAGTTATTTTGTATTTTGTTTTCTATTAAAATGTAGTTTCAAATACACATACACACACATGAACACACACACACACATGCATGCACGCACAAATGCACATGCACACACACATACGCTCACAGGGACTTTTACAATACTGCTATCCAATTCTTCAGCTTCTCTTTATGGTAATCAGTCAAATTCACATAGGAGCAAACCAAAAAATAATAGTGTGTTATCTTTGAGAAGAATGTGAAGGTCACCTAGTGTGACCTTGACTTTAGAGACAAAGCAAAGAAGTCATCAATCAAGCAAATGATTTACCCAAGGTCATTTAGTGAGTTCAAAACACGTAATGAGCTTATCATGTATGATATGAAAAGGACATTGATAGGATTCAAATCTTTAGATCTTTTATATCTGAAAATAATGGCTACTTTGGTTTATTTTTAACATGCTAAAAAGCAGAGGCATTATAAATTTTATTCTTAATTTTTGTCACATATTGAAAACATACTAAAATATTTATACCATTTATGTAGGGTGCAGATAAGACCAATAAAATGAATATCTACTTGTTCATCTCCAAGTTTACAGAGGACTTCCTGACATTCATTTCTCACGCTATTTTTTCCTCTTATTCTGCCTCCTCATTTGGCGATTTATTAACTAACAAGATGATCCAAAAATTGTAAACATATCAGAATATATACTATGAAGGTATTTTTCTAGATAATATAACTCACTTCTGAATAATCAAAAGTTATTATTTTGATGAATTTTCCACTCAATCACTTTGAACTAATGCAAAGACGGAATAAATCTGATCTTTATTTTGTTCTGAAAAATTCATAGGTTTTTATGTCATCAAAGACAAAAAAACCTATAAAGTTCCATGTGAAGTCTTCATTGAAGATAAATAGAACCAAGTATTCTCGTATAAACAAAACGCACAGTGAATCACTAACGTAATACATAAAGAACAATTGTTATTATAAGTATGAACTACCTTCCTGTGTTTCAGAAAACGACTAAAACTGTACTTATAATTTTAATTTCTATTTATTGAAAGCCAGGTTGCTATCCTTTTAAGCAAATATAAAGGAGAAAATAATGAATCATAAGCTGTAAAGCCTATGTACGTAGAAAAGAAAGCCTCAGCAGGAGGATCTGGGTATAGGATATTGTCCAGGTCAGCAGACTTTTTCACATAAAGATGAGTGATTATACAATAAGTATCACAGCATGGTTGGTAATATTTCAGTATTAGGTGAGATGGTCTTTATTTTCAGTTCATTCCATCACCGTAATTATTTGAACGGCCCTGTCCTTCTTTTTTGTTCTTGGTTGAACTGAGTTTAAGCTAATCTGTAATGCCACCTATTAGAGTTGGCCAGCCCCCACCCATGTCTTTTTATACCAGTATTTTTGAATATCTGTAAAGTGTCCCATGAATCATCAGGAGCAGCAGTAGCAGCAGCACTTGGGAACTTGCTAGAAAAGGAAATGCTTAGGCAGGACCCCAGACTTCCAGAGTAATAATGCCTGGAATGGGTTTTGCCAGCAAACTGCTTCACCAAGTCCTCCAAACCACACTGATAAGAGATTAATGATAACAAATGCCTTAGTAACTTAGAGGTTGCCTGTGAAATGTGATTTGAAAACACACAGTTGTCGAAGTCCATCAATCGAACACACTTTTGGCAGATGTCTGAAATTGCCCTTCAAAAATGCACATAGACTTAGCAGTGTTACTGGTCTAAACTCCCATTATCCTCCTCTTTTTTATTAGTCAAGTGACATTTAACTCTTGTTTATTTTTACTAAAGGCCCACTATTACATTTTTCCCCCTCATACTAGGCTCTGGGAGATGCCCAATGATCAGTTAATCACCAGATCCAGTGGTTCATGTTAGTCTCGTACTACTTTACCTATCCATGCAAGCTCTCTTGGGTTTGTCTGTGCAAATCTATCTTATGGTTGTATCTAATGCTTTCCTGTAAATACCTATTCCTGGGTTCCTATATTTCCCTAGAAGACAGAGAAGCCATATTAGAAATAGAATGTCATTTCTTGAATGAAATCTGGCCATGCGTAGCAACATGGATGGAACCGGAGGGTATTATGCTAAGTGAAATAAATCAGTCAGAGAAAATCAGATACCATATGTTTCCATGCATAGGTGGATTTTGAAAGACTTAGCAGAAAACCGTGGGGCAGGGGAAGAGGGGAAAAGAAGAAAGACACAGAGAGCGAGGAAGACAAAACATAAGAGACTCTCAAAGACTAAGAACAAACTGAGAGGTGAAGGCGGTGGGGGAGAGGGGAGAGTGGGTGATGGGCACAGAGGAGGGCACTTGTTGGGATGAGCACTGGGTGTTATATGGAAACCAATTTGACAATAAATTATAAAAAAAAAAAGAAGAAGAAGGTCATTTCTTAAACTGTGGTGTGCACGGGAAGTATTTAACATGATTTTAGATAGTATAAGGATAAATCTAACATTATAAACTCCTAAATTTCATTTGCCATGAGTACAAACATAATAGTCAATTGTGAAGTGCAGTAAAGAACTGAACGAAGGGAAGAAAATTCTATCAGGAGGTTGTGGTAGACAAACTGTAGTTGATTTTGAATGATTAGCCTAACCTTTTTTTCCACTTAATTCTTTCAATATTTATGTTTTTATCCCCACTGAGTATAATTTCTAGCATTATCTTTAGTAAGTAACATATACTGCCATAAATTAACATGTTTCAATATTTAATTTTATCATGGGTAATTATTTTTTTATTGAATTGTTCCATTAAATTGTTTCCACAGGGCATCGAGGTAAGACCAAGTTTAATAGCATCAGGGTGAACACGAAGTAGAAGTTTAGAACAGATGTCTAAGAAACTAGAAGTTTAGAACAAATGTCTACTGGCCAAAAATAGGTAGCTAACAGAAGACATTCTTCATACCCAGAAGGAATTGTGTCTCTATAGATCTCTATAGAGGCAACGCAATGGCAAAGAAAGATGGTAAGAAGGGAGAAAGGTTAGTGAAATCAGGTGACTTATTTTTCTATATTCTACTTATAATAGGCTTACAATTTATTAAAGAAGGTATGGCACATGGGCACGCATGCACATACACATACAACTTATAAAGCCAAAATTCCAAGCTTATTCTAGAAATGTGTATTTGCATGATCCAGGCTCTTTTGGGAAGGCTGAACTCTTTAACATAGCCCCATGATAGAGGTCTACCCATAACTGAGCATGTCAGGCCCTCGAGACTGGCAGAGCAGCCAGTCAAAATGCAAATAATTACCCAAAACATGAAGACAGGACTGGTCACAAGTGTCTAGCTCTTCCAGTTCGATATGCCTTTGACCAGAGTACTAAGCACTGGCAAAGAGCAACTTGCTAACAGAGAAAAATGAA
This sequence comes from Paguma larvata, assembly GCA_030068075.1. Classification (NCBI taxonomy): domain Eukaryota; kingdom Metazoa; phylum Chordata; class Mammalia; order Carnivora; family Viverridae; genus Paguma; species Paguma larvata. Next base: position 58,328,973 of record CM057833.1, on the reverse strand, counting down.
TGAATAAGTTTTGGAAGCTGCTGAAGTGGATTGCGGGATCAGGGAGTGCCCATCCCGGTGCCAGAATGGGGGAGGAAGATGACACTAAAGGGACCCAGTGAAGACCTTCTCGCTTACCTAGTGTGTAAATAAAGGTCTTAAAAGAGCCCCTGACAAATCCATTTGCTTCTTTTCTGACTCAGTACCACGCTTATTACTCCCTCTGAGTTGATAAGACAGAATCTATTAGAGTTTCAAGTATTTCAGTGAAAGAGAGAAATAAAAAGAATAATTAAGTTGTTACTTGGTAAATGAAGGGAAAGATTTCAAATGGCATCACACGGCAGAATGTCTTCCAAGAGAGGTACTAGAGCTATTTGCTTTTCATTGTAAGTTCATATATATACATGTGTATATATATATGAACACACACATATGTATATACATATATGTATATATGTTTATATATATGTATATATGTTTATATATATGTATGTATATATATATATATATATATGAACACACACACAGTGAGGAGCCTTGCTATAGTAGATGACTAAGCGTAACAAGTGCATCAGATACTCAAATGTAATTGAAATAAATTAAGCTGGACTGAAATTTTTGAATCTCTTACAGCTCAGTCTTGATGGAATTGACATTATCTTCTCAAAGTAAAACTGTCTAAAACAGGTACTCAGTTATTTTCTGTTATATAGAATATGATACTATATATTTCCATCCCTAAATCATCACTTACAACATATTTACTTAAGTCTGGTAGAATAATTGTCTAGGGTTAATTAGACAAGGATACAATATTTTATAGGCTTCTCATATAATATGTAAAGGCTACATAACTTGAAATATAGTGTATGTTATGTGATGCCCTAAGTCACTATGACTTACCCCATGCTATTGTAAATCTTAAAAGTTTAAAGAATGAGATAGTGTCTGGACAAGATCAAATCAAGACTGATTTCTCCTAATCCATATGTTTTATTGTGATAGCAGTGAGTGGAATTGGAGGATGACTAGAGAACATACTGTAATATCCTAGAAAAATGAAGTTCACTTTCTGTATCTATAAGACCAGATCAGTGCCTGACCCTCACGGCTGGTTAATGTCAAGTGGTCAATGAAAGTTTCTAAGTTTCTGAGAGTCAGATTATTCTCTTCTAGTAAACTACCTCAGAAATTTAATGGGCCAGAGAAAATGGAATGATGGATCTTGACACTGATAACAGCTATCTTTACACAAACATGTGAGATTTCAGAGATGGAATCAGAGACTATTAAACCATCCAATGAGCCTCTTCCTGTGCCATACAGCATCTTTTTCCTGTTACTCACCTATCAGTAGGCAGGTCAATGCCTCAAAATATCTCGGCAACCATGGTTAGGTTTCCCAGGTATAATACTCAGCCTGGCCTCCGGTGACATTGCTGAACTGAATGCATTTTAGCAAATACTGGTACATAATACAAAACTGAAACTGACTTCTTATTAACATTTCACTTTATTCAAAAATGCATTTTGTATATTCATATTGATGAATGAAGCTACTGCTTTTGTGAAATGCAATATAATTTGGAACATTTTAATCTTTCGTAAGCTTCAAGTACACTTTATACTAGTAGGCATTTATTCTCCCTGCTCAAGTAGGGAACATAATTTGTGAAGGTACTCTCTGCATCTTAACGGGATTTTTTTGCTTCTGTAAACCTTTTTACCCTAAGAAAATAAAGCTTCGAGAAAAAAAAATGATTGGTTTTATATATACCAATCATACATACACATACATACACACACACACACACAACATACACACAACACACAATGTGACAATCAACATGTTAGAAGAAACCTAAAGCTAGATATAATATACTCATAAAATATATGTTCTATTACAGAATTGTATTTTTCACTGGCCAATAACGGAAAAGACAATCAAAAACTAAAGAAAATTTTGTTTGTTTTAACTCAGGACCCAAAAAGAGCTACACTTGCATCTGACTTCAAGGAAAAACTCAGAATAAGCATTTTCAGCCCATTACAAACAGAAACAGCTGCATTACCAAACCCTCAGAGATAGAGCTGATAATGAAAATGTTACAGACCTTTAAGTGGAGCATCTCTGCCAGACAAGGTTATAATAGTGAACTTACATTAGGGAAGAAAGCATTCAGTATTTATGATTTGCAATTTTAACTTGTGTTTAAAGTGGTACAGGAGGATTCATGGGGGATTTAATGTTCTAGCAAATCTATTTGGTCAGTACTGTAAGATTTTATGACCTTTCATTAAGACTTGAAAGTTTAACTGTTCAGATTCTGCATTGAATGCAAATCATGCTATTTTGTGCTGCCTGTCCTCTGGACATCTCTAATGCCACAGATGAAAGAGGCAGTTAGAAAAGCCTTGTATTTTAAAGGGGCTGGCATCAGAGGCTATAAATACAATATTCATCAAAAGACTTCAGAGGACGAAGTTTTAAATGAAAAACCCAGAGAATTGTTTATTCTTTTAAAATTTATACTCGATGGAAACCAAGAAAATTACATTTTAAAATGCCTACTATATAGTTTAACATCAAAAATCCTTCTCTAGTGAAGAATATTTTAAACTTCAAGAAAATGATTAAGATCAACCGCATTTTTACATGAAACCATAACTAATCCTGCAACCATTCCTCAAAATGCACAACAAAGTTTGTTGTTTGTCAACATCATTCAAATAACATTTAGGTTCAAATAAAAATCTCCCTGAATAAATCAAGTGATGAAGGAGATTTCACATGGATTTTGTTACCTAATTCTCACAATAACCCTGTGTTTTGCATATCAATAGCTACATTTTACAGATGGGGAACCAGAGTTCAGAGATGAGGTAATTTGACCAACATCTACTAATCTCTACATGGACTTTCAGGTTACTACTGTTGTTGTTGTTGTTGTCGTTGTTGTTGTTTTGCTATTCCATCCTTCTCTCCTTTGAAGCAAATATGCCCCAAGTTGTATTTCTAGTATTCTAGTATTTGAAAACATTGCTTTGACATTCAGTTTGTTTTTTTTCTCTTTTCTAGTGAACCTGAGCATGCTTTGCAAGCCAAAACTCAATCTGTTTCCATTGAACAGAGTCAGGTTAACCAAAGAAAGGTGGGGATTTTATTCATATAATTGTCACTTTCCAGAGAGTACTGTAAGATGCCAATGAAAAAGGCAAATGTATGCCAAAACAAAACAAAAACAAACGACAAAAACCTAATCTGTGGTGTTAAAAGTTGGAAAAATGGTTGTACTTGTGGGAGGGAAGGGACTGGAAGTAGTTCTGGGATTGTTTTAGTGTTTCATCTCTAGTTTTTGGTATGTTTTCCACAGTATATTCCCTTTGTGAAAATTTGTAGTGATACATGCCTGTGTTAGACAGCCTCCCACATGTTGGCATAATTCTGGCTTCTGTAACATAGTTTTTATCTTAAAACCTAATTATTTCGGGGCTATGATGATCATGTCCTATATGACTTTAGAATCCTACAAAGATTCAGAATTCTTGTAACCATGCGTGGCTTCAGATAATGATCCTGATTTATGTTTTTTAGATCATGTTGAATAAGAAGAGACATAAAAGCTAGATATGGATTAAAATACTGTTTCACCTATATGAGTAGTAAAGTTGAAATAGGAAAATCAGTATAAACCATATACTGAACCATTAACTTTCTATTCCTTTCCCAGATATCAATTAGCTTTTCAAATAAAATAGAACTTGGTTCCCTCATGAAAGAGAAGTAGGTCTGTAGAATCCCTTGGAAAATGATAGGGTACCACTGTTAGCCTCAAATTTCACCAAGTCTGAAAATAAGATTACAAGAAGAAAGCAATCTTCCACGCTTTGGAGGCAGATCCTGAGTTCATTTCCAACTATGTTTGCCATGTGGAGGTAAAGAGATCACTGTTCGTTGTGGCCAATGTGGAAGGCAAAATACACTACAGCTAAAGCTTTTACATCCCTCAAAATGGACTATATTCTGTATCTTAGAGCTAGGAAATAACATTAATGTGCATTTTTACACAATAGCATATGCTTACAATTATCCCCATTTTATTACTATATACATATTAAGTTATGGGTAAATTATCAATGAGCATTACACAAATAACTTAACTCTCCATTTTGGGATAATAGACCAAACTACTGAACAGCCCTATTCTTATATGCAGACAGTAGAGCTCTTAGTGTATTACTTTTCCCTGAAATAATTAAAATACAGAAATCAGCATTTAAAAATGATGAAGATATCCATCTCTCAACAGAGGACAGGGCACCTATTTGTTGGAATGCTGAATACTGGTTTCAGAGCAAAATAATATGTGACCATGAGAGCCCATTGAGAGGAAATTATTTAAATTATTTTAGAAATAAACTCTGTATGGAATGTTTTGGATGTATCTCTCTAATAAATCTCAACATAAAACCATTTATATCTCATCTGTTCATCAAATATGTCCATCAGTGTCTTTTGTGTGCCAGGAAGACAGAAGAGAAACCAATTCTCACCAGGAGAAATGTATAAACTACAAGTGAAAAGGATAGGAAAACACAGTTACCACTCGAGCTGACCCAGCTGCAGTAGAGATTTGTACAAAGAAGCAGAGAAGCCTGGCAGGGTCACCACTTAAAACTTCCTGGGGAAATAAAGAAAATCTTCTGAAGAGTCTAAGTACAGACAAAGGATGAAGCAAGAGTTCACCCAACAAATGTGGAGAGAGCGTGATACCAGTGGGGAGGACATTATCAGCAGAGTAGATAGCACTGATGAAGCTATATGCTTATATCTAATTCCATTGCACACACATATATTCATTCACTGAGTATTTAGTGCCTATAATGGCCCAGAACTTCTAGGTTCTGGGAACACATTTAGAAAGTATAGACAATGTTCTCCACTCATGCTGCATATATTCTAGTAATGGAGACACAAAATAAATAAGTGAAGTAAGAGTTAACTATATAATATTTCAGATAATGATAAATGTTATAATGATAAATTAAAATAAGTCAGAGGAGTGAAGCAAATGTTGGGCAGAAGGGTTATTTAAGGCAACTCTGTAAAGTGACCTCAATGAGAAAGAAGAATCAAGAATGACCACTAGGTCTTAGCTTGGAACTGGGTGAATATGGCATCACTAACTTCGAAACAGAATCCTTTATTGAAAAGGATCAGGCAGGGCACCTGCGTGGCTCACTCAGTTGTGTCCAACTCTTGGTTTAGACTCAGGTCATGATCTTATGGTTGATGAGTTCAAGTCCCGTGTCAGGCTCTGTGCTGGTAGTGCAGAGCCTGCTTGGGGTTCTCTCTCTCCTCCTTTCTCTCTGCCCCTCCCCCACTTGCGCTCTCTCTCTTTCTCTCTCTCTCTCAAATTAAATAAGCTTTAAAAAAAAAAAGGATCAGTCACGTGTGCGCGCGCGTGTGTGTGTATGTGCATATGTACAGATGTGTGTTTATATGGGTGTGATGTGAACGAGAGAAGGAAGATCTTTGTCTTGTCCATGTTGTTTCAGAAGCCAGTTTATGAGGAGATGTCCAGCACACAGCTCCACGTGTCAGTTTGTTTCTCAGTAACAGTGTCATAGCCAGGCATCTAAATTCGTAAATTGCCAGGCATCTAAATTTGTAAATTGACATTAATTCCATGGGACTGGAGGAGACAGCCAAAACTTTTTGTGCAAATACAATGTAGAATAGGAATGGGACTGAGCACTGGAAAACTCCAATGTTGTGATACTGGGGAGTATCTATCTAGCAGTGGGGACAGAAAGTGGTGAACAAGGTTGGAAAAACATTTGGAGATTGCATTGCCATAAAGCAAAACTGAAGAAAGTGTCTCAAACAAAAGGTATGGAAAACAGAGAAAATGGGGGAGAGGTTAACTAGTATCAGAATTTATTAACTGCTGGATTTGTCAAGATGGAATTGGCAAATTAGACCAAAGTGATTTAGTGACATCTGATCGGAGTGGATTGTGGAAATAAAGGAAAATGAGGAAGTTAGACTAGAGAGTCTTGACAAGCTTTTCAATGTATTAATGGTGGATGAGGCAGAAATAGATTATTGTAAAGGGGAGAGGGGACACTATAAGCTTGGACTAGGTAAAGCACCTCCAGAAAGGAGAGAGTAATAAGATTTTGTGTGCCCTGAGCATACAAGAAGTCTTAATCACAGGCAGTGAGAAGGGTAGAAGTGAGTGTTGAGGTAAACAACAAAATAGAATCAATAAGGCAAGAAAAATGAGGTACGGGATCATAGTCAGGTATTGCTGGAGACAAGGATCAAAGTGGTAGTGTGAGTTTTCTTAATGAAAAGATTGCTGATTACAGATTCCATTTATTTCTATAGTTGTAAGAAAATGGGTTTTCTTGTGTTTGTTTTGGTATGTTTTATTTTTCTAAGATTTTCCCATTTTATTTAATAGTCAAATTTATTAGAGTGGAGTTATTATACTTACATTATCTTTATCATCCTTATAAAACTGAAAACCACATGATTATGTCCTTTATAAAATTATGATATTATTTTGTCTTATCTTTTTCATGGATCTCTTTTGCCAGCAGTTAATCAACTTTGTTGGATTAAAAAAAAAAACCCTCATGTTATTCCTTCCAATAGCATATTCCTTCCAATAGCGTATTGGTTTTCTATTTTATTAATTTATATTTTTTATTATTTCCTTTAAAATTTTCTTAATGTTTAATTTTCTATAATCTCTAAATGCTATGGTTGGGTACCTGTAAGTTATTTAGGCCTGTAAGTTACCTATTTCTTGATTTTTAAACATATAAGGATTATCTACATTTTTTATTTTTTAGTGATTCATACCCTCAACATGTTGTGATCAGAGAAAGCCATTTACATTATTCCATCCTTTGTTATTTGTTGAGACTTTCATAATGGACTAGAAAAGGATTATTTTGTAAATGATGACTATATTGATCCTACCTCCCAAATAATAGCATTTTAGTTATATAAATCAACCCTATAAATAGCAATTATTAATTTTTGTATTCAATATTTATTTAGGTTTATCTATCTGAGATCATTTTTCTCTTTCCAAGAGAACCTTCATTTTGAATTTATTTTGCACTGCTTAATACTTTCAAAAAGATTATCTATAGACATAGATATAAATGTATCTATAGATCTATATATATGCATGTATATCATCTAGCTACCTAACTAGATTTTCCAATGTTTTTTTCCATTGGAATTTCATCTCCTATTACTAGAAGCAAAAGACTTCGATTCAAAATCCAAAAGAGAATGTCACCACTGTAGATCAAAATTATATTAACTGGTTTATGCTAAAAGCTTCCAATGTCTTCTTTATAAAACAGGGCAGCTATCATCACTGGCTCCCATCAAGAAAGATTTTGGACTCTGAGCCACCTGAAGGATCTTTCTAATATCTTCATTTCTGTGATATTTTTTCTGCTTATCAACAATATATACGGTTTGGGGGAAATTTCAAGATCCAAACACTTTTTGCTTTTTTCAGAACTAAACTGTCTAACCTTTTTCCTGTAGAGTTAGAACCCAAGTGTGTGTTATATCACCTTCTAAAACATTCACTATTTAAATAAGATTTTCATGGAAAGATAAAGAATCAAAGTACCTTATTACTAAAAAAGGACAATTTGTACTTTTATATAATAGGATGCATTTATACTTTCTTTAAAGTTCTTCAATTGACATGCAACTAATTTTAACCTAAATGGAGAACTTTGACAAGCTGTATATTACTGAGGTAGTGAATGGTGTGAAAATAATAATGGTAATTTTCTATAGTGACAGTTTTAGAATTATTCACACTTTATTAATAACTATCATGGTTCCAATGTCTTGCCATGAAACTGCCCAAACGAAATGGCCTAAATATATTGTACATCGCTTTATTAGACAATTGTTACATATTTCCCCAAGCATTGTTTCAATTTTGAGATAAATGCTAATAAATTAGCAATACCTGCTTGAGAAACTTGTGTCGCACTTGTCAGAACATAATGCCTTAATATAAAAGACCCTAAGTAAGATCTGGAAGAAAACACTGACTTTATCTCATAAAATGATAATCCGAGGACTTTGTAGAATTTAGATCTTTATGTGTTACCTAAAATATCACATACATTTTGGATAGTGAAAGGAGAAGGCACTCTAGTAGAAACCTACCAGATTAAACAAAAAACAAAAAACAAAAACAAAAACAAAAAACAAAAAAACAAAACAAAACAAAAAAACAGTCCTGGAATATTCCATCTCAACTATGGCTAACGTGGTGGCTAAGGTGGTGGCTAAGGTGGCTATAGAAATTTGAATTTTAGTAGGCTTAAAATGGAGTACTTTTTTTTCTCTCAGAAATAAGATTTTCCTTACAATGAAAGTCCAAGTGACAGAGATGTTTTAAAATACAAACTTCACTATAAGGTGACAATGCAACATACACAAAGGGGAAGGGAAGACAACACAGGCCTGAGATAAGACATTTATGCCCAACTACCAGAGTATCAATACCCTAAGTTACCATGGTAGCTTCTACTGGTACGCAAAAGAGCTAAAATCTCTGAAAAGTCCACTGGACTTCAGTCTGGGAACAGGCTTTAAAAAAGAAAAATGACTTTAGGACTTTTCATGATTATGTAAATGTATGACTACACTAAGATCAATACTCTGCTCACAAATAGGTCAAACTTAAGCACAGCATTTCCCAAATGATTTCATGAAATTGTGAGCTGTTAACATAAGATAATAATATGATCTATTAAAAGTTATTACTAAGAAACATAGCAAAGAATTATGGGAATGGTAGAATGGATAGAGAGATTCCTTTACAATAGAATTTCTAAAGCTTGTGAAATGCTAATCTGTTTTGAATAACCAAGAAACAGTATTTCACTTTTCCCAAGTGTTTGTCCTTCGCCCTCCCCTTAAATTTCAATTAATGAAATCTCTTTGGAAATGATTAGATTGCAGGCCTACTTCTTCAGTATCAGAGGCAATGATACATGTCTATATGGAAGGAGGATTGGATTAGGCTTCCTGGTTTTTCCCTTACATATTTATTAAAAGTAGTACTTGGAAGGTGATTACAATATCCTTCCAGCATTGACTCCGCATTTTGTTTTCCAAAATTAGATAAATTCATTTTGAAACATTATCTCTGTTGGGGATCTTTTGGAGAAGACTTGACAAGTAAGGCAGCTCACATGAAGTTTTCCTTTTTGATCAGGTTCAAGATTGTTTTCCTTGCTTTTTATTCCTTAGCAATTGTGTATAAATTCAGAGATGTTTCTAGAGACATATTTTGGGGAAGCTGTGGAGAGACTCTGGGAGATAGGAGGTAAAAGAACATGACCCTACCATAAAAATGGTAAAGAAGCAAAACAAAAAACCTGGAGCTCATTCTCCAGGTTTCTCTCTCTCTCTCTCTCTCTCTTTCTCTCTCTCTCTCTCTCACACACACACACATAAATATATGTTTCCTGAAAAACTGAAGAGAACTGAGGTGTTTTGCTTAACAATAGCACTTTCTTTCCATTTTCACATAACCCTTTACATTTCTCCATATATTTATTTGGCTGATATATTTCAGGAACAATGCACTCTACGCTGTGCTGGATGTGTATATAAAGAAGAACTATTAAGTTTATAATTTTCTGTGAGAATCCTACAGGAATAATTAACAATGAATACATCATTGAAAATAACAGGGTGCCCTGAGAAAGAATAATAGGATGCATCTAGTTTAGACTCAGGACATAGAAAGAGGTCTAAAGAAATGAAATTTGAGCTGACATTTGAAGAATAAGTGGAATTTTAGAGCTAAAGGAGAGTGGAAAACAGGAGTTTTCCAGCTAGAGAGACCAGCATATATAGGCCCGGGACATGAAAAAGTTTGACTCATTTGGGAAACAGAAATAATAGTTCATTATATAGTGTAAAGGACTTACAAAGAAGTCACATTCTCTGTCTAGATAATGATATGCAAGCTGAAGGGCTTCATGCTCTACTATTTGCAAATTACTTTAAAATCCATCAAAGAGGAGGACCTGGGTAGCTCAGTCCATTGAGTGTCTGACTTCAGCTTAGGTCATGATCTCGTGGTTCATGGGTTCAAGCCCCACATCAGGCCTATGCTGACAGCTCAGAGCCAGGAGCCTGCTTCAGATTCTGTGACTCTTTCTCTCTCTGCCATGCTCCTACTTGTGTGCTCTCTCTCTCTCTCTCTCATCCTCTCTCTTTCAAAAATAAACATTAAATTTTTAAAAATCCCATCGAAGAAAAAAGATGGATCAATAAACACACGGAGGAAAGGAGAGAAGAACAGTTTAGTCACAAAGCAATTATAGGAAAATGTTAACTGAAAACTATAGGTAGTGGAGTATAGGTGTTCACTGTATAATTCTTTCGATTCTTTCTGTGTCTGAAAATTTTATGAGATATTGCAAAAAAAAAAAAAAAGAAGAAGAATTTGTATTATTAACACATGAGGTCCAGGGAATTTAAGGAAAGAATACATCAGGTTAGAACTCTGACTGGATGATCTCCAAGGTGTTTTTAGTGTCTCATTATTCTATGCGTAAAAATATCAAGAATTTAGTTTTATTTAAAAATACAGTTATCTCCATCAATGCAACTGAACTACTGGTCACAGAGCTTTTATGTTTGCAAGAACTATATAAATTGGCAATGCATATTCCATTTTCTCAAGAACTTATGAATTAGTCATTTCAACCACCCATTAGTCTCAGAGCCATCCAAGAATTGTTCAGTGATTATGTTCAATAGTTAAGGGAGAAAATCAGTAAAATTGAAGGATTTTGTTTGAACTAGCCCATTTTAACAGAAATAACTCACCGAAAAAATATACCTACTTTCCATTGCTAAGTGTGGCTTGCAAGGCATACTTGTAAAGTTTTAAGGAAATAAAAAAGATAAATATTTTATTGTCATTGCAATTTCCCCCTTTTTTTCAAGTTTTTTTTTTTAAATTCCAGTCACTTAACATATAGGGTAATATTAGTTTTGGTTATAGAATTTTAGTGACTCATCACTTACATACAATACGCAGTGATCATCACAAACATCCTACTTAATCCCCATCACCCATTTAACCCATCTCCCACTCTCTTCCCTCCGGCAACCCTCAGTTTGTGGTCTACAGTTAAGAGCACCAGATTGCTTCTTTTTTTTTTTTTTCATATGTTCATCTGTTTGGTTTCTTAACTTCCACATATGAATGAAATCATGGTATTTGACTTTCTCTGACTGACTCCTTTCACTTAGCATGATAGTCTCTATGCCCATCCACATCATGGCAAATAGCAAGGTTTCATTCTTTTTGATGGCTGAGTAATATTTCATTAAACATATTTCACTTCTTTTTATCCAATCATCAGTTGATGGACATTTGGGCTTTTTCCATAATTTGGCTATTGTTGATAATACTGCTATAAACACTGGAGTGCATGTATCCTTTTGAATCAGTATTTCTGTATCCTTTTGGTAAATATAAAATAGTGCAATTGCTGGAACACAGGGTAGTTCTATTTTTAACTTTTTAAGGAACCTCCACAACTGTTTTCCAGAGTGGCTTCACCAGTTTGCATTCCCACCAACACCGGAAGAAGGTTTCCCTAACTCCTCATCCTTGCCAGCACTGGCTATTTCTTTAGTTGTTGAATTTGGCCATTCTGACAAGTGTGAGGTGATATCTCAGTGTAGTTTTGATTTGTACTGGCGTGATGGTAAGTAATGTTGACCATTTTATCATGTATCTGCTGGCCAGATGTATGTCTTCTAGGAAAAATGATTATTCATGTCTTCTGTCCACTTCTTAACTGTATTATTCACTTTCGGGGTATTGAGTTTTATAAGATCTTTATAGATTTTTGGATACTAACCATTAATCAGATAAGTCATTTGCAAATATCCCCATTTTTATTGCTTTTATGTTTCTTTTTTTTTTAAGTTATTTAGTTAGTTACTTATTTGATTCCACACACATAGTGGAGCCCAACACAGGGCTTGAATTCATGACCCTGAGATCAAGACATGAGCTGAGATCAAGAGTTGGGTTCTGAAGGGACTGAGTCACTCAGGCATCCTGCCTTTTAATTTTATTGATTGCTTTGTTCACTGTACAGAAGCTTTTTATCTTGTTGAAATCCCAATAGTTTACTTTTGCTTTTGTTTCCCTTACCTCATGAAACTTATCAAGCAAGAGGTTGCTACAGCCAATGTCAAAGAGGTTATTGCCTGTTTTCTCCTCTAGGATTTTGATTGTTCTCCATCTCACATTTAGGTCTTTCATCAATTTTGAATTTAATTTTGTGTATGATATAAGATAGTGGTACAGGTCCATTCTTTTACATGTTGCTGTCCAGTTTATCCAACACCATTTGTTGAAGAGAATCTCTTTTTTCCACTGGATATTCTTTCCTGCTTTGTTGAAGATTAGTTGACCATATAGTTGTGGGATCATTTCTGGGTTTTCTATTCTGTTCTGTTGATATATGTCTGTTTTTGTGGCAATACCATACTGTCTTGATTACTACAGCTTTGTTATATAACTTGAAGTCCAGAATACAGTTATGGCTCTAGATTTGCTTTTTTCTTTTTTGTTTTAAGTTTATTTCTTTATTTTGAGAGAGAGAGAGAAAAAGAGAGAGAGAGGCATGCTAGCAGAGGAGGGGCAGAGAGAGACAGAGACAGAGAAGCCTAAGCAGGCTCCATGCTATCAGCACAGAGCCTACTGTGAAGCTCGATCACAAGAATCATGAGATCATGCCTGGAGTTGAAATCAACAGTAGGATGCTTAACTCACTGAGCCACCCAGGTGCCCTGCTTTTCTTTTTTTCAAGTTTTCTATGGCTATTTGGGGTCTTTTGTGGTTTTATACAAATTTTAGGATTGTTTGTTCTAGTTTTGTAAAAAATGCTGTTGGTATTTTGATAGAGATTGCATTAAATGCAGATTGCTTTGGGTAGTATAGACATTTTAACAATATTTGTTCTTCCCATCCCTGAGCGTATAATTTTTTTTCTTTGTGTCATCTTCAATTTCTGTCATCAGTGTTTTACAGTTGCCAGACTGCAAATCTTTTACCTCTTGCTTAGGTTGATTCCTGGGTACCTTATTGTTTTTGGTGTAATGTAAGTGGGATTGATTCCTTAATTTCTCTTTCTGCTGCTTCATTATTGGTGTATAGAAATGAAGTGGATTTCTGTTAAGTTGCTTTTGTATCCTGAGACTTTACTGAATTCATGTATGAGTTCTAGCAATTTTTTAGTGGAGTCTTTTGGGTTTTCTGTATCCAGTATCATATCACCTCCAAAGAGTGAATGTTTCACTTCTTTCTTAGCAATTTCAGTGCCTTTTCTTTCTTTTTTGTTTTCTGATTGCTGAAGCTAGGATTTCCAGTACTATGTTAAATACCAGCGGTGAGAATGGACATCCCTGTCTGTTCTTGACTATAGACGAAAAGCTCTCAGTTTTTCTCAGTTGAGGATGATATTTGCTGTGGATTTTCATATATGGTCTTTACGATCTTGAGGTATGTTCCCTTTATACCTACACTGTTAAGGGTTTTATCAATTATGGATGCTGTAGTTTGTCAAAGTCTTTTTCTGAATCTATTGAGAGGATCATATGGTTCCTATCCTTTCTTCTATTAATGTAGTGTATTATGTTTATTGGTTTGCAAATATTGAACAATGCTCATAGCCCAGGAATAAATCAAATTTGATTGTGCTGAATGATTCTTTTAATGTGCTGTTGGATTCGATTTGCTAGTATTTTCTTGAGAATTTTTGCATCCATGTTCATCAGAGATATTGGCCTGTAGTTCACTTTTTTAGTGGAGTCTTTCCTTTTGAAATCAGGGTGTGTAGGTTTCATAGAATGGGTTTGCAAGTTTTTTCTTCCATTCCTATTTTTTGGAATAGTTTGAGATGAATAGGTATTAACTCTCCTTTAAATGTTTGATAGAATTCCCTTGGGAAGCCATTTGGCTCTGAAGTTTTGTTTGTTGCGAGATATTTGATTACTGATTCAATTTATTTGCTGGTTATTTGTCTATTCAAGTTTTCTATTTCTTCCTGTTTCAGTTTTGGTAGTTTATATGTTTCTAGGAATTTATTTCCTCCAGATTGTCCAATTTGTTTGCATATCTTTTCATATAATGCTCTTATAGTGTATTAGATGGTTTGGGTTATTATTTCTCCTCTTTCATCTGTGATTTTTATATATTTGGGTCCTTTCTCTTTTCTTTTTGATAAGTCTGGCTAGGGATTCATCAATTTTATTAAATTTTCAAAGAGCCAGCTCTGATTTCATCATTCTGTTCTACTGGTTTGCTTTTGGTTTTGGTGTTTTTGTTGTTGCTGTTGCTTGTTGTTTTTACATTTATTTCTGCTCTAATCGTTATTATTTCCTTTCTTATTATTATTTATTTCCTGGCTTTAGTTTTATTCGTTGGTCTTTTTCTAGCTCCTTTAGGTGTAAGATTAGGTTGTTTACTTGACATTTTTCTTGGTTCTTGAATTAGGTCTTTATTGTTATACGCTCCCATCTTAGGACCACTTTTGCTGCATCCCAAAGGTTTCGGACCATCGTGTTTTCATTTCCATTTGTTTCCATGTGTTTTTAAAATTTCTTCTTTAATTTGTTGCTTGACCCATTCATGCTTTAGTGGCATGTTGTTTAATCTCTATGTATTTGTGGTCTTTCCGATGTGTTTCTTCTGGTTGATTTCAAGTTTCATAGTGTTATTGTCAGAAACTATGCATAATATGATCTCAATCTTTTTAGTTCTTGTTAAGGCCTGATTTGTGACCTAATATGTGATCTACTCTGGAGAAGGTCCCATGTGCACTTGAAAAAAATGTGTTCTGCTGCTTTAGGATGAAATGTTCTTAATATATCTGTATGTCCAGTTGGTCCATTGTATCATTCAGAGCCATTGTTTCCTTGTTGATTTTCTGCATAGGTGATCTGTCCATTGATGTGAGTGTGGTGTTAAATACCCCTATTATTATTGTATTATTATCAATGAGTTCCTTTATGTTTGTTATTGTTTTATATATTTGGATGCGCCCATGTTGGAGGCATAATATTTATAATTGTTAGGTCTTCTCATTGGAATGTCCCTTTTATTATAATTTAGTGCCTTTCTTCATCTCTTGTTACAGTCTTTGGTTTAAAATCTGGTTTGTCTAATACACGTATTGCTTCTCCAGCTTTCTTTTGACATCCATTTGCATAATAATTGTTTCTCCTGATACTCACTTTTAATTGGTGTCTTTAAGTCTAAAATCAGTCTCTTGTGGGCAGCATATAGATGAGTCTTGTTTTTTTAATTTTTTTTATTTTTTTTATCCTTTCTGATGACCTATGCCTTTTGATGAGAGCATTTAGTCAATTTACATTCATAGTAATTATTGATAGAAATGTATTTAGTGCCATTTTATTACTTGTTTTGTCATTGTTTCTGGAGATTTTCTCTGATCCTTTCTTATCTTTCTCACTTTCGGTCTCTCCTTTGTACTCAGAGTCCCCTTTAATATTTCTTGAAGGGCTGGTATAGTGGTCATGAACTGCTTTAGTTTTTCTTTTCCAGGAAACTCTTTATATCTCTTTCTATTTTGAATGATAGTCTTGTTGCATAGAGTATACTTGGCTGCAGATTTTTCTCATTCTGCACTTTGAACAGATCATGTCACTCGCTTCTGCTTGCCACATTTCTGTGGAGAAATCTGCAGCTAGCCTTATGAGTCTTCCCTTATATGTTAGAGATTGCATTTGTCGTTCTAATTTTAGGATTTTTTTTAATCACTCTATTTTGCAAATTTAACTACAACATGTCTCGGTGTTGGCCTGCTTTTGTTGATTTTGATGTGAGTTCTCTATGCCTCCTGAATTGGAATGTCTGTTTCTTTCCCCAGATTAGGGAAGTTTTCTGCTATTATTTCCACAAATAAACTTTCTGACCTCTTTTCTCTCTTCTTCTTCTGGACTCTTAAGATATGAATGTTATTATGTACGATGAAGTAAGTGAGTTCCCTATGTCTATGCTCTTGTTCCATCATTATTCTTTCTCTTTGATTTAGCTTCCTTACTTTCCATAAGTCTACCTTCTATATCACTTACTGTTTCTCTGCTTCTTCTATCCTTGTGGTCATTATATCTAGTTGGCTTTGAATTTCAGTTATTGTCATTTTCATTTCTGCCTGATTGTTTTTTAGCTCTTTTATCTCTGTGGCAAGTGTCTCCCTGATATCTCCCATGTTTTTCTGAAGCTCAGCTAGTATCCTTATGATTATTGCTTTAAATTCTCCACCAGGCATATTACTTATATTGATTTCAATTAGATATCTGGCCATGACCTTTTCTTATTCTTTCTTTTGGGATGAATTCCTCCATCTTGGCATTTTGTCTAGTTCTCTATCTTCTTTGGGTTAGAAAAGCCTGTTATGTTTCCTTTTTCTGAGAGTAATGGCTTTAAGAAAAAGAGATCATATAGTTCTACTGCTTCAGGAGAATTTATTTATTACTTTGCAAATATCTAATTGTCTAAAATGCATCAGTTTTTGTGTTAATTTCTGAGGATACAAAAATGAGTATAACTCTGTCCCTACCTGCAAGAAGCTGATAATGTTTTATGAAGGCAGATAAGAAACAGATAATTGCTCTAATGTGTGATACATAGAAATATGCCTAGGCTGACATACACATACGTTAAGAAGGAAAAATAAAGACTGTACAGGCTATTACTTTTCACAGCCCAGATTACTTTGAATCTCCTATTTTCTAGAAAGACTATCCACATTTCATTTTGGAGACAGCTCTATTCCATGCAGTTCTAGTTGGTCTGTCAGCCATGGTACACCACTATCCTTAGCTCCGTAAGGGCTTCAATATGATGTAGATCTAGCCAATCAGAAAGTCTCATTCTTATATACGTAAATTGTATAGGATTAGATAAGTAACTCAAACAGAATATCTTCCTTAAGATTTTTCCTGGGAAATGTTGGAATTGATGGTCATCAGTATAGAATTCTGAAGAATAATGGGAAGGAAAGAGAGGGCTTTGAGGAGAGTAATCAATATAAGAAAAGGGAAAAATTATATTAGCATGTAATAAACCACCTCAAAATGTAGCAGTTTAATACAACAAATATTTAGCTCACAATTCTGCAAGTAAACAATTTATGCTAGTCTCAGTTTAGTGGTTCTCAGGTATCAGCTTATCTCAGCCGATCTTGGCTAGGTTCACTCATACATCTGTGGTCAGTTGTGGACTGACTTGGTCTAACTGGCTCATGATATTTCCCTCTGAAAGATGGAGGGGAAATGAGGTCATTCTCCATGGATCACTCATAATCTGGTAAGCTAGTTTCAGGTTTTTAAGAACAAGGGTAGAAGAATGCAATGGTTCTTTTGTCTCAGATTCAGAAGTCACAAATGTTGCTTTTGTTTGCATTATAGCACAAATCAAGGGATGGGGAAAGAGACTGTGCCTCTTGATGACAGGAACTAAAAAACATTATGCTCATTGTGGGCAATTATCTACATTTATAAGTGTGACATAGTATAGAAAGGCAAAAATAATCAGAGATAAAGCTGGTAAGTTATAAAAACTATCCAATTGCCTTTAAGAATATTTGACTTTATCCTTGAGTAACAAACAATATTTTAAACAATTCAGGAAAAGTATGAGGTCTGTCTAAACCCAGGATGGGACAAAAAGATTAGTACAATATTAAGTATTAAGTACAATCACTTTCAGTAAATTATAAGTGTTGTTATTTCATTATGTTTAAACTATAATCAAAGGATCATACTTTAAATATTAAAATTTGGTATTTGTAGTTCAGGAGTTGATGATAAAATTTTCCATCTTTTATTTGCAGGTGAAACATCTGTATCAGGAGCCTATAGCACTACAAATGTGTTAGTAAATTATGGAGATGTATGGCAATAATCAAGGCTGAATAACAGGTCTGGCAGTCTGGTAGGTAGCCTAAGATACAAATTTAATAAAAAGTGATAAAACATCACTGGATGAATACTGACTTGAAAAGCCTACACATAGGGAAAGTACAGTATATAGTTTGCAGATACATGACATGGGATCTGTTTCGGTTACATTAAATTCTAAAATAACGATAAACATGTCTGGCCTTTAAGAAGAAGGCAAATTTAGTCCATTATATAAAGTTTTCAAGAACGTAATTATTCAGGCCCTCATGAGTCAGTCTGAGCTAGCATAATCAAATACCATTGATTTGGTGGCTTAAACAATAGAAAGGTATTTTTTCACAGTTCCGGAGACTGGAAATCTGAAATCAGAGTGCCAGCATGGTCAGTTCTGGGGATAGCTCTCTTCAGAGAGCTTGCAGCTGGGTGCCATCTAATTGTGCCCCCCCTGCCAGAGAGGTTGTAGGAGGATGGGGGAGAGAGAGTAAAGTTTCTGCTTTCTCTTCTTAAAAGGGATACTAACCCTATCAGATGAGGATCCTACCTTTATAGCCTCATGTAGCTTAATCACCTCCATAGAAGTCCTATCTCCAAATATAGGCACATTGGGGGTTGTAGCTTCAACATATACACTTGGGTCAGGGTAGAGGGTTGGGGGACACAACTGAGTCCATAGCAAGACTGATATAGGAAAGAAAAGTTCTTCCACTAGAAAAGTTCTTCACTTTTCCCTTTCCTTATGTAACACTCAACCTCTCATTTAAGTATAAGTCAAACAAATAATAAATAAGTGATGCCATATTATTAGCTTGCATGAGGTCCTGCCTTGCATTTCTTGTTTGATATGAACAAATGCCTTATTCCTTGAGATGCTAACTTATAACTTGAGATAGTGAATAAGTATGTGTGTTTCTCCAATTTGGTAACAAAACTTTGTACCATTTTCAGCCATTGTGAGAAACCAAGAATTTTATAAGAAGTAAAAATATATTCAACTGTGAGTAATGTCTCTGGTGTATATTATATATTTGAAATCATTAAAACATTATTTTGACTTAGATCATTTATCAAGTGAAACAGGATGGTGATTACATGTTTAGATGTTTTAAAGAAAATAAAAGTGTAATAGTGACATTGCAAATTTAAATTTGTTTGTGTGCATTAGTCATTTATGAAGATTGATGCACTATAATGGAACACACATCAACTTATAATCAACTAAAATATAATTTTATATTGCCACTAGAACCATGAGGATTGAAAACATCTTAATGAAAAAGGGTTTACATATTCCCTGTAATAAATAAATGACACACTGGAATTGATTATTGTTTACTGCCCAGGGGAGAGTCTTCGAGACAGAAAAATGCAATATTCTTACAACAAATTTATCAGATCATAATCCAATTGTACTCAATTTTGAGTTGAAAAATAAACCTTCACCAAGTGATAGGTCAATAAATAATACTCTAATTGTCCAGAAGAACTTAAAGGAATTAAAATTAATATTGAATAATTTCTCTAAGAAAATGTTATAAAAATATCTAAAGAAAAACTTCATATGAAATCAAAGAATTATATAGTACTATAATAAAAATGCGTAATGATATGGTTTTTTAGAGAAAAATATCATAGGGGAAAAAAGGAGCTCAAAATATCACGAGTAGGAAAAAAGCATAGCAAATACAATTTGTACATATGAAATAATTACTGAATTTCTGAAGATAAATATAAACACTGGGCTTCAAACACAAAGAATTTTTACTAAAGCCTCACAGTACAGTTAGCATGACAATAAACAAAACAATCTGCTTTAGAAATGGTGAAAAGATGAAACATCCCAAATCCCAAATCATAGGAAAGATATGAAGAAATACCAGATACATGAACTCCACCATAACTTTAATTATACATCAGCCTCAATGTTAAAACTTCAACATATAAGAAAATTAATCATAACTGTCAAATTTTCCTACAGTCAAAATAAGGAGGTCTATTATTAAAGAAAAAAAGGGTATAGCTCCTATGGACTCTGTCCATTTTCAGTCAAATATATGAACAGAATGGTATGTACGGAATTCAGCTTTTCAAGAGACCATGTGCCCTGTCCAGTTGAACACTGATACGTATTTTAGAAAAAAACAGGCTATTCTCTGTCTGTCTCTCTCTCTCTCTCACACACACACACAATGAAACAAAATTAGATAACGAGAGAAAAAATTGTATTTCCTAAATCTATCCAGTTCTATGCATTTTCTAATCACTTGGCTATATTAATGCTTCTGTATTTACTTGACAGTCTTAAAAAAAAAACTGCTCTAGCCCTGATTACTCTTCAGATTAAAAGCTGTAGACCCAGTAATAGTCTTCAATGAAATAAGCAGATATGATAGTATGTTAAACTGACAGAAGAGTCCTCCTTGGATCAGGATACTATATATTCTCACTTCAAGATTTTACTATTTTAGATCTGCCATTCATATGATAACAGATGGATAGAGGATGGATGAAAAAAATAAAACACAACTTAAATACACACAAAAAAGTACTACCAAGAGCATATCTTTTTAATATAAAATTACTACTTCTTGTTGAGGATCAGAATAGAATTAAAAGTTGAGTTATACCCTCTTCAGGATAAAATTCTTCAGATATTTTTTCTAAATTATCCAGATAAGAGAGATCACATAACATTAAATTAAAACACTCTTGATCCAAACTGGGTTCATAAGCAGAGTTCCTTCATTGTCTATCTCCAACGTACATCATTCAAGTTGTATAAAATATGAAAGGTATTCCTTGGGTTTGTGCAACACAGCAGCTCTATTCATGAACTGATTCCATAAGCTCCGTTAGACTTTGTGATACACTTTTATATCGTAGTGAAGGTTACTGATCATTGATGGTACCTATGTTTTATAAACTGGTCATGCTAGCCTTACCACTATTTCAAATTGCCATGATCTATTATGAGAAATTTGGGTATTTTAAAAATTATATTGTATGAAATGCAGCAACTAATCATCCACATATAATTTTTTTCTTTCCCAAGCTGAAACACAGGGTAATATTTTTGAGGACATTTAAATGCATGTGAAGATACAAATTTTAGTGAGTGCCCTTATTTCAGGGTTGCCTAGATAAATAACTCAATTGGGGAAAGTCATCAACAGCGACTTTAAATACATTGCACATGTGTTGGCAATAATAAATGCATCCAGAATGTATTCCTTTGACTGGCAGCTGCTGCCTTACTTTGATATCAACAGTAAGAATCATCGGCATTTAAGAAAAATTAAATCTGATTAAATGTAATTTTATAATCAAGAAAATATATTAACTGCGTGGTGCACCCCTGCAAAGTAAAATTCTGCTACTGAAAAAAAGAAAAAAATTTGATTGGTAAAATTGATTGTTAACAGGAAACCCAATAAGGAAAAACACTGAAATAGAGAATGTATGTTAGAGACTATGATAACAGCAACACGGTTTTGATAAAATATAATATACAAGTAAATTACTAATTGGAATTAATGCTAGGGAAGTAATGTTAAGGCCAATGAGTTTGGACATTATTCAGCAAATAGTTGAGAGATGTTACAATTTTTTTATCCTTTAAATGTATTCAAAAACAGTTGGATCGCTGTGCTGCTATGAAACTACCTAACTAAAGTTCAATTATTTCTCAAACACATTTTCTTGCTTATCAATTAGGCAAATCATTATCTCTAGTTGAGATCATTTTTTGATCTCTATGTCAACTGAGAAATTACCTACTGACAACTACTTTTGGCTGACAACTTATTTTCTTCCCTTGACCATTATTCATTCACTCTGATTTTTAAAATGCTCCCCTTTGTGGTCCCATTAGCTTCTTAATTGCACAAACCAGATAATTGTGCTCTGTTTTTTTATTTCCCTTTTTAATAGTTATGTTACTGCATAACAAATTGCCTCAAAGCTTGGCAGCCTAAAACACTGTAAAGAATAGTTTATTTTTGTGTGGTATTGCCTCAGGTCCTTCAAGAAGTAGCAATTGAATTGTTGGCTGGACTTTCCCTCATCTGAAAGCTTGAATGGGATTGGAGGATTTGTGTTCAAGACGGCTGATCCATGAGACTGATGGCTTGTGGTGTAAATTCCTTACCACATAGACCTCTCTATATGAATTTTCATGATATATAGCTGATTTCCCTCTGAGAATAATCCAGTAAAGAGACTGTGTGCCCAAGTGGGAAGATCTTTTATAATCTCATTTCAGAAGTGATATACCATCAATTCTTCTACATTCTATAGGTCACACAGACCAACCTCAATATAATGTGGTGGGTAAACTATACAAGGTGTGAATACCAGCATATGGAGATCAATCGGGAGCTGTCTTGAAGGATGGCCATCACTTACCTTCCCCTTTACTTCATCTGCCCAAGTCCTACCAATCATAGCTGTAAAATAACTCACAAATCTGTATCCTTTTGCTCTAATTCCCGCTGCTACTTCATTTTGGGTCTTACTTTTCTTCCCAAATTATTGCTTTGGCAATTGGGTCCTGTACTTAGGTCTCTCCCTTCTCTAATCAGTTCTGCTTTTTTTCTATCATAAACTTTCAAAACTATACTTCTGGTCATTCAAATCTCCTGCTTAAAACCACTTAAGAGCATCCCACTAACTAAGAATGTTCAAATTACTTTGTAAGAGCATTAAAATGTCCTCAAAGATCTGGATTCTGCTTAAGTTCTAGCCTCGTTTCCTGTCATAGGTGATTTCAACCTCAACGTCCCCTCAACATAACCTCAGAATAAAATTATTTGCAGTTCTCTGAGCACACAATGGTTTACAATTGTTCTGAATCATTACAAGTGTTGTCCTTCTCATTACAATGCCCTTTCCAATTTTTTTTTATTTACCCCTCTTATCATTCTCCATTCATTTGAAGCTTTTGCTAAGCCCCAGAGACAATTTATTCCATCTCTTTTCTATGCCATGACCATTGCTGAACTGATTGTATTGTATCAAGGATCTTCCCAAACTGCGCGGCATATCTTTGGTGTGCCAAAGAGCTCTCAAGTATCAGGTATCGATCTCCTCAGGTCCCAGGCCATTTGCCCCTTGGTGGGCAGCAACCTGTCTATTCTAAGTGTTTTTACAAAAATAGAATCATTGGTTCTTACTGAAAAGGTTACGAAATGATTCAGGAATAATCTTAACTTAATATTTGGAGCTGAATATACTGTGTTTAATGATTTGTAAAGTTAAATAACTCTGCCTGATGCTCAAACAAAATTCCAGTAATAGTCTCAACAAACTATTTAATTTATTTATTTCCCTCTAAAACCACTTATTTTAAAATGTTATAATTATCAAAAATAAAATCTTAAATGCAATAATTCTACTATTATTCCTAAAATTAATTTACTATTATTAAATGTTTATTTATTTTTGAAAGGGAGAGTATGGGAGAGGGGCAGAGAGAGAGGGCGACAGAGATCCTAAGCTGTCTCTGATAGCACAGAGCCCAATGTGGGGCCAGAACCCACAAACCGTGAGATCATGAACTGGGCCAAAGTTGGATGCTTAGTTGACTGAAACACCCAGGCGCCGCTAAATTAATCTATTATATAAAAAATAACATAAAGTGGAGCCTAGAAACAAAACACGGAAACGTTACAACCATAATGTGTTTCTGAGAAAATTTTACCTTTTTTGTTGTTGTAGTTTTTTTTAAACTTTTCATCATTTTTCTAGTTTTTTTTTAACTGTAATCATATTTTAATATGGTCTTTTAAAAACACTTCATCTTCCTTTTCTTTGATAATCAAATGAATCTGAGATATTTTCAAAGCACAGTAGTTTCTACTATATTTAAATTATATTTACATGTAGATAGATAGATTGCTCTTGATGTTTTCATTGTAGTCAGAAATACCGTTCCATCATTTTCATGTTATGGTAATCAAGAATGCGTATCATCCTATGATACATTACGTTTTCAGTAATGAAGCTGTGAGAGAAAACATATTGCATACTGCTCATAGTCTGTCTTTTTCACTAATTATTCAGAGGGTATTTTCTTTATTGAGCATCAAACTTAATTACTTAATTATATGATAGACCAGAATGGCTTTGAAGAAACTATTCCATTCTATGAAGTGCATAATATGTTATAGAAAAAAAATGCCCTAATTACATAATTAACCGATAAAATGGATTGGCTCCAAAGGACATACATAATACAGATGTTTGAAAAATGTAATCACAGAACTGCACCATAATCCATATTGGCCAAGCGCATAATCAAGATTCTGTTTTATTTGTAAATTTACTTGGGAAGAACTGGAAACTAGGACATATAAAGCTAACAAAAATTTTAAAGGACACATATGCAAGGTCTTGAAATAATTAGGATTATGACACAAAGATCAACAAGAATGATGTTCTTAAATGAAGTGACACTTAGAATGGAATATGTACCCCTTGGAAAATTGTAATTAAAATAAGCAAATATTTACTGAGGTGTCATAGAGAATATGGCATGGTAGTCCCTTTTAGAGAGTTATAAGACTTTGGTTGCCTGGAATTCCTACTTCCACAGATTGTTGGTTGAATTAACATAGGCCAGGGCCCTCGGGGTGACTGCTTATCAAGTCATATCATCTCTCAAGATCTCAGTTTCTTCATCTGAAAAATAAGATTTTCAGTCTGGATGGCCTCTGGGATTTTTTTATGTGTCTGCTTTTTTTCCCCCTACACTGAAAAAGAAGAATCAAATTGTGACAAAAACAATACGCAATTTAAATGGTACTTGAAAGGTGGTTAGAAGACATTATTCTTCAGGAGATGCATGTATATATCATTCTATTAGATCAAGTGTTCAAATCTATGAGGAAGTGTTTCTTCACAAGGGATACAAAAGCAAGAAGTAAAATAATATCCAGAATAGAATATAAAAGAATGACAGCAAGTTTAGGGGGGAAAAGGGAAATAAAGCAAAGGTAAAAATGCCAATACTTATATTTTATAAAATTATAAAAAGTCTTTATAGGCCAATTTCTCTTCCTGTGTATCACCCACAATAATATTCTATTTTTTTTATTATTGTAATTCCTGATATTGAAAATTCCACAGACTGCAAATATAGTTCAACAGCTGTATTTAAATGTACTTATAACTTCAGGGGCTTCTAAAAATGGCTGAAAAAGTAGACATTTAGGGAATCACAGCATGGTATATTGTGGAAGCATGCTTGATTAGGCAATCTTTTCAGTGCCCTTCACATTACACCACATCGGTAGATAACAGAGCTCCCTGAGTTCTTCTATTTTTAGAAACTCCTAAGACCAACAAGGCTGATAGAGGATAAAAGAGTGATGTTTCAATCATCTTCCCTGACTGATCATGGTCTATGTAGATAAAATGATGTGAACAGTGGACTCTGGTTCTCCATTATTTAAGACAGGTAAGACGGGAAAATAGTCAACTAAAAAGAAAATAAAAGAGCTTTTTGAGGAGGACCTGTGTGGATCTGACTGACTGTATTGAACTTGTATGCTTGTAAGCAACAGATTTTGAAGATTCCACTAAGGAATGT
This sequence comes from Paguma larvata, assembly GCA_030068075.1. Taxonomy (NCBI): domain Eukaryota; kingdom Metazoa; phylum Chordata; class Mammalia; order Carnivora; family Viverridae; genus Paguma; species Paguma larvata. Next base: position 58,303,375 of record CM057833.1, on the reverse strand, counting down.
AATCAAAGTGTAAATGTTGAAATACAAATCACATCCGAGAACACAAAGTCATAATCCCAGAGATGAACAGAAGCCACTGCATCATGCGAGTTAGACCTGGAAGGTAATTCAGGATCCGAAGAAATTATAGAAAAAGAGTCTGTCTTCCTTCTCAGTATGCAGTTTAGTTCATTTTTCCCTTACGCAGGTCTCAACAAACAAACAAACAAAACCTGACTCCTTTTAAATGTCAATTTTCTAATCACTGGATTCTCTCAATATTTCCCATATTAAATTCCTAAAAGAAACTTAACAGTCTAAGAAATTGTCAACATTTTGCTTCAGTCAGTCGCTTAGACTACTAACCTGATCAATGTCTCCCCTCGTCTGCACATTCATTTCTTCAGTCATCAAATATCAAGGTATTACATAAATAGATTATCTGATGCTGGGAATAAAGCAGTAGATTGGAAAGGAAGATCTTTGCTGTCATTGAGTTTAATCCTTAGAAGTGGGAGGCTAACCATTACCAGAATGAACAGTTTAAAAAATAACAATAATTAATTAACAAAGCAGTGGTGAGTGCTAGGATACATTAGAAAGATTATGAAACTACTCAAAAAATTTTTTTCATGTTTATTTTTGAGAGAGAGAGAGAGAGAGTATGAGCGAAGAAGGGGCAGAGAGAGAGGGAGAGACAGAATCTGTAGCAGGCTCCAAGTTCTGCGCTGTCCAGAACAGAGTTCCACGTGGAGCTCGAACACACAAACCTTGAAATCATGCCTTGAGCTGAAGTTGAATGCTTGATTGACTGAGCCATTCAGGTTCCCCTAAACTACTTTAATTGGCAATAGGGGAAGGCCATAGGATTTGAAACATAGTGAGGAAGCAGGAACATGGCAAGAGGAAAGATCCTATACATAGGCAGTGTCCAGGTCATGAAGTCTTCCATAAATACCAGTGAGAAAATATTTCCCCCCTCTAATGCATTCGTATCTCTGTTCTAATCCTTTGCGTTTTTAGTCTCGACTTCATTTATACATTCAAAACTATTTATTGAATGACAATCAGACACTGTTTTAGACTCTGTAGATAACAGTCTTGTCAAAAACAGATAAAGATCCCTGCCTTCATGGACTGTGCATTCTACTAGTAGTAAAAAAAGAGATAATAACCAATAAATAAGCAAAATAAATACTTCTCCAATTTTTCTTTAGATTCTAACTCTTAGGCTATTAATCTTTCATCCTCTCTAGACTGTAAACTCCTCAAGGGCATGGATGACATCCTGGTTATAAATTTATCCATCGTCTGCTATACATGGAAGAACAATACTGGGAGAAACACCATATCTGAATACATAATGTTTTTCATTTGGTCATAACACTGCTGTACAAAGCTATTGAGCCTAGAACCAGTCTCTTCATATCTATGGTCTTAGTTTTGTCAGCTACATAGCAGGGATAATAATCTATTAATATCCAATATGCTATAAAATAGAGTTATAATATTTTTGTGAAAATCAAGTGTTCCTCAATGTTCCTTCTAAGCTGAAAAAAGATACATATTTTATTACAATAAATGCTTATTGAAATGCATTGATAACATTGCATTTACTACAGTAACATCGTTTTTTCAGAATCATTTTGAATATGATGTTAGTTTCATATTGGTGTGTATCAAATGAAAGAGCAATCTAATTGTCCTCAAGACTTTCTATTCCACATAACCCTCGTGAAATCTGCTGGTATCATGCTTCATAAGATCAGACAAAATAAAATGTTAAGCACAGAAGTTTCAAGAGTAGAAAATTACTTTTTATGCCTTTTGGGAGGATGTCTAAATGAGAAAATGTACTTCCATTTAAAAATGGATGGATTTTTTTCTGTAAGATGATGATAACTCCAAACTGAGTGAAGCTAGGGTCAGAGATTTTTAGAAATTGAATACTGCCAGCTGATAGTGAATCATCTGAATGAAGGACATAGACATTCCCTGTTGGTGGTGTTCTATTGTGCAGAAGATATTAGAAATTATATCTATGTTCCTTAGAAGCAATGTTATAGTAATCGTTAATAATGTTGGATGAAAGAACAGAGTGATATCATACATGTGAATGCTAGTTAATATTTAAATAAACATTTTTCAGAGACAAAAACTTGAAAAATATGACATAATTTTAATAAGGTAATAGAACATATAGTGTAGCAACTATGGAAATTGATGCTTTTAAAATAAAAATTACCACGTAAAGCAAAAAAAATTTTTTTTTTCAGTAAATTAATTTTCAGTAAAAAACAAACAAAAAAAGACCCAAAAACAGTTGTGGTATAAATTATTGTGATAATTGTATTTAATTACTAAAAGTTTTTTTTTTCTTTCCTTTTTGTAATAGTTACTTTTAGACACTCCAGTCTTCCTTGCATGGAAAAAAAATCCTTAGTATGATTGACAAGAATTTTGTATAAGCCAGCAAACACTAATAGGAAAAACTCACAAACTACATATTGGGTAGCTTAGAGGAATAGTAATGATATTTTTAAGCTTTGTTTAAATTCCACTAATAATGTTTTTGGAGTACTTAGGTGCATGTGATTCCTTGAAGTACTGCTAGTTGAATATAATGTTTCAGAAGTTAGTTCAGAGGGGCACCTGTGTGGCTGGTCGGTTAAGCGTCTGACTTTGGCTCGGGTCATGATCTCTGGGTGTGTGGGATCAAGATCCACATCGGGCTCTGTGCTGACAGCTCAGAGTCTGGAGCCTGCTTTGATTTTGGGTCTCCCTGTGTGTCTGCTCCTCTCCAACTTGTGCTCTGTCTCTCAAAACTAGAGGGGAAAAAAATTAAAAAGAAGATGGTGTGTGATTTTATTTTGTTACAAGTAGACATCTATCTATATACACATATTGTACTTTCTTCCAGAAGTGCAACTTTTATCTCCATTCTCTGGTAGCTGCCAAATTCCAGATGCATTTTAGACTCATACCCACACCCATCTTTTTGGTGCTCACTCTGGTTCTATAGTGGCAATTGTTTTGCTATTTTTTTTTAACTCTGATTTCCTTGAAGACATTATATTTACTACCCATCTCTCTCTCACTATATATATAGTAAAAGTTAAATTCTGCCTTGAAGACATGTTGTAAATAGCTGTCCAAAATTAAATTTCTTTCTAGACATGCTACTTTTTGGAGTTCTGAGAGAAGTTTAAATCCCTGCACCCAGAATGGCAAAATATTCTGTTCCTATGTATGTAAATATTTAATTTATTCTAACAACTATATGGATATTGTATACATAATTAATATTTTGTTATGTGTATTCATTTTATAACAAAGCATTTTACAATATGTATAATTCATTGCAATGGGATGCCTTGCTCATTTTCTGAGAAAAGAGAAAGTAGTGTCCAATATCAAAGAGCTAAGAAGAAAGAAGCAGCAGTATAATCAGGGTCTTGAACATATAACTTCCGTTTTAATTGATTTATTTAATAATCTTTCACTGTACAGGTATTTTGTTAGTCACTATGCTATATGGACTGGAAATTAATATGAAACACAAAAGGTTATAATATAGTGACTGGAAGCTTTGAATTTAGACTACAATGTTAACTAAAATTCAAAGTATATAGTATCTGGGTCACCATGGACAAATTACTTACAATGAGAGAAGTATATCTCATTCTTCAGTTGTTATGATAATTAAAGGAGATGACGTTTAGAAAGAACTCAGTATGGTGCTCATCATATAGCCCTTGATAAACAGTACTACTTCTGCCATTCTTATTTAGGGTTGGAATTTGCTTTCTAGAACCTTAGAGCTTGATCAATCAACCATCCCCAAACTGTGTAATAGGATCTTAAAGAGGAGTGGCATAGGTTCCAGGAAAGCCTGTAGAAGAGGAATGTAGTTCATCATGCCATGGTCTCAGGGCTGTGATGGTGAGTACTATAATAAAGGAGTAGGCAAGCCCACAGCCTTTCAATATTGTGGTCCCAATAGCTACAGGATGATTTGCCCTCAGCTTATCTGGTATTTTTTTTACTGCACAGACTTACTTCGGAGCATTCATTTTTAGTATGCACCTAATAGCAGAGAATGTGATCTGATAGTTCAGAGGAACTATTAGTGGTTCTTAATATATGAAACTATAAAAAACTTTTAACTTGAGTCACAATAAAAGAAATACAAATTTAAAAAATAAAAATAAAAATGTACCAAATATTTTTGGAAACTATACAATAGATGATCAAAAATAAAATTAGATAAGTATTTAGAGTATTATTGTTTTAAAGGCATGTCTGTTTCTCAGCGTCAATTTTAGCATACAAATTAGGGAAATGCATTAGAAATCTTCACTATTTGCTAAAATCACTCCGTAGAGTGGAGACTAGGACACAGATCATCTTATCTCGCAGGTAGCTCATGGTCCTGGGCCATCCACCCTACTAGCAGTTTGGTTTGTTGTTTCATTCAGCTTTATATGCAGATCCTAGATCCCTTGATCTTGCAATGTGTAAACAGATGAAATCTTTCCTTTTCATCAGTTACAGACAAGACTTTCTTATGAGTTACTTATAAAGGAAGGCTTGCTATTTTCAAATTGATTTTGACACAAAGTTGAGAAATAAGAGAGAGTGCCATATCAAGAATAGTGGCAATGGCTTTCTCAGGTTGGCAGTCACCCTTGACCTCCTACTGCTGACAGGAGAGCACTTTCAGACAGATGGGACCCCAGGGACACTCAGCAAAGTAGTAATAAAGAATGCATTATGGACATCTTCCACTTTGTGAAGAGGGTGAAATGCTGAAGAGCTAAAGGGGGAAAAAAGAGTATGCAGAGAAATGGAATTAAAATGACTGACATTATCTAGCCAACTGAGGAAAATTACAGGTTAGTCAAATAGATAACGATTTACTGCCCAAGTTTCTGAATCTTAGTGATTGAGAATCAGAAAATGCCTTCTGTGGCTGTCTACGGTCAGCCTCAACCATACATTTTTTGAAACAGGGGAGCATCTAGCCTGTGGGTTTAACTCTCACCAACATTTTTATCCAACTAAGAAAACAGTTCAAGATGAACATCAAATACTACCACAAAACTAGGATTGCCAAAAAAGAAAAATAAAAATAGGATATTCAATAGTATTTGGATTTCAGATAAACAATAAACATTTTTACTATAAATATAACCCACATGTTGCAAAAAATACACTTATATGAGGGGTGTCTGGCTGGCTCAGTCGGTAGAGCATGCAACTCTTTATCTTGGGGTTGTGATTTTGAGCCCCATATTGGGTGTAGAAATTATTTAAAAAATAAAAAAAAAAATAAAGAGTATATGTTTATAATATCCGTGGGACATAGTAACACTAAAAGAACACCTATCATTTACTGAAATTCACATTTAACCCTGTGTTTTATTTTTATTTTAAAGCTGGTAACCCGACTCAGGAGACAATATGCCTCTAGATGGATCCGTATTTAAAGTGTCTGGAGAAGTAAGAAGCATTTTACCATCTACCTGGTGATGATAGTAGCATGATGGGAGGGAGGGGAACTGATAACAACATATGTGATTCTATGTTCTTTTAAAATACCACCTGGAAGAGCCATACTCTTTTCCCTCAGTAGCTGCCTTATTTAATTACCAGCCTCCCAGATTTTGTAGGATAATAATTTTTTTTTCATTCATTGAAATTGAAGGTAATAATTATGACAGTTTTGAACACCAACTTTATACCAAGTAATGTTCTAGGTGCTTTAAAGCATTCACTGTTTTATATATTTGCCCCCTAGCTGTATAAAGTAGGTCCTTCAACCATCATGGATAGATAAACAGCCTCAGAAATTTCTTGTAATGTGTCAAAAGTAACAAAGCTAATAAACAAAAGTTATCCATGCCTGTCAATGATGATAATGTTAACATTGATTGAGTACTAAGTTTCAGGAAAATTTTAGTAAGCCCTGATGTAAACTATTTTACATTCATTATCTCAATTCATTTTCACAGTTGGCCTGTAAATTGACCACTGGTATTATTATGCCAACTTTATAGATGAGGAAACAGAGTGTTTTCAGTGATTAAGTATTTTATTTTTCCCATGGTCAGATAGCTAGTAAATCTTGGAATTAATACTAGATACCAGGCCTGCTTCAATCTAAATCCCAATCACAAGTGCATGGGCTTAAGTGATTTCTAACAGTACTTAGAGTGCTGTTTAAAAATACAAATTCCTACTGAATCAGAATCTCTGAGGTTGTGACCTGGATGCCTCCATATTAAATGTGCATGTCATTTTCCTAGTTGATTCTGATACTGAGAAATCATGAACATGTAAAAATGCTATTTTTCAGACTTAGTGACAGTCTACCTCTGACTCTGTTAGGTAACTTGGATGAAACTCACTGGACTTTGGGCAGCACCATGGGTAATGCTGTGTTTTATTATTTAAAAAAAAAAACAAAAACAAAAACAAAAAACCTCTAATAGCCATCTCAGCTGTTTTGGATTAATCTGTCATCACAGACTCACAGATGAACTTCTCCGATTTGTGCTCAATAACATTCACTTTACAGAATAACATGCTTTTTCATAACTGTACTTATCCCTAAATTACTAATTTCTGTGATTCTCCAATGGCCTTCTCCCCAAATAAGAATAAAATAATATTCTAAGACCTATATATTATTACCTGGAATATCATCGTTTATGTGACACATTTCGAAACAAATACAAGTCAATAGAATTAGACAGACACAGTTAAACAGAGAAAACCCAGAGAGAGAGAGAGAGAGCAAATTGAGATGCCCCGGTGTCTTGTGTTAGTAAGAGAGAGGAAATTTGGATTTCAGGATTTCTGAATAAAGATAGAAGAATTTAACAAGCCTACTTAACCCAGGAAGCACTGTAAAAACCTTTAAGTCATATCCTGTGAAGACACACACATGGTGATCTGTAGAAAGCATTTGTAGAATCCTTGACAATTCTAGGTGATAAATACCTCCAGCATTTCATGAATTTCTAAAATGGAAAACAAGAACAGGGATTTTGGAAGTAATAGTAAAACTGTTCATTCATTTTAAAGACTGAGCTCTAGATAATTTAAAATAGAAACGGAGAAGTCTTTGCACTGGTTCTTTGATTCTGATGCAAGGATGTGAATTGTATGACTTGTGATAAGGAATATAGTCAAGTCCAGATTAACTGCCTTAATATGACTTATATAAAAAAATGATGGAGAAGAAATTTCTATGTCAATTATCTCCATTTTATGTTTATATGTTCTACCCTATTAACATCCCCTGTACCTAGCCAAACTGGTATCCATGACCCTGTATTTCCAGCTAGAGATGATTTGATATCCCATTCACTTTATGGCCAGAAATAAATATATTCTTTCCCCAGATTTTGAATGAAGAGGTACATAAACAGGTGTTCAGTCAGAAGCAAAATTGAAAAAAAAAAAAAAGCCACATTGGGTATAATTGATTGATATTAATTGCCCAGGATTAGCACACAGGCACATAGACTCTTGCTGCCCAGCTCTACCCAGAAATGTCAGCGTTTGTTCCCTTTGTAAAATTTCCTCAATTTCCCTTAGGTCGATCTTCACCCTTAGTAAACTGCATCTTCTTTGATTTAGCTAGTTGGAGTAGATTTCTCTTTCCTAAAATGTAATATATTATAATACAAAAATAATCTATTAGTACTTCCCGCCTTTTCTTCCCTCTCTCACAACATCTATGAATTGAAAAACAAATCGGGAATGAAGTCTCCCTTAAGAGTCAAGTTGAAATGAGTATTAAATGTTATATATGATCTCTAAAAGAAAAGGATCACAAAGTATCACTATCTTCCCACAGGTCTTTTTCCTTTTAATTGTACTAAGAAAAGCTTCAGTGCTAAAATCTATGCTATATCCAGCAAGGGGGTTTAAATTTTTTTGAGTAAGTTTTCTGATTTCCTGCATAGCCTTTCATCATGACTGTTATGAGAACTTTAAACATTTTGTATACAAGATTATAACTACTCTAACTCTTAAGAAAAGCTTGCTTCCCTTTGTATTTTTTTTTTCTTTTTCTAGACCTACCTGCTGTAAGGATGGAATTTGGAATACCCAATTAAATGAAATTTAAAGTATATCAAGCAATTGTGAGGAAGCACATGAACCGTTGTAGCTCACATTGCACCTTGCTATGAAGACAAAAATAAAACTGCTTGCTTGTGGTTGTTTGTTGCCATTTCAGGAAATGGCATTTATAGAAACTTTGAAGAAACAGCTGTGATTTACCAAAAGTGACTCATTTGTTAATGTTGTAATAAATTACAATTCACTGACTTCATTGAACCCGACTCATGCAATATAAAATGAGATGGTATTTTGGGTTTCAAAATATAAAGTCAAGTCTGAACTCAGCTGCAATTTATGGTTGCCCCTGTATATGAATAAACAGTTCAATTAATTCCATGGTATTAGAAGTTGAACTCCATATCTTTGTTAGTGGAGAATTCTGGGTAAATATGCATTTTATCATATTCATAGAGAATTAGATGTTCATCATTTGTGTTCAAACTCTTTTTGTTTTAATTTTTTTTTAATGTTTATTTTTGAGAGACATAGAGGCACAGTGTGAACAGGGGAAGGGCACAGAGAGAGGGAGACACAGAATCGAAGCAGGCTCCAGGCTCCGAGCTGTCAGCACAGAGGCCGACGCGGGGCTCAAACTCACAGACTGCGAGATCATGACCTGAGCTGAAGTCGGCAGCCCAACCGACTGAGCCACCCAGGCGCCCCTGTGTTCAAACTCTTAATGGGCCATAAATAGCACATTCAAACTGCAAGTAAATTTTGGATACATCTCTAGCATATACTTTTTGGGGGGAGAGGTGGTACTACTATTGGGGTTAAGGTTATCAAGTCTAATTTCTTTTTCTTTTTCTTTTTTTTAGAGTGAGAGAGAGAGAGTAGGGGAGGACAGAGAGAGAGAGAGAGAGAGAGAGAGAGAGAGAGTGAGTGAGAGAGAATCTTAACCAGGGTCCACACTCAGTGCAGAACCCACGATCCTGGGATTATGACCTGAAGTCAAGAATTGGATGCTCAACCAACTCGGCCACCAAGGTGCTCCTCAAATTTCGATGCTTTAGTCTGTAAACCTATTTGCCAGACAAAGGATATTTATTGCAGAAGTCAGAACACTTCTGTTCATTTCATCGTAGTATCAGAGTCACCAAGGAAAACACAACATACTCAAGAATTGAATAGAACAACGCTTACTCACATTAGGAAGAGACAGAGCAAGATCAGCCCCAATAGTGGCCATCAGTCCCCCATAGCCTGCAGATTCCTCCCGACAGCCAACACAGGCAATAGGCCTATATGTACTCCTTTTGTACAGCAGTAAAACGACTCCATTCCCTCCCCACAGGGGATGGCCATAGTAGTGGGGCTGATCAAGTGCCATATGACATGCACACTTAAGGAGAACTGTGGAATACACAATGAATTTGAAACAGGGAAAGATATCCTCCAAAGCAATAAGCTTGACACAGGCTGTCCAGGCTCCTTATCTCTTGGTAAGGAAGTGTTCTGAGATCAAGTCTCTGATTGGGCAAACCCAAGGAAGAACAGCACATTGCACAATGGCCTCTTCTCTAACAGCATAGTTTTCATTCTCCAGGAGCATCTTTAACAAAGACACAGATCTGTCACTCAAGTAGGTTACCTATAATGACAAACAAGGATTTTATGTGTGTGTACTTAAAAATAAATACTTGCCTACCTTTTATAAATCATTAGATAAAAGAAAATGAGGATCAAATTCTAGATAGGGTTTTAGAAATATAGCTTGATATTTTAAAAATACTATATATGTTTTCATTTTCCTGTAAAACTGTACTGATATTCTAGTTCAAGATAGTGACATCCTCTGCAAACACACTGAGTCTACAGCTACAGATGGAACAATCTCCTTTACACAGAAAACCCAAAGCCTAGCTGTGTGATGCTACACATTGAGTTGAAAACCACATCAAAGAAGGTAGGCACAGCTGGGACACAATTTACCAAAAACCTCCCCCCCAGTATTGCAACCCATGAGTGAGAGGGAAATCAAAACCTGTAATTCTCCCTGAGGAGCAAAGGGCTTCAATTCTACATTGGGCATCTCAACTTTTAAGATATACACATGAGAGATGGGACCCTTTTAAATGACCTCGCTCTGGAAACCATCGAGGATCATGTCCCAAGATCCACCAGACCGCAACCAACTGAGAAATATCTCTTAAAGGGTTCATATCCTTAGACTCACCTACTCCAGAGCCCAGCTCAGCAGCAGGCAACCATAATTCTTTTTTACTATTTTACTACTTTTATCTTTTAGCCTTGGTTCTAGCTTTATAAGTTATTAATCCACTACCTTTACTATATATTTACCTTTCTGTTGACATGTATTCTTTCACATGTGTTCTTATTATTAATTAGCACTCTTTCTTTTCAGCTTAAATGTTTACTTTAATATTTATTGTAAGGCTAAAAGGAAAGAAGTAAAACGTCTTCTATTTGAATATGATATTTTTTATATATAGAAAACCCTGAAGACTCCATAAAAACTGTTAGAACTAATAAATGAATACAATAAAGAGGTAGGCTTCAAATTCAATACCCAAAAATCTGTCGTGTCTCTATACATTAATAATGACATATCAGAAAAAGAAATTAAGAAACAACCCCATTTACAAGTGCATCAAAAAGAATAAAATACCTAAGAATAAATTTAACCAATGATGTGAGAGAACTATACGCCAAAAACTACAGGATATTGATGAAAAAACTGTAGAAAATACAAATAGATTGAAATATATTCTGTGCTCATGCATTGGAAAAATTTATTTTGTTGAAATATTCATAGTATCCAAAGCGATATACGGATTTGATCCAATCCCTATAAAAATTCCAATGGCATTTTTCAGAAAAATAGAAAAAAAATCCTAACATTTGTGTCACATCACAAAAGACCCCAAATAGCCAAATCAGTCTTGAGAAAGAAGAATGAAATTAAAAGCATGACATGCCCTCATTTCAAACCATATTACAAAGCTACAGTAATTAAAACAGTGTGGTAATCAGCATAGAGATAGATAAATAGATCATTGAAACAGAACAGAGAGCTCAGAAATAAACCTATGCTTATTCAGTGGATTAATTTATGACCAAGGAGCCAATAATATACAGTGGAGAAAGTACAGTCTCATTAATAAATAGTGCTGGGAAAATTGGACAGTCACAGACAAAAGAATAAAACTGGACCACTATCTTACACAATACATGGAAATTAACTCAAAATGGATTAAACGGACTTGAATGTAAGACCTGACACCACAAAAGTCCTGAAAAAAATAAGTAGTAAGGTGTTTGACATAGGTCTTGGCAATGATTTTTTGTAACTGACACAAAAAGCAAAATCAACAAAATCAAAAATAAACAGGTGGCACTACATCAAACTTTAAAGCCTTTCCTTAACAAAGAAATCCACGATGAAGTGAAAAGGCAACTTACTAAATGGGAAAATATATTTGCAAGTCATATATCTTATAAGGGCTAATACCCAGATCTATAAAGAACTCATACAACTCAGTAGCAAAGAAACAAAATATCTACTAAAAAATGGATGGAATATTTGAATAGACATCTTTCTAAAGAAGACATATAGATGAACAAAAGGTGCATGAAAAGATGTTCAACACCATTAATTTTCAGGGAAATGCAAATAAAAACTTCGATGAGATACCAACTTACACCAGTCAGGATGGTTAGCATCACAAAGACAAGATATAAGAAGTGTTGGTGAGAATTCCGAGAAAAGGGAAAACTTGTACATTGTTGGTGGGAATGTAAATTGCTACAGCCGCTATGGAAAACAGTATGTAGGTTCCTCAAAACATTAAAACAGAACTACCATACGACCCAGTAGTAGTATTTCTGCTGTTTATCTGAAGAAACTAAAAACATTAACCCACCCTCGTGTTCGTTGCAGCATTATTTGCAATAGCTAAGACATGGCAACCTAACTACCCATTGATGAATGAATGGATAAAGAAATTGTGGTATATTATTCAGTCATAAAAAAGAATGAAATCTTGTCATTTGCAACAGCATGAATAGGCCTTGAGTCCATTATGCTAAGTGAAATAAGTTAGATAAAGATAAATAACCTATGATCTCTCTTACATGTGGCATCTTAAAAAAGAAAAAAATCAAGCTCATAGATAGAGAACAGAAATTGACGGCTTCCAGAGGAGGGGACTGCGGAAGGAGAAATGGATAAACTTTTTTTTCTTTTTAGTGTAAATAAATTGAATAAAAGTATAAGGGAATTAATAGAAGTCTTTATTATTAAGAATTAAAATTATTCTGGAGAAGGGAATTCATTACCCTCTGACACTTGAGGGAGCACCAAAAATGTTGGCATTTTTATATAAAGATTGTCAAGTTTGATTATCACATAAATATATTGATATATCTTTCTATACTTTTAATTCTCCTTTCTCTTTCTCTCTTGCCCCCATCTCTGTCTTTCTCTCTCTCTCTTTCTCTGTTAATTAGGTTTGGGACAAAAATACCTTAAACATCACCTTTTTTTCCTTGCCTATTTCTTTTTTTATTATTTTTTTAAATATTTTTTAACGTTTATTTATTTTTGAGACAGAGAGAGACAGAGCATGAGTGGGGGAGGGGCAGAGACAGAGGGAGACACCTAATCCAAAGCAGGCTCCAGGCTCTCAGCTGTCAGCACAGAGCCTGACGCGGGGCTCAAACTCAGGGACCGTGAGATCATGACCCGAGCAAAAGTCGGACGCTCAACCGACTGAGCCACCCAGGTGCCCCTCCTTATCTATTTCTTAATATTTTTAATAGGCTTTTACATTTTGAAACCCCTGAAAGAGTACACTGCCTGTTGTAGTTTCCAAACAGTGTGTATATATGTGTGTGTGTGCGTGCATGTGTTTGTGTATATATGAATATCAAGACATGAATGCTACATAGAATAGCATAGCATATGGGTAAGCAGAGGCTAGTCTATTCTATAATATGGTTTCATATACATTAATAAAAATACTCATTTCCAGAACATTCAAGGAATTGAATCATCAAGTACTTAAATTTACTATAAAGTGAATATAATTTCGTCTTTATATCAATTTATTTTCATATATTTCATGAAATGAAACTGCATGCTATAAAATGAAAATTCTGTTTATTCTTTTAATTAGATTAATTTTAATATGATTTTTATAAGATAATTTGCACAAAATCAAAAGTACCAAAAACTATAAAATTTCTGTCCTGACCCCAACTGCTTGGTTCCCTTCTCCAGAAGTAACGAAAGTTAAAAGATTTTTGTAACTCCTTCTAAAGATATTTTGTGCACATAAAAATATTAATGTATACACTTTTCCCTTTTTCTTTAAAACACAAATTATAGCTGTCTCAAGAATTAAATGATATTGAATTCCTGAAGAAGTTACATTTAATATATCCATAGGTTGGTAAATTATTCTAATCAATATTACACCAGTAAGTAAATGAAAGAACAACAACAAAAAAAGGAAGAAAGTTTACAAAACCCATTAGAAATTACTGGCGAGGTTTCAAAAATATCAAGGTATGATTATGGTAATGTGTAGGTCACACAAATGTTAACATTACATGTGGTAATAAGTATTGAGAATAAGTAACAAAATCTAGTTTAGGTTACTTATTTGATATCTAAGGAAATATGGATTTAGCCATTTTTAATATGACCATAGGTCCTAGTTTGCCTGCCAGAATCCTTCTCTGAGGCAGTTGTCTCATTGTAATTATTAACAGTGCTATCTTTTACTCTCAAATTTTTCTGATTCAGATAATTAGTTATATAGTCACCATTAATCATATTTGACTTGGTACTTAGGATTTAGGGGAAGCCAAATTAGCTTCAAAATCAGGACAATTACGCATTCCATTCCAATCCCATCTAGTGGAACTGCTGAAGATAAACTGGTCTAAAAGACATGAGCCATTGCTTCCAGGTGTTGTTTTCCAACCATTTTGTGCTAAATGGCCCACAGTGAGCTGGCCTGGGGTTCAGGGAAGGCCTGGAAGGGATCCATAGAGCTATCGCTACACAGCTAGTCCACATGGCTTTTTCTCCCTCATCCATCTTCTCACTAGTAAGTTGCAAAAAGAACTTTGGGGACTTGCCTTGTTTGTATTTATTGACCATTCTTAAAATGAGTTATTGTTCAGAAAACATTACTCTTGTTAGTTTTTTATTGTTTGAAGAGTTGCAGAATGCTTTTAAACTACTTCTAAAAGAATAAAGCAAATTGAAGGTCAATGGTTATAAATTCACCAGACAATGTAATAAGAAGTAAAGAAAGAAAAGTTCAGCAATGGAATGAAAATGTATATTTAAATTGCAGGTAACTTTTGGATACAATCTGTAGGATCTCTCCCCCTGCCACCCCCTGGCCATTTCTCTCTCTCCTTTCCTTGGTAGGGTTTTTGAGGACAAGGCTGTTTAGATCACAGACCACTTTCTATATGATCACAGACAATTAACTTATGATTTTTACTCCACAGAACAATGAAGCTTTAAGTGGACACGTTCCATTTAATTCACTCCTCTGAGTTCAATAAGACAAATGCAATATGAAAAGATCCTGCAACTAAAAAGAGGTACTTTCATTTTTAGTCCTCTTGATGTAGAATATAGGAGTACAGTGCATTTGTCGTCAAAGTTTCCCATGATGATTCCTTAGAATTATAGATGGAAAGATTAATTTTGCAGCTGCCAATCAGGCTCAGTTGAGTGAACTAATTACATCACTTTCTCATTATAAAACTATAAACAAGTAGTCTCGTCAGTTAGAGCCCAGAATCTTCACAGTAAAAATCGTGATTTGTTTACTCCTTTGTTAATAAATATTGGCTTCTGCTATGTGCCATGTACCATAGATCTGAATATAAATTTGTGAACAAATGGACATGGTTTCTGCCCTCATGAAGTTTAGAATCTAGTGGATATTCACTTATTCTGTCACCAAGAAAACAATAGTATCTATACACGAGTTTATTTTAAGAATTAAGTGAGAATAGTTTTTGTAAAACTTTTAGCCTCATGCCTAGAATAACGTAAAAAGTTACTGCCTGTCCTACTGCTAAAGAAATAAGAGGGATATTGAGTCAAAAACTGCTGTAGCAGAAACAGAAATGCAACGTATGCACTCTCTATCCATTGTCTGTCAGTCACACGCTCTAATGCAGTGTTGATATCCCTGCATTTTGAGGGTAGTGACCTCCTGTATTATAATCATCGATGAATTAAGGTGGGATTGAAAATTTCATGAAAGACAATGATCTGCTATCCATGGCTGGCACCTTGTTTTTGGATATCTGATTTCTATATTTCTTCTTATTATTATGATACAAATAGTCTTTCGGGTTGCTTGGTCTTAAATATAGAAAAGTAATACATGTGATCTGCAGGTAAGCATACTATCTCAAACAAACAAACAATGCTGTAGCAGAAACATACTGGTATACACTTCAACAAACCCCTTTATCGTCCCCATTTAATGATCCCACTAATGGTATGACCCACTGAGAGCATGTCTAAGCTATGAGCAGAAATAAATGGCATATTTATATACATATGATGAACATAGATATCCCTAAAGACTTCTTATAATAATTTAAATACAGTTTTTATTAATTTTTAATTGATGAACATTTAAAGTTGAAAATTTAAGTAACCATTTTAAAATTCAACCTGATGATACTCTCATAAAATGATCTACTCTTCTGGTGATGTATTTATGAAAAAGTATGACTAAGCTTTCATTCAACACTTTCAAATTTTGATATCAAAATATGTAGCTTATTACCTTATAAAGCAGGTAATATGAAAGTTCTCTTCTCCACCAATTGCGTCTTCACTCTGAGAGAGCAAAAGATGATCAGTTCATATAAAAAACTTCAGAGGAAGAAAAAAAATCAAGTCTCTTGATGATATCACACTGAATATAAAAAAGAAAATCTCACTTCTAGAAAAATAATTTTAAAACAATATTTCTAAGGCTGTAAAATATGTAAATCAGACAACAGAAATAATCTCTAGAAGAAAAGGGAAAAACAAGTGGTAAGTAACTAAGCAACCTAGTATTGAGAATCCTATGCTAGATTTGAATGAGAAAACCTTTGCTTCGACTTTAGCTTTTCTCTAATTCACTGTGACTCTTGAAATTTCCTTTTATCGTAAACAATCAGGTTGGACTATTCCTGTGATTCTCAGAGTAGGTAGTATATACAGCTCCCTCTGTGTTGGGAAATAATTCTCTATAGAGCCTCGTGTTTATTATGCACATATTCTGAGCAGAGAGCGTTAACAGCTGTGTTCAGAGATGTTTACCTAACAGCCATGGAAACATAAAGATAGTGCTTCCTGGAGATATTCCAAGCTGTCTCTCCTGGACACATTCTAGGGTAATTAAGCTAAAGCCATCTCCTGCCCCTCTCCAGAAACATTATAGGATAAGGTAAGATTTCCTTTTCAAGAGAAAAGGACAGGAAAGGAGAGGAGAGGAGGGGAGGGTAGAGGAAGGGAGGGGAGTGGAGGGGCAGGAAGCAAAGGAAAGAGGGGAGGAGAGAGAAGGGGAAAGGAGGAGAGTGGAGGGGAATGAAGGGCAGAAGGAAGGAGACTGGAGGGGAGGGAAGGGGAGGGGAGTGAAGGGTAGAGGGGAAGGCAGGGGAGGGAAGGGGAGGGAAGCAGAGGGCAGAGGAAAGGACAGGGGAGAGGAAAGGGGAGTTTACCAGGAGCACCGATATAAGAGCTGGATCTCAAAATCTTTGACTCCAGAAGACACAACGGATCCACTGCACGCACACCTACCTGGGCCTGCCTGTGTATTGGCCCCATGGAAACTGACCGACACATAAAGTTCAAGCTGTCTGCTAGGCCACAAGTAATGAACAGTCAAAACCATATGAGTTAATTGTGTCTTTACTGGATGAATCTATGGAATGGGGTGAATCAGTCTAGCAGCTGTGCTAGTTACTGCTGTTTAGGAATTGCTTAATCTCTTGACACTCTAAAGGTCCATTAAAATCACATGAGGTAATTTTCCAAAATATGCATATTCCCCTGAATTCTTAGATCTCACATATCTTTTGAAGACTGGCCTTAAGGAGCTATTGTTTTGTTTTGTTTTGTTTTGTTTTCTAATGAACATATCTTGTAACATAAGCTATGTTAAATAAGGAAGGGAGGGGGAAGGAAGGGTGTAAAAAATAAAGGAATGGAGAACTACCTAGGACTAGCTAATGGAATTCATTTATTAATAAAGGTAGACACTAGGGGTGCCTGGGTGAAGGGGATGATTGAATTTCTGACTCTTGATTTTGGCTCAGGTCCTGGGTTTGGCCCTTCAGTGAGCTCTGTGCTGGCAGTGCAAGCCTGCTTAGGATTCTCTCTCTCTCTCTCTCTCTCTCTCTCTCTCTGCCCCTCCCAGCTTGTATTTCCAAGCTCTCTCTCTTCTTTTCAAAATAAATAAACTTAAAAACATTTTTTTAAATAAATACATAAAGGTAGACACTAAAGATGCAAAACTGAGGCTTCTGTCCTCAATTGCCATACTATCTTATAAGAAAAGGGAAACGAGTTTCCACATGGGAGTGAAATCGCATGGTATTTGTCTTTTGCAATCTGACTTATGTCATTTATCATAATAGCATGTAGGTCCATCCGTGTAGTCACAGATGCTAAGATCTTATCCTCTTTAAGGTTCAGTAATATTCCATTGTATGGATATACCACAGCTTCTTTACCCAGTCATCTATCAGTGGGCACTTAGATTGCTTCCATATCTTGGCTATTGTAAATAATGCTGCAGTAGACATAGGGATATGTGTCTTTTTGAATTCGTGTTCTCATTGTCTTTGGATAAATACTCAGTAGTGGGACTATCAAATCATGTGGCATTTCTATTTTTAATGTTTTTGAGGAAGTTCCAGCTGTTTTCCATAGTGGCTGCACCAATTTACATTCCCACCAACAGTGCAATAGGATTCCTTTTTCTTTACATCCTTATCAACACTTGTTATTTCTTGTCCTTTTTTATTTTAGCCATTCTGACAAGTGTAATGTGATATCACATTGTGGTTTTGATTTGCATTTCCCTGATGATTAGTGAAGTTTTTCTGTTTCTGTGGGCCATCTGTATGTCTTCTTTGGAAAAATGTCTACTCTGCACATTTTTATTTAATTAGATTGTTGTTTTTTCTGTGTTTTTTTGGGTGGGGGATCGAATTGTTGAAGTTCTTTATATATTTTCGATATTAGCCCCTTATGAGATTTATTATTTGAAAATATATTCTATTTAGTAGGTTGTCTTTTGTTTTATTGATGGTTTCCTTTATTGTGCAAATCTATTCATTTGATGTAGTACTAATAGCTTATGTTTGTTTTTATTTCCCTTGCCTGAGAAGACATACCTAGAAAAATGTTGCTATGACCAATGTCAAAGAAATTACTGCCTACGTTCTTTTCTAAGATTTTTATGGTGTTAGGTCTCACATATATGTATTTAATCCATTCTGAGTTTATTTTTGTGTATGGTGTTAGAAAGTGGTCTTATTAAAATTCTTTTACATGTAGCTGTCCGGTTTTTCCATTGTATATTCTATCTTTATTAAAGGAACTATCTTTTTCCCATTGTATATTCTTTCCTCCTTTGCCATAGATTAATTGACCATATTAGCATAGGTTTATTTCTTAGCTCTCTATTCTGTTCTAGTGATCTATATGTATACTTTTGTAACACTACCATATAAAACAAAAGAATAAACAAACAAATAAAAGACAGACTCACACCTATAAACACAGAGAAAAAAAATAACATAGTTACCAGAGGGAAGGGGTTTGGGAGGATTGTCAGAATAGGTGAAGAAGAGTAGGGGCTATAGGATTTCAACTGTAGAATTGATAAGTCATGGGAATAAAAGGTAGAGTATACAGAATATAGTCAATGATATTATAATAGCATTGTATGGTGACAGATGGTAGCTATACTTGTGGTTAGCATAGCATAAAGTATGAATCACTTGTTGAATCACTACATCAAGCACCTAAAACTAATAGATCATTATGTGTCAACTATGCTCAAAAATTATTTTAATTTAAATTTTAAAATAATTTTTTAAAGTTTAAAGACAACTTTGAAATGTAAAGGGAAATGAATTAACAACAATCTATAGGTAGAATGATAAATCTAGGAAAATATGTATTTAAATATATAGATATTCATCTCACAATAGAAATAGTTTAGAAGAATTCATGACATGTGACTTGTCCTATGGTGAATGAGAAATAATGGGAGTTGTTCATAAATGAAGAATAACTAATGTGGTAAGTTTAGTTCAGTAGAGTCAGAAAAGGCTTCTGATAGGAAGGATCATTTTATCTTTCTTTTCGTGAAAGGGCTTCAAAAGAAAACCAGAGGTGCTGACAGTAAGAGCCAATAAAATTCACTGGATAAGTTTGAGCAAAGTCTAGATTGCTCTGCTCTAAGAACTCTAGGTACTTCAGTAGGAGTGGAACACAGGGCAAAAGAAGGAGTGGGATTAATTTAAAGACAGCAACTAAAAATGAAACTGAAAAACTAGGGATAAATTTAGGCATTAACCTACACAGACTTTGTAACTATGAAGGCTTTGCTAAGGAGCTAGCCATTGTATGATCAGATCTAAGTATATGCGATGAAAATCTAATACTCATTCAGAGTTATAACGTACATATTCACTTATAGGGTATTATATTTAACACAACTCTGTGAGGTAATACCATAACTATTCATTTTGTAGATGTGAAAACTGATACAGAAAGAGGTTAGGTAAGGCAAAAACAGAATTTAATCCTCAGAGTATAATTATTCTTACTATACCCTATACTTTACTATTTTATATAGAGTATTCCCTGTGTGCCAGTACCATGGAGAAAATAGACCAGACACAGGCAAAAAGATATAGATATGAAATTAAGGAAAAGATAAGTGGTTTGGATAACTTTCAGATTTAGAAGTGTGTAGTTTCTAGTTCTATCACTCTAAGATTTGAAAACTAGTACTATTTTAGAGAAGAAGTCAAGACTCAGATGAAAATTGGATACCCTTTATGGATGTCAAATATACGCCATGGCTATTATGTATTTCTGAGCCCAGGAGAGGGCGTGGTAATTCATCATCGCACTGTTATTTCTAAGTCTTAAATCGTTTCCAGTGGCTTCATGTGCATAATTTAATTCTCAGGAAGGTCCAGAGAGATAGATACTATAATTTCCATTTTACAGATGGAATTGAGATTAGAAAATAATTTTCCAGGTAATCAAAACAGAAAACGTCAAAACGGACTTTGCACCTATATAGTCCATCACCAAAGTAGGCATGCTTTGGTGTGAAATACTATTTGGTACTAAAATACTAAAAGAGGATCAAAGAAATCAAATGAAAAGAAAAATTGGTGGATTAACAACATTTTATACGATATATAAATATGCCAGTTGCTAACTATCTTATTAAGCCTGAGATCTTGGGTGCCTAGGTGGCTCAGTTGGTTTAGCTACTGACACTTGGTTTCAGCTCAGGTCATGATCTCATGGTTGGTGTGTTCGAGCCCCACATCAGGCTCTGCACTAAAGGCATGAGTCCTGCTTGGGATTCTCTCTCTCCCTCTCTCTCTGCCCCTCCCCTGCTCATGCTGTCTCTGTCTCTCTCAAAAATAAATAAATTTATATATATATATATATATATATATATATATATATATACACACACACACCAGAAAAAATATATATATATACACACACCCAGAAAAACAAACAAACAAACAAAAAAAACCTGAGATCTCAATTTAAGCCAGTCTCAGGGAATAAAATTTTGCAGGTTTGCAATTATAATGAAGGACATTTCTTTCAGGCGCAAACCAGCAGCAACTAATGAAATTCAGATAATCCTGTATGACCATAATAAAAGTACTTCTGTGCCATATTTGTGTTCCAGTTGGTCTACTCCTTGAATAATACATATGCCCTACAGTCAAAATCATAACAAAATTGCATGTTTTGATAGTTTCTTATTTTGCAAACTCTTTAAAAAAGACAAGAAGATAAGAATAAACATATAAAGCGTGTAGAGAGCCTCCACATAAAAGGAAATCCATAAATCTCATTAGACTGGAAAAATTCTTTCAAAGTAAACCTAACTGAATAACATATGAATATTATATCTGGCTCAAAAGCAACAGCTTGCTGGCCAGCTATGGAAAATCATCAGGTTCATTTCAGTGTATAGCTTGTGTTCCTTCCCTAGAAATAAGCATGAACCAGATGGGATATAACTATCAGTTAGGCCTGCAGGGTTTATATCCTACTGAACTACTACTGAATTTTTCTATCCTTTCCTTTTGTAGATTGCCAATATTTGAAAGTTCTTTAAGTATTGCAATCTCTTAAAATAGCATACAGTATTTTAAAGTCAAAATTAAAGCAAAACTCTAAAAGATCTCAACTATGCCAATGAGTTTTCAGTTTTATTATATAAAATTATTATGCATTTTCCAATAGAAATAGATAAGTTGTTTTCTAAATATGCTTTTGAAACATATAGTCACTTCTGCTGGTTAAGAGAATGAAGTATTATGTCCTTCAAATATATGAACATATTCATAAATATAAATTTCATTTCATATAAATAAGGAAATAAATAAAATACAGAATCAATTTCACACTTACAGTAAATGAAACAAAACAAAAAAGATATATAGATTTAACATGACTTCTAAGTTAATAAGTATTTCCAAATATAAACAAATATAGGGATGTTAGATGATCATAGGGACTTCTTGATTTCAGAACAAATAAAGCTATGGAAGAACAAATCATCACAATACCAATTAATGTCGGAAGTCCAATATATGAGAAAATATTTCAACTAGAAAAATGAAAGAATAAGGTAATGGTCCCAATGGAATTTTTGCACCTGTAGGATGCCAAGCCAATGACATTTCCTCAACAGGAGGCTTAAGCATTATTGCAAACTAAGCCAGAGGAAGGGTTGCTCACTGAGACAACAGAAAAGAAAGATCAATATTTTCTCCATTGGATATTTCCTAATAACAACAGAAAGATTCAGAGAATGCAGTACTTCCTCACCTCTAAAAAATGAAGTTAAAAGCTCATTTCAAAACCCACTTTGTTCATAATATCTCATTTATAGAACACAGCTGTGTTTTACTTTTTATGAGGGATGAATATTCCAACTCAGTAAGACAATATTGATGAGTGCTGGAAGGCAAATTTCCCCTGCTCTCAACATGTACTTTACCAAAGGGTGGGTACATACGCCTACAGATCTGCAATTCATGCTACTGTCATGTTATAAAAGTCATATGCTCTAAAAGGCAGTCTGTGATATTCTTCATCAAAACCCACAGGATTTATCCTGGAAATCTGTGTGATATTCAGCATATTTCTGTCTCAAGAGTTTGTAAGATCACCATCAGGCTTGATGACAAACTAGGAGTCAAACTACTCCCATGATTATGGTTTATTAGAGTAGAAGGATAGAGATTAAAATCAGCAAAGACAAAGGCATGTGGTGCAAAGTCCAGGAGAAATCAGGTGCAAATTTCCAGGTGTCCCTCCCAGTGGAATTGCATGTGGATGCTTTTAATTCTCCAGGCAATGAAATGTAATATGTGTGAGCTATTGCCAACTGGGGAAGCTCACTCAAGCCTTACATAGGGATATTTATCAGATATCAGCCCACATGACTGACCTGCCCTCAGTTAGTGAGATTCTACTAGCCCTCTCCTAACGTCCCAAGTAAAACCAGCCTTCTCCTTAAATCACATAGTTAGGTAAAATAATACAGCAGGGAGGCCCAAGGCCTCACATATATGAAAACAATCTTACCAGGCAGACTATTCCAAGGGCCTGTCCTAAAGAGAGGCCTATTTGGGGTTATATGTAGGACCTGAGCAATCCAGATCAGCTGAGTGAACTCTTTCCTAGAAAATTACAATCTATTGACCTTAATTCCTTTACAGTATATAGATATAGTAATAATAATACTTATGTCATCCTCCAGAAGTTCTTTCGAGAATTAATTTTGATGATACATGTGCAAATTCCAAACACATTTTTAGTTACTATTGTTGCAATATGGATTATGGTTAATTAGTCAATAAATATCAAAGGGTAATGTGACTTCCTTAACCCAAATATAGCAAATATTATGTCAATATTAGAGAATTTTCTCCATTTCTCTACATGAAAATTTTATTTATTTATTTATTTATTTATTTATTTATTTTAACGTTTATTTGTTTTTGAGAGAGAGACACACACACACAGAGCATGAGCGGGTGAGGGGCAGGGTGCCAGAGGGAGACGCGATTTGAAACAGGCTCCAGGCTCTGAGCTGTCAACACAGAGCCCAATGCAGGGCTCTAACTCATGAACTGCGAGATCATGACTTGAGCCGAACTCAGACACTTAACCAACAGAGCAACCCAGGCGCCCCACTACGTGAAAATTAAAAAAAAAAAAAAATGAGGATGAACATTATACTATACGCTATCTAAATACGTAAGTATTAACCTGGAATTAATTTTCCTAGTATTCCCAATAAATAACACAGACAACTAATCTTACAATATAATGTAATATATATACACACTATATATGAAAAATAATAGGCAAAAGATATGTATTTAAGTAATCTCTTTCACAAAAAAAGATAATGATTTAAACTGGTATCTAGGCTTGATTTACCTCAGCATAATACTATGGGATGGGGACATAGCTTACTGTGTTTTTCTATTCTCTGTCACCTACACATCTTCTGGCCAAAATAGTAAACCTAAGTAATGCATTTTATTATTTGATCTCCAGATATGAACCTTTGCACTAGGTAATTTACACATATCAAGTACTGAGTAAGTGTTTGGACATTGTAGTGAACAGATTTGTTTTTAATTAAAAAATTTTTAATATTTATTTATTTTTGAAAGAGAGAGAGAAAGAAACATTGTGAGTGGGGGAGGGGCAGAGAGAGAGGGAGACACAGAACTCAAAAGAAGTGGGTTCCAGGCACAGCTGACACAGGGCTTGAACTCACGAACTTTGAGATCATGACCTGAGCTGAAGTCAGAAACTTAATCTACTGAGCCACCCAGGTGCCCCTATTATGAACAACTTTCAGTGGAATCTGTCCACATTCTTACAAGGCTTTCTCCACATCTCACTGACTCACTCACAGTGGAATTAATAGCACTAAACCCCGCAACTTCATTGTACAGCCACCACTGTACCAAAAGGTAGAGACTCTTACTATATTCTCTGGTAATAGGATACATCTTCATGAAGCTTAGCTTTGGGATTAAATTATCTGGAGAGAGAAATAATATGAGATCTTCATTTCACTTGTGTGAAATGTGGTAAAGGTAGTAGGATCCTAGACTTTTCAGTTGTATCAGTAACTTCTGGATTCAGTAGTTTATTGATTGTGGCAGAAATGGAATGGCTTTGCAGCTGGCAGCTCTTGTTATGCTTTCCTAATCATGAGTGTTTCCAAATAGTAGGAGCAACTTTGTCAAGCCATTTGGGATTGTGACTCCAGTAGTCAACCCTGGAAATGCTCCTAGAGTATTTTTCTTCAGTTCCTCCAAAAACTCAGTGAGCAAGATCCTTTAATAAATCCCTTTCTAAGTAAACTAATTAGATCATTCTGTAATACAAGGAAGAAAAGGGTAGAACGTGTTAGAACACTCAAATACTGATATCATTGAGATACTGTATTAAATTCCAATTCTACCACTACTTTTCCCTTTTTAGGCAAGAATTTTCCCTCTAAGACTCTCCTTTCTCAAATTTAATAAACAGAACCTACCAGGAAGCATTTTTTCTGAAGACACTGAATGCTCAACCTTCTTTACTACATCACCTAACAGTAACTAACTCCTGAATTGTGTCTCACAGACAAGAAGTAAACATTTAGGCTTAGAAAGGAAAAAGTTGTCCCTCAAGTGTTAACTATAAATTAGCCATTATCTAACTAGAGAGTGTAATTGAAATTGTTAGAATATTAAAGGTGATATACATACCTTACTAAGGTTTTATATGGTATGTCTCATTCTTTTGAGACTGTCATGTCACTTACTAAAAAAATGGTTATAATAGATTAAACAATGCACTTTGCAAATATTCGTCTTAGTAATTTTAGGATGGGGTGCATTTAACATCAGCTGAATAGCCCAAGAAGAAATACAAAATTGAGCATTAATCCTTTAAATTATTTTGTCAATAAGGTTTTCTTAAATATCCATGCATGTAAAATTAACATAAATAAATATTTCCAACTGACTTAAAGTATAATTTATTAATGAAAATAGTCTACTAACACATAATACTCAAATACACATGTTCACATGTGCATGTGTGTATAGACACACATGTGATCATTTACATGAATTGAGGGGGCAAAAAGGGCTGAATTATTTAGAAAGCCTATTTCAGTGCTAATAATCTAAAATTCCAAGAGACTGTGAAACAAAACAAAACAAAACAAAATAAAAATGGATAAATTAATTAGGAACAGTTTCCTGGTGAGTTTTGGGTTGGATATAAAGGAAAAGAGAGAGGCAGTAAGGCCAGCCAGCTGGAAAGGAACAGGGCTGCCTATGGGGATGCATCAAAATAAATATTTACATATTAAGCCCAGCCTCTGTCTCCTGAAGTTATATTATGCAAAAGCATAATTGTACTCCTCAATAAAATATAAATATTACATAAGTTATTTTTGCTGCTGTAGTAAGTCCCTTCAGCACATTCAGGAAAAGTTGCTTACTACTCATTACGTCTTTGCTTTACTGATATTTCAGGGTGAATACGAGTGTTTCATGGTTCACTCCTGTTTGTTTCACCCTAGCAGCAAACATTTGCACAGTAACCAATGTCAACACATGCTGTCTTTATCCAACTTTGTACATTTCACACTGCGAGATGCTATTGTGTTATCATTTTCCTCATGCTACACTAATAAGCATGTAATGATGATAAGCCTTTGAGGAAACTTTTTTTGCTTATTCTTGGAGTCTATTTAAGACTGTGAAGGTAGCATGTACAGACTTGGTAACTTTTCTTATGATAAGGATTGTTGAATGAGGCCTGCCCTTTCAAAATTTCTTCACTGATATACTTAACATATGTGATTTCTTAATTGTGCAGCACTGGGTTAGATAATTTCTTTTTATGTGTTCCAATAACATATCTGACAGTGGAAGTAGTGATTCACTGAAAAAGAAATCAAAAAAGGAAATATTTATTATAAATGAATTCAGGTAAGGAGACTAATATAAGTAAAAGCAGTTTTTCCTGTTTGTTTGGATGAATAGCCTCAAGTTTATTCAAGTAATGTACTTTGTACTTTTTTTATTTAATGGAAATGAAGAGTACTAAAATCCTTTAACTCAGAATCCACAACTAAAAGAGAGAAAATAAATCTATTAAGAATTATGAAATGAGTAAAAAAAATCAGTAAATAGTAATTTTTAGCTGATACTTTCTCTAAAGCACCCATAAATTCTAGTCCTTACATATCTTATACAAGTGGCATATCTACCCTGAAAAATATAAAATTTAGACACATGTGAATCAAAATATTTATGGATCGTTGATGTAACACTGTTGGGGGCACTGATTATTATCCCAATTGTTCTTGGTTCCTATTCTGACAATGTTGTATCATTTTAGAGCATCATGGCAATTTAGAGCTAGAAGACTTAGCATATGCATAGCCATATTTTATAGATTACAAAACTGATAGGTTAAGTGGCTACAATTAGCAATTACACACAGAATTAAGGACAAGATGTTCATTTCATCCAGGTACATTTTTCTCTGTAATAGTTTTGGCTTCCAAGATGCCCTTTCCCAAATTAGTATACTGTGGAAAAATTGTTCTCAGTCTCATAATTTTTTCTTAACCAAACTTTCTTTCTCCTATACAATAAAGAACATTTTGTGCTTCCTATAGGTCAAGAACACTATAGTTTTTTGTGATTGAAGTGGTGAGTTTTGTTTCCTCTAATTACAGGCTGTAGTAAATCAAGATAGAATTTGATCAAAGGAGATTTTGCCCAATGAACTCTAGCAAGGATAGCCATGGTATTCTTTCCAATAAGGAAGACTTGATCCTGTTTGAAAACAAATGTAGGTGGACATCCTAAAAACTGAAAGTCAAATTAAATAATTTATTATAATCTTTTATTGAGTTGGCAGATGTAGTAGTTAACAATTGCAGTGTTAAAATATGACCACAAACCTGGAGCCTTAAAAACATACATATGTATTATCTCACAGCTTCTGGGGATGATGGGTTGAGGCATCCTCTGCTTCAGGGTCTCACAAGGTTCTAGTCAAGGAATTGTCCTGAGCTGTGGCCCCTTTTAAGACTCGACTGAAGAAGGATTCACTGCCATGACTATATAGTTGCTGACAGCCTTTACTTCTTTGTGGGACTGTTGGACTGAGTAGCTCAGTATCTTGCTGTTTGTAAACAAAGGCTATAGGCTGCCCTCATTGCCAAACAGACCTTGATATGGCTGCTTGCTTCCTCAAACCAGCAAGAGACAGCAACTCTTTTAAGGCTGGCATCACAATCTAGTTTAGCATAATCATGTACACAGAAACAAATACAGGGATTGCCTTTGTAATATTCTATTACCGAGAGCAACTGACTAATCTTGCCTACACTAAAGAGTTGGGAACCACACAAACTCATAAACACCGGGAGTCAGGATCATGAAGGTCACCTTAGAGTGTCTTTTTCAGTGGCATAACTATATAAGAGAGTGATTATTTCAAGTGACTTTAAAACAAAGTGATTTGAGAGGATCTGTAGCTTCTGGTCTGGTACATAGTTAGATTAGAATTTGCCACTCCATCTTAACAATAGGTAAAAAGCAGAACAAATAAAGAAAATCAACAGCTCTTCTTGGACCATCAGAAAAGTGAGGTCACAGGGCAAATCATTGTCCTAAAAGTTGGGACAGACAGGCAGACACAGAATCACAACTTACTGGAGCAAAATCCCTCAGAAGAAACCTCTACGTGAACTGATACCATCGTAAGAACCCTAAATTAATGAACAGATGGAGGCTTATTACAGACAACTCTAAGAGTAAATATTTCCAGAAAGACCCATTCATAGGGGTACCTCACACTTTTGTTTTTTACATTCTGGAGATCTATAGGACCTCACAGTGTATATCGGAGAAAAATCCTTTCATGTTTCTGACAGAGGAGAGAAATCATCTTGAAACTCACTAAGGTAATTTCTTCTTAACAAGGCGTCCCTCAGGAGAAACTCTTTTACTATAACTTCACCTGATAGGATTTTATCCCTCCAATCTACCTGGGAGAAAGGAAATACCCAACTCCAGCCCCAATTAGCTATCCTCTCTCACCTAAATGGGTCAGTGACACTGAGAAACACTGGTGAAATTTACAGGCCAGGGACATAAGTTCGCCAAAAGACTAGAGTGTGACCATAAGACTATAGAAGACTCTCCCTCCATACCTCACCACTACAGTGCTAAACCATAGAAAAGCACAGTTAAGAGTCACATCAGACTTCTTGGGACACCTGGGTGGCTCAGTCAGTTAAAGTCTGACTTTGGTTCTGGCCACGATCTCACAGTTCATGAGTTCAAGCCCTGCATGGGGCTCTGTGCTGACAGCTCTGACACTGGAGACTGCTTCAGATTCTGCATCTCCCTTTGTCTCTGCCCTTCCCCCACTCACACTCTCTCTGTTTCTCAAAAATAAATAAACATTTTAAAAAAGTTACATCAGACTTTTCAGAAACCATACAAGAAAGAAAAGTGGCGTGAAATATTTGCAATTATGAGAGAAAAAAAAAATCCACCAGCCTAGAATTCTGTATTCTGCAAACATATCCTTCAAAAATGAAGAAAAAATAGACATTTTCAAAGAAACAAAAATTGTGGGAATTTTTTTTGTGAGTAGATTTGTAGTGCCAGAAATATTAAAATAAGTTCCTCAGAAAGAAGGAAAATGACACAGGTCAGAAACTCAGATCTACATAAAGGAAGAGCATGGGAGAATAAATAAATGAAATAAAATAAAAACTTTCATGTTTTCCTATTCTTAATATAACATATGTGTCTGTAATAGTGAAACAATGTATTTGGTTATGGATGATTATATATATGTATGTTTATATTTATGCAAGTAAAATAAATAACAGTGATGATACAACAGATGAGATGGAGAAATTTGGAATATTTTGTTATAAGATACTTGAGGGAGCACCTGGGTGGCTCAGTTGGTTAAGTGTCCAACTTCGGCTCAGGTCATGATCTCATGATTTGTAGGTTCAGGCCCCATGTTGGGCTCTGTGCTGACAGCTCAGAGCCTGCAGCCTACTTTGGATTCTGCGTCTCCCTCTCTCTCTGCCCCTCCAGCACTCATGCTCTGTCTCTCTCTCAAAAATAAACAATAACAAAATTTAAAAAATAAGATATTTGAACTACTTGTGAAGTGGTATTGTGTTAATTGAAAAGTAGACTTAGATTGGGTATAAATGCATATTGTAAACTCTAAGGCCACCACTAAAAAAGTAAATATATATATAGAGAGAGGAGAGAAATATATATATATATAATATTATATATATATTACATATATATATATATAAAATCTATATAAAATAGATATATAACAGATACATAATAGATATACTAGGGAGAGAAAATTTAAAAACCGAGTAATAAAATGAAGAGTTGAAACCTTAAAATTCAGAAAAAGTGTGGAAGACAAAAATTAGGAACAAAGAAAAAGACAAGTAGAAAAGAGTAACAAATAAGGTAGATATTAATGCAGCTATATCAATAATTAGCTTAAACAT
This sequence comes from Paguma larvata, assembly GCA_030068075.1. Classification (NCBI taxonomy): domain Eukaryota; kingdom Metazoa; phylum Chordata; class Mammalia; order Carnivora; family Viverridae; genus Paguma; species Paguma larvata. Next base: position 58,273,370 of record CM057833.1, on the reverse strand, counting down.
CAATGGTCTAAATCCACAAATTAAAAGACATGGATGGTCAGAGTGGACTGAAAAATAAGAGCCAACTGTATGTTGCCTACATGAAATCCACTTTAAGCACAAACGTGGATAGATCAAAAGTAAAGGAATGGATAGAAATACCATGCTAACAGTAATTGAAAGGAAGCAAAAGCAGTTATATTAATTTCAGATAGTGCAGACTTCATGGCAAAGCAAGTTGCTAGGGATAATGAGAGATGTTACCTAATTATAAGGGCTCAATACTTCAAGAAGATATAGCAATACTTAATGTGTATACGCCGAACAACAGAGTATCAAAATACATGAGGCAAAAGCTAATAGGACTACAAGGATAAATAGATGAATCCACTATTATAGTTTGAGTTTGAGACTTCAACAACACTCTGACAATAATGGAAGATACAGCAGGCAGAAAATCAGTAAGGACAAAGTTTAAGTTCACAATACCGTCAATCAACTGTATATAATAGGTATCAGTAGACGACTTTATCTAACTGTAGAACACAGATTCTTCCAAAACTGGCACATTCACCAAGATAGACCACATTCTATATCATAAAGTACAAATTTAAAAGAATAAAATTATACAATGTCTGCTTAGACCAAAATGAACTTGAAGGAGATTTAGAACATCAATAAAACCAAAAGATAGCTCTATTTAAAGGTTAATAAAAATTGATAAATCTCTAACGAGGGTAACTAAGAAAAACAAAAAGAAGACAGAGATTTCTAGTAACAAAAGTAAAAGAGAGGACATCATTATAGATCTCATGAATATGGAAAGGATAATAAAGGAATACTGTGCACAACCTACATCAACACATTTGGTAATCCAGATGAATTTGACCAGTTCCTTGAAATAGTCTTATAAGAAGTAGACAATCTGAATAGGATGATATTTATTAAAGAAATAGATCAGTAACTAAAAATCTTTCAAAACAGAAAGTGCTAGACCCAGATTGGTTCACTGATAGATTCTATTAAATATTTAAAGAAGAAATTATACCAATATTTTACAATCTATTTCAGAAGACAGAAGCAGAGGAAATATTTCCCACCTAATCTGAGGCCAACACCTTATATCAAAACCAGGCAAAGATATTCCAAGAAAACAATGGATCGATATATCTCATAAACATAGATGTAAAAACACTCCACAAAATATTAGCAGATGAAAACCAACAATGCATACTACCATGTGGGATTTATCCCAGATTTGTAAAGCTGGTTCAACAGTCAAAAATTAATTAATGTATGGAGCACCTGGGTGGCTCAGGCAGTTAAGCATCTGACTCTTGATTTCAGTGCAGGTTGTTACCTCACAGTTCTAAGACTGAGCCCGGCATGAACTCCAGGCTGGGTGTGAAGCCTGTTTAAAATTCTCTCTCCCTCTCCCTTTGCCCTTCCGCAGCTCATGTGCCGGAATCCAGGTCCAGCGAGTCCAGGGGTCCCCAAAGGATGGACAGAGATGAGAGAACCACGAGATGTAGTCAGATCACCAAGCAGGCATCTCTGGCAATTCTGGCATCTCTGTTCTGCTGGTCTCAGTGTCTTTATTTAAAACTAGTAAGTGACTTTACAGCAATGAGTGACATTCCATCAGTAAACAGTTTGAACAATAATGTGTTTTTATCAGCAAAGCGGCAATTTCCTCAATCTTGTAAGTTGTTTTCAAGTTAATTAGCATATAAATTTAAGGCAGGGGGAGAGAACAGGGCATTACCTAGGCCTGCCTATGTTAATTATCTATAAACAGGCCAGAAGTCATTCTGCCTATTCTTCCAATTACAGTGGGGGAGGTGCAATCCATTGGCAAGGACAGAATTTCCAATGCTTGTCCTTTGCTTGTGAATGAGTGAATTTACATAATAGGAGCCCAATGTTTACACAAGTCATAGCAATATTCAGCCAGCTCATAACTGCTATCAATCTGTGCAACCCATCCCCAAGATGCAACTTTAAGATTACTTCTGGCCAGGCTACTCTCATTCAGATATAATCCATCAAAACATCCTGCTCCAGATCCTTCCTTTTTATTTAAATGCCACAAAACAAAGGAGTATTACATTCCTTAAGGCCAACTACGGCAATTCAAGAAATCCAAGCCTGAAAAATTAATATTAGAAGGAGATGGTTATGGATGCCAATTTGGTGGCAGGAGCCTTGGAACATCCACCCTTTCACACAGGGAAAGTGTCAGCCTGTGTGCCCAAGATGGCTCCCAACACTCATGCAAGTGTGTTTGCACATGTGCTCCTTCTCTCTCTCTCTCTCAAAAAAAAAAAAAAATAATAATAATAATAATAATAATAATAATAATAAGTAATGTAATTAATTGCATAACTTCAATAAGCTAAAAAAAGTAAAAAATTACATAATCTATCAATTGATACAGAAAAAAGATTTGACAAATCCAATAACAATTCATGATAAAAACTCTCTGTAGGATAGGATAGGATTGGAGGAGAACTTCTTCAGCTTGATAAAAAATATCTACAAAAATCTATGACTAATATACTTCATGGTGAGAAACTGGAAACTTTTCCACTAAGATCAGGTGAAAAGTAAGATTTTCTCTCTCATCACTGTTTCTCAATGTCTTACTGGAAGCACAATCTAATGCAATGAGAGAATAAAATGAAATAAAATATATGCACAGTAGAAAGGAAGAAATAAAACTGCCTTTGTTTGCAGAGGACATGATTATCTGTCAAAATCCAGAAAATCTAATTTAAAAAACTCTGGAAACTAAGTGATTATGACAAAGTTTTAGGATGAAAGATTGGTATACAAAAAATCAATTGCTTTACTATATACTAAAAGTGATTAATTAAAATTAGATTAAAAACACATTACCATTTACATTAGTAGCTCGAACGATAAAATATTTATATGAAAATATATCTCAATGTAGATAAGATGCATATGAGGGAAATTACAAAACTCTGATGAAAGAGATCAATGAAGAATTAAAGAAATGGAGAGATATCTAAATGTGTGAATAAAAAGAGCAAGATTGTCAAGGTGTTGATTTTTACCAACATGATCAATTGATAGATTCAATACAGTTCCAATCAAAATTGTATCAATTTATCATATGGATATTGACAAACTGATTCTAGAGTATAGAGAAAGGCAAAGGACCAAGAGTAACCAATTTAATGTTCAAGGAAAAAATAATTGGAGAACTGAAACTGTCCTACTTTAAGAATACTATAAAGCTATGATAATCAAGACAGGTTGATACAGCTGGAAGAACAGACAAATCAAATGAATAGAATAATGAGCCTAGAAATAGAATCATATAGTCAATTGATCTTTGATAGAACCACATAAATATAGTCAACTGATCTTCAACAAAGAAGTGAGATAATACAATGGAGCAATGTTAGTGCTTTCCACAAATGGTGCTAAAACACCTGATGTTCACATTAAGAAAAAAAAATGAATCTAGCATAGGCTTCATACCTTTTATAATTATTAACTAAAAATGGATCACAGTCTTAAAAATAAAATTCAAAACAAGACAACTACTAGAAATAAAGATCAGAGAAAACTGATATGTAACATGGATATGATAATAACTTTTTAAATACAACTACAAAGGGATAATATATAAAATAACTGGTAAGCTGGACTATTTTAAAATTAAAAATTTCTTCTCTGAACAAGAATGTTAAAATAATGAGAAAATATGCCACAGATTGAAGGAAAATATTTGAAAAATAACATAAAGTCCGATTATCCAAAAAAATTTTTAATAACTCTTAAACTTCAACAACTGAGCTGATTAAAAACTGAGACAAAGACCTTAAATGACATTGCACCAAAGAAGAAACACAGATGGCAAATAAACGTATGAAAAGATACTCCAGGTGGTATGTTATCAGGAAAATGCAAAATAAAACAGCAATGTTATCACCACACATCTATTAGAATGGCCAAAATCTGGAACCCTGACAACACCAAAAGCTAACAAGGATGTAGAGCAATAAGAAATCTCATGTATTGCTGGTGGGAATACAAAATGTCTCAGCCACTTTAAAAGGCAATTGGGTGTGTTTTTTGTTTTGTTTTTTTGTTTTTTCTTTTAACAAAACTAATCATACTCTTAACATAAAATAAGATCCAGCAATTATGTTCTTTGATATTATCCAAAATTAGTTGAAACCTTATGTTCGCATAGAACCTGAACACAGATGTTTATAGAGCTGTATTTGTAATTTACAAAACTTGAAAGAAATCAATATTTTCTTCAGTAGATGAATGGATAAATTAGCTTTATACATCCAAACAAGGAAATACTCAATGGTAAAACGCAATGAGTTAACAAGCCATCAAGAGATAATGAAGAAATTTAAATGCATATTACTAGGTGAGGAAAGCCAATCTGAAAGTCTACATACTGCACGATTTCAAGTATATGACATTCTAAAGGTCAAAACCAGGGAAACAGTAAAAAAGTTCAGTGGTCGTCAGAAATTAAGTGGGAAGGAAGGATGAACAGGCAAAACACAAGATTTTTAGGGCAGTGAATATATTCTCTATGATACTACAATTGTGCATACGTATCATTATACATTTTTCTAAAGCCATGGAACACACAACACCAGGAGTGATCCCTAATGCAAAATATAGACTGTGGATTGTAATGATGATCAATGTAGGTTCATCAATTGTAACCTATGTACCACTGAGGTGTGGGATGTCAATTGTGAGAAAGGTTGTTAGGAGGTATATGCGAACTTTCTACTTCTTACTCAATTTTACTATAAATGTTTAATTAAAAAGTGGTTTGACTATTTCTCTAATGCAATATATTTGAAGTAGAAAAATAAATAGAAAAAAGAGCTAAAAATAGATTCAGCAATCATCTTTTTCTAGTTTTACTGAGAATTAACATATATCACTGTATACATTTAAGTCATACAGCATGGTGTTTGATTTACATGTATTGTGAACTGACTACCATAGTAGATTCTGCTAATATCCATTTTCTCACATAATAAACAATTAAAAGAAAATAAAATAAAAGAGAGGAAAAATAAATTTTCTCCTTGTAATGAGAACTCTTGAAATTTACTCTCAAGAACTTTCCTATGTATTATAGGTCACTGTTAGCTATAGTCATCATGTACATTATATCTCTATACTTACCATGTACTTATTATACACATATCTTATAACTAGAAATTTGTACCTTTTGACCATTTTCCTGTAATGCCTTTTCCCCCAACACTCTGCCTCTCATAGCCACAAATCTGATTTCTTTTTCTATGTATTTTTTGTTTCATTTGTTTTTTTGTTTTTGTTTGTTTGTTTTGGCTTTTTTTTATCCTACATATTGTAAGGGCAAATGGGGACTGATTCCATTTTGCTTAAGGGCAAACTGGGACTGACTCCACTGTGTTCCATGTCCTCCACCTTGAGTCCCTAGTGCCTGTGCAGAAGCTTGACCTACGGAACAGGACCCTGACCCCTCCTCAGCCAATCGGCTAGGGTCACGACCATCACCCCTCCCACTGCCCCTAAACCCCTTTGAAACTATTGTGTTTTTGGACTGCGCCCTCTCTCTCGACCCACCACTGCGTTGGTGCGGGTATGAGATTGAGCTCGAGCTAGCTCGAATAAAGGCTCTTTGTTCTTGCATCGGACTCGGCTCCCTGGTGGTTTTTGGGGTTCCTGAATTCTGGGCATAACAATATAAGAGAGATCATATGATTATATGGTATTTATCTTTCTCTGATTGATTTATTTCATTTAGCATTACTGCCTTCCAGGTCTTTCCATGTTACAATGGGAGGATTTTCTCCTTTTTTATGACTAAATAATACTGCATTGTATATAGGTACTGCAACTTGATTCTCTACTCATCCATTGAACACTTAGGCTGTTTCCCTGCCTTGGCTAGTGTAAATAATGCTGTTATTAACATGGGGGTTCAGATATATTTTCAAATTAGTATATGGATATGATTCTAAGATATGATCCCAGAAGGGGAATTGGTAGATCATATGTTAGTTTTATTTTTATTTTTTAAGGGATTCTTCATATTGTTTTCCATAGTGGCTCTAACAATTTACAAGTCCACCAACAGTACACAAGTTTTCCTTTTATCTACATCCACACCAGCATTTGTTATCTTTTGTCTTTTTGACAATGGACATTTTAACGTGTGTGAAGTGATATTTCATTGTTTTTAATTTGCATTTTCCTAATAGCTAGGGATGTTGAGCATGTTTTCATGGATGTTTGCCTTTTGTATATCTTCTTTAGAGAAATCTTTATCCAGGTCTTTTGCTTATTTTTAAATTGAGTTATTTAAATTTTTGGTGTTGAGTTGTATGAGTAATTTATATATTTGGATATTAACCTCTTAGCAGATATACAATTTGCAAATATTTTTTCCCTTTCCAACAGGTTGCCTTTTCACTTTGCTGCTGTGTTTTTGTTTTTGTTTGGTTTGGTTTTGCTGTATAGCAGATTTTTAGTTTAATTTAGTCCCACTTATTTATTATCTTTATTTTCTTGCTTGTACTTTAGGTGTCATATCCAAAAAATCGTTACCAAAACTCATGTCAAGGTGCATTTCTCCTACGTTTTCTTCCAAGAGTTTCATTGATTCAGTTCTTAAATTTAAGTCATTAATCCATTTCAAGTTAATTTTTGTGAATGATGCAAAATATGGCTTCAGTTTTATTCTTTTACATATGAATCAAATTATCAAAGCACCTTATCTTAAAGACACTGTCTTCTTCATTAAATATTTGTGGCTCCGTTGTCAAATATTAGTTGGCAGCATATGCTTTGGTTTATTTCTGGGCTCTTGATTCTGTTTTATTGGATTGTTGTCTGTTTTATGCCATCACCATGGCTTTAGCTTTATAGTATTGCTTGAAATCAAGGAATATGACATCTCTTGTTTTGTCCTTCTTCTTTCTTGGGATTTCTTTGGCCATCAAGAGTCTTTTGTGGTTCCATATAAATTTTAGGAGTGTTCTTTCTTGATTTGTAAAAAACCAAAAATGCCATTGGAATCTTGATAGAGATTACACTGAATCTACAGATGGGTTTTGGCATTATGGACATTTAACAATGTTAATTCTTCTGATCCATTAACATGGGCTAATTTTCCATTAATTTGTGTCTTCTTTGATTTCCTTCATCAACATCTTATGGTTTAAAAGAAGAAATTTTTAAAATCCTGAGGTAAATTTTACTGGTTTTGGTACAATTGAAAATGGGATTTGGTTTGTTTCTTTTGGTTTCTTAACTTTATTGTTAGTGTATAGAAATGCTACTGACTTTGAATCCTGCAACTTTATTGAATTTGCTGATTAGATCTAACCGATTTGGAGGGGGAGGTTATGTCTTTAAAATTTTCTATATACAAAATCATGTCATTTGTAAGTAGAGACTATTTTCTTTCTTTCTTTCTAATTCCAATAATTTTTATTTCTTTTTCTTTCCTGATCTTTCTAGCTAAGAGTTCCAGCACTATATTGAGTAGACTGGGCAATCTTGTCTTGTTCTTGATCTTAAAGGAAACCATTTTAACCTTTCACCTTTACGTGAGATGTTAGTCTTGAGCTTATCATATAGGGCCTACATTATGCTGAGATATATTACTTCTATACCTAATTTGTGGAGACTTTTTCTCAATAATGGATATTTAATTTTATCAAATGACTTTTTCACATATATTGAGATGATCATATGATTCTTTTTTTTATGTGATTAATGTGATGCATCACATTGATTGATATGTGTATTGAACCATCCTTGCATCTCCAAGATAAATTCCTCTTGATCATGATGAATAATCCTTTTAATGCACTGCCGAATTCAGTTTGTTAGGATTTTGTTAGAATTTTTGCATATATCATCACCACAGTTGATGTGCCATTTTTTAGACTTAGTATCAGGATAATGTTGGCCTCATTAAATAAGTTTGAGGGTATCCTCTCCTCTGATTATTTGGAAGAGTTTGAGAAAGATTCATGTTAATTTTTCTTCAGTTTTTTTGGCAAAATTCACCACTGCACAACTGAAGTCATCTGGACCTGAGCATTTCTTTGTTGGGAGATTTTTTTTTTTATTACTGATTCAATCTCCTTAAAGTACTTGGTCTATTCAGATTTTCTATTTCATCAAGATTAAGTCTTGATACATTGCATGTGTCTAAGAATGCTTCCATTTTTTTTACGTTGTCTGGTGTATTGGTGTATAGTTGTTCATAGTGGCATCTTATGTTCCTTTGAATTTCTATTTAGTTGTAATGTCTCCTTTTTAATTTATAATTTCATTGATTTGGGGCTTGTGATTTTTCCTTATTAGTCTAGCTAATGGTTTGTCAATTTTGTTTGTCTTTTCAAACAACCAACTCTGTAAGGTTAATTTTTTCTATTGTTTTTCTGCTCTTTATTTCATTTATTTATGTTTTCGTCTTTGACATATCCTTTCTTCTTTTAATTTTGGGCTCGGTTTGTTCTTTTCTAGAGCTAGGTTGTTTATCTTGGATTTTTCTAATTTCTTAATGTAGTCAATAATTTCTATGGACTTTCCTCGTAGAACTGCTTTTGCTGCATCCCATGTGTTCTGATATGCTATGTTTTCAATTTCATTTGTTTCAAAATACTTTTATTTTGTCTTTAATTTCTTCTTCGATCTATTGTTTACTCAGGAGAGTGTGGTTTAATTTCTATATATTCATGAATTTTCCAATTTTCATCTTCTTGTTGATGTCTACTTTCAAGTCACTGTGTTCAGAAAAAGTACTCGACATGATTTTAATCTTTTGAATTTACCAAGATTTGCTTTGTGGCCTAACATATTTTCTATCCTAGAAAATTTTCCATGTGTGCTCAAAACAATGTGTATTCTGCTGTTGTCATGGAATATTCTGTACATATCTGTTAGGCCCATTTGGTCTACAGTGTTTTTCACATTTGTGCTTCTTTATTGATTTTTTGTCTGGGTAATCTATTCATTGTTGAGAGTGGGGTATTAAAGTTCTCTTCTATTATTGTATTAGTGTTTATTTCTCCTTCCACCTCTGTTAGTTTTTGCTTTTTATGGTTAGGTGCCCTGATATTGGATACATAGACATTTAGAATTGTTATATCTTCTTGATGTATTGGCCCCATTACCATAATATAATGACTTCTTTGTCTCTTTTTACTATGAGTAAAGTCTATTTTGTCTAAGTAGAGATATCCCTGCTTTTTTTTAGTTACCATTTACCTGAAGTATCTTTTTCAATCCCTTCGCAGTCAGTTTATGTCTCTTTAAAGCCAAAGTGAGTCTCTTCTAGGCAGCATATTGTTAGATTATTATTATTTTTATTCACTCAGCCATTTTATGTCTTTCATTGGATAATTTAATTCATTTGCATTTTAAGTAATTATTGTTAGGTAGAGACGCATTGCCATTTTGTTAGTCGGTTTTTGTTGTGGTTGTTTTATTGATTTGGTTTTCCTTGTTTCTTGCTGTCTTTTTGTTTGTATGTTTTGATATCTTCAGGCATTAAAGTGCTTTGGCTTCTTTATCATGTTGTTTAATTGCTATCGAATTTTCTCTTTTGGTTACCATAAGGATTACATAAAATATCTTCAACTTACAACACCCTTTTTCAAACTTACAATAATTTCAAGAATTTCATAAGATTTACACTTTTATTATACTTCCCCCTCATGTTTTTAGGTTATAGCTGTTAAAATCTATGTTTTTATATTGTGTAAGGAAAAACAGATTGAGGTCATTTTTTTACTACTTTTTTTAACATTTAAACTAGAGTTATAAGGGAATTATATGCCACTATTACCATGTTGCAGAATTAACTATAGATTTATCAATAATCAATAGCACAATGAGATTTGTGCTTTTTAATATTTTATTGTTTATTAGTATCCTTTTACTTATCTTTCAAAAGCTTCCTTTAGCATTTCTCATAAGGCAAGTTTAGTGGTAATGAACTCCTTCAGCTTTTGTTTGTTTGGAAAAGTTCTATCTCTCCTTAATTTCTGAAGGGCATGTTTTCTGAGTATAGAATTGCTGGTTGACAGTTGTTTTCTTCAATATTTGGAATATGTCATCACATTCTCTCCTAGCCTGAAAAGTTTCTGTTGAAAAAACTGTCAAAAGTCTTATAGAAGTTCTCTTGCATGTAATTTATTTTTCTCTTGCTGCTCTTAAAATTCTTTGTCTTAAATTGTATACAATTTAATTGAAATGTTTCTCAGTGTAGCTCTATTTGGGCTCAATCTATTTGGGCTCAGTTTGTTCACAGATGTGGATATTCATTTACCTCCTCAGGTTCAGGAAGTTTTCAGCAATTATTGCTTTAAATACATTCTCTGTCCCTTTTCCTTTCTCTTTTTCTTCTGGAATTTCCTAATGTAAATACTGTTTCTTTTTACTATGTCTCATAATCCCCATGGATTTCTTCACTATTGTTCATTGTTTTTAATTATTAATTATCAACTGGATAATTTCTAATGCCCTATCCTCCAAATCACTGATCCTTTGTATGGTCAAGTCTATATGTGAAACTACTGAATTCTTCCATTATTATATTTTTGTACTCTAGGATTTCTGGTTATTGTATCTTTTTTTCATGATTGCTATTTCCTTCCAAACTTCTCCTTATGCTCATGTATTGTCTTCCTAATTTCACTCAGTTATTTGTGTATCCTTATTGTTCACTAAACTTCCTGAAGTAGATTATTCTGAATTTTTTTGTCTGAAAGGTCATAGATCTTAAATTATTTGGAGTCAATTAGAACTTTGGTGACATCATATTTACCTGAATTTTTTGTGATCTTTGATTTATTACATTGGTATTTGTGCATTTGAGTAATCAGGCTTCCCTTCTAAACTTTATAGGTTTGCTTTGCCAAATATCATTCTTCATCAGTCAGCTCAGTTTGGGTTTCTGGATGTGTCTGCTGGTTATATTCTTGGGCAAGTCGGACCTGCCATTATATAGTCTATTTCTGGGCAAGGCAACTATTTGAGCTCTGAAGATGGAGATACGGGGTGTGGCTCTGGCCTGAGAACAGTTAGATAGGACTGCTGGCTTGGTTCCCGAATGAAATGAGGCTACATAATGGTATCCACAGTTGCCTAGATTCTCTGATCAGAAATACTAGATGATTAGGACTGGATATTCAGTAATAAATGGGGTGATGAATCAGCTTCCCTGCCCTTGTAGGGCAGCAGGAGAGGACCCAACACCTATAATGCTTATTGTTTGGGAACCCAAATCTGGCCAGAGTGTACACTAAATTCCCTGTTAAGGTGAGGGCCCCAATTTTGCTTTATTGGGGAAACCATGGACTATGTTCTCTGTTCAAGTGCCACTGTACATAGGACTATTAAATGGGCTTTGCAGCTTCTCATGTGTTCTGGTTTGGTTCCCTGGTTGGACAGGCTAATGGCTGTATTCAGTAATGGGTGGGTCTATGAATTAGATTCCGTGTCTGGACATGGCAGGAGAAACAGTTCTAAGCCAGTAAAATTCTTTGTCATCTTAATTCAAGTTGACCTTCATACCAAGCCTCATAGCTGAACAGGACCACTGGCTTTCCGTTGCATACCACTGGCTCTGCCTGCCCTTCTCTGGGCTCAAGCATCACTGAGCTGCACAGTTCCCAAGAGATGAGACAGGTCAGATGAGGCTGAAAAATATTCCATTTCAGGTAGTGTTATGTCTTAGCTCCCTTGCCTGAATAGGAGGGGCAAGGACCACTCCAAGTTATTGTCAATTTTAGAAACAGGGTATCTGATTGGGAGGAGCTGGAAGGTACCCTCAGCCTTAGCTATGAATTAATCATCCTGCCTGTGCTTACCATTAGAGCCCTCCATGCTCAGTATTGACTTTGCTTTGGGAGTGATCATCTCTGCTCACCCACCTCTATGTTGTAGTCCTTCTTGACTATAGAGCTTCCAGGAATTGTCACCAACCCTTCTGATCAGATGAAACTGGAAAACCTCCCTAACAAGTAGAGCTGTGACTCCACTACTTCCCTAGGCATGGACAAACCAGGCTCTAGGACTGCAAATCTCCTTATTGAAGGATCTGAACCAAGCAGATCTTTCTATTCTGGAGTTCCCTGGTCAGATTGCATCCCTGATGCATCCCAGAGTGCAAAAAGGTTGGTTAGATTACTATTTGAGCACTGTAGATACGAACTCAGTCCACCAAATCTCATATGCTGGTTGTTACGAGTCCCCCCTCTTTCTCCATTACACTCAGACTCCTAGTGGTTGCTCCCCCCAGATCCCCTACAACCCTGTAATACAAGATCAGAATAGAGACTCTCACAATGTGACTTCAATGCTGGGAGTTGTTGGTTGCTGCCCCCTGTATTCTCTTTTCCTTCTTGAGGAGACTTAGGTTTAGGGGAGACTTCACATAGTGCTGCACTGACTTGGTGGAGCAATGTAGTCAATGTTAGCCACTTCTCTTACCCTTCTTATTCAGTCTGTCTTGGTCTCTGTGGTGTGTGTGTGTGTGGAAGAAGGGGGTACTTCATCCTTACCCCCTCGTTCTGGATTCTCTCAGTGGAATCTTGTTCCTGAATAGTGACTTCTTCTCATGAGGGGGACTGAAGTCAAGAACATCCTATCTCACCATCTTGGTGACATCACTTACTACCACTCTTGGTGGTAGTGTTGGTATAGTGATTTTAAGCCTAAATGTGCATTTGTGAAAAAGAAAATTAATACTTACGGTGATGTGGTTGATAATTGGGAATACCAGTATAAGGAAAAAGATGATAAGAAATATTATAAAATTTGAAAGGTTAATAGATAGAAAGATTACAGCTCTGAACCTGAAATATTAGTCTAAACGCAAAGTATTTTATCTTTAAAAAATATGTATATTTTGTAAATCTGTCTGCTGAAAGAGCCTACAAAGAATGGTCAACCCAGTAGCAATGAGCACTCCTAGAACTTAAATTTCAGTTCATACTCATAACTTCCCTATAAATGTTTCATTGGTATGATGGCTAGTTTTACGTGTCCTTTTGGATTGGCTGTAGTATGCAGTTATTCGATCAGACAATAATCTAAGTGTTGCTGCCAGGTATTTTATACATGATTATATACACAATATACAATCACTTACTTTAAGGAAAGGAGACTGTCCACTGCTAAATTTGGGTAAGCCTTATCCAATCAGTTGTAGGCCTTAAGAGTAAAACCGAGGTTTCCTCGGAAAAGAAGAAAGAAGAAATTCTACCTGTGGACTACAACATCAACCCATTCCAAGATGTTCCCAGTCTGCCATCCTGCTCTCCAGCTTTTAGACTTCCCTACAAGCTTCTACAATAGCGTAGGCCAATTTCTTAAAATGAGTTTTATATTTATATATATGTATATGTGTGTATATATATATATATATACACATGCTATATATATAATGTATGTATATATAATGTTTAAATAAAGTATGTTCAAATTAGTTTCACTTTATAAAAACTTATTTTAATGTGGCTAATAGAAAATCTATTATGTCTTGCATTTGTGGCTTACAAATCTTACTTTTTTTTTGCAAGGTATTTTCTGGGGGAAATTAGATTGTTTATCTTATATTTTACTTAATAGTAAAGGTTTATACAGCCTAGATTTTACTAACTGTATCTCTACATTTCAATATTTTTTCTCATATATCTTCATTGGCTGTCAGAAATTGAGACCTTTGGGGGTACCTGGGAGGCTCAGTTCATAAAGCAACCAACTTCAGCTCAGGTCATGATCTCCCAGTTCATGGTTTCGAGCCCCATATAGGGCTCTGTGCTGACAGCTCAGAGTCTGGAGTCTGCTTCAGATTCTATGTATCCCTCTCTCTCTGTCCCTCTGCCACTCATGCTTTCTTTCTCTCTCTCAAAAACAAATAAACATTAAAGAAAAAAAAAAGGAAGAAACCTATCTTGGTTAACTTAAACAAACAGGAAATTAAAAAAAAAAAAAAGAAGAAGAAATTGAGACCTAGTCACCTCTAGGCTTGATTTTATTTGGGCACGAATGCTTCAGTGCTATACTTCCATGAGATATTACATAATGTGTTATGTGTATCTTAATGTTAGTTAGCCTCTGTGAGTCATTTCGTAGATATTTTATTAATTCTTCTAAAATGGTGGTAACATGGGGCACCTGGGTGGCTCAGCCGGTTAAAGCGACTGACTTCACCTCAGGTCACGATCTCACAGTTGGTGGGTTCGGGCCCCGCGTTGGGCTCTGTGCTGGCAGCTCAGAGCCTGGAGCCTGCTTCGGATTCTGTGTCTCCCTCTCTCTCTGCTGCTCCCCTGCTCATACTCTGTCTCTGCCTCTCTCAAAAATAAACAAACATAAAAAAAGAAAAAAAAATTTAAATGTTGGTAACATAATTTTATTACCCCTACTCTATTTATTAATTTGAATACTTTAAAAATGAACAATATTTATACATTAATTATATGGAGAAAAACAGTGGAGTTTTTCTACTTCAAGAAAATCATACTCCAGTGGTATGATTGACTGAAGTGAGTTGATTTTTATAAAGGCTTTAAAAAAAGGGGGGACTCTCTTATTATAAATATTAAGGACACAAAAACATTAAGGACAGATTTCATATGTCGCTGACAGAGAATCCTTGGCAAGATTACAGTACATAAGAAAGACACCCATGAATCTCTATGGTTTGAGTTAAACCTACCAAGACCACTTGTAGATTCAATTATGTAGCATGCAGATATAGCACAAGGAAGAGCAGTCCTGAGAGATAATCCCACTCACATCCCATTAAAGCCATGAAGAAGGCTCTTGAGAAGCAACTAACATTTCAAGAGGTCCAAGGTATGCATATGATTAGACCAAACCAGCTAGAAGTAATTATCTACACATTACCTCAGGCATCCTCTGAGGAGGAATTGCTTATGAGTGGATACAGTGTCATTCAATCTGAATTCAGTAATTATAACAATTTATTAGAAAGATAGAAATATACCCTCTGCTTGATGGATTAAGAAAAAAACAAAGACCCTGAAAATTCACCACTGCTTCCAAAAATATGCCAAGTCTCATTTGATATTCCAACATTATGCTATTTCTGTCCAACCTTTAAAAGTCTTCTAACTCTAAAAATCTGAATGTTATTTGAAATATGAAACATCTTACATGTTGATGTAGAAACAAATTTTATGAATTCAACACATATTATGTGTTTGGCACAGAAGAAGAGGAAGGAAGCCATTATGTGTTACATAAGCACTTAATTATCCCTTTATATGAGTCAGAAATTGTGCTGTGAAATAAGAATAGAAAAATAACAGAAGAAAACCCTCAAGGATTTGTAGTTCAGACTTAGGCAGATAATACGGGTACAGTGTGATAAATTAAATGCAATACTAGAAGCGGGGAACCTAGCTTAATAAGAGGCATGCCTGGCAAGATCATTCCAGAAGTGGTGATTGTTGGGTTGGATATTAAAAGATGAGTAAGAATTAGTCCAAATGAATAGGGAGTTACTGAAGGAAAGAAACAGGCATATAGCATTCTTGCCTAAGAAATAAAAGATGAAATAGCACAGAAGCGAAGTTGACTTCACCTTATTTTCTTCTTTTCAGTATGGGGTCCCTGTTATAGCTATACGCATAACATATATGGTTGAAGTTTGTGAGAAATTAAGTTGTCAAAGGCCAGATTACTAAAGAATTTAGGCATCAACCTTAGAAAGACAAGTAAAAGAATATCAAGATAAAATGACATAGTATTTACCACTAAATTTAGTGGTGAATTTGGTGTACCCCAACTTCACTCTCTACACACCGCTGTTCTTTACATACACCATACTCAACTCTCCATGGCTGCACAGACTCAATAATGTGTAGCTCGATAACGGAAAGGCTCGTTTCAATTTTGGTGGCCTGATTGTACTCCAGAAGTCTATTGTATGTGATCTTGTCTTGCCACTTGATGTTAATTATAGCCTGTAGCCCATGCAAATGAAATTGAGATGAAACATGTGATTTCAATTACAGGGCCAAATCTTACAATTTGAAACTGTCACTGCTGCATTTCTCTATAAAGTATGAGCTTTGCCTCTATCTGGATTTTTAAAGCTTCTTTTAAAAATGCTAATCACAACAGAGAGCATTGTAATTTAGAATATTTAACAGTCACCCCAGAGTTCATCTTCACTGAGCAAAATACAGCAAACAGGAAGGAAGAGAGGGAGGGAGGGAAGGAGGAGCAGAGGGTGGGAAGGAGGGAAGGAAGAAAGGAAGGAAGGAGAAAAATACTAAACTAACAGAAGACATGTCATCATATCGAGTAGTATCTTTTTTTATTTCCAGAGAAATTGCTGTTCATTGACTGCTTCCTCAGATAAGATTGTGGGTATCAAAGCATTAGATAAACTGCAAACAGTTATTAGATAAATACTGCAAGTATTTATTATTTAAAATAACAAAATCTTAAACATTTTACTAACTATTCTGCAGTCTTCCACTGCACACAGATTAATCTCCAACTTAAATATCTAGTCAAGTGATTATATTCTATGCAGAGTGCCCCTGAAGGCAAAGAAGAACACTCAAAACTAAAATATAGAACAAGTAATGATTTATAATATAACAAGTTGCCATAACAGAGGGATACTCTAAAAATTTATTTGTAGTATGTGTGTGTCATTAAGTCCCTGTGCATGGTATATGTATATACAGATGTGTTATGTACGTGTGTGTGTGTTTCTCTGGTGAGCAATGTATCAGAAAACCACATGTGACATTTCTAAAGATGGCAGACTTCTTGGATTCACTTGTGTGGTTCCCTTAAAAGAAAAAAAAAAAAAAAAAGTAAATTCTCCCAGAATCAGAAAGTATAACATTCTTGAGTAAGCTGAGTACAGGTTGTCAACGTCATTGACAATACTATATAACATTCACAATAGGTATAGGAAAGAAGCAGGTTGGCATATTTAACAATCACATTGGAGTTCGGTGTTCATCTATGCTGAGCCAACCACAGTGAACGGGGGGAAGAAAGAAAGGGTAATTAGACACATGGTTTATAGAACAGTACCTGGTGTGCATCTCCCAACGAGAAGCACATTCTTGATGTTCCATCTATGAGGTAGCAAACAAAGAAATGAATTCAAATCCAGATTATATGTGGATGCTTACAAATGTGGAAAGTAGTTTTGAAGGGAAATGAAATCCCTGAACTAGAACCAAAAAAAGTGAGGATACTGATCTAGAGTGATGAAACCAAAATATCAGTGAGGTAATAGAATCCCCCTCACTTATTACCCAACTACAAAATACAATAGATGCCATTGCCCCAACCATGGGCCAGCAATCTCTACCAAATGTTCAACAGCCATACCATTCGGCATTTAGATAGAGTTATCGTAGGTCACAGATTTCCCAGATTTTGGTTCTGAATTACAAATGTCATCCCCAAGATATAACATTAGCAAACCTTTGACCTGTCAAAGTATATGCTGATTTGGATGATAAATTACACGATCTCTCTACATTTAAAAGGCAGAAGGGAGTGGATCTGACTCTAGATATCTCTCAGGCTGCTTCTCGAAACCTGATTTCTCTACCCATCTGGGTTTCTTGGAACATTCAGGGTTGAGCAGATTTAATAATTATTTTGGTGAAATATTAGAAATTTAGGCAGCATACTAAATCTTTAGTCTAAGTGTCTCACCACAATATAATTCTTTCTCTCTGGGTCTAATATCTCTTATCTCACATTCATGGAGATAAAACTTAGGACTTTGTGCTTTTATTAATCAGTCATATGCTTCTGTGGAAGCCTACAGCCTCCATCTCTTTATAATTACCAGTTCAATTTCCAAACGATACTGATTCTAAGCAGAAATTCATCCCTACTTCTTAATAAATGTTCATAATTTCCTAAAATTTTCCTAAAATCTTACAGCCAAAGTGAGAGAAAAAATATATTCCATATACATCAGCTGCTTTTTCGTGTTTCGACAGAACAGGGCAGAAAACTTGTTTGAGAATTAGGAGTGTCTTACTCTGATTTTGTTATTACCTTGAAAATCACTAAATCATGTGGGGCTATATATTTTGGATTTTTGCAATAATAAAGTTATAATACATATCTTTGAAGATCCCTTCTTTGTTAAAAAATGGTATGATGCTATGATTATTACAGAACTGACTATACCATCCAAATTTAAGTTTCAATTTAGTTTTCATTAAGTCAGCATAAACAATTCTCTAGGAAAGGTTTTGCTATAAAGCAGACATAAATGAATCCAAACTCCAACATTTGTCAGCTGGATGACGTCGGATATATATAATGCTGGACATTTGAAAATCTCCCAGCCTCAGAGTTTGCATCTTCAAAATGATAGAGCTGGAGGGATCACTCCGTAGTTTTCTAAAATAAAGAATCTATTCCTTAGTGGAGAATTTGTTTCTTAAAAAAACAAGAATTTTGTCTTTCTTTCCTATCCTCTGTGAGTAACACTTCTCTCCTTTCCTGTTCCTCTGTCAGGATAAAAGCCTTTTGCCCTAAGTATGATAGGTTAGGGCTTTTAAGAAAGTAGAGACAAGAGAAGTCAATTATGGGTTTAAGCTTTGATAATAACTCTAAGTTTTTACAGACAACTGGGTGATTTCTCTCTTTTTCCACTCCACTTGCTCTGTTTGGAAGCAGCCTGAAAGAGAAAATTCACCTTTCAGCCAGTTACACTTACGCAGAGTGTAGGAAAAATCCCACATGCTCTGAGCCAGCTGCAGAGAGGCCTGAGTGGTTCCTTAATGACTGTATCTGGGGACAAGGGAGTGTGCCCACCAATCTGACTTCAGATGAGCAGAGTACTCTTATGAGACTATGAAAATAGCAGGTCAGACACTATACCTGAGCCATTCAGCTCGTGGTCTGGAGGCTAACCTGTGCTTCTACTCACATCGGGAAGGGAACTGCAAGGCCAGCCATTCCTGGAAACTTCCTCAGGTTCTCCTATCTTGAGAATTGGTCCAACAGGCATTATGGAGGTCATCCAATGCTATAAATTTGCTCTGACAGAAAAGTAATATTTTTCCAACCCACTCCAAAGTTAAACTGTCAATTAATACATATGCCAGCTTTTTTTTTTTTACAGTATCATCTAACCATAAAACAGCCTATAAATGAATATTGTTCTTTCTTTGTAGTGAGGCGATTAGAAATAATTATTTCACACATATGCTATGTTTTATAGCCTATTAAATAAAGCTTACATGTCACACTGAACTTTATGTTTCCTCTTATCCTAATTTATATTTTCCTGAACGTATAAGCATAGTTTTATGGTTTGAAGGTAAAACAACCTTCTAAAGAATGTCTTAGTGTTCTATACCTGTGTGTATGGTGTTTCTTTCCTTTATATCAATTAAGTGGATTGTTGCCACTTCGTTAGCCAGCTCTCAATCAAGCATGGTGAACACATGAATTGAGAGATTGCTGCATATGGCAGACAGTCCTGAGTAATTCTGCAGGGAATACTTTCTGCCAATTTTGGGTTCTAAATCTGTTTTATCTTCACATTAGTGTCCTCAACTGAGAAGAGAATTCCAGCTTCATTCAAAACAGTAAGCCTTGTTTTCCTGTTGGAATCAGGATGGATTCCTGAAACTGCATGCACAGAGCAGTAAACCCATCGCTGTGGAATGAAGTATCAGTCTGAAATGCCTAACACAACCATTGTTTAGTCAGTAATAGGAAACAGTGTGGCTTTACATTTGAAAGTCTGGCATTTAACTTATGATTTTGTCAATATACACTAAAGGCCACAGAAAAAGAGCGATGATGAATCTGCTATCAGCCTAACTCTGGACAGTTGTGTGTTTTGTTCTGCTGAGTTGCTGCATGTGCATTATAATAATATTGCCTAGGTTCAAAAGAAAAGGTGAAGTCCAATTCCTGAATAAAGTAGATGCACCTGGCAGGAAAATCATGTGAGAAATATTTGAATGCAAAGGTTATCAGTTGATTACAGCAACCAAGAGCAACGTTTGTATTAAAGAAGCTGTTTAGTTCTTTATTGACTTGTCCTTTCAAGAATATTTTTTGTGCCTCTTCCTGGGCAGCACACTATGCTATATGCTAAAGAAGCCACAGATGAGTATTACATAGGTTTTGCCCCCAAGGAGATTAAAATCTATGGGGTTGAGTAAATATATAAATATAATAGAAAGAACTACAAATTACTCTTTCTCCTTAAGTAGATAATAAGGACACATTAAGGTCAGTACAATGCTATGTCACCGCTCATCCCTCCTCATCTTAGGTTGACTCCAAAATAAGGATTTGAGGGTAAATAGTTTATTTGAAAAGTAATCTTTGAAAGGACTGGTCGGAAATTGAAGAAGTGATACAAGAAAGGAAAGAAAGCCAGATTGGGCTGCATTAAATGAACAGGTTACCTTTATGGGAACCTGGTGCATCACAGCTGGAAATGCAGGGAGACTGGCTAGGATACACTACTGAATTATCCTGCTAAAGGGTAAGGAGGGCCAGCTCTGTGTCCACTAATTCTTCCCTTGACATTGGTCGAGGGGTGCTATAGGCTGCACTAACTCCTGAATACTTCCAACCAACCCTGAGGATGGACCAAGCCACATTCTCGTGGCCAGATCCCAGATAGAGACTCGGGTCCAGACTACAGTTTCTAGCAAGAAGCTGTAAATCCATCTGGGAATGGTGAGCGCCAAGAGGATAACTTTGGGACAGTGACTACATACTCACTCCCTTGCTGCAGCTCATCCATAGTGTGAAACACACTGCAGGCATTTTGGAAATAACAATTTATGTGAAAAAAAAAAATAGTACATGTCCGGTGCTTTATTGTATTTTCCATTCCTGCACTAAGTTTAATGGAATGTTTTCTTTTTAATGCAACCTCTATTTATTGTTAGTGTACGAGAGAAATATCGTAATGGCTTTCTAATTTATTTCTCTGCCTCCAGTCTGCACCTACTCTAATCTGCCATATATGTTGTTAGTAGGTTAACTTTCTGTGTCTTCCTTATCAGGCACCTCCAGTGGTTCTTCCCTGAATGAAGGTATGCCAACATTTCTTAGTCTAATGTACAGAACATCTAGCCTTTTCATTGTATGGAACTTTATCATTTTATTAATTTTCCCAATTATATAGATATTATTAACCCATTTTAGAGAAAATAACTGAATTTTTGTGATTTTTCCCCAAAGAATGTAAGTAAATTCCTAATATTTTACACGAAGAAAAAGAGTTGGAATTTGAACCCAAGTGTGCTGTTATCTTGCAGGTACACTCCATTCATCCATTCTCAGTGTTGTTCTCTCCTGGTATGTTCCCAACAAGGTCAACCCAGACTCCTTTGCTTATACGTGGTGCTGGAAGTCAGCAGGGGAAGATAGAGGGGTCCACAGTTTTGTAAGCACAGGATGCCACCAGAAATAATGTGCCACTTCAGGCCTAAGGTTCTGTGATTTAACATTTACTATGTATCTCTGCATCGATTTTGTATTTCTTACTAGGTAGGCTACATAAAAACAGTCTCTTACAGGACATAAACACACGTGAAAAATGTATAAAATGAGACTCTGTCTCAATATTAGCTTGCTGTATTATAAAACTCATATTTTATGAGTTTCAAGACCACATCAACTTGCTAAGGAGATGGGCAATAACATAACTATTTTACTGCTGTTATCTGATCTGACCAACCATCTCCAGCCCGTCAGAGAATTTTGAAAAGCCAAAGGTAAGTTTGGAATTTAAGTATTTTTTTTGAGAAGATCTATTCTGTGAGTCCCATCTCCCAAGGGGGACCAGGGTAGAATGGCTGTCTTCTGACCTTAATCTTAGTGAGAGGAGCTTCAAAGAAATAACCCAGCAAGCTTGATTGTATTCCCAGCAGTGTAGTGACACACTGGATGAGGGTCAGACTCACAAGTGAGAATTTTAAAGGGCAAAAGGCTGTAGCTGCAGCTGCATGCTGGGCAGCTAAATGAAAAGCAGGGAATAATTGAAAATAACTGCACTCCCACTGATGGTAGATCAAAGGGGCATCTTTCCAGTACTATACATAAGAGAAATTTGGCCAGATACTGCAAAGAGGGACAAATGAAGGCGCAAGTGGACCTCAGCAGAAAGAGGTTGGGATAGTATCACCAAATGCTTAAGGAATGAGGGAGGAATCTTGAATGGTCAGTTAGAGGTGACACATATGGACTGTCAAGGGAAGGAGAGACGAGAGAGCCTCTTAAGGAGAGAATTTCCTAAGTATCCCTTAAAAGTATATCTCTAAGAGAGCTATCAACATTTGCCACATCCCAAGGAAACTAATGCCAAATTGGTTCTATTGGTAGCATATAGAAAATCCACCTTTTTTCTTTCTTTTTTTACTATTGGCAATCAACCCAAAGGTAGGAGGGAAGTTTTAATTTTAAGTAAGGCTTGTAGACTTGTTGCTATCATGGAGAAAACAGGATGATTGCTAACTTTATAGTCTTCTTTTGATAAAAATTATTTGGAAGACCTTTAGTTTTCTAAGTGACCAAACAAAATCAGAGATCAAGCTCTAGTGGTCAGTTTGAAGACATTTATACTCTTATGCCCATGAAACATAGGCACATTTGACATCAACAGATTCTTAAGAAAAATGGTTCTTTGTAAAGAGATAAATTTCCTAACAAGAAAACCAAACTCACCTGAACGATTATACTTTTTGAGGTATAATTGTATGTAAAATGGAATGAGATACATTTCAAAGTTTTTCTTTCTTTTCAATGTTTTAAGAATGAGAAAATCCCATTAAATTAATGGCATTCACCTAAGTCATTTACCAGATAAATGCCTATTAGTTATTTTAAATTAATGTCTTAATTATGGAAAAAGGTATACTTGAATATTGAAGATAAACCTGATATCATAATATGGAAGCAAACTCTCTTTTGTTTCATATTTAGCAAAATAATTCATAGTATATACAACCAGATAGGCCACAGATTTAATTACATTATGCCTTCAAACAAAGGATGATAAAAATCTCTGACCTTAAATGTCAGAACTTTAAAGATCAAGACAGAAGTAAAATGAATGAACAAATGAAGGAATGAACAAATCAATCAATTAATTCAGACCGTGGGTAGTTAGGGAGAGAAAGGACCTAAAGGATATATTGCCTCAAAGAAAATAATACCATATTATTTATACATAAAGAAAGGCTTCTCTAAATAGGACTGTGCAAAGAAAATTAAAACACAGCAAAAATGATGACAGAACAATCATTAAATAAGATGGTAGATAAAGGCACAGAAAAAAATTAGTTCAGAAATACCTGTTTGGCTAACATGGTCTATAGCTGCACTTAGAGGGAGACCAGATATTTTGAAGCCTTTTAATATAATTTTCTTCCTCTGGAATGTTGTTATCATAGGGAAAAATGAAATAGATCGTATTTTACATACACAATCAAGAAACATTCTCACTGCCAGCAACAACACTGTGAAACCACCATTCTTGTTTTCCTGTCTTCAGGAACATAACTATGGATCATAGGCCCTAGATAGGTTCTGCAATGAATCTTAAAGATGTTACTGTCCTTGAATTTATCAGCATCTACTTTAATTTTTGCCTCTTTTGGATATACAATCTGTAGATATTCCTTCCAACTATTCTTTTTAAATACAACTATGATGGTAGCAAAAGTACACAGGAAAACTATCTAAGAGCTCATTATGAAACAAATTGAGACATATTCAAATATATAGTAGGAGCAGATGAGATATAAAAATTCATGTGATCATAACTTGTTTTTGTCACTAACAAAGTATTTGTCACATGACTGCAGTATCTGTTATGAAGTGGGATATTAAAAGAGATATACCATACAGTAAGAAGCAATTGTCCTTATGGTAAACTTTTCCCATCACTTTCTAATGACAAGGAGAATATCATTAAGGGTGAATTGGCTGGGTCACTTTCTAAAAGACTTGAGAATGGAGGAAAGTGAGTTAAGAAAGATCGTTCCATCTGCCTTTTGCTAGAATACTATAATAATGTCTTTTAGGGTTTCTCACACTCTTGCTCCTTGAAATCATTTTTCATATTGCAACCAGAGTAATTTTATAAAAGCATAAATGTTAATGTGATACCCATTTGCTGAAATCCCTTCAGTGGCTTTTCATTACTCCTAGAAAACTTTTGTTTGTTTGTTTGTTTAAGAAAATAAAAAATCTCATCCCTTGATAAGAAGACCTGCCCAGTCTATCTCAACTTCTCCAAGATTCCAAAAGCACTATGAAAGTAATACAAATACATGGAGAGCAAAACAGAGATGAGGTGCTCTATGACATCAAAACTAGAATTTATAGTTTCCCTGAAAATTAAAAATATAGTAAAACAAAAGCATAGTTAGCTTGTTTGTGATAGTACTTACTACATCTGGTGCAGTAGATTTTTCCATTTTCTTAAAATAACCTAACTGTTTATTTTGAGGCTTAGAAGGATTTTAAGTGAGAGAATTACAAGATTTTAAAATACTATAGGAAAAGTTTGGAAGACATTTTGAAAGAAGACAAGATCTGAGGATAGGAAAGCCACAGGTTTTTGGTTTTTGCTTTGATTAAATTACTAGATTTAATTTTAGAGCAGTTTTAGGCTCACAGAAAGTGGAGAAGTACATATATGTCCCCTCAATTTCCCCTGTAATTAACATCTTGCGTTGATGTGGTACATTCGTTACAACTGATTAGCCAATATGAATACAGTATGATTAAGCAAAGTCAGTAGTTTTGATTAGGGTTCACTATGTATTATACATTCTGTGGGTTTTACCAAATGCATAATGTCATTCATCCTATCATACAGAATAGTTTCACTGCTTTAAAAGTGTTCTGTGCTTCTCCTTTTCATCTCTCTCCCTCTCCC
The DNA here is from genome assembly GCA_030068075.1 of Paguma larvata. Classification (NCBI taxonomy): domain Eukaryota; kingdom Metazoa; phylum Chordata; class Mammalia; order Carnivora; family Viverridae; genus Paguma; species Paguma larvata. The sequence continues at coordinate 58,248,421 of CM057833.1, read as the reverse complement.
ACCCTGAATCTCTGGCAATCACTGAACTTTTTTCCTTTTTCATTCAATTTATAGAATACCATTCTGTTCAGGTAATATTACTGTGTTGAGAGATGCAACACTGAACAAGTAGACTGGCTCCTAATTTCCATGGACTCTATTTTATTGGCATGAGATGAGGAGAAAAGGATGGATGAAAAATACAATATTTAAAAAAGTTTAAAAATAAAATGCTATTATGGGATAAAAAATAAATGAGGAAGGAGGTACTACTCTTCTCTGGGGATGTGCGACTTGAGATAAACATTGAATAATCAAGAAGTGTATTCTGCAAAGTTCTTAGGCTAGTGCATTCCAGAGAAAACACAAACGCAAAGGTTCTGCTCCATCAGAAAGGGTTTGGTCTGTCTTAGTGCCAGAAAAATGTCTTCATGAAAAGACAAAGAAGCATTTATCACTCCAGTAGCAACAAGCACTCTCAGCACACAGACCACCTCCGTTTCCAAATACGATGCTTGTCATTCCCCATTTTCCAACATCTCAGTGATAGTCAACTGTTGTCAACTCTCCCCATGAGCTGCCCTCACACACTTCTGGATTTATATTCCCATCTCTCGGCTTCTCCCAATATCCTTTTCTTTTTTTTCCCTTCTCTAGCACACACACAAATGTTGAGTTTCTTTTTTGGAATGAAATGTTGACTCTTATTTTTGTCTCTACCATCTTTCTGTAGATAATCTTATTCAAACCCATGACTTTAAATATCATACTACTCATAAGATGTTCTTATCCAACTTTTGTTAATGAACACACATATAGAAATTTTAACTTAAAAATTTCGGAGTCATTTTTGGCTCTTTGATTCCTCCCTTTCTTTGCCTCCTATATCCAACAGATTTCTAACTTGTATATATTGTACCTTAAAACCTATTTCTAATCATATCACTCCTTCACAATAGCGTAGCATTATAATTCAGAGCATGTTCTGTGATATCAAGCTTCCTGATGCCTATTCTGTCCTATCGCTAATAGCGGATCTGCAGGAAGTGATAACCTCATCAAATACAGATGTTTATAGCAGCTTTATTCACAATTTTATTTTAAAGTTTATTTATTTTGAGAGAGTGTGTGTGTATGCATGCACGTGCATATGTGTGTGAATGGGAAAGGAGCAGAGAGAGAGAATCTCAAGCAAGCTAGTGCTATCAGTGCAGAGCCCAATGCTGGGCTAGATATCATGAACCATGATATTAAGACTCGAGCTAAAATCTAGAGTCAGATGTTTAACTAAGGCACCCAGGCATCTCAGCTTTATCCATAATGACAAATCCTGGAAGAAACAAGATGCCCTTCGGTAAATGAATGGATGAATAAATCATGGTACATCCAGGAAATGAAACCTTAGTAACTGGTAAAGACGCATGAGCTATCGAGTCATGAAAAGACATGGAGGAAACTTAAATTCATATTACTAAGTGAAAGAACCCAATCTGAAAAGGCTAAATACTGTAATATTCCAACTATATGACTTTCCTGAAAAGTCAAAGCTATGGAGATGATAAAAAGATCACTGGTTGCAAGGGATAGAAGGCCAGAGAGATGAACAGGCAGAGCATATAGGATTTTTAGAGCAGTGAAAATATTTGATATCATTCAATAATGATGGGTAAATTTCATGATGCATGTGTTCAAGCTCAGAATGCACAACACTGGTGGTGCCTAACTGACTCAGTCAGTACAGCATGTGAATCTTGTGGAGCTGTAGTTTTGAACTCCATGTTGGGTGAAGAGATAACTTAAAAATAAAATCATAAAAAAGAAAAGAAAAAAAAAGAATGCATAACATTAAGAGTGAATCCTAAGGTAAACTGTGGAATCTGGGTGATTATGATGTGTTCACATATCATTCTTGGTAAAAAAAGAAAATCTGGTGATTGATGTTCATAATGATAGAGACTGTTCACGTGGGAGGCAGGGGGTATAGGATTGTCTACGTACACTCCTCTCAGTTTTGTTATAAATCTAATTTGCTCAAAATAAATAATAATAAAGTCACAAAATAAACTTCACAAACTTCAAAGGAAAAAAGTGTCTAGGCAGGATGGTGTGGCACATCATAAACTCTCACTAAAGGATAGCTATGATAATTGTTGTCATCACTATTGTTATTAATATCACTCTATGTCAAGTGCTACAACCCTAGCCCACCTAGGCTTCACCCTCTACAATGTCATTTAACTGGTTTCTCTCCTTCCTGTGTTGCCCCTTTTCCTAGGCATACCTATTCAGCGCTGGAATGATTTTTTTAATGTAAATTGGAATCGCATTTTTCTTATTGAAAAATCTTCTGCGATAGCCTTTGGCACTTAGATTGATTCTGAAAGTAGTTAAGTTCTGTGATGCCAAATGCAGTCTGGCCCCTGCCCATCTTCCCAGCATCAATGCTTGCTACACTTCATCATGTTTCATTCACACCCCGTAGCTGAAAGGTTTTCTTTTCCTAAATCATGCAAAGCTCTTTCCCCTGATTGACCCTTCCCATTCTTCCTGTCCCTGTGAGTCTTTCTGGAATACCCATCTACTCTCTTCACTTTTGTTGTTGTTTTTTTTTTTTTTTTCAAACTTCAGCTTAAACAACACTGTCTCAGAGAGGCTTTCCTTGACCATTCAATCTGAAAAATCTTCTCCATTCTTACTCTCACAAAAATTTCTTTTCATTTCTGGCATGTATTGCACTTTATAGTTAAATAGTTGACTATGTGTCACTGGTATATTGCCTATTTCCCACATGAAGACGGGGTCCATGACTATGTTGTTATTCGCAGTATGCCCAGAGAGTTGTGTAGAATGTAGCAAATAGTCCAAGCAGAATAAAATAGTTGTTAAGTGAAATGTGCTAAAATAATTAACTGAAAGGATATGGATTTTGAATAGACATTAAATGGGGAAAACTAGGGGCCACATATTTTCAAATATTTTATCAAATATTAGCTAAGATGTATTACATACTTACAACTGCCAGGCAAAGTATATAGGTTACTGTACGTTACTCCCTGCAAATCTGTGATTTATACACAATTATATACATTTTTCTGATTTAAAAAAATGAGGCTCAATTAGATTAAATAATGTGCAGAATTACCCAACTTATAAAGAACAGAATCTCTAGTTCTATGAGGTTCCAGGATCTTCCCATAATACCATAGGATAGCTATTAATGTAGGTTAGACATTATGTATTCAAAATTGCCAGTTTCTTTGATGAGAAACTGAGTTGCAGAGAGACAAAATGCCTTACTGAATGGCACGCAGTTAGCAAATAAGAGAGAAGGCCTCTGGACTTCCAATCCAAATCGTTTCTACCTCCCCTGTGTTGAAATACAAATAGCAGTTAAAACAATAGTTAATCATTTCAGAAAATCTTAATAACTTATCTTGTTCATGCAAGAGGTCTACGAATAATTTACACTATTGTTAAAGAGTTTTTCTTTCTTCCTTAGAGGGATTATGCTTCTTCAGTGTTTTAGGTGTTTAAAAGGTGTTGTATTAGCCTTTGTAATTTGACACTTTTGAAGTATAAAAAAAAGTCTAGGCATATTGCAAAAAATATGTGTTCTAATTAATGATTACTTTTTGCGTCCTTCAAATTTTCTTCATCAAATTCTTTCATTTTCATGTAGAAAAATATGATACTATTAAATAGATTTTTGTATATTTAGACTTCACTTCATTTGTAAGCCAGAAAGCTCTTCTGAAAGCAGGATGACAGGAAGAAGCAAGACTAAATAATTACTGAAAGATATCTAACCAGTTTTTATATGATATCAATATCACAACAGTCTCCCTAGCATATTTATATTGTTCTGAAAAGGTTATTACCATGATATTCATAATAACTGGCATACCATATGTTTTAACAAAGGTATTTTGAAAAAAAAAACCTTCCAGAAACCCAATAACAACAAAACAACATCAATAACATTTGTAATAAATACATAATACTTATTAGGAAAACAATATGTGGCAAGCACTGTGCTCTGATCATTAATGATCCATCTCATCTACTCTTCACAATAACCTACTACTAAAAAGAAAAGACCTTTATTATTCTTCACTCATGAGAAAATTGCACTTCAGGCACTTTAATTAACACCTGTGACTTCCTAGCTGGTAATGAAAGAGCTATCATTCTGACCTAGATCTTCCTGGATCCCAAATCCATAAACTTATCCAAAACAATGAAATTGAACATTAAAGGATGCCTTTAGAAAGAACAATATTTCTCAAAGCTGTTGGAATATTTTTCAGAGTTTCCCCAGTGTGTGCTGAAGGTTGAGAATCATTAACCTACATGAATAGCTTCTTAAGAGCTTGCAAATAGGAACAGAGTAAGTTATACAGGTTCCTTCTAAATCAAATAAACATCATTTTATACACACTGGATCAAAGATTCATCTCTGCTTCACTGAACTGTACATGCATTGTTATTGAAGTGGGTTGGAAAGAAGGAGTGTTTCAAATAGAAGGAATCATGAAGGGAAGAGAAAGAAGAGTGCTTTTTAAAATGAATTTATTCAATGTCATTAAGGCTGATAGTATGATGTGTTAGTCAAACTCCCCCTCACCTGATAACCTTTGCAGAAGCATTATCCTCCTTCTCACAGATCCCTGTCATTCAATTTTCCCATCTGTTAAGTAATTCTTACCTTGAAGTAATAAATCTTACACTATAGGATTGATGTGAGAATTAGATACATCAAATGTACTGCTATTTAAGCAGAAACTTCCTATATAATGAATGGTTCATTGGCTGAAAGGCAGGGCAGATGGGAGGACACTGTAAACATGAACTTCACAGGTAGGCATGCAATAAAGAGTGAGGGGACAAGGGAAATTCCACCATATTAAGAGCAAATTAATTCTAAACATGACTTTTATTTTAAAAAATCTAACCACATGAAAAAATTTGCCATAAAAAACAAATGGATAATCACATTTGTGTTTTACACAAATCACTATTATTCTGTCCTTTGGTGCCAGATTGAAGATGGATTAAGGGGATTCAGGGAGACAATAGAATCAGGTAAACAATGTATACAAACTATTTCAGTAACTCAAACATGAAATTATTAGGGCCAAAAAAAAAAAAAAGAGCTAAAGATTTAGGGATGGAAGAGAAGACAGCAGTCTATAGTAGGCAGTAAGGCAGAACAAGTTATGGCGAACAGTTCAATATGAGTATAAAAAGTAGCATGGGGCAAAACCAGGTTTCTGTCTTGGGTATTATTTCACTAATAATTATTAATGACTAATAATGATGGGGCTGAAGAGAAAAGTAATGAGTTAAGTTTTGTTCATGTTGAGGTTATAAAACAGGAAAGAAAAACAGGTGGCAAGGACAGGAAACTGCTGCTCTTTCAGAGTAAGAATGTCACACATGTCTATTTTGAAAAGAAACATCTTTAACCAGGGAGAAAACTATCTCATTTCCCATTAATACTCCTCAGTATATGATAAATGCAAAGACAGGTTCCACATAACATAATTCCACTGGAATAAGAAATGAAATCATAATGATTGTGTTTATATTAAATTTGTTTACCTAAATCCTATGGTATTTTCCTATAAGCTAAGAAAGTTGGGGAGTCGAAAACAGGAATTTATTAATGTGATTAAAGATGTATGTTTTCGCTTTGCCCTTAGGATGTAGGAAACACCTGTAATCCTTGAACTGCACCCTGGCATAGCAACTGACTCTACTAAATACACAAAGTCCGATCCCTTTATTGTTTCATAAAATATTCATGATTTTAATCTCTGTTCATAACAAAGTTATTCCAAGAACAATAAGAATACACTTAATTCAAAAGAATTAAAGTGACAAATTCTGGGACACATCACTACACTGTGTTTACACTGATGAATAGTGACCTCAATATCCAGGGCCCTGAGACTCTGACATGTTGAAGGATTTGAAAACTTATGTTTTCTCAAACTCAATGAATAACTGATTACAATATTTAATAAAAAAGCTGAAGGAAGTGCTGTAAGTTTTTCATTACTCTAGCAATTAAAACTCTCTGTTGTAAATAATAGAAAATCACATCCAAACCGGTTTAAGAAAAAAATAATCTTCATAAGCCCATATAATTCAACAGTACATGATTGGGTGTAACTTTGAGGTGCCTAAGTTCAGAATTGCATTGGTCTGCTTCGACTGAGTTGTTGCCATTTCTAAGTGCTACTCAGTTGCCCCAATTTCTGCAGCTTTACAACATCAACAACCAAGTGACAAGAGTTTGATTTCCTAAACAAAAATTGGTTCTCATTAGCTTTGATTGACTTTACTTGGATAGGTGTCCCTCCCTAAAGAAAAGGTCATTCCAAGAAAGATGAAATGTGTTGATTGGCTTTTCCCAAGTCACATGTGCCAACTCTGGTGACCAGAAATGAGGCCAGCTTCATGCAAAAGATATGAGTTGAGGTTAGGGTAATGATGTTTGATAAAGCAAAATTGAGAAGTACTGATAGATGAAGAGGGTGTTGATGTTGAACTTCAAAATATTAAATGTTCATGCAGTATAAACAACTGGGAATTATTCCTGGCACGTATCCAGGATAGAAAAAAAGGAAGGTTATTTGATCAGTAAATCTTAGGGATTCTCTAGAATTCCATACCCAATAAATTTATCCGTTCACTACAATACATAAGCAATAACAACACAAAGAAGTTGTCATTATATGTATAAGTAACTCATTCAGATTGATATACAAGCCAAATAAGCCTGGAAACAAAGTTTAACTGTATGAATCATCATTAATAAGATACCTTTTCATTTATCAATTGGCAATTTGAAAAAGATACTGCCAACTGGTGAGAGTAGATGACAAGGACCTCATATACAGAAGAAAATTACTATATTTCTATTAAACAATCAGTATAGATCAAGAAAACCAATATTGCAAAATGGCAAAATATTAGAATCAATCTAAATTGATGATCAGGTACATTATGATATAGTCCATTGATATTTAATACTATAGAATCATTCCAAGTGTTTTGAAGATTATGTCAAAAAATGGGGTAATGCTTATGGTGTAATGTGAAGATAAGTACCAGAGATGATTTTGCATTTATCTCTATTTATTTATTTATATATTTTTAAAATATTTTTATATATTTATATATCTTACATATATATGCACACACGTACAATACACACACATGTGCACACAGATACACAAAATATCAATTATGGCTTTCATTAGGTCATCAACAAATTGACAAGTCACCATTTGTATTTCAAATCTCCTTCAAGAAATACAATTTACTTTTATTTTTATTAAAAAAAAATTTTAATGTTTATTTTTAAAGGAGAGAGATGTCAGCCCAGAGCTAACACAGGGCTCGAACTCATGAGCCATGAGATCATGACCTGAGCCAATACCGGAAGTTTAAACTGACTGGGCCACCCAGGTGCCTCTACAGTTTACTTTTATAATTAAAAAATAATAGTTCTTGCTCCTTCTTGTGCTACTAGCAACTTAAATGAGATGATCTCCATCTTCTCCCTAAATCTTTACAATAACCTTCAAACCATCCTCCTCCCTGACTCCCTGCTTCAAATACATTCTCCTGAGTTTTGTCAGTTATTTTTCCATAACATGTATCTGTTTGTAATCCATCCATATTTTTTAAACAATTTATTGTCAAATTGGTTTCCATACAACACCCAGTTCTCATCCCAACAAGTGCCCTCCTCAGTGCCAGTCACCCACTCTCCCCGCTCCCATATCCCCCTCAACCCTCAGTTTGTTCTTAGTATTTAAGAGTCTCTTATGTTTTGTCTCCCTCCCTCTCTGTGGCTTTTTTTCCCCCCTCTTCCCCTCCCCCATGGTTTTCTGCTAAGTCTCTCAAAATTCAGGTCCATATTTTAAAATCCTCAAGGTATTCTGGTACTGACTATATCAGTAATCCCTGTAACATTGTATAAAAGGTTCCTCACAATCTATCAATAGTAACCTATCCAGTTTAATATCCTGCTCCTGTCCATGAATATACCTATAACCATGACTCCAATGTTCCTACAAAAGCCAACATGTTTAGAAAATTATACACATTTTCATCGTTCTGATTATTGGCTTATGCCATTCTAGGTCCTAAAATGCCTCCCCACCCCCTTTCTAGCTGCTGAGTCCTCACTAGACTATCTTCTATTCTACTAAACTTTTCCCAAATTCTCCACCCTAGGTAGACTTAGTTTATCTTTTGTAATTCCAAGAACCGCAGGTGCTACAATCTTCATCCTGTATCCCCCATGCACAGAAGAGCAAAACACTAGTAAGTATTTGCTAAGTGAATAAATATAGATATCTATGGTCTAAATGAAGTCACAAATGCTTTTGGAGCCCAAAGGAATAACATTCCTAATTCCTTCTAAGAATTTAATTAGACAGTCATTAGAACACAATTCTCCTTAGATACATCATCACTTGTTTCTCTTAACTTAGCTTCTATGGGATCTCTTCTCCCAACTCTTCACCTTCCCATCTTTTGATTCCTATGCAATATCATTCTTTGTATCCCACACTCCGTTCACAGGTGCACATCAAAATATATTCATATTCTTCTTTACCTATATTTTCCTCTAAGAGAAAATTTCAGTTCATCTATGAGCCCATATCACGATGGCTCACAAACTTCATTTTAGTTCTAGGTTCGTATTTAAATTTTTACTTGAGAAATATATATGAGTTCAATACCTGAAACTCACTATTCCCACAGCTGAACTCATCACCGCTATCCTTTTTGTTCCACACATCATTCTTTCTAGAAATACAGGCTATCAGTCTCAGATATCTTTCTTTCCTAGCTTTCCATCATTCCATATTAGTAATTCTCATTTTCACTGATGTCATTCCTGTATTTTTATTTTCTACCCATCCTTTCAAATTTCTATTTTCCTTTTTTTAAATTTTTTAAAGATTATTTATTTTTAAGAGAGAGAGAGCGAGCGAGAGTGTGGGAGCGAGCACGAGTGGGGCGGGGGCAAAGAGAGAAGGAGACATAGAAACTGAAACAAGCTCCAAGCTCTGAGCTGTCAGGACAGAGGCCAACATGGGGCTCAAACTCCAATGGGGAGATCATGACCTAAGCTGAAGTCAGGCACTTAACTGACTGAATCACTCAGGCGCAAATTTCTATTTTCTAATGCCTAATTCAAGTATTTATTTCTCTAGTTTACACTCTTAACATCTGACTCACTTGCTCTTGTTTACCAAACACACTTATCTCTCTTTGATGATGATAGATAGATGATAGATAGATAGATAGATAGATAGATAGATAGATAGATAGATAGATAAATAGACAAATAGACAGACAGACACAGGAATTTTTAGCAAATCTCCCCTATTTCTAAATTTTAAATCGCTTGAGGACTGAGTCTAAATTCCACATATACTTGCATTTTCATCCCATCAACAAGGTGTCATCACAGTAGACAGCATACAGGAAGTGCTTAACATATGTTGGATGAAATGAGGTAGTATTCCTGAATTAGTTCACCTGTATTTCTATCCCAAATCATCCATGTGTTAAAAATTATTAAATATAATTTGTCCTAGTGCTTGTTATAATATATATTAGTAATTCATATGGTTTTATACAAAAAGGAATAAGTGGCAACTATTTTGCTCCTCAACAAATGGTATCAGAGTTTTTAAATCAGCTATTTTTGCTCTGTTATGACATTCCCCATGATTTCGGCCTATAAAAGGAGTGCTAACACAAATGCCATTCAGAAAGTCAAAGGGTAGATTTTTATGAATTTGTATTTCCTTCTCCAGGGAGATACTGTAGAACTTTTATTAGCTCTATTCTCACAAGCCTCAAAGAGTTGGTAAAATCTAAATTTTTCACTCCCTCTATGGAGTAATATCATCAGAGTTACAGCCACTGTAAATGAAAGTCTATGTAATATACTTTATTTATAAATTATTCTTAAAAGTAATAGAAACCATCTGACTTCCCACTCCCTCACATACTTACTATAGCCAGATTTATGAGTTTGTGGGGTCAGGATCGCCTACATCTATGAGTGTTGAGGTAGGAGGAGACATGAAGAAACACAGTTTACTAACGTACCATTTTGATAAAATGCTGCTTCTTTAATCTTCACAGCATTCTTAAAATATAAGAATGGAAGAACGGAAAAATAAGTATGGAAACTTCCACAGGTATATTCCCTGAGGTAACACAAAATGTCTTGATTGGCTGCCTACCTTGGCCAGCTTGTGTTTTCAAATGGGAGAGGGCCAATGTTCTTGTCTTCTGTTGGAAAAGGAAAGGTTGGTTTAGAATTGGTAGTTTCATGATCGCTTAGAACTTTCTCAGTGTGTCATCAATCATATGCATGTAGCCTTCACTATTTTTGCTTTACGCTTTATACTGTAGTGAAGACTGAATGAAAACAACATCACGTGCCATTCATCTGGCAGTAATCAAAGCCCGCGATTTACTTGGCAGAATTTTTAGACCACAGTTATTATATTGTGGCAGGGTTTTATTGAATTACCCTGTTGGGGTCATACCTTTTTGGAGTCTCTCAACCCAAAATTTGGTTCAGATGTCGAGACTGATGATGCTACACAGAAATGTATACCACAGGGATGTGAAAATGGTTATTACTTACATATTGAGACTTTTTCAGGGAGAGCAGGGTGGGACCCGAGCAGTTCTGAAAATGGCTTTAGAGTTTGGGGCTGGGGTAAAGGATCCTGCATGGCTTGAATTTCCTGCCCAGACCAAAGACTTTTTTTCAGCTTGCTCACATGTGAGGCAAAAGGTAAGGAAGAAGAGATGGCACTTTAAATCTGTCAGCAGTTAATCACCAAAATTGTTCCATTACTAAGTCCCATTTTATACCTCAGGAAATTTTTCATAGCTCAGAGAGGTGACTAACTGAAGATCACAAAACATATTTGTCAGAACCAGAACTCATATCAGAGGACAATTTCAAAAGACTTGTTTCTTTTCCACCATACCTGTACTGCCTTCCTTAGAAGGAAGTGACTTGATTAAAATTAATCTGAGTTGATTCTATATTTCCATTTGAAAATATTTCCTAAGACTTGCTGTGACTGAAATCGATCTAAGAAGGAATTGTAACTGAGGTGTCTGCACTCCCTGATATGGACACAATGGTCCAGATCAGGACCTACTTTTGGAAGTCATTGTCATCTAAATAACAGAATATTTTAAGGTATGATTATAAAACTCCAGTACTATAAATCCTTCACCTGCCCAAACAAATCAAACAACTCCTACCAGCTGTGCTGCATGTTGTAACAAGGGGATAAAATGTCTTTGTTAGGTCAACTTCACTTGCTAAGAAACAGCAGGGGTTCGGCATAGAGTCAGGGATCCAATGCCTGCTCTAAGTTTACTTGCCTTGCTTTCATCTTCTGTTACTTAGGTCCTTATTCTGCTTCCTGTATGTATAAAAGACTCATCTCCTACTTCTCTAAAGCCTGGCATTACTGCTTATTCTTTAACTATAATGTGCTCTAAAGTGAATACTGGAGCATTGGATGTTCCCAGGTCTCTACTTTATCAAACATACCTGACCACAGTTTATATCGTGGTATAGCTGCCCTTCATCTTACACCCTATCAGCAGCATGAGAGGAGAGATACCATTATTGAGATCCTATTACCTGAAATAGCATTCATTGGAGCAAAAAGACAAAACTTAACTCTGTAATGCTAGTTTTCTCTTCCCCCTACTCTGGCCTGCCTGTTTCTTAAGAGGCTTTCTTATCTGGAAAAAAGGTCAGAACTCAGTTCTTTTTTAAAATTTTTAATTATATTTCTTTTACCCATATTCATGTTTTAGTAACTACCGTCTTTATTGTCTATCATATCCTTATCATAGAGTCTTTGAAACACTGCTTCTTGAGGTTTTCAGAGGTCTAAAGTGTAGAGCCACTTAGAACAGTTTTAAGAATTTAAGAAATGGCCAGGGAGAAACTTTGTCATGATTTAATAATATTTCATAACCTGGGTTGGTTCTTTATTATTCATTATCGACTTATCCAGTAGTGTCTGATAAAAGATAAATTCTATTTTTATTGTCTCCAAGGAATTATAAAAAGTAAATTTAGCATTTTCAATTCTAGAAATCTCATTTGATAGAAACACTGAACCCATCATCAGTCTGTATCAATGATGGACTCATGTAATTCTCCAATTCACTATTTTCCCTAGATCTTCCTCAATGGAAAAATGGAATCTGCTATATTTGTGGGGTCTAGAAGCCTAAATAGCATTTTTACCTTCTAATTTAGACCAACATAAAATAAGAAAGACAACCAAATGAATTATCTTTACACATTAAGTAGCTAGAGTTCTTGGAAGGTCAATCTATGATACCTCTTAGGAGTTAAGTGCCAAGAGTTCAATTCTGTTAGTGAGGATGTTGCTATTTTATTGAGGTTTTGAAAAGGCCACTGTTGGATTAATGGTGCCCAAAGGGAGGCCATTTTAATCCCTCAAAATTTACCAAAAATTAATATTTTCTTTTAAAATCTTATATTCACTAAGCAGTCAACATTATGCCTTTAAGGAGACAATAATTTCTCCCAACCTCCATGACTCAAAATGCAACACTGGGGTTTGTGTTTACATGTACACATTAACCCGAGATAGTTCTACAGAAATGTAGAGAGCAGAGCCTACTTGCCCAGCTGATAAATTACTATTATATATATGTTGCCATTTATTATATATATTTCTATTATAATAGAAATTTATCTATAACCTACTCTCATGACCCTTGGGTCCACATTGTTTGTTTTGAATGCCACATCCCTCTAGATGAGGCATTGCTACATAGTGGGAAGATTGCAAAGTTTATAGACAAATTAGCTCTACATTCAAAATCTAGTTCTGATATTTGATGGCTATGTGGTATAGAACATGTGATTTCACAACTCTTAACATTAGTTCATTGTCTATAAAAAAGGGAATAATAATCTCTACTTCATCTAGTATAAATATTTGAGTGAATAAAAAAGCACTCCATTTATAGTAATACCAATAATTACAGCCACTATTATTAAAAGTCAGTCATTTGGCTTCATGGTCCATCATTAGGAGAGCAGATTCTGTTTCAATCAGTTCTCTCCCTAAAGAGATGCTGGTAGAAGATATCTATGTATTTCGTTCAAAAATTAGATATTGAGGATACCAATTCTCAGCTGATATGCAATATTACTTAGCAATAGTTTTAACCTCTCTAGTTCATTCTCTTAAGCTTTCATTCTTCTATACTACCTGACCACCTCAATCTCTATAAGGTATCTCATCTTTTGACCATTTAGAATATGATCATGTCTTCATTGCATGTGCTCTTCATTCTCCTTTTTCTAGCTAAATATGTCTCTGGGAATTTACTTATTCTTTCCTCCTCACTATTAGTATCAAAGGAAGATGTCCTCTCTCAAAAGAGTTTCTTTCAACTCATCTTCCCCCTTCACAACAGGCTCTATCACCTCTTTCTACTGCATCTTCCCTCTTTTTCTTGTCAATGTTTTTTGTTCTTTGTTTATTAAAGTGTTTGCACAACTCTTCTCTAAAACATCTTACTGCTCCTCTGATCTCCCTTTAACCTAACGTTGTACCACCTTTCTCTTACCTTCATTTAACCTTGTGCTGTCAGAAATCCTTTATGAAAAAAAAAACATGGAATATGAACATGCTTCTATATGGTATTAATTACATCTTATAACTTCTTTGAATCCCAGTTTCCTCCTTTTTAATTTTAATTTATTTAATCTTAGGAGGAGAGAGAGTGTGAAAAGAGAAGGCAGAGGGAGAGACACACAAACACACACATACAGAGAGAAAGGAGAGCGAGAGCGGGAGAGAGAGAGAGAGAGAGAGAGGATCATAAGCAGAGAGAGAGAGAGAGAGAGAGAGAGAGAGAGAGGATCATAAGCAGGCTCCATGCTGAGCATAGAGCCTTACAAGGGACTCAATTCCACAGCCCGCAGATCATAACCTGCACTGAAATCAGGAGTCAGATGCTCAACTGACTGAGGCACATAGGTGGCCCAATTTCCTCTTCAAAATAACAGGTAACATAGTTTTTTTTTTTTTTTTTTTTAGTCAAAAGATTTATAATAAAGTATTAATTCAGAATAAAAACAAGAAAAATAAGCATGTTCCAAAACTGTAAGAGTAATTAAATTTTGCTTCCTGTGCATTACTTCTTGTTTTCTTTAGCAGAATCAAAAAGGGGCGATCCTGTTGCCAAAAGTTTGGAGTGTAAATGTGGTTAAAAGATTTGAAGAATAGCAATTGAATGAATCTCGTTCCTTGGCACATGGCAGTCACTTAATCAATGTTTGTAAAGGAATTTTCTAGCAAAAGCATGCCATATTGTGTCTTTTATTTTATCAGAAAAGAGAGGTGAGAATCAGATGAATACCATGCCTTTCTCATTATGTGATTTTTGAATTTTCAACAGTTCTTCATCTACAAATGTTTAAGAAGAGAGGTAGATTTTCCCGAAGTCATGGATCCTGTCTTCCTTCATTAATTTTAATTTGGACCTCGGAGTAGCTAGTTTTGTGATTGTACCTTAGTGCCTTACAATATGATCTTCATTATCATCATTATCATCATGTTGCACTCATATGATAAAGGCTACTTTAATATTCGCCGCCGCCTTTCTTGGTAAAAAATGTTATGCTTTCCAGAATCATGAAGTAAAACCAATAGCTGATCCTGCCGGAGATTAACACCAAAATGTGACAACTGCCCAAACTCTCAAAGTTTCACTCTAATAATATATGTTTTTCTTCTATCTGATTTCGAGATTATAGAAATCAAATTGAATGATAATTATAACCTAGGATCTATGTAGGCAAACTGATAGATGTCATCTTTATTGAGATTAGAAAAGGTATAATTAGCTAAAGTTATTTTAAACCCATTTATCATCTTAGTTATTAAGGTAGTTCTAAAAACATCTATAAAATACCTCAAGGGCCAAGAATTCATTATACATTGGTAGCAATTCAGAACACAATATACTAAACCCTGCTGTCCTGGGTTCAATAATAAATGATTATTAAGCACTATATTAACATATAGAATCTGTTAAGAGAGATGAATGTGAATAGTGATCAAACAATGTCAATGAGAGTAAAACTGGTAAAATAAATACTAGTATTTTTCTTTGTAGTCATATTAGCTATCAAAATTATAGTTTATACACAAATCAAAACTGTTTAAAATAATTTTGCATGTAATCTTAAGAGGATATCAAGAAAATGGTAAGGTTATTTTAGATTTCACACACTAAACTCACAGAGTTGATATCTACACATTATTTTTCCAGGATATATTTAACTATTAAATTAGTACGAAGAATATTTCTCACATTACATAATTTTATTTGGACATCTCTTGCTACTAAAGTATTAGTTCAAATGATTCTAAAATATTTTTTTGTTTTAATGAAAGGAATAGATTGCCTTCTGAGTTCTTTTGTTGTTTTTTTAATTTTTTGACAGTCTGCACAATTATAATTGAAAGGGTAATCATAGTATTTTGTATCACAAAGAATCAGTAACTAAGTTATTAAACTGTAAATAAAAATCACTTATTTTGTTTTAATCTTTATAATGAAAATTGTTTTCTCATAAAAGGATCAAAGTGTGCTTACTATTTCCTTGGATTTTTAAAGAGGTAATGAGCAGGGAACTTGGCAATTACTCATACACATTGCTAAATGTCATTCACTGAAGAGCAGCAAACTATGAAGAAGGAAAGATATCATCTATTAAGGGGAGAGACGTTGGTCGGATTTTATACTCCATGCGTTCTTATTCTTTATTGTAATGCTTGAATAATTTTATGCACAGCATTACAAATAAAGGTAGAAAATTCTTGAAGTCTGTTTGACTTTGGCTTAATTGAAATGCCTCTTCCACAATCGTGTGTGCTAATTCAACCAGCAAACTTGATGTGCTTTTAAATGATACAAAGCCAGATAGTACATCACAATTTGCAAATGATACATCATGATGTTAAGAAAAATCTGTGTTGCTCTTACCAATCCACTGGCTTGGGTTTCTGTAAATCTCTTTTATCTGCACCAATAATTACCGTACTTCAGCAAGGCAGCTTTAATTAAATGTCATCCTTTAAAATCAAGAAACACTTACAAGGTCAAGTAGGTCTAGGATAAAACTAAAGTTTGCTCTCAAATCATGGATTACTTGATATTCTGCTATAAAGAAAAATTGTAAATGGGGCATACATAATTCTCCTCATACAATTTTAATGAGATTTTTGACCAGTTCAGAATTGTTTCCTCTGTATAATTTTGCATCTGTTAGTTGAACGATAGATAATACTTTCTTACTTTTGACTATGATAAAAATTTCCACAGGAAAGTATTTCATACAATAAGTCTGGTATTTCCTATTTTTATGAAAATCTATTTTATGAGACTTATAATCAGTTTCCACCAAAAGAAGGAAAAGAACTTCCTTGGTTACAATCTCCTAGCTGATTTGTAGAAGTTCAAAAGATGATTTTGTTAACTGTTTCATTCTATTTATGTGAATGTGTGTGTGTGCATATACGTTTGTGTGCATGTAAAATTATATGAGATATGTTGTACAATGTCTAAGGTACTGACGGGATAACTAGATAACATATTGATTTTAGTTGAGAAAAATATAAAACCTTGAGATATTAGGTGCTTACACATTGAAAAACTATACCTTCATTCTTTTATTAAATTATTTTATTTTAGGGGCACCCGGTTGGCTCAGTTAGTTAAGCGTCCCACTCTGGCTGAGGTCATGAGCTCTTGGTCTGTGAGTTTGGGCCCCACATCCGGCTCTGCACTGACAGAGGCTACTTTGGATCCCCTGTCTCCATCTGTCTCTCTGCCCCTCTCCCTTGTGTGTGCATACACATTCCCTTTCTCTCTCAAAACTAAATAAACATTTAAAAATATTTTATTTTGTATGTACTATATGTATGTGGCAGTGATACAGAAAGGAGAGGGCAATTAATTCTGCATGGACAATTAGACTCAATGCAGGAGCTGCAGTTCTAAAAAATGCAATATTTATTAATTACTTTAATGCAAAAATGACATCATATGATAGACGAACAACAAAAACAACAATAAAACTGACCCAAATCAGTCCTCATTAATGGTGACTTTGGTATTTGAACCCAGTTTGTGGGATTGTAGAGCGTATAATCTTAAGCCTTAGGTTTTTCAGCCTCTAATAGCTAAAAATTTGTAGAAGTTCAGAGATGGTTAAATAAAAAGGGAAAGCCTGAGCAAAGACTGAGGTATACATAGCATTATATGTTGGGCAGACTTGGACACAATTTTCTCAATATGCAGTTGTGTCTACTACTCCAGCCTCATCTCAAATCTTGCATTCAGCAATATGAAGTATTTATATGCATACATTCTCATCTCTGTATCTTGCATAGACTCTCGCTCCACTTAGAAGCTCCTTCCATCTTCGACTTTTTTCCAGTATCCTTTAAAACCCAGCTCAATATGCATACCTTCCATTGTCTTTCTATCTTCCATCTCTTCTTCATTCCTTTAAAGTGCTGTATATTATGCTATTGAAATTAACACACACTTTCTAATTACTTAACTAATTATCACTAGTATCTAACACAATAACTAGCTTACTAAATACTGATAACCTTTTGTTGATCTAAATTGAACTTAAGCATAAACTTTGTTTTTTTATTGTTTTTCTTTCAGCCTGCTACATATTAGAAACTTAGATTTTTTTTTAGAGAGATGGTACATGCTAGCAGGATAGAGGGAGAGGGAGAGGGAGAGGAGAGGGAGAGGGAGAGGGAGACAGGGAGACAGGGAGACAGGGAGAGGGAGAGGAGAGGGAGAGAGGGAGAGGGAGAGGGAGAGAGGGAGAGGGAGGGAGAGGGAGGGAGAGGGAGGGAGAGGGAGGGAGAGGGAGGGAGAGGGAGGGAGAGGGAGGGAGAGAGGGAGAGAAGGGGAGAGGGAGAGGGAGGGTGAGAGAATCCCAAACAGCCTTCATACTCTCAGCACAGAAGCCTGATGCAGACTCTATCCCATGACTCGGGATCATGACCTGAGCCAAATCAAGAGTCAGACACTCAACTGACTTAGTCACCCCAGCATCCCTAGAAACTCAGACCTTTAATGATTATGTGAATAAATGAATGAGTTATATGTGTACTGGACACATATGCATATGACTTAGTCTACTGGCCTGAGTCTGAACGGCCCTTTCTGCCATTTAATTGGCATTTAATTTGTCCAGATGCTTAGCTTCCTTGAGCCTCAGTTTCTTCATCTGCAGAGAAGGGAAAATGAAAACTATCTTCCCATATGATCACCAATATCGAATGAGATAATGTATGTGAAATGATCACTATAGCACTCAATGGAGAGTCAACGTTCAGTGTAGTAATTATTAGGTATAAACCTATTAGTAATTAACCTAGTTAGGTTTTTTGGTATTAGTGTCATCATGAATATTCTTATTTTAATCCCTTAAACATTCCCCAAACTTGATTCTTCAACAACAGTCTTGTTAAATAATCAATTAGGAACATTTACAAGCTAGTCAATATAAAGACCAAAATAGGCAATGGAAGATTGAGAATTTTTACCATTTTAAAGGGGAAAAAAAGACATTCTAAAAACAAATATGAGTTCTTTTTACAGGGGGAATTTCAGAGAGTTAGAAGCTGACCAAATTTTAACAAGTTTCACATGACTACCAAGCTGCCCATTGATATTCATTTTCTAGAGACTACTAAATTGTTCCACGCTTCTGGAAAAAAGTCATTTAAATTTCTTTTTCATTATGTATACTGCCTTTGAGAGACCAGGAGCCTTCCTAAAGAGACATTCAGTGTGGGACTAAAACCATTTGAACCATTTATAGAGTGAAAATGGGTTATATTAGTGCAAAGTGAGACATTTCTGTAAATGTTAAAGACTTTTAAAAGACTTTTAATAATACCTTAAAGTTATCCATGTCTATTCTAGCCATGCAAAAACTTTACATTTTGTACTTTCTTAAGTCAAGGCAGTCAGTAATATGCTTTAGTCAGTCATGTGTGTATTAGTAACTGGTGTTGCTGGGACAAATCAATGCAAATTAAACTTTTTGTAAAATTTCAACACCATTCATATAGATGTTTTAGGCTACTTATTCTCTAGTTGCATTTAGTGTCATTTGTTCAAAATAGAGTAAAGGAAGGATATTCTTATTAAGTTAAAGGACTATGTTTCCAAAGTTTATAAAATATCATTGCTTTAATGATCTCAACCATATCTCAATTTAAGGAAAGCAAATATTTTAAAAATTCAAGTGAAGTGTTTTGTACATCAGCATTAAAAAACTGTACATGGTTGATTGTATGTGCAAATTATAAAAACATTATTAATGCTGAAGATATATAAATTTATAAAACAAAATAAAACTGTTAATTTTCTCAAATTTTATGATTAAATGTTTTTAAGTCTGATAATTATGTATAAGGATACTTTTGCATACACAATAAGAATGCACAAATATACTTGAATTTAGCAAATATTATTTGACATCCTTTTTTTTATGTTTGGAATTTTAATGCAGAAGGAGGAGTACTTTATGAGTGTTAATAAAAGACTCTTCTTTGGAGAACATAGGCAGTGATTCTACCTAATCAAATGTCTGAATTCTCTACTGAAACTTCCCCTAGATTTTTTTCCAAAAATTACTTTACCAATATACTACAAGTATTTTCAACTAAGATACAACTATTAAAACTACCCTACTATTGAGTTCTTGATTCATTTATCCATTTATTAATTCCAACCTCTAGAGTTTTACACTGTGCAAATCATACAATTTCTGCCCCTCTGGAGCATTTTTATAAAGAAAACTGCTTTATCAATATCAGTATGATGAAAGAGTTATAAGATCCACATTAAGAAGTACAACAAAGGCAGTTGTGAGAGTCAGAATTTCACAAAAATTGTGTCATTTGAGCAGGGCCTCTAAACATAACTGGGGTCTCATAAATGGAGGCAAAGGAATAGCATTAGCCAAAGCAGAGATCTGGGAGAATGCAAAACATACTTGAAGCAAATCACATAGACTGACCAGAGTGTTTATTCATGGGGAGGGTGTGAGCTAATTTGGATACTAATTTTCAAAGTTCTTGTGTGCCAACTTACAAAGTTTAAACTTCCTTGATATTTAACTGCTTCATTACTTGCTACTACTCTGTCTCATGCTGAAATATATTTGACTTGACTTATAAAAACGTTTAAACTAGAACAAAAATAAATTAAAAGAAATGTAAAAGACTAGCACCTAACTTGATAAGCTTATGAAAAAGGACCTGAAAGAATAATATAAAATTTAAATAAAGAACATCTGTGGGGCACCTGGCTGGCTCAGTTGGATACGCATCTGACTCTTGGCTTTGGCTCAATCATAATCTCACAGTTTTGTGAGTCTGAGCCCCGCTTGGGCTCTGCACTGGCAGTGCAGAGTCTGCTTGGGATTCTCTCTTTCTCCCTCTCTCTCTTTCCCTCCCCTACTTGTGCTGTCTGTGTCTCTCTCAAAATAAATTTAAAAATCTTTAAGAGAGAGAGAGAGAGAGAGAGGGAACATCTGGAAGTGGCAAGGACAAAGGGCAATGGGTTATGGAGCTGGATTCTAGAGGCCTTGACCCTTGCCTTCCCCATTTCTATTTGGAAAAGTATTGGTGTAGTGAATGGACTGCTATGGACCTAACCACCTTCCTTTGGAAGGACAGCATTCAGTGTGAAAATATAAAAGGCAATGAGAGAGGCATTGCAAAAATTAATTTGGAATAACTTCAATACTGAAGGATCTCAAGCAATTAGAGTAACTAAGGCCAGAGAATTATATGCCAAATTTGCTTGAACCGTAAGATGAACACATATTTTGCTTTTCTAAATAAATAAATAAATAAATAAATAAATAAATAAATAAATAAGTGAAAATAATAAGAGAGTTTCCTATTTAAGCTTCCACAGACGTAGATCGAATGCAGGCACAGAAAGTGAGGTTAAATCTATAGCATGTTTCTTTTTCTTTTTATCACATATGGCAGATTGGAAATGGTCATACAGTCTTTATACATCTCCCATCGTTATGCTGTCCAGTTTCCTCCTCTTGAATCTGGGCTTATTTCTGAGTACTCTGACCAGTGGAAATGGTTGAAGGAAAGCTATGTAGACCTGAACCTGAACTTCAAAGAGACTGTCATGTCAACATTTATCTTGTTTTCTGGGAACCCCCAGCCATCATATAAAAAGTCTAACTTGCTAGAAAGGACTTGAGATTGTCTTGAGATGAAGGGAGCCCAGGTGAGCCCAGCCTAGGCGCCAGATGTATACCAACGACTGGAGCATAAGAATCATGAAGACGAGCCCGATGTAAATTCCCAATCCACAAACTCATGGTGTTGCTTTAAGCCACTAAAGTATATCCCCTCTGTTCTGTGTCTTGTAATGTATAATTTATTAAACACACATAGATGAGTACAAAAGCCTACTTCTCAAAATTTTGTATTAGAAGGGCCATCCTACTTTGCAGAATTTTAGATAAAATGAGTTAAAGTATTCATCTATTGAATAATAAATATGAAACACTATAATAGATGCTAGGTTCATGCAAATAAAAAAAAGATATAAATTCTGTTTTCTAGAGGTCACAATCCAATACAATAGTAAAGGAAATTAATAAAATATGTGGATACGGTACCTGTGGCCATATCAGAGGTTTGCAGAGATTAGTTGGGCAGAAAAAGAAGATATCATGAATGTCATAAAAACTAAGGAAAACAAATTGATCCCATTATATAAAAAGCTCATTGACCAAATGAGCATGAAAACTATAAAGCCTCTCAAAGCAAAAACTATAAAAAACTATTAAAAACTACAAAGGCTTTCAACAGCAAACCTACATACATTTCAAGGTCATAAAAATGAGGGAATTTTGGGGTTCTTTAGAAAAAAGGAAGATTAACTCAGAATTTAAGATACCAGAAACTTTTCTCAGGTGTCAGGAGATACCCAATTTCATCTTAGTTCATTTATTGATCCTATATCAATTTTTCCAGAAGAAAGACACTTCTTATGGGGGAAAGAATTTTTATTCTTTGTTCAATTCTTTTGTGACAAAAAAAAAAGTTCAGTATAGAGGTGATAGATATGTTATTGAACCTCCTTCTGTTATGTTTTAGACAAGCATACTGGTGGTGAAATAAGCCCACCAGTTTTTCTAAAATCATTTGTTGATCCAAAGCTACCCATCAATAGTTCACTCACATAATCCTGTAGAGTCCTGTATAGTTCTTCCGTATGTGTTGACAGAAAGAGTGACTATCAGCCTCCACTTCAATTTTCCTGTTTCCAACTTACACATTTCCAAAAGCTAGTCCTATCTGAACACTCAGTTCTATTCCACAAGAGAGATGAATTATGACAAATTCTGAAGAACTTAAGCTCCTCTGTCTGATAGAAGAAGTCTTATCTTTGAGTAGGTGTTCCCATACCATTTGTCTTAGGGTGAGGTGGCCCATTGCTGACTTTTTGGCCCCATATCATTTCCTTAATCTTTCTCACTGCTAATCCAACCAAGATATGGCCACGATCAAACAACATATGTTACAAGTTACTGAAAGCCACCTGTCTCTTCCCTATGACTCCTGTGGAGATAGTACTTCTCCACTCATTTCTGAAGTCAACCATTCCTTCTTGTAGCGCAAATTGTATGAGACTCTTTGTTGTGTACCTTTTGCCTAGTTCAGATTTTTTTTTTCTTAGTCATAAAATACTTCGTTCTTAAGAACGGTAGGGAAAATGACAAGAGAGGACCACTCCCACCCCTGATTAAATGAAAGTCACACTCGATCATTCCATTTAAGGAGTAGGTCTTCCATACGATTCTAATGCTTCCTTCTGTGGCCTCATTATCTAGTTAATTTAAAACAGTATTTTCAGAACTGAATAAAATACAGTCATTAATAATATGCTAAGGCAGGTAGACATTTCTTCCTTAAGTTTATGCCCTCTGTTCCGTATACTGTAACGACTTTGGAAAATTTCCTTGACAACAATCTATGCATCTTTCTGCCAAAGTCATTTTTTTTTAATTCCTGACAAGAAGCCATAATATTACAGGAATGTCTTTAGAGTATAATAAAATCTATTTTCCTTTGCTAGCCATGTAAAAGAGACTGTCTTTGCATTGGAAATTATTTAATCTATCAACTTCTTTTCTTGGGAAGTAAAGTCACTCATATGCTTTTGGTAAAGTACATTCTGTTGTCTTCTCTCAGGCCATGTCTTGCATTGCAGGAAGTGGGAGTAGAATCAAAATCCTCCATGGTTCATTGCCAGTGTGTTCTGGAATAACCTCATTCAGAGTGATTCGACCATCCTCTGGATCTTATGGGCTCTCTCAGAGCTGTACAAGGTACTATGACATTTTTGGGAGAGTGGTAATTATTTTGATAAGGAAGTGCAAGACTTCATAGAGGGGGAAAAGACTTCATGGAGGAAGCAATACTAAGGTTGAGCTTTTAAAAGGTAATTAGAAGTTTGCTGGATATGAAATGATAGGAAAGGAAGAAGATTTACCAGAAGAAAAAGCTTAAGGGAAGAAACAAAGTTTTACAATAGTATTAAAATTATATAGAAGGGAAGACCTTGAGGTTGCCCTGGGGAAGGGGTAGGTAATGAGATTTGAAAGCGAAATTTGGGACAAAGCAGGCAGTATCCTGAATAATGTGCTAAGATTGTGTGCTTTTATGTAGGCAATAGGGCAAAGGTGGGTAACAGGTTCTTTCCCACTCTTCTGGATTTCTGGAAGATCTCCAGGTTTGAAAGTTACCTGAGATACTTAGCATGATACCAAGTAGAATCTTAAAGAGGAAATCAAAAGAGAAGTCATATGAAAAGGATGCCAATGGTGGGGTTAGGGGTTACCTGTATCCATAAAGATTCCCAGGGCCCCTTTTAAGAATCCTGTATTTGATTTGCACTGGGAGAAATTTAGAGAGGAAATGAAAGTTTGGGCAAATGACTTGTGTAGGAGCCAAAGCTGTTACATACTCCCTAAACTGATACAATTGGCTTAAGAACTGGGCCAGTGAAAGTGGGAGAGTTAACAACTCTGGGGCAATAGATATAATGGGATAGGAATGCTGAATGGGAACAGCAGTGTGGCACAGAAAGGGGGCTGCAAGGACAAATTTTGCATAGAATTACATAGGCAAATAGATGGCCAGGGAACAATAGTATGAATTAGGAAGCACTCAAAAGCCCCCAATGTGTTGCCAAGCATATTTGCCTTTGTTTAACCAAATTCATGTTGCAATTGTTCAGCCTAAACAAACTTGAAAATAAAAGGGACAGGGGAAAAAAAAAAAAAAAAAGAAAACCCTTCTTTCAGAAATTAGGCTCTAAGCTCATTTTCTTCCAGGGATGCCTTTGTGATGAGGCAGTAAGACACATTTCTGAAATTCTTTTGTCACTAATTATTTTTTCTTTATAATCAGATGTTCTATCATCAAATTCTGACTGATCACCTTGGGGCAAAAATATGTGCCACATTTGCCTCTTGAATTTTGTTTAGCTCAAATGCACTGTGTTTTATGCTTTCCTTCAAGTGGATGTTAGAGTAGATATAATTTGCTCAGAGTTTTGATCCACCTCCTAACAGCTTTCTTTTCTATCTTGTGTTGAATCTGAGGGTTGTGGGGAATGAAAAAGCCACATAAAACCACACTGAAAGCAAGATGGAAAACAAAACACAACCAAAACAGACCTTTGACTTTTTGCTTATCACCATCAATTCCCATGCCATTCAATTATACGCTTTGCCCTAATAGGCTTCCAGCAATAAAATTAACATTTCAAAAACCCACAAACTATTACTACACTTTAGTAGTATTGTCAGACATTGCCCAAGGTCCAAATCCTACAAAATGGATGGAAGGTAATTTTGAAAAAAAAAAAAATTCCCCTCTTTTTGCTAATGAAGATATTTTTAAGCAAGGATAACATGATTTTCTAGGTGGTAAAAATCTAATGTGTTTTTCTGCTTTTAAATTAAGGTAGCAATTTGGCACTCACAAAGTAATCTTGGCCATGGATCTAAAAACAAAAACAAAAACAAAAACCCTTGTAGCTGCCAGGTGTCTAATTTTCTGCTTGTCACACTCCGGCATGCGAACTGGAAAGCCAGGTTGTTTGAACAACCTCTGGGAGCCCAGTTCTTACTTCGGTTGAGTTGGAATTTAACATGGCCCTCTCAGCTTTCTAGACTTCCAGCCACTTTCAAATTCTGCTAATACTCTATGAAAAACCAAACACCCTAACCCAGCAGGGGATAAAGAGCCTTAGCTTTTCACCAGAGAATGTAAATCACCTTAATGCACACCTTTCCTTTATAGGTTCCATCTACGGAGGATGAGCAAATCAGGTGAACAGTTTAATAATGATTTCTAATGCAATCATTTGTATGCCAATTAGTGAATTGCGCTGATTTTCCACCACTTCGGCTAATAATTTGATAACAGGCAGTGTGTAAATGGACAGTCATGCCCTTAGTCATCTCTGAAGAGAAATAAATTGATTTAAAGGGCATACACTTGGCCTCCTATTCCAAGTGTAACAGGTACACTGCCAAAGCAAAGCAATTGGCAGAAACTAAGGAATTCTACATACATTGTCTTGTTAAATGCTCAGGATAAGCCTGTGAAGATTTTAAATTCAATAACAAGGTAAAGAACTTGATGCTCTTTATAGTGGCTTGCCTACATTTCTAACTATTAAATAATTTGGAACTTTTCAACTTCCAATGCCCCTTCCTCAGTTGCTGCCGTGATTTGGTGACCTCGAAATGGGATGAAAGCCTTCATGCTGTTTAAAGAAGAATGCTAGAGTGGAAAACAAACAAGACTATAAAATATGAAATGAAGTAAGTAGACAATTCATTTCGACAAAATAATTATAAAATTGAGAGAATGGCCATCCCACAGCCATAAATGTACCAGAATAATTTATTTAATCAGGCAAGAGGAAAGCAAGCAAACTAAAAAAAATGGTTGCTACATTCATGCCAATTCTACTAAAAGTTTGAGCAGACTCTGATTTACTAACGTTCGCAGAAATCTGAACAGGACAAATCAGATTAATAATTAATTCGCAATTGACAAAAACCATTAGGCTGCAGAGCCGTTCCTATGAATTGCAGATCCCATGTGACATTTGCCATATTACTGCTCATACCAATGTAGACATGGGCAAATTAACTGTGAGCTGCCGACCACGGGGAAGCTGAAATACAGATCAATGCTGTTATTATGAAGACAAAACCAGCACACCAAAATGCTTTCCTCCCACTGTCTAACATCATCCATATTGATGTTTTCTGTCAATATATAATAATACACTGTCACACTTGATGGGACAGGAGGAACAGATTACAGAGAAATTGCACTGGAATATGTTTTTATACATTGTTTCTCTTGAACGGTATAATCAAAACAATTATTGATTCAGGAACTTTGACTGCTTGTCCCTACAAGCTGTGTGCAGCATGGCAGGAGAAGTTACATGGTTTTATTCATTTTGCCATTGTGTTTACAAGTGTTGGTTAAAATAAAAAAAAAAATCTGGAACTTATTCTTCTCACACTCTTCCTTTGCTTCCACTCGTATTGAATACAGTAATTCTTGAGTTCTTCACTCTCTCTCGGCAACTACAAAAGTCTCCATCTTCAAAGTATCGTCATAAATGAGTCTATTTTCTTCACCCACTTCCCCCATCCTCATCTGACCCACTGTCATGTTCTACCCAGCCCTGAGTTACTGTAGGATTCTCTTAACACATTTCCTTTGGGCCCAGCTAAGATTATCAAAATTGCAGTCAGTTAACGTCACTCCTCTGTTCAAAACTTGCCAATAGGATCTCATATTTCTCAGAGTTAAAGCCAAGGTTTCTAACAGGATGAGATCTCCTCCTCAAACCCAAACTCAATGCTTCATTGCCCTTCTGACCTTATCCCTCATCTCTGCTACTCTCCCACTCTTACCTATGCTGCTCAACAGCCACATGGGTCAGCTAACTGGACCTTCCTAACAAACCACAGGGGACACTCATGTGTTAGGACCTTTTTATTTGTACTTTCCACCACTTGGAAAGGCTGCTTTCTCATTGAGTTCTTCTTTGATCCCTCTCTACTTATAACTGCACTTTTGCTTCTTTTGGTGTGTGTGGGGGGTCTCTCTTCTGTTTTATTTTTGTATAGCAATTGTTAAAAACACCCTACAACCCAGCAATTGCTCTATAGGTATTTCTCCAAAAAATAAAAAAATGCAGATTCAAAGGAGGATATGCACCCCAGTGTTTATAGCAGTGCTATCAAAAATAGCCAAATTATGGAAAGAGCCCAAATGTCCATCAACTGACAAGTGGATAAAGAAGATGTGGTATATATATATATATATATATATATATATATATATATACACAACACACACACACATACACATATATATACGTATACACATATATATACACATACACATATATATATACACACATACACATATATATATACACACATATATACACACATATACATATATATACACATACACATATATATATATACACACATACACACACACACACACACAATATAATACTACTCAGCAATGAAAAAGAATGAAATCTTGCTGTTTGCAACAACATGAATGGAATTCGAGTATATTAGGTTAAGCAAAATAAGTCAGAGAAACACAGGTATTAATATATGTGGAATTTGAAAAACACAACAAATGCACATAGGGGAAGGGAAGGAAAAATAAGATGAAAAGAGAGAGGGAGGCGACCTATAAGAGATCTTAATTGCAGAGAACAAACTGAGAGTTGCTGGAGGGGTGGTGGGAGGAGGGATGGGCTAAATGGGTGATAGGCATTAAGGACGGTACTTGTTGGGGTGAGCACTGGGTGTCATATGTAAGAGATGAATCACTGGGTTCTACTCCTAAAGCCAAGACTACACTGTATGTTAACTAACTTAAATTAAATTTAAGAAAATTCTACACATTTTACGAATGTATTTATTCTTTATGATTATATATAAGCTTTATCAAGGTGCTGATTTTTGTGGGAGGAGGGAGTATTTTTTTTCTACTATTGGTATTCTCAGCATCTGGAACAGTCCTTGACCCATCGTACCCTCTCAATAAGTATTTTCTTTAGTAAATAAATCACTCAATCAAGATAAACATACCTCAAAAACTAATAATTTAAAATACTAAATATCTTATATGCAAGCTGTGATTAAAAAACAAAAGTTCTCCCTTTCATTTCACCTATGAAAGTAAGCTTCATTTCATGTCAGCCATTAAGTTACTCTTATGTTGAATATTTTACCGATATCTCTTAATTTATCAAAGCAAATCACTGTTAATATTTCAGTGAGATTGGCAAGGGGCTTTAGTATTCTTAATTGTTTGTTCACAGATTTATTCACTATTTAAAATAAATAAGTGGAAATAAAGGATTAAAAACAAGATTGAACGTCTGAGAGCCACATTCAATTGAATATCCAGCAAAACACAGAGAACTGTGTCTGACATTACATGAGGGATCATGCAATACAATTCACTGTAGGCGCAGATCTTTAGGAACAAGTCTATTAGTAAACGGAGGTATACCAAGATCTAAACCCATTTGGTTCATTTATATAAACAAGAGAATATATGAAGTCATTGTAATAAGTCTAGAGGTTGGAAAGGTGATATGTAAAGCCTGTTCCAGAGTACCAAAATATCTCCACTGTGAAATCTGAACATCAAGGGCCAAAGTGATCTTAAAAACTGGTTCTTAATCATTGCAATGGTTAATTTCACATGCATCTTGGCTAGGCTGGATATGTGGTAAAATGTTATTCTGGATGATTCTGTGAGGATATTTTTTGGATGCGAGTAATATTTAAATCGGTGGGCTTTGAATAAAGCAGATTACCCTCCATAATTCAGGCGGGCTTCACCTAATCAGCTGAAGACCTGAAGAACCCAAAGACTGGCTTCCCCTAGGCAAAAGGAAATTGTACTAGTAGACAGTTTCCAGACTTTGGTTGCTACATTGTGTCTCCTTGATCTCCAGCCTGACATCCTTCAGACTTGAACTGAAGATTTTGGACTTGACTGCCTCCATAACTGTGAGTCAATTCCTTAATATCGATCAACCAATCTCTGTCTTTCTCTCTTGATATTTCTCTGGAGAAGCCTAACACAATTATTACCAGAATTATAAGCATTTTAATCAATATATTAGTGAAGAAGAAATATTAAACATTGAAGAATTATGAGGTAGGAGTTAAGATCATAGATCCTAAAGCCAGATCACCTGATTCTAAAATTTATCTTCATGATAGCATAGCTTGAATTTCTGTCATCTCTAAAATGGAGGAAACATTAGGGACTCTGATGTATAATTATCATAAAGATTAAATAATTGTGTGAAAGTATACATACACACTTTAAAAAGAACCTGGCACTATATGACTCTTAGCTACTTTAAGAATAATAACTGTTTTCTTAGAAATGAAAAAGATTATAGAGCTCACCCAGTCCAAATCCATCAAAGACAAGTAAAGGAAAATAGGCCAAAAACCTTATGCTCGGATCAAAGAACTGAAAAATGGACTCAAACCAATACCCAGATCATCTCATTTGAGTCATGCTGCCCTAACTATACTCATACATTAGCGTTAATTATATTGTCTTTAAGAAGATAAGGATCTGAGGAAATGAGATATAAGGTATATATAACTTTTTCCTTTTAGATGTAACTGCTTTAGATACCAAAATAAACACTCTCTATTGTTAAAATTTTGGAAATCCAAAAAAGCACGAAGATTACCTGCAGCCCATCTACCTATATACAATACCCTTCTCAGGATATCTATTTAACACTCTTTGATTTACAAATTGAGATCATATATACTGTTCTGTTCATTCTTTTAATATGTTTAAATCTTGTCAAGGTTTTACATATGATTTGATATTTTCACCACAAGAATTTTACATGATACCTATTTCTTAAGATGTTTTTGATAATACATACTTCCAGTTTCAAAGGGATTTTTAATTCTAGACACCTAAGTGATTCAAATGGGTCATTAGAATTGGAAGCATTACTTCATTTCCTCTGTATCTATGATGACAACCTCATGGCCATGCATTTAGTAGATACCTGACAAAATGTTTGTTAAATGCATAAACAGCCTTTGTCTTCATTGAATAAGCACTCATCACAATTGCATTACTGCATGTTTTAATTAGTTAATAGAATTAATGATCTTAATACCTAAATAAAGATGTGTAATTGAAGTCAATTGTCAATTGGAGTTTCTTCATTATTATTCTAATTTATATGTAGTGACTGAAATCATAATGTTTGAGCACATTTCCCTTCAATTTTGTCTCTGTCATATGCCAGAATTGGTTTTTTGAAAGTTACTTTCTTAATGACTTCCAGCTAATTCTTTAACAATAGTTACATTTAAGTGATTGAAAAATGAAATGAGCATGTTTAAGCCTAGCCACTTGTTTCACTGCAGATGTTTTAAAAGTTCCA
Organism: Paguma larvata; assembly: GCA_030068075.1. Taxonomy (NCBI): domain Eukaryota; kingdom Metazoa; phylum Chordata; class Mammalia; order Carnivora; family Viverridae; genus Paguma; species Paguma larvata. Next base: position 58,217,710 of record CM057833.1, on the reverse strand, counting down.
ATCATAGATAATTACTATAATTAATGGAATTTTTTTTGATGCAACGATTTTTTCCAGACTTTTTATATATTATTTTATCTTTGGTTTTCTCTCCGTGGAGGCCTGAAATTTAACTGTATTATAGGTTTTTGTCAAATGGGTTTTTGCTTTTAATCAAAATACAGCAAGTGTCCAGATGGTTGGGCTAAAGAAAAGTCTCTACGAAAGTCTCATTTATGTTCCTGACTGGGGGATTTAACAAAAGTTAAACAGCCAAGCTTTCGACTTTGTGATATTAATGTAGTTTCTTTCTTGAAAATAAACTCACCAAAATCACTATTTAAATGTTCCTTTTTAGAATACAAAATTGTATATACTTTAGTTTCTAAAAATCTGCTCTTTGGAACTATATAAAAAAGATACATTAAATTATTAACAAGTATTTGTTCTAAATGTGGAATTACAGTTGATTTTTCTCTACTTTTATTTCTGGGTATTTTCAGCGTCTTTATTAAAACATATGACTTTTATATGGATACTATAAAATATTTTTATTTGCACTCCTTTTCTTTATGTGTTCTCAATTTAGTGTCCAAATCTTTAAGAACTCTTAGATAGAAAGAAAAAAAAAAAAGAAAAATCATCGATTGATTTCAGCAGGTCAGGTGCTGAATCAGAGCTTGATTATTCGTACCACAACATTCAATCACCACAAAACCCCTATGCCAGGGATGTTATTGTTATTGTGCTTTTACCAGCAGCAAGCCTGGCTCTTCTTTTTAGGTGATTCTGATTCTAAAGCTTATGCTTTTTCAAATTTCACAAAATAGCTTCCCAAGAGCTATTAAAGCATGCTTTTTGGTTATTGTTGTTGTTAGTTTCTTTGTTTTTAATGATAGACAATGTGGATATATTTTGGAGAAGCCCAAGCAAAACTCCCCTTAGTCTGGATGTTGTCACTGTGATATTTTAGCCGTGTTTACAAGCTAACAAATTAACTGGTCACATATTCAAAGATGCTGATAGAAGACACAAGAGTCCTGGGTCAGATATAAAAGTCATTCGTACTCACGGCACAAAAGGCAGCATAAACATCAGCACATTTGTTCCATTTTCCCGTGCTCCAGAGGAATGACACAGATGGACACAGAAGGATGCCTGCCTATGCTCTTAGGAGAGGAACCCTGAGCTTTAGGAATCAGTTCTTTTAAAATGGTTGGTAAGCAGGCTTTTTTTTTTTTTTTTTTTTTTTTTTCCCTTCAGTCCTTCAGTGGGAAACACTATCTCTGTCTTCCAGGACTGTTAACTTTACAAACACTGAAAAGATATTCAGAACAAAGAGCAATTAGGACCTGCCTAGTAAGATGCACAGAAAATAGGAAACCATGGAGAATTGTCTCTTAATAATATTCATCCTTTGTTTCTACAATGTCTTGGCTTCCAATGAACTTTTCTAAGATTATACCATTCTGCTGGCCCACTCTGATTAATCTGGACAGCAGAGGCTTGGAAATATATCTGTTCAATTTTTCTCATATAGCAATTAATTAAGTTTACAATCAACAGGACAATGATCAGCAAGATGAGGTTTACCTGCAGTGCTAACCTCACCAATGGCCTGGGGACCCAAAATAAGCCAGTTTAACAGCTTCTTTAAACTATCACAGGTTACCTTCAAAAGTCAGGTGACTTTTCCTTAAGCTTTTACCTTGATAGTAACCTTGCTCCAAAAGTTAACACAGATAAACAGGATATAGTAGTGAAAATGTAGATTCTGGTTTAGACCGAAGAAGGAAATATCGGGCAATTGAATTATTCATAAGAGCCCTATTCAGTGGGTTGAGTCAGATGTGAATGCTTTCTAGAGCTGAGGTGGTATTACTGTTCACTTAAGCTAAAGTTAGAAACAAATCTGGACCACTTTTTTCTAATTGAATCAATCTCTGTAGAAGTAAGTATATGACCACAGAGTCTGCATAAATAGTGAGCCTGTTTTGCCACTGGGAGGTCTCTACAGTTTTTTGAAGATTGAATGATCTACTGTTACTGATTTTAAAAAATACTTGAAAGTATCTTATGACTACCTCTAAGGTAAAAGTGATTATGTTTGGGGGAAGTCTGCAAGTTAATATCTGACTTCCACGCAAAAAGTGTAGTTCAAGGAGCACAAGTATCCTTGCCAAGAAAATGTTGTTGTTTACAGTTGTGGAAGCCCTCCTAGTGTGATCTATATCAGTCTGTGGGCACAGGTTGACATTACTTCCAAGGTATACTCTTGGCTAGCTGTTAGTCCTTACAGTTCATAGTTAGTTAAAATAATTCAGTTACTTTCTTATTTGAAGGGAATAAGTCCAGTTGTCCAGCCTGTCCTATTTCATCCATACCATGAGCCAAATGGGATTCCTTTGCTCCATGAAATATTGAGTGATGGCTATAGGAGTGGCAGGAGACATCTGGAGGTACTGACAAGTGTTTTGCAAGGACACATAAGAACTGGGGCCATCTCCCAACCTTTCCTAGTGACTTCCCAGTAAAGTGAAGGGGAATTACAATCAAATCACAGTTAGAAAAATCTAGCAGAGGATGAAAGCTTATGCTAGGGGACCCCCAAACCACTCTCATGCTCCCTACAACTTCCCTACAACTTCTGAAAAATAACTCTGTATTATTTCTTTAAATATTTGGCAAAATTCACCAATGAACCCATCTGAGCCCAGACTTTTCTTTACAAGAATGTCTTAAATTACTAATTTAATTTCTTTACTTCTTACAGTCTATACAGCTTTCTTAGTTTTTCTTGGGTTCCTTTGGTAATTTATATCTTTCTTGAAATTTGTCTATTTCATCTAAGTTGTTTAATTTGTTCTCATAAAGTTGTTCATAATATGCCCTTATATGGTTTTCATATCTACATGATTGGTAGTGATGTCTCTTGTTTATTTCCTATTTTGGTAATTGTGTCTTCTCTTTTTTCTTGGCCAAACTAGATCATTTTGGTCTGGTTTGTTGATCTTTTCAAACAGTAGACTTTTGATTCCATTAACTCTATGTATTGTATTTCTTTTATTATTTCATTAATTTCTGCTCTAATCTTACTTATTTCCTTTCTTCAGGTTCCTTTGGGTTTTGTTTATGCTTTTTCAAGCTGTAAACGGTATAATACAATGTCATAATTACTTAATCAATTTTATTTGTCTTAAGAGAAGTAATAAATGAGCATGTAGGTATCATTTCATATTACTTGACTTATCATTTCTGAACTTCTTCATTTTTGTGTCAATTCCTTTCAATTTTAACAACTTATTTTAGTATTTATCTAGGATCTGTAACCGACAAACTATTTCAGTGTTGGTTTATCTGTGAATATCCATATTTTCATTTCATTTTCAGAAGATAGTTTTTCTGGAGATAGAATCCTTTGTTTTCATGGTTTGTTTGCTTAGTTCTAGAGCTTTGAATATTTTATTACACTGCTTTTTTGTTTCTAGTATTTCAGATGATAACTTAATAATTTATTAATATGTTTCCTCTATATATTATTTTTCTCTTGCTGCTTTCAAAATTTTATCTTTGTCTTTTGTTTTTAACAGTTTGATATATATAAGTATGTGTTTCTGGGTATTTATTCTACTTGGCTTTAAAGTTTATTTATTGTATTCAAATGTGTAGAGGAATGTTCTTTGCCAATTTAAGAATTTTTTAGCTGTTATTTCTTCAAATGTTTTTCTGTCAATTTCTTTCCCTTCTCTCTCTCTCTCTCTCTTTTTTTTTTTTGAGAGTCCCATTACATATATATTGATACATTTAATATTGTTTTTCAGATCTCTGAGGATCTACTCATTTTTCTTTTTCTTCTCTTCCGTTTATTTTTATTTTTTAATTTATTTTATTTTTATTAGAGAGTGTGGGTGCATGCACATATGCATGCATTGGGAGGGGTAGAGAAAGAAGGAGAAAGAATCCCAACCAGGTTCCAACCTAGTGTAGAGCCTGGGGAAGGGCTTGATCTCATGATCCTGAGATCATGATCAAAGCTGAAATCAGGAGTCAGATATTTAAACAACTGAGCGACCCAGGTGGCCCCCCCATTTTTTTATTAATTGAATGACTTCTATTGATCCATCTTTAAACTCATTAGGTATTTTGCTCTCTCAAGTCTGATATTGAATTTCTCTACTTAATTTTTAATTCCAGTTGTATTTCTTTAACACCATATTTTCATTTGGTTCTTTTAAATAATTTTTATGTCCCTATTTTGAATCTACTTGTTCATTCACTTTTGGTATAATTTCCTTTCACTCTTTAAACATGATTTCTTTTAATTCTTTGACCATATTTCAGTAGCTATTCTGAAGTCTTTATCTGCTATACTCGACATCCACTGAATGTTTCTCTCACTTACCCTTCCTGTTTTTTTTGCATGTCTCATTTTGCATACATACATATGTATATGTATATATAATATATGGTAGTAACTCTGGATTCTTTTTTACCCCAGTAAATTAATGTTGTTATTTTAATTTTTATTACAGTGTAAATACCATACAGTGTTGTGTTAGTTTCAGGTGTTTGATACAGTGATTCAATACTTCCATTATCATCCAGTGCTCATCATGACAAGCGCATTCCTTAATCCCCATCACCTATTTCACCCATCTTCGCACTCTCCCCTGCTCTGGTAACCATCAGTTTGTTCTCTACAGCTAAGAGTTTCTCTCTTGGCTTCTCTCTCTCTCTTTTTTCTCTTGCTCATCTGTTTCTTAAATTCCACATAGGAGTGAAGTCATGGGGTGTTTGTCTCTCTCTAACTGACTTATTTCACTTAGCATGGTACTCTCTCACTGATCCATGTGTTAGTATTTTTTACTTTAAAAAAAATGTGTTTGTTGTTATTGTTTGTTTCACTGGGGGCTTAGGAACTTGCCTATATTAAATCTGTGAAATCAGCCTGCTTCACAATTTGTAGTCTCTAATGACCATGGCTAGTTTAGTTTTTAAGTTTCTTTTATTTTTATTCTATTTTTAAAAGTTTATTTATTTATTTTTGAGAGAGAGACAGTACCTGAGTGAGGGAGGAGTAGAGGGAGAGAGAAGGAGACACAAAATCCAAAGCAGATTCCAGGCTTTTAGCTGCTAGTGCTCAAACACACAAACTATAAGATCATGACCTAAGTCGAAGTTGCACACTTAACCGACTGCACCACCTAGGCACTCCAAGTTTTACTTTATTTTTAAACCAGACTTCCTAGGAGTCACCTCTATATAATTTGAATAATTTGGTGGCTACTAATAAATGGAGAAAAAAATATGCTCAACAACCTTGAGCCAGCAAATCTTTCAATATATCTGTTTGTGGTCAAAGATGCACTTCTAAACTTCACAGTTTTTGTTTTGTTTTGTTTACAATTTGATGCCACTTTTTTTGTGTGTTGATCTTTTTCTATTATCCTCTGTGCATGAACATAGACTTGGGGTTGATCTGGAGTGAGTGGACAGTTGGGCTCTCTGTGGTCTGCACTGTGTATGCGTGTAGCCTCAACTAAGCGTGACCATGACTTCAAGCAAACAGAGCCATAAGTCATCCCTACTCATGTACCACAAAGATTATCTATTTCATCAATAATGCCATTGGTTATAGGCATTGGTTATCTCTCTCAATAGACTGAGACCTTTTTTAATAATGATAACAAAGCAGCCTGTCATCTCAGCTTGCCCTGTCCTAGAAAAATCTCCACACTAATTGAACTATGAGGAAGAGTCATAGGTAAAAACACCATAGTCTTTCACTGTTAATACCCTTAATGCAGCATGTTTCAAGCATAAATGTTTCTACTAAATTGCCTTTGGTCAACTTACAGAGCATAGGAAAAGCTGTTTTTCTCACTTTTACTCAGCTTTATCATTGTGTTTCTGGGAGAAGATCTGCCAACCTCCTCACCCGGCCATAGTCAGAAGTTCCGCCTTCTTTTTAACATTTCTAAAATAATCACATTTATATGAAAAAAAAAGTCATTTCAGTTAGCTTAGGCTGAAAGTGAAGGACCATTCTTATTTGTTAGATAAAAACTTGTCTTTCTTCTTTCCTTCTTTCTTGAATTGATCAGAGCAGCCCCTCTTAGCAGGGCACTTAAAGGAAACTTCAGTTATCATTTTTTCTACATATTTATTAATATTGAAAAGAAATGCTATAGAATTACAATTGTTTTTATACAACTCCATTTCCAAGAATATGAAGAAAAAATCACGAAGACTACAGAGAACATCCTTCTACTAAATAGTCTCTTTAGGACTTGCCATTTGCCTTATCTTTGTCTCTGGCTACCCAGTTAAACATGCCTAGAGAGCTGATGAAAATAGGATCTTATCAGAAAGAAACATTGTCCTTCGGAGTATTTTAATGCAAACTAATCTCTTTTAAATGTTGTTGGGGTGGGAAAGGAAGGAGCCAACCTGTTTTCTAGCATAACCAAAGAATGGACATTAAAACAAAACCAAATTGTTATTTTATAAAAAAGGTTTGCTCAATCATGTATACTGTGGGAAAGTGGACAAACCCTTTTGGATTTCACCCAAAGGAAATAGTATACAAAATAAATAAAATAGTATAAAGTACCTTGTCGAATCTGAAATATTCGGTATGAGTGTTGATACAGTTAAAAAATTTTGAAATAATTTAAGTAAGTGCAATAAATTAAGAACCCTCCCTATCATCCTTGGGAATGCTCTGCCTTTCAGAATCATTTTAAAATAGAATTATCATTCTTGAAGTTAAAAATGCTCATGTACTATAGCATTTCTCATTGATTTGACATTATAGGATCTGTAGTCAAGTCCAGGTTTGGGATTTAGGGCTAAGAATTACATTTCTCTCAGTTTCATTTTATTTATGTGAGATGAGGAATAAGAAATGTCTATCTTCTATGATTGTTATAAAAATGATAGTTTAGTACAGAATGCAAAGCAAATGTGGAACACTCCTTACACCTCCCTCTTTTTTTTTTTTTTTTTTTAACATGGATAGAAGAACAAGGGAGAAGATATTGCCCTGGGCACCTAAAATTTCTTTAAGACATGGAAAGAAGTCCTCCATGACCACTCCTAAAGTAATTATACTCTGGAGTATTTGAGGCTGAGTTTCCAGGGAAAAAAAAGGTAGAAAAGGTATTTTGTTGGTATGAAAAGGTAAAAATTAGAGAAATAGAAGAGGGATAGGTAGATTTAGGAAAGCATGTAGTATAGCTCTGTCTACATAAGGTGATAGGCAGCTGAGCCTATTTTTTCAGCTTAGAATATGAGAGGAGACAGACACAAAAAACTACTACTCCAGCATGTGGTGCCCATGATTGATGCAGCAGCTATAACGGCATGTTTCAACCTCAAGAGCTGAGATCTGACCTTACCTTGGCAAAATGTTACTCTATTACCAGTTCTCATCCTCAAAGTTTCTACATGAATTATTGAGAGTCAACAACTCCCATTCAGTCTAAGGGTGTGCTAGAACATGGTGTTCCAAAACCTGCCCCGCTAATTTTGCTGTCATTTTCAATAGTTTTGTCATGACTCTTGCTTTTAAAGAAAGGTAGTTTTTTCATCAGGGACTTCATATTTTTAGTAAAATATTTACATGAAACGAGTTGCACGAACTTTGAATGAGACTGTTCACAGTAATAACCAAAGAAGTCTCTCAGAATATCAGTGTTTTACCTCAAGTCCGTTTCCTATCCAGGCACCCAGGGTTTTGTCTCTGGGATAAGAGGTTAATATTTTGTCTCCCTTCTTTTCACATACTGTGTGGTTGGGTAACCATATGAAATATCTTCTCCATGATTTTCATCCGGGAACCATGACTGAGTTCTCAAGGGTCTTAAAATCTGCCTATCCTGACATCTAAGTGTATTTTTTCTGAAGCATGTTTTACAGATAATATTCTTACAATGTGTATGTACTATCAATTCCTACTGAGGTATAATATAGTTCTCAAGCTGGAGTTGTCATTTTCACGCTACAAGCTGAGTGCCGTCGGCACTATTGTCACTAAGGAGAGATGACCAGTGACACAAAAAGAACCACATCCTAGATATAACTAACGATAATCCCACAAAAAATAATGGAGATTGGGGCACCTGGGTGGTTCAGCAGGTTAAGCATCCAACTTTTGGTTTTGGGTCAGGTCACGATCTCACGGTTTGTGGGTTGGAGCCCCACATCAGGCTCCTTGCTGGTAGTGCAGCACATTCTTGGAATTCTCTTCCTCCCTCCCTCTCTCTGTGCCTTCCCTGCTCACACACACATACACACACTCTCTCTCTAAATAAATAATCTTTACAAAAAGCATAACGGAGATAGAGTATTGTTCCTTTATAATGCTGGTGACTGGATACTGACCCAACACTGGTAAACCAGCTGTCTTGCATTTATTTGGCATAATAGGACTTAAGGGGAAAAAAAATAATAAAAGTTAAAGCTTCTCAGCATACATACAAATGAATAGTATTATCATGGGTTTTCCTTTAATTTGATTTCCTTCTGGGTGTACAAGCATAGTTTTTTGATAGACATTGGAGAGTTTAAAATGCTTTGCAGCCCACATTCCTGGGCAGGGGTGGGAAGTAGGCACTTATTCCCCAAGCTGGGAGTAATTTGCTGGCACTGCATATCCAGGTTACTTGTGGTGGAATTATGTAGCATCATTGTCATTTATACTCTATGTTCCAAATATTTACTTACTAAGCAGGAACACACTAATTGAAGCCCATTGTAAATGGATGTAAAGTACGAAGTATCTGAATGTGTGGCTGTATGAGATTATTTATGAAACGCAAGATGTTCTAGTGTAGAATAAGTGGCACCAAGTTGAAGGGAATGTCTTTTAATAAGGAAATTACCCAAACATGTATTTTATCTATGCCATATGTTTCTAATAAAACCATTTTAGGAGAATTTAGAGAGCTTTAAATTGGAAGATGACTAGACTTTCATTCTGTGTAACTCAGTGTTAATCTGACCCAATACTCTTCATGCTCTGCCTGCACCATCTGACAGCTTCGGTTACTATGAGTAATTGTAACCAAGGCAACATGACAGGGAATAATTAATGACTGGAATTCATCTTCAAAATATGAAGAATGTTCTAAATAATAAATATTAGAATAATAACAATACCTCATACCTCTCCTTACCTTCAACTCTCTTGAAACGTTTCTGCAAATTAATAACTGTGATCTTGCAGAGAGGGGGCTGTGATTGACATACATTTACTATTAGAGAATTAAATTGTGTGAAATTGTCATATTAGAAAATTTATAGCAAAAACCTCCTTAAATTTCTACAAAACATACAAGTAGGTACTCTTTCTATCTTTTTTCATGCCCAACCAGGTTGAAACTTTTATGAATGCAGTTTCATGCAAATAGAATATTGGAGAAAGGCACTCTTGACTCCAGGCTATAATAGTTTTGTGACCTTGGGCATTTATTAATGTTTCTAAGCTTGTTTTTTTTTCATCAGAAAAAAGTGAGGTTGATATTAATAATGTTACCATAATATTGTGGTTGTTGAGAAAATTATAGGAGAGAGTCCATGTAAGTATGTATCTCAGTACCTACCTACCAAATAATAAATGTTAAATAAATGTTAGCAAGTCATTAACACATAGGTATGGTATATGCTAGGTACTCTCAGGGAATGGGACAGAAGAAATCACTTGCCTAGAGAAATATAAGCTCCATGATAAAAAGATGGACAATACACCTATAAACGAATTAATAAATATACCAAAAAAAGACAATTTCTGAGTGCAGTGAAAAGGATAAAATAGGTGCTGACTTTGGGGAAGGGGAGACACTATTATATTTAGGGCGTTGGACAGAAGTCTCCCTGAGGAGCTGACACCTAATTTAAAACTTAATGATGTAAAGAGTTGGAAGGTGAACATTCCAAAGTGCTGTAATAGCATGTACAAAAATCCTGAGATTGATGACTATGGTTTGAGAGTAATAAAACAGCAGGAAGGGTAAAGAAAGATGAGTCGGGAGCAGTCAGCAGAAACTGGTTCATACTGAGTCTTACGGGCCATGGTTAAGAGTTTGGGTTTTGTTTTAAGTATATATTGGGAGGGCACTGAAGACTAGTTAATCACTAGTAAATGTGGCAGTAGTATTAATTGCAGTGGCACCAGTAGCAAAGCATTAGTAGCACTAGTATCCTTGGAATACTGCAAATATTATTTAGAGAAAATAATCCATAACCAAATGTTTTATCAATGGCTAAATGACTGACTACATCATGGTGTAGTTAAATTCGCTAAAATGGAAAATTTCTTTAAATATGGAATATATGAAGTCAAACATTTGTTGTATTTGTCATCTTGTTGACCTCCAATGTTAATTTTAGTGATCTCATTAGCAAGGATAATATTGAAAAATATTTAATGGAGCACCTGGATGGCTCACTTGGTTAAACATCTGACTTCAGCTCAGGTCATGATCTCATGGTTTGTGAGTTCGAGCCCCACATCAGGCTCTGTGTCGACAGCTCAGAGCCCAGAGCCTGCTTTGTATTCTATGTCTCCCTCTGTCTCTCTGCCCTCCCCCACTTGTGTTCTCTCTCTCACGCATGCGCAAAAATAAATAAATATTAAAATAAATCAGAACAATATTTAACAACCAGTTAATCAGAAAGGGTGATACATGCAAACAAATGGTACCAGTGAACCAGGCTACTGACCATCTGCCTACATTCTCCGTTTCCATAGTTGCTCCCTGGATTCTACACACATCTACCACATAGTAGGCACTAAATAAATACGTGAACAAAGCAATGGGAAGAGAGATTGTTAATTAGCCATAGGACATTCTGTTGGTTGTATTCCTCTTATAGGGACTCCCCTCAAAGTTCCCCAGGTCCACTGCACGTATCATTAAACAGGAGAACATATGTAAGGAAGCTTAGTAAAGCACCTAGTCTATAAAAAGGACCAAATAATTCATTCAGTGAATCCTGAGGATGCATCATCTGAAACTCAAAATCATGTAGTGCTAAGGTTTCTGCCAACAGACATGTTACAGCTCAAACCAGTCTAAGAAAACGTTGCAAAGAGATTTAAATAGCATATTCCTTTGCTTAGACCACACTTTTTTTCTACAGTTTATTAGGCAGCAAGATTTATCTCAGTGTCTCTCCTCCAGCTAAAGTGCACACGCAAGCGTACACACACACACACACATACAAATTCATACATGTAAATAAAATGAACAGAGAGAAAATGCTCTCTTTATTGATTTTTGGACTATAGGAAAAGGCCTAAAGCACTGTCTAGAATAAAATGTCTGTTGTGAGAATGACTTTTTTAAAATAATTGACTCTAAAAGAATTTAAAATAGAGAAGAGATGCATTCCTTTTTTCTGCAATACACTACATAGAGTTTGTTTTTAAAGAGGCAATCAAGAAAGCGTTCTCTATTCTGACTTTTTCTAGTATGAAAGACCATAATTTTTGCATCTTTATTTTCTACAGGGTCAATTTTCTAAAATCGATTATTAATTATCATAACTTTAAACCAACATAATTTTTAAGGTAAAAAACATATTGCCATTTAAGGTAGGGGAGAGACAAGGACCACATGCATTAACGTTACCATGCTTTTTGGAACATAGCCTGTGTCCACAATTCATAATGGTGGCTTTAGAAGTAGAATTTACAAAGGAAAATCTACAAGTCACATTTCAGCACCAGAAGCAAAAGTTTCCCAATCTGCTCCTCCCACAGAGAAAAGTGGCCTCATCAAAGAGGCCAGGAAGTGTTAGATATAATCAGAGATCTTTTTTTTTTTTTTTAATAGCATAGATTGAGATACAGGCTATTGGTGAGGAGACGAGCAAACCATTTTGGTGCCAGGTAGTTGGGGTTAAAATGCTAGGTGTTTATAGAAGTTATTTTGTAAAGCTAGATACCTAGCACCTAGGTATTCTTGAGTGAATTCCTTCCTGGATGGGACAAGGTGGATGTGAGGAGCCCCCAATACCAAAGGATGAAATTAACAATGATTCCATGATGTTTAACCTTTTCCAGTGTCTAAGATTTGTTGAACTCTATGGCAAATGCTTTACTTATGTCATTTAATCCTCACCAATTCTGTCTTGAGCTTTCCATGTTTCTTTAGATTTGATACATTTGGGTTTGCTATTTCTTGTAGAATCGATTACAATAATTTATATTTTTTGAGATAACCATCTACTTTGGTGAAATATCCATATTAGTTAAGCTAATACAGTTATTCCATTTATTAATGTACTCACTACTAGGGAAACGACGTTAAGTAAAACAACAACTGCTGACAGTTTCTTCCATTTTAAGGAAGGGTCAGCAAAACAAGCAAATATATAGCAAGGTATGCAGTAAGTACTATGAGGAAAAATAAAGTTGTTTAAAAAAAATAGAGACTAACAGGCATATAAGTGGCTTACTTTATATAAAGCATCTGAAGAAGGCCTCTCTGGTAAGATAACTAGGAACAGACACCAGAACAAAGAAAGTTAGTCTGACATATAGGGGAAGAACAACCCAGACAGAGCAAACAAAATGCAAAAGCCCTGAGGCCACAAGTGATTGACTTGTTTAAGGAACTGCTAGCAAGACTGCAGGGCTGGACTGGAGGGAGGGAAAAGGAGAGAGGGTGCCAGGAGAAGGTCAGGGAGTGACAGTTAAATCAGCTGAGAGCCATGTGAAACTTGAGATTTTACTCTAAAGATATGTTGTTCCTCACTTTTATTACAACAGCCTCTATTCACTAATGTTTTTTATATATTTACTCTGATCTGATATGCAATTTGTTCATTTTTATTTTAAAGTTTATTTATTTATTGAGAGAGGAGAGAGCAAGAGGAGAGAACAAGTGTGGGAGGGGAAGAGAGAGAGGGAAAATCCTAAGCAGGCTCTGTGCTATCAGTACAGAACCAGATGCAGGACTTGAACTCAACCATGAGATCATGACCTGGGTGGAAATCAAGGGTCAGATGCTTAATGGACTGAGCTACCCAGGCACTCTGTAGTTTATTCATTTTAAAGACATATAATAGAATACAGAACTAGACTTAATATCTTGGTTTTATTTTTATGATTTCAAAATTTGTCATTACCCTTGTATTCATTGTTCTGTCAATTTTGCTTTTTTTAGGGCAGTTGGTTTTTGGTTTTTCTTTTTCTTTTTGGAGGTTGCAAGTTAACTAATTTTGCTTTTTCCTTACCTAATGATAAACTACTTGATATTTTTTTATCATTTATAAAATGAATGCACTATTTTCTCAAATTACAGTGGTAATTTTCATTTTTTCCTTGATTTTATAGGTGTTTTGTTGTTGTTTAGCATAACTAGTGACTCAATAGATATTTAGAATTTCTTTCTATGCAGTTCTTCTCCCATCTTGCTTCTTCAATGTGGGTTAATCTTCCTTCATACACTCAGAGTTCATTTTTCTTAATTTAAATTTTAATAAAATATTATGGCTTATGTTACTTGCAAAATACCTATTTCATACGAAAATATTTATCTCTAAATCTTTATCTTTCACTCTTGTGCCCCAGCACTTTTTCCCACACAGGCTTCAAGTTGATTTTATTTTATGCTTTCTGTTTACTCATTTTTATGAAGACATATCAACTTAGTGTTACTAAGAGATAACAGAACATAAATATTTCTACGAATTCCAACACAGGATTATTACAACTGAGTTATGGTTCTATAATTGAGAACGACTGCATCTCTTAAACTAGCCAGATCTTGAGGATAATCCTTTTGTTTTAATTTTTTTAAATGTTTATTTATTTTTGAGAGTAACAGACACAGTGCGAGCAGGAGGGACAAAGGGAGAAGGAGACACAGAATCTGAAGCAGGCTCCAGGCTCTGACACGGGCTTGAACTCACGGACCGTGAGATCATGACCTGAGATGTAGTTGGACGCTCAACCAACTGAGCCACCCAGGCGCCCCTTGAGGATAACCTTCATCATAATTTTAATGTATAAACCAAGGCAATAAAACTTTTGTTATTATTCCTAACAGTAAACAATTCCAGAGAACTGAGACTATAGCTGGTTTAGAACCTGATGTTGGCAAAATATTTCTTTTTTATGTGATCTTGGGTAGGTTCCAAGGAATCGTATTGGCAGAAATAATTTAACTTTTTTATAAATAATTTAAATTTTTGAAGAAACTCATGATGACTCTTTTATGCTTTTACATTTTTCAGTGTCTATTATTTGCCAAACTCTACATTAGTTTTTTTTATTCTTCTCATTTAATCCCTACAAATAATTTGTGGAAAAGTTCCTATTTCCCATGTGCAGATGGGAAAACCAATGCTTTCAAGTGTCCAGCGAGAGAAGAGAAATGACTATATTTTCTCCTATATCCAATTCTGTTCTCTAATTCACTTGTTGAGAAAAAACATTACATACTAGAAAATACAATATTATATATTTTTAATTAACCTTCTTCCTCTATAAATGTCATCAAATTAGATGTTCTCCGAGGTACTTTCCTTCTCCATGTGTTCTATGGACTTAGGAAATAAATAATCAACACTAACTGGATTCTGTTTTGTTTTGAAATAAATGTTAATACAAAATAGAACCAAATTATTTGGGAATCATTTCTAAAACAAAGGAGCATATAATAGTTAGAATATTGATTGTTACAACAATCATTGATTGGTTGTATCAAAAAAGACACTCAAAATAACAGTGACTTAAAGAAACAACATTTTATTTCTCTCTCAGGTTATCATTTGGTGAAAAGCAATCCAAACTAAGGTTAGCGCATGCATGGTGTCAGGATTGTAGTTTCTTCTATCTTATTGTATCACTTTCTGCCACTTAGGGATTCTGCTCAAACCTGGATATCTGCACTGAAGCCAGTGGGCAGGGTAACTGGAAAAGGTGAGGGCACACTACTTTCTTTTAAGGTCACAGCATGGAAGTTGCACACATCATGCATATATCACAGAAATAATGTTGTGGGCCAACAAAAGAAGGTCGGAAAATGTGACCCGTACCTGGACACTCAGGTACTTAGCAAAAATCTTTTACAACCTAAAAAAGGAAGACTAGATACTGGATGACAACCAAAGGAAATGTTTTCTATTTTGGATAAATAATCCATAGTAGAGTCAAAAACCAAAATTGTCTCAGTATTCTTCTATTTGATTAGGTGGATGAAACACAACTATAGAAATCCCAAATGAGAACACCAGAGAGTGACAGTTCAGATCCTTTAGTATCTTTTAGGAGAAAAAAAATGCTAACTACAATGCCATGGTGGGGGGGGGGGGGGGACACAAAAAAATAACAAAAAACTTTGAGTCATTAAATTTCTATTTTAGAATTTTCTGTAGGTTAATATTGGAGATTTGTGCCTAGTTCTAAATCATGTCTTAGGTAACAAAATATATAGGCATTTTGCCTATTTAATCAACTTCTTTCCATGTGAATGAAAAGTCTTTACTACTATATACTACTCTGTTTTACAAATATCTTAAATGCACCTGCAGTGTCTTGAAAGTACACAGGTCGTTTCGAAGAACAAATGATCCAGGGATTTAAACCCAAGTTCACCTGTCCTACTTGTATATTTTTGTGTTTCACATATAAGCAATCATGGACTTGGGGAAGTTAAGAGTGGTATGGAAAAATAGCGAGAACTGCTCTTCATGTAATCTTCAAGAAGGAACAGTACTTCCTTAACAGTGCCAAATCACATGCAGGTTCCATATCTACATTTTAACTTTTAAATATCTACAGAATAGGTTGCCTTCCTAAGTGTGTGTTTTCAAAGACACATGTACTCATATACACATATATTAGTATTAGTATTGGCATTAGTAATAGAGCTCCATCTAGCGTTTACAGATATTGTAAATCACAGGTAGATTTGTTTTGATACTTATTTAATAATAATCATTTCGAGAGTAAATTTCTTTAATTATCTATATTTACTTGCTCACAAGACAAAAAAGTGGGAAATTTTAAAACAGTACCTTAAATGACCAAACCTTAATATATCAGTTGTAATATAATAGAATGAATTTATAAATGATTAGTTAATTATAACTAATGCATATAATTAATGCATAATTAGGGTCTTAAAATGATCATTTATTTTCAGGAGAAAATAATTATCATTATTAGTCATATTTTAGAAATGTCTATATTTTTGATTTACCTATTACCTTTACTTTGACTATGGAGAAACTCCCAGTTTCCCCTGAAGTTAATTAAGATGACATTCAAAATGCTAAACACAAAACACCTATAGTAATATGAAATATTCAATACCGTGTCAGAACTAGGTCACTTAACACAATACAAAATTAGTTTTAGTAATCCTTTTGGCTTTAAGAGATCTTACTTTGCACCAATAAAGTTTTGGCAGATAAAACAAGTCCTATTGAAATAAATCATCATAATAATTACACTCAGCTCAAATATTGCATATTCTAAGGTATATAATCTCATTTGCTAATATTTCTTTAAATATCTAGAAAATTTAGTTTCCTTTCTCCCAACTTCTACATGTAATTCCATTTACTCGCCCATTCATTTACCTATTCAACAGCAATCATTGACATCCCATTATATACCAAATATTCTATTTAGGTACATTGGGAAGGGCTGCTAATCATTGCACTATATCCATTATCCTGGCCTTCCTTTCAGCAATTAAATCCACCCTGCACCTCAGGATCCTGTTTGGCACCTGACCGTATGACTACCATTTCCTACCCTATCTCATAGCTGAGTATGGGCTTGAGATGGGATTTGAAACAATAGTATATTGTATATTGTGTGCAACTTCAGGTCATCTTTAAAACTAAAGCATCTTTCCTAGCACTGCTTCTTTTCTCTTTCTGCAGAATGTAAAGAAGACAGGAGCCACCTTCACCTATGTGGATGAAAACCCCAACAAATAAATTGGCAGAGTAAAGAAGTGAAAAACAAAAAAAAAAACAAAACAAACAAACAAAAAAAAAAACTTAGGTCTCTTAATGATTTAAAGCTCTTAAAGCAACCTGGCTTACTCGACTATTTCATGCAAGAGAAATAAACCCCTGTATTATTCATGTAATTATACCTTTGGATCTCATGTCTTGTTATTAGAATGGATTGATATACTAATAAAGGTACATACCAAGATAAATGAAACATAGTTCCTAACCTAAAGGGACTCTCTAGAGGGGTGCCTGGATGGCTCAGTTGGTTAAGCATCCAACTTCAGCTCAGGTCATGATCTCATGGTTTATGGATTCAAGCCCTGCATCAGGCTCTGTGCTGACAGCTCAGAGACTGGAGCCTGCTTCAAATTCTGTATCTCCCTCTCTCCCTGCCCCTCTCCTGCTCCCACTGTCTCTCAAAAATAAATAAAACATTTAATAAAAATAAAGAAACTATCTAGACTAATGAATAAGCCAGAAAAATGAACAACTGCATGTCTTACAAAATCATTACAATGATGGATGTCTGTAGGTATGATGTGGTCATCCCGAAAATTCTGCCTTGAGAGATTAGAGAATGCTTCAGATGGGTTACAGTATTTAAGATTGATCTTGAATTGGTAGTTTAAGATCATTACATGAAGAAGCAAAAGATAAGCAGACGGACTCTACAGATTAAAGGAACACCATTAAAAGGGCATGGAGAAGATGATCCAGAGTAAATGAGGCACTTGGGAGATAGAAAATTACAAATGAATCAGAAAAAGAAGCAAGGGTCTGATACAATCCTGGAAAAAAGAATACGGTAGTTTCATACTAACCTGTGTAAACAGGTTTATTGTCATTAAAATAAATTAGTATTTTATTTTATAGATAAAGAGTTTTCAGGAAAGAAGTGACGTGAGCATGTAATTTCTGAAACTATCTGGGGTTAATATGTTCTATATGACATCAGTGATGCTCAAAGAGAGTTTTGGGTTTCTTATTATTTCTAATTTTCCTGTATAACGAGGACATTTCTCTGGTGTGGAAGATGCTTCCTTGACTCGAATTAAAATATAAGCAGCTACTCAGTTAGGAAGGGACAACACAAAAAGATAAAAGGCATTCTTCTCTCAAAGATGTAATTAATCCACCATTTACAATCTCCATAGTAGGAAACATGGACAATAAGTGGAGAACTCTACTGCTGGTATTTCTCCTGCATTGGTCCACAGCAGTCAGTGCAGCTGAAATGCTGGAATCATTGAATGTAGTATTGCCTTTGAAAATTTTGGGGTCATCAGCAATTGATATTTTGAATATATTTGCATATGCTTTGCTTCCTCTGTATAACCATCAGCAGGAAAACACAGATAGAAGCAGGCTTACCAGAACAATTCTAAAAAATACTAATCACCACATAGTTTCAGCCACACAGAGAAATATTGTGGTGTGATGCTGAGGAAATGATTACTAAATCCTTTTTCCATTGAACTACACAAGTGTTCCAGGAGGAATGTTTCTATTCAATTTTGTCTTCATGTTTGTCACATCATAATCAAGCATTCTCATTTAATGTCAACCAAGAGAATCCTGAATCCTAGGTTTTGTGGGTTAGTTATGATTCTCCAAATTGGAAAACAGTCTGCAACCAGAGGGAATTTAATAATACATGGAAGTAATGATTGTCAATCAGTGAGAAACTGAAATAAATCAGAGATAAAGCCCGATGATATAAGTTAATCAAATCAATGAGTTCTCACAGTTGGAAATTTAATTGACGATTAGGCCAACTTTTTCAAAACTGTCACACTATCAAAGATAATATCAGGCACAGCAAGGCTGTACATGAAGGCCAGACAGCAATCTCAGACACGGTAATTGGCAAATAGTGCAGACCAGCTGTCTATGCATTCTTGATATGCTTCTGCTTCTTTGTGGTATGACTTTACAATCTCCGAAAGGTCTAGCCAGTCCTATAGGTCACGGAGCTTTTGAACGTGTGTCTCTGTCTCCCCTGACAAAACTTCTAAATATATAAAGAGACATTTGGGAATGTACATGAATATTTTGGCTAAGATTTAACATTCCCAAGACAATCAAACATTTTGTTCTCATTTAGAGACAGTTTAAAGTTATAGACATACGATTAATTTAAGCAGAGAAAATACAAATGGTCCAACATTTGCTTCTCATTCCCTAGAGGATTATTTCCAGTGCATGATTTGGAAATAGAATATTATTCACATTTGGGATATAAGTGCAGCACACATAATTTCAAAATACTTTTGGATTAGTGGAATTAGTCTCATATTGCTAGAAATAATAGATATGAGTAAAATAACTTGCTGAACAAGAATAAAGTCGCTGGTATCCTGAATGGGATTCACATTGAGAATCATTTCATTTCTTTTCAAAGAGCAAGATCAACACTTTGGGCTCAATCCAAACATGGCTTTATCCATACCGTTTCTACTTCCACTTTCATACTAAAACAGATTGATTCAACATTTATAATAAAACATGTATGCTATTTTGTGAGACGTAAGTAGAATATCGTACTTACGAAAAAATATCAGAAATAATATTGCTAAGGTTGCCAAATGTTGTACTTTTCACAAGGAGTCAAGATACCTATTTGAATATACATCCCTTCCTATAGCAGGTAAGCTTCGTCCATCTCACATAGTTTTGTTTTGTTTTATCTCTACCCCAGAAGCCCATGAAGAGTTTAATCTCTACTTATAGAGAAAAGTCAGCTCCCACAAACTCAACTGTGAGCATGGTAGATTTCTATATGAATATAGAAATATAGGGCAGATAGTCCATTCCATTGCATAAATATGGGAGTTCTCATGGACAAACTGATTTATCCATGGTTATAGAAGCCTAATCTGATTGTTGAAGTTCCAGAGAACAGCAGTGTGTCCTTAACTACATAAATACAAATAGGAATGGACACAAAAGTACTATTAAATTATTTTAAGAAGAAGGCAAAAAGCTGATTAAAAATTTTAACATAAATATTTATTAGGCACTTAAAGATATAGCCACTATAAATCAAAAGGCTAAAGAAGTTAGGGAATCTTAAAGGACGTAACAAAAGGATCCCAGAACAGGAAGAGAATGGAGTATAGAACTATGCAGTGTGAAAGCTAGCAACAACCATATCCCAAGTAAGATTCTGAATACTACTATTCATGATCTGCTGATGTGCATGATGTTTGTGCTTTGTAATTTTTTAATTTTTTCCATATTTATTTATTTATCTTGAGAGAGAGAGAGCACAAACAGGGGAGAGGCAAAGACAGAATCCCTACCAGGCTCCATGCTGTCAGCAGGTAGTTCTACTTGGGACTCCATGAACCTTGAGATCCTTTCCTGAGCCAAAATCAAGGGACCAACGCTTAACCAACTGAGCCACCCAGGTACCCATCTGCTGATGTTTTTGAAATGCTGATACCTCAGCATTAGATTTTACTCTCTACTAAGCATTTCCCATACTTATTCAAGTATCACAATAAACTTGACTGCACTAGAATTACCTTCATTTTATAGATGAGGAAGCTGACTCCCAGCATCTTTAATTTAGTTGAATAAGATTTCTGACATATTTGTTTTCTACTGATGTAGAACACACTACCACAAATTTAGTGCCTTAAAACATCTGTTTTTCAGGTCAAACTTCTGTAGGTCATAAGAATAGAGGACTATAGATGAATTCTTTCTGATCTCAAGGCATTGGCTGGACTTTGGCTCTTATCTAAAGACTCTGTTGGGGGCACCTGGGTGGCTCAGTTGATTAACCTTCTGACTTTGGCTCAGGTTATGATCTCACAGTTCATGATTTCAAGCCCAGCATCAGGCCCTGCACTGACCGTTGAGAGCCTGGAACCTGCTTCAGATTCTATGTCTCCCTCTTTTTCTACCCCTCCCTCACTCACACACTGTCTCTGTTTCTCAAAAATGAATAAACATTAAAAATTTTAAAAAATGACAGCTCTGTTAGAGAATACATTTCCAAATTCATTGAAATTGTTGGCAGAATTCAGTCCCTCATGTTTGTAGAACTAAGTTGTTTATTTCCTTGCTATCTGTGAATGTGGGGCTGCTCTAAGTTGCTAGTATCACTACATTCTTTGGCATATGTCCTCCACCATTTTCAAAGCCAATAATGGCACGTTGAATCCTCTCATGCCTCAAATCTTGTTGACTTCCTCTTTTGCCACCAGAAAGAGAAATTCTCTGCTTTAAAGGGTTTACCTGATGGGGTCAGGCCTGCAAAGGTAATTTTTGTATTTTAATATTAGCCAAGATGAGATTATAATTATACCTCTGCAAAGTCCTTTCATAGTAGTGCTTAGATTACTGTTTTACTGAATAACAAGAAGATAGGAATCCAGCAGGTGCCATCTTTGAAAATTTGTCAACCACACATGGCTTATGAGGAGTAGAGTCAGAATTAGTTCAGGACATTGATTAAAAACCAAAACCATACTTGTTCAAATTAACGTTAATTTATATTAAATTAGTTATTCTGTAACTAACCTTTGTCTTAAATGTACATTACTCTCACATCATTTAGAAGTTATTGTGACATTCAAGAAGAGCAGGTTCAAGGTGAGTTGTTTTGTGAACAGAGAATATACTCAAAAGACCGTGAACTCAGAGAAGAATGCCAATGACCTAATTAGTAGCAGCAGAGAATAAAAGGCAAGACCTAGCATGCCTTTGCCCACTGGCCTAACATAGGAAGGCCCTATCTCTCTCTTTCCATCTACTCTCTTATAATTCATAGCATTTTCATAATAAAAGAGACATTTTTTAGAGTGGAAGCTTATTTAAAGAAGAAACATTTCCACCCTTGTATCCTTTATATCTGGCACAGTTTCTAGCACATATTAAATGCTATCAGAGAACTAGTACATAGTAGATGCTTAGAAAGACTGAGTTGAATTACACTGTGGAATTAATTAGGGATGAAACAGTATCAGTGCAAGACAAATACAGTTGACTCTTGAACGATGTAAGGACTGATGCTAACCCCCATGCAGTCAAAAATCTACATAAGTTGACTCTCTCCAGACTTAATACTAATAGCCTATAGTTGACCAGAAGCCTTATCAATAATATAAACATAAACAGCAACTTGGCACACATGTTATATATATATATATATATGTACACATTTACATATATATACACACATATATATACACAAAATATATATATTTTTAAAGTAAGCTAAAGAAAATGTTAAGATCATAAGAAAAAGAAAATACATTTACACTACTTTACTGTATTTATTGAAAAAAGTCAACATTTAAGAGAACCCAAACATTTGAAACCTGTATTGTTCAAGGGTCGACTGTACCCTGAAAATAATTACTAAAATAAGCAAAAATCAGGGGCCTGGGTGGCTCAGTCGAGTTAAAAGTCTGACTCTTGATTTCAGCTCAGGTCATGATCTTGTGGTTCTGTGAGTTCAGACTCTGTGTAGGGCTCTGCCCTGACAACACGGAGCCTGCTTGGGATTCTTTATCTCTCCCTCTCTCTCTGCCTCTTCTCTCCCTCTCCCTCGAAATAAATAAAAACTGTAAAATATAAAATAAACATCAGAATCAACTCTATGTGAAAACAGTGCTGTATACATAACATTTGGTAGCAATATAGGTAGATATGAATAAATGTTTAAGTCATATAAGTAGATACGAATAAATGTTTAATTCCTCCTTGAATGTTTATAGAATCACTTATCTTTTAAAAAAATTATTTGGGAGAGAGCATACATGGGCTGGGGAAGGGCAGAGGGAGAGAGAATCTCCCAAGCAGACTGTATGCTCAGTTTGGAGCTGGACGCGAGGCTCAATCCCAGGACTCCAGGATCATGACCTGAATTCAAATCAAGAGCCAGGCATTCAACAACTGAGCCACCCAAGAATTCCTACGTTTACTAATATTTAATCAAAGCTCAGGAATTTTGGTTTCTCTAATTGGGAGAAGTGCTACTGAGTAATAGTATTTTCTGCCCCAGGAAATATGGGTCAGGAATCCACGAAAGGGATAGAAATGATAGAAAGTTCACACAAAGTCAGGTATGCAAAAATATAAAACTTTCATTTTTCAATTTCTATGTCAAATGCCAACTTCTAGGAAAACTCAGTCATTTATATAATTTATTAGGCATTTCAGTTAAAAACAGACCTATTTGAGACTTTTTTCCTACGCATATCTTCCCCCTGGATGTGGCATTTGGTCCAAATGTAACTTAGAAGCATGAATCCAGCTCCATTTTTGCACTGAAGATATTGTTCCATTTACCTATGTCCAGATGTGTACTTCCCTTTGTGAAAACTAGAGTTGAAATTATAAATACTACTTCTTCTGAATATAATTATATTTATCCTTAGATGACTGTCCTTTCAAGAAAATACCATGGTGTATAACTATATACCTCTTCAGATAGATTGACGTGAGGAGAATTCTCATATAAACCCATATTTGTTTGTATTGTATGTATGTATGTATATGTACTGTGCATATTACTATTGGAGTATTTCAGTTAATCATTGTGAGCTGGTTACTTTTCCTTAAATTAAAATCACTTTAGTGCCCCTACATATTATGTTTCCCTAGCTTCAGCTAAATTATATTTTCTCTGTAGAATTTTTCTCAAAACTCACAGGAAAGAATGGTTTGGGGAGACTTGGTGTGTGAATATTTGGAAACAATTTTTCTCCTCTGTGATAACATGGCATGTGGGGTGTATATTTAGCATTGGACCAATAGAATTCTTTTTGTACTATAATTATTAATGTTCTCCTTGAAAAAAGCAACTCTGTATCTAGTTAAGATTGTTTTCTTTATATCCACACCTAGCAGAGAACTTACACATAACAGATGACTAGGAAGTCTGAGTTGAATCATATTGTTGAATTACAATTGCTAAAATGTGTGCATTTTAAAATGTCTTTCAATCACCTTTCAATATTCCTGCCCTGTTGTAAAGAAGAACAAGGCCTACTTGCCTGAGAATCCTCGATCAGCTACAAGTAGTCACAAATGCTAATTCTGTCAAGCAAAGCACCTTAAAGTTATATATCTAAATATTGTAGTATAGGCTTATGAGCAATGGAGGTCAAGGCAGAGATAGGAACTCAGGGATCACTTTCCTTGAATTCAGGTCCTATGATCTTTGCTCATATTACATTGACTAAACTTGAGTCAAATCAAATTGAATTGCCATAGACTTGTGCCCTTAAACTCTGCCTCTTTCATCTTAGACCAAGACCTTTCTGGCTCTGCCAGTAACTAAAAGCACTTAGGCAGAAACACAAATGGATTGAGACATAGGAATGGACATAAGGTCTATTGTTAAGCCCACCCTAGCTGACTGTGGGCTAAAATCTGTCTGACCCATTTTCTTCTGTGAAAAATAATTAAACACAATATTTATTCCCAGCAAGCGTCAGGTAGAGCTGAGCAAGTACTTGAAGCTTTTCCTGCATATCTCTTCCAGCACGGTTGACTCGTAAGGGACTGCTCGTTTTGATTATCCATTGCTCTGAAACTAAAGCTGCCAATCAAGGCGTGTCATTTGAGGCATCAAATTAGGAGCTTTTCATATGTTCCAATAGGGATAAGGTTGGAGCTGCCAAATTGTACTCACGCGGTGACCTAAATATCCAAGAAAGAAAAAGCCAATGCCATTAAGTATTGTGTCATCTCCTCTCCATGATTCAGTAATGAAAGCCTGCCGGCCAGCAGTCTGTCAGGTACATTCTGTTTAATCACTGGAAATTCTGTGCACTGTATCTGTAGCCTAAATGGAAAAAGTTGCCACCACGATTGCATCTTCCTCCTACCAATAAATCAACGTAGACAAAGTAGGGAGAAAGAAGGCCACCTGACAGCTTTCCATCAGAGCGCCAATCATAAATTAGCACTCACAGAGAACATATCACACAAGACTGTCTTTTCAGGGCCTCTGCGTTAAATAATGAAAGGAGACACTTTAGTTTAAACAGGTTGCAATTCCAGCTATCTCAGACGTGGGTTTCATAAAGGCAAAGAGAACCATCCTGTGAAACAGGTCACCCTATCTCTAGAAGTAAAGCCATCTACTTTCTCTTGATTTTTGACACTTGGGATGGTGAAGAGGAGACGGGTTTTGTAACTCCAACTACAGGCAGACCCTGATCTCTTTCACTGATAGCATTTCTTGAGCCTCTTGCCATGATATTAGGTGAGTTCATTGTTTTCTTTTTTTTTTTGAGAGAAAGCACTTTTGTGTAAAATATGATTTTCGACTTGATGGCAGCATGCCCCAGTGACTTAGGTGATATTGGATTCTTGCATAAGTTCACTTCATAAAGCCAGAAAATAATGCTTCTTTTGACAGCATGAGAAAGCACATTTCCTTCCTAAATCATTAGGTTAGAAATATACTTGTTCAGAACATATGCTGCATTCTACGTATCTTGGATTTGGCATATGGAGTTTAAAAAATTGGATACAAGGTCACATTCTAAAGAAAAAAAAACCTGTATGTAATTAAAATCCAAATTTAATAAAATCACTTATTCATCTGAGAGATATATATATATATGTATATATATATGTGTGTGTGTGTGTGTGTGTGTGTGTGTGTACAAATTTCTTCTTTTCCTTCAATACCTGCAGAGTTGTAACTAGCTTGATCTCTATATTCTTTTAATAAAATGCAATAGTCTGTTAAGGTTTGAAAGAATAAAAATAGTATGAAAAGGAATGAGGTGTTGCACTATCCCTATCCTTGCATATGTATACCCTAGAAATTGGATGTATATGCTCAAAAGGCTCAATTTATATCAGGTCATGATTAGGACTATTAAGGATATTTTCCTACCTTTCAATGATGTGTTCTAGAAACATACAAATGGTTCCCTAAGAAAGAAAAAGGAAAAAAAAAGAATAATAAGAGATCCAAGAACTAGCAAAATTCACCTTGCAACTAAAATGGGAAAGAAAAACAAAATAACATGAGAATGTTCCTCAGAAAGCCCTAACAAATGTGATTGAGCCTCTGCTTGCACATCTCCAGTGAAAAGGTGTGATTACATCAAAAGTTTGCTATTTTATCACTGGATAAGTATCACTAAGATATTTTGCCTTTTATTGAGGGAAATTTAAATAAAAATAAGTAAAATACTGTCTGTATTTTGGTGTGTCAGTCAGGAGCCCTGGATTTATGCTTTTATCCATCATGGTACATACCTTTCCTGTTGAAATTAATCCCCAGAACGAAATAATTATCTTAGGTGTTGCTTAACCAATGCAGATAAATAGGGACGATCTCATTCAATCTGAAAAGCAATTTTTTTTTTTCAAATAATAACTTCTCTGTACTTTGTGTACCAAATAAGGTTCTGGAAAAAATAAATATTACTCAAGGGGGTAACTGAGGAGTTCATTCAAGGGACTGTTACAAAGTGTGGGCAGTTATGGATAACCAAGAAAAATGGGTAAACTCTGGATCCTGTAGTGAGAAGACCTCCTACCTCCCTTAGGCCTGGATGGGCAAGAAAGGGAGGGTTTACTGTCACCCAGTGGACATGGTTATGGGAGAATTGGTTGGCAGAGCTGTGGCCTTTTGTAGAGACCAAGGCAGACCAGCTGGAGGGGGTTAAGAAATAAAATCCTCTATTCACACTGTCTCCCTGCCTCTTGAACCACTTGTTAGTCAAATGAAACCGGAAGCTAGAGGCAGAATGCTCAGTGATGCAGGCCATAAAAATCAACCTTGCTGGGCACAGAGCAAAACAAAGATGGAGAGCAACAGGTGTTGTATGAACGTGTTGAGTCACTCACTGTATTGTACACCTGAAAGGAATATTACACTATATGTTAACTAAATGGAATTTAAACAAATTAAAAAAACAAAACGGGAAAAATGGAAAGTAGACAAGAAAGTACAAATAAAATATTAGCACATGATGCACCAGAAACTATGCTAATTTATTATGTTAGCCTCACAGACCACTGAAACAGATGGAAATTTAATATATCAACAACATAAAGGGGGATCCTATTTTAATAATCGTCAGGAGAAAAATCTATAGAATCACAAAGGCAGATGTGACCACTGACACTGGCGGACCTTATCTCATTGTTTTTTTTAATAAAATACAATTCTGAACTTGGAATTTACTTAAAATATCTGGCTCATTTTGCATGAAGTATTGTTAAACCAATCTTTCCACTTCTAATATCTCTAAAGTTGATTTTCAAATCTTAAATTCAAAGTTTTATCTTTTTTTAAAACCAAGTTGGTTTCGACCCACTCTTTTAATATTCTCTCAACCCTCCTTACTTTTTACATTATCCCTACTCTCATTACTACACAAGACACACATGCACATATGAATATGCATGAGTAATTAATCTCTGCAAAGAAAACCTTTTTATTCCTACATGCTTTTATGATGACCTATTCTCCTTTTTTTAATTTCTAGAGCAAATCAGCCTTCAGTCTTCTGTTTACAAACTCAATATTGAAGTTTCCCTTCCTCAATTATCCTATTGCTGTTGTCTCTTTCTCTAACCTTACCCTACTTCACTAATGCCTAGAACTCCAGCTTCAATACCAAGTCCTCAACTACTGAGGTCTTAAGTAATAGCTCTTAGGTAACTGTGATCTCTAGCCCATAACTCTCTTTGACCAAACTGGATTTATCTGACCCAGTATTTCAGAAACTGAGTTTTGATTTTGTTCTCTATCTCCTAAGAGGCAGATCTCCTGAAAGGCAAGGGAATTAATGCTCTTGAAAATCACAGGATCCATGTGGCTGTTTCCTCAAAATCTTAGTACATGACCTGACACAATTTCTGGCCTATAGCAACAGTTTGACATGTATCTGCTGAATATGACTAAAATGCTGCCCAACATTGTGGTATCAGCCCTCTAGCTCCCAAGATTTCTCTCAAACACTTGCCACTCAGTACAAATCTTCAAGCCATTCCTATATCATTCTGTAGTAAGGATGTTTGACTTGACTTGGACACTGGCCATTGATATTTTTACCTCACTTGGCCTTTTCAATGAGTCCACTCTCTCAAATCTGACCTACATTTAGATGTGCTTGTACATGAAGCCATCCTCAGAATAACAATGCCCAGCCTGAACACTTCTTTTCAAGCCTCTTATTTCATCCAATTCTTCCACTCCTGTCTATAGTTCTTTGGCTTGGTCATTCTCAGCTTGAAACTATTTCATTACCTACCTGGTTATTTCAAATCCCACTTAAAAGTGTTGTTTGCTTTAATTAAATATTTAGTAGCTAAGAGATTTAAAATATATTTCTAAGGCATAACAAAGAACAATAAAATAGACATCACCAATACCTTCCGGAGTTTCCATTGTGTCCTTCTGTGGTTCTCTTCCCCTGACTCTACCAATCTCACTACCTATAGTAAACACTATGCTGATTTTTGTGCTTATCACTTTCATTTTCTCAGTTTCTTCACACACACACACACACACACACACACACACACACACAGTCTATTTTGAACTTTGTATAAATGGAATCATACTGTGTACAAACTTCAGCAACTTGTTTTTAATGATAAATATTGTATTCATTAGATGGTCATGCATGTAGCTTTAATTCCTTTATTTTCATTGTTATAATATACCAAAATGGATCTTAACGTTTGTTCTGTTATTCACTGAGTTAGCTTTGTGTCTGTCAGTTTTCTGGCTTTTATCCCTGCTAGTGATAAAAGGATGGTCTAGGATAAGACCAAGTCAGGCTTTACACACCACTCAATTTTGTGTGAGTGAAGAGATAGAAATCTAAATAAAGCTTAACACAATCACTAGGTAAGTCGATCAGGTGCAAAACACATCTTAGACACTAGCATGTTCTGAAGTCATTTTTCCCTATCTAAGTACAAATGCCTGAGTGGGATAAAAGGTCAAATTTCTGACTCAGATTGCCTGGGTTCTAGCTATGATTTCAATCCCTTTCTTTGCTTTGTTATCTGTAAAATGAACTACTAAAATGGTGTATACCTAAAAAAAAAAAATTGTACTGGTTTTGGATCAAATAATTTATGTGAAATACTTAGCACCAAGGGTAATATTAACATGAAAATAAGTACTTTAAAGAGTCCCTGCAATGTGCTCCAATGACTAGGATTTTCGGAAAAACAAACTTAAATAAATTATCACTATAGTTAGTGAAGACCAGTAACTTTTCATACTCTGTCTTCTCTTGCATTATTCTTTCTTTTTTTTATGATAAGCATTAGAGTGACGACTACTATTTGGGAGATTTTGATAGAAGGTTGTTGAGATAATTAATTAATGTGCCTGGTTTCCATAATATACACCCTTGTGATTTGTAGTTGTGTTCTTTAGAGTGATATTACTAGTCACAGCAGTCGTGGTAGATGTATTTGTCATGGAAATGTGGAAACAGCTTCAAGGAAAACTGTTGGTACTTCTCACTCTGAAATCTAACCCCACATTTTGACCTAAAGAAGTAGGGCCAGAGGTTGAGTCCCAATATGGAAAATATCCTCTGGCATCTGCAACAGAAGCATGTGGAGAGTGGAGGAAAAAACGAGAATTGAAACGTACACGCCAGAAGCGAATCAGTGAATAATTCTTCCATTGATGAAACACACAATAAGCAGAGAATTCAATTTTTATGTGCTACGTCAAAATGGATTTTTTTCCTCCTGTCAGAAATACATTTAATAAAGCAGGATATAAAATTATAAATGGACTATACAATAAAATGATTTCTGCATGTGTTATATGAAATCAGTAGAAATTATTCAAGCAATGAGAAGTGAAGTGCAGTTTTTTTTAGAACATTTTGAAATTAGCGATTTATTAAGTGGAAGATACATTTGAATAAAGTAATACAGTCTTGACTTAGTAGTCTAATAAAGCTTTTTCACATTGGAGAACATTTAAATTTTTTACTGATTTGACATAAAATACTGACACTGACAAAGATAACATATTCATTATAAGCCCCTGGAATGAGGAGACATGGATGACAAATTGTTTAATGAGTATTGTCAATTCAAAGTACTGAAGACAAGTCGCTGCAAAAGAATACCTAATATACTCTAAAATCTTACAGTAATATATGAAAGAAACTTGAAAAAGTTTTCCCAAATTCGAAAACAATCCAAAAAGTTACATGGCATTACCACAGAAAATATGTGAGGCTGAATGTCTTCCAAACTATCCATTAAAAAAAATATATATATATATAGTAATCAACCAAGATAGTGGAGAGACTGATTTATCTTTCTATACAAAAAATGAATGGCAAATCATGTTTTTAAATTTTATTACATATTTTGAAAGAGAGAGAGAGTGAGCTGAGGAACAGGCAGAGAGAGGAGAGAGAGATTCTAAGTAGGCTCCATGCTGTGCAGAGCCCAGCGTGGGGTTTAATTTCCTGAACTGTGAGATCATGACCTGAGTCTTAATCAAGAGTGAGATGCTTAACCACTGAGACACACAGGTGGCCCTACAAAACCACTACTATGTGAAGAGATGCTCAAATAACACGTAAGCATAAAAATAGAATTACGGAACAATTTATTAAATGCATTATTTTTCTCTGGATTAGGCAACTTTTGTATATTTGTTCAATTGGTAAAATTGTGTAACTGCTAATGATTTACTTTTGTATTCTAAGTAAATATTCACTTCCATACTTTAGTTTTCATTTGCTGTTTTGTATATTTTCTTATTGAAATTTTTCAAATTATACAAACTTCTGGCTCCACATAGCCTGAATTTAATCAGTGACATAGTAATTGCTTGATAAATATTAGCATTCATAGTCAATATATATGTATATATAATATAAACATATGGATGACTATGCATTTGTTTAATGTACACAGAGATGTTAATGAAAAATAATGTATATTTTTATAAGTACCCACTTTTAATTTCCTGTAGTCTCGACTTATGTTTATTATTTATTATTCAGAGATTCTTTTCAGTTTGCATTTGGGTTATTAGCATTACATAAGATTAGACTGAGCAACAACAGGCTTAGATGATTTTTAATCCAGGTAGCTAGAGTGAAGTAGATAGTTAAAAAAAACAAACAAACAAACAAAAAAACCAAAACAGTAGTCTCCATGAAACACTGATTTGCCCAAGATGATAATTACTTGTATGTGTACACGTATGTATATATACATATACAAAATTAAGAGAGATTTCTTCAAGAGACTTGATGTAGGAATGAAATATTTAAAACCTTGAATGATAAACAAGAGAATGTACTTCCCAAACATAAATGCGTTCATGGATATATAGTATAATAATTTAACACTGAAATCTAATAAGCTTGCACAACTATCAAGGTATTCTACATGCTTCTGAGTTATGAGTGGAG
Organism: Paguma larvata; assembly: GCA_030068075.1. Taxonomy (NCBI): domain Eukaryota; kingdom Metazoa; phylum Chordata; class Mammalia; order Carnivora; family Viverridae; genus Paguma; species Paguma larvata. The sequence continues at coordinate 58,186,343 of CM057833.1, read as the reverse complement.
ATAAAGTTTGTATTAGAACTCTATCACTTGGAATTCTTCCACTCCATACTATAAGAAAAAATAATGTTTGCCCCACTGTGTTGAACATATTGTCTTGAAAAGGATCGGTATCAATTTTTGAAGCTTCAAAAATGATGCATAAAATAAAAATATAGCTTGTCAGAAAAACATAGTGTAGCTGTTTGTGACACTGCAATAGAGTAAGAGTTTTTGCAGATGACAGCTCAATCTAGTGAAAACAATGGCATTTGAAAAGTATTAGATGTATGTATTATCTATTTTACATAAAATAGATTTTACATGAATATACACACAGCATGGGTACACATATAATTTAACACTTCAAGAGTTAACTCTGTTGCCATTATTCACATTGGAAATTATGAAAAGCAATTTTGTGGTGGCTTTAAAAATATTTTAAAATGACTGTATGACAGTATGTCATGTTGTTTTATATATCACAAATATAGTCATTTGACACAGCATGAAACAAAGTGTTATTGCTGGGTTTGCTACAATACAGTATCATTTGTTCAAAGTCCTTCAAACAAGTAGTGATTTAAAGGAAAAAATTATAAACTCCAAAGTCAAAAGGCCTGACATTGAACCCTGATCCTGCTCATAAGCCTGTGTGATTTTAAGTAAGTGGACTGACTTCTCTGTACTCCTTTCTTTTGCTATAAAATTGTCAATAACAGTTGTATTTAAGTTATATTTTGAAGATTAAATCAAATATGAAAAGGCACATTACTGGCTACCTTCTGTCAATTTTGGTGAAATTTCAGGTTCATTGACCCTTCCCCATAACCTCATGAAAAAAAAGACATATCAGCAATCAAGGCAATTACAGCAACTTAGACCCAATTTATGTAAGCCATAGCGTTTTTTCTTTTCCCTATGGAAGAAACAAATGTTAATATCTTTTTTCAATGCTTTTGAGATTTCAGGAAACTTGGAGAAAATTACCAAGGAAACCATCGTGTTTGTAATAATCTAACTTAAGTAAGATAAGACACAGGCAAACTGAATTCGTGTGTATGTGTGTGTGTTCAATTTTTCTTTATCAATGTAGAAATGAGAAGTCAGCTATAGAGTCTCTGGAATGAGATCACTCTACTTATACTTCAAAGAATTTCAGCAGTAGTAGGTATTTTACATGTAATTTGGAATCCTAACGTTTCCTGTACATCAATACAAAACTGCTGGAACTTTAAAGTTTCTCTCTCTCCAGGTAGGTACATTAGTGTGTTTTTCCCAGCTCAAAAGAGATTAAAAATAATTAAGAAAAAAACCAAGCCAAACAAAAGCACATTGTGATTTACATAAGAACCCTTCTACTCATATACGAGAGAAGAAAGAACGGTAAAGAAAATCTATGAAGCACATAAGCTAAAAACTCTAGACTATTTCTATTAATCATACCAGCAGTAAAACCATGAATGGAAACCTGACCAGAAGTAAAATCAGGAGTCCCAAATGACCACAAACCCAACATCAATATCGCAAGGAAAAATTAATATGATTAAATATATTCTTGAAATAAGCAAGCAAAGACGGTTAGAAAAAGATGCTTCTTCATAGTTACAGACAAGAAACTGTAGATAGCAAAAGTTTTGTAAAACATTTTTTTCTTAGTGTTTCTAAATGAGAGAACAGAGCTGTCCTGAATGTACAAAAAAATTATATTTAGTTGTTGTCAAATGCCTACCATAATTTTGTAAGAAAAGCTAAAATATGGGAACTGTTTCCCATATCTCATTCTTTCCTTCTGAAATAGACTTGCAGAAAACAATTCAAATTAAGTAGCACCAACCATGTCCCAGGAATACATGACAATCATAGTATGTATTCTATTTCTTTGATCTTCTCAAGAATTCTGTGAGATATCAATGCTCCATTTTCTGATTAAGAAAAACAAGGTATGGAAAAAACAAACTTGCATAAAGTTATATTAACTTTATAAAATCAGAAGTATCTGCTTTCCATTTTCTGAAAATTTGTGCATAATTCACATTTCTTTAAATATTTGGTGGAATTCACCAGGGAAACCAACAAGACCTGTAGTTTTCTTTGTGTGGGTATTTCAATAATACCCGATTTCTTTTTAATAGGTTATATGTGTAGATTTTTGCCAGTATGGAGAATTGTGTTTTCCAAGGAATCGCTCTACACAGTAAAATTGTCAAATATTAGCATTAGTTTTTTACAATATTTCTCTATAATTTTTAATGTCCATAGGATCTTTAGTTTGGATTTTGTCTCTTTTTGTCTTGATTAATCTTGCTGATGATAAGGTTTGTCAGCATTATTCATCTTTTCGTATAATCACCTCTGGGATTTGTTACTTTTCTCTATTTTTTAATTTTTTATTTCATTTATTTCTAATCTTATCTTACCATATCTTTTGTTCTATCTAATATGGATTTAATCTGCCTTCATTTTTTGGCTCCTCAAAATATAACTCCAGATCACTGATTTTCAGCCTTTATTCTTTTTTTATTATATTTATGAATTTCTCTTTATACAATCCTCTAGCTACATCACATAAATTTAGATACATTGTGTTATCAATTTTAGAATTATTTTCTAATTATTTTCCAAATTATCCTTTGAATTATGTTAATTTCTAAATATGTGGGAATTTTTTAGACATCTTATTTCCTTGATTTCCGATTAATTTGTGTTCAAAACATTCTACAAAATTTTATTTTGTAAAAGATTGAGACTTAGTGAGTCATATATTACAGAGGTCAAATGTATAATTTATCTTTGTTTCAATTCCATTTATGTACTTGTAAACAATGTATATTTGTCTGCTGGTGGTTTTATTTGAAAATATCCTTAACTGGGTCTTATTCATGAAGGGTATCTCTATTGGATACAGAATTCTAGCTTAAACCTTTTTTTTCTCTCTTTCTTCTCTCTCTCTTCTTTTGTACTTTAATTATGAGGTTTCTTTGTCTCCTGGCTTCTACCATTGCTGCTGAGAATTCAACCATCCTTCTTAGAGTTGTGCCCCAGTACACAATGAGTCTTCCTTTCTTTTTATTTTCCTGGCCTCTTAGTCCATTTCTCACAAGTTCTCTACCTTTTAGTACCATGACTGCAAATCTCAGCTAACTCAGTTTCCCCTGATCTCACTTTCCACTCAAGGGCTCCAACTTCCTATACTGTACAGGGAAGTGTCCCACACAAAAAGCAGGGTAAAACATTGTGTTCACGTCATGTGTCTTCTTTTTTCCACAATCTTGTACTGCCTGTTATCCAATGTTTGAAGTCCACTGTTCAGATATTTTGTCCAAGTTTATAGTTGTTAAATAAGTGAGGGTAGATAAGTCCAATACCATCTTCCCTTTTGTGACCACAGAAATCATATTTTAATAAGGAAATAATAAGATCATTAATTTTAAAATGTTTAGATACTAAACACCAAGGATAATATAAATCAGAAACATGAAGAGGATGGCATACATATGGCGGAGAGAGAGGTCGGGTGGTGGTAAAAGTATTTGCTATTTTTAAAAATTAGCCAAAGAAAGTGAATGTGCAAATGACATTGACAGAGGATTAAGAGACAATCAGTCCTTGGTGGGAAGGACCTTTTAGGCAAAGGAGCAGCCAGTGCAAAGGACATGCAGCAAGGTGGCTAGAAACGCAAAGTGGCCAGCAAGATTGGAGGCAAAGGAATAAAGGGGAGAGTGCTGGCAGATGAACACAGAGATTTAAATGAAGACTAGATTAGGTAGTATTTTACAGATCATTTAAAAGACTACTGCCTTCTTTGAGTGAAGAAGGCCAGCAGAAGGCCTTGAGCAGAGACAGTTTACTATGCCTGGTTTTATGTGCCACAAATAGTCCCTGTGAACAAATTTAGGATTCTAAAATAGGTTGGAGTCCTAGAAATGTGGCGTTGTTGAACAGCTTCTGTATTTGGAGGACATTTTACCTGACTGGGACATACCCCGGACTGTCCTGATTTAGCATGTCTTTGAGGACCTTGGACTTGTCTCTAAATGTCTCTGGTTCTCATTCAAGTAATTCTCTGTAAAATCACAGGCCAGTTGCTAAACTAAATAGTGCTAGTTAGCTATTGCAGTAGTAAAAATAACTTCTAAGTTCTCAGGCACAAGAATTTCTATGATAGGGGACAGGGACATTCTCTTGTCATTTAGTTTTCTGACTTAGAGGACAGTGACTGTGCAGTGGTCTTGAGTGATGAGTTTATACACACATCACCCATAGGAAGCATATCAATTTGATTGCTTAGGTTATAAAGGAAATACTCATTCAAAGTGACTTAAACAATAAAGGGAATTCATTGGCTTATAAAACTTGAAGGTCTAGTGGTTCAAGAATGTCATCAAGGATCCAGTTTTTTCAGACTTTGTTCTGCCATAAACAGAGCTGGATTCACTCTAAAGTTGGCTCCCCTATGAGTCCTTGTATGCATGCCAGCTGCTGGACTACATGCTACATTCTCATCCAGTAGAGAAAGGGTATCATCTCAAGATCACTGAATAAATATCTGAGTTTCCTATTGGTTGAAACAATTCTGAATAGATCCCTGTGTTGAGAGGAGTGTCGTGTTCTGATGGACTTAGACGTGACTTCTCTAAAATGTTGTATTAAGGGGAATAGGACAATACCGATTGACTTAAATAACTAGAAGACTATCAGATGTGTTAGAAGTATAAGCAATCCCACCCTAAACAAAGCTATTACAGCATGAGGAAGAATGGAATGGATGCTACAAAGACAATGTACATAAAAGAGTAGATCTCACCAGTGCTAGGGCCTCTTCTTCCAATGTATTCATGCCTAGAAAGCTGACTCAACAGACTACAGCTTTCATCCTCACAGGTAGAGGCAAGGACACAGGTCTCTGGCATCAGAGTCCTCCTTGGAATTAATGGGCTTTGCAACTGTTATAGAGATGTAAATTTTAATGGCATAGGATTAGACTAAATTAGGGTAGGGTGAGTAAGTGGGATATTCATCTGCTAAAATTACCAATTATATCCAAAGGACAGAAACACAAGTTCCTTTTGTTGAAAAGGTAATTTTTTTAGAACCATGTTTATAGGTTATTCTTTTTATATATATATCTATTTATTTATTTTTGAGATAGAGAGCATAAGGGGAGGGGCAGAGAGAGAGGGAGATACAGAATTTGAAGCAGGCTCCAGGCTCTGAGCTGTCAGCACAGAATCTGACACAGGGCACAAAACCATGAACTGTGAGTTACGACCTGAGCCACAGTCGGATACTTAATGGACTGAGCCACCCAGGGACCCTGAAAAGGTAACTTTTTGAAGCAATTTGGGCCAAGAAGACAAACTCCATTAATCACTTAATATCTTTGCAACAATACTTGAATTGCATACATTTGCTGAAACCAAAAGAATGAAAAGAAAAAAACAGAAAGAAAAGCTAGAACAGGGTAGGAGTAGAGGATTCAGTAAGCTGAATAAAATATATAAAAAAGCATCATAAAATAAGGAGATTGGCTTAAACAAATTAAAGAATTAAAAGTTTAGAGTCAGGAGAATGGAAAGAGTCTTGGAAAAGAGAGAAGAAAATACTAGATTGAACATACATGTGTATGGCCATTCTTGAAGAATTAAAAGGACAGAGAATGCTGACTTCTGGTGACTTTAATTGTTCCATGTGTCATAATGCAAAGCCTAGTTAACTTAATCCATAGAGACGGAGAAAGAATAGCAAACCCCGATGTACCCAAAATGATAACTTTTTCCTATGTAATACTCTCCAAACCAATACTATTATACCATTCCATTCTCTGCATATCTTTATTTCTTTCATTTCTGTTCACTAAAATCCCAATTCTGCAGTCATGTTCTGTTGATTGCTCCTTCAATCAAAAGCTACTGAGTGTTTAGAATATATTGGGCTCTGTTCTCATACTCTAGTTCTGAGGAGATGATAAAAGAACAGCTCTTGCCCTCTTTGAGCTAACAATCCTTTGAAAGAGACACACATAATTCAAGAGTCAACAATCCAATGGCTACCATGAAAGCAAAATGAAAACTCATCCCTAGTTGACTGGGGAAAGGAAACACTTGATGAATAAATACTTAAAATTAACATGAGAGGAAATTGAAAAGAGCATCTGCTAAGAAATCAGGTATCCAAGAAAAGATTGGCAAGAAAGGAACTCAGCAGAGGAGGGCAGCAACATTAGTAACTGCCTTTAGACATGAACGGCCAGAGGCCCTTAACTAGTTATCTTATCTTCTCCACAAAAAAGGGACAATAACAATAAAAACAAATGGCAGGGTCACCAACTCAGATATGAAAATTGCCAATAAAAAGCAATACATCAGACATATTAGGAAACAAACTTTGCTTTGGGAATGAATCATAGGCCCTTGTGATCACTGAAGCCTGTAATATAGCTCTAGAATATTTCAGCTACTTATTATTCCATCCTATCAGATTTAGAAAAGTGACAGGCTGAATGCTTAGCCTGTCTAAGCTATTTCAGAAATTAATTTCAAATATTAAACCAAAAACTGCTGCAACATATAAAGAAGCAAACAAGCTTGCTAAGCCAGAATAGTGACAATAAACTTGCATTGAGGCTACAGTGTTATAATCAATTTCTAATTGACTTAGTAATTAAAAAAAGATATTCTGTCATTTTTTTTTTCCTATAGATGAAGAGACTACTAAAACGTGTGGATTTATTTTGGGACTAAGGTTTATAGTCAAACGAAGCATTTGCTATAGGTTACAAAGTTCAACAACTGCTGTAAAAATATATTTATACTTTAGATATGGATTCTCATTAACACAGTTAGTCAGCTACCAAATTCTTAGGTATTCTTTTTCTAAATTAAGTCCATATTTATACTCAACCAACATAGCACAGTTACATGCCCATTATGGTACACAGTAAAGTAATGAAGACTGTGGATACATTGCCAACTAAATAAATGAAAAATACTAAGGTCTATTGTAAAATGAATAGGTGAAAAAGCAATGTTATTCTGTGATTAAAAATTTATTTATGGGAATACATGCACACACACACATACGCACAAACATACATAAATATATACTCACACTTTATTCTTTTATTTAGAGAGAAGGTTTTCTTTCATTTCAGGCTAGGTATATTGGGGCCAATTATTTTATGATCATATAAATCATATTCTCTTATTTTAGTAAAGAAACATGTTTTAAATTATTCTAAACAGATGGAAATTTATCTTATTTTTGTGAACACCAAAAATTTTCCTCCTACGTTACTTACTTCCATATTATCTCCACATACACACACAGACATATATGTATATAAGAAATCATACATTAGGAGTCACGAAAGTTAATTGCATCAATGATTGTCCTTTAGAGAGAAAGATCACAAAATCCTTTTACAGAGTCCATGCAAACTGTCCTGTGTCTTGGTTTTCAACTCATCCTTGGAATATGGCGAAGTCTTTTAAACAAGTAGACTTCCAGTAGATTTCTTTTCTCTTAATATTGCCAAGATACTGCAACCAAATTAAATTAAATAATAAAATTTGGCTTCTGGTGTGTCCCATTTTTGGCTCTGTGAACACACAACTTACCTTACTGCTGCCAAATTTCCACTTGTTATTAAACAAAAGTAAGCTATTTTTATCACTTCAGCACATGATGGGGATGACCAATCTTAGATCTCTGGTCTAAGATCCTAAGCAAAGTTTCTTTTCCAAACTAAATGATCATAATCTCTTTCCTTTAATTATTTTACTTACCTGCTAGTCTCTCTGTCTCTCTCTCTCTCTTTTTTTTTTTACTTTACAAACTCCATTTCAGTTGAGTATTTCTTTTTTTTTATTTATTTTTATTTTTTTAATGTTTATTTATTTTTGAGACAGAGAGAGACAGAGCATGAGTGGGGGAGGGGCAGAGAGAGAGGGAGACACAGAACGTGAAGCAGGCTCCAGGCTCAGACCGCGAGATCATGACCTGAGCCAAAGTCGGATGCTCAACCGACTGAGCCACCCAGACACCCCCAGTTGAGTATTTCAACACCAATAATTCATATACTTATTGTAATATGTTCCCTTCAAAAAATTAAGTCCACATCCAAACCCATACATGCAAGAAGAAAATTTTCAAAGTGTGATGATTCCAAGGATTCTGTAATAGCTACTACTAGCAAACCTACCTTTCTTTAATTGATTCCAGAAGAAGTACAGCATCGACAGTCACTAAAAGTAAAACAGAAAAAAGAAAAAAAAGTCACACATTTAGTTTCTGAACAAACACTAGGAAAACAGACTGAAAAATTACAGTATTGTAAAGGATGCTGTGTGTAGCTTAAGACTTATTCTTTCAGCTTCTGGGAATGCTACTTATATTGTTCAAAGTCATGCCTCCTTCCTGAAGAAGGGTAAATCCAATGACTTGGTTGATAGGAAAATAGAGACTCAGGCCTCTCACCAAAGAGATACAATTCTGGTGGGCCATCCCAGCTCAAGTTCTCTCCATGAGGTTGGCTGAAACCTTGTTGTGACTGCCCTGATGCCCAGTCCCTCCCGCTGCCTTTTCTATTTCTGTCCTTTTCTGTATAGGCGTTGATTCTGACTGTACTCCCTAATAAACTTCTCTTTATTTTTAAGTTTATTTATTTTGAAAGCATGCACATACAAGGAGAGTGGGGGAGGGACAGAGTGAGAGAGGGGGAGAGAATCTTATGCAGTCTTCTTGCTGTCAGTGCAGAGCCAGACATGGGGCTTGATCTCAGGAACCATGAGCTCATGACCTGAGCAGATATCAAGAGTCAGATGCTTAACCAAATGAGCCACCCAGGCACCCCTAAACCTCCTACTCTCTAATCTCTTTCTCAGAGTCTGCTTGCCTAACCTGCAACATTTACTTAGAAGAAAGAGATTAGAGGGGAAAATCATATCACATTTAAATAAATACATAATACATAAGTACATAAATAATAGCTACTCACTTTTTTAAACTTTCCATGTGCAACATGCATTACTAAATATTTAGTAATACTAAATGCTTTATATACTAATACTAAATGTCTTACATGCATTACTTTTGACTTTTGCATGTGCATTACACTACACATGAGGAAGCTTATCCTTCGAAAGTTTAAGCAATTTGTCCAATATGAAATAGCCAGAAAATAGGCAGAACTAAGAGTTGACACCCAGTAAGTCTACCTGAAACCCCAATTCCTTTACCACTTGGGTATATACTATCTCAAATCTCAAATCAAACGAATCTACATTTCAAAAATGAGACTATAACATCTATTTCCTGTGCCACAATCCTTCTTTCCTAAGTTGTCATCTGAAAGTCTGGGATTGATTAGAATAATAGTCTAGTTAACATCTAGCCAGTGCCAGGAAATACTTGCCAATGAGTTTTTATATGCCATGTAGTCTATATAAAAGACTTGGGCTTTTTCAGCACTTCATTTGCTTTGCAGCACAGAGTTCAATGTGTTGAGATATCATGTGTGGTCACTGTTCATAGAGTTAAAATCTTTGGAGATACAGAATATCATTTACAGAAGGCAGATAAGTAATTGACTAATGGTGGGAGAACAGATTAATCAAGTCAATCATTACATGGATAATTTGATGCTTGCATGCATCTGAAAACAGACAAAACTGTCTTCTTCCCACTTTCAGACACCATTAAAGCTAATTTTGAAAGATTTTAAGACAAAATATGTAAGGTTTGTAAGTCTAGGCAATTTAACAAAGACTTCAGCAATAAAAATAAGCTTCAGCTCAGCTCACTTTTTGTGCCTCTTTGATATATCTTTTCCAATTAAAATATAATTAACCTCTAATGTGTATCAATAACACAGAAAGCCAAAAGGAACAAGACTTTCTTCATTGGCCTTAGTGCTTTTGGTTTATTTGAAATAAATATATCTAAACATTATGAGTTTCCATTTAATATATAAAAGTTTAATATTACCTAGAACAATTGTGTGAGAAATGGCAAAATTAATCTTACTATTAAAGAGATACTTAAGCAACATTTGCTAGGTTAACTCACGTTAAGAGTAATTTCTCACTTTCTTTGTAGATTTTATTTAAACAAGGGCATTCCATATATCAACAAATGGAAAAAAGAATCAGGATTTCAGGTTATACATATTTTGGAGCTACATACAGACAATGTGCTTTAAGATAATCAAATATCGGGCTATAGAGAATTTATACCTTAAGTCTCATTCTTATAGCACCTGGATAATAGATTTCATGCCTTATTAAGTTACTTAAGCAATTAGAATGAAAGATATATTTAGTTATTTTCGTTTAGAATGAAATGATATTTCATTTCAGATTCTCAGTGTAGAGAAACTGTATCTGCAATATGATCAAATAGATCATCTATCAAGTACAATTGTCAAGCTGTGCAAGCCATGAAATTTGGGTAAATCTGTCTTCTGAAATAGAAAAAAAAGAAATATAAAACTTTTATTACATGTTACCTATTCGGATTGGCAGATGTGTAATGTCAAGAAGGTATTTTTAATTCTGGGAGTTTCTACATATTTCAGTGTACTTAATCTTCACTCACATTACCAAAACATCTGAAGCTATGGTCACTGAGTTTTCAGGTATTTACTGAGTTAGCCATTTTGAACCAACTGGCAGAAATGCTTGGAAATTAGTCATCTTGGATGCACAATCTAGGTTAATACATCAGAATGTATAGTATAATGAAGCATGAGAGTAAGCCTTTATCCACGTATCCAACTTAAATATGCACAAGTTTTGAGGACAATCCAAAATAGAAAATTATGATTCAGTGTGTTAACTAGAAAAGATTAAATAACTCCCCAGGATCTTATAGCTAATGAATATCAAAACTAATGCAACTTCTAAGAGGAAGGATTTGTGTTTGAGGTTTTTATACCATATTAAAATAATTAATTGTAATTACAAGAAAATTCAGATTGTAGGAGGGAGGCACAAGTGTGCTGGATATTTCAAAGAATTTGACTTATTTCATTTGGGAAATCTTGGTCATCTACTTGAATTAGGAAAACATTGAGCTAAATCTCTACATGTCCTTTGGTTAAAAACCAAGAACCCAGAAACATGACAGTAAGTTCTAGATAAAGAATATAGATGACTTTCATCAAATTAGTAGGATTTGTCAGTGGAACAATCTTAGTAGGCCAAGTAGAAACAGGATATGATGACCAGAAATGTACACTAAATCCGTGGAAGCTGTTGACTGAGATATTACAGAACTAAACATTTCTTGATCTCTTTTTGTGTGTGTGCGATAACTATAAAGTGTTTGATATATATTATCACATTTAAAATCTTAATAATCTTAAGAGGTGTGTATTTTTCTATTATTATCTTATAAATGAGGTAACTAAAACTAAAAAATATTAAATGTAAGGGGATACAAAAATATATAAGCATTTACATCTCCCCGGTCTTCTTTCTAAAATGGCTGATTCCTTTGCTTCCTTAAAAGCTCCCACAGGATGTTTGACTTTCAGCTTTGTTCCACTGAGCTGAGTGTTGAGGTGAAGTCTGAGTAGAACTGGGTAAGTCAAGAGAAAGGAAAAATTGGTTTGTATTAGATTGGAGAGACACAGATGAGTGGACAAAGAATGAACTCAGAGGGTTCAAGAAAAGAGAAAAGTGGCCATTTGGAAGAGAGCTCCGTTGAGGGAAACCAGGAGATGTGTGAGAGCCTCCATAAAAGGTAGAACTTCTTTTGGTCAAAAGGGAAGTCCTATTGTAACTGGATTTTTAAGATGTTTTCGATGTAACATAGCTAATGTCTCCCTGATATTGTAAGAAAGGCCCATGCTTTTCTTCAATAGTTTGCAGTACAAGAATATCTTTGTTTTCGTATCAATTGACTTGATGAGATTGTTTTGAGATTTTTTCCTTTTTTAAAAAATTATTATTTATTTTTTAATTTACTTTGGAGTGAGAAACAGAGCACAAGTGGGGGAGGGGCAGAGAGAGAGGGAGACAGAGTCCAAAGCAGGCTCCAGGCTCTGGGTTGTCAACACAGAGCCCGACGTGGAGCTCAAATGCACGAACCATGAGACTATGATCTGAGCAGAATTCAGATGCTCCGACTGAGCCACCCAGGCACCCCGTGATTTGATTTAAAGAGAAGCAAGGCATGCAAGCCTTGTCAATTCACTGCCAATTTCATGTGGAAATTATTCACATTCATATAACTAGTAAGTAGTAGAACTAGAGTTCCATCCCATGTCTATCAACTTCCAGTCTCTACCATTAACCATCATCTTATGTCAATTTTGTCTCCAAAGCTCCTTTTTCCCCTAGAAAATAATGTTCACTTTCTTTAAAGCAAAAGGGTTGTCAATGGGCTAGTCATCTAAGAACAAACACAAACAGCCACTGGCACAGGCCAACTCATTGCTAGATTATTAAATTATTAAATTATCTACTAAAAATTTTTGAATACTTCCTCTATTGCAAAATCCAACCAATCATTTAAAATGACAGATTTTTAAAGTACAGTTTCAACAGCTGAGGCAAGGCTTTTGCTATAGAAGATAGGGATAACTCTCCCACTCCAAAAGGAAAGAACTTCCAGATATGAGCAGATGAAAATACAACAGATAGTCAATACATTTCAGAAGAAAAACAGAAAGATGCCAAATAAATGGATATAGAAAATTCAGGGAAAGGCAAAAGAATTTAAAAAAAAAAAAAACAAAAAAAAACATTAGGGAGTCAAACCACACGAGCAGAGCCTTAGGGATAACCAGGATTTTGCATTAAAAGGGCTACTCGTAAGTTATTAGAGGCACAGAGACAAGTATATACAAAAAAAAGATAATTGTAGGACATCTGGGTGGTTCAGTCAGTTAAGTGTCCAACTCTTGATTTCACTTCAGGTCGTGATCACATCTTTTGTGTGTTGGAGCCCCACATCGGGCTCTACACTCACAGTGTGAAAGCTCCTTGGAATTCTTTCTCTCCCTCTCTGTGCCCCTTCCCTGCTAGTGTGCACTCTCTCTGTCTCAAAATAAATAAACATTAAAAACAAAATTTAAGAAAAAAAGGAAGGACCCTTAAAAAAAAAGACCCTTGTCAAAGTTGCCACATTTTTGAAGACTAATGATAAATACAATTTCTATTTCTCTGTTGATAAACTTAATTGGTTTCAAACACTAGAATTTCAGCTAAAATTATTTTATGTAGTTGTCTTGCTTCCTTATAAATGTTGCCAGCTTTCAGAGTAATTGTGACTATTTACTCAAAGAATTTTTCTTTGACCTGTTTCATGAAGAAATCCAAAATGCTTAAGTATGTTTGTTGTATTTGTTTTCAGTCAAATAAAACAATGTAGGAATAAATAATCTTAGGAAAGGATTACTAGTAATTCAACAATTCCATGAGGTTTTTATGTGTGAATTTTTAATCTTTTAAACATTTTGCCATCTTGCATTCAACTTCATGCTTAAGATTTCTTTGATCTTCTTTATATGAAACAATTTTCGTTAATTATGGTCCCCAAACTTGAGTCATTTTGGAGTTGTATCAGAATTCTCAGCCTACATTTTCTCTCCATTGCTCTTCTGAGGCCGGCTGCAGTACTATGTTCCTCAATCCAAGAGAACCTGACAAGTTTCCTTCTGAAATCAATGTTCTTTAGAAGTAAGTCCCTCAAAGTTCCTATTAATAAGAGTGACGCCTTCCAGTGCTAGTCTACACATGCCCTCTTTTGTTAAAGATGACTCCTCACTGCTCCTTGGCTTTGTCCATAAGAATCTATGCTTTTGACCATACCATATATTCATACTTCACCTGTCTTCTTAATATGTATATATGTATATTTCAAAAAGAACTCTTCTTTCATAAAAGTTGGCTAGCCTCTTTTCTCTAAAATATATAATGTAATACTAGAAGCATATATCATCTCCCTCCCCTAATATTTCCTGGTATCTAGTAAATTGCCTTCAAAAAGCAGGTATTCAATAAATCCTGTGTTGATTTATTGTTCTTTTCAGTTGCACAATGTTTGAGATAACCATTCCCTATAGTTCTTTGAGAGCAAAAGGGAAATTGTGTCTCCACAGTTTCCTTAGGAACAATGAGTCTCCAGCCAGATCAGGCAGGATTTGCCTTTGAACCAGCCAGAGGCTAAGTAGCAGAAGGAATGCTTTCTTATTTCCATGTCCAGGAAGATGCATTCCTTTTACCTTCGTAAAGTCAGAGGATGAAATCATAGTCAATACATCTTAGCACATAAACTATTAAGTACATTTTTCTTTGTCTATAGAAATCAATGGAACACACAAAACTACTGTTTGTTCTCCCCTTTGAAAAAATGTAGAATACAGGCTTAAAAAACAAAACAAAACAAAAAACAAAACAAAACAAAAAACTCTCATTTTGATCAATTTGTTTCTTTCTCCCACTAGTATAATAAGTGCCATTTGTATAAGCCAAATTACATGAGGCTGTGGGCTGGGGGAGATTGTGGGTATTGGAGTTTAGCAGGAATAACATGCTTTCAGTCCTTAGAAAATCCATCACGTTGTTCTCAGTGAAGAATCAAACTGTAAAGCTGAGCAGCTTGGAGAAACTGAAGTCTCACCCACCCTCAAGGCAAGGAGGGGGACTAAGCTCCACTTCCTACAAAGGTGAATACCTACATATATCACACAGTATTCTTCTATAAGAAAAAATACTCTCTTCTCCCTCATTTATTTATTTATTCAATCTTTTATTTATATCATCACAGGTTCATGTATATTTATTTTTTACTTCGGGTTATAGTCTACTACTGTGTTATTTATTTATTATTTATTTCTGTTGCTCAAATTGTTACAGATTTGGCCTCTGGGAGCTCTTTCATTTTGGCTCCGGTGTCCTTTTGACATGCCCTATCCTTTTGTACTTTGAATGCTTCCTTACTACGGGTACTACAAGATGCTCCAGGCTCATTGTATGTTGTCACTGCCATGGCCTTACAATTGAACTGAATTTTTAATTTCTTAAAATAAGTTGGTAGAGCTCTGTGCTCAATTCCCTCAGAAGCTGTGGTCTCCTATTATCCTGAGGTGACCTAGAGAAACAGTGATTTTTGTCTCACTGAATTTTAAGGGTCAGAACGTGCATAAGCTATTCCAAGTCTGACTCAAAGCTCTTATAAGCTCTAATATTACCACATCATATCCAGTCTCCTTCCATTTGAACATCTTCTGTCTTATGACAGCTCTTTGTAGTTGTCAGTGTCCCAGAAGGGACTATATATCATGCACAATCTGGTAATTTGAAAGTTTTGATAAAGGGTTATTTGCAAAATGTAAGCAACATTCAACAAAATAAAGAAGTACCCTAGGCCTAGCAAAAGCAGGATCTATTCTATCATTTCTAAGCCTTTAAAGGGCAGTGGTGGCAGTGCTTACCAAAACCTGGGGGAAAAAAGCTCTATGCATAAAGACTCCTTAGAGAAAGGATACAACCAACCCAATGCAAAAAAAAAAAAAAAAATCCATTTTTTCCTGGCATCTGTGTCCTTCCACCTTCAAATATTCTACTGGGAACTTCAATTGGCTGACCTCAAGAGGAATATGGAGATCAAGGAAGGTCATTGAGGTAGTTAGTTTTTTAGGTCCAAAGTAGGTGGAAAAGGGGGGGAAGTGGATATATAGTGTCTTATGGAAGACATGCAGTATTTTATTCTTACTCCAATAGCAAGCAAAAAAGGGACCCTTCTTTCCTGTTCTTATCTTCCAATACTCCATAATGTCATCACCATTTTCAGAGGCCAACTAGAATCAAGTTCAACACTGTATGACTGAAGAATCCAGATTATCTACATTTTATGTGCCACAGGAACAGAATAACAAATTAAAGAAAACAAAATGTTAAAGCTAATGCAAAGTAGTGATAACAGCAAAATTAAGAGGAAAAAAGTTATAATCTAGCCTAGAAGGCGTGACCAGGTGAAAATTGTATAATTACACTGACCAGCCTTTGTTGTTTAACACTTAGTATGTCTCTCTCTCCCTCTGTCTCTCCCTCTGTCTCTCCCTTTCTCTTTTCCTATATCACTTTGCTCTTTTCTATTCCCTACCCTGATACTATACTTAAGAACCTCTTTCTTGGACTTCAGGAGCTCAGTCTTCTTGTGTCCTCCCTGTGATCTGTCTTACACATTAAGCCCTGAAATATATTTCCAAATAACAATTTCTATCATGTCACTCACACTTTTAATAAAGTCTTCAATGGTTCACCAAGATACACACACACACACACACACACACACACACACACACACACACACACATAACATTTAAAAGCCTCTATAATGAGGCTTTGGTTTAGTTCTACTTCACCTCTCCTCCCACAAATATTTGACATGGCATGTTATGTACCCACTGAATGCCTTCCGTTACCCAATAAAGCCCTGCAATCCCTGGTGTACATACCATTGTTCAAATTTCTTTCCTGAAAGGAATCCCTTTCCATCCAAATCTATCTATCAGCTTCCTCCCACATTGTCTATTCCTCTCATATGCCAAAGGCACGGTCTCTCCAGTGAGGTACAGTTCCATTAAACCTTAAGGCTTGCCCCCAATTCACACAAGAACCATTTTCTCTGAATGAGACACAGGCACATTGTCTTTGTATTAACCAATCTACTTGCTCTGAATTACCTTGTATTCTGCTTTAAATTAGTTCCTGATGTGTGTAGTTTCTGACTTTGAATCTCAACTTGTCCTTTGGAACTGCTACTTGGCACCGCTTTTCTGGATTTGAACTTTTGCTGCCTTCTGCTGCCATGTTGTAGAGTCTTTTTCTAACTACTCTACTTGCAACTATCTTAGGTATATTTTGAAGCAGCCTACCCAACTCTGTGACTTTATATCCAAAGTAATCCCTCACAGCTTGAGATATAATGTCCATGAACCATTTCCAGACTCTGTAATCTCAGTCCTCTTTTAAAAGTCAATACATATCAGTCTCTACATGAATAAATGAGTCTCTCAGTTTAATTTAATACTCTTCTTATTTCCTCATTTTGATTTGTCATTTCTGATAACACATACCACTGTTTGACTTTTTCTTCTTTTTTAATATATAAATCTTTGCTGGTGACTTTCTCGCTAGACCATGAGCCCCTGGACAGGGAGCAAGAAAGAAGACAAAACCATTGAATTGTTTTCTTCTTATCCTGGCACAGTGTATTGCATGTCAAAGTCATAAAAGAACAATTTGTATTGAATTCAATATTGAAATTTGCACATAATACCACATAGGAAGCTAAATTTGCAAGATATGAATAGGCTTGCCCTGGTGATAGAACAGTTCATCCAACAATGGTTTCAATTGTGAGTTAAAAAAGAAAAAAAAAAAAACATTGACTATATATATTTAGTAGATGATTTTGATTTTTATCAAAATAATTTGCTATCTTTAGTAGTCTGGGGCAAGACAACATAAGTCTCTTATCCAGGCTATAACGGCTTTCATTCTTCTTCCTCTGCTGCCCTCTCCTCTCCAAAGAAAAATATAGCCAGAGAGAGACTTTCAAAACCTACATGGCACCGTGTTATTTCTCTGCTCATCCCTCTCCACTGGCCTCCCAGCTCTCTCAGTAACATCCAAAGTTCTAATCTGACACCACCTCCAAAAACCTCTATCCCACTTGCTACTCTCCAACCACACTGGCCCCCTTATTGTTCTCTGAATCTGCTCATTTGCCAAATTTGAATTTCCTTCTCAAGCTCTCTGCGCTTGCTTTTATCTCTCTCCACAATGTTCTTTCCCCAACATCCTTTTGGTTCATGTCCACCTTTCATTCAAGTTTCTGCCCACTGTTTCCCTTATTAGTGGAGACTTGCTGATCACTCTATCTAAAATAGTGTTCAGGAAACAGCATTACTCTATTTTAATTTTTTCTTTATGGCAAATATTACCACCTGGTAATAATACACACACACACACACTTTTTTTTTTTTTTATTTAAGTAATCTCTACACCCAATAGGGCTTGAACTCACAACTCTGAGATCAAGAGTTGGATGCTTTTCAGACTGAGCCAGCCAGGTGCCTCTGTTTATTTTTTAATTAACTGCCTACATCCACTTGAATTAAAGCTTCAATAGCAGAGATTTCATTTTGTTTGCTGCTATTTCCTCAGTGACTAGAATACTCCCGTACTATTTGAGGCTAATGGTTTGACTCCTGCTGTGGAAAGGTCAAGTATTTCCTTGCATATTCAGAAATATAATGAGTACTCAAATGTCTGTCAAATATAAGAATAAATAAAAGACTAATGTAAGTTTGGACATAGCAATCAGGGATCATGCCATCATAAGAGCATGCGTATTTGAACTTCTGTAACACAGTCATCCCTACTTATCATTCTCTACTTTTCTAAATCATCGAATATTGTGTATATTCATGTAAGTTAATTTTGAACCATGCTATCCAACATGGAAGCACAAGTTAATCTAAAACTACACTATCTCAATATAATTAAGAACTTCAAATGACAATGTACTGTTAAGTATAAAATATGAAACAGATTTTAAAGACTTAGCATGGGAAAACATACAAAATATCTTATTAATGACTTTTTATTTTGATTACATGGGAAAATACTAGTATTTTGAATATGAGTCCGATAATATATATTATAAAATTAGTTTTAATTATTTTTACCTTTCTTAATGTACAAAATTTACTGCTAGCAATTTAAAATGATACACGTGGCTCTCTTCAGTATATCTCCATTTAATGGTATTGATACAAAACCATTGGATAGACTCAAACTCCTAAGTCAAATTCCCTTGTTAGGTTGTAGAGCACAGTTGTATTAAAAATACTAAATATTTAATTTAACTACTGACTTACCACCAATCTACCACTAAATATCACAAAGTCTTTGTTTTCTGCTAATTCATGTTTATTTTATCAAATAATGAAAACTATCTAAACTTTTCATGCTTCCACATTTTTCCATGTTTCCAGATTTCTTAGTCTTTGCTGCTAAACAACTCAAAATCAAATTTAATTCTCTGCCCTGAGTTTCTGAAACCATTATTTTCATCTTCTTTTTTGTGATTTCTAAGTAATGTCTCATATTTTTCCTACTTGTTATGATATAGGGATGCCCCCTGTGCATCTAATTCTTTTAAGAAATAAACAGAAACTATAATTTATATTTAGCTAATTTCAATAATTATGTTACTACATATACTGCATATTGAGCATTTATTATGCTATATACTTTTACTGAATATCTCTCACTTAATTCTATAATGAACCTGATGAAATACTCATGGAAGACACTGAAGCCTTCAGAAGCTGATAGTTTCAACATGTTGTGGTAAGATATAGGGTAGATAGATGGAAAATGGCCATCCCTCGGGGTGCCTCAGTGGGTTGGGTAAGCATCTAACAACTCTTGATTTTGGCTCAGGTCAGGATCTCACAGTTGGTAAGATCCAGCCCTGCATCAGGCTCTGCGCTGACCGCATGGAGCCTGCTTGGGATTCTCTCTCAATCTCAAAATAAACAAATAACTATTTAAAAATTCACTATCCCTGACAGAGACAGTCCTGTACTTACAGTGCAACGTTAGGCCACATGCCAGGATTCAACTGGATCCGAGATGTCAACACCAGCATAAAAAGCTAGATGTTAGATTTTTGAATGGGTTCTATTGTTGCTCAATTCGCTAATAACTGAGAAACTTCATTAGTTTTCTGTAAGGAGCCTCAGCATCAGTGATTTTTTACTTCAGCAGAAGCAGTTTTAAAACACTTCTTTATTTCATGGCAGGCAGTCACCTCAGTTACCTCCTCCTACACCTAAAAACTGCAGAGGAAAGCACAGAGTTCCTGTGGCATCTTGACATTCTCAAGCAAAGACACATCTGAGCTTCCAAGTATGGTATTATGAGGTATTTGCACAATCGCTTTCAAAGATACACTTTGAGATACACTTTCAAACTCTCTTTCAATGTGAAACCAAGTCCTGATAACAGAGTGGGTGTACCAGGCTGCCTTACCAGTGCGTGAGGGTACGCCAAGTTAAGCGAGCTTCCCAAGGGAAGTGAACAGCGCTTCACATTTATATTACGCCTTTCACCTAGAAGGATCTCCAAATGCCTCACTGGCTTTATCTACAGGGATCACTCACTCACAGCTGGAATGGAGGCACTGCTGGGGTCCAGTATGAGAGCCATTCCAGAGCACAACATTTAGCAAAGGAGGTGGAAAAATAACTTCTCAAGAGAACAGCAGGAAGAATTTTATATGGGCAGAAGGTAATTACACCATTGGAATTTAGCCAAGATTCATGTCTTCATAATCTTTTTAGTGATTCCTGGGTCTGGCTAGATTAGGTCAAACAACTTTCATGCAAGGGTGATGGCTTCTTCTGAGCTCCATATGTGGTCTCTATTTGCTTAGCCAATGTAAATATTAATAGAATAATATGCAAATAAAATTCATCCTGTGATCTTGTCCTTATTATGCTGGCCAAGGTCTGAACATTGCATTATGAGAAAACGCTATTCCTGTCCTTTGTTTCTGAAGTGACCACTTGTTTGAAATTATCACTTCAGTGTTAATAAAGGACTTGTCATCACAACCCTAGGTTTCTTTAGTGGGCATCCTGAGAGGTCCATGTCAGGGGTAAACCTGCTTTGTAAATAATCATCACTCCATTCAAGGGGCACAGATGCAAGCCAGTTGTGAGTCATTTTAAATAACCTGTTTGCACTGTTAACTTCCCTCCTGCTGTGGAAAGGTTACACATTTTCCAGTGTAATTTTGAATATTTTTTTATTCCCTCACTTTCTTTTTCATGGAAAAAAATTGTTTTTGATGAAGCCCAAAAGAAAAGAAAGAAAGAGAGCTCAATTATTGATCAGCGTTGTTGAATGTAGAATAGAGAAGTTTATTTCATAGGTTGAATTTGAGGTGTTTTTAATTGATTGATTCATTATTTTCTCAAGCACAAAGGAGAACTCTGGGAAAGCTCAGCCCTGCCTTTTAGAAGCTGTGTTGGACTGTTCTGCATTAGCTTTAGTTGAAAAGCACAGTGGAAAATGTTTCCTTTAAATACTTGTTTTAAGGTTTTCCTAAAAATGTTTTTAAACACATGCCAAGGCCCCCTTCAATGAATGACTTTATTTCAAAGAGCAATGTATAACTCCAAAGCAGAGATTTGAATGATGGGTGTTAATATTTATAGAAGGAAAAACTATATAAACACATTGCGTGCGCACACACACACACACACAAATACACACATACCCCTGAGACTGACATGCAACCACAAAACACATTCTATACAATGTGCAGAAAAAGACTCTCTCTCATATTTCCAAGCTGATTTCAATTTCTGTATCTTTATCTTTTTCCTTGTTTCACTATCATAGATGGGTAGGAAAGATCAAAATCTCCAGTTTACTTACAAGCTTAAATTATGCTGGATTCTAAGTAACGCATATGTGCACAAGTGTGGATATATGTGTGTGATGTTAAAATATTTATTTATATTTTTTTTATAACCTTAGTTTTGCTCACACATCCTCAATCTTTTCCATCCAAACTTTTTCAGTATTATTAGGACAATCCAGATCATTAGGCATGCGTGCACATGTACACACATGCACACACACGCTGCACACGTGTGTAAAACACAGCTCTCAAAAAAATTTAACGTAGTTTCAAACTTAATAAATTCAGAAGAATAAATGCTGCAAAAATGTTTAAATAGGGGCACCTGAGTGGCTCAGTCGGTTAAGCACCAGACTTCGGCTCAGGTCATGATCTCGCGGTTCTTGAGTTCAAGCCCCGGCATCAGGCTCTCTGCCCTCAGTGCGGAGCCTGCTTTGGACCCTCTGGCTCCCTCACTCTACTCCTCTTCCAGCCTTTCTCTGTCTCTCAAAAAATAAAATAAACTTTAAAAAATGTTTAAATATATATACTTCGAAAATTTATTTGAAATTATACTATTTCATTTTGTGAATAATTAATTTAAATGTTTGCTTCAATTTGTCATTTTCAATCAGAGATCCTAAAACACAAAGTCAGATATATATTTATATACATACATGTTAATTATTATCAGTTTCTTTCTTTTAATACCTACCCCCCTTAGAGTCTTCCCTGCTTAATCCCTATCATACTGATATTGTATAGAATTTAAATTTGGGATTATCATGTATACATGTTCATTTTTCTCTTTTCTGTGGATGTTTATACTTTTTAAGGAGGACTTCTTTGTTTTTGCTATAGATAACAAATTTTACAAGTTATTTTATCATTAACTCATATCTCCCAAACATTTTTTTACTTTTTTTAAAGTATCGTTTTAAAAACTTGTTTTATCATGAGTTTTTATGGAGCTAAACTCCTATGATATTGTAGCCTGAAAATATTATTTAGGTTTGTGTTTTGCTGCCTTATTTAAGTGTCAATGACCGGAAATAAAATGCTTCATTCAGTTATGTTTCTTCCATATGTTAAAAACCCTACTTACTTTGTTTTCATGTACCTGATATTGTTCTTGATACATCTGATGTAAGATACTTGTTATTTTATAAGTAACATCTTCTTTCTCTCTGGAAACTTTGAGAAATTTTTTCTTGTATTATTTTTTCTTATGCTCTCGGGGCCCTTCAATCTGATGTGTTTCATCTTTCTATTCTGATAAATTTTCTCTGTTATTCTTTAAAGAATTCCTTCTTTACATTTCAGTTGTTTTTCTCCTTCTTGGGACTCGTACTTGCCTTTGATGATGTATCACTTACATACAACACCCAGAGCTCATCACGACAAGTGCCCTCCTACATACCCACCTCCCTCCATCAAGCCACAGTGTGTTCTCTCCATTAAGACTCTCCTGTGGTTTGTTTCCTTCTCTTCCCTTCCCCCACCTTTCCCAAAGATTCATCCATTTCATTTCATAAATTCCACACGAGTGAAATCATATCATATTTGTCTTTCTCCAGCTGACTTATTTCGCATAGCGTCATGTATTCTAGCTCCATCCATGTGGTTGTAAATGGCAAGATTTCATTGTTTTCCATGGCTGACTAATATTCACTTGTATGTATGTATGTATGTATATATCCATTCATTACTCAATTTTATCCTTTTTTATTATTTTTTGTTGCTTCATAGTGCACAAACTTCCCTTGGCCTTCTGTATGTTTATTATGCTTATTTGAAATCTATATGTGACAATCTGTTGCGTCTGATGGTATTACTTTTCTAGTCCATTAGGATTTCTGAAGTAAATGTCTCCTAAGATATTATTCATCTTGGTTTCAGAGTTTTAGTGTCATTAAGTGATTCTTAGACTTCCTACCAATCTTGGCTTTTTGTTCCCCCTTCATCTTGTTTTTTAAAGTTATCTTGTGCAGATAATTTTTGAGCCTTTTAGGGAATTTTCAATATACACCATGGTTGCCTCTAACATTTCCCTCTACCTCCTTACCACTGAACATTCTTTTTTTTTTTTTAATTTTATAATAGTTTATTTTCAAATTGGTTTACATATAACACCCAGTGTTCATCCCAACATGTGCCCTTTTTAATGCCCATCACCCCCTCTCCCCCCTCCCTCATCCCCCTTACCCTCAGTTTTTTTCTTAGTCTTTGAGAGTCTCTTATGTTTTATCTCCCTCCCTCTCTGTGTCTTTTTTTCCTTTCCCCTCTTCCCCTCCCCCTGGTTTTTGCTTAGTCTCACAAAGTCGCTAAATTATTTATCACTCAACCATCTGCTTTCCAACTTCCAAGATTCTGTTGCGATTGTCTCCTTTTCTATTCTCTGCAGTAGTATATATTTATTTTTAATCTTCATTTTAGTGTGGCTTTGGAAGGGAGCATAGATGCACTCTCTATTCAGTCTCCATCTTTATTCAGAAATCTCAATGTTTAACCATCGCATAGTTTTTCAGTTTCTCATCAATGGAATTTGTTCATCTTCCTATTAGGAATATAATTGCACTACTGACTGAAATTCTTTAATATTTGTATTTGAAACTTATTACAATATCTTCTCTTATGGATCTCTTTTTTTCTTATAGATCTTATATCCCCTAGTCAAGTATATTTTTATCTGCATACTTTCCAACAAAATTTAATTAATGCACATTACTTTATAAATAGCAATTTTCTGTTTATGAGAAACTTATATCATTTATGCTTTTATCTTTAGTGCATACCATATATGTTCAATGAAAAAATAAAGAGAATAAAAATTATCTTACGCTCTCCACTCTTTAGTTCTTACTCTTATGAATATTGCTATGTTGGAAAACATCCTCTGGCCCCAGTGGTAGGGAGATGTTGCATATCCAAGCCCTTGCTCATCATGATATAATTCACAAATCTATCCCTGAATGTAGGGAGACAGTCTTTCTCTTCTGTGCAGTTATGACTGTGATTATATCATAGGGATAATAGTGATATCTGTCAAAACAAAGAAATGTGTTTTCTTATATAGAGAAACTATCTACTTAAAACTAAGTTTACTCCGTCTTAAGTACAATAGCTAATTCCTGTTCGAGTCAATGATATCTGTGCACCTTGACCTGGAGCAGAGAAATCCCCTCTATTGTGCGTGCCTGTCAGGCTTCCGTCTCCATTAGGTTAATCCAGTATCCTCTTTTGCCATATATGTAGTCTTTTTGGCAAACTTACACCATTTTCCTTGTTATATGTCAGGATGAGAAATAGTGAGTTCTCCAGTGAAGAAAGATAGGGAAACCAAGAGTGACTTAGAGAAGAATAATATAGAGAATTTTTATAAGGTACTATTTACTTTATAAAGTTAGTTCAATTTCCTACTGCTGATTCCTGACTGAAACAACAGCTAAAACTTTCTAAATGGTTACTTTGAGGCAGAAATCACAAAAAGAAATACATATAGATTATTTCTCAAATCATTAATATTACTACCCCATTTTTATAGATGAGGAAACAGAGTTCTAGAAAACTAGTTGATGGCAGAGCCAAGAGAGGAACTTGGCCAGAGTCAAGATCACTCATGTAGTGAGACTCAAAACAGAAAATGTCCTAAGTATTTTGTTATTAACCATAGTTAAGATAACTAACTTTTTTTTAAATTTTTTTTAACATTTATTTATTTTCCAGAGATACAGAGCGTGAGCAGGGGAAGGGCAGAGAGAGAGGGAGATACAGAATCTGAAGCAGGCTCCAGGCTCCGAGCCGTCAGCTCGCCCACCGTCAGCCACCCAGGTGCCCCAAGATAACTAACTTTTGAGTAATTTACTTAAAAAATTAAAAGTGAGGGGCTTTATGGGGCTCCTGGACGGCTCAGTCGGTTAATCGACTGACTTCAGCTCAGGTCTTGATCTCACAGTTCGTGGGTTCGAGCCCCTTATCAGGCTCTGTGCTGACAGCTCAGAGTCTGGAGCCTGCTTCAGATTCTGTGTCTCCCTCTCTCTCTGCTCCTACCCTGCTTGGGCTCTGTCTCTGTCTCAAAAATAAATATTTAAAAAAAATTTTTAAGTAAGCAGCTTACTTACTTAGACCATTTCAGAGACCATTGCTGTAATGTCAGGCTTACTCATACGCTTTCTTGAGAAGAAGGCAAATGAAAGGAATTGTAGCTATAGAGAATGTACATAACCAGCAGTATATCTTAGCTAGGCCACAAACTTTAGGAACATGAGATTTATATGACTTCTATCTGGTATGTTATGTCCCAGTGAAAAAGGGTGGGATTACTGTTCTATACAAATGCTTATATATTGATTCAAGCACAACTGATGTAATATCTTTAACTCATTTAACAATTGTGTGGTGAAAAATAGAATTGTTCACCTGTGACCTTCTGTGTTTATGCAGATATATGTATTGAATGGAGATAAATATATATGCATTCCCTGGAAGTATAAACTGAGTCACGACATCATTTTAATAACACATACTTGATACTTGAACTTTCCAGAAAGATTTAGAAATGGTAACCTAATGAAATTTAATACCAAAAAGCCCGAGGCAGATTTTTGAAGGAATATAAAGAGTTTTAAAATGGCAATGTTGAAACAGAGAAGATGCCATTTATTAATGAGCACCTAAAATAAGTAAAAGTAATCGAAATAAGGGTTAAGATAAGGGCTATCTTAAATTGCTGAAGCAAATAAACTCCAAAAGCTCAATCAAGAACTTGGCACTTAGTAGTTTCCCCCTCATTTATGCTCTAGAATACTGCAAGGATTCTTGGTGAGGAGCTCTCCAAGTCCATGTTTCAGGGATGCAGACTTTTTTCTATCTAATGCAATTCCCATATTTAATACAACTTTGATACTTTCTCCATTTAAGCCAGACAGAGGAGACAGGAGCATGGATGTGTTGTTTGTGACCTAGACCTCGAAGTGGCATATGTTACCTTTCTCATTACATTGACTATAATTCACAAATAACCACAAAAGAGACTGAGGCGTATAGTATATACTTTTACACCCAGGAAGCAGCCCAGCTCACATTTTCTGGCATAGAATCCCAGATACCATGTGGAAAATAAATCACCGTGATTCCCCAGAAACATACTAAAAGAGGAAACAAAACCATTGTTTTATTCTTCACTATCCATATTGAGATAGCAAAATCATGATTAACCCAAGGCATCAAAAATATCAGTGTAGCCTTTCACATAAATGGGATGATGTTATCTGTTTACATGGTTTTCTGGGCTGTCAAAACGATTCTTAAACTATAAAATTGTTTAATTCTTCAGACTTAAGAATGATTACCATTTATTCTCAGACAATGGGCATTTGAGCAATAATTAGAATCTTTTAAAAAATTATATTTCCCTAGGCCACACCCCAAATAAATTGCTCTCCAAGAATGGAACCCGAGCACATTCATTTGGAAAATCAACTCAAGTGACTCCAATGCTCACATCTTAACAACCACCCCTCCCTCTGTCCCTGTCAATGGTTTTAATAATGTCCATTATTTAGAAACTTCTAATATTCCCACTTACTTTTTACAGAAAAGGTGAACAGAAGTAGATATTTATATCATGATCACTACGGTTTGGTAAAAAAAAAGTAAAATGTTCCAAAGTAATCAGTTCCAAATATCAGTTGCATCTCTTATTCTGTTACTCTAGGAGATTAAAAAACAACAACAACATGGGATGATGTAGTTTGTCCTTGTTTCTTGAAATCTCTTTGGAAAGTCACTTCTGAAATGATTAGGAAAAATAAAAAATAAAAAAACTGTGCCAGAGACGGTGTGCTCACTAAATATAAATTCGGTGTTTTATCCTTCCCAGTCTCCCTGCAGTCACATTAGAATTCTGTGATTGGTGCTTCTCAAAGAATTGGGAGCAGAAGTAATTAAAGGCAGTTAGGAGCCCCCAGGGTTCATCTATCTCCCTGTTTTCCTACCACAGAAGCCTCCAGGCCAAATGTTCTTCACAGCATTGCCAAATGGAGTGGAGCAGCGGCATTCAACCAGAGTCTGACCTGAGCATGTAATGTATGCCGGCCTGGGTGCCTGTGTGTGCACATGTGCGTTATACCACTAGGTTATTGTGGTTTTACTCTCCTTTTTTACTTTTCTTTTCTTTTTTTTTTTTTTTTTTTGAGATAGAGCATGAGAGCAGGGGAGAAGGGCAGAGGGAGAGGGAGAGAGAAGGCCCCATGTTCAGTGCAGAGCCCAACAGAGGGCATAATTCCATGACACTGGGATCATGCCCTGAACTGAAATCAAGAGTCAGATGCTCAACCAACTGAGACACCCAGGCATCCCAGGGCATTTGTCTTTTTGGATGATAATACTAATTAAGTCACTTGTTTTTAGAACACAAATTAATTCATTAATGGAACAGATTAATTGTGGTAGAATTCTGTGTGCCAGAGACTTTTTGGGAATTCAGCATACCAAAAGAATAATATGTAGTTCCCCCATTCTCAAGGACAAATGGACACAGAAGCGAAACAAGTGGCAACAAATGTTAAGGGTATTTTTATAGAAAAAAAAATTTAGCATACAATGGGACTCTAAGTGAGGAGTATTCATTGTAGTTGATATTGGTGGGTAGGAATTTGATACAGAAAATAAAATGAGTTTCCATCAACGTATTGATGGCCTTCATGGTTTGGCTCATTCCATGTTTCAAAAATGTTAATAACTTTCAACCTAGCTGATGCTATTCTCATTGCTATGCCTTTATTTGTGAACATTTCGCTTTGCAAAGACAACAGAATCAGTTTCTCATGGAACCATTGTTCACACACAGAATACTCTTAGAATTTGAGCTAGCCAGTTTAACCACAGTGATGACATCCGTGCCTAACACGGAATCTCCTGTTAATGGAGTTGCTCTTTCTAACATTAAAAATATGCATTTAAAAAGGATAAAAGGACATTTTGAAAAAAGTGAAAGAAAAAGACTCTCAATTTACGAGTGCCAGGGGTTAGATCCAATTTCCATTTTGAATAGAATATTGCTGCAGTAATTATCTTACTATTTAAGTACAAGAATAATTAGTATAGCAATCTGCTAGTCTTATAATACTCACAGTTCAGAGGTGAAAACATTATAATCTTAAGTAAATTATAGATGTTTAATTATAAAATTTATATGCAAAGATTTAGGAATAATTAAATAATTTTTCTGATGCACAAATGTATACATATGTGTAATCAATAAACATATACTTATTTCCTTTTTTTAAAGGCAAAAAATCATTTTCATTTTTGAGGGAATTTATCAAGTATTGAAACTCTGAACTGACTAGAATATTCCCAAGTCATCTTAATGTTACCTAATTTCACAGAAAATACTTTTTTGGTTATACTATGATTTAGTATCTAATATTATAAAGCTAAGTTAAACTTGTACAATAATTTATCCTTTTTTATAAATATATAATTTCTATTGAAAACTATGCATAGGAAAATGACTAGGTTTCTCCTAGGGATTTTGGTACTATGTAAATACTTCATATTTTAACAAAAATGATATTTACCCATATATCAGAGTAAGGTTTCAATTTATCAAGGACTTATACATATATGGCTGACCTGATTCTCCCCACCCCCAGTAATGATTACTTGTAGTAATGCACAAAGTTTTTTACCCTTTACTTTGTGAGAATAAAATAGAGACTCTTTCTGTCTCTCCCTCCATCCCTATCCTACTCTTTCTCTTGTTTTTAATTTTTTTAACATTTATTTATTTTTGAGAGACATAGAGAGAGCGTGAGCAGGGGAAGGGCAGAGAGAGAAGGAGACACAGACTCTGAAGCAAGCTCCAAGCTCTGAGCTGTCAGCACAGAGCCAGACACGGGGTTCGAACTCACAGACTGTGAGATCATGACCTGTGCCGAAGTCGGCCAGTTAACCGACTGAGCCACCCAGGCGCCCCACTCTTTCTCTTTTTTTTCCTCTTTCTCTAATTCTTTCTGTGTAGAGCTGCATGGAAAGTTTTTCCTCTATTGCTTTATCCAAACTCTATTTTCTAGAAAAATGACAAAGACATGGCCATCCAAATGTATAAAGAGGGCTTATTAACTGAAGAAAATATTTGCTATTTTAGATGATCAGTTTTAGAAATCAGATTTTTGGTTCTGGCACAAAAATTGCATAACCAGTATAGTATCCAAGAGAGAAATTCTTTCTTCACCAGGTTTTATCAGAGACCTATACTGTGGCAGACACAGTGACATGACTGGGAATATATGGTGAGGAATAGCAAACGTCCTAAAGAAGTCATAATGAAATTGGAAGCCAACATTAGCTTACAGAATTAGATTACAGTATTCAATATTTTCAAAAAAGCCAAAGATAATTTCTCACAAAAGTTAATCTCTCTGACTGCATGTCTTCATCTCTTCTACCTAACCCTTCTTTCAACTCTGCTCCTGCCCCAATGCCCTTGGACTTTGTAGAGCTGTGCTCTCTGCCTAGGATGGCTTTCCTTTTAAATATTATTTTACTCTCAGCTCCCAAAAAGGTCACTCAGTTCTTAGCTTCTTGAAAAGGGCTCCCCTGACTGTCCCGTGTTTATTCACCTGACTTTTTGTTTTTTACTTCTTCTACTCATTTTACCCCCATATTAACTGATGTCTGTGAATACGCTAATTCACTTTTGTATTTTTCAAATCTATTTTTGCCACCCTACAAGGTCAGGAATTTGTTTCCATTGTTCAGCCGTGTTTTCTCAGAGCCTACAAGAGTGCCTGGCATGTAATTATTGAGTAAATTTAAAAATTTATTTTTGAATAGAATTACTGTTTTTCTCTGAAGTTGTATGTTCAGTAAAATGGCCGACTGAGTAAACCTGAAGATTTTGAAACTACAAACTATTAAAGACGCTATATAAGATATTTAAAAAATATATATATGCATAGCAGTGTTTGTGAGAAAGAGCATGAATCTTTCAACTGCAGTTTCCCTCTCCTCAAGCTGAAACTAAGCATGAGAAACATATCAAGGACAACGTGTCAACATGGCTGTTCTGGCTGCTGAATATCATCCTTTCATTCATTCAATAGTGTTTAGAGTCTGTTGATAAGCAGTAGAAACTATTACTGATAGTGAGATATGCATCACATTTCCTCCCCCCCCTTCTCTAAAGCAATTTATTTGGCATTTTACCATTATAATTGAACATAACATGCAGATCATAAAATTCAATTCATTAATTAACTTTTTTATTAAACCGCCATTTACTGTGGCTTCTATATGCCAAGTATTGTACCAAGATTTAGCTATGCAAAAATTTAAAGAAGAAAACACAGTCTACAATTCCACGGAATTTAACACAAGATAGAGAGCCAGATCTTGAGTCAATCATGATACAATTAAATTGAAAATTATAAATTTTCATAATGACTATATCAATTTACCACTAAGTCAGGCATTTATTATGTTCCAGGAACCATGCTAGGTGATACAAATATTGAATGATTTAATTCTCAAGTCCTATTAGATAAATACTTTCCCAATTTTTCATAGGATTTCACTGGGCCTAGAGAGGCCAGGTGGAAACAATGCAATTGGTACGCATCAGAGCTGGGATCAAACTCATATTTGTTTGAGTCCAATAACCCATCTTAATCATGATGCTATACTAAAAAGTATAAGGATTTTCCAGTGTTCAGGGACCCTTTATAGGAATAACATATTCTGAGAGTCGCGATTGAAACTCAAGACTCTCTGAACACAGTTGAGAATTTCACAGGTGTTCACTATTAATTTGGTGTGTGGGTGAGCACATGTGTTTGCAACAACTTCGTATTCAGGCCTTGTGCAGCCAGGGTCTACAAATCAGAATTCCCAGGGATTGTCTTTCTGTGTTAATCAAACCACATGCACTGTTAGCCTACCCCAAGAGAGTAGCTCAATTCTAATGAAATTTCTGTTTCTGATATTCTTATGAGCCATGGTACATTAACCATTAATAATAAAAAGAATTTGACTCCAAACTTTCTACTTATTTATACCCAGTGATAATAACAACTAGAGTGTCATCTTTGAAATTGTATGTAGGGAACAATAATATATAAACCAATATAAAATAATGATCTTCAAAATTTACTAAAGATTAATGTTCTACATGCAGGTAAATTCGTAAATTAGGATTGATCAGTATATTTATATTTGAGTTTGCTTTCTATATTACACACAAGAAAATATTTTTGAAAGTAACAGAGAACTTAAAAAATATTAGATAATCTCTTTCATCTGTTGCAGTGACAAACTACATTTTGGCCCTTATAAATACTTTTTAGCTTAATATGACCCTGAATCCTGTGAAATTTACATGATGGAATATGTAGACTGGGAACCTGAGCTTTGAAGTTAGAAACAGCTAATTCAAATCACTGATATGTGCTTATTACCAGTGTGATATTTGGCAAATGTTGTAGACTGCATCTTTTCCTTAAAATTCATGTTGAAGCCCTAAACTCCAGTACCACCGAGCATAACTGCACTTGAAGATAGGGCCTTTGAAGAAGTAACTGAGGTTAAATGAGTAAACAAGTTAATGAGGTTAACTGTGAGCCCCTAATCTAACTGGTTTCTGTTTAAGAAGAATAAGAGACATCAAGGATGTTTGCACACAGAGGAAAGGTCATGAGAGGACCCAGTGAGAAAGCAGCCAACTGTAAGCCAAGGAATGAGGCCTCAGGAGTAAACAAACTGCTGATACCTTGATCTTGGACATCCAGTCTCCAACACTGTGAGAAAATAAACTTCTACTGTTTAAGCTGCCATGTCTGTGGTATTTTGTTATGGCAGCTCCAGCGAACTAGCAAGCACATAATTTACACACTTCATACATCAGTTTTCTCATGCAAGTGCAAATAGTAGTTCCAGCTTTCAGAGGTTTTGTTAAGAGGAAAAACATTATATGTATATTTCCTGTCATGTGGTAGGCACTCAGTTAATGAAAACAAGCAAAACCATTGATGTGTGTGTCTGAATATGTGCACATAAGTACTTCTACTGCCTTATTCTGTACACAATATAAAACAATGTCAATTTGAGTTAGTAATCTAACTCCTTTCTTATACTCTATTTTCTATGAATCGAGTCATAATATGCCAATTTATTAACATAATAGAGATGGCCTTAAACTAGTTATGGAAGCTCTCTGTGAATTCTACCATTTCATTGACTTGTCACAGCAAACAACAAGTTTGCCATGTCAAGCCATAGTTGTGGATACGTACCTGTGGTGTCAAGTAAGGAACTAATTAAGTATGAAATTACCTTATATATCTAAAGCTGTGTCTGCTCACCTTTAGGCATTTTGGGAATCTACCTAATGAGATATGAGTTTTGCTCCACAGGACAATCACAAAGCTCATTAATGCTCATTAAAACATAAGTAGTATTCAATGGATTCAGCAAAATCTCACTGTATTTTAATGAGCATCTGAATTATCAAATGGAGCAAAACCCTGTCATGGAAAATTCTTATTAATATAAAAGAAAGTATAGGCCAATAAATATAGCAAATATTGTTAGGTGTAGTTATAGTAGAGACACATCTGTGACAAATAGAAAATAATATTCCCAGAAGTTCATTTCTTAACATTTGAAAATAAATTTGTCAAGGGCGATTTAATAAGAATCTGATATACCAGGGGGGAATACTGTACAATCACAAGATTATTCATCAACACAGAAGTTTTGAACTGCTTTTTTCATTCTGGATTTAAGGATACTGAAAGTCTTCTATTTTGTACCTCATTTAAAAAAATGATATAGATAGATGATTAATAAATACTTATTGACAAAGGAAATTAATGGAATTAATATTTAAGCCCATAAGCTCTATTTTATATATACATACATATATGTCTGCCTCTCAAAAATAAACATTAAAAATTTAAAAAAAAATATATATATATATATCCACTTTTATTTCTTTTCCACAAATATTTGAATTAGAAATTACATTAGCATTAAGGAAAAAGTAAACAAAATAGAATCCTAATATTGTGATGCTTACATTCCTGAGAGGGGAAGAAAGATATTAATAAATAAACATGTAAATATTGAACCAATTAATAAAGAGTTACAGGAAAAAAGTAAAAGCCTAGTAAAGGTATCAATTCTCTATAATCTCTATCAGAAAATAGAAACAGAAGGAAAATTTCCTAATGCATTTTATGAAGCCAGCATTACTCTAATTGTCTCTGTAGAATTTCTAAAAGAATTAGCAAACAAAATAAAAACCCTCATGGAGGGTTCCAAAAAATTAGGTATTAATTAACAAAATATGCAAAAGATCCATTAGAATAAAATTATGAAACTCTGACAAACAAAATCAAAGAAGAAATAAAGGGAGAGACATTGCACATTCATGGGTAGAAAGACTCAATATTATCAAATTTGTCAGTTTTTCCCCAACTTAAAGTTTGCATTCAATGTAATCCCATAAAATGTCCAGCATTTTATTTTATGGATATCAACATAGCTTTCTAAAGTTTATATGGACAAGCAAAAGACACATAATAGCCAAACACAATACTGAAGTAGAATAAAGAAAGAGAATTGATAGTACCTGACTTCAAGACTTACTCATAATCTATGGTACAAGACAGTGTGGTATTAATAAAAGAATAAACAAATAGATCAATGGAACAAAAGGGACTGCAGAAATAGGCCCACATAAATGTAGTCTACTGATCTTTGACAAAGAAGCAAAGACAGTACAATGGAGAAAAAGTAGTCTCTTCAACAAATGATGCTAGAACAACCAGATATCTATATGCAAAAAAATAAACCTATACACAGACCTTACACCCTTCATAAAAACTAATTCAAAATAAAATTCCTAGACCATAGGAGAAAACCTAGATCACTTTGGAGTATGGAAATGACTTTTTTGATACAAAACCAAAGCATGATTCATGAAAGAAATATTGATAAGGTATACTTTATTAAAAAAAGAGGAAGAAGAAGACGACGACGACGACGACGACGAAGTGGAAGAAGGAAGAAAGAAGAAGGAAGAAGGAAGAAGGAAGAAGGAAGAAGGGGAAGGGGGAAAGAAAGAAAGAAAGAAAGAAAGAAAGGAAGGAAGGAAGGAAGGAAGGAAGGAAGGAAGGAAGGAAGGAAGGAAGGAAGGAAGGAAGGAAGGAAGGAAGGAAGGAAGGAAGAAAGGAAGAAAGGAAGAAAGAAAGAAAGAAAGAAAGAAAGAAAGAAAGAAAGAAAGAAAGAAGAAAGAGGAAGAAGAGGAAGAAGAAGAAGAAGAAAAACTCCTGCTTTGAGAAAGATAATGCCAAGAGAATAAGATAAACCACTGACTGGGAAAAAATATTTGCAAAGAGACATCTGATGAATTACTGTTATCCAAATTACACAGAGAACTCTTAACACTCAATAACAAGGAAATAAACAACTCAATTGAAAAATAAGCCAAAGACCTTAGCAGACACTTCACCAAAAAAGATATATAGCTGGCAAACAAGCATTTGATAACATGCTCCACATTATATGTCACCAGGCAAATGCAAATTAAAGTACCACTACACACCTCTTAGAATGGCCAAAATCCAGAACACTGACCACACTAAATGTCGGTGAGAATGTAGAGAAACAGGCCCTCCGATTCATTGAGAGTAGGGATTCAGAATTATTCAGTCACTTGAAGACAGTTTGAAACTTACAAAATGGAATGAAAATGAAACTATCACACATTCCAGCAAGTACTCTCCTCAATATTTACTCAAAAGGGTTGAAAACTTGTGTCCATACATAAACTTGGACACAGATGCTTACAGCATTACTAAAGCTTGAAAGCAAAAAAGATGTTGTTGAGTAGATGAATGGATAAAGTATGGTACATCCAGATGATGAAAATAGTATTCAACAACTCCCCCGCCCTGAAAAAAGCCATGTAAACAAAGAGGAGACTTAAGTGTATATTTCAAAGTGAAAGAAGCACATCTGAAAAGTCTACATACAGTATGATTGCAATTATGTGACATTCTCAGAAAAGGCCAAAAAAATATGGAGATATGAAAAGATCGATGGTTGTCAGGGAGTGGGGGGAGGGGAAAGATGAATTGGTACAACATAGAGGGTTTTTAAGGCAGTGAAAGTACTCTGCATGATACCATAAAAATGGATAAATGTCATTATACATTTGTCAAAGCCCATAGAATATATAACACCTAGAGTAAACACTAATGTAATTTATGAACTCTGGGTGATTCTGATGTGTCAATGTAGATTCATCAATTGTAACAAATGCATCAACCTGAGGGGAGTGTTTATAATGGGGGAGACTATGCATGTAGGGAGCAGAGAGTAAATGGGATATTTCTGTACTTTGTGCTCAATTTGTGTTGACTGCTCTAAAAGATAGTCTTAATAACTTTTTTTGAACATACAAAAACCTAGCGAGGGTATATGTAGTAAGGGGGCAAGAGAAAGTGTTATCATGCAATGGATAGGGAAGACCTAAGAAGTTGATATTTGAATAGAAACTGAAATGAAGAGAAAACTTTGGGTATATGTAAGGGATAAGCTTTATACACAGAGGGAACAGCAAGTACGAATAGCCAGAGGAAGCAACAGGTTTGGAGGAACATTAAGAAGTTCAGTATGACTGGAATGCAGTGAATGATGAAGAGTAACATAGGAGTTGAGGTCAGAAACATTGGAATGGCACCAGAAAAGACCTTTCAGGGTTTAATGAAGAAGCTGGGTTTTCAAAGAAGTGTGATAAGGTCATTTGAGAGCATTGCATAGGGAAGTAACTTGATTTATTTCTGTGTTAAAGGAAAATTTCCACGTGGAAAGTAGGTAATGGTAGATTAGAAAAGAATTATAACGTTGAATCTGCTGAAACATGTTTGAAAGGAGTGTTGCCAGAAATGAATGATAGATTAGATGTGCTGTGTGATAGAAACAGAAAAGCCAGATAATGACTTGAAGGTTTTTGGTCTACCACATTAATTGCCTGGATAAAGTTTTGATGTTTTCAAATGAGTGTTTTTATTTGTCTCAAATTGATTGACTAAAACTGACATAAGTTAATATCACATCTAGAATCTGAAGTATATACATGGGCAATTCTCATGAGCCAATTGCAAGCCCAGTTCTATTCTTATTCAGGATGGTCTGCCCAGAGAGTCATTCTATTTCCAAGGTTTTAAAAACCACATTAATCCTAACAACTCCCAAATGTATGTTCATAAAGGATTTTTCTTCTAAGCTTCAAAATCTAATTCCGTTTGAAGTTGTCTTAGGTATCTCAAAATTATAATGACCAAAGATGAACTTTTGGTATTTTACTACAAATATGTTCTCCCGAAGCTTACCTTTCTCAGTAAAGGCCCGTTTCCACCACTTAATGTGCTGGAAGTCCTTCCTAATATATTTCTTCCACATTAACAAACTTATTCCTCATGAGAGCCATGACCAAGTTCTGTTGATTCTATTTCTAAAATATATTTCAAATCTAGCCATTTTCCTATATACCTGTTGCCAATGACCTACTCCCAGCCATCATCATTCCACATCTAGATTACTTGTCTATCTACTCCACAGAAAACTGCACATGGAATTTTAAGAAGTTAGACCAATATGCAAAGAAAAAAATAATAGATAATGTATAGAAATGAACATGGAAACTGTCATGGAAAGAGGTAGAAACAGAAGGAAATATCTGGAAAGAGATGTGAGGTTGACGTAGGGACTTTGAGTCAACTGTTACTTCATATGAAGAGATTTAGGTGAAATGGTGAAGGGCAAGAAGGAATCCAGAGGTAGACTTTGAAGATTCAGCTATGAGATGGAATAATGTATGGGTCAATGTCCCCGAGATGGAGGCAGGAGATGAGATACAGAATGCGAATGGAGCGTTTGTTTTAAAGGGGAGTAACATCTTTTCTACCAAAGTTGAACAAAATTAGTAAGATCGGGACATATCTAGATGATTAATACCCCTTGATATTGATGATATCAAAGGTACAAAAGTAAATTTTGATTAGAATTCAGAAAGTAAGGAGTGCATAATTGGAAATGTTTCTCTTCATTTTATGTGACCAGAAATATACTAAAGCCTAAAACAAAACAATCCATGTATCTGCATGACTTAGAATCTTACAGTTAATTTACTATGAAGAAAATATGTAAGGGAGTTTCTAGTGGTCTATAAAAGGTGACTACATTAACAAGGCACATTAGCATAGATGACTCATCCTTAAAGGAGCCTCTTTTATGAAAGAGATACTTATCATATTGCTCACTGACACTATAATAGAATTTAAATGAATTAAGCCTCAGCCGTTATCTTCATTTCACAAAAAAGCATGATATTACAGCAGAAAGGGATAAATTATATTTAAATAACTAGAAGTTCTTAATATGACCAAAATTATGTAAATTCCACTAACCATCAATTTTCTAGGAATTTTCGTTTCCATGCTAATTCACAAAAATCAAGCACAATGTATTTGCAGCTGGTGCAATTCTCCACCAATCTTTCCCAAGGAGAATTAGTTAAGAAATGTATTTGAATTACAGAAAAATATGACTCAATGAACCAGGTAGGGCCATGCTGGCATGATTCCTTTAAGAAGATGTTAAAACATTTGGCAAATTTCAGGACCGTCTTAAGAAAATTCGCTCCTCGGTATCATAATACACTATATTCCATATGATCAGTGGCAAAGGACTCATTTGAGAGAGGAAATGTGCATGTGAAATACTGGAAAGACATTGTCTTTGCAATCCTACAGCCCAGAGCTTCAATGTCAGTGATGTTATTTGTGGCCTGTACTAGGCCCTCACTGTCTGAATCTTAGGTAAAATGGTAATGATAATAATATCTATAATAAGAAACATTGTGAAACTTTTAAGGATATGTTTTTTTTTTTCGTTTTTTAAGATGATAGAGATTTACACATGTTGAGTGATTATAGGAAGGGTAGTAGACCAAGGTAAAGTACAGATTAAAGAGATAGATTGTATATTCCAGTAAAAAATTCAAGAAGTTAGGAAGGGATATAATCTAGAACACAAATAAGAAGATATTCAAAGAAGAGATGATACAACACATCCAGAGATATGTTGACCAAATAATGATAGATTCTATATAAAAAAATAAGGTTAATTAAATGGCAATGTACAATAATTCAACTGGTTCTCTAACTACCTTCAAATTTCCTATATTTGCTGCCAATCGCTGATTTAATTCTCCTATCCTTTTACCATATCTGTAACTTTTCAGCCGTTGAAAACCAATGATGATAAAATTAATACCTCCTTTCCCCACATATATGTTGTAGTTTTTAATGAATATATCACCTATGCAATATTTGAATTAATTTTCTAGCTACCATGCAAAGATTCATGTACATTTTCTGAATTCTGATGTGCCCAAAAAACAAACGTACGATATGATACATCTAACAGATGTCAGCCAGTAGCTTCGTCAAATCTGCTAAGCCTCCACTATGGATCTTACAGAATATTATCTAAGATGGGCTTCTAACAAAAATTCATGCTAAGAAACAAATCTACTCAGAAAGAAATAAGAGCATATGTTTAGTCATAAACAACTCATTTTCTCAGCAAGCAATAGGAAGTAATGTTTCTGGTAAGAAGTATAAAATAATTCATAGTTTAATATTTAAACAGCATCACCAATATTCAAAGTATTGAAATAATAACAAAGCTATAAGAAATAATAAAAACAAAAAATCACAGAGAATATGAAATAGAGTGCAGGAAAATTGAAACAGAAAATCAAAATTCCTACTGATCTCTCTCTCCCTTTTAGCATAAAGGGGGGGGAACTTAGAAGTTTATCTTAATCCAGATTCTTAAATTACATATTCCAAGGATAATGGCACTTTAAGAAAGTGGAAAAAGTCTTTAGATCTAACCATGTTACCAGTTGACTAGATCATCCTCCAGACATCCCATTCTTTGATTATAACAGATGTATTGGGTATTCTTGTATAGCTGGAGTGTGTGATTCAAATTTCTAGGAAGTATTTTAAAATATCATCTATCAAAATGAAAAAGACATGCTTGTCAACAGGCACATAGGTGGTTCAGTCAGTTAAGCAATGGACTTGATTTCAGCTCAGGTCATGATTTCAATATGGTGACATCCAGCTCCAGGTGGGGCTCCACCCTAGACATGGAACCTACTTAAGATTCTCTCTCCCTTTCCCTCTGTCACTCCCCTACTTGCTCATACATGTGTGCATGTACATGCTCTCTCTTAAAATATCAAAACAAAGGGGCGCCTGTGTAGCTCAGTCGGTTGAATGTCCAACTTCGGCTCAGGTCATGTCTCACAGTTCATGAGTTTGAGCCCTGCATCAGGCTCTGTGCTGACAGCGAAAAATCTGGAGCCTGCTTCAGATTCTGTGTCTCCTTGTCTGCCTCTTCCCCACTTATGCTCTATCTCTCTCTCTCAAGAATAAATAATAAACATTAAAAAAAATCAAAAACCAAACCACAACAAGAAAAAAAAAAACATGCTTGTCAAATATAATTCTTAAAGATAGTCAAGATTTTACTCAAAGATTTGGCTAGGACAATGTTTACTAGAGTGTAATTAAAAAAAGGGAATGTGTTCAAAATAATGCATTTGCTAACTAAATGATAAAACATTGATGCTTTGTTAAAAGCACTTACTAGAGTCATTTAAAAAGTGTCACTATACCATTTCTACTAGCAATGAAAATGAATAAATTACCAACAAGTATATTAAAAAGTATATTTTACATAAAGGACGTGTATATGTATAAA
The DNA here is from genome assembly GCA_030068075.1 of Paguma larvata. Classification (NCBI taxonomy): domain Eukaryota; kingdom Metazoa; phylum Chordata; class Mammalia; order Carnivora; family Viverridae; genus Paguma; species Paguma larvata. Next base: position 58,146,083 of record CM057833.1, on the reverse strand, counting down.
CGAATTGTTACATCTTGAACAATAATAGTAAAAGCTAATAATAGTAATAACAAGTTAATAGCAAGACCTATATTTTCTCATTTTTGTCTTCACCAAAAAATGCCGATTATCTCTTCTGACTCCAAGCAACTGTACATTTCTTCTATACATTAATAACATTTTATTTCTTTTTTTTTAATTTTTTTAATGTTTATTTATTTTTGAGAGACATAGAGGCACAGTGTGAACAGGGGAAGGGCAGAGAGAGAGGGAGACACAGAATCGGAAGCAGGCTCCAGGCTCTGAGCCATCAGCACAGAGCCCGACGCGGGGCTCGAACTCACAGACTGCGAGATCATGACCTGAGCTGAAGTCGGCCGCCCAACCAACTGAGCCACCCAGGCGCCCCTAATAACATTTTAATAGTGAGTTGTTTGGAAGCTTTCTGATGCTTATTATCTTTGCTTTGCTTATTAGTGCTACGTAAATTTCTTTAACATACATACATTACTTCTGAGGAATAAACACTCTAAAAGGCAACAAAGATATACATTGGTGATCAATAAGAAAATAAGAAAATGATCAAAAGTGGGTGCCTGGCTGGCTCAGTCAGTGGAGCATGCAGCTTTTGATCTCAGTGTGGAGAGTTCAAGCCTCACACTGGGCAAAGAGCTTACTTAGAAAGAAGAAAATAATCAAATCAACAATATTACCGTAGGTAAATAATATGGCGATAAATGATGCATAAGATCGAGATATATTTATGTGTGTAGGTGTAATATCTTGAAAGAGAGACATAGGGTTTACTTGTATATATACATCCATATTGTATTTGAAATTCCTTATTATTAAATTAATAAAATAATCTCACTGTCCATCCCAAGCAGGGTAAAGGAAGTGATTTTTTGAATTTTGAATATTTATCTATGTCTAAATGTAAGCATGTCTTTCCTAGTTCTTTTTCATGTGCTGGAGAATGCAAATTACAGATGCATTATAGTACCACATCTTTCACAATTATGGGGAAGTTTGTTGAATGTGCAAAACATTTTAGATTCAAAGTAATTGCATCTATAGCTTTGATGACTTCTGCTACCTTTACAAAAATGATTGTGTGTATTAGACTATTCTTGATTGGTGCAGTACGCATGGGCACATGGACAAACACACAAATGGAAATACGCCATGTCTGGTTGACTGCTTCAATGAAAACAGTGGAATTCAAGCTAAAAAAAGAACCTAGTCATTGAGTTTATTACCTTTATTCTTCAGCAAATTCTGTATATGTCTTTACAATTGGGGCTTAATTTTCATTTAGAATCATAAAGGAATGACCCAGACAAATAATTATCTTGCCTTAACTTTAGCATGTGTTGTCGTTGTTTTTCCCTCTGTTTAAAAATGAGCAAAATGGTAGAAATAACCATTACCAGGAGTTTAAAAAATAATGCATGACCTGCTGTGGCTTTCATTGGAAATTAGTTTTTGATGTGTATTTTTTAATTTGACAGACTGACTGACATTTTTCTCATCTTTACAACACAGATCAGCAACTCCCACTACTTGGCCAAAAGGTTAATGAAAAATAGATAGTAATAACCAAAAACATATCAGGAGGGTTTTTCCTGCTTCTCCTCATTCAAACTAAAAATTTGGAGCATCTATTAAGTACTTTTTAGAAAGAAAATTAGCAAAGCAAAAGGGCTGGTAAAGAGCATGATTTAGAGCTTTGTATCAGACACCTGTTCTGATATGGCTTTCTTAGCTACGTCCATTGCATATTGCCAAAAACAAACAGTCCCATACCTGGGAGTTACAGGTCTATCTTAAATACGCATTTTCAGACACTTGCTCTTTACAGAAAGGACAATATAATTTCTGTGGCTTTTATGTGGTTAAATATTCAAATGAGAATGCAACTTAATGGCACTGTTCAAACCTGCAAATGCATACACAATACACACGTGCATATGCATGCTTATTTAAACATATATATTATATACATATATTAAGTTACATGTTGTATATTTTAGAATCAATAGAAAAGTGTTATTCTGACCCGAGCTGATCAAAGAACTCACATTCAAAATTTATGACTCATGACCAAAATCCAAATCACTGACTTTATTTTTTAATTTTTTTAACATTTATTTATTACTGAGACATAGAGTGAGCAGGAGAAGGGCAGAGAGAGAGGAGACACACAATCGGAAGCAGGCTCCAGGCTCTGAGCTCTCAGCACAGAGCCCAACACAGGGCTCGAACTCACAGACTGCAAGATCATGACCTGAGCCGAAGTCAGCCACCTAACCGACTGAGCCACCCAGGCGCCCCAACACTGACAACTTTAAATGGCAGCAACAGAAACTCTCACTCATTACTGAGAAATCCAAAACAAGCAGCCACTTTGCAAGACAGGTCAGCAGTTTCTTACAAAGCTAAACATTCCTTTACTGTATAATCCAAAAATTGTACTTCTTGGTTACTTGCCTAAAAAAGTTGAAAACCTATGTCCACACAAAAGCCTGCATATGAATGTGTGGCTTTATTTGTAATTGTCAGAACCCGATAGTGGAAGAGGCTGTGCATATGTGGAGGCTGGGCATACATAGGAAATCTCTGTACCTTCTACTCAAATCTGCTGTGAACCTAAAACTGCTCTAAAAAACAAAGCATAAAAGAATGACACATACAATTTTGGTATTAGACAGCACTGTGGTAGGAAACCAATGAAGTAACATGAGGCCAAAAAGCACAGAATTTGAATATGATTTTAGACCTTGAGTCTTCCTAAAGAATTCCAAATTATTTCACTGTATTTGCCAACTTTCCAAAACATTACTTCAAAATCTAGACAATGCAACTTTCCTGAAAAGTTGATAACAAATGTGTCAAATATCCAGCCATTTTAGTTCCATCACTACCTTAGGACAGTTTGCAATTTTGTGTTTCCAGAATGCGGTAAGCTAAATCACCATGGGAAGGCTGCTCTTACTAGAATTAGAAAAAAAAAAAAAAAAACTTATTTTTTATGATACATATATTTTAGGGAATGTATCTCTCTCTGTGAGAATCTGCTTTCTAGGGAATGTTAAAGACAATCCAGCTCTTCCTTTCTTTCTATTTTTCAGAATGCATTTGAAAAAGCAGATAATAAAGACATTGCCTCAAAGCTCAGAGTGTTGATATATACAACCCTCCCCAAGGTGGACTTGTATTTAATGGGTCACTTTCATTAGAATCCCAAAGACCTGCTGCAGCTGGCTCTTCCTTTTTCTTTTCTACCACTCAGAAAACATTCACAAGACATCTTTGCTAATGCTGACCATTCTGCTTTGTGTATTGAGATCCTAAAGCGTGCTAATTACCCTGGCTGGAATTCAAAATCTGATCTACTTTGCCAGGAAGAAGACAGTGGTCCCTAGGATGCATGGAGGGAAAAAGCTAGCCTTCAGCTTGTTAAGCCACCATGCTGGCCACTTCATCATAGAAGTCTTTATGTCCCTAGAAGCCAGGAAAGATTTATGGGACTGCTTACAAATTAAAAGAGATGCTGAATAGGCAAGAGCAGTGGCTTCAACTCACTGTGAGCAGGGTTGGGAGGATTCGTTGTTCACTAGCCTGGGAAGTTGCAAATCCAACTGAGCAAAACAAAAAATTCAATAGTCTATAATAGCATGTACCTGCAAGAAATAAATATAAATATAAAATTCTAAGTATAAATATGCCTTTGTTTAATACTTGTCAAACTTTCAGAGCTACAGTGATAATTTTGGTGCGCTCACCAAGTTTCGAAACAATAAATATTTTTCAAATTGTGAGCGTTTCAAAATTGCCTGGCTTTAAGATGGAAATGCCATTTGCCAAAGTAATGCTCCAAGGTACTGGCTTAATCATTTTGCAAATCTTTTATTAAATTTAAGAAAACATTTGGATACCTATTCTTTTCCCTCATGCACGTGATTAGGTTAATTTATAAAGTTGAAAGCTTCCTTTCTGTCTTACTTTTCCAACGTGTCACTAGCCAACTGCTTGCTGCAATGGTCAAAATTTTAAAATTTTAATCAACCTTGCTGTAGGTCTTCATTCACTATAATTCATGTTAACAAGATTCAATGACTATTGCAAATGATCATTTTTTCTTATGCGAAAGCTACTCACTCATTTGGCAAAAGGTTTGCCCACATCTGATTTACTTAATACCCAAATAAAATTAGATAAAATGAAGAGAATTATATATTAGCAAAATGTTTAATTTAGGTCCATGAGCCTGGTGATTCAGGCTTTCCAAGAGAGCTGGCTGCTGAGGCTTGGCTCAGAGACAGCAGCCACCCCCATTCTCTTTCCTCCTCTTTTCATCATGCTCTGGGATAAGCTCCCTCTTTTTTTCACACAGAGTTTTGACCTTACCATGGTTTTCTCTTATTTTTTCCCTTCTGAGCCATTTTTTACCATGTTATTATTTTTTCATAAACAGCCTCAAGTCATAATATAGAAATACATATTGAGGACCTAATATTTTGTCCATACTGAGTTATACAGACCTTGGCCAGGATGAGGAGGGGTTATACATGTAAAGGAATATAGTAAACATATGTACTCTCTTATCAAAAACATATGATTTGGCAGGAGATAAAACATATATGAAAACAATGGCAATACAACAAAGACTCTTTCCAAGTGCTGAATTAAATCATGCAGTGGGAGCTTCAAAATTCTCAGAAAATACTTAGTCATATACTTACAACCTAACATAGAATCAGATTTATAAGATAGGTTTATGATTAGTGCTAATGATTTGAAATAAAATCTCATAAAAATCCACTGATAACTTTATTCTTAAACTACCCTAAAATAATAAATAGAATATGGTAGTTTTCAGTAACTTCGAAGTTTCTGGAAAGTGTAAGCCTAGTAAGAAAAAAAATACCCATGATTAGACTGTAAAAAGACTTCCATTTCTCTCTTCGTTCTTGCTCTCACACTGGTTCTCCCTTACTCTGTGTTAGAACCCTCACTCTGAGGAAAGCACAATGTCATATGGAGAAGCTGCCCTACAGAGAAAGCCACATGGTATGGAACTTGAGTCTCCAGGTGACATCTAGTGAGGACCTAAAGTCTTCTAATAGCCATATGAATGATCTGGGAAGCACATTCTCCCTAGAAGAAATTTAAGATTGCTGTAGCCTCATCTAACACCTTGATTGCAGCCTTGTAAGAGATCCTGAGCCGAAGGCATTCAATTAAGCTGTTCAGTCAGAGATGTGAATTTATGGACTCACTTCACTGCTTAACTCTATCTTGTCCTTTATTCTGTCATGCAGATTCAAGCTTATTCCGTTTCTATGAACTGTGATCTCAGACATGATGGTTGTGTCAAATATTTTTTTCTTTCTTCCCTCCTCTTGTCCTGTCCCTCTTTCCCTTTTTCTTTCTTCCTTCCTTCCTGTTTTTCTGTCTTTCTCTCTTTCTCTTTCTTTACTTTCTTTCTCCTTCTCTTCCTTCTCTTCTCTCTCTCCCTTCCTCCTTCTCACCTTCCTTCCTCCCTTCCTTTCTATTACAGGAAGACAATTCCAGAACCAGATATCCTTTTTCATGGATAAAAGTAAAAGTACTGCCATCCATAAAGTTTTCAATTTTAGTCACTGGATTTTTTTTTTCTAATTCCTAGAAGTTTTGTTTTCAAAACTTCAGTATGGCCTTGACTTTAAAAACTGTTTTTATTATGTTAAAAACAGATAACATTTAAAGTTTCACAGAGTAATTAAATCGATTGAGATATTTGTAAAATTGCATTGCAAAATGTGAAGGATTTTTCAAATGTCAAAGAACATTATTTATTCTGTTTAAATCAGAAAACATCTATGGAGGGTTTTTAATGTGCCTGGCAGTAAGCTATACATTGAGACTATAAAATAGTTAAGACACACCTCATGCGTTAGAAGAGCTGGCATTAAAGTGCAAGAAGCAAATTCATGGATCAAAAATCACTATATAATAAATTATCCTATTTTGAAGCAAAGTATTCTAATAACTAATATTGGATAATGAAGAATGTAACAACTCCTTAAAGAAGACAGAGATGGCATCGTGAAGGATGATAACCAAACCCAATCTGAAAGTTCTGGTGATATTCGACAAGGTCAGAGAAGAGGTGCTTTGAGAAAAGATTTTTATGTACAATCTAGAAAGGAAATGGTATATTTGGGGAAAGTCCCAAAACTACAATGAAACTAGGGCTATTAAGAAGAAATAGCAAGGAGTAATGCAAGTAATACAATCTGAATTCAAATTATGGAAGGTTTTATATCCACAGTTAAGGCCTTTAACCATAAAGCCTACAAATATAATGAAGTAATAAAATTATTAATGAAAAGAAGTAATAGAATAAACTTGGGTATGTGAAAGTTGTATTTGCTGACAAAATGAATGACACTATGGAAACACTAGAAATGGCGAAGTTAGAAGTCAGTTTACATTTGATTAAATATGAAACATCAATTCATATGTGGTCCCTGTTCAGGTAAAGGAAGAGAGGTTCTGAATTTGGGCAATGACTCAGGAGTTTTGAGAAGAAAATTCAGATTTTCGCAACATTTAGAAGGTAGACAAGTCAAAACATGATTAACCAATTTGAATGGTAGTGGAATAAGGAGCAGAACAATGTTAAAGAATAGTTTTATATGAGAGAATTTGAGGTAGAAAGTTCTAGAGGTTCATGTAACCTATAGGTCTACAGGTCCCAAGGGTGATCTTCATGCATATAATAGTAAGCTATTGTTTCTACCCAGAAGATGTATGGAGTTAGAGAAGAGGAAAAAATGGGAATTGAGAATGTGAATATTTAAGGAGAAAGAATGAAGGAACAATCAAAGTGTTGAGACAGGATACGCAGATCCAGAGAGTCAGGGGTACTGTGTACAACTGATGAAAGAAAATGCACTTGAGAGAGGTCAGTGATGTTAAAGCAAGCAGGTAAGTTAGGATAGAACAAGTTTACCTTTAGAACCAACAGTTTCTGCAATGATGTTAGCACTGAAGCAAGACTGGACTTGATTTTATAGTAAAAGGAATGGGAAAAGTACAGGTAGCAGTGTAGATCTCCTTTTAAAAGTTTTAAATTTAATATTAAGAAGGAATGGCTAGATAAAAGGGTCATTTTTTAAAATTTTTTTAACATTTTTAAATTTATTTTTGAGAGACAAAGTGTGTACTGAGGAGAGACAGAGAGAGGAGGAGACCCAGAATCCACAGGATTTAGGATCTGAGCTGTCAGCACAGAGCCCCATGCAGGGCTTAAACCCATGAACCGTGAGGCCATGACCTGAACCAAAGTCTGATCCCCGACTGACTGAGGCACTCGGCCACTCCAAAAGGGTCATATTTAGAATACGAGTAGCTTTATTATGTGTTTTTGAGAGAAAATGTTAATGAAAGAGATGACCTTGCAGACACAAGAAAAGAGACATAATTTAAGAATGAAAGTGATGAAAAGAAATATGTTTCCATGTTCAGGTTCATGAAATGGTTCCATATTTCCAAGGATGCATGCCTATATTTAGTAGTGATTTGTAAGTCATAGCATTTTAAGTATCGTCATGGGCATCGGAAGTAGACTTAAAATTGACTATACAATAAAAGACAGTGCCTCGGTTATAGTACCATAATAGAAACAGTCAGACCTCCTATAAAGGTGGTGATTTAAGGTAAATTGCCATTAGTCATTGGCAAGATATTGGGCATTTCTTTCTTCATTGGATATGAATAAAGAAAAGCATGAGACAACAATCCTACTATCATGGGATTAACATTCAGGGTATTTTACTTGTATCTCAAATAACTTTAAAAGTTTTTGTAATTGTGTATACTAAAATACTTTTTTATAAATCATTTCCTTAGATTTATTTTTAAATAAATGTTTATATACTACAATATTTAAAAAGAGGAAAAATCGTGTGCCTTTCATCCCTGTTATCCATGCATTCCTCTCCTCTGAGGCAATCAATGCTATCAGTCTGATTTATAGTAGTTGCACATGTTCCTGAAGAAAAAGTGCTTACAAACATGGATGTGCACACACACAAACATATTACAAAGAGGATAGTAGTATACCGTAGTTGCCAAGAGCATGCCACTCCAAGACAGGCCACAGTGCATGCAGGCTATTTTGAGTTGCAAACAATTAAGGCTCAAAAGACTCAGGAAGAAACTTTAAATACACCCTGCCTCAAAAACCTAAAAGGAAATTAGATGGCCTGTACCAGAAAGAGAACTAGTAGCTGAGATTCATTTTAATCTAAGAAATTTATCTGAATAGGGCAACCTTTATTTGCAAACATCTCCTCTCACTTTCCTGCTAATGGCCTCCCGCACCCTTAGTATCCCTTGACTCCTACCCCTCTCCTAAGCTCAGGATGCCATATATACCTCCTTTTGCTTGACTGTCTGTGGAATTTCATGCCTGTGTGGATTCAGCATATGTACACAACTAAATTTTATTTTTTCCCACTAATCTCCCGTAAATTTAATTCTTATTCCAGTTAGAACAACCTTGGACAGAGGAATCTTTCTTCCTCCCCAACAGGATACACATATTTTAGTGTCTTGCTATCTCATCTAACATTGTATCAAATAGACTGTTCCCTGTTGGTGTATAACTAGCTTTCTAAATTGTTCTTTTGTTTCTGCTTCATAATATTTCTTGGACCCATGAATAAGAATGTATTTAATCCACATGAATGCACATTTGGCTATGTCCAATCCTAAATTATTGTGAAAGATGCTATAAAGAATTGTGCATATGTTATTTTACTGCATATTCTTTTAATTTTTTCCTTACGATCAATTACTTTTTGCCTGCTTCTCTTTTGTTGTATCACTATATCTTTCTAGCTTTATTTATCCTGTTTTTGTTTTTTGTTTTTTGTTTTTTTTGTGTGTGTGCTGATTACTTTTTGATTAATTAGCTTTGAAAAAGGGGAGTTTCTATTGGCCTACCTATTTGCCGAAGGTAGTGGCCAGGGCCATGCCCAGGGAATCAGATTATTATTTGGGTGACTGAGAATTGGGTAGGCAAATTCTTTCAGATTTTACTTCTCCCCAGGTAGTTTGTATTCTATTTAATTATCGCAATTGAATCTCTCTCTTCCTTTTCTTTCAAGTATAGGACACTTCCTAAAGATATGGCAACTTTTGTGTTTTTCCTCATCCAGGCTAATCTCTGAATTAAAAGAGAGCCAGTTCCTGATTTCACTCTTTTTAACTCTATTTTTTTTTCATTGCATAAAATAAGCTTTGTTTGGATCTTCAGTGTTTGTTCAACTTGAAATGAATATTCTCTGGACTCCTAAAGTTGAGTATTTAATTTTCTAATGGTAACATTTAAAGACAGTGGTCTCCTTCTTTCTCTCTTAATCTTGCATCATCATTTTACTTTAAATATCAGTCAGGTTTGGACATTACCAAATTCTTTATACATAGTATCTCAATTATTCCTTGCATTTTATTTTTTGGAAAATTGGAAATAATATTATTTGCATTATTTCAGAAAATGAGAATCTAAGACTTAAAAGTTATTTTTCAAGGTTAGACAAGTCATAAATAGCTAAGTCAGACATATAAACTAAATACATATCTTACTCTAAATGTCATGATCCTTACCATAAACAAACCTGTTATAGAAATTTTCTATACCTAAAAAAAATTAAGTTTGAATGTTGAAGGTGTGATCCAACCTATGGTAAAATATTTATCAAAACTAGAAACAAAAAAAGTTGAAAAGGTATGACTATAACGGTATTCTGATATGTCTACTATAGAAACACTTATAATTTTCTGACCATTGTCATTTGAGACCTATGCTAATACAGATTACTTATTTTGCAACTAAAAATCTTCAACATATATCTATTGATTTTGTTACCCACAACCACAACTACTAGATGCCATCATGAGAGACCAATTTTAAAAATGTTTCTATAAAGGCTAAATTCTTAGTCACGCAGAAAAATAAAAATCAGCATACCACCTTAAATTCATCCTCAAAAACATGTCATAACACATCATAGCAATACATCAAGATTCTTAAAAATCTTGCTAAAGAAATGCCACACTTAACTAAGCACTTAGATTAGGGAAAACAGTGCTTTAAATTTGAACAAAATCTCTTTCAATAAGTTGCCTTTCTCATCAAGCCAGTGTTATCTGTTTACAAAATAATGGAATGGACAATTTGATTTTAAGTTGGCCTCACCTTAATTTGGAGTAAGGAGAACACATATTTCTGCCTTTTTGGTTCACATGTTCAAGTTAGTCTTTGTTGTTGTCATTGTTGTTTGACAAGGATTTTTTTTTGGAAGCCTAAAAGGAAATGCTTTCCATTTTAGAAAATGCCTGGATTTCTTTGCTGTATGTGTGATAAGGCACTATATAAATCTAAGTTGCCGTTGTTGTTAATGGGATCTATTCTCACAAAACATCATTATATGAGCTGCCTTTTTGCTGAGGCTGCCTGGAGGAGGGAGGGAAGTGGAGATTTTACTCCTGCTTTAAAAGGAAATAATCAGTCTGCAGGTGGCTGCATAGAGGGATAAGCAAATGGAACTAAGTGTAGCACATGGTTTTCCCGCACAGAATAACACCAAACAAGAATGAACCAGATAAAGATCTTTTGTACAAGCAGTGTTCTAAAGAGAAGCTTCGGGTTCCTAACTCCTCATGTTTATGCAGAAAAATCATGGTATGCTTAAAATTAGATTTTTCTCCACAAGAACTTCTTACTATAATGTGGAACTGGAGCGGTATATAATTTTAACTCTCTATTCCCGCGAATCGTCTAAGCCAATTCTGAGTCAGTGTTAAGATGTTACAGGCCAAAATAAATCCATGTTCTTTGAGGCTGCACCATCAACCTGAAGATCAGAGTCAATTCTTTCTTATCAAACAGTTTGTCCAAGGTTCAGAGTCGATATATACTTTTTATTCAGCTCTAAATGGGAAATGAGTTTTTTTTTTTTTTTGAGGAGGAGGTAGGCTTAAAGCGGTTGCTGAATTAGTCACAAGAAATGCTTTATTTCAGGTTTTCCATATCCTTTTTATTCAGCTCAATTTTACTGTGCAGTTGAAAAATATTTGGCACACCCCATGGACTTTGGGGAAAAAAATACATTTCTTCAAGTCTGAGGTTTTACAATGAAATCAGGATAATTTCAGCGCAGTCTGATTTTCAAAGATAAATACTTCCTTGAAAAACACTGCCAGAGACCACAGCTTGCTAAGGAAAGAGTGAGAGATGCTGAAATGCATTTCAAAATACCCCCCGTATGTGTTTGGGAAAAAAAAGTATTAGCAACAACAAAGGTGTTCACTATTGTAAGGTGTTCGGCTGCTTAGCTCTGGCTTCAGAGAGTCTATTCCCTGTTCTTGTCACCTACTCTAATATTGGGAGGCAGCTGAGTGGCCTCCAGGATAACCATATTGCAGGACAAAAGAAAGGAGATGGAGGTGGAAGAGTTCCAATTTCAGCCCAGTGGAGCCTGTGAGCCGGTGCCAAAGATAACAGAGTAGCATCAAAGGCTGCGTGGGACAGCTGCACTGGCAGGGAGCTACGAAGGCGAAAGAGAGAGGCAGAGAGAGAAAGAGAATGAGAGAGGATGAGAGAAAGAAGGGATCCTGAACCTATGTATTTTATTGCCATGCAGGACTCTCAGAGAGAAGAAAGGAAGGGAAAGTAGGGAAGAGGTGGGTAGAGGAAGAAAGAGTACTGGGAGTTAAGCAAGAAGAAAAGAGAGAGGGAGGAGACGAGAGGTAAAGACAGGAAGGGAAGGAGAGTAGAGACAGGACATTGTGGAAAAGTGACAGAGAACAAGGTTATTTGAACAATTTAAAGGATTCTAAAAACCAGGAATGATCAGTACGAAGTTGATCATAAGTTTAGGCTCCTTCCCAAGCAACTGAAGATTGTGACAATCAGCTGTTTTGTCAGAATTTCCTTTGGGGCCTTCTTGTTAAATACATCGACTCCCAAGACAACTCTTACAAAGCTAAAAGAGAATTCCCTGCTGAAGGTGAATCAATTCTAACTTCATCAGGGAACTTAAAAGAATGTGGCGGGAGTGGGAGGGCAGCGTGTGTGCGCGCGCGCGTGTGTGTGTGTGTGTTTCAAAGAGTTGACTGGACATATTACAGGAAATGATCAATTATGAGAGATTAGGTTAGCTGATGGGAAGAAATAAGTAGAATAGTTGATCTATACCCATGGTTTTAACTGGGCACAATTTTTGCACCCCAACCCCCAACAGTGGGACATCTGGCAACAATACCTAGAGACCTTCTGATTGTCATGAGTAGGGAGTACACTGGCATCTAGTCGGTAGAGGCCAGGAATACTATTAACCATACAGCAGTGTATGGGACAGCACAACAAAGAACTACCTGGCACAAATGTCAATAGCCTAGAGGAGGTTGAGCAACCTTGATCTATAGTTAAAGAGACCTGTGTTTATATGGGGTTTGACACTGTGCTAACTGTGTGACCCTAGGCAAGTTATTTCAGTTCTTTGTGTCTCAAATCCCTCACTTAAAAAATGAGGATAACAATATTTCCATAAAATTAAGAATTAAATGAGATTCCATATGCTGTGAAAAATCCCCAGCACTATGTCTGGGACTAGATTGGTATGCAATAGATATTATTTTTTTTCTTTCCTTCCAGAAGGTAAGCTGGGCATGGAGTAAATTAGAGCAATAGCATATAATGAATAAAATATACACTGATCTTTTTTTCTTCTCTATATGGCAAGGTCTATGAGTTGGAAAGAAATGTTATAATTTTCAGATTATATAAGTATGCCAAAAATTGTTGCCTAAATAAACAAATAATAGAAATAAATGGCTATTAAAATACATGAGGGAGGGAGGGAGGATTTTCTTATCGAAACTATCAATAAATAAAATATAACATTTTCACTGCCTAATATTTATACTCTTCTATTCAATGGCTTCTCTCATCACCAAAATCTCAGGTTATGTTTCCTTCTATAGGCACCGTGCCTTTTCCTCACATGTACCGATCTGTTTGGGACTGCGTTTCCAACTAAACTGTAAGATTATAAAAATAAATGAAGACCACCCAAATGAGAACAAGCACAGGCTATTTATTCAGAGCTTGCCGAAGCAAGGGTGTCAGCCAACATCACTTGCGTTTGGCAGAGACTCAAAGGGAGGCAGAGGAATGAAAAAGCTTTATGGTGAAAAAAAAAAATAACTAAACAAAGGCGGAAACTTTCAGGTATCCCCTGATTGGAGACACTGGTATAGGGGAGCTAGAGATAGGCTAATGAGAAATGGAACATTATATGAAACTGGTGAGGGAAGTATATTTGGCTTTCTCTAGTTAGTCCTAAATTAGAAGCAGAGGCCGAAATTAGGGAAGCTTTCAGTATTGACCAAGTCCTGACTGTTTTAGGCCAAAAGCTACAGAGGTTGTGGCTAGTCTTCCTGGGCTAATTGACACAGGTTTAAGCCCAAGTTGTATTTTAATATATAGTCTGGCTCTTTTCCATTTGTATATTCAGTCACTCAAGCCTCTTGAATTTAGACACTATGTTCCCCTTGCTCTATTACCAAGGCTGAGTAAGTTAAAAACTACAATAAAAGAAAACAATAGTGAGTAAAGAACTTGTATTCTAGTTTTTAATCTTAGGCTACTTTACTCATCTTAGAGATCTCCAGTAAACTAAATTGAGGTTAAAATAAGGAGAATAAAATAAATGCCTTCTCATTTCCAATGAATCACACAGATCCAGGAAAAAGGCATTTCTTTTATTCAACAAAGATTAGCTGAATACTAAATATGGATTATGCCCTCAGGGAGTTCAAATTTTATTGAGAGACACAGGCCCATAAAAAGACAATTATAAACTCTGCTCCTGGCCACGGTGGACTAACAGACTAAATTCATTCTATTGCCTCAAAAAATGAAAAAAATTGGACAAAATTTACCATTGTTTTTGATCATTGGACAATATGCTGCTCAAAAGAGTGACCCTGAGAGAAGAAGAATGAACAGGGGAGGCATTACAACTGCCCCCATTTAGGGACTAGAGAGAATATTCAGGCCAATGAGCACGGAGAGAGAATCCATACCAGGACCCAGTGATTTCTCTAAGCTAAGGAGACAGAGAATATACCAAAGAACTTTCCAAGTGTTCAGCTGCACACTGATCAGCACATGTGTACAAGAAAACTACAAAATCTGGGCTAAGAACCACAAGGCAGAAGAGGGCAGGGCAAATGATCATCAGTGGTTACACAGAGATTGGAAACAGCTTGTATTCTCACCTTTTAGAAAGGCCTTACAACTTATGCAGAATTTATTTGGAAAGGTTCCCATAGTCAGGACAAAACCCACAACTTATAAAATAATTTTCTTTTCTATTAGATGTCTTAGAAGTCAAAAAAATGTTTTCTCTTCAAAGGATGCTGTTAACAAATGAAAAGAGTAGCTACAGAATGAGAGAAAATGTTTCCCTCCAAAATATATATATATATATTACAAAGGACCTGTATATACAATACATAAGGGATTTTTAAAGTACAGTAATAAAAAGACAACCTCCCTCCCCACTAGGCAAATGATTTACTCACTTCTCCAGAGAAGATACCCAGATAGCAAATGAGCACATGTAAACAACCTCAGCATCATTTATCATTAGGAAAATCACAACCAGATACCACCTCCCACCTATTAGAAAGGCTAAAATTAAAAAGGCAGCTGTCCAACCAAATGTTTGCAAAAGTGTAGAGATTAGAACTCTCATATACTGCTACTAAGATTGTAAAATGGTACAATTATTTTGGAAAATAGATTAACATTTTCTTAAAAAGTTAAACATGTGCCCATATAATGACCCAGTCATTCCACAATCCTACAAGAAAAATGAAAGCATATCCACACAAAAGCTTATATGCAAATGGTAACTATAATTTTATTTGCAAACCAGCTTGCACCTACAGTGACTCAGCAAACAACTTGTGATCTATCATACCATACGGCATGAATTCTACTCAGCAACTAAAAGGACCTATCATTGCTATATGCAGGAACATGAATGAAACTCAGAAAAATTGCGGTGATTGAAATAAGCCAGACACACACAAAACAGAACACATATTCTATAATTCCATTTACACAAAATGTTTAAAAAACATGGTATGTTCTCAAAATAAATTGCCCCAAGATATGCCTGTTAGGTATGTGGATTATTTCAAGCTGAAGACAGTCAAGATCTAAAAGACTCAGAAAGAAACTTTCACTTTCCCACTAACTCTCTAAAAGCATTTCGGCAGAGGACCTGCTCTAAGAAAGGAACTATCATAGATAACCATATTACAGTATGAACTAGGTATGGTAAACATTTGTTTGCCATTTACTGCTTGTCATTATCCTGTGAATTGCTTTCCTTACCTTTACTGTTCCAGAACCCTACCCCCTGCATCGTAGTTCAGGATGGCATATCTACCTCATTTGGACAGTGTTGGGAATCTCTCATGTTTATGTGGATTCCCCAAAATTAATTAAATTTGATTTTCTCCTGTTAACCTGTCTAATGTCAATTTAATTCTTAGACTAGCCAGAAGAATCTTGAAGAATAGAAGAAAACTTTTCTTCCTTAACAATACAAATTAATCTATTGTGACAGGAAGCAGATCAGTGATTGTCTCGGAACGACATGGGGGATGCAGAGAGAAGGATGGATTACAACAGGTCATGAGGAAACTTTAGCCTGTGATGGACATGTTTATTATCTTGATTTTGGTGATGGCTTCACAGGGGTATTAAGACTCACCAAATTTTGCACATTAAATATATACTGTTTATGGTGCATCGATTATACTTGATAAGGTCGTATAAAAAGATGATGCTTATAAAACAAAAGTGCGGGAGTTGAGATATTAAATATATACACTTGAGGGCCCCAGTTATTAGATCTTGGGTGGTGTGAGTTTGGGAGAAAAAGATAAGGAAGCAGGAAGGTAAAAAGGGGAAAATCCGAATACACAAATCCCTGAAAAGCAGTCCATTACTTCTTTTACATTTTAAAGCTCTAGTGATCTTTTCCTCTCCTTGAATTTTCCTAAATCATTTCAAAAAATTTTTTAAAACCCTGCATATGTGGATATTATTTTATTGGCCAGCATTCCTTGGTATTTATTTCTTTATAAATTCTAACCAAAACACTGTGAGTTGTAATTACTTTTGAACTTATATCATTAACTCCTTCCATTTAAATGATAAGTTCTTTCAGTCCAATGTTGGTGACTTTCTCAGCTCTCAGACTCCAGTAAATGCTCCCTTGCCCAAAGTAAATTTTCAGTATACATTTGGTGATTCTTTGGCCAACCACTTAACAAAGTCAGTTATTCCCAGTCTTTAGTTTTCAGTGACTTGTCTTTTGTTCTTTATGGAAAAAAACATCATTCCTTTGATTTCTCCTTGGTTCCATAAAATTATTTTTATAGTAAGCTTTAGTCACCTCTTCTCCTTCTTAAAATATGAGATGTTCTTGTCTGTTCAACTTGAAATTAGCAAACTTATTTAGTATACTTTCTACTGCAACATTCAGAGAATGTATCTCTGAATTCACAATAAGGTCCATGATGTTTGCGATTATGGTTGTGGAGGTAAGATCAATTTACCTGAGTAGCAGATTATTTTAAGATGTAAACAGAAAGTTCAAAAACCATGAAGAAATAAGCCTGACAAAGAAATATGAATTTAAAACTATACATAAAATTTGAGATACAAAAATACATTTTGAATATGTACAGATATTGACTTGATATAGTGATTATTTCTAGTAAAGATTGCATTTAAGGTGAGGACAGTTTCTAACAATCAAAAAATGTAAATCACCTTATTTGCATACATTAGGTACGTGATTAATGGAAACAAATTTATCAATTTAGTGAAATAAATAGGTTTATATTGTTTCAAGTCAACTGAGATTTTTGTAAAGCATTAGTTCTTCTTGACTTGATCAACATAAGCAGTAGATAATGATTTGTAGAGAACACTTTCTGAATGCAACAATTATATCTGTTTTAATGACAATAGATTCTTTTTATACACCAAAATTTATCACTCTTTCTCTGTGTATATATGTATAATCTATGTATCTGTCATATTGTAAAACTGGGCAAATTGCTCATATTATAAAACAAAAAGGCTTCGCTGAAAGTTAGCTAGATATTCAGTGTTTGCTTAGCGTTCACTCCTGTTGCTGCTAACTCCACATTTTGTGCACAGATTCTTTTAAAATGAGGAAGAGCCAGTGCACAGTTATATCTCTGGCCTAACTTGAAGTTCCTCCCTGTGCTTTGAATACTATAACCTTGTATTTGCTATGTCTGGATTAATAGCTCTGTTCCAATAACAAACTAAAATGTTCTCCAGGCAACTTCAATATCCTAAGGAAAACATGGTCCAAGCAATCTATTTTCTGACACTCGTTTACACTTGCCCATCCACAGTGATGGAAAAAGTGACAGTATAGATCTGTAAGTGACAGATTCCCAGCCGGGTCTGTTTCCCCAGCCCCAACATCACTCAGCAACTCAGACCAAAGAATTTGCTGATGGCATCCTCCACATATAGACACAGGTCCAACTTTAAACACATTTTGTGAAAATCAAAATGACACAAATGTCCTAAGAATTCATAGATGAACAGAAAGCCCTTGCAAAATAGCAAGAAAGAAAGGGTAACTCTCCCAAATCATACTCCCTGGTATGTCAGCTTGTCTGAGCTAAATAAGATGATTCCTATTATGGACAGAGTCTGCTGTTGCTCCATGTACTGAAACATATCCACAAAATCCAAAAGATGCCAGAAAGAGACATCAAATGAAATTCAAAACAGGAGGTAATCAGTGAATTGATAAGAATCAAGCTAGGCAATTCTGTGACATGTATACGATGGGAGATGGTAAGACAGTGATAATAGAGTCAGATGACAATAACTGATTAAAGTAAACAAGTTAATATCTCAGAATAATTTGTTTAGCAATGTTACACAAATCTGCGAACTAGAAAAGACAAAGCATCTTCATAATCTAATTACTTCAAAAATTCTATTAACATAACAATCCAATCCTGTTTTTTGTATGGTGTTATTATTGAGAGCTTCAGTTGCCATGGCGGCAAAATTATTAGAGAGAGTAGCTGTTCATTTTTATAAAAAGTTTTTGAGGGTAGCACACAGAAATGAAATACTTTGATTGAATAAAAATGGGTGCTGTAATATTCTAGTATGCAAAGAAATAGTCTATAAATAATCCCCCCAAACACTTCTAAGTAATTATCTGATATTTACAGTGGCATAAAACACATTAAAACCTTATGATAAGAACTGAAAATACGAAATACCAAACAAAGGGAAACTGCAGTGTCGTTTGTAATCATTTCCAATATTTCAGCTTAGTCCTAAAGCTAATGTCCTAAATGTGCGGTGTCTTACATATGGTATATACTCAATAAATCTCCATTGGGTGAACAGAAGACAAAATGCTCATTTAAATCCCAATAAAACTTGAATTTATATTTAATTGGTTTTTCTCATTGGTTTGGGTTTCAGAGTGCAGTTGTGCTATGTTACATTTTCATATAATCTACCAGAAGTTGGGTATAAATTTTTATTGTTTTAAGTCATTACATGTATTGAAATATTAAATAGACAGTTTTTTTAAATTCTTTTTGACATTTATTTATTTTGAGAGAGAAAGAGCGAGCATGAGCAGGGGAAGGGCAGAGAGAGAGGGAGACACAGAATCTGAAGCAGGCTCCAGGCTCTGAGCTGTCAGCACAGAGCCCAATGCGGGGCTAGAACCCATGAGCAAGATCACGACCTGAGCCAAAGTCGGATGCTTAACCGACAGAGCCACCCAGGCGACCCTAAATAGACAGTTTTTAAAATAACATAGTCCGTAAGGAATATGATCAGTATATCACAGATTACAATTTTTTTTGGTTTGAGGTCATTGGGGTCTAATCTTGGGCTAGATCTAGTTTATTAATTAAAGGAAAAATATTGATTTAAACTCCAAGAAGAGGGGCTCCTGGGTGACTCAGTGGGTCAAACGTTGACCATTGATTTCTGCTCAGGTCATGATCACATGGTTTGTGAGTTGAGTTTGAGACCTGCATTTGGTTCCATGCTGACAGTGTGGAACCTGCTTAGGATCCTGTCTCTCTGCACCTCCTCTGCTCACTCTCTATCTCTGTCTCTCAAAATAAATAAATACACATTAAAAATTTAAAAAAAAACAACTCCAGGAAGAGCTATAGGGATAAGAGTCATGTAATGTTGGGATTAATTTAATTACTCACAAAGCACTTAATACCAAAAAGCTTAGTTTCCAAAGAAACTTGATTGATAAGACATTTGAATGACTAGAGATTGTCTTAGCTTCAAAAGAGAATAACAAGTAAAACTTCTATCATACATTCTCTGTCCAAAAGAAAGATAATTAACATTTCTGGAAAGCAAATATCTTACCAAACAAAATACTAGACACTTTGTTAACTTTTTTTTTTATTATTATGTATAGTTGACATACAATGTTTTATTAGTTTCAGGGGTAGAAAATAATGATTCAAGAATGTTACACATTACCCATTGCTCTCCTTAGTAAGTTAGTCACCATGCAATGTTATTAAAATATTATTGAGTTTTATTTCTTTTGTTTTACTTTGCATCTCCATGACTTACTTATTTATAACCAGAAGTTTGTACCTCTGAATCTCACCTACCTCACCCATTCCTTTTGGCAACCACCAGATTGTTCTCTGTAACTACAAGTCTGTTTCAGAATCTTTTGTTTGTTTTTTAGATTTCATATATAAGTGAAATCATACGGTATTTGTCTTTCTCTGACTGACTTATTTCACTTAGTGTAATACCCTCTAGATCTATTGTTGCAAATGGCAAGATTTCATTCTTTTTTATGGCTGAGTAATGTTCCATTGCGTGTATATTTAACACATCTTTATTCATTCATCTATCAATGGACGCTTAGATTGCTTCCATATTTTGGCTATTGTGAAGAGTACTCCAATAAGTACTCTTCGAATACATATATCTTTTCAGCTAATGTTTTCATTTTCTTTGGGTAAATAGCTGGTAGTAGAATTACTGGGTCATATGCTATTTCCATTTTTAATTTTTTGAGGAACCTCCAAACTGTTTTCCATGAGGTTGCACAATTTATATTCCCACCAACAGGGCACAAGTATTCCCTTTACTCTGCATCTTTGTCAACCTTTATTATTTCTTGTCCTTTTGATAATGGCTATTCTGAATGGTGTGTAGTGATATCTCATGGTGGTTTCAATTTGCATTTCCCTGATAATGTGTGATATTGAGTTTGTATGTATTAACTCTTAATTCTTATAATAATCCTAGGCATTTACCCCATTTGTTTGTGGGGGTTTGAGGGCTTTCTGAATTGCTTCCCAAGCTATCAGTCTTCAGATTCTATGCAACTGCTCTGAACTTCTGGATTATTTAAATCTATGAGGTAGGAGGGAAACATCAAGGTTAAGCACTTATATTTTGGGCAGAGATTTTTTTTTCATACACTTTAAACTTTCCAGCGGGCAAAAACTATAAGCTATTTTTTGGCAATGCAATTCCTGTATAACACTTCTACATTTCAATATTCCTATGATATATAATTTGAGGCATTTTAAAAAGCATTATTAAGCGGTATGACTATAATTCAGTTTGAGGCACAGTGATATGTTTCATAGCATCTCTGGGAGACATCATGTGCTCATTAGAAGGGAAATATTCTGACATCAATACCTTTAGGCAGTTTAGTTGAGAGAGAAATGCATTTGAATATGAGTCCCATAATATAGACAATCATAGCAGCATTTCAAGTTCAGAAAGAGGGAACAGCTCTACCACTAAATAAAAATAGATATTTGTCAGAAGGTTTAAAAGTACATGTTCATCAAAAGCTACAATTTTCCGAAAACCAGGAAAATAATCCAATATAATCCATATAAACACTCCTGTCTGTCACATAACCTTTAATTATAATATGGCAACTATAATTTCACCTAATTAGAAAAGGTGAACCCAATTTTGAATTGCAAATTATCCCTTTTATGAAAGCTCAAAGTAAAGCATCCTCAGACTGACAGACTCAGTCAGTACAGATTGAGGTGCCCTATGATGTGACGTTTTTGATTAATCAGTGAACTATTCTAAAAGGCTCTTACATGGAACCTTTCATGGGTTTTAATGTTAGTAGATGCAGCCTTCCAATTACTACCTGTATTATAATACATGAAAGTTGGCATTCTAATTCTCTCCAACCTCCCTGAATTTCTGTTTTCTCATTTGTAAATAAAGATTAAAATACTCACATTTTTGCGAAATAACAAGGATTAAGTGAGAAACCATAGGGAAACGATTGGGTAGGAACTCAATACTTTTTAACTAACTTTAATTGCAATTAATTTAGGGTTGTATGCTTTGGGGGGGATACACAGTTCTACCAAGAATGAAAAAGAAAAAAACCTTTATTAAAAATAAAATTTTAGATCATTTTCTAGTTTTAGGATCTACAGAGATTGAATTCCTCTTGGTTGATAATGTGTTTTTGCTCAATAAAAGAAAGTGAAGAAAAAAATAAGTATTAAATGTCTAAGAACTTTAAAATGGCTACCTATCCCAAATTAATTTTGGTTAAACAAATATTGTTTTAAAATAGGGATATAAATAAATCTTCCAGTGTTTGGACTTTTCTGAGAAAGAATTCAATATGAAATTACAAATATGATTCTATGTAGTAAAGGAATAGTCCAGGTTTCAGCTTTTAAGCCACTCCCCAAAAATCTGTCAAAAACTAACATCCTAATATTAAAGTTATTTACTAAAAATAGGTGCACTAATCCACAGGTCAGAATCTTTGACAATAAATAATAAATAAATAAATAGGAAAATAAAAAGAAAAACAGAACAAGATATTTAAAAAATATAAAAACAGATATAGAAACATTCTGTCTGCAGTCTACAAACACACAACACAAAAGAATGTGACAGTTGTTTTGTTTTGTTTTCATTTTACTAGTCCAGAGATGGCTTTAAAACATTATCAATGAAAATTTTCTTATATTATTTGGTATACCTAAATAATGTAGAGAAGTGAATCTTACTAACAGCTGTGATCTTACCTTGTACTGATTTTATGATGCCTGTATTAGGTGAGAATGAGATCTAAAGCAACACCAAAAGGAAGCAAACAGAGATCTATTCTCTAATTTTCCACCAGTGGTTTCAAGAGAATAGAGGGCAAACCTAGAGAAAAAGACTTAGTAACGGTGAGGGTGTTTCATCAGAACTCAGCTCGATGTGTTATTTTCTCATATAATTTCAAGAGAATTAGATAAATTTCTCATCACTGTTGTCGAAGGCATTTTGCAGACAATTAGCAAGCAACAAAGATTGTGCAAAGGGGGTTGTGGGCATTTAAATACTCAAAAAGTTTTCCAACTTCTGAATTTTCTATTTTGCATGTATTTGGGCAATGGCTGGGATTTAAATAATTTTTTTAAATGTATAACTTATTCAGTTTATAGTGCAGGTAAAAAGATTTTAAAGGCTGAAGTTTGAGGATCTACCCAGACACTTGTTGGAGTCTAACAGATGTAGATTGGACACAGAAAGTATATACATAAAGAATCAAAATGATGCTAGGAAGAAACATTCTAGACAGGAATAGAACAAACTAGTCTTACAACTTCTGGTTAAGGATTTTAGCAATATTTTCTAGAGGAAGTCTTGTTATGAGCATGACAACACACTTCAGTAACTACCTATACACATGAGCTGTTTCTGTTCCTCCTAAATATTTACCAATGAAACTTTAAAGCACTAAACAAAGTCAGTCATCCTTAAGATTTTACTAACTATTGCCTAAGAGTTTAATTAAGATCCAGTAGTATATGGTCAAATGGAAAATTGTACAATGGGTCAAAACAAACAAAAAAAAAAAATTAAGCTTAGTCCATCAATACCAGGCCAAGAATAGGTGAAAACATTAAAGATCATGTAACTTACAAATTTGTTTTGTCCCAATGAAAACAATAGAAATTGGTTTGAGATTTCTAATCATTAGGAAATTCGTCAATTGTTTCAATATCATGGTAATATATGAAAGCTATGACTCTGAAGTATCGATAGATTTGGAGCTGATTACCTTGAAGGATTTTACACTTGCTTATAAGCATGGTTATTTCCATGCTATTTTACAGGATTGGCAAGTGAGAATCATATCTTGGTACACATTAGGAATCTCAGTAATTGTTTAAGTTCTCATTAATTAGCCACTATCTCATTTTAATCAGTTCTGCTGAAGTTACTTGCACAAGGATTAAGAAGTTCTGATGGCTATTTTATAGAGCACTCACAGTGAAGGGAAAGAAATTGGTAGACTATATTTCTTGTGAGGTCTCCAAGTATATTTTTCCTTAAGGATGATAGGCTTTCTATATAATACATTCTTTGATTCACTTTTTCTCTGAGTATATTACACAGTTTATTGTACACTAATTAAAGAATGAGGGGCACCTGGGTGGCTCAATAGGTTGAGCAACAGACTCTTGATCTCGGCTCAGGTCATGATCTCATGGTCATGGGTTTGAGACCCAAGTTGGGCTTGGTGCTGACAGCATGGAATCTGCTTGGGACTCTCTCTCCATTTCTCTCTTTCTCTCTCTCAAAATAAATAAATAAACTTAAAAAAACTAAAGAATGTAATTATGGAAACAAAGAACAGATTCATTTTTCTACCTTAAGGCTAACTTACGGTTTTTATTTTATTATTTTGTATTTTTAATTTAATTTTTTTTTATGTTTCTTTATTTTGGAGAGAGAGAGAGATAGCATGAGCAGGGGAGGGGCAGAGAGAGGGAGACACAGAATCCGAAGCAGGCTCCAGGCTCTGAGCTGTCAGCAAAGAGCCCGATGCCGGGCTTGAACTCACAAACCTGACATCATGACCTGAGCCGAAGTCAGATGCTTAAACGATTGAACCACCCAGGCACCCTTAACTTGCGGTTTTTAATTATTTTGCATTCCTTGAACAGAACCCTGACTGGAATTGTGTGACTGGGTATTTTTGATATTCCAAATGACAGAAAAATTGTTTTTTTTCTCTCCGTGAACATATATTAAACATAAAAAATGAAACAGGTAAAGTTACATGAAGCAGAAGCACACTCACAAAGATTTTCTGTATCACTGAGGTTTTCCTTGTTGTTGGGAGCCGTTTTGGGCTCACAGATTGAGACCCCTCCCTGCGTGGGAAAAGTTGAAGCAAAGCTCCTGCCAGCCAAACTGGGGCCTAGTTTTACTGCCTTCTAAATAATCTTTCAGGCCTGGATTTCTTGAACTGCTCTCGTTGGCCTAAGGGATATAATGCTCTTTGGTTTTATGGCACATGGAAAAGGGGAACTGGAGTGTGATGTCTTGATGGATAAAATCTGAATAAGAGTAACCTGGCCAGAAGTAACCTCAAGGTTGCCTCTTGGGGATAGGTTATACAAATTAATCATATAGAATAGCAGTTATGAGTTGGCTAGAAATTAGCAGACGTTAGGCCCCAAGACTCCTTGAACCAAACTAGATTTTCCCTGCAGGTATCACTCCCCTCAGCCCCACCATAAAACCTCAAGGCACATCTCCGTAAAGCTTCTCTCAGAATTAACACACTGATGGGAAAGATTGTAAAGAGACTTAGGACCTTCCCGAAGGTTAGCCTCGCCCAAAAGTTAGAAGCACTGTTTATCAGGAGCAAATATTGAGCACCTCCCTGAGGTTAACATTTCGCAAATCCTTTTGTAAATCTCATCCCCACACTCCCTTATACCATAAACCTATAGATGACTACATAGGTCTTGCGACAACAATGTATGTTGTAAAGAATGCCTTGTCACTGATGTAATGTCACTCGCTACCTTTAAAAATAAAGACACTGAGACCAGCAAAGCAGAGATGCCAGAATTGCCAGGGCTGCCTGCTTGGTCATCAGATTCCATCTCACTCGTGGCTCTCTCACTTCATTTCGCCTGACCGTCCGTCCTTTGTGGACCCCTAGATACGCCGGAACAAGGACCCCAGCACCTTGTTATAGAAGTTCTCCATGCAGAACAGAAACACTATCAGTGTTCCTGCACAAGGTTCTTTCATGAAGTGTCTTCAATAAGTATATACCTTTTTCATAGTCACAAGAACATTACCAGTCTACAGACAGGAGGTGATGAAACCAGAGGATTATGACATAAAATATAAATGTTCATGGTTTCTTCTCTACTGAGGTGATGAACCACCACAGTATTTAGCCCTAAGTTTTAGCTCAGACTGTGCAGCTAAGTCTAAGCAGTCCCCAGTCCAATTTTACACATATGTAGACTTTCTTTCTTACAGCAGTGGCGATCCCCCAAAGTTAACCTGCGATGTTCAGCCAGTATATCTCTTGTTAAGACAGAAGCTGTTGCTTTCGAGGATAAGGATTCAATGCAACTTTTGAAAACAGCACCTTAATAAAAATGTAATCATCCAGTAACACCTGACATGACATAAGATGGCTATCCACATGCACTCAGAATGTACAGAGAACAACAAGAGGGGATTATAATCTCTCAAAAAATAAGTTTACCATACCAAACAACCCCCACAGTTGGACTGGCATGCAAAAAACTATATAGTAATTGAGCAAGGAATAAAATGTTATAAAGCTACCTTTGTATCTCCTAATATCCCAAGTTGCAAACAAAGGCAACAAATGTCGAAGCTTTTGCAATAATCCCACAAATATAAGCAACTTCATGGGCATCACTAGGAAATTTGAGACAATCAGAGTATATCTCAATTGCAGTTCTTTCTTCTCATCATGTCTTATTCCTCAAATCAAATCTCATGAATAATTCAGGAGTCTGACTTAATACAATTCGGATTTCTATGTTTAAGACATTAAAGTATGCCTGTTGTCTGGCCTGTACTTTACTCAGACTAAAAAAACAGGTGTACTTATCATTTTTACTCGCAATTCTTGTTGTTTTTATAGATTGCATTATATGTCATATTAGTGGCAAAACTTTGAAAAACATCAAGGTGTTTCTTTCCTTACGCTCATATTTAAGAAGCCTATGTATTTGAATTAAAAGAGACATTTTATTTTGCTTAAACTTTGTTTTGTGAATATTTCAAGTATAAAGAAACTTAAAGTAATATAGAATTTGAATAAAGTAGAAATAAATATATAATTATTTATTTAATCAGGGTATAGGTAGAAAGCAGAAATTATCCCAGTTGTCTTAACAAATAGAATGTAACGTAAATAATTGTTAATTAGGGATTAAACAACAGAAAAGGCAAATTGGCTACAATAACAGTAATGTCATAAGGCAGCTATAAGAGGAAGCATCACCTGAGTCTGGAAAATCAAAGATTGCAAAACTTTTAAAACTTAGAGGTTTAGAGGAGCAGTCCCCTGCAGTAGAAATTCAGACCTGTGAGAAAGAGCCTAGGACTGGTGTCTCTGAGGTGAGAGAGATGCCCTGTGGACCTAACACATAGATCTCTGAGGAACATGCATCAGGCAGATGGTGCTGACGTCCCTAAGAGGCTTCAAGCCTTGTTGTTTATGTATGGGGGTGGGGATGGGGAATGAAAGCTGGACTCAACTGTCACGGGGAAAAGGATTGGCAGGTACTACTGAACAGGAACAGAAGCAAGTAGGAAGCACATATCAGAGCAAAACCCTCTTCCCACTGCACTCTTTCTAGTGTCCTCTATTGATAGAAGCTAAAGGGAAAACCATCTGATAAAGCAAAAATAAGCTTTGTTCATATCAAACCTAGAAATATAAAGATTTCAGAGGACTTTGAACCTGAGAGAACAGGGGATACTGTGACCATTATGCCAATACTCAACAACTTAGATGAAATGGGAGAATTCTTTGAAAGACACAACTATAGGGGCCCCTGGGTGGCTCAGTCGGTTAAGTGTCTGACTTCAGCTCAGGTCATGAGCTCACAGTCCATGAGTTTGAGCCCCGCATCAGGCTCTGTACTGACAGCTCAGAGACCCTGGAGCCTGCTTCAGATTCTGTGTCTCCCTCTCTCTCTGCCTCTCCCCAACTTGTGCTCTGTCTCTCTCTCACTCTCTCAAAAAAATAAATAAAAGAGTAAAAAAAAAAAAAAAGAAAAGAAAGACACAACTATAAAAGTTCACTCAAAAAGAACAGGTAATCTAAATAGCTTTTATCCATTCAAGAAATTAAACTTGTAAAGTCAACTTTCCCATAACGGAAACTCGAGAGTAAAATAACTTCCCTCGTGAATTCTATCAAATATTTAAAAGATAAACAATACCACTTCTACACAATCTCTCCCAGAAAGTTAAACAGAAGGAAATTCTTCCCAACACATTCTATGAGGCCAATATCACCTTTATACCAACCAAGGAAAGGACTTTAAAAGAAAATATGATGACCAAGTAGCGGTTAGCCCAGGTATGAAAGTGCATTTAACATTCAAAATTAAAGTTGATTTAATTTAGTTATTTACCAATTAAGAAAGAATGACCATAGGATTATCTCAAAAGATGGAAAATAAGCATTTCACAAAAGCCAACACTCGTTCTTGTTAAAAACTCAGAAAATCAGGAATAAAAGGGAAAACCCTTAGCCTCATGAAAGGTATCTATGAAAAATGATGCAGCTAACATCATATTTAATCATGAGAGTCTGAATGCTTTCACTCCAAGATTAGGAACAAAACAAGGATGTCCAGCCTCACTAATTATTTTAATAGTTATTAAAATTATTATTTGTATTATTATTAATGTTAATTATTTTTAACATTGTGCTGGAGGGTCCAGCCAGTGCCACACATAGAGAACAAAGGGGGAAAACTTGCCCAGTGTGAAAAGAAGACACAAAATATCTTTTTTCCACAGATAACATGGTTTTAATAAAGAAACTTCAATGGGTATACAAAAATAAAAGCTATGGGAACTAATATGTGAGTTTATAAAGGTGGCAGGACACAAGATCAATATACAAAAATCAATTGCATTTCTAAGTTCTAACAATTAAAAATTGGAATTAAAATTTAATGAAGCAGAAGATAAATTGAATGAAGCAGTGTAAGTTACAATAGCATAACATGAAATACTTAAGGATAAATGTCACAAAATATGTAAAATCTGTACAATGAAAATTGCAAAACGTTGCTAAGAAAAATGAAAAAAAAAGACCTAAATAAATGGAGATAAATAGCTTGCTCATTAGCTAGGAAACTCAATATGGTTAAGAAATCATTTCTCTCCAAATTAATTTATAGTTTCAATGCCAATCCAATCAAAATTCTCACAAGTAGGAATTGGCAATCTGATTCTAAAATTCATATGGTATCACATCAAATAGCCAAAACAACTTTAAGAACAAAGTTGGTTGAGCAACAAAATGTGAGGTTAACTTATTTTAAGGCTACAATTAAAATAAGCATGAAATTAGCATCAAAATGGACAAATAGACCAAGGAAACAAAAAAGCCCAGAAATAGACTGTCTCATAAATAGACTCTCTCATAAATTGACAGCGCATTTTTGACAAAGGTACAGAGGCAATCCATGAAGAAATAGTAACCCTATCATCCAGTGGTGTTGGATGAAGTGGATATTCATATGCTGAGCAAAAACAAAAACACAAAAACAAACAAAAAAAACCACTTTGATTCCTTCCTTGAACCAGCAAGAAAAGATAACTTAATAAAAATCATAGTCCTAAGTGTGAAACCCAAAACTATATATTCAATAAGAAAAGAGAGAAGTTCTTTTTGATGTTTTGTTAAGCATTGATGTTTAAGATACAACACCAAAGCATGCTATTTAAAAGACGTTGACAATCTATAAAGAACTTACCAAACTCCACACTTGAAAAACAAATAATCCAGTGAAGAAATGGGTGGAAGATATGAATAGACACTTCTCCAAAGAGGACATTCAGATGGCCAACAGACACATGAAACGATGCTCAATCACTCATCATCAGGGAAATACAAATCAAAACAACACTGAGATACTACCTGACACCAGTTAGAGTGGCTAAAATGAATAAATCAGGAAACTATAGATGCTGGCGAGGATGTGGAGAAGTAGGCACCCTCCTACACTGTTGGTGGGAAAGCAAACTAGTGCAGCTGCTCTGGAAAATGGTGTGGTGGTTCCTCAAAAAAAAAAAAAATGCAAATAGATCTACCCTATGACCCACTGATAGCACTGCTAGGAATCTACCCAAGAGACACAGGAGCGCTGATGCATAGGGGCACGTGTACCCCAATGTTCATAGCAGCACTTTCGACAATAGCCAAATCATGGAAAGAGACTAAGTGTCCATCAATTGATGAATGGATAAAGAAGATGTGGTATATATATATATATATATACAATGGACTACTGCGTGGCAATGAGGAAGAATGAAATCTGGCCATGCATAGCAACATGGATGGGACTGGAGGGTATTACGCTAAGTGAAATAAGTCAGTCAGAGAAAGACAGATACCATATGTTTCCACGCATAGGTGGATTTTGAGAGATTTAGCAGAAAACCATGGGGGAGGGGAAGAGGGGAAAGGAAAAAAAGACAGAGAGGGAGGAAGACAAAACATAAGAGACTCTCAACGACTCAGAACAAACTGAGAGGGGAGGGCGTGTGGGAGGGGAGAGAGTGGGTGATGGGCACAGAGGAGGGCACTTGTTGGGATGAGCATTGGGTGTTGTATGGAAACCATTTTGACAATACTTTTAAAAAAATAAAAAATAAAAAAGATGTTGAATAATTAGACTTCATAAAATTATAACCATGACTCTTGTAAAGACATTTTTAAGAGAATGAAAAAAAGGACATAGACTAAGGGAAAATATTTTTAAATTGAATATTTGATAAAGCACTTATTACCAAAATATGTAAAGAACATTTAAAATTCAATAATAAGTAAACAAGCAAACTGACTATAAGAATGGAAAAATTTTTGAGTAGAGACTTCACCAAAATGACATATTTGGAGGCAACTATAATGATTTTTGAAAAAGAAATAAAAGAGAACATTTAAGAACTACATATTAGTTCTTAATGCAAAGAAAATGTATGAGAAAACTTTAAGTTGTGAAAACTAAGTCAAAAGAAAAGTATTTTTGGATAAAGCAGTAAAGATGCTAAAATATTTTCAATAAAGTGAAAAAAAAGCACTATTGTATACATACTGTATGAGTTCAGGGACTAGTTGTAAGTCATTAGAGTATATATTATTTATATAAGATGAACGTTTTGTGATTATTATTATTGTTGTTGTTATTCTGAATTCACAGTTTGCTTTCAGGAAAAAGAGAAAGTATCCTAATGCTTCCATCTCAAGTTTTAAGAGAAGTCCTTAAAGTGTCAAGGTG
Source organism: Paguma larvata (assembly GCA_030068075.1). Taxonomy (NCBI): domain Eukaryota; kingdom Metazoa; phylum Chordata; class Mammalia; order Carnivora; family Viverridae; genus Paguma; species Paguma larvata. The sequence continues at coordinate 58,115,585 of CM057833.1, read as the reverse complement.
TCTAAGAAACACCTCCTATATAGTAGACTGTTGATTCTGAATGCTTTACGTTAATTTTTCTCCACATAATCTATTTATCTCTGGATCAGAATCACATAGGGCACCTACCTAAATTCCAGATTTATAAACTCCACCTAGAATCCCCCTTCTTATAGCATGCTGTGAATGTTATTTTTTTATGATATTCCCAGCTAAAACACCCATGTCACATAATTGGTGATGCTCGAAAAAACAGGTGTTTATTGATTGAAAAAATTATCTTTCATTTCCAGAATTTTGTTTTTGAATATGCATTTTTGCAATGGGAATTCAATACGACTAAGAATTGGTTTTTTTGTTTGTTAGTTTTGGGTTTTTTATGTTATTTTAGAGAGAGGGGGAAAGAGAAAAAGAAAGGGAGTGAGAAGGGGAGGGGAAGAGAGAGAGAGGAAGAGACATAGATAATCCCAGACTCCTCACTATGAGGACAGAGCCTGACACAGGACTTGAAGTCATGAACAGTGAGATCATGACCTGGGCAGAAATCAAGAGTCAGATGCTTAATCGACTGAGCCCCACAGGAGCCCCAATTTGACCAAGAATTGTAATCCAAGATATTCTTTACCATTGAAAGTTAGAGTTATAGTAGAGCTATATTGGGATCTATGAAGTAGAACATGATTCTAAGATTTTAGAAGCTGTGTTAGCCCTTTTTAGCCAGAAAATAGGTATCCTTCCAAAGATGACCACCAGAATATTATAAGCCTTATGGCAACAGAAACTGAGTTTAAAAAGTTTGAATAGGACATTTTTTTTAATTTGGATAATTCTTAGAATCATTGTTTCTGTGTGTTTTTGATCCTGGTTTTCACCTAATGAGTATTTAAATATCTGGAAAGTTCTGGCTGGTAAGACAGAGAATTAAATCTGAGGGAATTACTTAGGCTAGTTAACCCTCTATACTCAAAGTTGTGAATATTTTCTAATTAAGAAAAGAAGGGTTATCTGCATAACAGATTTAAAAATATGTCTCCCATAAGAGTCACCAACACCTCATATATTCTAAGTCCCCACACCATAATTACTAAGATGGAATTTTAGGAAAGTCGCTCACTATCTGTTGAATCATAAGCATTCCCACCACAAAATGATTTTAGGATTGGAAAATACCGTGCTACATTGTTGGCCCTCAAGTCTTTATTCTCTTCTCCCCCAGCAATTTTCCACGCTACCACTCTCTCTAAAAACATAATGTAGCTTTATCCAATTTTATACATTTTGTATCCTGCAGGCATAGTTGATACACTAATAAATTCTATATATTTAGATTATAGAATTCAATAAGTTTTGACATATTTACAGTCTCATAAAATTGTCAGCACAATTGAGATAATGAACAGATCCATTACTCCCGAATGTTCTCTCATGATCTTTCATGATTCCTCACAAAAAGTGACTCCCCATCCTACCTTTATAGGAAACTATTAACTCCATTCTGTCATTATAAATTAGTTTGCATATATACTTGTTAGTCATATTACGTAAATTCCACTGGAATTAGTTGTATTTTATATAAACGGCATGATAGCGTATATAATGCTTCAGTCTGACTTCCTTCAGTCATCAGCATTAACAGATTCATCCATGCTACTGTGTGTATCAAGGGTTCATTTCTTTTTATTGCTGAGAAGATTTCATGATATGGATATGCCACAATTCTTTTTTCATTTCCCTGTTGAGTGTGTTTCTTCCAAATTCTGGCTAACATAAAGAAAGCTGCTGCAAACATTGTGTACCTACCTTTGTTTGAATACACAATTTCTTTCCTTTTGGGTTAAATACCTAGGAGAGTGGCATCCCTGGATCATGTGGTAAATTTATTTAAGAAAGTGTCGCGCTGTGTTTGTACCATGTTATAAACAATGTATATTTATACTCGCATCAGGAATGTATCAGAGATCCAGATCCTCCAGATACTCATGAACACTTGGTGTTATCCACTAAATGTTTATGCTCCCCCTCCAATTCATTTTTTGCAATCTCCTCCCACAAGGGCCTGGTAGTAGGAAGTGGGGCATTTGAGAGGGAATTACATCGTGAGGGTAGAACCCTGATGAATGCGATTACTTAGCACTCTTCATGTGAAGGTCCAATGTGAAATTTCAACCTAAAAGAAGAGCCTCACTAGAACATGACCTGCGGGTACCCTGATCTCAGAATTCCAGTGTCGAGAATTGTGAGAAATGAATTTATATTGTGTATATGCCATCCAGTTGATGGAACTTTATTACGTAGCCCAAACTGACTAAGACACTTAATACAGTCATTCTTCAGTTTCCTCCATTCTAAATATATATGGAGTCTAAGTGTGAATTTAATTTGCATTTCCTTAATGATCGATGGACTTGCACATCTTTTCATGTATTTGTGTGTTTGTACATGTATTCATTTGTCTTAAATTTGAAATGTCCCATATTTTCTCACAAATTTTCTTTTATTCCTTTCGTGAAAAGAAGATTGAACTAGATTATCTAAATTATATGTTTCTTCTTACACTGTCGCAGTAATGCAATGAAAAAGAAGAAACTAGTATGAATAGAAGTGATGTGTTCCTTCCCTCCGCCCCTCCTTTTTTCTCCCCAAGTCCATCACATACATGCTAGGACATACACCTCTTCAATCACTCTGTAACCAGTCTGTCACTTTGAAAGCTCAACGGCGCTACCCTGCTTTGCAGCCCTATTCACACCCTGCCTAAGTCAATCATAGTGAATCATGCAGTCCACAACGCAGAATCCCTTACATCTGTCAAAAGAACAAGAGAAAACAGGACTGCACATCTTAGGGAAGACTCGAGTTAAGGTCAAAATCATTCAAAATCACTTGCACTGTCGGTTTTTTTTTTTTTTTTTTTTTGACTCTCCTTTTTGAACATGCAAAGCCAAGTGGGTCTGAGAGGGAGAAAAGCTTTCTCTTCACTCCCAAATGGTCATATTCAGGAGTGGAGCAAAATACTTCACTTTTTTTTTTAATGAGCTTATAGAAAAAGATTTACAGATAAGAGATTCAACACCTCCATCTGTGTCAAATGAGAAGCTTTTGAAACAGTACTTAATACTATATACACCTATTAAGTGAAACAATTACTGATGAAAGTAGACATCTGCTGTTGTCACTTATCTGAAAAACATCATTTAAAGGATCAGTTGTATTTCTGTGCAGAGAATTTAAGTGAATATTATGTAAAGTGGCTAGAGATACACAGACGAATTTTGAGACTAAATTTGTTGAAACAGGTAACCACTGCTTAATACTTTTTCTAAAATGATTTCAAATCGTTAGAGCCTAGCCAAATCAAGCAGGTCCATAGGCTGTGCCATTCAATTCCATTAATAAGCAATTTTCCTTTCAGTTTTCATGTCTCCTTTGGATTGGGTATAGAATTTCTATGTACAAGACCCAAGGAAGAGTCCTCTCTCCAAGTTTTATCATTTGTCTTCGCAAGTCGTTTGTATAAACCTACAACTTGGAAGGTTTCCTATAACAGAGACCACAGTATGACTGCCTTTATGCATTTGTTACTTTATGTCATTATTCCCAGGTCAAAACAATTTGAATACAGCTAAGCCAGTAAAATAACGAATTTCCTTTTTAAAAATGCAATTGCTTGATATTATAATCTGTTAGTTTCTAACTTTTTGTGGGGACAATGTATTGTCCTGAATATCTGATTAATGCTTTAGTTCTTCTCTGTAAGAAAAACCTATGTATCACATTTTGAATGTATAGTGAATGTTAGTATAAATGCAAGCTGTTCACAGAGTGCTGGTTCTGTGGAGCAGGCTTCACTAAATCCAGGACTGAACATCCAAGTGTGTAAGTTATGCCCTACAAAAGCGCACCCAGATGTGGTGATAGGGAAGCATGTGTGTTGGGGAGGTCAGGTGGGGTGGGGATGGGACTGAAATCTTGACTGCACTCTGCTCACCAACTCCTATGAGGGCAAAAAGTTTACAGGATAAAATCCAATTTTTGATTCACACAAAGTCACAATATATGCTATGAGAAGTAGTAACGACCTCAATAATAATTTTGTTAATCGGTAAAGTTGTTCCCATTTACCTATTAGTTTAAAATTATATTTTGAAATAGGCAAGATTTCAAGTTATAGAAATACTCAAGATAGTCTAAGCAGTCCTGACTTTCTTCAGTATCATTCCATGTTGATTTACACATCAGAGTACTCAGTACATGGTAGATAAGGATAAATCCTCATTCAATTAAACTGCCAGGTGTGTGTTTGTGTGTGTGTGTGTGTGTGTGTGTGTGTGTGCGCGCGTGTGCGCACGCGTGCACGTGGGTGCATAATGCAATTCAAACCCAGTTATGTATCCTTTAATAAGGGATATATAAAAATATATAGATATCCTTTATGAAATCTGGATCTCTTTGTGATATTTAAGTTGCACCTTATTTACCTAAGAACATGTCCATGAAATTTTATCCTCTATCTAGAGTTAACTGTGTCTTGAATAACACTGTAACAAATAAGAAATTTTAACCTAGGAATTTGAAATAATTTACCATAAATTCCAAAAACCCTGAAATTATCATTTCAGACCCCTGTCCTTCTTTTCAAATTATTGTAATTAGGATCTGCGATATTACAGTAAACAAATTGAGTTTATTCATTTCTACACAAACAAATTATGCCCAGTTCCATTTGGCTAGGTCTATGAGATACTGGGCAATGGAAATAGAATATACAAAATAATTACCACTGGGGAAGTTTTGCTTTCATACCACACAATATAATTGTCCATAAATGTAATTCTCTTGCTACCGATACCAAAAAGAAAACTTCAGGACAGTATAAAAAATCATGAACTTTTTCTCTTTGTATAAAAAATACTATGTGGTTTATTTCTGGGCTTAAAAAATATATTAGTGAATCAATTTTTACCCAAATATTCAGTGAAATATCATTATATATTTCATTATACATATATGAGAAATGAAATGGAAAACAGACTTAAAATAATAAAGAGCAGAATACAATGAAAAGGAACTAACTAAGTAAGTTCTTCAAATTGGTACCTAATACAATAAATTAGTGTACTGCCTATCTCTATTAAAAAGTGTGCTACACTTGTTGAGATGAGCACTGGGGGTCATTTGTAAGAGATGACTCACCGGGTTCTACTGTTGATCCAAGACTACACTGTATGCTAACTAACTTGAGAAAAAAATGTGGTACAAAATCTTAGGTAGGATAATAACTTTAGAAAAGTAGGATTTCTTTGCTTTTTTCTCTTTATACCGTCATCCTCCTCCCAACTCCGAGAGTCTTCTTAAGACACTCAGTCTTCTATTTATAAAGTGCTTTTAATAGGTGTCTTTTGATTTTGCCACCCAACCTCTATTCCCTCCATGTTCAGTCATATCATCTTACACATTCTCTGAGAAAATATTCCCTCCCCACTCTTCACCTACATGTGCTTTGAGAGGCCCTATTTATGGGTTTAGGACGGACATATGTCACAGTTTGGGACACTAACATAGTATAGACACTTACATATTTATTTTATTTTATTTTTATTTTATAGAGAGAGAAGAGAGCACAAGCAGGATAGTGGCAGAGAGAGAGGGAGACAGAGGATGGAAGCAGGCTCTGGGCTGACAGCAGAGAGCCGGATGCGGGGCTCGAACCCATGAACTGTGAGATCATGACCTGAGCTGAAGTCGGATGCCTAACCGACTGAGCCACCCAGCTGCACCACATATTTTTAACTTCAAACAGTTAACTTAAAACTAAACGTTTATTCACCAATTGACAAGTGCACTGCCAAAGTATCTTTCTCACATACTATTCCCCAAATAACACCTTTTTAAGATATTTACTTCTTTAAAGTGAAGAACAGAGCATATTGTAAATTGATCTGAATACACAATTTTTCTATGGTGGACTTGTGCAGTAATATCTCCAAGTTGTTCATACTTCGCTGTACCGTCCTTGACTCTGAGTTTGACCACTTGAATCCCTTTGGCCAATAGATGGTAACAAATGTGGCAAAAGCATACTTGGAAACTATTTGTACATTAAGGCTTGCTTTCTCGATGTTCTTGAAAACTTGCCTCTATGACAGTAAATCTGAGCAAACTTACTGGCTTAAGAACGGCTCTCAGGAATGCACTCCAAGAAGAGCAAATAATCTCCCTATTGTGTGCCCCAGAAGTTCTTCAGATCACTCTTTCCACACGGTCTACCCCTGGGTTGTTTGCTTGCCTTCTCTCCAGGAGGCAGTCATCCTGGCTGTATCCCAGTCAATCTCACTAGCCTTTAAATCTCCGGGCTTTAAGCCCCACTGTTTGCAAGAACTCACAAAATTCAGTCCTCTTCATTTTCTTTGGGGAAACTTTCTCCTTGTGCGTTCTCTGATATGCTCCTTTCTCTCTTGTTCATCTCAATGTTCACAGTTTCTTCCCTTCCACAACTTCTGAGATCTGTTTCTCCTCTAAACCACATGTCTGCCCTTCCTACTTTCTTTGATATGGCCTTTTCAGTCCCTTTAGTTGTGGAGTTGGTTCTGTTAGTCTTCAGGTTGATTTCTGGAGTATTTAGGATGACTTCATAGTTACCTAGCAAAGTTTGTGAGAGGAGACAAGCCTAAGGTCCTCCTATTCTGCCACCACCTTCCTCTCCACCAACCCAGCACTGCATCAGTGAGTCATAATATATTTTCATCAGTAAGTCATAATGTACTTCTAGAAGCAATTTGGTAATGTTTTATGTTGGAATTCTTAATTTTGTTTGAGTCACTGATCACCAATTTTCCTTTTATAATATCTCTAAATCTTTGAGATCAAGGTCTTTCTGTTCTTATTAAAAGGATTGGGAAAAGTGTTCACTTGGTTTCTCTTTGGCAAGAATTTGTGTGAGATTGATGATTTTTTTCCTTAAATATATTTCATATGTAAAACTGATATGGAGAATTTTGTCGTGAAAATTACTTAAGATAAATGTAATACCAAGAATAAGTAGTTTTCAATATTCAAATTTCTCTTATTTTTATATCTGTTTTGGTAAAATCAACTTTTCAAACAAATGTATTTTTTATTTAAAGTGTCAAGTTTATTAGTACATAATTTGTTGTAAGATGGTCTAATTATCTTCTTTGTTTATATATTTGCAATTAGATTTTTCTCTATTTTTTCTTGTCAAATCAAATTTAGCTAGTTTGATTTTAAAGCATGTCTTCAGTTTCCTTCATTTTTATTCTTATCTTCATAATTTGACTTCTATTTTTGTTGGATGTTTAAATATTTTCCATCACATTGAACTAGAAACTTAGATTCATTCAGCTCGACTATCTTTTTTTCTTTTCTAATGAATACACAAGACAATAGACATTTCCCTGTTGTACCTGCATCTCATAAGTCTAATATGGCATCACCTTATTATCAGTCAGTTCAGATATTTTTTAATGTAATGAATTACTTGTTGCCCAATGTTTTTTTTACATTATTGATTTTCACTTATTTGGAAAACTAATCCATTTACATTTACTATAATTAATGTTTGACCTTTATTATTTTATTTAAACAACGTGTTTCATATTTTAATCATTTTTTCTTGCAATTCTTTGGATTTTACAGATATTTTGCTTTATTATTACTTTTCTTCTAACATGTTATTTATACATTCTATCACATTAAATGGCTACGATAGAGATGAAAACTTGAATCCTTTATTTTAGCCTATTAAAAATAATTGTCATCACCTTTCCGATTATATTAGACTTTTGGAAGACCCTGAAGCCATTTTTCCTGTCTTTTGCTTTATTATTGACATGATTTTTAAAATCTTCATTTCGCATATTTGTTTCACAAGAAATTATCATCACCTTTTAGTATAGTGATTATTCATTTTAATTATTTGCATTTGCATCCACCTCTTTACTCCTCATATATAAATTCCAGTTTCTTTTGGGGATCATTATCTTCCTGTAGTTTAGCATTTGTCAAATTCCACAGTGTTAACATAACCTCTGTTTATATTTTTCTGAATATATCTTCATTTAATCTTGTTTTTCTTAATTCTTTTTTTACATATAGAATTCTACTTTGGCTGTGGCCATCTTTCCTTAGCACTTTTTTGGATACAATTCCATTGTTTAGTCTTTCATTGTTTCTATTGAAATGTGAGCTATTAATATTATTGCAACATGAATATAACATCTTTTATCTCTGTTTTTAAGATGCTGTTTTTATCTTTGGTTTTCAGCATTTTTACTATGAGATTAGAAATATATATATCTCTGATTTATATTACAGTTATCATATTTTTGTTTCACTGAACTTTAGTAGTGAGTTGATATTTTTCACCCAGTTTGGTATTTTATCTAAACAGTTTATAAATACTGATTGAGTCACATTCTATCTCTTCTTTTCTACTAGCACTCTAATTTCACATATTTAGAAGTTTTTAGTGTTTCTTCCACCTGTCCCTTTTTCTCTTTTCTGCTTTTTTTCTTCATTTTTCTTTTTGGGCTTCAGTTGAAAATATGCAAAACCTTTACAGAACTTGACTCTTTTGAATAATGCAAATGAACGGTGTGTGAATCTGTATAATTCCAACCTGCAACTCTCCTAACTTCCCATTTTAATACAATTATGTATTTCCTTCTCTAGTTAAGGCATTTTTATCTGAATGATGTTATTAACACTTCAACAATTAAAAAATATTATTTTCTTTCAATGATTTTTGTAAAAAATCCGATTTTATCTTGAAACATTCTACTTTTTGCCCCCATTAGGCCTTTCACTAAGTTCAGCTATTTATTCATAGTAATATACTCTCAAGTATTATTGCCTTTATATTGTTTCATCATTGAATGTCAGGCTTATATTATAAACCTGTTAGAATATTTTGTTGAGTCTTTGTGTTTTTTTCACTAGGGAAATCTTATCTGAAACATTCTATTCCATCTTCCCTAAACCCACTGGAACAATATAAACATGGAGATAAAGTCCTGGCCAAATGTGTGCTGATATAAAACTAAACAGAGTGCTGAGAGTCACGGGGAGGGGAGAGACACAGAATCTGAAGGAGGCTCCAGGCTCTGAGCTGTCAGCACAGAGCCCAACGCAGAGCTCGAACTCACAAACCACAAGATCATGACCCAAGCTGAAGTCAGACGCTTAACCAACTGAGCCACCCAGGCATCCCATTAAAGTGAAAATTTTAATCTAGCAATGAGGAAAGAGAAGTAAAGCAGGATCCTAGGCCACTTCTACAGACTGAAATCCGAATTGCCATCTCTCGATTTTGAAATCAGAAATTTTGGGTGCTAATCATATGAAAAATATAAAATAGACTAGACTAACGTTGTGTCATATCATTTCATAGGGTACAGATATACGGCTTGCAAATAAACCTTAATCAATAAAAACAGACTCGTAGAATAGCACACTAGGTTTTGTGACATAGTTTTTCTAATACACTGCATAGTTTATTACTGGAATCAACTTCTAGGCAACAATTCCCTGCTTTAAAAAATTCACAAATTTTCTTTTCCTTTTTTCCATTATGAGCTATAATTTGAAATGACATTCTAAATGTCTCCAATGATTGTAATTTGATCAGTAGCCCAGGTTCCTTATTTCTTCCCTATTCAGTATCTATAGTCAGAGTTCTCTAAAATTTTCTCTCAACATTCACACAAATCTAATAATGAAGAAGCTAGAGGTGGGGACAGAAAGACAGCTCACACCAGAATAACAGTTAAAAAAATGAAATGTACAGTGATGAAAAGGAAAATGGGACTGAACCATCAGTGCCCTATCCAAACTTCATATTAATGAACAAAAGAATCTCACCAGCCTAGATGAGTAGAATAATTCTGCACCTATCCTCTTAAATATGCCCATTATGTCAGAGATCCAGGGCCTCTATCTAAGAAAAAACTCTCTTGCACAGGTGACAGACGGTACATTCTGAAACGGTAGTATATTTCTTCCATCTTTCTACTGATACTTAATAACTATAGATCCCAGGGGGGAAAAAAGAAAGAAGAAAAGAAAAAAGAAAAGAAAAAGAAAAGAAAAGAAAAAAAGAAAAGGAAAGAATGACCAACATTGAATACATTATATTTCCCAGAGGAAAAGTGCTTTAAGTAGATGGATTTTATAATGGGTAAAAGTATAATAATATATAAATATATAACAGACATAACATTGATGACTAATTTACATATAAAATTTCCTATTTTTAACAAATGTCAAGAAATAGGAAAGATATCTGGGGGTAGGAAATTGTGTATTTTCCTTATATTCCTTATTTGTTATTATTTCACCCAGAAATACACTAGACCAAGGTTATTTCCTTATACTATTTTAATTGACATTGTACATTGACGGCGAATCTTTTTCTATGTATTCTGTCCTCTCTATTCTACTACTACGGATGAATTGTATGGGCTCCTATCTAAAGTCTCTCTCTATATTCCCCTAGACATAAACCTATATCACCAATTTCAGCAATTTTCACTCATTTTTGCATATTTCCCTCTTTTCTCTCTCCCTTCTATTTTGTGTGCACTAACACTACAGTTGGTCACTGATGTCAGCCAGCCTTCTGTGACCATCTCAAGTGACGTCAAGGAGGAATCAAAACAGCTAAGCCAGAAAACCAGGTAAGCAGAGGCATGCGAGCAATATTTTTATTTTTAATTTTTTAAAATTGTAATGGTTATTTTTAAGAGAGAGAGAGCAAGGGAAGCAGAGAGAGAGAGAGGAGACAGAAGATGTGAAGGGGATTCTGCATTGACAGCCGAGAGCCCAATGTGCAGCTCAAACTCCCAAAATGTGAGATCATGACCTGAGCCAAAGTCAGATGCCTCCCCATTGAGCCACCCAGGTGACACAGCAATATTTTTAATTGATCAGATATGATAGAAACATAATGTATTAAGATGACCTAAGGGTTTCTCTCACGTTTATGTGGAAATCAGTAAACCTTACTTTTAACAACCATAACAGATTATTCATTGTGATACACAAATCCATGGAGAACTGTTCACAAGCACATATACCCTCATCCTTCCCTTTTGTATATATAATCTCCTATACCGCTAACAAACTTCAGAGCAGGTCTTCAGATCAATTTGAAAGACTGTTTTCTGGGCTATAGTAAGACAACTAACTAATGAAGAGTTTACTACTGTACATTGAAGTTGGTTTTCTTTCAGTTGACATGTTTCACTAGTTTTACTTTCCACATTGAATTATTCCAAACCACAAAAACAAAAATGTTGCAATAGATTGTATTACAAATAAATAAACTGTTCTTTGACTTATTTTTTTTTTCTAAATAATCTCTGTTTAGAATGAAAACAGAGGGGCGCCTGGGTGGCTTAGTCAGCTGAGCGTCCAACTTCGGCTCAGGTCATGATCTCACTGTTCCCGAGTTTGAGCCCCACGTCGGGCTCTGTGCTGACAACTCAGAGCCTGGAGCCTCCTTCAGATTCTGTGTCTCCCCTGTCTCTGTCCCTCCCATGCTCATGCTGTCTCTCTCTGTATCTCAATAATAAATAAAAACGTTAAAAAAATAAAAATAAGTAAAATGAATAGTTCAATCAATGATGGCACTAAATCAATCAATAATTGTAATGAACTAGATAGCAATGAACACAAATTATAAAGAAAAATCTCATAAATAGAAGAAAAATTTTAAAACCCAAATGTGAGAATTGAACATAAATCTGCCAATCACTGAAAGTTAGAGAAATCAGAGTATTTCAACCATTTTTATTTAACATGATTATTTAATAAAGTTGTGTCAAATTTGTTTTTATTTGTTTGTATTTCTGTTGTTTCCTTGTTATTTTTGTAATGCTCTTCTGTTTTTGGATTAACTAATTTTTTTGTGTGTAAACCTGGTATAGCTCCTTTGCTGGGTAATTAGCTATTACTATGTTTTTGCTTTTGTTCATTTGAGATTGTGTTAGGATTTATATTATAGTTTTTAACTTATCGATGTCTACTTTAAGTGACATTAAATTACTTTACTCACTGTATGAGAAATATACAACAGTACACTTCAATTTCTCCCCTTCTAGATTTTGAGCTATTCTGACCACACATTTCACTTCTGCCCATATTATAAAGCTCTCAATGCAGTGCTACTATTTTCACATTCGACATCCAACTATCTTCTAAAGTGAATTAAGTAGTAAGAAAAATCATCTTATATTTAGAAATGGTGTTGCCTGCTATAGGTCTCTTTATTCCTCTGTCTAGATTCAGATTTCCATTTTGTACTATTGTGCTTCCATTTGAAGGACTTCCATTAATGTTTCTTGTCTGGCAGGACTTCTAGCTACCTATTATATGTCTGAAAAAGTCTTTATTTTCCCTTCATTTTTGAACGACACTTTTGCCTGGTTTAGTATTTGAGGTTGACAGGGTTTATTCTTTTCTTTTTTTCTGTCTTTCGAAGATGTTATTCTATTGTCTTCTCACTTGCTTTGTGTCCAATGAGAAAGGTGCTGTCATCCTTTGGTTCTGTATGTGTCTTTTCTCTGGCTTGAGATATTCTCTTTATAACTGGATTTAAGCATTGTGGTTATAATGTGTCTTTTGGACATTTTTTTTCATCTCTCTAGTGCTTAGGGTTTCTTGTTCCACTTCTTGGATCTGCAGAGTTATAGTCTCCTTCCAATATCAATGTCTTCAACTATTATTTCATCAAATATTCTTAGTTTTCATTTTTCCTCTCCTTTAGGAATGATAACTACACATTTACTTGGCTAATTTTGAAATTGCCCCACAATCCATTGATTGCTCATTTTTTCCATATTTTTTGTTTCATTTTGAATAGTTTCTTTTGCTCTATCTTCATGTATATTAATCTTTTCTTCTGTGCTGTCGAATCCATGATAATGCCATTTACTGTAATTTTCATATCAGATATTAAAGTTTTCATCTCTAAAACTTCCATTAGGTCACCTTCTATATATTCCCTGTCTTGAACTAATATGTGTAACTTTTCCCCTAGATTTTCAACCACAAGGAGTACAGTCATAATAACTTAAATATTCTTGTCTACAAATTATATCTGTGTCAATTTTGAGTCAGATTTGATTGATTTTTCTCCTTATTATAGGTTTTGTTCATACAGGGTAATTTTATTAGATGCCAAGGATTATGAATTTTATCTTATGACCTGGAAATTTTTGTAATCTGTGTTCTTCAAGTTTGTTGTGGAATATGATTGTTTCTTGAAAGCAGCTTCTTTTTCAGTCTTGCTTTTTAAAAAGGGCTAATTTTTGCCAACTTTTGAAGTACTCTAAACCTCTTCCCCAGAATTATAAGGTCTTCCAGTTTGGATGGAGGGAATAGGTACTACTATTACCCCTAAACTAGAACAGCACTGCAAATACTGTTTCCTCTAACCTTTCCAAGTGATAATTTCCTCACATGTGTCAACTGGTTGCTACTCAACAGAATGTTCAAGAGAAATCCTCAGTAGATCTCCAGAGTTCTCTATTCTGTGCAGCGCTGTCCTCTCTAGTACTCTGGCCTTCAAATTCTAGTGGCTTTGTGTTTTCCAGAATCCACCCACATCTATTTTCTCAACTTAAGGAGACTGGGTTTCCTCTCCTTGCCTGGCAACCTGGAATCTCTCTCCAGGCATTAGGTTAGGTTGATATTAGGGCCTTGTCTATTTTTTTTGTCTCTCTGGGATCACTGTGCTTCATTGTCTGATGGCCCACATCTTGAATGTCATTGTTTCCTATAAAAGGTATCCTTCACTTTTACAAAAGATCTACATTAGGACTTGTCTTTGGTAACCAAAAGAAATACAAAGAGGGTTTTTTTTTTTTTTTTGCTTCTACAAAGAAGGGAAAAATTTGCGAGAAGTCATTATAGAGACAGTGTGCACCCTGAACAGTAGGAGACATTTAATCTTCCCCAAGAACCGCACTCAGAATCTCAGTATCAAGCCAAACATAGATGAACTGTGTTTGTGAGCATGAGTGTTTTATCTCTGTTTTGTGCATCTGTTAGCAAGATGTATCCTAAGGTATTAGAAAAGGTTGAGAGATTATTTTATTTTTATTTTATTTTTATTTGGATATGGAGATACTCCAATTCTTATAAATTAATGGAAATTACTTCTTTTGTTTTACATTTTGGCTTGCAAAAGTTTTCATAGAAATGCTCTACTTTCAGATAACAGGAGAAATCTGTATTCTGTCTGATTTTGCTTGTCCGTGTGTTTTTTAGTTGTTTAGGATAGGAGGGTGAAAACAGTCTTTTACACTATCTTAACTAGAAGCAAAATATATATTTTATTCAACTGATAAAATTCTATTTCCAAATTAGTCATGCATCAAAATATTAATCTTATTTAAGATGTAACTATGTTTGAAAAAAAAAACACACGTATGTACATTTCAGTGCATGCATAATTCATATGTTAATAGTGTTTATCTTTAGATATTGAATAGTATTTATTTTTCTCATTGTTTCGGAATTTTTTACCATGGACATGTACTATTTTCATAATTAGGAAACAAATGTTATGTTTTACTCAAGATTAAAGATGTGAACTATTTATACCATTGTAGTTTCTGTTCTCCATTTATGGATGTTATAAAAGTTATAAAAGAGTTATAAAAGAAAGTCTTTGGTAATCAAAGAGCTGCTAGCTTATTAAGAATATTGCTGAATAGGCAGGTTTGACACAGTAACTTGCCTTTCTGCTTACTGTCATTTGTTCTCTTGATTCATTGCTGCAAAATGATGCTTAAATATTCATGTAAATAGTAAAATATGACTGGTGTGGTTAGCAATCTAAAAGAAATCAAAATCAACCATCGCAAGGATAGTATACCTTATTAACTAATAATTAATATAAACAAAGAACATTTGTCCCCTAATTGTTTTATTGTTTTCACATTTTTACCATTATTAATTTCAATTTTTAAATATTTGACCATCTAGTTTATAGTTTCCATGATATGAAATGGTCAGTATGACCTGCTTTCAAAATGATTACTAGTCAATCCAGACTATTTGGGTACATGGCCATCTACTCTTGTTACTAAAATCTGCACAGGAAAGACCTTAATTATTTCTCTTATAGTTTATTGACAAAGGCTCAGGAATATAACTTGATTAGTATCAGCAAAACCTTGTGGTATCAATGTCTTTTAGGTTGGTTTTTCTACCTGTAATTTTTTTCTTTCCTTCACTCGTATATTCATCTTTAAAAATGTTATTTTTTAAAGTTAGTCTATATTCAAACTATTCAAGTAACCGAGGATAAAGAGATAAATAAGGCCATTATTTCGTGTGCTAGTAAGGGAAGAGAAAAATACTAAAAAAACTAAAAATCGATATATTGTACGCAATTATTCTTTTTCAAATTGGGATGGTGGAGAATATGTCATTTTCATTAAGAATCAAACCACATTTGCACACAATGGACTAGATGTTGAGCAATTCTAAAGGGCAATTGCTTTGTGTCTATGATTTACCTGATAAGGTGAGATTTTTACGGTCTGACCTTACAGAAATTGCAAACTCTGTGACAGGTTTTCTTTCTAAAGCTGTTATTTGAGATGTAGTCTCGCACACAAAGTGAAGTAGAAAATTGAGACAATTCTCTAGACAGTTAAGATTGTTCTTTAGAGTTGCATTTTCACAAAATTCTCTTAATTCTCTATTTTACATTTTATGTGTAGGCATCTTATTCCCAGCATACAAGTTGTGTGGTGTGTGTAGGTTTTAAACAACTTTTTAATATGGGGATATAAACCTTGGTGAGCCTGTCAAATGATTCTTAAATTACATAGGAGAGTTTAATCTTGTATTTCACTTAAAATCCTTATAATGACATTACCAATGACATACTTGATGTTGACGTGTTCATATCTTCAAATTTTTGATTAAAAAAAAAGACTTTTATTTTCTGTCAGAAGTCTCAGTTAAAAAAAAAAAAGAAAAGTTACCAGAAAAGGAAATGGTGTTTATGGTGTTTATATACTGACAACCCTTAAATGTCTACCATTACCCTAATTATGTTTCTCCATTTCAAAGTTATATTTACTACAACATGTAAAGCTTATACATGTGAAATATCCCAAACCACACAAACAAAAAGGACTGCATTATCAAATTAAAGATTATAAATGAAATTACTTCTTATAAAGACTCTCACCTTGAATCATGCATGAAATAAAAATAAATGAAATAATGTGAGTGAACCATGTAAGTATTCTTTTAATGGTTGTGTCTTAATAAATATCTCATTTCTTAAAAGCCTTCATCCAAATATATTATTTACACCTTTACCATGCTACTTTACTCTGATTTCACCTTACTAAAGCATGAAAATGGGTATGAAATAATAGAATACTAAAATATTAGTTACTGTCTATAAACTACCATTTTTTTTACTCTGCTTTATTACACACAAAAACTAGGAGAGTATTTTATAACTGAATTTTCTTTAGAAATGGTTCCAAATTTTGATCTTGCTTACATAAAAAATTGCTTTATATTTACTTAGTAAATGTTAATAATATATAGTAATATACATAGTATAGTATAATGTCATCAGTAATATACACCTCTAATATGTACGAATAATATCATATATATAAATCTCTCAATGAGAGTTTTTTTTTTCACTTTTAGTAACTAAAAACCTGATTATTTTATTTAAAAGATATATTTTTTATTTAGTTCCACACTTGTTGATTTTTTAACTCCTAAGTGGGGAAAAAATATTCTCTGATTAAAGGAAAATAAGAGAAAATTTTGTCTCTAGATTGCTGGTTTCCATGCCCAATTTTTTTAAGTAGGCTCCACACTCAATGTGGGGCTCAAACTCACTACCTGGAGATCAAGAGTTCACACTCTATTGACTGAGCCAGAATGGCACCCCTCCATTCCAAGAAGTTTTTGTTTCAATAATTTTTTAAGAGAGTCAACATTAAAGGCTTGTGTTGCAACTCCATTGATTAGGATAAAATAGTGCAAAATAAAATTTCTTGTTGGAATAGTTTACAAATAAATAAGCAAAATTTGTTCATTAGTATACTAATTAGTTAGGAATTAGTAAGTTATTTGAGCATATTTAATATATTATTTCATTAATCATTACAACTCCCTTCAGACATTTATACTATTAATAAATAAAAATTTCCCTAAACAATGTAATATTTACTCCAGTTTCTTTGTGAAATATGATTTTTAAAATTTATTTTAATGTTTACTTTTTTTTGAGAGAGATAGAGCATGAGTGGGAAAGGGGCAGAGAGAGAGGGAGGCACAGAATCTGGAAGCAAGCTCCAGGCTCTGAGCTGTCAGCACAGACCCCGACAGAGCTCAAACTCCCGAACATGACCTGAGCTGAAGTCCAACGCTGAACCAACTGAGTCACCCAGGTACCAAACTATCATAAACTGTCAAGTGAAGAAATTGCTTTTTGTACAAGAGTTACTTATACCGTCTAGGTTATATAATTTGTTGGCATGCAATTCATATCATTCCTTGTTTTTCTTTGCATTTCTATAAGTTCAATAGTGATATCTCCTATCTCCCTCATAGTTTTAGTACTTTGAATCTTCTCTCTCCTTTTCTTGGTCAGTCTAGCTGAAGGCTTATAAATTTTATTGATCTTCAAGAAGAACTAATGTTTGGTTTCATTGACTCTTATTTTTCCACTTTGTTTCATTTATTTTTGCCCTTATCTTTATTATTTACCTTATACTTGCTTTTGATTTAGATTGCTCTTCTTTTTCTACTTTCCTAAGATGGAAGTTTAAATTATGGAAGTCTTTCTTTCTTTCTTTTGAATATAGGTATTTTCAGGTTTAAATGTTTTAATATGCAATACTTTTGCCGCATAAGTGCTAGTGTTATTTTTCTTTCTATGAATCTAAATATATTTTCTACTCTCTCTTATGATTTTGTCTTTGACCCTTTGCTTAGTAAGGCATGTGTTGTGAAATGTTCACATTTTTTTTATTTTTAATGTTTATTTTTGAGAGAGAGAGAGTGAATAGGGGAGGAACAGAGAGAGGGAGACACAGAATCTAAAGCAGGTTCCAGGTTCCTACTCTCAGCATAGACACTGACATGGAGCTTGAACTCTGTGAGAGACTGTGAGATCATGACCTGAGCCAAAGTCGGATGCTCAACCGATTGAGCCACTCAGGCACCCCTCACATATTTTTGAGCATCTCAATTATGTTATTTTTAATTTCATGTCACTGTGATCAGAGAATATTATTTATATTATTCAACTCTTTAGTGGCATCTGGGTGGCTCAGGTGTTTAAGTGTCTGACTCCAATTCAGCTTGGGTCATGATCCTAGGATCATGAGATTGGACCCCATGTCTCTCTCTCTCTCTCTCTCTCTCTCTCACTCCATTTTTCATCCCCATTTGTGCCCACTTTCTCTCTAAAAATATAAAAAAAGGTATTATTCAATTATTTAATATTTATTAGGGTTTATTTTGTGGCCTAACCATGTGTATTTTGGACAATATTTCTATGTACTTAAGAATGTATATTGTGCTATTTGGGTGCTTAGTATTCCATAAATATTTATTAGGTATAGTTGATTTATAATGTTCATTTCTTCTGTGTTTTTTAATTTTATGCCTTGTTCATGTTTTAACTTGAATGTTGAAATCTTTAAGTATTCTTGTTGATTTGTCTCTCTCTCTCCTCTTTTTGTATCTTCATGTTTTGGACCGCTTTTGGTAAGTGCATATATTTTGTATATATTATTATAAAATGTCCTTTATTACCTCTACCAAAATTATTCTTCTTTAAGAAAATAATTTTCTTATTCTGTTTTGTCTAGTAGGTACTGCAACTCACTTTTAGTTAATGTTTGTATGAGTATCTTTTTCCATTCTTTCACTTTCAGTCTATTTGTGTCTTTAATCTAGAGAATGTCTCTTTTAGGCAGCATAATTTGATCGTTATTTTTTAATCTATTCTTCCAATCTTTTGATTGGAATTATCAATTCATTGATATTTAACATAATTACTGATTATATAATATTTGTGTCTATCATTTTGCTATTTTCATACATTTTATATCCTTTCTATTCCTCTAGTCCCACAATACAGCCTTCTTTTGTGCTAAATAGATGATTTATAATTGTTATTTTAATTTTTGTTTTATTTTATATTTTGAGGTATTTTCTTAATATTTTCTCTGTGGATTACAATGACTATTTAACTTAAAACAGTCAACTTCAAATTTTAACATAAATAGATTATTAAAGTTTGCCTCATTATCTCCATCAATTCCTATTTTATGCTATTTTTGTCATACAAATTATATCTTTACACATCATAAATTAACAGTGTCATAATCATTTTTTCATGCAGTTGTCTTTTAAAGAAGGATAACAATAGTTACAAAAAATACATTTATACTGTATTTTATATATATCTACATAGTTAACTTTTAATGGTGCTCTTTATTTCTTTGTATCGATTTAAATTACCTTCTAGTGTCATGTCATAGTCTGAAGGACTCCTTTTAGTATATCTTTTAGCATCGGTCTGCTAGTGATTATTCTCTCAGCTTTGTTGATCTCAGAAAGTCTTAATTTCTATTTTGTCTTTGATGGGTAGTTTTGCTGGATATAGAATTCTTGATTGATAGACTTTATCTTTCAGCACTTTGAATGTGTTATTCCTCTGTCTTCAGCACCCATTGTCTCTGATGACAAAAGTGTTGTTAATCTTATTAAAGACTTATTGTAAGTGAGAACCTGCTTTCCATCTTTTCTTGCCTTTAGCTTATGATAGTTTGATATGCTATGTCTAGGCGTGGATCCTTTTGATTTTATACTCCATGACGTTCATTGAGTTTCTTGGATGTGTAGATTGTTTTTCATCAAATTTGAGAAGTTGTATCCATTATTTCATCAAATATCCATTGTGCTCCCTTTTTTCTCATCTCTTTTGTATCTCCCATTGTATGTTGTATACTTGAGGATGTCTCACAGGTTTCTGAGACACTGTTCATTTTTATGTACTCCTTTTCTTCTGTTTGTCAGACTTGATAACATTCATTGACTTCTCTTTAATATAAAAATTTTATGCGTGTCTAGTACAAATTCCACATATGTTCAGAGTTTTCCCAAAGATTACAAAAATATTTGCCCATATTCTCTAATAAAAATTTTAAGTTATATTTTTAAAGTACTTGGCCCATTTGGGATTTATGGTATGTAAAATAAAGAAAAGATGAAGTTATATCTTCATTTGAAATAAATAGTAACATTTATATTATGGATCTGTCATTGCATATTCCAACTGCCTCCCCTCTATATCATGTGCAAGAAAAATTTGAATGTGACAGTCAAGATAGATACATAACAGCATATGCCAGAATTCATTAACCTGAACTTAATTAAAGCCTAAGTTGGAAAAAAGTCATATAGATAATATTAGCGCAGCAATACTTGAACACTTAAGAATGGCACACTTAATATATATCTAACCCTAGAAACATTTATCAAATTTGGTACTATACGTCCTATTTTCCTTTGACAAAACTGGTATTACAGAAACTGTTAGCTCTCCACGAAAACCATTATATTCTTCCTAGCTACACACAGATTTCCCAGCTTCTCCTATAGATAGGTGTGGTCATGTGACTGCATGCTACTCTATGAAATGTTAAAAAATTATGTGTCATTTTCAGGTAAAGCCCAGAACATTTTCATGAGAATTCCTCCATGCTTTTAACCCTCCCAGCTTACTTAAATGGTATGAATGATGATAACCCTGAAACCCTATGTTTAAGATGCAAAGATACCATTAAACTGAGTCTTTGAGTAACTGCTAGTAGGGACTTGTTCCCCTAGCATTACACTCTGGAACAGTCCAAAATGAGGGGGCAAGAAATATACTTCTATTCATTTAGTCATGACATTTGGGGTCTGTTTTGAGGTTGTAAAGTGGAATGCTGCTGAAAAAAATGTGAAATATATGGTTTTGTCATAATGATTATAAAGCAGACTGATTAAATATCCCCTGGCATGGGAGCCTCTGCAGAAGGAGTAGGAAAGATGGACATGGACAAATGGATTCCTTTAGAGCTACAGAACAGGACATCCTCTGATGTGAAGTAGATTGTCCTGGACAACTGCCAGTTGATTGAAGGCAAAATTGAAGGCCTCACAGCTGAATTTGAAGAACCAGAGTTCTTAAGTACAATCAGTGTAAGCCCTGCCTCAGTCACAACTTATCAAGGTTAAACTTAAGAAGCTTGAACTAAATGATAACAGAATCTCAGAGGATCTGGAAGTATTGGCAGTAAAGTTTCCAAGCTTTACACATCTAAATTTAAGTGGCAACAAAATTAAGGACCTCAAAACAATGAAGCCACTGAGAAAGTTAGAAAACCTCAAGAGCTTAGACCATTTCAATTGTGAAGTAACCAACCTGAACGATTACAAGAAAACATGTTCAAGCCCCTCTCGCAGCTCAGGTATATCTTAATGGCTGTGACAGAGATGACAAGGTCCCCACTCAAATGCTAAGGAGTATGGGCAGGACCTAGAGAAGATAAGGAGGACAATGATGAGGAAGAGTATGGTGAAAATGCTCAGGTAGTAGAAAACGAAGAGGATATAGAGGAGAAAGGAGGAGAAGAGGATGAAAAGAGTTATAATGACAGGGAAGTAGATAAAGATAAAGATGATGTTGGTGAAGAAGAAAAGGGTCAGAAGCAAAAATGAGAAACTGCAGAGGAAGAAGAAGATGACTAAGTGGAATAACCTATTTTGAAAAATTCCTATTGTGAGTTGACTGTTTTTCCCCATTCCACCCCCAATCCCACTCTCTGAATGCTATGGGAATAAAAAGGGGAGAAGTGTACTGGGGGGTTGTGATGCGAGGGAGTGAGAGAGGAGGTTGAATAAGATACTATTTTTACTGCCACTCGATTTTCCCCCTACTTTTTCTGTTTAGTTTTGTCCCTGTAAATGCAATAGCTGAGTACGCACCAAGTGAGCATTTGTACCTTACTTTCAAAGAGAATGGTTTAAAGGGCTCTTACATTTCCTGATATTAGTCGGAAGGTCATGACTGGCCTCCATTTGGTTTCTCAAAGCCCAGAAGGGGTGAGCACCTGCCACGTCTTACCTCTTGTTCTGGTTCCTGTGATCTCTACATTTCTTGAGCCTGCTAGAGGCATCCAGTGCCCTGGATTGTAAATAGAAATCTAAAGACATATTTAGGGGAATGGCTGGGGACATTCCCTATCTCTCATTTCTTTCCCTCTTCACAGATAGTGGTGGGTTTTTCTCTAGGAAGAAGATTCTGTTATCACTCTTCAGAGCTATGAGCCAGAGAGCTGAAAGCAGTAGGTTTATGAGTTATAAGTAAAATTGATTCGGTAATTATAATTAAGAGAGAAAAACCAAACCCTTAAACTTCAACCTCTTTAAAAGATTTTTAAAAAAGAAAAATCTGCCCTATCTTGTTCTGTAAAATATCAGAACACTATGTTTTACGAAATGACAAGAGAATTGTTCCACATGTACTTTTGTGTTTAGACAATTTTTACAGACCTAAGTGCAGGAGATTTTACTGCATGTTGGCTGGGTTTTAATTGTTGTTGTTGTTGTTTTCATATACCTCAGCATGGAAAAACTAACCAAAAATTGTATTTTCTTACCTAGTAGAAATCCAAAATGATTGCAAATTCCTAGTGAATGTACAGGTTACTCTTCAAGTCCCTCTTCTAGATTGCTTTAGAAGTGGCATGTTATTTCCCACCCTGTGTTTCATCTGTGTAAAAGGACATCTGTACTGGTTTTTCTCCTCCCCTTCAAAAGAGCCAAACTTTGAGTTTTATGTCTGCTCATCATTCATAAATTTCGATGAATCTTTTTGCTTACACGCACATACGCGCGCGCACACACACACACACACACACACACACGCATGCGCAAAGGAATCAGAAAACAAGGAAAAAACACTACAGGCTAGAAACCTGAAGACTCATTTTATACACTGGCAAAATATTTTGTACAACCTGAAAAAACATGAAAGTTAATCAATGCACCTAAGGTTTTAGGAAAAATAGTTGGAAAAAGTCAACTATTCATGAGTATTCATACTCCATACTGCTTTTGGCATGGTTTTACAAGTTAGAGATGAGCTCAGGGAAACAATTATTCACTGCAAAAACAAAGACCAAGTCCACAAAAGATTGTAGAGAACTGATTCTGGACCCTAAAGAATATAAGATTGAAAAAGAATTTGAATAACAAAATCCCATTAAGACTTCTTAACCACCCATTCCCCTCCCTCCCAAAACGACTTCTTAAGACCCACTTAGGGGCGCCTGGGTGGCTCAGTCGGTTGAGCGGCCGACTTCGGCTCAGGTCATGATCTCACGGTGTGTGGGTTCAAGCCCCGCGTCGGGCTCTGTGCTGATGGCTCAGAGCCTGGAGCCTGCTTCAGATTCTGTGTCTCCCTCTCTCTCTGCCCTTCCCCTGCTCATTCTCTATCTCTACATCTCTCAAAAATAAATAAACGTTAAAAAAAAATTAAAAAAAAGACCCACTTAAATCTGTGGCAAATAGGAGATAAAGGATTTATCTTCCCATGTAAGACTATTTTCTTTCAGATAATCTCATGGTAGTTACAATTAAGTAGAGAGCATGAGAAAGTGATGGGATCAAAAGACAAAAACAGAAAAACCTTAAGAACTATGTCTAGGAGGAAACTTTGGGTTTATGTAGTTTTCAGTACCTGCAAATAACTACTAGTAAGTAGATCAGTAGCCTATAATGATATTAAGAGAAATATTGCCAAGGAAAAAAGAAGGCAGCCCCCAAAATGTCTTTAATTGTTTCAGCTAAAAATAAACCTTGGGCTTCTCAGATTGCACCAGCAGAAACAGAACAAAAGCTGTACTAGCCTCCAGAAGAATTCGATTCTCAACATTTCCTAGAAAAGTGAGTATGGAGACTAAGAAGCAAGGAATAGCTCCCAGAAGGCAATGTTGGAACCACTGAGAATGAGATTTTCCCCTGAGAGAACATTCATTTTCTAATCAAATAATTTCTTTCATTGCCAGTGAGTGCTTTCCCATTGCCCACTATTCCAAATTAGTTAGTTTTATATGGATATCTTCTCCCCACCCCACAGTTGCACATGGAGTTTGAAAATGCAGTTCACTTGTATTTTGAGATTACAAGTCTTGAGACAATAAGTAACCACATCCTGACCTAATGCGGAAACTATTCATCATATAGAAATTCGGCACATTGAGCTAGATATTGTTTCCTGCTTCTCTCAAAGTTTTGTTTTGTTTCTGTTTTCGGTTTTTACAGCAATGTGAATGATGTATGACCAACGACATATAAGCAGAATTGTTGTGTGTCACTTACAGACAGGGATCACAAAAATTTCCTTATTGTTTGTTTTCTTTGCTGGCTGACTGAGATAATGATGTCCAGTGCAATCTTAAAGTCATGTGCTGAAGATGAGAGAATCACAAAGAAACCCTGATTAACTAAATGCAACAGCCCACCTCCTCTGCCCTCCACTGAGCTCTTATCCCTGAATTTGTGGCATGGCCCGGGGCTATTGTGTTTGTGACAATTACATGTCTATGCCATTGAATCATTTCGTTATACATTTATTTGCAATAGTAGTACAGAATACTTAATATCTTAGGCTTCAACTAATACAAACTCCAAATATAAAACTATTTGTTTCTAAAGGTCATTGTATTCAACATCATATTCTGACAAAATAAATAAAGAAAAAGATCTTGAATATTTTACGTATTAACTTTAGCATAACTACTACACAGGGAAGCGTTACAGGAATTTATATCAGTATCTGGACTTTTTCCATTGCTCTGTGGATTATAGTAGGCATATAATCTAAGGTGTTTTTTCTAATTTTGTATTTCCCTTGAAATGGTCATTTACTTTACTAACTCTATAAACTCTTTTATTACTATTTAGGCGGTTTTATTTTATGAGCTAAATCTTTTAGCATCAGATTAAGCGCGCTTATGTGTGGTTTTGTTTTTGTTTTGTTTACATTTTAATTCTCCTATTTGAGAAATAACTACTATATGATGTATCTTTAAATGAATAGATTTTAGCATGTGGTATTCTTGGCTACGATTGTTTCCATTTGTAACATGCACACTAAGCAGTTCCACTGGCCTGTTCAACAATGTTCATTACTCTAAAAGATTTCCTATGGCTAATAGCATGGCTTTGATTATCATCACGAATATTTTCCTTTCCATGGACTTAGGACATGAGAGATCACTAGTTAGAATTTTGAAACCATAGGAGAAAGTTCTGAAAGCCATATCCAAGTTGGCTTGTTCCACCTCCCTTTCACTTATCTAAACATACTTCCCTTCAAGAAGTTTTTCAGGAGAAGATAAAATTTCAAATCAAAGTGGGGTGCCTGGGTGACTCAGCTGGTTAAGCGTCTGACTTTAGCTCAGGTCACAATCTCACAGTCCGTGAGTTCCAGCCCCATGTCGGGCTGTATGCTGACATCTCAGAGCCTGGAGCCTGCTTAGGATTGAGTCTGTCTCTCTCTGTGGCCCTCCCCTGCTCATGCTCTGTGTCTTTCTCTCTCTCTCAAAAAATTCAAATCAAAGAAATCTTACATTTAAAGCATTTCTTTTAGATTTTTATTCTAGTTTTCTTCTCACAAGTAGAGATCCAAGCTGCCCTTCATGAAATAATTCCATTTATAGGTGAAGAAACTATTTATATAGATATCTTTAAGAAATTTCACCATCTGAAAACAAAACCTGCAGTGAGCAAAATGAACAGAAAAGTGAAAACATTTACCTTTTTGTAGTATACGTTATTTACTGTCTTAGTGGTCTATTCTTTATTCCCTTCTTTTCCAATTCTTTTCTGTTGTAATTGTGCAGAGTAAGACTGACAAATATTGGCTGAGAATATTGCCAGGTAGATAAATATCCTAATATCTGCCTATTAGAAGGCACAGAATCACCGAGAGAAAATGGCTTTTTAATGGCCCAATGCAATATAAACCCAACACATTGGAAGTTAAAACTGATGGCCTCTCACTTCCTCGGATGATACTATTGTTCAGGAATTTCTTCTCAAAAGAGCTAAAGTTATCACCATAAGAAATGTTTTCAATGCAATCAAGGAAACCTTATATATACTTTTTGTTCATTCATAAAATTCATATTTTACTCTTATCACATAAAATATTAACATATTTAGCATAATGAATTCTATCAAGTTTCAGCTAAAGCCTCTTTGTGCATTAGAAATATGATCTTTGAGGACATTCAAAGCATTTCATGACAAAATAAATTTCAGTTATGTGACTATAGCACAAATAAACTAATATTTTTGCATTTTATCCATAGGTTTGATGAGGGTGCTTGAGGCAAGCTGAGGGCAAAGTACAAGTTGGCACACCCAGGTAGGACATGTTTGATATTCCTTGGACACTCCCAGCTACCCCAAAATAGAAAAGGACAAAAAAAAAAAAAAAAGGTTAAACTGGTAAGAGTCTCCACAGGTTTGCCATAAAAATGCAATCCCATCAATGGCCTAAAGTCCAGGAACTCCCAACTGTCTTAAAGTTAATGCATTGCTAGAGGGAAAAACCACCTTAGCTTGACAATGGCTAGGCCTCCAGTGAGCTTTAGCATGTGACAGTCTCTTCCAAAACTCCCTCTTAACTTTATTTCCCCCAATTCCACAAAGCGGTCACCCCTACAGCCCCAGTGCAGCTCTTCCTACCCATGGCTCCTGTTCCTATCCTTTAATAACTTCACCTTTTTGCACCAAAGACAGATGTCTTCAAGAATTCTTTCTTGGCCATTGGCTCTGGACCCCACGATTCCCCCATCACCCCAAAACTCCATCAGGTTCAAGTTCTTCCTAGATGCATTAATTGTAACAAGATTTTTAACAAATGTTTTAATACTGATTAGGCTGAATTTGTTAAAGGTCAGCTTTCCCCTACTCACTTACCGTGCAAGATTATTAATAGATTTGGTTTTTTTTTAGCCTACATAATGAATTGTACCACCAAAGTACTGTAAATCTTGATTTTTAAAATAAATTCAACTCGCTATTAATTTTGAAGTTTCTCAAAAGGAATACCTTAGGTTTAGAAATTTGGATTTATAAAGATAAGTTGTGCCTTGAAAATCTTATCACTTTAAAAGGAAAAGATGAAGGTAACTGGCGTTATACACCCCTCACCCCTAAATTCATCGGAAACACTAAATATTCCCTAGATGATTTTGAAGTAATTGAATCATCATTAGAAACTGAATGAGTGGCTGTGCCTTTATGTGATATTTATTAAATGGAAGACTACCTTTCTGATTGATACAATCAGCACTTTCTTCTGATTGCAACCATTCTGATAAAAACTAAAGTAAAACTAAACTTTGAAATTACTATTTCCCAACTACAGCACTACAAGAGCTTTGTCAAGAATGAAAGGTATGATGAGGTAAAGAGGTATGGAAAAATAAGAACAGTAAAATTGTAAGGAAAGAATTAGAGAGTCAAAGTTAATAGGCCTTGGGCATATTCTCTGCCACAGATACTGTACTTAGTTCTTTCACCTAAGTGATCTCAATTGATCTTAACCACCTAAGGCAGGTGGTTGTTATTAACTCTGCTTTATAAAATGACAGAACTCAGGGTAACTAATAGAATAGAAGCTGTCTTATACAACGAGATCATAAAGATAGAAGTCAGTTAAAGCAAATAATATGAAAATAGTATAAAAAGCATATGCATGCATTATACAGTTCATTTTAACTAAAAACATATCAGGGCATACTCATTATTGGAAAAAGAATATACATATATATATATATATTAAGGAATATATATATATTAAATATATATAATATATATATATATTTTAATTTGAGGATGGGTCTACTAACTTTAATTTTTTTCAAGTTATCTTACAAAGACAACTATAACACAATGTCATAATTAGTTTGTTATGCCAAAAAGAGAATAGGAATGCATTCAAAGTTCAGAATCCTGAATTTTCATTATTCATCTCAAATCTCTTCATTTTTCTTACTCCTACCTAATTCTAAATCAGATTTTAGATACACCTTTTAGATGCCAAATATAGGGGCCAATGGCAGGCCACCCCAACACGGGCCATGTTGACATGCAGATTATGCCAAGTTGAAAATAATCATGTCCCAAAAGACTCAAGAAACTTTGACCTGCCCCCCATTAACTACCTAAAACAATTTAGATGGAGGACCCACTCTGGGAAGACAGCTATCACCACAAGATAACTGTACTATGATGTCAAGTAGGTGTGCTAGACAGGAAGAAACCTATCCAGTCCTGTTAGATCAAGTCTTCTGTCCCATTGTTTCCGAATGGCCTAGCAAACATTTGTTTACTACATGTTTTCTCTTTCATCTTCCTTAAATTACATTCCTTCCCTTTATAGTCTTAGATACCTAACTCTTCTTCTTCAAGATGACATATATATACCTCATTTTGTCTATTTTGGAATCTCATGTCTATGTGCATTACTAATACATAAAAAATTAAATTTGATTTTCTTCTGTGAATCTGTCTCATGTCAATTTAATTCTTAGTCCAGTTAAAAGGAACTTAGTATGATGGGAAAAGACACGATAAAATAGGCAGAGAGGGAAAGGATAGGACCTGAGGTCGCTGTGTGGGGAAAACCACATATTTTGGAACAATACTGGAAGTGTCTGACCACAGCAAACCCCCTCAGGTTTAAGTTTCCTCTTAATGTAACACACCCCACCTACTCCCTCTCTGGTTTCCCTCAGGAATTTTGCAAAAGACCCAAGTATGGCCATAGGCCACGCCTCATACAATGAAAACTAGACAGTAAGGAATGGACAACCCAGCACATAGAACTATTAAGCCAATAAGGGTAGAACCTGAGAAGGAACGAGGGGAAAGGGAAGGGTGAGGGCAGACCAGAACCTTATAAAAGAATGACCCTTACCTATAGTCCTTGGCTATTCACTTTCAAAAGTCTACTGTCAGTAAAGAGCTCTTTCATACCATTCCTTTCTGATCTTGCCTGCTGTTCACTTTGTTCTTCAAAGTGGGGAGACAACAAATCCCAGGTATTGTGGTAAAAAAATGTTGCAACATTTGGTGACAGAAGAAAATTTTTTCCTCCTTAATACTTCCAAAGCATTAATTGCTTTCATAAAAATCAGTTTTTCTTAGAAATAAAAATTTTGTATTAAGTGTAGAATCCAATTATATGTCATAAGGACATTTGGAAAGAAAAAAAAAAACATTGGTTTTCATATAGCTGAACTTGTGGGAGAAGAATAAGTATTTTAGAGAGAAGTCTAATATTCTCAAATATTCAGCATGCAAAAGACAGTAGTAACTGTGAAGGTTGGCAAAAGTCTTTTATGAGAGCTTCTATTATAATAATAATAGCTGTTTGTTATTTACTTACCTAATGAGTGTTAAGGCTTTAATGCATATTATCTGATTGTTACAACCTTATGGCTTCATTACACACACCTACAGGATGGACCAATAGAAGCCATAATATCCTCTTCAGATTATAATCGGCTGGCATAGAATGGTTAATTAATTGCTCAAAAACACAGATGGAAAATTGACAACTAGGATTAAATCTCATTATCAATTTTTTCCAAAAGCTCTTTACTAAAAGTAAGCAAGGAAAAGGATAATTCCAACATTTAGGGTGTCCTCAGTATGATGACCATGATGACCATGAAATCTACCTCAGATTCTTTAGTGTGGGAAACATAAGGAGAGGTCTAAGAAAGATATAAGGAATGAAAATACATTTTTGTTGAAGGTAAGAGAAAGTAATTTTGTCCTAAATGAGATTGGATGTTTGGAGAAAAATGGCTTAGGACAATATTTGAAGGTAAAGGAAAGTTGTACAAAGTTCATTAAGGAAAATCTTTAAAAAATAATTTTATATGTGGTTAGGCCAGACTACCATTGTAGTGAATGGATTTTAAAAGTACACTGGCATAAGATTAAAATCTGCTTTTCTTAATTTTTTTTTAGATCTTTGGTCATCTCTTGAAAGAAAACGTAAACAAATATTTGTTTTTTTCTCTTTTGTCTGCCAGAAAAACCAAAGCTTGATTTTGTCTTTATCAGGTATTTGATTACTTAGTTAAAACTTCTCAATGCTAAAGGAGCTAGGTTTTGCTAATAATTATACAACCCTACTTATTTGCTTTTGAAATATCTTTTTGCCATCTTGGTTAAATAAATAATTTAAAGTTTAAGACTTATAATAATCTGTAATCCTATTGAAGATGTATATGCATTATAACTTTCTAAGGTTTTAACAAACTTTCCCAAGATTTAAATTGTAAACGAAGTCTCTTTGACCAGTTAGACCTTTTTATTTGGTATGTTAAGTTACTTGAAAAGCTTGTCAAATAATGGTAAACCTTAGGTTGTATTACTTGGGTAAATACTATAACTGCTCAAATATAAATGCAATTCCTGAAGTTTTAATATGTTTTGGTAATAAGGTCATCACTTGATATTCTAATTATCAAAGTGTTATATGTCACAGAAATAACTGAATTTCCTGGTCAATTGCATCATAATGCACTCTCAGATTGTAAACAATGCCCATTTTTAAGTCTTTTCTTTTATAGTTATTGTATTTATTCTCTTACAGAACATATTTCATCTTCAAGGAGATTCATAAAAAGGACTTTTAGGACAAATACAGGTACTTGACATCTTTAATATTAATACTAAAGTTGGTAAGAATTTCAGAACTAAAAAGCTGCCTTCAAACTAAACAAAGATTAGTAACGTGGGACTAAATGAACTGAGAAAGAAGATTATAGTTTTTGTGACTCCTTAAAGTATTGCTGGTTCTCTAACATTTGCTCTTACTAAGGCAACTATCTATTAAGACATGATATACAAAAATATGATGATTTATTTATTAACAAAATAAAGTGTTTATCTTTTTTCTCTACCTAAACCCTCTGAAATTCACAAACTCGAGTGTTCTTCCTTCCATGGCAATCATACTTATTTGCACAAATTCGATAAGAATCTGTTCTCTAATAACAGGACACAATTGAAAGTATTGGTTATTTTACCAAAGCTGTGATTGGAATGTCATATTTGAGAGACATGCATAGACCCAGG
Source organism: Paguma larvata (assembly GCA_030068075.1). Lineage (NCBI taxonomy): Eukaryota > Metazoa > Chordata > Mammalia > Carnivora > Viverridae > Paguma > Paguma larvata. The sequence goes on along the minus strand of CM057833.1, from coordinate 58,084,361 downwards.
TATGACCAGACAGCGTTAAGGAACTAGGATAGACTTTATGAAACATGGAGCCATATAGTCCTTGGCAAATGTTTGCCTGATACCTTGCTTACAGTGTTCCCAGCAGCCTTAACAGGTGATTAAACAATGTTCTTTACACTTACATTTACACTGGCTGGTGCAGAAACATCAGGATATTTTGGGACCTCATGAAGAGGAATTTGCCCAATTCCACAGCTACTGCAGGCATTTCTGAAGGCAAGTACTTGGCTTGGCTTTTGATCTGGAGAGACTACAAAGAATTCAATGTGGAGATTCCTTACAAAAGATTCCAGCAAAGCCAACTTTAAAAGATCTATGTGATCAATCACTATTCTTATTGAGGTAATATAAATAATTAAACCGAATTAAAACTGGACTTAATTTGCAAATGAATTAATTAGTCTTGATTTGGCACTCTCTGGAAATGAGGGTTTTTTAGAGAGAAAAATTATGTTCCAATAACGCACCTTTATGGATAAAATTCTACTTGTGATTGTCTTTAAATGCTATTTGCCTAAGCTGGACAACTTGAGGTAAACTTCAGAGAAATGATCACAACAGCACAGGTATGGACAATCTTCTCCTTTGTTATTCTATGGGGATCATAACAGGACCCCAGAAGCATACGGTTGTTTAAACAACTGTAAAATGGGATGGAGTCCCCCCAACAACTGTATGTGAAAAGTCTTTTCTCACTGTAGACCTATCAATAGATAAAGGCAATACTGCCTTATTATTCACTTGAGGCTGGGTTGATTCATAAATCTCTAAGTGAATATCCAAACCATATCCTCCCTAAATATGATCTGACAGTTCCTAGAAACCCACCCCATATAATATCAGGAGACTTGGCTTATTTAAAGGATTGAAAGTCTAATATAGCAGGGGATTTAACTCCCAAATGAAAAGGCCCCTTACCGGGTCATGTTATGTACTCCCACTGCAGTCAAGTTATCGCCCATTCTTCTTGGGCTCCTATACCTAAAGTAAAACCTGTACCCCCTTTACAAAAAAATAAATGAGCAAACCGATGTGCCTTCTTACTCCTGTGAACCTGTAAAATACCTTGAACTTCTCTAATGATGGTTTTACCTTTCTTTTTCATTCTCCCTTTCCCAATTTATACTAGTAATTCCTTCTTAAAATCAAGCATTCAAAAGGATCATCACAGACATTTGCATGTTCAGAAAAACCCTTCTGATTCCTGCTGGCTATTCCCATCTGAGGGATGTTCCTCCATCGGAGGATGCTTTAAGCCTGACGTCTAAAAACACTTCTCACTGGCAGCACTGGTACACCGTGGCTTGGTAATTTGCTCTAAACTATATTTTCCTTGTTTCTATAAAAATGTCTTTTATTAATTATCTGTTTACTAAACAAAACAGTCCATACAATGGGTAAACACCACCTCTTACACAGTTAAGTCCTTAAATGGCTTTCAACATAACATTATATTATTAAATACTGAACTAACTCAAATGCATAAAACAGTTCTACAAAATAGAATGTCAGTAGATGTTTTAACTGCTGCACAGGGTAAAACTTACACTCTCATAAAAGCAATACTGTGTTTACATTCCAGATTACCCCCAAAATATTTCTGGATTCCTAACTGACATGAATACTCAAATTGGTGCTTTAAACAATCCCTCTTTTTCCTTGCATGATCAGCTAAACTTCTGGACTGGATGATTTTTTTTTAACTATCAAAGGAAGTTTTTTTGGAAGTTTTTTTTTTGGTGTTTCTTTCTTGTCATTCTATGTTTTGCCGTTTTTTCCCATATAACTCTGGCTAGTGCCAAGACTCCATCCCTGCAATAACTTCAACCCAACTTTCTACCCAATGAGTAGAAACGACACACATTCTACTCAATGGACATACACATTGTCCACCTTGGATTCAGCTGTCTCTACCTTTTGTAACTCTCTTATACGTTCCCCAACTGATCAGTGTTGACCCATAAGTGTGGGGACAAGCCTACACCCCTACTCATCAAGAAGAAGCCACAGAAGATGAGACCTTCCACCTTCAGCAACCTTGAAAATTTAAGGGCCAAAATTGTTCAGGAGGATTTGTTGAGGGAGCATGGGGTGGGGTGAGGACGAAGTGCAAGCTAGGGCACCCCCACCCCTCCCCATGGGATTTATGTGATACTCCTCAGGCATTCCTGGCTGTCTGAGAACAAAAGAGAAAAAAGAAAACAAATGGCTCACTGATAAAGATCTCAGTCATACAGGCAATGGGTATCCACCAGTTTACAAATATCTTAGTAAAGTACAGGAAAAAGACAATCTTATCAATAACCTAATTTCCAGAAACCTGTAGACTCAGTTTCCTGAAGCCCCAACATCACCCGTCAATAGTGACAGTAATATGGGGAACAAAGGCAAGAAAGAAAAGGCAGGTAAAATTAAATTTCCTTATAACCTGCAGCCCATGTATTGACAGATAATTGAGGTGGGCAGAGTAAAACATTTATCCAGGAGCTCCCTATCCTCTTAATGTTAATGTTTTCCTTCACTAGAAGGAAAACAACCTTAGCTTGACAATAGCAAGGCCTCAGGTATTTTAGGGTTCTTTTTAGCATATCAAAGCTTTCTAGAAACTCCCTTGTCACTTTACCTCCCCCAACTTCATAGTATATAACAAGCCACTCTTCACAACTGCAGTGCAGCTCTTTCTGTCCACAGGGTCCTGTTCCTATCCTTTAATAACATCACCTTTTTGCACCAAAGAAGTCTTCAAGAATTCTTTCTTGGCCATGAGCTCCAGACCCCACAAACCCCACCCCCAGTCACTCCAAAACCTCATCAGTATGGACTTTCCAAGGAAGTGTACCACTAAGACACTCCTACAAGTTAATCTATGTAAAGACTGGCTTGCAATAAATGCTAGCTTTCACTTTGATTCTTAGTAAGTCTTGAATTACATAGATGGAATTAGTCTATTTTATTGTATCTTGTTCTTCTGTGTTGCTTACAAGTTGAATTACATCTACTGGGCCTATTATACAAGACGGATGTAAGAATCAGATAATATGAAAGATTGGATGCTCTTTGAAAATGTTTAAAAACAGCCATGTAAATATTAAGTTCACCTGAATTCCTTTGTTACATATAAATACATTCAACACCTCAATTTTTTATTAAAAAGTAAGTAACTGTTCTCATTAGCAATAAAAATATCACTGGAAGAATATGGATTTTTTTAAGTGGCAAAGTAAGTGAAAATAAATGGTAATAAACCTCCCATATATACAGTTCTGAATTAGGTAAATTGTTCACCAAAGCACAAAATACATCTGCTCTTAAAAATGAATATTGGGGGGGGAAGAAATGGGGAAAGGGCAGCATGGTTGAACAGCAAGGGCTCTGAGGTCACATATTTTAGTTAGAGGGCCTGATTTACCACTTTAGCTTTGTGATTTTTGTACCTCAATTTCCATATGTAAAAATTTGGAATAATACATTTTACTTCATAGATTTGCTGCAAAGCTTAAATAACATACCTAAATTGGTAAAAATAGTACTTACCTTATCATATGTATTCAACAATATAATTTCCAATCCTTTGCTCAGGGTAGAGAACAAGAGAAAAGAACTGGATCCTTCTTATACATGGAATAATAAGGATGATGATAGCTGGCCTTTAATGTGCATCTCTGCATGCTCTATGACAGATGCTGTATAAACGCTATTTCACTTAATTGGGTAAAAATGATTCTATGTGATTAGCATTATTAGCTTAATCTTAGAGATGAAAAAATCTGAGTGTCAGAAAAGTGAAGTTCAGGGTCAATCAGCAAATAATCAGTAAAGGAGTGGGGGGTAAAATTGAAACCTGGCAGGTCTGATTTTAAAACTCATACTTGTAATTTTAACAATGTATTTTCTACACAAGGCTAAGGTGGGATTGAGGAAAGATATGGGTAATGTCCTAATTTTGCTATTACCGGAAGAACTGGAAAAAGAGTAAAATGGAACATGCTGTCTGTATAATAGGACCTCTTATAAAGTATCCTCCAGTGACCACAAACAGCAAGGTTTTCCTCCCGAGGGGAGCAGGATCATTTAAAGGCTTTCCCTTCTGCCCACCCTCTACAGTCACCATGTGGTCAGACTTCTGAGAAAATGAAGTATAATTTTAGTTCATGCCTGTACCCAAAGCCTTCGAAGTGTTTCTTCTCTCTCGTTCATACTGAAAATCATGGAGGAATCAAAACTTCGCCTTCAGAGTTAAAGAGGATAGCCTGGAAGTACGTTATGCAATGTTTATTCACGCCCAGCTGTGATGAGTTTTCTAACAAGTATAAAGGGCTGGTTTAAGAGACTTTCCTAGTTGGAAAGAAGAAAGTTAGAAGCTCTGAGATAACCACTTGAAAGGTCACTTGAGAGTGAGAAGAGAAATTCTAACTCGGAGGGAAAATGGGCTGAGAAATCCACTTTGCAAAAGCCAACGTCAAGCTGGTCTCAGTCAAGTTTTAGTCTTGTTTACCTGCAACTCTGTCCACACCTGGAGATCAGAGAGATTGGAAAGGTAGTTTTCACTGAACTACAAGATTGCCACCAATAAACTTAGAGCTATTCATAATCGCTGTATTTATATATCCCTCAAACAGCACAGGCATATTTGGACGCTGTGCCTATTTTTGGTATTGTTTACAACAAACTGTAAAAATGCATTAGCTTTGTTTTTTATTATCATTTATTTTTAAATGGGGTGATAAATATGATACCTAGTGCATATGTTCTCTTCGTAATTTATGGCGTGGGGCGTTTTCTCATTTACTGTTTCATTCCATGTGTATAATAATTTTTATGTAAAATTATTCTCATAACAGAAAAAAATTTAAAGGTCAGAGAGGCGACAGAATTTTGAGATGAACTGGGGACCAGACTGAGGGCTTTATTTATCTTTTTTTTTAATTTTGGACAATAAAGCCCATGAACTCTGAACTAACCTACACTAGATCTAGGACTTAAGATTTCATTTTTCCCCTACACATAAATACAACAAAGAAGCAAGGAATTCAAGATTGCTTTTAAGTTACCTGTTTTGCATTGCTTATTAGAAAGTCCAGAGAAATGTTTTTCATACTATAGGTTAGAATTCCTCAGGAGGAATATATATATATATGTTGATAATATAATATATATATATATTATATAATGAAATATATAGAATATAGAAGCATATATTATATATATATATATATATATATATGAAATCTATATAGTAGTTCAAAAACGATTTTTAGACTAATAGAATGTAAACAACACTTTGATTATCTAGCACTGTATAACTAACTGCTCTAAAACTTAGTAATTAAAAACAAACAAAATAATCACTAATGTTTTTCTGTTCTGTGAGCCCAGAATTCAAACGAAAGCCTTGGAGAAGAATTTTTTCTGCTCCAAGTAATCTAGGATCTTATCTGGGATGCTTCAAATGTTTGGTAATTTCAGTGGCTTAGGAAAGTGGTCAGATTTCTTTCCACTCCTCGCTGTCGCCAATGGCTCACCTATGGGATTTTTTTACATATGGAGTTAAGGCTTCCTTATAGTTCCCTAAGCTTGGTGCTTGGGATAGTTGGACTTCATATCAGCCGAAAGCTATAAGAGCTAATATTTCAAGAGCCATGAAATAAAAATGGTTGGTCTCTCAAATCCTGGACCAGAAAAGTGGCATAATCGCACTTCTATCATATTTAATCGTTAAAAGAGTTACAGAGCCAGCCAGAATTCAAGAAAAAGGGACACAGACCTCACTTCTCTATGAATTGAATTCTAGAAGGAATGTCCTAAAAATTAGTGGGTATTGTTAGTCTGCCAAAGATATTAAGTATTATTTCATAAATCTTTTTTTCTGTTGCATGTAAGTGCTTATGTTTCATTGGGTGTTCAAACATTTTTGGAAGTCAATGATATTCCATTTTTGTGCCAATTATATTTATTATCCCTCAATTTTACTTTATTCTAAAACTCCTCAAGTTACTGTATCTAGGTTGTATTCATCTTCTAAACAAATAAAAGCATTATACAGACCAAACTGTATTTAGACCATCTGTTTAGAAATAATTAAATTTTCTATATAAAAAATAATGCAATAATTGTCATTCTGAGAGTATTTATTTCATAACTATTTCCAAATTCTCTCCAGATATTATCTAGTAACAATAGAGAGGAATAAACACTGTGGATTATATTTGTTTCTTACAAATATGAGAAGTAAAGAATAAATGGCTAGAATACAAAAACAAAATGATACATATGAAATAATAAATTGATGACCTTTGTGAAGCAATCCTTCTAAGTCATTTTCTCCCAGATCTGTTTTATATAGATATTAATTATAGCCATTTTGCTGAGAAATATAGGGCTTGAAAAGTGAAATATCTAACCCAAATCACACAATTGATTGATAGAATTGAAATTCAACACGATTATTTATTACACCAAGACATGTTCATAAATATTATGCTATTCTTCTTCCTAAAGGTTTTTTGAATTTCCGAGCAGCAAATAATTTTTTCATGCTACCTTTCTATAAGATCATATTGGTAGACACATAAAATACTATAGATGTTACTAAAAATTTAATTCTATTTATTACATTCTTAAAATGTGTTAGGAAAGCATTAGTAGGTTGTTTGCAGTCCTCTTAAAGTACTAAAATAAACTCCTAAAGCTAAGGAGATATTAATGGTGTTCTCTCAATCACTTTTCTTCACATAAAAAAAATAGCAATTTTGTTTTAAATAATTACAGAAAGAGAAATGCCCTGAATCTTGGTAATCTGTTTTAATATGAGATGATTATATTAGAAATGCATTTTTTTATATCTAACTTCATTCGTTTTATTTCCATAGTTGGCATACAGGTGGGAAGTATACAAATTTAATGGCAAGTAATTTAAATATTTAAGTAATTGATAAGAGTTTGAAGTATGTAATTTATTCTCACCTGTTCAAATGGGTTCATCCTTGCATTAGTTTTCTACTGCTATGTAGAAATGACCACAAATTTCATAGCTTAAAACAACATTTATTATTTCAAAACTTTTCATACATAATTCCAATTAGCTGGGTCCTGTGCTAGGTTTGACCAGGGTGAAATCAATGTGTCAGATTCTTGTCTCAGGCTCAGGATCTTATTCTAAACTCACTGGTTGTCAGCACAATGCATTTCCTTGTAGTCACTTTCTTGCTGTCAGTCAATGGTTAATGGTTACACTCAGCTCATACAGGCCACCCACATTTCCTTGCCATGTGACTCCCGTGGGTGGTTTGCCCCAATGCTATTATTTTCATCTAGGTCAGTTCTAGTGAGTCTGTCTTCCTATCCCTCTCCAATCTGCTAACGATGAAGTCGTATACTTGTAATATAATCCTGGGAAGGAATATCCCATAATATCCACAGGTTCTAACCATAGTTAAGAGTAGCAAATTATTAAAGGGGGATGTAGGAGGAGCAGGGATCTTGAGGTCCACCTCAGAATCCTGTCTACCACAACTCTGTATTATTACATGATACACAAGTTTAAAAGGAACATTTACTAATTATTGTGCTACAATTCAACATTTATTCATCTGTTGATAATATGAATATGCCATATCATAGGCACTATGGGTGTAAAGCCAAGTAAAATATGATTCATATCCTACAGCATATACTCTGAACTACGATAAAATGATAAAGAAGGACAACTAAATCAACAATTAACTCGTTAAATGATATATGGCTGATGTAGCATAAAGTATGCGGAGCTCATAAAGGAAGGTAATGTAATCTGAACAGCAGGATGAAGAACTCATTGTAAATTTATACTTTGATTAAGAGTTAAAGAATATATAGGAACTTGCTGCATAATAAGTGAAGGAAGAGAATTCCAGGAAGAGAAAACAAGATGTAAAAAGAAAGATAAATACTATAGGAAATCTTAAAGCAGGGCAGATAATTTGATATATCTGGAGGTAAGGGTGCTTATAATGTGAATGTAGCATTAGCTATAATCCCAATATTAATAGGATCTATAGCAATCTAATTAAAACTAGGATAAATTATATTGAATTAGTTAGAGCTAGATCAAAGACGTCAGATTGAGTTAATTGCAACTAGGGTTATAGTTGAAAATCAATATCATATGATATGCAGTAAATAGCATTAACATTTCCTAGAATAATTTTTTAAAAATTTCTTTAAAGCTTATTTATATTATGTAAGATATGTTTTACCCTAAACATTAACTTTAATGTTATTATATTATATGTAAACTATTTTAGAGAAATTTCAAACATTATAACTTGTGAAAGAACTAACGTAAATAAAGAATTGCATAAATTTGACAATATGGACATCTGATATTAGTCATGGTGACGTCTAACAGTAAAGTGAAATATCCAAAAAGAGAATAATTAATTAAAATCAAATCTGTGTCCAGATCAGGGCACTGCTATTACTTCCAAAAGGGCAAATAACTTTGAATATCTTACATTGTCATAATGAAGTTCTTTCGCTACTTGTTTTCCCAACTGATCTATTTGACCTTGTTTTTTGTTCCTCTGAAATGACTAGAGTTTAAATTTAGATAACGTGGTAATCAAAAGCAGAAAAGTCTCAGGTAAACATCTAGGTTATCATAAGACAAATTATATGGACTAACTTCTTTTCATTTCATAGTTAAGGGGAGGAAGTATTCACTGTGGTTAAAAGCAGGAATCTGGCAGTCAGGCTGCTTGGGTTTGGATTTCCTCTTGGTTTCTTATTAGTCATATGATCTTGAGAAAATTACTCCATCTCTCTGTTAAATAGAGGTGATGACTTACAAGGTGGTTGTAAATACTAAATTAGTCAATGTATGCAAAACACTTAGAATTAGATCAACAAGTTTTAGCCATTTGTTATCGATGGAATAAGAACCGTATTGAGATACACAGATGGGTGACAAAAGAACTGAGAGTTGCTATATTGGGTGGCAATGTCCCTGTCAACATCTGTTTTCTTCAGAGTCAGGCTTACTTCAGAACATGGCTGTTTCCAATGGATCAGAAGCCTCCCAAGCAAGTTTGTGGTCAGTAGCTAAATATTTTATGGTATACCAGGGTCCTAATGTGGCATGGCCACAGAGGAAATGGGTCATGGAACTGGTAACCTAGTGAATACTGGGAAAGGGTACAGGTTTTTTTAAAAATAATATTTCTTAAAATAGTATTAGTATAGTAATTTACCTCCAATAAGTGCCTCTGTGTGGAGGGGGAGGCTATGAGGGTTGGTAATAGATTCAATGTAATATGAGAACAAGCGAGCCAACTAAGTTAAATTTAGCAGTGAAGAAAAATTCACAAGGAAAAAAAGACTGATGGAAATCATGACACATATTCATAGGTTAAATTCAGGATCCATAGTTTCTAATCCCCTTTGGCTAGCATCGAAGGCAAACCTCTTCATCAGAGCTCTTCACTCTACTTTCCATCAGTGCTCTAGGCCTGCGAAGGGTATGCAGTGGCTTCACACACGTAGAGTTGCCCTGCCTGGCACTTTTCAGTCTATCCCTCTAATTGAAATATGCCATAGATTAATTAAAGAAGAGTAAAGAAGAGCTCTGCATGGCAGTGAAACGTGGCCTTGACCATCACATGATGCCCCGACTCCAAAAAGCTGCTCTTTGTTTTACAAACTTAAATTTACTTGGTAAGGGAATATCCAAATGCTTTCTGAATGACAGACAATATTTCACAAAACTGTGATACCTTTTCTGGACTCTGCATAAGTCTCTCAAAGCAATTAAAATTTTTGAAATAGTAGCTTTAGAAAAGAAAGCAAATAAATAGTTGAAAAAACCAATGAAGAGGATTAGAATGAGCCATATCCTCTTTTTTCATATTTACATTCAAAATTTTAATGGCACTTGACTCTGAAATCATTCCAGTAAAGCGGAAAATTAATATTTTAATATGTCTACCACTCCAGCAAGTAGAAATAAGTAAAGTAGAATAAGTAGTAGAGAAGAAAAATGTTTTAGTGTTAGTGTTAACTATGTTAATGAATATTTATCACTCCTACCCATCAAATAGCTGTTTTCGCTGTGCCCATTCACTGATTTATACAGTAAATCATTGCAGAACTCACGCCAGCAAGTTTTTTACATTTTATAGAAAAGAGAGTGACAATTTCCTTTTAATATTCTTTTGATTAGATTTTGTCCTAATTTTTTATTGAGTGAATCCAAATAAGTGAAGCATAGCTAATAAAAAAACATTACCCAATAGGTTTTTTATGGTATGACACTATTCTTATCAGTTCTTTTTTATCTAGATGGGGGATAGCAGAAAAACAGGAGGAAATAAAATGTCATAAAATGGCTTTGTTGTCTGTGATACTGTCTGGAATTTGTTTTGCTTCAGGGTCAAGAATCGTAAAAATTTGACCCATATGGCCATTATGTATATTCATTTATTTTTGGAGGGAGCAGACTGAACAAGTGGTTCATTAAAACAAAACAAAAAGGTAAAAAGGAAAAACAAATAATTCCTGGTAAATTAATCTTTATAGTATATAAAAGGAATTAGAATTTTTTATCTGTGTACACAATTATTTATGACACTAACAGAAGAGCTACTCACACATAGGATAAGCATACGCCCATGTTATCAGTGACCACTCTTTACTGTAATTGACCTTACTGCTTCTAAATATTATAAATGAAGACCCTCAATGGCACACGTTTTTGATGGGCAATGTTTAGTTACTCTTCTTCCTTGGCAACAACTATAGCCCAGAGAGGGTTGCCATAATTAAAATATAAAGGTGATCAAGCCTTATCTCCAGGAGGACAACCAAATAATTCATAAAATATAGATTAAGCTAAATTAGAGGAATAGAATTTTATTCTCTACCAGCTAAGCTCACCTCTGGTAAAAACATGGAATATATAACATAATTTATATACTGTACCTAGAGCTAGATCTACCATGATCTAATTTCATAGACTATTTTATTCCCAAGATAAATATCTTTCAAAAATTTATAACAAACATAGCACAAAAACAGACACTCAGATCAACAGAACAGAATAGAGAACCCAGAAATGGATCCACAAACATATGGCCAACTAATCTTTGACAAAGCAGGAAAGAATATCCAATGGAATAAAGACAGTCTCTTCACCCAGTGGTGCTGGGAAAACTGGACAGCAACTTGCAGAGAAATGAACCTGGACCACTTTCTTACACCATACACAAAAATAAAACTCAAAATGGATGAAAGACCTAAATGTAAGACAAGAAGACATCAAAATCCTAGAGGAGAAAGCAGCCAAAAACCTCTTTGACTGCGGCTGCAGCAATATCTTACTCAATATGTCTCTAGAGGCAAGGGAAACAAAAACAAAAATGAACTATTGGGACCTCATCAAAGTAAACAAAATAAAAAGCTGCAAAATGAAAGAAACATCAGCAAAACTAAAAGGCAAACAACAAAACAGGAGAAGATATTTGCAAATGATATACCAGATAAAGAGTTAGTATCCAAAATCTATAAAGAATTTATCAAACTCAACATCCCAAAAAGCAAATAATCCAGTGAAGAAACTCGTGAAAGATGTGAATAGACACTTCTCCAAAGAAGACATCCAGATGACTGACACATGAAAAAATACTCAACATCGCTCATCATCAGGGAATTATAAATCAAAACCACAATGACATATCACCTCACATCAGTCAGAATGGCTAACATTAACAACTCAGACAACAACAGATGTTGGCGAGGATACAGAAAAAGAGGATCTCTTTTGCACTGCTGGTGGGAATGCAATGAGGTGCAGCCACTCTGGAAAACAGTATGGAGGTTCCTCAAAAAGTTAAAAATAGAACTACCCTGTGACTCAGCAATTGCACTACTAGGTATCTATCCAAGGGATACAGGTGTGCTGTTTCAAAGGAGCACATGAGCCCCAATGTTTATAGCAGTGCTAACGACAATAGTCAAAGTATGGAAAAAGCCAAATATCCATCCATGGATGAATGGATAAAGATGTGATATATATATATATATATATATATATATATATATATACACAATGGAGTATTACTCGGAAATCAAAAAGAACGAAATCTTGCCATCTGTGACTATGTTGACAGAACTAGAGGGTATTATGCTAAGTGAAATTAGCCAATCAAAAAAAGACAAATATCATATTACTTCACTCATATGAGGACTTTAAGATACAAAATATATGAACATAGGGAAGGGAAGAAAAAATAATATAAAAACAGGGTGGAGGACAAACATAATAAACTCTTAAATATAGAGAATAAACAGAGGGTTGTTGTAGGGGATGTGGGAGGGAGGGTGGGCTAAATGGGTAAGAAGCATTAAGGAAGATACTTGTTGGGATGAGCACTGAGTGTTAAACATTAGGGGATGAATCACTAGAATCTACTCCTGAAATCATTGTTTCAGTATATGCTAACTTGGTTGAATTTTAAAAAATAATTTAAAAAATTTATTCCAACACATTGCTCCTATAAATATATACATACATGTACATGTATTTACACATACATACATATATATGCACATACACACATATATAGTTAAAGCAAAATTATATGTACAAGTCATCTTTAAAAATGAAGAGTATGAAAATTCCTATATTTGAAAATAATGCTAGCACTTAGATTTTTGGTTAAAAAAATGATTCATTCACTATGAATGCAGGAAAATTGGGCCAAGCAACTACTCTAGTTAGGAAACTGACTTGTCAATATACTCAAATATGAGAAATTTTTACCAAAATTTTTCTTTATAAAAAGAAGATTTGGGGCACCTGGGTGGTTCGGTCAGGTAAGTGGCTGATTCTTGGTTTTGGCTCAGGTCATAATCTCATGGTTTCGTGGGTTAGAGACCCCCATTGGGCTCTGCACTTGTAGTGCAGAGCCTGCCCTCTCTCTCTACCCCTCCCCCACTCACTCTGTCTCTCTCAAAATAAAATAAACTTAGTTTTTAAATGAAATAAAAATAAAATTTAAAAAAGCAGGTTTGCCCATTTATGCTCTTAAAATATTCTCTATTTAAAAGGCACTCTATCATTGTATTCTGAACAACAACGTTTTTTGGAAAAAGGCACTAAGCTAGAAATAACCTCAATTAATGCTAGTTTTGGATTTACACAATAAAAAGGAAAAAATGGGAAAGAAACTCAGAAATTTAGTTTCTGAATAGAAAATTCAGTGAATAATGGTTGAGACATCTTTAAAAAGACCAGAGAGGGGTACCTGGATGGCTCAGTCGGTTAAGTGTCAGACTTCAGACTTCAGCTCGGGTCATGATCTCATGGTTTGCGGGTTCCAGCCCCGCATCGGGCTCTGTGCTGACAGCTCAGAGCCTGGAGCCTGCTTAGGATTCTGTGTCTCCCTCTCTCTCTGCCCCTCCCCCACTCATGCTCTGTCTCTCTCAAAAATAAACATTAAAAAAAAAAAAAAGGTAGCCATTCGGAAATGGATCAGGGCTACTGCTTTAAAAAGACCAGAGACCAGTTTGTCAGTTTGGAAATGGACAAAGGAAGCAATGAGTGACACTGAAAGATCACAATTATACATTCTCAGAATTAAAAAAATAATGAAAGAAATTGTCCTCATGCTATGTAAATGACATCCTGTAACTTGAGAGAAAATCCCATTGGTTCAAAAAGTTTATATCTCAACTAACTCAGACAGAAATAAAGATGAAGTTGGATGATCCAATATATGCAACTACAGGTAATGACATTAATGCTAAAGGTGCATGTGATGGTTTGAAAAAATTAGTAGTATATAGTGAGACTGACAAAAAAAAAAACTTTTTAAAAACGGATTCAGTATTTCATATATGTCATTTTAAACACATATATAGGTTAAATAGCCTAAGTATATGTATTTAAATTTATAAATATATTTAACATATGTTAGTTTATATACTCTCGTGAGAAAATTTCGTATCTGGCTAGTCACAAATAGTAGATCAAGTGATCTTACATATGAGCACATAAAATACTTTAAAGCATATGTAATTAAACTAGACAAGTAAAATATTTAATAAAAATATCCTGAAATGCTACTGATATTTTTTTTTATCATAGCCAATATTTGGTTTCCAAAAGGATGGTCCCTCGGCGCCTTCACTATTTGGATTGATAAACGTGCCATGGTTTATAATGTGGAACTAGAACATAAGTCTAATTTATTCTGCATCTCTACAAAAATATTGAATGCATGACACTCTTCAAATACAAAAGAGTAATTCCAGGTGAAGGAAATGGGATCAAGAAAGAGCTCAAATATGGAGAGCCTGGGTGGCTCAGTCGGTTAAGTGTCCCACTTCAGTTCAGATCACTATCTCACAGCTGGTGGGTTTGAGCCCACTCGGCACTGACAGTGTGCAGCCTGCTTGGGATTCTCTCTCTTTTGCTCTGTGCCCCTCCCGCATTCACAGTTTCTCTCAAAAATAAACAAACTTTATATATATATATACATATATATATGTATATATGTGTGTATATATATATACATATATATGTATATGTGTGTATATATATATACACACATATATACGTATATATGTGTGTGTATATATATATACATATATATGTATATATGTGTGTGTGTGTGTGTATATATATATATATATATATATATATAGTCAAGTTGGCTAACATACAGTGTATACAGTACGCTCTTGGTTTTGGGGGTAAATTCCTATGATTCATCTCCTACATACAACACCCAGTGCTCATCCTAAAAAAAAATAAAATAAACTTGAAAGAGAAGAAAAAAAAAGAAATAGCTTAAATGCGAATCTATTTTTTTGTTGTTTTTGTTCGATTGCCATCTGTACTAAAATCTACACCTGACATTTTTCTTTAATCTCCAGGGCATAGACATGGGCGACAGAACACAAGTTACTACATAAAAGCATTTTCTGAGTAAGATGGCTCCATTTACATATGAAATACTACTGAGGTTTACTTTAAGATCTATAAGTTTTCAGATTTTATCATTCTTTTCTTTGGTAGCCAGTAAACTGGAATCTCAAACAAGGACTAGGAACATGACAATTTTCTCCCTGATCTAGACTGTTGAAGAATGACATACAGAGGAAAAAATGTGGATTTTAGGCTGACAGACCTGAATTAGAGTTTGTTTCTGTCAATTTTCAGTGTGACAGTGGGTAAGGTATTTAATTTTTTATAAAATAATTCAGTAACACCAACCACACATAATTGTGTTGGAAACTTCGGTCAATCATGAAGCACATATTAAACACTAGTATGTGTCAAGTACTATGCTAGGGGCAACAGGAAAATATAGGAGGAGAAAAGAAGAAGAGGGGAGGAGAGAGAAGGAAAGAACATAGATGTAGTATCTACCCATGTAGAGTTTGCCCTACAGGAAGAACAAATTTAAACAATAGCATTAAACGTGACAATGTGAAAAGTACTGTTATTAGAGAAATTCCCTACATTTTGAAGGGCATTCTTTAGAGAATAGTCTTATTGGGTTCACCAAAAGGAGATTTTAAGGCAAGAACTTCAAGCATGTAGTTTATTTGGGATATAAGAGTAAGGTACATAAGAGTAAGTGGGAAAGTGAGACAATGAAGCAAGAAAAAACAATGAAAGGTAATCACTGATGAGGAAGTTACAGCCATGAGTAACTGTGGCTCCATCCCACCAAGGACTACCTGAGAAACCATGTGAAAGTTGAAATAAAATTACTACACAAGACAGCTAAACAACAGGGAAGCTGAAGAATTTTGTCCATTGACTCCACTCCTCATTGGATGACAGTTCTTTCTGGGGAGATAAACTCTCCTATACTTCCAGGTCATACCTAGCTAGTGGAAGGGCAACTTCCTTAATATCTTCTGGCAGAAAAGATAAAGGTGCCTGAAATAGGAATTTTTCAGAATGTTATTACAGCATTGGGGAATTTGTGTGGGCAAAGGGCTATAGGGTAGTTTTCAACAGCATGTGCTTCAAGATATTGTTTTATCCATCGAAGTTGAGTATTTCAGGGCTCAGTTGGATGGCTCAGTCAGTTGAGCATCGGATTCAGCTCAGGTCATCATCTCATGGTTTGTGAGTTTGAGCCCCAAGTTGGGCTCTGTGCTGGCAGCTTGGAGCATGGAGCCTGCTTTTGATTCTGTGTCTCCCTGTCTCTCTGCCCCTCCCCTGCTTATGCTGTCTCCCTCTCTCAAAAATAAATATTAAGAAAATTTGAGTATTTTGCAATTTTGCTTCAACACCTCTGGTCATCAAACATAAAAAAAAATTGTTTATAGTTCACTTTATTCTACAAGCAACTACAACAATTGATTCCTAAGTGTCTTAGGTGTAACTTTCAGCTCTATTGACTACATAGTACAGTTTAGGGACAATATGAGTGGTTAAGTTTCTCATTCAGGCAGCTCTTGCTTGGCCCTAAACTAACTCCACCAATTGCAGAAAAACAAGAAGTTCAACCAGCTTTCTTTCTTTCAGCTGCCACTGTCCATTTGGTTTCTTGGGGTTCTACTGTTACCCACTCCCATCCTCTTGCAATAACTACATGGAGCAATAACTTTACTGCCTTTCCTTATTGTCTCCAATGACAAACAGGGAGGTCTTTGTACTTTTTTTCAATGTTTAATTTTGGGAGGGAGAGGGAG
Source organism: Paguma larvata (assembly GCA_030068075.1). Lineage (NCBI taxonomy): Eukaryota > Metazoa > Chordata > Mammalia > Carnivora > Viverridae > Paguma > Paguma larvata. Next base: position 58,067,654 of record CM057833.1, on the reverse strand, counting down.
TGGGAAAGGGGGAGGTGGAGGGGCAGAGGCATCGAATCCAAAGCAGGCACCAGACTCTGAGCTGTCAGCACAGAGCCTCATGTGGGGCTCGAACCCACAAACTGTGAGATCATGACCTGAACCGAAGTCAGACTCTTCACCGACTGAGATACCCAGGTGCTCCATATTTTTAAGATACTAGTAATCACTCAGTGAAACATGAAGAGAAAAATGCCTGCCTAATAGGAAATATTTATAGAGTTCTTTAGTTTGACAATGTGAGAAAGGCAGGAGATTTAACGTCAGATGTATCAGGTATATAAATTGGTAAAACTCCAGTAAAATATTATTGGTAAAATAGGGATGTAATTAATTATCTCAGTTATATAGTGAGGTATAGTCAACATACACAATATGTCTAGTCCAGTGACAAGTGCATAGGACACATTCAATAATGGAGACTATTATCATTGTTAATAGCAATCATTGTCAAACTCACTATGTTTACATGCCACAAACCATAAAGATGGTATTGATGAATCTTACTGGAAATTATGTATGAAGTAGAGGAAAAAACTATTGTAATTTCCCTCAAAGACAAATATTACTTATCTAATTTCTTTGATGCTATACACTATATTTCTTTGGCTTATTATGTGTTAATCCATATGGTGAGAGAAGAGAAGTAATTTTATGTACTACATAATAGGAACTTAAATCAAAGAGAGTCCATATCCAAATTCCAACAATGGTAGATATGTTAAAAATAGGTTAACAAATGTGTGTCTTAAGTCTACCCATAGAAGTATAGTTTACCACACAACTCCTGCTATTATCTATTAATATCATCAGCAATGTTTTAGATGATTACTTTGAACATTTAAATATATTGAGTGTTTTATATCATGAGTTTGAACTTTGAATCTTTAAAGATATTTCTGAAAGTATGTTAGAGTAAGATCAAGTGCAAAAGAAGACCAAAAATATTTATTTAAGTCCCTTTACAGGGGAGGAGTCCATTTAATTGTTTGAGACAAAATCCCCTTCTGAGTATTTAGCAATCCTTGGCTCCTCTTCAACTGTATGTGTGGCTATCCTCCCTTTGAGATAAACCAGCAGGCACTTAATACTCTTTTGTTATTCACTATAAGTTATAATGGTGCTGGATATCAATATTATTTATTTAGAAAGGCAGGATTTCCAAATACAATGCAGTTTTATTTCCTCCTCATTTATATTTGCACTCAAAAGAGAAACATTGAAATAGTACTATATTTCTTAAAAATCAAATTATTAAGTTACTTAAGATAATATACTGCTTCCGAATGTATTTGAGGTTTTCTATTTGTCCACCTATTTACAAAGGTCATCATTCACTAGTGCGATAGTTCCAACAGGTTGGCACCTTACTCATAAGGGGCATTTTTCTTGTACAGAATCCTGTAGGTTATACACCACACCTGTATAACTAGGAAGAGGGAAAGTGATTGATGAGTAATGAAAACATTACCTACAGGCTGACGGCACCAGAGTAAGGATTTACACTAAATTGGAGTGAAAAATGCCTTACCACTGGGAAAGGATAGCCAGTAAACTGACCTTTAATATCAGAAAGAAAAAGAGATCTAAGCTATTTGAAAATAAAAACAAATTCATGCTTTTCTTTCATTTGCATATGAAGAACATATTATCTAAAAATATTTTATTATATATTATGGGGATTTCCGGATGAATAAGAAAAACATCTTCAATGAACTTGTTCTTTAGACAAAAATCACTGGGCATACTGAAGCACAGACTTTTTATGAAAGATAAGTACTCCAACATTTTGTTAAGTTTATTATTTTGAGAGAGAGAGAGAGAGAGAGAGAGTGCGAGTGCCCATGCTAGCAGGGGAGAGGCAGAGAGAGAGGGAGACAGAATCTTGGACTCCTGCAGTCCCTCACAGGGCTGGACACGGGACTGGAACTCACAACCATGAGATCATGACCTGAGCCAATATCAGGAGTCAGATATTTAACCAACTAAGTAACTCAGGAGCCCCATAAGTACCCCAACGTTTTGAACACAGAGTTCAACACCATTTGTCATTCATTTATAGAATATGAAAATATATATGAACATTTGTAATTCATCATAAAGTTTTATTCTTCCTACCAGGAATCCATGAACATAAATAAAAATGGAGGAGATTAGGATGTCTCTACTCATGTCATGTGGTTCTTTTGTATTTCTACATAATTTTCACTAATTTATAAATGTTCACTATATATATTAAATATATTTTTTCATGTTTTAATTATGTCTATTTACTAGATCAGTTTTTATCTTACAAAGGATAGTGTAACTCTCCTGCTACCTTTGTCTTTTTTTCTCCTTCAAATCCATCTACTCATCTTGTGTATGTGTGGTAGTGGTGTTATTTAGGGCATAATTGTGCCATGTGTTACTTTTTATCATTAATGAAATTTTCCATTGTGAAATATCTGATCATTTTAAAAGCATGATTTGGTGTTTGTTCATAACTTTTAGATCTTAGTGGGAAAGATGTACAAAGGAGATGTACAAAATGACAAAAATCTCTACAGAATGCAGGTTCTAGTGAAAAAGAATAATGATCAAAATATCTAATAATTGGTACATTCTTTATAATATAAAACATTAAGCAACATAAAATTTATATATAATATATGATATACTGTCAGATATACATGGTGCTAACCCTTTGAACAAGAAATCTGGCAAGATGAAGGATTTGAAAGTAACTAGGTTGGGAGTGTGTGGAAATACTTTGAATAAATCAAAGAAGGCCTTTCTAAAGAGGTAACATTTGAATATAGACAAGAATGAAATAACGAGCTATGCAAATATTTATGGCAAAAGTCTTCCAGATGAAATGACCAACTTGAAACAAAGGACCTCGGTTAGGCGTACACTTAACGTATTGAAGGAACAATAAATAGTTAAAGCACAGTAAATCAAAAGGGTACATTGGAGTCAGATAATGTGGAGCCTTGTATCTTATATAAAATACTTAGTATTTTCTTCTTTAAATGTAATGAGAACCTTCCAGAGACTTTTAGATAAGAGAAATGATAGGTTATGTTTGCCAAGGTTCATTGTCTGTTGGGCAGGGAAAAGAATATATGCAGTATTTCTACACTATTTAGGCCATGAGACTGTGCCTTAGTATTTTCCAAGTTTTGTTTTGTTTCTAAATAAAGGAAGCTTCTGGAGTGCAGGCCTTATAATATGTATTTATTTTCCTAATATCTAGAAGAGGACATACCATAAAGTAAACACTCAAAAAATGCCTCAAGTCTGAACAAAATAGTGATGACTTGACCATAAAATTTTAGTCTGAGACAGAAAGTAACCTAAAGACTAAAATTTCATTGTAATATCTGTTATTTATTAGAAATTTTACAATATAACAATACCTCAACAATACAACAGATGAACTTTAAATGAAGTGTATATACGAGGTTAAATTTTTCTCAATAAATCACACTATGCAGATCACGAGTATTCTAACAAGTGAAGATATTTCCTCTGATATACTTTAATATACCACTTAATATAAGAGCAAGACCAGACTTGGAGATATTGATGTGATAGGATTAAAATGTGCCTATTTTAATCAGTCTCTTTTCATAAGGGTCTCATTGTAACATGCTATGTTATAAGAAGTCCCAGGGAAAAAAGAGTTCTAACACTGTCTCCAACTGGGTGCCTTTGAGAAAAATTTGAGATTCTTACTTGTAGATTAGAAACTTTCTGTTTCTTCTAACTCAGAAGTTTATTTATTACAAGGAACCAATATGGTGAGATACCTGAAAGCAATTTGATAATTTCCATATGCTACTAATTTATAAACTATTATTATGCCAACAAATTATCTAAAGTTAGTTAACATGGCACATGTGATGGTGATTCTACGTTCCTTGTACCTCCTACTACTGCATTGTTGCCCTACATATTGGACCATCAAGTCTGTCTGGCCTTTTATGTATTCTCTTTTCGATCCTATTCATTTTATTCATAAGAATGACCCCAAAACTTGACCACAAATCACTATAATCTGATAAACCCATTGAAACAGATTGTTGGGTCTCATGTGCAGTTTCTGAATCAGTTTCTTCATAAGGTGTGTGTGTGTATGTGTGTGTGTGTGTTTTCTTGAGAATTTTTTTTTTATTTCAACAAATAATCCTGCTGCTACTGTCCTGATGACCACACTTTGAGAACTATTCCTTACAGAGATAATGACCATTTAATAGAGGTGAGGAAAAATGTTTATTTTTTGTATTGAACTGAATGGTCTCTCGATCTTTTTGTATGCAGAATCTCTCTGGAACTAAATACGACCAAGAAAATAAATCCTTCTAGTGGGAAAAAAAAAATCACAAATCTGCACATTTTGATGACTGACATACTTCTATATGGGAACTCTCTTGAGTGAGCTAAAGACATAAATCTAAATTCTAAGTGGCAGAGACAAATTCATCTCTTTCTAGAGTTTAAAGTTGTAATTACAGATCTATTAATTATATTAAAATCACTGAGGTATAAATATATAGCCATGGTGCTAAATACTTATGCATTATCTCTGCATTCTGAGAAGTAAAAATACTTCTAGTGTAACTATAGTTTTACTGTTATATATTTCTTTACTATGACCAAAAAATAAAGCAATAAATAATTTTTAAAGCAGCTGAACAATCTGTTGGAAACAGAAGAAATATTCTACCAAATGCTTTTGGAGAAGATTCACAGTCACCATAAAGACAAAGAAACCTAGGTAGAGACCTATAGACCATTTTTTACGGTCCATCATCTTGGCTTAAGAAAATCAATTCACTTAATGAAATATAAACTGAAGTTCAAGAACTTTGTTCTATTTCCCAAACTTCTATTTAGGTTTTGTTTGTTTTTGTTTTATTTGAGAGGAAGAGAAAGAACAAGTGCTGGAGAGATGGGCAGAAGGACAGGGAGGGGGATAGGGATGGAGTGAGGGAGGGAAAGAGGGAGAGAAGGAGAGAGAGGGGAGGGAGGGGGGAGAGGGGGGAGAGAGTGGGGAGGGAGGGGGAGAGAGTGGGGAGGGAGGGGGAGAGAGTGGGGAGGGAGGGGGAGAGAGTGGGGAGGGAGGCGGAGAGAGTGGGGAGGGAGGCGGAGAGAGTGGGGAGGGAGGCGGAGAGAGTGGGGAGGGAGGCGGAGAGAGTGGGGAGGGAGGCGGAGAGAGTGGGGAGGGGAGGGAGGGGGAGGGGGAGGGAGGGGGAGGGAGGGAGAGGGAGGGAGAGGGAGGGAGAGGGAGGGGGAGGGAGGGAGAGGGAGGGAGAGGGAGGGAGAGGGAGGGAGAGGGAGGGAGAGGGAGGGAGAGGGAGGGAGAGGGAGAGAAAATCCCAAGCAGGCTCCACACTCAGCATGGAGCCCCATGTGGGGCTCAATCCCATGGCCCTAGGATCATGACCTGAGCCAAAATCAAGAGTCAGATGCTCAACTAACTGAGTCATCTAGGTGCCCCTCCGAAACTTCTATTCAAATGGCATATGTGTTCATTTCCCTCTTTCTTGATGTATACATTATTATGAATATTAATGACTGACTTCTCCTTAGTATGGAAGCACAATACTGTCCTTCCCTGACTTCAAATGGACCTTCACATATTTACATATGAAAGAAACAAAACTGTACTTACTACCTAGCCCTGAGCCAAAATTTCTATGAAGAAAAAACATTATATCCATATAAATGCATACGCATACACATACACACACATCTATACAAGCATATGTATGTATATGAATAAGAGAGGATGAATAAACACCAATGATATTTATTTCTGCCTTCTAAAGAAAGCTTAGTCCTTTGTTATCCCCAAATAAATGATGTCTCCTAAATTCAATTACTTTTTGATCATGATACAATTAATTTGACAAAATGCTAACTCCAAGACTTTAAGGAATGAATAAGGAAAGTACAAAGTAGGAGAGCAAGATATAGGAAACTCCATTTTAAGAAAATGGAAATACTGTTTTTAAAGAGGGAAAAATTGAGTTAATATTAAAAGGTCTATTCCTTTTATCTTTGGCTATGTGGGTGGGTATTTAGTTGTTGTCTTGAATCTTGGTCAGAAGGCATAGTACCACCTGACACAATTTTGGATAGAATGCCTTTACTCATTCCTTTTCCCTGTGGGGGCTTTAATATACCTGGATACTAGGATTTCTGAGTGCACGTAAAACTACTGGAGTTTCAGAACCTTCACAATGGTTCTTTAGCTAACTTGAAGAAATGCCAAGGAAAAAAATTATTATATTATAAAGAAACTTAATATTATTCTCTTCTAGAATTCTGCATAATAATGAGAAACAGCTTGCATAGACTAGAGTCTCTTTCCTTTAGTGATGATTTGCTTCGGTGGAGTTGTCATATTAACTTGGACCTCCTCTGAGAGTCCTCCCCCTCAACTGCCAACGTTCATGTTTCCATTTTGGGCATGTCAACTCTATTGGTTCAGTTTCAGTTTTCGGTCACATGTGAGGTATACAATTCTCAAGTGCCAGAAGATGGGAAAGGTTCTAGTGAAGCTTGAACAAGCACAATTCAGTAGAGGCCAGAATGACTAATCCCAATGCTACTTATTCAGAATTAGTTTTCCACAGGTGACAAACCAAGTCTCAGTAGAGACTTCAGAGCATTAGTACCTGCCTCCAAATACTGGAGAGAATTGTACTTTTGAATTCATTCATAAAGATGTGCTTACCTACAATAAAAACAAAGGTTTACAATTTAAAACTAAGATAACAATCCTTTAATAAATCATTCACTTTCCAATCCCTATTGTTTAAAAGAGCAACTGATCAAGCATAGTAGATTCATGAAAACAGCCTCTTACTAAAGTGTTATGAGAAAACATATGAAAAGAAATATTTGGGAAGAAAATACGCCAATAGTTCAGCCTCTTCTATCCAGAAATAAATAGGTCCAATTGCTTTATAAATTGCTGTAGAAAGTATCAATAAAATGAATAATTTCAAATGCTTATCCTAACATCTAAAAATCTATATATATTTCCATTAGAAAATAGAAAATTTTATTGAGCCAGGGCCCTCTTGGGAAAAGTCTGATCTTGCACACCAAGACTCTTGGCCATTAGCCGTGTGTCTGTTCCTCTACCCTCAGAGAAAGAACACACCTCGTAAATCGTCAGTAGTGTTCCTACTTCATTGGACTCATAAACCATTTTATTCTAAAACAATAATTTCACAAGTTAAAACAATGAAGAACATGGAAGCACAGACCATACTGTCTTGAAATACTATACATATTCACTACTATATAATAATTCTATTAGAGACTAGGTAATAAGTTTCTTATGATCCCAAATAAAATTTATGGCTTCATGTCATTCCAGTTTTAATTGCTCAATGTTAAATAAAAATAGAACACTTAACCTCTGCAAAGAATGTACCAAGCTGTGCCCATGGATCTTAATAATAGAAAACCTTTTCCTTGTTTGCCCACCAGAAAGCAGGACTGGGTTGGGTTGAGTTGGCTGGGTTGAAGTGGTTTTAGAGTGTGTGTGTGTGTATGTATATATATATATATATATATATATATATATATATATATATGCATAGGTTGAGGAGATTCCTCTCCTATTCACAATTCTGAAATAAATAAAAGAATCTCCATGGTAGTAATAGTTGAGGCAGCAAGGAAGATTGTATTTAATTACTGCTTTGGAGAATTTAAAGATATTTAACAGTATCTCTAATATTTTAAAAAATGAAAAATCTTTTTATTTGTTATAGGAGTTTTGATTCTTGTATTCATCTCTTTACCTAAAGAGATAATCAACTAATTAATATAGAATGTAGAAAAGGTTTGTGTCTATTGTAGTTATGCTATCTGATAATCACTACAGAAGAGTGGTTTAAAATATGAATCATGTTTTAGTTTGCTCAGTCATTGGGAAATGACTGGCCTTGCAATTCTTATTTGGATTCTCTCATGGGGTCATCTTGAAGCTTCATCATTTTCATATCTGTCTGGCACCTGGGCTAGGAAGGTGTCAAAAGGAACTGGAACAGGTAAGCATCCTCTGGCATTTCTGTCTCTCTCCCTCTTTCTAGCCTTTCCACAAGATAGTCACATGGTAATGGGACTTCTTTCATGGTGATTGAAGGAACACCCAGAGCCAATATTCAAAGAGCTACCAGGAAAACCTGCATGCTCTTTGCTAACATAGTCAGAAACAACAGTGTTCTTTCTTCCACATTATGTTCCTCTGGGGTGTCCCAAACATGGCCCATTATCAAGGGAGTAGAAATTAACTCCCTTTCTTATAAGGAAAGTATATTCGGATTTACAAACACCTGAACAACCAAGGTATCAAAGAAGAAAAAAAGGACAATTTAAAACATCTGAGGAAAAAACAAAATGGGGAACACAACATACCAAAATTACAAAATGCAACAAGAGTAGTCCTGAGTGGGAAGATTGTAGTGACAAAAGCATACATCAAGAAAAATGAAAGATCTCAAATAAACTACCTAGCTTTATACCTCAAGGAATAGAAAGAGTGTAAATAAAGCCCAAAGTTAGCACAAGAAAGGAAATAATAAAGATTTCAGTAGACATAAATTTGAAATAGAGAATAGGAAAATAATAAAAAAGAAATTGGTTTTCTGAAAAGGTAAACAAAATAGACAAATTTTTAGTTAAACAATAAAGGAAGAGAATTTTAACAAAATAAATGAAAAAGGAGACATTAGAACTGATACCACAGAAATATGAAGAATCATAAGAGAATGGACAATCTAAATTCTTAGAAACATACAACCTACCAAGATAGAGTCAGAAATAAATTGAAAATATGCATAGACCAACGATGATTAAGGATATTGAATCAGTAATCAAAAACCTAATAAAAAAAAAAAAACAAGACCAGGTAGTTTCTCTTGTGAATTCTACTAAACATTTAAAGATTAATATCAATCCTTCTCAAACACTTTCAAGAAATTGAAAAGAAGGGAATACCCCAAACTCATTTTATGAGGCCAGCATTACCCTCATTCCAAAACCAGATTAGGAAAATACAAGAAGAGAACTATAAGCCAATATACATGATGAATATAGATGCAAAAATTCTCATCAAAATACTATCAAACTGAATTCAACAACAGATTAGAGAAACCCTACACTATAATCAAGTGGGATTCAACTTTAGGCTGGAAGATGGGTCAACAAATGCAAAGTGATAAATGTGATACATCACATTAATAGAATAAAAGATATAAATCACATGATCACTTCAACAGATCCAGAAAAAAAAATATTTGACAAAGTTTACCATCCATTCATGATAAAAACTCTCAACAAAATAAAAGCCATGAGTGACTGGCCCACAGCTAACCTCACATTCACTGGTGAAAGAATGAAAACTTGCCCTCAAATATCAGGAAGAGCACAAGGGTTCCCAATTTCACCGCTTCTATTAAACATATTACTCAAAGTCCTAGAAAGAACAATCAGGCAAGAAAAAGAAAGGCTTCCAAATCAGAAAGAAAGAAGTGAAATAGTCATTTTTTTGTAGATGACATCTTATATATAAAACTCTCTAAAGACCTCACCAAAAAACAGAATAAACTTTACAAAGTTACAAGATATAAAGTCAATATAAAAAAAATCAGTTAAGTTTCCATACACTAACGATGAGGTATCTGAAAATGAAATAGCAAAATAAACCCACTTACAATGGCATCAAAAACAGTAACATATTTAGGAATAAATTTAACCAAGGAAGTATAAGATCTGTACAATGAAAACTGTAAGACTGATGAAAGAAATTGAAGAAGATATAAGTAAATGGAAAAATATTTGTGTTCATAAATGGGAAGAATGAATACTGGTAAATTATCCATACTACCCAAGTCAGTATAGAGATTGAATGCAAGCGCTATCAAATTCTAAGTTGTGTTTTAGATAAATAGAAAAAATTCTAAAATTCATATAAAACTACATAAGACCCTAACTAACCAAAAACAATTCTGAGAAAGAAGAACAAAGGTGGAGGTATTACACTTCCTGATTTCAAACTATACTACAAATCTAACGTAATGAGAACAGTACGGTATTGACATAAAAACAGATGTAGTAATCAATGGAACAGAAACAAGAGCCCAGAATAAAACCCATGCATGTATGGTCAACTAACATATGAGAATGGAGCCAAGAATACTCAATGGATGAAAGATAGTCTCTTCAATAAATGGTGCTGGGATATTCACGTGCAAAAAAAATGGCCAGATCCCTATCTTAAACCACTTGTAAAAGTTAAAAATGGATTAAGAACTTACTTAAGACCTGAACCCATAAAACTCCCAGTAGAAAATATGGTGGGGGGGGTGCTGGGGAACTCCTTTTTATTGATTGTGTCAATGATTTTATGGATATGATACTCAAAGTATAAGCAACAAAATCAAAAGTAAATATGTGGGACTACATCAAGCTAAAAATGTTCTCAATAGCAAAAGAAATAGTCAACAAAATGAAAAGTCATCCTATGAGATGGGAAAAAGTATTTGCAAACCACATGTCTGATAAAGGGTTAGTATCCAACATACATAGGATCTCATACAACTCGGTAGCTAAGAAGCAAATCCAATCTAAAAATGGGAAAAGGACCTGGATAGACATTCTTCCAAAAAACAGTCAAGTGACCTCCTGGTACTTGAAAAATGCTCATCATTAATTCTCAAGGAAATGCAAATCAAAACCACTATGAGATATCACCTCTCACCTGTTATAATGACTGTTACCAAAAGACAAGAGATAAGTGTTGGGAGGATGTGAAGAAAAGTGGACCTTTATATATTGTTCATAGGAATTTATACTGGTACAGTCACTATGAAAAACAGTATGGAGGTTCCTGAAAAAATTAAAAATACAACTACCACATGGTCTAGCAATTCCACTCCTGGGTACATATCTGAAGGAAATAAAGTCACTACATCAAAGAGATATTCACACTCCAATGTTTATTTCAACATTATTTATAATAGCCAAGACTTTGAAATAACCTAAGTATCCATTGATGGATGAATAGATTTAAAAAATTATGGTATATATACATACAATGGAATGTTAGCCTTAAAAAAATGAAATCCTGGCATTTTTTGTTTTTTTATTTTATTTATTTTTGATAGAGAGCCCACAGGGGAGGGGCAGAGTGAGGAAGGGAGGGGCAGACTGAAAGAGGGGGACAAAGGACCCAAAACCAGCCCTGCGCTGACAGCAGCAAGCCCAATGTAGGATTCAAACTCACAAACCATGAGATCATGACCTGAGCAGAAGTCAGAGGCTCAACTAAAGACCCACCCAGGTGTCCCAAAATCCTGCCATTTACAACAACATAGATGGCCCTTGCGGGCATTATGCTAAGTTACATAGGCCACAGAAAGGGAAATACTGTATCTCACTTATATGTGAAATCTTAAAAACTCACAGAAATGAAATACAAAGATGGTTTCTAGGGGTGGGGAGTAGGGAGTGGGGAACATAAGTGAAGGTGGTCAAAGGGTATAAACTTCCAGTTTTAAGATGTAAATTCTGGAGATATAATTTTAACAATATTATATGTTTGAAAGTTAAGAGAGTAGATTTTAAAAGTTTTCACCACACATACACATATATGCAGATATGTACAAATTATAACTATGTGAGATGATGGACATGTTAACTAACATTGTGGCAATCATTTCACAATATATACATATGTCAAATCATTATGTTGTACATCCTAAACTGATGCATGTGTCAATTATAGCTCATTAAGGCCAGAAGAAAAAGAAATTACACATTTTTAATTTTTTTTAATGTTTGTTTATTTTTGAGGGAGAGACAGACCATGATCTGAGGAGGGGTAGAGAAAGAGGGAGACACAGAATTCGAAGCAGGCTCCAGGTTTTGTGCTGCCAGCATGGAGCCCATGAACAATGAGATCATGACCTGAGCTGAAGTCAGACGTCAGGCACCCTTGTGCACATGTTTTAAAACCACCACAATACATCCCTATAATTTGGGGCCTGAGTTACCCAGAACACCTCTTGAAAGATGACTGCAACCTAACAGCATAACCAGTTTGTTACAACTTTCAGGTATCCTAGTTTTTAAAATCTATTTTTTTGTTATAATACTCAAATGTTCAACAAACAATCCCTATGTCTACCTTTTCATTGCTGTTAATTATATCATGCTCTAAGTTACTTTGTGCTATAATGTTATCTATCTAAGGCATATGGAACAGCTGGTCAAGATACTACCCACCCCTCCCAAAGAGCTACATGCACAGAAGTGGGTGATGCCAACTCCAAGTTTTAAAGAAATTATGACTACAGTTAACATTTATATTTGGCAGGCTCTTTTCTAAGCATTTTATATTATTTTAGTGTAGCGTCCTAACAACCCTGTGACGTAGTTAGTCTTATTATGTTCATGTTACAAATAAGGAAACTGAGACCTAGAGAGTATAATTAACTGCTCCAAGGTCACACACTTAGTAAGAGGAGCAGCTGAATTCAAACCCAAGCAGCTGGTTCTAGAGGCCTTAATTGTTGCCTCGCAGTTAGTAAAATGTTTATCAGCTGGATGAAAATTAGCCCTCAACCATAACGTAACACGAAAAATTTAAATATATTCCTGTGCGAATAAGAAATAAAGCTTACGACTGGAGTTTTTAGGTGATTTCCAAGTGTCATGGAGGTCTGTCCGCTTTGTTCAGTTGTACTTACTTACCTTGCACTGTATGCAGATGCTACACTTCTTTGCCCATCAATCTACACATGTTTATCACTTCTCTTTTTGCTAAGAACAAGTGTAGTATCTATGCATTCATTTATGCATCTGCTCTCTATTGATCAACCTATGAGTCTTTATTTCTATCTATGATTCATCTATCTAGGCATCCAACCTTCTATGCACAGGTTGGTTTCCCTGAGAAGCAGACTCAGAGATGGGGATTAGCATGCAGGAAGTTTGTTAGGAAGAGTTCTCAGGATTTACACCTCGAGGTGATAGGATGAAGCAGAACAGAGCAGCCATCGAAGCTGGATTATGAGACAGTCATAACAAAAGCACCGATTTACTCCCCGGGGAGCTCTGAAGCTAGGATGGTACTGCGGAGGTATATTGAATGGGGACAAGGGAGCCAGGTTTTTAAAGTCCCAATATCATCTAATTACTGGATGTAGGCTACCCTTAAGGAGGGGGCATGGCCTTGGGCAAGGCGATATACTTTGGTAAGAGCCAATTCTAGGAGAGGTTTAAGGTCTTCTGCTGTGACTTGGTTAACCTCCTGGCATGGAGTGGTACAGGCCCTTCAGCGCTGAAAGAAGGAGACACACAGTATGCATATACCTATTTTTAAGTGCATACATGACTTCTTTCGTTTGCATATTAAATTCCTAAAGTTAATTTTTGTTTACTTTTATAATAGGATATAAATATAGAAGTTTAAATATATTTTCCTAAATCACAAATCATTTTATTGTGTATTTCCTACTTTGGGATTCATTCTCCAGATAAAGATAATTATTTTCACACAGTTTATTTGCTTATACTACTCTTTGATATTTAGGTGTTTTTAGGTGGTCTACAGAGATGTTTCAAGAATATAAAAATGTAAAAAAAAAAAAAAAAAAGAAAATGAAAGCTTCCAGGATGAGCAAATTAGAAAAGGGAAAAACATAGAAAAAAATAGTAACACTAATAGATTTATACAAAAATAAGGCCATAAGGTGCTCTACAATTCTAACATATAATGTGCAAGTTTGAATCTGAGCTTCCAAAAAAAAGAAAATAGGATCGATTACAAGGGCTAATGTCTAAATTAAAAGTATACCCAATGTTAATGGGAATTATACATTTTTCTTATACTGACACCTTTGTGAAATTTCACCTTTGGCTCTCCATATGATTTATTGTTCAACAAAAATCAAAACTTATATGCAAAGTCTTACCCATAGAAAGTAGAGGTTAGATTGTAGACTGTTGAATACAACTGAAAAAACTACATGACATAATAAAAGCCGTAGTAATCAACACAGACTGAAATAACGAGATCCATGTGGGAGGTAGTATTTAAACTAAGTCTTAATGCATGATTAAGAGAGGTGACAGGCTGTCATGTTTGGAAAGATATTTCAACCAGAAAATTTACTACGTATAAATATATGGAAATGGAGAAAAAAGGTAAAGCGTATTTATGAAATTAATTAGATGAGATTCCTTGGTATCTTTAAAGCAGCTACTTAAGGTGGGCGAGTACTTAAAATAGGCACCAAAATATGGGCAAAAGGGATCAGCAGACAGTATTGTTTAAGCATGCAATTAGTAGGCCTGAAAACATTTTATTTAAATTTATTTCAAGGCAATATGCAATATTTCAAAATGTACTAGAAAACAAATTTTGTCTAGCATTATGAAAACAGTATTCTTCTGAAAAATATTTACCATAATTTGAAAGGAAAAGGATTAGTTATCTGGTGATGTCAGCTTGGCAGTATGGTTTTACAGGTGCAGAAAAAGGGATAACTTTTTTCTAGAATCAAGAGATTTTTGCCTTATAAAAATGATTTGAGTTCTGGCCTAGCATAACAAGCTTGGAAGTTGCCACTCCATCCTAACAACAAGTAAGCTGAACAAACTGAAAAATTACCAACTCTTCTCACACCCATCAGAGAAGTAAGGTCACAGGGCACATTGCTGCCCTCAAAATTGGAGAGATAACAGACAAGCACACAGAATCACAACTTACCGGAACAGACACCAGAGCAGAAATCTGCGTGGGAGCCAGTGCTAGGGCAGAAATCCTGAACTGTAATTAACGAATTGCTGGAAACAGTGTGGACAAGCTTCAGAGATACAATCTCCAAGGGACAGAGTCTTTGGGAGGCCTCTACACGTCTGTGAATTTTACCTCCTGATGTTCTAACAAGTTATTTCAGTAAATATCAGAGAAAAATCCCCTTGTGCTTTCGGCAAGAGGAGGGGCAGAGGAACCATTTTGAAATATACCAGAGCACTCTGCTCTCTTAATAAGGTCTGCCCTCAGGTGAAACTATTTAACCAGAACCCAACTCACCTGGAGGAAGAGAACTACTCACCCCTGACTAGCTCTCACTTCCCATGTAGGAGAAGGGAAATATCCAACTCTAGCCAACTCTAGCCATCCTGCCCCACTTTAAGGGAGGAGGGGGACTAAGAGGCATGAATGAAATTCATAGTTATGAAGCACATGTCTACAAACAGAGGGCTACTGGAGGAGTTTTGGGAGGGGGACATGGGCTAAATGGGTAAGAGGCATAAGATATCTACTCTCGAAATCACTGTTGCATTATATGCTAACTAACTTGGATGTAAATTAAAAAAAAAAATAAGCACATGTCTACTTAAAGACTGAGAACTAATCATAGGATTACAGAACACTTTTCCTTCCCATACGTCTTACCACCACATTACTCAAGACCCATTTACAGAAGTTTCTTTTCCCAGTACATCATGCCTACTATCAACAGCAAATTACTAGGAATATTAACACGCAAAAAACATACAGTATGGAAAGACATAGCAAAGCACCAGACCAGATATAGATATGGCAGAGATGTAGGAATTAGCTGAAAAGAATTTAAAACAACTGTGCTTAATATGCTAAGGGCTCTAATAGGTAAAGTAGACAACGTAGAAAATAGGTGGACAATGTAAGCAGAGAGATGAAAACTCTAAGGGAAAAAAAAAAGAAATGCTAGAGATCAAAAACACTGTAACAAAAAATTTTTTATATTCATTTTTTGGGACTGTTAGCAACTGGTTACAGTTGAGGAAGAATTTCTCAGTTTGAGGCTATCTGAAAAGCAAACATAAGAAAGACTGATATAAATGGGAGATGAATATCCAATAACTGGAACAACTATAAAAAGTAAAACACACAAGGGAATACCAAAATGATGAAAAAGAAAGACAGAAGAAATATTTGAAATAATAAAAACTGAAAATTTCCACAAATTAATCTCAGATACCAATCCACAGAACCAGAAAACTCAGAGAACATCAAGAACAATAAACATTCACGAAAGAAAAGATAGAATAGCGAGCCCAGAAATGGACCTATATAAAGTCAACTGGTCTTATTTTAATGGGTATTTATTTATTTAGTGTGTGTGTGTGTGTGTGTGTGTGTGTGTGTGTGTGTGTGAGAGAGAGAGAGAGAGAGAGAGAGAGAGAGTAAAAGAGAGAGAGAGTGGGGGAAGAGAAGACAAAGAGGGAGGGAGAGAATCCCAAGCAAGCTCTGGGCTGTCAGCACCCAGCTGAATGCAGGGCTTGATCTCATGACCTAAACTGTAATCAAGAGTCAGAGACTTAACCCACTGAGCCACCCAAGTGTCCCAAGTGATCTTTGATAAAAGAGTAAAGGCAATACATTGAGAAAAGACAGTTTCTTCCACAAATACTGCTGAACCACTGAACAAGCACAGGCAAAAATTTAATATAGATCCAGATCACATTTCCCTCCTAGAAGTTAACACAAATAGGAACACAGGTCTAAATATAAATTGCAAAACTATAAATCTTCCAGATGATAACATAATAGAAAACCTAGATGAACTTGGGTTTGCTGGTGACTCTGTAGATACAATATTAAAAGCACTGTTTATGAAAGAAAGAATTGATAGGCTGAACTTCATTAAAATTAAAAATGGCTGCCTTTTGAAAGTCATTGTCAAGAGAAGGAAAAGACTAGCCCAAGCCTGAGAGATAATATTCGCAAAAGACATATCTGAAAAATGTTATCTAAATTGTAAGAAGAATGTTAAAATTCAAAATAAAAAACATACAGTCTGATCTAAAAATGGGTGAAAGATCTAAACAGACAGCTTACCAAGGAAGAGATCCAAATGTAAATAAGCATACGAAAGGTTGCACCACAGCATATGTCATCAGGGAAATTCAAACTACGACAGTGATGAGATACCACTGCATATCTATTAGAATGAGCAAAATCCAGAACACTGTGACACGAAATGCAGTTGATGATGTAGAGCATGGGACTTCTCAGTCACCTGGTTCAGTGCTGTACCTACATACGGCAATGGAAATTGGAATGTGGAAGTTGTCATTAAAGTGGTATAACTACTTGGGAGGACAGTTTGGCCATTCTTACAAAATTAAACATACACTTAACATAAAATCCAGTAATAATACTCCTTGTATTTACTCAAAGGTGTTGAGAACTTATATTCGCATGAAAACATGATTTTTATAGGTCTTAGTCACATTTCCCAAAATTAAAAGCAACCAAGAATTTTTTCAGTACGTCAATGGTTAAATTGATTATGGTACATCCAGACAATGGGATATTATTCAGCATTAAAAAGAAGCCAGGGGCACTTGGGTGGCTTAGCTGGGTAAGCGTCCTCCTTTAGCTCAGGTCATGATTTCATAGTTTGTGGGTTTGAGCCCTGCATCAGACTCTGTGCTGACAGCTCAGAGACTGAAGCCTGCTTTGGATTCTGTGTCTCCCTCTCTGCCCCTCCCCTGCTACCCTCTCTCTCTCTCTCTCTCTCTCTCTCAAAAATAAAACATTAAAACATTTTTTTAAAAATAAGTTAAAAAAAGACGCCAAAGCTATCAACCCACAAAAATGCCCACAGAGAAAATGCATGTTAGTAAATGGAGGGAGCCAATCCGAAAAGGCTGTATACTCTACTATTGCAACTCTATGATATTCTGGAAAAGGCCAACTATAGGAACAGTAAAAATATCAGTGTGTGACAGGGGTTAGGGACAGAGAGGGGTGAATAGGCAGAGCATAGGGGATTTTTAGGGCAATGAAACTACTCTGTATGATACAATCAATAATGGTGATTGCATGTCATTACATGTTTGTCCAAACCCCTAAAATGTACAACACCAAGAATAAACTGTACCAAAAACTATGAATTTTGAGTGATAACGATGTATCAGTGTAGGTTCATCATTGTACCAAATGTACCAGCCTGGTGGGGTATGGTGATAATTGGAAAGGCCATGCATACGTGAGGATGAGATGTTTGTGTGGAATCTCTGTGCCTGATGGTTAATTTTGTTCTGAACCCAAAACCGCTCTAATAAATAAAGACTATAAAAATCCTCCTCCTCCTCCTCCTCATCATCATCATCATTATCATAACAACAATAAAAATAGTTTTGGAACAATTTTGTAATTTTAATGCAGATTAAAAATTAATTAAGTCTTTAAGGTTTAATATAAAAGTTTTTGCCTTTATCTTCTTGCATAATCTACCATTAATTAAATGTTATTGAAATATATTTTAAGTATATCAAAAATTGACATGGAGTTTTAATAAATACTGATTGACTGATTTAAAAATGTTATAAACAAAATAAATGGCGTCATTTCTTGAAGTTTCAAGTATGAGGCAAAATAAGTTTATATAAATATATCTAAATACAGGAAATATTGTTCCTACAGAAAAATAAAAAGTTATACAAATTGAATTATAAAAGTTAGTAAAATATTAAAATTGAGTTATTGAAAATTTACAGCTGCTAGATAAACTGAAAACTGAAAAGCAACAAGAAATTTTGATAAAATATATTTTCTATCCAAAAAAATATGAAAGTGAGATATTACAACTCTGAGGAAGATACGACTAAACAAAGAAAATTGTATATATGAATAAACTTGGATTTAGTACCCTACAGATGATATATACAGTTAACAGAACCTCTTGTATTGACTACAGAAAAGATTTATATTTTCCTACGATTAAGTAGTGTGCTATGAAATAGGCATCTATTTTTCTTTTTTGATCTTGAATATAAGGTGAGTCACTTTGGGACCAATTTGATACCTCTACTGCTTCTAAAACAAATGACCATGCCCTTAAATCTAAATCCAAAATTCCTATGTGTAAGTGTGTGTGTGTGTGTGTGTGTGTGTGTGTGTGTGTATGTTTCATGATACATTTTTTATAGATTTGATGGGTATTTCCCACTGCAAATGCCTAGTAATGCTTCTTAAAATTTCTCTTGAGATATCACTCTCAGTAAAATAGGCTGTCTTCGAATCTGCTAAATTCTTCATTTTATTTTCTTTGTAGTCATTCTCTACAATGTTCTCTTGTATTCATCTGACCTCTCAGCACTGCTTGTCAAGCACCCCTTCCCTTGTGCTTATTCCAAAACCCAGGTTCTGGAAAATGGCTGTCCCTGCCAAAGACAGCCCTATGAGATTACAGCCCCTCTCTCCTTGTCACAGCTTCTCTCACAAGGAAAATCCCATGCCTGGAAATCTGCTAACTACATTTTTTTCTTCTTGTTGTAGTTTAGGAGAGCCCAGGATCACTGTCCTGAGTTCTAATATTATAACATTTTAAAAAGTGTTAATTATCTTAGATGACTGGATGACGGTGTCCATTGAATTATTAGATGAATACTCAGTGTTCTTTTCTCTGAAGTTAAATGTTGACCATAGAAAACTATAATTTATGAATAATATATGTTGATTAACTTATATTGATGAATGAATTTCACACTAGAGATGCATGGTTTTCAAAAAAGTAGAATAAAACATTATATACTAAATCTATGATGCATACAGTTTTAAACTCATCCCTTTATAAAAACATAAAATTCACATTCTCACTAGTGTTTTTATTACAAAACTGTGGCACTTTTGTTTTTCTAACAAAGTATATCCTAATATTTGCATACCTCCTCTTTACTGGCCCCTCCTATATTCTAATAAATCACACTGAATGGGCATGGCCTCCAGAAGACAGCCTAAAATTCTATGTCTAGCTTAGTCCTATATGGCATGTTATACTGCATAAAGCACTTTTTTTTTTCACGAAGCACTTTTTTATACATATATATTATTTCATTTGTGCTGGAGCAATGAATTGTGTCATTAAGGAATTAAATGGCACTTGCTTAAGGTGACAAAAGGCAAAGTGATATCAAGATTCTGATTCCTAAGCTTGTACATTCTCCATCCACTTGTGCATTTGTTTTGAATGTTTGCAAAAATATTCTGGCTTTTCCAGTGCATTGTGCAAACCTCAATTATAGAAAGGTAATAGCAAATACCTCTGGTTGCTTCTATATATTTTCAGTTTAATTTTTCAAGAATGAAGAATTTCCAAAATTTTGTTTGTTTGTTTGTTTATTTATTTGTAAATGTTTGTTTCTTTTGAAAGAGACAGAGAATGAGCAGCAGAGGAGGCAGAGAGTAAGAGAGAGAATCCCAAGCAGGCTCCACACTTTCAGCACAGGGTCCAATGTATGGCTCTATCTCATGAATCGTGCAATCGTGACCTGAGCTGAAATCAAGATCTGGACCCTTAATCAAGTGAGCTACCCAGGCGCCCCACTGAGCCCCCCAGTAACCCTAGAATTTCCAAAATTTTTAATGAAAATTCTCCATGGTCATGTGTCATAACACTAATTTGTTTGTTAATAAGTTAAATGTTACTATGTCGAATGTTGTTGAATTTTTTCTCATCTAAATAAGATAATAATTTATAAACCATTTTATTCGTTAAATTTTCTCATATCCTCATATTCTCAATTTTACATCATGTTTTATTAGCCTAAAAATCATTTAATTTAACCTAAATTTTACCTTTTCAAACAATAATGCAATATACAATGATATCAATATCTACATTTGAATGGGCATCTCAGATGCTGTTCAAATCCAATATCATTTAATTCAGGTATGACTGAAAATTACAAAGAATTGAGTCACTAACTAGATATTTCCCCCTTGATAATTGTTATTCTTTTACTATCCTAATTTGCTGTAGGACACCTTACCTAGTTACCTGGTCTGATTATGCCAACAATTAAAATGTTATAAAATTGTCCTTTTCAGTGTCCTATAGAGTAAGGAAAAGCTTCAACATTAAAGTAAACAAAATCTTCTAAATGTATGATGCCAGATGTTTATATTGACATTATTTTTCTTTGTACTTTTTTTCAGAAGAAAATACATATTTTGAAAGAAACAGGTTTTAAGTGCAGTACCTCTCAACCCTCACATTAACAGGAAGGGTACTGACAGCGGTGGCAGGCTATTTTAACTACTGTCAAATTCTTTGTCATTAATGCATCTTGTTTTATGTCATTTGGCAAGTAAGGATAATAGTTCTAAATGCACTTCTACTTTTTAATGAAGACTTTTTTACATTTCTATTTCAGAAAAATGCTAGGTATAATTTTAATTTGTTTTCCACCATTATATCTATTTTACTGAATTTTTCACAATCCACAACTTTCATTCCCTGATCTAACTAATTATATCCTTCTAACAGGATATAATTTTAAAGCTTATCAAATGAGCACACCACAACCTATTTGCTAAACAAGGATGAATAGGATCAGTTTTGCTATTGAAGACTTTTCTTGATATTATGACAGCAATTTTAAATGTATATTTGTTTAAAAGGATCAGAGAAGGTGACTTGACCTATCTGGTTTTTAATTCTCTTAAAGAAAATAATACATAAGACATTAAAATAATAAGATGTTAAAAAATAAAAATGGAATAGATTCCTCATCCTCTCTAGTAGTTGTTAATTAGAGACCATATATGTGCATTGCCCAGATGCAGGAATCTTCTCATAAAATCTATAGAGAGCTTTGTGTTTTTAAAGCTTATACACAGTCTCTACTTATTCTTGTGGCTTACCTCGGTCATTGTGCCTGTTTTTTATCCTCCTGTTTCCTAGTGGCTGCCCCATGGCAAAGGAAGGAATTATACAGGTGGAGTTTCCCCCAGAGACACACAGAAGCCAATAATTCTGCCAACATTTGCTCCTGTATCAAAGGCCAAGCTAGCACTCAAGCCAGGTGGCTACCCATATTTTCCTGTTCTACTTTCACAATGAGGGAAATGCATGCATGTTTCCACTGGCAGGAATTCAGGCAGCCATCATGAGAGGTGCGGTATCCAGAGAGGCACAGCAATAACGATGTCATCATTATGGTAAGATGATCCAGTAAAATCAAATTAGTCTCTACCAGTATGTAAGACTGAAGCAGTCTTGGGTAATAGAAGGTGGGATGAAACTTTTCCCATTGCCTAAATCATCAAAACTGTGCTCAAAGAGTATAAAATACTCCACTTTCTAATAAACATCACAAACAAATGGAAGCAAACGATTCCTCTAGGGTTTACTAAAAGGGCACATAACCAGCTATGCTATTTCCATGAGGCTCTTCGACATTCCCATTTTAGGCTAAGAATGATCAGGAGGAGTGTATGCACCAAACGGCTACTTCTTGGGATTGCCATGTTCATGCTAAGTCATGCCAAGTGAGAAGTTATTTAAAATATTAGCTTGTAGAGATAAAAGGTGCCTAAGAAATAAAATAGTTGACCTTTCATTCATCTATTAAACATTCCTCAAATATGCTGATCTGTCTTGAGCAGGGGGGGAAAAATGGCTGTGGGACCAACCTAGAAGAAACAAGAGAATTGACACATTTACTAATGTAGACTACAAGAGCCAAAGATCCATCCACCTCTATTAACCAAGACCATTATTGCAATTTTATAAGAGAGTATTCTGTGTTTACTAACATTTCTGTGTTAGTCAAGTCTCTTCAGAGAAACAGAATGAATTGTGCTTATATATCTATATCCATATTTCTATCTCCATCTGCATCTCTATCTATTATCTATCTATAGAGATTTTAAGCATTTGGCTCACATGATTTTGGAGGCTGGCATATCCAAATTTGCAAGATGGGAAGTCTGGCTGGAGACCCAAGAAAGAGCGAATGCTGCAGTTCAAGTCCAAAGGCCACTGGTATGGAATTGGGAAGAAGTCTTTTATTCTTTTCAGGTATTAACTCATTGCATAAGGCCTACTCATGTGATAGAGAGATTTCTGCATTATTCACAGCCCACCAATTTAAATGTAAATTTCCTCTAAAAGCAGTCTCACAAAAACATCCAGATTAATGTTTAACCACATATCTGAGCACGGTGGTCCAACCAAGTTGACACATAAAGCTAATCATCAAATATCTTACCACAATAATGAGTTGTATGGCTAACTTCTTCATGGGGATATTGAGGAGGAGGAAATGGTGGCATTGACTATGCTCACTGTGTATAAATATCTGAGTTTCCTGTCAGTCAAGGGAAATTAAAAGTCGTTGTATTTGAACCATTTTGTTGGTAGCTTCATGAATCGTTCTGCTGTGTAAAATAAACACAGCAATTGCCACAGTGATTACCAAGGATGCCTGCGGCCCATCTCCCAAATCAGGCACCATGTGGTGGGGAGGACCCATAGCACCTCCGTAAGAACTTATAATGTGCCTAGATCATTGCACACTTACCGCACACACAAAATCTATGGTGGCCAGAAAATCTGTCACAATCAACTAAGAGAGAAATCTACAACAGAACCCGTTAAGAAATAAGTATATAACTTTCTCTTTCCCATTAATGCACCCTGATACAACGCAGAACATACAATTCTGGGCAGATAGAGAGAAGACAGTCATGACTTTCTCCTTTACTTCTGACTATGGAAGGCAGGGGGATGATATTTTCAGATGGCAGAGAAGGGAAAACGTGTTGAAATGAAGATGAGGTTATAGACTAACCCACACAGATTTGTCGTAATTGAAAGTGACAGTAAGTTCTGAAATCCACCCAATATTTTTTCAGGGGTGGGGAGTTAACAAATGTTTTGCAGAATATGGCTGAACCAACAATTGTGATAAATAAATAAATAAATAAATAAATAAATAAATAAATAAGAACAACATCATGTTTATAACATTAATTTGAACCACTTAATAAACTATTATAAGTGGATAGGCAGTGCTATGTTTTATATCTGTGGTAGTTAAAGCTCCCTACTTCACTATGGGAGGCATTACCATTCCCATTATTTTGGTAGCAGCAATCTGTTTCTTTGGAAAATTTCTCTGCTACTCCATATGGTCCTGCTGAGACAATCAATCAGGGTGCCCCTTCACCTCAGTGACAAGCCTGAACATTTGACCCAGATGGGTCAATCATAGTCCCACCGTATCCCGCATAGTAAATGGCCTAGAGAGAGAGTAAATGGAGGTGTGGTCCTTGGGTCTCAGATGACACCTCTAAGGATGAGATACTGGCAGATGGTATTGGTGTCTCTGAGAGGTGAGTGATGAGGCTGGGTTTGCAGATGTTGGGAAAACTGCAAACTGGATTCAGCTGCTTCAATGAGAAAGCCCTGCTCTTGCTGGAAAGCGTCATTGGGGTGATGCTTACAGAATAGGAAGCGGTCCAGAAGCCCAAGGGAAGATACAGAAGAGTCACTCCATCTTATGCTTATAGCCCTACCATATCTGTCTAATTCTATGACCAACTGAGTGAGGTGACAAAGCAGAAATGTGTCTTGTAAATCTCAGACCCAGAATCACAAAGCAGAATACAGAAGGTACGGTTGGAACTGCTAAGAGACAAGAAACTGCACAATTGGTATGGAAATATAGCTCTTTCTTCTTTGTAAAATTTTTAACCTTTATTTATTTTGAGAGAGATAAGGAGTGCACACAAGCTGGGGAGGGACCAAGAGAGAGTGAGAGAAAGAATCCCAAGCAGATTCCATGCTGTCAGTGCAGAGCTAGAGACTGGGCTTGAACTTAAGAACTGTGATATCATGTTCTGAGCTGGAATCAAGAGTCAGATGCTCAACCGACTGAGCCACCCAGGTGCCTCTATAGCTCTTTCTTCTGAATTACTGGGTGAGCTTTATCAAGAAGATGCCCAGCAAGTCTCGATTAGCCAGCTCAAGAGAGAAGCATGTGCATTTCCTCATCTCAGTTCTAGAAGCTCTCCTTGACCAGTAAGTTCCCACGGTTACTATGCTCTACTAGAAGTTTCCTACCTCCCTTTCCTTATAAATATAAAGAGTAATTCAGGAGGCTGCAATCCTGCTGGAGTCCCTCTTAGCCTCTGATATGTTTGGTTTAAGTGTATTTCTCTGTGGGATAATGAGAGTTCAGGAGATTGAGTATACTCTGTACTTTTTTTTCCCCAATTAACCCTATTTCACATTTATAATACATGACATTAGCTAATTAAACATTAATGTAATCTCTTATAGGACAGTTTAAAAACTGTAAAGATATGCACCCAGGATCTTGGTGCCCTGTCACATTAAGAAAGTTTGTCTACAATTAAGAGTCTGAGAGAAAAAAACAAAAGACAAAGAGAAGTGTTATGGATTGAATGTTCATTTCCCTCCCCTCAAATTCATATGTTAAAGACCTAATCCAAAATATAATGGTGTTAAGAGGTAGAGCCTTTAGGAGTTAACTAGGCTTGGGTGAGTTCATGAGGCTAGAGCCACCATGGGGCTTGAGTGCCTTTATAAGAATAGGAAGGAACATCAAAGCTTCTCTCTTCTTGTGAGGGTACAGCAAGAACATAGCCATCCACAATCCAGGTAGAGGGCTCTCACCAGGAACCAAATCACCTGCTGCCTTGATATTGGATTTCCTAGTCTCCAGAGCTGTGAGAAATAAATGCTGTTTTAGTCATGTAGTCTTTGGTATTTTCTTATAGCAGCCCAAGCTAATTCAAGAGGCAAGAAATAATGGTAGAAAGGAAGATTCTTAAAAAGATCATTTAACCACTATCTATACCCATGCATAAAGCATGACTTGTTCCTGAATTCCCCTATATTATTGAACCTATACATACCTTTCTTGCCTAAACTAATTTGAGTGTATTTCTACAAAAAGTCTTGACTACATGCAGTTTGAAACTGAGGACATTAAAATTATTTTTTTAAGCAGAGGTAGTTCCAAATAATATAATGATGTTTTCTGTAAAATAGTCTACTGAAAAAAATTATGAGGAGCCTCAAAAACTCTTTCTCCAAAACATGGCTTATTGGACAATAAATGAAGAACAAATACACAATTGTCATTAGCCATAAATAACCATAGTTTTTAAACAATCCTAAGTAATAGTATATTTAATCACTGTATTAAAAAATGAATAACAAACAGATTCAATTTGGTCCTGATCCAACATTGAAAACACCTCTCTTCATAAATATATTGCCATGGAATAGGGCAAACTAATGAATGAAGGTTTATGTGAAAAGGTGACACTGCCGATCTTTGAGTCCATCAAATTCCTGAACTCTCACCAGGTCAATCCTATCCAAAGAGTTGGAACGCTTGTTTAGAACGAGGACAAAGTCTTAGTCAAATAGAACTCAGTAGCAAGGCTTCAAAAGCCCATATTCATTTTGTAACTCTTCAGAGAACAGTCTAATATCCATCCTTTACCTAGCTGGAAGTGAACATTCCCCCTAGAAGTAATACAAATCATGTGCTATGATCTAGTGCTCACATACACCTGGAAAAATCAGGCTCACGGATATTGCACAACAAACTGCAAATGGCACTATAAACTGACCAAGCCAACAGCTAGGGCTGCCTTTTCTCTCTTCAGATCATAGCCTCTTTTCTCTTTAGTCAAATTTTGAGAAATATTACAAATCAGATTAAACCAACAATCTATATTATAACTGCAGACAAGCATCTGGGAAAAATATACATATAAATTGCTGTTAACATCCTCAATCTCAAGTAGGTTATAAAAAGCTCATAGAAATTTTCAATGTTTCTATAATAATTTTGCTCTCCCATTGTCCACAATTGCTATTCCACATATCCATGTACCTCAAGTTTCCGACGTCTCCATTGCTGTCAGCTCTGGGCTCTGCCTCTTACTTTAGAGAAATTAAAAGCCAAAAGCACAAGTACTTTTTAAGTACAAACCAAATACAGGTTTATCCTGCTATACAAAAGTAGAGTGTTCATGTGAAAACTTGCCTACTCACAAATGGCAAAATGCAGAATATTCTCCCGTCCACACTTTTAAAAGAAGTATGTTATACCATTTCACTTTTGTGAAAGACTTATAGGAGTACCTATTGTACTGGACATTGGAAGAGGATTTTCACTTTTGTGAAAATATCACCATACTAATGTAGGCTATTAAACAGTATGCTGTAACTCTAACTTTGAGAAAGTGGGGACTACCTGTACACCAATTAATTAACCTTTCACTGTCTTCTCTCTTTTCCAATCCCATTATAATGATGAAATTGTATCTTGCCTAAGGAAGAAGTAAAACTTTCACTATTGGCAGATGACATGATATTGTATATAGAAAAACAAAAAGGCTTCACCAAAACCTGCTAGAACTGGTAAACAAATTCAGTAAAGCCACAGGATAAAAAAATCAACATACAGAAATTAGTTTCATCTCTATACACCAATAATGAAGCAGCAGAAAAAGAAATTAAAGAATCAATCCCATTTACGATTGCACCCAAAACAGTAAGATACCTAGGAATAAACTTAACTAAAGAGGTGAAAGACCTATACTCTGAAAACTATAAAACACTGGTGAAAGAAATTGAAGAGGATGCAAAGATACGGAAACATGTTCCATGCTCAGGGATGGGAAGAATACATATTGTTAAAATATCTATACTACCAAAAGCAATCTATAAATGTAAAGCAATCCCTATTAAAATACCAACAGCATTTTTCACAGAGCTAGCAAAAACAATCCTAAAATTTGTATGGAACCACAAAAAAACAAACAAACAAACAAACAAAAAACAATAGCCAAAGCAATCTTGAAAATGAAAAACAAAGCTAGAGGCATCGCAATTCTGGACTTCAAGTTTTATTACAAAGCTATAGTAATCAAGACCAATATGGTACTGGCACAAAAATAGACACAAAGATCAATAGAACAGAATGAAAAACCCAGAAATGAACCCACAATTATATGGTAAATTAATCCTCAACTAAACAGGAAGGAATATCCTATGGAAAAAAGATTGTCTCTTCAACAAGAGTGTTGAGAAAACTGGACAGCAACATGCAAAAGAATGAAATCTGACGACTTTCTTTCACCATACACAAAAGTAAATTCAAAATGGACGAAAGTCTAAATGTGAGACTCGAAACCATAAAAATCCTAGAGAAAAACACAGGCAGGAACCTCTTAGATATTGGCCATAGCAACTTATTTCCAGATATGTCACCTGAGGTGAGAGAAATAAAAAGCAAAAATAAAATATTGGGACTGCATCAAAATAAAAAGCTTCTGCAGAGAGAAGGAAATAATCATCAAACTAAAGGCAAGCTATGGAATGGGAGAAGATATTTGCAAATGACATATCTGATAAGGAGTTAATATCCAAAACATATAAAGAACTTAACAAACTCAACACCCAAAAAAACAAATAACCTAGTTAAGAAATGGGCAGAAGACATGAATAGACATTTTTCCAAAGAATACATACAGGTGGCCAACAGACACATGAAAAGATGCTCAACATCACTCATTAACAGGAAAATACAAATCAAAACTGCAATGAGATATCACCTCACACTTGTCAGAATGGCTAAAATCAATAACATAAGAAACAGTAGGTGTTGGCAAGGTTGTTGAGAAAGGGGATCTCTCTTCCACTGTTGGTGGGAATGTGAATTGCTGCAGCCATGGAGGTTCTTTGAGAGTTCAAAATAGAACTAGCCTGTGATCCAGTAATTTCACTGATAGGTATTTATCTAAAAAATACAAAAATACTAATTCAAAGGGATACTTGCACCCCGATGTTTATAGTAGCATTATCTACAATAGCCAAATTATGGAAAGAGCCTAGTGTCCAATGACTGATGAATGGATAAAGAATATATTTACAAGTATATATATGTATATATGTACATATGTATGTATACATACACACACATATATGTATATATGAATGAAATTTTGCCATTTAGAATGACATGGAAATAAGTCAGTCAGAGAAAGATAAACAAACACCATATAATTTCACTCATACATGATATTTAAGAAACAAAACAAATGAGCAAAGGGGAAAAAAAAAGAGAGAGAGGCAAATCAAGAACCAGAATGCTAACTATAGAGAAGAGACTGACAGTTACAAGAGGGGAGTAAGGTGAGGCATGGATTAAATAGGTGATGAGGATTAAGGAGCTCACTTGTTGCGATGAGCACTGAGTGATGTATGGATAACATGGAATCATTATATTGTATACCTGAAATTAATATTATGCTACATGTTAACTAACTGGAATTTAAATAAAAACTTAATTTTTTTTTCAATTAAGTTTCAAGCGAAAGTAAAAAAAAAGATTCTTATTGTTTTTAACATTTTGTAATGGAGCAAATAAGACTGTATTCAGATCCCTTACTGCTGGACTCAGGCAAATAATTTTACTGCTGCAAGCACCTCGAAGGACTTTCCAAGTAACTTTTTTTAATAAACAGAAAATACAACCAAAACAAAACAAAACAAAACAAAAGAAATATCTCTTGCCTAACAAAGCTGTCTGCCCATCAGCACTGAAACACACAGTTTTTACCACTCTACTTACAAAGTTAAACAAGTAACAAACTCATCATAATAGCAAAAAGGAAAAATACCTCAAAAGTCACAACCTTCCTCAATCATGGCTCCATCTCTCTATTTTGTTTATCCTGAAGGAATACTTCTACATAGAATTCTCTACATACAGTCATTTTTGTCTGTCTCTTACCAGTATTTAATCAAGTTTCCTATGTTTCAAATTGTTTTACTTAGAAATAAAACTTTAATGCCAAAATGGAAAGTCGTTTGTATATTTCTCCCCATCTCATTCTTTTCCCACTCTCCTCAGAGCATCTGTTACCCTGACATTTTTGTGAATCACATCCTGTCCATATGTTTTGTATTTGCACTGCATATCCACCATACACAAACACGGGGTTTTCTATATTACATTAAAATGTTATCCATTGTATATTATGATACATACTTTGTACCACTTTATTGGGCTTTACAACTTTTTTTAGAGGTTCATCCATGTGGGGAGCCTGAGGCCTCAGTTTACATTTAGTTTACACTGACTCCTTAAGTCTTCTCAGCCAGCAGCTTGCTTTTAAATGCTACATCTATTCCGATAATTCGAAAATTTACATATGTATTTCTGACACTTCGCTGAACTCCATATTGATATATACAATCGCCTGTTTGACATCTCCCTTTGAATGTGCAAAAACATTTCCAGCTTAAGTTCACTTCTGATTTTTTTTTTTTTTTTTTGAAGGAGAAGGAGAGACCAAGCAGGGGAGGGGCAGAGGGAAGGAAAGAGAGAATCTCAAGCAGGCTCCACACTCAGCATGGAGCCTGATGAGGTGCTCAATCCCACGACCTTGGGATCATGACCTGAGTGGAAATCAAGAGTTGGATGCTTAACTGACCGAGTCACACAGGCACCCCTCGATTCTGAATTTTTAATAACTTCAAATTTCTCTCCCCTCAGTATGTCCTATCTTAGTAAATGATAACTCCGTTCTTCTATTTATTCAGATCAAAGTCATATGAGCACGATGGTAGTTTTCCTTAAATGTTTTATGTTAATTCAGGACATGCTCGTTTTAAGTAGTAGTTGTCCTCCTTGTCTCAAGGCATAACCTTCTAGCTCTATTATTTTCCAGATGCTAGTCTTTTAGTCAATAAAGTCACCTTTTTAAAAGACGTTTGATCATTCTACTTCTCTGCCTTTTATCTGGCCCTGCCCCTTCTGCCAACTTGTGCCATTCTCCACACTACAGACACACATCAGATCCTCTTCCAACCATTGGTTAGACTCGGGGACTTCACACAGATTTCTGGAGTGATGTAACTGCTTTTCCTTGCATTTCCACCAAGTTCTTACCATCATAGACTTTCATATCTCAGTTTAAATACTACTTCCAAAGAAAGGTTGTCTTTGTTTCCTATCTTTAACCAGGATCCATCTTTCACTTTCTCAAGGCACTCTGTAATTTTCCTTATATAATTTTCTTTAAAGTTTGTTTACTTATTTTGAGTGGAGGGAAGGGGCAGAGAAAGAGGGAGAGAGAATCCCAAGAGGCTCCATGCCACCAGTGCAGAGCCTGATGCAGATGCAGAGCTTGAACTCATGAGCCAGGAGATCATGACTTGAGCGGAAGTCAGTTGCTTAACTAACTCAACCACCCAAGTACCCCATATAACTTAATATTTTGGAAGTTCTATATATATAGACAAGTACATACATTTTGATTAATTATAGTTTTTGGCTCATGACACACTTGAAAATCTTCCCCATGACCGTTGCTTGGTTATGTGTATACTTATGGATAATGCAAAAAAATACACATGAATCCACTACCCAACACTACAGCAAATCATTAGTTTCTTTTTAGAATAAATCATTTTATATTAACTTAAGTCTATTTATAAATTCCTACCCTGATCCTCCCTTAAATTGCCCTGTAGAGATATCTATTTCTAAATCATCTTATCATATGTTGTTTTCTTTATTTCTACATTTATTTTCAGTTTATTTGGTTTAGTTTTAATTTGATTTGTCTTTTGTTCTTCAGTGCTATATTGTTAAAATGTATCACTACTATATTTTGTACCTATAGTTTATTAGCTTTAAATTCTGCATATTTTACTGGACAAACATTTTACAATTCATTTGTGCACTTTTCTTTAGGTAAGTTTAGGTTGTTTCCAGTTTTTTGTCTTTGCCAACAAAGAAACCATGAAGATACCTATGTATGTTTTCTAGTCCACAAGTATGATAGGTAGAATTTTGGCTTCTGTGAACTTTGCCCACTGGTGAACCTCTCATGAGTATGTTATATCACATGGCAGAAGGGCTTTGTAGGTGTAATTAAGGCTACTCATCAGCTGAACTTAGGTCAGGAAGAATATCCTGCATAATGTGGGTGGGCCTAAAATGCTCACATACACCCTTCAAAGCAGAGATCTTTCTCGGTTCATAGCAGAAGAGGAAGTCAGAGATTTGAAGCACAAGGAGGATTCAGTGTGTTGGCATTGTTTTCACGATGGAATGGCAAGAAAGTTGGGATTTTTGTTATACAACTCTAAGTAACTGAATTCTCTCAACAACCTGGAAAAGTTTGGAGATGGGATATTTTAAAAATTGTTGTTTGTTTTTGAGATAGAGAAACAGAGTGTGTGGGGGGGAGGGGCAGAGAGAGAGGGAGACACAGAATCAGAAGCCGGCTCCAGGCTCTGAGCTGCAAGCTGTGGGGCTCAATGTGGGGATCAAACTCTTGAACTGTAAGATCATGAGCCATCC
The DNA here is from genome assembly GCA_030068075.1 of Paguma larvata. Classification (NCBI taxonomy): domain Eukaryota; kingdom Metazoa; phylum Chordata; class Mammalia; order Carnivora; family Viverridae; genus Paguma; species Paguma larvata. Next base: position 58,035,416 of record CM057833.1, on the reverse strand, counting down.
AGGTGCCCCTTGGAAATGGGATCTTAACCAGAGCTTACACATCAAAGCTTGGCACCACTGATAATTTTATTTTGGTCTTGTGAGGCCCTGAGAAGTGGACCCAGTTGAGTCCCATTGCGACTAGACCTCCAATCCACAAAACTGTAAAATAATAAATGGACATTTTAAGCCACTAAATTTGTGGTAATATGTTAAAGAAGCAATAGAAAACTAACTCAACATGTATAAGTGTTGTTTTGTTTTGTTTTGTTTTGTTTTGTTGTATTAGGTACAACTTTGATGTTTACTAGTGAATTTCTAGTGTCTAGTGTAGTGCCTGGTTCATTTTGAATACTTCATACGTATTAGTGGATTAAATGAATAAACAAAATTGAAGTCTATTAATATTTAAAAATGAGATGAATAAGATATGAAAAGGAGGGAAAATCAGATAAGTATAAAAATGAAAACCCGGAGCACCTGGGTGGCTCAGTCGGTTAAACATCCAACTTCAGCTCGGGTCATGATCTCACAGCTCCTGGGTTTAAGCCCCCATGTCGGTCTCTGTGCAGACAGCTCGGAGCCTGGAGCCTGCTTCAGATTCTGTCTCCCTCTCTCTCTGCTCCTCCCCCACTCATGCTCTGTCTCTCAAAAATTAAATAAACATTAAAAAAATTTTTTTAAAATGACAAAGACTGATAACTACTCTTTGTAAAAATTGATTTGGAACAAGAATTGTAGATAAGAATTATTTGCAGTGCCAAATTTATGAAAAATACTCTAAAAATTCATTGCAGAGATAGGTCTGTTAAAATTCAAACCACATCTTAACAAGGAAATGATATTACAAGGGGCCACTAAATTTGCAGCATTACCTAAAAGTAACAGATACATCAATCATTCCTATGAATGATGCAGGAGAAAGAAGCATCAAGCCATTTTAATAGCGGAAAGCATATAGCAGCAAATGGCAGAAGTGTGGTTGGAAGTGACACTGGAAAGTGGACGATGAGGCATTATATATGATACAACTGGAAACCAGGATGTTCTTGTAAGAGAAATTAGTATAAAACAATAGTTTTGTCCAACTATGTTGTACAGTTTAGATGAACTGGACCCTAGACTAGAGTTAACAGCATCATTAAGTTCTTTGCATTTAATTCATCCACAAGTGAAATAAAAGTAAATCTAAGTTATGACAGTTGGAATAGTGCTATCTCAAAGATAATCTGCATAGGGCCTGATGATGAATTGGATATAAAGATTGAAAAGGGGAAATGCTAAACTTTTTATGAATATTCATAAGAGGGTAAAGATGGGTTGAAGACTTAGAAAATTCTTTATCCTAAACTTGTAATTTTCTGAAAAGATCAGGTCATTCCTATTCTGTTCCACATAAAGTAATCTTGACAGCTTGATTTTGTGCAAGAATAATTTCACTGATTGTCTAAACATATCTCTAAATCTTCCCCATTATATCCTCATTTTATAGCCTGCAGAATTTTCCATTTGAACATCATTCTAGATCAAGTTTAGAATTTGTTTTCTTTAGTATAGCTTTCTATGCTAATATACCATTATTCAGAAAAGTTGATCATACTCCATTCTTTTTGCCTCCATTTGGTCGCGCAGCTTATATTCCAGTTTGATGGTGGCCACATAGTTTATGCTAACAAAGCATGCTTTTTGCTGCATGAACAATGGGTGTGGGATCTAAATCCATAATTTCCCCCAGGCTATTTTACTTGGTTAAGCTTACACTGAATTGTTGACTAAGCTATAATTAAGCTAAGACTTAACTACTTAATCATTTTATTCCAGCATGCTTTGCAATACTAAAAAACATTATTTCTTTTATATTTTTGTTTTATAAATTCTATTTGTATATAAGGTATTTTTAATCAACTTTTTTCCACCATTAATACGATGTAATATCACTGAAACATAGCATTGCATATTTACACATGAGAGGCTAAAATTTCATATTTTGTCAAACATATACCACAATTATTATTCTGAAACTTAACCTTTCTTTCTTAAAGAATTTTGGCACTTCAACATACTATATTTTCACAAACTGTAGGTTTCAAATACACAAAATAATTATAAGAAATTATGCATACTTTTAAAACGCTTCTTGAATTTGGGGCTGGAGGTTATTCTTTGTTCAAAAAATAATTCTTATGTTTAAAAATAATCAGTCTGGCATATTATGGCTCATTAATTATTTATAAAATTATAAGTCAAAACTTTGTATAGTTAAAAACACAAAGGTAGTATATAGTTTATGTATAGTAAATCACTCAATGATATTTAACTCTAATGCTAGGGTGTAAGCTCCTGAGAAAACTGAACTATATTGTCTATATTATACAATATATAAACATATCTATATTATATACCACCATATCCACAAAACTTAACACTGAGCCTGTACTTTTTACATAGTTGTTAAATGGTATATGGGCAAATGCATGAATGAATCCAATTAACACAAAATAGTCATTATCTGAAGCCAGTTTTCTTAATATGAAAATTAAACTACATCGATAAATTATGAGGACAAACAGATTTCCATAATCTTTAGAATGGGGCATACATTTTGGTTTCTTAGGCCAGAACTCTATCTCTTCTGCTGGAGAATAGTTTGGTAGGTCATCCCTATTAAAGCATATGTTGAATCAATTTAATGCTATTAGAATTGAAAGGATACAAAACAATGGCTTTGAAACATTACTGCAAGGGTACAATGAAACCTAAAAAACGTTACTTTAAAAGAGAGTAGATTAAACAAAAGATAGGCTATCTTGCTGATACTAGAAATTGAGACTATTAAAGTTAGTGCCACAGATAAATGTTTGAATTGTTAGAATTCAAAATCATTGCAATAGTATTTTTTTGAAAAAAAGAGTATCAGGGAAATTGTTCTTAGATGTTACATGACTTCAATAAATCTTTAAAAATGGTATTCATCTGAAAAAAATATGAACCTTGAACCTTAATGGAAACAACACAGTGGAAAATCAATTGGAAATGCATTCTAGAATTAAGGTAAAGGTAATAGAATAAACTTCCAGAAATTATTGTAGTACAAAATCGACATGACTTGGAAATTGGCACAAATTTCTTAAACAGGACATAAAAAATCACCGAGCATAAGGAAAAGATTGATGAACTGGGTTTTATGAGATATGAAAGCCTCTGTTTGCTAAAACATACTTCCAAGAAATGCAAAAGACAAATCCCCAAAAAGGAGAAAATACTTGTCATATATGTGTCCATAGAAGAACTTCTATTCAACAAATCCTATAAATTAATGAGCAAACAACAAACTTCTTAAAAAAAAAATGAGTGAAAAACTTGGGCACGATTTTCACAAAAGAAGATATCCAAATGACCAATAAGCATGGGAAAAAGTGCTCAGTGTTATAAATCATTCGGAAACACAAATAAAACCACAATGAGAGGTGCCTGGGTGCCTCAGTTGGTTAAGCATCAGCCTCTTGATTTCGGCTAGGTCATGATCTCAGGGTTCATGAGTCCGAGTCCTGCATCGGGCTGTGTGCTGACAGTGTGGTGCCTGCTTGGGATTCTCTCTCTCTCCATCTCTCTCTGTCCCCTCCTGCTTGCTCTCTCTCTCTTTGTCTCTCTCAAAATAAATAAATAGACTTAAAAAAAAAACACCCACGACAATGAGATACCACTACATACCTACCAGAATGATTACAACTTAAAGAAACTCATAATAATAATTCTGGGCACTTAAATGAATCAACAATGGTCTCAAACATTTCTGATGGTGCTGTAAACTGGTACAAGTGTGTAACACTGTTGCAGTATCTTCCATTTAAACTAAATCTTTGCACACCCTATGATTAAGCAATTCAAATGCAGCACAGATCATGTATAAAAATGTTCATTATGCACAACTGACAGTTATCTAAAAACTGGAAATAACCACCCTCAATAACAGAACAGGAAATATATGTTATGTATCCCCATATAATAAATTACTTTATAGCAATGAAATAGAAAACAAACAAACAAACTACTATTTCAAGCAATAATATACACATCTCATAGAATCCTGCTGAGCAAAAGAACTCCAAAGAAAAAAATAGCGTATCTTACATGCTTTCATGTGTAAAAAGCACAAAATCCTTTGTAACTTGTCTATGGTGATAGAAGTCAGAATAGTAGTAGTACCTTTGGGGGAGTGTTATGCCTGCGGAAGCGGCCCAGGAGAAGCATCTGTGGTGCTGGCAATGTTCTACACCCCGATCTCAGCACTGGTTACCCTGATGTGTTCACTTTATAAAAAATCACCATCCTACAAACCTGAGATTCATGAACTTATTATATATATTTGGCACTACAATAAAAACTTTGCCAAAATTATTTAATAAATAACACAAAAATATCATATGCAAGTATCTATAATCACTTCTCTTAACTAGATCAAACCACTTTGTAGATGGTTGATGCGCCATTCAGTTTAATAATTTATCTCCAAATATTCAGTTATATTAACCAAGATTGATGCTGTATTTTGAAGTAGTCAGTTACAGTTCATAAATCAATTTGCAAAACTTCACCTTCTTAATTTTCCCTTCTTGGTTATAATATTACAAGATTTATAATCCAAATTAGTCAATTTCCTTTCAATTTTACATAAGGAAAGTAAAAATTTAATGGAGATCCAAGTAGTCTCAATTCAATATTTATCTTGTGTTGATTTATTTTTAATATAAAGAAAAATTCTATTAACTATAAATTCACTCTTTTGCACTTACTTATGTAATGACATATTTTAAGTTTACGTGCCCCTTTATACCTGGTGGTAGTAGTCATAGAAATAGTAATAATAATAAATATAATAAAATACATTTATCGTGAACTGTACATCATGGTAAACGCTATCTCATTTAAAGATCATAACACTCTATTATACGGTGTTATTATTTTGTTATTATTTCTCAGATAAGAAAACTGAGTCTTTTTAATTTTTTTAATGTTTATTTATTATTGAGAGAGAGAGAGAGAGAGAGGGCACAAGTGGTGAAGGGGCAGAAAGAGAGGGAGACACAGAATCTGAAGCAGGCTCCCAGGCCCCGAGCTGTCAGCACAGAGCCTGATGTGGGACTTGAACCCACCAAGCATGAGATCATGATCTTAGCCGAAGTCCGACACTGAACTGACTGAGCCACTGAGGCGCCCGGATAAGAAAACTGAGTGTTGAAGAAAATACGAACCTTGCCCATGATGATCCATCTGTCAGGTGCTGGTGCTTGGGTTCAAACCCAAGCTGTCACGGCAGAAGCTCAGGCCATTAACCATTTAGCTCAGTGCTCAGAAACTAGTTCTTAGAGACATCAGCCTTACTTAATTCCAGAGTTGGTAGCAGTTAAAGATCAATTGTAGCATCTCAAGGCTGTCTTTACATAGCTTTCTCCTTATTTACTTAAGTGGTCTCAATTTGTTTTTTATGCATTTAAGTGCTCAATTATGCTAATGGCGTTCCCAGGGGATTTACTCTTGCCTCTCTCTGCTTTTTGTGAGTATAATCCCAGAGGCTTCCTTTATGGAACTATGAACTAAACTTTTCTCCCCGACGAATTTATCATACTAAGCTTTTGAGAGCTGTATTCTCTGATACTCCTTTTCATTGCGGCAGACATTCAGATATGGGCACCTCCCAATTCTTGAAAATGTAATGGTTCTTTTACAGAATGCTTATTAATTGATGCACCTGGTTTCTGAGAGGTATTGCCAATGCTGTTGACATATACTGATGGTTTTTACTTTGCTTCTACAGATGTTGCTATAACCTAGTTATGTCTTTTGAGCAACATATATCATCAGTATTTAGAAGACTGTATCACCATTTCAGAAGTATTTAGTTTCGAAGGTCTCAGAATGAGAAGATTTATGCAATGTTTGCTTCCTATAGTTTAGGCTGATAATGTTTGAATTACAAAACAGATTTAAAATGCTGAAGGTATCATCCACTGAAGAGTTAGTGTCAGCCTTGGGTGTTTTGATTGCTTGCTTGTTTACTAACTGGCATGTGCAATCTACTCAGGGATAATATCACTCTTTACCTTTCACAAGAGTGTAGTGCTAGAAATAGAGATGCCGCATACGGAAAGAGCAAAGATGCCTTTCTCTCTTTACTCTGCACCTAAAGCAGTAGACATGAAATACCACCAGTTGCAAAAATGAAAAGGATTACAGATTTGGTTACATTTCAAACATTCTATTCCAAGCCCTAGCCCCACGGTCATCCTACATCAATTGTAAAAAATTTTTGTATATTTTTTTTTAACTGGGGGCAATTCGATTCTTATTGTTAAAACTATCTTCTAAGCATCCTTATATGCTTCTCATCTTTGCCTCCGTAGCTAGAATACACATCCTCAAAAATGGAAATTGTACATTTTTGCATCTCTCCACAATTTCCAATTTAGTCTGGTCTACTCACTTGGCGGATTATATTAACAATAATGTGCCTTAATCAACAAGGTAGGTGCATAATACGCCCCCATGTGAAACCCTGGATAGTGAACACAGTTGCCACTCGATGTATACCTGTGCCGCTTCTACTTTCTTGCTTTAAAGCACTTTCGTTTCTCATTTACCTGAATATTAGAATGTCACATACTTCAAGCAATGGTCAGCCAAGCAATCTACACAGGGGAGTGAGGTATCCCAACGGATGACTCACAGTTCTGGAGAGTATAACGGAAATAGCACCAGAAGTCTCGGCCACAAAGCAAGCAGTTTGCACCCACCTTGTCTCTTGGCAGATGGCAGGGAACTAACCTCAGGTTTAGGTATTGAATAGTAAAGGTAAGTGAGACTTGGGGGAAAGAGGAGCATAAGAGGAAAATAATATTACTTCAGTAAAAAAAAAAAAAAAAGACAAACATTAAGGCAAATTACACAGTGAAATAGACAGAGATCATGAATAGAAGAATAAGGTCCTAAGAGGGGCAGAGGAATTCAGTGGCAGAAACTCAGTTATCAGGATGGGGTACCAGTTGATAATCAAATCACAATCGAGTAAGATACCCTGATATTATTACATAAGTGCTGGCATCGTTCCTCAAATAGCTCTCAAATAAGAAAAGGACAGGCAGCACAGGGAGCAGGGTTGAGCCTAAATGCTTAAGACCAAGTGATTCTAGCTCTGCAGAAATCGACTCAGAGACTGGGAAAATGTCAGGGCTGAAAGAAGGCAAAATTATTTTTATTTTTTCCCAAGGATATTTTATTTTCCAAAGTTATATAAGTTCCAGGAAGAAAAATCTTAGGCTTAGAGAAAGATAAAGTTTAGAACTTGTCCATGAGTTTATTTTATCTTCGACAGCAATCTCATTATTTGGCTAGATGAAAGGTTGCTGTAGTATTTCTTATCCATTGACGTATTTATCTGGGGCTGATTTTAAAGTCAGAGTGAATTCCGGGCAGTTCTTTATGACCCATGTCTTTAACATTTCCTTACAATTTTCACCTTTCATCCTTAAATACTGATGGTTCATCTTATTTATATATCCATCATCATACAGCAATTTGCTAAAGAGTGGTGGTAATCTCAAATAATGTGGTATTTTAAGGTTTTCATAATCTCTGGGGGCTAGATACTCTACATTCTAAGGATATTGCTCTAAAGCCCATGTATGCAACATTGCCTACAAAATTTGGTTTTTAACTTTCAACTTTTTGACCATGAGTTTGAATATGCTTTCTTATTTTATTCTATTTTAATTTATTTTTTTAATGTTTATTGATTTTTGAGATAGAGAGCCAGAGTATGAAACGGGTAGGGGCAGAAAGAGAGGGAAACACAGAATCTGAAGCAGGCTCAGAGCCTGACACGAGGATTGAACTCGTGAGATCATGACCTGAGCCCAAGTCAGATGCTTAACCGACTGAGCCCCCCAGACCCTTTTATTTTATTAATTTTTGTTGTTGTTGAGAGAGAGAGATTGAGTGTCAGAGACTAAGAGGGACAGAGGGATAGATGATCTGAAGCTGGCTCTGCGCTGAGAGTAGCAAGCCCAATGCGGGGCTCAGCCTCACGAACTGCAAGACCATGACCTGAGCTGAAGTCAGATGCTGAACCAACTGACCCGCCCAGGCGCCTCTGAACACACTTTCTTAATCTATCAAGTACCAAAATATTTGTGAAGCTAATTTTATAAAATGCTCCACACTTCATATTCGAAAGACTGGTGCAATTGATTAATTGCTTTGATTAATTTATAACATTTAATTATATCAATAACCATAATCTAATTCTTGCTTTATTATTCCTATTATTAAGTAATCATTGGCAATAACTTAACAGGTATAATATTTCATATTTCTGTTACAAGTTTAATTAAGTGACAGGTCGGTACCTCCCCATTTTGCTAAATAAAACAAACAATAATGTGGCCTTATGGAGCAGTGTCAAAACTGTAGCTGCTGATGAACAACACTCAAGCTTACTGTCACATTCAATTAATTTCTAAATTACACCAAATTGTTTGAAAAATAATAGAAATTTAATAAATGATTTTATCTTAATTAACAAAAAATATCTTCTGAAGTACCCTTACCGAAAACAGTTTTGGTGTCTACATCAGCAATTCATAACAAGTTCATTAGCATAAATGTAAGACAAGCCACAAATGTGGATATTGTCAATCTTATGTAAGTTTCACATCCCATTAGGAAATACTATGATTCTAAATCCGGGCATGCACCAAATTTAAATAACTGTGATTTTGAATAAATATTAAATATGTATCCATCAAAACAGGGCTCTTTCTTGAAGGGATTGAAAGCACTTGGAACATCCCCAAGAGTATTTTAATCATCCCTACATCCCTACACTGGAGGGAGGTGAGTAAGAGGTATTTCGAGTAAACCAGAGCAGGGGTCCCCAGCTGAGTCAGTCGGAAGAGCACGTGACTCTTGATCGTGTGCGCATGGGCTCAAGCCCCACGCTGGTGTAGGAATTACTAAGGTTAAAAAAATAAGTTAAGAAAAAAAGAAGTAACTACAGTAAAGCCTAAAATCCTTGGCCTAGTTGCCTGGCAGTAGTGGGGTCAAACAAGGGAGAAAACACGCAGATATTCCAAGCTCGAAACCTCTTTAAATTTTTCTCTATTATAAGAAGCTTTAACTATACAACTTAAGGAGCCAGATGCATTTTTCTCAAATCACTAACTTTTGCCTTTTTTGCATAACCTTATTCAAATGATCTTTTCTTGCCTTATATAAAACCATAGGTACTTTACCAACTGCATTCTAGTTATCAACCATGGGAGATTCACTGTTGTAGTGGCTGTGAGTTGGTTGTTAAGAGCCATGCTGACTGCTAACTCCAGTTTTGTGAGCTAATTCTCCTGATGACAGTCTTAAATAAACCACTCCATTCCTTAACTCTTGGTAATCAAGACACTGCAGAATTCTGACTGAATTCATTTATCATACAATTGTTCTGAATGTAATTCAAGGATGAGATTTATAATAGCACAAGTTGCAATAACTAGAGTTTCAACAAGGTAATAGTGTAACTGGTTTATATTTTATATAATGCACACATACATTTTTGAGTTGCTACTTGTATACAAATTCTGTAAACAAAATGCTCCTAAACCTTAAACCACTTTCACTTTCAAAAAATGGAACACATTTATGTAATACAATTTCATTTCCACCAGCCATATTTGTCAACATGAAGCAGGACATTACCCTTTAGAATGCTACTAAAAAGTATTTAAAATTACTTCACAATCATAAACAGGTTGCCTAAAGGACTCATCCGCTCACCTTGCTGCTAAGAGTCACTCCTGTCTCTAGGGAATTCTCAAGGTTAGGGATTTTCAGAAACATGTTGAGGGGCGCCTGGGTGGCTCAGTTGGTTAAATGTCTGACTTCAGCTCAGTTCATGATCTCACAGTTTGTGAGTTCGAGCCCCGCATCAGGCTCTGTGCTGACAGCTCAGAGCCTGGAGCCTGCTTCGGATTCTGTGTCTTCCTTGCCCTCTGCCACTCCCTCGTTTGTGCTCTGTCTCTCAAAAATGAATAAATGTTAAAAAAAAAAAAAAGAGAGAGAGAAAAGAAAACAAAAGAAACACGTTGAGGGGCAGAAAATCTTAAAAAGGAAAGCAATCATTGCTTCAGACACTGGTTCTCAAACTTTAGAGAACATGAAAATGCCATGGAGGCATTTAAGTAGATATTTCTTGATCCCACACCCAAGAGTTCTTTTTAAACAGGTCTGGGATGGAGCCCGGTAATTTACATTTCTAACAAGTTCCCAAGTTATGCCTGTTATATTATGCTGTTATGCCCAACCACACTTTGAGAACTGCTGGCTTAAGCAAATCAAGCTTCATTTTATTCCAGAATTAATAGTATAAAAGAGAAAAAACTTCATATTAGAATGAATCAATAGTTTATAACCCACAATGAAAGTATATATGTATGTATATGTACATGTGTGTATACATATATATATATGTACATATATAATATATATAATTAATATATAATATCATATATTGTATATATGATAACCTTTGGGCTAGACAACCCTGGATAAGGGTAATACTGACTTCATTACTTTTTTTTTGTAGTGGTGATTTTCCTGTTTTTTAATGGTGATTTTTGTTAACATATACTGCTACAATTTCAGTAGGAATTACCCTTACAAAACTCATCCTTATTTTGAACTGATATTTTTGAAAGGCAAATTGCTAGCAAACTGTTTACATAGATTTAAATGCTTCTTTTAATAGAAAAAATCAATTTCAGCTTTCTAAGTGGGATGATTTTAATCCAAGGAAAAATTATGTAACTTTAAGTATGGCCATATGGGCTAATCCTTCTCAAAATATCTTTTGGAATTAGCAGGATTTTTGACTGCATGAGTGTAATTATTTCATTGATTTTATAGAGGTTCCCACAGCTATGTACCTTGGTCCCCGTGTCGAATTCTCAACACTCACAGTAAGCCACTGAACACCTGTCCAGGTTGGAGAAGCATACTAAATGATAGGAAAAACATGCATTATACAATTCCCTACAATATCAAACCTCACTGTCTGGTAGCATGTTTAAAGTTTCTTCTCTCTTTCATCTTTCTCCATCTCTCCTCACTTTTTTTAATTCTGCCTTCTCCTTTCTCCAAAAGAAGATGAACAGATGCTTTAATCCCTAATAGATAGTTACAATAGACACATTTCACTTTCTGCCTTTTCCACTACCCTGCTTTCTTTCATTATCCTAGTCTCATCTTTGCCTTTCCCAGTGACCAATTGCTGACTCTGATAGGTGTAGTAGTTAATTGTACTTTCATGATTGGAACAATCAACAGAGGCAGTTAAAACTCTACCTTGATATTTATCTTTGTATGTCCACCTTAATATATTAAGGCAACCGATTTACCAGATGGTGGGAGTCTGTGAAAATATATCTCTATATTTATGTATACATATGTGCGTATTCACGCATTTGTGTGCACATAGCTAAGACCTTATTTGTGTTGTTAGTTTCTGGTATTTCTTTTTTCTCAGTTTCTTCCAAAGAATTAAGATATTTTAATTAAAATGTTTTATATGATAAATGAAATTATGTGCATTTGTTTTGATTTTATTCTTTATGCTAGGGGATTAGCTTTTTGATTTGAAGAACAATACATGAATGAAAGCTTTTCCCTTAACTCTTCCAACTCTTTTACTATGTTGGATATCTATTCTATTTTTCTATATTCTTTCTTTTTTCCTTCTTTTACTTTCCAGCCATGAATTTCATGATACTTGAAATGTGGTCAGCAACAGGCAACTGTTGGCTTTACCTGGAAGTCTGTTAGGAAAGAGAACTTGGATTTTAACAAAATCCTCCAATAACTCTTTTCTTTCTTCTTTCTTTCTTTCTTTCTTTCTTTCTTTCTTTCTTTCTTTCTTTCTTTCTTTCTTTCTTTTTCTTTTTCTATTTTTTTTAAGAGAGAGCACAAGAAGGAACAGGGGAGAAGAGGAGAGGGAGAAAGTGAGAATCTTAAGCAGGCTCCACCCTCAGCATGATGCCTAATCCAAGGCTCGATCCCATGACCCTGGGATCATGACCTAAGCCAAAGTCAAAAGTTGGCCTTTGAACCAACTGAGCCACCCCCGCCCCCTCCCAATCCTAGATAACTCATATACACATTGGAGTGTAAGTTGCTCAACCCATATGGAAAAACCTGTTAAAAGGTTGAATTTGTTCCTATTTAAACTGCCATATAATATACAGGAAGCCCAGTTAAATTTGAATATCAGAAAAAGAGTACTCTTGTTATAATTGTATGCCCAATATTGCATGTGGCATGCTCCGTAGTGAAGAAAGAGTTATTTGTTTTCCTTTTGAAATTCAAATTTGACTCCTTGTTTTGTGTGTGTGTGTGTTTCTTAAATATGGCAACTCTATGCCCTATCAATCAGTATGTGATCATGAGACTATTAAATCAATGAATAAATAAGTAGAAAGAAAGAATCTAACACATAGTAAGAAACTAATAAAGGTTAAGTGTCTGTTCCTATATTGTTTTCTTCTATATATGAGTCTCACAGCATCTGCAAAATCAAACCTAAATTTAAAATAAAATTTTATTAAATGATACAATTCTGCGAAACCAAGAATACTTTTGCAGCAGAACTATGTTTTCAGAGCAATTTGTCCAAGTATAAAAAGAATTTATCTTCATAAAATACTTGAAAGCTCAACAAATTATATACATAAGAGACTCAAATCCCACATACTCAAATGATGAAAGACAAATTCCATACACTGCGATTATATATTACTACAGATTTATACTAAAATATACATTAGTAAATTCTATTTTTAATCTAGTACTTTGGTACTAATAGAATGCTAGTAGAATAAAAATATTTAATAGCATCCTATGAGTAAATTTAAAATACTTATTATTGTTACTTAGGCAATTAACTTTCCAAAAATATAAAATAGTAAAATGTATAGTATTAAAACATTATAAACTAATTCAATAACCAGTCTTTAAAAATTTGTTATATATTAGGTTTATGATATGAAATTGCCAATATTTAACTTTTTGATATACAACAATTTCCTATAGTTCAATGTAAGAAATTGAGATGCATTCAAGGATGGGCTATCATACATTATTAAGAGTACTTTAAGTATTAAAAACAAGTATTCAAAGGTATTACCAAACATAATGAAATGCTAATGTCATACTATTAAACCAGAAAAAATGTGTAAAAATTAAAAAAAACAATTTTAGTATTTTTATTAGAAAGACCTCTTCCTCATGAGTTCATCTAACTATTTAAAATTTCTGCAACTTTCTGTATCTTTCATCATTAATATTTATTCCTTTTATTATCAGAAAAGTAAATATTTCATTTTTATTTAAAGAGTGTATCTTTAGTGGTTGTAAGTCTAGTTCAAGTCAAAATTCAACAAAAGGCAGTAATCACATACTGTCTGCCTCTGATGTTCTCTGATTTTTCTCCTCCTTCTTGTAAGAACAGAGATTTGCAAAAGAAGGGGCATTCTCAGTTCATGTGTTGAGAAACTTGGGAAAAGTCTTTCCAAAAGCCATACTGCAAGTCCAAGGCTGCACTATGCACGGGGTTAAAGACAATGGCAATTCATTTGTCTCTTTCTAATCGATTTGAGTATGAAACACATTTGAGACTCAAAGTTTTCCTGATCTGATTCATTTTAACTTCAGGGGAAGGCTTATGGTTAAACTAATATGCAGTTAATGGTACAGCAATTTCTCCCCTCTCTACTTCCATTTCAGAGGATATGTCTAGGTGTGTGTGCACAATGATAGGCCCTGAACTGGGTGGCTGAAAGTCAGGTGTCTAATTGAGCAATCAAGGGAACCTCATTCTTAGACTCCCTGGTGACCTTTATTTCATTATAAGGATTATATCAAGTAATATATGACTTTTCATGTAAGAGAACTCTCAAACTACACAACAGGATTCTACTTTATCTGGTCTTAAATTCATATCACATTATATTATAGACATCCAATATTCTGTCTTAAGGCAATGCAGTTGCATACTATAATAGAGGCTTCTCTCTGGTTTGAATTTCACTCGGGCTACTTTAATAAATGGGTTTCTTGACAGCTTTTAGCTCTGAATACTTCATTCCAAATTTTCTTCATTTTTTTCTCAAATTATTTTGAAAATGTTGTGAGCTTTTCTACCTTTTCTCTTAATATTATATATAAATAAACAAACTAATATGCATTATGTACGTTGACATTCAAAAAAGCCCCGAATGTAAGAAAGCATTATAAATCCCATTTTAAAATTGAGTAAAGTGATTTTTCCTAGGACTAAGATATTAATTTATCACCATAACCATGCATTGCCTCATTAATGGTAAATGGTAAATAAATAGTTGTTGAATAAATGCCACAACAGTGTCACAAACCACAGATTTTCTAATTCCAAGTTGTGTGTTACTATGCTTTTCATTCATTCACTCATTATTCAACATTTATTAGGCCTCCAAAGAGGTTCCAAGTCATAGGTCAAGGTTACAGATCCAAGAATCAACTACACAGAGGTGATAGTTGAACGCACATGAGCAAATGCCATCATTAAGATGGTCTTGGTAAGAGAGACAAACTGAGCAATGAAAGCATGACTTAATTAAGAGAGGATGAAGAGAAGTCGCCAAAGGAGACTGAATAGGCAGTAAACCAAGAGCAAATTATAAAAGTGAAGATATTGCCAAGTGACAAAAAAATCTATAAAATACAGTGTTACATGGAAGAGCACTTGAAGGGGATGGAAATAGCTAAGAACCCTAGAAATTCTTCATCTGGTAGGTCACTGTAGCCAGAAATAGGATTAGGCATTGGATTCCAGAGAATGTAGGCTACATATTGGAGACGTTTCCTAATTAATTGATGAAAAAAAAAAATAGAGAGTGATTTAATGGGCAGTAGAATTCAGAAAATGTGGTATTCTTTTTTTCATTTTTTGAGGGAACATATTTGTAAGCCAAATACAAAGTACTGATAGTTTTCGTTGTAACTGAGTCATTTTTCCATGAAATCAGATAACTTATAAGAAACAGTTGAAATCTTTGTTTGATGAGACCCATCCACAGTAAAACATGGCAAACAAACAACATATGATCTCAACACAGGCAGATGTAATGAAGAAGAATTATCATAAATTTGTGTATTTCAGATGCAGAATGACAATTTAACAAAAATGGCACAGTGAAGTAACGGAAATGTAAAAAGAGATCATAACAGTGAAAGTTCATAAAATATAAAGAGTACTAACAAATAAGTAAATGTGAAAAATCTTTTTAAAAATAGGTAAAGGACACAAGCAGAAAATTTTAAAAAGACATTAACAATATGAAGATATTTATCTTCACTCACAACTAAATATATAAAATGTTGTTATAATCAAAACATTAATAAAATTTAATTTTTAAGAAAGTTTTATTTCCAATACCTGTTATTTTGTAGAAAACATTTATCTGCCCTTCTTTCTTAAATGATGAAGAAATTAAGAATATTTTCTAATAAAAATAGTCTTGTAATAAACACTCTTGTACATTGATAGTGTGAAAAAATCACATATTTTTTCCTTAGAAAAATTATCAAGATGTGTCCAAAATAGTAAAATATGAATATATTGTTCTTGTAATAATTTCCTTCATATACACTGCTCCACCAAAAATCTACAAAAATCACTATGCATGGATGTTCACCACAATTTTCTTTATAATAATATGGTTGAATAAAATACGGAATGTCCACATTTTAGAATATGTCAATATATATATTACCTTCCTATATATAAATATATATATATATGCTCCTACTATATAAATAAAGCAATTTATAGAGCAATCATATATGTATATTTTTGACATGGAAATAGAACTACAGTATACTGTATTGTGGGGAAAAATATTCAAAGAAATATACACATTATTATTCTATTTTTCTAAAAAGCCATATATGTCAGAAAAAAAAACATTTGGGAGAATATACACAGAAACATGTTTTTTAGCATGGTAGCATTATTAAAAGGATTTTTTAAATGTGAAATATTGTTATTCTTTTCAATAAATAGGAACAAGCAAATCTACTTTTATTGAGGAGAATTACGAATTAATTAACCTCCTTATCATTTCTATGACTCATTCATGAGCATCTTCTTTCTTCGTATGATCAAAACAAAAAGAAATCATAATTAATTTGCAACTTATCCAAAACAATCAGCATCCATTAAAAAAATTGGTTTGAAAAGAAAAATTGGTTTGGAGTTACGTGAAAAGGAGTGGTCATGTTACCACGTCATATCCTACCTTTGTTAAAAGACTAGTTCCTCTATGGGGTTGAGTTCTTATTATTAGGCATATTATTATAATCAATCATTTTCAAAGGACGGTCAAAATAGATAAGAAGAATATTGACCCAGTATTGATTTCCTTTAAGATTTATCATCTTTACAACTGCCTGAGATTTTCATCAAATTTATAGAAAATTAATTTGAAAAATTTGTAATATAGCAAACAGTCAACAAACTGTCAGTCACATTTTTGCCTGGAATCATAAAAAAAAAAAAACTTATGTTAACAGTTCACAAATAATGGTTGCTAGCGGTCTTCTTATGGATGGAATAAAGCAAAGGTGTCTTAATAAAATAGGTATCATTGGCAAATCATTTAAAGAGTGTTATTTAGACGGTTTATGCCACAGTGTCTCCCATGCATCAAATGACTTTCAAAATGATAAGTTGCATCATTAATAGCTAAATGATCAACTTTAGCAGAACATATTTTTATTCTCAGACTCACTTTTTCTTAAAGAGATCTCCACACAGCTCTCTACGTCATGGGATGACTAAGAGTTGAAATGGATGGTCTCTCCATCTTCACTCAATTACTTACTCTTTCCCAAAAGAGAAAGAACGGGTCAAAATTTATTAGCCATTGGGCCACATTTCTAGTGGATAGAATCATGTTTCTCTAGTGCCCTATTGTCTCTGCTACTTCCTATGTCACTGTCTGTCCATGACTCATTAAGATCGGCCAATTACCTAAGCTTCTAATCATTGTTCTTAAGCTATTAGTCTCCAAGGGAACAAGTGTACAGATCTCAAGGTTTAGACTGGGGAAATAGAAGACCTGAATCCAGTCCAGTTTTTACCCAACAGATCTTCTTTCAAAATGTTACTAATTAGGTCCTCCATTCTCTCTGAGACTATTACTTATTATTATTTCCATCTCTCTTTCTCCTTGCTGGGCCACCAACAAGCAAAATCTGTTTCCTCCGTCTCAACAGTCATTACCAAAGTATTCATATTCTTTTCTTCTCTGTTCAGAAGATGAACAAAGAAACTGTGGATTGCTCAATAAAAAAGTAGTCTCTCTTCCCCTGTCAGTCTCTATCCTCCTTTATCTGCTTTATTAGTTTTTCATAAAACTTACCATACATGACTCTAAAAATATGATCTATCTAGCACAATTGAATCGTTTGCTAAATAAATAACAAATGGAATGAGATAACTAGGGGAAAATAGGATGGATGTTGGCTAGTCATTAATAAAGCAGGTAGTTTGGTCCACGCTTGCTCTCTGGCTTACCTACATGCCTTTTTCATGGAAATATCTGAAGCTTAGAATCATGGAAACATTCAGGGAAAATGAGCCACACAGCATGTATGATACAAAGAAATGGCCTACAGGCCTAGATTAGGTGCTGGCTTTCCAATAGACAGATTCCTTCTGTAGATAAGACCCTTCGTGAGTGAAGACTGAGATGATTAGTGTAAACGATGGATGCTATTGCTTTCAGAAGTAACTGGCTTCATCTTTTATCTTTATATCTCTTCATAACTCAAAGAAGATTGCTAAAACATGTATGTCTGTTCTGGGGCGCCTGGGTAGCTCAGTCGGTTGAGCATCCGACTTTGGCTCAGGTCATGATCTTACGGTCTGTGAGTTCGAGCCCTGCATCAAGCTCTGTGCTGACAGCTCCGAGCCCAGAGCCTGCTTTGGATTCTGTGTCTCCCTCTCTCTTTGCCCCTCCCCTGCTTGCACTCTCTCTCTCAAGAAGAAATAAACATTACAAACCAAACATATTTGTCTGTTCCAAAAAGCAAAGAAGAAAATAAATACATTTTTTTCTGGCAAATAGTGTTTTTTAGTGGAAAAGACAAGAGGCCAACTTCTCTATCATATTTAATGGAGAAGACAAGAGGCCAACACAAAAAGCAAGTAAATATTATAAAAGCGCAGGTGGCTCAGCTTGAAAAGAGAGTGGAAATGACAAAGGGTAGTGGAACACAAGAGGTCACTCTGAATTTCCAGGAAGCAGGAATGTCACACCTGCCATGTCTTCCCAAGAAAATGAAAATATGAAAATATTTTATAAAAAAGAAAATCTTGATTGTAGATTTTTCCCAAATGGACGTAAGTTAAGTGGAGTTTGTCTTTACACATTCCTAGATATTGCACAAACTGAAGAACATCCTTGTGGGGCTAAAACTATATGTACACTCTCTCTCTCTCTCTCTCTCTCTCTCTCTCTCTTTTACTGTATGACACTAACTACCTGTTTCTGGAATATAAAACCAATACTGATCAAGCATGGAAATATAATTTGGAGAATAGAATTGCATTTGGAATAATAGATACATAAGTTAAAATTTGCATTGTATCTTCTAAATGTTGTTTAGATGAGGAACTTTCTCTGACGTCTTTATTTTTACTCTCCTCTAAAAATTAGAAAACACGAGTCATTTAGAGTTAAAGTAATTCAAATTTTTATATTGCTAAGCAAACTCTTTTTGTTCCATCAGAAAAAAATCGGAATTAACTTTTTGTCCTGGGAAGAAAAATTCACGCATATACTAGTAGGAGGATAAACATTAGGTTGCTTTTATGCTTATTCATTCAGTAATTCATTCTCTCAAAAAAGTATGTTTAAGACTAACAGAAAAGAATCAAACAGCGTTTCAAAGCATATAATCAGGATTTATACTCTGACTACAGCACGAGGCCAGAACTTTACTGTGGGAAAAATGTCTCTTTCCCGGTCTTTCAATGAAGGAATTACCAATGGGCAAGAACTAAACAAAAAGTGTAAAAAAGGAAGTCTGAATTTGACACATTATTATATGCTGACATCTACCAAATTGCTATTGGCTTGGAAGAAAGAGCAGTCAAGGGAGGTGTATTAATTTTCTATGGCTGCTGTCATAAATTACCATAAATGTGGTGGCTTAGAACAACACAAGTTTATTATCTTCCTTTTCTATAATTCAGAAATCCAAACTGAGTCTCACTGGGCTAAAATCAAAATGTTGGAAGAGCTACATTCTTTTTTGGAGGCCCTCAGGGAGAATCCATTTTTTCTTGCCTCTCCAGCTTCAAGAGTCTGCCTCCATTCTTTGGTTCATGCTTGCCTTTTGCCATCTTCAAAGGAAGAATGGCTCATCCAACCTTTATCACATCCACTCGGATACTTTCCATAGTCATCTCTCTGAATCCCTCTTGCAATCACATTGGATCTACCTGGGCAATATAAGATTACCTTTTCAAAATCAGCGGAGTAGCAATTAATTCTATCTGTGATCTTAACTCTGCTTTGCCAGGTAACATAACATAATCAGAGATTCCAAGGATTAGGATGTCGACATTTTTTGGAAGGAGGGAATCATTTTTCTACCAACCTTAGGAAGACTATCTATATTGCAGGGGATCTGTGTGCCTATACATACAATCAACGAAAAAGTCCCTTCGTATTTGAGGAGATACATGTGATGCCATTAGGACAAGTGCATGCTAGGGCACCTTTGTGATCCAGGCAGCTTGGAAAAAGGAAGTTTTTTAATATTATATAATCAGTAATGAGTTTTGCTGTGATAAGCTAATATGTCAAAATCCTTCCGATATGCCGAGTTGGCCAAGGGATAAAGATATACACAGGGTTCTATTTTTTTTAATATATGCTAAAACTTGATGTCAGTATTCCATAGTATAATTTAGTAAAGGAGCCAAAACAAGTAAGTAAATAATAATGCTGTAAGACAAACTGTTTCTAAAAAAGGAAAGATGCTAAAAACTTCTGGAGTATTTAGACAGTAAGATTATGATTGGTGGGATCAGTGTTATTAAGGAGGATTTTAAAGGGGTACTTCTAAGTAATTTGGTCTTAAGTGTCATTTTTGATTAGTTCAATCAATTAAGCATTGAGAGTCAGCATATTTAGTGGAAAGAGCTGAGACTTTGAAGTCTTGAGGAAACCCTGAGAAATGAAACCCCAGCTGCTCTACTTGTACCTGATTTCTGGCAAGTCTTAAACTCCCTAAGACTATATTCACATTTTATAAAATCAGAAAAATATATAATCCCCAGGGGTGCCTGGTGGCTTAGTCTGTTGAGCGTCCAACTTTGCTTCAGGTCATGGTCTCACTGTTTTTGAGTTCAAGCCTTGCATTGGCTCTGTGCTGACAGCTCAGAGCCTGGAGCCTGCCTCAGATTCTGTGTCTCTCTCTCTCTGCCTCTCCCCTGCTTATATTCTGTCTCTCAAAAATAAATAAATGTTAAAAAAATAAGAAATGATTTTAAATTATAGAAATGATAGTATTTAAGTAAGGAGAAAGTGGCAATGAATTGTAACCTGGAATTAGAATTGGCATGGAGGGTATATGCCAAATTTCAGTAAGGTAATTATCTTTGAATTTTCAGTGCTTTCTGTAGTGCCTGGAACATTCTAGGTAGTTACCAAAAATAAGTGTGTGGAAATAAAATCAGAATTTCCATCATATTCATTCGCTCTTCTTACTTTACACTTGGCATGGGTTGGGTGCTTAATACATATTTATGAAAATTGTGAGTAAACCATGTCATATTTGATACATATATTTAACTTCTGGCCTTTATACACTAGTTCACAAATTGTCTGATTCTGATTCATTATTACTCTTTTACCATTGTTTTTCAGTGTATGCATTTCATTAATAAACTTGAAGTCCTATGTGGAATAAGACTAATTGTCAAAACAAATAAACTTTCAGGTCAGGATTCATTAAGGTAAGGCTTAAGTCTCACACTATCTCTGTCAAAAATGAGGATTGCAAAATTAATAATACTTTGTGTTTTTATGCATCTCTTGTGTTCCAGTAAGGGGACACGTTTTCTGTAGGCATGAGTTGAGTGCTTGTCTCTGAAACAAAGAAACCAGGAAATATGGCTGGCCAGCACCATTAATAATAAGCTGTATTATCACCTCTGAGATTCCCATAGTCCATTTTGACACACTTATAGGTTATAAAGCATGTGTAGATTTCTCTCAGCTCTTCAGGATCCAAACAGACTAAAAGAACAAATAATTCATTTATGCAGTGTAATGTAATTTAGGTAGACTATGGACATTTTTTTATCATTTTATTTTTTCAAGTCATATTTTTTGTCCTTGGTTACTTCCGAATAGAGGGCTTCACAGTAACTTTGTCTCTCTCCAGCAACACTCAGTTTGTTCTCTGCATTTAAGAGTCTCTTATGCTGGCTGGATGGGTATTGGGTAGAGGGAGAGGCTAAATGGGTGATGGGCATTAAGGAGGGCACTTGTTGGGATGAGCGATGGGTGTTACATGTAAGTGATGAATCACTATATTCTACTCTTGAAACCATTGTTACACTATATGTTAACTAAGTTGGATTTAAGTAAAATAAAATTTAAAACATTTAAAAATAAATAAAAAAATAAAAAACAAACAAACAAAAATGAAACTTTGTTTCTCTCATCCACTTCATTATCCTCCACACAACTTCAAACCACATAGTAGCTGATTCAAAGCAGAGAAAACAGGTGACCTACTTGAGTCATGGCTTTGAAATAAGGTCCAAAGAGAAAGCCAAACAACTGCATGGAAGATTTGGATTAGGGGAAACTGGTTCAAACACGAAATCTATCTGCAAAGCAGTTATTAAATAGGTGTCTAAGGGGAGCCTGGGTGGCTCAGTCGGTTAAGCAGCCGACTTCAGCTCAGGTCATGATCTCACGGTCTGTGGGTTCGAGCCCCACATTGGGCTCTGTGCTGATGGCTCATCAGACCCTGGAGCCTGCTTCGGATTCTGTGTCTCCCTCTCTCTCTGCCCTTCCCCTGCTCACGCTCTATCTCTATGTCTCTCAAAAATAAATAAACACTAAAAAAAAAAAAAGCTATTAAAAAAAATAGGAGTCTAAAAATTTCTTCCCAATAAGAGATAGTTTATTTTTGTTTGCAGTGTATAAGATAAAATGTATATAAGCATGTATTATCAAGATGAATCATGTTTCAAACAAACTAAGCCCTTGCATTAGTGCTTCATTCATGTACCCATTCATTCAATAGATATTTATTTAGTGCTACCATATGCTGGTCACAGCTCCTGGGGATTCCACATGAATTTAAACAAAACAAACATAACCGCAACAATGAAGCTTTTATTCCAGGGGAAGAAGAAAATAAACAAAAATAATATCAATAATATAAAGGTTATGAAGAAACATAAAATGGATAAAAGGATAGAATTTGTGGCTAACGCATTAAATGGTGGCTAAGAAAGTTCATTGCCTTTCATACAATACTATAAAAAGGTTTAAACCCGTATTCCAGTGGAGCTGCTATAATGCAATCTGCTTAGGACTTCTAATATTTGTCCACTCTTTTATTTATTTTCATAATTTTGTATTTAATTTTATATAATCTTATATATTCTAAAATATGTTTCATAGATATATATATCACATATATATATTCTCTTCAAGGCTCCATGAGTTCCAAAAAATAGTAAAGATTAACTTGGGAAATAAGCTTAAACCACTATATAGGGTATTATTTATATGGTAAAAAGTAATACCAGATTCCAAACAAATGACTTAATGCATTCAGAGATTCCAACCTGTTTGTTAAGATGCAAACTGCCTTAGAATGAAGCTTCCAAGTAGAATTCTACTAAGCTTTATAATGAATGTTGGGAGAAATAATTACCTAACAAAGTTCACACAGATACAATATCATTCAGTAGAGAAGGAAGAAAAGAATATGACCGAACGATTTCCACCACATGAGTTAAAATGACTACCGTATAGTCGCTCCCTTACTTTTTTCCCCCTTCTAAAGTGTGTATAAAACTGTAATATCTGGGATAAAATAGCTCATAAAAAATTTAATATCATGAGTTATTTTGTGGAAAGGAAATTAATTCACATATATTACCAAATGAAAGTCCCGAATGGTAAAGCTCTTTCTGGAAAAGGTTATTTGTAATGACCAAATTCGTCACTGTTTGGAATCTTGTAAAGGTCACAATAGAAGGTTTTCACTTGTTTTAAATAAAATTCTACATTTTAAAAATAAATATGCTTTTCTTCCATTCATAGAAATATCAACGCTGTTTGCACTATAATTTACTTTCTGAGCTCCTGACATTTAGCCAGCTGACTGTCTTTGGAGAACAATCTCTCGACTGAGAAGCGCTCTAGGTAAGAAAACTGTCAGTTACAAATTACTGTTTGATGCATTGCAAAGTGCAGGAACTCTTCAAATTTAAGGAATGACCTTGTTAAATACTTTTTTGTCTACTACTTTTAACTTAAGTTTTAAACAGACCCTGTGTATAAGTGCTGAAAAATTGACAAAGAAAGATACCATCAAAAAAAAGGAACGTCTCAGTGAAAAGAATAATTGATCTATGAGCCTAATAGTAGAAGTATTTCTAAGTTCATAAAATGTTGAATCAGATTTCACATATTATCTTTAGGGAAATACATTGTATTCATAGAATGAGTAATTGAAATAATAAATTGGAAGTTAGAATTATATATATATACATATATATATATGTTATATATTATGGTGTAACACATGTCTAATTTATGCATTTAGTATCATGTAACTTTTACCAAATTTTTATTGTAGCATAAACTTGTATCTCTCATGGACTTTCTTCAGAATATTACATATTTTATAATTGAGTTCATAACTTTTATAAAAAAATCACCTTTCATTGTAATTCAGTGTAAGCTCTGGAATGAATGATATGTAAATACAGATATTCACACAGGAATTCTGTCCAAAGAAAACAAACAATTAAATTTCTGAAATTATGGCCAGAGCTGGATTTCAAGGGTTCCTTGGATTTAATCAATACAAATTTATAACTAAAATATGTATCTTTTAAGCCTCCTACAATTTAGCATGAAATAAAATATTGTTCAATATATTTTCATTTTTATAGAGCTGAGATTACTGGAATTTTTTTCCTGGGTGTCCATGTCCAGGAGAGTAAATATATCATAAGCCTTTGGAGTATAATAAATGCTAATATTGCAGAGATGTTGTTGAAAAGATCTCTATATAGCTAGATAGATACAGATATATAAATATAGGTACAGGCATATAGATATGGGAAAATACAGATACATGTATATAAAATCCATTCCAATATATGTGTATTTGCATATTTCAGAGGGATCAAATGATTATTCCTTTTCCATTTTTATATCCAGTGAACGTATTATGATCAGTTGTTTCATAGTCAAATAAAGGTTCCACCTCAACTCTATGATACGCAAAATATATGTGTTATTTCAGAACATATTTCAAGTATGATTTTACAAATCAAGGCTGGTTTGCATAATGAATGCAGATTTTCACGTATACCTTCATCAATTTATCCATTCAAACATACTATGTTAGGTGATAAAATCTATGTTATAGTTTCAAATAGGTCAAGAGTTCTGTCCTCCAGGAAGTCATAATTTCATTGAGGCAAGAAAGTTAACAGACGATTAAAATACAATTTAAGAACGGAAACATGGACATATCAGAGAGGCGGGTCTAAGGGAGGCTTCCAAGAATGTATGATTTCTAAGCTACATCATAAGAGATTATTAGCAGTAATGGGCTAAACAGATGATGGGTGATATTGAAGTAGGCAGAAGTGGTATTGATAAGCAACATTAATAGTTCTAAATGAAAAGGCAGGCCAAATACAAAGAGTATGTCATTTGCACTTCCCTCATTTTCAAAGTATTACTTGTTAATTGCTAACCGCCAAGTCTAAACTTGTCATCTAAACAGGTTTATGGACTTTAGACAACAATTTCTACACTACAGTGGTTCCTGCTTTGGCTTGTTAATTTCTCATTGAGCAAGTACAACTTTTAATAGATCGTTTTGTGTTTGGGTTCCTAAGTACAGTGAAGGAATTCTCAATTACCACAAAATGCTAAAATAAATAATTCAGAATATGATTTAAATAACACAAATTTTCAAAATCAAGATGTTGTTTTTAAAGGGTGATTGTATTGTGCCATTGCCAGCTGCAAGGTGAAAATCACATTTTCTTTTTCCCTGGGCCTTATTCTATACATTGCGTACTGCTTCAGAGCATATGATTATTTAAGTCAGACACTTGCAATGTGTTGTGATGTTATGATCAAAACTATGTCTTCTTTCATCTATTTGTTATTCCTTGTTATTTCCCTGAACTTTCGCTAGCATAGAGGGCATCCTTATTAGAATGTTCATCAAACAGAGGTTTCAACACTGCCTGTGTTAATAAAATCATCAAGCATTCCTTCATAGGTGTGACAGGGAGACTGCTCATCTATCATGAGTGTTTCATTAAGTGGCAGAGAGCCATGAGATCTAGGAACAATGCCAGATTTTTTTTTTTAATAAGATTTCAGTGTCGTGGAGTTTCCCTCATTTCAAGATCTGTCCAATTTGTGGAGTTACTTGCCTGTGTATCCTCACGGCACCACTTGCCACACAGCATACAGGAACTTTGATTAGGATATTTTTGTATCTTTGAATGGATCAGGTAACTCAGAAAAATGTTCTATCACTTACCGGTCCTTGTCATCCAAAAATGGGCAAAGAGAAAGACAAAAACAAACACAAAATTTTCAGCTGAAACACCTTTGACATGGTACTTTACATGAGTTCATCTTTATTTTTTTCGATTATAATTTTATTTTTTAGCAAATGTTCACAGGTATTTTTGTAAATTTACAAACTAAAGGCAGTTACTACTGACCAATTTTACCAAAATCTATAGCCTGACTTGTATAGGTAGCGCCTCTTGGTAAGAGCTATCAAAGTTGCACAATACAAATAAGACTATTTTGAAACAGATACAGCAAATTGCAGGCTTTCATTCTCTTAAGAGCAATGTTAATTACATCTTTAACCTTTTGGAGAATGCTTGCAGGCTAAAATAAAATGTTTCCCCCTCTAGTCACTGATGGGAAATGGACCATGCTAAACTCACAGAGGATGCCTACAGAACTTTTTGCTCATCAGGTTTAAGTTGAGTAACAAGATCATCTCTCCTTGATACAGCACACTGCATTTCATTTTGAGTGGGGACTGGAAGCAGCACCTTTGTTTTGGAGACAAATCCCCAAACTGGGGATATCCTAATAGAAAGCTGATGTTTCAGCGGTAATCCTCCTATTAACAGAGCAGCTGCCAGCACACTCTGGGACAAAAGCTTTGCTACTGAAACTATTAAGAGATGTAACAAACAAACATCACCCTGGTGGACTTGGGAAGTTGCCAGGATAAAGTGTTTCATTTGCCTCTGGCCTTGGCAGCATAAAGTTATTTTTGTCCCCACCCAACACCAGTCTCAGCCTCCACCACCAAGCCTAAAATTTTCTATGTAGTTTCCATCTCAAAACTCAGACTAATGCTTCTGTCTTCGTTTTTAACCTTAACACTGCCAGTTTAGGAAGGGAATATCGACAAGGCGCCGAGGTAGGACCTGACCCTTGAATCCAAAGATTCCGACAAACAAAATGCTTCATCTGCCATGTATGACAGGAATTGGTAAAAGACAAAGAAGAAGAAGAGTTTGAGTTTCAATTTTGCTCCATGAAGTTAAAGTTGTACAACATAGTCCCTGATTTAGAGTGCAAGCTTTTAATCATATAATAAATCATAACAATTAGTGATTCTCACCACCGTTTCATGAGTATAGTTTTTAGCTTTCTTTAGCCAGTTTTCAAAATCGAGACTTATTTATCTCATCAATTAGAAATGTTGCATCTTTACTGTTTTTCTGTCATCTGGGATGGGGGCTTTGAGTCTTTAATCTTTATGTCTGCAGGTCCAAGCGAGGGGTCTTTTATCTTTGTGTCTGCAGATTCAGGCTAAGGGGTCAGCATATAACGCTGGATATGTAAGCGTTTAGCAAATGAATACAGTATGCCAGGGGCCAGCAGATACCAAATTAAAGAAGATTTAGTCCTCAAAGTATGTGCGATTTTGCCCCGAGGCAGACAAATAAATTGATGCTTACAAAGTCTGTGACTAAGGTTTACTGCCAAGTGCTCTGGAAATCTAAAAGAAACTGGGACATCAGGAATCAGCATCCTGAAGGAGGTGATGTTTGAACTGAATAATATTCAGTTCAATTTGAAAAATGTTTTGGAAAAAAAAATAGCGCAGGATTTGATGAAGAAAGGAGAGGCTTTACCACGGAATACAAATGGATGTGTGAATGATCAGGGAAAGAAAACAAAATAAAGCATTTGGGAAATGATATTCAGTTGCACGCGACTGGAGGGCGAGATTTTGCATATGTGTGTTTCTGGCTTTAACTAAAGCTGGAACAATAGACAAGTTCTATCTAGATCGTGAGGGGCCGGCATTTTTAACTGAAGACATTGGAGTTAATTCAAAATATTGGGAGAGAAATCAAAGAACTTCAACAAAGAAAAAGATAGAATCTAATTGACATTTAGAAGACCACTCTGGCTACAGAGAGTAGAGCTTTGATAGAATCACACTGGAGGCAGCAAGACCAGTCAGATTAAATGTTACTTTATAATTATATTAGAAATAAGGTACTTTTTGCTCATTCATTTTTAATTGTTTAATATAATTTCATCGATGTTTGTATTAAAACATTTATTACAAAATCAACCTGGCAAATTTTTTTAGGACTTCCTGGAACCCTGTCCTGTGATAATAATTTCCTTTTTAATTAGTGGGAATTGACACCCATTTTTGTTTAATAAAAGGGTGATGTTATATTTTCAAGTTTTAATTAGAAGTGGTGATTACTACAGAGTTTGCAATTCGGGTATTAGATAGCCTGGACTAGATAAAATGTGTAACCTTAGCCAGAGCCCTGCCATACTTCTGAATTTTCTTCAAAGCAAATTGTAAACAGTGTTTCTTTCAAATTTCTCCCATCAGTGACTTTAATTAGTGATTAGTGGTTATTGCTTGTGGTTTCTGCATCTCCTCTATTAATGAAAGGTCACAAAGTAATGATTACTTTAAACTGTGCTAAAATGAATCATCCTTAAAAAATAACTTTTTGGTTCGCATCTTATGCATGCTGCTCTCAAAAATAAGACGTGTTGTCCTGGGAAAATGAATAATGTTATACTGCATTTTTATAACTACTTTTTCCTGGGGAGTGGGAAAAATATGTTCATCAAAGCCACACTCCAGAAGTGTGACAGTACTAGCTTTTTCAT
Organism: Paguma larvata; assembly: GCA_030068075.1. Classification (NCBI taxonomy): domain Eukaryota; kingdom Metazoa; phylum Chordata; class Mammalia; order Carnivora; family Viverridae; genus Paguma; species Paguma larvata. The sequence continues at coordinate 58,006,878 of CM057833.1, read as the reverse complement.
TCGAAGAACTTGGGTTATAATATAATGTAAAATGTAAATTATTAGTCAATTCATGTCAGTCTAAAAGGGACAACAAAGTGACATTTCAATTTAAACAGAAACTGCTATAGCCAAGCTTAATCAGATGTTCTAATAAATGAGTTGAAGGACAATATTGCATATTTCTTAATCCAAAAGAAATCCAATTGCCGTGAATCTTGTTCAAATGCCACACAAAACAATATGAAAATAATCATGAACAAAGTTGGACTGAATGTAAATCTGCTGTTCAAGTTACAGATTCTACCCTATATTTATATTCCTTCAACTATCATTCAGTTATGCAAATATATATATTACATATATGCACACAATTCTACAACTACTTGTGGAACTCTTACTGAGGTATTATGTTTTGATGAGTGACATTGACTGAAAGAAGGATTCATCACGTATTCATTCATTTATCCACCAAACACTTATTGAACTATTTTGTGTCAGGCTCTGTTCTAGATATTGGGGATTTATTTCCAAGAAAAGAAAGACCTTGTACCTGCCCTTGGGAAGGAAGAGAGATATTAATCAAATAGTCTTACTAATAAAGATAAATGGACAACTCTGCAAAGTGGTATGAAGGAGACATATGCCATACATATATGAGGGGCTATTCTATTCAGAAAGGTTGAGGTAATCTACCTTGAGGAAGTTCTACTTTAGCTGACATCCAAAGGATGAGTTGGATTTAATTGAAAGGGGCAAGGGGAAAGCATCTAAGCTAAAGGAAACGGCATGTGTAAATTATGTGTAGTAGGAGGAATCATGATAATCACTATGAATCAAAAAGACATCTGGGTGATTGAAGTGGGAGAGCTTAGCACGGAAAGATGCGGATGAGAAATTATTCAAGAATTTTAAGCAAGAATGGGAGCATCTGGAATAGAGGGCCTCAAGAGACAAATTCTTATTTTGAAAATATCCCTTAAGCTACCATGTAGAAAATAGATTAGATAAGACTCAGAGGAGTAGGTCTATAGGGCATTTAGGTGCCTCAGTCACATCACACTCTTGGTCTGCACTGTCAGCTGCAGTGTGGAGCCTGCTTGGGATTCTCTCTCTCTCTCTCTCTCTCTCTCTCTCTCTCTCTCGCAATAAGTAAATAAACTTAAAAAAAAAAAAGACTCAGAGTAGTAAGTCCAGCTCAGAAGACAAATATAGATGAGATTACCTGAGAGGAGAATATACAGTCATCAGAGAAGAGAATTTGAATTGAGTCTTGAGGAATTCTAAATTTCTTGGCTAGGTAGAGGAAGATGAGACTACAAAGAAGAAAGACAAAGAGAACCAGAGGGTTAGGAGAAAACTAGAGAAAGTCCTGTCATAGAAATGAAGGGAAGGATAGTGGGTTTATTCCCCCCCACTCTTTTTTTTTTTTTTTAAGTTTTATTTATTTGCAGGGGTCGGGGAGGTGGAGCAGAGAGAGAGACGGAGGGAGGGAGAGACAATCCCATGCAGGCTCAGAGCTGTCAGTGCAGAGCCCGATGTGGGACTCCACCTCTTTCATGAGATCATGACCTGAGCCAAAATCAAGAGTCAGACGCTCAACAGACTGAGCCACCCAAAAGCCCTGGGAAGGATAATATTTTAAGGCAGTGGTTAACTACATCAAATGCTAAAAAGATATGAAAAAATTACTTTAAAAATATTCATTACCTCTATCAACATGAAGTCATTGGTATCAGTGGTGAAAATTATTTCATGGAATCATGATCACTGAAGTCATGTTAGCTGAACTGAACAATAAGTAGGAGCCAAGGAAATTGAGACATTGGGTATAGGGCATATCTGACTGTCTGAAGGAGTGAAGAGAGATAAGCCTGAGTAACTGGGATTTGGAGTTTTGTTATATATTGTGTTTGTTTGTTTGTTTGTTTAACTAATTAGACAGAGAGAAAAGATAGGCCAGTCAGAGTAGGATAAAGTGTCTATGAGCACAAGAGTGAATGGGATCCAGAGACACAGGGGAAGATTTCTTCAGACGGGAGCATGCAGAACACCCCTACTAGAATGGGGTATATGAATGTGGAGGGACAATCAGAGAGACTTCATCAGGTTGCTTCTATATGGATTCTATATGCTTCTATATTTTTTAATAAAATAGAAGATGACTCACAGTGAGGGGGGATCCACACAAGGTCGGGTTTAAAGTAAAGAAAAAGAGGTACCTGGGTGGCTCAGTCAGTTAAGCGTCCAAATTTGATTTCAGCTCAGGTTTGAGCCTCAGATTAGGCTCTGTGCTGAAAGAGCCTGCTTGAGATTCTCACTCTCTCTCTCTCTCTGTCCCTTCCCAGCTTGCATGTGTGCTCTCTCTTTCAAACAAACAAATAAATAAATTTTACAAATTAAATTAAATAAAATAAAAATTAACAAAACAAAGCTTTAGGGGGCATGAATAATATTGAGTGCCATGAAGTCCAAGCTCATGAAGAGAAAGGAGAGCTGAAAAGATGGAGACAAAGTAGGAGTCAGTAAAAGGAAGGCAGTGATTGGATTTCAGAATAGTTGTAGTAATAGTACTTGAATAAGAACTCTCAAAGGAAAAAGGTAACAAAGAGTCCACACTGTGTAAACAGAAAATTATCCTAAAAGATAAGGCATTGCTTCCAGAGCTCAAAAGAGAAAAATAAAAATCTGCCAAATAAGTCGGTGCATTATTACTTAATAGCATTGAGGACCGGACATGTGGTGCTTCAATAGAGAGGCATATAGCCTGAGATGAGGGTTAGTGTGGGTTGGTGGATGTGAGGAAAATTCCAGTGAAGGGAAGCCCATGAAGGGTGAAACAATGACAGGTGTTCATAGAGAAAAAAGAATGGTTCCGTTTAGCTAAAGTAGAGGGAATATGAAGGGGGCAGTAAAATGCAGCTTGGGTAGGACATTCAAGAAAGCTAGGAAGTAAATGTAAATATTTTATCCGAAAACTTCCACAGTAAAAAGGCAAAGACAGCAGAAGTTCCCAAAGAACATGTGAACAACAAATAGGCCAGAAATAGAATGTATTTAGCCAGATATTTTCTGGATTAAAAAAGGCCATCTGCGGGTCTGCCAGTCAAAGAATGATCAAGAGCCACAATAAAAATATCAACACAGCTACACTTCGCTTCATTAAACACTGATTATCATTGACAAGTGAACCAAAATATTGGCCTTTTCCACATGGCATGTTGTGTAAATTTCTGAAGCAAAAATCAGAAATTTGATCTTTAATGCAAAATCAGATATATAAGAGGCATCTGCTAGTTTTAGTAAGTTTTATCACAAGGCAATGAATGAGGGGCTGCCTTTGAAATAGAAAACTGACATTTTCAAATTAGATTTAACCATGGACAGTATCAAGATTCAGGACAGAATCAGTGATTCCATTCCTCTTTTTCACATCCAGAGGGAGTTGGAAATGTAAAGTGAAGAGGGTGAAAGCAATTCTAAGGTCTTCCAGATTTTGTCCTTAATCTCAGTATAAGGAGAAAGGAATGCAAATTGCAAATTGCACGTTAGAGCAGGAAGATTTGCTACTTTTGTTTTCTCTGACAAAACGCTTCTGGGAAAAGAAATTGAAACCAAGATTAAAATGAATTCTTGATAATCTTGAATTTACTATTTCTGACAGGTTACAGAGGATGAATTGGCAGAGTAAATGCAAGTCATGTTTTGAGGGTTTTTTTTTTTTTTTTGCCCCTACAGAAAATGCCATTTTGTCTTAGGTCTGGGAAGACATTGAAGGTCATTCCTCTGTTCCTATCATATGATAATGGAAGGTGAATCTATCTACATCCCATTCTCTTTCATCTAAAAGTTTCCCTTTAAACAGGCATTCACACGTGACCATGCTGTCATATCTTTACAAAGAATTCATTTCCTTTTTGTGATCAATGTATTATTTATAGAGGTGTCCCGATATATGCTGAACTATAGAAATTTAACTTCTGTAAAATTTTTAGAATCCAAGATCAAATTTATCTTTGCATTGTCTTTGAATAAAATATTTACTTAATAAATTAAAATGTATGAGAAACTCGTTGGAATCTAAAACCTACTTCTTAGAAGGAACCTCTTTCTTATGGCTTAGAATTATCATTTACTTACAAACAAAAAAAAAAATGCTCAAATCAGATGATTCTCAAGCATGCAGTGAGGAAGTTTGAAGTACCCTAAATTAACAACACTGTATTAGCCATTGACTTGTGTTACAGTGTATACTTGAGAAGATATCAACTCTTTAAAATCTATTTTTAAAATTTAATTTCAATCTTTTAAAAGTGTTCTACAGTGTATATATTTTGTGAATTCCATTTGGCTTTGCTTCAAAATGAAATTATTTGGTTCAGTTTCACTGTAGCACACAGTAAGAAAAAAACTTTTATTCACTAAAATCGACTTCAGAATTCTGCTATTCTTTTGAAATTGTTTGTAAAATGACAGCTTTGAAATTATCATTCCAGATGAAGTACTAGGCACTGACAATCTTAATTTAATAATTATACAAACAAAACCAATTAAATAAATGCCTGAGATCACTTTATTCCTTTGAACAACACACAAATTTAAAATATTGAAAATCAAAGTTGGAGTTTAATGAAGGAAGCCATTTAGATGTAAACACTAGCTTGATTCTGATGCCTCAGGATCTAAGCAGTCTATCATGCAAAGCCAAGAAAACTGAAAACCACATAACTGTCAGGGGCCTCGAGGAACTAAAACAGTACAGAAACTTGACAAAGAACCCTGCTGCCCCAGAGTTGCTAGCAGAGAAAACAGAAAGCCACTTTATCTTACTGCACTCTGAAACTTCTCAAACATGTCCTCGTGTTGACCAGTTATCTCTGACAGGTATGAGAAGGAAAACTGTATACTCTCATTAACGATTTCACAAATACATAACTATTCAGACAATGATTAATAATCTGAACTCATTTCCCCACTGGGCACGTTTACATCTGAATAGGCCAATCAAAGAATTATGTTCACATCTTCAGCATATGGAAGTTCCTGTCAGAATAAAGCAATTACTACGCTACACTTTTTAAAAGCCTGCTTTGGGCTACAAAAATAGCATTAGTTGATGGAGAAAGAGGCAGTAAAAAACAAACATACTGAGATTTCTTTGAAAATTTATTTAATTTAAAACAAAATGTAGAAAGAAATTATCTACTTTGCATTTTAGATATTCTAAAAAAATTCAGTCCTTTAAAATGTCATGAACATAAGAAGTTCTTGCTTTAAAATATTTGTCAATTATATTCCATGTTTCTTTGTTCAGCTTCTAGAGTTGCAGTGCTTTGTAAAACCTAATTCTAATTTGAATGCTACGGAAGACCCCTTCTAATCAGCAAAAGGGAGATGAGTGGGGGAATTTAGAGTCAGAAATTGCGGAAGAGACATTTTAGTATATAACACTGAGAGATTATGATCATAAGGACGCACACGTTATAGTCATGTCAGTCTCTTATACACAGCAGTCTCTCTGTTATCATATATTTTGTCCTTAAAACTTAGAAGAAAAATGTATACATATATACACACATTTATTGTATTGTAGAGTGGGATGCCAATAATGTTCTTGATTAAAATATAAGTTCATTCAATACTATGATTAGGATCTTTTACTTTTCAGTACCGGGACTTGCTTGACCATCCAGAGAACTAAGACTAGAAAGAAAATCTCAGAGCTCTTAGTTATTGTATAGATGGAGATGGAGATAGAGACAGAGACTATAGAGATAGATAAAGAGATAGGGATAGGGATAGAGAGGGATAGGGATAGGATAGAGGGAGAAATGGGAAGGGTGCATTCCTGAGCACCAAAAGAGACACTCTGTCTATTTGCTACTTTACCAAGTAGTGTTCCCTTCTGTGGAATGCTGCTGGGAGGTTAAGTAGGATGGAAATGATGACGAATCCTTTAAAATTGAAACCTGGAGGCTGTTGATAATTTTGAGGGGGACATATTATTATGTTATTGCAGAGTGGGAGCTTAAGTAGAGAGATTTACTTAGAAGGAGATGGGGGAGAGGCTTAAGGAAGGATTTCTCTTTTGAATTGGGAGACATTATCATATGTTTTGATGTTGAATAGGAATGATGGAGATGAAGATATTAATGACATTAGAAATAGAGGTTATAACTGAAGAATGGAAGACTGCGAAGGAAAGGGCAGGAGGGTTGGGCCAAAATCACAAGATGGAACACAACATCCATTATAAAAGGTGGGAAGAAAAAAAAGGTAGGCTTATACGTAGAAAGATGAGGGAGATATGTTGTATTGATGGTTTCTATTTTCTAAATGATGTATAAAGTGAAGGAATTAGCATAAAATGAAAGGAGAAGATGTTTGAGGAAGGAAAGTCAGTATTTCTTCTTGCCTTCATAGCTTCCTACCAAAGGGGAAAATGTACCCTGGATGAGTGTATTTTATCATAGTCCCTTCCCACCTCTCCAACCCGAGCTTATATCACAGTGCCACAAAGTTCCAGCCACACTGATTTTCCTTTTGTCTTCTGTATGTTCTTTCTGTCCTTGGACAGAACATGTTTTTCTCTAATTCAGAGCTTTGGAAGACCAATCTTTCCCTCATGAAATTCTCTTCTGTCAACCTCCATAATTAAGGTCTCAGCAAAAATTTTTTCCCCATCAGGGAGGCATTATACAGTGTTTATAAAGTTTTCCTCTATCCCAGGTATCTTATTTTTCCTTCCTTTCCCCTATGAGTGAAATTCCACATAAGAGTGAAATGGTATTTATCTTTCTCTGACTGACTTATTTTGCTTAGCATAATTCATTCTAGCTCTATCCACGTCATTGCAAATGGCAAGATTTCATTCTTTTTAAATTTTTTTAATGTTTATTTATTTTTGAGAGAGAGACACACACACACACAAAGTGTGAGTGGGGGAGGGTCAGACAGGGAGACACAGAATCTGAAGCAGGCTCCAGGCTCTCAGCCGTCAGCACAGAGCCCGATGCGGGGCTCAAACTCACAAACCGTGAGATCATGACCTGAGCTGAAGTTGATCGCCTAACTGACTGAGCCACTGAGGCACCTCTCATTCTTTTTGATGGCTAAGTAATTTTCCATCACACACACACACACACACACACACACACACACCACATCCTCTTCATCCATTTGTCAGTCGATGGTCATTTGGCTCTTTCCATAATCTGGCTATTGTTGATAATGCTGCTGTAAACACTGTTTCGTGTGCCCCTGCAGATCAGTATTTTTATATCCTTCGGATAAATATGTAGTAGTGCAATTGCTCTGTTGCTGAGTAATTTATCTTCAGTTTTCTGAGGAACCTCCACACTGTTTTCAGAGTGGCAGTACCAGTTTGCGTTCCCACCTACGGTGTAGGAGTTTCCCCTTTCTCCACATGCTCCCCAACATCGGTTATCTCCTGAGTTAATTCTGCCCATTCTGACAGGTGTGAGATGGTATCTCATTGCAGTTTTGATTTGTATTTCCCTGATGGTGAGCGATGGTGAGCACCTTTTCATGTGTCTCTGCCATCTGGATGTCTTCTTTGGAAAAATGTATGTTCATGTCTTCTGCCCATTTCTGAACTGGATTATTTATTTTTGGGGTGTTGAGTTTGATAAGTTCTGTATAGATTTTGGATACAAAATCTTTCGATATGTTATTGGGAACTATCTTCTCCCATTCCATAGGCTGCCTTTTAATTTTATTGATTGTTTCCTTCTCTACACAGAAGCTTTTTATCTTGATGAAGTCCTAATAGTTCATGTTTGCTTTTGTTTCCCTTGTCTCCAGAAACATGTCTAGTAAGAAGTTGCTATGGCCAGATCAAAGAGGTTGCTGCCTGTGTTCTCCTCTAAGATTTTGATGGCTTTCCGTCTTATGTTTAGCTCTTTCATCCATTTTTTTTAAGGAACCGGAAGCTTAATTTTTTTAACGTTTATTTATTTTTGAGAGACAGAGAGACAGAGTGTGAGCAGGGGAAGGGCAGAGAGAGAGGCAGACACAGAATCCGAAGCAGGCTCCAGGCTCTGAGCCATCAGCACAGAGCCCGATGCGGGGCTCTAACTCACAGACCGTAAGATCATGACCTGAGCTGAAGTCGGCCACCTAACCGACTGAGCCACCCAGGCACCTCTCTTTCATCCATTTTGAAATTATTTTTGTTATATGGTGTAAGAAAGTGGTCCAAGTTCATTTCTCTGCAAGTCGCTGTCCAGTTTTCCCAACAGCATTTGTTGAATAGACTGGATATTGGATATTCTTTCCTGTTTTGTCAAAGATGAGTTGACCCTATAGTTGTGGGTCCACTTCTGGGTCCTCTATTCTGTTCCATTGATCTATGTTTCTGTTTTGTTCCAGTACCATACTGTCTTGATTACAGCTTTGTAATACAGCTTGAATAATAGAATTGTGATTTCACCCACTATGGTTTTCTTTCTTTCTTTTTTTTTAATGTTTTACTTATTTTTGAGAGACCTAGAGAGAAAGACCATGAGCAGGGGAGAGGCAGAGAGAGAGAGAGGGAGACACAGAAGCCAAAGCAGGATCCAGGCTCTGAGCTGTCAGCACAGAGCCCAACATGGGGCTCAAACCCACAAACAGTGAGATCATGACCTGAGCCAAAATCAGATGCTCAACTGACTGAGCCACCCAGGTACCCCTGCTTTTCTTTTTCAACATTACTTTGGCTATTTGGGTTTTTTTTTTCTGGTTCCATACAAATTTTAGAACTGTTTTAGTTCTGTGAAAAATGCTGGTGTTATTTGATAAGGATTATACTGAATGTACAGATTGCTTTGGGTAGTATTGATACTTTAACAATATTTGTTCTTCCAATCCATGAGCGTGGGATGGTTTTTCATTTCTTTGTGTCTTCTTCAATTTCTTTCATAAGTGTATAATTTTCAGAATACAGATATTTAACCTCTTTGGTCAGGTTTATTCCTAGGTAGTTTATAGATTTGGTTGTAAATGGGATCGATTCCTTGATTTCTTTTTCTGTGTCTTCATTATTGGTGTACAGAAATGGAACTTATTCTTGTTCATTGATTTTATATCCTGCAACTTTGCTGAATTCATGTATCAATTCTAGCAGTTTTTTGGTGGAGTCTTTTGGGTGTTCCACATAAAGTATTATGTCATCTGCAGAGAGTGAGTTTGACTTCTTTCTTGCTAATATGGATGCCTTTTATTTCTTTTTGTTGTCTGATTGCTAAGGCTAGGATTCCCAGTACTGTGTTGAACAACATGGTGAGAGAGGACATCCCTGTCATGTTCCTGACCTTAGGGAAAAGCTCTCAGTTTTTGCCCACTGAGGATGCTATTAGCTGTGTGTCTTTTGTATATGGCCTTTATGATATTGAGGTATGTTACTTCTACCCTTAATTTCTTGAGGGTTTTTATCAAGAAATGATGCTGTATTTTGTCAAATGCTTTTTCTGCATCTACTGAGAGAATCATATGGTTCTTATTCTCTCTTTTATTAATGTGGTGTATCACATTGGTTGATTTGTGGATATTGAACCACACTTGCAGCCTAGAAAGAAATCCCACTTGATTGTGGTGAATAATTCTTTCAACATCCAGCTGGATTTGATTTGCTAGTATCTTGCTGACAATTTTTGCATCAATGTTTAGTAGAGCTATTGGTCTGTAATTCTCCTTTTTAATGGGGGTCTTTGCCTGGTTTTGGAATCAAGATAATGCTGGCCTCATAGAATAAGTTGCAAAGTTTTCCTTCCATTTCTATGTTTTAGAACAGTTTGACAAGAATAGGTGTTAATTCTTCTTTAAATGTTTGGTAGAATTCCACTGGGAAGCAATCTGGTCCTGGTCTCTTGCTTGTTGAGAGACTTTTGATTAAGGTTTCAATTTCTTTACTGGTTATGGGTCTGTTCAAATTTTCTTTCAGTTTCAGTTTTAGTAGTTTATATGTTTCTAGGAATTTATCCATTTCTTCCAGATTGCCCAATTCGTTGGCATATAATTTCTCATAACATTCTCTTGTAATCGTATTTCTGTAATGTTGGTTGTGATCTTTTCTCTTTCATTTGTGATTTTATTTATTTCGGTACTTTGTCTTTTCTTTTCTAAGTCTGGCTAGGGGGTTATCCATTTTGTTAATCTTTTAAAGAACAAGCTCCTACTTTCATTGATCGTTCTACTTTTTTTTAATTTCCATATCATTTATTTCTGCTCTAATCTTTGTTATTTCCCTTCTTCTGCTACTTTTGGACTACTTTATTATTTTTAAAATGTTATACCTGATGGAAAGTAGGTGCTCAACATACATACTTTTTGAGTGAACAGACAGCTATCTTCTATTTTAGTACTATCTTCTATTTCCTGAATGCTTATTTCCTTACTCAGTTTTCCCTGCTTTCCTTTCTAGACCCCAATGGAATATAAGCTTTTTGAAAGGAAGATCTGCTTTGAATTTTTCACTCACAATTCTAACATCTATTACAGCTTCTGCTATATAGGAGGTTACATATGTATTAAATAAAATCATGGAAAAATGCTAGTCCATTTCACAATGATCTTGTTAAATTGAAAGTGATACCAATCAGCTTAAAATAATCATGTGATTTTGTCCAAAATGGTGTAGTTTTTCTGATACATGCATCATTCAGGACTAGGAAATTGCTAATGAGTGACACAGAGAGAAGGATGCAAGTAAGTTCATGGTATTTGCAATGGACTAATTATAATGACTGGGATATAGGAAGTCAGGAGAGAAGGGGCTGGTATAAAGTGAGAGACAGATATGATAAAGGGATTGACAAGGTCGGGGTAATCAAAGAATTATGCTGTTAGAGGTAATTAACCAGGTGAACTAAAAGATTAGAAAAATGTACTTAGAGAGAGAAATATTTGAAACAGAGAACTTAGAAGTGGCAGTTCCTGCTAATGATAAGGTCTAATTGGAACTTTCATCAAAGGAAGTGAATGGCTGAAATAAAGTGAAGGAAGTGTTCATTGGAGGTAAAGAAGTAAAGGAATCAAGATACTTCACTTAGATAAATAGTGAAGTCATGAGAACGGAGACAGGAGTAAAAGGTACAGAGAAAGACTATCACTTAGAAATTAAATTCTCCAGATAATGACAAGAATGAATAAGAGGTCAGGATAAGAGGGCAAAGAGGAGGCACAGTGTGCAATGGAAATGAATGGCATGAGTTTCAAAAGAATAAGAGTGTTGCTGCCATTATCATTTTGATTTTTGTGTCCGGATTCTTATTCAAGGGAGTGAAATGATTTGGAAGTTGCAACTGTGAACAAGAGGACAAATTATTTGTCTCATTAGCTGGAAATATAGAAGATAGGAAGTTGGAACAGAAAATCAAACAAAAGACAGTCTTCACAGGAAGGAGAGTAGTAGAAATGGCAAGAAAGAGCCAGATGAAGAGAATATTTGAGAAGAGATGGTGGAGGCAAGGTTGCTGTGTATGTAATAGCACATGTTGTGAGGATTATGGTTTGAACAAGGACTTTTTTCATGGATTCTTGGATGAAGATAAACCAATTCACTTTATTTATAAAGGCACCAAATACAAAAATAACTCTGTGCCCATCAGTATTCAAAGTGCCCTCAAATCTAGGAATTACAAGATAGCAGAATAATTGGCATTGCTATGTCAAATGTTAGTCACTCTTTTCTTTGTTACTTATCTATATCCTACTCAAAGCATAGAATATTAATATTACACACCCAGGTCTCAATAAGTATTAGTTCAATGAATAAATACCAGTTGCCATTATCTGCAATTTCTCATTACTTATTCCTTCACTTTTGAATACCATTACAGGGGAAAAATACATACCTTTTCCTATCTAGACTCAAAATATTGTTTTTCAGCTATTTTCATACACCAATAACTCCTTATTCATGTAACAGATGCTGTTTCTGTTTTGTGGTATCTATGCCTAATTTTGCTAAAATTGCTATCCATCATCAATTCTAGGAGCCCCGTGGCATCTTGTGACATTTGGAGATCAATTGCTACTAGAATCAATTAGGAAAAACTTTGTTTTAATGGACCTAAAATTGATATTGGTATTTTCTATTTTGGGAACTTACTCAGAATATCTCGATCACTGTTTTCAGTCACAGTACATAGAAAAGTCTTGATCTAGTCTCAGAAAACTGTTTAAATGGCCGTCTTTTCAAAGAACATTTTTTTTGTTGAGGTTTTGAAAATCTGAAAATTGAGAATAATGGACTTTTCTTTTGTTGAGTACAAATGGGATAATAATCTACTCAGTTTCTGATGCTTTCTCATAAAAAAAAACTCTTCTTTCTCATTGAAATAGGAAAGCTCTAAAAATGACAGTTCACATCATTATTTAACAATCTTCTGTGTGTCTTTGAGAAAACAGTGGAACTTTGGGTACCTACAATCCTTCTCTCAATTACATTTGTTGCAAAGGGGTAGATTATACCCAAAATATAATCATTCATGACTGATCGAAATCACTGTTATGGAATGAAATCCTGGTCTCTGTTAAGGATTAAACGATATTATTTTTGTACACTTAATGAGTATTCAAATTTTAAATGCAGACTTTCTGCTGTTATGATGTAGAAGCAATACAGTACAGTGACAAACAGGTAGTGAGGTTTGAATATGGAGTACATTATTTTATTCTTTTTCTCAAATATTTTTTAACTGCCAGGTACTGCCCAAAGAGTATAGTGACACAATGTAGAAAAATAGAGACATGGTTCCTGCCGTGAAGAATTAAGTTTATTAAAGGATATAAACAAATAGTAAAGAAATCCAAATGTGATATGATAAATTATGTGGGTACATGTTAGAGTTACCAGATATAACACAAGTTTGCTCATTAAATTTGAATCAAAGATAAGCAATGAATAATTTTTAGTAGAGCTATATCCCAAATATTGAATGGGAGACAGACCCGATAGGTTAAATGAGGCACTCTTAGCACATGTGGAAAATGGATCTAAGCTAAACTTCCTATATGAGAAAGCCCTCACTGAGGTTTTGCCATATAGGTGGAGAAGGAGTTATCCAAGTGATGAATGAGAATTACAGGTAGAGGAATAACGCATGCAAAACCCAGAAGGTTAATAGGAGACGAGTGCATCGGAGGACTTTATTAAGTTCAGTAAAAGTGCAAGGAGAGGGTGAGAGAGGACATTGGACAGTTAAAGGGGGGTTCTATCACGCATGAACTAGTAACTATACTATGGACATTTTCATTTATCCACATTTAATTTTTTTTTCCTGATTTGTTTTGTAGAAGTATTACCTGGTTTACAGTGTGTAGTATAAGTTTAATGTGGGAGGACTGAGAAAATTTGGGAGTCAATATATGCATACTAATGAGAAATGATGATTGTGTAAATAGGAGAGGTAGGTGACAGTGATGCAGGAGCAGAAGAGGCATTCAGGAGAGAACAGAACAACTCAGGACCCACTTAAAAGTTATCGATAGGACTTTGGAACTGATCATAAGAGGGGAATAGGTAGAGGGAGGAGTTGGTGATAAAACCTAGATTTCTAATTTATCATAGAGGAGTATTAAGATTAAATTCTCTAAGCCAGGAAAGACAGTATAAAACATATGCTGAGGGCAGTGGCATTGCTATGTGGAGAGGTTTGTAGGGAAAAGAGGTGCATTCACAACAACTGAGAAGAGAATTCCAGTAGGTGGTTGGTTACGTGTCAGTGAGGTGTTGTTAGTCCATAGATCAGCATTCCTCACAGTGTGGTTTTAGACGCCCTGCATGAAAAGCCCCATGGGTTTATGTCAAAATTCCTAGGTCCCAACCAGACCTGCCAAATCTATCTTTATCATAAGATGATTCTTACATGCAGTTAAGTTTGATAATCCCTGACGGAAATGACAGATGAAGAGGTGCACCTGGATAATATCCCTTAAGGACTGTATAGGGTGACAAAAACACACAGTTCAAAATGAAATGGAATACCTCCCAAAGCACCAGAGTCTCTAAAGAGACTTAGAAGCACTTACCAGAGAAAAATCACAAAAAAGTAGATAAGGATGGAGTCAAGGAAGCCAAGGTTACGGTGTTTCAGCCTTACGTGTTTCAAGTTAAATCTTACAGTGTTCTGAAAATTTGTTTTTCACTTTGGTTGTATGCTACCTGCTTCGTTGACTAGCTTAACTCTAAATCTCCAGCATCTAGCACATAAGATGTACTCGCTTTTTTTTTTTTCTAATGAATGCAAGAATATGTTCAAGGCTTGGTAATAACAAATTGTACTATTTGCCATAAATAATATTATTCCAGATGGAATCTCTTCTGAGGGAGGAGATGCATTATAAAAATAACTTTGCAAAATTTTCTGTTAAATACCTGATATAAATAATGTTTACTGACTTTAAATTTTGCTCACGTGTAAATATTATCCTAGAAAAGATAGTTATTATATATATGTGTGTGTATGTATGTGTGTGTATATATATATACATATATATATATATATATATACATATATATACAGATTCTCATAGCATTTGAACTGGCAAAAATTGTCATATGTTTTCACTAAAAGAGAACTATGTCTTCAGCTATTGTTCGATACAATAAGAAATCATTTAGTAAGATGCTAATAGAACTCTTTTACAATGATTTATCACCACTCTTTGATTTCCTCTGTGTTATAAATCTCCACATTGGAGATAAGTGTAGCAGCTTTTCAGGTATACATTAGATGAGTTGGCACACATAACTCAAGGCTGTATATTTTAAAGCACTCTTACTAGGATACAATTTTTAAAGAATTTTTTTAAAAGAAAAGGAATGAATATGCACAAGATGGCTATCCATATTATAGCCCTGTCAGTATATTAATGTGCTTAGCTTCTCAGTATCCTCTATTCCAGTTTTGATTTGGTCACTTGCTTAACTCACCGCTTCCATTTTAAAATTCCCACACACTTTTCCAATACCTACTGGAAGTTCAATCTGTATGGATCTCCATTATTTAGCACATGAAATTATAGCATAAAAAGATGAAATAAATACAAGGAGGTTATAAAATTATTGCAATAAATATTCTAGATTTCACAAGAAAAGACCTGTGCTGGGAAAGAATATTCATATAAATGAAACCCCTCTTTACATTAGTATTTGAGCCAAAAGAAATCACTCACCACGCCCATCTCTAGTAGAAAGTCTGAATCTGCATTTAAATGGAAAGATGAATTCTAATTCAGATTTCATCTCGTGAAATCAATAAAAAAGACATCAGGTCTTGGGTGCAAAGTTGGCTTTAAAGTTATATTGGATTATACATATATAAAGTTTTAGACCTAATCAATATATCAGATTAATTCTCTCAGTGAGATTTCTAGCCCATGTTTAATTTAGTCATCAAATTCTTGCTCCTAAGAATAAAGTATTTAAAAAATTAATCTCATGTCATCTTTAATATTTATTTTAGATTCCAGAATACAAAGCAGAAAAATATATCTTAAAAATTACCTTATATGTGAATCTTGATTTTGTGTAGTGTTTTTCATAACTGTTCACTGAAAAATCATCTCCTAGAAGCCTGTAAAATAATAATGAAAAGCTACATGTGAAGGGCCTCATATAATAAGATGTCATTTCTGCTTATACTATCAATATGCCTACTTCAAACTCAATCCAGCTGTCAGTCAATTTAGAAATAATCTCCAACTCATAAAGCTTCCTGCCAGTATGGGAACTTCAAGGGAGATGGGATACTACCTGTCTTGTTTACCACCTTACTCTTGCCCCAATAAGAGAATTCAGCATTTTGCAAGTATTCTATAAAAATGAATTTTAGATCAATGAATCAATTAAATAATAGCCGACTCAGAATTTTCCCAGAATTCAAAATGTTGAAATTAACATTGACTAGTAACTCACAATGTATTAGAAATCAAAAGTAGAAGGGACATTAGGAAAAATAGTGAATTGACTAAGTGTCTGTCTGCCTCTCATGTAAGAATCAGAAATGTCTTGATATCAGGGACTATATTTTGTTAGACTCAATATTCTCTGCTTCTAGGACAAAATGCCAACCATATGTAGAGTTTCGCTATTTCCTGATTGAATCACAGTGGGCATTAGGTATCTTCTGATCTCCCACATTTATAGTAATATTATATTATTATGCTTTCACAATCTTTGAACATGCTGTTCCCTCTTCCTGGCATGCCCTCCGCTCTGTTCTTCACTTGGTTAATGCCTAATCATTCCGTGACAACTCTGCATCCGTTGGCAGAGACAAAATTCAGTGCTGTCCTTTTTCAGAGTGCAGACTTGTTGCTGAGAAGGGGGTGTCTACCCAGCCCCATCTGGATCTATATGAGGCACTGTGACTCATTCAGAACGGTGGGATAGGAGTAGGGTGATGTATCACTTCTTGGACAAAGGGATTAATTAAACGTGGATATGCGTCCGCCACTCCTACTCCTCCTTTCCTGTCTACAGGCTAGATTCAGAGGATCAAGCTCTTAGGAAATTGTAAGGCCATAAAATGAAAAGGTGATCATTGGATGGGAGTCGCCCACCAATCAGAAAATACCAGTTAAATTGTATGTGTCCAAGAAATAGTGTTCATTTTGTAAAGTCATTATACATTTTGTTGTTGCTGTTGTCACAACACCTAGCGCTACCCTAACCAATACACATGCCATTTTAGGCAAGTCTTTCCAGTCTCTTCTATCAAAGGAGATCTATCTTACTATGTGAATCAAGCAGCCCCATGACAAGAGTGTTCATTGACAAAGGCTAACTCTGCATCACTGGAATTACATCAGTTGGAAGGAAACCTCTTAGGAAGTGTACTCATGTGAGTGGAAGGGAATGTTTTTTTTTAAGCTGCTTTGGGTAGGGGTGGTGAGTGGGAGGCTATGAACAGAATGTTACTGTGCACTTACTGTAAGTAGTAAAAATTCTTAAAGTGGCTTATAAAAATGGTGGATCCTTTTAATCACATTTTTTTTTTTTTTTTTTGCTATTTTGTTGGGAAATGCAAACTTGGGGTCAGAACTGAATTGCTCAGATCAATACAGGGAACAAATGTTGCCCGAGGCAGTCCTTCCCAAACCGATTCTGTGTAACACTGTCTCAGTGCAGATTGTATATTGAATAAATATTTTGCTATCATCTGTTTGATGGTAGCCCAAATTTTTGGCCTGGCAAAGTGTCCATCTGTCTAGGTTTGGCCTTGGTTCTAAAGTACTGTATCCTATACCTATAATAATACTATGACACATACATAATGAGTGCATTTTCTAACTGTGTAAGAAACAAATTTAGACTCAGAACATAGCATAGAGGGTACTGAAATATTTGTTCATCGATTAAGAAGACAATGGGATAATTTGTTCCACTATCATAAGAGTACATACGATCCCACAATACGAACTGGAGTAAGAGACAATAGAAAGAGGGTGTTACTTACCTAAAGGCATAGACTGCAGTGGAAAACAATATCAAAGAGGGCTTAAGCATTTGGTCTTTAGAACAATAGATAAATCTTTTTCTTGGCCCTGTCTCCAACCCTTGCTTCCTATGACCTTGAGTAAATTACATACTTCCTCACTTTCTTCACTTTACAATAAGAATTACAGCACTTTATCTGTTTAGTGGGATTCAAATGGGATAATTTGTTTGGCATACTGAATGTTACTTTATAAACTATCAATATATGTTAGCCATAATTAGTATTATGTCCTGAAGATAATTTATGGACTTCCGACTAAACTTCGTGTTCAATAGATTTATTTGATATATGCGTTTTAAATGCTTTAGTTTTTTCCCCTATAGATGTAACTGCATATATTAATATAAAAATGATATAAATTTATAAAATGGGTTTTTCTTGACCCTCACTATATGTAAACTCAATTTCATAAACTTTCATGATGTCTTCAAGTTTCTCTTCTGGAGAAAATGAGAAATGAAGATAACACATCTGTTATAGTGACCTATGCTAAAATAGATGGGCTACAAACATGATTGCCAGCTCCACTTTTGCCACCCAGGTGCTAACCATATTTGGGCAAGTTATTTAACCTTCCTGAACCAGTTTGCCCCTCTAAAACTGGCAATCAGAGAAATAACGCTGCTCAAAATTTGGCTTAAAGGAAAAACTAATATGAATGATTTTAAAGTGTTTTCTGAATATAAAATGTCACATAATGTTCAGCTATCAAGAAAGAGACTTAACTTTTACAGGTGTATGTTTCCTTTTCTAATCATTATCTGCTATAGTGATTATCAGAAAAAGCCATTGATTGATTAATTGATTGACTGATTGATCACTTCATTACATTAATCTAGAAGTGGGAAAAATAGGATCTTCTTTCTCACCTGAAAGACATCTGCATCAAATCCTCCTCCACTTTACAGTGTAAAAGTGTGCTTATGTTAAAGTGCTTCATTTACAGGAAAAAATAGCTCCCTGCCAAAAAAGAGCAATGGAACATAATTACTCTTGGCTTGGAAGCCTGCTATTAGTTTATTCAATGACTTTCCCAAATGGTGCTGGGAGAATTTGACATGAAACATTTTTGTTAGAAAAAAGCATCTTTCAGCTTATGTATAATATAGACACAGAAGAAAAATATGAACTGGGGAAATAAGCCTACACTTAACAGTGACAAACTGCTTGCCTCTTACATTCCTTAGGTTTCAAGTCCCTGGTTCTATTTTTGGTTGTGAGTGGTACACAGTATCTCAACACTCTCTGAGACCAAATCAGTGGATATCTTTTGCTAGCTCACATAGCCAGGTACCCAGCCACTTAGACCTACTCAAATAGGGCAAGAAAATGGTACCTCATGCAAGGGAGGAACAGGTGAGAATGATCAGAACCAAGGAATAACCCAACGTGTAGATAAGAATTGCATTTTTGGGGTAAGATGAGAGTAAGATATCTGAAGGACATGGTGACAGTTCTCAAAGCAGCAAAAGCAATCAGTATGTTAACACGAGATCCCTACAGTTTCCTGGTAAGCAAAAATCTCTTAACATAAATGTTTACGGTTCAAGACTGTGCAAGTTCGATACCCTTTATGAGGTCAGTATAAATGAGTTAAAAGTTTAGATTAGGGGGTCATACAGCCATCATCCTAAATATTTTTTTTTATCATTTGCCAATGATGACTTTGGGCAATTGAATTAACATCCCCCAAAACTCATTTTTGTATCTATAAAAATAAAATAAAGTACCTAATTCTTTATAAAAATTAAATAAGATTATAAAATTTTCTCATGAGGATGTTATATATTAATACTCAATACATTATTTTGACTGATATAATTGTTGGTGTCAGGACAGACAAGCACATGGCACAGCCTAGTAGTTGTCCATATGGGTAAATTACGATGAAGTTTAATGAGACATCAAAAGATCCAGTCAATAATGCATTAATGACTAAGCAAGCACAGAAGAGAACCATTTGCCTTATCAAAATAAGGACTTGTACTTGAGGGAATGCAGAAGTCAAGTTACTGGAGATACAGTCATGTTTACAGGATAAACAATTGCAAACTCAATTTACAAACATGGGACTTCTGTGATATAACAAGTGCCAAATTTTTATTTCCTTATCTTCATGTTATGGATGAAGAAATAATATGGTACAAAAATGTACTGACTTGCCTGAAATTATACAGTAAGTATTGGATCTAAAATAGTCCAAAGAAATATTTCTAGTTACTGTGCTACCTGCCTATTGTGACTAAAGATGAAACTAAGGGATTCCAGTCATGGAAATGACAAGGATAACACGTATAGAGCTAATAGTCTACCATGAGAACAAATGTGGCTGTCCGGTAATGTCTGCTTGGAATAGAACATATACTTAAGAGTTTTAGACCTCTGGGACGCCTGGGTGGCTCAGTCGGTTAAGTGTCCGACTTTAGCTCAGGTCACGATCTCACAGTTTGCGAGTTCAAGCCCTGTGTTGGGCTCTGTGCTGACAGCTCAGAGCCTGGAGCCTGCTTCAGATTCTGTGTCTCCCTCTCTCTCTGCTCTTCTCCTGTTCATGGTCTGTCTCTCTCAAAAATAAACATTAAAAAAAAAGAGTTTTAGTCCTCTGGAAGTTCAAAAAAAATACAAAGAGTGTTATATATTAAACAATAATAAAAACTACCTCTGGATTATAACTATACCTGCAGCAGATGTTATTGGTAATAATAACAATAACGTTAATACTAGTAATATTAATAATGTGACTAGTACATTAATTGCCAAAAAAAAAGTAACAGAGGATGGTCATAATTAGTCATAATTACCTCCATTCTCCATTTGGGTAGTCAAAGTCAATTTCTTTGGAAGAGAAAATTTACAAATTGGATGATTACCAACAGCTGTTGACCATAATAACTAAAACCATGTCACATATTACTTCAGAGAAGACTTAATATGAGCATAGTTTTTGAAGCACTGATGTAATAAACAAGAATTTAATCTATTTTGTTTTACTTTGAGGAGAAATTTTGGACTAACAAGTAAAAGCTAAAGAAACAAAAGATTGGAATTAACCTAAATAAGAATATTCTTTAACTAAATGGTTTCATAAAATTATAAATAATTTGAAAACTTGCTAGCAGTGTGCATACTTTGACCTTCTTATTTAAATTTACAGTATAAGATTACTTGGCATGCTAGAGATAGCCTCTAGGAGTTTAGGGAGGAGAATACAGAGAAGATTCACGCAGATCTCACTTTGCAACCTCTTCCTAATTTTGAATCATCGTTCCTTAAGTTAACTAGTCAACCTAATTCATTTACCTGAAATCTCTAATACTATCGAAGCACAACATAGCTCGGGTTTTATGTCATCAAATTAAAATGAAATTGATTATAAAACATATGCATAAGATATACATAATTAATCCATAATATAACATGAATCCCTTTGCTTGCACCAAGAGAAATATTTTGAAAGCTTCTACAAGCTGCCTTAGGACAGCCTGGAGAAGTCCAATGGGGTCCACATTGATGACTTCCTCAATCAGAACCACTGTCTGCAGTTTGCTTTCAGAAAATCATGCACAGATGGTCCCCAACTTACAATGGTTCAACTTAGGATTTATTGGCTTTATAATGGTCCAAAGGCTATATGCATTCAGTAGAGACTATACTTTGAATTTTGATCCTTTCTTCTTCCCTGGGGTTGCAATATGCTGCCCAATCCTCTCTCCTGATACAGGCAGAGGGCAGCAGTTCCCAGTCATCTGAGAAGTCAGGAGGGTAAAAAACCAATACCCTGATAACCATTTCGTACCCATACAGCAATTCTGTCTTTCATTTCCAGCATAGTGTTCAATAAATTACATAGGATATCCTATCTTTATTATGAAATAGACTTTCTGTTAGATGATTTTGTTCAACTGTAGGCTAATGTAAGCATTCTAAACACATTTAAGGTAGGCTGTAATAGGCTATGATGTTTGGTAAGTTTGGTGTACTAAATGCATTACTGACTTATGACATTTTCAGGGTAGCATAGGTCTATAAGGATGTAATCCCATCATAAATCCAGAATTTCTCTACCCTGGATTATCTTTTTGCTCACTAGCTACTCCATTTTATGTCTTTTGCTGGGAAAATTTCCTCTTCTAGAATTATATATTTTGAAATGCCCCAATACTCAGTCCCCTTTTTAGGTCTATTTACTTGTCCACAGTGATCTACTCTGTTCACAGTTTTAGTTCTTATCTAGGCACCGATGGCTCCCAGCATATCCCCAGTTCTACTCTCTCCCCTGAGCCTATTTGACAGTGGCAATGGACTTCCAAGAAGTATTTCAAATATAGCACTCCCAAAACAAAGCTCTTGATTTTCCCCCCAACTCCTCCATTCCCTCCTAGTTTCTCCCATTCTGAAATGGCTCCACTATTTATTCAGTTTATTTGGCCCCAAACTCAGGGACAATTCTTTATTCTTCTCTATAGTCACTACACCAAATCCATTGGCCAGTCCTTTTGACTCTAATTTCAAGTCATTCCCTGACAGCAAGCATGTCTGAGAACTCTCTCATCAAACTGGTCAAGTCAGTGTCATCTCTCATGTGGTTATCGCAGCCGATTTCTATTCCATGCTTTCATTCATACTCCCTATTGCCAATCTTACAGCAACCAGAATAATGTATAAAAGAAAAAATCAGATTATGTCAGTCTGCTGCTCAAAAACTCCCATGACTTCTCATAATCTCTCATGACTGAGGAGGAAATCCAAACTCTTTATCACACTCTATACAAGACTCTATGTGATTTAGTTATTGTTTACCTCTCTGACCTTATCTCATAACACTTTCCATTTCATTCTGCTCTAGCCACACTGACAGTTATTCTGTTCTCCCTACTTGCAACACTATTTATTCCCTTAGATCTTCAAAAGGATTACTCCTTTCTTTCACTCAGGTCTTTGCTCAAAGTCACCACTTTAGAAAAGTCCTCTTATTGACTCCTTAAAATAACACACCACAGGGTGCCTGGGTGGCTCAGTTGGTTAAGCACCCGACTTTGGCTAAGGTCATGATCTCTTGGTTCATGAGTTTGAGCCCTTCATCGGACTCGCACTGACAGTGCAGAGCCTGCTTGGGATTCAATCTCTCTCTTTCTCTCTCTCTCTCTCAAACTAAATAAACTTAAAATAAAATAAAATAAAAGAATAAAATAATATAATAAAATAAAAACATGCCACTACCAAACCCCACTCTGGGTCCTCTATCATCTGACTCTTCTTTATTTGCCCAAATAATAGTATTGTTATTGCCCAAAATATATTTAGCTATACACTGCTTGTTTTCTATCCTTTTCACTGTAACAGTAGACTAGAAGCTCCATTAAAACAGCAAGGATTTCATTTTTGTTTGTTTTAAACACTATTATATGTCTAAAGGTTAGAACAATGTTTGGCACATGGTAGGAATAAACAAAGGAATTGAAAGGTAATAAGAAATTTAGTGTGTCATGAACTTATACTGGATATTACATAAAGAGCTTATTTTAATGAAAAATCAGGATAAAGCGCTGTCTCCATCTCTAACATAGTCCCATAGCACACTTTGAAGGATTGTACTAGTGTGAGAATTTGGAAGCATACTCTCCTGACAACCACAGAAGGTGAAGACTACCACTCTTGCTGACAATCAGAAAATGATATTTCCAACAGAAAAAGAACAATACTCAGAACGTGACACAGCTCAAACCTATGAGGCTATTTCCTACACTTCTTGAGAGGCTCCTGTGGTTCTTCTAGGCTGCACCTTCTCTTCCTGCCACTAATTTTGTTACTTGGAATGTGTTCCTGGTAGTCTTTGGCTGCTGGGATTTGACAGGAGTGGAATTTCCACCAAAATGCATTTCAGACACCTGTCACTGCAGACTAGGACAACAACCCCAGTAACAGTGTGTGTGTCTGCCATTGCTTTAGAACCCACATGTCTGAGACAAATTGTCTGAGACAAAAGTAAGTTAGTACTGAGCCTGATTTCTAAACATTTCATTCACCCTATAATTTTATATTTATTTTTTATCTTGAAGTTTTTGAATTATGATCATTTTATACGTTTTACCTTGAAAAATTTGGCTATTAACATTTCTCCTACTGTCAATCTGCTTGTACAATTTCTCAAGTTTTGTCTATAAAAGGAAGTCAGTAGTGAAAGGACCAACATATGGCCAATTAGTTCCTAGAGTCAGATCCAAGTTCAGTCTATCTCATTACACCAGCATTTTTAGAGGAACTTAGCCCTTGTATCCCGTTTGCAAAGCCTTCCAAGCATCTTCCTCAATCTTGTCTTTGTGTCCATTGGAGCTACTGTGAGTTCTGTTTTGCTGATTCATGCATGCCTCTGCACTAAATAGGATAATTTCACATTGATGAAAGACAATTTCAAATTACACTGCATGTTCTATGGAAAATTTAAATCTAAATTTTTTTTAATGTTTATTTATCATTTTTGAGACAGAGAGAGACAGAGAATGAGTGAGGGAGGGGCAGAGAGAGAGGGAGACATAGAATCAGAAGCAGGCTCCAGGCCCTGAGCTGTCAGCACAGAGCTCGATGTGGGACTCGAACTCACAGACCGCGAGATCATGACCTGAGCTGAAGTCGGCTGCTCAACCAACTGAGCCACCCAGGCGCCCCGGAAAATTTAAATCTAAACAGGAATGCTTATTTGAGAGAAGCCTTAAAACAAAAAGAAATGAATTCTGGACTATTCAATGCTCCAAGGTCCTTAAATAGTATGATGAGACTTTCAAACACAATCTGAACTAAAAGACTGCCTAGTAAGAGACAAGAAAGTTAGTTTGACTTTACCTATTTGTATCCCTTTCCCTTACCTCTTCTTGCTCCAACCATGAAAAAAAATAAAATAAAATAAAATAAAAATTAAAAAAAAATTAAGCTGCTTAGGAGGGAAATTCCTGGTACATGGACTTTGAACCCTAATCATTGCATATCTCTGTGACACTGTTAAGGACTATCCATATTTCAGACAGAAAGGAAAAGAAGTTTTGTTAAAATCAGACCTTCCTGGGAACATACACTGGAGGCCTCCCTGACCTTTATCAATTAGTACACCTTTTGGTGGAGCCAGAAAAGGCCGAAACCTGCTTGCAAAAAACTCATCACAGGACCCTGAAAAGGATTTGAAGGTTAAAGAAATAAAATTTTCTATAATGAAATATCTAAGGGTACATAAGTCAGTGATGTGGTTTGAAGCATTGGGGTTCAGAGCCAACAGCTAAGAAAGAATTCTTGAGTGTTTTCTGTGCAAAAAGGTGGTTTTAATATAGCACAGGGACAGGACCCATGGGCAGAAAGAGCTGCACCGGGGTTATTAAGAGTGACTAATTATGGAAGATTTTCTATTTTATGGAGGGGAGGGTGATGTTAGGATTCCAGGAAATTGAATCTATAGGTTTTTAGAGATTGGTGTTTTTCTTGTAAATCGTTAAAACAGTCGCAAACTGATGGAGACTCCTGTCCTGCATGACTGTGATTTCTATCAGTTAACCATTTGTTTTTCCCTTTCCTTTGTTCTTGGGCACCCTGGAGTGCCAGAGGAGTGTCACACAGAGCCCACCTTCCTGGGGGTTGGGGAGTGTTGCAGCGTATTAGCTGTGCTTTGCCCTTAGCTCGCCTTTTGCTCTCTCATCATTAGACAACCTACTTTAGGAGCTTTCTTTCAGGTCTTGCTAAAGTAGTATGAGCCCTGGTTCAATCTTATAAACAGCAAAATAGTAGATTCATAGAAGACTTTGGAGATAATCAGTGCCTTTAGTAGCATTCGGCATTAGGCCTGGATGCTAACATTTCCACTACCCTCTCCAGTATATTTGTAGATGACCTAAAACCAAAAATTGCTGATTTGGTATGTAAAAAAAAAAGAGTAGTCACTACATTATATAAACTTCAGCCTTCGGCAGAATGCACTGAGGGGTATTTAGACAGGGAAGAAAAAAAAACGTTCCAACTAAAAGCATGGATTTAAAAACAAATTGATGAAGAGAGAACTGTCACACTTTTACAAAACAATAAAAATTTCCTTTACTAAGACATTTGTTGGTTTTGCAAACAAAAAGGCCAATAGAAAATGAATTGAAAAATCATTTCAATAATAAAATGTCCCATCTTAACAAAAACAACAACAAAAACCAAAAAGAACTAGGGTTAGGAAGGAGCTCCAAGGGAGACTGTAGCACCCGATTTCCAATGATTTTGTTAAACCATCAAATAGAACCATCTCTGGTAACAGTGTTGCCTGGTGAACTGGGGAGACCTTGGGTTCTGAGGCCGTGACCCAGCCTGTCCAAAAGATGTCAAGAGAGGCTCCTGCTTTCGTCAAAGGTAAGAATTCAGGGCAGACACAACACTGCAGATTAGAAGTACAACAGGAAAGCTTATTAAAGCAAAAGTACACTCTCAAAATAGAGCAGGTGAGTGCATAGAGGGAGAGAGGCTGAGCCTGGGGTTTAGATTTCTATCTTTTGTTGACAATTGTTAACCAAGGGGTGGGATATTCATTACTCCAGGTGGGGATGTTATGCCCAGAATTCGGGGACCCCAAAAACCACCAGGGAGCCGAGTCCGATGCAAGAACAAAGAGCCTTTATTCGAGCTAGCTCGAGCTCAATCTCCTACCGCACCGACAAGTAGCGGTGGGTCGAGAGAGAGGGCGCAGTCCAAAATCACAATAGTTTTAAAGGAGTCTAGGGGCAGTGGGAGCAGTGATGGTCGTGACCCTAGCCAATTGGCTGAGGAAGGGTCAAGGGTCCTGTTCCATAGGTC
Organism: Paguma larvata; assembly: GCA_030068075.1. Lineage (NCBI taxonomy): Eukaryota > Metazoa > Chordata > Mammalia > Carnivora > Viverridae > Paguma > Paguma larvata. Next base: position 57,980,581 of record CM057833.1, on the reverse strand, counting down.
ACTGGGCGTGGTTCTTTTGGAACCGGGAAGTTGCAGGCTTTAAGGTTTCAAGCAGGCACTGGGGACTCAGGGTGGAGGACACGGAATACAATGGAGTCAGTCCCAGTTTGCCCTTAAGCAAAATGGAATCAGTCCCGATATGCCCTTACAGGGATTGATTTCTTGGAAGCAGGGTCCTGTGGTTTTTCTTCCTTATTTGGTCAGGGATTGCCTGCCATGGCATTCTTAGGGAGGATTATGTTAATGTGGTGTAATGAAGGAATAATGTGAACTTTGGCCTACTTCCTCAACCATCCTGGGCCTGTCTGGTTAGATCTGGTTACTTATGGTTTTCTTTTGGAGTGCTGCCAAGTCAGTCTCTGATTTAGTCATAGTTGTCCATAACTTCCTCCTTGTTGGCCTCCAGGCATCCCATTAGAACCTAACTAAATGGCTATTCTAGCAATAGAAGCACAGAAGTAAAGCTTTCTAAATAAAATTGTTTTCGGTCAACTCTTAATTCTACCACAATTTTTACACCGGTTTTAGGAATCTTTAGACTACTAAAGTGGTAGATTTTTTACAGACCCTTAGAACCTCTCCCTCACCCAGGGTGCAACAATGATTTTCAGCCCTCTGGTGAGCCAACTCTCTTCCTTTGTGATAACACAAATACATTTATTATTGAGAGATTCCTTTCAAATGTAACTATCAAATCAGCTGTTTTCAGATGGACTGTTTTCTGAAATACCTGACATGTCTGGCATAGTTTAAATAGATGTTCTTCCATCCTGTGTACATAACCTGATCTCAGCTTGATGAATTAGTTGAGGTCTATGATACCCCCTGGGCCAAGGAATCTACTGATATCTTGAAAATACTAGGAGCTGATCCCATTAAGTAATAAAAGATTCATCCAAGCCTTTACCCAAACTTGCCCAATATCCTGTGAAGCCCAAAGCAAGGCAAAGACTGGTTCTATTGTGAAATACTGGTCAAAACTAACCTTTTATTCCTTGTACTAGCACCTGAAATATTCTTGTGATTCTTGTAGGAAAAAAAAAATGAATATATAGACACAAATTTGTGCAAGATTGTATTATTATAAACAAAATGTGATCCACTGTTTCCCTCTGGTCCCAAATCCAAATATATTGTGCTCAGTACAATCTAAAGCCATCTACTCTACTATTGTGTTCTTGTGCTACTTTCTTCTATGATCCCTCCAGATCTCAACTTTGATATTTATTTGTCTTGTTGTGGGAAAATCAACAAGCCAGGTTTATTATACACCAATGATTTATAGAAGCACTCTTCGACTGCTCTCAATCAAGGCCTAAAAGTTATAAAATTTCTTTGTGACTTCTCTTTTACGATATATAGATGATCTTTTGTGAGGCTCAAAATACAAAATTCAGCCATCGTTTCCATCTATTCATTACAAACGATAATCCAGAAGAGATATAAAACCTCCAAAGAGAAGTTGCAATTCTACCAACAACGAAAGTTCATAACTAGGAATTTAACATACCCCAGGAAGCTAAATTTCTAATCTCTAAGAGACTCTGCATATCTAGAATTTTTCTGGATTAATTCCAAAAATCAATTCTGGGAAATTTTATCACTAGTATTGGAGATATTATGTGATTGCATAATTACCTGAGATTATCTGAGATTGCATTTTATTTATGTCATTTCATTTATGTCATTAATCTCCTAGCCTTGAATTTTCTAAGGGAAAAAAAACATGAACAAATTTTTGCTAAGGGTAAGTTAAATTAGGTCAAAGCTCAACAACCCCCAAATTTAGGGTGTCCTAATCATTGCATTTCCTTTCCTTTTTGACCATTCATATTCTGCTCAGATACTAGATGTACTTTGATGGTATATCAAATAAGGCATAATGTCCTAAGAGTTAAAACTGCAGAGGGACACAGATCCAGGAATCTATGTCAGATTTAGTTCCAGGGTCCCCACTTACTGTGTTTGTTCCTCTTGCTGTGCAAACTTCTATTAACAAAAAGCACTAAGGAATTCTCAGTTAGTTTATCTCCTATGAAATATTATTGACTTCCTTTTTTATATATTACTGTCCTTTGTTATAATCCTAAACTCAGCATTTCTCCTTCCCCACCTGAGGCAAGAATTCCTGTTGTTTAGTTAGTACTAGGCAATGATCTGAGTCAAAGCTTTTGAAGTTCCTTTAGGAAAACACTGATTTAATTTTGTTTGTTGATGCTACATACCAGAAAACAAATTCTGCACTTGTCTAGCATTCTATTTTGATTTATATCAATTTACTATTACATAAAGAGCCTCTCAGAAAACTTAATTCAGCTTAACTGACTGAGTTGTTCCTCTCACTTAGGTCAGGCATTTGTTAAAATATTTATAAGCGTATTACTGCCCTATCCTCACACTAATCCCAAGAGAAATCCTAAGATTTTAAATTAGAAGCCTTTAGTTTGGCCTTGTACTTCCATGTTAATTTCACTCACTCATTAATACTTTTATTCAACCAACCAATATTCCTTAAGTGTCTACTGTGTACCATTATTGAAAGCTTCAGAATTTCTATGAAGGCAGAATGTAGGTTCTTTTTCCCCCCAGAGTTATTGAGATATAGCATCGTATAACTTCATGGTATACACCATAATGATTTGATATATGTATATATTGCAGAATGATTACCATAATCAGTTTACTTAACATCCGTCATCTCACATAGTTACAAATATTTTTGCTTGTGATGAGATCTGTTAAGAACTACTTTCTCAGCAAACTTCAGATACACAATATAGTGTTTTGAACTGTTGTCATCAAGATGTACATCATATCCCAACTTGTTTCCATGCTAAATTGTTTATCTCAATCCACTTTCTTTTTTTTAATTTTTTGAAATGTTTTTTCTTATTATTGAGAGACAGAGACAGAGCATGAGCATGGGAGGGACAGAGAGAGGAGGAGACATGGAATCTGAAGGAGGCTCCAGGCTCTGAGCTGTCAGCACAGAGCCCAACGGGGGGCTGGAACTGACAAACCGCAAGATCATGACCTGAGCTGAAGTCGGACACTTAACCGGCTGAGCCACCCAGGCGCCCCTACTTCAATCCATTTTCTAAAACTGCAACCAAATAATCTTTTAAATTATTAACTTGGCTATCTTACTTTGATGCAAAGAACGTCCTCTGTCTGCAACCCATTCATACAGCTTTCAGTATAACAAATTTAGGTTTTTGGACCATGGCTTATAAGGCCCTGCATAGTTTGCTCCCTATTTGGCTGTCTAACCTTATCCTTCTGCATAACTCCTTTGCATAAAGCTCCCAATACACAGAAGTATTTAAAGTTCTGGAAAGGGCCTTGTTCTCTGTGGTCACCATGCTTTTATGATTATTATCCCCAAAGCTGAAACATTCTTCCTCTCCTTTCCTTCCTACTGACTTCCACTCATTTTCCAGATTTCACCTTATAGATCGTTTCTTTTTTTTTTTTTTTTAATTTTATTTATTTATTTTGAGAGAGAGAGAGAGAGAGTATGTGAGTGACGGGAGGAGCAGAGAGGGAGAGAAAGAATCCCAAGCAGGCTTCGTGCTGCCAGTGAAGAGCCTGAAGCAGGACTCCAACTCATGAACTGTGAGATCGTGACCTGAGTCAAAAATCAAGATTCTGATGCTTAACTGACTAAGCCACCCAGGCTCCCTTAGATATTTTCTTCTAGAAAGACTTCCTTGAACCCCGGAGACCTGCTTAGGAGACTTATCTATATGCGATTATTTTATCATAGCACTTACTCTGTTTAATTATTTTATTTGTCAGGCGTGTCTGACTGGCTTAATGGATACAGAACACTACTCTTGATCTCAGGGTTTTGAATTCAAGTCCCATGTTGGGTGTAGAGATTACTTGAAAATAATTATTTTATTTGTCTATATCCATGACCACACTGTAGAAAATTGGGCTTTTAAACAATTTATTGAGGTATAATTGACATGTAATATTATATTAGTTTTAGGTATATAGTGATACCTATATAGTGATTCGACATTTGTATACATTGCAAAATGGTCCCATAATAAGTCTAGTTACCATCTGTTATCTTACAAAGTTAATACAATGTTATTGACTATCTCCATGCCAAACTTTCAGACCCATGATTTATTTGTAACTGGAGCTTTGTACTTCATACACTCCCCTCAGCCTCCTACTGCATTAGAGGTTTATTTACATTATTTCATTAATTTTACCCACAACTTTTTGTGAGCAATAAGCCAAAATAGATTATGTAATTTCTTCAAAAGCCACAGAACTAGTAATGATGAGGTCCTAGATCTACTTACTCCCACAGAGAAGGAAGAAGAGAAAGTGAGGGTCAGAATAGCATGATGTATCTACTTTTGTATCACTTTATGAAAAATCAGAAATCTGCAGGTTAATAAAATTTCCACAGACAGTATTAAACTTAGCTCATTAACTAAAGACCTCACATTCTTGACCATTGGTATGTGCTGATTTTGTTAAATTGAAATTTCTCTCATTTCTAAAATTTCTGTCATTTTAGAAAATTGTTGATCTGAAGAAGCTTTTAAAACAATTCAAAAATTCAATTTATTTCCTCTTGTTCTTCTTTTTGGTCCTCTCAATACAAAATACCAGCTAAATCAATGATTTAGCTATTGCAGGAAAGGAGGGAGTCAATAAATATTACTTAACTTTTACATTGATCCAAAATAAAATCGTTTTATGTAGAATTCAGGAAGATGAATGAGCATGAAGAAAAAGAGAGTGCATTTTATTTAGGTTCAGAGATTTGTATTAGTGAGATCAGAATCTTAGGGGCAGGTTTTGGATTTTTAAAAGTGGATTTATGTATCTATGACAATGAATAAATATAGAAAGAGACACTGAATAAAGCTGAATAGCATCAAAATAAAATTGTTGCTAAACATATCAATAAAAGTTGGACTCAATGTTTCTTGGGTCCTATTGATGTGACACCCCTCAGTTTGTGCAAGTAAAAGATGATGTATTAGAGTTAATAGCTCAGTAGCCCAATGTAGAGAACAGGTATTCCAGGAATTTATAAGGGCTAGAAGTGCTGAATCTGAGTCACCAAACTTTTAAAACTTTTGGGCCTTAATTTCCGCCCTATTACGATGTATGGGTCCTTGGAAATTCATTTAACTACACTAAATCTTGATTTCCTAATCTGTGAAAGAGGGATGTCTAAAGTTTTTAAACTTCAAATGCTGTTAAAATGGCAATGTTAGCTGAATTCACCAATTCCATCATTTTCTAGCTAGATTAAAGAAGCCACATAGGTTTTGTTTTCTTTAAGTTTGTTATTAGCTAAAGGCCATGGTACATTCATCACTAGTAACTCAAGGTGACTGACAGGTGTGATAATAAAAATTCATATCCTGTATTGAAGCCTTAGGAGCAAAGCTTCATAAATAGAATTGATAGCTTTGTTAGTAAAAAAATGAGATAATGGTATATCGACATAACACTACTACTTAGTTTGAGGGGGCAGTGGAGGGGATGAGTGTTCCCATGAGTGGGGATAGAGTTGGAAATACAGACACTATATATTCTTGCATAACCAATAAAAGGCAGTGTTAAGTTTAAATTCATGGCCACGGCCAGCAGAAAGAGCAGTGTTAATGAAAAACTATAACAAAATTATAGAAGAACTGTGATAGAGTCTCCTAATTTACCACAGGTAATTTATATATACATACACATATATATGTATATAAATATAAGTATATGTACATAAGGATAAAATATATATGTATATAAATATATGTATATAAGTATAAAATATAAAATTTCAATGTATGTATATGTATATAAATATAAATATGTGGGCATAATAAAATTCTACAATATACTCATATAAGTGAGAAGAACTTGATCTCACATTTCCTGAGTAGTACAATCTGAAATGCAATTTAGCTCTAAGAGCTGCTCTTTTTAGTCATGACATTGCTATTAATTCTGTTTTTATTTATATGGTTAATTATGAGTAAGTATAAGCGCTTTTGCTGTCCAGTTCCACTGTTAACTCAAGAAAGTTGGACTAGATAACACTAACATAATTATGTGTTTAATCCGTGCCACATGACTTGTTAAGGGCTTTACATGCATCGTCTCCTTTAATTCTTAACACAATTTATATCCTGGAGGTACTTTGTCCCCCCTTTGCTGTTGAATAAACTGAGGGTTACGGAGCTGAATGTGCCTAGGGACACAGTGCTGGTATTTAATCCAGACATTTTTGAATGCCAAGCCCAAATGCCTAGCCATCATACTAGGTCACTCTAAGTGGCTCATTGTTTTAGATCTGCTGCCTCTGTGACAATGGACATATCCCATAAGAATTTGGGGGGCTGCTATTATAATTATGTAGATGAAAGTGGAAGAAGAGTCTCTGATCAAAACCATTGAACAAGTTCCTCTTGGATGATATTAGTGAGGCATGCCAGGTGAAACTTTATTCATCTAGCTGTCATAAATGACTGCATCTGAAATCTGATCCTGTATCTGGCAAAATATTATATAATTTGTCTGAAAAAACCTATTAAAAGGTGATTTATTCACCAAGAGATCATAATTCTTTTCCTCTTTTTAGCAAACTGTCATACTAAACTTAACCATCCCTCCAAAACATGAAACTAAGCCCTTTTGAGCAATTTCAAACATTTCCACAAATGAATAGACATAGCAATGTGTCATGAAATCTTGCCAATTTACAATGCCTACATTACTTCACAATAATATATTTCTTTATTTAAAAGCTATTTTATCGCTGCTTTACAATTTTCAATGTGCATTTCTCTTCCCATTATAAAATCAGTAATGTTCGGAGAAAGGTGTCAGCTGAAGCACGGGTTGTAAGGGTTCCAATTTCCAGCGAACATAACAAACCCCACTGATCACAACTTCGTGTGAGGAAAATCCTCCGTAAAATTACTTTTTTGCATATGTTTAAATATTGTTCACAATGCAAAATCTTTTCTATAGAAACACTTTAAAATAATATGGCTGACTGTTACCATGTGAATGCCTTTTTTTTTTTTTTAACGCAGCCTTTTATAATCACATATACTCTTTATCCTTTTCCATTTCAGTTCTGTCTTGGTAAAAACGAACAAAATACAAAATTCAGTATAATTTTATCATTCGCATTAGCAAGAGAACAATGGCAAGTGGCTCTGAATTGCTCTTCCATCTGGCATTTCAGTTACTGTTTAGATTAATAGGTACAATAGGAGTTGAAATTTTCTGGGCCAGAGTTTAATGGTGCTCAGCACTGCTCCTTTCTGAAAGGACCCATCCACCTGTGGACAAAGCCTTCTGTCTGTTACCATGGGCCTGAATAAGGTGACTGATGAGCATGTGAGTCTGTTTCAAGTTGCAAAAAGGAAGAACTTACATTCCAGTTAACTACACTGTCTCTTCCTGATACGGATTATGCCAGCTAAGATAATCAATAACTTATCAGACTGCTGAGAGCCCATTAGCATGTGGTTAATATGCTAGTGTTCACAGCAGTATTCTTCAATGTGGGAAGTGGCCCTTTGGTATAACACACTTCAATAGTTTAAGCTCAATAATAATAACTCTTGTTTAACAAGATATTAGATTGACTCTTATAAATTAGAAGATTGTTTTCATGATCTATGTAATCTACTCTATTAATAAAAATAGAACTGAAGGCTCTTGGCACAATTCATTTCTCACTTCCACTTACAAGTGGGCTCTAAATATAAGGAATCAGGCTTGCCCAATTAATCACAGCACTGAACAATGTGTCTACCTGAAAAGAATGTAAAACCACCGCTATTAGAAAGTTTAATTTAAACCCTAGGGCTAAATTAAAGAGCTTTTCAAATACAGAGATTACTGTCCAGGAATAGCAGAACACAATTATGTTTTTTCATTTCACTTTAGGAAATTATTTCTAGAAAAAAAGTATAAAAATTTGCTAAATCATTTGGAGGGGGTTGAATCTTATTGCTGTTAGGTTTTAGCATGAACAAGAAAATAATACAGAGAAGTAAAATCAGTCCAATAGGAAGTGTTTAAGATTCAAAGATTTTCATTTGCATCCTCCAAGCGACAAAACAGGGTTTTGCATATGGTGTCTGTGTACTCACTGAATTTTCCAGCATCTACTCCTTAAATGCAATTCTGACTGTGCAGCCTTAACAAAGAACAGCTAAGTGAAGCAGCAGGATGTGGTATTTCATGTACGGTTCCCACTCTGGGATTGTCATATTGCATCTGTGGGATTAAATCTTTTAAGGAGTTGTCAAATTTAATTGGTGAGTTTGCACAGTTCTGGTTTACTGGATACATCACACCACCAAGATCTCTTTTTTCCTTTTATCACTTTATGTTAACTCCATGATTTAAATATTGCCATCTGTGAACAAAGCCTACAGAATTAAGAAAACAGCTTTAGTAAATTAAAATCTTAACCGATGCATAATTGGAAGATTTTAACATTGTTTATTTGATACTTGGTGTGTGTTTTTTTTTTTTTTTTATTTATCTCATGGCAGGTATCCTATTCTGTACATGGTCAGTATAGCAGAATGCCCTATAAACACCCCAACGGGTTTAAAGACTATAAAAAGAACAAAATCTATAACATCAGCAACAGACACACAGTCCTTTCAAGAATAAGAACAAATGTTTCCAATAAATACTTCAAATGAAATCCAGCTTTTCCCCTACATATGACTTCTGCATTGTCTGAGGTCTAACACTTCGTCTCTCATGCCACCCACTCAATTTTTTTTTTGCCACCTTGCATGTCCAGATTCTTCTGTTTTTCATATTTGTAGCGTCTCCTCAGGTCTTGGCTTAAATGTCACTTCCACAAAAGGTGGAGAGGGCCTTCCCAAACAGCCTAAGTTGGCCCCCTCCAGTCATTCTCAATTATCCCCCAAAAGTGTTTCTCCTTCAATTATCAAGAATTATAATTCTATATTTTTTATCTGCTCACAGAATGTGAATTTCATAAGGACAAAGACAATGATTTTGTTTTGTTTTATTTTTTGTTTGTTTCTATAACTGTAGACTCAGTATGTGGTAGAGTACTGGCAAGTAGAAGTGGAGATGGTAGTGATAGGAGGAGGAGGAGGATCAGGGGGAGAAATAATAAAAATAATACTTATACTAGCTAACATGGCTGAGACCTGTATGCCCGGCTCTGTGCAAGGGGATTTGCATTATTTCATTTAGTTTTTAAAACAATGCTTGGGGGGTAGGTGCTACTATTAACTAAAGTTGAGAGGAGAGGTTAAAAAACTTATTTGGTGTCACAAAATTAATTAATTTGGTGCCAGCATTGAAATTCTGGCCTTCATATTCCAGATCCCACATAAAGGAGTTTGTTAAATGACTGTGTGGATGTGAAAAGGAAGGATGGAAGGAAGGGAGGAAGGAAGGGTGAAGGAAGGGAGGGAGGGAGGGAGGGAGGGAGGGAGGGAGGAAGGAAGGAAGGAAGGAAGGAAGGAAGGAAGGAAGGAAGGAAGGAAGGAAAGGAGGGAGTAAGGAAGAAAAAGAAAGAAAGAATGAAAGAAAGAAAGAAAGAAAGAAAGAAAGAAAGAAAGAAAGAAAGAAAGAAAGAAGAGGAAGAAGGAGAAAAGAAAAAGAAAGAATGAAATAAAGAGAAAAAGAAAAAGAAAGAAAGAAAGAAAGAGAAGAAGAAAAAGAAAGAAAGGAAGAAAGAAAGAAGGAAAGAAAGAAAGAAAGAAAGAAAGAAAGAAAGAAAGAAAGCAAGCAAGCAAGCAAGCGGGAAAAGCATGCTATCTATAGCCATGGATAATATGCTGAAAAATTGTTTTTTCCCATGAATTCAGGCCGGTCAACTACTCAGTAACTTTAATAACTTAAGTTTTTAAACTATGGATTCTGAGAATTGTGAGGTTGAAAGACACATTTAATAATGCCTTCATTTGGAAATAATCCTCTTAGCATGCGTAGCTATCTTTGTTAACAATGACCATCATGGATTGCTTTTGAGAACCAACACTGTTGATGAAACATCTATACATAGAGCAACTGGAGCTACGTCCCTAGGCCAGGTAACAGGTGGGGCATTTCAGCCCAGACACAAGGATTGCAAGAAGAACCACAGGTAACACTGAATGAAGGTTTCAGTGTGTCAGTTTTGCACTGAGTACCTTACTTTGTATATATATGCTGAGACTCTTCTATAGTCTTAGCAGATGAGCCCAGGATCACAAGGCCAGCAAGCCTAGAACCTGAGATTCGGATGCAGACATCTTAAGAAGTTACTCTCCAGAAGTCCTCGATCATCTCTGTTGGAAGCCATGGAAATAAGAAGAATGTTGAGAAACTGTGCAGTTTATAAGTAGTCATTACACATTGGTTGCCCCAACGAATCCTCTCAAACACATGAAATTTTCCCTCTTGACAAGTTGAAAGTGAAATTCATAGAAACTGAGTAACTTGCTGAAGTTTCTCCAGCCAGGAAATGGAAGAAGTAGGATTTGATTCCAGGCCCGAGTGTTCACAGAGCCCAGACTCATTTAGAAAACAACACGACAATAACAATAACAGCAACAACAAGAAACCACAATATTTTGTGGAGCTTATTGTCTACGATAGTCCTAAGAGAAAGGAGAAGCAGCCACAGCTTGCTATAGTGTCCTAGTTTCCCAGCAGAATCCTCTGAATGTCAATTCTGGTATAACTCTGAATGGCTGAAGCAGTTTGATCTACTCTTTTGACAATGTTTATTTTAAGTACATGATATATAATGCAAGTGTAGACACTAATACAAAATGACAGGAATGTTATGGTGGCATCATCCTCAGGAATGAGCCTTTCTCTGGGATTGGTAAGTTGCATCTTAATCTTAAAAATATATATTTTTTTATTTTGAATATGGTGATTCCAAAAAATATATAAACACTAATTATTTTAACAACTAAATATTTATGCACTGATAACAAACAAAGTACCATTTGAAATAAGACTTTTGAAACATAGGAATATCTAAGCATGATGTGTAAAAATGGAAATTCAACTAAAATATGTCCTATAACGAAAGTCCTACAATATCACAAAATGGATATATTGTGCCTAAACTAAACAAGGTATAATTGTTTATTGACTGAGCAGCTCATGTGATGCTGTAACATGAGGTGATATAAATAGTTAGAATTCAGCTATTTATGTTTGAAGACTTTTAATAGTGTAAAAAGGAAAGTGTCATGTGCTGAACATCTGCAGACTCCTGTCTAAGAATTGTTTTTGAAGACTTTTCCTATCATATTGGACATCAGCATAACGCCAATAATTCAGTCTAATAGAGGAAGCACTGAAGTAGAATACTTATGAACCTAAGCAGTTATTAAGCATCTCAGCAGCTGGCTCATCTCACTGGGATATAGAAAATATATACAATAATGAGTTTTCTCCTTCAGGAGAGAGACAGAGAGAGAAGTGAGGCTTACATCCAGCATTCCAGTGCCCTGTCCTAAGGTGGCCCTTAGCACCAAGCATGGCTCTTTGAGATTTGGAGAAAATGTAAAATCCCAAGAACCATCCCTCAGAAGGCAAGGAGAAACGTGGAACACACACACTCATAGAAAAAAAAAATAAAGAAGTTTCCAGAATCTCTAGTCAGGCCAATTGGTGGAAGTCTTTCCTTGCCAAAGCCAGACCATTAAGAATGGAAGAAGTGACTGATTCTTCAAACATATAGACACAAACACACAGCTATAACAAATGTGAAGAATCAAGTAAATATGACCCTACCAAAGGAAAAAAATAAATCAATAGTTACCAACTCTAAACAAATGGTGATCTATAATGCCTGACAAAGAATTGAAAATAATTATTTTCATGAAGTTCAGTGAGCTACAGGAAACCACAAGCAGATGACTGGACAAGATCAGGAAAATGATACATGAATAAAATAAGAATATCAATGAAGAGTTAGAAACTATTAAGAAGTACCAAACAGAATTATAAATTTAAATACAGTAACTGAGAAAAAAAAAGATCAATAGAGAGCTTTACCAGCAGAATTGATCAAGCAGAGGAAAGTATCTGTGAACTTAAAGACAGGTGATTTTATATTCTCTAGTCAGAGGAACAGAAAGAAAAGAGCAAAGTAGAATGTCTAAATTAGAGAAATAGAGGGCAGGAATATTACACAATCATAACTGGTACATTGAAGACAGTATTACTGGAGAACCAATCTTTTCATAAAATATTGGTAAATAAGGATATGTTACCAAGAAGACAATAGGACCCATAGGTCAGAGGAAGGAACTCCAGGGAAATTAGACACACAAATACATATGGGTTATGATCCATATTCAGAACTGATTCTGAAACCATAACATGTCAGTTATTACGAGTTCCTTAGGAATGGATGGAGCTTTTATAGTTTATTTTATAGAACTATGCATAGAAATATATGTAGGATTTATTATCCATTTGATTTCTCCATTCCCAATAAATTTTAATGTGAAATAGCAAATTCCAAATTAAAGAATAGCTTAATATTTTGTCACAATTAGATCTTGATAGGGTTAGATTGTATCTAAATATTATACCCTACAAAGAATAACTAAGAATATTTTGGTTTGTTGTAGGCAAGGAAAAGCTTTAAGTCATAGACAAACTTTTAAAATATTAACTAACAGGCATGTAGTTACAAAGTAGTTACAAGTGGTATACAATTGGACTTACCTGTGGAATAAATAGTATAATTCAAAACTAGTATTATCCTTTTTAAATGAACGTATCCTTTAAAAAGTCATAGATTTATGTTTGTTTGTTGTTTTAGAGAGAGAGAGAGCACAAGCAGGGGAGAGGGGCATGGGGAGACAGAGAGAATATTAAGTAGGCTCCTCAGCTTAGAGCCCAACACAGGGCTCAGTCCCACAACTCTGGGACCATGACCTGAGTTGAAATCAATAGTCAGACATTCAACCTACTGAAACACACAGGCACCACCATATTTTTAATGGCATTTTTGAATTAGTAATAACTTAATAGTTACTCATAACCTGATTTATAATATTAAGTTTTACTTTATTTGACCCTGATTCTGCTTAATTGTTCATATTTTGTTTTTTTTAAAGAATTTGACTCTCTTTGATGTGGATGAAATAATCTGAAAATTATGAAATAACATTTATCTGAAATTTGGAAGACCTAACCTAAACAAAACAAAATAACACGACACAAAACAGTTTTAAACATTAGGTTGTCCACAAAGCTTTTTCAAATTCTTTAAACCAGAAGCAGTATAATTTGATGTTAATCCTTAGTTTTGAAATCAAACATTGCTTCAGATTAGCACGAAATAAAGACAGAAGTAAAAACAAACCCATTACAATGCATGACATTTTTTCGTGTGTCACCTTAAACTATCTCATACAGCAAAGATATTTAAATTGTGTCCTGAGGATGCTGGATTCTACCTAAAACCACTTCAGTATAAAACAAAGAATAACAATTCTGGCTCTAATCACTTATCAGTTACATAACGTTGGGCAACTTATATCTTGTCACTACACTTCAGTTTTATCATCCATCAAGCGAGACTATATTAGTTTCCCAAATACAACTGACATGTAATAAACACTCAATCAAGTGATTTTTAAGGTATTTTTAAAAGTATTAATGATTTTTAAAAGTATTAGTTTATATTTTCTTCCTTTGAAAGCCCATAACACCTTCTGACATTAAGTCAGAGACCCTGTTTTATTTATCTCTGTATCCTAAGCACCTCGAGGCTCTGAATGAAGTATTGTTGCTGTTGTTGTTGTCTTGTGTATAGTTGACACATAATGTATATTAGTTCCAGATGTACATCGTTGTAATTGGACATCTCTATACCTACTATGTTCACCACAAGTGTAGCTATGATCTGTCACCATGGAACAGTATTAAAGTATCACTGACCATATACCCTAGGCTGTAACTTTTATTACGTTGACTTACTCATTCTGTAACTAGAGGCTTGTCTCTTTCAGTTCTCTTCACTTATTTTGGTCAACCCCCCCTACACACACCCCTCCCTCCCTCTGGAAGCCATCAGTTTATTCTTGGTATCTATAGGTCTGATTCTGCTCTTTGTTTGTTTATGTAGGTTGCAGCTTGGTATAGTGCAATGGTTCTCAAACATCAGCATGCATCGGAATCACCAAGAGAGCTTATTAAAGACAGATTCCTGGGTTGCACCCCTATACGTTCTGATCAGTAGGTTTGTGGTAAGGTCTGAGAATTTGTATTACTTACAATTTTCTAAACGATGCTGATAGTGCTAGTCTGGGACTGTAGTTTGAGTACCATTTATATATATTGTAGGAAGATAAATTGACATTGGAGTCAAATACGCTAGTATTAAAGTCCTTGCTAGAGGCCCCCACCCCCACCCCGGGTGGCTCTGTCAGTTAAGCATCCAACTTTGGCTCAGGTCGTGATCTCATGGTTCATGAGTTTGAGCCCCACATTGGGCTCGCTGGTGTCAGCACAGAGCCTGTTTCAGATCTTCTGTCTCCCTCTCTGTCTTCCCTTTCCCGCTCATGCTCTCTTTCTCTCTCTCAAAAATGAATAATAAATTAATAAATAAATTAATAAAATAAAATAATAAAATGAAATGAAATTAAATAAATGAAATAAAATAAAATAAAATCCTTGCTAGAGTACACGGCGGTATTTTTAAACTTTGTGGGTTAACTCAATTCCTTTAGAGGGCCACTCCTCTCCTATAGGTAAAGAAAGTGGGCATTCGGTATTAGGTCCACTTTTAGTTTTTCCTCAGAAACTCAATGAATTAATTAGCTGTGCCTTTCCTGGTCCTAAGATTGGATGGCAGGGGCCACCCTCATATCTGTTCTATCAGCAGTACGTTTCCAGGGTTCTGTTGCTCCTCTCTCCTTCTCTTGACTCTGGATAGCTAAGTAGAAGTTCCTTGCTCTCTTCTAACCATCCTCTAGTCCTAGGATCGGACTTCATCTTTTCAACTTGGATTTAACTTTGAACATGACGCTGGCTCAGAATCTGATCCCCATTGGGAGGTTATATTACCCCTGGAACTGGGCCAGGGACTGTGTTTTGGTGAATAAAACACCTTTTGAAAAGTACACATTCTCCTAAATTCAAGAGAAAGGCTAAAGTCTAAGGAGATGAATGTGAGTACCACCTATAAAATGATATTTGACATGAAGAGAGTCTTTGACATCCCAGAAGAGTATAAAGAATTACAGCACAGTGCAGTCAAACATAGACACTTAGCAACCGCATTTGTTTAGAAGGCAGAAGGAAGAGGCTAGTTTCCCTAATTACACTATGTTGCTAGCTGCTGTATTTATTAGTCACTCAGACAGACTTAAAATCGCTTGTAAAGCTTTTGAAAAATTAATCTTTATCTCTGTCCAAAAACACCTGTAACTATTTTGAGACCATCTAAAACTTACCTAAGAGCATTTGGAGTACAAGAATCACAATTCTGTTTCTTTTCCAGTGTGTGGGATCAGCCTCGGCTTGGTCACAGATCCTATAATCTTAGATCCACCATTTCACTGTGTACTTACAACCACACGACAAAAACGTGTTCTCATATTGTGGGTATCTTTCCCTTTCTGTTTTGCAAAAATTCTAAACCAAGGTATGAAAAGATGAATGGCTAACTTTACCTTGGTTTGTATTTTAACGGCCTCTATATTATATATATGTATATATATGAACATATATATATGAACAGTAGTAGAATACATTTCACTGTTTCTGGCTTTCCTTCCTGCCATTTTCTTAGAAAAGAGCCCAGCATAATTATAGCTGTTCCCTCAGAAGGTTTGGAGGTGGTAATAGCCAGTGAAGTGAGGCAGACGTATCAACAGAGAGAGGCCCGCATCTTCCAAGAACTGGCAGGAAACATATTAATGAATTATTTGCTTCTAAGTCCTCATGCCTTAAGGCATGCTCAGGATCCAGACCTAAAAGCAATGTGCTTTTGAAAAACTAAAAGTGACAAGGCAAAGTGTAGATGGCTTATCACTGCCGAAAACAGGTACACACCTTCTCTTTCATTTCACTGACACACGCTCTGTGCTATTCATCAACCTCATTCTTTTCTTCTCCAGCCTAACCTTTCGGTGACAGTAAACATGACTTGACAGAGGGTCCAACACAGAAATTTATGATCTTTAACCTTTTTCTGATTTGTGACAGGTTTGGGACACATCTGGACTAATCCATCAGGGAGAAAAACTATCTTCTGAATTGTGATATGACAGTGATCTTCAGGAGCAAACAGTCATGTGTTTATGTAAAGTCTAGCTTACATCTAAATGAATAGAGAAATAGTAATTTTCTACCGAAAGAAGCTCATTTACTTGGAGTGAATGGAATCTTTCCCATCAAATGAAAAGCAATAATAGTTCAGGATGCATTTTTAAAATGCCGATGTAGCAACAACATATCCTGGAAAGTAGATTACAAATTAATTCTCATGGCTTTAATAGTAAGTCGAGATATGTATGTAGTAGAGAAAACAAAGACACTGCAGACATCTGTGGAAATTTAGGCATTTGCAAAGTTGGAACTAGTGATATAAATATATGTTGATATACATATATCTGTAGGTGAAAATGTCCTTATAAATGAAGAGCATTTTAACTATTTATTCTTGTAAAAAATGTGCCCAATGAAAATACATCACTAAAATTGGTGCGGCTACTATCTACTTGTGAAATGAAAAGGAAGAATTATATTCGGTTGTAAACATTTAAAGTTCTCCTATGCTCTGGGGCAAAAAACAGGTGTTTTCTAATCTCTTTTCTTTTTTATCAGGCAAATTTGAATAACAATCATATTCTGAACTAGAAAAAAATCATGGAAATCGAGTCCAATAATCTCTCACTGAAAATATGGAAAAGGAGGCACTTAACCTCTATTCAACACTACACTGGTTTCAATGCTTTTGCTCACACTGCATATAACCTACACATTGAACTACCGAAACACAATTTGTCACATAATTAA
Organism: Paguma larvata; assembly: GCA_030068075.1. Taxonomy (NCBI): domain Eukaryota; kingdom Metazoa; phylum Chordata; class Mammalia; order Carnivora; family Viverridae; genus Paguma; species Paguma larvata. Next base: position 57,963,553 of record CM057833.1, on the reverse strand, counting down.
GCAAAATTTTCCTATCCCTCATCCTCTCCATTTTGTCTCCCTTTCTTAGATGGTTAAAGGAAAAGAGTTGTTGCTGTTTTATATCCTAGGATAACTGAAATCCCTCCATTTCCTTTATGAGTATAAAGTTGCTATCCATGATTACAATAATAATTTTAGTAACACTTTGGATGGTGGATAGGGATCATACTTAAGCCACTTAGCAGTTTGTCACTCAGTACATACCAAGAAAGTATATTCCGAATGTGTAGACTCCTTGGTGGAGATGCTTGGCCTGGTCTGAAGCAAGTTTTAGCCATGGTAACTTCCTAGAGTTGAAATGTACAAATGTTCTTATTTTTGGCTACACTAGAATTGATAGGGTTCCTTTTTAATGATACTAAATAGAAATATGTAATGATATTGACTAAACATTTAATGATACTGACCAAACGACCAAGGATAGAAATAAAGATGACGACTATGTAAGTTCCTACTGTGCTCCTGGGATATCATCCACCCAACTATAGGTTTAGTGCCCTATGTCCTTCAGCTCCTTTCCTTATATGATTTTTAAGATGTTTTTAATAAATAAATATTTTAGACTTTATATTGCACTTTGCAGTTTCAGTGGATGGCTTTGTTTTGATTCTGATATTCACTTAATATTAGACACTTATAAAATAATATTAGAGTACATGCAGAGATTTCTAAATTAAAGTTGGATTCATAAAAGCCTATTTTATTTCACTTTTATTTAGAATTAATGTAATATCCATTTGTAAAATAATGTACTTAATGCATTTTTAAAGTCAAAATGACTTAATTACTTTCCCATACTTGTTGACTTTTTAAAAAATTTTTTAAAGTTTATTTATTTTAGAGAGAGAGACACAGGGTGTGGCTGGGGGGAGGGCAGAGAGAAGAGGGAGACACAGAATCCGAAGCAGGCTCCAGGCCCTGAGCTGTCAGCGCAGAGCCCAATGTGGGGCTCGAACACACGAACCATGAGATCATGACCTGATCCAAAGTCTGACGCTTAGCCACCCAAGCACCCGTGTAGGTGTTGACTTCTAAGATATGGTGAGGAATACTTCTATTTAGATAAATGTCACTATCAGATTCAGAGTAGTGAAAGATTTTCATTTGTAAAAAATATCTTTATGAAATATTCTTAAAGATGAGTAGGTTCTGTGAATTATAAAGGCCCAAAGGAAAGAAACTTGTGTTGGGGCATGTTTCTAGAAATAATAGCAAGAGATGGACAAGTGATAGGATCTTCCTTATAATGCATCCTTAAAAATTTCCAGGAAATGTAGCTGATATTTAGGCTCTCATGATTGGCCATGGTGTATAGAGTAAGGCCAAGAGTCTGGGCAGGGATGGTGCAGTGGTAAGATCACAACTTGGTGATAATGTCAGCTTCTGATTATGAAATTCTGCATTTTCCAGCTGTGTCAACCCACCTGGAGACTTGAAAACATATCAGTAAACTCCATGTGGGTCTGGGCCATTTCTGTTAGCTTCATCTTTCTAGACCTAGTTTAGAATGGCACACAGTGTTGGCAGCGATGAGTGGAATGGAGATAAGGTTCAGGACCTTCATAATCTCCTCTGTGATTCCCATTAGACAGTTTCAGCCTCCCCAAATAAACGTATGTCACAAGTAAAGTTTGTATCTTTGGCAAGCAAGAATATATTCAAGATCATTCCTAAAACCTGAGTTTCCACAACAATCCACTTCTGGGTATATATCTGATGGATATCATGTTAACACAAAGGAAGAGAAACCAGAAGGTGTCTTTGCCGATTGTACTCAGCGTTGTGCCCATTAGTGAATAGGGTTCAATCACTATCTTAGACTCTGCTCTATCAGATTTAGGGAGGAGTGAGAAATGAGAGAACTACCTTAAGTAGGTAAGCAGAGAGGAAGGTAGAAATATCCCCTCTGTTAGGTGATTTGGGTTAGAATGAATTTCAGGGATGAGAGGAAGAAGGGAAGATGAAGAGTCAAGCATGACCCTGGGTCCCATATTTGGACTAGATATACTGAACTGCACAGCACAGGAGACAAGCAGTGCAGTGATAGGGTAAAGATAAAGAATGTATTTTAAAACAGATCCCCGGAGATACCATATGAAACTGCCAATGAGTTCAGTAATGAAACTCCGATCTATTCCCTAGATACAAAGAAGAACTTCCCATTCTCTTTTCTTCCAGATCTCCCCAAAACCCAATAACTCAAGTTCCAGAGATGAAAGCAAAATATGGAAAGGTAAAGAAAACCTGGCCGAGTTTTTCTCAAAACTTGAGTCTTTATAAAATGATAATTTAAAAATCTCAAAACAGATTGAAATTAATTTAAAGTATTATGCTTTAATCACAAAAACTTATCCTTCCCTTGAAATCATTTCTTAAAAAAATATTGTGATTCACATTGGAAATCACATGAGTTACATTTATTTATATATCTGTTTATTGCTTTCCCACACGAACACAAAAATAACCCAGCTGTGATTACATATTACTAACTGTTTATAAATTGCAGATCTGCTCCCTAAAAATTCTTGGCACTACTCCAGGGAGGCATGTATACACTCTGAATTTTTTAATAGAAGATACTTTGTATCATGCATATACAATCTATACTAGGGTTAGTTGAGGATATAAAATTTAAAGTCAGCATAATAGCTCAGTAAGTCTCTAAGGGTTTTATAGAAGATAATAGCTCAAACCACCTTATGATATTCCATTAACAATTTTCTTTGGGATAAATTTTTTAAGCCATCACGCTTTCTTATAGGCACTTAACATCTATCTGAAAATCATACTTATCCTTTTTGCTTCATCTGACCATGTATAATTTAATTTTAAGATGCAGCTTTTATTACAGAAGTTCTTCAGGAGGTAATTTATAAGTTTGCAACTACCTCAAATCAGCACTTTTTATCACTTTACTGGCATTTTTTATGTTTTCATGATATTATGTTTTCCTGAACTACCTGAATAGATTTAACCCAATGTGTAATATGTCCTTTATTTTTTTAAATCTGAGTAAAAATCATCACATTTCAACGAGTTCCCTTCTTATAGGGTGTATGATCTACTTTTTTTTTTCCATCTTGTACCAACATCCAGGACATGTTATAACCTTCATTGTTGACATAGCCTTTTAACCACCAAAGGAGAAAAGTGGAGATATACACCCTTCCCAGAGTAATGAGCCTAGAGTAGAGTACAGAATATATTTTCGAAGTATAGGAAAACTTTTTCATTTATTTTAGAATAACTTAAAAATGTGTCTTCCTAGCTGTTTGACTATAGAACAAATTTGAATGTGATATTTACATGGTGACCCCAAACCTTTTATGCTTTTCTTTATTCGCATACCTTTTGTTTTGCTATATGCATTTTATGACCATTTGCTGAAAGTTTTAGAACCCCTTAGACATATTGATTAATTACTCTTTCTTGTCACCTATTAATTCCTTATATGCCAACAGAAGCTCCTGAACTTCTGGTATTTTTGCTGAACATTTTGTGAATTCCAACAAAGTGAACAGATTATATAATCTCTTTTTGTTAGTTTTCATGACTTTTCTCATGAGATATGGGTTAAGCCATTAATTATCAAATGTCCTTCTAACACTCCTTATCATTTTGACCACCTCAAAAACTAGATACATTGACAAATCTTATTTGAAACTTTTTTTAAATAGTTTATTGTCAAATTGGTTTCTATACAACACCCAGTGCTCAATCCAGCGAGTGCCCTCCTCTGTTATTTGAAACTTTGATCTTGATTTTCACTTACTGCTTTCTCCTGCTTTGTCTTCTCACTTTCTGGCCACTCTGTTTCAGTTTTCTGTACTGTTTCTTCAACATTTCTTAAATAGTGGCACCTCTTAAGATATTTTTTATCCAGTCTTCATGTCCTTTTACATTCTTTCTGTGGATAATTGCATCCACATCAATGATTCGATTGCCAATTATTTCTTAATTATACTACTAGCCTCCCTCACCCTTTTTACTCCATATTCCTATGAAAGTACAGGGTGCTTTAATATCCTACCTGCATACACCTGCTAATACTTCTGTTATCTCTGTCTATATACTTTATAACATTGTAGAAAAAAATATTAGAAATCTATTCAGGAGCTATGAGGACATGGTAAGCCTTACCTTTATCCAGAAATCTATAACTTTAGAGGGTTCCTGGGTGGCTTAGTTAGTTAAGCATCTGACTCTTGATTTCAGCTCAGGTCACAATCTCAGGAACCATGAGATTGAGCCCTGAGTCAGCCCCTGAGCTGACAACTGGGAGCCTGCTTTGGATTCTCTCTCTCTCCTGCTCTCTGCCCCTCCCCTGCTCATGCAAGCACATGCTCTCTCTCAAAATAAATAAACTTAAAAAAAAAAAACCCTATAACTTTAATAGTCTTTCCCTTTCAAATCCCAATGGTTGGCTTTGCTTCTTATTTTATTAAGAAAATATAAGCAATTATTTAAAAATTACCATTTTGTTACCATCAAGTTTATTAAAAACCATCTGTATTTAGGGGCACCTGGGTGGCCCTGCCGGTTAAGCGTCTGACTTTGGCTCAGTTTATGGTCTCGCGGTTTGTGAGTTCGAGCCCCACATTGGGCTCTGTGCTGACAGCTCGAGCCTGGAGCCTCCTTCAGATTCTGTGTCTCCCCTTCTCTCTGCCCCTCCCATGCTCATGCGCTGTCTCTGTCTCTCAATAATGAATAAAAATGTTAAAAAAAATTAAAAAACAAACAAAAAAATCTGTATTCATATGTCCCTGCCATCTTTATATGTTTAGTGCACAAATTATCCACGTTTCTATGTAAGACCAACCCTCCCACTGTGCTTTGGATCACATCTACTATAACCAACTCAGAAACTTTATCTCTGCTGTTCATTGTTTCATTTCTAACAGTCCATGGACATGCTCACATCTTAAAAGGAAATAAAAGCAACTCCCTTGACACGATGCTACTTTATAGCTACATCCGAACCACTGTGGCCCCCTTTGGAACGGAATTCCGCCAGTTGCATCCAGGCTCCATCCTGGCTGCCTGAATCCTGGGCTCTACCTTCTTTTTATCACTCCACGGCCGCTCCCATGCCCACCCGTAACTCAACCGAAATCACTTTTGTTCAAGATGCCAGTGAATCTATCTTGTCGAACCAACCCTTTGGACAATGATCTTTCCTCATTTTACTCAAATCCTCAGCGAGGTTCGAAGACCAAGCCTTCCTTCTCAAAATATTTTTTTTTCCTCTTTGGCAAGACAACACACATTGAATGATCACTTTTCCCCCAGCTTCATGCCTTATTCATTGTGTTGTGATCTTTAAATATAAGTGATTTCCAGAGTTTTTCACTCTTTATTTCTGTGCTTACTTTCTAGATGGTCTCCTCTAATCTCATGGCTTTAATCAACATTTGTCAACAACAACAACAACAACAATAATAATAATAAATGTACAGTGTTTAATTAATGTAAATCATCACTTAATTTAATCACCAGAGCAAAATTAATTTCACTTTGCAGGTGATGAAATTGAGAGCAACCTGAGAAGTACAGTATCTTGGCCAAATACACAAGGCTACTAAGTACATAGTAGTTCAGGGATGGAAATTCTGGCATTTTGGCTCTAAGCTCATAACTTTTGCCATTATGCTACACGGAACATATATTTCCAGGCCGGACTTCCTTGTTGAGCTCCAGAGTCTAATTTCCCAATTTCTTACCCAACATCTGCATTTGAAAGCCTCACACACATCCAAAAAGCAAACATATATAAAATTGATTTTGGAGTTTCCTCCTAAACCCACTTAACTTATCTTTCCCATCTGAATGACAGAGCCTCCATTTCTCTGAACCCATCAGCCTCTCTGTTTCCAGGAACATTAGCCTCTGACCACATTTCCAGCTCACTCCCAAAACAGGTCTTTACACGTGCTCCTCCTCTTACAGAAATGTTCTTCTCTGAGACTGTACAGGACGTGTACTCTCCTTTTATTTAGGGTCATGTTCAAGTGTTACCTCCTCCAAGGTAGTACTTCCTATGAGTAAAATAGCCACCTCACTACATTTTTTGCTCAGTTTTCCTCTGCCTGGCTAATTTTATTTTATTTTTTTTTGTAAGGCATTTCACCACCTGTACTTGAGTATTTGCTGTTAGTTGCTTGTCATCTATCTCTCCGTTAAAATGAAAGCCGTCCTGGGAAAGACCTCATCAAGCCATTCCTTTGCTCTGCCAAAGCATATTATTGGCCTTTCGCATAACCCACTTTGCACTTTTTAGCCTATTTCTTCCACTTTCAGTTTCTTCTCTCAATATCATATTTATCTAATAGAAATGATATCATCATATATATATTTTTTTGCCATGAAGCTGTCCATGATTCCTCCTGTTAAACATTTATCCTTGAAATTTGTATACAAATCTTCTCCCTGAACTTCTGTCACGGATTCTGTATCATTTCCTGTCTAGGGGTATAATATATGTACCACTATTTTTCTCTCTCATGAAACTATGCTTAATATCCATTCCAATCAATAAGCAATTGTTGACACACTCACAAAACCTTTGTTTGGCAACAATGTCTTCTTATATTATTTTTTTTAAAGGCCTGACATAATAACTTCCATGTAGCAGCCATTCAATAAATGTTTGTGAAATTGGTGAATCGTCTGATCCCTGAAAAACACATTCATTTCAAAAGAATTGAATCGGAGTGCCTGGGTGGCTCAGTCGGTTAAGTCTCTGACTTCGGCTCAGGTCATGATCTTACCATTTGTGAGTTCGAGCCTCGCATCGGACTCTGTGCTGAGGGCTTGAAGCCTGGAGCCTGCTTCAGATTCTGTGTCTCCCTCTGCCCGTCCCCTACTCATACTCTGTCTCTCTCTGTCTCTCTCTCTCAAAAATCTACATTAAAATAAATTTTAAAAAAAGGAATTGAATCACATAGCATAGTTACTATAAAATTTCATTAGTTTGAAAAAATTTGTCATTAATATTATAGTGAAGCAAATAATGGTGCTCTCTCCTCTATTTACTTTATGTGTTTCCAGTTTTTTTGTTTGTTTGGCTTTGTTTTTTGTGTACTGGGTTTTCCTACAGAAGGAAGTGGCTGCAGCTCTGACTCACTTGCCACCATCTACTGTTCCTGGTATATTGCTTACGGTAAACTGAAAACCAAATGATACACAATTCCCTCTGGAGTTGTATTTGTTAAGTGACCCACATTGAGTAGGTCAGGTTCACAATCACCATTAAAAACCCAGTGAAGCCCAGGAAGCAGCACTTCCTGTGCCTTTAGCAGCTGCTTTCCTAATCTTCCTTCTCTTAGCCATGACAGGCAGGCTACAGGGAGGCCTCTCTGTCTCTTAGACTTGAACTTCTTAGACTGACACTGGCCTCACAGATTAGTTTGGCATAAATAACAGCTGCTTTAGCCTCTTGTGATATAATTTTTGACAAACTATCTGATGTCTTATCTAAGAGGCAGGACTAGAGATAACATCAGAGGGAGATTTCATTTTATTTGTTGAACTAGTAGAATCCAGGATTTGTGTATAATCCAAAAATATCTGTCAGAAATGTCAGATTTTTTTTTTGCTTACAGAAACCAATAATTTATCTTTCTAGATTTATTATATATTCTCAAATCTCAAAAAAGGAAAACTACAATTACTATAGTTTATTAATCTAGTTTTAAACCTACTATTGTGTGTTTGACACCATAAAAACAGCGATAAGTTAAAAATATTGATTACGCATTTTTTATCCAATAATCCAAATCATATCCCTGTCATTGTTGGTTTGTTGAGAAAATGGAAGCAACTGAAAGTGTCCCAAGTTATTTGCTTATCAAAAAACAAGAGTCTTTAGGTTTTTTTGTTCTCTAAAATCTTCCACCTCATTAAAGAGAAGTTCCTTATATTCCATAAATTCAGCCTTGGAATGAATAATTGTTTTTGGTGGTTGTGTCACACAGTTGGCTCATACTATAAGTGCAAGTCATAAATCCTCTGGTATGAGTGTATACGTGTGCGTCCTTTTTTAAAAACATAAAGTGCAGTCTAATCAGATTTCCATAAGTTATGCTTATGTAATTGACTTGTTTTAATCTAAATTCAAGACATTACCCTGTTAATTTTAGTCCATCGTTCCAGGCAACCAAAATTATGTTGAAATTTAGTTGTGTCACCTAATGAAATGGACACCTCCTCCTGATTTGTGTGATCGAAAGGCACAGCATAAAATAAGGATAGCTTCCACCCGGGACATTTAAAAATGTGATAGTGGCAGGACACAGGTCACAGAGGCTTGAGGAGTCAACCTGGACCGATACCAAGACATACTTGCTGGATTGCTATAGGGGAAGCATCCCGACTTGCTTCCACTCTTGGTCCTTGATCTCGTGCCACCTATTTTCAATCCCGAATCACAGTAACACAGTTACAGCAGGACTTAGATCATGTCACTCCTTGTTCAAAATCTTTTTCTCATGTCTACTAAACTGCTGATGCCTTATCACCTGGTTATCTAATGCAAATCACAGTTCACTTGGTACACTTGCTGTTGACCCACACTGACTCCCAGCGAAACCTTTTTGTTTGTTTCTTCACTTTTTATTGTCTAGAATTGTAACACATTTTCCATTTGTTCATTTAGAAAAATTGAAAAAACTAAAAAATATATTAGGAAGTAAAATGTACTTCTATTCTACTAAAGTCATGCTAGATATACTGCTTCCAGTACTTTTCTATCATACATAATACAATAATTACAAAAGGGTAAGGCTGTAGCAATGATACCTTGTGTAGTTGATTGAATAGCATTCCCCCAAATTCATGTCCTCCTGAAACTCTGAATGTGACCTTATTTAGAAAAAGAATCTTTGCAGATGCAATTAAAGATATAGAGATAAAATCATTCTGAATATAGAGTGGGCCCCCTAAATCCAATGACTGGTGCCCCTATAAGGAATGGACTCAGTGAGACAGAGAAGTCACGTTTCCACAAGCAAAGGAATGCCTGGGACCAGTAAAAGCTGAAAAAGGCAGGAAGAGATTCCTTCTACAGCCTTCAGAGGATTCATGGCCCTGCCCACACCTTGATTTCAGACTTACATGTGAGAGAATACATTTCTGTTGCCTGAAGGCACCAAGTTTGTGATAATATGTCAGAGCAGCTCTAGGAAACTATTACATTATGTAAATACTTATATTTTTCCACTCACGTTGTTTTCATTTGTGTTGCACTGTGTTGTCTTTCTTTTCAATTGCATTACTTTTAAAGGTTACAAAATATAACAAAATAGTGCTAAGTGATTATACAAATTCAAATTGTAGAAAATTTAGAATGCTTCATTTTCGTTCATTTTCTATGTTTCAAGAATACCACCACGATGAACACCTTTGCACTCACTTTTCCACCTAAAATTAGAATAACAGCTTATTAACAATTAGTAACACTGTTATTAGAATGACAACGAACACCAATGACTCACTTTTCCACCTAAAATTAGAATAACAGTTTAGAAGTAAACATATCGGGTCAATTTATACAATTTCTTTTTGTTTATTAATCATTGATTCAGTATTATAGTGTAGAACTTTGTCTGGACTGACAAGACAAAGTAAAGCAACAAACAGAAAGCCTAAAGATAAACACTTGGTGAATCAAGGAGACTTTAATGAGACATAAGAACAGAAAAGATGAAATAGTATTGTCTTATCCAAAAATTAATTAAAAAATTACTACCTCCACAATCTTCATCATCTCCTCTCTAAATTCATCATAGCCTTCACTCTGGTCTCCTTGCAACCACCCTTGCTCCCTCCCCTACGGTTGATTATTGTTGAAACAGCTAGAAAGTTCACACCAGATAATAGTCAGATAATAACATCCTTGTACTTGGAACTTCCTTTTCTCAAGATTTCACACAAAATTAAAGACAAATTGCTTTGTCCACCAAGCCTTGCATGGTCTAGCTCCCCAAGACTCCTCTGACCATGCCTTCTAATCTTTTCTTTTGCTCCTTGTGTCTCAGGGGTCTCCTTAATATTCCTCAAAGTCGGCCAGCATCCTCTCATCCTATGCAGGAGACTGACAGGCTCTTCACCTGGCTGGAGTACTTCTATTCCAAGTAGCCAGTGTAGCACTCCATCGTCTCCTTCATGCCTCAACTAAAAGGTCCTTTGACACTGAAGCCCTACACTGACAACTCCATCTAAAATATCGAACCCTCCGACCTCAAAGTACCTTTTCTATAATGTGCATCATTTTTCCGCAGTAGTCATTTTCTTTCTTTTTCAAGTTTAATTATTTATTTTGAGAGAGAGAGAGAGAAGAGAGAGAGAGAGAGAGAGAGAGAGAGAGAATGAAAAGGAGAGAAAGAATCCAAAGCAAGCTCCATGCTGTCAGCAAAGAGCCTGATGTGGGGCTCGATCTTATGAACCGTGAGATTGTGACCTGAGCCAAAAATCAAGAGTCTGATGCTTAACCAACAGAGCCACCCATGCGCTTCCCCTGCAATAGTCATTTTCAAATACTGTATAATTTCTGGACAATTTTATTATGCTCTGTAATGAAGATAAGGATTTTTGTCTGCTTTGGTCAGCATTTAATTTATTTGGTTAAATGGTATAAACAAATGCATGAATTAATTCCAGTAATGGTTATAAATGGTGGAGGCATAAAAGATTATCTATTTTTCTTATACTTGACTATTATAAATAACAAAAAATAACATGTATTGAGGTTTATAATATGCCAAGCATTACACTAAGTTCCTCATACACATTAACTGTAACCACCAATAGCAAAAGCTGAGTGAATATTTTCCTTTTTTTGCAGATGAAGAAATAGGCACAGAGCATAGTTTTGTTTTTGTTACTTCCTAATGAATTAACATTCAATAGGTTACACTGAATCAAAGTTAATATCTTTATAGGTAAATATTTTCGGAAAATTTCCTTGTGACACATTTAAAAAACTATATGAAATTCCTGCTTGTTTTTTTTAAGTGAAAAATTAGAATATTCAGATGAATTAAGGTTACATCAAGACCAGAAATCTGTGGATTATAGATGATAGACCCTTTCTTACGTGAAAGCCATCTTACTATTGAAAGCAGGTAGATTGGGTAGATGTTGAGTTTTTTTAAACCTATTTTGTGAACGAATATTAAATAGATGTTGAATTATGCTTGCAATTTAATACCGAAAACCAATGTCTTTTGGCTATTGGACTTCTCGTTTAAGCTCCATTGATTTGAAAAATAAAAGGAAAAGAAAGGGTCAAGTCTGGAAATACAATGCAAAAAAAAAAAAAAAAAGAGAAAGCATCAATTTAGATTAGGTGGGTCAAATTGAACTTTACAAATTGCCTCTGGGAGGAAAATAAAAATCTCCTACGTAAATATGTAAGGTAGATGAATTGTTCAGATATCACTGAGGAAAGTCTACTGACTCTCCCCTCTTGAAGGCCCCTAGAGTTTAATTATGTCCTGGGATAAGTAAACTTAGGAAATTTGTATAATGCAACAACAACCAATATCTAAAAATATATTCATTTCTTCTCAAAGATAACCTATCCCTGTTCTCCAGAGACAGCGTTCTGAGAAATTCACTTTAGAAAATGCGGCTTTGTCTATGTGAAATCATCTGACTGAATTTAAAATGTGAGCTAATCTATTTTACATTAAAATCAACGAAAATACATCTATCATTCATTCTTTCGGATTCTAGTTCTTCTTTGGGTTTATATGTAATTCATGGGGACAGTGTTTGATAAAACATGAGCATGTAAAACCTCCCACGCATGTATTTTCAGATTTCACCTTTCTGTAGCCAGGGATGACCTCTCCAAAGGGGATATAAAAAATGTAAACCCAAAAAGGGTAAATTTCAACCACTTGCCAGTGTGTGGTTGACAAAATCCAGCCCTTAGCCTTTGAACCTTTTTTAGAAGGTAGATTTTCCTTCTACAGTCCAGATAGAAAGTCCCCAGGCTTCTCAATACTAAGATAACCAAAAAGTTTAGAAAGAATTTTCAGACATCTGAGCATCTGCTCAAATAACTATGTAGATCTTGAAAGAAGCTCTCCTTCAAGACAAAATTAATCAGAATATTATGGAAGCGATGTGTTGCAGTGGACAGCTGTACAGAAACTACAAAAGGAAGGAAAAACTGGGCCTCTCGGCCTGATTGTATTTATACATAGGAAGGTAACATAAGTAGTAGCAACAGCAATGGATTTCATCAAGAAACCTGGGTTCAGATTCCAGCTATGCCAAATACTAGCTGGGAAAACTTGGACCACTTAACTTTACAGGTCCTCAATTTTCTAATAAGCTGGGGGGGGGGCAGTTAGCAAACAAATCAGTGAGACCATGATTATGTTTAGGATCAACTTAAAGATGACATGTGAAAAGAAGTTATTAACTGGAAAGTACCATACAAATTGAGCTACTTATTATGCGTTTCTTTTGTTAATTTAAGTGGAAAATATTAAGGTTAATTATAAAAGATGACAGATTTTACACCAGGAAAATATGCCTTCTCATCCTTAATTTTTTTTTACCATATCACTGACTTGAATCTGTTAAGTAAAATCACATTAACTCAATCAAAAAGAAAATGTGTCAGAGTCTTTTGCTTCTTACCTAATGAATGATCATTTTAAAAAGCTGTTCCTGACTCCTGTTTGTAAATTGGAGAGAGAGAAAGAGAGAGAGGGGGCCCATTCAAAACCATTCGAGTATAAAAGATATATGTTTCTGCTAAGTCTGCCAACACCCAAATGTGGCATAATAATCAAAATGAGGAATACAGGTAAAATAATAGTGCAGAAAGTTTTTAAACGATGTGAGGATAATTGCCTAGTACGTAAATATTATTTTCAATCAACAGGGGGTTTATTACTCATATTTCTGCTGTAAATATATTATGGCTATAAAACAGGTTTTCCTAGTGGGAAAAGAATTTATATCTAAAAGCAAAGTGGGGGTCTAAAAATACAGAAAGACTGGAAATAGGGAAAGCATCTGATCTAATTAAAACATAGCTAAGATTATACATTTTTGGTACTCCTCAAGAATGATAATTTCTTTTTGTTTGATGTTTCCCATTTACCAAAGTCATGTAAGATAATTTCATGACCCATCTCTGAGTGTTCATTATATAAAGAATGCCCTTTGGTTTGCTTCTTGCCTTCAGTGAATTTATAATCTAGATACATGTGAGAAGGAGTAAAATCTTTTGAATTGTCTGGCAGAGAGTTAAAACAATTAAGGAATGAGAGAGTAAAAGAGAAAAAGAGACCTCTGGATTATTTTAATTACACCAATCTTAGATCTCAGATTCTTTTAGAACACTTTAGCTTCCAAACATTCTACCTCAGTGTTTATAAAGTGCACTAGTGACCAGATAAGAGGTTCAGAAAACATGTTCACTAAAAGCAAAAAAATAAAGGGCTCTACTGTGCTACTAACTTGTATGATCTCCCAAAGTCTCTAGACTTTCAATGTCACCACCTTTAAGGTGACAAATATGTTTCATTTTGAGTTCTAGCTCAGATTGCTTGTAGGAATGTACCTAAAGCACTGTGAAGAATCCTAGACCTTTCCTAGAATAAGTGCAAAAGCATGCTGCTATTATGTGTCTGCATGCCATGAATGAAGAGAGCAGAGATCAACACAAAATAACATTTGCAAATAAAACCACCACCACAACATGTCTAAGCTGCATGTGGCCTAGAAATTTCATGGATCCTTAATGAATACTAAAGAATTTCAAAAGTAGTCAGAAATCACTACTACAGGTATGCCAAAGTAAGGTTTCTTTCTTTCCTTTTTTTTTTTCTTTTAACATTTATTTAATTTTGAAAGAGAGAGCATGAGCAGGGGAGGGGCAGAGAGAGAGAGAGAGAGAGAGAGAGAGAATCCAAAACAGGTTTCAGGATCTGAACTGTCAGCACAGAGCCCAATGTAAGGCTCAAACCCACGAATTATGAGATCATGACTGGAGCCTAAATCCAAGGCTTAACCGACTGAGACCCAGGTAACCCCCAAGGGAAGGTTTCTTATAGATAATGGAAATCAAGCTGAAATTGAGAATGAATAAAGTTCAGAAAGGCTGAGAGAGCCAAGAATAACATTCCCGGTAGGTGTCAGTGCTACAATGGTCACATGAAAGTTTAAGGAGTACTAAATGGAAATTTACATTCAAGGTTCCTTGTAGATAGTGATTAAGCTTTCAGGCTCTGGAGACACACTGCCTGGTTTCAAACACTAGTTCTACTGGTTCTGTGGTCCTGAATTTTCCATGCCTCACTTTACTCATTGGGAAAAAAAAACAAGAAAATAGAAGTACTTATCCCAAATAAATGGATTAGAGAATAGGATTAAATAAAATAATTACTTGATTGATACTAGCTATTATTACTTCGAGTTAAAGTTTTATGTAGAAAATCAGTAAAAATTGGGTAGATAAAAGCTAAATACACAGATTATGAACTGTTTTTAAAATATCTGGCTAAAGAATTGATATTTATGACTGTTTTCAGTGTTTGGCACATTCTGTATTGCTGAATGGTGGATATTAATAATTGTTCTACAAAAACTTCATTTTGCGAAGATTTTTATAATGGTGACATACTATTTCACTAATTTTTTTTCACGTACACAAATATAGTTAATCTCAAGAAAAAAATCATAAAGGGAGGATAATAGCATTGAATAAATTTAATTAAAACACCCATGTTCAAAACTAAATCCCCTTTGTCCCACTATACTCCTCAATTAAGCCCTTATTTGTAAGACTCAAGAACATGTTAGTTCACAGTACAAGTACTAGAGACAGATACACAGCAGGATCCAATCCCAGTTAAATTACCCTTTTCAACAGATCTAAGTTACTCGAGTTTTCAAATCTTAATTTCAAACTTCTGTTTCTATGACCATAATTTTCTATCATTTGAGATATCTTATTTGATCATTCTACATCTTTTTTAAAATTTATTTTATTTTTTTCTTCTCCTCAATGAGTGCATTGATTCTTTTAAGTTTACCCAACTTACTAGCCTGTTTCCATGTTTTTCCTTTACAGAGCAAACTTCATTTACTTTTTGCCCATTCATCCTCTATTATATCCTTCTGGTCAAATGTTTGATTGAAATCAATCCAACTGGGCACACATTCTTTTCCAACACTAGTACCAAGGACAACTCCATGCTTCAAACTTCAACTGGGTCTTTAACATGGACTGTTTCCTTCATCAAGCCTCAAATTGCACTTTCCAAATTCTTTTCAAATCCTTATACCATCATTTCACTTCTGCCTTACTCTTAGCAAATTATCAAATCTTTTACTTAACAAATAAAAATAGGAGACAAGAGATGGGAATTATAGAGCTTCTATCCATAGAATGTTCCTGTGTCTTCCCCTTGCCATTTCCATGTATTTTCTAAGGCCACTACCTTTATCTGGAATGCACTTCTTTCATCGCTGCTACTTTACCTTCAAAACTCGTGTAAATACAATCTCATTAGGGGTGTACTAAGTTTGAAATTATTGTCCCAATTTTGAACTTCCATAAAATCCTGTTCTGATGTGTATTTTTTTTAAAGAACTCGTTACTTGTGTGTGTATGCATGCATATGTGTTTGTGTGTTTGCATTTAACTCTCTCCCTCACACTACTCTACATTCACCTTGAGGGCAGGAATTAAGTTTGTTTTAATCTTTCTTTCCCTGGGTTTAGCATAATACCTGCCACACACTAGACACTCAAGAAATATTTGTTGAATGAGTGAATAAATAAATTTAGTTTTGTACAGATTCTTTATTCTTCCATATCTGAGACAAGTTAACTTCTGTGATGATTATTATTTATAAACAATGTTCTGTTCCTTATCTTCCTTCAGAGTGTTCTCTACTCTAAATCCTTGCTATTAAAAGCGTGGTCTTCCTACTCTCATTGACATTATCTGGGAGCTTGTTATTGTTCCAGAAAACCAGCTTTGACCCTACACTTACTGACTATGCATTTTAATAGAGATGATTCTAACACACAGTAGTATTGAGTATTGAAAAACATTGCTTCAAAATAGTTTTGGTAATAAAAGTCACTTAGGAATACCCAACAAACAGGAAGCTTATGAGAGAGTTGAGTGAAAAGCCAAAGCCATTGCTGAGAGACCATTATTCAACAACTAACATTATTCTCCAATATCAGGTCCTATTCATTAATCCATTTTGTCGACAAACATGCCTCAGAACCAGCCATGTCCTAGAAACAGTTCTAGGCACTGCGATAAGAACTAGAAATCAGAGAGTGATGTTAAACAGTCTGGGAACTCATAGTACAGTAGGCTGCTCCGTTCTTGTTTAAAACCTCTCCAGCTATTTATGACTGTTGAAGAGGAGTCATAGTTTAATTAACTAGATAAAGGGGTCTTTTTTTACTTAAATATTACTGATAGAAAGTGGCAGGTGGTGGGGGAGAGAAAAGAAACATTTTCATAATATCAGGTGTGATAATTAATTTTATGTATCAATTTTACTGGGCTACAGCATTCTTAATATTTGATTAAATATTATTCTGGGCATGTCTGTTAGGGTACTTCTAGATGAGATTATTGCTTGCATCGGTGAACTGTGTAAATCAGACTGCCCTCCCAACTGTGAGTGGGTCTCATCTAATCCACTGGAGGCCTGAATAGGACAAAAAAAGGCTGAGTAAGGGATAATTTGTTCTTTGCTCAGTTGTCTTTGAGCCAGGACATTGGTTTTGCTCTTGCCTCTGGACTCAGACTAGAATTAGAACTATACAGTATCTGCTTTCTTGGATCTCCAGTTTGTCAACTGCAGGTGGTAGGACTTCTCAAGACTTCATAACTACTACATGGACCAATTACACACACATACAAACACACGTTTTTCTGGAGAACCCAGACTAATACACCAGCTAAGCATGGTGCTTAGGTTGTTTTCACAGAGAATATGAGATGTAGGATAATCAAAATTAATCGGTTAAATCTTTGGATAACTATTTGAATAAAATTAAAATATGAGGACTGTTGCTTTTGAGTTCTTTCACTTTCCATGCAGAAATACAGAAATAATCACAAGACAGAAATTCATGAGAGCTGGACAAAGACTTTACAATCAGAGAGACAATCTTTTTCTTTAATGTTTATTCATTTACTTTGAGAGAGAGAGAGAGAGAGAAGGCACATGCAGAATTCTGGTAAGGGCAGAGAAAGAGGGAGAGAGAGAATCCCAAGCAGGCTCCTCACAGTCAGCACAGAGATTCCTCATTCACACTAACCACATTTTAAATGTTCAATGGCCATACATGGCTAGGAGCTGTCGTATTGAACAATGGCGATATAGAACATTTCCAACATTGTGGAAAATTCTGTTTCATAGTACTGGTCTAAATAATCAGTGGGAGCACCAAAAGTTTTCTTTGAAAATGTAGTTAGTTTAAAAGCTGAACAATCGTGAAAAAATCCTCCTAAATTTGTCTTGGTATGTCTCTATAGAGAAAGTGAAATATCTCTAAACACTTCAAATTGAATTTTTTGGTGTCTCATTTACTCCTTACTCACATATCGACAGATTTTTTTTTTCATTTAGCCAAGGAGTTGGCATAAGTCGTAGAATCATAAACATGATATTCACTTACATGATTTAACATTATGTGATACATGCCAATTATCAATAATTCTTGAATGTTTCTCAAAAAATGTTTAACGTCCCTTAATAATGATAGTTCTTGCATTTTAATGAATGAAAACTTAATGTCAATTCTGCCTTGCTTCCTTTCTTGCTCCAGTAATGCGAATATTAGAAAGTATCCCTTTCAAGCTTTAATGCTTTTAAAGTTAATTACAGAAATCAAAGAAAAAACAAAGGACAAGTTGTATAATAAATTACAATTTGGGGAGGGAAGTTTCAGTGTCTTTTCCAAACCATAATTTTTTCTTAAATTTTGAAAGACACGAACAAAAATCATATACGGACTCTTTCAAGAGTCTTTGTACAGTTGTTGCCTACAGAGAGATTTTTAACAAAATCTGATGTTTCATTCAAGTACTACATATTGCTAAAGAGGAATGTGTTTTCTAAATGAAGTATTGTTTATTTATTTGTGGATACAATGATAGTTAACCATTGGAACTTTATTTTTAAAAAGGCAAAGTCATTTAATTGGAACTCCATTTCTTCTTCTCTTGAATGAGGATAGATATGAACAATCTCTAATTCCTTATATTTCTCATGTAGAATGAACTGTAATTGTTAATAATTTCTTAGCAGTTTCTAACCCAAATGCTATTTTCTCATTACAACTGATCGGAATTCCTCTTTGTAAATTTTAGACCTCAAGCCTTCCGCTTATCTATTATGCAAAGCGCAGTTGTAATTCTTAAGCCATTCATTATAGATTTATTATCACTGGCCTCTGTTTGTCTAGACACTTAAATACTCATGCCTTCTCTGCTGCATTTCTCAAGAACTCATTACATTTCTTTTATTTGTTTGGCACATTGATCTCAATTCTGGTCCTTACTTCCAGGTTCTGCCCTTTTATTACCCAATCTAGCTAGAACAGAAGGAAGACTGACAACTTTCATTTAACTGTCAGGTCCTTCTGGGGTCCACTAGCTGCAGTAAAATGACTCTACATTGTATTTAACGAACCATGAAGATAGTAAGACCAATAAAAAAAAGTTTTCATGCCCTTAGAGCAAGAGGCTGGTCTCATCTTCTATTAAAGCTGTTTAACAGCCCACAACAACTGCCAGACATGGGGGAAAAGGTGAAATGGCGATGTATCTGAGCTACTCACCTCCCATAATGAAGCATCTGTTAAAAAAATATAGAGTGCTCTTTCTTTCTCAGAAATGCACAAGGCAAAGGTGAACCAAGTAATGAAATAAAGACTCAATTAAACAATACATGTTCTAATTGGAATAAGAGGAAAAGTAGGTTAGAAAGAGATAGGAAAATGACGGGAGGTATTTCAGCAATTTAAATATTGTTCATTAGTGAGAATGGAAAGTACACAGCCTACCTATTGCTACAGCAATTAGGTTCCACACAATTTGGCAAGAATAATATTAAGCAGTAGATAAATTTTTTGTTTGTTTTGTAGACACAATAAAATTCCTGTATTATTTCTACATAGTGTTTGACCTCTCTCCCAGGAATTATATTCTCCTCCCTATGTCTGGGCACATTGGCTATCAGTTTAAAGGAAAGAAAACAATAATTAGCAAGAAAACAGTTAGGATGGTTATGCCTTATAAACACAGATACACTCATTTTCTCAAGAAGACTTCTAACATCTCAGATTTGCTTCAAATTTTTATGGCTTTTTCACTTCATCTTAATGCTAAAGTAGAGAACTCATTGATTTTCTTACACAAAAAAATGAAAGGAAGAATTAATGTCTATTGTTTATATCTATCTGTTTTAATGGACAAAATGTTAACTGACAACCAGTAACCCTACTGTATCCACAGAACTATAAAAAATTGTCACGTTGACCTACCTCGGTACTTAAATTTCACTACTTGTAGCTTTGATTCTTTGGTTATGAAAGTAAGTCTCCAGAAGTTACCTATAAAATGTTATTACATTCAAGAGATATAACTCATTAGGTGAAGCTATCATAAATTTCAGAAAATTATGGGTGATATTATGTAGAAACCAGAAGTAGGCTGCAGAAGGAAAGTGAAAGCTGGGTGGCCACTGGCTTGGCAAGTGAAAGATGGACGGATTTCTGCTCGTAATTGATCCCTTAGTGGGGTATCATGATATGGGGCACAGTCACTACAATCTAGAGCCATACGTGGGGACTCTAGGTGAAGGGGATTGGTTCAGAGCCTGAAGTGCTTCAAGACAGGCTAACCCTGAGTAAGGGTACTGCAAATGGGGCTGTGAGCTCTCAGGCCTTACTATCAACAGGGAACTGATATTAAAAATTCACTTCCTTCAGGGAGTGATAGGACAATAAATGGGAGAACTAATTTGATAAATGAGAAGGTATCAAAGGTTGATTTTTTTGTTTGTTTGTTTGTTTTAACCTATGTCACAATTTTGCCTGGGTTCGCTCCGAGGGTATGAGTTCATTTCCTGTGGTTGTAATACTAGGGAGTTTATTTAGGAGAGATTTAAACTGCATTGGCACCCTTCAAAACAACAGCATGTAGAGTATGGAGAGCCTATAAGTACTAACAATAAATTGTTTTTAGGTTGAGTAAATGCATTTTAATCACACCAATCAAAGTCTTTCTTTTTCTTTTTATAAAAGTGTCTCTAAACTGTCTACCTTTAGCTTTCCAAAACAAATAAAAAACTCTCTGTTATTTTGTTTATAGGGAAACATCAATGGTTATGGCTGCATACATCTCTCCATATGTATTATAAGTTTGCACTAAAGGAACTTTCCTTGGAGGGTGAGAATTGACTATCACTTAAAAAGAAAACTGAAAGGCATTTTGCAAGTATGTATGGCATACGGCTGACCTTTTAAATATATATCCAGAGGTTTTATGGATTATGTTGTTTATGACAGAAGTCCATCGGGCCATGAAAGTTAAGCCTGACTGTGCCTTAATGAAAGCAGATTTGACCCAAAATTCATATGTCCATCTAAAAATGCAGTGCACTTAAAATATCCCTTTAGCTCTTGGTTTGAATAATAGAAAATGTTTGTTTTATTGGCCTCTAGCTATATAAGTAGAGTCAATGTTATTTGCCCTTTAAAATTCTTTACAAAAAATCCGTTCATCTAATTTATACTAAAGCATTGTACAACAGGCTTAGTATATAATCATCTGCTAGTACCACAATAAATAGTTACTATGCATTCATCAGAAGTTATTATTAATCACCAGTTTCTTATAATGGCTACCCTTATATCTTTCTAACAGCTTCACTCTGTCAATTAACTTACTGTGGACTGAGTTAAGAATTTCATTAAGTGCCTGTTTTCTAGAAGGAACACTTTTGTGAACAAAATGCAGACATATGCATGTAGGCAATATGTAATTGCCTTATTATTTCATTGCCATAATTCTATTTTAGAACTGGCTTTAGATATCCATCTTTAAAATTAACCACAGTAGTGAAAGCTTGAGATTTATTCCCCTTTAAAGTGCATCAAAATATCATATAAAATAGAAAAGGCTTATCAGAACACTAATTCTGCTGTAATTTGAGTCTCAGTCTTCATCCCTTAAAGTTGTATCCAAGCAGCCAAATTAAAGGGAAGGTTATAAATGCCAACCAATGCATTTTTACCCAGTGAATTAATAGAGCCAATGGAGATAAGATTTTTAAAAACAAGAAAGCCTTTTGTATATTAATGGAGTAAATTTAAATAAGAACAAATATTTTGTTCCATTGATTTAGGTCATATCTTTTGGTAAATATGGAAATGCCACTTCCCAAATCATTTCATAGATATACTAAAGACCAACTCTATATTAAACACCCTGGTAGGTACTGTATGAAAGGACAGAAAGAGATATGATCTAGGCTGTTCCTCAAAACACATGCATCCTTGCCATGGACACAAAACTGATTTTATATACATATAGAAAATCAATAACCAAATAACTTTCAAGAGAGTTTTAGTTTATAAATTTAAAAATAAATTAAACCAAGGTCATAAGAATTCGAATAAAGAAAAGGTCAATATGTCTGGAATCTCTAGGAATGATGGGTGTATGGGGTAATAGACATTGATTAATTAAAACCATTTGGGTGGATACAGAGAAAAGGCCTGGCCAGAACCAGATTCAGAAGTCGGAATGTGGAGTGCTGTGAGGAATGATAAGGAGATTAGCCAAGTCTGCAAAGAGTTGAGCAGTTGTAGGCTCGTACTACGCAGTTGTAAGGAAACGTGCAAATGGGAAGGAGAAACCTTATTATCTTACAGAGAGAGAGAGAGAGAAAGAGAGAGAGAGAGAGAGGAAGGATGAAGGAGGGAAGGAGATGGAATTAAAGACCAAGTTCTCTATTCATTTATTCACAGCCTAATTTAAAAAATAAATTAAAAATTTAAAAATTAGAATGAGAGATACTAGTAAGAAAACACCTAAGTTCTCTTTTTGTTCTAACAGTACATTATTTGGAATATTTTCCTAACTTTCAAGTGACTTCTCTTTATCACTATTTCTGTTTTTTTCTCTATTAACTTTTATAGCTTTTTCTTTTCTTTTTTCTTTTTTTAAACTTGATTCTGGTCCTTTTTTTTTCTTTGTATTCAGGTTTCCTTCCTCAGGTAATCCAATCATTCCCATTCCTTAAATTTTCATTTCTATTTTCTCTTTTTTATGAATCTCTATTTTTTTTATTACTCTCTGTTTCTGCATCTTCATGCAAGCTCCAATCTAAATGCCTGTTTCATGGATACTTCAATTGGATAGAATGTTTCCATTTGGCTAGGCTTTCCCTGTCTGTAATTTACCAGGTACAAAACGAAAATCAGCACTTTACCCTAACCCAATCCAGCAGCCCTACTTCTATTTTTGGTGAAATTCTTTGACATTTTATTTTTCTTCCTGATTTGTATTTATTGAATAATATCTTCCTAGTCATTGTATCATCAATTAATTTATTATATCCATCCTGTTCTAGATCAGCCCAACACTAGCCCTGTACACACAAGCATGCACACTCACAGAATCAGATATAATAATGAAAATATTAAATGTTCTTAATAAATTTTTTACCAAAGAAGAATATGAAAAGTAAATAAAAAAGCAATACTTTTAGAAGATAATTTTCTATGTCATAGGTTAGTTTGATTACAAATTGGAATGAAGTGAATAGCTTTGAAGAAGTCAAAACACATAATGGAAAATGCCATATTTGCCAGTGAAGAAGAATGAAATCTGGCCGTTGTGTGGCAACATGGATGGAACTGGAAGGTATTTTGCTGAATGAAATAAGTCAGTCAGAGAAAGGCAGATACCATATGTTTCCACGCATAGGTGGGCTTTGCGAGACTTAACAGAAAACCAGGGGGAAGGGGAAGAAGGGAAGGAAAAAAGCCACAGAGAGGGAGGGAGACAAAACATCAGAGACTCTTAAATACTAAGAACAAACCCAGGGTTGAGGGGAGTATGGGAGGGGGGAGAGTGGGTGACAGGCACTGAGCAGGGCATGGGTTGGGATGAGCACTGAGTGTTGTATGGAAACCAATTTGAAAATAAAAAGTTAAAAAGAAAAAAAAAGAAAATGCCATATTTGCATAGACTGCCAAATGGAGACAATCATAAACTTTCAACAAAATTGAGCATAACTAATTATTTTTACACTTTGGAAAGTATTGCAGTACCCTTTAAAATTATGGTAACAATACAATTGACATACTCTCAGTTTGCTGAACAATAGATAAATCATAATCAATATTACCAAATATTTTGACTCCATACTTAATGTACTTGCAGAAAATCTTCCAAGTCTTACTGCCCTGTTTGGAGGTCACTCCTACACACTTAGCAAAGTGCTGTCTAAAAAACTGAGGTGTGATAGTCATCCCAATTTGGTTTAAGTCACCTTCATTACCGCTTGCATGTAGCACTGGCAAACGACAATTTACAAACCCTAATTATTAGATTTTGGTCTTATTTTACATAACAGTAATTGGTTCTCCTATCATGTTCAAAATTCTCAATGTTTTCAAAACAAAATTAAGGCCCCTGCTTAAAGAAAATTATAATGTATGAATAGTTTTTATAAAAGAAAGAGTTTAAAAAATCAATCTTCTATGTAAGAGAAAAGCAAAACAAAAATTTATAATTTTTCTTCTCTCTGCTTTTTTTTTGTCAATAAGTCTATCTAAATGATACATGTCTAGAAACAGAACTTGCTGTTTGTGGCTGTGAATGCTTTAGAGATTATTAAGAATTATCAATCTACTTTGAAATTGAGGGTGAAAATTTATATTGAATTTTCTGTAAATCCAGCACTATAGGAACTCAATATGGTGAAAATATTTGAAAGTTCTCAAGTTCAAGAAAAGCATGGCATATTATCTATTTTCTCACAGGATACATAGTATCAACATTCCTTTTCTTCCAACAAAAGCAGAAGGTGAACACTGAAAGGCAACAGTAATTGAAAGATTAGCCCAAGAGAAGAGGAAAGATTTGCTAGTAAAGAACTGAACCAAAACCACCACCGAAGAGTTCTTCAAGGTACACGACCCCAGTCTCCTGGTCATTCAGACCTCCCTCACGTTTTCATATGTACGGAAACCATGTACCTAACCTGAGTTCCCATTTTCATTGTCTCTTACCTTGGATATGTTGTCTCCTGAAAAATTAATTATACCCAGTTCACAAAAAAAAATATAATTTAGCTTTTAAACCTTAATGTGTTTGGACAGATATAAACTAATTTACATAGTAAGACACTCTGTGAGATAAATGGGTTCTTTTATTACAAAAACCGACAAAGCAGTGATGAGAGAGTTACAGCACCAAAGAAATCTGCAAACCTCTTTGCCAGATGTGCACAGGGAACAAATCATATTATATTTCATCAAAGGACCGGGAAATCCTTAGCAATGAATAGAGCCTCAGCAGTTTATACTACTCATTAGGAAACAACGGCCAGTGCCCCAGCTGGAAGAGTAGCCAGTTGAACCATTTGACTTAGTACAATGGGAGAATAAAAATCTTCCGAACAAAACAAACCATGCATGTCCTTTTTGCTAGAGGCATAGCTCCCTGGTCAATGAAACAAGGCTCCAGGCATTAAAGTAGGATTTGGAATTAAACTAGGTTTTTTATTATAAAATAACTAAAAATTAGAAATAAATACGAAGTGGAACATCAAAGATATGAGAAAGGGATTACAGAATGTAGCCTTTCTATTAATAAGATATTATTTCGACATTTTACACACTTATAAATAGGTAGGGTTTTGTGAAATTATTTAGATCACCTAACATAAGACCCTAGAAGAGCACTCATTATATATTTTCAACTATAAAAGACTATAATATTCTGCCTAAATATAAGTTAGATTAATATTTAGACATACTTTTTTTTTTACATATACTAGATCCTCACTCCAATATTGCCCTTGGTGAACATGCTTCTTTCACACATAATTAACTGCCTTCAAAGTAAAAGATGCACAAAATGCAAAGAAATCCCTTGTCACAACACATTGATTTATTAATCTCTCCAACCCCTCCTATGTTTACCTTTACAAGCATTCCTATAATCAGTATCAGACGCTACTTTGTGCTCTACTTCTTTTTCATTTTCCAATTAGAGACTTCTTGTACTATGTCCTTGTAGATAGTTAACATTTTTAAAATATTGTATTATCCTCAAAGTATGCCAATAGTTACTAATAGTCCAAGAAGTTATCCTTAAATCTTTTTTCTCTTTCACCCATGACATACAAATCTATCCCTAAAGACTTTCTATTTTACTTCCTACATCTTTTAACTTCCTCAGGTGCACCTTGTCCTCTTCATCCTCAACCCCATTGTTCCTCATTCAGACTCATCATCATTTCTCATTGAGAGTTCCTTATCTGCCCTTCGTCTACAGTTTCAGTCAGCCACTCAGATCCATCCCTTGCTCAGCTACTAGAGGGACTGCCTATAACGTCTAAAATTCCATACAATATAAATCACAGTATTATTAGTAAGAACCCAAAGAGTGAAAAACGTGCTGCCAATTAAAAGACAATACAATCTATTCTAATCATGTAAATTGTTTGTGTATACTTACTGAGATACTTTAAACTTATCTAGACCTCTATTTTCATCACAGCTCATTCTGTGTACAAATATATGTGCAAAAGCAATTGGTTACAGAATTCCTAAACCATTTGCACATTTACAGTTCAACTCTTCTGAGTCACTTGTCAGTTCACCATTTCTGAACTGATATTTTTCCCTTCGGTATTATTGCCTGAGCCATCTAGACACGGGCAATGCAGCATTAAATCTTAGAAGCTTAATTGGACTTTTTATGTGTTAATTTTAAAATGTGTGAGGAGGTACACCATTTTCAAAATCGGGATAACTCAGCAAATGTCAAAAAATCCCCAAACCCACCAACCAACCAAACAAAAAATTCCTGCTACTCTAAACCCAGAGAGTGAATGTGGGAATTAGATTTTCTTGGTGAAATGGTTTTTGCTAATCCCATTTCTTGGACTATATCTTCCATTTCACTCTGACTTACCCATGTCGCTGTTGGAACTTCTATCACAGGGGAATATAAATCTCTGGTTTTTGTAAGATAATTAGAGAAATGAAGTTGCTTTTTTTTTCATGCAAAGAGTGACTAGTTCCAAGAGCCAGTATACAAGTTTGAGGCTAATTATTTTTGTAATACAGGCCTATAAAACATCTCCATAAATAGCATCACCCTGTTTTGTAAAATTTCATGTCTCTATTTTGAGAAGATAAATACTATGTGTCCAACTAATTCTTAGTGGAGACTTTGCTATAAGTCAACACGTAAGTTACTTTGGTTAAAATGAAAGATTTTAAATACTTTTATATTTCCCATATTCTAAAAGTTAAGAATAGTATCATATTCAAGCAAATACTAAGTTTAAGTCTTAGATGAATAACAGTTATTTTTTTTCCTTTTTTCTCCTCTTTTGTTAATTTCGTTGGAAAATTAAAACAGTTAATAGCACATGAATTAATCTATATATTTTCATATGAAACATATTTTATATGTGAAATACACAGTGAGAATTGTATGACAAATTAATGAGTTATTAGTTAAATCTAACTCCCAAGTTGAATAAAAACAGCATTGACACCAATAATGATGAAATCAACATATAAAACTATTTTGCCAAGTTTTTACCAAGATTACCCATTTTAAAAATGTTGATTTTGATATGTAAAAGCATGATTCTAATTGCCTTTGAAAACAAAGTTCCTTTTAACAGTTGACAGAGTTGAATAATAGAAATGTTTGCCAATATCATCAATTGGGAATTCTTAAGACAAAAATTTCATTTCATTTTGTTTTTTTAATACAGAGAAAAATCGTATCATATTTAATCAAATATTCAGTTTAAGCCTCTCAAAAACTCTGGAATTCATTATCGAATTAAAATATGAAAATTGTTTTTCATTACAAATGATCCACTAATTCTTTTCTTGTCCTAGCACCGGAAGTGAATTAGAATTATGTAAGCAATTTGAATAAGTATTTGATATTTTAATACCTGGTGTAGATGTATCTGACATATTAGATGTAAGATCTACACAGAGGAGAATCTGAAATCATGAAATTAAGTAAGAATATAAAATTAGTGTTGGAAATAATAAGGATCTACAAACTAGAATGTACCAAGAAAAATTGTATATTGTGTATAAAAATTATATGTAATGTAAAAAATAATATTTAATTATTTATGGGTACTTGAATATAGTAACATAATTTCAAGTGAAGATATTTGGGTAGAAGGTAAAATTAGAAAGTTAACGCTTAATTTTGGATGTTGGTATAAGTTCTAATAATAGAAAAGTTAAAGGCAGTTCTGTTTAGGAAAATGATTACTTCAATTTCCTTTGTATTCAACTTTTATTTTTCAGTGGGTAATACTCATGATTTTAATTCACAAATCTTTATGTAATTAGTGCCAGAAATTCAAAAATTGATAAGATATCCAAGTAGTAATTCTTAACAAATAAGACAATTATTATAGAAATATAGATTAGAAGGTAGGAGATTTGAGAATAGGAACAAAGACAGTCTAGTCAAATGAATAACAAATAAAGATAAGAGGAAAGTTTTGACAGAATACTTAATTGCAGAAGAAAAATCATAAAAATAGAAATACAGACCACTACTTTTGGAAAAGCATAGGCTCTACAACATAATAATAGCATAATCACTCTAAGCCTGAATACATAAAATGAGGATAATAAAGAAGTTGTTTTGAGACTCAAACTGGGTATTCCACAAAAGCATTAAGCGTAGTATCCATAAAATAGACTCTCAGAAATGATTAGGTTATTTTTATAGAGGCTAACTTCAGGAAAGTAGTAAAAAGTCAAGTCAGATTTTATTAACAATTAGGTTACTTTAAATACTCTTAAATACTAAAATACTCTTAAAATACTCAAATAAAAATTGTTCTTATTACTAGTGACATTGCCAACGATTCAGATGTTTTACAGGAGAGTTGTACGGGCATAAAAGTCTGATAGTATGTCATAAGACTGGCTTAATATACAGAGTAGAATAGATTAGTTTAATATACAGAATTAAACACATAGTGACTCATAACATTAAACCCGATAGCTGCTATGGTTTTACCATCTCGGTATTAGTAAAAACTTGAACAAATAGAAATCACAATCAGTAAATCAAAAATTTATCTTGAAATATTTCTGTAAGATGCTATTAGTGTTAAAATCCTGGCTCTGTGGCCAAATAATCTGTTTTTTTGTTTTGTTTGTTTGATTTTTTATTTCCATTCCAACTCTAAGGGTATTAATGGTCAAAGTATAGGTATTAAATGTTCACACATAAAAAAAAGATTCACACATATTTTTTACAGTTTACAGCTTATATAAAAAATAACTGTTTGCAATTCCTTCTCCACAACTCCACCCACAATGACTCAATAGGGTGGATATGCTCATTATTTTTGCGACCATTAGGACATAACTCATTAGGAAATTCTGTTTTCTCTGCTACATCTTCTCTAATTTTATTTGTAAAATACTTACAAAGAAACCCAGCTGAGCTATAATAATGACTTAAACTGTTATGTTGTATTAAGACTTGAGAATTGTACCAAAGTCTCTCCATTTCCTGTTACTTGAAAAAAACACCCATCAATCATTCCTCTTATTGTTTCCATTTAAAAATTAAAAAAAAGAAAAAAGGAAGCAAATCACCCTATATTTAAACTAGTTTAAATTGTAAGTTACTTGACAGATGCCAACAGGTTAAAATTTAAGGATGATATGTCAGCCTTTTTAACTGTTATGTTTTGCCATTTATAAATGATAGGCATGACATACCAAATGAGTGTGCCCTTTCTTAACACAAAAGATGAACTTCATCCTGAATAATGAGAAACTGGAATTGTGACACAGTTTGATATAAACTCCGTATTTTCCTACGTTGTTCTCTTGGTCATTTATCATATACTACCTTGTATTATAATTTTCATACTTATGTATCTCCTGTTATTAAATGATTAAATAATTTAAATTCCTTTCATCTTTGTATTTTTCTAGAACTTACCACAGAATCTTCTTCATAGCCAGTGATTGGTAAATATTTGCAGAATCAAGCAAGTTGTGTACTTATACTCATGCAGACTGATAGTTTACACACCAAGATCATATTCCTTGAAGGTAGAAACTATATACATATATTTTAAGTGTTTATATAAATTCTAGTCACTTAACATACAGTGTAATATTAGTTTTGGGTGTATGATTTAGCGATTCAATACTTCCAGACAACATCCGGCACTCATCACAAGTGTGCTCCTTAAACCCCACCACCTATTTAAGCCACTCTCCCACCCACCTCCTCTTTGGTAACCATCAGTTTGTTCTCTATAGTTAAGAGTCTGTTTCTTGGGTTGCTTCCCCCTGTCATTTTTTCCTTTTGCTCCTTTTTTTTCTTAAATTCCACATATGAGTGAAATCATATGGTATTTGTTTTGCTCTGACTTCTTTTGCTTAGAATAATAGTGTCTAGCTTGAACCATGTCATTGCCAATGGTAAAATTTCATATTTTATGGCTGAGTAACATTTCACTGTATACATATACTACCTCTTTATCCATTCATGAGTTGATAGACACTGGAGCTGTTTCCATAATGTGGCTGCTATAAACATTGGGGTATATGTATCCCTTTGAATTGGCATTTTTGTATCCTTTGGGTAAATACCTATTAGTGCAATTGTTAAGATCACAGGGCAATTCTATTTTTAACTTCGTGAAGAACCTCCATACTGTTCTCCACAGTGGCTGCACCAGTTTGTATTTCTACCAAAAATTCAACAGACTTCCCCTTTGTCCACATCATCACCAACAACTGCTGTTTTATTTGTGTTGTTGATTTTAGACATTCTGACTGGTATGAAGTGATATCTCATTGTGATTTTGATTTGTATTTCCCTGATGATGAGTGATGGTGAGCGTCTTTTCATCTGTCTATTGGCCATCTGTATGCCTTCTTTGAAATTTTTTTTTAACGTTTATTTATTTTTGAGAGACAGAGACAAAGAGCATGAGCAGGGGAAGGGCAGAGAAAGAGGCAGACACAGAATCCGAAGCAGGCTCCAGGCTCTGAGCCATCAGCACAGAGCCCGATGAGGGGCTCGAACTCACAGACCATAAGATCATGACCTGAGCTGAAGTTGGCCGCCTAACCGAATGAGCCACCCAGGCGCCCCCTGTATGCCTTCTTTGGAAAAGTATTCATGTATTCTGCCCATTTTTAAATAGATTATTTGTTTTATGAGTGTTGAGTTTTATAAGTTCTTTATAGATTTTGGATATGACCCTTTTATCAAATATGTCATTTGCAAATAACCTCTCCCATTCCATAGTTTGCCTTTTAGGTTTGATGAATCTTTCATTGTGCAAAAGCTTTTTATTTTGATGAAGGCCCAAAAGTTTATTTTTGCTTCTGTTTCCCTTGCCTCAGAAGACATATCTAGTAAGAAGCTGCTATGGCCAATGTCCAAGAGGTTACTATCTGTGTTCTCCTTTAGGATTTTTATGTTTTCAGATCTCACATTTAGGTCTTTAATTCATTTTGAATTTATTTTTGTGTATTGTGTAAGAAAGTGGTCCAGCTTCATTCTTTTGCATGTAGCTGCCCAATTTTCCCAACACCATTTGTTTAAGAGACTGTCTTTTTCCCATTGGACATTCCTCCTTGCTTTGTTGAAGACTAACTGACCATATAGTGGTGGTTTCATTTCTGTGTTTTCTATTCCACTTCATTGGTCTACATGTCTACATTTGTGACAATACCATACTGCTTTGATCACAACAATGATCACAGCTTTGATCATACTACTTTGTAATATAACTTGAAGTGTGGAATTGTGATGCCTCCAGCTTTGCTCTGTTTTTCAAGGTTGCTTTTGCTGTTCAGGGTCTTTTGTGGCTCCATACAAATTATAGGATCATTTTTTCTAGATCTGTGAAAAATGTTATTCGTATTTTGATAGGGATTGTTAGAAAAAGAACAACAAATGATGCCTAAAGCCAGGAGAAGGAAGGAAATAAACATTAGAGTAGAAATAAATGATGTAGAAACAAACAAACATAGAAAAAAACAATGGAACAGATGAATGAAACCAGGAGTTGGTTCTTTGAAAAAACTCCTAAAATTCATAAACCTGTAACCAGACTTATCAAAAAGAGAAGACAAAGGACCCAAATACATAAAAATCACAAGTGAGAGAAGAGAAATAAGAACCAACACCACAGAAATACAAACAATTATAAAATAATATGATGAAAAACTATATACCAACAAACTGGACAACCTGGAAGAAATGGATAAATTCCTAGAAACATGTAAACTACCAAAACTAAAACAAGAAGAAATAGAATATTTGAACAATTGAAACCAGCAAGGAATTGAAGCAGTAATCAAAAAACTCCCAACAAACCAAAGTCCAGAGACAGGCTTCCCAGGCAAATTCTACCAAGCATTTAAAGAACAGTTAATATCTATTCTTCTCAACCAATTCCAAAAAATAGAAAGGGAAGGAAAACTTCCAACTTTATTCTATAAGGACAGCATTACCCTGATTCCAAAACCAGATAAAGACTCCACCAAAAAAGAAAACTACAGGTCACTATCCTTGATTAACATAGATGCAAAAATTCTCAATAAAGTACTAGCAAACTGAAGCCAATAATACTTTAAAAAATCATTCACCACGACCAAGTGGGATTTATTCCTGGGTTACAAGGGTGATTCAATATTTGCAAATCAATCAACGTGAAACCTACATTGATAAAAGAAAGGATAAGAAGCATATGATCATTTCAATAGATGCAAAAAAAGTACATCAAATGATGATAAAAACTTCAACAAGGTAGATTTAAAGATAACATACCTCAACATAATAAAAGGCATTAAAAAAATCCACAGCTAATATCATCCTCAATGGAGGAAAACTGAGACTTTTCTTCTAAGTTCAGGAACAGAACAGGGATATCCTCTCTCACCACGATTATTTAACATAGTACTGGAAGTCCTAGCCACAGCAGTCAGACAAGAAAAATAAATAAAAGGCATCCAAATTGACAAGGAAGTAATCAAACTTCCACTATTTTCAGATGACATGGTACTCCTCTATATAGAAAACATGAAAGACTCCATCAAAAACTTGCTAGAACTGATATATGAATTCAGTAAAGTCTCAGGTTACAAAGTCAATGTACAGAAACCTGTTTCATTTCTACAGTGAATAATGAAGGAGGAGAAAGAGAAACTAAGGAAGCAATCCCATTTACAATAGAACCAAAACCCATAAGATACCTAGGGATAAACCTAACCAAAGGGGTGAAAGACCTGCACTCTGAAAACTATAAAACACCGATGCAAGAAATTGAAGATGATACAAATGGAAAGACATTCTATGCTCATATATCGGAAAAACACATATTATTAAAATGTCTATACTACCCAAGGCAATCTACACATTTAAAAAGCTATATATTTTATATCTGTATCCCTGGCACCTCACAGAATGTTTATGGCATAGATGTGCACAATGAATAATTTTTTTACAGACTAAATATTAAAATTTGAAGAAATTTTAAAATACCACATAATTAAAGATAAGTTGAGAATTGTAGATACTGATTAATATTCTAGTTACACCACTTCATGAATATATAAAGATAACAACTAGTTCACCTCTAGAAGCCTTATTTTTCTCCACTTAAATGAAGAATAAATAACATATTTGTGCACCTGCTTAAGGTATATAATACCAGAAGTTATTTCTCATCAGGTACTATGCTTGAACCTTCAGCAGTTTCATTCTATTAAGCCAACTATTTTGGGTTCATTGGGTATATAGTAACACTAGTGGAATACTCCTGATATTACTGTCTTTACCTACTGCTTTTCTTGTAAAGTTTGTTCCTTAATCAGATATGATATATGTGAGGTAAAATAGTAACACATAAGGTATTATCTAAATCTGTGAAGGATGGTAGTGAACGAACTGTTTCAGGTTATTAAGTACAAGGTGCTACTCAACCATGAGGAAAGGGATTGAAAATAACCGACCTTTTCCAAGTAGATGTCTGAAATCTTATAGAATAATTTGATACCAAAGAATCATTTGTGTCTGCTTTTGGCAGATTAGACACTCAGATCAACTTTGTTGAGGAGGAATCTATACTGTCAAGTGCATACACAATTTATACCATGGCTATTTCATTCATGGACTCATTAGGCAAGAAATATAACTTGAGAAAATCACCACTTCTTTATTATTTATTATTGAAGTATAATTAACATACAGTGCTATATCAGTTTCAGATGTATAATATAACAATTCAATGAATCTACATGTAACTCAATGCTCATTACAATAAGCGTACCTTAATCTTTATCTATTTCACCCATCCCCCTCAGTCACCTCCCCTCTGGCAACCAGTTTGTTCTCTGTATTTAAGAGTCAGGGTTTTGTTTGTTTCTTTTCTTTCTATTTTCTTTCTTAAATTTCACATATTAGTGAAATCGTATGGTATTTGTCTTTCCCTGTCTAACTTCACTTAGCATTATGCCCTTTAGATCCATCCATGTTGTTGTAAATGGCAAGATCTCATTGTTTTTTATGTCTAAGTAATAGCCCATCATCTTCTTTTTCCATTCATCTTTATCCATTTTTATTCATTCATCTATCAATGGACTTCTACATATTGACTATTGTAAATAATGCTGCAATAAACATAGGAGTGCACATATCTTTTGTGTTTTCCTTATCTTTGGGTGTATACTAGCAATGGAATTAACTGGATCACATGATAATTCTATTTTTAATTTTAGTGGAGCCTCCATACTGTTTTGCACAGTCACTGCATCAATTTGTATTCCCACCAACAGTGCATGTTTCTCCAGATCCTCACCAACACTGATTATTTCTTGTCTTTTTTATTTTAGTCATTCTGACAGGTGTAAGATGATATCTCATTGTGGTTTTGAACTTCATTTCCCAGATGATGAATGATGTTGACGATCTTTTCGTGTGTCTGTTGGCCATTGTATGGCTTCTTTAGAAAAACGTCTATTCAGGTCCTCTGCCAATTATTAATTGGGTTATTTGTCTTTCTAGTGTTGAGTTGTATAAGTTCTTTATATATTTTGTGTATTAACCTATTATCAGAAATGTCAAATATCTTCTATCATTTAGTATGTTGCCTTGTCATTTTGTTGATTGTTTCCTTCATTGTGCAAAAGCTTTATATTTTGGTGTAGTCCCAATAGTTAAGTTTTGCTTTTGTTTCCCTTGCCTGAGGAGACAAATGTACAAAACGTTTCTGTGGCCAGTGTCAAAGGAATTACTGCCTCTGTTTTCTTCAAGGAGTGTTATGGTTTCAGGTCTCACATCTGACTCTTTAATTCGTTTTTAGTTTATTTTTGTATATGATGTAAGAAAGTGGTCCACTTCCATTCTTTTGTATGAATAGCTGTCCAGTTTTCCCAGTATTGTTTGTTGAAGAGAGTGTCTTTTCCCCATTGTATATTCTCGCCTCTTTGGCATAGATTAATTGACCATATAAGTGTGTTTTTTTTTTTCCTGTGTCTATATTTTGGTTCATTGGATAAGAGTGTGGATAAGCACACTCTTCTGATTATTGATAGCTTACACCAAACGGGACTTTTTTCTGGCACAAATTTAGATAGGTTATACATACATACACACTATGTCCATTGTAAAATGTCCATCTGTATTCCTTTTTTTAAAGTGTTTTTCTTTTATTCTTTAATGTTCATTTTTGAGAGAGAGAGAGAGCGCAAGTGAGCCAGAGAACAAGAGGAGGAGGTTAAGAGAGAGAGGGAGACACAGAAGCTGAGTCAGAGGTTCCAGGCTCTGAGCTGTTAGCAGAGACTCCAATGCAGGTCTTGAACTCACGAAATGCGAAATCATGACCCAAGCAGAAGTCAGACACTTAACCAACTGAGCCACTCCGGCACACCTGTATTCCTATTCTCCAGATCTCTTTGGGCAATATTCCTATCTTATTTTTTCCAAGTCAGTCAGGGACTTAGATAGCAGCCAGTTTATTAGTCCTTCCTCGTCAGTCATTGTAGATGCAGGGCATCTCTCCTTCTATAGGAAGTTAAACATCAGAAACACTTCCCTTCACTATTGTTTTCAAGAGCTGTCATTGAGTGCGATTGTAAGCAGTGGTGATCTACTTCCAGCCATTACCAGTACATCTTGGCGATCTAACAGAAAACCAGACTCAGACTTTTTCTTACTCCGTAACTAATCATGGGAAACTCCCCATGAGGTCATATCTGTAGTTTAGGGAAAGGCAGTGAAGCAGTAAGAGCAGGTGCCATGGGAGCCTGAGCCATCTGTTTATACAGTTTATCTGTGCCTTCCTGGATCTATGTGGCCAAGTCTAATATATACCATTTTCTTTTTACAATAAAGTGCTACTGTGCACATCCAATTTTATGGTTCGGTGGATCAGATCACCCAATTCATGATGTGCTATACAAGTTGCATAGTTGTGGTATCCCATGAACAGGTGTTCACTCTACAGACTCCCAGTAACAAGGCAGAGCTACATTTCAAATGGAGAATAGTTATTGGTAGATAAATGCATGGTTTTATTCTGAAACTTTAGAGGTCTATGCTGTTATCCTTTTACGACATATTTCTAGAAGTTCCATAAAATGCTCCATCTACAAAAATACTTACAATACCATAGGGTTTACTAGGTAATAAAGCCCCTGTGGGCTGGGCAACTTGAAATATAGTCTAGAACTGAACCAGAGTCTTTACTTGTTCAGAGATCAAGTCGCTCCCGAGTGTTGCAGGTAAACCAGTAAATGAGGAAGAGCAGCAACCCAAAAGATGGTAGATGTTATTTTCAAAATATCTTTGTGTCAGGGGTACAAGGTGAAGCATGTATTTCACACTTTAGAATAGACCGTCTTACTTACCCCCACGTAACTAGATAAGTTACATCACAAATGGGGCTGGCTTCTAAGACATGTAGAGTTCTTTCTACTTTATTTTCTCTAGATCCTATTAACATAATGTTATCCATGTAATGGGTGAGCATATATTCTGTGAGATATTATGGTACTCAACATCTCTGTAGTCTACATTATGACAGAGAGCAAGGGTCCCTCACATAGCCTAAAGCAAGACTGTTTTCTTTACTTTTATTCATGATTATCTTCTATAATAAAAATGAGAACAAAAACCTTTTTTTTTCTGCATCAGTAATTGGATAATGCATAGTATGGGTGTTTATTTGCTCTTATAAAAATACTATATGGGAACTGCAGTTCTGACTGACATCACCATCTGATTGTATATGAGATCACCTATATTGAATCCCCATGACATACTTGGCTTATTCATGAACCCAACATGGATGGAAAATGGGAGTGAGATAGGATCATCACATCTACATTTTTAATTATTTAATTTTGGTACTTATCTAAATTTTCCCAGAGATGTAGTATTGCAATCTTAGAAGGTGGTAAGGGTGAGAGGGTTATTTCAGAATAACTTATTCTAAGCCCTTCCCTTCTCCTCATTCTAGTTAGGTAACTCATGTGGTCCTCTGGCAGTTATTAACAATCTATATGCTAGGACTGGAAATATAACCCAAAGATTGGTTTGTAGTTCCCCTAGGCACACTGTTAGACTAACAATTCCATTTATCTTCTGACGCCATAAGTCCTTAAGCTGTTCAGGGAAACACACAACGGTTTTTCAATTCTCTAGAGGTTAACATCAATTTACAGTCAATATTTATATCCTGGAAATTCTGAGTACCACGCTTTGACCAATGGGAAGTCATGCTGGTAAATGACCGCAAATCCCTCTGAGGAAGGCCAGAGAGAAGATTCACAGGATTTTCTTGTGGCCAAGACAGGCAGGAATGTGTTCTGATGTGACTTAATTTTATATATAAAGACATATGTATACTTTTTATTGACATATAATTGATACATGGCTATATTAGTTTCAGGTGTACAACATAAGGATTTGAGCTTTGTGTACATTGTGGAATGATTACCACAATGAGACTAGTTCGCATCTGTCACCATGCAAAGTCAGCAATTTTTTTCTTGATAAGAAATTTCAAAACCTACTCAGCAGTTTTCAAATATGCCATACAATATTATTGACTATAGTCACCATGCTATAGATTACATTCTCATGACTTATTTATTTTATAACTAGAAGTTTGTTATTCTTGATCCCCTTCACCCATGTTGTCTACCTCCCACCCTCTTCTCTCTGGTAACCACCAATCTTTCCTCTACATCAATGAGTTCGTTTTGTTTTGTTTGTTGGTTTTTGTTTTTAGATTCTGCATATAAGTCAAGTCATAGAGTATTTGTCTTGCTCTGACTTATCTCATTTAGCACAATATCATCATGGTCCATCCATGTTGTCTCAAATGGTAAGATTTCATTTCATGTCTTTATCCACTCACTGATGGACACTTAAGTTGTTTTCATATCTTAGCTATTGTAAATAATGCTGCGACGAACATAAAGGTGCATGTATCTTTCTGAATTAGTGTTTGTGTTTTCTTCAGATAAATTTCCAGAAGTGGACTACTGGATCAAATGATTGTTCTATTAAAAATTTTTTTTGAGAAAATTCCATACTATTTTCCATAATGACAATACCAATTTAAATTCCCACCAACAGTGAACAAGGGCTTCTTTTTCTCTACATCCTTGCCAACACTTGTTTTTCATTACCTTTTTTATAATAGCCATTCTGATAGGTTTGAGATAATATCTTATTGTGGTTTTGATTTGTACTTACCAGATGATTAGTGATAATGGGTATCATCTTGTATGCCTTTTGGCATACTTCTCATATGTCTTCTTTGGAAAAAATGTTAATTCAGATCTGCTCATTTTTTTAATTGAATTATTTGTTTTTTGGTTATGGAGTTGTAGGAATTCTATATATATTTTACATATCATTCCCACACTGGATATATATACATATATACCCTATTCGGTAAGTAGCCTTTCTTTTTGTTCATGTTTTCCTTCACTGTGCAAATCTTTTTAGTTTTCATGTAATCTCATTTGTTTATTTTTGCTTTTTTTTCCCTTGCACTTGGAGTCCGGTCCAAAAAAATTATCAGTCTGACTGATGTCAAGAAGTTTACCACCTACATTTTCTTCTGGAAGTTGTATGATTTCATGTCTTACATTCAGGTCTTTAATTCATGTTGAGTTAATTTTTGTGTATGCTGTAAGGTATTGGTCTAGTTTCATCTTTTGCATGGCACCCACTTTTCCCAACATTGTTTATTGAAGAGATTGCCATTTTCCTATAGTATATTATTTACTCTTTTGCCATAAATTTATTTACCATATAGAATGGGTTTATTTCTCTGTTCTCTATTTTGTTTCTTTGATCTATTATCTGTTTTTATGCTGATACCATACTGTTGCTTTGTAATATAGTTTGAAATCAGGAACTGTGATACCTCCAGTTTTGCTCTTCTTTCTCAAGATTGTTCCGGCCATTCAGGATCTTTTGGGATTGTTTCTTCTATTTCTGAAAAAGTGCCATTTGAATTTTGATAGAGATTACACTGAATCTCTAGATTGCTTTGGGCAGTATGGACATTGGAACAATATTAATTCTTCTAATCCATAAGCACAAAATACTTTCCCATTTATTTGCATCATCTTCAATTACTTTGACCCATCTCTTCTAGTTGTCAGTATAAGTCTTCACCTCTTTGGTTAAATTTATTCCTAGGTATTGTATTTCTTTTGATCCAATTGTAAATGAGACTGTTCTCTTAATTTCTTATTTTGATAGTTTGTTGCTGATATATAAAAACATTATAGATATTAATATATTGATTTGGGACTCTGCAACTTTACTGAATCTGTTTATTCTACCAGGGTTTTGTGTGTGTGTGTGTGTGTGTGTGTGTGTGTGTGTGTGTTGTTGTTGCTTTATTTTGTTTTGTTTTGGTCGGGTCATTGGGATTTTCTATATATAAAGTCATGTTGTTGCAAATAATGAGAATTTTATTTCTTTCTTTTTGGTTGGGATGCATTTTATTTCTTTTTCCCATATATTTGCTCTGTCTAGGATTTACAATAGTATATTGAAAAAAGTGGCAAGAATGGGCATCCTTATCTTGTTCCTGGTCTTAAAGGAAAAGCTTTCAGCTTTTCACCATTGAGTATGGTGTGAATTGTGGGCTTGTCATATGTGTCCTTTATTATGTTGAGGAACATCCACTCCCTACCTACTTTTTTGAGAGTTTTTATTGTAAATAGATGTTGAATTTTATGAAACACTTTTACTGCATCTATTGAGATGATCCTGATTTTTATGCTTCCTTTTGTTAATATGCTGTCTCCTGGTTATTGATTTGCAGATGTTGAACCATACTTTCATCCCTGGAATAAATCTCACTTATCTCACTTGGTTACAGTGTACTATTCTTTTAATATAATGTTGAATTTGGTTTGCTAATATTTTCTTAAGGACTTCCGCATACTAGCCTGATTTTTTTTTTTTTTTTTTTTTTGGTGGTAGCTGTATGTGCATTAGTTATCAGAGGGAATGCTGGCCTTAAAAAAGAGTTTGGAAGCATTCCCTCCTCTTCAATTTTTGGAATACTTAGAGCAGGACTTGTATTAAGTCTTCTTTGAATGTTTGGTAGAGTTCATCAGTGAAGCTATCTGGCCCTGAACATTTCTTAGGATTTTTGTTATTATTGATTCACTATCTTTACTAGTAATCAAACTATTCAAATTTTCTATTACTTCATGATGCAATCTTGGAAGGTTTTATGTTAACTAGGAATTTATCCACTTCTAGATTGCTCATCACGTGGGTATGTAATTGTTCACGGTAGTCTTTTATGATCTATTCTATTCCTTTGGTGTTAGTTGTAACTTCTCTTTCATTTTTGATTTTATTTACTTAAAATAAATAAATATGTTCAAAGAACCAGCTCTAGTTTCCTTGATCTTTGTATTGTATATTTAGTCTCCATATCATTTCCACTCTGATCTTTCTTTTCTACTTCTCCTGACTTTTGACTTCATTTGTTCTTTTTCTAGTTTCTTTGGGTATAAAATTAGATTTTTTTTTGAGATTTTTCTTGTTTCTTGACATAGGTCTGTACCAGTATAAGTTTTCCTCTTATAACAACTTCTTCTGTGTCCCAAAGATTTTGAAACATTGTGTTTCAGGTTTCATGTGTCTCAAGGTATTTTTAGATTTCTTTTTAAAGTTCCATATCTCTTATTTCTCTCTTTATTTATTTTTTTATATATTTTTAATGTTTATTTATTTTTGAGAGACATAGAGACAGAGCGTGAGCAGGGGAAGGGCAGAGAGAGAGGGAGACATAGAATCGGAAGCAGGCTCCAGGCTCTGAGCCATCAGCACAGAGCCCGACGTGGGGCTTGAACTCACAGACCATGAGATCATGACCTGAGCTAAAGTCGGCCGCTTAACCGGCTGAGCCACCCAGGTGCCCCTCTCTCTTTATTTTTGTATTATTGTATTAGCTACTATTTCCATTCCCTGTTGTAAAGCCGTGCTGAGAGGGGATGTCTTTGCCTTATTACTGTTCTCATTCCTGTGCTTAGCAGGAAGTTTCAAGTTTCTCACCAATAAACTAAAGTTAGTTTAAGTTTTGCAGATATCCTTTATCGAGATGAGGAAAACCATTCTATTCTTAGTTCATTGAGAGGTTTTATCATGAATGGATGTGGATTTTTTCAAACGATTTTTTCTGCATAGGCCAATATAATCATGTGATTTTTTTTCCTTTAACCTATTTATGTAATGGATTGTGTTAATCGATATTTGAATCAGTCTTGCACACCTGGATTAAACTCACTTGGTCTTGGTGTACAATTCACTTTACACATTGTGCTGAGATTGTCTACTATTTTCTTGTGAATTTTTATATCTATGTTCATGGGAGTTATTGCTCTGTAGATTTATGTTCTTTTAATGCCTTGGTTTCGATATTAGGGTAATTTTGGCCTTGCAGATGAGTTAGGGAATATTCCCTCTACTTGTGTCTTCTTCAAGAGCTTCTACAGAATTTCTATTATTTTTTCTTCAAATGCTTGGTAGAATTCACTAGTGAAACTTTGTACTTTCTATTTGGGAAGGTTATTATCTACTGATTCGATTTCACTAATAGATATAGGCTATTTAGAAAGTCTACTTCTTGTGTGATTTCTGGTAGATTGTGTCCACCTTAAGGGAATTGGTCCATTCATCTAGGTTATCAAATCTGGTAGCATAGAGTGTTCATAGTCTTCCTTTATGCTTTTAGTGTAAGTGGTATCTGTAGTGATCTCCTCTCTTTCATTTCTGATATTAGTCTTCTGTGTTCTCTCTCTCTTTTCCTTAGTTAGCCTGGCTAGAGGTTTATTGATTTCATTGATTTTTTAAAAAATTCAGCTTTTGATTTTATTGATTTTCCATTTCCAACTTCATTGATTTCTGCTATACTTTTTAATATTTCTTTTCTGATGCTTACTTTGGATTTAGTTTGCTCTTTGATTTCTAGTTTCCTAAGTAGAAGATTTGATAACTGATTTTAGATTTTCTGTTTTTATGTTTGCATTCAATGATAAAAAATTCTATTTAATCTCTGTTTTCACTGAATCCCACAAAGTTTTATAAATTATGTTTTCATTTTCATTTGGTTCAAAATATTTTTAAATTTCTTTTAATACTCCTCCTTTGAAACATGTTATTCAAAAGTGCGTTGTTTATTCTCTGAAAATTTTTGGAATTTTCCAGTTATCTGTTATTGATTTCTAATTTAATACCAATGTGGGCTGAAAGCAGACATTATGTAATTTCTATTCCTTTAAATTTGTTAAGATGTGTTTTATGGCCCAGTATATGATCTATCTTGCTGAATATTTCATGTGAACTTGGGAATAATATGTATTCTACTAGTTTTGGAAAAAGTAATCGATAGATATCCATTATATCCATTTGAATGATAGTGACATTGAGATCAACTCTGTCCTTACTGATTTCCTGTCAGGTAGCTGTCCATTTCTGATAGAGATTTGTTACAGCATCCAAATATAATAGCAGATTTATCTATTTCTTCTTGCAATTCTATCAGCTTTTTTGCCACATACTTTGATTATTAGGTGCATACACATGAGGGATTATGTCTAAAATTAATATAGCTGCCCCTGTTTTCTTTTGATTAGAGATACCATGGTATATTTCCCTCCATCCATTTACCTTAAAATGGGTTTCTTGTAGACAACTTCTAGGTCTTATTTTTTGATCCACAATAACAATCTCTTCTTCTACTTTGTGTATTTAGAGCACTGACATTCAAAGTCACTAGTGATGTAGTTGCACTATGTCTATCATATTTATTACTTTGTTTTATGTATTGCCCTTATTCTTAGTTCTTATTATGTGTTCCACTTCTTTTCTGCCTTTTGTGGTTTTTGAGAATTTTATATGATTCCATTTCTCTCTTAACATGTGAGTTATATTTCTCTTTTTTTACTTTTGGTTGCAAAATAGTTTGTAATATATATTTCCTGCTGTAAACATATGTAAATATACATCTACAGTGAATCCAAGGCCCCTTTCATATAACACTATACTATTTCACGGGTAGTGTGCATATATTTG
Source organism: Paguma larvata (assembly GCA_030068075.1). Classification (NCBI taxonomy): domain Eukaryota; kingdom Metazoa; phylum Chordata; class Mammalia; order Carnivora; family Viverridae; genus Paguma; species Paguma larvata. Next base: position 57,920,628 of record CM057833.1, on the reverse strand, counting down.
CTTTATAACAAAATAATCCTAATCCCACCTTCCTGTCCCTTGTAACTTTATATCATTCATTTCACTTATAATAAGTATACATAATGTAATACATTGTTACTATTATTGTTCTGAATAAACTGTTACCTGTCAGTTCAACTACAATGAAAACTACAAGTTTTTATTTTATCTTCAGTTAATCCTTCTCTGATGTTCTTCCTTTCTTATGTAGATCCAAATTGCTGAATTTTCTTTCTCTTTTATGGACTTCTTTTAACATTTCTGGCAAGGCCTGTTCACTGGCAATAAATTCCCTTAATTTTTGTTTGTATAAAAAAGTTATTTCTCTTTCACTTTTGAAGGATAATTTTACAAAGAAGTGTTTTCTAGGTTGGTGAGATTTTTTTCTCTCAACACTTTAAATATTTCACTCCACTGTCTTTTATATATATATATATATATATATATGTATATATATACACATATATATGTTTATTTATTATGTTTATATATTATATATGTTTATTTATATATTATATATATATATATGTTTATTTATCTTTGGGGCAGAGAGAGATAGGCAGAGCAAAGTCGGGGAGGGTACAGAGAAAAGGAGACACGGACTCCAAAGAAGGCTTCAGGCTCTGAGCTATCAGCACAGAGCCAAATGTGGGGCTCAAACCCATGACCCATGAGATCATGACCTGAGCTGAAATCAGGCACTTTACTGACTGAGCCACCCAGGTGCCCCACTCCACTTTCTTCTGGCTTGCAAAGTGTATAGTCAAGGTTCTCTAGGGAAACAGAACAAATAGGGTATATATCTATACATATTACATAAAAGAGTATCATATATACATATAAAAGGCTTATAAAGAATTGCCTCAATGGGGTGCCTGGGTGGCTCAGCGGGTTGGCATCCAACTGCAAACTCCGGCTCAGGTCAAGATCTCATGGCTTGTGGGTTCGGGCTGCGCAAAGAGCTCTGTGCTGACAGCTCAGAGCCTGGAGCCTGCTTTGGATTCTGTGTCTTCTCTCTCTTTCCCTCCCCTGCTTGCACTCTCTCTCTCTTTCTCAAAAATAAATAATCATAATATTTTTTAAAAGAATTGTCTCACACAATTATGGTGACTGAAAAGTCTCATGTTCTGGCAACTGCAAGCTAGGAATCCAGGAAAGCTGGTGGTATAATTCAGTCCAAGTCCAAATACCTGAGAACCAGGGGAGATGTTGATTTAGATTCCAGTCTTTGAAAGTCTGAGAACCACGGGTGCAGAAGACAAGACAAGATCGATCAATGTTCCAGTTTAAATGGGCCAAATTCTTCCTCCAACTTTTTTTTTAAATTTTTTTTCAATGTTTATTTATTTTTGAGAGACATAGAGGCACAGCGTGAACAGGGGAAGGGCAGAGAGAGAGGGAGACACAAAATCGGAAGCAGGCTCCAGGCTCTGAGCCGTCAGCACAGAGCCCGACGCGGGGCTTGAACTCACGGACCGCGAGATCATGACCTGAGCCGAAGTTGGCCGCAACCGACTGAGCCACCCAGGCGCCCCTCCTCCAACTTTTTTTTTAGGGCGGGGCTGTTGAGACCCTTAGTGAATTAGATGATGCCAATCTACACTGGGAGGAGCAAACTCTTGAGTTTACCCATTCAAATGCTAATTTCTACCAGGAACACTCTCACAGACTCACACAAGTAACATTTAGTCAAATATCAGGGCACCACAAGATCCTGTCAAGTTGACACATAACATTCACCACCACACCTGGATTCTGTGAAGTTAGATATAATTATTATCTTTGCTTCTTTATAGGTATCTTTTTCCTCTGACTTCTTCCAGGATTTTTTCATCTTTGATTTTTTTTGCAGTTAGAAGACAGTATGTGTACCTGTAGCTTTTTGGGCTGTTTGTTATCCTCTGAGCTTCCTGGATCTGTTGTATAGTGTCAGACATTAATTTGGAGTTTTGTCCAGTAATTTTGATTCTTTGTATTCATCTATTGGTCTCTCCAATTTGGAGACTGGGCAGTGGTTTACCCTGGGACCTCAATTCTCTGAAGGAGCTATGAAGAGTTGTTGATGTCCTAGTTTGTTCATCTTTTTACTTGCTGTTAGGATGGAGGGGTGATAACTAGCTTCTTACATGCCAAACCAGAGCTATCCATTTTTCTCAAGCCGATTACACCAGTAAAAGCATATTCTGAAGATGGCACCTGGTAGAGCAATTCCTCATTTAGTAGTGGCCAAAGTGGTGTATTTCTGTCACTAGTAGCTGTTAACAGTTCTGTGGTAGTCTCCTGAGGTACAGCTTCTTAATTGTGGTAATGGTATTAGTCGATGGAGGGCTAGTGCCACATTTATTAAAAGTTAGCCCAGGAAGCTCAGCCTAACGTTGTTTGTTTTTGTTTTTGTTTTGTTTTTCTTGTTGTTTTGTTTTTTTTCCAAGGTTCCCATAATTCAGCGACTTATCTATATATCTTTAAATAATAAGCTAAAAACTGAGTGCATTCTGCTGACTGTAAGAACACTAAATAATAAAGCAACTGCTTTTCCATCACTCCATATTCATTTGCTTAAGGGTCAAATGTGACACAATGATTGTGCTGGCCACATCATCTGAAACCATGTTAGATTGCATTAATATTTGCAAGTCCCATTTGAATTGGTAATCAGATCTTTGTGACACCTTAGGAGAACATTAATAAACTGAAGCATATCCATATAATAAATATCAGGTTGAATTCAAGACTTGGTGTCTCAAGAGAAGTTGAAAATTTAGGTTAAGAATTCAAGTATTGCTATAAAATTAATTTAGAGAGAGGCGCCTCAGGGACTTAGTCAGTTAAGCATCTGACTTTGGCTCAGGTCATAATCTCACCGTTCACAAGTTCGAGCCCCACAATGGGCTATGCTCTGACAGCTCAGAACCTGGACCCTGCTTTAGATTTTGTGTCTCCCTCTCTCTCTGTCTCTCCCTCACTCACACTTTGTGTGTGTCTCTCTCTCTTAAAAATAAATATACATTAAAAATTTTAAAAATATTTGAAGAGATATAGAACAAATATACCTTAAATTTTGTGCTGATGGACAAAGAAGAATCAGCAAGGAATTGAGTAGTTTTTGAGTCAGTCAAAGATATGCCCAATTTCTTATTCTTTCTTCTATCTAATTAGTGTTCCATGTAGTATTTCAACATAATAGACTGCAATATCATAATTGAATTAATGAGGTAGCATATTTGTATACAAAATTAATATACAAAATGGACTGGGGGGCTTGAGTGGCTTTTGTATACAGTTGGTTTAGCGTCTGACCCTAGAACTTGGCTCAGGTCATGATCCCAGGGTCATGAGATCGAGCCCTTTGTCGGGCTCCATGCTGGCCATGGAGCCTGCTTAGGACTTTCTCTCTTTCCCTCTGCTCCTCTCCCCCACTAGTGTGTTCTTTCTCTCCTTCTCTCTCTAAAATAAAAAACAACCCCCAAAAAGCAGATCTTTCAATAATTTTAGCAGCAGTTTGAGACAAATTGCTGTTCCCAGAGAAGTTGTTCCCATCACTATATATTTTCAAACAGAAGCATAACAATCACTTACCGGGGATATTGTAGAGTAGATACCTATACTTGGTAAGATATGTATTAGATGATGTATAATATGTAGACAACCAATTCTGTGACTCTGTCCCTAAATACTACTGGCGAGTTCTGGAATGATTGTTGGGGAAATCTAATAAACAAACTATATGCCTCCTAGCTTTGTGTTCTTTTCATAATTCAGGCTATGAACACCTATGGTTATCTACCATCCCGTTTCAAGCTTTCTACGCACGTAAATGCTCTCTACTCTCACACAACGTCACATTCATCCCCTCAATTCTCTCCATGTTCTTAACTGAAACAGAACAATGCTTTTCTGTGAAAGCGACAATGTGTTTAACACATACTACCACCTGCTGAGTTTCCCAAATGAGAATTCTGGAAGTTCTCTGAGTCTTTCATATCCATTACCCACCGGTGAGTCTCCAGTATTATCTATTTTCCCCCTCTACAAATTTCTGGATACCAGTCACATGTCTCTAAATCCCTAAAAAAAAAATCACTAGTTCAAGGTACCATCATTTCTCACCTGAATTTAGTTCAAGAGGCTTTAAAGTGATCTCTCTATAACTAGTCTTGACTTAAAGAAACAAACAAAAAACACTTTATCTACAGTGTCTGATCATGCCACTCCTCTCCTTCAGAAATGACTCAGTAGATATGTAAAACTGCCAATTTTACAATGATCATATTTAATTTCAGTGTTTTTTTGTGAGGAAGTTTTAAATGCACATGCTTTTTAAGCAACTGCATTAAGGTGTAGGTGATATATAATCAACTGCACATATTTAATGTGTATGGTTTGGTAAGTTTGACATATGTATACATCTGTGAAACTATATCAGCAACAAATACATGAACACATACATAAATATATCACCCTCAACATTTTTATGTCTCTTTATAATCCTAACCTCCAGTAAGTATATTTTGGCCCTCACCCTCTTCCCATCAAGGTTTGGTAACTCTGCTCTCTATTATGTCATTCTCGGTAAGTGTGAATTTCCTCAAATTTTACATAAAGAATATCATACAATTTACTCCCAAGTTTGTGCTAATTTTACACAAAAATATTTTGAGATACAAGCATGCTGCTATATATATCAATAGTTCATTCCTTTTTAGTGCTGAGTGAAAGTGCATTGTATAAATTTACCATGGTTTGTTTGCCCATTCCCTTTTCCTGGACTTTGAAATTATCATCAGCATGGCCACTACAAATAAAGTTGCTGTGAATACTAATGAACAAGCCTATGGGAATATGCTTTCACTGCTCTCGGGTAAACACTTAAGAGTGAAATGGCTGGATCATATGGTTACAATACATTTAAGTTTAAAGAATTTGCTCAAAAAGTTTTTTCTAAAGTAGTAGTGTCATTTTCATCGTCACCAATGATGCATGGGAATTACAATTCCTCTATTTTCTCACCAACACTTAATATGTCATTCATTTAAAATAAATCTGGAGATGCCTGGGTGGTGCAGTCAGTTTAAGCATCCGACTCTTGGTCTTGGCTCAGATTATGATCCCACGGTTCACGAATTTAAACCTTGCATAAGGTTCTGTGCTGACGGCGCATGCTTGGGATTCTCTCTCTCCTGCTCTCTGCCTCTCCCCCGCCTGTGAACACTCTTTCTTTCTCTCAAAGTATAACAGATAAACTTAAAAAAAAATAAGTCTGAAATCATGTACTTTTATTCTTCCCAATGTGCTTTTATAAAGCTGTTTTGCCTAATCAAATTTCTCTGACTTTCCCTATAAGTATTAGAATATATTTCAACAGTATTTTGTATTTTTTTCCAAGTGTAAGTTTTATACTTCTTTAGTTAAGTTTGTTCCAAAGTACTTTACTAGTTCTAATGCTATTATAAATGCACTTGATTTCTTAATTTCATCTTTGGATTGTTTATTTCTTGCATGCAGACATACGATTGATTTTTTTAAGTCAATCTTTGTATTATCTTGTGTATCTTGTAACTTTGCATAATCTATACATAAAAATGGATATGCCTAAGGAATTCACTAAAAAATAGAACTTATAAAAATGAGTTTTGATATTTTTACTCCAATGTGTCTTAGTATTAATCTCATTCCTTTTATCCTACTTGGAGTTTATTGAGATTCTTGGAAGTATAGGTAAATATTTTTCATAAAATTTGAAGGTTTTCAAGCCATTATATCTTGCATTTTTTTCTTCTTTCTATGCTCTCTTTTTGGTCTTCCTACAGTGTACATATGGTTACATGTTAATGGCACACCACTTTTCAATGAGTTCTGCTCATTTTTTTCATTATTTTAGTTTCTCTATTCTTTAGGTTCTATACTCTCTAGCTACAAGTACACTAATTTTATCATCCAGTTTAAATCTACACCTGAGTCCTTCTAGTGAGATTTTTATTTACTGTTCATGCACTTTTCAACTGCAGAATTTCCATTTGAATCTTTCAAATTATTTCTATTGATATTCTCTATTTGATGAGACAATGTCATCATAATTTCTTCTTTAGGCATGGTTTCCTTTAGTTTAAAATATATTTATAATGACTTTTATATAGTAGCTCTTTTAAAATATGTTCTCTTAAGTCTAATATCTTGGACTTCTCAAAAGGAGTTTCTGCTGCCAATTTTCTTTTCTTTTTTTTTTTTTTTTTTCTGCTTGTGTATGGGTCACACAGTCTTGTATCCAAAAGGTCATTGCCAAAACTAAGATTTTCTCCTACGTTATCTTCTAGGAGTTTTGTAGCTTTGCTTTTTTTTACATGTAGGTCTATGATTCGTTTCAAGGTAATTTTTGTGAAGAATGGAAGGTCCTGTGTCTAGATTCTTTTTTGCATGTGGATGTTGAGTTGTTCCAGCACCACTTGTTGGAAACTCTCTTTTCTCCATTGAATGACTGTTGCTCCTTTGTCAAAATTCGGTGAACTATAATTTGTGTGAGTCTATTTCTGAGCTCTCTATTCTGTTCCACTGTTTTATTTTTCTATTTCTTTGTCAATATTATACTGTCTTGATCACTGTATCTTTATAATAAGTCTTGAAGTTGGGTAGTGTCAGTGCCTCAGACTTGTTCTTCTTCTTTGATATTGTATTAACCACTCTGGGTCTTTTGCCTCTTATATAGATTTTAGAATCAATTTGACTATATCTACCAAATAACTTACTGGAATTTTTATTTGGATTGCCTTAATCTATAGACCAAGATGGGAAGAATTGAAATCTTAACAACATTGAATCTTCCTATTCATAAACATGGAATATCTTTTCATTTACTAGCTCTTCTTGATGTCTTTCATTAGAGTTTCACGGTTTTTCTCATATAGATCTTATGAATATTTTGTTAGGTATATCCCTAAGTATTTTTGTCTTTTTTATAGTTTAAGTGGTTTTAAATTTTTGTTTATTATGACTTTCATCAGTTGTGATTGTTTCACTAGTGATCAGGTCCATGAAGCTTCTCATGCCACCATTACAAAGTGCACTTGTCATCATTTGACTTTTGAGAGCTAAATCAACCTTACATTCTTGGAATAAATGTATTCCTAGCCATGGTGTCATAACAATGTTTTTCAGATTTTGGATTTATTTTGTAAAACTTATCTTTAAAATTTTACATTTAAGTTCATATGGGATGTTGATCTATAGTTTTATTTTCTTGTAATATCTTTGTAAGATTATTTATCAGGGTAATGCTGACTGCTTATACTATGAAAACATCCCCTTTTTCTTTAAATTCCTGCCAGAATTGGTATAAAACTGATATTATTTCTTCCCTACATTAACAAATAATTTACAAATGAATTTTTCTTTGTAGAAACATTTTTAACTCTAGTTTCAGTCTCTCTGATAGATATACAAATATTATAGTATCTATTTCTTCTTGAGTAAACTTTGGTGGTTTGTGTCTTTCATGAAGATTGTTCATTTTATTCATGTTGACCAATTTTTTAATAAAGTTGTTCATAATATTACCTTGTATCCATTTAATATGTACAGAGTTTATAACCATCTTACCACTCCCATTCATGATACTGGTTTCTTGTTTATTCTCCCTTCCATTTTTCCCTTGTTGGTTTGGTGAGAGGTTAATCATCTTCCCTGATCTTTTCAACAAACTAGGTTTTGGTTTCATGATTGTTAGTTTAGTTTTTCATTATGTTTAATTCATTTGCTCCTTGCTTCCACTTCCCATAGGTTTGCTTTACATTTTCTAATTTTTGTGTTGTGTTTTTTTTTTTCCCTTTGGTGTAATTGATGTCATTATTTTCCCTAAAATAGGAATTTAGTGATATAAAATTTCCTCTATACTGCCTCAGCTGTATCAAACATTTTATATGTAATTCTAATTTTCATTATGCTCAAAATATTTTCTAATTTCCCTTTCAATTTTGTCGTTGTTTTTGGATATTTAGCAGTGTGTTAGTTTCTAAATAGAGAATTTGTAGAGATACTTCCATTATTGATTCTAATTTTCATCTTTTAAGTTTCCGAGCATATAAAATGTAGTTTTAATGCCCTTGTCTTCTAATTGTGCATTTGTATTAGTTCTGAAGCAGTTTAAACTGACTGACTTCTCTACATTGTGATTAATATTTTCCTGCTTCTTTAAATGTTTGGTAATATTTTTTTTTGGATGGCATATATACATTTTTAAATTGCAATGAATATTTTTATAGTGTTCTTGATATTTTTTCTGAAACATGGTTTTAAGATTCTTTTAGATAGTTTCATTCTTCTGGGGCTTGCTTTTAGGACTTGCTAGGAACTAGAGTAGTGCTCAATGAAGACCAATTATTTTCTATCCATATAAGGTGGGTCCCTGCCTAAACAAGTAGGATTTATATATTTATATAAACACATATGTGCATGCACACACAGACACACACACATATATGTGCATATATATATGATATGTACATGCACATCCATATATGAATATATATGATATATGTAATATATAACACATATAATATATATGTGAGTAATATATACATATATGCATAATATATGTGTATATATTCATACATACACACATACATATACATACATACACATACGTACACACGTGCACACATACATATATGTGTGCCATATGTGTGACACACATACACATATATGACACATATGTATGTATGTATGTGTGTATGCATGCGTATGTGTGTATATAAACACATATTCATTCCAGTATCTTATGAGTCATGAAATTTTCCCCTATATTTGACAAAACAGGCAGTATTCCAAAGTCTGTGTTAGTACCATGTACTACTACCTATAATTCTTTTATGTGGTTCTTTTCCTGGACTCATAGTTTCTTTACATACACATGCACTTCAGTACTCAGTGAACTACCTGAGGGGGATCTTTTTCCTATCTCCCAGGTTCTCTTTCTAAGCAGCTGTTTCTTTTCTGCTGCTCTTCAAACTCTAGCTTCCTTTATCTCTGCAGACTCTTGGTTGCATCTCTTTGACTCAAGTTTGAACTCTCTGCATGGGTTCTTTTGTAATCCATATGCTGAAAACTAGCTCAGAGCAGCAAGCATTGTGTTTATCTAATTTGTTTTCCATTTCTCATTGATCACTGTCATTAATTGCCTTATGTATAGTTTCTTAAAAAATATTGTTTCATACTTTGTCTATATTTGTTTCAGGTAGCATTTCGTCTGGAAGCAGAAAATGCAAACAGTTTAGAAATTTATAGAGAGTGATTAATTTTATTGAGTATTTTAGTAGTGAACTCATTGAGTCAACTTAACTGCTTGATCAATTTCTTACTAAGTACTAAAATTAAACAACTTCCATTTTTTATGTTACCAAAATATATATAATTGAGATTTATTTTTATCTATGTAAATCATAATTAAGGTTTAATTTATTACTTCATCCCTATCCAAAATTAGCTGTTACATCTGTCACTGTGAGTTTAGTTTGTGACCATTATTTATACCAAGTCAAATTTTGCATGTTAAATTATAGAAAGATTGGACAAATTTAATACTTTAAAAACTTTTTACTCATTAATGTATTTGGTTAGGTTCAGTTTTAGCCATTAAGAGGTTTGCATTTGTCATTTCAGTAATTTGTATCATGATCTAGATCAGTCATTCATTAATCATATATATCCATTGTTTTAACTTATCCATTACGAAGCTGCCAACGATTCTGTATGAGAGAGAAACAAGATAAAGAGAGACCAAAATCAGAAAGGAACAATGAAGAAGGAAAGGAATGAGAGAGAGGAAAAGAGAGTAAGGTGGAAGAAAAACTCTTTTGCTACTGAGTATTGAAAGCTAAACTCTAAATTGTAGACAGGAGTCATAGCTTTGGCCTCAAAGTAGCTGTGACAACACATCTAACTTGGGATTAAAATCCTACAATGCTCTCCATTAATCTAAAAATGAGATCTAAACTTTTGATATGGCTTAAAAAGATTTGCATTATATGGTTCTTTTTTTTTCTTTTTCTTCAGACTCTACTCCAATTCTGCCTTCTTTACCAGAGAATTCATTTGAGTTTCCCTTCACATCATTTTTTACATACTCAGAACTTGCCTATTATATTTCGTAGAACATCTATCCTGTCTTTCTTTTCGTTGCTATTTTCTGTTTATTCCACATGTCTCGACTTAAAGCAATTTTCTTTGGGAAATTATTTTTTACTACTATCTACTCACAAGCCTGGTTCGAGTGTCCCCATTATATGTCATCATAGTACCTTTCATTTCTTTTTAATATTAGGCATCACATTATTTTGTGTACTGACTGGTTATTCATTGGTTTCCCTCTCTTGACTCTGGAATCTAAAAGCACATAGACTCTCATCTTCATCAATGAAAAGTTAGCACTTATCTCAGAAAATGGTCTTGAGCATATCTTAAAAAATATTTATTTAATTAAAGTTATTTTTCATTCTCATGTTCTATGACATCATGATTCCAAGAATAAACAAACATCTCAATGGCTGCATTGTTAGTACCACAATTCATTACCACTCAATTTCTCTCCTAATTAAATTAGGTAAAATAATGTAAAGGTTTGCCCACAGAAAATCTATTTTTCAAAAAAGACACCTAACTTGTTAAAGGGAAGAACTGCTTCTTGTTTTAATTAGTATGTCTTCTCCCGATAGCAAAGTGATCTATTAGAATACAAAGTATGGATTTTAATGAAACATTCATTTCCAAAGGGTCCACCCCTTTGACATATATTTATTGGGTTAATCAGTGTTTCACAAAACTGCATGCATCTAAGAATGTGCCATTTCTTCCCCCTTGACCTTAGAGGTTTGTAACACTAATGAGTATCAATGGCATCGATGTATGATGCACAAAGAAGGTGATAATTTAAGCTCCCAATCTAGAGAAGAAGAAAACAGTGTGATTGGAAGGAAAGAAAATTAACTTTCTAACATCTCTGAAGTCTCAAGCTCCTGCTTGTTTCTGAATAAGCTTTATTTTCATACCCTCGTAATTCTGTTACCATTATTAATGAAATAATGAAGAGGCAAAGGCAATCTTATGAATGGAGGATTTGAGAACCAGAAAGTGCTGTTTGTGTTCAGGTATCCATAATACATTTAGCTGAACTGAATCACAATATTCCAAAATATATTTAACCCATGTCACCAGCACTTCAAAGACCTCGTGGTCTCTCTAATACTCATTGTTAAAAATATGCCTTAAAAGAACCTGTGACTCAAAATTGTTAGCGCTAAAAGACTGAGGGTACGTTTGTTCGTTTTAAATTTGTAAGATTGTTTTATTCCATCTTTTTCAATTATACTTAAGAACAAAGCCTTTGTAAATGAAAAGTAAAGTTTTAAAAAGAAAAAGTCCAGGCACCATCCAACATATAAACATGCTTTTTGTGGGGAGGGAGAAGGAAGGAATGTTCTGAACTATTTCCTGGTACCTCTGAAATCACTTCTCAGAAATAGCTATGTTTTTCCAACACACATAAACTGGCTTTTCTGAAATGAGCGCCGTGAACAGTGACTTTTAAATATTGAACTTCATGTCTATTACCTGTTTTAGTCAAAACGGCTGAGTTTTTACATCTGGAAAATAAAAGCTGTATTGCTGGATCCTGGATACTTACAAACTATTTTTATTATGTTATTTCTGGTAGCATACACTGAATGCATATTCATGGCTTTAGAAATGCTTCCTATTTCTATAGATTCCTTCCTCATTTGCAGGTGTGATTATAGATTCATGAATGCAGCTAATCACTTCTAATATGTACAGCAATCCAGCCACTGCGTTAAAATTTTCCTTGAATTTTTGATGAAGCTATGGCCTTGAAGGAAGCTCATTGAACTAGGTAATCCAGAAGAGTCTTCAGGAATAGTGAGAGTGGTACATAAACGTTGGTCTCAATTACAATTGAGAGGACTCTAGAACTCTCCCTTATACTCCAACAACCCTCAGCACATACACACTCACATGTACACACACACACATGCATGCACACACACATGCACACACATGCACATGCACACAACTATGCTCTGATATATCTTATATCTTCCTTCTTTAAGAAAAGAGAGAACGCTGATTCCTCAGTCTAAAATTGATATCCTCTTCATTTAAGGAACAGTAGAATCTTTTACCTTCCTTGGGTTAACTAAAATTCTGATTCTGTTTCCGTAAAGTGCAACCAAAGCTACTGAAGGATACATGGACTTTCATGACCTCAATCTATGTTTCAGCAATTCATTTCTTAGTTTCATCAAGAAAAAACAGAAATTTACCTTTCTTCTCCATGATAATCAGTGTGTGCCTTAAACTTGATTCGGTGAGAGTATGTCTATCTCAAAAAAGGGACAGCACACAGATAATTTTTCCTCTCTAGCCAAGCGGCACATTAAAAATTTTGAAACATTTGAAACTTTTAGAATAAAATATAGCCCAACAAGATAGAAATTGGTGCTCTGGTGTGAAAAGAAAATGAGAGAATTTTCTGTGATTGCGTGACTTCCTGCCACTACAATGGACCCAGGATTTGAGAGATGTTGCTTCTCTTGTTAGGTGCTGGGCAGCACCTGAATGGCACGGCTGCCAAAGGAGTCACAGACACCCCAGATTCCAGGCTCATTAAAAGTAGCCTGAGGCAAGAGATGTCAATCTTCATAATTAAATGACTCTAATGATTGCTTCCCTCGGTGCAGTTTTCAGTCATCTCACCTGCTTTCCGAGGTAACTCAACTTCTGTTCCCGGCTTCGTTTCTGACAAGTTCCTTAATCAAACCACACTTGTCCAAGGTTTTCCCTACATCTATGCCTCTTGGATTCCAGCGTTATCTCAGTTTCTCTTTGTACTCCTGTCTGATTTCAGTCTTACCACATCCTGTATTGTGCCAGAATGACACCTCCAATACAAAATCCCAGAGAAACAGAAAGGTGATATACATGAATGTATCCTTTTCATGTCTGTATAGTCTCCTGTATATTGACACAATTGTTGATTTTGTCATTTAGGTTATTGATTTTCTCATGTTTTCCTTACATTCCTGAAACATAGAAAAAAGCAAGTATTTTTATTGTTCTTGTCATTATTACTGTTATTGTTATTATTTAGAGATGAGGAAACTAGGGCCAAAGATGTTACTAATTACCTCAGAGCCACACAGCTAAAAATTATGAAGCCAAGAATTGACTCCAGAAACTGAATTTTAACTCACTTTGCATTCAATACATTTTGTTGAACAGATTTCAACTGAGCTGTTTAGAGAATGTCAATAAGAAACACAGACACAGATGACACTCAGAAAGCGGGAAGTCAGCATCCTCAAATTTCATCGGCAAGCGGACAAATACCAATAACCAGGCTATAATTACACATCAGAATCATTATCACTGGGTTGGGGTTTTGGGAAATTGATACTAGTTCCTGTTAGCTGTTAAAATCAGTTTGTACAATGCTATAGAGATTCTCAACACATAATGCCAGACATATTAATATGGGCTCCTTTGAGGCAGTGGCAGTCTCTAATTCACCTTTATACCATTCAGAGTACTTAGCTCTAAATTTTGTCCATGAGTATTCTGGAATGATTGCAAACTTGGAAAAAATCACCAAAAGCCTGTGGTGTTAGGCTACTTGGTACCTCACTGAAGTACATCACAGTTGCCTTTTTTCTCTTTTGTTTTACAATATAGTAATTTCAGACTTCAGAAACTGAGAGCATCTTGTAATGTTTATTACTATGATGCCCAAATGACAGAATGGAGGTGAAGTCACTTGGCCCCACGTATGACCTCTAAAGGCAGATTCATATAGCAGGTAAGAATACGGGCTTGAAAGACAGATGGCTTGGATTCAAATAACAACTTCACATTTATTGGCCATTAATGATTTTGGAAAAAACTGTTTGACCTTCATGTCTCCCAGATTCCACAGCTGTAAAATTGGGAGTACCAAAAGTATCTATCTCATGGAGTTCTTTTGAGGATGAAATGTGTATATATCGTGAAGCAATAAATGTTTGGAACATAGGAAGAGCTCAGCAAATGTTATCTGTTATCAGAATTGGCACAAAATAAATGTCGATTTGCTTACTTCTTTTCATGTTAGTATGCAAAGATAAGATGTAGAATATCTCTATAAATAAACATAAAAGTAGAAAGATTCCTCAGGGAAAAAGTAGCTTGTTTCTCTTGTGATCATTCATAATTCTTATTGCTTATACTATGGACTGAACCTGATATAAACCCATAGAAAAGCAAAAATCCCATCTCCAGAGAAAGTTGATGAAGACTCATTCACTTTTCTCAACTATATAAACAATGAAGCTAACACTGGGTTAAATCTTTCTTTGGTTCGTTATTGCAAACCCTTGCAGGAACCCTCACAAAATGGCAATATGCACAATAAAACATTTCACAAAATTTTATGGCTTTCAGTGTATGGAAAAATAACCATTTAGTAAGTAGCCATGTCTTTCAAAGGAAAAAAAAAACAAGTATAGATCATTATAATAAGTGATAACTTCAGAGTAATTTCTTAGGAAAAAAGATATACAGGAGCTCCACACCAGTACCGTCGTAGTCACTTTGATATTGTAGGCTTGCTTCATCTTCTTTAGAATGTGCCTGAAGGTGGCAAAGTAGAAAACTGCTGAGCTCACCAGCTTCACGGATACATGGAAGCTACAACTACACATACATACACTAAGAATGACCCGAAGTCTAGCAGAACAGCTCTTCTACAACTGAAGATACAAAGAAAAAGCCACATTAAGGATAGAAAGGGCAGAGATGTGGTCTCGCTGGGAGTCAGACCCCTGGTGTGGCAATCCACAAGTAAGTGGGATATCACAGGTACAGAGATCTTCCCTGAGAGCAAGGGGATCAAGCCACACACTGGGCACCTTTGGTCCTGGGTACTTGCACAGGGAAGACAAGCCTCCAGAAGATCTGGCTTTGAAACTGAAGGGTCCTAACTCTGGGATAGCCAGAAGGCTAGGAGACTGGAACTCTGCTCTTAAAGGGTCCATGCATAATCTTACTCACTCCAAGAATCAACACAGAGGTAACAGTTTGAAAAGTACCTAGCCCATACATGAAGTAGATTTATTGATTAGTTTTAGAACATGTGTCAGAGAGGTAGGAATCTGTAGGACCATCTCTGGGAATGGAAATGGTGGTGGGTGCCATTGTTTTTGCCCCTTTCAGCCTGGCTGGCCACACACTGGCAGAAGCCTGTTCTGACACTCTCAATGTAAATTTCTTACACTTCTCACCCTGCCCCAGCATTCCTCTGTGGATCTGCCCTAGCCAAAATAGCCACCTCAGCAGTCACCCTTCCAAAGAGGCTCCTGCCATGCCACACCCAATGAGCAGACTTGGCTGGCACCAGCACCCCTACAAAGTGACTCCTACTATTGGGTGGGAAGGAGGCCTGCCCCACCCATCAGCAAGCCTGCAACAGTTGCAGCCTTGCCTCACAGCCGGGCTCACCAAGGTCTAGTCCCATCCACCAGCACAACAAGAGGGCACATACAGGGTGGTGACCAGGGGTGACTGTGTTTGGTGCCTGGGTGTGGTGGCCATAGGTGACTATGTGTCTGGGCCCCACGAGATGCCTTCTATATAAGGCCACTATCTTTAAGATCAGTAGATATAGCTGACCTACCTAATACTAGGAAACAAACGCAGAGAGACAGGCAAAATAAGGATACAGAGGAGTGTGTTCCAAAAAAAGAACAGGACAAAGCCTCGGAAAAAAGGACTAAATAAAATGGAGATGAGTAATCTACCTGAAAAAGTGTTCAAAGAAATCATTATAAAGATGCTCACTGAACTTGGGAGGAAAATCAATGAGCTCAGTGAGAACTTGGGCAACAAAGATATAGAAAATATAAAAAAGAACCAGTAAGAGCTGAAAATGCAATAACTGAAATAAAAATATACGTACTAGACAGAATCAACGGCAGATTACAAGATGCGGAAGAATGGATCAGTGATGTGAAATACAGGATAGTGGGAATCATACAAACTGAAAAAATTCATATATATGTATATTTAAATAAAGATAGATTAAGGAAACTCTATGACTACATCAAGTGTACTAACATAGTGTAGAGGTAAAGAAAGAAAACAGAGACAAACTGAAGAAATAATGTCAAAAAACAACAATAAAGCTTCCCTAAACAAAGAAAGGAATAGGCATCCAGTTCCAGAAGGCACAGAGTGCTCTTGAAAAGGTAAATCCAAAGAGGGTCACATCAGTAGGCACAATAAATAAAATTTCAAAAATTAAAGATAAAAAGAATCTTAAAAGCAGGGGATAGAAATTACTTATGTACAAAGGAGCACCTGCAAGCATATTGGTTGAATTTTCAGCAGAAACTTTGCAGATCAGAAGGCCATAACTTTGATATATTTGAAGTGTTGAAAGGAAAAAAAAAAACTATTATCAAGAATACTCTCCCTGGGTTGCCTGGGTGGTTCATTTGGTTGAGCATCCAACTCTTGATTTCAGCTCAGGTCATGATCCCAGAATATGACATCGAGTCCCACATTGGGCTCTGTGTTCAGTGTTGAGCCTGCTTAAGACTCTCTCTCTTTCTTCTTCTTATCCTCACTCCTGCTCATGTATGCTTTCTCTATTTAAAATAATAATAAAACATGAATACTCTTTCTAGCAACATTATCATTCAGAAATGAAGGAAAGATAAATAATTTCACAAACAACCAAAGGTTAAAGGAGTTCATCACCAGTAAACTGACCTTTTAAGAAATGTTAAAGGAACTTCTTAAAGCAGAAAAGAAAAGGTTAGAATTAGAAGAAAATTATGAAAGAAAAATTTTCACTAGTAAAAGTGAACATATAGTAAAGGTAGTAGACCAAGCATTTTAAAAGCCTGTATGAAGATCAAAAGACACAAGTAGTAAGAGCAACTTTATCTACAATAGTTAGTTAAGGGATACACAAAAGGAAAGGATGCAAACAATGATACCAATACCTAAAGCATGGAGGGGGAAGATAAAAATGTGGTGCTTTTAGAATGTGTTCAAATTTAAGTAACCATCAACTCAAAATAAACTGCAAAATACATAAAGTGTTACCTGTAAATCTCACGGTAACCAAAAACCAAAAATCTATAACACACACACAAAAGATAAAGAAAAAGTAACGCAAGCAACACTGAAGAGTCCTCAAATCACAAGGGAAGACAGCAAGAGAAAAAGAAAGTAACAGAGAAGAACAGCAAACACAACCATAAAACAAGTAACAAAATGGCCAGAAGTACATACCTAGCAATAATTACTTTAAATGTAAATGGATTAAATGCTCCAATCAAAAAATGCAAGGTGACGAAATGGAATAATAACCAAGACCCATCTGTATGCTGTCTACAAGAAATTCACTTCAGACCTAAAGACAGGTATAGACTGAAAGTGAAAAGATCGAAAAGGTATTCCATGCAAATAGAAATTAAAAAAATTGGAGTAGCAATACTTTATATCTGACTAAATAGACTTAAAAAAGACTGTAACAAGAAACAAAGTAGGGTATTACAAAATTATAAAAAGATCAATATAACAAGGGCATATAACAATTGTAAATATCTATGCACTTAACAGGAGCACCTAAATATATAAATCAAGTAGTAATAGTCATAAAGGGAAACATCGACAGTAATGCAATAATAGTAGGTGCCTTTATCATCCCACCTACATCAATGGATAGATAATCCAGAGAGAGAATCAGTAAAAAATCAGTGGTTTTGGAAGACACATTAGACCACATGTACTTAACAGATATACACAGGACATTCCACATAAAAGCACCAGAATACACATTGTTTTCAAGTGTACACATAACATTTCCTAGATAGAATACATGTTAGGCTACAGGAAAAAAAAAAAAAAAACTACAGACAATAAATTTAGTAAGTTTGAAATCATATCAAGCACCATTTCCAAACAGAATTGTGTGAAACTAGAAATAATCACAAGAAAATAGGAAAAAAAATACATGGAAGTTAAGTAACATGCTACTACCCAATGAATGAGTCAATAAAGGTATCAAAGAGGAAATAAAAAAATACTTTGAGACCGATGAAAACAGAAACACAACATTCCAAAATCTTTGGATGCAGCAAAAGAAATATATTATTATATGCTATTATAAGAGGGAAGTTTATAGGGCCTATTTAAGAAATAAAAAACTAAAATAAACTATTTAGCCATACAGATAAAGGTCCTAAAACATGAAATCTCAAGGTTAATAAAAGGATTGAAATAATAAGTATCAGACTGGAAACACATGAAATAAAGGATTAAAAAATAATAGAAAATATCAATGAAACTAAGAGCTAGTTCTTTGAAAAAATAAATGAAATTGATCAACCATTAGGTAGACTCATTAAGAAAAAGAGAGGGAATTCAAATAAATAAAATCATAAATGAAAAAGGAAAAGTTACAAGTGACACCACAGAAATAAAAAGAATTGTTAGAGACTATGACAAAATATTATACACTAACAAGTTGGACAACTTAAAACAAATATCTAAATTCCTAGGAACATATAATTTTCCAAGACTGCATCAGGAAGAAATAGAATCTGAACAAATTAGCAGTATTGAAACTGAATTTGTCATTAAAATTTCCAAAAACTTAAAAGTCCAAGACCAGAAGTCTTCACAGATGAATTATACCAAACACTTAAAAGAAGAGTAATATCTATCTTTTTCAAATTATTCCAAAAATTTGCAGAAGGAATGCTTCCAAATTCATTTTATCTATCTATCTATCTATCTATCTATCTATCTATCTATCTATCTATCATCTATCTATCTATCTATCTAATTATCTATCTATCATCTATCTATCATCATCTATCTATCTTCTTTTCTGAGACAGAGAGAGTAGAGGAGGGGCAAAGGGAGAGCAAGAGAATCCTAAGCAAGCTCCATGCTCAGTGCAGAGCCTGATGTGAGGCTCAATCCCATGACTTCAGGATCATTACTCAAGCTAAAACCAAGAGTTGGACACAACCAAATGAGCCACCCAGGTGCCCCCCAAATTCATTTTATGAGACGAGCATTACACTGATACCAAAACCAGACAAAGGCATAGCAAAAAATTAAAATTGTAGGTCAATATCTCTGGTGAACATTGATGCAAGAATCCTCAAGAAAATATTACCAAACAAAATTCAAAAATACATTTAAAGAATAATTTGTCCCAATCGCATCCCGGGAATGCAAAGACAGTTGGTTCAATATCCATAAATCAATTGATTTATTAATATATTAACTTAATAATAAAACAATGTAACTATCTCAATAGATACAGAAAAAGCATTTAACACAATTTATCATCCATTCATGATAAAAACTAAATAATGTGTGTACAGAGAAAACATACCTCAACATAATAAAGATCAGGTATGAAAAACCCAGAATTAACACCATACTCAACAATGAAAAGCTGAAAGATTTTCCTCTAAGGTCATCAAGAAAAAAAGAATGCCCATTTTCATCACTTTTATTCAACATAGTATTGGAAAACCTAGCAACAGAAATCAGATCAAAAAATAAATAAATAAAAGCTATTCAAGTTAGTAATAAAAAAGTACAATTTTTTACATTTTGCAGAAGGCAAGCTGCTATATATAGAAAACCCTAAAGAATACACCAAAAAACCCTAATAAAATAATAAATAAGTTCAATAAATTTTCAGGATATGAAATCAATATGCAGAAATCTGTTGCATTTCTGTACACTAAACACAAACTAGTAGATAAAGGAATCAAGAAAACAGTGCCATTTAGTTATGATAAAATTATGACAGTTGAT
Organism: Paguma larvata; assembly: GCA_030068075.1. NCBI lineage: Eukaryota > Metazoa > Chordata > Mammalia > Carnivora > Viverridae > Paguma > Paguma larvata. The sequence goes on along the minus strand of CM057833.1, from coordinate 57,900,747 downwards.
GAAATAAATTGAAGACCACACAGATAAATGGATTAGAAGTTTTAACGTTGCTAAAATGTCCATACTATCCAAAGCAACTGACGGATTCAATGCAATCCCTATGAAAATAGCATTTTTCACAGAAATAGAATAAAGAAACTTAAAATTTGTATGGAATCACAAAAGACCATGAAGAGCCAAATCAATCTTGAAAAAGAAAAACACAGCTGAAGGTGTCACACTCCCACATTTCAAACTATACTACACAAAGCTACAATAATCAAAACAGTATGGCACTGGCACAAAAATAGAAATATTCATAAGTGGTACAGAATAGACAGCCCCAAAATAAATCTGTACTTTTATGGTCAATTACTCTATGACACTGGAGGCAAGAATATACAATAGGGAAAAAAAGTAGTCTTGGCATTAAATGGTGCTGGGAAAACTGAACAGCTGTATGCAAAAGAATAAAGCTAGACTACTTTCTTATACTATATACAAAAATCAACTCAAAATGGGTTAAAGACTGATGTGCAACACCCGAAACCATAAACTCCTAAAAGAAAACATAGGCAGTAAACTACAGGGCAATGGCCATTACAATACACATATATTTTTTGATCTGTCTTCTCAGGCAAAGGCAAAAAAAGCAAATATAAACAATTGGGAGTACATCAAACTAAAAAACTTGCACAGGAAAGGAAAACAGCAACAAAATGAAAAGGCGACCTACTCAATGATAATGGGAGAAGATATTTACAAATGACATATCTGATAAGTAGTTTATAGCCAAAATATATTAAAAATTGTAACTCAACATCAAAAATCAAACAATCCAATTAAAAATAGGCAAAGGATATGAATAGACATGTTTCCAAATACATACTGATGCCCCACAGGCACATGAAAGATGCCCGAAATCCTCAGGGAAATTCAAATCCAAGCCACGATGAGAGATCTCACACCTATAAGGATAGTTATTATTGAAAAGACAAGAAATACTAAGTGTTGGTGAGGAGGGGAAGAAAATGGAACTCTCATGCACTCTTGCTGGGGATGCAAATTGGTGTTGACTATGTACAACATTATGGAGCTTCCTCAAAAAATCAAAAATAGAAATACCTTAGAATCCAACAATCCCGCTTTTGCATATTTACAAGAAGAAAATGAAACACTAATTTGAAAAGTTATATGCACCTCTATGATCAGTAGTGCTTTATTTACAATAGCCAAAATAGGGAAGCAGCCCAAGTACCCATTAATAGATGAATGGATGAAGATGTGACACACGCACACATACACACACACACGCATTTTTAACCATAAAAATGATGAATTTTGCCATTTGTAACAATGTGGATAGACCTAGACAGTATCATGCTAAATAAAATAGATCAAAGAAAGACTGTACTATATGATTTCGTTTATATGTGGAATCTGAAAAGCAAATGAACAAAACAAAACAGAAGAAGACTCATAAATACAGAGAACAAACTAGTGTTTGCTGCAGAGAACAGGGGATGGGTATAAGAGGTAAAGAGAATTAAGATGTACAAAATTCTAGTTATAAAATAGGTAATTCATGGGAATATAAAGTATAGCATAAGGAATATAGTCAATAATATTGTAGTAACTTTGTAAGCTTGACAGATGCTAACTACACTTCTCTTCGTGAGCATTTTATAATGTATATAAATGCTGAATCACCCTGTCTTAAACCTGAAATTAGTATATATATATATATATAATATATATACTATATATTATATGTCGACTACAATTTTAAAAATAATAAATAATAAATTTTAAAATATATATGTAGACTACATAAAATTCGCATTCCTCACCCCAGGTTACAAAGGCTAATTATGCAAATAAAGTAATGGTAATCTCTAAAATGTTTATGGATAATTTGTTGTTCTAATATTAAAAGGTTTTGATTCCGTCAAAACAAAAGTTACTTTCTCTCCCAAAAAGACAAATGCTGGACTCTAGAGAAGATCAACAAAATTTAAAAACCAACCAGTACATAAAAATAAACATCTGAAGAAACAAGAAATTGAGCCAGATAACATGAGAAATTCAAAACTTACTTTGTAAACCCACTTTATAATATAGGAAATATAAATATATGCATGATTTTGAAAGCCTTTGGTTTGATATTTTTTACAAAATGTGGAACCTTTTCTATGTGCCTACCTACCTGTGTTAGGCAAAATAATGACCCTCAAACACGTACACGTGCTAAATACTGGAACCTGTGAATATCTTACACTACATGACGACAGGGACTTTGCAGATGTGATTCATTTAAGGATTTTGAGATGATGATGTTACCCTGGAAAATCTGGGCGAGCCAATGTATTCACAAGGGCCCTTGTAAGAGGAAAGCAGGAAAATCAGATTCAGACAAGGTGGTATGACAGAGGAAGCAGAGGCTGAAGTGATGCCACTGTTGATAGGAGGCCATGAACAGAGGAATGTGAGCCAGCTTCTAGAAGCTGGAAAAGACAAAGAAATAGACCATCCCCTTGAATCTCCAGAACAAGTGCTTCTTTGCAGACAACTTGACTGTAGCCCAGTGAGACTTTTGGTCTCCAGAATTGTAAGTGAATAAATTTGTATTTTTAAGCCCCTAAGTTTGTGGTAATTTGTTACAGAACTAAGAGGAAACTAATATATTCTCCAATGGCATGATTCCTATTCATCATGAATAGGTGGTGTAAAGGGATAAGATACGCACGTGTGGAATTCTAAGAAGGTAGTAATAGGCAGAAAGGGAGAGTAGGTAAACTAACTGTTTTTGTTTGTTTGTTTGCTTGTTTTTGTTTTGTTTTCCAACTTGCAGGGAAGAAACAAAATATGTTTATAGTCATCAACAAAAGAGCATATTAACCCTGTATAAAGTTAACAAGAAACTTTAAATGTAGACATAAATGTAATAGAGACATCAAAGTGGAATCCTTGATGAACTGGAAATCTGTAAAGAACTTGGCTTTATCATCATAAAGTCAGCTTTACCATCATAAACTGACTGACTGGCTCAGTCAGTTAAGGGGCCGACTTCGACTCAGATCGTAAGCTCACAGTTTGTGAGTTCGAACCTGGTGTTCATTGGGCTCTGTTCTGATAGCTTGGAGCCTGGAGCCTGCTTTGGATTCTGTGTCTCCTTCTCTTTCTGTCCCTCCCCTGCTCACACTCTCTCTCTGTCTCTCTCTCTCTCAAAAATCAATAAAATCATTAAAAAATTTATCATTATAAAATCAGTACCGAAATTTAATAAAAGCCTCAACTTATGAGGCTAAAGAATAGTTAACAATTATGATGTTAATATTTTCGTAAAGAAGCAATCCTAATACTTGAATATGCCCTTTTTGTACTGACAGGTATGTAAAATAGTTGGATGTCATAGCCTGTGTTACTTCTACTACCTATTATAATTAAGATCGTTAAAAACATTCATTGCAGTACTACTTCTCCAAATTCTCAACACGAATGACAACTGAAAACTGCCTGTATTTCAAATATAAAAATTTTCAGAATCTATATTAACTTACCAATTTCTCAGCAAGAGTCCCTTCAAGTCAACTAGAATGGTTTGTTGAACACCATATCTCTTTGAAAAAAAATCAATTTTTAACTTGTAGTGTAACTGAAACACACACATGCATTTGGCAACAAATTGATTCATCATCAGATGAGATCAATGAGGATGCTTGGCAAATTAAACCAGATCATCAATTTGAGTCATTGCATAATTTTTTAACTGATAGATCTTCTCAGTTCATGGTTTGTTGACTTGCAGAAAGTATGCTCTATGAATCTTTCGATAAAACTGATGGTTTGGGCAATGAAGTCATACAAGACGGATGAAAAAAGAAAAAAAAAGAAAAAAGCCTGCCTACCTCTGCAGCAGAGGAAAGTGTAAATAAGTCAGCACTGTATATTCAAGGCTGATAAGATGCTGGTTATAACTTGAGGTTTGAGAGTCTGATCTGAAAGCCTTTGGATTTTTAAAAATGTATTCCATTTTTTTAAATTTTTATGTTTTTATTTTTATTTGTTTTTGAGAAAGAGAGAAAGAAAGAGAGAGACAGACAGACAGACAGACAGACAGAGTGCAAGCTAGGGAGGGGAAGAGAGAGACAGAGACACAGAATCAAAGTAGGCTCCAGGCTCTGAGCTGTCAGCACAGAGCCCAATGCAGGGCTTGAACTCAAGGACTGCAAGATCATGACCTGAGCTGGAGTTGGACGCTTAACCAACTGAGTCACTCAGGTGCTCCTAAGCCTTTGAGTTAATATCTATTACATTTTCTGCTATTATTAGAGAGAGCTGGATTAAGGCACAGAGAATATGTTTCTACCACTGTCATTCTCCCCATTCCAGAGACCTCAACTAAGAACTTTCTATACTTTGACTAGTCTTTTTGCTAACTTATCTCGCTATGATTAAATTTTAATTTGAGATATATTTTTCAGGCCTCAGGTACTATAAAAGAGTCTAAAGGTAAGAGAAGGTTGACAATAACCAACTCATTTCCTCTATCTTGGATGAGAATAAAATCATTTGTTTCATACTCCCTGAAGACACATCCTCAAATGGGGATGATTCCATGTTTACAGGTTTTAGAAATAAGTTCAGCTTTTATGTAGTCTCTGATAGGAAATAGTTTTAAACTCATTGCTCAGACTTCATTTTTGAATTTTCAATTATTACTCATAGCAATAATTAGTATATGTAGTAAGTAACTTGGCATTGTTGAAACCTCCACCCATTCATATATTTTGTTGCTGAAACAAAATACCTAATAAAACTCTATAACTAAATTGGACATGAAAACGCCCAACTCACGTACCAAAGACACATAAAATACAATACGAGTTTTATAATTCTAAAATTCCTTTCTATCCAACGTTCTGTTTTCACTAATAAACTGTGTTTATACTATTACAGTTGTGCCAAGTTCATTGACAAAAGCAATAAATTAGTAAATATAACTATTCAGTAGTTCAGGCATCACTGTGGATCAGAAATCTAGACTGTTAAAATGTGAACTATCTGGAAGTTTTCATGAATTGACCTGAGCATTCTAACTTTATAGACCTCAAATTTCTATACCCTTTATGTAGCTAATCAGTAACAGTAATTTTCAGTAATCTGAAAATGTCGATGATTATTTATATACAATTATAGATCTTAAATCTCACAGTGGTATAAATATCTAACGCGCATTAAGAATGCCCAAGGAATATAAATAGCTTATGTGATCCTTTCAGCTGCAGTGGTCCTGATATTTAATACCCTGAAGTGTCATGAGTAGGACCATGAATATAGACAGCAACTAATTTGCATGACATTTACTATGTTTTTACTTATTTCAATATGCTTACAGAAAAATTGGTAAATATATCCTTTTCCAAAGATATATAAATTATGTAATTTTACACATAAGCACAAGAGACAAAAAATAAGGATTCAAGTTCAAGATTCTCTGAATTCATTACATTGTTGAGGTAAACACGTTGATGTAGCTCATTAAAAGGAATGTAGAGTGGATCATTAAATCTTTCTAAAATTTATCCATTTATAGACAGATCCATCTGTACTGACAGTCATTCAGCTACATGTTTTTCCATCAACATGTGTAAATGTAGCAAGATTTAAATTGTTTCTCTACAATGAAAACACAATTTTGTTCTAGTTTCCTGATTGTATATTATATTCTTTCTGAAAATTTGTGTTCGGTCCTTTGAGTGGTAATTGGCATTCATCTCTCATATGTTGTTTTATCATATGCCTTTTTCCTGGTGCTGAATTTGACTATAAAAATACAAGATTTTTAGCAGCCAATAGTGTTATTATTGAGATAGAAAACTTGGAGGAATATTAATTTGTGTTTAATATGTATGTCTTATAGCTCAACCTAATCAGTTACTCTTGTTACCTAAAGTTAGCAGGAGAGACTTTCTGAAATTTCTCGGAAGTAAATGAGGCTGGCATGGTTAATACTGCCATTTAAAGAAGACTATAGTGACATAAACAGAGAAGGTGCTATCACAAGCTACAAAATGAAACGGAATAGAATCTTCATCTTTAATGGGTGTTATGATTTGCCCACAAGATCATTTTCTCCTTGCACAGATGGCACACCTCAGCAATATGAATCCTTCAGCGTTTGCAAAAGATTAACATCAGTGAACCGAAAAATACATATCTGCCTGCTTTGAATATAGGAAACGATAAGATCCAATAAGAACCCATTATTCAAAAAGCAGAATCTAATTATCAAAAAATACATTTTATAGATAATATACTTCTGAAAAGAAAATAAATTTTTCTAGATTTTAATGCTCGCAAGTATGTGAGAAATGAGGAGATCGAAGATATTAAGTAGTTAGATAAAGCATATGCAATATGGTGGCAAAAATACAAATTATGATAGGAAACTGTGAAGTTGATAGAGATTGTCAGTCAATCTTGGGAAATTTACATGGCGAAATTTCAGTAGAACGTAAACTGCTTATTAGAAAAGGTATTAGAGGGGCATCTGGGTGGCTCAGTCAGTTAAGCATCTGACTTCATTAGCTCGGGTCATGCCAGGTTCGTGAATTCAAGCCCCACTTCAGGCTCTGTGCTGACAGCTCAGAGTCTAGAGCCTGCCTTGGATTCTGTGTCTCCCTCTCTCTCTCTGCCCCTCCCCTGCTCACACACTCTCTCTCTCTCTATCTCAAAAATAAACATAAAAAAAAAGAAGAGGTATTAGGTAATCAAATAAATCATGTCCCTCTCTTCCATAAATTATATTATAGTTGTACAGTAGTATCAGGCAAATATAGTAGTTTCTCCAAAAGCATATAAGCAAATTCTGAGTGTAATTCCTTTTTCTATTCTTTCAGCATTCAGAGTATTACTTTTCAGAACAAAAGACACAAGGTTATGTGTACTTGTTGAATGGTTAAATGAATGAGTAATGCTAGGTAGGAATATTGCAGCCACTATTGATTCTCTAAATCATGAAATCTCATAAGATACTACCCTCTAGTTTATAACTTACTTCTAAATTCATTGTCAAAATATACATGATATCACCTTCATAACTACAAACCCTAAGTCTCTCTAACCAGCTATATTATACAATGACTAGGTTCTGGAATCAAGGCAAATCTGAATTTGAATTCACTATTAGAAAGTTGTAGAAATTAAGTAAGATATTAAGGTTCTCTGATTTTAAGTTTTTGTGTTGATAAAATTAAAAAATAAACACACTAGAAACAACTTCAAAAGATATTGTAGGATTTAAGTGAGAATTATTAAGCCAAATATTTAGTACAGTGCCGAGCTGAAATCAGGCATATAATAAATAGTAGTGATTTTTGTTTTCATTTGACTTACTGCCTTATTTTAGTAACTTTCCAAACTATTCTAAAAAGAATAATTTATAAGCTCAAAAAATGTGAAGACATTTTAGAAAACAATATCACGTGATAACAATGTTAGTCAAGTTAGTCAAACTAAATATACATGATGTCATACCATATAGCAAGGACAATGGGAGCATGTCAATAAGAACACAACCAGAACTACACAAGAGATTATTCCAAAGTATCCATAGTTCTACATTTCCCCTATGAAAATATTCAAAAAATGCAAAATAAAAGAGCCTAAACAATAATAATTTATCTTTACTGTAACTCGAAAATAATCCCACCCAGCCGAAAGAAGGTTTACTAACTACAATACAACTAGGACAAAATAGTCCTAGGGAATGTTCATATGGTAGCTAGGAAGAGCACAAAGAAATCTAACACACATGATTTGGGGAAAATTGTAGTCCCATATTAAATGTTCTTAATTTTAAAATATTTTAAAATGTTAAAATTCACTACAAATATATGAATCTATAGACAAAGAAATATTGATAAACAAAAGTTACCGAACATGTAAGTTGTTTACAATAATCAATTTAAAATGCCTCCCCATTAATATGACAGATACAGAGACTAAATAAAATTAATGACATTACAAAAGATTTTGACAAAAATTCATTTTCCAGTAAACACTGTCTAGGATTGATCAAGAGCTGAAAATCTGGATAATTTACAACAGTACTAACAGTTCATGCCCTATTCTTTGACCATACTGAATGATATATAGAAACTAACAATAACAAAAAAATAAGAAAAACAATCTGACCATAAGTAATCATTTTAAAAATTATTTGGACCTGAAGGGTAGATTAGAGTGGAAGAGGGCAGTAGAGTAGGAAGACCCTATGCTCACCACATCTCACAAATACAACTAGACAACTATGAAATCATCCTAAATACCCCAGAAACTGATCAGAAGCCTGGCAGAATGAACCCTGCAACTAAAAACAGAAAAGAGGCCACACTGGAAAAGGTAGGAAGTGTGGAAACACAGCTTAAGAGAGAGATGAATCAATGCTGTTGTAGTGGTGAAGGAGCCATGGTCACAGAGAAGAGTAAAGGACAGACTAGAACACGGGGAGTGCATGGGGAAAACAAATTCCCATGGCAATTACCTTGGAAAATAAGAATGCCTGAATTTCGTGAGTTTTTGCAACCAGAATGGCTGAAAGCATGGAGTTTTAAAGGTCAGTGTGCTTGGCTCTGGGAGATGTCAGGGGCTACTCTTGGAGTAAAGAAAGGGAAACAGCCACAGAGGGAAACAGTGATCTGAAGAGTACTTCAGGGACACAGTGGGGAGAGTAGTTGCTCAGCTCAGAGCATGTTCCTGAAAGACGCCTCTAGGAACAAAGAAATAAGCAGGCACCATTTCCCTATTCTGCCCCTCAGCATAAACACAAAGCCACCAGTGGGAACCAGCAGAGAGCCAACACTCTCTGCAAACTTGCTTACACCAAGCTTCGCCCCCTACACTCTGGAAAACCTGCGCTTCCCAAACCCATTTGCTGCAGCTCTGATGCCCCCTCTCCCACAGAAGACCTGCCAAACACCTGCCAACACCACATCTCTGACCTCAGAGTTTCATGAGGCCTTGTTTCTGGTGGTGGCAGCAACAGGTCTCATTTCATAAACAGACCAGAGCACATCTAGTTAAAATGCACCATATTCATAGGATGCCTGGATAGTTCAGTCAGTTAAGCTTCTGGCATTTTATTTCAGCTCAGGTCATGATCTCATGGTCTATGGGATCAAGTCCCATATCAGGCTCTGCACTGGCAACATGGAGCCTGCTGGAGATTCTCTCTGTATTCTCTCTGCCCCTCCCTGCTCTTGCTCTCTCTCTATCTCTCTATCTCTCCCCTGCTTGCACTTTCTCTCAAAAATGGATAAGGTAAACTTAAAAAAAATGCTCCACATTCATGTCAGGGACAAAACACTTCCCATGACAGGCAAAAAGAGCCCTCGCTGGTGCCTGGCCTAAAGGAGAAAGCAGCCAGGAACAGCAGCAAAGCACATGCAGCACACACTGTAGAAACTACCAGAAGCACTAGGCCCTGGTAGCAGGGGACACTACACTGAAGGTCACTACAGGACCCCTCCTTCATAAAGCCATTATTACTCTCAGGAAGAGGACATGTAGCTGACTTTCCTAACACACAAAAACAGGTACAGAGACTTAGACAAAATAAGAAGAAAGATGAATTTGTCTCAAATGAAAGAAGAGGAGAAGGCTGTGGCCAGAGATCTAGTTGTAACAGATATAAGTAACATGACTGATGGAGAATTTAAACCAGTGGTCATAAGGATACTTGCCAGACTTGAGAAAAGAGTGGAAGACATCAGTGAGACCATAGACACAGAGATAAGGAATAACATAGCAGAGATAAAGGGCTCGATAAATGAAATGAGAAACATGGTGGAAGAAGCAGAACTAATTAATGACCTAGAAGACAGAGTAATGGAAAGTAATTAAGCCGAACAAAAAAGAAAAAAAAAACAATTATGAAAAATGAGAGTAGACTTAGGGAACTCAGTGAGTCCATCAAACATAATATTTATATTATAAGAGCCTCAGAAGAAAATGAGAGAGATAAGAGGGTAGAAAATTTATTTGAATAAGTAATAGCTGAAAACTCCCTGATGTGGGGAAAGAATAAAGTATGTAGATCTAGGAGGCACAGAGAACTGTCAACAAAATCAACAAAACCAGATCCACACCAAGACGTATTGCAATTAAGTGGCAAAACATAGTGATAAAGAAAAAAATATATTAAAAGTAGCAAGACAAAAGAGAGTCACATACAAAGGAAACCCATAAGGCTTTCAGCAGATCTTTTGGCAGCAACATTTCAAGCCAGAAAGGAGTGGCATGATATATTCAAAGTTGTAAAAGGAAGAAACCTGCAGCCAAGAGTATTCTATCCAGTAGACTATCATTCAGAATACAAGGAGAGATAAAGAGTTTCCAAGACATACAAAAACTAAAGGAGTTTATGACCTCTAAACTGGCCCTGCAAGAAATATTAAAGTGGACTCTCTGAGTGGAAAAGGAAGATAAAAGATGACAGTATGAAGGTAGGAAACACAAAAGCACTAAACATAAATATTTCTGTTTATATCAATCAACTAACTCACAAAATAAAAGAATCTAAGGAGTGCCTGGGTGGCTCAGTCAGTTAGGCATCGGACTCTTGATTTTGGCTTAGGTCATGATCTCACAGTTCCTGAGTTGAAACTCTGCACTGGGTTCTTCACTGACAGTTGTGGAGCCTGCTTGGGATTCTGTCTGCTTCTCTCTGCCTCTCCCCCACTGGCTTTCTGTGTATTTCTCAAAGTAAATAAAAATAAACTTTAACAACAACAACATAAGGATGTAAAACATGACACCATATATGTAAAATGTGGGGACGAGAGGAGTAAGAATCAGTTCAAATTTAAATGACTATCAACTTAATATAGACTGCTGCGTGCACAAGATGTTATATATAGATGAAATGGTAAACACAAATTAAAAACCACTAATAAATATGCAAAGAATAAATAGAAAGATATTCAAATGTATCACTAAAGAAAACAAGCGAACTATGAAAGAGAAAAAGAGAAGCAAGGATCAGAGAAAATCTTCAGAAACAACACAAAGTAAATAATAAAGTGGCAATACATATGTGTCTATAATTACATTGAATGTAAATGGATGAAATTCTCCAAGCAAAAGACATAGGGTGATAGAATGGATAAAAAAACAAGACTCATCTACATGTTGCCTACAAGAGACTCATTTTAGAACTAAAATCATTTGCAGATTGAAAGTGAGAGGATGTTAAAAGAACAAATGGATGTCAAAAAAAAGCAAGCATAGCAATACTGATATTTGACAAAATACACTTTAAAACAAAGATTGTACCAAGGGACAAGGAAGGACAATATATAATAATATAGGGGACATTCCTACAAGAAGATATAACAATTGTAAATATTTATGCACCCAACATGGAAACATCCAAACACATAAAAGTTAATAACAAACATAAAATAACTAATTGATAATAATACAATAATAGGGGACTTTAACACTCCAGTTACATCAAGGACAGACAGATAATCTAAATAAAAAAACAATAAAGAAACAATGTCTCTGAATGACACAGTAGGCCAGATGGATTTAACAGGTATATTCAGAACGTTCTACCCTAAAACTGCAGAATACAAATTCTTTTCAGAGGTACATGAAACATTTTCCAGATTAGACCACATATTAGTTCACAAAGCAAGCCTCAAAAAATTCAAAAAGATTAGTCATACTATACATCTTTTCTGACCACAACACTTTAAAACTATATGTCAACCACCAGAAAAAAATCTGGAAAGACCACCAATACTTGGAGGTTGAACAAAATGCCTAATAAACAATGAATAAGTCAACCAGAAATAAAAGAGGAAAGAAAAAAGTACATGGTAACAAGTGAAAATGAAAGCACAATCATTCAAAACCTTTGGGATGACAAAAAAGTGATTCTAAAAGGGAAGTTTATAGCAATGCATATCTACCTCAAGAAGCAAGAAAATTCTCAAATAAACAACCAAATCTTACACCTAAAGAAGCTAGAAAAAAAAAACCTAAAATCAGAAGAAAGAAGTAAATAATAATGATCACATTAGAAATAAATTATATAGAAACTAAGGAAAAACAATGGCACAGATCAATGAAACCAGGAGCTGGTCCTTTGAAATGAAATCAATAAAATTGGTAAACCTCTAGCCAGACTCATCAAGGAAAAAAAAAAGACCCAAATTAAAAAAAAAAATCACAAATGAGAGAGGAAAAATAACAACAAAAAACACAGAAATGAAAACAATCATAAGAGAATATTATGGAAAACTCTATGTCAACAAATTGGATAACATAGAAGAAGTGGATAAATTATTAGAAACTAATAACCTACAAAGATGTAATCATCAAGACTGTATGGTACTGGCACAAAAACAGACATGTAGGTGAATGGAACAGAATAGAGAACCCAGAAATGGATCCACAAACGTATGGCCAACAGACCTTTGACAAAGCAGGAAAGAATATCCAATGGAATAAAGACAGTCTCTTCAGCAAGTGGTGCTGGGAAACCTGGACAGAGACCTGCAAAAAATGAACATGGACCACTTTCTTACACCATTCACAAAAATAAACTCAAAATGGATGTAAGACCTAAACCTAAGACAGGAAGCCATCAAAACCCTCAAGAAGAAAGCAAGCAAAATCCTCCTTGAACTTGGCTGCGGCAACTTCTTTCTCAACAAGTCTCTGGAAGAAAGGGAAACAAAAACAAAAATGAACTCTTGGTACTTCATTAAAATAAAAATTTTCCTCATGGTGAAGGAAACAACCAGCAAAAGTGAAAGGCAACCAATGGAATGGGAGAAGATATTTGCAAATGACATGCCAGATAAAGGGTTAGTATCCAAAATCTATAGAGAACTTATCAAACTCAACACCCAAAAACACAAATAATTCAGTGAAGAAATGGGCAAAAGACATGAATAGAGACTTCTCCAAGGAAGACATCCAGATAGCCAACTGACACATGAAAAAATGCTCATTACTCATCATCAGGGAAATACAAATCAAAAATACAATGAGATACCACCCCACACCTGTCAGAATGGCTAACATTAACAACTCAGGCTACAACAGATGCTGGCAAAGATGCAGAGAGAGAGGATCTCTTTTGCACTGCTGGTGGGAAAGCAACTGGTGCAGCCACTCTGGAAAACAGTATGGAGGTTCCTCAAAAAATTGAAATTAGAACTATGCTACGACCCAGCAATTGCACCAACAGGTATTTATTCAAAACTGTTTTGAAGGGGTGCATGCACCCCACTGTTTACAGAGGCACTATTGACAATAGCCAAATTATGGAAAGAACCCAAATGTCCATCGATGGATGAATGGATAAAGAAGATGTGATTATATATATATACATGTGTATATATGTATTACTTGGCAATCCAAAGGAATGAAATCTTGTCATTTGCAACTATGTGGATGGAACCAGAGGGTATTATGGTAAGATAAATTAGTCAGTCAGAGAAAGACAAATATATGACTTCACTCATATGAGGACTTTAAGAAAAAAAATAGATGAACATAAGGAAAGGGAAGCAAAAAATAATATAAAAACCGTGAGGGGGACAAAACAAAGAGAGTCTTAAATATGGAGAACAAACAGAGGGTTATTGGAATGGTTGTGAGAGGGGGGATGGGCTAAATGGGTAAGGGGCATTAAGGAATCTAGTCTTAAAATCATTGTCACACTATATGCTAACTAACTTGGGTGTAAATTAAAAAAATAATTAAAAATAATTAAAAAAGAAACATAACCTATCAAAAGAAGAAATAGAAAATTTGAAGAGATTGACAACCAGCAAAGAAATAGAATCAGTAATAAAATAAACTTCCAAGAAAAGTAGTCCAAGACTAAATGGCTTCACAAGTGAATTCTACCAAATACTTAAATAAGAGTTAGTATCTATTCTTCCAAAACAATTCCATAAAAAACAGTGGGGGGAGGGAGAAAGGTAGGAATACTTCCAAATTCATTCTATGAGGCCATCTTTACCCTGATACCAAAACAAGATAAAGAGACCACAAAACAAACAAACAAACAAAAAACAACAGAGTAATATCTTTGATGAGCATACATGCATAAATCCTCAACAAAATATTCGCAAACCAAATCCAACAGTATATTAAAAATCATTCACAGTGATAAAATGAGGTCTATTCCTGGATTGCAAGAGGAGTTCAATATTTGCAAATCAATCAGTGTAATATATCACATCAATAAGAGAAAGGAATAACCATACGATCGTCAGTAGATGTAGAAAAAGCATTTGACAAAGTACAAAATATATTCATGATAAAAAACCCTCAATAAAGTACATTTATAGGGAACAAATCTCAACAGTTGAAGATCATACACAAATAACCCACGGCTAACAACATCCTCAGTGGGGAAAACTGAGAGTCATTCCTCTAAGGTCAAGAACAAGACAAGGATGTCCACTCTCGACACTTTTATTCAACATAATACTGAAAGTCCTAGCTTCAGCAATAAGAAAACAAAAGGAAACAACAGGCATCCAAATCAGCAAGGAAGAAATAAAACTTTTACTCTTCGCAGATGAGATGACACTCTATATAGAAAACCTGAAAGATTTCTTCAAAAAAATGCTGAAACTGATAAACAAATTCAATAAAGTTGAAGGTACAAAATCAATCTTCTGAAAGCTGTTGCATTTCTATACACCAATAATGAAGTGCAGAAAGAGAAATTAAAAGAAAACAATCTTATTTACAATTTCACCAAAAATAATAAGATACCTAGAAAAAAGCCTAATCAAAGAAGGCAAGGAGTTGTACCCTGAAAATTATAAAACAAGAGCGAAAGAAATTGAAGATGACACAAAGAAATGGAAAACACTCCACGGTCATGATTTGGAAGAAAAAGTATTGTTAAAATGTCTATATTATGCAAAGCAATCTACAAATTTAATGCTATCTCATCAAAATACCAACACCATTGTCCACAGAAATACAAGAAGCAGTCCTAAATTTTGTATGGAACCACAAAAGACCCTGAATAGCAAAACAAATCTTGAAAAAGAGAAGCAAAGCTGGAGGCATCACAATTCTGGACTTCAAGTTATATTCCAAAGGGGTAGTGATCAAAACAGTATGCTACTGGCACAAAAATGGACACACAGACAAAGAGAACATAATAGAAAATCCAGAATGAAATTACAAATACATGCTCAATTAATCTTCAACAAAGTTGGAAAAAATATCCAATGGGAAAAAGACAATCTCTTCAACAAATGGTGGTGGAAAAACCAGACAGCTATATTCAAAAAATGAACCTGGACTACTTCCTTACATCTTACACAAAAATAAATTCAAAATTGATTAAAGACCCAAACATGAGATCTGAAACCATATAAATCCCAGAAAAGAGCATAGGCAGTAAATTCTTTGACATCAGCCATAGCAAAGTTTTTCTATGTAGGTCCCCTGATGAAACAGAAGCAAAAGCAAAAATACATTATTGAAACAACATTAAAAAAAAAAAAGCTGCTGCATAATGAAAAAAAATTAACACAACTAAAAGACAGCCTGTGGAATGGGAGTATATATTTACAAATAACATATCTGATAAAAGATTAGTGTCTCAAATATGTAAAGAACCTATAAAACAACACCTCAAAACCAAATACTCCAATTAAAAAAGATGGGCAAAGAACATGAACAGACATTTCTCCAAAGAAGACTTTCAGATGGCCAACAGACATATTTAAAAAAATAATCATTATTACTTATCATCAGGGAAATGCAAATCAAAAACCCTCAACAAAGTACACCTGTCAGAATAGTTAAAGTCAAAACCACAAGAAACAATAGGTGTTGGTGAGGATATGGAGAAAAAGGAATCCTCATGCACTGTTGGTGAGAATGCAAAATGATGCAGCTGCTCTGGAGAACAGTATCGAGGTTTCTCAAAAACTTAAAAGTAGAACTCTTCGACTATATAGCTATCATACAACTAGGTATTTACCCAAAGAATAGAAAAAGTCTAATTCAAAGGGATTTGTACACCTTGACGTTTATAGCAGCATTATTTACAATAGCCAAGATATGGAAGTAGCCCAAGTGTCCATGGATTGATGAATGGATAAAGAAGAAGTGGTGTGTATGTGTGTGTATAGATATATATTGGTTATTATTCAGCCATATAATAGAATGGAATCTTGCCATCACAATGGATGGAGCTCGAGAGTATAATGTTAAGTGAAATAAGTCATACAAAGACTAACATCATATATTTTCACTCATATGTTGAATTTAAGAAACAAAACAGAAGAGCAAAGGGTAAAAGAGAGAGACAAACCAAGAAACAGACTCTTAGCTAGAGGACAAAGTGGTGGTTATCAGGGAGGAGGTGGGTAGATGGATAGGTGAAATAGATGATGGGAATTAAGAACTGCATTTGTGATGAGCAAAAGCATTAAAATAAAAACTTTAAAAAATTATTTAAATAATTTTTTGGACAAAGATATAAAAATAAAATTGTGGGTTACTTTTTAATGTGTGACATTGAGAATGATTAACATTAAACCCATGAAATGCAAATAAAATTATATGAAAATAAAGGCATTATGTTTGTATTTATATTTTTCAAAATAAAAAAGAGGATATTGAGAAAAGTAATCTAGAAATTTATAACCAATCATAACCACATGAAATTGAATTAAGAAACTAGTGAACAAAAATTATAAGTTGGTTAAATAAAAAAATAAAACAAAAATGATATAAATAGGAGTGTATGCAAGTTGTTTGAGAAGAGCAATAATATAGACAAAATTTCAGTGAGACTTTTTAGAGAAAAATATAAAAATATGCAATGTACATAATGTGCACCGTTAGGAATGGGAAATGGAAAATAACCACAGATATACAACAATAAAAAGACAAAACTACTTATGAGTAACAGAATTCCAGTTGCAGCCATAACAAAGTAGATAGAACTAAATTTCCTATTGAAACTATTTAACAATGGGGCACCTGGGTGGCTCAGTCGATTAAGTTTCTGACTTTTGCTCAGGGCATGATCTCACAGTTCATGAGTTCAAGCTCTGTGTCGGGCTCTGTACTGACAGCTAGGAGCCTGGATCTTGCTTTGAATTCTGTGTCTCCCTCTCTCTTTGCTCCTCCCCTGCTCATGCTCTGTCTGTCAAAAATAAATAAATGTAAAAAGAAAATTGAAACTATTTAACAATGGATAAGGTAAAAATACATTTTTTAAAACACAACTCATTGAAGGTCATGGAGAATACCAAAACAGATAAGACTTGAAGAGTTAGAATCTATGGAAAAAGGGAAGAATGTATGGTGAATTTCACAGTCACCTTAGCTTTTACCACAAAGTCATTTTCTAGAACTTTGCAAGGCAGCATATTAGAACCCATGTAGAGAGAGGCAGTTTTGTAAAACTGGAGATGCTAGAAATTCAAGTCTAAGGTAACCAAACTTGTGGGATACTAAGGGTCTTTGAAAGGGACAAAAACACAAAGAAGTCCAATAATCTTAATACAGTTTCAAATTATGTCATTGTCCATAAGTGAAGATTATGGTGCACATTCATTGAACAGGCTCTAAGAAACCTAACGAATCTTTGTAGGTGGGAAGCTATAAAGTTAAGCAGAGATGAGAGCAGCCTGTGGACACAAGAGAGTATTCAATTTGAGTCACATTAAGGTGTAGGAACCATCCTGGATTTTTACTCAAAAGTAACACATTCAAGAAAAAAGGGCCATGCTCCAAGAGCACTAAGTATGCCCAC
This sequence comes from Paguma larvata, assembly GCA_030068075.1. Lineage (NCBI taxonomy): Eukaryota > Metazoa > Chordata > Mammalia > Carnivora > Viverridae > Paguma > Paguma larvata. The sequence goes on along the minus strand of CM057833.1, from coordinate 57,882,944 downwards.
AGGGTAGGGAAACTCAAGACCAACTCTAAAGACTTTAAAATCAGACCTCAGCGAGAAAATCCCACCAATATTCTATTACCTACCTTCTAAAAGAAAAGTTAACCTCATTTGGAGAAATATAATGGTATCCAAATTTCAGCTGCTAAACAAAAATTTAAGGTATGCTAAAAGCAGGATCTATTTAAATCTTTAAGCCAAAGGAAAGAAAGTAAAAGAAAAAAAAGCTCTCAATGATTAACTCATTTAATGAAGACATCATATATGGACTTAGTTATGATTATTATGTTTGAGAACTCAAATGACAAAACAGACAAATAGTGGAGAATTTCCGTTGAAATTTGGAACTTATAAAATAATATATATATATATATATTTTTTTTTTTGCGGGTCTAATATAACGTATCTAGAAGTAAGAATTCATTAGACAGATTTGAGAGGACTGAGTCTAAAGTGAGAGTGACAAGAAAAGTAGCACCAAGAGAAAAACGTTATGGGCAAATAAGGTAATAGCATAATAGATTTAAGGAACATGGCCAAAGGACTGAATATGTGTAACTGGAGTGCCAAAAGGAAAAGAGAGTATACAGAAAAGGCAATATCAGAGTGTATAAAAACAGAATATTTTTTATAGATAATTAAGACTTCAGCCTGCAGATCAAGAACCTCGACAAAGTCCATACAAAGAAAATTATACCAAGGCACGTTATAGTCGAAATGTAAAAATCTCAAAGAAAAAAGAAAGACTTCTTAATAGCAGCCAGTAAGATTGTGGGTAACTTTTCCACACAGACTATAAAAGTCAGAAAATAATGGAGCAACATCTCAAAGAAGTTGAATGGAAAATAATAACTTCCAAATAGAATTCTATAAGCAGCAAAAATACCTTAAATAAAGATGAAATAAATAGGAATTCAGGCAAAAAAAAGCAAAAAGAACTTCTGTCCAATGAACTGCATTATAAAGTAAAATAAAGGAAATTCTTCGGGCTACAGAGGACAAATCGAGGACAGAAGTATGAAACTGCAGAAAAGAGTGAATATAAGTGAAGGAGTTCTTCACTTTGAAAATAAATATGGAAAAAGCATTAGTTGTTTAAAGAATATACGATAACTATTTCTTCTATAATTTATAAATATATATAAGTGAAATATATTTTAAAATAATAAATGCATTGGAGGCAAAGGAAATTGAACTTTATACAATCCTATATTGTTTGAGAAGTAGTAACAGTAGTAATTTACAATAGATTATAAAAAGCAAGATGCATTATTACATACTGTAGGTTAGGATAACTGATGAAATATTGTATGACCAAAAATAAAAAACAAAATATCCCCAATACTTGATTAATCCCAAATAGAAAAAAATAAAATTATATCAGTACTTACATGAAAAGTACTATACCACATACTCTAAGTAAAATATTAAGATTGTCATACTGGATAACAGTACCAGAAACAAAAATTATAGGCTGTTTACAAGAGAAAAACCATAAATATAAAGAAAGAGAAACTAAATGAAAGAGGATGAAGAGATATATACCATAAAAGTGCAAATAAAAAATGGTGGGGCAAATTGAAATGTAAGTCAAAATATTTTGAAAGCTAAGAGGCGTATTTAATACTGAAAGACGAGTCAATTCAAGTGGATGGTATAACACTTCTAAATATCATGCAATCATTACCATAGTTGCATAATTTATATAATATACATCACATAAATTCATAGATTTAATGAAGAAAGAGACATATCTGAAAAGACCTAACATAATAAAGAAATGTAATTAGTAATTTAAAAATCTTCCCATAGAAATAGCACAAGCTCGGATGCTTTGTAGGTAAATTTTATGAAAATACTAAAAAAAGGAAATAATACCAAGTTTCCCCCATTGTTTTAGAAAACTGAGGAGTGAACACTTTCTTTTTTAATCTTTTTAACGTTTATTTATTTTTGAAAGCGCAAACAGGGAAGAGGCAGAGAGAGAGGGAGACACAGAATCCAAGGCAGGCTCCAGGCTCCAAGTTGTCAGCACGGAGCCTGACTTGGGCTCAAACTCATGAACTGTGAGATCATGACCTGAGCAGAAGTCAGATGCTTAACTGACTGAGCCACCCAGGCGCCCCAGGAGTGAACACTTTCTAATTTATTCTATGTGATTAGTAATAGCCTGACAGCAAACTATACAAAGAAATAACAAGAAAAGTGAACTTATAAACCAATATGCCTCATAAATATAGATCTAAAAATCATCAACCAATTATGAACAAACTAAACTCAGAAAACATAAAAAGGATTATATACCATGACCAAATGGGATTATCAAGGGAATGCAAGGTAGGATTAATGGCTGAAAATTATTTAATGTAACACATCATATTAATAGACGAAGAGATAAGAACTCATTTAAACAGATACAGAAAAAATATTTGATAATATCCACCATGTATTTATGATTTTTTTGTTTATTTGTTTCTGAGAGAAAGAGACAGAGTGCAATTGGGAGATGAGGGGAGAGAGGGAGACACTGAATCCAAAACAAGCCGTAGTCTCTGAGCTGTCAGCACAGATCCCGACACAGGGCTCAAACTCACAGACCACAAGATCATGACCTGAGCTAAAGTCAGACACTCAACCAACTGAGCCACAGAGGTGTCCAAGCTTACTTATGATTTTTAAAAATCTCAAGAAGCTAGAAATAAATAGAACTTTCTCAAACTGATAACAGATACCTATTAAAAAGTCAAAATTAGCATTCTACTTAATGTTGAGGGACTGAAGTCTTTTCCCTATAATTGAGAGAGGAGTACAAGCACATTTGTTCAATAACCTCTGGTCAGCTTTGTTTGTGAGTTCTGTGCAATCAGGAAAACAACAGAAATGAAAGGCACCTGGACTTGAAAGGAGGATGTAAATCTGTCCTATTTATACACGACAGATCCTATATAACCTTGTAAAAGAAATATATACAGGACATATTAGAATATATAAACAAGTTCAGTCAAGTTACAGGATACAAGATTATTGGGCAACATCAGCTTTATCTCTGTATATTACCAATAAATTATTTCAGTGTAAATTTAACAAAGAGTCAAATTTACACCATTAAAGCAACAAAATATTACCTGAAAAGATTAAAGAAGACCTAAATTAATAGTCTATTATGCACTCTATGCATTGGGAGACTTAATACTATCGAGATGGCAATACTTCCTAAACTGATGCACAATTCAAAACAAACTCTGCCAAGATCCTGGCTGGCTTCCTTGAAGAAATGCTTTGAAGAAATTGACAAGTTGAACCTAAAATTTGTATGGAAATGAAAAGGATCCAAAATGCCAAAATATTATTGAATAGAAGAATAAAGTTGGAGAACATATACTTCCCAATTTCAAAACTTACAATAGAGCTGCGATAATGAAGAAAGAGAAGTACTGACTATGGATAATCATCATAGGATTCAATAAAACATAATTGAGAAATCAGAAATTCATATGTAAAATGATGAATTTAGACCTTTATCTCATACTGTACAAAAATTAATTCAAAATGGATCACAGATTTAAATATAAGAATAAAATGAAAATCTCTAGGAAGAAAACAGAAGTAAATATTTGTGACCTTGTGTTTCTTAGTTTCTTAGGCAATGGTTTCTGAGATATGACTGTAAGAGATAAAAATGTTTCTTGTTTCAAAAGCGTCCACTGAGAAAGTAAAACAACATCTCAGAGTTGGAGAAAAAATTTGCAAATTGAATTTTCAGAATATGACTCTTAACAACTTAACAAGAAATCTACAATTTTGAAATGGATAGAAAATTAGACATTTTACCAAGGAGTATACAAATGTCCAATAAGGACATAAAATGTGATCAACAGCATTAGTTATCATGAAAGTGAAAATAAAAATCACAGTGAGATACCACTTCACATCCACTAGAAGGGCTATAACTAAAAAAACAAACAATAGTGTTGGTAAGAATGTAAAGAAACTAGAGCCCTAATATATTATTGGTATGAATATAAATGCTGCAGTTACTTGGCAAAACAGGGTGGCATTTTCTTGTACTATATAGGTAAGCATAAATTTATTATATAATCCAGTGTATTTGCTTCTTATTACTGCTGCAACAAATTTCTAAAATTTTAATGGCTTGAAACAACACAAATTTATTATCTCAGTTCTAGTGGTCGTAAGTCCCAAATGGTCTCCCATACTTCTGAAATAAAGTGTCAGCATCACTGTATTTCTTTTGGAGTATCTATGGAAGAAACCATTTTCTTGCCTTTTCCAGCATTTACAAGTCTAGCATTCCTTGGCTCTTGGTCCTTTCCTCCATCTTCAGCAGTGTAGCATTTGAAATCTCTCACTCTTTCTTCCTCTGACTTCTGCTTCCGTCACCAATTCCTTCTCTGACTCTAACCTTCCTGCATCCTGCATCCTGCATCCATCTGATAAGGATCCTGTGTTTATATTCAGCCCACTGGGAAAAGCCAGGATAATCTCCCATACTAAAGTGGTTAATTACATCCGCAAAGAACCTTTTGTTTTGTGAAAGGTAACATATTCGGGGTTCCCATGGATGGGACTTGGATATCACTGAGGGCCAATTCCTCTGTCTACTATATCCAGTAATTCTACCCCTAGTATCCACCAAAGACAAACGAAAGCCAAAGCCTTTATCCATCCATACATACATCCACGTTGTACAAGAGTGTTCATAGTAGCACTATTCATTCATAACAGCCAATATTAGAAATCATCCAATGTTCATCAAATGGTAAATGGATAAAAGGAACAAAATATCAATAGGTACTAAAACATGAATAAATTTCAAAAACATCATGGTGAGTGAAAAAGCCAGACTCAAGAGACCACATGTTACATTTCATTTACATAAAATTCCGGAAAAGCCAAAACTAGAGACCAAAAGTAGATTAGAGGTTGCTTGGAGCTGAAGTAGGAACAGGGAATTACTGCAAGTGTTCTACAATTGGACTGTAGTGATGGTTGCATAATTCTGCATATTTACAAAAATACTACACTGTGTACTGAAAACAAGTGGATTTTATATTATGTGACTATCTGTATTTACCTCAATAAACCTGATTCATTTTTCAACCCATTCCATAGAAAATATTAGTAAAATGATTAAGCAATAGGATAGTATATAATAATTTATTATATTTCTTATAATATTTTTTCAAACTGAGCAACATTGTTTTATAATATTTTTCAACTATCTAATAATATTTTAAAAAATAATACTGAAAGAAAATGCATGTCTCAAAAGGTGTGATTACTTTCTGGCACAAAAGGCACAAAAATTTTTTTACTAGGAAAACATTGTTGATTTAATATTTAAATTCCCTGAGTGGCTCATGACATTAAAAATAAAATTGAGCAAATTACAGTCACGATGCTCATTACAACCTGTTTCTCAGGTCTTGCAGTATACAAGGCCTTTATATTGACTTAGCTGCTCTGTGCATCCAGAGTAGGATCTGGGTTTTATTATACAACTGACTTAGGTAAAAACTGAATTCAGCTCCCAGTTAAAAGTGGAGTGTAGAAGGACCTGGGATATCAGAGAGAGCAATGAAGTAGCTGCTTTCTAAGCCAGCAAATCAGGTTATCCAGGAGCGGAAACACCGATGGCCGCCCATTTGGGTCGTATTTGTCTGGGAGGCATTCACACAGCTCACTTCATGACGTTCCCCAGCTCTGACGATGGCTCTGTAAATGGTATAAACCTGTTGGTCATTTATCCAGTTAGTGTTGACTCTTTTCTGCCACCGAGTTATGAGTTATTTTTCTGAGAAGAATATTTAATTTACATGACAGAGAGTTACTATTTTTAATGTATACAGAACTTTTAGAAATCAATAAGCAAAAGATGAATGCCCTAGTTAAAAAGAGTAATTTACTTAAGAACATACATTTATAATAATTAAATATACCAGAAGATGCTCAATCATACTCAAATAAAATAATCAAATTAAAGCAATAACGTGTTATTTTTCATGTTTTAAATTGGCAACGTTAAAAAGAGGAATGCTATCTACCATGAGCAAAACTGTGAAGTAACCAGCAGTGCTTTATACTGTGTGTAACTATGTAAGTAGATGTTAAATTATGGAGAATTTTGGTAATATTTTAGAAAATTTTAAGTAATATACAGTTTGATCCAGAAATTTCCTTTTAGGAATTTATATAAAGAAGTACTTCATTCTCTGATCCCTGGAGCCTTGATTGCAACACACAACCTGGTAGATATTCAATAAATACTTGTTGACACTGTTTGTGAAAGGACATATTTACATAAGTCTCATTACAACAGTATTGAAAACATAAAATGTAGGAAATAACAAAAATGTAAATCAATATTGAATCATTTAAATTATAAAATAGAGAAACGCTATGCAATCATCAAAGCCAAGCAGGTAGGTCTGTACGTGTGTATGAACACTTGTTAAGAGACAATTGGTAAAATAAAATCGCACTGCTGTCAAATTCAGAAGTCAAAAACTACTGACACATTTTAAATTTAAAAATTATATGTGGCAAAAAACATACACACACTTTCGAATGTGCTTACACACACCAAACCCTCTCCCTAAAAGAAAAAATAAAAACATATAAATAAAATGTTGAGTAATTGTGATAAATGTATTTGCAGAATATATGACAGATAAAGGATTTAATGTCTAATAAAGTGCTATATAGAATCAATAAAATGTGTGTATCCAACCAAGATAACAACATATGTAGATGTTTCTAGATTTTTCTTCCTCCTCTTTGCCTTTTCTCATTCTTTCTAGAGTGAGACCATCTCCTGAATAGGCACACTAGCAGAAACCTGGGTGGGCAATTAAACAGATCCACTATTATCTCAGGGAGACAAACATATCAATAAATATATTGTTCTCTTTTGATCTTGGTGGGATCTAAAGACCCTTAAGAAGAGAGGAGGGCTTATCTAGCTTTGAGACCATGGACAAAACTTTAAACGGGGACCATTATTATTCATGTGGGATCTTTCTGCACATAGGAAAAAACAGTTACATTCCTTTCTTCTGAGTTCATGGCTTAGATCAAGAATCATGAGAGAGTTTTCAGCCTCTACTCATCCTCTCATTGCTCATTCTTGTGCAGTGTGACTCTTGTATAATCATAAATGATGTCCCTGGAGCTCGGGAGACAACAAAGTAATGTCAGTAATATTGAGAAGGTCTTCCCTGACTCGTTTCCCTGTCAGACTCACATCTGATTCTAAAGATGGAATCTTAGAATCCATCTAAGGCCTGTCTCAGATGACTTACTTGTGAACACCTAGAGAGGGATCCTGGGTGATCCATGGCTCACCACCAGCCACAAAAATAAAAATTACTGTGCTAGCCACCAATGGTCTAGCTTGCTAGGTGAGCCCACAAAAATTCAGGAACAAGTAAAGAGAAATAACAATATAAGATATTAAAGAACCAGAGAAGAAAAAGACAAGAAGAAGTAAACAAAACTGAGATTTTTCAATTAAAAAGCAGTAAGATTTCACTCATATGTGGAATTTAAAAAACACAACAGATGAACATAGGGGAAGGGGAGAAAAAATAACCTAAAAACAGAGAGGCAAACCATGAGAAACTCTTAAACACAGAGAACAAACTGATGGTTGCTGGAGGGAGGGGGTAGGGGATGGACTAAATGGGTGATGGGAACGAAGGAGGGCACTAGTTGCGAGGAGCACTGGATGTTAAATGGAAGTGCTGAATCACTGTGTTCTACTCCTGAAACCAATACTATACTGCATGTTAACTAACTTGAATTTAAGTACATAAATTGAAATTAAATTAAAAAATTAAGAAATCGCAACATTTAAAATCAAGAATAAAATGTTTATAATGATTTTAAAAACCACTTCATAATTTAAAAGTCAGTCAACAAACTAAAAAAAAAGAGAATGATTTATATTGAGAATTAGTGGATTAGAATGTCAAATGCAATGCCAAAACACATGGCAAAATAAAGAAAAAAACAGAGACAATAAAAGCAAAGATGAGAAACTTGGAGAATAGCTTCAGAAGGCAGAGTATCCAAATGTGGACATTCCAGAATGAGCAAAAAGTACAGAAGGAGTAACAATAAGCAAGTGATAAAACATTATTTGTCTTTACGATAAGGAAAAACACTGATTCTTCAGACTGAAAAGGCTCATTGAGATTCAAGCAAGATTAATTTTCTCAAAAAGATGTAGACACACGCTTTTGAAATTCTTGAATAACAAATATAAGGAGAGAAGCTTAGAAACTTCCCTACAGAAAGAACAAACTTCTTATCAGGGAGTGATGATCAGACTTTTCATATTTGGTACAGAAAACAAGACAATGATCAAATAGCATCTACAGTCTACTGAGAGAAAATGATCTGTCTTTCAAGAATTCCGTAGCCAGACAAGACACCATTCCATAAAAAAAAAAAAAAAAAGAAAGAAAGATCGCATCATGCAAATTGAAGAAAGACTGTCAGAGCATAGTTGATACATCCTTTTAACTCAGTAAAATTGAATAAGAATGTGGATCTCAAAAATAAGGAAGATCAAAATAAACACGGACATCTATAACTGTATATATATGTGCACGAGACTACATGGGGTGTGTGTGCATGTGTGTGAATGAATGTGACATATATTTAAAAACAATTATTGACTCTCTCTTTTAACTATCCTATCACCTTGGCATGGGCTGTCACCTTGGTGACAGTAAGATGCAGAAGAAGAACTCAAAGTAGCAAACAGCCACGTGGTTAATAAAGCAAACCAAATCGCAAAATCTACTACTCCCATTTACAAGGTCTCCTCTTACAAGTCCACCAGCAGCTTTTTATTTATTCTGACTTGAACCGTATTATGTGAAATGCTATAGCTCTGCAATAATCAAAAAACTCTCGAGCTCCCAGGCTTAAAATAATTCCTCTTATTTACAACCCCAAAGCACTTTCTGATGACTTCGTTCTTTATCTGAAGTTCACCCACATTTCTCATCAGAATTCTCCTAACATGGAGCTAGTCAGACCAATTTACCACACTTACAGTCTGTTGTAGCTTTTGGATGCAACTTTTCTCAACAAATCATCATTGTCATGAGGAAGAAACTGCAACCAAGGCACAGATAGTGAGATCTGCACGTGGACTTCCTGTTCCATTTGGCTGAAGTCTATGTTCTTGACCCACCTAGTTTTATGGGTGAAAGATTGCGGATCAATGTGCTATCCTCCCCACTGACTGTGTTTCCTAATGTCACCTTATTTCCAAAAAATAAACCTAATATTTTTTCCTCAAAAAAAAAAAAAAAAAAGACTAAGCAACCCATCTGATACCTATTTGCTTACAAAAATGTTATACAACCATTTAGGAATGAGATATGTGGAAAACAATACCAGTCTGAAACTAAAAGTTTTAAATTCTTTTAAGAGATGAAAAATCCATAAGGGCAGAAAAGTAAGCAGAGACAGTACTAAGTGTCCACATCATTTCCTTTGAGCATAAGTGAAGACAATATTTTTCAGACTTCCTTGCAGGAGGCTGGGGCCATGTGACTAACTCAGGACCATAAAATGTGAGTGTAAGTGAGGCAAATAAACACATTCTTTGAAACTTCAGCTTTATCTTCCTGTAGTACAGCCACTGAGGGGCCATGTGTTGAGATGATCTAGTCAAAAGATGGAAACAGTAGATTGCCAAACCCCCACTTACAGGGAGCTTCCCTTCAGAGCTGCTAAAGCTCCTACAGAGTTTGCATAAATAAGAAATAAACCGTAATGTGCAAAGCAACTGAGATTTGAAGATCTTCCCCCACCCCTATATAACATTAACCTAGCTTATTCTAAATCATACAGGAAGCAAAAAAACAGAAGTGGGGAAGCTAATGTTTTCTGAAACTTTTATCTTGGATTGTCATTTGCTTTGATTAATATGATAAAGAAAAGGAGATATATTAAATTACGATTGCTAGGAATAGAAAGATAAGCATCACCATATTGAAAAGCATAGTAGAACATAATTAGCAAGGCAAAAGAGGGAAATAACACAAGTATAATAAAGCCAGCAAAATAATAAAAGGAAAAAGAAAACAAAAGCAAAGTAAAATAAATAGCCAACATAAAATAAAATGCAAGTAATAAAAACAATTATATCATTTATAACACTAAATGTGAACATGCTGAATTTCTTGATTAGAGAAGATAATTGTTAAAATGGGTAGAAACAAAATCTACACATATGTTGTTTACCAAAAACTTTTTAAAATAAAATAAAGTGACAAAAAAACAAGTTAGAAATAAGAAACAGGAAAAAGATCCCTAGACAACTCTGAACAACAGAAATTAATTTGAGAAAGCAAGGAAGAGATTAAAAGAGGACAAAAGAAACTGGGAGGAGGTAAATAATGAATTTTAAAACTGACATTCATAAACGAGAAAAGAAAAAAGAAAAGTTTAGCAGACAAAACTGGGTGGGTTTTTTGGCAAGAGTAATGAAATAGATAAACCGTTAGAAGACTAAGATACACACAAATTTTATAAGGGAATATATTTTGATTAATTATGTTTCTAGGCGCTAGACGTAGATGCAGACTACATAGGAGGCCAATTGTGGTGATTGTGTGCATCTCACAGGACGTTCATAATTAAAGCCATTGACAACAATCCATCAGTTGAGGGCTGGGTAAAGCCGTGATGCAAAAGCCACCAAATGGAACCCTTGACACAAAACATTAGATAATAATATAGATAAACAGTCATTGCCATGGAAAGGCATCCCCAACTTTAAAGATAAACCGATAGGCTACAAACAAAACATGCAATATGCTAATTTGATAATTTCTATGTACATAAAAGGAAAATAATGAAGGATTTAGATGATAGAATTTTTAGTGATTTTTTGCTGCCTTCTTTTTACTTTTCTGTGTTAATACTACTTTTATAATGAGGAAAATACACTTTGCACTTTGAAAAACAGAAAATAATCATGAATTCTGGGCATTTTTAACAAATGAGCTCAGAGAGGGGTCACAAATATTCAAAATTATACACCAATCACTTTTGTATATAATTCAGTCTTAGGAACATAGTCAAAGAAAGGGCTAAATTTAGATTTGAAATCATTGGATGAGACATGAGATATAACTTTTTGCTTCATAGTAAGTTTAGCTCATTACCTGCCTGTAATAAATGCAAAGGAAGGCAGCCATTTGGTTCTTTGCAGAATAACAATTAGTAGCTTCCTAATATCGAGCTTGGCCTACCAAGAAAGCAATTTAACTTTGAATTCACTCAGAACTTTCTCCACGTCTCTTACCTTATTTCTGAGATAAGTTTTAGCATTTTTCATATTTCACATTAATATGTAGCATATTTTGCAAAAATAGAATTCATATTAACCCATACATTAAGCCAATTTATAATTTCAAGAAGATGCATTAGAGCATAAGGAGGTAGTCAAGATAATCTGATGAGTTTAAGTATATAGAAACAGTTGGCTGATAGACAAGGCTAATGAGAATTTACTTATCTCCTGTACATGGAAACTGCATTTCTGAAGTCATTGTTGAGTAAGAGGCACAGTTTTGCTTTCCTGATGCTAAGATAGCCCTGCTTCAGAATGGTCTCCACTTACTACTTGAACAAGTATTCTTAAAATGTTTCATATCTCTCAATTAATCTTTAATTTAAACGATTTTGACCTATTCTTAGTAAATGTGAGAACAAAAAACTTTCCTTGGAGAAGACATTAAAAATCATGAGCTAAAAATCTGACTATCATTTGGAAGCTAATCCAGTCAATCTAAATCTGTAGAGGGCCTAAAAATACATGCCCTTGTTGTGACTATTAAGAATACAAAAGGGACTAGAATATAGTAACTTTCCCTTAAACATTCTAATAGAAACCTTAGGAGAACAATAATGTGAGATTCAGAATTATAAGAAAAATTATAAAAATTTTTGGGGAAATTTATTTCTGGTATAAAACTCCAATAAAGAGAAGTTATTTATTAGCTATATATATATTAGCTATAATAAATATTAGTTAATATTTATATATATATTTAATACATATTAGCTAATATATATAAGTTTATATATATATAAACTTACTATGACTTACTTATTAAAGTTACTATGACTTACTATATATTAGCTAATATATATATATAAGTTTATATATAAATATATATATAAACTTACTATGACTTAAATACTAGGATATATGTCTCTACAAAACAAAGTATATAATGTACCTGGCATTAAAAGAAAACAAGTAAACTCAGGAAAGTGTGGCTTCAGATTCAATAATTGGCTTCCATTAGACATGGTGTCCTGTCATTCTTAGCAGTGATACATAGCTCTTCTAAGTACATACTACATCAGTGGAGGACTTATATCTCACAGATAATTTATTTTATTTTATAAACCAAGAAATAGTGTCTATATTAGTACATTTATGTAATTCATAAATAAAGGTTTTAAGATAAAGAATAAAAGTTCTACCTTTTTGGTTTTATAAAATGCCTATTTCAACTCTATATCAGACAAGGATTGGTGGAGAAGTGTATGAAAAACACAAAATGCTCATTGCGTAGGCAGAAAAGTTCTCTGGCCCTCCCCCTGCCAAAGATGTCTAGAACCTGTAATTTTATTGGATTTTAAGGCAAAGGGGAATTAAGCTGACCTTAAAACAGAGAAATTGTCCATGCTTATTTGAGTGGGCCAAGTCAACAGGGTTCCTTAGAAGTGGAGAGGATGTATGAGAAAGGCAGGTGATGGTGGGAAGAAAGGAAAGAAAAAAGGAAAGTAGAAAGGAAGGTAGTAGAGATGGAGGAAGGAAGAGAGAGAGGAAGAAGGGTTACGATGGATCATAAAAGCTTCTGCTTTAGAATCCCTTCATTCTCCACTCCTGATTTATGAGAAATTCATTTTCAGTTCAAGCACAGAACCTAAGGTATGGTCACTGTAATTATATATTCAGGAAGTTCTCCCCTCCACAGATCATTTGCATGAATAATGGCCACAGAAACAGGAAGGCAAAAGGTACATCTAAAAAGAGATTGTAAATGTATAATGGAAAGAGAATGTGAATTTTAAAATTCTTATATAAAATATGACTATTTCCCTCCTTCACTTGAATTAGGCCAGTGGATGGGACTTCTAAGACACAAAATTTCTAACATTGTTTTTAACAAAAATTTGCCTCAGTGTTATTTATAGCAGTATACTTTAAGCTGTGTAAGAGAATATTTTTACATGACAGATCACTTTCTATTTCCCAAAATTGCTCAGAGTATTCTGCATACAAAATGTATCCTTTTCTTCTTTTTTAAAGTCCATTTTTAGAGCTATGCCACTCTTTGATTTTATGCCATTTGTAATGCATGTTTATTTGTCTAGTTAATAAACCATCTTATGAATATCAAAAATACAAGAATGAGTTGAAAAAAATCAGAATGCTGAATTTGTTGCTTTACATTTGGATTTTCTCATTGAGCAAAATTTTCTGAACATTAAGCTCACTGATATTTTTATATGTCTAATACATTTAAATAGCACAGTGAATTTACTTGTAAAGCATTTCTAAGGTCATTTTTTTAAAAAAAATTATCTCAATCATAGAAAACACCTTTTGGACTTATAAACATAAATTTATAAGAAAACAAAGCTTTGCAAAATAATGCTATCAACTTAAAACAACAAATACAAACAACATTTTATACAGTGCACTGTGTTAAAATATATTGCTTGATATCATATTTATGTATGCATGTAAACAATTTTAAATTCAAACAAATGAAATATGGACTATTAGGGAATGATGCTTTTGAAATTTTGATCATGTGGAAGTTTCTAAGCAAATGTTTCTTACTTTTAGTATAAACTGATTGTGTCAAGTATTCACCAAAACTAACTGAAATCACAGTGACTTATTCTGTGAAATTATTTAGAATCTAATTATAATAATTAAGTGATATTTAATTCAGCCACCTCCTAAGCAGGTTTTTGCTGCTTCACGTTAACTGGCTCATTTGGATTATCTCATATTGTTTTTACCCGTGATATCATGCATAGTGGGAGTAGTCTTGGGTTCTGAATTTTAATAAGTTCTCTACAGCTGTTCACTGAACACCAAGTAGCTGATGAACAAACATTAAATAAAGTGGCTTATGAATCAAATATTAAGCTAAATTTTTGAATTACTATTTTCTAAGTTTTCATCAGCCTCGAGTATTAAAGTTAGCCGTTTATATTCAAAAGTAGTTCAGCCTAAATATATTTTAAATTAAAAGTCTCTTTGAAGGACATTGATAATTAATCTTTCATGCCATGACCTTTCTGTTAAATCTCTTACCATATAATTCAAAACCTTCTAAATACTCAGTGTATTCTATACCAATTAGATGGATGTTTCACAATTTTTCTCTTTTCACAATATCATCTATCTCTTAAATTAAAAAAACACTTTATAGATATATTTTAAATGGATTGCTACTGATTTCTCTATCATTGTGTATATACATACAGGCAATGTGCTAATAAGTAAATACACATATAGGTACATAGGCAAATAACAACAAAAACATGTATTCTATTGTTTAGAATATACACTAAAATCTTCATCCCAATCAACCATCACTCTCTACAAATCGGTTTGTCCTCAACAAACAAATATCATAGCACTTATCCTTGCCTGGAATTTGTCCCCAAATGTAGAACTCCCTCCCACAAGCTAGTCTGGATTCTCTGGATAGTTCTTCTTATGCAGGCTTCATAGAACGAAAATAATCAGTCTATATCCCAATTCCATGCCTTACCAAGATGGAAGACAGGGTGAATCCAGAGAAGACTCACCACTGAGAGAGGAAAATAATTAAAAGAAGCAGGAAAACAAGACACATATACTTTTCTCAGTGCCTAAAAAAGAGTAGATTTCGTCTGTCCACCAAAAGTTGTCTTCGGCATACAGTTAAGAGAAAAAGAAGAAAAATAAAAATGGTTAAGGCTTCTCCATGGGCAATGTAAAGCAAGAGAAAAAAAGAATAGTCTGAAATTACTCCGGAGGGTCAAAACTATGCCATGTAAGCACTCTGGCAGCCTTGAAGGACCATTTAATAACGAAGCCATGGGGCGCTTGCGTGGCTCAGTTTGTTGAGCATCTGACTTCAGCTCAGGTCATGTCTTACCATTTGTGGGGTGGAACCCTGTGTTGGGTTCTGTGCTGACAGCTTGCTCAGAGCCTGGAGCCTGTTCAGAGTCTGTGTTCCTTCTCTTTCTGCCCCTCCCGGCTCACACTCTGTCTCCCTCTGTCTCTTGAAAATAAATAAATGTTAAAAACAAACAAACAAACAAACAAAAAAACTGTGACCATACCCAAGTATGCTGGACCTGCTAATCAGAACAGTGGGCCTACCAATGAGGAGTCGCTTACTAGTGCAAAATATGTTTAACATCAAGCATATTTACCCTTCTCTAAGGAGAAAGTAGAAGTGGGAAATTTGATGGACATATTTTTCTGTAGCTTAGAATCCCTTGTGTTATATGTCAAATTTAAAACCAACCTTTAAAACCAAAGAAACCTTCTGTTTACTTGTATATTCATTTTATGAGAAACTATTAATACATAGGAGAAAGTGTTAATTTTCATTAATAATTTTTCACAGGATATAAGCAATAAATGACAATATTTAAAATACTTTGGCTTTTCTTCCATAGTATGAACACATGTATTTTAAGAGTTAAATATCAGAATTTGTGGGGAAGATGGTGGAGTAGGAGGAGCCTGGGTTCACCTCATCCTACAGATGCACTTAGATAACATCCACATCAGTGTAAATAACCCAGAAAATGACCCAAACTCTGGCAGAACAGAGTCTCCACAGATAAATGCAGAGGGAAGAGCACACCAAAGAGATGCAAAGATGTGGTTGGGAACCAACTGACCTGTAGGATTATCTGTAGGCGGAGGGATGTCACAGGCATGGAAAAGGGAGGGGAACAGACCCACACCAGGCACCTAAGACATGGGGGACCCAGACGGGGAAGATGAATTCCCATAATATGTGGCTTTGAAAACCAGAGGGTAATACTTTGGGAATTCTTACAATCAAAGGGGCTTAACACCCGGAACTCTAAAAATCAGTGGACACAGCTCTTGGGAGAGCCAAGGTTGACAGGTAACTGAGTCCCTGCCCTTAAGAGACAGCACAACAAACAGTCTGGTTGGGATACAACATGGAAGCAGCAGTTTCAAAAATGCCTGGCGTATACAGGAGAGAGTTTTATTCACTAATCTCAGAGCCTGTCTTGGAGGTACAGGGAGGTTGGGAGACTTCTCCAAGGACAAAAGAGCTAGTAGGCATTATTTCCTTCCCCTGCCACTCTGGCTAGATACTCAGGCAACAGCAGAAACAGCAGAGTGGGAACCAGCAAGGCAGGAACACACTCCATCCACCTTGCTAACTGGGCCCCCCACCCTGTCACTCTTGTGCAGATCCCCCTCCTCTGTTCCAGCTTCAGTGGGAGTTTTTCCAGATGTCTGAAGGTCTCCTCCTGCAGTGGACTGGCAGGGACCTTGCTGGCACCACATACTCAGTCCTATGATCTCCTGCGGAACCCCACCCTCCAACACATCCAAGCAAAGCAGTGCCACAAGCCTACAGTGTGCAAGCAGCCCAGCAGGGGCCAGCACCACTCCAAAGTGACTCCTGCCCTGGGGAGAGGGGAGGATAACCACACACCCTCAGGCTCACTGTGATCCTAGTGGTAGCTGGGGGCAGATTATCAGCTCTGACTTCAGGCCCCACATACCAATGACAATGAACACAGGGAACAACACAGGGAAAGCACCCTGCAGTTCAGTGCTCCTGCATCTCTGCCAAACACCTGGTCTGAATTAACTCAAGCCAAAGGTATCCCTGTAGGTAGTGGGTAGTTAGTAGGTAGCCCACGAACAACACAGGAGCCAAACCCTGCCCACAAGAGGCAAAGAGAGCCATTGCGGATAACTAGACTAAAGGCAAAATGGCTCAGCAACATACATGGAGACATTCCTAAAGCACCAGATGCTGGTGAACAGGAGATATTGCACTGTAGGGCACTACAGGACCTCTTCTTCATAAGGCCACTGCTTTCAAGAGGAGCAAACAGGGCTACATATTGCATTCTATGGATCCCAGAAGGAAAAGAGAGAGAAAAGGGGGTAGAAAATATATTTGAAGATATAAATAGCTGAAATCTTCCTGACTATGGGGAAGGAAACAGAAATGCAGATCCAGAAGGCACAGAGAGTCCCCAACAAAATCAACCAAAGGAGCCCACACCAAGACACATGCTAATCAAAATTGCAAAAAAAAAGTAATGATAAAGAGAGAATTTTTAAGCAACAAGAGAAAAGAAACATATTCTCTACATATTAGGGAAACACAATAGGCTATCATCTGATTTTTTAGCAGAAAATTTGCAGTCCACCAAGGAGTGACATGATATATTCGAAGTGCTGAAAGAAAAACCCTGCAACAAAATACTCTATCAAGCAAAGCTATAATTCAGAATAAAAGGAGAGATACAGAGTTTCCCAGACAAAGAAAAGTTAAAGGAACTTATGACCACTAAACCAGTCCTACAGGAAATGTCGAAGGGTTCTCTTTGAGTGGAAAGGAAAAACCATTAAGTAAGGAGTAAGAAGGAAGCACAAAAGCAGTGAAATTAAGAATCTCTCTAAAAATCAGTCAAAGGTTTCACAAAATAAAAAGATATAAAGTGTGATACCATATACCTAAAATGTGGTGGCAAGAGGAGTAAGACATAGTGCTTTCAGAATGAGTTCAAACTTAAGCAACTGTCAACTTAATATAGACTGTGACATTATAAGACATTCTATATAAACCTAATGTTAACCACAAATCAAAAACCAATAATAGATATATAAAAAATAAAGAGAAAGGAATCCAAGTATGTCACTAAAGAAAGCCTGCAATCCATAAGAGAAGAGAGAAAGAGAGAAGAAATGAACACAAAAGAACTACAAAAATAACCATAAAATATGTAACAAAAGAGTAATAAGTACATACCTATCCATAATTACGTTGGATGTAAAGGGATGTAAATTACATAGGGTGATGGAATGGATAAAAAAAAACAAGACTGCCTACAAGAGACTATTTCAGAACTAAAGAAACATGCAGATTAAAAGAAAAAGGATGAAAAAAATCAAAATAAAAAAAGAAAGTGAAAGGATGGGAAAACATTTAGCACGCAAATGGAGGTGAAAAGAAAGCTGAGGGAGCAATACTTATATCAGACAAAATGACTTTAAAACAAAGACTGTAACAAGAGAAAACACTATACAATTATAAAGACAACACTCCAGTAAGAGGATATAACAATTGTAATTATTTATGCACACAACATGGAAGCACCCAAATATGGAAAGCAGCTAAGAAAAAACAAAGGAAGTAATCATAGTAATACAATAATAGTAGGGGACTTTAACACCTCACTAAAGACAATGTATAGATCATCCAAACAGAAAATCAAAAAGGAAACAGTGGTTTAGCATGACACACTGGACCAGATGGATCTAACAGATATATTCAGAACATTCTGCTCTAATCTTTCTTGTATCCCTTCTTCTGCTATCTTTAGGTTTCATTTGTTCTTTCCCTAGCTCCTGTAGGTGTAAGGTTAGGTTGCATATTTGAGATTTTTCTTGCATCATGAATTAGGCCTGTATTGCTCTATACTTCCCTCTTATGACCGATTTTGCTGCATCTCAAAGATTTTGAAACATCATGTTTTCATTTTCATTTGTTTCCATGTAATTTTTTATTTCTTTTTAATTTCCTGGTTGATTGATTCATTATTTAATTTCCATGTATATGTGGTTTTTACAATTTTTTTATTGTGATTGACTTCAAGTTTCATACTGTTGTGTTCTGAAAATATGCATAGTATGATTTTGATTTTCTTGTGCTAGTTGAGACCTGACTTGTGACCTAGTATGTGATCTATTTTAGAGAATGCCCCATGTGCACTCAAAAATAATGTGTATTCTGCTGCTGTAGGATAAAAAGTTCTGACTGTATCTGTAAAGTCCTGGTTCTGTGTGTGTCATTCAAAGGCATTGTTTCCTTGTTGATTTTCTGCTTACATGATCTGTCCATGGATGTAAGTGTGGTGTGGTGTTAAAGTCCCTTCTACTATTGTATTACTATCAATGAGTTTCTTTATGTTTGTTATTAGTTGTTTTGCATATCTGGGTGCTCCCAGCTTGTTCACAATTATTAGTTCTTCTCGTTGGATACACCCATTTATTATAATATAGTATTCTTCTCCATCTTCAGTGACAGCCTTGGGTTTAAAATCTGTTTTGTCTGATATAAATATTGATACTCTGGTTTTCTTTCGGTGTCCATTAGTATGAGAAATGGGTCCCCATCTCCTCACTTTCAATCTGCAGATGTGTTTAAGTCTAAAATGAGTCTTAGGGCACCTGGATTGACTTGGCTTAGTTGGTTGAGTGTCTGACTCTAGATTTCAGCCAAAGTCATGATTGAACAGTAGGTTAGATCAAGCCCCCTTGTCAGGCTCTGCTGATGGAATGGAGCCTGCTGTCAGCACAGAGACTGCTTGGAATTCTCCCTCTCTCTCTCTCTCTCTGCCCCTCCCCTGCTCATGCTCTCTCTCTCTCAAAATAAACAAACTTTTAAAATATAAATAAATGAAAATAAATTAATTGAGTCTCTTGTAGGCAGGATATATATGGGACTTGTTTCTGTTTGTATGTTTTGTTTTATCCATTCTGACATCCTATGTCTTTTGGGGCATTTAGTCCATTTACACCTATGAATTTAGTGCCATTTTATTACTTGTTTGGTCATTGTTTCTAGAGATTTCCTCTATTCATTTCTAGTCTTTATCATTTTTTGTCTTTATTTTTCATTCAAAGTGTCCCCTTTAATATTTCTTGCAGGGCTAGTTTAGTGACGACAAACTCCTTTAGTTTTTGTTTTTCTGGGAAAGTTTTTATCTCTCCTTATGTTCTGAATAACAACCTTGCTGGATAATGTATTCTTGGCGCCTATTTTTCCCCTTGAGCATGTTGAATATATCATGCCACTCCCTTCTGGCCTGATAGGTTTCTGAGGAGAAATTTACTGCTAAACTGATTTATTTTCCCTTGTAAGTTAGGGATTTATTTTCCCTTGCTCCTTTCAGTATTTTTTCTCATCTCTAAATTTTGCAAATTTGACTATGATCAACCTGGGGTTGGCCAGGTTTTGTCAAATTTGATGGGAGTTCTCTGTGTCTCCTGAATTTAGATGTCTGTTTCCTTCACCATATTTGGGAAACTTTTGGCTATAATTGGCTCAAATAAACCCTCTGCTCTCTTTTCCCTCTCTTCTTTTTGGATTCCTATAATACAAATATTATTACACCTTATGGAGTAACTGTGTTCCTTAAGTCTACATTTTAATATTTTTAATATATTTAATACTTTCAATACTTTTCTTTTCCTCTTCTTTTCAGCTTCATTATTTTCATAATTTTATCTTCTATATCATTTATTTGTTTCTCTGCCTCTTCCATCCTGTCAGTTGGTTTCATGTCTCAGTTAAAGCCTTTTTTTGTTTTGGCCTGACTATTTTTTAGATATTTATTTTCCCTGTGGTAAGGGACACCTTGAAATCATAAAAATACTAGAGGAGAACACACAAGGTAACCTCTTTGACATTAGCCAAAGCAACTTACTAGATATGTCTCCAGAAGCAAGGGAAAAACAAAAATAAACTATTAGTACTTCATCAAGGTAAAATCTTCTGCACAAAGAAGAAAACAATCAACAAAGCTAAAAGGCAACTGATGGAATGGAAGAAGATATTTGCAAATGACATAACTGATAAAGGGTTAGTATCCAAGATCTATAAATAACTTAGCAAACTCAACACCCAAAAAACAAATAATCCAGTTAATAAATGGGCAGAAGACATGAACAGACATTTTTCAAAAGTAGATACACATGTGGCCAATAGGCAAATGAAAGGATGCTCAACATACATCACTCATCATCAGGAAATATAAGTCAAAAGTGCAATGAGATATCACCTCAGACCTGTCAGAATGGCAAAAATTAACAACACAGGAAACAATGGATATTGGTGAAAATGCAGAAAAAAAGGGAAACTCTTACAGTGTTAATGGACGTGCAAATTGGTGCGGTCACTCCGGAAAATCATATGGAGCTTCCTCTCCTCAAAAAGTTAAAAATAGAGCCATCCGATGACCCGGCAATTGCACTACTAGGTATTTACTCAGGATACAAAAATACTGATTCAAAAGGATACAGGCACCCTGATGTTTAAAGCAGATTATCAATAACAGCCAACCTATGGAAAGAGCTCAAATGTCCACCAACTGATGAATGGATAAAGAAGATGTGGTGTGTGTGTGTGTGTGTGTGTGTGTGTGTGTGTGTGTGTTATATATTACATATATATATATATATATATATATATTATAATGGAATATTACTGAGCCATAAAAAAGTGAAATTTTGCCATTTGCAATGATGTTGCTGAAGCTATAGTGCATTATTGTAAGTGAAATGAGTCAGAGAAAGACAAATACTGTATGATTTCACTCATATGGAATTTAAGAAAAGAAACACATGAACATAGGGGAACAAAAAGAGAGGATACCATGAAACAGAGTCCTAACTATGGAGAGCAAACTGAGGGTTGTTGGAACAAAGGGGGCAGGTGGGTGGGTTAAATGGGTGATGAATATTCAGGAGGGCACTTGTTGTGATTAGCACTGAGTTTTATATGTAAGTGATTAGTCACTAACTTCTACTCCTAAAACTAATCTTATACTCTGCTATCTAACTGAAGTTTAAATAAAGTCTTGAAAAAAAATGAATGAATTTTGTCATTTGCCTCTACATGGATGCAGCTAGAGACTATAATGCTAAGTGAAATAAGTCAGTCAAAGAGACAAATACCATATATTTTTTCTCATACGTGAAATTTAAGAAACAAAACAAATAATCAAAGAACAGAGAGAGAGAGAGAGAGAGAGAGACAGAGACAGAGATGGAGGTAAGGAGGGAGGGAGAGAGAGAGGAGAGAAACCAACCAAGAAACAGACTCTTACTTATAGAGAACTGATAGTAATCAAAGGCGATGGAGTGGGGTGTTGGGTTAAATAGGTGATGGGGATTAAGGAGTACACTTGTGATGATCTCCAGGTGATGTATTCAATCATTTAATCAGTATTAACCTGCAACTAATATAAAGCTGTAAAAAATAAAGTTATGCTTACACACAAAAAATGTAACACCTCAAAATAAAGGATTATTTTTCTCAAAAAAGTATCCCATTCCCCTAAAAATGAAAAGGACTATTTTCAGTCCATCTCAACTCTGGCATAATAGAAAATAAAGCTTCCAGTGGGTCGACGATGTGGACACTGCCTGAATCACAGAAGCGTGGCAGGAATTTTACTATCCAATCTGCGCCTCTAAGTACATCCTTGGAAAGGAGGAAGACATGCAATTTCCTTCCACCCAACCCATAGTGGAGCAGGTGTCAAAGGGTAAGAGTTCTCCAACATGGTTAGCATCCTATTATACCATTCAATAGCAGTCATTATTTCTTCTTATAATTTGGATGTAAAAATACCTTCCTTTACTAACTACCATTTGTCAACTGAGAAAAGAGGTAGAACTGAAATAAAACAGAAGCATTCATTTGAGGTCTTATAATTGCAGTTTGAGAGCAAAGATTCAGGTAGCAACCCAAACTGTGCCCCACTAGGCAACATTAGTTAGGGACTTTTAAAAACAAACTGGAATGCTTGTATACACTGTTTACAAATAATTGTGATTGGTGTTGGTGGCATAAAACTAATCTCAGTTAAACATATTTGGTTGCTAAAGCCATCATTGAGCAAAGTCCATAACTGTAGCAGACTGAAGGTGGGCCTGCAGAGGTCCTGGAATATTCATGTTTGGGCGCTGTTCAAAAGTTCCTGATCCACGCAGTAAGGATATGCATAAAGTCCATATTCTTAATGGCCTCCCTGCTCCATTGTAAAATCCCTTGACATAAGTGATCCCATTTCACTTTACCTTTCACACATTTCAAAAGATTAGAAGTCATATTTGCCATATATCTATGCTTTAGTATAAAAAAAGACTTAGTAAATTTTCAGTCACTAAAATTATATCTTATAGCTATCAACTTATAGTCAATACTTGTTTCTTCCTAACAGTCCCGTAATGCTAAATTTTATTGACATCAGGTTATCACTTATAATACAAAAGCAGAAATGAACACAGTAGTAAAATTTTCTATTTCCTGTATATCTTCTTTCATTACAAATAAAATTTGTATTTAAAAAAACCTAAAAGATACTGAGATATTTGCAAATGACATATCTAATGAGGGTTAGTATCTGAAATATACAAACAACTTATGCAATTTAACACACACAAAAATGAGCCAATTAAAACGGGCAGAAGACAGGAACTGTCATTTCTCTAAAGAAGACTTACATACAGATGGCCAACAGACACATGAAGAGATGCTCAGCATTACTCATCACCAGGGAAATGAAAATCAAAACCACAATGGGATATCACCTCACACCTGTCATAATGACTAAAATCAAAAACACAAGAAACAACAAGTGTCTTAACAAATGTGAGAACATAGACAAAAAGCCACCTTCATGCACTGTGGTAGGAATGCAAACTGGTGTGGTCATTGTGTAAAACACTATGGAGTTTCCTCAAAAAAATGAATATAGAATTACCGTACTATCCAGTAATTCCACTACTGAGTACCCAAATAATACAAAAACAAGAATTTGAAAAGATATATGCACCTTTATGTTTACTGCAACATTATTTAAAATAGCCAAATTATGGAACCAGCCCAAGGGTCCATCAATAAATGAATGAATAAAGTTGTGACACATACCCCACCCATCCCCCCCACACAATATACACACACTAGAATATTACTCAGCCATAAAAAAAGAATGCAATCTTGACATTTGTAACAACATGGATGGATCTAGAAAGCATAATGCTAAGTGAAATAAGTCAGTCAGTGAAAGACAAATACCACAGGATACCATTCATATGTAGCATTTAAGAAACAAATGAACACAGAGAAAAAAGAGACAAACAGAAACCTAGACTCTTACAGAGAACAAACTGATGGTCACCAAAAGGGAGGTAGGTAGGGATTGGCAGAAATAGGTAAAGGAGATTAAGAGCAGACTGATCTTGATAAGCACTGAGTAATGTATAGAATTGTGGGACCACCATATTGTATGCCTGAAACTATTATAACAGTGCATTATAATTATATTGGAATTAAAACTTTTTTAAATGAGTTAAAATCAGTCTACGTCAATACATTTTAATTAATAAAATTTGGCCTAAAGTGAAAATAATTGTGTATTTCATGTTAACTTTTAGCAATTGTAGAAAACTTCTAAACAATGAAGTTTGAAAGACATTTTCAGTAATGGACACCATACACTTGTTTGAACATACATTCATTGAAATAACTCAAACATAATTCACTAGAGTGTACACTAAATTAAAATAATTCAGAAATACATTCTTATTGTACTACTTTAATTAAAAACTCTAATGAGAAGACTATCCATCTAAAAATCATATCAATAACCAAGTCTGGAAATTTGCCAAGTAGACATACTTGCAAAACAATACATGTATGATTATACTAACAAACTCTGAATTTCTATCCACCTTTTAAAATTTATGTATTCATTCATTCGACAAATATTTAAATATCTACTATATGATAGGCACTATCCTTTTTTTTTTTGTTTGTTTTGAGTTTTTCATTTTTGTTTTTTAAATATTTATTTGTTATTTTTGAGAGAGAGAGACAGAGACAGAGACAGAGAAAGACAGGGTGTGAACAGGAGAGGGGCAGAGAGAGAGAGATGGAGATTCAGAATCTGAAGCAGACTCC
This sequence comes from Paguma larvata, assembly GCA_030068075.1. Taxonomy (NCBI): domain Eukaryota; kingdom Metazoa; phylum Chordata; class Mammalia; order Carnivora; family Viverridae; genus Paguma; species Paguma larvata. The sequence continues at coordinate 57,857,895 of CM057833.1, read as the reverse complement.
AGGCTCTGAGCTGTCGGCACAGAGCCTAACATGGGGCTTGAAATCACAGACCGTGAGATCATGACCTGAGCTGAAGTCAGATGCTTAACCAACTGACCCACCAGGCGCCCCTGGGTTTTTTTTTGTTTTTCTTGTTTTTCTGTTTTGTTTTGTTTTGTTTTGTTTTGTTTTTGAGAAAGTGTGCAGAGGGGCAGGGACAGAGAGAGAGGGAGAGAGAGAATCCCAAGCAGGCTCCGTGCTGACAGCACATGAGGCTTGATTGAACCAACTCGTGAGATCATGACCTGAGCCAAAATCAAGGGATGGATGCATAACTGACTGAGTCACCCAGGTGCCACTAGGCACTATACTTAATACAAAATTTTGAGAAAAAATTCAAGATTTATAAAAACATATTTCTCTGGAAAAACTTGCAACAAATCGATTGTTCATTTTAGTGATCCAGATCAGTAAAGTTATTTTCTCTATTATTTGGTCTTATTTCATTAATTTATTGGTATATTCATTCATCCATTTAACTAAAATCTACTGAGTGCCTAATCTGGGAAGATACTGTTTGAGGCTAGGATGTGAAGAAGCACTACATAGGAAGATTATTGGGGAATGCAGCTTTTCGGTATTTATAAGCATAATAAATTCTTGAACAGTAAGACATAAGGTGTACATAGGAGTGTTAGTCTGAAGATTAATAAAGATTCTGGCATTATAAGGTTAAAGAGAAGTATTTCAAGCAAAAGGAAGCAGCACTTTCCTTTGAAGTTTTCAAAACATTATAGAACAGCATGATTAAGCTACTAAAAATGGTAAAGTTGCTGGAATAGAGAGCACACACTGAGGGCTTTGTAAAAATGTGTACATTTTTTAGACAAACATTTATTGAATGCCTAGTCTACTGTTCTAGATGATACGGACACAGTGGTGAGCAAAGTAGAGTTCAAGCACTGATAGAACTTACACTGTCTTTGGAGGAAAGAGCAAGAGGCAATAAAAATTAAGTGAATGATGTGTCAAGTACTAAGAGCTTTAGGATTCTGCGTCTCCCTCTCTCTATCTGCCCCTCCCCTGCTCACTCTCCCTCCCTCAAAAATAAATAAAAACATTTTTAAAAAAGAGCTTTAGAGAAAAGTTAAATGAAGCGAAATGGGTAAGGAATGCCAGAGGAGAGAGGAGTGTTGCTATTTTATTGGAAAGTTGTCTAGCAAAGTGATTAAGAGTACTGACTCCGATTTGAATACCTTGATGTGAATTAAGCAATATTACTTAACATTAAAACTTATAAAATATGTAGAAAAGGGCCCAATGCATAACATTGCTACTGTTCAAAAAAAGATTGCTATCGTCATCATCATCTAATAATTATCTTCATTGATACTGTTATTTATGACGATAAATGAAGATATCATCGAAAAGGTGGAACTTGAAAGGAAGCTGGAAGTAAATGAGGAAAAAAGCCTCCACTGCAAGCCTCAGTGGAAAAAGCAGTAGAGGTGGAGGAATCTAGATCACAAAGACCTTGAGGCAGGAGCCTACTAGGCAAGGTCAAGAAGAAGAGACAAGTAAGACTAGACTGGGATGGAGGACGGATGGTAATAGAGCAGAAATGTTAAAGACGTAGTGGCAATCTCAGCTTAAAAGACCTTAGGACCACTCTAAAGAATTGGTATTTATTAAGTGAAGAGGGAAATTTGAATAGTTTAGGAGAGGCGTGAAATGATCTGATTGTTAGGATAATTTTTGCATTTTGTGGAGAGGGTTGTGTGGGTACAAGCAGATATGGAATGACAGGAATCAATTAGGATGACTGTACATGAGTCAAAATAAAAATGGAGTCAAATATGGTCCCTGAGTGGCTTGGTTGGTTTAGTGTCCAACTTCAGCTCCGGTCATGATCTCACAGTACATGGGTTTGAGCCCTGCATCGGGCTCTGTGCTGACAGCTCAGAGCCTGGATCCTGCTTCAGATTCTGTGCCTCCCCTCTCGGTCCCTCCTTCACTCACACTCTGTCTCTCTCTCTCTCTCAAAAATGAATAAATGTTAAAAGAAATTTTTGAAAAAAAATGGTCCCTAAGGTTTTGGCCCTGAAACTAGAAAAACAAAATTATTAGCAATTATTAAAATTGCTAATTATGCAGGAGGAGAAGATTTGGTTGGGGTGGTGGTTGTCAGTGTGAGGAATCTCGAATTCACCCCTGTAGTAAGAAAAAGATATACATTTCAAACACTAATCTGAGTACTGTCTGTGGGACTTCCTTTATCCTTAGCTCCTTACTTTCACTCTAAGGGTCAATTTGTCTTCCCCAGGTTGCATTGAGGTAGAAAAACATGTGTTAAAATGGGATATTTTATTTTATTTATTTATTTATTTATTTATTATTTAGAGAGAGGATGAGCATAGGAGAAGGGCAGAGGGATCCAGAGAGAGAGAGAGAGAAAGAGAGAATCTTAACCAGGCTCCATGTTCAGCACAGAGCCTGATGAGGGGCTTGATCCCATGACCCTGAGATCATGACCTGAGCTGAAATCAAGAGCTGGACACTCAACCAAATGACCCACCCAGGCATCCAAAGATTATCTTTCTAGACACATAACTATAAGCTTGATTTTGATGTCTGTTAGACTAGAAAAGATGGAGTCTGGGAGATAGGGTAGAGAAGAGAGATTTTTCTCACAGAGTGCTCAAAAAGAAAGCCAAAGAGATAAGACAGGAGGAGTTAACTTGCCTTCCCCTGCTTCATATACTGTAATCAAATACTCCTGAATATTTCTAAGTCCTACAGAATATTTGACAGTAGATATGGATACCCTGTGTGAAGGTAAGGGAGTGACACTTATTAACATGGAACACAGCGAATGCTAAGAGACAAGCAATGGTAGACCTATTTTAAGAGGTATTCAGAAGATAGATCACATTGGGGTACAAAAAGCTTATTAAGTATTTCAGATCAAGAAGCTTTCTGTTCTGGTTACTAACAAACCACCCCAAATCTTAACGGTTTAGGGGTGCCTGGGTAGCTCAGTTGGTTAAGTGTCCAACTCGATTTTGGCTCCAATCATAATCTCGAGGTTCATGAGTTGAAGCGTCACTTTGAGCTCTATACCGATAGCACAGAGTCTGTTGGGATTCTCTCTCTCCCTCTCTCTCTCTGCCACTCCTCTGCTCACACACCCTATTTCTCCCTTGCAAAAAAAAAAAAAAAAAATCTAGTGGTTTAAAGCAAAATGTATTAATATCTCTTATGATTTTGTGGGTTGACTATTCTCAGCTGAGTAGTCCTTGCTTGGAGTCCTGCATGTTGTTTTAGCCAGATGTCACCTGGGTCAAGATATAGTATTTGAAAGCTCAACTGGGCTGGGTATTTAACACAGTTCACTCATATAGTTGACAGGTGATTCTGGCATTTGGCTCAAAGTTGAACTAGGGCTATTAACCTTGTGCCTACACCTGGACATTCCCTGGCCTGTGTGGTTTGGGCTTCCCCCAGCATGGCAACTGGATTCCAAAAAAGAGTATCTCCTCAGAAAAAGTCCCAAGAACAGGGGTTCCAAGAGCCTTAGGTATAAGCTGCAAGCTTCTTATGACTTTAACTCTGAAGTCACACATCATCACTTCCACAACATTCTATTGATCGAGAGCAAATTACAGAACACACCTAGATTCAAGTGTAAGGAAATACCTATGAACATAGGCTAGGATACCAGGAGGTGTGGCTCACTGGGAGGCCATTTTGTAGATAAGCTAACACACTGTCAATTAAGTATAATTAAAAATATAGTATAGTTAAAAACATGAACTAAAATCATTTTAATTGTATTGTTTAGGTTCATAAATATTTTTTCTCTAATATAAAAGCAATACAAAACCTGGCTTTATTATAGAGAATTTAGAAAATGTTGTCAAGAAAAAAGAAACTACGAGAACCCATTAATTTCATCACGCATGGATAACTCATTCATAATCGGTGGTTTAAAAATATTTGGGGCACCTGGGTGGCTCAGTCGGTTAAGCATCCCATTTCAGCTCAGGTCATGATCTCATGATTTGAGTTCAAGCCCCCTGTCGGTCTCTATGCTACAGCTCAGAGCCTGGAGCCTGCTTTGCACTCTGTCTCCCTCTCTCTCTGTCCCTCCCCTGCTTTCACTCTCTCTCTCTCTCTCTCCCAATCTCTCTCTCTCAAAAATTAAAAAATTAAAAAAATATTTGTTCAATTAATGAATTAACCAGTTGACACTGACATTTTTGTATGTAACTTTGAAATCGAGGATGAAAATATTTAGAATTCTAATCTCTTTTTACCAAAATCATACCGTAAATATATTTCTATTTTACTTCACAATCATTTTCTACCATTTTTTTTTATTTAGAGAGGGTGCAAAGGAGCTTTGAGGGGCAGAGGGAAAGAGAAAATCTCAAGCATCCTCTGCACTATCAAGCTGAGGCTCAATCCCACAACACTGGGATCATGATCTGAGCTGAAATCAAGAGTTGGAAGCTCAGCTGATTGAGCCACCCAGGCACCTCCACAATCATTTAAATAATAATACAGTATTTTATTATGTGGATTAGTCCTAGTTATTAAATTCTTGTTCTTGCTAAAAATTTAAATGATCTTTAAATTTTTGCTATTATTTTTTGAAGGAAACTAGCATGCTAGTAATTAAAGTTCTATTGCTTATGATTAATTTTTATTAGAATCAAAAATGAGACAATTTTAAGATTTTTTAAATATGTACTGTGAATTTTCCTCTAAAAAGGCTAAAACGATTTAAACTACCATAAGCACTGTTTGGGAGTTTTCATTTCCTCACACTCAACTATAAAAATTCTTCCGATAAGGAAAATAGGAGGATTTTCTTTATACTCATTTGTGACTATTTTTTGCCCATTTGTTACTCAATTACTAGTAAAATTGATCGAATTTCTATAGTTCTTTTGTGATTTTTCTGTTGATGGACTTTATTATTTTTTACATTAAAATAAGAAAGGGTCTTTTTAGTACCACATTATATATTCTTAAAAATATCATGTGAGAATGGATAAAATAAGTATTCCAAGTATTGTAGTCTGAATTACATCTGTGACTGACTTCATGGACCAGCACATAAGAATATTCAGATACTCAGAAATAGGAATAGAGAATAATTATCATGAGTTTACTTGTGTACCGATTCTTTTTTCCCTCTTTATCATATAGTTATTTTCTGTTGAAATAATTATCATTAAGACTTCGTTCCTTAAAATAATTCTCTGAGTATAGAGAAGCAACTCATCTTCTTGATTCCATGTATTATCTACTAAAATTTAAGGAACTTTAGAGAAAAGTTAACACCATTTTATATTTGAGGGACGAGACAGCAGCTTGGTAGTATGCACTGATTTAATAGGAAGAAAGAAGTTGTCCCTAAATAATATTGATAAATAATAAATGAATAACCACTATATACACCACTGCCAAATGGAGAACAATAAAAAGCTTTCTGTTTCCCACCATTTGTGTCTTGCATTCCATGACAAGCCCTGTTTAGTCACTAAATTGAAAGGCCATATAAAATATAGTTAAAATTCCATAGAACGATTTTATGCTTTGCTTGTAACCAACAGTTATCACTAATGAGAGATATTAGAATTATCATTATTAAAAATAATATAATAATCTAAATAATACCATATTATATAATTGAATACATTTCCACTTTCCATCAATTCAACTGTGAAATCAACAGCATAAGGGTAGAATATAGTTATTATCTCCTAGGAAAGTGTTGCTGTCATGCCTGTGATTGCAGTTCTTTAAAAGCACTAAGGTAAATGTATTTTCTATTTACCACATGGTTTTATATGTTTTTTATGGATTTATGAAACACTCAAATTTTTCTATTATTCTACTTATTAAAAGTCACTTTCATGCCACCTCATAACACGTATGAGAAATTATTTCTGCCATCAGAACCTGATAATTCACGTGTATAAGCACTTTGCTATATATTATCTAAGGAAAAATCCAATTGTAATATTAAGTATATTGTCACATTTTACACTTTAGGGAGTGGAGTAGGAGCGACTTTAGAGATCAAAGTAGGCAGCATGTTAGTGAAGAAGGCGGAAGCCATATTGGGCAGCCTAAGAATGGGCACTGTACTTACTCATTTCATGCCACTTCAGGTTCTTGAATTGCCTCATTTCTGAAATCTGGCTGGAGAAGCTATAGCAACAATTCCTTGTTCTCTTGAGATGATATGTTCAAAGAAACGATAGTTTATACAGCCGCTGGGAAGACTCCTCACAAGACTGAATGGCCATCTTTGTTACAAAGCTGTGGACAGCTTGGAAATACAGTCTATTCATTCTTCCTCTCTTGCTGGTCCATTCTTCTTCTTCCCTAATTCTTTGTTTCTGGGAGCGTGTTTGCAAATAAGGCTGTTACCAAACTGAGCCTTCTGGGGACTCCAGGCTAGAATAGGTTCCCAGTTACTAGATCTTAAAAGCAAAACCAGGGGAGAGATCCCAACCTAAGAGGTGTTGACAGGGTCCAGAAATACAAAGGGAAAAACAGGTACTTAAAGCTAAAATTAGGCAAGGAAAGGACTATCACATAGAGAAGCGTGGACCCTGTTGTGAAAACATTGCAGTCTCTGGAATAACAAAAACACAACAAAATCTTTGAAACTTTGGAAACATATCAAAATAATTACGTGGAAAAATTGTTTGCATTTCTTAGTACTGCTCCATTTTGGTTTTATTCCTACTAATTTATCGTTAGAATTGTTTTTAGGACTACAACAGATTTCTGGCCAAATTTATATAAGTTTGTTTAAAAATTGGATCTCTTACATGGAGGGCAAGGAGAGACAAGAAAGAGGCAGACAGGGTGCCTGGGTGGTTTAGTTGGTTAAGCAGCCGACTTCAGGTCAGGTCATGATCTCCTGGTTTATGAATTTAAGCCCTGAGTTGGGCTTTGTGCTGTCAGTTAGGAGACTGGAACTTGCTTCAGATTCTGTGCCTCTCTCTTTCTCTTTCTGCCCCTCCCCTGCTTCTGCTCACTCTCTCTCTCTCACTTGCTCTCTCTCTCTCTCTCTCTCTCTCTCTCTCTTTCATAGATAAATAAACATTAGGAAAAGAGACAGACCACTCCATGTAGGTAGGTGGCAGGTTTCACAAGCAACAGAACTCACAGGTGAGGCTTGTCTTGGGAGACTGCTAAGGAGTAGATCTCTGCACCTGCACACCACAGTCTTCAAACTTTATAGCGAGGTCTCGACTAGGTTAAGTCACATATATATTCAGTCCAAACATTCTCAACATCTTATTCTCTCAAGCCTCCGTCCTTTGAAAACAGCACCAACCATGGTAACAGTGACAGACGTACATTCTGAGGTGTGAGGAGGAGTCTCCAATTGTCCTGATCCAGCTAGCAGGTCAACCGCAGGTCATGGCTTCTCAATGACCTTCTCCAACATTCTACCACCACTTGTCTTAACAATCTTAACTTCTTAAGCTCTTACAATCTTATATACTCTCTTTTCCATAATGTGCCCTGAACTGTCAGCAAGGGATTTCATCTGATGGTTCTCTGGCTTAATTGGAGGCAGATACCATTGCAACAATATAGGCACATGCAAGAGAAAACACAGATTGAGATAATGATTACCAAAATAAGCGTCTCATGATCTGAACCACTGATTTATTAAGTCCCCTAGGCTGGGGGGGGGGGGTCAGTTCACTCAGGTGTTCATCTGTGCTCATGTGATTTAATAAAGACGATACATTAGCAGACTCATCAAGTATGAACATACAACATTCTGTTTGGATAATGATACAGGTGCTTCCTTGCAAGGAAGTAATGATATCCAAGACCATCTCATTTTGGAGGACAACTTTGTTTCCTCGGAGACATTTCAGCATTTGGTAAAGATAGACATTGTCGGCTATCATTTAAAGCTTATTGGTTGAATTTAATAAGGGTTTCTATGTGTGCTATAATGTCCTCTAAGCCAATGACAGGAACAAAGAAGGTGTCCAAATGATCATATCAGTGGAAAACAGAACATTTGCACCTCACCTTGAGGAGAGGGAGGTTGGCAGCTTTAAGAACTTGACCCCATGTATATACCATACATGTCAGTTGGGGGAAAGCACTGTTCAGGAGTGAGCAGATGGACTGGGGACAGGATATGACAGAACAGGACCCTCCTTTTCTCCCCTCTTTTATTAATGTGTTTTATTCTAGGTATAGTGCATTTCAACATGTCAGGCTTGTAGCAGGACAAATGGATCCAAGAGGAGATTAAGTAGTTTTCCCCCAAATGAGGAGTAGAAAGTAACTTATTCTGGCCAGATGTCCCATTGCAAATTCCAGTAGATAAAACCTTTCCCAGGGGTAATGGGACTTGGGGTTCTCAGCAGAACATATTGATCTATGGTGAGAGATAGGGTGACGGCTGTTTCCTGTGGCTTCTATACCTTTATAGTATAAGATGTCTGGGTTGGGGTCACCAGTCTGGCACATGGGCAACAGCTCCTACTGATTGACTTCTCAAATGTGGGATATTATTTTAGTCCATGTGGCCAAGGTAGTTTTGCTTGATAGTAATTTGATCTGCAGCTTTAATATTCCATTTTTCCTTTGTATCGTCCTGCTGCTTGCCAGTTATAGCGGGAGATAGAATCTTCATTCTGGGTCATGTTCTTTTGTCTAGACTTGTGCATCACAATCTTTGAAATGTGACCTCTGATCACTATTTGATAAGGGTATCCACACATGGTACTCAACTTGTCTAATCCCATAATGGCAAGCAGCCTGGTTTGCCATGCAACAGGGGAAATCTTCCACAGTCCAGATGCAGTGTCACCACGAACCAAAGCATGCTTAGAACTGTTGCTCAGAGGTAAGGGGACAAAATAATTGATTTTCCAATCCCTCATTAGTTGCGAACTCTGGTGGATGGCTTCAGACATTTTTGGCAGTTGACTTGGGTACTGTTTAGAGCACAGACGACATGCTATTACTGCATTAACCAAGTCACTATATTTTAAGGGCAATTCATCATCCTTTGCAATATGCCATCCCATGCAAGGGCTACCATGACCACTCTTTCTGTGGACCCAACCTACCATATCTACCGAAGGGTCAGCTTGTATCCAAGCTAAGGCCTTGATTTCCTGATTGCCAGGGTGCCGTGGTTTACAAGTATAATGTGGAAGACAATGAAGACTGCCTCAGGGTCTTGCAGGTGAATCCAAATGTCTTTCCATGTATCCTGACTCCATGAGGGTTTATTCATGATCATCCATCTCTCAACTTCCCATTGTCCAAGCCACAGAATTAATCCCTTTCAAACAACCCAAATGTCAGTGCAAATGGTTAATGGTCAGGGTTCATGAGTGATCACCAGCCACATCACTCTGAGTTCATCCCACTGGCTGCCATGGTTTATTTGTTTCTATCCAGATGGTGTCAATTTTGGGCTGAATAGTAGCTACAGTCCATGTGGGAAGAGTGCCCAGATGGGGCCCATCTGTACAGGAGGCATCAGGAGGAATTTCCTTCATTCCCTCTCTATAGTCCACAGGGGCCGCCACAGGAATACAAGTGGGGCATTTGGAGCATCTCATACTCTACAGTGCCCAGTAACATTGATATTTGTTTTCTTTTTCTTTCTTTTTTTCCCAGCATAGAGCCCAATATGGGGTTCGATCTCACGACTATGAGATCATGACCCTACCTGAAATCAGGAGATGGACACCCAACCAACTGAGCCACTCAGGTGCTCCAAAGCACTGGCATTTCTAGAGACAATGGGCTTGTTGGACAGTGTTCTTCTGTTGCAAATAGGCATCCCACTTAGTCACGTGGGAGTTTGAGCCATGGCAGAAGTGTGTCGATGAAACATATTCTCACCCCACACTTTGATAGGAAGGGAATTTCTTATCATGACATGCTATTCCTTTGTGGAGGCTCTACCTGGAAGAGAGCTATGTACACTATGCACATAGATACATGTGTACCTACATACACTGCTAGGGGCATTGCTTTATGCACATTGGGTTTTGTCCCCTTCTAGAGCTGAGATTAAAATCCTAGGGGTACTCTCTCCTTCTTTTATCCTGCCACAGTGCCCAATTCCTATCTTCTGAAATAACAGATATATCTAAAGCAAATAATAGTCCTGCTTGGGAGATACCCAGAGCTTTAATCTGCTTCACTAGTATTTTTGTCTCTCAAAGGCAGCTTGCTGCTCTTATCCTCAGTCCCCATGTGTATCCTTATATAATAAAGCAATATGAGGAACAGAGCCATGGAGCCATGTGGGGAATAAAAGTCCTTCAAAATCCCCAAGTCTCTACAGGGCTTGCATCTCTTTCACATCCTTAGTAATTGGAGATGCTTAAATCTTGTCAATCACAGCTTCTGGGACAACTCACATCTTACCCAACATTATGACTCCAAAAAACTTTATGGATGTACCTAGCCTTGAATTTTCTGTATGATCACTGTCTATACTCTTCCTTGCAGATGCTTTAGTAGAGTCTGCAAGTGTCCTGCAATAGAGGCAAATCTTCACATGTTAACATTATATCATCAGCATAATGGTCCCATTTGGAGCCATGGGGAAACACTTGAAAGGTCCATTGTTATCCCTCCCATAAGATCACATGATTGTGTGACTCAGGAGCCAGAAGTATACTGACAAAAGCATTTGCTAAGTCCAGTACAGCATGGTACATTCCTAGAAACATGGCTAAAGTATCTAAGATAGATGGTGGCAAGTTAGGCAAAGACACATGCATTAGGGAAGAACTACCTTGTTCAGTTCTCAGTAGTTCATGTTTCTATGCCACATGGCTTTTTTACTGGCCATACTAGGCTATTGGAAGCTCTATGGGCAGGACATACAATACCTACTCAGTGTAGTTCTGGCATAGTTTCTCCTGTTTCCTTATGTTCCCCAGGAAATTTATATTGTTTGACAATTACCATTCTTTATGGAGTGTAGACTTTCTAGTTCCCAGTGGGCATTCCCTCTCTGGGTTTGCTTACTACTAACCTAAAGGCAAAACTGACCCATAGAGTTTTGCAGAGTTTGGCCTTAAAGGATATAAATGCCTAGTATGTTCTCTGAAATTGAAGATATAAAAATACTTCAGAGTCTCTTGGGTGAGAACATCCAACTTTCAGTGTCACAGGAATATTTCTGAGTCTAACTGTGTCCTTTCTATAAACATCCATAGCACTGAGAGGGACAGAAAACTTCTAAGGGTTAGCATGTATTAGAGTACATGTGGCTCCAATGTCAATCTGAGCTGTCACTTCTTGTTTATATATGGGTAACCAGTAGATAGTGAACTCAACAGAAGGTCTCTGACCACTCCCCTGGCCCTCACCTGGAGGGAATATTGGCCTGCATCCCATATCCAGGGTGTGGGAGACTTCTACCCTACATAAGACCACATCCTTCGGGTCTCTGCTGAAACAGGTGGGGCATCAGGGATGGTAAGGATCAGGTGGGGCAAGACTAAACTTGTTTAGGATTTAAGGCTTTCCACAGGCCAGGCCACTGTATTGGGTTGCCAGTCTGTCTGTTCAGGTGTGGTCCTGGCAGCCATGACATCAAACCACATTTGTTTTACTTTGACCAGAGCCTTTTTAGTCAAATGGGATAGTCTTTTGAAGTTTTGAGCATCCTCTCTGTCTTCAGTTTTTCAAACATCCCATAACCAAACCTAGGATTTGCCATTTCCCCCAGGGTCATTAACGGATTGCCCAATAATATAAATGTTCTATTCCATAACTGGGCACAGTATGAATATTAATGTTCCATATCAGATGCTGGGGCAAACTGGAGTATTTTGGCTTTCATTATTGCAGTAAATGTGGCATGATCAGAACTTCAAAGACAAGAGTGTAGGTGGTCTGTTTCATTCCCACCCCCAAGGATTTGTTGTGCCTCCTTGGTCTGTTTCATTCCCACCCCCAAGGATTTGTTGTACCTCCTTGGTCTGTTTCATTCCCACCCCCAAGGATTTGTTGTGCCTCCTCTATAGATTCCCAGAGTCATACATGCCCAAGGAAGTTCCCCCTTATTGGGACAATATGACCTGCAGACTAGAATAATCTGATCTGGAAGGGAGTGAGTATCTTGAAGCCCCAGAAAGCCATATAGGTGCTGCTGGAGGACAGAGTGTTGCTTATTTTCTCTGTCTGCTGCCCAGGCCAAGAAACGACATTCCCTCCCCAGCCATACTAACCATGACTGGTTATTTTTCCCTGGCCTTTTTCTGGAACTTGGCAGCCATAAGCTTAGTGGGAGTATATTCTTTCATCAAAATACTTCCTGAATTTTGGAAGGATTTTGGGGGCTGCCTGGCTGCCTGGGGTTGTTGTTGTTTGCTTTTGCATTCCTTTGTATTGGGAGTTAGATGGCACAGGGCATTTTGTCTGTTTCACTGTCAGTCACTACAACATTCTCCAATCACTTTCTTCACTTTCCCAGAGGTTCCACTTGTGCTCTGTCACAGCACTTAGACCTTAATCCACAGGAGCCTGCTTTGTAAAATGCTTTGTAAAATGATACATTAAGGTCTCCACTTATTGTTCTTCTCACCTTGTCTACCAGCTCCAAAGCTAGCAGAGTAGTGGACAACTACACATTCTTCTCTAACCTTAGTTCTTCTTCCAACTTTATAATTGGAGCTTCAGCCTTTAGTTGGGCATTGGTAGCCAGCTCTAATGGCCACAGTAGAGGCCAGCACCTAGCAGTAGCCATCCATTTCTCTTCTCTGACACAGTGAACTACACACAGTTCTTCAAACAAGTGCATCAGATGAGGGGAATTTGGTGACATGCCCATCTTCACACTGCGGTCCACAAGCACGTAACATATAGGCCACCCCTTCCCCACATAGAGGTTGATAGAAGACTCAGGATTTCCCCCTGATGGGGATGCTTCTTCCCCAAGGCCCATTTTTTTGCTCTCCTGGTAAACTCACCAATTGTTGGTTTACAAATTGGCCTCCTTACACTATGTAAAATAGAGTCAGGCCTCTCCACATTTGTAGGTGGCAGTTTAATAAGAAATATAACTTACACATGAGGCTTGTCTTGGACAGTCAAGATGAGTAGATCTCTGCACCTGCCTGACAGAATCTTAAAGGTTTATATAGAGGTCTTCATTAGTTTCAGTGACATGTTCAGTCCAGATCATCTCCACACCTTACTGTCTCAAGGCTGTGTCCTTGAAAAAGCCTCCTACTGTGGGAACTGTGGGCAAAGGACAGAGGAGAAGGTTAGGAGCCTCTAATTGCTCAGGTCTATCTGCGGGTGAACTGGTGGTCATATCCTTTTAATGACATCCTCCAACATAGTTTAATGTTTATTATAGAAAGTGTGGTCTATGAATACAAGCATTGGCTTCACCCAGCATCTTGTTAGGAATGCATCCTCTCAGACCCTTCTTCAGACCTGTTGAATCTGCTTTGCATCTTATTAAGATTCACAGGTGATTCACATACACTGAGGTTTGAAAAACATTGCCTTAGATGGTTACAGGATAACTTTGAACACTGAATAAAGACAAATACATTTGTTAAATGGTATCATGGTAAATAAGACCTGTTCATTGTCTCCAAGGAGCACAATGTTGGTTGAGTGAGATGGGGGAAGGAGAAGAAACTAACAAATACTGAGTACATATGAGTAAAGGTGATACACTTGAAGATTCACTAATGTTACCACATTTAATATTATCACATTCGATGTTATCACACTTAATATTACTATAAAAACCCAATGGAGCCATATTATAAACACACTTTACTGATGAGTATACTGAGGTCAGATAACTTATCAGAGATAACATACCCAATAAATCTTAGCCAAATAATTCTGTATCCAAAAATTATGCACTCTCTTCTATACCCAAAGTTCGGTACACATGATAGAGTTATAAATAATTCATAAGAAAAATGAGAATAATAATTAAACACATTTGGCAAAGATTTTAAATTATAAAAGTGATGAGAAGACAGCATTATCATTGTGGATTAATTTACCAAATATATATATATATTCATGGAAGGTTGGATTAGAAAGTGCTGTAAGATTTGAATAATGGATAAACAAAAGTATAAGCTTATGCTATTTATGAATATCACCTACATATTTAGCTCTGTGCTAAGATTTTACATTCATCATCTGATTCTTTAGCCAGCCTCATTAGGTGCAAAATATTTTCCAATTTAGAGATAAAAACAAAAAACAAAAACAGAGACTCAATGAGTTCAAGAAATAAACCAAGTTCACAGAGCAAATAAAGCACAGAATTGTAAATTCAGAGTATAAAGGCATGATATTCCCAAAACACTACTGGGAGTTAAAATAAATGTTTGTTATAGTGAAAGAAGTCTCAGTTTGTAGATTTATTTAAGATTGTAGCCATTTCGACAGAACCAACATTTATTGATCTTATTGATATTATTAAGGTATTTGTTTAATAAGTCATTTCTGTCAAATGTCAATTTCTTCCCTACTCACATTTTCATTGAATTGTAACTGATGCTTCTAAATATTTTCTTCCTTCAAATAATCTAGTTCCTCCTGAGATAGAAAAAAAAAAAAAACACTTGAAGATGAAAAATACAGCCTTCAAAAATCATATGTAACTTGCCCTCCAAGTATAAAACTATAATATCACGTGCTTAATAACATAGGAAAAATAAAAATATCTAAAGCCACCTTAGGGGTAGATCAACATTAGTATAAAGTTACATTATTTTCCATTATTTCCAAGGGTTATCATACTGGTCTTCAGTAGAGAATCATTTTCTTGCTGTTTAGTAATGCCAAGAAACTAGTAATCCAATAAAAACCAAATCAGCAGGGCTATTTGATGTCACATATAACTCCAAGAGAGACCATTTCAATGAGTCTACAATCTACATCTCTAAGTAATAAGAATGTTTCATTGTATTATTCACTACCTTGCAGAGGCCCATTAAATGTTTATCAAAAGGAATTTAATTGGGAGTAAGCCAAAAAGTCTGTTGGTAAATGTGAATATGAAATGTTGTATTAATTTCTACATGCTTTATCTCTGAACTTATACTATCCTTGGTTTTCATAACAACAAACATGAAATTATTGATGTATGACACCTATGAGAAGCAATGCAAATAATTCTAAAAAGAGAAATTAATGCGGTGGTGATAATAATATATAAAATCATTTTATTAAACTCTAATGTGTAGTTCTCATACTCATAGACATAGAATATAGTTCTTATGCTCACACACAGAATATTCTTAATGTAGTATCTAGCCCAACTCCCCATTTATACATTTATATTCATACGTTTATTTTCTAATTGATTTATAGATTCATTCATATATGCATTCACTTAAAGTCCCTAATGTTTATTTGCTTTGAAAATTGGGGGAAAATAGTACTAACTTCATAAGCTTTCATAAATATTCAATAAAATAATCAATGCTAAATGTACAACATATTGTCTGATAAATGCATACAGTATTATTAAATTAAATATATTTTTTATTGAGATTCTGGTATGAGCAAGGCACTGTGATGATAAAAATGAATAGAACATGTAACCACCTCTCTAGTTATATCTTTATAAAGAAATTAAGAAATATGCCCATATAATATTAATAAAGGAATGTGATGATAGGTTCCAGAAGAAAAAGTTCTGGGAGAGGGCAGAGATTTCCAAAGACCAAAATCCTTCCTTCTGCAGTATATATGACAAGTGCTTTAAAAATTTCTTTTGGCAGTTTTTTTTTTTTTCTGACTCATGAGGCAGCACATTCTATTTTTGAAGAAGTTTAATTATTAGAAATTATATTCTATTATTCCATATAGAAACTGACTTCAGTTCTTTTCAAAATATCTTCCAGTTTATTTCTAACCTCTATCAGTATATTTCAAGCAAATACAAATCAAATGGGAAAAAGGCAAAATAATTTTCTTCATTTTTTTTTTTACACAGAACTAGTAAATGCTAGTGAATTATTCTATATATAATGTTATTGTTTTATTTCTGCTGACTTCTAAATAAAATAGCCTAACCCAAAGGATAAGTAACAGACTGACCTGGCCACATGTTCCCAATACCTTATTAAACTGCACTGTATTTCCTTGGGGAAGAAATTACACTGCTAGTCCCTTTACATTTTTTATATCAATAGGTGTCTGAATTTCACTTGAGCTACAGAAGAGGGCTGAAGGAATAAAATTTGACAAAGCTGGATTCAACTAATGAGAGGTAAGGGAGCTCAGAGAAGCTTGAGTTTTGCCATGAACTCTGGTTTTCATTATAGCACTTGGGGAAACAGGATATATCAAGGAGAGGGATTAAATGGCATGGGAAAGGGTGAACATAATTAGATTTTATGTTTGAAGAGGTATACTGGAAAATATGCTGTCAAAATCTGACACATACCTCAGTTTTTCAGTTACAGGCATATTGTTTCCCCAAATAAGACTATTTTTTAAAGTATTTATTCACTTGGTGTTTTCCAATTTGAGCAAAATTATTGAGCTTCTTGTTGACATTATTTGTACTAGAAATGAGAGAAATGAATGTGATATTTGCCTTAGAATGCTCGTTCTCATATTCTGCTCTTGTGATGTCACACTTTACCTGTCTACATTTGGTGTTGCTTATTACCGTAGGCAGCAAGAGATGTGCACATGTCAAACTGCCTCTAGCTAGCAAATATATTTCTGGGAGACATAATGTTTTAAACAGGAAACACAGGAACATGTCTACAAGCCAATCTGTCGACAAGTAATAAAGTATTCATACTATACCTCCAGCATTAGAAGTTGAAAAGGAAGCCCTTACTAGTAACATTCCACTGTGTGTATTAAAAAACTAATAATCAGGGAGAAAAAAAGTCTCTACTGTTAAAAAACACAAGTTTAAAAAGACTTGGACTAAATGCAAATGAATTGTCAAAACTACTAAATGAGAATTTCTATCTTCCTGTCTTTGTGGTCATTCAATGAATGCTTTAATACATATATAACACGATGTTATTTCTATTGTAAGATTAGTAAAAAATGGTCCACAGCCCCAGAAAATTTATTTCCTATATTTCCTTAAACATGGGTTATGTTACTGAAACTCCGACCCCCCAAAATATTTAGAAATAAAAGAAAAATAACAACCGTCAAAGGAACTATTCACATCACAAATGACATCTGATGTAAACAAATAACAATATCTCTATTACATGCAAAATTTAACTTCATTTAAAACTTTTAAGAACAAATTATAGTAAAAGAATGCCTGCATTTAAGTTTAAAGACCTTAATATAATATTCAGTATTTAATATTTTCTGAGTAAATGAACATTTAAAATATTATGCCACAGGGGCACTTGGGTGTCTCAGTCAGTTAAACGTCCAACTTTGGCTCAGGTCACAAATTCATGATTTGTGAGTTTGAGCCTCACATCTGTGATGTCAGTGCAGACCCTGCTTGGGATCCTTTGTCTCCCTCTCTCTGTTCCTCCCCTGCTCACACATTCTCTCTATCTTTCAAAAATAAATAAGCATTTAAAAAATATTATGGCACAGATTTCCATTTCTGGTTAAGATAGGATAACAATGACCAGATTTACTCTACTCACCAAAACAAACCAGTATCAGATGGAATACATGAAGTATTTATTTTTAAGACACCAAGTACCAGAAAATTAAGGCTAGTGATCCTTGAGAGATGGTACACAAATGTGAGCTCTATGCTACTCCATAGTGCTGGAGAGAAAACATCACAATGTCTGGGGCATTTAGTCGAGTATACAAGAGGACCGATTCAGTAATGGGGAGTAATTATTCTGAGCACTGCCCTGGACTCATTAGGGGTAATTAGACTGAGCACTGGCCTGGACATTTGTAATAAATCTTAGAAGCAAAATTTGAAAGGGCAGAACAATTTTCAAGTTACTTAACTGAGTCCCAGAAGAAAGCTCAAATATATTTATAGAAATACAAAAAATATCCAACATTCAAGAGGGAACATTCACAATCACCAACCATGCAAATAGTAGGAAAAAGACAACCCAGAGCTAACACATGTGCTAGAATTAGCAAACATTATAAGAATTGTAACAGTTATAGTCCATCTATTCAAAATCTAAAGGAGAATCACAAAACTATTAAAAATATACCCAAAGTAAACAGAATAAAGAAACTTATAAAAATCAGAGCAGAAATAAATTAAATAGATGAAAAGGAAACAAACAAGAAAATCAATGAAACACTGCATTAATTTAATAAACAGTTAGCCAAATTGATCATGAGAAAAAGGACT
The DNA here is from genome assembly GCA_030068075.1 of Paguma larvata. NCBI lineage: Eukaryota > Metazoa > Chordata > Mammalia > Carnivora > Viverridae > Paguma > Paguma larvata. The sequence goes on along the minus strand of CM057833.1, from coordinate 57,839,567 downwards.
TTGCTAGACATTCTACAGATATTAAAATGGTAAGAATGTATTATGAAAACTATATTCTAATAAGCCTGACAATTTAGATGAGATGACAATTCTTCCTCATAAGACAAAAGCTTATTTAGAAAGAAAGATCCCATTTATCTCTATATCTATTAAAGAAAATGGAATTCGAAGTCAAAAATCTTCCACAACAACAACAAAAATAACTCAAAGGAAAACGATTCGGTGGTGAATCTAACGAAACATTTAAGGAAAAAAATAATACCATAATATATTATACATAAGCTCTTACCAAAAAAAAAAAAAAAAAAAAGAAAAGAAAAGTAAATAGTACTTTCCAACTATTTTTATGAAATTGGAATTATTCTGATACCAAAAGCAATCAGACATTAAACTTCTTTAACTTGATAAAAAGTACCTCAGGATAATGTAAAGGTAACATCTTACTTAATGGTGAATGACTGAATGTATTACACTTAAAGTCAGTAAAAATACAATAATATCTATTTTTGCCATTTCTGTTCAATACTATATTGGAGCTCCAAGCCAATTTAATAAGACAAGAAGAAAAAATGAATACAAGTACCCAGATTGGAATGAGCAAAGATAATTTTTTTATTTGCAGATATGATCATTTCTATACAAAATCTGATAAACTACTACAACAAAGCGAGTTTGACAAAGTCGAAAGATAGAAGAAGACCAATACGAAAATATTAGATACATCTTATTAGTAGCACCATCAAAAACAGATCAGAAAATAAAATTTAAAAACAATGCCATTTAAAATAGTACCATAAATATGAAATGCCTACAGGTAAACTTGACAAAATGTGATAGATCTGTACAGTAAAAACTACAAGATATTACTGAGGAAATTTAGAGATGATCTAATGAATGGAGAGACATACCTTGTTTGTAGGTTAGAAGACCCAATATCACTAAAATGAAAATTATTTCCAAATTTATCTATAAAATTAAAGCAACCCAACCTAAAATCAAGCAAGCTTTCTTTTCTAGAAATTAAAAACTGTTTCTGAAAATCATACAGAAATCCAAAGAATATTTTGGAAATTAAAACAAAAACTACCTATTTCAAGCTTGTTTATAAAGATATTGTAATCAAGGCCGTGTGGTGTTGTCATTAATAATATCACAATTATATCAGGAGAATGTATAGTTCAGGCATAGATGTACCACCTATAGACAACTGATATTTGGCCAAGGTACACAGACAATTTAATGAAGAAATGATAGTCTTTTCAACAAATGGTATTGAAACAACTGGATATGCAAAATAAAATAAACAAGTTACACACATTACACCATACACAACTATATAAAATGGATCACAGCCCCTATTCTAAAATTAAAAAAATGTGAAAATTCTAGTATAAATATAGGAGAAATTGATGATGTTGAATTAGCTAAGAATTTTAAAATATAGCAAGAAAGTAATACCTGTAAAAGAAAAAAATTCCTTGGCTTCATTGACCTAACAACTTCTGTTCTTCTACAAGAAATATTAGTAGAATGAATGGAAAGAGAAGACACAGACTTGGGAGAAAATATTTGCAAATAAAATATTGATAAATGACTTTTATGTAGAATATATATATATATATATAGAGAGAGAGAGTCTTCAAAACTCAATCTGGAAAGAAAGAAACCAATGTTTTAAATGTAAATGGGTAAAAATTTTGAGTAAACACTTCAAAACAAAATAAAAAACCCCATAGAGATAAATTGCCTACACAATATATAGATAAATGATATATATAGACAGTGATTGCTCTCGGGAAGGATGGGCAACATCATTAGTTATCCGTTAAATGAAAAGTTTAATAATAGTTAGACAACACTACACACCTATGAAAATTGCTAAAATATAAATAATAAGCAAACAAATAAATAGTTAAGACTGACCTTACCACATGCTGACGAGGCTATAGAAGAACTGAAATTATCTGGGAGAAGATATTTGCAAATGACATATCTGATAAGTATCCAAAATATGTAAAGAACTTATGAAATTCAACACCTGAAAAGCAAATAATCCAATTCAGAAATGGACAGAAGACAGATCAGCTATTTCTTCGAAGAAGATATACAGATGGCAATTGATGCATGAAAAGATGCTCACCATCATTAATCATCAAGGCAATTCAAATAAAAACTATAATGAGACATCCCCTCACCTGTAGGAATGGATAAAATAAGCAACACAAGAAACAACAAATTCTGACAAAGAGGTGGACAAAAGAGAATGCTTGTACACCACTGGTGGGAATGGAAACTTGTCCAGCCACTCTGGAAAAGAGTATGGAGGTTTCTCAAAAAGTTACTACCTTAAGATTTAGTGATCACAGTACTGGATATTTGCCTGAAGAATACAAAAATACTAATTTTAAAGGATACATGCATCCCTATATTTATAACAGCCATTATATACAATAGCCAAGATATGGAAGTAGTCCAAGTTTCCATTCATTGATGCATGGATAAAGGGGAGAGAGAGAGAGAGAGACAGAGACAGAGACAGAGAGAGAGACAGAGAATGGAATATTATTCAGCCATAAAAGGCATGAAATCTTGCCATTTGCCTTGACATGGATGGAGCTAGAAAGTATAATACTAAGCAAACTAAGTCAGACAAAGAAAGACAAATATCATATGAATTCACTCATATGTGGAATTTAAGAACAAAACAAAGAAACAAAGGGGGGAAATGAGACAGAGAGAGAAGGGAAAGAGAGAGAAAGCAAGAAGTAGATTATTAACTATAGAGAACAAATTGATGGTTACCAGAAGGGAGGCAGTGGGGGTATGAGTTAAATAGCTGATAAGGAGTCAGGAGGAATTCATTTGTAATGAGTTCAGGGTGATGGATTGAACGGTTAAATTACCACATTATACACCAAACTAATATAACACAGTATGTTAACTAACAGGAATAAAAATAAAAACTTAAAGTAAAAATAAATAAATAAAATAAAGGAAAGGAACTAAGTAAAGACCTGGAATTCTCATACATTGATGTTGAGTATAATAGTATAAACTATTATAAAATGGTACAATCACTTTGGAAAACAGTTGTATATAATGTATCTGAAAAACAAGTAACTAATATATCATCTAGCCCTTCCTTTCCTAGCTTTTACCCAAGATTAAAAACGAGCATACGTTCATACAAAGCACTTGTACATGACCAATCAGAGCAGATTATTTATAATAGCCAAGAAGATTGGTAACAACCACCATGCTAACAAGTAAATGGGTAAACAATGTGGTATACCCATGTAATGTAATACTACTCAGCTATAAAAGGTAATTAAATATCAATCCATGCAACAAGATGGGGTAATCCCAATATATTTGTGTTAAGTAAAAGAACCCTGACATAAAGAGTACAATTTTACTTATACAAAATTCTGGAAAACTGTTAGTAATCTAGATAGTTAGAAAGCAGTTGAGTGTTTTCCTAAAGACAAGGAGGAACAGGACAGAGATGACACATGAGCAGAAAGAAATTTAGTAGTAATATATATGTTCATTTTCTTACTCGTGGACATCAAAACTCATCAAATTGAACACTTTTAAATAAGTGCAACTTATTATATCACATCTATTTCTCAATAAAGTCGTTAAAATATTACAAATAATTTTCACTAGTTTACTATGTACTGCAACATGGTTTTGAGATCATTATAAACTATTATAACCTAGTCCAGATTCTTAAGTTCTTTGTACATATATATTTATATAAGACAAAGAAATATATTATTTTACACTTCCCGAATAACAAATTCTAGAACTTTGGAACTATACATATTTTTTTAAGGTTACTGAGACAATCGAAGTGGGCATATTTGTCACTTATCCTGTTAGGATGTCTCTTCTCTAGATGATAACCTCAATTAGGAATGATATGTTCTAGTTTAAAAAAGAACAGAAAACCAAGTGTTAAGATGTGTGTTTGCATGTATTTATACTTTAATGAAACTAACGTTGAAAGTCATTTGCTTATAGGTGAGAGAGATTCTATAAGTTGCCAACTATATCTCTTAATTTTAGACTATTTGAAGGAGATGTATTTATTACTCTTAATGTAAGGAAAGGGCATGAATTTTGTATATGAAAGTTTTGCCTAAGCTTCAACTATAAAATGACATTGAAACAAAATAAAGTCACATAAGTTGGATTCCCCAGAAACAGATCTTGAGACAAATATTTGGGGCAATTCTAGAAAGTAATAGTAGGGTAATGAGGAAAGAAGATAAGAAAGATAAGAAAATCAATATAGGGTATTAATAAGCAAGATATAATTTTTAGCAACTGAGACTCAGTCTCCCCAGGAGCATCTGGGAGACTAATATATACTAAATTAATATATACATACACCAAAATGATATATATATATATTAAACTAATATATGCAATATTTATATATGTATACACGTATAAAACATTATACCGTCTGAGGTGTAAATTATTCCACCTGAGAAGCCACGAAGATAGTGTATCTATTTGCCAATTCTCATTCTTCATTGGTTGAGACCTGCTCCTGGTTATGTTCTGTCTTCTATTCTTCCACTGCTCCATGTGAGGGGCTGAGCATATGCTTCGGCTCAGCGAAGGTCCACAGACAGTACAGTACTCATTTAAGGTGAGTGCCAAGAGGATAAGGGTGACAATTTCTGCTTCTGTACACAGCAAAAATCACATTCTATATTCCTCAAGAATTTGCTAACTTTTATTCATACAAATGGAGAGTCAGAAACAAGAACAAAGAGCAGTATTTAATAGAAGCAATATTTCTATAAGTGTGCACTAGGATCATTAATATTAAGTTAAAACAAATAAATACAAGTCTCAGTACAAAGCACCAGGACTTTGGAATTATAAATTAAAGATGAAATGAGTAGAGGCAACCAGAGTTATCTAGCTAGACTCTCATGAGCTCTGGTATAAAATTACATACATTTGTGGAATAATACTGTAAAACCTATGGAATGGTGAAAGAAGCAATTGGAGAAATTTTATTAGCTGAGAATTCACAGAATACAATGGAATAGTGAGGCAGAGGTCACCTCATATAAAGAGGTTTTACTATAAAGCTACACGGAAAGAAGAGAACCCAAGCGAATGTCACAGCAGGAAAATTTGATCAGTATACTGTGCCATTCAGGATGCAGCAGTAGTTCTGGAGCACAGATTATCAGCCTTAGTAACCTAGCCAGCTTGTCTTTCCTTCAACAGAGAATATCGAGTAGCCCTACTCTAGGTTCTTGGCAATTGTTATTCACTCTCCTTTCTTTCTTCATTTTTGCTTCTATGGCTACTCTTTCCTTCTATTGTCTCTTTCCAGGATTCCCTCTTCTCTCTCTTCTTCATATTCAAAGTCCCCAAGAAATATGATGTAACTGTATCAGTTGGTCACTCTCTAGAGGCAAAACTGTTAAGCAGCATTCTTATTCCAAGCCAGTTTAGGAATGGTTGTCTTTGCCAGGGTGCAAATGCCTAGTCCAATAGTTGTATCATGGTAGCCCAGTCATGTGACAAAAGATCTGACCACCTGTGGAAAGGACCCTGTTTCTTTTTTTTTTTTTTACTTCTTTTTAACGTTTTTTAAATTTAATTTTGAGAGACAGAGCGTGAGCAAGGGAAGGGCAGAGAGAGAGGGAGATACAGAATCTGAAGCAGGCTTCAGGCTCTGAGCCGTCAGCACAGAGCCCGACGTGGGGCTCGAACTCACAGACTGTGAGATCATGACCTGAGCTGAAGTTGGCCGCTTAACCCACTGAGCCACTCGGGCACCCCAAAAGGATCCTGTTTCTGATCGTTCCCCTTTAGAAGGGAAATTGAGTGTGCCTGTCAGGTAGATGTTTTGAAATTTACCAGGAAAGGGAGAGCAAATGGTTAGGTTTCCACTAAGTTTCTCTCAATGAGTAAATACGTTTTCTGGAATGAGGTAATGGATTTACATAGTGAAACACTAGCTAATGCTTATTATATTAGTTAGTTTCTTAAAAGAGAAAGACTCAGCAGATACGACACAGACATGGTAGCTTTGATAGTGACATGGCAAATTTGATGAAAACGTGACATTTGAACCTGAGACCCAAGCAGGGAAACTATTGGTACAAATACTGCAGAACCAATGCAAATGTTTGCATAAGAGCAATTGGTGCCTTTTGACCTTTCTAGTATGTTCACAATCTGGCTTAAGGCAAGCCCTAACAGCCAGTATATAAATTCATGTTTATTTATTCAATATTCAGGACATCATTTTCATTCTTTAAAAATTAAAATAATAAAGGCACTATTACCAGAAAATGCCCCTTTATGCATTTTAATGATACTGATTTTTTAAGTAAGCAGTTTCTAAAACAGTTTCAGATATAGTTGTGCTTTATATATGACAAAAAAGTTTTATTGACCTTATCAGTAGTTTAGCTAAATTAATGTAATTGAAAAACGACCATGTGTCAACTCAGCACAATAAGTACATTCTAAACATCTTGAATTAGCACAGGACTTATGACTAAGTTGAACAATATAGATTCAAATAGAAGCCATGGCAAAAATTTGTTTTTAAGATGTAGCTTCAGCTACAAGGTGACTCTAATTTAAGGGAATCTTTAATTATTAATATTTCTGAGAAATGTATAAACTCCATTCCCTTTTGCCCTCAATAACAACAGCTTCTACGGGCAATGTATTTTCTAATACTCTTACTTCATCTGTTAGAAGTTTGTTAAAAGAACCTGACAATGCCAAGGCTAGTAATGAAGTTGGCTGGTGAGTCAATGCTGTATATCTTATTGACATAGAGCATAGATATCTTAATAATTGGCTGTAGATGAGTGCAAAAGACTGAAGAGGTTTTACAGAAGATAATTCTTTCATATCCTGTTGGAAAGTCGAAGGGAAATACAAATATGTCAGAGTATATATATATATAAAACATTCTACCTCCTGACCTTGTGGCAGGGGCTGTGGGTGACACAAGGAAGAATAAAGCACATTTCCTGATTACTGTGAGCTTATAATCTATGAAAAGTTAAACAAAGTCCAATCAAAGTTCAAGATAACAAAAGAAAATTTGACATATCGGCCCATGACTAATATAACCTATGTAGATAGTCATCACATTAAGTGTTCCGTACATGATGATTTCATGTTAGGAAAGTTAAATTGAGGGTCACACTGAATATGCTTAAGTTTTGTTTAAATTGGGCTATAGACTTGTATTTGAATGTTTTAGTTTTAAATAGACATTGAATTAGAGATAATTTTCTACTTCTGAGGATACAAAGGAAAATATTGATATCTCAAAGTGCTACTCACTCGCTCTAATTATGATGAAGCAAATCAGTTAATGAGAATTAAGTTTCCAAACTCTAGAAAAAAGTAGCCTGTGACCAGCCAGCCTAGCTGTGATGTACAAAAGCAATGTGATGCAAGGACACTGGCAAAGAGGACTGCAACAAGCCTGAAATCTTGACAAAGAGTGGGGATGTCACTTTGTACAGCTCGCTTATTTGGATGATGCCCCTGACCACACACCTTTTCTATAACATTCACTTATAAGAACAAACTACTGAACAAAAAAAAAAAAGAAAGAAAGAAAGAAAGAAAGAAAGAAAGAAAGAAAGAAAGAAAGAAAGAAAGGAAGAAAAAGAAAAAGAAAACAAAAAGGTTGCTCTAGCCATCAAGTCACAGTCCAAACATGGCCATTAATATGCTGTCTCTATCTAGCTGCACCCATCCTGAGGGAGATCCATCATGTCTGAATTATGAGTGCCGTTATTGAGAGGAGATCTTATCACTAGCTTCTCTGTTTTGTTTTGTTTTGTTTTCCAAGTATACCTTATAGGCCTCATTCCCCATTTTTTTTTTAAGTGTCACCGATGGAGTGCATCAGTGGTCTGATGTATATGGGGAAGGAGAAGAGACTGGAGAGGTTAGTGGTAGAAATGGTTTTCCCTTGTTTTTCCCTAATTCCTTTGGTTGTTTTCAATCGGGGGCATTTGCAAATGTGGGGGGCAATTTTAGCTATCACTGGCTTGCAATGGCAAGGGGACATACATGCTAAATATCCTACAATACATGTCAGAGCCATGCAAAATGAAGAATTTCCCCACCAAACGAGGAGACCCCATTGAGAAGCACTGAATACTTAGAAGAGTTTTGAAGGAGAAAACCATTACGTCAAATTTAGTGGATATTTTGGGAAGTAGATTCGTTTAATATCTGTCATATATATGACCCTAAACTAGCCTGTACTTTATGCCTTGGAAGTCCTGGTAAAAAACTGACATCTTTTAATGTCAATTAAAAAATTATATTAAACTCTATTGGAGGTTACTATATCTTCTCACTCTATCCCAGCCCCACCAAATTATCATAGCAGAAATTATTCAGCAAAAATATTTGCAAAGATTTTTATTGCATCTAATCAAGAGATAAAACTCCAAGGAAATGGCTATATAAGTATTATTTACAATCATTAAATCATGATCAAAGAGACTCATTTATATAATTTTAAAGCATGCAAACTGTATGTGTTTACATGTTTCTTGCTAAGAAGAGAGATTGATAGACATATAATCATGGAAATTTATCTAATGTGACATGCAAATCACTGAACACTTCAAAAAGAGAGAACAAATTTGTGTGACAACAGTGAAATGATCCTATATCTGCTTTGTGTACAGAACTCATGTGCTTGTTTCTTACATTATCCAGCTGAGGTGGTTTTAGCATGAGGTTAAGAATATAGTTTAGGAAACAGATTGCCTGGGTTTAAATTCCAGCTCTGCTACTTACTAGTACGATGACCTTGAGCAAGTTATTTAGCCCCTCTGTACCTTTGTTTCCTCCATCTTCAAATTAGAATACAAATAGTGCCTTATAAATGTTAGATATTGCAGTATTTAGCATTAGGTTTAAAAGATGTATTTTTACTTTTTGGTTGTTTTTAAATTTTAAAAAAAAGGCACTATGACCATGTTGTTTAAACCATTTTTCCATCTTTATTCTTAATGCAGCTTGAAACAAAAAAAGAAACCCCCATAGAGGAAAACTCATTAAATACACAGTATTATTAGTAAAATAATGCACATCGAAAAGGGTATTTGATAGCATTTTGCAGACTTCTTATAGTCCACCTCAGAGAATCCCTTTTTAATTTTACTTTAGCTACTGTGGAAATCACAAAATCCTTATGATGCCCCGCCTCGGGATTTATTCCCAATGATGTTGCCCTGGCAATGGTGATGGATTGTGTTCTTTAGGTGTTAGATCAGTATTTCTTCTTTGTTGACCAGGAAGCCAGAAAACACATAGCAATTAAAAAGATGTACAGTCTAATGTATTCTAATTAGAGATGATTACCCACATCTACCAATGGGTATTCACAAATTGCCCACTAACCCTTTCAGAAATAGGACTGATTTTGTATTGTTGCCCTTGATTTTGAAACCTGTACAAAAAGAAAATGAAAATTATGTTAAACACTGAAGTGATTTCTTTTGTATTTGCTTTGTTTTCTTTCCTTTTTCTGAAAGATCACTTGATTGTTTTCCTTTTAAAATTTTAACACTCTACTTTTTTTCAGTGCATATATGTTTTTTTTAATATAATTTATTGTCAGATTGGTTTCCATACAACACCCAGTGCTCATCCCAATAAGTACCCCCCTCAATGCCCATCAGCTATTCTCCCCTCTCCCATACCCCCCACACACCCTCAGTTTGTTCTCAGTACTTAAGAGTCTCTTATGTTTTGCCTCCTTCCCTCTCTGTGACTTTTTTTTCCCCTCTTCCCCTCCTCCATGGTCTTCTGCTAAGTCTCTCAAAAATCCATCTATGTGTGGAAACATACGGTATCTGTCTTTCTCTGACTGACTTATTTCACTTAGCATAGTACCCTCCAGATCCATCCATGTTGCTACAAATGGCCAGATTTCATTCTTTCTCATTGCCACATAGTAGTCCATTGTATATATAAACCACATCTTCTTTATCCATTCATCAGTGGATGGACACTTAGTCTCATTCCATGATTTGGCTATTGTTGAAAGGGCTGCTATAAACATTGGGGTACATGTGCCCCTATGCATCAGCACTCCTGTATCTCTTGGGTAAATTCCTAGCAGTGCTATTGCTGGGTCATAAGGTAGCTCTATTTACATTTTTTTGAGGAACCTCCACACCATTTTCCAGAGCTGCTGCACCAGTTTGCATTCCCACTAACAGCGCAAGAAGGTGCCTGCTTCTCCACATCCTTGCCAGTGTCTGTAGTTTCCTGATTTGTTCATTTTAGCCACTCTGACTGGTGTGAGGTAGTATCTCAGTGTGGTTTTGATTTGTATTTCCCTGATGATGAGTGACATTGAGCATCATCAGCATGTCGAGCATGTGTCTGTTGGCCATCTGGATGTCTTCTTTGGAAAAGTGTTCAAATCTTCTGCTATTTCTCACTGGATTATTTGTTTTTCGGGCGTAGAGTTTGGTGAGTTCTTTATAGAGTTTGGACACTAGCCCTTTATCTGTTATGTCGTTTGGAAATATTTTTTTCCATTCCGTTGGTTGTCTATTAGTTTTGTTGATTGTTTCCTTTTCAGTGCATAAGCTTTTTATCTTGATGAGGTCCCAATAGTTCATTTTTTATTTTAATTTCCTTGCTTTTGGAGATGTGTTGAGTAAGAAATTGCTGCTACTGAGGTCGAAAAGGTTTTTTTTCCTGCTTTCTCCTCTAGGATTTTGATGGCTTTCTGTCTCACATTCAGGTCCTTCATCCATTTTGAGTTTATTTTTGTGAGTGGTGTAAGGAAGTGATCTAGTTTCATTCTTCTGCATGTTGCTGTCCAGTTCTCCCAGCACCATTTGTTTAAGAGGCTGTCTTTTTTCCATTGGACACTCTTTCCTGCTTTATCAAAGTTTAATTGTTCATACACTTGTGGGTCCGATTCTGGTTCTCTATTCCATTCCATTGGTCTATGCATCTGTTTTTGTGCCAATACCATACTGTCTTGATGATTACAGCTTTGTAGTAGAGGATAAGGTCTGGGATTGTGATCCCATTTTGGTTTTCTTCTTTAATATTACTTTTGTGATTCGGGATCTTTTATTGTTCCATACACTTTTAGGATTGTTTTCTCTAGCTTTGAGAAGAATGCAATTTTGATTGGGATTGAATTGAAGGTATAGATTGCTTTGGGTAGTATTGACATTTTAACAATATTTGTTCTTTCAATCCATGAGAATGGGGTGTTTTTCCATTTCTTTGTGTCTTCTTCAATTTCCTTCACAAGTTTTTTATAGTTTTTAGCATAGAAGAAACTAATCCCACTTACAATTGCACCAAAACCCATAAAATACCTAGAAATAAACTTAAGACTCTTTAAAATAAGGATCTGAAACAGTTTGTCTTATATGGACAATAATTTTATCTTGTGGAAGATAGAAGAAGCAATGGAGAAAAGAGATATCCTTAACCTAATTATGACTATCAGTATAAAATTGGAAAATGATGAAAAAATAAATAAAATCACACTTTTGGGGAAAGGAAATAGAAAAACCATAGGAATGGTCTAAGCAGGATTGTTATCAACCAGACTAATCACATTTTCTCAACTAGGGACTTAGAATGCCGCAGAAAGATAATAAGGCTAACAACAATAGGAGGGAGACATGAGTTGGGGTATAACAATTAAGATATTTTCTTAATAGTTTTAACTTGATGTGACCAAATGGGAACTCTTATCTTTCCTTTCCACTAGGCATATTCCTCTCTCAAATGTCATGAACCACCATCATGTTTCTCAAGCTAGAAACTGAAGCTTGAGATTTCTTCTTTCTACTTACTCCTCATATCAAATTATCAGAAAATTCTGTCTCAAAAATATATTTTGTATCTATTCCTTCCTCCTCATTTCTATGCCCATCACCCTAGCTGAAGCAACTATCATATCTCACTTATACAAGTTTTTCACAAATTCTGATGAGTGTGCAAATTACCAGGAAATCTTGTTAAAATATATATTCTGCTTAAGTAGGTTCATGTAGGGCCTGAGATTCATCATTTCTTATAAGATCTCAGGTAAACCTGATCCTTCTAGTCCATGGATCATCCATTAAATAGCAAGGCCTAGATTACCCTCAAGGTCACCGAACTTGTGTTGCAGGTTCAATCACATCTTCTTGCAAGCTATTATCCACAAAGTAGAGTGATCTTTAGAAAACATAAATCAGATCATATTACTCTTTCAGTAAAAATAATTTGTATAGGATTTAAATGATCAATTAACTCTTAACTCATAACAGAATTTCCAAATCTAAGAACAATAGGTGGCAACTATCCCAACAATCTATTGAGAGACCACCTGAAAATGTCCCTGAAAATATTAAGCAGTGCCCTATTGATCTTTCCAGTATCCCTATTCATCACCTAATTCCAGCCTGTGTAAGAGAATGCTAGAGGTTAACAGGAATGTATAGGGATGTAGACAAGTCCTGGCTTTTCCTTTCCCTTCTGCAATGGGCAGAAATTATAAGTGCCTCTGACAAGGAAAGGTAGCCTTCACTTTCTTATTTCCATTAGGACACTGGAAGTATTAGAACAATGAGAAAGTTCTTGGGAAAAGCTGGCATGTGTCCTCAGGAATTTGCAGCATCCATAATCACAGAAAATGATTATCTGCTTTTCATCTAGAGAAGTCAGAAGGCAAAATATTTCATCTTTCAAGCTGTAATAAGCATTTGGCAGAAAAAAAAGAATGATCTGTTTTCACATGAGGCTGGAAAGGCAGCTGGACTTGGGTCATTTAAAAAACACCTCATCTTTCCTCTGAACTCCCTTACCTATCTTGATCCTCTGCCTGATACCTAGAGGGGCCAGTAGCAGCTTACTCAGAGGAGGAGGATAGAAAGACCAAGCTGACAGAAGACCATGCTCTGTGTTTTCTACTGCCCTATAACAAATTACGACAAACATAATGGCTTAAAGCAACACCTATTTATTTGCTTATATTATTGTGGGTCAAAAGTCTGACAAGGAATGGCTTTATTCTCTGGGTAAGTTACCCAAGGTGGAATGAGGATATCAGCAGAACTGAGTTCTCATCTGGAGGCTCTGGGGAAAATCTCATGCTCAGCTCATCCTTGATGTAAGAGTTCATTCCTTTGCAGTTATAAATCGGAGGCTCTGTTTCCTTGCTAGCTGTTAACTTGGGGTTGCTCTTAACTCCTAGAGGCCACTCTTGAAGTTGTTTTGCATATGCTTCCTTCTTTCTTCAAGCCATTGATGGCACATTGGGTGCCTGTCCCAGCTTCAAACCACTGATTTCTCTTATGTAACCAGTCAGAGGAAACTGTTTTTAAAAGAAACATGAGAAACTTAACAGAAGACCATGGGGGAAGGGAAGAGGAAAGATAGTTTCAAACAGAGAGGGAGGCAAACCATAAGAGACTCTTAAATACAGAAAACAAATTGAGGGTTGATGGTTGTGGAGCACAGGAAAGGGAAAAATGGGTGAGGGGCATTGAAGAGGACACTTATTGAGATGAGCACTGGGTGTTGTATATAAGCGATGAATTATGGAGATCTGCTCTTGAAGCCAAGAACACTGTATACACTGTATGTTAGCTAACTTTACAATAAATTATATTAAAAGTTTAAAAATAAATAAAAATAAAAGGTTAGTGACTAAGTCAGATCCACACAGATAATCTTCCTATACTAAAATCTACTGAGTTGGTACTTAAATTACATCTGCAAAATCCCTTCATAACAGGATCTAGATTAATGTTTTAGTGAATATTTAGGGACTGGGAATCTTGAGGAGTCATCTTAGAATTCTGCCTATCACACTGCTTTTGACTTTCAGACTTCAAATTACCTCAAACAGCCTTAAGTTCTCCTGGAAAAGATGAGTCACCTGGATATAAGAATGAAGGTTTTTGGAGGCGCCTGGGTGGCTCAGTCGGTTAAGCGTCCGACTTCGGCTCAGGTCATGATCTCTCGGTTCGTGAGTTTGAGCCCCGCATCTGGCTCTGTGCTGACAGCCTGGAGCCTGCTTCGGATTCTCTGTCTCCCTCTCTCTCTCTCTGCCCCTCCCCTGCTCACACTCTTGTCTCTCTCTCTGTCTCAAAAATAAATAAACATTAAAAAAATAAAAAAAATGAAGTTTTTTAAAATCTCATGTCATCTAATATCTGAAAATAAGGCTGTGATATAACTTGAGACCCAAGCTACTATCAGGAGGCAAGGAAGAGCATGGGGTGGTGGTTATACATTCAATGGCTTTCATTTGCAACTTAAAAAACATGACCCCTGACACTCCATATTATTATTATTCCACTCTCCATCTTATTCACATTTTTCAAAAAAACTCAGCCTTCCACGTGGTTTTCAGAAGACCCAAGCTTTTTCACTTCACACATAATTCCTCCACATGAATGTCTATGACTAGAATGTTAGTTCTCAGCCTCAACCCCAAAGCATCATTCATATGTAATCATTTACTTATTTATTGTCTATTCCTGCTCAGTTTCATGCTTAAAAAGTACAGGGAACTTATCAGTCTTGACCTGTCTTATGTTCAATGTCTTGTGTAGAACTTAATACGTAGTAGGTGCCAATAACCATGTGTTGAATAATTAACACTATATTAGAATTATAAAATATAGATGTCAGTCAAAAAATGGGGAGAGAATGTAATGTCTAAAGAAAATACAAAGCAAAAACTCTTGACCTCTGGGCCAAGGATCATCAACACTCTTGTTTCAACTGAACAAAGAATGTCTTTTTTAAACCTGAATGTGATTGTTGAAACTAAATTTGTACAAACTCTCTAGTTCGCCATAAGCTGTATCACTTCATATTTATTTTATATTGCTGCTTCACACATTTATGTGTGCTTCTTCACAATGTAAGACTTTTGAAAGTATACTACTGGTACAGTGAGAAGAAAAGAAGGTCCAGTTAAGAACTCAGAAGAATGCCTATATTTTAAGGTCAGAGAATAAAAGATTTTTTAAAAATATTCATGCCCGGGTCTGACCCATGACTTCCTGAATTCCTTCTTTTTTTTTTTTTTTTTAAAGAATCACAGACCTAGGGGCTCCTGGGTGGTTCAGCGGGTTTGAGCCTCCAACTCTTGATTTTGGCTCAGGTCCTGATTTCATAGTCCTGAGATCTGCACTGGGTGTGGCACCTACTTAAGATTCTTTCTCTCCCTCTGCCCCTCCCTTGCTGGCCCATGCTCCTGCTTGTGCTCTCTTTCTCTTCCTCTCTTAAAAAAAAAAAAATCACAGAACTAAACTTAAAGCACTTTAACATCTTATGACGCTTAAGATGCAATGCCTTTTTTCTGTAATGACTTGAGTCATTACACATATTAATTCTCCTGTGCTACTAAATTTTTTGATAACAGGGATTAAGACAATTTTTTAAATCATTTACAGGTCTTTATATATAGTTGGTGTTTAACAAAAGTCTTCTGAATAAAATATAAAAATCAGTGTTTGTACTTAAGAAGGTATAAGTAAAAAATTTCAAGGCTCAGACGGCTTCATTCTAAAGATTATCGAACTCAGATTTAGAAATACGAGTACAAGACCTTATTTATATGCTCATTTAGAGAGTACATTGCTTCCTTGATTACTGTTCAAAGATACTTATACTTCTCATAGATTTATGAAGACGCTTACATCTTTATACCATGCACAGATTTCTCTCATCATTATTTTTTTATATACCCACCAGTTGAATTTTTGTCATAAAAATGTTGTCCCAGAAAGTGTCATACAGTAACTATGGGATACCATTCTTCCTAACACATCAATAAATCAATGTGAGATACATCGAAGGAGAAAGATCATAGTTTTTAATTTTTTTTTTCTTTCTACATTCTGTTTGGGATTAACCAGTTGAAATAAAATTTATAAAGCCTGAAAGGTCTTTGTCTTGGTGGCCAGGGCTTACAAATTTGGAGAAAGAATTAATCCTCGCAGGATGAAACCAATTGGAAAGTACTAGATTCTTGGTCCTTGTCCTTTCATGTTTCCCTGCAGTGTCAGTATATTTTTAAATCACATAGAGGAAAAGCTCAGAATTTATTATCTCTTCTCATTGCCATTGATTCTGAAAGAAATGTGTGCAGGACTCAGACATACCACTCAGCCTCTGTTTCCCATTATTGTAAGTCATATACAGAATTCAATTTGGCCTAATCTCTATCACATCACCCTTAGCATAGGATCTGTAGGTCATTTCCTGGTCTTTGAAGGGGAAAGGCATTTGTGAGAAGGAATAAGACATCATGATTTCCAATGGCTCTTACAAAGTTCTCCGTTTCGTCATTTCAATTCTGCTTAATCTTCTCTTCTCCATCAAGATCACTGAAGGCTTGGGTTTTGCTCTTGGCAAATGGTCACCCATCAGCCCTCCATATATTGCCTTCCATTTGTCTTTAATCCTTTATTTTTCAAACCAGCTAAATGCAATACAAAGATTTGATAATTTACACTGACATTTTAAGGTGCCCATGAATATATATTCATTTTACAGAGAAATCTTTACAATAGTTTAGCGATGTCTGCATATCTCCCATCTCGCCTCTTTCAAGATAATAGATTATAACCTAGTAGGCAAGATTGTATTATTTTCCTCATGCAGAAAAATAAACATTTGCCTTGCCTGCTTTCCTTTATCAATAACTCACTGAAAAATAAACAAATAAAAAGCAATCTTTGAAACAAAAATTTCAATATCCTCTGACTTTATACCTGGTATTCTTTAAGAGGATTTTTAATGCAGTTCTTGCTGTAGTTTTTGTTTTTGGTGGAGGTGACAGAAACAGTGGTGTGCAAGCAATTACTAACCTTACATGGAGTAAATGCTTTAACTCAGAGCTCTAAACTGAACAAGGTTCGGACAGTGGAAGTTATCCCATAAATCTAAGTAGTCCAACAAGTATCATGTCAAATTTTATACATGTACATGTGACTTTCATTTGCTTGGTTCACTCCTGTGTACTAGAAGACAGCTCAAGGACATAACCAAGATTAACTATAAATTTTCCTTCAAGGATCAATTTTATATTTGAACCTGGAGGGAAGTCATAAACCTTTTCAGGTAAGTACACAATTCCAGCCCAAATTCACTGCAAAATGGTTTGCTTGAAACATGTTAGCTCTTGTTGCTAATAAAAGATCTACTTGTTACACATAGAAAATAAATATAAAGAGAACAATAATCTTAATTTCAGTGACAACAGAAATAGAGGGCATTCTCATTATGATTTGTTTTCCAAAACTTTGTTTATTTTGATACTTATATCAAATACTGGTTTAGAGTGGAATCTTCTTTCTAAATTAGGAACTGACAGCTTAATTATATGTGATTGATATGCTTTCTTTGCAGGAGTCACAGTTGAAATATAAACACCTATCTTTATTCTTATTTGTATTTATCATATCCACTATAACACAAATATAGAATGGAGACATTTTAGTTTCATTGAATTCAGGAATGTTCTTTGGAAAAGTCCTAGAACAGGCAAAATTCTATTTCACAAGTATTAAATTACCCTGTTTTGCATTGTGAGGTTAGTCCCCATATAGTACATAATTACCCTAAAATTGTTATGCAGATATAGATATGACAAATACTGTTTTAATGAGGAATCTTTTACAACACATGCAGAGGTATGCCTCTATTTAATACTCAGTGTAAACAGCAGAAGATAACTGCCCTTTTCTCTATCTTGGCTAAATCTTATATATTATTGTGAAGACATGCAGTGTTTTTTTTTTAAACACTTTTAATATCAGTTGTAGTTTTAAATACTTCTCATAAAATGACATCGTTTCTAGGCAATTATGACTTTCCCCGTTAGTAACAGAGCCTAATGGGAATATCATTACTTTTGGAATCAGACTGATCTGGTTTGAATCTTGACCTTGTAACTTACTAGGTAAGCAGAGTTGCCAGCATTATTTAATCTCTGTGAATTTCAAATTCTTCCTCTACAATACCTATGTGCATTGTACATGATCAATAAATCTGTCGTGACTATGTAAAGGTTTATACTGAACTCTTCTTGATTATTTACCTAGGCAGTGTCTCTATATTTTTTCCTGAAATCATATCCATTTCCAAAAGGGAAAGAAAAAAACCAAGGGTAAATAGTTAATGTTAGGATCCTACATGACTGCAGAACAAACTAGATGGAAAAGACTGGGGAGAAGAAAACATAAAGGGATTTCTTCAAATTCCACCTTAGGAGGAGATAGCTGGTAAATGATTGTATCAGCATTCTTCATTGCAAATAACAAAAGCTTAATTCAATCCTCTTTAAGCTAAAAAGAGAGAATTTACTGACTTCTTAAATTACATGTCAGAAGGCCAGAGTTGGCTAAAAGCATATTTGAGCAATGTCTTTGGAATTTGTCTATGTATCACTGTGCTCTGTGTTCTCTATGGTAAGTACTTTCTCAAATGATCTTCCTCTGGGACAAACACACCTTTGAGAGTTCCAGGTTTACCAGGTTTAACAACCACAGGAAAAGATCTATAAAACTTGTTTTTATTTTGATAAAGTCCCCGTTGTGTATTTTTACTTTTTGTCTTTGCTTTTAGTGTCAATTCCAAAAAAATCATTGTCAAGACTGATGTCAAGGAGCATACTTGCTACATTTTCTTCTAGGAGTTTTATGGTTTCAGGTCTTATATTTAAATCTTCAATCCAGTTTGAGTTGGTTTTTATGGGTGGTATAAGCCAGGAGTCCAATTTTGTTCTTTGGCATTTGATCCGTTTAATTGTTGAATTTGGTTTGTTACTATTTTCTCGAGGATTTTTGTGTCTATGTTCATTAGGAATATTGGCCTGCAATTTTCTTTCCTTGTAATGTCCTGTTCTGGTTTTGATATCAGGGGTAATGTTGGCCTCATAAAATAAGTTCCTTTCTTCTCTTCGAACTTGAAAAAGTTTTAGAGAATTGAGATTAATTCTTTTTTAGTGGTCGGTAGAATTCATCAGTGAAGCCATCTGGTCCTAGAGTTTTATTGGAGGTTTTTATTACTGATTCAGTTTCTATTAGTAACGGGTCTGTTCACATTTTCTATTTTCTTATAATTCTGTCTTGGTAGGTTGTATGTTTCTAGGAATTTCTTCATTTCCTCCAGGTTATCCAGTTTGTTGGTGTGTAATTATTCATTAATAGTGTTTTATAATACAATGTATTTCTGTGACATCAGTTATAATGTCTCCTTTTTCATTTCTGATTTTATTTGCATCCTCTCATTTTTCCTTGTGAGTTTTACTAAATGTTTGTTAATTTTGTTTGTCTTTTCAAAAAGCCAACCCTTAGTTGATCTTTTCTATTGTCCTTTTACTCTTTATTTCATTTATTTCTACTCTGAGCTTTGATATTTCCTTCCTTCTACTAAAGTTGGACTTAGTTGGTTCTTTTTCCAGTTCTTTGAAGTGACAAGTTAAATTGTTTATTTGAAAACTTTCTTATTTCTTAATGTAGGCATTTACTGCTATGAACTTTCCTCTGAGTACTACTTTTTCTGCATCCTATAAGTTTTGGTATGCTGTATTTCCATTTCTATTTCTCTCAAGATTTTAAAAATTTCTCATTTGATTTCTTCTTTGATCCAACAGTTAATCAGTAGCATAGTGTTTAATTGCCACTTATTTGTAAATTTTCCAGTTTTCTTCTTGTAATTGATGTCTACTTTCACACCATTGTGATGGGAAAAGATTCTTGATATTATTTTAATATTCTTAAATTTATTAAGGCTTCTTTTGGGTCTAACATGTTTTTACTGGAGCGTGTTCCATGTGCTCTTGAGAAGAATGTATTCTGCTGCTTCTATCGGGTGGAAGGGTCTTTAAATATCTGTTTGTCCATTAGGTTTAACCTGTAATTAATCCAATGTTCCCTTATTTTCTTTCTATAATTTAATACTATAATTTATTTTTAAATATCTATTGTTAAAAGTAGGGTATTGAATTTCTCCAATTATTTACTGCTATCTATTTCTCATTCTGGTCTGTTAAATATTTGCCCTTCAGCTGCCCTTTGCTCTTTTTTATTATTTTTCTTTTTGCTCCTCTGATTGGATGAATATCCTGTCTCTGAGTTCACGGATCCTTTTTTTTTTTTTTTTAACTTTTTTTAATTGTTTATTTATTTTTGAGAAAGAGACAGAGGAAGGGCAGGGGAAGGGCAAAGAGAGACAAGGGAGACACAGAATCCAAAGCAGGCTCCAGGCTCTGAGCTGTCAGCACAGAGCCAGATGTGGGGCTCAGACCCACAAACTATGAGATCATGACCTGAGCCAAAGTCAGACACTTAACTGACTGAGCCACCCAGGTGCTCCCCATTGTTTTTTATACTTCGTCTAGTCGGCCTGAAGCCCTCTATAGAATTTCAGTTTGGCTATTGTATTCTTTGGCTCTGTAATTTCTGTTTGCCATTTTCTCATGTTTTCTATCTTTTGTTGAAATTTTCATTTTGTTCATGTATTAATCTCCTAACTTTGATAAGCATCTTTATAGCCATTTATTTGAGTTTTTTTTTATCAGGTAAGTCACTTACCTCTGTTTCATTAAAGTCTTAGTTATTTCCAGTTCATGTTGTTACTGATGTCTCTTTCAGAAAAAAACAAACATCAAATCATTTTTAACCTTCCTCTAGAGACTGGAATTCTCTTGTCTCTTTACTTTCTTATTTAAACTGTTTTATAAAACACAATTTTTTAGATGACTCTTAAATCTCTTCCAAGTTTAAAGACTAATTTTAAAATAATGTTTTCTTATGTGAAGATTATTAAGGTTTTTATTTTTTGAGATCTCTAGGTTAATATAAGATCAAATTTGTTTCTTGTTATTCTCACTCTTTCTAAATTCATTTCATTAGGTCTTTAGGAATTCTAAATGCACTGTGTTCGAAAGGTGATGGTTTTGTTTGCTTATTTATTCAACCTACAGTCACCGTCATTAACAAAAGATAAATGTTCTTATGTCAGATTGTTATATTCATTGCATAATTTGGGGATGGGGGTAGGCAATGAGATGTATTTAGAAATGAGTGTATTTACCGTAAGAGTATATTACTCTATTTCTAAAATGCATTATCGCTCTAGTTTAGTTCATTAATGGTAACACTAAATTACCACTAATTATTAGTTAATCCTCTAATTTACATTATTATGGTAGTCATTAATGTTATTAACAATAGAAAATATAGGATGCTTAATTTTTGTCAGCTATATGCTACACACTTTAAGTTCTCAGAAAACTATTTGTCGTCTTACAGTTGGAGAAACTGATGCAAAGAAATTTAAGCAACTTATAGTAAAACATAGAGCTAAGTGAAGGCCTAAGCCCTAATCATTATATTATCCTGAATTTCTACCACAAATTATATAAATTCTCATTTCAATCTTTTTCTGAATATATTTAGGCATATGTATTTCTTTAGAACTAAGAAAAAACCGTGCATTTCTATAAACCAATAACGGAGCAGCAGAAAGAGAAATCAAGGAATAAATCCCATTTACAACTGCACCAAAATCATAATATACCTAAAAGTAAACCTAACCAAAGAGATAAAAGATCTGTACTCTGAAAACTATAGAAGGCTTATGAAAGAAATTGAAGAAGCACAAAGAAATGGGAAAATATTCCATGCTCATGGATTGGAAGAGCTAATATTGTTAAAATGTCTATACTACCTAAAGCAATCTATACGTTCAATGCAATAACTATCAAAATAACACAACCACTCTTCACAGAGCTAGAACAAACAGTTTTTTAAAAATATTTTTAGTGTTTATTTTTGAAAGAGAGCGAAAAAGAGCATGAGCAGGGGAGGGGCAGAGAGAGAGGGAGACACAGAATTCAAAGCAGGCTCTAGGCTCCGAGCTTTCAGCACGGAGCCTGACGCGAGGTTGAACTCACGAACTGCAAGATCATGACCTGATCCGAAGTTGATGCTCAACCAACTGAGCCACCCAGGTGCCCCAGAAAAAACAGTTTTAAAATATGTATGGAACCATAAAAAATCCCAAATAGCCAAAGTAATGTTGAACAAGAAAAGCAAAGCTGGGGGCATCACAATTCTGGACTTCAAGCTGTATTACAAAGCTCTAATCATCAAGACAGTATGGTATTAGCATAAAAACAGATACATATATCAATAGAACAGAATAGAGAAGCCAGAAATGGACCCATTTCATATGATCAGACCAACTAACTTTTGACAAAGCAGGAAAGAGTATTCAATAGAAAAAAGACAGTCTTTTCAACAAATGGTGTTGGGAAAACTGGACAGAGACATGCAGAAGAATGAAACTGGACCACTTTCTTACACAATACACAAAAATAAACTCAAAATGGATGAAAGACCTAAATGTGAGACAGGAAATCATCAAATGCCTAGAGGAGAAAACAGGCAACAACCTCTTTGACCTGGGCCCAGTAACTTACTAGACATGTTTCCAGAGGCAAGGGAAACAAAAGCAAAAATGAACTATTGGGACCTTATCAAATTAAAGAGCTTCTGCACAGTGAAAAAAACAATCAACAAAACTAAAAGGCAACTCATGGAATAGGAGAGGCTATTTGCAAATGACATATCAGATAAAGGGTTAGTATCCAAAATCTATAAAGAACTTATCAGACTCAACACCCACCCAAACCCCAAATAATCCAGTGAAGAAATGGGCAGAAGACATGTATAGGCACTTTTTCAAAGAAGACATCCAGATGGCCAAATGACACATGAAAAGATGCTCAACATCAGTCATCATTAGGGAAACACAAATCAAAACCACAATGAGATACCACCTCACACCTGTCAGGATGGCTAAATTGAACAACTCAGGAAACAACGAATGTTGGCAAGGATGTGGAGAAAGGGGAACACTTTCGCATCATTGGTGGGAATGCAAACTTGTGCAGCCATTGTGGAAAACAGTTTGGAGGTTCCTCAAAAAATTAAAAATAGAACTACCCTATGACCTAGCAATTGCACTACTACTTATCCAAAGGATACAAAAATGCTGATTTGAAGGGGCACATGCACCCCAATGTTTATAGCAGCACTATCAACAACAGCCACATTATGAAAAAAGCCCAAATACTTTCGACTGATGAATGGATAAAGAAGATGGGGTATATGTATACAATTGACTATACTTGGAGATCAAAAAGAATGAAATCTTGCCATTTGCAACAATGTGGATGGAACTAGAAGTGTATTATGCTAAGCAAAATAAGTCAGTCAGACGAAGACAAATACCAAATGATTTCACTCATATGTGGAATTTAAGAAACAAAACAGATGAATATAAAGGGAGGGAAAGAAAAATAAAATAAGATAAAAACAGAGAGGGAGGCAAATCATAAGAAACTCTAAAATACAGAGAACAAATAAAGGGTTGATAGAGGGATGTTGGGTGGTGGGGGTGGGTGGGTTAAATGGCTGATGGGCATTAAGGAGGGCACTTGTTGGAATGAGCACTGGTGTTATGTATGTAGTTGATGAGTCACTGAGTTCTATTCCTGAAACCAATACTATACTATTTGCTAACTAACTTGAATTTCAATAAAAATATAAGAACCTAATTTTTGTTTAAAAAAGTTATAAACTATTCTGTATTCCTTATGAATAAGAATCTATGGGTCTTTAAAATTAATCACTTGAATAAATTAAGAGCATTCTCACCTCTAAAATTAGTTTTGCTACAATGATAGGCATACCTGTAAAAAGCATGACTTGTTGCTTTTTAATATGAAAAATATTTACTTTTTAGTGACTTAGTCTCTAGATTTGAATGCTCACAAAACCATTACATAAGGAAATAAAACCCTATCAACTTAAGAAAATATCTAGCATTTGCTAGGACTTTATTTTTCAAAACAAAACAAAACAAAAACATTTTAGTGTTCTCTTTCACAGTAATATTCGTATCCATAAACTAGCACTCTAATGGGAATGGATAAATCAGAAATGAACAGATCGAGTCAAACCAGGGTCAGCAAGCCTTGCAAGTCATTATCATAAATGCCTGTCAGCAAGCATACATAAAAGTGTAGATGTCATTGCTTGGTTCTTAATAGAGAGGCATCTATAGCAGTCTTCCTTTCACTACAGCTGGCACCTTTGACTTTACATTGCAAAGGCAGATATGTGCTGACCACAGCAGAGGCAAAGACAAGATAGAATAAGCGTAGAATTTGCACAGGGTGCAAATATTATTAAACCATTATTGTTTACTGAGCCCCCATCTGCCAGGAAAGCTCAAGTGATTACACACAATATATCTTCCTGGACATACTCTTTACCTCTTTTTTCCCTCATCTAGCCCAAAGTCTCTTTACTTCAGTAAATCGACTCTATGTTTACCCATAGAAAAACGATCCAGCTGCTGTTTAAAGCAACATACTCCACTTTTGCAAAATGAGGCAAAATGATCTCCATACCATTAACATGCACACACATTCACACGCACCCACTGGGAAAAAAAAAATGGCTAGGGCCATTCTAGATTTTAGTATCTAGAACAGATTTGTTTTTTTTAATGAATTTTTTAAAAATCTAAGCGTATGCATGGGTATGGTGTTGTCTGAATATATGTAAAATATTTGATATGCGTATATGTTGTAGAAAAGTTAGATAGCTGCTTTCCCTAGAAGGGGTCATCTCCCCTTCCATAAGAGCATTTCCTTTCCCCCAAGAATGAGCCTTAAATGCATTGTTCATTGCTCTAGCCATATGATTACAATTATTGCGTTATGACTGACTTCTTCATATAAAGTGAACTATACTGATTTTCTTTCTCAATAATTTGGAATTAGGATTCAGAGACAGCAAGTAAATGCCTAGACGTTATGTTCCAAAATGTAAGATATACTTAGGTACTTTACACAGCCATATTTCACCAGTGAACAGAGAAACAGAAAAAGCTATTCCGCAATATCACAGAAGCAGTGATAAAAAAAAGTGGACTTCTGAGTACTTTTTATATTCTAATTGAATCCTTCTGGTTGAGGTCTGGCTTCACTCCTGTGCTTCAGTTCTGAGATACTCCAATATGTAATTAGCAAATTCATCAGATCCTTAAGCTGCCTCAGAGTTTTTCATTTATGCACAGTCATAACATGTGCATGGTTTTAAAAGGGTCAGTGTGAGAGGTCATTGTTTCAAGCCCACAAGCCATTTTAAATCTTTCCCGTTGTTTATTTATTATTTATTTTTGAAAGAGCAAAGAGAGAGAGAGAGAACAACCTAGGGAGGGACAGAGAGAAAGAGAGACAGAATCCCAAGCATGCCCCTGACCACCAGTGGGGAGCCCGATGTAGGGCTCGAACCCACGAACAGCAAGATCATGACCTGAGCCGAAAGCAAGAGCTGGACCACAAGCCATCTAAAAAACCCTGCAAGGATAACTCTCTGGATTGGGGGTATTATTGCATTATTCTTAGTCTACTAGGCAATGCCTGGTAGACATCCTCCTTAGCCTTGAGAATATAACAGATATCTGATGTTCTTGTAGAGGCCATAAAATAAGGCTTTCCTATGAAAATAAATACATGCTCTTAGAATAAGATATTAAAAATATACAAAAAAGATATTAAAAATAAACAAATTTACTTGGGTAAAAAACAAATACTTTGGGAATCTGGATCACGTCTACACTTCACCATATGTATTCTGCTGTTTTCCGGGCATCAAACAATCAGTTCCACTTGATTTCTCATCCCTGAGACAGATGTTTCAGAATTAGAGTAAAATCCACTGAATCCAAGGCATAGAAGTCAGCATGTCAGAGAGTAAAGACAATGCGTTTCTGAGCTAGATGGGATAGTTGGGAGAGTTTCAAATCTCAAATCCTCCATTAACTATACGCATGATTTTGGGCAAGTTAATTTATCACTCTGAGTTATATTTTTGGTCTCTGAAAAACAGGGCAAATGGGTGAATATGAGAAATAAATTAAGTGAGACAGCACTTGTCATATAGCTTGGATGGGGGCGATACATAGGAAGTGCATAAAGCATGTTAATTCCTTTACCCTGCACTGCATTTCACAACCCTTAGATTTAACTTAGGATCTGATGCTAATACATAATCAAGTTAATTAAGACCAGGCAGTGGTCCCCAAATGTTAATGTCCCCTAATCTACTGTTCCATAGGCCCTAGAGGTCTTTCAGTGCTATTAACACCAATGAAGAAGAACCATTTTATTCATTCTAGAATCAATTTTCATTATGTATCTGTCTAGAACATTCCCTATAACAATAAAATGCCAATTATTGCTCGCTAACTAGGGCAGTAATCAGCTAAGCATTATATGATTTATCACATGTAGTTATACATATTATGACAACACTTTGAGTTAGTTTATTGCTAGCCTTATTTTAATACAATGAAATCTAAGGCTTAGAGAGGTTAAGTTCCTTGTCCAAGGTCTCTAGCCAGAAAGTATCAGAGTTGGGATTTAAAACCAACTTTGGTTGCAAAGTCAGTATTATAACCAGCCTCTTTTATACCTATCCCATTGAAGTAATGGTACCTAACTCTTCAGAATTTGGTAGCAACCCAGGAGAGTAACAGATAAAAGTAGGTAATTTTATCAACCAGCATTAAAAAAAATTTTGCAGTTTATATACCCACTCTTTTTTTTCAACTATTATACCACAATGGCATTTTATGACATATTTTCCAATTTCAAATTGTACCAGCAGTCATTTCATTTTTATTTCCCTGATTTTCCTTAGCTTTTTAAAGCTTGCAAATCTGTTGCTGAGCAACTCCTTTTATGTTGTATAGTTTCCTTCCCTCTTTCCCTCCCACCTTCACTTTTCTCTCCTTCTCTTTCCCCACTTTCTCTCTGGCCTTCTCTCTTTATTTCTCTCCTTTTCTTTTCTTTATTTTTCTTTCTTCCTTCTTATTCCCTTCCTCCCTACCTTCTTTTCTTTCTTCCTTCTTCCTTCCTTCTTCCTTCCTTCCTTCTTTCTTTTGTTCTTTCTTTTTTTTCATTTTTTCTTTCCTTTCTCTTTCTTTCCTAATTCCAACCTATTTGAGCAAATAAAATAGTTACGAGTGGACTACTAC
Source organism: Paguma larvata (assembly GCA_030068075.1). Classification (NCBI taxonomy): domain Eukaryota; kingdom Metazoa; phylum Chordata; class Mammalia; order Carnivora; family Viverridae; genus Paguma; species Paguma larvata. The sequence goes on along the minus strand of CM057833.1, from coordinate 57,812,423 downwards.
TTTTTTTACAGCTTTGCAATTCTTATTTGGAATCACTATAAAACAAATATGTACAGAACAAATTTTAATATTATGCTTAAAATTTTATTCAAATATTTGGATATTGGAAGTTTGTGGAATTAAATTCATTCAGCAAATATTTATTGAATGTCTACTTTGTGTCAAGTTTTGCTAGATACTGGGAATGCAGTAACAAAGAAGGTAAAGTTCCTGCTCTAAGGGTGAAATAGACAATAAACAGATAAATCTATCATCAGGTTAGGGAATGACTAGTGTTATTAAAAAAAATAAATAAATCATACCACTTCTCTACAGTGGCTGAGTCCAAAGGATGATCAGGCCGGCTCCATATCCATTTGGTCCTCTTAATTTCTAGGTCCTCTTAATCAATCTGCCCTACTCTGTTAAAATTACCACAATGTCCCTTGAGGACCCCTGATGTCTTTCTCTGTCATCTCATCTATCTGGGGAACCAACTGAAAGTGAATGGAATTCCTTCACAAAGGGTGCTAGGTTATATACACATCAAGAGATATACATCTGGGGAGCATTGTTGGTATTCTGGAATATTTAATAAGAGCTACTAAGTTTTCTGAAGACTATATGGAAGTTGGGAAGCAGGATATCGCAGAACATATAGACCGCATTATGGATAAAGAGGTAATTCATTTCTGACCAAGCACCAAAGGAAGAGTGATAAGGATTGCCTTTATGTGCAGTGATAAGGAAACTCAAAGGATGCATGAGTGGGTTCTATGGCTTGGAAAAAAACAAAACCAGGTAACCGAAGGCTAATCAATCGCAAAAGCCAAGCTACCTGGAAAATTATGATCAATTCTAGTTAAAATCATCATCTCATATCTTGAGTACTAATTTTCACATTGAATCTTCTGTATTGTCATTGGTTCTAAGAAGAGATGATCCACCAACACAGTGTGGTAGAGGTGACCCACCTATAATAGGCATTTGTCCCTGACATTACCTAAACCAATTCATTACATAAGTCCTTTAGAAAGACATTTAGTCTATATTGTTGCCCAAAGGACTTTCTCATAAGGGCTTTGCATGACACCCCATTTAAAGTTATTTTAAAGATATTCATTGTATTTTTTCCATTATCCTGATGTATTTTTCTCATAGGGCTTTAATTATTTAAAAATACATTTCATATCTGGTTATTTGTTTATTGTCCCCAATAAATGTAAGCTCAATAATAACAAAGTCTTTATCTTATATTACACCCAAGCATCTAGAACACTGGCTAGCCCCATTAGCAATTAAATGACTCTTTGTTTAATAAAATATAGCAAAAGGCCAGGTTGAGAGTTTTGAAGCCATTCCATGAAGCTTAGAGTCCAAGTGATTAAATATTTAATTTGAATGTACATTTAGACCAAAATATGACAAATACACTGTGATACTACATTGTCTTTTTATACTAACTTCTACAATTTCCTTTAGTAGGAACTGGTAAACTGTGGGAACTTAATTGATCTCCACCTGTTTCATTTTTGTTTTTTTTTTCTTCCTCCTGGTTATATATTATTCGCTGAAATGTCTCTTTTCCTTTGTTTCAATCCAAATTCCTATTATTTTCTTTTTATTTTGAACATTTCATTTTATAATTGGTCAATATTTTAGAGCACATGAATATCCCAATGGTTTTTTTCTTGTTCGTGCATCTGTCACACCAAAAATGTGGAAAAGTGACTTTCTCATGATGTCGTGTATTCTCTTGATACTTTATGCTATATACTTATACACATATATGACTATGAATAGGAATGAATTTACATAAAGCTCCTTTCAAGAACATTCCCACTGTAAGAGAACATAGGGATTGAAACTACGGCTTTTGAGCCAGATTACTACACAATAGTTCATAATTCCTTACCTCTCTGTGCCTCATTTTCCTCTTCACTAAAATGAGAAAGAGATCCCCCACCTCATATAGTTGTTCTGAGGATAAAATTAGTTACTGGAAACAAAAGGCTTATAATAGTGTTGGGCTAGTAATAAAATGTTACTATTGGGAGACAATTCTCCAGAGAGCTCTCATGTTTCTGCACGTCTTGTAAGCAAAGGCACTGACAGCTTTCTTTCAGACTATCTTTTCAAGGATGTTCACAAAGTGATCAACCTTGGAATATAAAGATAGTGTCTCCCTCATGGTAAAAGGGAAGATATATTTACTCTACATAAAATAAAGATATCTTCCTCTGGAGCAAAGTGTTAGCAGACTTGCCAGAAGTTCAAAATAAAGATTGGTTCGCCTTAAGCTTGGGATCCCTCAGCTGTGATGTAAACACGCTGTGTATGCACACATAAGCTGGGCCTCTTGTTTTCTTATGGGAAGTGGAGCTTGCAGAATAGGTGCAAGAAAATAATAGTACTCTGGCTGCTACTGATGCTGTGAATAGGAACTCTCTTTTGTCTCTAATCCAAGAGTCTCATGTCTTCTCCCAGCATTCATGAAGTCATGGCAATATATCTTGAGAGCTAGCAAGTAAAATTGAATGTCAGATGTTTCATAGTTTTGACAGTCAGCAATATTATTATGCGTTTTGTTTTGTTTTGTCCACACTCCCCTCTAGGCTGTATATAACTTTCTAGCTTTGAGCAATAAAGGTGTTTCTGAGATATTGCAACCTGGATAGTTTCCTCCCATTAATCATAAACCCTTTCCTTTTCATTTTTTAATGTTTGTTTGTTTGTTTGTTTGTTTTTGGAGAGACAGAAAGAGACAAAATATGAGTGGGGGAGGGACAGAGAGAGAGAGGGAGTCACAGAATGGAAGCAGGCTCCAGGCTCCGAGCTGTCAGCACAGACCCCCATGCGGGGCTTGAATCCATAAACCAGGAGATCGTGACCTGAGTCGAAGTCAGATGCTCAACGGACTGAGTCACCCAGGTGCCCCTTCCTTTCATTTTTTTAATCTTTGCACCAGTCTTACTACTTACTATAAAATATACGCCTGGTTAGAGAACATGGTATTAAAATCTGCTCCTGAAAACAAACAGCTGCATGCTAGTCATCTGTTGTTTCACCATTTCCCACAAGCTACCTACCAATTACCACACTTACAGTCAATTTTCTCATTCTGTAAGTTGAAGCACTTTCAATTTATCAGGATTGTACAGAGTTTTGTGAGTTTTTTTTTTTTCCTTTGCTGGATTTTCCTTACTATAAAATCTGTCACTTATTTTCTACTTCACAATCTCTCATGCTCACAGCACACGGTTCTTAATTCAAAATACTTTACCTTCAGGTGTTTTAAATTTTCAGAAAAGTAAAATATAGCGCAGGTTTCTATTCACCATCTGAGCAACAGTGCATGAACAAAGTCAGTAGTATTTTTATTGCAAAATGTCTCGATATAACTTTTGTTTTCTCCGTCTCTTTTTTACACAGTCCTTATTTCTGGTGAAAAATTTCAAAACATTCTAAAAATGCTTAAGTCTAAGTCATTTAGTCATTTACTTATCAGTATTTTATGCTTCCCATAGGCATTTATTTATAAGCCTATCTCCTATGGTGTTTCCTGTGCAATAAACCGTGATAGAGATTACCATATCGTATGCTTTCAGCGGCATTTTATTAAGCTGTGTAATAAAGATAACTCAGCATGTCTAAAGTTTGTGAGCTGTTACTAAAACAAGTGTCTTAAAAATCACTAATTTTTTTAGTTATTTACTAATATTATGTTAGTAACAGTTAATATAAAGTTATTATAGATAATATTACTGTATATATTATTTTGTTGGATTTGAATTTCAAAAACAAATTAAGAATCTGAATCACTTCATTTGTAAATATAGGGTAGCACCAATATAACTTAGAGTTAATCTGAAAACAAAAGTCAAAGACTTCACAAATTTCTTAATTTCCCCACTAACACCACCACTCCCCATAACTTATGCAAACAGGAAAAGCACACACACGCGCGCGCACACAGACACACACACACACACACACAATTACTCCATAAATGCCAACATAATTCACAAAGGAATAACTAAAAGGAAACATGGAAAATGGCTCAGGAAGTAGAAAATGTATGACATTTAATTCCACTTATTGGAGAAATACCCAAAAGGACTGAGTTCATGGAGTTTCTGGATTGGTGAATACATGGAGATTTCAGGAGAGTGGTGCACCCAGAGAGCCTGGAAGCTCTTCACCCTTCTCATATATCTTCCCTCTGATCTCTTCCATTTAGCTGTCCTTTACCCTTTTATAATAAACCAGCACTCTGTTAACTAAAATGTTTCTCTAAGTTCTGTGACCTGCTCTAGTTAATTAATCCAACCCATGGAGGAGGCCGGTGGGAACCTCTGATCTATGGCAAGTCTGTCAGATGCACAAGTGATAACTTGGATTTGGGACTGGCATCTAAATTTGGGGGGAAGTTTCGTGGGACTGAACCCCTGCTTAATCTGTAGGACAGGTTGATAGTGTCCAATGTGATTAGTGTCAGAGCTGATTTGAATTGTAGGACACCCAGATGCTTTTGGGATTACTTGATGCTGTGGAAAAAAAAAAACAAAACATACATGTAGGAGTACAGTTACTAACAAAAAACTTTCACTTAGATTTTCACATAAAACAATCCAACTTCACAAGCATTGATTCTGCATAGTTTTGAGTAAGGGGTGAATTCATTAGTGTTGTGGGTAGAAAATACATGGAGCTATGGAGGGACTCTAACACAATAAGAATTTTTTCCCTTTACTTTTTCATTATCCTGTCACTTCGCTCTACAAAACAGAAAAAATAATATCACTAATTGTTATATAACTAAGCATTTTTCACATATATTATTCCATTTTAGTATTCATAACCTTATAAATTTTACTATGAAAACTTTACCATTAAGGAAGTTGAACATCAGTGAGTTATTATAAATTGGCCAAGGATTTTGAGGCAGAAAGAGGATTCTATACTGTGTCTGTTTGTCTTTAGAAAGCATGATGTATCAATGGTGAAAAAATGGGAGATATGATGATTACAATATATTTTCATGCAATGTTTCCTGAGGAGAATTTCAATTTTCATACTGTCTTCCTAAACTAACAAACAAAAGAAAAAGTGAAGTCATGCCCCAGAGGTTGACAATGGCTAAGGCAGAGAAGGGTATGATTCTAGAGTCTGGATATTTTTCATTTTAATGATTTTTCTAATGTTGGTATTCCTGGCTGTTTTCATATTTCATTTCATATTTGGATGAGTTCTGGCTCTAAATTCAGACAGTTTGGGTGTCTGCCATGGCTCCTCACATACTAGCTTTGTGACCTCGGACTAGTGACTTTAAAACCCTCTAATCACAGTTATTCCATGTTTGTAAAAACAGTACTAGGAGTTGTCTATCTTCACTGAATTTTTCTGAGAATTAAATGAGATGATGCATGTGAAATACTGGCATAGTGTTTCTCCCCAACTAAATACCCAATAAGTGTTACCTACTGATATTTTTCTGCATATTAAAATCTTTACTATTTTATTAATCAACCATTATTATTACTAAAGCAAATGAAAGAGCATTTTAATAACTGCCTTGAACATTCTGTGGTAGGCATATACTTAGCTTTATTTTTTTTAATGTTTATATGTTTGGAGAGAGAGAAAGTGAGAGTGGGGAAGAAGCTGGGAGAGAGGGAGAGAGAGAAACCCAAGCAGGCTCTGCACTGTCAGCACAGAGCCCATGTGGTGCTCAATCGCATGAACTCTGAGATCAGAGTCCCTGAGATCATGACTTGAGCCGAAATCAAGAGTCTGGTGGTTAACCAACTGAGCCACCCAAGCTCCTTGACATACACTTAGCTTTAAGGAGGGTTCCTCATAAAGCCCTGTAGCCAGTCTAGTCTTTTCAGAAGAGGAGGGGGCTGGTTTCTGATTCAGACTTCTCGACTGAATTTTTTCTTGTGGTTCTTGAATCTAGCATTATGCTAGTAACATGAAAAATTGTCTATCATTCCTAGTATCTTAATTGTTCATAAATTGGTAATTATTTGGATATTATCATATTTTGGCCCATTTTTACAGATGGTCCTTGTAATTTTGTAGTGTATGTAATAGAGACATTTTTTTAAGACTCTTTTTGTTTTGTTTTTGTTAACTTAAGGAAACTTTTCCATCCCACTTATATAATAATTATTTTAAGTACAAAATTAAATGCAAAGTTAGGAGGCATTCATATCATATCATATCATTTTCTACATACCATTCAGAGATAAATACTAGTAGTCAGTTATATATTCTTCTAGGCTTATTGACTTCATATCATTCAGAGATAAATGAAGTCTGTCTTCATATCATTCAGAGATAAATACTAGTAGTCAGTTATATATTCTTTTAGGCTTATTGACTTATATTTTATACAATTAAGCATTATAATAAATATAAATTATTTTTCACATTGTTTTCTTTTTAAAATTTATCTGGCATTTATTATGCACAAAGTCCTAAATGCTTAAATATATATTACCCACACTGTTTCTAATCTATTATTTTAACAGTTTTTATTGCAAGAACAAAGAGAAAAGAGCATAAAACAGATATGCACAATTTTAACAAAAATTATAAATTCAATATCCACTTAACTACTATCTAGAGAAGAAGCTCTACTGCCCATGCACAGAAACTCCACTCAACACCTTTCCCTCATCAAAGCTTTCTTGTTTTCCTCTCCTAGTCATAGCCATCATCTTGAGTTTTGTCCTAGCCACTTTCTTGATTTTTCCTTATATTTTTATTTCCTTACAGATATGAGTAAGGATAGTGCCAAGAATGGAAATGACCTGAAATATTTCCTTGTCAGCTAACAAGCATGCCATAGTTTTATGAATGCTGGCAAAAGATATGAATTCTATGTCAGAGAAAAAGTGTAGTTTCCTAATCACAGCAATGACAGTGGCCAGAAATTAGTGTGTGTACAAGTTTTCCAAATCCACTTTTCCAAAGGGGAATTTGAAAAGGGCCAGATGACACTCACACATACAATGGGATGCATTTCACAAGAGGAACTCTGAGCTTAAGGAACCGGCATTTGTTATAATGGGCAACAAAAAACCTTCGTGTTAGCCCCAGAAGACGTTAAGTTTAACACATGGGAAAGAAAAGAAACCTACCTTTTGCTGGGGGATAAGGTAGGATTGGAGTGGACAAAGTATTTCTAAGTTTTGCTACACAAAAATCCTTGAAAAGACAGTCTAAACCAAAGGCAGTCAGTGCCTCTGCTCAACAGTCATGTAGAAAAACATGAGACCTGTAAAGAACTGTTCTTTTTGTTTGTGTCTAGTTGATAGGAATAAAATTTATACTATATATACAAATATATGTGTGTGCAGGTATACACATAGATATTTGAGGTTCTTTTTCCAGTAACTTTGTGAATCTCTCATTAATTCTAATTTTTATCCTTAGATTCTTTTCAATTGTATATATCATTTAAAAATAATGTTTAATTTAGTTACAGTACTTTTGGTTTTATTATTTTTCCCCCTCACTGGGGTAGAGCTTGAGTAAACTATTAAATAGAATATGTAATGAATAATATTCTTAAATTCTTGATTTCCGTGGAAATGATGTCACTATTTGATAATTAAGTGAGATGTTTACTATAAAACTTTTTGTAATAATTTTATGTTATGTAAACTATCTTCTATTTGCTAGTTTGATAAGCCTTTTAAAATCATTAATGGATTTTGAATCTTGTAGTGCATTTGCTACCTCTATAGAAATAATTATAAATGAGCATATAGCTTTATATTTTTAATTATTTAATACAGTGAATTACTTGAGTGACCATGTAATGTTTAAACACTCCTGGATTCCTGATATAAATAAAATGTGATAATTTTCCAATAATTTAATACTATTTTGTATGTATATTCATGAGTGTGATTGTTCTTCGTTGTCCTTTAAACTATAACTTTTTGGATTTTGAATACAAATTATACTAATACTATGAATTGGAGAGTATTTTTTTCTGCAATTATCTGGAAAAACTTGTATAAAATTAGAAATGTCTACTTCCTTAATCATTTGTAGAAACAACTAAACAAGAAATATGACTTTAGAATTTTATGTGTATTTTAATATTGCTACAATTAAAAAAATTCAGTACAGTTAACAAAGTGTTATACTACTTTTAAGTGTACCATATAATGATCCAACAATTCTGTAAGTTACTCAGTGCTCAGAGTAATAAGTGTATTCTTGATGCCTTTCACCTGTTTCATTCATCGCCCCCCTCACCCAGCCCTCTAGTAACCATTACTCAGTTTGCTTTCTGTAGTTAACAGTCTGTTTTTCAGTTTGTCTCTTTTTTCTATCTTCTTTATTTTCTTAAATTCCACATATGAGTGAAATCATACGGTATTTGTCTTTCTCTGACTTATTTCACGTTCCAGACCCATCTATGTTGTTGCAAATGGAAGATTTCATTCTTTTTTATGGTTAGATAATATTCTATTTTATATAACTCTATATATTATATAAATACAAATATAATAATTTATAATAATATAAATATTACTATAATATAATATTACTTCCAACACAGAAATAAACTCACTTGATCATGGTGAATACTTTTTTAATGTATTATTGGATTTGGTTTGCTAATATTTATTGAGGATTTTCCATCTATGTTCGTCAGAGATCTTGGCCTGTAGTTCTCTCCCTCCCTCTCTCTCTCTTTGTAGTATCATTACCTGATTTTGGTATCAGAGTAATGCTGGCTTCCTAGATTGAATTTGGAAGCTTTTCTTCCTCTTTTAGTTTTTGGAATAGTTTGAGAAGATAGGTATTAACTCTTTAAAATGTTTGGTAGAATTCACCTGCGGAGCCATCTGGTACTGGACGTTGGTTTGTTGGGAGTATGATTATTGATTCAATTTGATTGCTGATAATCAGTTTGTTCAAATTTTCTATTTCTCCCTGATTTGGTTTTGGGAGATTATACGTTTCTAAGAATTTACCCACTTTTTCTAGATTGTCCCATTTGTTGGCGTATGTTTTTTTTCATAATATTCTCTTTATAATCCTAGGTATTTCTGTAGCGTCGGTTGTTATATCTCCTCTTTCATTCCTGATTTTTTTTTTTAATTTGAGCCCTCTCCCTCTCTTTTTATGAGTTTAGCTAGAGGTTTATCAATATTGTTGATCTCTCAAAGGATCAGCTCCCAGTTTCACTGATCTGTTCTATTATGTTTTTAGTTCTCCATTTATTTCTGCTCTAGTCTTTATTATTTCATTCCTTCTACTGGTTTTGGGTTTGTTTGTTCTTCTTTTCCTAGTTCCTTTAGGTGTAAGTTTGGGTTGTTTATTTGAGATTTTCTTGCTTCTTGAGTTAGGTGTGTTTTGCTACAAATATCCTTCAGAATAGCTTTTGCTGCATCTCAAAGATTTCATTTTCATTTACCTCCATGTATTTTTTATTTCCTCTTTGATTTTTTTTGTTGATACAGTCATTTAGTACCATGTTACTTAACTTCCATGTATTTGTGTTCTTTTGTGTGTGTGTGTGTGTGTGTTTTCCAGATATTTTCTTGTGGGTGATTTCTAGTTTCATAACATTGTTTATGGAAAAGACACATAGTCTGACTTCAATTTTTGAATTTGTTGAGACTTGTTTTGTCGCCTAATATGTGATTTATTCTGGAAAATGCTTTATGTACCCTTGAAAACAATATGCATTCTGCTGTTTTAGGATAGAATGTTCTGAATATATCTGTTCATGAAATCATAGGGTATTTTTCTTTCTCTGACTGACTTATTTTCTTAGCGTCATACTTTCTAGCTCCAACCACATCATTGCAAATGGCAAGATTTCATGCTTTTTTATGGCTGAGTAATATTCCATTGTGTGTATGTGTGTATACCATCTAGTGTATTTATTTTAGTTATTGAGTTCTTCATCTTTGATTGGTTCTTTTTTATGTTTTCTATCTCTTTGTTGAGGGTCACACGGAGGTTCTCCACTCATTTCTCAAGTTCACCGAATATCTTTATGAGCGTTACTTTAAATTATTTATCAGGCATATTACCTATACATTATATCTGTTTCATTTAGTTTTCTTGCTATGATTTTGTACCGTTGCTTCATTTGGGACATATTATTCTGTCTCCTCATTTTCTGTAACTATCTGTGTTTGTCTCTATGCGTTGGAAAAGTCATCTATGTGTCATGCTCTTGAAAGTAGTGGCTTTATGAAGCGGTCTCGTAGTGCCCTGCAGTGCAATGCCCTCTGTTCATCAGAACCTGATGCTTCAGGGTATCTTCTACATGGGTTGCAGGAGGCTTACCATTGTGGCTTGTCACTTTGCCTTTAGTCCAGTCCTCTGCAATGGCTCTTACTGTTGTGGTCAGGGTTTGGGCCTGTGTTTTGTGGGCAGGGTTGGGCTTAGGTCAGACCAGGAGTATGCTAGAGATGTAGCATAATCAAACTTCAGGGCTTTTTCCTTGTGTTTTCTTCTGAGAAGCTTTTATTGGTGGATGGGTTGTAAAGTCATACTTGCTATCTACCCCAGCTCACCACTGGGGCCACAGTTGGACTGGTGTGTGGTTTCTTCCCCTTTCACCAGGATAGGAATCACATTGGGGGGTGCTGTCCTCTGTCAAGGTTGCTTACACACTGTCAGGCTTGTTCTACTGCTTTGGATTGTCTCTTGCCGAGGGTGTATTAAAGGGGGCAGGTCAGAAGAATGCAAGGGTGGGGTAGCAAGTTCTATAAGGGTATGCTGTGGGATGGGACCCACAGCCACCTGGGCAACCTCCAGTCACCTGGGAAGCCTGGCTGGGTTGGAGGGGGTGGATCTGCAGAAACCTGCAGGAGTGGGGTGTGCTGTTAAGCAAAGTTGTGGAGCATGTTAGCATGGCGCTGGTACCCACAGGTGTCTGTATTTCCAGGCTCAGGGATGAGGGAGGGAAATGGTGCCCATTAGCTCTTTTGTTCTTAAAGTCTCCCGAAGATCCCTGCCCCTCCAGCATATGCTCTGAGATTAGTAAGTGAATCTTCCCATATACCCCAGGCATTTTTCAAACTGCTGCTTCTATGCTGTATCTGCCTGGAGTTGTTTGCTGTGCTGTCTTTTAAAGGCAGGAATTCAGTTGCCTGTCTCCCTCCTGGCTCTCCTAGAGCTAAGTTCACTTTTTTTTTTTTTTTTAATTTCTAGGTGTAAAGCCCCACTGATTATAAGAATTACGAAGCTAGGCCTCTCTACTCTCTATATTCACCACATCCCTCCCTCCATCAGATAGTTCTGGGGGCTCTTTAGCTCCTAACGACTTCTCTGCCCTTTTTACCCTCTTTGATGTGGCCTCTTCTCTATAGTTAGCTGTGGAGAGTCTGTTCTTCCAATCTCTAGGTCAATTTCTGGGTTATTTACACTGATTTGGGTGTTATCTAGTTGTATCCACAGGATGAGATAAGCTTAGGATCAGCCTACTCTGCCATCTTCCCTGGAATATTGCTTCAATTTTTTATCGTTATTACGATAACTCAGGTTCTCTGTTTCCTTTTGTGTCCATTTGTGTTTTTTTTAACTTGCTTATTTGTTTTATTGTTTGTGGAATAATTTGGTGGTGAAGAGGGCTGTCTATAATTCTACATTTCCTCATTGAAATTCCAGCTCCAACATTTATTAGCTATGTCACTGATCAAGTTATTTAATTTTCTATGATTCAGTTACTCAATATCTAAAAGATATTATCTTACATTGCTGATGCAAATTTACACTAGTATAAACATTTTTGAAAACTCCACTATAGCTCTCCTAACATTAAACTAAACATACATGAATACACACATATGTACAAGAACATGTAGAAACATGTAGGAGAATGTAATCACAGTTTTATTTATGATAACCTAATACTGACAACATTCCAAATGTCTTTATACCTAGAATGGGTAAAAAAAGAAAAAAAGTGTAGAATATTCACAAAATACAATTTTACACAGCAATGAAAAATGGCACACTACTAATACACACAGAATATGTGCACCTTAGCCACAGAGAGAGAGAAGCTAAATACAAAATAATACAACAAAAAAAGAAATTAAAAAAAAACATAAAACCAAACAAAGATACAAAATAATACAAATCATTGCTTTATTTATATTACTTCAAAATAAGCCAAACTAATTTATGATGATAGATGTCAGGATAATGATTACTCTTCAAAGGGGACACTAACTGGAAGGGACACAAGAAAATGTTCTAAAATGATGGAAGTGTTCTAAATCTTGATCTGGGTGGAAATTAAATATGTTTTGACATATGTGAACTTTAGTTGCACACATTAGATTTGTGTACTTGCTATATATAAAATATACCTCAAAACTTACAGTATTTAGAGGAGGTACACAATTAAAGAGGATTGGATAAATGATTTTTTTGAATCAAAAGGATTACAACATCTCTGATTAATCTCTATTCTGTGTGTACATACCAATATATAGTTACTATTTGTAGCTATTTAAATTTAAATTTAATTAAAAATATATAAAAGTAAAAATTCAGTTCATTGGTTGTTCTAGCCACAATTTTAAGTGTTCAATAACCATATGTGGCTAACGGACAGCAATTCTGACAACATAGATTTTAAAATGTTTTTATCATTGAAGAAAGTTGTGTGTAGCCAATAATCCTGATTACTGTAGTTTTAAATTTAATATGCTCTAAGAATTCATTTTTAAAAAGTGAAACATTAATTTTTTAAATTTATGTATGTGCATATCTAACTATATATTCACATATATGTATATATATGTAATTTCTAAGATATGAGTCACCAATGAGTTTATTAATAAATTTCAGCAAAAAGTAAAGAAATACTAATTAAAATACAAGACAATTTATTATCATATCAGAAAAAATAGACAACTCGCAATTCTTTGCTAATAAAAAACTAAATTGAAATAACTTTTTTGGAGAACAATATTCCAATATATTCAAAGCTTATCATTTAGGCTCTCTGGGTGCCATTGGACCCAGAGAGTTTAATTCTAGTAATTCATTTTTAAGGATCCATATTAATTTATTTCTATGTAAAGATTTAGCACTAAATTTACTCATTGGTTGTTTTAAAATGGAAAAAAATGACTTATATGTTCCAATAATAGATGTGTTAAATAAATTATAGCTACACAATTGCACATAGCTACGTAATGGAATATCATTCTGGAATTAAACCTAACATTTAGAAACATAAAGTATACCTATGACTTGGAAAGTTGGATAAATTAAAATATTTTAAATATTAAAAAAGATGAAACATTCGTTTTTTTAAAACAAAATTAGAGATAAAGAACACTTGAGTGGGGGAAAGGGGCAGAGGGAGAGAGAGAGAGAGAGCAGGAGGGAGAGTCAGAGAGAGAGAATCTCAAGCAGGCTTCACCTCGGTGTAAAGCCTAATGTAGGGCTCAGTCCCATGACCCCGGGATCATGATCTGAGTGGAAATCAAGAAATTGGACATTTAACTGACTTAGTTTGAGTGACTTGAAGCACTCAGTTTTGTAAACTTAAAATAATGTATTTAGTTGCTAGTCTCTAAGATGGCTCTTAAAGCAATCTTGCCTCCTGGTATTCAAGAAGGGTCCTCCCACAGGGAATCACAGATAAGATTGTACAACCATTTGTATATGACAGAATTATGATGCATGACTTCCAAAGCTGGGTCTAAAGGCATCCTATGTTGGTCTCTTGGATTGCTTGCTCAGAAAAAAAGCTCAGGGAAAAGCACATGACATGGATAGAGAGATGATGATGATGATGATGATGATGATGATGATGATAATGATGATAGATGAAAATATTTATAATTTCTTTCTAAAAAAGATGGATCTGTATATGTAAAGTTTCCTTTGATTTCTGTACCATTTTGGGGACCATTTTGGAGAAGTTAAATAGGAGGAGAGAAACCAGATTCTAAAAGGCTGCAAATTGTTAAGGATTTGGGTGCTTTTCCCAGTATAATGTGAAGAAATAGAAGAATATATGTAGAAAGGTAGACATGATAAGTTCATTTTTTTAATTGAGTAAATTTGATGTGTAACATTGTCCAAGCTTAAGGTGTAAAATGAGTTACTTTGATACATTTATATATTGTAATGTGATTGCCAATGTAGCAGTGTTTATCACATTACATAATTATAGCACTCTATATTCCTATTCTGTAATTAGACCTCTATGACTCATTTACTAGGTACAGGTTTGTACCCTTAAACTACATCAATTTTATCTCCACCCTCCTTTCTCCTGGTAAGCACCATTTTACTGTTTTTTACAGGTTTAATTTTTAGATTCCCATATAAGTGATATTATATGGTACTTGTCCTTCTTTGTCTCGCGGTGCTTAGTATAAAGTACTCAAGATCCACCCATGTTGTCACAAATGGAAGAGTATTTTCCTTTCCCACAGCTGAATAATAATCCTTGTGTATATGCACCACATCTTTTTTATCCATTCATCCATTGATTGATATTTGTAATGTTTCCATACCTTGGCTATTATGAATAATGTTGTGATAAACATAGGAATGTATGTATCTTGCCAAAATTCTGTTTTTATTTCCTTTAGGTATATACCCAGCAGTGGAATTGCTGGATTGTACAACAGATTTATTTTTATTTTTTTTAAGTTTATTTATTTATTTTGGGAGAGAGAGAGAGAGCGCAAGAGCACAGGCATGGAGTGGGGCAGAGAGAGAGGGAGAGAGAAAGAATCCCAAGCAGGCTCTGCACTGTCAGTTTGGAGCCAGTGAGGGACTTGAACCCACAAACTGTGAGATCATGACCTGAGATGAAATCAAGAGTCTGATGCTTAACTGACCAAGTCATACAGGTGCCCCTATTTTTAATTTTTTGAGGAACTTCCATATTGTTTTCCACGGTGGTTCCAATTTACATTTCCACAAACAATACATAAGGGATCCCTTTTCACCACATCTTCTCCAGCACCTGTTGTCTCTTCTCTTCTTGATGACAGACATTCTAATAGGTGTGAGGTGATATCTCTTTGTGGTTTTGATTTGCATTTTCCTGATAATTAGTGTTGTTGAGCATTTTTTCATGTGTCTGTTGGCCATTTGATGTTGTCTTTGGAGAAATGTCTTCTGCCCATATTTTAATTGGATTGTTTGGGGTTATTTGTCATTGTTGTCGCTGTTGTTATTGAGTTGAATCAGTTCTTTACATATTTTGGATATTAACCCTTTATTCAACATATGGTTTGCAAAAGTTATCTCCCATTCTGTAGACTGTGACAGAATAATTTTTGAGTTAAAAAAAAAAAACTTCTCTGAAAGATTAGGTTATAGCTGAATAAAAAACAATGTCAAGATCTAGCTATTTAATTAAAAGAGAATCATAATTTTATGGTGAACACAGATGAAGCATTTTCAGTTACTTTTTACTGATACTTGGCCAACAACAGACAAAACTTTAGTATTTACTCCTTTAAAATATTAAAGCTTAATAAAAATAATTTAACACTATGTAGATTTAAAATATTAATTTTGAGATATCCTTAGTGCTTTAATGATGAAAAATTCAATAATGACAAATTTATAACATTTAAAATACAGAGAAAAAAGTAATGAGTTTCAGTTATGTTGCAACAAAAAATTTTGTTGATTAAATTGCTTTATAACTTAATGCTTTATATTACAGCTATGATAGACAAATATATCTAAACAAATGTAAGTTATTTGTTTTTTATTATAGTTTGTTTTCCAAATTAAAATATATATAATATACAATATATATCAAATAGTAATCTAGAAAATAATCAATTAAAAAAACTTACCTCATTTGGCATATAAGTTCTCAGTGAAAATCTGTGGTGGATTTCTTGTTTTTTCCACATTGTATCTATTTTGTCTTAAATCTTCTTGTCTTGGCACCTGTATCTCTTGTTAAACTTGATAGTGACAATGGTGTCTCAGGTCATAAGACAATTAGGAGAAATCCCTAGTCATCTAGAACAAAAATGTTTCTGAAATAAATAAATTTGTGAGGTGGAATCACAATAAATATAAATATCAATTATTTGAGAAATAATTATAATAAATATTAATTCATCATCACTTCCGTTATGCTGCCTCCCTTCTGCAGCGAAAATTGTGTGGAACATCAGGAGATCAGTCATAATGAAATAAAGTTGGTTTCAGTACCCAAAAGCCATGTGATCCTGCACTAGAAAATAACACACTCATTATATATGAATAATCCAGATAAATGAGTCTTTTGGGAATGCCAAAATTGGATTCCGAATGGTGATATGGCCAACAGAAAAAGCATTTAGAAAAATGAGCTAATCAGACTACAAGAAATTTTGCTACTGTCTGGCCACAATCCTTCTCTCCTTTCTCAGAGAATCAGGACTAAATATTATTAAGAGTTCCTAAAAGCATCTGAATCTGCTTTTTAGGTAACGGAAAATTAGATCATCCATAAATGATCACAAGTAAATCTTACCTTATAAATCCAATTAAAACTGACAGACAAGTGTAAGTGTAGCCCCTAGATTATAATTACGGAAATAGAGTATAATTTAATTTGTTCTAAGACCTGATCATTTACATGCCTCATGTAGAGACTGAGGGGGTTAGGAAGATATCCTTTAGACTATAGATGTTTCTCAATTATAAAACTATTTTCATTAAAATATTTTTAAACCAATGCCAGTCCCTTAAATATCTTGCGTTATTAATAAAATATGTCTGTGCACATGTATGCATGGTCATGCTGGGAAAGGTTATGTACCAAGATAAATGTAAAGCATTTACTTTCCTACCAAAATTATATGTCTAAAGAAATCTTAATTTTTTTTTAAGTTTATTCATTTGGGGGAGAGAGAGAGGACATGAGTGGAGGGTAGGGCAGAGAGAGGGGAAAGAGAGAGAATCCCAAACAGTGCAGAGCCAAATATGGGGCTCGAACATAGCAAATTATGAGATCATGACCTAAACGGAAATAAAGAATCAGCCTCTTAACTTGAGCCACCAGATGCCCACAAATTTTAATTATTTTAATCCTGTAAATCTAACTTTGACTCTTCTCTATTATTCATAATCTATCTATGTGTACATATCTCCATTTCATAGTCCAAATAAATGTTTCCCTTAAACTCCAAGAAAAAAAAATGAGTTTATATGTCTTTTAAATTGAATGATATATTTTTAAACTATAATATTAAAATGATAGTTAATAATAATAAAAATAATAATAATAATGATAATAATGTAAAACAAATAAATTGTGTGCACAGCTTATATCCAGTCAACATATTCAGAGGAATTAAGAGATGGAGAGTAAACACTAGTGCCCAAGAAGAACTAAGATGATGTGTGATCAGGTAGCATTAATCCACACTATTCGATCAGTAAACATACAGAGTCCATCCAATTAGTATGAAAAAAACCTTAAAACCTACATGTTATTCCAACCCTGCTTCCTGGCAAGAGTTGTAATAGAGACTAAGGAAAAAGGTTTGTTTCCGATCCCTTTCCACTAGGTAGCTAAAACTGATAAAGAAGGGGCGCCTGGGTGGCTCGGTCAGTTAAGCGTCTGACTTCAGCTCAGGTCATGATCTCACTGTTCCCCCGAGTTCGAGGACCACATTGGGCTCTGTGCTGACAGCTCGGAGCCTGGAGCCTGCTTCGGCTTCTGTGTCTCCCTCTCTCTCTGCCCTTCCCCTGCTCACGCTCTGTCTCTCTCTCTAAAAAAAAAATAAATAAAAACTGATAAAGAATTGAGGTTTGGTGTCCTCCATTCCAGTTTTGACTCCAGTTATAATTATCATTTAACTTAAAAATACTATTCAAATTGTTACACATAAATTTTTTGACTTTTTCTTTCTTTATAGCCATGAGGTCTTTCCACTGTATAAGCCATCTTCATATATAACTATATTGCAATGAAGTGTTTCCAAATGACCTAGACAATCAACAATAGTGACAGAATTACAAAAATATAGGCTGATAGAGACATAGCCATTTCAGGGGTATCGTATAAACACATATAAACCCTGTATGTTCTGAAATTTTTATTGGGTCAGAGAAGTTCTGCAATTAAGAAAGTTCATTAAACACTACATTTTTCTTCCTTAAGTTTTTATGTTTCCCTCACCAACATTACTGACATTATATAACTATGGTAGTAATGAACAATTTCAGTTCAAATAACATCTGAAATACAAGAGCTGAAAACTTAGGTTGAGATTACCTAAATTGATGACAAAAATCAATTTATAATGAAAAAAATAATACAGTTATGTGTTGGGAAAGATGGATTAGATGTACTATACCCCACTCTTTGCACTAAGTACATTAAAAACTTGACATATATAAAACAAACAGGAGACAACTCCGAAAGGTAAGGAAAAGAAGACCAACACGCTAGAAATCTGAGGACCTGATAAACAACATGGCTCTGCATTCCCTGGGTTTTCCTTTTCCCTCATGTATTATGCCAGCCTGGGTGATAGAGAAAGTGGCAACTCAGAAATGCCAACAGGCATAGACAAAAAAACAAAACAAAACAAAACCCTGCCAATAAAAGCCTGCTTTCTCCAGCCAAAGTATGAGAAAAGGGGCAGCCTAGCAAGAAGAACGCTTTTAGACAATAATTGCTCTAGTTCTGCCAAACACTACTGATAAAACTGCATCCCAACACCACTTTCCCCAGCAAAGCTCCATAAGAAGACTAGACTACTTTCACCAGGGTGCAACAAAGCTTCCCCAAATTTCCTTTCCTGAAAAGGTAGGCAGGGGTGAGGAAGCTGGGGGGTAGAAAGGAGGGGGTGATATTAAAAAAGCTTGAGTTGACTGATGGTAGCTACACTTATGGTGAGCAGCATAATGTAAAGAGCTGTGGAATCACTATGTTGTACACCTGGACCTAATGTAACATTGTGTGTGAGCTATAATTCGATAGATAGATGTGATAGATAGAGATGTTAGATAGATAAACAGATAGATACATACATACATATATACATAAACAAACAAATAAAGAAGTAGATACAATAAAAAATGTTTGGGGCAGGATTTTTATCCCCATCAGGCAGTAATGACATAATGACATACCCCTCTCCATCCCTACTAAGGTGGTGTCCGAGAGGCTTACTGGAAAGTCAAAAATTTCACTATCGCCCCTAAGTAAGTCCACTCCTTCCACTATGGAGTCAATGGAAGCCACATGAGAAGTAGTATCAAAGTACAGTTCCCCTCCCAGGCAGTGTAATATCAGTGAGGACCTATGGGAAATCTGATATGCCACACCAGCCCACTAATAACATGAAAGCCCTCCCCACTTTTCCTGGGTGGAGACATAGTGTTCTACTCTAATCTGGCACAAAGAGGCACTCTCCTTCTCCAGCAGAAGGGTGTCAGAGGAAGACTAACAAAATAGATACATTATTTCCAGAGTCTCATAATACCCAAGTAATCAATTTTCAGTTAAAAATCATTGATTATACCATGAATCAGAAAACAATTTCAACTTAAATGAGAAAAAGAAATAAATATCAACACCAAGATGACAAAGATGTTAGAATTATCTGCAAAGGATTTTAAAGCAGTCATCATAAAAATGCTGCAACTAACAAGGAAGAACATGCTGGAAAAAATGAAAAAACAACCTTTAATTTCAACAAAGAAAGTCTCAGCAAAGAAAGAGTCTCAGCAAAGAAATAGAAAGTACAAAGAAAAACTAAAATGAAATTTTAGAACAGAAAAATAATCAAAACTAAAAACTCAATGACCATGATCAACAGTAGAATGGAGAGGTCAGAGTAAAAAATTAGCAAACTCAAAGACAGAATAGATATTACCTAGTCTAAACAACTGAGAGAAAATAGACTGGAAAAACAAAAATAAAAATAAACACATATCTTCAGGAACTTGCGGGACTATAATAGAAGATCCAATATTTCTGCCATTGGAGTCTTGGAAACAAAGGATAAAGAGAGTGGGACTGAAAAAGTGTTTGAAGAAATAAGGATTGATAACGTCTCAAAGTTGGCATCAGATATAACCTACAGGTGCAAGAGGCTCAGCAAATCCTAAACATGCTGAACCCCAGAAAATTTATAGAAGATAAATCATATAAAACTTTTGAAAACTAAAACAAAAGTACTATTTTTGAAAATAGCACACGATAAATGACACTTTACTTATTGGAGAAAAACCATTTGAATGAAAGTAAATATCTTATTAGAAACCATGGAATCCAGAAAGAAGTGGCATATTTTTCAAGTGCTAAAAGCAAATGACTGTCAACTCATAATTCTATAGCCAGCAAAAATATACTTCAGGAATAGGGGATATATAAAGACATTCTCAGATGAAGAAAAA
The DNA here is from genome assembly GCA_030068075.1 of Paguma larvata. NCBI lineage: Eukaryota > Metazoa > Chordata > Mammalia > Carnivora > Viverridae > Paguma > Paguma larvata. Next base: position 57,792,056 of record CM057833.1, on the reverse strand, counting down.
CTGAGAGAATTTATTGACATAGGGAGAAAACAAATAACAACAGAAAGAGTAAATATATGGGTAAATATAATCAAGTTACCTTTTCATCTTGAGTTTATACATTATTTTAATGGTCGAAGCAAAACTTATAATATCATCTGATGTTCTCAATGTATGTAGAAAAATACACTTAAGATAATTATACTATATATGGGAAGCTAAACAGATTTAAAGGGACAGAAGGTTTCTACACTTAATGTTGAAGGCAATATTTTGAAGCTAGTAGACTATGACAAGTTTGGTATATATAACGTAATACCTAAATAATCACTAAAAAGGTTATTCAAAGAAATACACTGAAAAATACTATCATAAATCAAACTGCAGTTCTAGAAATTTCAACCCTCTGTAAGGCAGGAGAAAAGAAAACAGAAACAAAAAACAAATGGAACAAACAAAAACAAAAGTAACAAAATAGAATTTATCCTGGTTTATAAATTAGTAAATTAAATATAAATGACTTAAATACATCAATTACACAATGTAGGCTGATAGAGTGAATTAAGAAAAAACTGACCCAGATATACACTGTGTGGGAAAACTCACTTTAAGTGTAAGAATACAGGTAGGTTGAAAGTGAAAGAATAGAGAAAGATATGCCAGGCGAGCATGAATCAAATGAAAAAAGGAAGGGCCTCCATTCATATCAAATAAAATCTACTTCAGAGCAAAGACAGTCACTAAGGACAGACAGGTAGAGGCAAACATTATTTAAGGAGAAAAGTGGCAATCCATTACAAAATTATCTCAATCTCAGTTGTGCATGCACCAAACAGCAGAATTGTAAAATGTGTGAACCAAAAACCGATAGAACTAAAAGGAGAAATAGACGAAATGTAAAATTACAGCTGGAGACCACAACTTCCATCTCATAACGTTAGATAGAACAATAGAAAAACGGCTTGGCCGATATCCAAAAATCAATTAGTGTAGTCCTCCATATTAATAGTTTACAAAAGAAAAAGATCATATGCCATCAACTGATGCAGAAAAAGCATTCGACAAAATTCAGCGTCCATTTGTAAAAAAAGCTTTAGGATATTAGAATTACAGTAAAACATCCTTAAGTGGATAAATAATATTTACCAAAAAAATCTTATACCTAAGATCACACAATGGTGAAAGACTGAATGCTTTTACCCACAATTCAGGAAGAAAGCAAGGATCTCCACACTCTCCACTGCTATTCAATCTATTACCTGAAGTTCTAGCTATCACAATAGGCAAACATATATAAATAAACAAACTAGTACAAAGAAATAAAACTGAAAATTGTTCCTATTTGTCGATGAAATAATGGTTTATGTACAAAATCTCAAGAAATGTACAAAATTAACTTCTTACAATAAGTGACTTCCATCATAGGATATAAGGTCAAACATAAAAATTAATTGTATTTCTTCTTTATAAATTTTTATTTATTCATTTTGAGAGAGAGAGAGAAAGTGAGAGAGCACGAGTGGAGAAGGGTCAGAGAAAGAGACAGAGAGAATCCCAAGCAGTCCCCATGCCACCAGCACAGAGATGCATGTGGGGTTGATCCCAGAACTCCGAGATCATGACCTGAGCTGAAATCAAGAGCCAGATGCTTAACTGGCTACCCACCCAGGCGCCCCCCAAATTAATTGTATTTCTTTATATTAATGATGGACATGTGAAAACTGAATGCAATGCCATTTACATGTGTTCAAAATAAAAGTGAAAAATTTAAGCATAAATCTAATAAAAAAGGACTTATATGTTGAAAACTATACAACGTTGTTGAAAGAAATCAAAGAGGTTTTAAGGAAATGAGTACTATGCCATTTTCATGGATTGGAAGTCTCAATATGGTAAAGGAGTCAGTTTCCCCCAGATTAATGTATAGTTTTAACAAAACTCCAATAAAAATCCAAAGAAATATTATGTGGAATATATAAATTATTATAGATTATTCCAAAATATATATCAAGAGGCAAATGAACTAGAAGAATTATAACAATTTTGATAAAGATGAATGAAGAGTTGGAACCACTCGGCCTCATTTGAATACTTATACAGCTTATAATGATCAAAAACAGTGAAGAGACAGACACAGAGATCAAACAAACAGAATAAAGAACCCAGAAATAGTCCCACACAACTGACTTTTGAGAAGGAACGAAAAGAATTCAGTGCAGGAAGTATAGGCTTTTCAAAAAGAATTGGCATAATTGAATTGGAGTAATTGAGTGTCCATAAGCAAAATAAAAAAAAGTAAATAAAAATAAAAATTATCTTGATCTAAACATCATATCTTACATAAAATATGACTCTAGGTGGATCATAGATTTATATGGAAAACTATGAAACTTTTAGAAGAAAACATGGTAGAAAATCTGTAGGACCTAGTGCTTGGTGAGCGTTCCTTAGCTATGATACAGAAAGCAAGATCCGTAAAATATTTTTTTTTTAAAAATGACAAACTAAACATCATTCAAATTAAAAATTTTGTGGGGTGCCTGGGTGGTTCAGTAGGTTGTATGACTGACTCTCGATTTCAGCTCAGGTCAGGATCTCACCACACTCATGGGAATCGAGCCCTGTGTTGGGCTCTGCACTCAGCATGAAGCCTGCTTGAGATTCTCTCTCTCTCTCTCTCTCTCTCTCTCTCTCAATCTCTCTCTCTATATCCCTCTATCCCTCCCCCCTGCCCATGCTCTCTCTCTCTCTCAAAATAAATTAAAAAAAAAAACATTAAAAAATTAAAAAGTTTGCTTTATGAAAAAACTTCAAGAGGATGAATGAAAAGCACAGCCTAAAAGAAAATATTTCCAAATCACATATTTGAAAAAGGATTCATATCTAGAATATATTTTTAAAAAATTCAAACTTAGTAAGAAAAGCAATTCGATTAGAAAATGAGCAAATGATGGGGCACCTACTTGGCTCGGTTGGTTGAGCATCTGACTTCGGCTCAGGTCATGATCTCACGGTTTATGAGTTTGGGCCCGGCATCAGGCTCTGTGCTGACAGCTCAGAGCCTGGAGCCTACTTCGGATTTTGTGTCTCCCTCTCTCTCTGCCTCTTCCTTGCTCGCTCACTCTCTCTCTTCCTCTCAAAAAAAAATAAACATAAAAAAAAAACCTTAAAAAAAAGGAAATGGGCAAATGAAATGAAGAGGTATTTCACTGAAGAAAATTCGAGGGTGGTGAATAAGGCCATGAGAAGCTATCAAACATCATCAGGTATTAGGACAATGCAAATTAAACCGCAATGAACGACACAGGAAATGAAAATTACAATGGAATGAAATACAAAATGAAAATCACATGAATGATATACTTGTATGAGATGTCACTACAAATTGGCAAAGCTATAAAGTAAAAACTAGTGACAGTAACAAAATGCTGTGAGGCTGCGGAAGAACTGGACCTGTCATACGTTGCTTTTGGCATGTAAAACGGCACATCCACTCTGCGATGAGGCTGGAAGTTTCTTTTTCAAAAACGAAACAGAAATTTACATGATCCTACAATCACTTTTCTGGATATTTATTCCAGAGAAATAAAAATAAGTCTGTACTGAAACCTAGACATGGTTGTGCACAGCAGCTTTTTTTTGTAGAAGCCCCAAACTGGCAAGAATTAAAATATCCTGAGATGAGTGAATGGTTAAACAAACTGTGGTACATCCATTCCTTAGATTACTCTGCAATAAAACAAACTATTGATGCAAGAAACAACTTGAATGAATCTCAAGGGCATTGTGATTTATGAATAAAAAACATCTTCAGAAGGATACATGGCATGATTCCACCTATACAGCACTCTCAAAATGACAAAATAATAGCAATGGAGAATAGGTTTGTGGTGATTCAAATTCTTGAGGTGACTGGTATTGATAAGTAGGCCACCTGAAAAATAAATCTGATCTTTGTAAACTTGCTGGGCAAGAGTCCTATCTTTGTAAACATAGTCTTTCTGAACAATGCTTGACATTCTACTCAGTTCACAGGGTTCGAATTGGCTCTAACAGAAGTGGGTCTATTAGTTCAAGGTAGGAATGCTTCATCACTCTCATCTGTCCCAATCTGAAATTGCCTTGTCTGCTATTAAAGTTTTGATACAGTTTCTGACAGCAAAGTTTTTAAAGGTCTATGATTAAAAGAAACCCAGGCAATATACACAACAAAAAATAAAAATTGTCTCCTTTATCCTTCATCTAAAATGATTTAATAAAAAAAAAACAAGCCTTCTTAAGCTGTGTATTTGATTTAAGTAACAAGAGGGTTTGTAGATTAACACTGAAATGAAATCTTGTCAGAATACAATATGGGGCAGCCAAAAGTTGGTATCTTAAGAAATCCTCTCACTTTAAGCTGATATGGGCAAGGCCCACGTATCAGCATAGCAATGCACTGGAAGTAAACCACTGTGATTGTTCATTTTATGTGTCAACTAGACTACTAGACTACTACTACTACTAGACTAGACTAATACCCAGGTATTTGGTCAGATACTAGTCTCGATGCTGCTGTGAAGGACTTCTTCTTCGATGAGATTCAACATTTAGTAAAGCAGATTACCCTCTAGAATGTGGGTGAGGCTCATTCAATCAGCTGAAGGACTTAAGACAAAACTGACTGAGGTCTTCTGAGGAAGAGTGAATTCTGCCTCAAGACGGTCTTTAGATACGAGCTGTAACATCAGATCTTCTGTGGGTCTGGAGCCTGTCTGCCTACTCCGCAGATCTTGGACTTGACAGTTTTCTCACTGTATGAGCCAATTCCTTAAAATATCTCTGAGTATGTATGTGTGTGTGCGTGTGTGTGTTTCCCACAAACTTGCAGCCTAGCCTTATTCAATCCTCAGGAAGTTTTCAGCACTGATGTGCAAGAATGTTCGTATTATCATTGTCTGCATGAGATAGAAACGTAAAACAGAAATGTCTGTCAATAATATAATGGATAAATATATAATGTTATTGTATATTTATACTATGGGATGCTGCAGAGATTTAAAAAAGACTAAAAGGGGGTGCCTGTGTGGCTCAGTTGTATTAGCATTGGACTTTGGCTCAGGTCACGATGTCAAGGTTCATGCATGAATTGGAGCCCTGCATGGGGCTCTCCACTGACAGTGCAGAGTCTGTTTCGGTCCTCTGTCTCCCTCTCTCTCTGCCCTGCCCCCATTTGCTCGCATGCACTACTCTCAAAAATAAATAAATGTTAAAAACAAAACAAAACAAAACAAAACACAAAGAACTGAGTGGGTGCCTGGGTGGCTCAGACAGTTAAACATCTGACTTTGGCCCAGGTCATGATCTCATTGTTCGTGGTCCAAGCCCCCCCCCCTCCCCACCGTCAGGCTCTGTGCTGACACCTTAAAGCCTGAAGACTGCTTCGGATTCTGTGGCTCCCTCCCTCTGCCCCTCCCCTGCTCTGTCTATCTCTCTCAAAAATAAATAAATATTTAAAAAAAATTAAAAAAAAAACAAACCCTGAAGGGACATCACCTGTTCAACAGCACAGAGAAATTTTAAAATATGCTGTTCAGCAAAAGAATCCAGATGCAAAAATGTATATACTCTATAATTACATATTGTATGATTGACATGACTTTCGGATGAGTACATAGAAAAGCAACCCATTGCTTACAAAGGATGCAAAACTAAGGGGTGAATATATAAAGAAAATGAGGAAGTGAAAACCACGGAAATAGTTCTGGTGATCAATTTTATGGGAGAAAATGGTGCTTGTGATTCAAAAGTGCTTCCGGAAGTCCTGTAAGGGTGCTACCAATTTTCAATTTCTGAATCGAGGTAGAATTAAATGGAGGTTAACTTTAAATAATACTGCACTAAGGGGAGCCTGGATGGCTCAGTTGATTAAATATCCAACTCCAGCTCACAACACGATCTCATGGTCTGTGAGTTCAGGCCCCATGTTAGGCTCTCTGCTGTCAGCGCACAGCCTCCTTTGGATCCTCTGTCTCTCTCTCTCTCTGCCTCCCCTGCCCCTCCCCGGCTCACACTCTCCTTCTCTCTCAAAAGTGAATAAACATGGGGCGCCTGGGTGGCTCAGTCGGTTAGCTGCGACTTCGGTTCAGGTCATGATCTCACGGTCTGTGAGTTCCAGTCCCACGTCGGGCTCTGTGCTGACAGCTCAGAGCCTGGAGCCTGCTTCGGATTCTGTGTTTCCCTCTCTCTCTGCCCTTCCCCCACTCATACTCTGTCTCTATGTCTCTCATAAATAAATAAATGTTAAAAAATTTAAAAAATGAATAAGCATTAAAAAAATAAAAAAATAATAATACCACACTAAGCTACACCTTTATATTTTATGCACTTTTCTGAAAGTGTGTTGTTCATCAGAAAAAAAAAAAAAAAGATACCATATACATGGGTAACTTTTACGAATTTGCAAAGGTATTTTATATAGACCTTTAAAGTTATTCCAGTTCAAACCTCGCTGGTCTTCTCTAATCTTAGGGAAAACAATGACTTACTTCACTATGAATATCACAGCTTACTGAAGAGCAATAAAAATCCCAATAGTTGCTAGAAGTGGTCATGGAATGAAATGGCAATAGCTATTTTCTTTCTACTTAAGCCCATGTTTTAAAGCGATGATTTCACACCTTTGCTATGAAAACTATATTAGTAGTAAAAATTCATCCAAATTAAAAATCACCAGTTCCAGTCAAGATGGCTTATACATTTATACAGTGAGGACCTACCCCTTCTCTCTCTCTCCATTTCTACACACACACACACACACACACACGAGATATCAAACAATTATGAAAAAAGTGATAAAGGAAAATATTAAGTCATTTAGGGTTTGTGAGCATGTAGAATAACAGACCTTACACCCTTCACAGCAATTAAATCCAAAACGCTCACAGACTTAAATGTAAAATACAAAACTGTATAATTCCTAGAAGACAACATAGAAGAAAACCTACATGACCTAGAGTATGGTGATGCCTTTTTTGATACAGCACAAAACACAATCCATGAAGGGAATATTTGATAAGCTAAAATTCAAGAAAAATAAAAACTTTTGCTCTGTGAAAGGTAATATTAAGAGAATTGGAAAACAAGCCATAGACTATGAGGAAAATATTTGAAAAGGACACATCTGACAGAAGACTTTTATCTAAAATATGCAAAGAACAAACTCTTAAAACTGAACAGTAAGAAAACAGACAACTTGATTAAAAAGTGAGCCAAAGACCTCTATGTACATCTCATCAAAGAAGATATACAGATGGCAAATAAGCATGTGGAAAGATGCTTCCAATCATATGTCATCAGGGAATGTGAATGAAAATGACATACCATCACACACCTCTTAGAATGGCCCAAACCTATGACATCCAGATGGCCAACAGACACATGAAACGATGCTCAATGTCACCCATCATCAGGGAAGAACAAATCAAAACCACACTGAGATACCACCTCGCCCCAGTTAGAGTGGCTAAAATGAATATATCAGGAAACTATAGATGCTGGCGAGGATGTGGAAAAGCACCACACTTCTACACTGTTGGTGGGAATGCAAACTAGTGCAGTCTCTCTGGAAAACGGTGTGGAGGTTCCTCAAAAAAATGAAAATAAAACTACCCTATGACCAGCAATAGCACTGCTAGGAATCTACCCAAGAGACACAGGAGTGCTGATGCATAGGGGCACGTGTATCCCAATGTTCATAGCAGCACTTTTGACAATAGCCAAATCATGGAAAGAGACTAAGTGTCCATCAACGGATGAATGTATAAGGAAGATGTGGTATGTGTATATATATATATAATGGAATACTACACAGCAATGAGGAAGAGTGAAATCTGGCCATGTGTAGCAACACGGATGGACCTGGAGGGTATTTGCTAAGTGAAATAAGTCAGTCAGAGAAAGACAGACACCATATGTTTCCACACATAGGTGGATTTTGAGAGACTTAGCAGAAAACTATGGGGGAGGGGAAGAGGGGGGAAAAAGTCACAGAAAGATAGGGAGGCAAAACATAAGAGAGTCTTAAATACTAAGAACAAACTGAGGGTTGATGGGGGGTGTGGGAGAGGGGAGAGTGGGTGACGGGCATTGAAGAGGGCACTGGTTGGGATGAGCACTAGGTGTTGTATGAAAACTAATTTGACAACATAGAGTTAAAAAAAAGAATGGCCCAAACCTAGAACACTGACAGTACTAAATGCTGGTAGAGATTTTGGTGATTTCTTAAAAAGGTAAACATACTCTTATGCAACAATTCCACTTCTTGGTATTTATCCAGAGGGGTTGAAAATTTATGTTCACACAAGAACCTGCATATGAACATTTTGGCTTTATTTATAACTGCCAAACCTTGCAAGCAATCAATGTATCCTTAATTCGGTGAATGGATAAATAAACGGCGGTACATTTAGACAATAGGATATTATTTAGTGCTAAAAATAAATGAGCTATCAATTTATGGAAAGGCATCGAAGTAACTTAAATGTTTTATTACTGTGAAAGAAGTCAGTCTGGAAAGACAATATACTGTATGGTTGCAACTATATGACATTCTGGAGAAAGCAAAACTATGGAGACAATAAAAAGATTAGAAGCTGCCAAAGGAAAGATGAAAAGGAGAGAGCGAGGACTTTTAGAGGTGTGATGATACTCTGTATGATATTATAATGATGGATGCATGTTATAATACAGTGGACCAATCCCATAGAATGTACAACAGTGAGAGAGAAGCCTAAGGTAAACTATGGACTTCGGGTGCTTATGATCTGTCAATGTAGGTTCATCCTTGCTTAAACAAAATGAAACTACCATTGTGGTAGGTGATGCTGATAATAGGGGAGAGTGTATGAGGGAAATCTATGTACCTCTCTTAATTTTGTTGTAAGCCTAAAAATGCCCCCCAATAAAATCTTTATAAAAATATGTATACAAGGTATATTGTATATATTCTGCAAGCAGAAACAGAACTCTTTAAGAAATAAAAAGAAATAATAAAATAGAATACTAGTTTGAAAGTGTAAGGTTTCACATTCATGTTCGTCCAGTAGAAAATATTAAAACTGACATACAAAGAGATGCACTTGAGGTTTCTAAAGTTCTTTTGGAAGTAGGTGGGGGGAAATCTTAAATAAATAATGATGGAGGTAATTATTAGCTTTTTTTCCCCCCTGGAACCCATGCAAATTATGATGTTAAATAGTCAAAGCTGTACTCATTATCTTGCAAGTGAAAAGGATAAAAACTTCAACACCTTAAAAATAATCTCCACCCACATTTATCATAAGACTTTGCTTTCTGGTTTAAGTTCTTAGGTGAAATTTTCAGGGCCATTCTACAGGAACGGTTTGAAAAGCTTTGAAAGTAATATAGATATTCTCACACCCCTCTCCAACCCCACTTTTTATCTCTTTGCTTAATATCTACATTTAATAAATAATGTGATAACAAAGTATAGATGAACTGGTTACTAATTGCATAGAGTCAATGGTGAAATGACTTTGTTTCTCCTCTCCTGTATTCAATACCCATTTCCTGAATGCATACCTTGTAGCAGTCACTATATAAAGAATACAAAGATTCAAGTTAGTTCTTAGAACAACTGACATCTAGTGAGTAGAGGCCTGGGATACTACTAAACATATTCCAAAGCACAGGGCAATCCCCACAACAAATTAGCTGTCCCAAAATGTCAACAGTGTCTAGCTGGAGAAAACTCTCTACAAAGCAATATTTTCCTGCCCCCACCAAAATTCTTTGTAGTTCTCACACATGACCTGCAAATCATTACTAGACGTCAATTAAGATGGCAGCGTGTTCCAAATTTAAACCAGCTTAATTCAAAAAGTCAATTACCGCTCCAAGTTAGGGAGCCATTATTCATATGTTCTGATTATTAGGGCTATCTGACCAACTCCCGGGAATTACAAAGTGCTCTCATTAGCTGTTTCAATTAGCTGGGACTTGTACCTAAAATTTCTCATGCCTAGACAGTAAGGGCATGAAAGATGTACCTGGGTCTACACACTCATCTTCAGAAAACAAATGTGAATTTACGTTCTACTTTTTTTTCCTAATATGAATCTCATTTACACTGTAAGAATAAAGCTCATTAAACTATGAAAGCTTAAGAAACTTCCTTATAACTCCCTTCCCAACACCTCTGAGGTGTCAGGGCATGAAAACATGGATGTAACCCAATCTAGATAATGACATAATCGATTATGTCACACATCAGGCTCCACCTTTCTCCTTCCAAAGGAACTCAAATAGTTTCACTTTTTTTTTTTTGAATATTAGAAATTGAGCTTTGAAAATAAACATACATGATTCAAAAGGATGTAGTAATTCATTGCAATGTCAGTTCTTAAAGACTCTGTCCAAGAGAGCATCCTGCATCTTACTGGAACCATTCTAATCCTTCCCATCTAAGAAGTTCAAAAGATGCTGTTGCCTCTTCTTGATACTTAAAAAATGTTCTTCTAAGGAACCATTTGGTATCTAAGTTGGGAGGTTTTCTGTCTCTCATTTCATTGTTATTTGTTTTTGTTCTGGCTTTCCTTCAGACGAAGCCAAGACTGCCAGAATTTAAGTCTCTGCTTGTTAGAAATCTTAGACCGCAAAAGCAAATATTGGAAACTCTGTAACATCGTCTCAGAAATATGCCCTTAGAAAGAATGAAGAGAAAAGAAAGTCGTAGGAGCTTTTTAAATTATATTCCTCCCTAGTCAGAAGGGCAGTCAAAGTACACATAGTAATAGGGGCTACCTGATGTACATGAGAATAATCTTTCCAATAGTCCATGCATCTATAAACTAGGTTTAGTTATTGCTTCCTTTGGATAGGTTTTGTGAGACTTAAGTGCTTTGTGATCAGTGAATGGCAGTTGAGACAAAAACTAGAAATAATGAAAATAAACTCTTTGCCTTTAAATAGAACTGGTTCCAGCTTCCTTTTACAAGCCCGAAGGGTTGTTGTACATATTAAAACTGCTGCACAGCTCCATCCCTGGTCACAGAAATTCTCCCTCCTCACCCCCCCCCCCCTCTCCAAGATGTCAGATCTCTGGGAAACAGCAGTTACAAAAGGATGCTTTTCATAGCTTGTACTAGAAAACGCTGGCATCCCATCCTTGCATAAAATAGCACTAAACTGAGTCACAATGCCGGAAGCCGTGCCTTCTGCTTCTTTTCAATGGGATCTAGATCATTTCTAGAGACAATATTAAATAATGCTGCATAGTTTTGCCCATGCATATGACATGCTGATTCTTCTAATCTCCCGTTTGCCCTAGATAATTTTAAGCTTTATCCATCAGTGTACCACGCGAAAAAGAAAAACACAGTTAACAAGATGACAGTGTTATCTAGGTATCTGGCATCAATATTAGCAAGAGTCTGTCATTTGACAATTATTTCCCTAGCATACCAGACGGTAAAGAAAATGTTTTCATTCATCCGCAAATGACTAACATTTTATTGATGTCTCAAAATGCGGTTGAATACTACTGCACTCTCAATTTCTGAGCCGGGTTTGAGAGTTAAGCTTGAATACTAATAACATCAGTAACTCCTGCTGCAAACGTCTCGCTTAATTGCCTAGCCTTGGAGTGTCAGTTCAGCAGGGAGGTGATGCTGGTTTGGGGCTCTTGAAGCAGTCAGTTTGGGTGGTCACAGGTGATGGGAACACTTCCCTTTCCCCATTTTCCCCATATATCCTCATGCACTGCGATAAAAATCACCCTGAGCACCGATACCGCCAAGCAAAACGACTCCCTGCCTGCCTCGTAAAGAGCTCAGTCTGGGGAGGCAGCCGGATGCTGACCCCTGCAGAGATTATTGCTTCTGTGCGTTTTGCCAAAGGATCCTGCTAGCATTATGGAAAACGAGTTAGGGATGTGCGGTTTTGCTTTATTTATTTCCTCTGAGGGAAAAAGGACTGGAGTCAAGGCGAAGGAAATCTTCAAAGACTGCTTAAGGGAGATGAGGGTGGTGGTGGTGGTGAGCATATTTTTTAATTACTTGTTTCTCTCCACTTCCTCGCTCTGCTTCCCAAACTCCTCACTGAAGAAGATTGATTGGCGTAACTGCTATTGACTCCAGCCTCGGTTCTCGCATTGATCTGTAAATGGCCCGGAATAGCTAAAGGGTCTTGAATCTAAAAACGAGTTTAAGAAGGGAAGAAGTAGGAAAGGGTAGGGGGCGGCCCCTTGCGCAGCACCTGCCTCTGCCTTAGGCCGGGACAGCGGCACCCAGCGGCGGGGCGAGCGGTTAAGACGCTGCGGCGAGCGAAGCAGAGGGAGCCGCTCTGCGCCGCCAGGAGGAAATCCGTCCAACCCGGTTTGGAGGCTGTTAAAAAAATATAACCCCGTGACTCGTTAAACCCGAAAACTCTGCCCTGTCTAGATTCGGATGCGCGGATCATTATGCCTGATAGGCTCAAAGGGGTTAAACTGCCTCTTACATAACAGGACTGCCTGGCTCTACACAATTAAAACACTTGATTGCAGTCTCTTCCCGACTGCGTCCAGCCTCGACCCGCCCCGTCCCTCCCACCGCGCCTGCGTGCCGCGCGCCCACAGGCCCGTGCGCGCGCGTGTTACAACCCCCCCCCCACAAACACACACACACACACACATCCACACACACCCTTCACTTCGATTGTACCTCACACACACACACACACACCGTTCAGTGTCAGCATGCACGGGGAACGGGTACCGGGCGCCCTCCAATCCGTAGTGACTGACCCAGTAGATACACCAGCTTCTCTACCGCAGGGCCTTGCATGCACCCCTTCAGGTGCCCTGAAAAAGCAGCACCCCCGCCACTGTCCCTACCTATTTCCGAAAAGAGGTAAAGAGTGAACTAGTTGGCCGATTGTAGCCAACTTGTCGACTGTAGCGCGGCCGCCCAAACGAGACTGGAAAAAATTAAAAAAACAACAAAATCTCACAGTCCCCGGCGTCATGATGGCGCCGACTACAACTTGGAGGACTTTAAAGTTACGGTGTCTCAAGAGGTAAAACGCACCAGAGAGGGAAAGCAATGCGCCCCTCGGCTCTCTCCACCTCAGCACCGACACGAAGACTTTTCTAGCAAAACATCACTGTAGTGCACATGACAAGAAGGGAAGCATTTTGTCTAAGACCCAGCTCTCTTTTCCACTCACTTTGCATAATTGTGATATACCTCCTAGGGATTTTTTTTTTCCGTTTTCTTTCTTTTCTTTCTTTTTTTTTTCCCCCCCTTCAAACACACCCCCCCTTCCCTGCTGCATCCCTAGTCCCCGGGCGGGGTTGCTAAGGAAACGGCCGCTTGGCAACGCGCGCGAGCCCGGGGGCCAGCGGCCGCCGCTGCGCCCCGCGCTGCTTCTGCTGCTGCTGCTGCGATTGCAGCCGCCCGCCGCCGCCGCTCGCCCTGCCTCCGCCGCCGCCGCGCCTCCTCCCTCACTCGCCGGCGCGCTCGCCTCCTCGCTAGATGGTGTGCGAGCCGCCCGAGAATTAGACTCACTCCGGACTCGGCCAAACGCAACCGAGAGGAGGTGTAGTGTGGTGCCAGGGGGTGGGAGGGGAGGGAGGGAGGGAAAGCGAAGAGAAGGAGGAGGGGAGGCAAAAAAAGAGAGAAACAACAGCCAACAACTAGAGGGGAAAGGAAAAAAAAAAGAAAGAAAAGAAACCCACCCACCCATCCACCCCCCCAAAAAAAAAAAACCCCAACAAAATAAGAAAAAAAAAAGAAAAAAGAAAAAAAAAAAGAAAAAAAAAGAAAAAAATCCTGTGGCGCGCCGCCTGGTTCCCGGGAAGACTCGCCAGCACCAGGGGGTGGGGGAGTGCGAGCTGAAAGCTGCTGGAGAGTGAGCAGCCCTAGCAGGGATGGACATGATGCTGTTGGTGCAGGGTGCTTGTTGCTCGAACCAGTGGCTGGCGGCGGTGCTCCTCAGCCTGTGCTGCCTGCTACCCTCCTGCCTCCCGGCTGGACAGAGTGTGGACTTCCCCTGGGCGGCCGTGGACAACATGATGGTCAGAAAAGGGGACACGGCGGTGCTTAGGTAGGATGAACGGCGTGCTTTTCGTACTTGTCTCGGTCTTTCTTTCTGTCTCTCTTTCCACCCTTCTTGCTTTTTTTTTTTTTTTTTTTTTTTTTTTTTTTTTTAATAAACCCCGAGTAATAATGCTGGTGGTGATCACCATCAAAGAACTACATCGCAAGAAATACAGGTGCTGATTCTGCCCGGAGCCTGGCCCCTTGACGCTGGGGCAGGTAGGAAGCTGGACGCGTGATGCTAAAGCACTTTGCGGGAACGCCAAGTAGCCCGGGGATGAGTGAAGTGTGAGGTTTAGGAGGGGCAGGTGCCACTTTGAAACTCAATTCACAAGGTCTCTGTTTTACTGTCATGGGGTACTCGCGGAGAGTCTGACAAGTTTATCAGGTCTGTTTCTATTTTACTCTAGCCTAAGCCACTTTTTTCAAACTGCTGCCTCCCTGCTCCCATTTATTTTCCCTTTAACTTGGACACTTAGGCTCAATTTCTCCCTCCTCACCTTTCTTTCCTTCCCCTAACCATTTTCTCCCTTCTCTCTTGTCTCCCTCCTCATTTTCTTTTCCCAATTTTCCACTTCCTTCCTACTCTCCTTTTCCTCTGTTGCCTCTTTTCATCCTTCTTCTGTGTTCTCTCTCTTTCCTTTCTTTTCTATATTCTCCTCCTGTATATCTTCACCACAGTTTTCTGATCATATCTAACCCCCTTTCCTCCACTCTTCACCTTTCCCCATTCCTTCTTTTTCTCCCTTATTAACGTACCTATTCTGTGGTCTTGTCTCCCCTTTTTTGAACCACATTTCCCATCCTTCTTCCCATATGCCTTCCCATCGTCGTCACATATACATGCGTGTTCCCTCCGAACCTTTCCAGTCCCGTCTTCTCACACTAACCCGTGTCTTTCCCTTAAACACACTCACATACTCTCTGTTGCACACCCTCACACACACTGGCCCTTCCATGCTGTAACAGCCACTTTCATATTCACATTCTCTTTCACTGTTTAAAAGGCACACACTCCTTTACTGTTCCACATGCTGTCCCTCTCACACATGTGTACACATGGTCCCTCTCTCTGTGTTTCTCTCTCTCTCTTTATGTTTATCTGTCCCTTCTTCCTCCTTTCCTTCCTCCCTCTTTCCCTCTTCAGTTTTACTTCTTTTTCACTCTCCTTTCCTCCCTTCTTTTCCCTAAGCTTGAGCCCTGAAATGTTTTGTCATTAATGAACATCCATAGGCTGACTTTACCCCAAAGCAACACTGCAGAGTGAGCTCCTGAAAACATTTTTTTTTTCTCTTGTGAAAATATGAATTGATGATCAGCAGTGCTTAGATCTAAACAAGGCTAAACACTCTTACTCCTTCATTTCTCATCGCCCTACCTTCTCCCCCTGACACCGCAGCTGACGTACACTTCAAATCTCCCTGAAAGATCTTCTTTCTCTCCACTGGGTGGTAGTTGGCTTGTAAGTGTGGCTGCACAGAATCAGTATACATGGCATGTCTAAGGTGAAAGAGAGTAGGATATGTTTCCTTTTGAATTGTGCAACATATTTTAAATTTAATGATCTAGGATCTGGGTGTGGTATGTTTTACACCTTCTGAAACATGCTGATGAGTCCAAATTTATGTGGACTACTAGTATAGTTTCTGACATACCCTAATAACTAATATGCTTTCATGCTATATGTTATCTTTGCAGCTGTAAATGCAAGATGCCACTGAATGTATACAAGAGTAACAAATAATTTGTTGTAACTATAATAAAATACCTTTTCATTGCTGGCAAAAGCTATGAACTCTATGTCACATAGAGGGTGTAAATACAACACACATTTTTGTTTTTTATATTAAGTTTGTTTTGGAAGTTTGAACGACAGTGCTAAGAATGAAACACTATCTTCAGAGGCTGCAAACACATATTTTCAGGGAGCTGCAATCTATGTGTTTGGAGCAGCATACAGCTTATTTGTAATGAGCATTAACATTTTCAGCCTAAAGGGTTTGATAGACTACTTGCCTTTTGATGATATATCTTGGCATTTTGTTTCTAATGGATCTAATACAGGCTATGGCTAATTAAAATAGCTGGCACCACATTCTGCTTCTAGGAGACCTATGTTTAGTTCACCCATCGCTTACAGTAGTGAAGCTTCTCTAACTAGTGGGGGCAATATCTTCTAGTGTTGTTGCTTTGGTGCAGTCCTTGTTTACTTGTGTGCATTGTACCACATCCATTTATAGGCTGTATCCTGAGTTTCGTAATATGTTAATTAGAGAACTTTTGACTTTTAAACTTTTTTAAAAGAATGGAATCTGTCTCTTCGAAGTGATTTTCCTTTTACCAATGACAGTGTTTATTTTTTTAATAAACAGAATAATTTTTTGTCATATGAAACAGAAATCTGATCTGCATTACTTTTTACCTAAAGTAATTTGGGTGGTAGTAATTCTGTAATTCTCTAGGCAGTATCCCACTTTTTTACCTTTCTACATTGCCTATAGGTTTTTAAACTATTTTAACAGATGCATTTATAAGAAATTCTCTGTTAACAAAAAATGTTAAATTGTATGAGTTGTTTTTCTTGACTCTTCTTCTGCATCTGACATTTGCTCTGTTCATAGACCACTACGGACAGAGCTGAAGGACTAATTGAGTGTGTAAGTCAGGTGCCATGTTTCTTATCAAAAGTAAAGTCATAGTTATAGTTTATTCTTTTACATTGGAGACTTAGAATTATATTTGATGTTTTTCTCTACTTCATTAGGAAACAATGCAAAACAAAACAAAATTTACCCTCCAGCCGACACCCCCTCACATCAAAGCACAAAAATCTGGTGCTCAAGAGAACACTTTACTGAATTACATGATATCATTTACTAAGCTTTACCCAGTATGCTCTATTTTTAATGTAACACATTCCTCAAAAGTGTCTCTAATAAAAAGCAAATAGTGCTATAACAGTTATCAAATAACTTTAAGAGCTAAAGGCCTGAAAGTGCAAAAATGTCAGTCAGTGACTCTGTTGCTTGTGGTTACATTAATGAAACAGAAGTGTAAAGGTCAAATGATACATTTCTATCTTCTAAATGCCAGAATGTCTGTTTTAGAAAAAAAATCAAGAAAAACAAA
This sequence comes from Paguma larvata, assembly GCA_030068075.1. Classification (NCBI taxonomy): domain Eukaryota; kingdom Metazoa; phylum Chordata; class Mammalia; order Carnivora; family Viverridae; genus Paguma; species Paguma larvata. Next base: position 57,774,870 of record CM057833.1, on the reverse strand, counting down.
ACTCTCGTTAAGTGGCGTTATGATACAAAAGGGAAATCTTTCTGTGATCTACTGTGTCTATCATTTTATAAATCATCTTCTCTGTTTAGCTTAAATAGTGGACTTGTAATGAAATTCCATTTCATAATTGCAGCATTCTTATCATTTGAATTTTGCCTTTAAAATGAGTGAAGCAATATATTAACTGTCAAAATTTCCCTTACTTCTAATAATGTTATTCTCTGATAAATGTCTGGAGGGTTCCCTTGAGCTGTTTGGACCTTCTTGATAATGTATTTAATGATACTTCTTTTCAATATAGAGCGTTGGGTACCTCCTTTACTTAAACTTTGGATTTCAGTAAATGCGTGCATGTCATAGAGTGCATTGTAATTTGCTACAAACACAAATTAATGTTTGCATTAATTTATTAAATATTAACTCCAATTGCTACTATGTTTAATACAGATTTTATTTTATGTACTTTATGCCTAACAAAATTTGTTAATCTGCGTATGGAGAAGTTAACTTTTTCTCCAGTCTCCAAATTGCATTTCGTAGTCCACGGAAGATAGGAGTTAATGTTTCGTGAGGTGACATAGCTAAGAACAGAAGATGCTAGAACCACATTAGTCACATTTCAGGACCCTCTGTTTCTAGACTTGGAGAATCAAGGGGAATGTAATAATGTTCTGGATCAATACATAAATTTCAGATGACTTTTAAAATGTAGTTTTGCAATCACTTTAATGTGAGTCAGTTGCTTTATTCATGCTTTATTAACAAACACAGTTATGTTAACATGTTCAGAATGATAAATATTCTTTGGAAACAATACAAGGAACATCCTCATTTATATCCTCACAGTGCCTGAACATTTTTTTAAACACATGTCATTTTTAAGCTAATTCTTTCAATCTGTTTCAACTTCAGCTCTTCTGTATGAATTTTGTACATTTTAAGCCGCCTTCCTGATATGAATTCAAAATATCCTATTCTCTGCTTGTCATGCTTTAATCAAAGAAAGGAAGAGAGATTCATTTCTTAAATGTGATATCTTCTTTTACCTAGCAAAGTTGAACACAATGCTGTCATTTTAATACTGTAGGCTTGAATGGAAGTTATATGAGATCCCAATATGATGTTGTAATATGAAGGATGGTTTTTGCTTACAGCATAGAACATAGGGCACATTTGCACAGAAGATATTTTCATTGGAAGCCGCAAAACTTTTGCAAGTGGATTTATAAGATATAAGTGGATATGATGAGTATTTATCACTACTCAAAACTATTTGTCCAATACATTTGCCTTTTGATTAGACTGCATTAATTAGTTTTGGTTTGAAATGCATACTACTGGATATAAGAAAGTAAAGGATTTATTTATGAGAGTGCAGAATTACCTATAGTAGTAGAAATCAATTGTGCTGTACTTTTGGTATATCATTGATTGTCTCACATTGTCTGTTGAGTCATTCTACCCATTGATGCATTACATATTTCCAATACATTGTTTAACCATGTAGGCGTTTTCAGTTTAGAACATTACAGCATTATTTAAACACTTAGAAGCTTATTAAGTAGTGTTGAACAAATATTTTTAAAATTCTGAAGTTTTTTTTCCTCTTCTTTAAAAAAGAAGGGGAAATAGATTATCTTACTGAGTCTTTTTGGAAAAATGTATTCTGGAATACGGAATAAAATGCTGCAATGTCACCTGTAGTGATTTGCAAAGCTGTTCAATTAGCAATGACACATTGCTTGGTATATTAATACACTATCATTTGTTATAGTAAAGGACAATGTAGTATTTAAAATTTTTTCTGGGTAAATTTATTTTGCCTAGTCGTTTTAGTTTGGAAGACTTGATAAACCCATGTGATTGTATAAATCTCTTAGCACATTCATATTAATGAGCTATTTACTTTAAATAGATTGACTTTGAAATTAAACATCTCCATGAAATAAGTTAATTTTGCAATACTTGACCTCTGAAGAGCTTAGAGGAATGTCCATATCTTGTTTGTGATAGTTCTGGGGCGACTGACCAGTCCAACCACCGTCTTTCTGCTACCCTGTGCTATTGGAGATAGATGGTAGAGTTAATCCCTGAGATGACATTTCCCAGTCAGCCACTGTCATCCATATTTGGGTTGTGTGGTTGCACAATGGGGAGTTTGGGGAGAGGAGAGGAGATGATGAGTGAGACCCTCCATTCTTCATTGCTTTGGGCAGCGTCCAGCAGTGTCCCCATCTTCCAGCGGAACCTCTTTGTTCCATCCTCCACTGGATAGCTGGCTCTTGGGCTTCTGTTTACACTCTCATCTATTCTTCTTCCTTAGAAGTAGTAGTGGCTTCCTGCTATTCTAACTCCTGGGTTAACTTACTATTACCTATATGGCTTCTCAGCTTTCTAAACACTTTGTAATCAATTTCTTTCATTAATTCCCTTTGTTTTAAATAACCTGAATGTTTTAAGTTTGGCTGGTAGAACCCTGATTGATATATAGTGAAAGGTAATAGCTTCAGTTATTTTAATTACATTTGATTAAATGACTACTTTGCTCATAGAATGATAAATGCTGCTTACTAGCACTAGATTTAGGAGTTGTTTAGAGAGACATGCATAGAAGTTAAACCATGATGACATTGGGGCATATTACAAAGGAGAAAGATTTTCCTACACCCAGATTATGGTAAGAATAGTAAACCAAATGTATAAATATTTAATTAAATATATATTGATTAATAATATTTGAGTAAATAATGTTACTATGGGTGGAAACATAAGGAAGTTGGTGAATATATTTTGGCAAGATTCAATAATGCTCTCTCTCTCTCTCTCTCTCTCTTTTTTTTTTTTTTTTTTGATTGAGCAAGAGAGAAGGAGGGCTAAACTCTGTGAATATGGAATCAGAATGCTAAGATAATTCCTACAGAGTTGCATATTGAAATCAATAGGAATTAAAGGCTTTTCTTTTACGTAGCCTAAAAACCTGAGGAACTAATCAAAATTTCCAGTTTCTTATGAAGTATATGGTCATGAAAATGCACATGATTCTAGTATTTATCTAGTAACTCTAGAAGTTAGTCTCTCAAGCCATTTGAATCTTTTAATTAGAAATCAAATCACTTTTCTATCATATCCTCTTCAAATTAAGACATAAATTAAGACATTATAGATAGCATGCAATTTACATAGAAGACCTAAGAGAAACTTCATTAACTGAGTATTAGATCATGTGACAACTTCCCCTCCAATATCTTCAAAACACTTTCTGAAAGGCACTTAGGTCTGGTTCCAATGTAAAACAAACGCTCACCATAAAGTCCTACTTTTGGTATTTTTCTCCATACTTTTGCAAGAAAGATGTTACTTTAAAACCATCATTGGTGAACTGACTCTCTCTCAAGGCTGCTTAAGAGAGGATTTTTGAATTGGGAGGGAACTTGGACTTACTGATCTCTGCCATACCATCTGTTCTAAAGTTTTGCTGATCCATTATAGATTGTCATTGACACTTCCTATGTATTCCAAAATGTATTGCTCTTTTTTTCCTAGGATAATCGTATTACCTGCCTATTGGCTTTTCTAGAGGAAACTGTAAGTTGGGTCACATGCTTGTTTTGTCAGGTATTTTATGAATTTCAAATTCACCAGTGGATACAGAACTCATACTACTAGAGAGTAAAATTTAGGATTTTCCTACATGGTTGTAATTATTATCAATCTGGATTTTAATTAGTCCTTTTTACCTAAAAATATAGTATCATTTGCAAGATATTAAAGAAATTTACTAATAGCAATTTTTTTGATATTTTGTCAAAATGTATTTTCTGTTCTTTGGTAATTTGAATATACAGAACGCCTGGGTATGTAAGTGCTATGACTCTCGTTCATCTATTCCTAGGGCCTTAACCACAGAAACTTACCTATATCAGGCTGACATCTACAATTTTTTAAATTAGTGAATCCATGGAGAATAAGTGAAGTGATAAATGTATTTGTTCTTAACTTTATTGTTTCACATTTTAATGATTGTAATATATTTCATACTACATGTTTATAGTGATTAAGTACTTTTTATTGAATTCATATATCAAGAGTCTCTGACTTAAGTAATTCCTGCAGAAATCCTAGTGGGTTCAGATAGATGCATTGGAATCATTCAGTATCTTTTAATTGCAGTACACAACCTACTAGTGGGTCTTGAAGTAATGTACTGGATACTAAAGGTATTTTTTAAATTAGATGTACCAATTAGAGTAGAAGCCATTATGTGTAATAAAGGTAAGTCTTTGATAAAACTTTATTGTGTGTGTGTGTGTGTATGTGTGTGTGCACGCACATGCCATGTTAAGATTTTAGATGTATTTCTTACTGAGGGCATCAGCAGGGAGAGTTTGAGACAAGTGGTATGGTTGTAAGATTTTGCATTGTAGTTATAATTTTAAGAAGATCCAAGATTTTAAGTTCTTTAGGAAGGCTTTGGCCATTAGCAATTACAATCATCAGATAAGAGGGACAGTTCAAAGTGGCAAAATGTTGTGACCTCCTAACATTTTTGTCTGTTTCTACTTCAACCCATGGAGCCTCTTTTTCCTTTCTCCTAAGGTTTCAATTAAGTCAAATCAATAAAGATACAGAGGAAGAGAGAACTAGCTGATAACTCTCAATTATGAAAAGTAGCTATGTGCCCCAAACCAGAGCAGCACTTTCGTATCATTCCAGCCATTTCCCAAAGGCAGGTCAACAGTACTTTATAAACCACAGGGTATTGATACTAGCTGATAGAATTTTAATGTGGTCATATGGCTTTGATTTATAATGTTGAAGAGGTTATCTATTAGCATAGTGGTTTCTAAGCCATATCAAGTTCTGAATCCTGACAGAGGACCTTTGATGCTCTTAAGCATTCCAGCTGGCATGGGAAATGGTCTTTTAATCACTTTCTCTAGGAAAAGGGGAATATAGGAAAGGAGGAATTTGGCAGTGTTGCCAGAATTAAGTGTTGCTCTTTTGAACAGTAGCCAGTGCATTATACTTTCCAGATATCTGGTAATTTGTTCAATTTAAGGAAAATGTTTGTAACTCTTTTTAGTCCAGAACTAAATCGTTCTTTAGTGAATTTCACTAAGTTGTTTGGACATAGGTCCAGTACCCACGATCATGCTACAAGATAGGGTTTCTTTAAAGTTATTGCCATAAAGTACTGAAAGGTTTTGGATGATTTAAAAGGGCCATGGGAAAAATGTGTTCTGTTGTCTTCAGGAACTCATTTCCTCTCATTCAGCTAAATTAAATTCAGAGATATTAAAAGGATTTAAGAGACGTTGTGAACATAAGAGCAATAATCAGAAGACAAGAGTGTTGTTTGTATATTCGTTGCAATAACATTATATACTATTGTATTGGGATATTAAATGAATAAATCAAAGGAATCATAACGTTTTCCTAATATTATAGATAAAATATTTCTTATAGGAGAACACATTTAGATATATTTGATTTGTAGGTAACCTGTTTCAATTAATGTCTTGGTAATTGATCAGCAGAATTGATGGCATGTCTACTGCTTAACATATTGCTTGACACATTATTAGTGCTCAAAACCTGAGTGTTAACTGAAGGACTTGGAGAGAGAGAGTAAAGGGCAAGGGAGGAAGCTGGGAGTGGAGGGGAAGGAAAGTGTGTTATGCTGTATAAGTGACTTCTGATCAAATTACCTAAAACTTTGTATCAGTGAGACGATGTAAAATTAAGCCCACAATTTGTACTATATTACAGTAAAAATAAATTAATAATAAAATACTATTTTGTAATAAAAATAATTTATTATAGTAAAATAATACCTATAAAATGAATAAATTTCATTTCATATAATTCATCAAATAATTGGAATAATCCTAAACCTATACTCTTCCCATGACGAAGTGATATTTGTTATACAAACTGAAGTTCTAAAATCATATTTTACACTCAGATATACGTCTTCCTTCCAAGTTACTAGTCCATTTATATTTATTTTAAGAAATATCTAGTAACTCCATCTTGGCCAGCAGTGGAGTCAGGGGCTAATTTTTTGGACTATGTTCACAACAGGAAATAATATATAAATCTTTGAATAATTACTCTCCTGTCCTATTGAGCATATGTCACTGATCGATATTTTTTTGCTCATACATCATTAATGTGGAATAATATAAAAAGTTACTTCTGCTTATACACGGAGTTTATCTCCTTTGGTATTGTTTAGTCGTATTGAAACCCGTCATGCTTCTAGGTGTCCAGAATGAGAGTGATGAGAATTTGAGTTCCTACTTCTCTACTTACGGGCTACAAGGCCTTGAACAAATAAATACCTTACTCTTGCTTAGTATGTCTGTAACAGAACTACATGGATTATATGAGAAAATGTATGTAAAATGCTACCTTAGTACCTACTACAAAGTAAGCACTAAATTTATATTAGCTAATAATTTTATGTTGCTTTTCTTCTACTCTTAATCTGAACTTTGTTGGCAGTATTTACTTATTGACATGGGTATACATTTCCCCATTTAAATCATTGCTTTGATTTGTGAATCAACTGTACAATATTTGATGAACATATATTTTTGCTGTGAAAATGTTAAAATAACATTTGTTGAACCTCAGGGTGTCTGATAGTGAGCTGTGATTGAACAACAAAACCACAAGGGGGACTGTTTATTACTCACAGGTCCTGGAGGATGCTGCCAGGGGCCACCCCGGAAATCCAGCCAGAGAGAACAGCCTGAACGGGACTACATGCCTTTATGAGGGTTGATGGCTGAGTGTTTCGGGGTCTTGGTTCAGACCAGGTCAATTCTAACCAAAAAGAGTAGAGTTTTATCTTAGCCTTGCACAAGGGGAAGGTACACAAGGAGAGGCAGGAGAGAATGTTGCTCATAAGGACTCCTTGGGGAAGTGGTATCAGGAACTTAGATTTGCTTATGACTCTTCTGGAGATGCGCAAGTGAAGGGGCTGGTGTCAGTCCATTTCAAGACCCCTGCGTGCTGCTTGGCAGCAATAGCATGGGGTAGTTTAGCTAAACTCTTGACATTTTGTATTTTAAAGATTCTGTTCAGTGGACATGCTTATGTTTTTGTTATTGAGCCTGATAAGCAAATGCAATAACTCCAGGAACCACAATTTTTATGCTCAACAGACTGATGGTGATTTGACTCACTTAACAGAAAAGTAAGACATCACTGTAATTGGGTGGTCACATGAAACATCGAGAACAGAGGAAGAAATGAAAAGAGACAGAAGAGAAGAAATAAGAGGGATTAGAAAGTACAATGTGATGGCAGTGGAATAGTTAGAGGGTGAAGATTAACATTTGTGACAGTTTAGGAGAGACGAGGTGATAACTGGTGACAACAGTGGAATAGTTGATAAGAGGGTGAGAATAAAAAAGAAGCCAAATGTGTGTTCTGGATGGGGTAGGAAATAATTATTCAGGATTAGATATGCCCCTTTGGTTCTTTAGGGCATCTGCATGTTATGCTGAAGGCAGTACAGTTCAGAAGTAGTCTGTATGGGCAAGAACTATCCGTCTATATTGCCATTTTATCCATAGACAATAAACTTAGGAGAAGCTCAGAAAATATGAATGCTTGCTTTAATTTTGCATATTTGCCAAATGCATAGCAGAGTGATTTAGGTTCATAATCGTGACAAAGCCATCATCATCATGATTCAGATTTCAACTAACAGTCACTGTGTACCTACTATATATGACATACATTCGCAACAATATGCAGTAAGTTATTGCTTTCCTGGTTTTATAGCCAAGTAAATTCAGGCTTAGAAATATCAGTTAACCTCTCCAGGGTAAAACGGGTTGTAGCTGAGCCAGAATTCAAATCTAGGTCCTTTTATCTCAAGCCTCGTGGCTTTTCTACTATCTTGTGTTTCTTACTAAAAAAAAGATCAAGACAATGAATAAATTTATTGTTTATTAATCTATTAAACACTTAGTAAGCACCAGCTACATTTTATTTACTGATTGGCCAACAATGATAAAAAATCAAGGTATGTTATATGTTTGAGGAAAAATGAGAGATTATTTTAAATGAGATTAAATGCACACATATATTACATATTCCAGTATTTGATAGATTGGAAAATAGTGAATTCTTAAAATTATAAATGTTCTGAAATAAAGTCTCTCATCCAATAATGATTTCATCCCAAATGATTAGAAGTTACTGATAATCCAAGAGGGAAATAAAATGAATGGCTTTTGAATACATTTATAGTTAGGCATCCATTGGCTACTCTGTTGAATTTTTACAACAGCCTACAATTTTTTACTTCAGACATGGAGAAAAAAAAAACTCACAGAAGATGAATAACTTTCTGAACTTTAATATATGTAGCAAATGGCATAACCATGGCTTGGTCCTAGGCTTGTGTGTCTCCATGGCCCATCTTCATTTTTTTTTTTTTTTTGTTAAAGTCATGATATTTCTTGGAGCATTTTGTGTCCTCTAGTCCGTAATAGAAAGGAAAAGCAGTAGTTGCTTGCTATAGTATTCTGAGTTCCCAATTAAATCATTTGAATACTAATTCTGGCATAACTCTCAACAGCTGAACCAAGTTGATTTCAAACCCGCCTTTGAAAAGGGTTAGGCAGCCTCAGGAGCACTGTTATTTCCCAAGATAGATGGGAAGATCAAAAACAATTCGAAGACCTATAAAAGATGCTTTTATTCTAATTTCATTAAACATGTCAATAATGTTTTTGAGTCTTGTGCTTAACTGTAGGCAATGAATAAAAAGAAATGTACTGAAGTTAGATAGGTTGCCTTTTCTGTTAGCTGGTAGAAGGAGCATATATTTTATAGCCTGATTGAGTGAAAACTTGTTTTTTTTAATCTGATCATATGTAATTTAAGCATCTTCTTTAACGTGTTTATATATCAACCTTCGAAAGGTCTTACGTGTGTACCCAAGAGAAGAGTTTCATGTTAACTTGTTTTTTATCTATCCAAGCTTTCCCAAAATAAAGTCCTATTTTTGTCTCATGTAATTCAAGAATATTTTCAACCACTCTAGCCCCATTCTAACTCTTCCTTTTCTGAATTCCAAATTCCTGTACTTTCCAATTTTACAGTGTTTTTTCTATCAATTTTACATTATGGTATACTGTTATATGTTTGACTCTGCAAAGGAATATAACAGCTCTGTCTTACACAATAGTCATTTACTTATATTATTGCAAATCCTTCACTGAGCTTTGCATATTGCTTTTTGTATAGAATATATTTACTAAATATACTTTCACTGATTATTTTTCTTTCTTCTTTCAGGACTTTGCTTTGTATCTTTTCCACTAATCATACAGTGTTTTCTATGGGGAACATGTTCTTTCAGATATTAATTCACCTGTTTTTCAGCATATATTTATTGAGTCCCCATCAGACACCAGATGCTTTCTCTAAGTTTGAGATACCGTCGTGATAAGAGATAAGGATCCTTGCATTGAATTCACATTGTAGTTCAGCCTGTGTCCTTAAAAAGTGTTTTGTAGTGTAAAGAACTTATGTTTGACTTTCTACTTTACCAATTATTAGCTCTGAGATTAATAGTTTCTGAGACTCTATTTTCTTGTCTGTAAAATGGAAATATTGATAGCTACCCCTGTACTTACTGTAAATCCAAGTAATAATGCCAGTGAACACTGCCCGATGCCGTATTCTGCACATAGTTGGTGCTCAATATCAATGTCTTTTCTTTTTCTCTTCCTCACTCTTCCGTTAACACAGCTGTAACTTAGGGCCAGGACTATCTAGTTGAAGGAATTGTTATATGTTATATTTACTTACTGCATTCTCTTTGTTCCCCAATAACCTGTGAGGCTCACCTAGTTTTAATACAAGGCATCTTTCTGATACTTTGAAAAGTAGGTTTAACCTGAACATATGATAAATATCTCATTCATCTTCTTTCTGTTTCTTTGACTTACTTATTATTTTTTTTTTTCTTCTGGGATGTTTTGCCTCCTTCATACTGTGATCTCTTTTGAATACTTTTGTACATTTATTTCTCCCTAAATTTATTGTCAGTTTTTGATGTATTTTGAATGTCTGTGAAGATTATATTTTCTTCACAATGTCCTCTGTTAGCATCAACACTTCTTGTCATTATTATATATTTTTTTCTAAAATCCTGTACTTCTTTCCGTATACTGTCATTGTCTTTCTTGCGTAGAATGGTAATATTTGTAAGGAACACTTCATAATTATCACCTGGTCCTCTGATTAATAATTTGGAATTCTTCAGCAAATGATTCTTCATTAAATAGCACTTCCGTACTTTTACCACTTCATTTTCTGAATTATCCTGAGCCTCCTACCCCTAATGGAATGGATGACACTTCTCCCTAATCTCAACAATTGATGAGCTGATTTTCTGACTTTTCCTGGAGTATTCTAAAAATTCTCTTCTTGTGTGACATACATAATCAATTGGTTTCTGGCAGGCAATATCTAGACTTTTCTGTATCGTCTAGTTTCAAGTGACATACAATTGTATAATGTTTATATGGGGAAATCACTACAAGGTAAATTCTTTTTACTTTCCTTCATTTACATTAAAATCTCGGCTCACTTTTTCCTCCTATACAGAAATACTGTGTTTTTCCAGTTTGTCCTATACTTTTCAATATCCTCATTTTTCCCCATTTCCATCCACTCTACAAGTGTATTTAGGTTAGGCCCTTAAAAATAGTGGCATATTTCTTTGAATCAATAAATAAAATTGAATCAGAAAACTGTTTAAGTTTAGTTATCTATAAAATGGGTTAATGATACTATCTAAACTATAGATTTTAAGAATTAAACGAGATAAGGTTTGTAAAATCCATAGCATCGTACCTGGTACAAAATAAACTATAAATGAATGGTAGCTATTAGGATTTTTATAAATATCATTAACAATAAAACTTCATTAATAATTTAGGGGATTAGCTGATAGCAGACAAAATCAAGATCCTCTGGTAATGTGCTTACTTCTATAAGCTCCAGCATGCTTTGGGGACTTACTTCATGAATTATCCTTCATTTCAGATAAGATTTCTTGCTCTTGCCTCCTTTTTTTGTGGGGCTTTATTTTCCTTATCTATTGATTTTACAAAATGGATTTTCAATAGTTTCTAAGTTCTATTCATTTTTTAAAATTAGCTTAATGCTAATGTTTTCATGCATCCTTCATTAGTTGCTCCGATACATGTATGTATCTACACGTCATGACTTTGTACAGTCCAGTACCCTTGCATTAATGCTGGATTTTATAAAATGCGATTGGTGAACATAAGCAGTTCCTTCTTTGAATTTTACTTATTTATGTACATGTTTTATGAGATGCATATACCCTACTATAGGACTCGTGAAGGCAGAAGTTTTACCTTAATTGCCTTTGTATCCCTTGGGCTTTGAATAGGCTTGGTGACTAGAAAAATATCTGTGGAAATGAGTAAATGAATCTAAAAATATTTGTCTCACAATAGAGTCATTGTATGTTTGGTTTGGGACTTACATGTGTATGAAATACATGTGTATTTTTAATTTGTTAATTTATTTTAGTTTGCTGTTAACATTTTTGCATGAGCCCCACTTGGAGCACACATTGGGGTGAACATATATCTTCTTCATTTCTTAGGAATCATTTTAGTGTTATATCAATTACTTATCAGTAATTTTGTGAGGTAGGGGGGACATGTTTGCCCTGTAGATATCACTGCCATACTTCCCTAAAATGTTAATATCAATAACATTATAATGACACAATAGCATGGATGGGAAATATTCCCAACAAAGATCATCAGAAATTATGCAAGATGTTACTTTTTTTAATGTAACACTACCTAAGAATCAGATTTGGGAGGGGACTTTTTTCGGTATTTGATTAAATAAAATCACTTGAATTCTAGACTGAAGGGTGCTGTAGTGCTTTTTTTCAAAAAATTTTTTTTGAGTGGAGGCTCATAAAATAAGATATCACACGTGGGGAGGAAGAATGAAGTTCCAGTCTGATAGGACCAAATACCTATCAGAGTGGGAGAACTGTGAAAAACATTGTGTGATGATGATGATGATAATGCCTATGATTTATATAGCCTGATATGAAAATAGGTTTTAAATTCATGAAATTAGGAAGGTAGCTCGTTGGAGGTTTTCCAAATATCTTATAAGTCCCCAATGAGTATTATTATGAGTAATATTATACACCTTAGAGATTGAAAAAACAGATCCTTAGTTTGTCTTTAGAGGTAAAGAACTTTAGTTTCTGATGCCTGCAGTATGTATTACCAGACATTCCATAGTTTTTTTGATAGTTTTATATTTCCTTGAACTACTTTTAACCACCGATTTGTTATTCCTAGTAAATTAGAGACAAACGTTAGGATAACAATTAATTCCTAATAGTTAAATTAAATTGGGGCATTTATATCTCAGTTATTTTCCTTAGAAAAAATTAAAAAAAAAAAGAGTTTTGATATATTTTAAGATTGAATGGAAATATCAAAGCTCATTGCCTTCAGTACCAAAAAGCTGATTAAAATTAAAGACTAACAAAAATTATCTTCTTTTTTTTTTAATGATTATTTATTTTTGAGAGAAAGAGACAGAGAGAAAGAGAGAAAGGGAGACACAGAATCTGAAGCAGGCTACAGGCTCTGAACTATTGGCAGAGCCTGATGTGGAGCTCGAACTCATGGACTGTGAGATCATGACCTGAGCTGAAGTCAGACACTTAACCGATTGAGCCACATAGGCGCCCCACCAAAAACTACCTTCTTAATGGAAAAGTCAACTTATTATCTTCTTAAAATTATTCTCTTTTGGTATAAACATATGTAGGTTGGTAGTCAAACAGGCAAATAGCTATTATCAATCAACATAATTAAAACTAAAAGATTGTCCAAGAGTTTAGACTTAATTTAGTGTGGAGAAAAAATTTGACTCATGAAGTGTACATAAACTAATATTAATTATGTAGTTATATAACTTCTGATTAAGAAAAAAATGTTATATTATGTATGTTTTGAACTATTTTATGAAGAAGTAACAATTGTATATTTGAAATTTACTTGGCACAGTAGTTTATATAATTAGTTATAAATTTATCTGCATTAACATAAGTACTTTTAAAACAAAAAAATAAATAAAATAAGTTCTTGCTAATGATCTTCCATCTACGGAAAAATTAGACTTTGGTACATTTTTTCAAATTTTTTCTTTATGTTCAATAAGAATTTCCTAAGAAAAAATAAAATACTAATATTTTGAATGGTGATTCTTTCAGTACCATAAAAGTCTATATCTTAGTAAACATTTTATGGGTGTTAGGGACTGTATTTACTGTCATTAAAAATAATTGATCTATGTAAATATAAAAATATTATAATTTATTTTTCCAAATATTTAAATAATTTGAAAATTTAAAATATTACTATAAAACTGTTCTCCAAATATTAATTTACTTTGAATGATAAACAATAAAAGATATTGTAAGATGACAGATATCAGAAAACAAAAAGGACCTAATTGCTCAGAATCGATTTTTATGTATTGAAAAGCCTTTAAAATAGAGTCTGTGGCTATTTAGTAATAGATTATAATCCCAAGAAAGTAAAAATCAAGATATGGTTGTAAACATATCTTATAAATTTTGAAATAAAATTTAAACATTTATTTTATACTTGAAAGTGATAATTGTAGTTTGAAATATTGTATTGTGTATATGTTATCTTACTTAAACATCACAACATCCATATGACGGAAGCAGGACCAGTGTTAAAATTCCAATTTTATAAAGGGATAAGTACAGGTTTAGATGTTTAAAGATTTCTTGGTTATGAATAGTTATGTTTTGTCAAACTGAAACTCAGTTTGAGTTCTTGCTCAATACATTTTTCTTCATATTACTGATTATAGGAACTACTCAGTGTTATAGATTTTATCATTTTTTTTCTCGGGGCTCCAGAACATTTCATTTTGGCCTACATTATGAATATACCTATCACGACTAGTAATATCTCTAATTTCCATTATTTTGTGCTCTGTTTCCTATCATACTTTATCCGATTCCACAAAATAAATGTATGTTGAGTAAATAATAGAAACATCTAAGAAGAAATAAAATACATGAAGAAAATAAAATAAAGAATACTGGAGAGAAAATTTCTTAATTATTTCTCACTATTTTACTATTGCCATTGCCTTTTGTCATTGCCCTTTTTTTGGGTTTGTTTTTACTTTGATACCTTCATCTTTTCACTTTGTACCCCAAGAGAAGAAAGTATCAGGTGATGATGAATATCTATTAATCCCAGTTCTTCAGCTAACTGCACAATGGGGAAATTATGTTACTGTCTTGCTGAATTTGAGGTATAGGAGCTCAGATGACGAAAATTCTTTGTAGAAAGAAGTGCCTTCATAGCAGTGGTTCAAGAGAGATAGAATAGATTTCAAGTAAAGTGAATTTTAAACTCTATAGGGTTTGTTTTTTGTCTGTTTTATTTTGTTTTCAGTAGATACATTCATCATAATTTTTACAAAAAATGTGTTATTTAAGGTTGTTTTTATTAGGTATATATTTCACTTTAACAACAGATTTTCCTTCCCTTTTTAATTCAGAAACAAAACCAAACAACTTAAATGTAAACAAAAACAAAAACAAAAACATGGACTTCTTTTTTGAAAAAAAAAATCAATTTGTATAGATAATTTACAATAATAAATTCAGTTTTGATCAGAATTTCCCCAGATGGTGTCATGGGGAAAGCTAATATATGCAATGTGAATACAAAATAAGTTCTTTTCGTTAACCTGTAGTCGATCAACAATTTTCATTTCCTCTAAAAAATTCGAACTGATGCCCATAGCATGCCATAAACTTCTCTTTAATGTGTACGTGACATTTCTTTCTGTCAGTTGGATTCTAAGATTAGTAGAATCAGTTAAAATATTTGTTATAAAAAGTTTATTTCTACAAACGCAACGTTAAATGCTTTGAACATACAGGAATTATTGAAAATAATTATGTTTAACTAGATGTAGGTGGCATAAGTGTAAAATATTTGTAAGAAAATAATTAAAATTTAGATGCATTCTACACTGAGAGTGCTTCACAAGTGTCTTTAAATTCTCATAACACTGAGAACCAGAAACTGAAATCCTGATAATCTTATTTGGAGCATTATGTGGTGCAAGACAGTGTGGAATTTTAGTAGTCATTTTCATTAACAAAGAAATTCATTCAATCTTTCAAGACTGGGTAAATGAATATACTTTTTTTTTAATTTTTATTTTTCTTAATGTTTATTTTTTGAGAGAAAGAGACGGAGCGTGAGTAGGGAAGGGGCAGAGAAAGGGAGACACAGAATCCAGGGCAAGCTCCAGGCTCTGAGCTGTCAGCACAGAGTCCCATGCGGGGCTCGACCTGAGCTGAAGTCGGACGCTTCACTGACTGAGCTACCCAGGCACCCCTGAATATACATTTTTCAGTGAAAACAAAATATTTTTTAAAATTTTTTAAACGTTTATTTATTTTTGAGAGACAAAGAGACAGAGTATGAGCAGGAGAAGGGCACAGAGAGAGGGAGATACAGAATCTGAAGCAGGATCCAGGCTCTGAGCTGTCAGCACAGAGCCTGACGCGGGGCTCGAACTCACGGACCATGAGATCATGACCTGAGCTGAAGTCGGCCGCTTAACCAACTGAACCACCCAGGCGCCCCATAAAATATTTAGGGTATGTATATGATAAGTTACTTTTTGACTGGCTGATCAACATGATCTTAATCAATTTTATAAGATGTTCCTAAAGATTATGCTATGAAGAAAAATTTTAGAATGTTAATGTTCTTCCAATAATGTGTCCCTAGCTTTGAAATGGAGCACATACCTTTACTCCATGTTCTTGGAGAAGGATTAAAATGACACTTTAAATTGATATTTATAAAGAATAGAAGAAACTATATGCCTCTTGCTATTTGGAGAAAAGTGATAATCATGATTTATTTATTGATACAACTAATATTTTTCTTGAGCACTCGGTATATGACAGCATCATTCTAGGTTCCTGGAATTCATTAAGACTAAAAATGAAAAAAATTCTGTCCTCAAGGATTTTATAATTTGACAGGTAAACCATTGACAGGAAAACACTAGGGAAGAAAAAGCATTACTAATAAGGAGGAAAGTAATGGACACTTAGTATTCTAGGATGTTCAACCTGGATGTCTCCTCAGGCTATTAAAAAAAAAAAAGAAGAAGTAAATGTTTTCCCTTAAGGAGAACTTGCGGTGCTACCAGGATTTAAGGGGAGTCATAACCTCATCTCCCAAATCATCACTATCTTGCTCTTTATAGACCCCGTTATTTTCACATATAGTATTGCCTTTGATTTCCCCAATTTTCTTATAGGTTAGGGAAATAGTATTCTAACATCTGTCCTGTCATTCAGGTCTCAGTTGAAAAGACACCTCTTAGGAGCCTACCCTGAGACGCTATCTGGGGTAGACCTCTGGTCAAACATGCCTGGCTTTCGACATGCCATGCCATGCCTATTCCCCCAATGTGACACGCTCTATCATGTGTCGTTAATTTTCTTTTTCCTTCTACTTTTAAGTGAGAGTAGGGACCTTGCATGCTTTCTGTGAAGCTGTACATCCAGGGCTGAAGCAGTGTCCAACCCACGGTTGGTGCTCAATAAGGTTTTGTTGACAGTAAAAACTCAGTTTTAGAAACAAGATTTTTTTTAACTGCAAGTTTCTCACTATTTAATGTGACAATGTTAACTGTTGATTTTACCAAATATGTAGTTATACCAAAACTGTTTTATCTTGGCTATTTTTTTTCTGAGAGAATCTTTTCAGATCATTGTTCTGCGTAGCAGAGTTTGGGAAACAGACATCTACACTAGAAGGCTTTCATGCAATTTTATTGTTTTAAACTGATAAAATCAAGAATATTTTTAACATATCATTCTAGGTGCTAAAATTGAGTACTTGTCTCCAAGTTGGTTATGAACTTAAAAGTCAACAAATACGAATTTGTAAAATAGTAATGAAAAAAAGTTATGTATTTCTATAGCCATTTATTTAGGCTCATTAATTTTTAGAGTTCCGTGTTTACTTTTGACATTACTGTAAAACAGTTTTTCTCCCTTGAGTAAAAATGCTCAAATCATATTTTTATAACATGCTTATTTGTGACCCTTTTAAAATACATCTCAGTGTATAAAACGAACAAAAGTCATCATCTTGTAACTATATCTGGAAACTTTCAGAAAGAGTATGTTGATGTGGTTAAATATTTCTTATTTAAACTTGTGCTTAAAATTTATTATTTTTAAGTCCACGAGAATTGTTTTAATTATATTTTGCCTCTATATTTTTTAAAATAATATTTTAACTTATTTGAAAGGAATGAATTTACCCACACTGCATGTAAATGTCAGATTTTGAGAACGTTGACCGCTTGGCTGTATGATAAAATACTGAATCAAGTGTGGAGTTTTGTTGAATTCCAACTGGAATTCATCTAAAATATTTTCCAGTTCGAGCAACTATTTAAGAATATTTCATCCACAGTGTACTTCCCTGGGACAAGTTAGTTTGAGGAGTACTTGACAGGGTACCAGAGGATCCTTGCAGTGTATAATGTCATCCTTAGAATCACTCTGCTTTGTTTTGAATCACAACTTTGTCACTAATTGGGAGAGGACACATTGCTTACTCCCCGTGCCTATCCCCTGACCTATAAAGTTGGGATAATAATAACGCATATTTTATAGAGTTATTATGAGGATTTATTTATATAAACCTTGTGAATTGCTTAAAACTGTGCCTGGCTCAAGTGAATACTTATTAGTAAATGTTAGTAAATTATTACATGCCGTTTGTTGATATAGTTCATATGATTTGATGGTCAAGAAGAAAGTTTGTTTTCAGATATATTGTTCATACCAATTGGACTTACCAATAGATAATCAAATCTTGGTTTTAAATGAAACCAAGGGATGATGGATATCTTTATACTGTTTAAACACCTTTCGGGGAAAGAACTGTTTTTAAGTCCTCAGATTTCAGTCGGAGCAATGTTGATTCTTTTACATCCTAGCTGTTGTGTGTTCAGGCAGCTTACTTAACCTCTCAAAGCCATGGTTTTGTTATCTATATGAAGGAGATGAATCCGTGCTTCATAGAGTTGCTACGAGGATCAAAAGAGGAAATTTACATAAAACAGTACAGTTGCCAGATATAGTATGCAGTTGCTAGCTTTTATTACTATTATTATTGTTGTGTTAACTTTATTGTATAGCTAATTATTTCATAAAATCACTTTAAAGAAAAAAAAGAAATCTACAAACACAAAAATCTCATGATAAAAATCAGAATTACCGAGAACTGAGCAATAAGAACAGTAAAACGGGTGAGTGATAACAAAAGATAAACTGTCCCTGCATTGCAGTTTTGCTTAAGACAAAACTACATACAAGAACAGTTTTATTTGTCCCTCATTATTGTCAATGAACATTTATTAGGCTTATGTTCATGCTCTTGTAAGGGTCCATTAAATAGACACAACACTTTCCCTGGAGGAGGGTATAATGAATTGTATTCTTTCTATGTATAAACTTTCTTTCTTCCTATGTACTAGGTTTGATGCATTGGAAAACTGTACTATTGCTGTGGAATATAATAAAAATTTCTCCTCTTATTACAGATGAGAGAAAAACTCTCCCTCTGGTTTTAAGAAGTAGCCTTCAAATACTAAAGTCCACTACTATAATTTAGGTGATGTCCACATGAGCCATAAAACATGTCTTCTATTACTACCAGGTATCAGGATTTGATGGAGTGTGCACAGGAAAAAGGGGAATTGAGGAACAAATAATAAATATATGTCAATGTATTTTTTTATTTTTTTTTTAAAAACAAATTTCAACGTTTATTTATTTTTGAGAGACATAGAGGCACAGCATGAACAGGGGAAGGGCAGAGAGAGAGGGAGACACAGAATCGGAAGCAGGCTCCAGGCTCTGAGCCGTCAGCACAGAGCCCGACGCGGGGCTCGAACTCACAGACCGCGAGATTATGACCTGAGCTGAAGTCGGCCGCCCAACCGACTGAGCCACCCAGGCGCCCCTGTCAATGTATTTAAAGAGGAGAGAAAATAGTCGTATGGAGAGGACCTTTAGGTGCTATCTTGACTCGAACCCTCTTTATCTTCATCTGTTAACCATTGTTTTAGGAAGCTGGATGTTGCCCTTTATATCCTCAACACCTAGCACAGTGCCTTAATTAAATTTATTATATTGAAATGGAAGGAATTGCTATGAATGGCTCCTTGTTTTTAATGTAGTTTTCTTTTTTTTAAAGTTTATTTATTTATTCTTAGAGACAGAGTATGAGACCATGATCAGGGGAGGAGCAGAGAGAGGGAAAGAGAGAACCCCCGGCAGGCTCTGCACTGACATGGGACTCACAAACCATGAGATATGATCTGAGCCAAAATCAAGAGTCAAATATTTAACCGACTGAACTCAGGCACCCTTAATGCAATTTTCTAATGTCAATCTCATATGCATGGTAAATGCTGACATAGTCACTCTGCAAACTTTGACTTGATTAGGATTAGTCAGAAAGCCATTTATTTTTTCTTGTCGTAGTTCAGATTACATGGTACAAACAGGAAAACCAAAGCAAATTAAAATATATGATGATAAAAAGCTTAGAATCAAACAGAAAAACTTTATCGTACTTTGTATTGAGATACACTTTTTAGGAACTTCCATTATTTATTCTTCCTTGTGATCCTCAGGAAGATTCAGTGAGGAGAAAATTATAAAAGAGAGAAAATAACCAAGGTCATGTAGCTATTTAGAAAGCAACCTAAATGAGATATCCTGGCTCCTAATCTATTGTTCTCATGAAACTAAAAACGTGGCAGGTGAATTTTAGTGCATAAAAGTACATTAGTGCTTTTAGAATTTAATAGATTATTTTGCATTTATAGGCTATTTTCTCAGTACTCATTACCCTTTAAAATTTTTTTTAAAGTTGAGTTGCAAAATAACTAAGTATCTTCATTCTATATATTCGTGTCATGTTCATTACAAACTAATGTTACTACATTATATAGTAATCTAGTCATAATACCCTATAAGCTTAATTAGTAATATTATGAAATAAAATTAGTAATAGCTAATTTTATTTCATAATGCCTATAGTATATACATGTATAATGAATTCTTCTTTTGAGGCCATACTTACTCTTGATAATTTTAATGAAACCAGAGGACCTGGGGGTGGGGGTGAGCAAATGTTCAAACACACACATGGCCATCATATACCTCTAAAAGCCCATTCCAGACTTTCTCAATCTTGACACTACTGGTATTGTGGGCTAGTTAATCCTTCGTTGTGGGGGATGTCCTGTGTATTGAGGACTTTTAGCAATATCTTGGCCTTTAAACATTTGATGCCAGTAGCACCAAACCCCTGAGTCATGGCCACCAGAAAGTTCTCCATGTATTGTCAAATGTCTCCTGGTAGACAAAATCACCTCTGGTCGAGAACCATTGGGTCATAGCACAATGGCCCTTGATTCATTGACCCATTGTTAATAAACCTTGTGTGAATGGAGATTTGAGAATGGCTGGGAATATTAGGAGATATCTCTTTGTGGTCCATTGTCATCCTTTACTCATGATTCTTCACACTTTTTTTTATTATTTTTAAATTTACTTTTAAATTTATTTTTTACTTTTTAGAGCGAGACTGAGTGAATGGGGAAGAGGGACAGAGGGAGAAAAAGAATCTTAAGCAAGGTCCACGCCCAGTGTGGAACCTGACATGGGGCTAGATCCCACGACCCTGGGATCATGACCTGAGCTGAAATCAAGAGTCTGATGCTCCACTGATTGAGCCACTCTGGTGTCTAGAATCCTTGACATTATCATCTTTACCATAAAACAGTGACAAACATTTTTTTCTAAATTAGACAATTTTAAACATTGTTACTCTGCCAAAAGAATTAGTTATTTATCTGGGGAAATGATTCCTAAATATGTGACCTTTAGATTTTCATTCTTTACAAATACAAAATATCTAGTCTTCACCAGCTTTGGTTCCAAAGAAAGAATGTCAGGCAACTATTGTGGCCTCAGGTTACAGTTAATGTCTCTAGACCTAGGACGTAAAATAGAGCACAAAACAGATGTGCACCCCCAAACCAGTGAGTAAGAGAGTTACTTCAGTGGATATTTTGTAGAGGTGAATATTGGGTTGCTTTCCCTTTTTTACCTTTGAATTTATTTCTGATCAAAAAACTGCTGCTGAAAAGAAAAACTATGGGAATATAAATAAGTCTTAAAACGTGGAGGAAGGCCATGGAATTTGGATACATAGATCAATATGGCATCACTTATGTACATTTATATTAATATTTCTATAAAAACAGTGATGATAATGACAGTTACCCTTTATTGAGTGCTTACTATCTGCCAGGAACTATGTAAAGTAACTTACATATATATATGTTTTTTCATTCAATATTACTCAACCTTGTAAAGAAATGTTATTATGAGCTGTTCTTATCTGTTTGGCTAAAAAAGAAAATACATGTGAAGGAATTAAACCACAGGTCTTAATTTGGGCTTAAATCAGGGTTTGGCGTACTCTAGAATATATTTGGTTAACTACTCCAATTTATGGATTTTGTGTGCACATTGCATTTTTATTTAGCCTTTAATGAAGATTCAGATTTCAGAGTTAAGCTGTATTATTTCTCTATTCAGGTAAACAAAATTTGATTGAAAACAGTAAATAAAACTAAAAAAATCTGTTTATGCACAGAACATATATTCTAGTTTTTACATAAATTTTAGTTCATTAATTTTTCTCCTCCTTCTGTGAATTGCGGTAATGAAATAGATGTTAGGAAACAAATTATCTTTGATATGTATACAGTAATGAAGTTACATGGTTAGAGTAATTATAATTCATAATTCAATTTCCATTTCAAATATGTATTTTCTAACTCCTTATCGGTTTAAGCCAGATAAAGTAGACACACAAACAAAAAGCACATTCTTCTCCTTTTCGGTTGTGTGTAGGGTAAAGGGAAATGATCTGGGCAGCTGGTGCAGAGCTAAAATTTACAGTAAATGGCAGTGAAACAGACTTGTTTGCAATCTCCAGCTGGATGAGCGTTGTGTCAACACTTTTGTGATATTTCTTGATGATATCATGTTAGTCTGAAGAGCACTTAACAGACACTAATTATCATCTGGTGAACACTCTTCAGATGAAAAGGTGAAAATCTATTCGGTATGTGCAACGCATGCACAATCCAATTGTTAATCTAAACTGCAAGCTACAAAGACTTAATGTTTTAGTGATAGTTTAGGTGTGAACAAAACACTTATTGTGCATTGTTCTGTAAAATACACATTTCCCAGTGATAGGATTCCAATTTCTGTTATTTTTGTTAATGAGTGGGTCAAATAGTTTAGCTCTATTTATTGCAGTGTATGTTATGGTGCAATCACCATATAAAATCACATACAAATTTCTAGATTGCTCTACTATATGATTTTTAGCTATCATTTAATTGGGAGAAAAAATGAAAAAAATATATTTTTTATTCCATAAAAGTTTAGTGTTTTAAAATTAACACATGGGGCACCTGGGTGACTCAGTTGGTTGAGTGGCCGACTTCAGCTCAGGTCATGATCTCACGTCTGTGAGTTTGAGCCCTGCATCGGGCTCTGTGCTGATGGCTCATCAGAGCCTGGAGCCTGCTTCGGATTCTGTGTCTCTCTTTCTCTCTGCCCTTCCCCTGCTTGTGCTCTGTCTCTGTGTCTCTCAAAAATAAATAAATGTTTTAAAAAAAATTAACACATATTTTTGATGATACAGTAGACTTTTTTAAATAGGAAAAATTAAGTACAATACATGATAGAGTACATTAATGCTGAGAGTAAGTTAAGATGATGTCCTTCTGTTTTTTTTTTTTGTTGTTGTTGTTGTTGTTAATTTTAAGATAGTATATTTTAAAAAATCTTATTCTGGATATAATTTCATTCATTCATTCACTTATTCTTTTAATATCTATTTAGTACCTAATATGTAACAGCTATTTATTATTTCATGTTTTTGTAAATAAAATAATTGATTTTCATGAATTTGATCTGCATTATCTCTCATTCATGCTATTATTCGAATCATTTGTAATTGAAATCAATTGCTGCAACAGCAAAAAAAAATTTATTAGTAATGATGTTCATGTTAGATTGGTACAGAAGAGGTAATATTTAACTTACCTGTATTTCTACTCAAAAATGGACCCGATCACAGGTTTATTTTTCATAAGGCTTCAGCTTCATTTCAGAGCATACTGATTGTCATAAACTAGGTTGATAGACTGACATAATGAAAGATTGAGCATTTGAGAAAATAGAAAACCTGTGAATATGGCCAAAAAAATCCCCCACAAAAAATATTAAAATGTAGTTAGAAATATAGTCATTTAACTATATCTATAGACTTGGCTATATAAATCTTCCAAGGGGTTATCTGAAGTAGTAGGAATGGTGGTCAAGTTTCTGGGAAATTCTCTGGAAAGAAAATGAAAAATGTAAGTTTTTAAAGAAAAAAACAAATATAGTTTAATGGAAAGAAAAGAACAAGACACTTTATATAAAATGTCTCAACATTTTACTGTCTTTGTAACATGTTTAACAGTATGTTGAATAAAATGCTTTTTCTTGATGTATACATGAGTGGAAGCCAAGGTGTCATTTTTGAAAACACAAAAGCTTTTTGAACTTTAACTTGATGACTTGAAAGACAGCAGTGTTCCTCTTATGTTCATTTCATCCAACCTGCAAGCATTCTTTGAGTGCCTCCTTAAATACATAAAATTTTAGTAGGTATGGAGGGAAAGTTATAAAGATGTTATTCATTGCAGTAGTCAGAAACCCACCCGTAAAAGAGTTATCAGTGTACTACATATCAAATGCAACATAAAGAAAATACATGATTCTTAAATACAGAGAAGAGAGAGTACATGTGATAGAGAAACAGAAATGAGGTGAGTTTTGAGGTGGACTTTGGAGTATGTGTAAAATTTGGGTTAGGAGAGAATATGGTTTAGTCTCGGTTCTGTTAGACAATGTCATCCAACTCTGCCTTGGGAAATTGATTTCTTTGGCCTTAGGAAAATCATCTGTAACCATTTCAGGTTTCAGTTTTTCATGTGTAAAATGATAGAAATTTAAAAAGTCCATAATTCAAGACTTTCATGTTGAATTAATCTTTCATTTCAGCTTTAGCTAGTGTCTCTTTGCTAATTACTTTTTCTTCCAACAACTTATCTAAGACAAGTCTCAGTTTACTAAAGATTCCATTTCAACATCATCGATTCAGTACATATTTCCTATGCTTGATATTGAGTCTATTGCCAATACACCGATATCCAAATAATATCGATATTGATACCAGTTAAAGACTACTATTGGATTTTTTCCCTGTCTTATTTATATATATTTAGTTAGGAGTGACTTTGAAATGTTGTAAATACGTCATTTTCATTTCTGTTGATAACACAATGTTCTGGTATGCCTCTCTTCCAATGTACTTCCTGTATTAACACTCATTTTTAGTTTGTTTTTCTGTCTCCATGCTCTTTTCTGTAGTTGAATGGAAAAAATCTGTACTTGGATTTGTCCCAAGATATGGCAGAAAGCATAATGCATTGAAGTGAAGATGAGTGTTGATTTATTATTTAATCCCTCTTCAGGCTTATTGTCACTCCATAGAAGTATTCTGATTCTGTGACTTGATCTCAAATTCATTGTATGACTTCCCTGCATAAACTTCTGGGCATGTAGCCTAATGAGATGGAGGGATTTCCTAGAGTCCCCAAAGCATCCTTACATGAACTTTCAATCCTTCAAGTATTTTCAAATGAGGAAATGGAACTATTAGAGATGCTTTGTTGACAAGGAGGAAGAGATGATGGATGAGGCAGTGGAGAATTATAATTTAATGTCTTAAACAAAAAACCACTACCCATCAAATTCAGTATAAATTCTGAAGTTACATTATCACATAATTTGAAAAACCTCCACATCTTTGGGCCGATAAGAATCAATGCATCTAACTACACGAAACATCTGAGTATTTATACTTGTCAAACTATTGTTTGGAGTAAAAAAAAAATAATTATCACTTAATTAAATGAAGAAACAAGCACATCAGCAACAACAGACCAAACTGGAAGTGTATAGCTCTGATGGCTAGGATCACCAATTCATTGTTTCTTAGCAATTTAATTGCATTCTAAACCTAGAGCGTTTACACTTTGCCCTAAATGTGATCATTTATAATCATAGGTCTGAAATAGATGGTGTGAGGTTATACCATATACTATGAGCTCTATAAACCTGTAAACTATACATCATGTGGGGAAGCTATTTCTTTAGACCCTCAAATGAGCACTCATCTTGATTAATTTGGACTGCCCAAAGAAACCCTATATTAAAACTATCCTCTCTTTGTGTCTCTGTCTCTCTGTCTCTGTCACTCTTTCATGCACACACACAGACACGAATTTCTCACTCTCTCTACAAATTCTTAAAAGTAAATTAACATATAAACTATAGAGTCCATTCTATATAAGAATTATAAAAGTAATAGAACTTAGTTATGGAAGAGGATAAATCAACAAATGTGTTATAGACATAGACTAGAATTGCTAAGTAAGATTCGAGTTTGTTAAACAGGAGTCATGGTGCTGGGATTTGGTATATTAATGTTCAAAATGGCTTTTGATTCCTGAGAAAAACTTGACATAAGACCACAGTGGTAATAGAATTCTTGAATAAGTTAATGGTTTCCCTAGACAAAGCCCTAAGATTTTAGACTGTATACATTTTTATGTAAAAATTCACAAACAGATGCTCTGAGAAGATTCAAAATAAAATGTGGTTAATGAGAAAATTTCATTTTATAATTTAATTATTTGTAGCCAAAATACTATGATATCCACAAAATATAAAGTAATGTGCTGAGATTTTTCTAAGTAAAACCCTCTTCTCTGATTAATCATCTTTTTGAGGAAATAATTTACTAGGTTTAGCTGGACTGTATTTTTTAATACAAAGGAAAATAGGCTTGAATAAATATTATAAGAAAAATGTTTCATTGTAAGGATATTAAGTCATTCAAAATAGTGTGTATTTTTGTTTGTTCTTTTCGTCCTATATTTTTGTGTGTATATTTTTGTGAAGTGAATATTTTGGAATTATTGTCTATCATTTACTAATCTAGTATTATCTATTAATAGATGGTTAACTAATCTGTTAGACAAGTGTACTTCATAGAAAGAGTAAAATCTACATAATGCATAAACTTCTTTTGTTTAAAATAATCCCTTCTTCAAAAAAATCAATGTACAAGATAAAGGTTAAGGTGGTCAGCAATACATAAAATGGTCCTTTTAAGATATAGTGCTGTACAACCTAGCAAGATATAATATGGTCGTAGTCTTCTCTTCACAAGAGAATTTCTAGTAAATAGGAGTCAATTTTAATGTCCCATTACTCTTTCCACACATTTTCTATTTTGCCGAAGGATCTCACATACACATAAGAAATCCTCTGGTGAGTTCAGCTGGGGTTCCCCACAAGAAAAGAATTCATGAGTTCATAAATCTTTCAGTCCCTTCAATTTATCTGGAGAGTTATGTATACCATGCTGGTAGCAGTACATGGAGCAGATCATCTTGAAAAATAATGCTATCTCCATAATGGAGAGGTGGCTATTTCCCAGTGGGAGTGAGCTGTTTAGACCGTGCAGATATGGCCCTATTACAGATTGCTGTTGGTAGAGAGAATCACATTCTTCTTGTTTTCCATATTGCTTTGAATAAATTTTGGTGGCTGAGACTTTAATTGTCATAAAGAGCACATGTAATCACTATAAAGGTTCAGATAAAAATGGACAAAAGAAAAGAATTTCATTGTTCAAATTATCATTCTCTAATTCAAGGTCTCTAATGTACGAAGGTATTATAGGATTCTAAGATTACTAAAGAATATTTTATGCTATGTATATTTTTAGACACAATGGCAAACAAGAAAGTAGATAGTTTTCATTGACTTGTTTTCCATATTTCTTTTAGATTTAAGTATTTATTATTTGAAGGTAGTTATGTATTTCATTGTCCCTAATTTAACAATATTACAGCTACATTTCCAAACAGTATTTTTTTCTGTCAAGTTATCATTTCCCTTTGTCTGAATGTCACAATATACATGTATAAGACTAAAAAAAAATCTTACTAATTAGAAAATTAATAGTTAAAATTTAAGGGTAGTGTATTATGCAGAGAAATAGAATCTATGTATATATCCTATGTGTGTGTGTATGTGTGTATGTATGTATGTATGTATCTATGAAGAGAGACAGATTGATTTTAAGGAATTGTCTTATGGGACTTTTAGGGCTGGAGCTAGTAAGTCAAAAATTTATAGCATAGGCCAGCAGGTTGGAGACTCAAGTAGAGTTTCTATGTAACAGTCTCGAGGAGAATTCTTTTTTCTGCAAGAAACCTCAGTCTTTGTTTGTTAATGCCTTCAACAGATCAGATGAGGCCCACCTAAGCCATGGAGGACAATCTGCTTTCCTTAGAGTCTACAGAATTAAATATTAATCACACCTGAAAGAACCTTCACTAGCAAAATCTAGACAGGTGTTTAACCAAACATCTAGGCACCATTGCCTAGCCAATTTGACATAAAATTAAACAATACATGAAGTAAAATGCAACCTTTTATCATCTCTAATATTAACATAGATCTTCCAAATGGCATGAATAGGGGCAAGCAGAGGTAACTTTTCTTAAAACTGAAGTATAGTTAACAATGTTATATTAGTTTCAGGTGTGCAACATAGTGGATCAATAATTCTATACATTATGCAGTGTCACCTCAGTAAGGGTTACCATCTGCCCCCATATGACATTATTATATTATTATTGGCTCTATTCCCTATGGTATATATTTCATTCTCATGACTTACTTATTCTGTAATGGAAAGTGTGGGCCTCTTAATCTTCTTCACCTATTTCATCCATCTTCCTACCCCTCTTCCCTCTGGCACTACCAGTCTGTTCTCTATATGATTCTGTTTTTGTTTGTTTATTTGTTCAGTTACTTTGTTTTTAAGATTTCATGTATAAATGTAATGATATGATACTTATCCTTCGCCGTCTGACTTATTTCACTCAGCATGATACCCTTTAGGTCCACCCATGTTGTCATGAATGGTAAGATTTTATTCTTTTTTATGGCTGAGTAATATTCCATTGTAAATATACTATATCCACTTTATCCATTTATCTCTTGATAGGTATATATGTTGCTTGCCTATCTTTGCTATTGTAATTAATGCTACAGTAAATATAGAGACACATATTTTTTCAAATTAGTTTTCATTTTCTTTGGGTAAAAACTCACCAGTGGACTTACTGGATTTATTTTTATTATGATATTTTTATTTTTAATTTTTTAAGCAACCTCCATACTGTTTTCCAAAGTGTCTCCAACAGTTTACATTCCTACCAAAAGTGCATGAGGGATGCCTTTTTTGCATATCCTCACCAACGTTTGTTATTTCTTGTCTTTTTGATAATTGCCATTCTGAAAAGCATGAGGTAATATCTCATTGTGTTTTTCACTTTCATTTCCCTGATAATTAGTGATGCTGTGCATCTTTTCATGTGTCTAGTGGTCATCTGTTATGTCTTATTTGGAAAAAATGTCTATCCATGTCCTCTATGTTTTAATTGCATTAGTTGTTTTTCGTTTTTGTTTTGTTTGTTTTGCTGTTATTGTATGAGTTCCATTTATATTTTGGATATTAACCCCTCATTGGATATGTCATTTGCAAATATCTTCTCCCATTAAATTGATGCCTTTTTGTTTTACTGATGATTTCCTTCACTTTGCAAAAGCTTTTCAGTTTGATGTAGTCTCAGTAGTTTGTCTTTACTTCTGTTTCCCTTTTCTGAGGAGATAGACCAGAATAATGTTGCTAATGGCATGAAAAGGGGCAGAAGGAGATAACTTTTATAAATTAAAATAAAATTAATAGATATTATGAACAAAAGCTGGGTGTAAGCTTGTGTGGGTCTTGTAAAAAGCACTTGAAAAAAATTGAATATAAACTGAGTATTATTTAACTTTTGAAAAGTCCAATTAGGGGCACCTGGGTGGCTCAGTCTGTTAAGCTTTCAACTCTTTATCTTGGTTCTGGTCGTGATTTCATGGTTGATGAGATTGACCCTCATGTTGGGCTATGTGCTGATAGCATGGAAGCTGCTTAGTATTCTCTCTCTCTCTCTCTCTCTCTCTCTCCCCATCTCTCTCTCTCTACTACTCCCTTTCTCACATGCATATACTCTCTCTTCCTTAAAAGACAGCATTAAAAACAAAAATATATAAAGAATCCAATTTTTTTCTTATTTATATTTGTCATCATGATTTAGTCTTTTATCTATAGAAAGACTTTACATCTTATGTATTTCTAAAAATTTATAGGTTTGGATATTAATATCATTATGAATCATGACTGAACACCAATAGTATTCCACTCAGAAGTTTAAAAATTTAGTGTTCCAATAAAAATATTATTTAATCAATCAGAAAAGTACGACTTTTTAAAATTAATAATTAACGATTGCTTTGTTACATACAGTTAGCATAGTGTTGCATATTATTCAGAAGTCTAAACGTAAGTATTTAATAATATATAACAGTAATATGTTAACACAAAATCCATATATAATCCATATATTTATAATAAAATTTATTTGATGGAATTTATATAATAAGTATATAATTATATATAATAAATATATATTAAATAGCCACTGATTTGTGGCTGTATTTACCCTGTGTTCATAGAATTTATATAATAAACCTATAATTATGTATAATAAATATATATTAAATAGCCACTGATTTGTGGCTCCATTTACTATGTTCATTTTTTAAGACAAAATGGCTTTTATTCTTTTAAGAAGAAATATAAAAATTCCTTTCCATGAGTTTATTTCCTGTGTTTTTGCATTTATTCCTTGAATAAATATCCAAAAGTCATATTACAGGACATCCAGGGAATTCTATATATATTGTATTGTATAATAAAACCTATAATACAATATTTAATATTAAATATTATTTTATATGATATACCACATATAATATGCAGTATATGTTTATATTATATATTTGTATTAAAAATGTTATCCTAATTCTTCTATTAACAGAGTCAGTATCTAATCTATGAATCTTTCATTATGTACTTTAGATATTAGACCCATCACTAGTTCATTTTTTCAACATATATATATTTTTGTGTGGAGAATTTTTAACAACGATGAATCAGGAATATTTTTAGGAAAGCCCATTAAATGTTTTACAAATTAAAATATTTAGAAATGTAAGATAGGAAATATTTTAGGAATATTTAGGAATATTTTAGGAATACTTGGGAAAGCCCATTAAATGTTTTATAAATTAAAAATTTACAATGGTAATATATTATTTTACAAATAGTGCATGGGTACTTTAAAAGTTGCTTAAAGTAACTAAAATTTATTTTTGCCGTATAAACATTCTCATGTGCTTTCCTTGGGTAGTTAAAATTTCTGAGATACTCCTTAGGAACTTTTATTTACTCTTTTTTTTTCTTTTTCTTTTATGTATAAGTTCAGGAATTAGATCAGCTTTCCAGTAATATCAACTCTTTGATAGTTATATAAAATACTTGGATCCATCCATAAAGTACTTACGTTTTAGATCAGTACTCTATAAAGCATTCAGTGGGCATTATTAATATTATCATTAAGTATATTTCTCAGCTTTCTTCTTACAAGAAATTTTGTGTATTTTTTCATCTATTTATCAGATTTTAAATTAGACATTTATTTGTGTGAATATATAACTCACACCAATCTCATCCATTAGACTTCCACTGAGTGAGCACCATGTCTTTATTTATCAATATACACTTAACACCTAGTTAGGGCCCAGCACATAAGTTCACTGTCAATTACTCTTATTTCAATTAAACTTCTAATTGGCGGGATGCCTGGGTGGCTTATTCAGTTAAGCCTCCAAATTTGGCTCAGCTCGTGATCTCACAGTTCCTGGGTTTGAGCCCCACCCGGCTCTGTACTGACCGCTCAGATCCTGGAGCCTGCTTGGGGTTCTGTGTCACCCTCTCCGTCTGCCCCTCTACTGCTTGAGCTCACTCTCTCTCCCTCTCTCTCAAAATCAAATAAACATTAAAAAATAAAAAAATATATAAATGGCTAATGCATGTGTTATAGATTTACAGAGGAAATACAAGAAGAGAAAATTAATTTAATGACATCCATAGAACTAGGAAGTGGAAGAGATTGGATTCCTGTATGTTTGGCTGCAAAGTGTATAATTTTTTGGATCAGGTCCTGCTGATTGTCTTTTGTGTAGCCAGAGAATTTATCAAACAGTAGAAACAAGGGATTAAAATTTTACAATTCATTATCGGGCAAATGATTTTGAAGATATCTCTGTAAAAGACTTACAATTGTTATTGAAATGGAAGAGCAAGAGAAAAGCTATTTTTATGTAGACTGTAGATGACAGTGCTTCCAGCAGGTGTCTACATTTGCTTAAGACCTCTAATACCTGCCTTCTGTTTTTCTTGTTACTGTGATCCTCACCTAGCCCTCCAATAATCTTTTCTCAACACAGCAGCAAAATGTTGAACAATTTTTAAATCTGTAAGTCAGAAAATGTCAGTCCTCTGCTCAAAATCTTCTGATTACTTTCCATGTCATCAGATGTGAAATCTAAAGACCTTCAGGTGGCTGACAAGGCCCTGTATAATCTGACTGCCTACAGTTTCTTTGATTTCATCTCCTACTGCTCTTCCTCTTATTTTTTGCTACCCCAGCCAACCATGCTCCTGCCTCAAGAATTTTGCACTTGTTATTTAATTTTTGGAACATTGTTTCCCTGGTCACCCTCACGGCTTGGTTCTTTACTTTCTTTTGGTTTCTAATCAAGGGTCGTCTTATCAATTAGGCTTTCCTGACCAGTGCTTATCATCACTTGACATACTATATTTTATATTTATTCATTTACTGTTGGATGTAGGATATAACCTCATGAGGGAGAGAATTTTGTTTAATTTTGTTTGCTACTGTGTTTTGGGCATTTAGAAAGGCATCTGATACAAAGCATGCAGTAGACATCTGTTGGAGAAATGAAGGGATACTTGAGAAAGGGTTTAGTAGGTATGCTGCTTTCATTCCTCTAGATACTTCAAATTATATTCCTCATAGTAAATTATAACATCAGAACTTAGAGTAGTTGGGGCCTTTGAGTTTAATTGTCTACAGAAATATAAACACTTACTGAAACTCAGTTTAATATGTAACATTTACACCAAATAAGGCATTAAGTCTTGAAAAAAAAACAAATTTCCATACCAACACAGTCACTGTTTGACAGTGAGCAAGTTACCTAGTTTCCTAACTCTCTTTTCTCAAAAAAAAAAAAAAATACTAAAACTATTCTTAGCACCCTCTTATCCAGTTAGTCAACAACAACTATTTATTAACATACCCCTACATGGCCAGGTACTAAAATACTGTTTTACAGAATTGCTTTATAGAATAATATGGAAAATACTTGCTCTAGAATAAGATCTCCAAATAAAAAATTATTTGCATCTGCAAAGAGTCAAAGACAATGTAGACTATAATTTAATGTTCAAGTTAGATGTTATTTCATGGCCAGTGTGTACCGACATCTGCTGCATCTTTCTCTTACCTGAGGCAGAGGGGCCATGGAGTAGTAACTGGGATCATAAGCTCTGAATTGGGACTACTCAATTTGATTCTGGCTCCTGCCCCCACTGAGTAAGTAATTTGGAGCAAGTGTTTCGTTATTTTTTTAACTTCTGTGTCTTCATTTTATTTTATTTATTTATTTTTTTTGCAGTGGGGGATGAAGAAAGTAACACCTATATCATTTCATGCCATGAAGATTAAATTAATCAATATAGATAAAATACTAAGAAGAGTGCCCAGCCGATGCATTCTTTATTACTGTTATCTGACCTATATTTTATTGTATTTCATTTCCCCTCTTACATAATGCATCAAGTCTTTTGAAAGTAGATAGTTTATAATCAAAGATAAAAGATAAAACTTGAGATAGATCACTTAGTGATATCTGATGAACCCACAAATGCTTAATATTTTTAATCCGAGTTTTGTTAATATGTAAAATGAAAATATTTTCCTATTTTCTCCTATTCCTACTGATGTATCTTTATTGAGTGGACACTCATACTACTGTGTGTTCTGCATTAAACCGATCTGGCAGTGAGTGTGGAGTGGACAAAGAGTCCTTTCAATTTTATTTTGTCACTCAGCACACATTCATTAATCATCTCTTGATGAATACTTTGCCAGTATTTGGATTATAAAATAAGTAATTAAAAATGAAGAATATTAGGGGCACCTGGGTCACTCAGTTGTTAAACGTCTGACTTTGGCTCAATTCATAATCTCACAGTTTGTGGGCTCTAGGCCCACGTCGGGCTCTGTGCTGACATCTCAGAGCCTGGAGCCTGCTTAGGATTCTGTCTCTCCCTCTCTCGCTGCTCCTCCCCAGCTTGCATTCTGTCTCTGTCTCTCAAAAATGAATAAACGCTAAAAAATTTAAAATATATATAAAGAATATTAATAAATAATGGCGTTCTAAGTCTTTTGGAAACCTGTTCCTAAAGGCTAAAGGCAACAACGATTGGCTGTGAATAGATCCAATGTGAAAAATGATCCAGGTATTTCTCAAGGCAGTCAGGCAGAGCTTCATACAGAAGGCAATGCTTGAGTTGATTGTTAAATAGGTAAGAGTTCTTTAGACAGGCTAAAGTAAAAGGAATTCTAAGATAGGGATGCAAAGCATAGAGATATTAAGCAGTAGCATGAATTGGGGTGAATTAAAGTTATTTCTGTTCTTGTCAGGCTATAATGCATGGAGGAAGCATGACAAGAGGTGAGACTTGAGAACTAGACAAGGGACACGATCATGAAGAGATTTTAAGACTGCTGATAGCTTGCATTTTATTTTGTTGGCTGTGAATTGTTTCAGGCATCAGCATAGTCTAGTCAGGACTATATTTTAGAAAAGCAATCGATGGGAAGAAAGTGCATAAGACTGGAAGAAGTATTATTAGTTTAAGTTATTGCAAATAGGCAATGGGCAGATAAAAGATAAAACCAATTTGATTCTACTGAATGGGACAAAACACTTTCTATGATAAGATAATTATAATTCATCTCATTGTAAAAATGGAATCTTAAGTATTTCAAAAGAGCGAGCGCTTTATGACACATACTGGTAAGAAAATTAGTAAGGTAGTAAGTAATTAATATTTTGATTTTTGTTTTAAAACTTGTATTTAATTTGTTTCATATATTAATATACTCCCATTTATGATTTGAGTTTTGTAACAGAACTTTACATCAATAATTTTTCGATACTTAGGTTGACAGTGTTAGGATACAAAACTTAGTTATATATATTAGAAGTCTAGGATTTAGAGTTTCTTTTAGATTAATGTAATATTTACTTAGCAATTCCGTTGAAATATGAATGTCATATTTCATCATTGTATATGTAGAAAATATGCCTAGTTAAAATGTTTTTCTCATCTAAATTTATTTCTCCTATAATTAAGATTAATATTTGCATTTTCTAAATGAATAGCAAAACACATTTTATTTTCTTATAGACACTAGTCATTGTATATTATTTTGAAATGCCATGATTTCATAGTTGATGCCTATGTGACTATTTGCAAAATCTGTCTGAATTATTAAAATACAAATTGATGCCATATTGCATCAATTGCGTTATTAATGGTGCCATGACTGTACCATTGAGTCAGAAGTTAAGTAGAACTTGTGATATGGAAGAATTTCCTTACCTGATTGAGTTCAGATTATTTCAATAGATTTAGCATTATAAATCCTTTGTTTATTTAGTTTTTAATTTTTTAAAGTTTATTTATTTATTTAGACAGAGAGAGAGAGACAGAACAAGCTGGGGAAGGGAAGAGAGAAGGAGAGACAGAATCCCAAGCAGGCTCTGCACCATCAGTGTGGAGCTTAAACTCACACACTGTGAGTTCATGACGTGAGCTGAGATCAAAAGTCAGATGCCACCCAGGCACCCCACATTATAAGCCTTTTAGTCCTATACATGATCTTAATACATTTTAGCTTAATTACTGAATAAATTATTTAAAATCTGTCCTAATCACTTCTCAACAAATTAAAAAACAATCTGTATTGGTCTGGATGACCCAGCATGAGATTTCTGACAAAATACAGTTGATTTTATTATTTGTGGATTCCATATTCGTTAGTTTCTGTAATTTATTTCTAATCCTCAAATCAGTACTGAGGCCTTTCATAGTCATTTGTAGATAAGCACAGAGCTGGAAAAAATTTAAGGTGACCAACGCACGCATTCCCAGGTGAGGCCAAACAAGAGGATGCTTTTCTTGTTTCAGCTCTCATACTATAAACAAATATCCTTCTTGCAGTCTACTTAGTGCCGTGTTTTTCATAATTTTTGCCTTTCGTTTATGATTTCACTGCTTAAAATGACCTCCAAGCACAACGCTGAAGTACAAAAGGCTGTGATGTGTATTATGGAGAAAAACATGTGTTAGGTAAGTTTCATTCAAGCATGAGTTATGATAGTGCTGTTGGCCATGAATTCAAAGAGTTAATGAAGCCTTAACTCTTGTTAAGACTGTGAGTGTCAACATCTTAAAATGTTAAAGGATGTTTAAACAGAAACACATACAAAACAAGGTTGTGTATTGATTGGGTGATGAAAATATTGTGACTAGAGTCTCCCAGGAATCTAACATTGTATTTCCCCTAAGAGCAATTGTTCCATATTTGCTGATTCAGTGGTTGCAGCAACTTAACAGAATATAACTACCGCGAATAATACGAATTGACTGTATTTACAATTCCCAGCTGGTAACTTTGGCAGTGTGATAGAAGATGTTTTGCTTTCATGCGTGTGTGTGTGTGTGTGTGTGTGTGTGTGTGTGTGTGTGTGTGTATTAAGCAAAATTGAAAATGTGTATGATTTCATACTGTTGGGCAGAAAACTTCTGAATCATGGGTCATGCTTTGTAAAGTAGAAAGAGCAGGTTTACTAATCTAAAAGATCTAAAATTTCTCAGTCTCTTGGATAGTGAAAATAAGATGGATTATGTCAGAAAGACAAAGATCTAGGGGCACCTGAGTGGCTCATTCGGTTAAGCTTCCGACTTCAGTTCAGGTCATGAACTCAGAGTTTGTGGGTTGTAGCCCTGCATCAGGCTCTGTGCTGACAGTTCTGAGCCTGCAGTCTGCTTCGGATTCTGTCTCTCTCTTTCGCTGGCCCTTCCCCATTCGCATTCTGTTTCTGTCTCTCAAAAAAAGGAATCAATGTTAAAAAATATTTTAAAAAAAAGAAAAAGATCTAAAAGGTGTATTTCTTAAAATTAATAATCAATAAAATCAAGGCATTTTTAGCAGCCTAGATGCGGCAATCCTCTCTTATATCTTGGAATATATATTTTGAATATGAATAAAAAAGGAATTCACATGTATATGGAAAAAGTTCTTTGCGACATATTAACAAAACAAGAATGTTGAAAAATAAATTATGAATGAGACATAGAATTAACTTGGGATCAAGGACTAAATATGGTGTACTGGAAAATCAGATTAAGATGCTATACTTAGATAAATCTGAAAGGATAAATCTAGCTTTCTCTATAAATCTCCTATTAACCTAAAACAAAGAGAGTTTAATTTCCAATTCAAATTTAAATTAAAAACCTTAATCAAGAATATACTAATAGCACAATGATATTTTTCAGATTTCCATCATACAGAAATTAATATCCTTATTTTTAGAAATAATTTGAAGTGGCACAAAACAGTACTATAAGTAATGTAATATTTGAGATTCTTAATGCATATAATTAGATGAGAGATAATAATTATAGTATACATAATCCAGTAAATTTACACACATAACAGATCTTATTATTATACATCATTATAATTACAGTCAAATTGTGGTTTTTGTTTTTGTATTATTTATAAGTAAAATAATTTTTAAAAATTTACTTAAGAATTGTACCTAGTATCAAGAGTACTTGGATGGTAGCAAGAAACCTGACTATGACAAGACTCTGCCTCAAAGTCCAATGGTGAAAACAGACATATACAGTATTCTTAAAGTCTAGGCTATTTACTATTTTATCCCCATAATGACAATATGAGATAGATATTATGTTTCCCCACTAAATTAAAGCTTACCCATCTACCTATCTAATAGACTTTTCTTTCTCAAGAATTGAAATACCTCTTTTAAGTTTAGTGTTTGTCAGGACTAGTTCAGTGATTTTAATTGAGGCTGGAGTGTACCTTCATGATGTACAAATAGTTTGATTTGATTTATATGATCATCTTATTAATACAACTGAAGCATTCTATATAATTGTTAATATATTCAGAGTCATAGTTAAAGAAACATAGAACATGTTATTGAAATATATTTTAAGATATATAAATAATGACAAAAGGGAAAATTACTATTCATTGTTAATTTATCCTTAATTCATATCTTTATATGTTGATCTGTTTTAAAGGCATGATTAATATTAGTATAATTAACATTACTTTTAGTAATCCTATTACATAATAGTTTTAAAATACATTATTAATGTAAAGCTATCTTTTGTGTTTGTAGAAATATATTATCTTACATTATAGGAGCATAATATCATACTCTAGGAATTTAATAACAATATGCTATAGGAATATTTACATAAAAATTTAATTTGCCTCCAGGCAGAGTTAGTGCCCCCTCCCACTGTAGCTATAATGCCACAGTCATTAAAACAAATAAAAATGCTGAAGTCATGTAGGGCATATGCAGGAATGAGACAAGAGTTTGAATCTCAGCTTTACCATTTACTAATTTAGTAACCATGGGCAATGCAATTAGCCTATCTGTGCTTTGATTTTTATTCATCAGACAAATGGAAATAAAGAGCCTGACATAGGGCTCGAACTCACAAACTGTGAGATCATGACCTGAACCTAAATTGACAGTCAGCAGCTTAAATGACTGAGCCACCCAGGTGCCCTAGATTTCTTTTCTTCAGTTTTACTGAATACGGCAGTCAAATGAACCCTTTTTTGGCATTTCTTCTAGAACAAAGTGACAGAGGATGTAGGGCAATATTTAGGTAAATTCTATTCCTAATTTTAATATCGCCTCCCTTAATGTATTTTTGTTATATTTGAGGAATTTTGTAATTTTTATTGAATAAAATTATATAGCTTCAATTCAGATTGCCTTTATAGATTTTAATTTTAGAATAGCATTTAGCTACTCCAAACAATAGAAATTTATATGATCAACAAAATTAAGTAGTATAAAAATAAAGTGATCAATAAATCACTGTTGAAATACTTAAAAGGTTATATATCTCTAAAGTTTTTTTTTCTAAATTCAGACGAAAGAAATAAACAAAAGTATAAACAAAATAAATACAACAGTTAACTTTTTTCAGGAAAAGTTTTAGGAAAGAAATTTTTTTCTTATTTAATTATTAATTATTGAATATTGTGTCTTATTTTCCTGAGTGCAGAGTGTTGTCTACTTTCCTTTGTAGCTCAAGATACCTATGAATGAAAGATCATTATCATGGATAAGAAACAAAGGTTGGGAATATATTTCTTTTTTATCAAAATTAAGTTTCCATGCCAAATAGTGATTGGTTAAATTGCCATCTTTAAATTTTTATTTGCCTTTTATCTTAGTTGAGAAATTGGATATTTTGGAAAGTGAAGGCCATTTCTTAGACCTGAAAGTTCATGTGAAGTAAGATTTCTCTCAACAGTGTGAAAGACTTCCTACTGTGGGAAGTGAGGCTCATGAATATTGTACGGAAAGAGAATGCCGTGTAGTCCTTTCAGGAAAAGTATTTTACTGTAAGGTGTCTTTTTTTTTTTTTTTTTCTTTAACTCAGTGTGGTCACTAGGCTCCATGATATGAGGTACACTGGGTCGTTCTTCCGCCCCACAGATCTATCTCGTCCATTTTCAGTGCTTTAAAACCTTCTCTTACTCACTCCGTGTTTTGTGTAAGTTTTGAGAAGACAAGTACCTGCTGGATTGCACCAGCATGAGGCTCTTTATGAAGAGACTGAGGAGAGGACCCTAAAGCCATAACTAATTATTTCGGGAGAGAGTCAGTGAGATTGCATCACCAAAAAATGTAGAATATAAGGGTCTCTATCATAACTCACACTGCTGGACCTCTTCTGTAGATGGAAGGTGACATTGGTGCCTCAGGGGCACTGTGCTGACATTCCTGAATAAAGTACTTCTTGACTTTCATTATGGCCCCTGAAACTTCATGTCCTTGTAGAGATTATCGTTTGAGATTCCACTGACCTGTATAACACATAGCAGGTAATAAGCAAATGTTTGCCAAAACAATTTGATATGGATACTTAGCATGGCTTATCGTGTATACTGTAAAATTAAGGTTTTTTTTTTAAAATGTGGCATGTATTTAAATGGTCATTTATCCAATTATATTTTAGTTATTTGTTTGCATATGTCTCCTACTGGAGGCTGAGGTTCTTAAGGACAGGGACCATATCTTAGCATTGTTAATATTTGACATAGAGCTAAAGAAATGACTGTTGATTGATGAAGGAGGAAAGAGGAAGATATAAGAGATTCCTGATAGAATCTTACTGAATGGGTTT
This sequence comes from Paguma larvata, assembly GCA_030068075.1. Classification (NCBI taxonomy): domain Eukaryota; kingdom Metazoa; phylum Chordata; class Mammalia; order Carnivora; family Viverridae; genus Paguma; species Paguma larvata. Next base: position 57,734,911 of record CM057833.1, on the reverse strand, counting down.
CTTAGTAAAGGCAGGGATTTGACATTTGTCAGAGCAACTGGTGAAACTTAACCAATTACAGATTATCACACATTTAAATCCTAAATAAAAAACTAACTATAGATAGTAAGGCAAGATATGGGAGAGGGAGAAGGAAGCAAAGAAAACAATTATTGTGTGCCTCCTAGGTGCTGTACTGGAACTTGACTGAATTCTCTCCTTAAATTCTTGTAGCAATCCCATATAAGGAAGTTATTTTTGTATATATGTATCGTTTATATGTAACTTGCATATATGTATTATTTGTATGTAATTTGCCTGAGGTCATCTGACTACTGTTTATCAAAATCAAAATGAGAAAATAGGATTTTAAACCTTCCAAATTTATCTGTACCACCCAGTGTCCCTGATAAAATATTCTGGAAAGAAAAGGTCTAACATAAAATTACAGAGATTTCACTTTCACACTTTAAGCATTTCAAAACTGAAAAATAATGCCTATCATTTTATAATATCCTGGAACAAAAAAAAATTTAGTCTGATATTTTTTGGTATTGATTTTATTGATTTTTATTGTTTTTTAATTTTTTTATGTTTATTCCTTTTTGAGAGACAGAGAGAGCCTGGAGGGGGAGTAGGGTTAGGGAGACAGAGGATCCGAAGCAGGCTTTGCATTGACTGCAGAGAGCCTGATGCGGGGCTCGAACTCACGAACTGCCAGATCATGACCTGAGCTGTAGCTGGGTGCTTAACCAACTGAGCCAACCAGGTGCCCCTGGTATTGATTTTAAATATTTGATTCTCTAGTCTTAGAATCCCCTTAGGCCATGGCCAATCTATAAACTAACGTTCTCATGTAATAGAGTAGGTCAGTATTGAGAGGAAGTGTGAATACCACAGTAATCTATAAAATCACACTTGCGTTAAATGATTTGTAATTCAGAATTTAACCATGGTTTTTCATGTGCAGGTCTTATCCATGAAAAATTAAGGTATATTTTATAACTTACTTTAAACATTCTTATTTGTCTCATATTCCTTTTTTAAAAATTTTTATAAAGGTTTTTATTTATTATTGAGAGACAGAGAAAGACAGAGCATGAGCATGGGAGGAGCAGAGAGAGAGGGAGACACAGAATCTGAAGCAGGCTCTAGGCTCTGAGCTGTCAGCACAGAGTCTGACTTGGGGCCCGAACCCATGAACTACGAGATCATAACCTGAGCTGAAGTCAGACGCTTAACCAACTGAGTCACCCAGGTGCCCCAGAAAGTGGGGGTATTTTAAATATCTTTTGCCTGTTCAAATGTACAATTGAACATACAAAAGAGAACCTATTATTGATTATTTCCAATAGTGGACTAAATATCAGTATAGGTATTTCAAAATTGTATTGTATTTGAAGTATTCATATTCAATTTTTTAATCTCCATGACCTCACTTTAAAAGATTGGACTCATAAATATGTTTTGCTTAGCTTATTCTCAGTTAACTGTTTCAAATGTTGTGTCTCAACACATTATCTTAATCATGTTCCTTCATGTGCAGAACCTAATGTGGCTTCCTATTATCAATGAAATTAGTAGTGGACTCCTCAGAATTCACTGTAATTATCTCTCCTATTATTTTTTTATTAAGTTTGTTCTAGTATCAATAAGTAGTTTTTTAATGTTTTTAATAAAAACACTATACTGTACTTCCTGCCTCCAGGTCTCACTTACTTTTTTCTCCTTCCTGAAAATAGTGGGACTATTTTACATATGCTTTGTATTTCACATTTTACAAAATGCTTTTACAAATATGCTTTTATTTCATATTGCCTTGCTACCCTCCCGTTCAGCCTTCATACACCAGCCTTCACAGACACTCAATATTCCAGCCACAATTTATGTTGATATCCTCCAGGTACATCTTATGCTTTCCCATTTCTGCACTTTAGCTCACAATCTTCTAATGACCTGTACACTGATACCTTTTCCCCTCCATCCTCTCCCCATACTCTTCATATTCAATGCATTTTTCTAGGCCAGAAGGAAACATGACCTTCTGTGTAAAAGTTTTCCTGATAAGGCAGCCGTCATGGATTGCTACTCCCTTCTCAAGACTATCTTGGCTTTTACACTTTGCATTTAACAGGGAATGCACCTTGATATACATACACTTATGTGTCAACATCTCTGTAGATTTTCAATTCCTTGAGGATCGAGCTATATTACATTTCCTTGTATTTCAGTATATCTGCATTCTTCTGTATATAGTCAGATTATAAATGCTTGTTAAAATCTGATGCAAACAAACAGATGATAGAGATATCTGTACTTGTAACTATCTGGACGGAGAAGTGAAAACCTAGCTGCGGAGTCAGCTGGCTACTTTTCAAGACTCTACAGTGTTCACCTTTTAATTCACTTTCATCTTCCCGCCTTTGAGATGCCTCCTGTCCTTCTGTTGTGTTCTTTAGAAGGCTGAAAAAGAGGCTCTGAGGCTCTGAGTTAGATATCTTCATGCTAGAGTGGTAACAGGATGCAATTCCTGGTAATATAAAGGATAGGTAACGACCTGTATTGTTTAGTCCTCTGTTTTCTCCTTGCTTCTTCCCTGCCCAGCTCTAGAGAATGGAATGTACTTTCCTTATCCTTTCAGATATACGAAAATCCCTTGCTAAATTAAAACAAACAAAAAAAAGGCCCTATGATGAAATTGAAACTATTTTCTATTATTTTAAGGGAAAAAAAGTATTACTTAAAAACCTGTCACAGCACACGGTTTTATAGACATTGTTTTTCAAGACTAGGCTGTAACACAGTTATGGGCATGGTAATGGTTGGTAACACAGCTCATTCAGCTACCTAAGGGGATATTTTTGTCTTACATTCTCTCTGAGTGTGGGGAATAGGCTTAGGAATTCCTGGGCTTACACCAATGGGTTAACAAGGCATAAAGAAGTACAAAACCATAGGATGCTCACACCTGAGTATAAGGATAGAGAAGGGGGTTGAGGCCCCCAGAATAAAGTAGGGAGGGACAAAGGCCCCCAATACATAGGTATATGAAATAAACAAGATTAAGCATTCAGGGCAAAAGCACCCTACAATTCAGTACTATAGCAGAAAGCTACTTTCACGAGAGAGAAAGACCAAGTTAGGTAAGCAGGTAAATGGGGCTATAGACAGCTGCACTGCTCTGGAAGCTGCCCAGAGAGGAAATGATAAACAAAGGAAAAGTGCCTTGTTAACTCTGACGTCACATGTCCTACCTGTCTTATCCCCTAGGCTAGCTTAGATAAACAGAGGTAGTGCCTCATGTCTGCTGTAAACAACCTTCCTCCTGGCAGCCCATGCCAGGATTTTGTTTTGTATTAACCCAAATCCCTAACCCCAGATATCTTCAAGACCCCCTTTCCCTCACATTCCCTAGTTAATGTTCACAGTGTCATTGTCGCTTTGTGCACGTCCATCACCATGTTTGTAAGCCTTCTGATCCTAATAAAAACGGGGCAGGAGCCCTTATTCATGGCTCTTGTCTTTTCCCTGACATCAGCCAACTCTCGCATACAATCCTGCGTCCCCCTTTCTTGCTAGACAAGAAATAACTTTAGCCATAGAGTCTATGACATCCGAGGAAGCTGAATATCCTTGCTTGGATGAATTAAAATGCAGCACAAACATGTTTATGTGCTTGGCTGGGCATTAGAATTACCTTGAAATGTTGTTAAAATATAGACTTTCAGGCCACTCTAAGAGATCCTAATTCAGTAGGTCTGAGTATGTCCTGTCTGTTGTTTTAGAAATGCCCATCCCCCACGTGATCCAGATGCAGGCAACTCACGGACCAGTATTTAATAGAATCCTTCTGCATTAAGTTCTTTTTATACATTAATTAATTTAATATTTATTTATATACTTATTTTTGTGACAGAGGGAGAGGGAGAGAGAGTGTGCGAGCGGGGGAGGGGTAGAGAGAGAGAGGGAGAGGGAGAATCCCAAGCAGGCTCTGCACTGTTAGCACAGAGCTGGTTATGGTCATGATCCCATGGTTCATGGGACCCGAGCTGAAATCAAGAGTCAGTTCCTTAACTGACTGCGCCACCTAGACAACCCAGTTTAATCTTTAGAACAATCCTGAGGTAGATACTATTATTATCTCCGTGTTAAATATGGGGAACATGATGCGAAATGAGGTCATGTACTTCTCCCAGATTTCAATCTTGAATGGAAGAGAAAGGAATCATTTCCAAGCAATCATGATTTAGAACTTGTGCTTGTAGTTAAAATAATGTATGGAGAAGGCAGTATTTCAGCATATGGTAAAGTCAAGGAGAAGATCGTTTCACAAAATGCAAGTAAAGAAACATGGAAAGGCAAATGTGAAAAGAAGCTATGGAAGTTTTTATCTGGGCAGCCTTCCAGAGTTAGTCTGAAGGAGTGGATGTGAAATGGGTACAAGTACAGTGACAGTCTATCATTTTCTTCTGTTTCTCTGCCCTCGATTGTTCCTCTAGTCAGTAAGTTTCATGCATTTGTTTATTTTGAACTTGCAGTATTATTCTGGGCAAAGCATGAATCATGAAGTAGACCCTTCTGGATACTTTTGGAATTCTTCCATGACCTTTAGATATGACAGTGAAAATTTCGAGAAATGGTAATAATTATTAGTAAATTGCGCAGGTTATTAGACTAGCTTAATAATGTATACTTGTGAATGCACTCAATGTTGACCTAAAAGCAAGATGTAGTTATAAGATCAGTATTATTTCATTTAATTCACTATTTGTGAGGCTGAAATAGGAGCAATGCTTATTAAGTTTTGGATGGTAGGAAGTTGTACACAGTTGATAGACTCTTGGAGACCAAAAGAAAAAAAAAATCTTGGATACTATAAGATTAGAATTAAAATTAACGTTGACAGATTAGGGAAATATTCAGCTTTATGGTAGATGAATAGGACCAATTCAGAGTGTATTTTGGGCATAACATAGATGAAAAGATGGAAAGTGACTAGCTAAGAGTCATATTTTAGAAAATACCTGAATTTCAAGACTAGCTAAAGGCCATTTTTGCTTTGTTTATATTAATGCTGCACAAGTCAAGATCTTTGTTTGTAATGAAGATAACTATAATCTGATTTACATATTTCATGACTTGTGAAATGTATATGAAACCCATTTGGGATTATCTGGCATCAGCAAGTCAGTCATATAAAGCAAGTCACTTTATATAACAATAAAGCTATAAAAATAACTTCTTAAGTGCCATTTGTACCAGTCAACAGTACATTTTTTAAAGTTAGGTATTAGATATAAGTAAGTTTTGAAATCGATTATCGTATCATTCCGCCAAAGAGAATTTTGTGAGGGAAGTAAGTAATTCCATTCTTAAAGAGCGGTTTTTAACTTTTGGTGTGAACTTTGGATTGCTTGCTTTGTTAGAATTAGTTTGGCAAATGACTCATGTGATATTTCCAGCAGAGAATCTGCTAACTGTACTACCCAGTGTGGTCGCTTAAACAGTTAAATCCTCTGCAATCAGAGCACTCCCACTGAACTGGTGATTATCTGTATGATATATTCTAATGTACGGAGCAACTGTGTAAAGATCATGTGGATTGATTGTTCATTTTACTAACTTCTTAAAGGGATTGAGTGGAAAAATTACACAGTGTACTGTTCATTGTACAAAATCTGCTTTTTGATAAAAGCAGAATGTCTTAGAAGAATGTGGAATTTAGAAATGTAATTTTCATTACATGTTGGAACAGATTTTCTTATTTGAGAAAACATCTTTGAAATCAGAGGGTGAATCTAATTCTCTAAACTAATTTTAATTTATAGGCATTTTAGAATACATTAGAAACTCTGATCATTAGGTCTCATTAAAATGAACTTAAAAAACAATGAAAAGATATATTGATTAACATAAATATAACATCAAAGTATTTAACAAATAGGTTAAGTATATCTTCCATATTCTAAATTCCTTTTCCCAGATGTGAACGCTACTTTTTGCAAAAAAGATTAAACACTCTCAATTGATAAATGTTATATTTGTAGAAATATAGGAAATATAGATCATTTGAAAAATATGAAATTTATTACATAATTCAGACCTGTTTTAAAAATTAAATGATGCAGTTGACTCTCGATAACTAAATATCATTTACAATTAAAATATTATTTTATATATGGCATATTTATGCCCATTTGTGTGTGTGTAATTTTCTAACCGTAAGCTAAAAATATCAAAAAATAGCTAAGAATATAGATTCCAATGTCGACTTGCTTAACTGCCGGGGTCCTTGTTCCGGCGAATCTAGGGGTCCACGAAGGATGGACGGTCAGGCGAAATGAAGTGAGAGAGCCACGAGAGAGATGGAGTCTGATGACCAAGCAGGCAGCCCTGGCAATTCTGGCATCTCTGCTCTGCTGGTCTCAGTATCTTTATTTTTAAAGGTAGCGAGTGACATTACATCAGTGACAAGGCATTCTTTACAACATACATTGTTGTCACAAGACCTATGTAGTCATCTATAGGTTTATAGTAGCTTTTGTAAGAGTAGTTTGTTATTGCCTTTTTATTATAAGGGAGCGTGGAGATGAGAATTACAAAAGGATTTATGAAATGTTAACCTAAGGGAGGTGCTCAATATTTGCTGCTGTTCAATGAAGATATGTGTAGCTACTTTAGTTTGTACCTTATCTACAAACAGTGCTTCTAACTTTTGGGCTAGGCTAATGTTCGGGGAAGGTCCTAAGTCTCTTTACAATCGTTCCCATCAGTCTGTTAATACTGAGAGAAGCTTTACGGAGATGTGCCTTGAGGTTTTATGGTGGGGCTGAGGGGATGATTAACACAATGTGATACCTGCAGGGAAAATCTAGTTTGGTTCAAGGAGTCTTGGGGCCTAATGCCTACTAGTTTCTAGCCAACTCATAACTGCTATTCTATATGATTAATTTGTGTAACCTATCTCCAAGAGGCAACTTTGAGGTTACTTCTGGCCAGGTTACTCTCATTCAGATTTTATCCAATCAGACATTGCACTCCAGGTCCCCTTTTCCATGTGCCATAAAACCAAAGAGCATTATATCCCTTAGGCCAACGAGAGCAGTTCAAGAAATCCAGGCCTGAAAGATTATTTAGAAAGAGGTAAAATTAGGCACCAGTTTGGCTGGCGGGAGCTTTGCTTCAACCTTTCCCTCGCAGGGAGGGGTCTCAACCTGTGAGCCCAAAACGGCTCCCAACACTTAACCATTACAGTAGCATGGGAAGATACTACCTATTCAAGGCTCTATGGGTTTTCTACAAGTAGAGTTGGGAAAATAGTGTTTTAATGTAATAGTTTCAAAAATACAAATGATTTAATGATTTATATGTATTGAAATGTAAACCTGAATATTTATTTATTACATTAGGGCTTAAATTTTATTAAATGTCCACATTGTACTTGGGAAGAGGAAGGAGAGGTGGAGGAGGGTAGATTAAAGCTGAACACTACTCAGACCCTTCTTTGAATTTTCTTCTTCTTCTTCTTCTTCTTCTTCTTCTTCTTCTTTTTTTTTTTTTTAAATTCTGGCAGTGGAGACATATTAACAATAGGGTACAGTAGTATACTCATCAATATGAATTTTTGTCATAATTCCCTTACTCTATTTTTCATCACCCTAATTATGACCTTTACCTTAAGAAGCTAAATTGTGAGGAACAAACTTTATTAAAATGCCACAGGATTAGACTGTGTTTCATTTTTCTCAAAGAAATATAGCTGAATGAAGATATGAAAGCTTTACCATTCAAGAATATCTGATCATACTTTAGTCTATACGTATCTCAAGACTTCCTTTCCATTCTCTAGGCAACCTAGTATATTTTACATCTTAATAATAGCTACTGACGGATAGTCAGCTGGGGCTTTCCTAATAATAGTAGCCTTTATTTAAAGCTCTTTGTATGTGCCAGGCATCCTCTAAGAGTATTACATTTAATGCCTAAGATATTATCAAGTCAGGTACCGCTGTAATTGCTGGCATTACAGTGAGAAAAGTAAGACACAGAGAGGTTAGGTAGCTTGCTCAAGAACACACAATAGTGATAAGCCAATATTCTAACTCAAACGGTCTGGCTCCATTTTCTAGAATTTTATTCACTTGTGTCTGGATAACACCAGCTAAAATTATACGTCCACATCCTATGAAATTCAAAGTATTTCAGCAGTACTTCGTGAATTCACTATAATGTTCTTCTCTCTCTCTCTCTCTCTCTTCCTTCCTTCCTTCCTTCCTTCCTTCCTTCCTTCCTTTCTTTCTCTCTCTCTTTCTCTCTCTTCTTTCTTCCTTCCTCCCTCCCTTCCTTCTCCTTCTCCTTCTCCTTTATTTCTTACTGCTCACTTCTGATTATTTACAGATATGCAATTACATATCCCTACCACATCAACTAGGGTTTCTTCAGTGATTTCCACAAGGGAAAAATCCCTGTTCATAACAGAAGTTTTATTATGGTAAAGGAAGGGTCTAAACTTAGCTTAGCAAAGCCAGACACTTCAAATGTAACATAAGCATTCACATTCTCAGAATATTTTTTAGCTCATTCATTTCAACACAATGCCCAACTCCTGTTCCCCTACAGAGATTCCCTTGCAGGTTCCCCTACAGATTTCTCTTCCAACTTCATAACATCATCCTGGTTTTCTTAGTTCTTACCTCTTAGAAATAAAATAATTCTTGTTTCATGCACAGCAGTCTCTTTGTAACCTTTTCCTTCATTGCACCATTTACTTCAAACCATCTACTTGAGGGTATTATCCCAGGCCAACATTTCACACCCTTAGCTAAGGACTCTCAATAGCAGTCCAGATGATACAATTTTAAACAACTTTCAGTATCATTTATTAGATTCTCATTATTTATGAGACACTGTATTTATTTATTTCTTTACTCATTTATTTTTTGAGTCACTGTGTTTTATAACATGGCTTCTCATTTTCCTGGTTTCCCATGAGTTAGGTTTTTATTATTTTCACTTTAGAGATGAGGAAACTAAGGTCCAAGAAAATTAATTCCTTTGTCTAAGGTTCCAAAACGAGTAAATGCAACAGTGCACATCCCAGGTCAGATTCTGAGGTCCAGACTCTTTCCAGTGGTGTCTTCTCATTTAGGTCGTGAATATTCTTAAATACATTATTTAACCTACGTATTTTATGATTACATGCTTTACATGCATATAGGTTCCAATTTCCTCTGAAAGAGCTCAGTTTGGTAGCTGCTCTGTAAAAATGGAATGGGAGGCCATTTTGTGTACTCTAATATAACAGTAATTGAGCACTCATAGCTCTTATTACCATTTTTAAAGTTATAGAAGTATGACAGAAAGGATGTTTTGTTTTGTTTTATTTCAGTAGAGTCCAGAAATATAAAAGTAACTATATATGAAAAAGATAATTTAGTTTCTGAATCAATTTATTTTTCTGAGCTTCAAAATACATTATGAATAGGAATACCATCATTTTATTAAAAAATAGAATTTGAAGAATATATTGTGATATATTGGTAAATATTTAATGTAAATGGCATACGTAAGTGATATGAATGAAGAATTAAGTGGCTTACGTAATGGCATACGTAAGTGATATGAATTAAGAATTCTGAATGTCCGATTTTATGTATGGAGTCAAATATAAAATCTCCCTAGATAATTAGGAGTTGAAGGTTATAACACTTACCATTTGAGAAGATTATTATTCTCTAGCTATTCAATAAAGTCTATGCCCTGTGACACTGATGCTTCAGATGCAGGTGAATGCACACTATGAAGTATTGGTTCTGCAGAAAGAGGGTACATGTGTCATTTGTAAGATATAACATTTTGATATTTAGGTTTCTGATTGATCTTTCATTTTTACAGACATTTATTCCTGATATTCTTATTTTTAAAAGACCTATAATAGTAAAATAACATTTTGGAATATGTCTACAACTTTTTGCTTGCAACAACAAATTTTCTTATTAAAAATGCATATAGTTTGTGATTGTATTTTGGTGATGTATAACATAAATACCCATTTCCATAAAGCTTAGATCCTGACTAAGCCAGCAGATATTTTGAAGATTTGTTATTCTTTCACTTATACAATATTTATGGCTATTTAGATTATAACACATTTAATACATAAATTAGTTTTTTCTGAATCTTACCCTCTTTCGTCTTTTATTTGACAGTATACTTTTCCTTGCTATGTCAGTTCCTCACATATATTTACATCTTAATGTAACTATAAATCCTCAAGAACTTACTCATTTTCAAAATCATTAAATATTGATAATTTTTTATAAAAACTGGGAGTAATCTGGATTAAATAATGGTGAAGAGTAATTGTCCAAAATTTGATCTTATTCTGTCTGTCATACAATAACCCACTACATGAGGCTATTTGAGAAATGATCCCTTCTAAAAAAGAAGTAAAAATTACTAACCAAGGTAGACTATCTATTCAAACTTAGCTATAACCTCTTAGTAAAAAAAAAATACTGGATGACTGTTATTGATATTGAATATATGCATAGTATGTAAACTTATAATGGCAAATATTTAGAAATATTCTTCTTTATAAGACTATTAAGACTTATAGACTTATTAAGTTTCTTAATTACACATTTTTTTTATTTTTTAACCCTAGGAAGATTTTGGTGATGACTAGATGAAAATAAATTATCAAGTATATTTCAAATGTATTTAAGTCTCTCTCTCTGTATCTCTCGGCTTTCTTTGTCTCTCTCTCTCTCTCTCTCTCTCTCAAGTATTAGAGGTGTCATCATTTTGCAGTTAATAGCATGAACTCTGTAAAAAGAAACATATTTTAGTTCAAATTGTAAGACATTACCTATTACAAGTACAAGAACCTATTACAACTTACAAGGGGGCACTTTGCAAAGTTACTTAATTGTGTAAGCTTGGATATTTTCATACAGTGAATAAGAGTAAGAATAGTATGACCTCTCTCATGGGAAAGTCATGAGAATTACATAACACATTACATATAAAGAGCACAAAATTCAGTGTTGTTGCATTTCTGTATTCTCTGCATGAGACTCCTCTTGAGATACTCAAGGCATTTCATAAGAGAAAGTTTTCCTAACCCCATCTTAAGTAGCATCCTCCACTTTCCCACATCCTGTCATTAGATTTCAAATAACCTGGCCATATATTAGAAGAAAAGGTCATTGAATCTGACAGCTTTCCTAACCAGTTTTCCTTAGGGTCATTTATATTAACATAGTTCTCAAGATAAATGTTATTATAAAGGAACCCCCTTTCCAAAATTTAGAATATGTTAAATGCATACGTCAATGAAAGCCTGAGTTCTTGGGGGACAGGAATTTCGGCAGTCAATTGATATACTTAAAAGCATGCAATAGTCTTCTAATCTTTGTCAAAAATATTTTCAATGAAACCAATTGTTATGCAGTTGTAATGTTGTCATTTATCAGCATAATGAATTTAAACTGAAGGCCACTCTTGCTTTGAGAATGAACTGGTTAACTGGAGGATCTGTGTTGGTAATAATTAGTCAGAAAATTGCAGTGGTGCAAATCACCATCTCGGTACTGAGACTCTCCTTGGGGAATTGAAACCGTAACAAAGCTGTCAAGCTGTGGAGAGATGGGAATGTTGCTGATTTGTGTTGCTAATTTATTCTCTGATACTTTTAACTTGTATACTGAACAAGAAAGAAGGAAAAAAGATACTGCATTTTATAAACTGTATTGAAGCCTTCAGTGGTAAACTAATCACATTTTGAGGGGTGGGAGGAGTTTCAGAATTATTGTAATGGTATTTTGGAGGGCCAGTGTTTACCACGTATGCATCATTTGCTGTTTAGTGTTACAATTTGTATGCAAGTAATTTTGTTTTCAAATTTTTGCATTTTTAAACAAAGATGATATTATAAAGTAGGAAGGACCTTTGCCAATGCATTTATAGTCATTTTTATGGCCCCTTATACAGCATGTTTCAGGAATGCATCATATAGAAGAGAACTACCTGTCACTCATCATAGGTTTGAGAGTTTAATAACTTATTATTAAAAGTCCATTTTTGATAGGATTTTAAAAACTCTCTTTCCTGTATTATATTTTAAGTGTCTCAGCAAACCAGTCACGGAAGTTTATGCAAAACAACTTTTGGACATCAGTTTATTTATCTCTAATATCTTTAAGAAGTTGTAATTCTGTTTCAGGTATCTATTGCTGCATGAGAGATTACTCTAAACTTTGTGGAGTAGCATAGAAATATGCTCATGGTATCTGTAGGTCATGAGTTTGGACAGGATAAAGCAGGATGACTTGTCTTTGCCCCATGATCTCTGGGGAGTCAGCAGAGCATGACACAAATGTTTGGGGCCTAAAATTACCTGCCTCCTGTCCAACAGAGTAGCCGCTATTTATTTAAAGGTACATCAATTACAAGTAAATATAATTCATAAGTTACTTCTTTAGTCACACTAGCCATATTTTAAATGCTCGCTAACCACATTCGGCTAATGGCTACCCTATTGGACAGTGTGTCTATATAGAACATTTCTATCATCACAGAATGTTCTCTTGGACAGTACCAGGCTAGAGGCATTTTCACTCATATGCCTAAGACCTGGCCTGGGAGGACTCAAAGATCGAGAACAGTGGAGATTGTTGACAAAAGTGCATAGATACAAAATTTTCATTGTGGTTCTCGGAGCATGGCAGCTGAGTTCTGAGAGCTTCTCAGGCACTTACATTTGAACCGGGCTGCAGCTGTGTGGTGTTTTAGGGCTTAGCTTCAGAAGTCACATAAGATATCACACCTTACTTTACTGGACAAATAATTAACCCACCCAATCATAATATATAGGGATATAGACTCTACTTCTAAGTAGGAGGAGTGTTAACGAATCTGAGGCTGTGGTTTAGAAACATTATGGACTAAATCTTTGTTTCACAAGTGATGCGTTGGCAGACTAAGTTTTTTATAGACATGATGAGAAAGGGCTCAGATCAAATTTAAAAAATGTCATTTAAACAAAATTTAACAGTTCAGGATTTTGGTGGGTTTTAGTATGCTAATGTTCAAGGTTAATTTCCAAGGTGGCATCGCATGCCATGTTTACCAACTGTATTTTATCACAGCATATTTTATTAAATTAGTACTCATTCACATTTGTTAATGCCACAGTTCCACAGAAGAAAAATTTGGAAATTGCTGTGCTGAGTTTTCTTTATATTCTAAAATTTTATGGTTCTATTATATTGTGCTTATTTCCTGAAAAAGCCTCTTTTCTGTTATTTGAATCCTACTTTATTAAACTAGGTGGAGTAGTCAATTTATTCTTCTCTTAAAAAAATAAATTTTGCCAAAAGTAAGATTTATTTCATTCATTTTTTTCTGAGATTTAATGGGAAATTATAAGTAACTATAGACAGTCTTTACATATTTTCAAACAATGTGAGTTTATTAGTAAAATCAAATGGTAGATAGTTAAAATGATTATTACAATTAATATGGGAATGGTATTCAATATAAATCACTTTATACAGAAGGGCTTCAGTAAGAATACAGTCAATAGAATTTTGGGCCTAAAGCAATAGGTAGGTAGAAATTGCATGAAGAAATCATAAAGCTAGTTTATCTTTAAAGTAAAGGAATGTAGGTAACTATCAATGATCCTGTTTCTATTCGTATACCCAAAAGAAGTAATCTGTTACAAATTGTATACATAGTAGACTAATGATGAAATTTTTGCTATCTGAAAAGTGACCAAATGGGTTTTAAACTTGAAGACCAGACATCATTTGTTATATTCATGTACTCTTCATCAGTATTAATGTAATTGTGACAGAAGCCGAATTTGGCATTGATAATATTGTAGCCATAGAGATCCTTTCATGTAATTATAGGCATGCCTATTGCTTATATATCTGTGGTGTTCAGAGGTAAGAGTGACATGTAATAAATTATGTATTAGATGTAAGTAGAGAACTCAAAATAGTTTAACTTCCTTAAATATAAATTATAAGATAGTATTTTATTCCTATGGAATCTATAGATAAAATCTACACTAAGATTACTTAAATAAATTTCAATTTAAAAAGAAAGAAATTTGAAATACCAAGATTGCCTTGGTACTATAAAGAAAATAACAGTATATATTATATTATTGTTACATATGGGAATTAAATATAAAATATTGTATAATGTCAATTTCCATAAATATCAATTTGAATTAACACTGCAAGAACATAGAAAGAAATTAAAGCCATGACCATAATTATTTATTATCTATGACAAGAAGTCCAAGCTGGATATATTCTTGTTTATTTGGAAATTATTTTTGTAATATTTTATGGCCCTAGTAACAGTTGTTATTCATTCATTAAAAAAAAAAGTTATTGACTACCTGATTGACTTGTTAATCACAAAATTGAATGCTACCCTCAAGGACAGCATTGTATAAGAAAACATGTTCTAGAGTAACTTCAATCTGTATGTATGATGAATGCTGTATCAGAGGTAAGCCACAGTGGTATGTGAATGTGGGGAAGGAGGAGCTCAGGTGTGGAGAAGACACACTTTGCTTCACTGAATAAAGAGTGGCATCTCCTATCCTGACCTTTGGGCGTATGTACATTCGAGAATTTAGGTGGACATTACAATTGGATTCTTTCCCTGTGATGACAGGGACAGTGGAATAGTTCTGTGATAGATTTGTAGAAGTTTTTGGAACTTGGAAGTAACTCCAAGTTACTTTGCAATTAAGTTATATTAGGAAATAATTGTCTCTTTGAAAAAATATTCATAAGATAATATGAAAGTGTGTATCTTTTTAAATTTTCACTAAATGAAGCACAGCGTTATATGAGCAATTTTTAAACTTCTGGACTGACCATATTTATTGGTGTTTAGAATATTTCATTTTCAATATTCTATTTCTCCTTGTAATAAAATATAGCTGGATGCTTTCTCATAGTAAGGTAATAAAGGTACTAGTTGGTACTAACTGAAGATGTGATTTTAAGTATTATTTCTTTTGTGCTTACATGCATGAGTCTTCATAATATCTAATCTGAAACTTTTTATTAAGGGCTTCATAAACTACATAATTTATCACCATATCAGATCCATGTGTATTTGTTGTTGGAAAGAACGAAAATAACAAAATTATCTAAGCATATGGAAAAATTGTGTTAGCTTTGCAAACATTTGCAAAACTCAACAGGACAAAGATGTATCTGCTCCATAAATATTGAATTTGTCTTCATGCATTCTTGTGAGTTATACCTTTTTTCACAATATGCTTACCCTGTTTTCTGCTCCCCCATTAAGTTACTAGAAAATAACGAAAACATTTACCTGAAACTTAGAGCTTTAAATAATTTTTCAATGTCATTGAGTTCTTCAACAATGTGGTCACAGAGATGCAAGATTTATTCCTCTCCATCAGAAATATTCTTGTTTCAATGTCTTCGGCTATGCTCATTCACCTCAAATGCCTTCCCACCCTTCCTTATTTCCACTACTTCATTGATTCCCTGATTGCCTACCTCGGTGGCTTGTCTTATCCAGTCTTCTCTGTTCCGTATCTGAAATCAGTCCTACAATATGCCTGATACATAGCATGATGTCTCCTTTATAGACTCTTTTCTACTTTTTATGGCAACTTTGTAAGTTTTACTCACATTAAAATGTAAGTTTCAGAAAGTAGGCGTATTTTTAAATTTTTTAAAAATATTTTTATTTATTTAGAGAGAGAGAGACAGATAGACAGAGACAGCATGAGGTGGGGAGAGGTAGAGAGAGAGGGAGACACAGAATCTGAAGCAGGCTCCAGGCTCTGAGCTGTCAGCACAGAGCCCGACATGGGGCTCGAACTCATGAACCGTGAGATCATGACCTGAGCTGAAGTCAGATGCTTAACCAACTGAGCCACCCAGGTGCCCCAGAAAGTGGGGGTATTTTATATTTCTTTTTATCCTATTCATAGCCAATTCTGGTTCTCCATCCTGTATTCATTAACTTTTGTTGTGTGGATGGAAGGATTTTAAAATTCTTATCTGATCTTTTCTATTTCCATATTAATTAACTTCCACGTAATTTCCTTGTGGATACTATTTCGATTATCAATTCCATCTTTTTTTTTCCTACTTGTTTATATAGGTTTATAACAATTAAAAGCTCAGAAGTGATAATTAGGGGTGAATATTAAGTAGCGATCTGGATTATCAGAATCTCTTCAAAAATTGAATATTTGTGCCTTTAGAGACTAATCTTGGCTTTCCTCATTGTTGAGTTTTTGATAAATTTGGTGTCCAGCTGCCCACCACCAAGGTTGGCTTCCTGAGATAATTTCCAGCCCAATGTTTTAATTTGGTCCTGTCCATTTCAGGCACCTAACCGATGAGCCATCTGTCACCATGGATATAAGAATTACTGAGAAAAAAATTATTTCAAAGCACCACATACTAGTCAAACAAAGCTTGTTCAGTTTCATTTGGGCAAAAAAACTGAGCATTCAATAGAGTTAAAAAATAGTTTTGGGAAAAAAGTCTCTGATTCTGCTGCAAAAGTCAAGTATGAACTTCTTTATGGTTTACAGTTTTTTCAAAAAATTGTTTATTCTAAATTAGCTTAGAGTTTTCATTATGATCTAAATTTTATTGTCTAAGATACAATAAAATTACTTTTATTAAAAAAGTACATAGAACACTAAGGAGATTCTGTTCCTGTACATTGTGTCTGTCAATATTTATCATATTTATCATTAAAATGGAGATATTTAAAAATATCAATTCATTTGTAAATTAAAAAACAAACCTTTTACAAGTTAATACAAGTAACATATTATAAAATTATATATACATTTTAAATGAGATAAATGGCATTATCTTACCTTCTTTATATGTCTCTTTAATGTCTGCTTTAATAGAAAACAGCTAGATTCTCATTCTGATTCTGCTTTCAATTTGTGAAATATGATACTCAATCACATATAGTAATAAAATCTTGCCTTACCAATTTAGATTTAAAGAGGACAGCATATTCAGGAAATTGTGATCTTCTTTTATACTACACCAAAACTTGACAAGTGGTGTTTTCAAATGATTAATTGTAAAGTAGAATCTCAAACTCTATCAATGAACTTTGTGTGCTGTATTACTTTAAAAGCTGTCAGTATTTCTTGAACTTTGAACATGTGTTTGTTAGAAAATATTGGTTGACTGAATTGTGCACATATCCTACAATTACATTAAGTAATATTAGAAAAATAATCGCATTTGTCAATATCACCACTGATAATATCTAAAAATAATATGAGAAGTGGAAAGTTCTCAAGCTCTTGATGGTGGAATTAAGATATTAGAAATTTTAATTTTTGCTGGTTTGCAATTTTTCAACCAAACTGTCATTTAAGGACAGTGATTTATTTCCAAGTACCTGTCTGTCAAAAACTTTGCTTTGTATCAGTCTGATTTTGTTCATTCCTTCAAGTAAAAATGTGAGTAACTCAGCTTACATCTCAAACCTGAGTGCTTTCTTCAAGACAACCACTATAATTTGAAATGCAACAGAAGCCCTTTATATGTACATTCCACTTCATCACCTAGAATATGAAACATGTGTGTTCTCAACACTTTATTAATTATTCTTTATTATTTTATTATTTTATTTATTATTTATTATTTGCAAGATTCATGACACACATTATGTCACTGAGTTGACTTGCTTAAATTCTATGTGTTTTATCTACCATTACTTTTGCAACATCATTGCAAATGTCAACATAGTGAAAAGACAGTGTCTCATAATTATTATGAAAATAGTTTTTACTTACGGGATAAATGCAACTCAGGGACTTCCAGGGACTTTCCACAAATTGTGTTTGTGGACCGCAGTTTGAGAACTGCTACACTAAAGAAGAAAAAGTAAACTTAGCTGTTACTGTAGGTTTGGGAATGTCTTCCAAAGTCTAGTGCATTCCTCAGTCACCTAAACTTTAATGCATAAAAGTGAATAATGGACATAAAATATCAATTGCAATTCAGTATATATTAAATTTCTGTAGTTTGATAAGGACAAGGAAATGTTCTGAAACAATAATTGTTATTATTTTAGTTATAGATACCATTTACTGAGTACTTAGTATGTGTCTGATACATAGACCTAGGTGCCACCAAGTACCTTGCAATAATCTATCCTTTTATGGATAAGAAAACTTAATGCAGAGAGATTAAGAAATTTGTCTTTAACTGCAGAATCCATGCTTTCAATGTTTACTTTAAAAAGTCTAGAAAGGGGCACCTGGATGGCTTGGTCAGTTAAGTGTCTGACTTAGGCTCAGGTCATGATATCATAGTCTGTGAGTTTGAGCCCTGAATCAGGCTCTGTGCTGACAGCTCAGAGCCTGGAGCCTGCTTCAGATTCTGTGTCTCCCTCCCTCTCTGCACCCCCCTGCTCACACTCTCTCTCTGTTTCCATCTCTCTCTCTTTCGCAAAAATAAAAAAAAAATAAGTGTAGGAAAAAGAAAAGGAGATAAATAAGAAAAATAATTCCGAATCTCTCTTGAAGAAGTATCTCTACAAATTTGCCTGAAAATAATAGTGCCAAATTACTCTAAAATAAGCATATCTATTTTTTATTTGATTTTATAGCTTCACAAGATAAATGCAAAAGTAAAATTTTCAAAAACTTTAGAAATGACTATATTAATTATTACATAGTGGAGTAAGAGACAAACAAGCAACTTACACTGTTTTATGTTTTGTTCTGTTTTGTTTTGCTAATGAATTTTTTAAACTGATGAAGCACCCATTGTTTTTAAAATTCTGGCAGTATACTTTGTCAATGTAAGACAGTACTTAACTGCCTAATTTCGTATCATGTAATCATACATATCATTGTTTTCTAATGGCATTGAATACAAAATAGCTAGCACTTTGTTAGAATATTTAAACAATTAAAATATTCTAACTAAAGAAACCCTTTAAATCATTGCATAATTGTCAAAAGAAAATAATGATACGTTTCTGTTTGAAATGAGGTTGCCTCAAGAGGCTGACATAGACTATAAAGAAAAAAATGTTTTCTTATTTCTGAAGTAAGCCATGTTTTGTAGGCAATGCTCTTTAATCAATTATAATCTATTATGCCTATCATTTAAAAAATGCCAATTTTTATCTTTCTAAAGAAAGTTTATTAGAAATTTTATTCTAGGTATTCAAATACTTCTACATGCAAATTATATGGGAGGGAAAAATATCCATAGATTTCTGTGGAGAACTGAAAATATGTAACTAGTCATTATTTGAATGAATAAGTGTAAAAAAAACAAAATCGCATTTCTATTCAGAAAGTTAATAACAAAATTTTATCACAATGTAACAGAAATATGTTGAGATAAAATTAAAGCTATACTTGCTTAATCTGTACTTTGACATGTAAAATTATATAAAGTAATATTTGAAATTTATATCTGCGTTTTGTAGTTTGCAGACACACACACACGTATATATATATATATTTGTCCATCTCATTCTATTACAGCTGGATTCTACATTCTCTAAAGTGGAATATATGCCTAGGTGAGAGTTAGGATCTCAGTTTTACAGATGAAGAAAGAGGTACCAACATTTTCCCAGATCATACAGACTTAGTCTTATAATCATATGGAATTCTCTGAAAAACTTACAGTTGTTTTTCTTTTGATTATTATTGAATTTTTACATTTGACTTAACAGTACGATCAATAAAATGTTTGAAAAGTATTTTTATAAAGAGGACTATTCAGTTTTCTCTCTTAAATACACAAAATCAATACAATAAACATTTGTCTAAAACATACGCGTATCTAAATTATTGGTTAAAAGTACTTAGCCATATTTTCTAATAAATGAGATTTTTTTTAATCCCAGGGATTTTGATTTATGATCATTTAATAAGTATTTTTCAAGATAGTTAAGGTCTCATAGCCAGACACTGAGCAGAATGCCATATCAAATCCAGTATATCTCAGCATTTTCTCAATGACCAACTTTCCTGAAAAAAGCGTAAGATTAGTATTTTGACGAACTTGGACTCCATTTATTTGTAGTATTTGTAAAATATTTATAAAATATTTGTAAAAATTTTATAAATAGGATATCGACTTAGTGTAGATGAATTTTTAATAGGCATAGTTTAACAGTGATTTCGTCTCGTGAAAATGTATTACTATTTCTGATTGTTTTGTCCACAAAAGTTCTTCTGAATCTAATTTGACACCTTTCCTGTTTGTATTTCTTCTGTCCAAAAATGACTTCAATTTTTACCTTAATCAAAAATCATAGCTCTATGAGAGCACAATGTCCCCAGCATTTTAATTATATGTTCTATCTTGATCTTAGCCCCTTTCTTTTATTTTCTGGTATTACACTGGATAAGTGTGCATTGTATTCCATATTCTTTTCTTATCTGATATATGCTTTTTGAAACCATTCAGTTTCCTTATCTACTTTATTATATAAATATGCTTAACAAGTCGATATATTGGCTTTTAGTTTAGTGTAGTTTAGGTACTTTTGCTTAACTCTTCTCAATCTTACATCATCTTTCTTCCTTCTTTTACAGCCTGTTATATATTATTTTTTCAACCTGTTATGTATTATCTTTGTTTTGTTTGTTTGTTCGTTTTGTTTTTGCCTTTCTTTTGCCTTTGATTGTTCACCATTTGGTCCAACACGTGCCTTCAATTCCTCATGGACCTGACACTTCCTAGGAATAACTAATTCCTCCTACCCTAATATATTCCTGTAACATCTACACTTTTGAAAACTAACCGTCTTTTTAAAATATATCTCCATGCATCCTGTTAGTCTTTATAATACATTTTTCTGGTTCTTCTACTTCTCATCCATTGTTGTTGTTTTTGTGTTGTTCTTTTTGTTTGTTTTGGTGGTTGTTGTTTTATTCCCTTCCTATTATAAAACTAGATACATCCCTAGAAACCATCCTTCGCCTTCTTTTGGCCTTTCAGTAGTTTTAGCCCTGGTAAAGTTCACTTTTATATAGAAATTTCAGCAAATATTTGTCTCTAGCCATATTCTTTCTGGGATACAAATGCTCGATTCCAAGAGAATGCTATCCTGCCATCCTAAATGCAGATGCTCAAATCAGCCATCACTATATAGCCTCGCTTAATCCCAAATTACTTTCTCCTAAATGCTGTACTGTATACTATATCTTCCCATTCTCCTTCATAGACACCATATATGGGAAGTATTTGAAGAAATGGATGAAGTCATATGAAGCATATATAAAAGATGTTGTTTGGGGCTTTAATCATGCTTTTGGTGCACTCAGATATAGTGTGCATTTCATTTTACGCTCGTGTGAAGTTTATTTTAGATTATAATTTATATGCCCATTTTTATGCTTAATCCAATACATACCTCCTTAAGTACTTGGAAGTTGGTGAGGACACCACATATTCAGGAAAGAGGTAAAATGTGATATATCTTGAAGTCTTTAAGCAACTAAAAGGGAGACAAATGCAGAAGCCATTTTTTTATAAGTTCTTTGCACTGACAACAAAATAGAGATAAATCAGTTTAAAATGCTAGCTGTAGTATTTTGCCTCCATGGATGAAAATGAAAATGAGATTTGATGAAATAAAATGTAATATGACTTGTTTCCCCTCTTTTAATGGTTGTCTTGATGATGAGGACCCAGCCTCTTTGGTCACTAACTCATTAGTTATCCCCACGTACTGAAAAAAAAAATTGACTTGTAGGGTGAGAACAAAGTAAAATATCAAGGTTAGTTCATCATGAGATGTGGCCATTAAATAAGGTCAGGATTGTAAATGTAGAAAGATAGCAAGTTATGTAAATAGCTGCATCAAATTAGGAGGCACTTTAACACCCCATACAAAATTAGTAGCACTGGGTACTTGCCTGCAGTGACTTTAGGACACTGGTATTTCTTGAATATTCAGTGTTGCTGTTGGTTCAGGAATTTTCATAAATGTTGAAGTTATTTTTGTTTTCTTCTTATAGTATGCTCCATTTCTCAAATACAGATTTGTGCCAAGACTTTAGTATATCATCTGGTAATAATGTGTATTCAAGGCTTTTAAAAATAGCATTTCCCATACACATCACCAAATTTCCTGACCTTCCTCTTACAAAGAATTAATCATGCCATCTGTGCTCACATTGTATTTAATCATACTTCTAGTATAACATTTATCACATCACAGTATATTAGAGCTTGTTGTGTATCTCTTTGTCTTTTTTCCCAAACCCTGGGCCCATGAGAGTAGAGAAATCTCATTCATCTCTATATCCTAGCATCTGGCTTCATGTCCGACACATACTAGACATTCAGTAGGATAGTATCTGTATTGTTTTGATAAGCAATCAGGTAAATGAATGGAAGTACTTTTTTGACTTAAAAAAATCACCTGTTATGTATCACCATGAAGCCTAAACTATTTTTAAAAAGTAGCAAAGGATTGTGGGTATAAAAATATTCGGATACTAACAGAATTCAAGTTCTAATTCCTATTCAGTAGAACTATAACTAGCCTGGAGCATGCAGTTTTAGCATTTGCTTGGTCCAGTGTTAAGGCAATGTCTAAGTAGTCCCTCTCTCTTCTGGGTCTTAATTAAGAGTCTTGCTGTGGGTGTCAGCCCTATCTGTTTTTCCCATATCTGGAAATTCAAGTAGGTTATGAGTATAGAATAAGAAGACCTTCTGATATCAGTCTGTGGGTTGGGTAAAAATGAAAAAATGATAAAAATAGTCAAAGAAATGAGAAAAGGGTAAAAAAGAAGAGAGGGGAGCAAACCAAAAAACAGATTCTTAACTATGGAGAACAAACAGAGGGGAGGTAATTAGGGGGATGGGTGAAAGAGGTGACGGGGATTAAAGAGTGCACTTGCTGTGATGAGCACAGGGTGCTATATGGAAGTGTTGAATCACTCTGTTGTACACCTGAAACAAGTATTACACTGTATGTTAACTAACTGAAATTTAAATACAAACTTAAAAAAAAAAGGCCAACAACCTGATCACTGAAAGTTGACCTGTGGTATTATAGCCCAAAATCACTTTCAAATTATATATTAAGAATGTAATTTGGTGATTGCTGTATTTTTAATTGTTTGCTAAAGAAAATTGAGTTTCTGTTTCTTTCCTAGTAATGATCCTGTGACAGGAAAATCCTACATTTGCAGTATAATAGAGGTTTTATACTCCAAGCACTTGGCTTTGACTGTCATTAACACAGTCTCACATTTGCTTATTGTTATATGTAGTAGTCCACAAAGACGTATAACTTTGTTTTTAAGCCCTGTTATATGTCCCTACAGATCTGACCATTTGATTTAAATTTGCCTGAAACGTTGTACAAGGGAGATTGGAAATATTTTTTAGTGTTTGTCACAAATCAGATTTAAGGGCTATAGCCTATGAACATCCTTAACTACATAATATTATATTTTTATTTTGAAATTAAACATATGAATCTTATTTTATATAATGGCTTCAAAGTGGAAATAAGAATATGTGTATGCATGTATATATGTATAAATCATATAGTTCATTGACAATGCCTGATTATTTTTATACATTTTTGTTTGTCCTTGTAACCCAAACTGGAACAATACTGGAAAGAAGTCAGCACGTAATTAGTTTGGATATATGAAAAACAGATTGCATTGTTTCACATGCTGTGAACTGTGAGTGATCCACAATGCTGTACGAGATAGAAAGCATCAACAGCGTTCCCCCCCCTTAAATCTCAACACTGTTGACTTTTCACACATCACTGCTTAAAGAACTGAAAAACAGAGAGGTTCTCTTGATATGATGACTATTGACTGAAATGGCTGCACTGGTTAGCATTTATTGGCTTATGGCTTACTTCTTCAAAGAGTCTTTTATTCTTAAAATCAATTTTGATCTTATTTGGAGCTCGTGTGCTAGGAAGGGAAAAAAAGGAAAGTGGTGAAGAAGGAGGAAATGACGAATTATTTTCTCATTAAGTGAGGTCTTTAGAAGATCAAAAACTTTTACAAGGATCGTCCTATTGGATAGTCTCTTTGATTATAGTTAAGAAAAACATTATAATCATTTACATAATTCCAACTGCTATCAAAGCTATCAGTTATCACTATGTAACTTTGTTTTATGCAGTTTTACCTTATAATATTTTTCGTTCTTATCCTGATATTTCCTTCTGTGGATCTTTGTTTGGTAGGATCAAGCGAGAGTCCTGTTAAGGTTGGAAGATTTGGTGATTATGACCTGTCTAGATTTAATTTCTCATACTTTTCTATTAAAATTAGATGTTTCATTAAGATGAATTTAATCAATCTTTAAGCATAAAAAATCTAATAAATACATACATATATCCTGCATTTCATTGATTTTAAGACAATTCACCCTTTCCAGATTTTAACATCTTTAAAATCTGGATGCATCTTAAAATCCACGGAATCTTACACTTGTGGTCAGTCAGGCAGTGGTAATGGGATAGTTGTCCTTGTATGTGCATGTACAAACCTCATCCAAACTATCCATATTTTTTTCTCTTCACTTGAGTTATGTGCATTGTTAAAATGGCAGGAGTGGAGTTTAGTAGCCATTAAAGTGTCTTCAACTATTGCCCTAATATGTGATATTAAAGTGATATTATTAGTATTACGTTCCCAAAAGTAATGATAAAAAGAACAAAAGGTAGGCATTCGATATTTGTGGGACAAATGTTCACTATTGGAAGAATTAATATCCTTTTTTTTCCCAAAGCTATAACCAAGAATTTTATAACACCTAACAAAAGAAAATACAGGTAATCGAACTGTATTGTTTGTAATGTCTGTAATATAATTGTCTGTCATTTCCACATAATGTAAATGAAGGCAGTTGACATTGGTAGATCCTTTCAACTAAATGAAAGAAATTTCAACGTTATGTAGAGCTGGTATTCACCACTCATATATCGGATATAACTATTGCTAGGTCATTTTATAATAGTACATACTATGAATATTTGTCACTACTCCTTCATAAAGGAAGTGTGCATCTTACAATTAAATACAACTTAGAAATGGTAGAATATGTAAAATGCACTTTATCTGAATTAATTCTTTATTGAAAAGTTAGGTTGAAAGACCATTATAACTCAGTGTATTATCCACTCAGTCTTATACTGGTGTAAGAATCTTTAGCTGCCTTTAATTTCTAAATATTCGGGGTGGCTTTTAGTTTTGTACTTTATATTACATCCTATATAAGTATAA
The DNA here is from genome assembly GCA_030068075.1 of Paguma larvata. Lineage (NCBI taxonomy): Eukaryota > Metazoa > Chordata > Mammalia > Carnivora > Viverridae > Paguma > Paguma larvata. The sequence goes on along the minus strand of CM057833.1, from coordinate 57,709,632 downwards.
GGAGATGTTGTCATTCATCACCTTTGTTTCATTTTCTGGTCAGCAATTTCTCCAAATTTATCAAATTATTTTCCAAGCTGGCATGATGTATTTAACTTTTTCTAGCTATTCTTTAGTCAAAGACAACATAAAGTAGAAAAGGGCAAAAGAAGAAAATGATAAACCAAAAAATATATTTCAAAACAATCGAATTAAGTATTCAGTTTTATATCAGGTGTAGGTTTGTGTACAGTGATAGAAAACACTAAATGGCGGTTGTTAAACAAGATAGAAACTGATTTTTGTCACGTATTTTTCCAGAGGTAGGTGGTCCAGGGCTAATGTGATATTCCTGTCACAGAACCAGGCTCCTTCTACCTAGTTGTTAAGGTTTAAGTCATCTTCTCTACCTGCAAAGTCAAATCATGGCCTAAGGTCCCTCCGGATCCAATATCACACCTTCTTCTGGCCAGTAGGAAAGAGGACAAGAAAGGATAAAGTCAGACGCTCTCCAAAGTTCTCAAATCATCTTTTCCTTTTCCTGCACCTCCAATCCTTACGCCAAAAGTTAGCCATGTGTACACCCTATCTATGAAGGAGCCTGGGAAATGGGGTCCTTATTTTGAGCAGCCATCTAAAAAGCAGAGATAGCTTTTCAGCCTAAGGAGGCAGCTGGCTGGGGAAATGCCATCAGCCTCTGCCTCATCCTCCCACCAGTCATAGATATTTTGGCCACCGGGAAGGAGAGCAATGGCATATTATACTCTTGAAAGAGAGATTTTTTTTCTTATTTTGTTTAAAATGTTGGAGATAAATATAATATTAATTTATCTTACATGTCTTTATGTCCATTTCATGAAATAAATATTTATTAATTATGAATTTTGTGCTTGATACTTAAGGCACCACTTTTTTGAACAGGATTACCGTTCAAATGGAATATAGCCGTCCTCATGGAGTTGTGCAATGCAGTGGCCCTGACACCTTAAAACAAACAAACAAAAAAAAGCAAATCTAAATACCGAACTGACTTTTACGTGGTTTCATTAAACTCTGATTTCGGTATGAATAATCTAAATGAACTCTTTGCTAACCTGTCTCTATGGAAAATTTTTATTTTGTTTTCAGATCATAGGATAATCCAAATGTAGAAGTGTCTTGCTCCACTTTTGGGCAATATATTTTAATTCACTCCTTTGCTGTGGTCTTTTACTCTTAGATCTGTAGGGTGGGAATCCAAGTGCTTTTCCTTGTTTGAATATTATGGAGTAAGTAGACAATTTTTCTTATAGATGAAAGTAGAGAAAATGTCAGCATTTAGAAGTTCACACTGTCGGTGTTGACCTATGCACTGGCCCTGTGTTAATGAATGAAGTGGCAGGTGTTTAACTGCATGTTGTTAATCAGTGTATGAATAATTGCCTTTAAAAAGATCATTTTTAAGTATTTAATCTTTAATCTACAGTAATCTACTTCTTCTGCCAAAGAGATAGTGGAGTTAAGTGGTTGATCAAAACAATTATTATTACAAAGTTCAAAATGTAAAATACACTATTTTGAAGTCTAAAAGCAAGATAGTAAAAGTAGTACTTCTTTAGATTAAGGTTTTATTTTCATCCATGCCACTTTCCAAAATAAGACCAAATAAATTAAGGTATTTTATGCAATTTTTTGGTATTGTTTCTTAAATACTAAAGAATAAGGCTTTCTAATCCTTGGTTAGTATTTTAATCCTAAAATGATTACACTAATTTGGGCACTCATTTCCTTCTATCTTAACATCATATCATTTTGAGAGAAGGAACAGTAAAACATTGACTTTCAGCAGAACATAAAAGACTCATATTATATAGCTTACAGCTCTTTGTACTTTCCTCAATCTCCTGTGACCCAGGTCACATAACAAAAATTTTCAGATAATTTTAAGTACGTAGTCTAAACAAGGCTCGTAGTCTTCTACTGTGATAGAAGCTTGATGTTAGCTTGTTTTCCGATTGTCCCAAATTATAGGTTAAGTTGTCCCAAGTCTACTTGCCACTGTTATATGGAACACAGGAAAATGAGAAAAAGTTATTAAAATTTTAATTTTACTCTCAATTATTAAAATGACTTCTTGTGGGACTACGTCTTATTATCTCAATTTGCCAGAAATTCTTATTATAGTTACATGCATGTCATTTTCTCTTCTTCAGTGATTATTTTTCTAAGTAAAGAATTGCAATTTCCTTGTAATTTTCACATAAGTGCATATTTTTGTAAGTATTTCATCACGTATTAAGGTGAAAATAAATAAATGTTAAAATGAACTCAAAACAAGTACGGCATTATTAAGAGTTTCCTATAATACACTTCACGCCTCCCCAAAGTGCATCCTTCATTGGCATAAGACAATTTTTTAGATTATATCATTTGCAGGACTGGAAAGGCAGGAGAGGGTGAACCTGAGGGACAGAGAAGGCACTAACAAATTTACTGAACGCAAATGCTAGAAATACCTTGGGGTTATGCCTACTTTACGTAACTGCTCTCAATTTTCCTCGAACTTAACTCACCACTATCACAACAGTAACAATGAGAAAAATTGCAGCTTTGTATTGGTTTTTAAGACATAGTGTACAACACCTTATAATTCAATGCCTACATAAGGTATGCAATATTTTGTAATGTATGCAGTTAAGAAAGGAATCAGTTGTTCTTAATTCTATTTGCATTTTTTGGGAAATTCACAGAGGATATGGTCCCTGGATATAATGATACAGAGGAATAAAGCTGTGTAGGTGTTAACCTTCCCTCCCCCTACCAAAAAAAAAAAAAAACCCAAACATTTGTGACTATATTTTGTAGAACTTTTCAGATATTTTGTCTTTTCTCCATGTTTCTATAAAAATACATCATTTTTATATCCTAGACTTAAATTTTGGTTTCTCTTTGTTATATTGTTAGTTTTCAAACCAACTAATTACATTACTTAGCAAGAAAAACAATCTGAGTCGTTACATTGTTACTAGAAGAATAATTTTAACTAAAATTAACATAGATTTTTAAGAAATTAACATAGACTTTTTAAAAGAAGTTTATGTGAGGAAGCTAAAAATGTGGAAGTATTTTAAGTCTGTCACCCCCTAGGAAATGAATTTATCTGAACTGTGTATTGGAAATAAGGAATGGGTTGCTAGAGTCACAATGGTATAATTTGAAATTATTAGTTATATAATTATATAATATGTTGAATAAACAACACTAAGACAGTGACTTTTTACCCTCACAGAGATATACTCACTTTTCTAAAGTACTTTGGTGGTGGTTGTTGAACAATGCCATAGTAATGAGCCTTGTTCAATTAGGCCATTAGCTTATTACAGTGGGTTAGCTTAGGTATGGAATGCACTGCTATATGTCCTTGATAAAGCCCTGTGTCTCACTGTCATGATGATACAGTGACATGTTGACAGATGCCATCACATATATGCATGAGAAAAGTCCCTTTAATGTCCAAGATACAGTATACCATATATGTACTACACTCATGTTGGATGCATATTGGTTATTCCATACAACAGATGATATAGCAAGCATTTTCCCTATTTGGGACTCATTTGCATGGCCTTCCAGTGCATGGGAAGGAGTTGAAAACATATTTTTTAAAAAATCCATGAAAATTCAGTTAGGAACCCTGAGATCTTTTTGCCATTCACATGAAATGTAGTCAGAAACCAGAGTCTTCAGAACAAAAGAGAGAAATAAGAGAAACTTAAAACTTCTGTCTGCTTATACTCTAACTCTATGTGATATAATTGATTTTCATGTTTTTGAGAGATCCAGCTAAGGAATCCTGGCAAGTTCCTTGAATATGTTTGCTCTGGACTTTGAGTCTAACAGGGATTACTTCCTGATAAGTTCCCTATTTTTGAGACTCAAAGTTAGATAGCAGCAAAGTATTTATTTAGAACAACATGTTACCACTAAGAATAAAAACTTGTCATTTCTTTTATCCTGTTTTTTACTACTTTACACACAGATACTAGCTCTCTACCCTTTACCATCTGATATGTGAATATATGGAGAGAGCTAGGCTTTGTAGTTCTGTAACATTTATCTTTGTCTAATAAAGAAACAGGCCCCTGTTTTCATACATACAGAGAAGTTGTAGGAGAGATAAACATTTGGACATATACTAATGCCATTTATTGTGTTCAATATTTTTTTCTGCAATTTCAAGTGATGGATTGAGTTTCCTCATGATTTTAATGTTTTTGCAAGTTCTTCACTCATACTCTTTTCAGATTTTCACACGATTATTAAACTATTTATGTATTATTTTCTTTATGTTTTATAGGGATGATGCTCATTTAATTAAAGTAATGAAATAATACCTTAGACCAATATAATTAATAATTTTGATATTATCACTAAAGTTTGTATTCCTAAGTATGCCTTTTTATTGATAGTAAATTCTTTGGGTTGATGTTTAGAGCCAAGTTCCATAGAATTAAAATGGTATATGGTAGATACATTTTCAGGGTCATAATTTGACCTAGAATTCTACATGTGGTTGAAAATAAACTATTTTAACCAAATACACATATAGTTTTCTAAAGTCAAAAGAATATCATATAATCGAAGAATAAACAAATATATTACGTGAAAAAGTAAAATCCGTGATACTGAGTTAGAGAAGAATTAAATGACATTTCTGACCTAAAATAAAATTTTCCTTTTTTTATTTCTTAGTAGATTCTGTACACAATATGGGGCTTAAACATGACCCCTAATCAAGAGTCACATATTCTACCAACTGAGTCAGCCAGGCTTCCCTAGTTTTACTTTTAAAGGATACTGTATGTGCAATTCTTTGATGCCAAAAATCTCAGCAGTATGGGTGCTTAGGAGTGACAGAACAATGTAGCTCCTAAATTTTCTCGAAGATACCCACATTAGGGGCACCTAGGTGGCTCAGTTGGTTGAGCGCGTCTGATTCTCATTTGGGTTAGGTCATAATGTTATGTTTGTGAGATCGATTTTCATTTCGAGCTCCATGCTGAGTGTGGAGCCTGCTTGAGAATCTCTCTCTTCCTCTCTCTCAGACCCTCCTCCACTCTCTCACTTTCTCAAAAAATAAATAAAAATAAATGTTAAAAAGATATCAATATTCAAGTGATATTATGGAGTGTGTGTCTGTTTTACTGACACTTTATGTTGCATTGTATTTGTATTGACTACCATTTTATTAGGTTTATTTATTTTTTTATATAGAGAGAAAGTTCATGCTTCTGCACGTATACACTCATGCACACAGGGAAGGGGCAGAAAGAGAGTGAGAGAGAGAATCCCAAGTAGGCTCCACGTTGTCAGAGCAGAGCCCACGGTGGGCTCAATCTCACAAACTGTGAGATCATGACCTGAGCCAAGATCAATAGTTGAATGCTTAACTGACTAACCCACATAAGTGCCCTGATTATCAAAAATTTTACATACTAGAACTTTCTTTATTATTCTTTATGAAATTATTGCATAATTTTTTTCCAATTATGAAACAACCTAATACCAGTGTTACCTTTGTGAAAGGGACAAATAGAAACCATGCTCATTCAGTTGTCTGAAAAATTATTGTTTCTATTGTCTTAAAATACTTGCTTCTTTTTTTTTTTTTTTTTTTTTTTAGTTTGAGAGAGAAAGAGAAAGAGAGAAAAAACATGCATGCAGGGCAGAAGGAGAGGGAGAGAGAGAATCCCATCCAAGCAGACTCCTTGCACGGTGCAGAGCCCAACGCAGGGCTTGATCTCACAACTGAGAGATCATGACCTGAGCTGAAATCAAGATGAGATGCTTAACTGACTGAGCCAACCAGATGCCCCAACTTACTCCTTTTATGTGAAACAGAGAAATGCTAAGTATATTCTTAAAGTTCAAAGTTAGTGTTTCCATCATATTTCTCATAGAGTTCCTTCCTCATAAATTGCAAAAGACATAGACTGGAAATGAATATTCTTTTCCTTAAAAAATGTGTTAAATTTTATCGATGTACTAAATAGGAATAATAAACAAGAGAGATGTAATCAGGCCACCAATAATCTTATACATAGAGAAACTATAAAAAACAGGATCTTGAGCTGAAGAGAACTATCCTCCCACCCAATGCTGAGTCTCTGGCCATTTATAAAAATCTGGATAAGAAAAGCCCTGTAGTCCATAAACTATAATCTGGTAAATCTAAAGTAACATCCAGAAAAACCCACCATTCTAATTTGGCAATACCCAGTTTGATGTAATAGTGGTAATTTGTGGAATATTTAAAGCTTAATTAGTTTTTTAGTTACATAAGTGAAATATTATTCTTTTTACTGAATCATTGCTAAGAATATGTCTCATAAAGACATGTGCATATGCCCTCCTAGACTATAATTTACATTTTTAATATTTGTAATTTGCAATTAACACTATCGCTTGCCTTTTATTTGGGAAAGCACGCTGAATCAGTACTCTTAAAATTTGAAGTGAAAAAAAATCCATATTTTGTAATGTTCTTCCTAGAGTATATTATACTGTGATGTATTTTACTATCTGCCAAAACTGCTCTCTTTTACAGCAGAAGATAAATTGTTCTTTATCTCTGAGCAGTGCCTTTTTGCCATAGCCAGTGGGATTCAATACCACTGATTCTTTTTACAATCTTGGTTTAGAAAATTAAAGAAACTCAAGTAGCACTGCTGCAATCCATTCATGGCTAATACATCTTGTCTCGCATGACTGAGGACAAGTGCCCTCCAGATTAAATTTTGCTGCTCAGCACCCTGCATTTTCATAAAATATAGTCCTTACATAGCTCCACGAATATCCCAAGCATGTGGTTTAATTTAAACCAACATGCTTGAGTCACCCATTTAAATAAAATGTTTGTAATGTTCCAAAACTATTTTATAAATGCAGCTCCTTATAATAAAACAAGCAAACACTGTAATTTCAAATGAGATAAAACAGTATGCTCAGTGATAAGCAGAAAGTTCTTCAGGAAGGATTACCTGAATTATCTTAGGGACTAGACAGTTGTGTCTGGACATTGATTTTTGAAAGAGGAAAATGGCACTGCCAGCTTGGCCACACATCACTCGAGGGTCCGGACCAGCCCACCCTGGTTCCCTGTCCCTATGGCCAGAGCAGCAGAGCTACAGTTGATGTGGGTGGCCTAGCAAGAAGTTACCTTTCCTACAATGCTCTATGTACGCTGTCCCCTTTTAGATTGACAGTTTAAATGTGATCTTCTATATGCATTTTGATAAAATTTATTCATAATATGATATATGTGTGACTTTGGCATGGATAAATATGAGAAAAAGGAATTCGAGAATGTACAAAGACAGTTCCCACTAGGAACTACTTACTGTGATATATATACACATACCAGGTGGATGGTTTTGATTATAAAGAAACATCCTGAAGTATAAGGAAGCGTTTTAGCTCATTAATGAGCACTTATGTGCTCATTAAAATCACTTGAAATAAGCATCAAATTTTGCAAGTTTCACGTGTGTGTGTGTGTGTGTGTGTGTGTGTGTGTGTTTCCTGGTCTCAACCTAATCCATCAAATAATAGATACCTTGTAATGATAAAAATAACTTTAGTTATTATTCATAGAACTTTTGACCATAAAGTAGCAATGACAGGATCAAAATGAACCTAAGATTTTAAGTCTGCACTGATACCTGTGCACAATAATGATATTTTATAAATCAGTGGAGGGAAAGTGTGATATCTATTAGGAGAATGCTAGTAAAATATTATGCATATAGGAACTAGTATATGTGTTGGGAGCTTTAGGGAATCACATTAAAACATCTGTATGCGTAGGGACTCATAGTACTTAGTCATCATGTAAACTTTTTCTGTAGATAAAACTTTCACAAACATGGAAAAATATAAAATTAACTGAGCCACTGTTTACACATAGTTGAGAGTATCAAAAGCCATCAAAATGACAGAAAAATAGGTGGCAGAATCTGTAGCACAGAAAGACTAAAACATAATTTAATGAATTGAAGTGTTTGAATTATTGTCTAGCATGTGTTTCCATATATCAATATTTTATTTTATTTTAAATGTTTATTTATTGAGAAAGAATGTGCATGATCACACACGCACGTGCAGGCTCCGTAGGGTCAGCACAGAGCCCAACCCAGGCTTGATCTCACAAACTGTGAGATCGTGATCTGAGCCAAAATCAAGAGTTGGACGTTCAACTGACTTAGCCACCCGGGTGCCCCATATATCAATATTTTAATGTATTTTTGTGAAAATATAAAACAATAATTAAGTAATTATATTCTACCTCACAGGGATGGCAGGTAATTTATTTCCAAAGAACAATTAAGTGTCTAGCTACTTTCATCCTGCATCACTATTAATTAGCTATCTGTTTACATTAACAGATATATAATTTCTTACCTCTGTATAAAGTTTAACCAAATGTGAATCTTATAGACATAACTTTGATTTTGTTATATTAGCATAATTGAAAAAAATTAAAATGAAATGAATGTTAGGAAAACTTTTTTTATGGCAAGATGTAAAAATATGTGATTATCTATCTGCATTATGGATTAACAAAATGACTTTTCCAAGTTTATGGAATAATAGATATCCTAATATTTATTCAGATATCTAAAGCCATGTTTCTATTCAAGTTACTCAGTTAAAAGTAATTCATTGGTAATTATCAGCAAACATTTTCATATATTTAGCATTTATCAAGTCATTTCATGTAAATTACATGTTAGTCTCTCACACAGAAACCTGCAGTTTTACATTATTTACACATTACAGTTATTGCATTAACTATTTTCTTTATACACACACACACACGCATGCACATACACGCACACCTTATACACATACAGAACTGAGGATTAGAGGGCTAAATGGAGTTCCCAAGAAAATACACATGATATTTTGTATAGTTGCAACATGTATCCATTTATTCTGACTCTGCTCATCAATTTGTATTTAATATAGCTACATGTGACCAACGGAATTCAAATTTCCTATTCCTGTGTAATTTATATTGGCCAATGTACCAGTGGTTTTCTTTATCAATAATATATTTAAACATATTTTTTTAATTTATGGAGGCAAAAATTCTAGGCAATGACTTCTTAATGCTACAAATGAAAGGAATATATGGGGATGAGGAGAAGAAAAGAGAAAAAAGAAAAATGAAAACACATACTTTGTGCATTTCACCATCTGGTAGTGAAGACACAGATAAGGTCTTTAGACAAGACAGACCCGCATTTGAATTATTTTTCTACTCCTTAAAACCTATATACTTTTTAGCAGATGATTTAAGGAATACAGTTTTGTATCATGAATAACATAATGCCAGTTCTTATTATGTCTCTCATTATTATACTCATCTGCTTGAAGGAAGAAAAATGGGTAAAACATGAAAAACAATATTTCTCAAGCAATGGAACCTCTACCCTCTTATGCAGGTTTATAATGTACAGTTTCGATAATCCAGCCATTGAACAAAAACCATTTCTCTGCAGCCTGCCTTGGACTTCCATATGACTAGTCGCTCAGGATAGAAAGATGATTAAACTGCACCTAAGTAAGCTCATTGTCACGAGTGAAAAACACATATTCAGGAGGAGTATATATGTAAGGCAACACTAGTTTGGGAGCCCAGAACAAGGTACAGAACCCAGAATGAGGATGCCAAGAAGACTTTAGAAATCAGATATCTGAGTTTAGCCTTAAGAATTAAATTGGAGATTTCTAGATCCTGAGGGGAAAGGTGTGAGCTTAGTGTGAGTATCCTGAAAGAGGTGAGAAATAGTGTGAAATTTCAAGCACATCTGTGATATTTTATAGTAAATGGAGTGTAAAGAAGAGAAAAAGGGAAGAATTGCTTCATTGTACTGCTTTTGGAAGAGAAGATTCCAAAAATGAGCACATAGTCAAAAATACAATTACATACTTAAAGGGATGATACAGTAATAGATTTTTACAATGTGATAAAAGGTAAGTTTATCATTTGAATAGAGAAGCTGTTTTCCTGAAGCTAAAAAAATGAGATAGTGGGCATCGAATTGGCTGTTGGCAAACTATTGAAAGTGAGTGAATTTTCCAATGTGTTACATTTATAAAATAACATATTTTCATGTCAGGCTATGGAGGAAAAAACTTAGTGCCTAATGGACATGCATCTATGAATCTAAGAGTAGATACTGAAGAAAGAGTAGTGTTAAGAATTAATTCCTTTCTTGTTTTGTTCTGAATTGCTATCCAGAGCTTGCACCAAGGGAGTCAAAATTGAAGTGCCAATTTTGACTTCATGGCCTGACTATTGTTTAAGTAAAGTCAAAATAATCATTTAATTCTTATTAGAAGAGTAGAAATGTAGAACTTAGAAAATTGTTTATACATCCAAATTTCATATCACTATGAAGTAGTAGGGTGACAGCTGAAATTAACATGCCAAAAGTTGTTCCCTAAGCTTTTTGTGTAACATGAGCGAATCATGAAAATTTTCAAACATTTGCTAGGAAGAAAGCAATAATGGTGTAGGACTCTTTTCTTGTTTAAGCAGAAGGCTACAAACACTATTTCAGATGTTCAATAGAAATCAATTCCATTGATGTTAAATAAAAGTCACTGAAGAAATTCATTTGTAGAGTACAGGCAGTAAAAGGAAGAATGTGATTAATTTTATACCAATTAATGAACTGTTGCCAAGAATTAAACAATGCCAATTCCATAAGGAAAGTAACAGGCAGCTAAAGTATTAAATATAAGCGATGTGAAGATTTAAAAGGATACGTGCCATTGGTGGTCATACTGAAAGAGAAATTTATGTGCAGTTATTGAGAAAAACCCCAACTTTCTTGATCTCAAGAAGCTCATAATTTACTGATAAAATTGAACCTTTTGAAAGGTTCATCTTTCTAAAATAGTTTGACTTTGAAACTTAATTATGCCATTTTCAAGCACAGATACAGCTAGAGAATGCATAGGGCAGCTACTGCGAGTCCCTTCGTATTCATGTCATGAGAGTAAAGAGATCAGCGTTTAACATCAATTTAACATTGCTTTGGCTTAAGGAACCAAAACTATCCCAAGGCTCACAATGACTTGAATATTCTTGATAGTATTAAACTCTTCCTTATGCATTGATTAAATTTACCAGACTGAAGTGGTCAGAAGAAATATTACATGAAACATATGTGTAAATTAGGAAGTACAGCCTAGTAATTAAAGTATTTTACAATAGCGAGACAGGACTGCATTTGAATAGTGGCTCCATCACCACTCATTTTCTTTAAGTGTCAGTTACCTATTCTTCAAAATGAGTTGAAAATAGCACCCAACCTAATGGGATCTTGGTGAAGATTATAAATAAAGTTGTGCATGGAAAGCTGTTAGCGCTGTAACTGGCTTATCTGTGGCTCAGTAAATGTTAGTTACTGTTGTTTTTCCTTTCAAATATACTAGCTTCCAGTTGTGTGTTGTACGGAGTGTTTAAATAATATTGTTTGTAAAGTATTTATTTTGTCCTGGACATTAAACAAGGAAGAATAAAGAGTAGAAGCATCTCAAAATCTTGTAGCCTAAACTCAGGGAAACAGGAAAACATAGACTAGTTTGTATTCTCATGCAACTAGTTTGTTGCATGTTACATTTGAGAAGGTCCTGAGGCCACGTCTTTGGCTTATAAATGTTATTTTTGGCTTTTAATGTTATTTTAAAAAATTAATGTTTATTTTTGAGAGGGACAGAGCATGAGCAGGGGAGGGATGGACAGAGAGGGAAACACAGAATCCAAAGCGTGTTCCAGGCTCTGAGCTATTGGCACAGAGCCCAGCGCGGGGCTCGAACTCACAAACTGTGAGATCATGACCTGAGCTAAAGTTGGATGCTCAACTGACTGAGCCACCCAAGTGCTCCCATAAGTTTTTTTTTAATTAGGAAAAGCTTAATACAAATCAACTAAGTGTCCCTTTGGTGACAAAGACTGACAGAGCTTATAAACTTTTGAAGGTTAAGAAATTTTACTCTTAAAGGTTGAAATCTATAGAAGGGTTGAAATCTCAACTGCTCAATTGCTATGGGTGAGGAAACCCCTAATAAAGAAAATGCTCCTCCATGTAAAGAGGAAAGCACTGAGAACCAGAACACCATTTCTCTGGTGAATGGAGAAAATATATTTTGAGTGCATTGAGATTGACCACCTAAAAAGACAGTGTCCCAAGTCCAAAGTATTAGGTCACAATAGTGGTTGCCTTTAAAGCAGCAAAGCGAAAGAAAATTGACCCAGATTTTTTTCCTATTGAAGAGGAAAGTTGGCAAGCACTTGACTTTCAAAAGAAAGGAAAACAAAACAAAACAATATGGGTATCACTTCCCTCTCATGGCAAGTGAAGACCCCAAACACATCAAGAAGTACTGTATCAGAAGACTGACGCCAGTCTTTTGCAGAACATTTATTGTTTTCAGAGTTCTTCTTTATGTTTCATCTCATTGACTTCTCAAAGAACCCTCTGAGGTTTGATTGTTCCTACTTTAAAGATGAGGATTTTTTAACTCAGGAGAGGATGCCACTCCAAGACTAACACATTATGAGTCGGGAAGCCTCAGATTAAGACCAGATTTCAGTACTAATTAGCTTTTTTCATTATATAAATGAAGTAAAATAGCCTCAGTAGCATCTTAACATCCATTACAATGTTAAAATTACCTCAACTTGTCCCAATTCTATGTCTAGTAAGGAGCTAAAGTGAGACTTTACCATTGGTAGAATGTCATCTGGCCCAGTCTTTTTGCCCCCCATTGCTGCCTCTCTTGACTGGCTTAGGATATATCCTGTCTCAGAAATTAATGCAATATGTAAGATGAACTATTCCTACATCCTTACAGAGGATGTAGGAATACAAACTCTCCAATAAAAGCTACTTAAAATGAGTAGGGAGGAGAACAGAATGAGTGGAACACAGACAATGGATATTCAGGAATTACCGGTTTTCTTGAGAAGCACTTAATAAATACATTTCTGTGAATAGAGAAAAAGTTGTAGAACCTGATTACAGCTAAGATATTGCAAATCATGTAGGAAGTTGGCATAATGTCAGGTTAAACTTGAGCTAGCCTGCGACAAATCAACAGGTGGCAGAATGAGCTAAACTTTGTTAGATGGCGTGTTCCCAGTTATATGTGGAGGAGAGCTGCTTCTCCGAGAGAGTTGTTTTCTCACTGAGTGAAATTTCTTGGCTGACTACAGAATAAGTAATAACTAACCACTTGTGATCTTGAAAGTTGCAACTAGCACTTAGTAAATTTTTAAATGTAAAACCTCATTTTATACGATCTTCTGTATTTCACATTAAATCTGAAGAGTAAAAACATATAATGCCAAAATAGAGCATTTATTTTTCCCCTCTTAGGTTGAATATAGTGTTTGTGTGGCTTTTAAGTTGACCTGTGATATAAGGTTTTATGAATCATCTTGTTTCATGGTTGATTTGTTGCTTTGGATGCAGGACATCCCATAAATGTAGATCTTCGGCACTCCTACATTTACTATGCGGCTGAAAAATATATTAAGAAACATCCAAATGGTAATTTAAGGATAATTCACACCAGATGCTACCTTTCTTTTCAGGTTTTGACCTAATAAAATAGTAGGTTGAATTTTAATTTTTTTCATCTGGTCTCCTCCACCTTCCATGTAGGTGACCTCAAGTAAGAAATGCAGTGCTAATGGTAGGAAGCCCTATTTAATCCATGGAAACATCTCAATGAATTCCATTTCCATTTGTACAGTTTTTCTCCTACTTATCGCTTAGCCATTCTGCAGCTCTCCTGAGAGAAGGCAGCTCTTACTGTTTCTCACTTCTTAGGCTCTGCGTGAGTAATTGCTAGGTTTATGAAGTCAGGCACAAAGGGTATGAGATTGATTGCTTTGGAGAGTTTGGCTCTTGGGTTCTATCATATTTTGTTGAACTATTATGCAGTCTTCCCTGTACACATAGTTCTTTAAGGCGAAGGAACCGTAACTGCAAAACTGCATAATGTAATTGTTCTTACTCGGAACACTGTTTATATTATGGTCTTTTCCTTTAGTAATGGGGTAGATACTAAGATTTATGTAATCAGTGACAAAATAGTGATAATAATATTAGTAATAAAAGAGAGATGGGAAGAGTGAACGAGAGGAAAAATGAGGAAAGAAAAGTATGCATTAAAGGCCTGCCATGTGCCAGGCACCATGCCAGTTGCTCTCTACTCATTGTCACTGATCTTTACAACATGAAGAATTGTCATCCTCACTTCAAAAATAAGATATTCAGTGTTCAGAGAGGTTAAATACCTTGCCAAAGACATTTAAACTAGTAATAATACCTTTTGTTGAGAACATCCCATATGCTATAACTGAGCTAAGCCCTTTTTCATGTGTTATCTCATTTAATTATCAGAATAACACTTTGAGATTGGCTCTTTTTTTCCCCACCTGTGCACCTTCTTCTGTAAAGAAACTTCCACATAGAGAAGTTAAATAATTGCCTGAATTGACATGTAGAGTTGCTTAGTGGTTATTTAGAGCCAGTAACTAGTACTAATGGTCCAGGCCAGATTGTCCATAGAGATCAACCAAACATTTAAGAATACTTGCTGGAGTTTGCTTAATGCTTAATAAAACTTGACCACTTTCTTACACCATACACAAAAATAAATTCAAAATGGATGAAAGACCTAAATGTGAGACAGGAAGCCATCACGATCCTATAGGAGAAAACAGGCAGCAACCTCTTTGACCTGGCTGCAGCAACCTCTTACTAGACATATCTCTAGAGGCAAGGGAAACAAAAGCAAAAATAAACTATTGATACCCCATCAAGATAAAAAGCTTCTGCACAGGGAAGGAAACATTCAACAAAACTAAAAGGCAACCCGAGGAATGGGAGAAGATATTTGCAAATGACATATTAGATAAAAGGTTAGTATCAAAAATCTATAAAGAATTTCTCAAACTCAACAACCCAAAAACAAATAATCCAGTGAAGAGATGGGCAGAAGACATGAATAGACACTTTTCCAAAGAAGACATCCAGATGGCTAACGGACACATGAAAAGATGGTCAAAATCACTCAGCATCAGAGAAATACAAATCAAAGCCACAATGAGATACCACCTCACACCTTGTCAGAATGGCTAAACTGAACAACTCAGGAAACAATAGATGTTGGCGAGGATGCAGAGAAATGGAACTCTTTTGCCCTGTTGGTGGGAATGCAAACTGGTGCAGCCAGTCTGGAAAACAGTGTGGAGGTTCTTCAGAAAATTAAAACACAGAACTACCCTATGACCCAACAGTTGCACCAGTAGGTGTTTATACAATGATAGAAAAATGGTGATTCGAAGGGGCACATGCACCCCAATGTTTAAAGCAGTGCTATCAACAAAAGCCAAATTATGGAAAGAGCCCAAAAATCCTTTGACTGATGAATGGGTAAAGAATATGTGGCATATATGATAGAATACTACTCGGTGATCAAAAAGAATGAATTCTTGTCATTTGCAACAAAGTGGATGGAACTAGAATGTTTATGCTAAGCCAGTAAGTCAGTAAGAGAAAGACAGATATTGTATGATTTCACTCATATGTGGAACTTTAGAAACAAAACAGATGAATATAGGGGAAGGGAAGGAAAAATAAGATAAAAACAGAGAAAGAAGGGTGCCTGAGTGGCTTAGTTAAGCACTCAAGTCTTCATGGTCTCCAGCCCCATTTTGGGCTCCACAGCTGATAGGTTGGAGCTTGCTTGGGAGTCTATCTCTCCCCCTCACTCTCCACCACTCATGCTGTCTCTGTCTCTCTCAAAATAAATAAACAAACAAACAAAAATAAATAGAAGAAAAACAGACAGAGAGAGACAAACCAAAAGAGCCTTGAAATACAGAGGAAAAAAACAAGGTTTGCTGGATGTTTGGGTGAGGAGACGGGCTAAATGGGTGACTGGCATTAAGGAGGGCACTTGTTGGGATGAGCCCTGAGTGTTTTATGTAAGTAATGAATCACTGGGTTCATACTAAACTGTGTGTTAACTAACTCGAATTTAAATAAATAAATAAAATTGATAATATTATGATCTAAATATTATGAGTCAATTCTGTGTAACTAGCATGTGGATTTAGCTATGCTTAGATCACATAAAGGGAAAATTGAAACTCTCAGCAGGAAAGCCAGTGCTACTGATTCAGGCTTATTATCTAGTTTTTGTTCCGTCCTCTCCTGTCCTTTCCTTCTGTGCGTTGCACGAGGCTCACCAACTCCCTCTTCAGTTACTCAGGAAGAACCACTGTTATTTCTCTCATTTGCGATTTTGCTTCCCAAGCTATAATTTGTCATATTCTCTCTTTCAGTTCATAGATTTTAGTCTTTCCTGAGTTCTTTTTCTCCTGTGCTCTTTGCTCCATTCTTTTGCACATTGTTTATAAGCTTGTGCCAGCTTTCTCTCTGGTTCCTTGTTTTGTATTTCCTTTGCCGAATGTCTTTCTACTGCAAATATCCTGTGTGTCCTGCAGTCTAAACACCCTTTATGTTGCCAGCGGTGTTGTCATTGCTGCTTCTGACCCAAATGAACACAGAGATGAATCTCTATACTGAACTCACTCTCTTAGTATTTTTCATTCTTGCTTATGGCATATAAAACTCTGATTTACCCTCAGAGCTCCTTCAGACCTCAGCACAAAACCTGCCTTTGTATAGAGTCTTGTTTTGGTGTTGTTAATTATTGTTGGTTTTTCTTAACTAGTTCTGTGGACGAAAAGAACATTTATCTGCTAAGACAACTAAGAAAAAATGTTTGAAGAAAGTAAATCCATAAATATTTGCCTTGGAAGCATCTTATATATGGCTTTTCATTGTAGTTCAACAAAAAAAGTTACAGTTGTTGAATATCCCTTTAAACGTGTCATGTACTTTCACACAGCTTTATCTGTATTCATGCTGGTCCTTCTATTTGGGATGCCCTCTTCCAGCCTTCTTCCCCATCACTGTTTCCATTTAAGAAAATATTCATACTTGAAGGCCAGTTTCAAATGTCAGCGCATTTGACAGAAGTAGTAACATCTTCTCTTTTGGCAGAAGAAGGAACATCTCCTCAGGTTCTTATGCATTTTGTAGACCTCTGGATTTATTAAATTTTACTGAATGCAATACAAATAGCTACCACTGATACTAAATTTTGAACTCCATAAGTTAAGACACTTGTTACTTGTTGACATACTCTCAGGACCTGGTATTAGACAGACACAGTTGGTGGTCAACAGATGTCTCAATTATTTATTTACTTATTTGTTTGTTTATTTGTTTATTTTTAAATGTTTTATTTTTATTCTTGAGAGTGAGAGAGCACAAGTCAGGGAGAGCAGAGAGAGTGGGAGACAGAGGATCTGAAGCAGGTTCTGCACTAACATCAGAGAGCCCGATGTGGGGCTTGAACTCATGAACTGTGATATCATGACCTGAGCCAGAATCAAAAGTTGGATGCTTAACCAACTGAGCCACCCAGGCACCCCTCAATTATTTTTTTATAGCGTGTCGGTTTTGGTACTCTGAGAAGCAGACATCAACCTTGGATTGGATATATAATGCCTACCGCAGTAAGGACAAGGGGATGAAGTAGAAATAGACTGGACGAGCCCACAGACATAGAGACAGGCCTGACACTGTGCAAGGGGAGAAGGAGGAAGAAGGACTGAGGAAGAAGGGCCTCAGAATGCAGCACAGTTCTGAGACCATCTTGGCCTTGCTAATGTGAAGTCCCCAAGCCATGGTCAAAAGTGACCCCCAAAGGAAGAAATGGCTTAGCTCTAGTGCCCTCCTGCTCGGTCATTGACTAGAAGAAGCTTAGGAAGGCTCAGCCTTCGCATAAATGCCATGGTGGATCTGAAGGCGGCACTGCTGGAAGTGCCAATCAACTGGAGTCCCTACAGCAGGGTCTGTTAAAGGAGGATTTGAGGGGTGCACCCTTTCCTCCTCTGTGTGGTTCTTTGATAAAAGTATTAAACTTCAGTCTCGTTAAGTTAATGTACTAGCAGAAAAGGCATTTACCTTTAAAATCCTATGCCATAACACTAAATTAGGAGGCAAGAGATCTAGATTTCGATCTTGCTTTTAGTACTTAGTTGTGTGACTTTCGCATTGTCACTGTCTACTTTATGCCTGAATTTTCTTCTGTATAATTTTGTATGAAAATGTTTACATTTCACATTTACATTTTAAAGGAAATACAGTGCTGCAAAGAGGACTATTCTTCCAGGCCACAGAGCAATCCTCCATTTGTTCTCTCTTTTTTTTAATTAACTGCATATGGTTTATATATGTAAACCGTATATATATATATATATATATATATATATACACATATAATATATATTGTATGTATATATTTAGAGAGACAGAGAGAGAGGGAGAGAGATAGAGACAGAGAGAACAAACATACTAAGCAGTATTGTGAGCATTTGGCAGGTATTTCACTCCTAAGTATCCTGCGTTGGTAATTGCCACAAAAACTGCTGTGTAAAAAATAACTATAGAAGCTCAGCAGCAATCAAAAATAAGTATATATTTAGGTTACAACCTCTAGAATAGTTTTTCATTTTGATTAAGGAGTCTGTTGCTCTGTCTGAACCGTTGTTCTGGTTTCAGTTTGGCTCCTTCACAGATCTGTGGCTTTGTGGGGGGCGCCTCTGATTTGTGCCTTTCATCTCGCTTCTGGTATCATGGGGTGGCCTGAGCAAGAGCTTTTCTTGGTTATGTTAAAAGTACAAGTAGGTTAAAAAAAACAGTGAAAACATTTTTTTAAAGTCTGGTTTTGGACACATCATGCTCTCAACCTCATTTTATTGGTCAGTGCAAGCTTAAAGCAGTCAAGACACAGGGAAGGGAGCTGTGTCCACAGTAAGAGTGTTCCGCAAAGTTACAGAGTAGAGCATGTGACTATAGGGAGGAGTGACTTATTGAGACTGGTAATACAATGTGACTCATATGCTAAAAGGCAAGTCATTTTCTCATTCCCATTTTATAGATGAGGAAACTGAGGTACACACATAAAAGTTAAAAACCTTACCCAGCTTTTAGGAAGCTTACATCTGGTTGAAGATATGACAAAAGTATAACGTAAAAATAAATAGAGCATGCAAGTAGTATATGATTTAAAGAAAAATAGAATTTTCAATAATTGCTATGACAGCTTAGAAAAAAACGTCGCCATTGTGAGATGTTGAACTTGAAGCTGACCATGAAACACGGCTGGAATGTGAATACTCAGAGAGAAGAAAGATGGCATTGACGTAGAAGATAATGGGATACAAGCCGACATTATGTCCATGTGTTTGTGGGGCAATGAGTAGACTGGAGCCAATGAAATGTTTGAGAAAGGAGACATAGGATATTTTGCTTAGAAACCAAGATGAGTGCTTAAATTTGCCTCTTGGGAAGAATTGATTGTTTTGGGGCTGTGCTGAGAAACCAACTTGCTGGTTATTATGTTGCATAAGTATAATATTAAGAAATCCAAATTTAGGCATATAAGAAATGGAAGAGCTGTTGTGGGACCCATTGGGAGTGAAGAGTAAATAGGCTTGCTAACTTATCCCAGAGTAGGAAGAAGCCTGGGAATCGTTAAATATAACCACAAGGTTTTGAGCCTGAGCTTAATGAAGCTATGGACCAAAACAGGAATATTAGGAAGAGGGTCTGGGCAGGTGGGGAGAAAGATGCTGATTTTGGTTTTGCATATGCTGAGGTTTAGATAATAATGGGGTAATATATAAATACAATTTTCCAGCAGAGAAATAGGAATTAGGAGCTGGCATTTATAAAGAGAGAAGAGGGGAATATTCAGGCATCATTTACCATGAGATGAGAGTTAAAGTTCTGAGATAAATATTGGAGGGTTGGTTATGTCTGAAAGAGCTCTGAGGGTCAGGAACTGAGCTTCGAGGAACACGGGCATTGGGGAGAATGAGACAGATGAAAAGAATGACCCTAAAAGGAGCAGAAGTTTGATTATCAGGGAACCAGAAGCAGATGGTACAGGGGACGGAAACTAACAGCAGATGCATTTTGAAATGTGTACTTTGCCTCAAATAATACACATGTATATACAAAAATTTTTTTCGACTTGAATTTTCAAAGATATTGTTGACCTAAAAGGTGCTCCAATAAATTCTAGATGTTTGATTTGAAAGAAGAAATGAGTGGCTTGAGAGGATATAAAGGAAAGCAAAAGAGACCAATGCAGAAGTTTAGAAATGCATAAAGGCAGCAGAGTGGTTACCAGCGAGGAGCGTAGGGTCAGTAGTATGTCCCGAGGGGTGGAGAAGGCATAAGTCTTTGAGGATAGTCTTAGAATCAGCATTTGAGCTTTTGTCCTGCTTTTACACTTCCATGACATTACTTTTGTGGTGAAGAGGAAGATAAATACTCATGTACGTCAACAGTATCCAGTTTTGTTCATTATTAGCTTCTGCAAAAGAAAAGTTCCCTTGAAACAATGTATATAATCACAGTATAACAGAATGTATGCTTAATTTTAAATAGGTTATATTTTGCATCATCTGTTCATTATCCTATCAAAAACTTCAAATATACTGATAATAGTAGATGATTTAAGGTAAATATTTTAAGAATGTTATAAGTCAAGATTATTTTAACCATATCTAAAACAACCAGAAAAACAATCATGCAAATAACCTACAATCCCTATTAGTTTGTCTTTCTGTAATTCTTTACATAATTAAATCAATAAATATTGTCAATTCTGGGGTAGGTGCTGGAAAGAAAACTGTGTACAAACTGTCACTTCTCTGTAATTATTATGTATGTAAAATATGTTTTATGTATGCACAAACACAGATACAAATAGATACATAAATGATATAGTACTTTGTTTAATTAATACTGCCCATGATTTAAGTCACTGAATGACTGGCATACTATTTCATTGGATGCACACACTAGAATATTTTTGAAGTAGATCGGTACTTACAGAAGATGTGTCCTTTTAATCCTCTGTGTACAAGTTTTCATTTCATTCTTTTTTTTAATGTTTATTTATTTTTGAGAGAGAAACAGAGCATAAGCTGGGGAGGGGCAGAGAGACAGGGAGACACAGAATCTGAAGGACAGAGCACAGAAGCACAGAGCCTGTTGCGGGGCTTGAACCCATGAATCGCTAGATCATGACCTGAGCTGAAGTTGGATGCTTAACCGACTGTGCCACTCAGGTGCCCCTCATTCTTTTTTTTGTTGTTGTTGAGAGACATAGAGACAGAGCGTGAGCAAGGGAAGGGCAAAGAGAGAGGGAGACACAGAATCTGAAGCAGATTCCAGGCTATGAGCCATCAGCACAAAGACCGACATGGGGCTCGATCTCACAGACTGTGAGATCATGACCTGAGCCAAAGTCGGCCGCTTAACTGACTGAGCCACCCAGGTGCCCCTGCCCCTCATTCTTGATACGTTTTAAATTATGAGGCAGTTGGTAGTTATTTCAAATAGGAAATGCTTTTAACTTAGATCCTGAATCATTAGTGTATAGACTTTCTACTTTTTAAATTTTTGAGCTAATGCCCTTGAGATAGTAATAATAATAATAATAATAATAATAATAATAATAATAATAATAATAAAATAAATAATAATAATAATATGCAATGATGGAAACTTTCATGAAGTTCTCTATCTGATTCTGTGGTCTATTTCATCAGGTAGCTGAGGGAACCCTGTACAGAGTTTCCATATTATAATGTACCTGACAGCATAATAAAAAAATGTAATGAACACATCTGATAAGCAGAAAATTTTTAGAGCTAGGGATTCTCTTAATATAGGAGAAAAAAAAGCATTACGGTGTTGCAAGACATAATCTAAGCAAGAAGAGCTTTAAGAGGCCTCAAGCCTCTGTGAGTCATTGGTGTCCTGATTTAGCCTCTTGTTCTTGCAAGCTGTCAAGTAGAATTGGTAGAGGGCAAGGAAAGAGCTGTGACAAGGTGCCACGGAGAGAACTAATTGGAATTCTTGCAAGCCAGCGGCTGCATGGGGCTCAGAGGAGGAGACCACGTAATGAAATACCCTGTCTTTAGTGACTGACCATGAAAGTCAGAAAATACAATTGGCCCTTGATCACAAATTCGCATCTGTGATTTTAAAGTAAAAGTAACTGTTGAGGAGAAAAGAAGAGAAAAAAGAGTAATCATTGTTTGAATTAAAATTGACAAACTGCTCTGGTGAGTCTAAACCCCTCCTTCTAAAAGATGAATATAAACAAACAAACAAAAAGAAAATATTTGTGCAATACCTTGACTGCCAGTTTCACTGTATCAAATAAATTTTTTCATATCATTAAAAATATATATCTTTTTAAAGGCCTTGGAGAACTAGGTTAATACTATCTTAAATTTTTTTAACATCTTGAGGTTCTAGAAAGGGAAGACTCTTCGAGTGCCCATCGTTAGGATACGAAAACAGCAAACTATGCTTCATCTCACTGTCATTGCCTGCACTTTCCCACGGAGGTCCTGTTGGCCCTCCTCATGCTGTATGCATTATGGGTATTCCATAGTGATTATAAAAATGACCTGTGAATAGAGTGACATTTTCAGAAGACATAGAGGAAAAAAAAAAAAAAGGAATGTGTTCTATTAATTACATATAGTGTTGTTTTTTGTTTTCATTTTTTGGGGGAGAGGGTTGGTGGTTTTTATTTTTTATCCAGAAAGTTGGAATATAATAATTTAGGAAGGGGAAAAAATAGCAAATATGAGTAGGCTTTTAAATAAATTATTACTTTCATATAGTATTGGTCTAAAGATTAAATTTACATGTATCGATTTCTATAAAAAGAAAATAATTCAAAACATGGAATTATTTATGTATATGATGTTCAATCTAGTATTGGTTATAATAATAAAATATTGGAAATAAAATAAATGGCAATAATAGGAAAATTGCTGAACTGTGGTATACACTAAAACACTAGGTTTAGCTTCTCAACCTCAGAGGCATAGCATTCTAGTAAATTTAGCTAGAAACTAGGCATCATCGTTTACTTTTCCTGTTTATTTACTCATCATATTACATCATACTTGACTAGGTTTGAGTCTTAACTTTGCCAGTTGCTAACGATGCACCATGAGTGACATTCCTTACACTTTCCATGTCCCAGTTCATTACTAAGAATGACTAACTCGTTAGGTTAACTAAGATCATATAACTACCACTTCAGTGTCTGACACATAACAGATTCTCAAAGAATATTAGTTATCACTGTTGTTAAAATGATGGTATAATCATTTATTTAGTTATTCCATGTACAGTGTTCATTGAATCCATCTTGAAACTAAATTTTAATTGTTCCCAAACTTTGATTCTTTTCCCATTGAAATCCAACTCTTACTTTGTAGCCACTAACATGGTCTACCTTTTTGGCCATTTCATTCCTCTGCTTAAAACCCTCTCGGTGATAGGGGCGCCTGGGTGACTCATTTGGTTAAGTGTTGGCTCTTGATTTCAGCTCAGGTCACGATCTCACAGTTCATGGGTTTGAGCTCCGTGTTAGGCTCAGTGCTGACAGTGCAGAGTGAGATTCTCTCTCTCTTTCCCTCTCTCTTTACCCTTCACCCACTTTCTCTCTCTCAAAATAAATACAATTAAAAAAAATTCTCAGTTATCTACCCTGGCATATATGTCAGCACATGTAGGGCCTCTCATGATATTCTCTGATTGTAATTGCAAGCTCATTTCTACCACTGCCTTCTCTTTCATGTCCTAACCATCCTAAAGTGTTTATTCTTTCTCTTGTAGAATGCCAAGCTGGGTTTCTTAAGCCAGTGCCTTTATCCATGTCTCCATTGTTTGGGAATACTGACCCATATCTAATGTTGACTAGTTAACTTCTACTCATTCATTAACAATTATCTCAATGAGTTTGACATTCTTCTGGAGGTATGCTTAGTTAAGTGTCCCTTTTCTGAATTCTTATGATGTTATATGTCTAATTCTATCACCACAGCTACTACCTTATATTTTAATTATCTGGTGTCCTTCTTCCCCATAGAGTTTGGGTTCATTGATGGCAAATTCTTAGGAGTATGTATTCCTAGTGACTGGCAGTGCTCAGAGCATAGTAGTTGCTATACAAATGTTTTGACTAAATGGATATGGAGTTGATATAACTGTTGTGAAAATTGTAAATGTACTTATGAAGAATTATTTAGTCAACGGGAAGTATTTGTGATATTTTGGAAGATGAAATAAAGCAAGAGGCAAAATTCTGGTTAGAATTTTACATATCATTGTTAGAACTATGTAAAAAATCAGAGGGGGAAAAACATCATTGGCCTATGGATGTCATTAAAATTGATTTTCTAATTAATTTCCAAGAAAATATTTAGTATATATTTCAGTACTAGTGCAACCAGTGTAACTTAGAAAATCTTCCAAAAATATTTAGTCTTCTTCTGGTTGTTTACTGTCTTCTAAGGCCAGTGATGTGTCTTCCAGTATTCATAAACCTTTATTTCTTGTCATTATGTAAATAAAGATATCATAGATCCATTCACACTAATGACATACAAGAGTTGTATTCACATTGCCCAGGCCTCAGCCAATCTCTGGTTTAAGAGATGAAGGGTATGGAATTTCTCAATTAAAAAAGCACGAAAAACTTGGGATAAAGCATAAAAAATCAAGGTTTAGAAAAACAGCTATAGTCCCAAATTCCAATGCCTTTGTTCTATATTTATAAAAATTATAGTCAGCCATTATAGAGAGTATCAGCATTTATATTTATATGATTCTTAAGTTTACCCCCAGTGTACACACTTATTTGAAACAAACCCCTAGTTTTATTCTCCAACATATTTTATCTCAGCATTTTTCCTAGAAAACTCTAACCAGTCTTGTGCTATCACCTCAGTAGCATTTTTAGATATTTAAACAGAGGAAAAGTGAACATTTTTTTCTTTTAGGTGACTTTTGGAAACCATTGCTGAAAGCCCAATTAGATTATTTACCTTTTCACTATCATAATTAGAGGACAGAATGGACAGTGTGCTGACTGGAATCAGGAGACCAGTGGTAACTTCTGGATATGATTTCCCTTTTCTGTAGGTTAATTTTGGATAATAAATAGCTTCTGATCAATCTGAGGGCATTGCTTGAATCAACTCATCGACTATCTTCATCCTTTGCTGATAGTTGGACAACCACATGTAGTAATTACAATGTTCCATTATACTTATTTAATTTTTGTTTTTACATTTATTCATTTTTGAGAGACTGAGAGAGACAGAGTATGAGCAGGGGAGGGGCAGAGAGAGAGAGGGAGACACAGAATCTGAATCAAGCTCCAGGCTCTGAGCTGCCAGCAGAGAGCCCGACGCGAGGCTCAAGCCCACAAACTGTGAGATCATGACCTGAGCCAAAGTCGGCCATTTAACCACCTGAGCCATCCTGATGACCCAGTGGTCATTATATTTAAAAGAACTTTATAATTTACACAGTGATTTCAAATGCACCTCATCTGGACTTAGTACACAGTTCTTAGTGCCTGAAACATTATCCACACATTGCAGATGAAGTCTCAGAAAGTTTAGACAACTTGCGAAAGATGAGTGAACTCTTGCCTTCTAAGTCTATACCTTTTGTCCCTCCCCAATATCCCACATGCCTCTCTTGCACTGTGGTAATGTGTTTAAAGCTATGAAAAAAGTTTTTCTTTTCTATTTTTTTAAATTAAGTTTTACATAAAATAACTTCTCCGCTTTTTGATCCACCAACATTAGGATGCAAACTTATAACATTATTTGGTAAGAATAGTGTGTTTTAAAATAAATGCACTAAACTTAGTAGGATCAAAAAATCTTTGTTCTAATCCAAATCCAGAGAGCTGACTGGCTTGAAGAATGGCAGTGAACTAATTTCTCAGGTCTCAGTTTACTCACCTGCAATATAAGATTTAAGAAATGCCCACGATAGCAGAACTATGGAGACAGTAAAAAGATCAGGGGTAAGGAGGGATGGAGAGATGAATAGTCAGAGTACAGATGATTTTTAGAACAGAGAAACTATTTTGTAAAATGCTAAAATGGTGGACATGTCATTATACATTTGTCAAAACTAATAGAACATGCAAACACCAAGAGCGAATCCTAATGTGAACTATAGATTTGAGGTACTAATGATGGGTCAATACAGGCTATCAGTTATAACAAATATACTACGTCAGTGCACGATTTTTATAGTGGGGGATGTTGTGTGTAGGAGGGGATAGGGGAAATATAGGAACTGTGAGCTTAAAACTGTTCTAGAAAATAAAATCAGTGTAAAAAAAATCAGGATGATAAATTGTACAGCTTTATACCAGTAAATATAAAATTTCAAAATAGAAAATTAAAAAAAATATATCCACAACCCAAGTGTGCCTGTGTCAAATGGTTGTGAAATCAAATGAGAGAATGAGAAAATGCTTTGATAATTATAGAGCACTCCAGAAAATTACAATTTTATTAGCATTGCCCATATTCATATTATTCTCAACTATTTTTTTTATTTAATAGAACAAGAATAACAATCAAAAAGTTATAATGAGATACGTGGCCAAGATTCGAACTGGAGATGAAACAATTGCCTACAATTTAAACAGTTTAAAAAATGAGGGAGAAGAAAAAAGATGAATTAATTATTATAAAATTTTATTTTTTTAATTAAACTTTAAAAATGTTTAGTATAGTTCTGTGGAGGCAGCTAATACTGCATTAAAATACAGGGAAGTGAATTAGTCCCCAGAACAGGATAACATGTTAATTTACTTGGCAAAAGGGAGTTACGATGTTTGATGGAATTAAGATTGCAAATCAGTTACTTTTGAGATGGAGAGATTATCTTGGATTATCCAGGCAGGACTGTTGTAATCACAAGAGTCCTTATAAGTGGGAGAGGGAAGAGGAAAAGAAACACGGAAGGCCTTGAAGATGGCAGAAGGGGCCATGAGGTAGGAATGTCAGCAGCCTTTAGAAAATGGAGAAGACAAGGAAGCAGGTGTCCCCCTTACAGCCTCCAGATGGAAGGCAGCCCTACTAACACCTTAGTTTTAGCCCAGTGAGACCCATTTCAGATTTCTGACCTCCTTAACTGTAGTAAGTTTCTGTTATCTTAAGACACTTGGTTTGTGGTAAATTACAACAGCAACAGGAAACTAGTACAATATGCTTAAGATTACAAGGACAGAATACAAAAATGTTTTAATTCAATTTTTATAATAATTTTATTTTTTATTTTGTTTTTTATGATGACAAACTAATTTTGAAGCCCTGTGTATACAGTAGAGGCTTATTTGAGCAGATCGTGTCTGATATTGGAGCTTGTATTTATGAAGAAGGAACCGTATCTTCATTAAGATTAATGTAGTATTTATATTTGGGTATGAACAATCGTATGTAGCTGGATATTAAGTTGTTTAAAGTGTCTTTAAGTTTCATGTTTGTATGCTAATGCTATCTCGTTTCCTTGGGAAAATAGTATTTTGGCAAATGGAAGCAGATGCAATAATGACAAAACTATTTAAATAATAGAAAAACAACTACCATAGAGTTTTTTTCCTCTTTTTGCATAGATATTTCATATCCATCATAATGTGGGTATAGAAGGAATACTATGTATAATCATTTTATTTAAAAAGAATCCTATTGGTTTAATAAAAAAAATGAAGACCTAAATCATTAATATTCTATAATCTTGGTAATTTCATTCTGTCACCCAGTGCTGATGAAATTTCACAATATCAAAATAACATTTTTTCAATCCACTGCTTTTTCCCTTCGGTTTTCTGCTAAGATGACTTTAAAATTAATGGCCTGACAAATATGGTGTCTAGTTATCTTTCTAGAAGTCACCTGACATTAGAAGTTGAACTGTAGAGAACATAAGCAGATCAACATTTTGATAACCTGATAAAAAGTGTTCAGTCATTGAAAGTATAATTTGATATTTTAATTTGCATTTCTTGTAACTTTTTACTATTTTCCCATAAAACTTCTACAAAAGCATTCATATTTTTGTAACAGTTCTTGGAAATACATTGATTTTTCCTATTAGTTAGGAGTGCTGAACTTGATTCTAAATAAAAGTTTGGCCACATTCAAGTATTGACGTTTTCATATAACTTATTTTTATCCTTTTTATAGGTAGGATATCACTGGTATTTGTCACTAGTAAATTACAACAGTATTCTATCTATGGCAAACAAAACAAAACAAAATAAAACAAAAGGAGCACTTGGAGAGAAACCATTTAAATTAAGAGCAGATAAAGAATTGGCAGCAACGATTAATTTCAGAAGCCTCTAGAATCACGTCTAAGTTTCTAGTAGCCAAACACTTACCTACCATGCTATTTCTACTTGTCAACAGCTTCTGAACTTGACCTTACTCAGTGTTTCTTTGAAATAATACCCAATAAATGTCAGAAAGGCTAAAAGGATACTTGGCATGTTCTTGTATACAATTGCAGATTTTTGACACTCAGTATATACACTCAAATTTAGAGAAGTACAGCATTCTAATGTGTTTATAACGGGATTCTTATTACTGAAGTAATAGTTGTAGAAATTGATTCTGTTTCTTGAATGCATACTTTTTCTTTAAGTTTTGATTCTTGCACATCAAATTAGCTTGGGGGAAAATTCCCTCATGCTTCTGGCAGGGGAAAAGTAGCTATTTTGAAATATACCCAGATCCGTCTTACCAGAGTCTAACTTGTTGGGTTTTACTAGAGCCTGACTGACCTGGAGAGGTGGCACTACCCAACTCCAGTCCTCTGTAGTCTTCCTGTCTCATCTAAGAGTGGGTATTGGGAAGAAGGAGAGTAAGAAGTACTTGTTAAAGACATAGCCTAGGGGCAGAGACTCAATAAAAGTCATACCTAATCATGAGAATATATGATCTTCCTTTCTCACCATAACTCAGGACCACATCAATAGAACTCCTGTATAATAACAGGTGGATAGAACTGAAAGAAGTGCATATCTCAGATCTCATTCAATAAGAAATCTCTATGGAAACCCAAGACAACAGGGGAAACATAATCAAGGACACCAGAGAAAAATGTTAGCCTCCCATACCTATAACTGTGACAAACAGTAAGTACGGCAAATTAGCAAACTTGGGTACTAACGTGTAAAATTGTAAAGAAATGAATTTTTCCATTGCTCTTTGAAAATAATCAGAGACCTTACAAGGACTCTCATTTAAAAGATTAAGTATGTTCCTGGCTTAGCACTCTCTTAAAAGTTTCTGAGTTCCAAGTATGACAATGGTCATTCCACATTTCATTTTAAACACTTACCATGAGCTAGACTCTGACATTATCGTGGAGATCCCGACAACCTAATTCCCCTCCTCATGAGCTTACATTCTACTCGGGGAGATAGACAATAGACATATAAATGAGTAAAACTTACAGTATGTTAGATAGCAATAAGTTCTATATAATAAATCAGGTAAAAATAATGAGTGAGTTGCAATTTCAAAGAAGATGGCCAAGAAAGGTCTTGAAAAGTTAATATTTAAAGACAGGTCTGGAATACAAATTAATGTCAATTAAAAAGTAACAAAGATGTAAATGAAACCTTCATTCCTTAATTCAAAAAAAAAAAATTGAGTGACTAGGAATTGTGAGACCCTGAGTACTTTGAAGGAGCACAGAACTACCTAAGGAAGGAGAAAAGTTTCTAAACCCTGGAGATCTTAAAACCTCTCAAAGCATATACTTAGAATTTTGCCAACAGAGATTTTTAACAGGGCACAAATAAAGGAATTTTGTATATGTCTAAATAAAATATTTTATATTATATAGGGTATGCGCACATGCAGATTTGAATTCTCTGATTAACTGTAAACTCCTAAAGCCAGTATTAATGGTCCCACACATTATTTTTTCGGTGCTGTGGTCTTAAGAGATACCTCTTACTCCTCTTCTACTGAACATTCATGTGTTAAGTCTTTCAGTTGTCTTTCTCCTCACCTCTAATTTGTCAGTGAACTTTTAACTGACATTTGTTAAAGTTCACTAAATTTGGAAAAGATTCTCAAGGATTAGGAAGTGTCAGACATAATTCTGTGTTAAAAACAGCAGGTCAGAAGGAAAGCCTTCATTAGTATAGATCCATTTAATGGAGAGTTTGGCTTAAACTATGGGTCACATAAAAACCCTTGCAGGAAAAAAATATACTATTTGCATAAAGATAACCATTGGAGAGTTTATACTTCATTAACCTGTTGAATCCTGTAAAAGGTCAGAAGCAAAAATAATATTAAAAAATCATAAAGAAGAATTCAGTAGAGGTAATATACTTAATGCCTAAATTATAAGATTACATGCCAAGTCTGGGCCTGAGGCAAAATATCTTAGAATAGGTAATTAACTTAAAAATCAGAAGTAAAATACCCTATACCCATATATGCATTATTAAATTAATACATAAAGTAATAAGTTGTTTCTTAAGGACATTTGAAGTCCTTTTAAAGTCCAATAGGCGATCTTTAATAGAATGTCCTGAAGGTTTCAGCTTGCTGATTTTCTGGGAAAAATTGTCTAAAGGTGATTAAAAAATATGAATGTAACTTTTTTTATGTTTATTTAGTTTTTTGTTTTGTTTTGTTTTGTTTTTGATTTGTTTTGTTTGTTTGTTTGTTTTTTGAGAGAGAGAGACAGAGCATGAGTGGGGAAAGGGCAGAGAGAGAGGGAGACACAGAATCAGAAACAGGCTCCAGGCTCTGAGCCGTCAGCACAGAGCCTGATGTGGGGCTCGAACTCACAAGCCATGAGATCATGCCCCGAATGAGCTGAAGTCAGAGGCTTAACCGATTAAGCCACCCAGGCACCCCTGAATGTAACTTTTAAAGATCTGATTTATATCCAACACTTTCCTAGTATAGACACTATAAAATATGTATGAATAAGTGACTCCTTGTAACCTCCTACTAATTATCCTGACTTTTTTTTTTATTATGAGGGGATACATTTAATATATTTTTCTTATGACAGACTTTTTAAAAATCCAAAAAACATTGTCATGTCCCCTTTTCTCTCTTTTGAATTTTCAGTTATTCTGTTTTACCCTAATTATTTCAGCTACTTTGCATTTGAAAAAGTTTCCAAACAATCACCAAATTTGTATTACTTTTCCCACCTCAGAATTGCAGTAGATTGAAACTCCCTCCATGGCTACCACCTAGTACAGCGGGGTACTTTCTTCCTTTGGCCTGAACATATAATTTCACTGATTTTACCTAAATTAGTGTTAACTTTCTTTTTTTTTTTTTTTTCTGCAACCATACTGCGCTCCAAAAATAAAAATAAAAGAGAGAGAGAGAGAGAGAGAGAGAGAAAATATTTTATTTTCCTCCCGTCAAATTTGTTCCTTTATATTTACTTGTGTGTGTGTGTGTGTGTGTGTCCAGAGAGAGGAGGATAGGACACAAGGACAAGAAAGGAGAGACTGACTTTTCTTTCATGTCAGTAGTTTCTTTCTAGGACCTCAACTAAACACCTTAGAAATAACGACCTTGTTTTTCTATTTCTGGTGTAGAAGTTACTGCAAACTTTGTAAAGAGCCTGATTTGGAAATTTAGAACAATTAATACATTAGAAATACATCTATATACGTCAATAAATATAGAGTGACACATTCGTTTGAAGGAAAACAATTGATTCAAAAGTGTGAGTGACAATGTGATACTTAAAATTTCACACAAAGGTATTAGGTGAAACTCTTGCAAGGTTTGCTTAAATTTCATTTTTAAAGAATCTCAATTAAAATAAACTGTGTCTTTAACAAACAAAAGTTCTCGTTGAAAAGATGCAAGAAACCTCACATTGGAGGGTAATTAATTTTATAGTGACAAGTAGAAGCACTAGGAAGAAAACGATATATATCATTTACCTTTTTCTCTTGCTTTAGGTGTATTAAATTAATCATTTTAATTTGTATAAAGTCTCACAAATGGAATACCACTGTATATGGTGCATGTAACCTATTTATTCCATTTAGTTTACTAAATTTATTCTATATGATTTACAAAAAATGTCTACTTAAAATATACAGTAATACTGTGTGAAATTATTAAATTCTCAACTGCTTATTTACTCATATCTCGGTAATTTTAAATTATATTTCCCGAATATTTTGGTTTTTGACTTCTCTCTAGTATAAATAGCTGAGTAATTTTAAAAACACATTTCTCTTTATTCTGTGAGATATTTTGCTCCCATTTTTCACCATAAAGGGTGAAAGCTAAAGAAACCAGATCAAATAAAAGACTAGAGGAGGCTTAGTTTGTGATACAGGTAACGTGGGGAAACATTATGATTTGGTCAGATAGAATTCCATCTTCCTTTTTAAATAGTTTTCTGGCTCTGAGGAACTGCTTCACACCTTAAGCCAGGAATATTATCTGAGTGGTAGTGGCCATGTTGGCACAATTTCATCTCTGGACCTCCAGGGATTAGCTAAGCATTAGTTTCTGACTCAGGGTGGGTCAGTCATAGCACTTGACCATTTTTCGCCCATAAATATTAATTCAGGAGACAGTCATTTGAACCAGATTATTCCATTGTTGTGCGGGATTTTTTAACCTTTTTAACCTGATGCTTGGCAGTAAGAGTCCCTTTCCTTTTTAGTGATAAGATTAAAGGTTTTAGTCAAAAGCTTCCCTGGCTCCAAATTTGAAGAAAAATCTCTATTTTGAGTTTTCTTGTTAAGAGAACAAAGAACATGAAGAATAGGTGGAAAAATAGAGGAAAAAGTGCCTGGTCTCTAATTCAGTTATCTCTACCTCTACGACTATCCTCCCTAATTGTATAAACCCATTTTGTCTATGGTAGTTTAAGTTGAATTTCTGACATTGGAAATCAAAACAGTTCTTAATAAGACACCTAACCAATAAAAAATATTGTGTTCGCTCATACCTAATCAAAAGCCAGCAGGATAGTTGGAAGGGGAGGTAGATACTTAGAAATTATCCACAGTTCACCTTTTGTTCTTGCTACCTATCTCACAAACTAGGAACACCTAAAATTTGAGAATAGTGGAGAGGGCATCTCAAATCAAGAAAGATATTTTAGGGATTCCTGGATGGCTCAGTCGGTTGAGCGTCTGACTTTGACTCAGGTTATGATCTCGCAGTCTGTGATTTGGAGCCCTGAGTTGGGCTCAGTGCTGACAGCTCAGACCCTGGAGCTTGCTTTAGATTCTGTATCTCCCTCTCTCTCTCTGTTTCTCTCCCACTTGTGCTCTCTCTGTCTGTCTCAAAAATAAATAAACATTTAAAAAAAGATATTTTATTCAAAAACCATGGCTCTATTGCCAGTTTTACAAATGTGTAGATACCAAGAATGGATGTCATGCCTTGCTGCAAAATCTACTTTAGGTTTTTCAAAAGTCAGACTTGGTGGGGCTCCTGGGTGACTCAATTAAGCACCACACTTTGGCTCAGGTTATAATCTCATGGTTCATAAGTTCAAGGCCCGTATTCAACTCTGCACTGACAGCATGGAACCTACTTGGGATTCTGTCTCTGTCCCTCCTCTGCTCTCTCTCTCTCTCTCTCAAAAATAAATAAAATAGTCATTAAAAAAAAAGAAGTCAGACCTGGTAAAAAAGAAACCATACTTGGTAAAGAAGAGGCAGTTGCTTAAGAAAAGAATGAAAGCGATAAAAAGGAATTAACTACAGAAGAGCGTAGTCACGAAAGAAAGCAGGGTAGGAAGTACTCCATGTTGTGATGCAGGTAGAGATAGATTGTGCCTAAAGGAAACTGGTAAATGCATTGCCCTCTCCAGAATCCCCTGGGTGTTCTATTGAATTAATGACCTTGGAAACCTGGAGTTGTAGCTACAGTAGAATCATTGGTCCTTAAACAGCTCAAGGCAATCTGTGTATATCCTTGTTTCCTCACTCGTCTTTAGGAAGTCATATTTTATTAATATAAACATATTTATTTAATGTTGTTTCGACCCACTACCTCATTACCGGAACAATATATCTTTGTATATCAAAACGTTTCACCACAACAGTATTTTCTGAACATAGTGACCTTTCTAATTAAGATTTCTAATGTAATGATTCATAAATTAGTTGGAGACAACTATTGGTCTTTTGCTACTTCTCTTTTCAGTATTTTTAGTTGTTAATGATCATGTTACAGCAAATATTGCTCTGATAAATCATAATTGTTTAATAGAATACCAATAATAATAAACCTAATATCATGAAATATGTTAAGACTCACAATTTCTGCACCAGCAATCCTATAGACAAGGGAATGGTCATGTTAGTTAACTTAAAAAAAGTTACCAAGAAGCAGATTTTCAAGGGTGTTTGTAAGGGACACCTGGGTGGCTAAGTCGATTAAGCCTCCGACTCTTGATTTCGACTTAGGTCATGATGTCACGCTTCATGGGATCAAGCCCTCTGTTGAGCTCTCTCTAATAGCTCAGAGCCTGCATGGGATTCTCTCTCTCCCTCCCTCTTTGCCTCTCCCCTCTGAAAATATATTAAATAAACTTTAAATAAAATAAAAACTAAAGGTTGTTTGTAAGGACAGAGAGAAAGCATCTTATTTAAGTTTTTTTTTTAATATTTTTAACGTTTATTTATTTTTGAGACAGAGACAGAGCATGAGTGGGGGAGGGGCAGAGAGAGGGAGACACAGAATCTGAAGCAGGCTCCAGGCTCTGAGCTGTCAGCACAGAGCCCGATGCGGGGCTCAACTCACAGACTGCGAGATCATGACGTGAGCCGAAGTCGGATGCTCAACCGACTGAGCCACCCAGGCACCCCTTATTTAAGTTTTGATTGGGAAGTTATTTACAGCGATACTTAGCATAAGCGTATAACATTTAAAACCCTTTTCTCTTTCCTATCAGAATTTTCAATGTTATACGTATTAGTCTAAACTACATGAGTTTAAAAATCCCAAATTGATATACTTTATTTGGTTTTCCCTACTGTGATTTCTTTATATCCTTTTTTTTTTTAAAAAAAAGTAAGAAAACAAGGGAAAAATAGTAAAACATAACAGTGATCCATAAATGTAAATATTTGAGACTCTGACGGACCACAAAATGGTAAGCATTAGATGTTTTACAGAAAAAAAGTGTAAATTCTAATGGCAAAGAAAATATTTAAATAGCACAGATTTCATGAGATTTTCAGTTGGATCTTAAAGTATTTGTATGAGTAAAATGATAGATATTCGGAAGCTGAGAAAAGATTGGATATAATTTGAAGTGGGGACACAAAATGCCAGAGGAATATTGGGGAAATATCAGAGCTGGTCTCAGATGCTTCTGAGACAGCACTTGAGATAAGTCCATTCTAAGAGTGCAGACACCAGGTGGAGACCATAAGTAGGGAAGATAAACAGGAAATAATAATACCCGGCCTTCGACCGCTCAAGCATATTCCTGCCTCTATCACCAAAAAACTTTTCAAGTCTACCGGTTGTATTCTGAACGTAAGCTACATTCTTTTAGAAATGCATTAGGTCCTCTAAATGGTCATTTCAGATCTCAGAGCAGCAGTTAACACAAGGTAAGCTTTAGTTCAAAGGAAACAACAGGCTCCGAACATGGCTCAAGGGACTTTTCTTTCAGTGGCCTGCACATTTGCTGAACTTGATGAAAGCACGCCTTCACAGCCACCCTTGTGGTGTCTGATTTTAAATCACTTTATTTTTACTTAATTAAAAAAAATGCATGTCTGAAGATTTACGTAAGTAGAATTACTTTATACTCCTGGGAGTATTTACTCCTGTGGTATCTCTGAATGTCAAGCTCAAACCTGTATTTATAAGAAAATGTTCGCTGTCTACAGTGCTGTTTTTCTTTTGATTTTGTAATTGTTTATTTTTCATTTCATAGTACAAAATATGACCCAGGATGCAATAATCAAATAACACACTATACTTTTACTTTCCTATGTTAAGAATTAAAGAAAAAAAGAAAAAAGCATATATATGTGCATTTTTTAATTAATTTTTTTTTTGAGAGAGAGAGAGAGAGCAAGAGCCTGAGTGGGGGAGAGGGGCCGAGGGAGAGAGAGAATCTCAAGCAGGCTCCACACTCAGCATGAAGCCTGATGTAGGGCTCAATCCCACAACCCTGGGATCATGACCTGAGCTGAAATCAAGAGTTGGATGCTCAACGAACTGAGCCACCCAGGTGCCCCTATATGTGCATATTGGACCCTAGGTGTATAGTGTATCATTTGCCTTGACATTGTTTAAGAGAAGGACAGGATTCATGTTTAGAAGTTTCAACTTACCTTTTATAAAGTAGCACCTTCAGATAATTTAATAAATCAGATAAAGAGGACTATCTCTACTCCAAGCCTAGTGTAGAAACTAAAGTATTCTAAAAGAACATTCTCATGTCTCTGTTTTATGTGTTTTCCAGACTTTTAAGCTTGAATATTTTCGGTAGCTAATTCTTTCTAATCGTATTTGTGTAGTTATGGTGTAGGGCATGGTAGAAAGAAAGCAAGTAAAGGAAAAATAAGCATAAAATAGCAACAGGAGTTGTTTTAAAGCATATAGTTTTTAACCAAAGACTTTACTGCTAGTGCCTAACTTCGTGTCACAGATTAGCAATATATGCTGTGGAGGCTAGATTAGGGTCTGGGCCTCATTGCTTACCAAAAATGACCTTAGGCAGATCATACATACTGAGTTTCTTTCTATGTAAAGCAGGAACAAAATAGCATCTGTCACAAGGATTAAGTGACAATTTAATATGTGTAATCATCCTCATATGCTTATTGTAAAAGAAACATAATCTGGAAAACTAAATAGCATGCTGAAATTCAGGATGGCACCATTACAGAATACTGATGGATAAGTGCATTACACATTTCTGGTAAATCTCACAGTATTTTTCTGATCGTTTTCCCAAAAAACCTGGCTTTTATAAAACTGTATTATGTGGCTTTATTTCACAAATGCGAAATAAATGAGAGCTAATATAAGTCTATATTTTCTTAAAAATGTTTTTTTAATGTTTATTTACTTTTGAGAGATAAAGAGACAGAGCACAGGGAGGGTCAGAGAGAGAGAGGGAGACAAGAATCTGAAGGAGGCTCCAGGCTCTGAGCTGTGAGCACAGAGCCTGACGCGGGGCTCAAACCCACGAACTGCGAGATCCTGACCTGAGCCAAAGTCGGACATTTAACTGACTGAGCCACTCAGGTGCCCCTAAACCTATATTCTACACACCAGTAATCTATAATATTCCTGTAAGAATGTCTAAAACGTGGCATTCCTATTTTGTCAGCAAATTATATCTCTCTCGAGAAATATGAAATTTTCATTGGTGATATTTTAATTCAATACTATATACATGGGGGTACATTATTTTTAATTTCTTCTAGCACTTATAGCCTATATGAGGTCGTATAGTGAGATCACAATGACTGTTAGCTCCCAAATTATTCATGTTCAAGCCTCCAGTGGTCTAATTGCTTCAGCATTTCTCCTGATGACTTCTGGCATGTTCTCGAGCTTGTTTCCTGTGTTTCTAAGAACAAATATTCTCCTGTTCTTCTACTCTGGCCCCCCATTTTTCTTGGCCATACTGCTCTGTTCGATGCCCACATCACACGTCATTGCTGAACACAGTTTTCATTGATGACTGTCACTCAAGACTTGGCGCATTGAAGCAATTTCTCTATCACTTTCTTGTGTTCTCAGTTGAAATCTAGTTTAACTCAATCATCTAAAGCTGGTTACAGTTACTACTTTTTCTATAATTTCTGACAGCACAATTAAGCCTAAATTGGAACTTTTAACACTAGTTGGATGAATATTTACAGATCACGCAGGGTCATTGGAAAACAAATGTCTGTCCTGCATTTAGGGCTGGGTTTCACAATAGCCCTAGGATCGATATTTTGGACCAGATATACTTTGAATTGGTGACTACCCTGTGCATTTTAGAACATTTAGCAGCATTCCTGGCTTAGCTGCCAGTGGCATAGTTCCGAGTCATAGCAATCAAAAACATCTTCAGACATTGTCGAATGCCTCCCGAAAAACCGCCAGTTGAGATCCACTAATTTGGGGAGAAGAACCAGTTTACTTCTAACCCTTGAAATATTCTAAGCCATCACATATCTAAGAATCCAGACCCAAATTTCCACAAACCCCAAAATCCAGACAGAGCTTCATCCTCCGTCTAAAGGCAATCACCTAGTATCTTCTTTGCTGCCCCAGGAATAGCCTCTTTCCAAAGCATGAATCCTTGTGCCATCCAAGTCCATCTCTTTGCAAAATCGATCTCAGACTATGTTGAAGAAACTCTCAGAGCTACAGATTCCTTCTGGCAGTAATTCGTTCAGTCCAAGTTTCTGGATATTCTGAAACAAGTACTCAAAGGAACAACTTGGTAAACATGTAATAAAACTATCCATGTTAATTAAACATTACTAAACAGCAGTTTTCTGTTTCTTTCACAGAATTCAGTCGGCCATAGATAAGTCTCCATAGATTCTTGCTACGGAGCTACTTAAATAATAGTTTCACCTTGGAGTTTTTGTTTGTTTGTTTGTTTCCTGGGAAGCAGAGGAGTGACAATAACAACAAAACCCGAAGTCTTAGCCTTCAAAGGCAGAAGGTTGCACAGATTTATATGGGATTCTTCTACCTTCATGTAGTCATAAATTCTAGTCTCAAAAGGAATGCTTGGGTACATAATGCCATATTTGTAAACATTCTGAGAAATCTCCATTCATATAAAACCCTTTCTAATGACCTTTCTGGAAAAAAAAACACAAGTAAAATCTCCATTGTTATTATTTTCAGTGACAATATAGTGTCGAGATAGAATCTAGGTGTGTGTTATTGGAATTTGTTTTTTTTTTAAAGTTCCATATTTGGATTTTTTTTAATTTATTTTTGAGAGAGAGAGAGACAGAGATGGACAGAGACAAGAATCTACAGAGAGAGAGAGAGGGGTCGGGGAGGGAAAGAGAGGGGGACAGATGATCTGAAGCGGGCTCTTCGGTGACAGCAGACAGCCCGATGCTCGAACTCACGAGCCTGAGCTCATAATCTGAGCCAAAGTCAGACGCTTAACTGACTGAGTGACCCAGGAGCCCCCCAAAATTTGGACTTTAATGCTTAGACTATTTTATTTATTTCTCCTGCTTACCTGGCATGTCTCCTATTGAAATACATTTTGAATTTAAAAATATTTTCATATAGAGTCGTATAAACAAAAAAATCCATGAAATGTAATATCCTTTTTAAAGTTGTAATTCTTATAATTGCATATTGAATTCGTAAGAGGAAGGAGAACTAATGAAACTATTGAAATATTTTTAGACTTTTTAAAGTTTAATTTGCCTTCCCACCTGGGCACTTTAGGGAATTTAAAAGTATTTTGATATAATATTCCAGTGAGAAAAGTCATCACCAAACGGTCTGTTCTTTTTAGTGCTAATATTGTTCACGCATCAACACCTGCTTCTTCTGAGATGGTAGCAGCTGTTTGAGTTGGAAAAAGGAATGAAACCTTGATAGTTTCACACTCAGTACTACTGCATAATGAGCTAAGCCAGCTTCTGAAAATCCACCTTATCTTTTGGAGGAAAGAGGCATTGATCATAGAATCTTTGATTATTCATTCAGAAATGAATAGTTACAAAAATATGAAGATAAGTTTTCCAAAATACATATTAAATGGACAAATTATACAAAATGGTTTAACCATGGTTACGCTTTATTTTGTGTCGAAGAAGCAGACAATGCTTTTGCAACTTACAATATATCTTAATTTTAGCTTGGTTTATGGTGTGTATTGTTTGCGAGTTATTTGTTTTTATTCAAAAGCTAATTCAAAAATATAAAATGTAAGGTCTAACATGGTATTGCATGCATAGAATTTGTGCATTTGCCCATCTGTGTCTTTCTTACAGTATCTCATTTACATATGAATAGTCATGTCCCCTAAATAATTTTTTAAGGTTTAATTTAAATTCCAGTTATTTAACATACAGTGTAGTATTAGTTTCAGGTATGCAATATAGTGATTCAACGCTTCCTCCCAAACACTTTAAAGTTTTTAGAAAACAACCACAGCATCTTTTATCAAAATATATTCAAATAAATTATGTGGCATCAGACACAAAGAAAATTGAAATACATATTGCCTAAGCAAAGCTCTGCATTCTCCCATGTTCTTTAAATTCATTGAGACCAAATATTTGATTTGTGGAGAATGGGTATATGACAGTACTTGCAGTGTTTAATGTTTGAAGTTAGCCAGCAATTGCCCTTCTTACTGAAGTCCTGTAATCCTTTATACTTGGCGTTGTCCTTGAAGATCATGGGGAGGTTTGTGTTGTGCAGAATTCAGTGACCCATTTACTTTACGGACGTGAACCCAATATTGCACCTGTGTTCTGCAGTGCCTGTTTTGCCTCTGAGTGATATTCAAGGTGTTGTGTTTAATCAACCAAGACCTATACGGTTTGGCCTATCGTTTTCCTAGAGATAAGAGTTTCTTATGAAGGATAGAGGTTATAGAAAAGTAAGAAGACTATTGGAAATACTCCTCCTCATCTTAAATAGTCTGATCCTCTGCCAGAAATAAGTTTACAGCTAAGAATATACTGTAAGTAGAATTTTAAACCAAAGTATCAAAATCGAGATGGCAATAGACACCTACAAATCCAGAAGAAAATGCCTCTGTCTAACCTTAGTAGACATTTAGGATATATTATAGTAATTTCACATTATCTAGGCAAAGTACTCACCACCTGCAGCCTCAGCAGATGTATATCCCAGCCTCAGAAGAACCTTACACCTGTGTTTGATTTCACTTCCGGTTCAGTTTAACATGTTGAATTAGATCCTCTTAGGTCGCATCGGTATCGACTAAATTCTTAGACTAAATTCATGCTGCAGAGTATTTCTGATTTTAAAACACCCAGCAATATCTCATTTCAATTCTGGTCATCATATTTTAAAACTCAACTAAAGTAATGACCTTGGGAAACTTGATCAACTAACGTATACTGTAGATCATAAGTTTTTATTATTCATTTTCAAGATAGCTCAGTGTGTTGCATGAACGGTCTTCCAATCTGGAATGTGGTGACCTAGAAAAAGGGCTTTCTTTTTTATTTCTGTATAAACAGTTATATTCCAATTCTCTCCAATTTAAAATTGCTTCCAAAATTTTAGTAGTAGATGCATCACACAGGGTCAAAGAGGGGAATGGGAAACAGAAGGCACAGTAATCATTGAGTGTCCTGGATATCAGCTGGTGGGGTGAGCTGGACCACTGTGCCACATACAATGTATAAAACTGTCCTCAATCACCACCTCTTCAACTATATCAGTAGCAAAGTGGGCCCTGCTGCCTGAACGTATCCATAGGGCAGCTGGGGAAGAACCGTGCCAACACTTGAGAGCTGCACTAAAGGGAACACTTTCTGCCGAATATTCTATTCCCATACTACATCATATAAGAGATTTTTACATCCTGCCAATATTACGAAATATTATATTCATAGAATATTTCCTCAGGATGTCTTTTGACTGTGAGCCCATACTTCAAAGTAGTTCCCATCTTTCACAGATGACAGCATACAAACTCTATATCAGGTGGCAAAGACTGCCCGGGCCTAATGTCAAGCTTCTCAGATGTGCTACTGGAGAAACATTCCAGAATTCCTAACCCTTCCCATGGCTAATCTCCACATACGTTTTTTTTCTCTATGGGCTTACGTTCTGGCTTTGAGGAATCCTTGCTCTGTCTTCTAGTACTTCCCTGGATCACATGCTGAAAATGTGGGCTCAAACAAATAATGCCAGCTCCTTTCTGTCCTTTTAAGCAAGCCATCATATGTGTAGCCTTCTTCTTAAGTAGTTATGTGGGAGTGATAACTTTGTCAGGCTGGCTTCTGTTCTTGACTTGAGCAAGGGATGGACACATCTTCAAAGGGAATCACACAGCATGTATGTTAGTGTTGACGAATGGCGATCCTTGCAATTAATGGCACATGATGAGTCAATGCTGCATTGGATTGGTAGCAAGCAGTGGCTATGATTAGGGCCCCTCTAAGTTCCTTTTGTCAATGTCTTCATCATGGTAGCCAGCTGCCTTATTCCCATCAGATAGAATGTTTAACCTAGCCTGTCTCAGATTTAACAAATACTCTTTGCATACTAACAATGGTGCTTTTATAATCATGCACCAGCAGTCAGTGTAAAGGGTACAGTAGTTAAACTTACAAACATACCCGTGTATATTTCAAGTCTACTTGAAAGTCACAACATGCAGAATCCGGACTTCACTGTCATGAAAGAGAGTGGGGAAAATGCTGAAAGTAGGGATTGGATTAATATTTGCATTAAATATCATTATCCTAATATTTATTATTGATGTTTGAATGAAAATATATTTTAGAAGTGTGAGACATTTCTGTTAATATCCTATGCAACATAAAAAAGAAAGCATGAGCTCTGCATTATTTGTAGTTCAGCACATAATCTGAAAGCGTAGGGCATTTTACATCAAATAAGGTATATGTAATTTATTTGTTATTATCAAATCTTTAAAAAGCAGACCGCAATGCAAAACAAAATTTTTATGTTTAAAATAAAAAGGGAAATATTTGTCATTGCATTTATTCATTTGTGTGAAACTTTATCCATTTCCATTTGTTCTAGTCTATTAATGCTGCTAACTGGTTCATATTATATAGAATTTATGAGATGAAAGCAAGACCATCTCAGAAACAATGTCATGCTTTGGTTGGAAAAAAAAAGAAAAAAAGGAAAAAAGACTATGGTAATAAAGCAATGGCAAAAAATTAAAATGTGACTTTTGCATTTATTGAAGAAATAGACTATGGGTATAGAATCTGCCATAGACACAGTACAGTTCTATCAAGAAAAGTCAATCTCTCACTGTGGGAAAGGGAAAATCGTTTGCATAATAGCAAAATGCATTTAAAAGGGAAAACAATTTATTTACAAGAAATGAGATGATAATTGTTTCCAATGCTTCCCCAAACATGATTTTTTGTTCAAGGATTAAATTGAGTAATTCCTTTGAAACTTTGAGAAAAGGTACTAGATAGTCTTATTGACTCTCAAACCGCAAATTAGTGCTAAGTGCTAAAGAGTGATTTTTATATTAATTGAAGGTTTACAACAGGATCTGAAATATTGTTTGTAACATAACATATAAAGTGTAAAAATGATGATTGTAACAGGTGGAGACATAGTATATTGGATCTATGAACTTTTCTCAATCTTTCAGTAGCGTTTTAATACATACATCTATCATATAGTACCTTTCTCCTGGAAGATTCATGTTAACTTCTTTTAAGAGCGGCAGAGCTTTTACAAGATAATTTTCTTGTATGTGAAACTCCTTTATAAACCGGAGCACCTTTCTACTTAGATATTCTGCAAAGACTTTTT
This sequence comes from Paguma larvata, assembly GCA_030068075.1. Classification (NCBI taxonomy): domain Eukaryota; kingdom Metazoa; phylum Chordata; class Mammalia; order Carnivora; family Viverridae; genus Paguma; species Paguma larvata. The sequence goes on along the minus strand of CM057833.1, from coordinate 57,666,101 downwards.
GTTTTCTTTTGCTTTACTTTGATTTGCTTAGTCTGGCTTAGCTTGATGTGGTTATCTTGGTTTGGTTTGGGGAGGATGTTTCAATGACTTAGCACTAACAAAATATTTATCACAAAACTGTAAGATGCGTAGGGGTAAGGACTATGTGTATGTCAGTGACAACTAGAACTATAGGTTTGGCACAAAGAAGGTATTTGAAGTATATTTGTAAATAAGAGTTAGTTCTTGTGTCCCCATTAAAATCGGTGAGTGGGGTAGATGAAAATGATTTAATTAAGTGTCCAAGGTATATCAAATGACCAGGAGTCCCTAGAAGAACTTAAAAGTGAAATGTAGAAGTATCAAAATTATGCTTTATCTACTTCCAAATTTTGCTGCAGGCCTTCTTATTTCCTGGATAAATCAAATGTGACACTTCATTTAGACCTGCTTCCTCACTTTTCCTCCATCTTTCCTGTCAATTTAATGTTTGATGTTTCATGTTAATAGCTACACACTATTGAACATTTTCTTGGTGTCAGGCGCCAATGTTACATTACTTTCATTATGTCATATAGTGTCTGTGAAGTACTTGTCATTATCCCCATTTTGCAGAAAACAAAACTGAAGCTTAGATTAGATAAAGTATTTGTCCACCTTCTGCGCTCTTAATTCAATATGTCGTTTTGGCGGTGAAGAGCTTGAAAGCATAAACTGACTCTACAAATATTGGAATAGATTATTTCTGGTCTCACAAACGTATTAAAAATATTTTATATTGGAGGACAATGAAAATAAACAATTTATTTTCAACTAATAATCTCAATAGGTGAAAATACCCAAATCTCTTATGACTCACAGTATACTTAATACATAATTTTTGAAAGATGTGGATTTTGATAAAATGACCTGCTATAAAAATACGCCATCCTTGCTTATATGTTAATTATTTCAAAATGGAGATCTAATTGTTCTTACGATAATTGACAGCGCCACTGGGTTATATGATTTGGGCTTCTCATGACATTTCTTCCTTTAAATTGTGAATGGAAATATTATGAAGGATGAGCTTCTTCCACTGAAGTTAGTAGTTAATTTTCAGTGTCCTTTAACTGCTAACACTTGCAGTGAGCATTTTTTATTACTGAAGAGAGATGCTCTTGGAACCACTACTGGGATAAGCGTCATAGTGGTTTTAGCAATAACGAAAAGGTTAGAATACTTAGAAAGTGCTCATGGCGTTATGGGATGTATGAATTTCTGGTACATTATGAAACAGTTTTAAAGGATTGGAGAAAAAGCAGAACTAAAATAATCAAAGCACAATCTAATTTTAAATCCTAAGGTTCATTTGAGGATTGTTACTTTCTATCCTATATTTTTTCCCTTAGGGACAGATGTGCAGAATTATTCTCTAATATTTATCGTTGTATATATTATTTTTTCATATATTATTATATTCAAACAATAAAGTTTCTCATATCCATTCTTCTAATAATAGACTCATCTTTCATCTATCTGGTTGAAGTATGGTATACTGACATTCATTCTGAAGGATAATTTATTAATGTATTAATGTACCCAGTGACCTGTGGACATCTAATAACTGCCAAAACAGCAGGGCTCAGAATTGCCCTGTGAGTCATACTAACCTAAAGTTATGTATGATCTTAGGATATGACTCTGAGATGTCATTATAAAGTTCTGTATGCACATTCATTTTTGGAATGAAGTAAAATTTCCATGAATTTCACAATTCACTTTTGTCGATGAATTTTGTAGATGTTTGCATTAATTAGTTCAAAATTATTTCAGATTTGGTAAATTGTTTGAGTTGAGCATTTCTGGATTCTTTCCTAGTAGGAGGATGTGTGTTATACTTCTGCTTTAAAATTTTGACTGAGAGGAGGTAAGAGCTTTCTGAATTACCTTGATGACAGAAATAAACTCTTTAAGAAGCTCTGGAAAGGCTGGCTTTGACAATAATGAGCCAATCATGAACTAGAGGTCAGAAAACTTATTTGGGTGCTGATTTGAGTGTCAGTGAATTTGGTTGAAACAAGGTCTTGGATTCTTAGGGATTTCACCTTAGGGACTTAGGGACAGATGTCTTAAATTTGTCCATCTTTATTGGCATGTGTACACACATTTACCTCTTGCCAAAAGTTAGAAACAATTAAATAGACCCACCAGTCTTCTCTTGGTCCAGATCTATCCCAGACACTATGTAACCTCTAAGTACACATCTCGAAAGGTTTTTACACTTTTTTAGATAATATTTTGGCATCATCCTTGTGTCCTTGTTGCCAGTTTCATTATTTTTTTCTCCATAGCCTCACTTTTCCCATCTTTCTAGATTCCATTAGGTAGATATTTGTAGGTTTTCTCATTTCTTAAGTTGGATATTAGCTTCTTAATGTTTGCCTTTCTTCTTTCTAATATATTTATTTAAAGCTATGAATATCCCTTCAAGTACTGTTTCTACTGCTTTCTTCAAAATTTGCTATGTAGTATTTTTGTTATTCAATTCTAAGAACTTGAAAAGATTTGTTATGGTTTATTCTTTGATTATGCATTATTTGTATGATTTTAAATTTCCAAATGTATTATTTTAATATTCTTTTGAGATTTCTTTTCAAAAAAGTAATTAGATTATTGTTACAGACTATAGGTTTTGGCCACTTTTTTTACATCATTTTTATGCTTAAACCCTAATATGTGGACATTTTTGTCATTGCCCTTTTTTTAAGTATTTATTTATCTTGAGAGAGAGAGAGAGAGAGAGAGAGGGAGAGAGAGACTCCCAAGCAGGTGCCAAGCTGTCAGTTCAGAGCCGATGTGGGGCTTAAACTCATGAACCGAGAAATCATGACCTGAGCCAAAATCAAGAGTCGGCCTCTTAACCAACTGAGCCACCCAGGCTCCCCTGTCATTTCTTTATATAAGGTTGACAAGGATGAGTATTCTCTGTATGTTTTGCATATGCCCATTATATCTATGTTATTGTGTTTCTTAGTCTATATCAGTACTGTTTTTATTTTGTTTTGTTTTGTTTTTGACAACATGAGTTATGAATATTGATAGAAACATACAGACATCTCCTACTTTGGTAATTACTATATAAAATTTTTCTGGTTCTATCAATTTTTGTGTTTAAAAGTTTGGCTATTTTTTTAGGTATGTGCATTTTGAGGCTATTGTATCTTCTGACTGAATTGACCCATTTATCATATAATGACAATTTTATGATGCACTAACACAATATTTATGTTTTGCCTCATTTTTGTATTATTAAAGAAATAAACTCTGAGGTCATAGAAATATTTTTGTATTTTCTAAGATAGCGTCAATATCATTTATTTTTATTTTGTAACTATTTTATCTCCCAATTTTTTCTCTTGTCTTATTCCATTGACTGTGACTTTGAGAACAGTTTTCATAGTAATAATGATAGTAAGTGACCTTCGTCTTTTAAAGTGTTTAACATTAAGTATAAAGTATTTTTAACATTTTACAAGTATGCATATGTGAATATGTATATGTGTGTATACATATAGTTTTATTCACTATTGCATTTTCATTTCCTATTTATCTGTCTAGCATCCTTTTCAGCTCTGACTTCCTTCAGGGGAAATCTCCTTTTTTCCCTCTCTCTCTTTTCACCAATATGTCTCCATTGGGTAACATACTGCCTAACACATGGCTCATATGAAATAAGTATTTATTGAATAAAAAATGAGTAAATGAATAAGTAAATATGTACCATCAGAAGCAAGTGTCTCTTCACTAAAGAATAAATAGTGAGAGAACCATTGTACAAATCTTTAACATTCTTCTTTGGGGTCTTCCTGTGTGTGTGCTTTCATTTGAACAAACTATTTATCTGATTTGTATTTTATGAGAGAGATGTTTGTTTCGTTGGCTGGTTTTCTCTTTCTCTCTCTCTTTCTCCTTTTTTTTTTTTAATTATACTTGCTAAGAGTCAGAGGAGTTATTGGTGGACCAAGAAATAAACCAAGTAAAAAAGGACAAGTGAGTCGCGAGACTGGGGATTATGTAAGCTTTGTGTTTTTATGTTTTTATTGTTCAGCTTATGGAACAGCATTGCAAAAATTATGTGAATAATTAAAATCCCATTTTGAGCTTTATACAACTTTTATAATTTCATTTTATGGTGTAGACAGTGATGTGAATGTGCACATTTTAAAGAACTGAAATTCATCAACAAATGTTAACGTTTTACAGTTTCTAGCCAAATGTGACTGTAGAATTTCGGGCTTTTCCATGAACTCTAATCAACCATGTTGCAGAGCTGTTCACTTTGCAAAGTGACTGCTAGCCAAGTACCACCAAAAATATCTCTATTCAAAAATTTAAGATTGAAAATAGACATATTAAAATGTGATATATTATCTTTGACGTTTGCTAAGGTACCTGGTAAACTTATTTAGTCTTGTTTCATTTGACAGTCATCAAATAACTGGTAGAAATAGGATTCTGCTGGGGCACAGAATCTGAGTGGCTCAGTCAGTTACGCATCCAACTCTTGATTTCAGCTCAGGTCATGATCTCCTGGTTCATCATTTTGAGTCCCACTTTGGCCTCTGTGCTGACAATAAGGAGCTTGCTTGGAATTCTCTCTCTTTCTCCCTCCCTCTGCCCCTTCCCACCTCTCAAAATAAATAAACTTTAAAAAAAAGAAATAAGATTTTCCTCAAATTTGTTTTAGTTCATTTTTGCAATAGTTCTATTGACTCATTGTAGAAGCAAAAATTCCTATCACAGCCCCTTAAACTTGACACCCTTAAGAAGAAATCTCATCCAGATTTCCTCCTTTATTATACATTCTTTTCAAATGAAGCAATGAATGGCTTTTCTTCTCAAGTCAATGTGTGTCAGTTACAAGTTCATCATACCTTTGTAGCTTGAAAGACTTGTGCTTCATGACAGGTGTCAGGACTGGTGGTGATTCACATTAGTATTGAAGAATAATAAATGAATAGTAGAGGAAATGTGCAAAATCTTCTCTGAGACACTCAAGTTGGGGACTTTAACATCTATGATAATGAAATGCTACTACACAAAATACAAGAGAGTTCAAAGTAGTAATATATGAAGAGAAAAACACAAAGATAAGTGTGACAGGTTTTTCAAAGATAAGTCTGATACTCAAGTTATAAACTGGTCTTATTATATAAGGATATTAGTTGTTGGCAGACTTAAAATACCAGCTTTGTAGGTAAGTTTGTGGTTTGTGTCTCAGTTTTTCTGAACAAGGTTATATGTTAAAATATTTTACTCCTCAACATTTATTTAAATTTAGTATATAAATAACATGACATCGAACACCTGAAGATTAAGAACTTTCTGTATTTGCCTTAAAATATTTCACAAATCCTTTAGGAAATTTTGTACCAATGATGATTATTTTTGAAGAGCTCATATATGTCTAAATGTCAACTTTTAGGGGTGCCTGAGTGGCTCAGCCCGTTGAGCGTCTGTTGAATTCTTGGTTTTAGCTCAGATCATGATCTCACTTCGTGGGTTCAAGACCCACATTGGGCTCTTCACCGACAGTGTGAATCCTGCTTGGGACTCTCTCTTTTTTTTCTCTATCTCTCAAATAAATAATTAAACATAAAAAATTAATATATACTTTTAAAATAAAGTTTTTATTGTCTAAATATGCCTTATGCCTATGAACACACACACACGCAAACACACACACACACACACACACACACACACACACACACTGTGCTATTTCTATAGCTAAGAGAGATTAACTAAGTCAGCCATAACCAAAATGCATTAATTGAAAGTATAGGTTAATGAAGAGAGTGTAATAAGTCCCTATGGAATGGAAAGAAATTGCACATGATCATATAGTAGGAAGTTCCACTTTTCTTAAAATTCCACCACAGATTCTACTTATAAATGTAGTCTTCTCTGAATTATATGAATGTGCACAAATGTCATGTGCTGTGTGCACTTATGTCACCTGCCCATCAGTGTTAAAGTGGAAATTAAAACAACTTTACAGGTATAGTATTGCTATTGACACAGTAAGAAAATTTGCTGTGCCATGAATTAAAATATAATTTTGTATATACATCTCACCCCATTTCCTCCCAACACAACCAGTAGAAAAAAGAAATGCCAGAAATCACATTATATATATACAATGAAGAATACACATTGTATATATACAATGTATATTCACAATGAAATGTGAAGTTATCCTTCAACTTTCAGAAGAGAGATGAAAGTAATTCGATAGTTCAATTCTGGAATGATAATGCAAGTCATAACAGATAAAATTCTTCATACTTAAGTAGAAAATAAAAGTAGGCATGAAAAGTGGGTGGAATTAGTAAAAGGAAGCCCTAATTGGAATGACAATCATTAAGGGAAAAAATCCTTTAAAAGAAGAAGTAAAATGATATTTTAGCAGTGTTGTTTTATGACAATTCTGAGTAAGGAAAAAAAAGAAGAAGAATGAAGATGGAGACTGAAGATTGGAACGAGATCACACAGAAAACACAAAATGCCCACTTACAATGGAGAGGCAAAAACTAAATTTGTATCGTTCTTAGCCCATCAAAACTTAACACCAAAATATCCCACTTCACAGAGCAGGCAAAAACATCATGTATTTTAGGAAAGTATGATACGTGCATACTCACCTGTCAACTTAAAGTTTGCACATGGCTGCTTCAGTGCGCCCAACAAAACTCCCTGCTTCATACCACCTTGCAAAATCTATTTTCTGTTATCACATTTGGTGTTCACAGCTAAGAAAAATGCTGTTCAACAACTCGATTCACTTGAAATGAACTCCCAGTGATTAATGCATCTGGAATAAAAATAAAACTACGGCGCATACCTTAATGAAGGCAGAAGAACACACGCCATATAAATTTTAAGTAGTTGACTCTGAGAATGCTGTTTTTGAGCATTTGTTTCTACTTACTATTCAGCATACTTGAGATGTTAGTATTATCTTATCCTGGATATTTAAAGAAGTTCTTAGCATAAGTTATTTCTCAGAAAGTTTCTTTTTTTACTTTCACTGAGGACCATGGAGACTTACTCTTTATAAAACCCTAGATTCACTATTATGAATTCCAATGTCTTTCATACAGTTCTTTGTTGAAACTGACAAATGCATGACTCTGACATGCTTTTATCAAGGGTTCTTTTTGTACCATAATATATGCAGATTATAGGAGGACAATACAAGCCCTGGGGTTGAGCCGCATATCTAGATTTGAATGAAAGACCAAGATCAAGTCCCCTCTTCTAATTTTCTAAGGTAAGGTAAATTATAAAGAAATCAGAAAAAAGCTGGTACTGGTTCTAGGAGTTGTGGAGGAGGAATCAGAGAAGCAACAAGATATTTCAAAAGAATACAGATTCCTTCCTTCTAATATAGAGATCAATAGGCCTCCGTTTAGCACTATTCTTCTCTCTCTAATTTGGATATACTCATGAGAGTGGTGAGAAGCTGTCTGGGAAAAAGTGTTCGAATATACATAGTTTGGTTATAAATAGAATACTATTAAGGAGTACTAGTTGTGGTAAAACTCTAAAAGATGTTCGCTTTGCTTCTTTCATGTGTGAAATATATGGATAACTGATTACAAATGTGCGTGTATCATGCACGTGCAAATTCTATGTTCTGAATTTTCAATTCATTTCCCAGAGCAATTATCAGTTTATGTGCTTATATATGGTTCATTATGAATACATTATAACAGGGTTTCTTATAGCTTCATGATTATATCCTCCTTACATTAGTAAGAAATACTTCAGATACAAATAGTATTGAAAAAGAAGATAATTTTGAATGATTATATCTTTTCCTCACCACTGTTCCCATACATATCCCCATAGTTTTACCACAGGCCTAACTATTCAACAATATATATTTAGGAAAAATGAAGAAATGAATGAATTAATGAATGAGATATAATTTGGAGTACATGCAATTCATATAAGGTTTGCAAAATTTAGAGTGAGCAGAAAGATTATGTATGTTTAGAGCATTGACTCAGAATTGGTTATGCTTTTATTTTTCCGAATCCTATTCCCTTAGGAAATGATTTTTTTTTTAATCCTATTCCAGAACATCTGAACACACATCTCCATCAAAACTGGAATTGATGCAAAAGGGGAAAGGGCAATGAGAAAGTCCAAGTCATTGTAACAAATCCTTTCCCAATTGAAAAGCACTGAATATACACATTTAAAGCCATTTTCTTGTGGTCAGTATTTTTTTCTTGGAATTAAATCAGAGTGACCACAACTTACAATATGAGATACTAAAACAATTGAGGAAATGTGTACCTGGAACAAAACTTTTCTGTTGTTTTTCATAATTATTTAGAATATATTTACTATTGGTAGAAAAATGGCTGCATTAAGTCGTAGAAAAATGGCTAATTTGGGGAATGAGACAAGTGGTTATTTAATCATGAGATGCAAATTCTACAAAAAGTTAATCTGAAACAATAAACTAATACAATTTTTGCAAATTATGCAAATTTAAAAATCCAAAATTATTTTCATTTAATTAGGAATATTCAGTGACTGTAAAGCCCTATAATGTTTAGCTATATTGACTCCTTATTTCCCACTCATGCTGTTTTCTCCAGCATGAAGTTATAGCATTTAATGTATCTATATCTTCTCTTTATCTCTACACTAACCCTTCTTCAGGGGCAACGTGACTGCCTTGATTGTTGAATGTGCAAGTAATATTTGGGAGTGCATGGCCCAGACTTTCCAGAGGAAATCTGCTTGTATAAATCTGATATCTTCTGGAGTTCAGAATTACTATGCATAATATATGACGTATGTAAAACAGGTTCTCCATTTATAAGCTTTAAAAAAATATGTTTACAGGGGCACCTGGGTGGTTCAGTCAGTGGAGTCCGACTCTTGATTTCAGCTCAGGTCATCATCTTAGGATTTGTGAGTTGAAGCCCTATTGGGCTCTGTGTGCATAGCCTGCTTGGGATTCTCTCTCGCCCTCTCTTTCTGCTCCTCCCCCTTGCATGAGTGCAGATGCTTTCCCTCTCTCTCTCAAAATAAACTTTAAAAATACATGTTTATGAACATCTGCACTTTTCTTTGCCTTGTTTTTCAAGTAGTTAAGAATGAAGCAGGAAAGAGAAAATAACTAATGAATCCCTCAGCTCCCGCAAAATTTTTTTCTTCCAAAACTTAGAAACTATTTTTTATTGTGTTAAGAACACTAACATGAGATGTATCTTCTAACAAATGTTTTAATGTACAATATAGTTAACTGTAGGTCCTGTGTTGTACAGCAGATCTCAAGAACCTAATCATTTTGTAGAGGTGAATCTTTATAACCAGTGAATAACAACTCCTTATTTTCCTCTACCCCCAGGCCCCCACCATTCTACTTTTTGCTTCTTTGACTTTGACTGTGTCAGATATCTTATGTACAGGGAATCATGCACTATTTGTTCCTCTGCGACTGACTTATTTCACTTAGTATAATGTTCTACATGTTTGTACATACATGTTGCCACATATGGGAGGAGTTCCATATTTTTTAGGTTCAGATAATAGTCCATTGTTTATGTATACCACTATTTCTTTATCCATGTATCCATCAAAGGACACTTCCATTGTTTCCATATCTTGGCTATTGTGAACATGGAAGTACATATATCTCTTTTGATTTAATTTTGGGGGATATGTACCTAGAAGTGGGATTGCTGGATCCTATGTTCTATATTGATTTTTGGAGCAACCTCCACAGTTTTCCGTAGAAGTTGTGTAATTTAATATTGTCGCCAATAGTATACTTCTACCAATTCTTGTTACTTTTGTTTTATTTATTTTTTTTTTTTGAAAAAGTCTTTTGGACATTCATTTGTATTCTTTGGGGACATGTCTATTCAGTCTTTTGCCATTTTTTATAGGAGTTTTTGTTTGTTGGTTTTGGTATTGAGTTATAGGAGTTTCTTATATATTTTGGATATTAACTCTTACCAGATAGTTGGCAAATATTTTCTCACATTCTACAGGTTGCCTTTTCATTTTGTTGATTGTTTCATTTGCTGTCTAGAACCTTTCTAGTTTGATATAGTTCCATATGTTTATTTTTGTTATTGTTCCTATGTTTTTGGTATCATGTTATCATGTCCAAGAAAGCATTGCTAAGACCGAAGTTAAGAGATTTTTTTCTTGTTTTCTCCTAGGATTTTTATAGGTTAAGATCTTACATTTAAGTCTTTAATCCATTTCAAGTTGATTTTTGTGTATGTTGCATGTGGATATCTAGTTTTCTCAACACTGTTTGTGAGGAGACTATCATTTAACCTTTGTGTATTCTTGGCTTCCTGTTGAAGATCAGCTAACTGTATATGTATGGTGTATTTTTAGGCTCTCTTCTTTTCCTTTGGTCATATATGTCTGTCTTTACCCAGTACCATACTAACTTGATTACTTTAGCTTCGTAATATATTTTCAAATCAGGAAGTGTGATGCCTCCAATTTCACTCTGCGTTCTCAAGATCATTATGGCTATTGGAGGTCTTTTGTACTTAAGTATAGATTTGGGGAATATTATTTTCCTTTTCTGTGAAAAATTCCACTGAGATTTTGATGGGGATAGCATTGAATCTGTAGATTGCTTTGGGTAGTATGGGCATTTTAACAATACCAAATCTTCTAGTACATGAACAAAGATGACTTTCCATATATCCATGTCTTTATTTTCTGTCATTAGTATTTTACAGTTTTCACTGTGTATGTCTTTTAACTCCTTGATTAAGTCTACTCCTGAGTATTTTATTGCTTTTGATGCTGTTGTAAATGGGATTGTGTTTTTAACTTCCTTTTGTTGTATATTAGTTTGTATATAGAAATGTGACTGACATTTGTGTTTCGATTTTATATTCTGCAACTTTACTGAATTCATTTGTTAGCTTTAGCTTTTTGAGTATATGAAATCTTTAGGGTTTTCTACATATGAACATTTCATCTACAAACAAAGATAATTCTACTTCTTACTTTGCAATTTAGATGTCTTTTATTTTATTTTCATTTATAATTTGTTTGCCGAATTACTCTGGCCAAGACTTACTTTATCATGATGAATAACAGTAGAGAAAGTGGGCATCTTTGTCTTCTTCTTGATCTTAGAGAAAAGCTTTCAGTTTTGCACCGTTGAGTGTGATGTTAGCTGTGGGGCTTGTCATATGTGGCTTTTATTATTCTGATGTGCATTCTTGTCATAAATAATTCGTTGAAAGTTTTTATCATGAAAGTTTGTTGAATTTTGATTTTCTCAAATGCTGTTTCTGTCAAATGCTATCGAGACAATCATTCTATTTTTTATTCTTCATTGTGTTGATATGGGCTATCATATTCATTTGTAGGTGTTGGGCCATCCTTACCTTCCAGGAAGAAATTGCATTAGCTTATAATATATAATCATTTTTATTATGCTTTTGAATTTTGTTTGCTAGTGTTTTGTTGAAGATTTTTAGATCTGTGTTCATCAGGAATTTGGGCCTGCAGTTTTCTATTCCTGTGCCTTTGTCTGGCTTTGGTGTGAGAATGATGCTGGCTTCCTAAGATAAGTTAGGAAATGTCTCTCCTTTTCTATTTTTTTGGAAGAGTCTAAAAGATTAGTGTTAATTCTTATATTCATGAAGCTATTTGACCGTGGGAGGTAGTTGGAGGTGGTAATGAATTTTCTTTTAAAAAGGGAGAAAGAAGCTCTTATTTCAATATTTTAATCAGAACACCATTGTCCACAAATTTTAGGAAAGTTTTCTTTGATGAGATTTGTGCATATTTTCATCAAAATTTTATAAAACTTCTTATTTAGTTTCAAAGAAAAATATATAATATATTATATTATATATTATAACATATAATATATAAATAAAACTGTATATAGATGTAGATTTCACATCTAGCTAGATGAATGCTCATCACTGGATTGTACAGTCAAATGAAGTTAACTCTTTTATGACCTTTTTTTACCCATCACCAAGCCACTATCCTTTTATCTTAAATAACAAACTACATGACAACCTACATTCTCATTGTGTTACTGTCTGGCAGAACTGATAAAAAGTTTCACAAAGCATATTTAACAAATGCTGACAGAATGTCTTCTATGTATCAGACACATGAAGAGATTTCTATACGCATCTATTGAATTAATGAGTGAATAAACACACTTTTTAAATTATGAAGTTTTTATGGATACTTGGACATGAGATGAAAAGAAACTCATCTCATTAACAGTTTGAAAAAACCTAAAAGTAAAGATTATAGAAGTTGTTATAGTTGTTTCTTTTGTATTTTCACTTTTGTTACAAAGTTATCAAATACTGTGTTTTTTTTTTCTGTATTGGTATTTATGTATTACTAAAATAAGTTGGGGTAAGTTTAGTTAGGCAACAGTCTACATGTCACTAAAAAGTTTTCAAAAATAAAAAGAATGTTGTAAAGGCTCACAAAAATGATGATCCATAATCAGCTTTATGTTTTTCTGTTAATTCATTTCAACAATGTAAAGTCCATCACTTGCCATTGAAGATTAATAGCCCCACAAATAGAACTCGATATTTGTACATTTTAGAGTTAAGCTGACTTATTTTGTGTGTAGTATGATTATTTATTTGCCTAAATATAAATCATTAATAATAAGGTGTTAACTACACTTCACTACAATCCTAAGAGACGGACACTGTTGTAATCCCCATTGTTCACAAGAGAAATAGAGCACATAAAAGGTTAATAAACTGCCTCATAGTACACAGCAGTAAACTTTGAGGCTGGATTATGAATCCACGTACAGGGTGGCTCTGTAGTCTGTGATCTTAGTAAATTGGAATACTGATTCTCTGAAAAGCCCTTTGTAAATAACCGGTCATGAGAAGGAGTGAGTGATGATTCCCATCATCTGACTTGTAGTCAATTTGTGGTTCTTTTGCCATTGCCTAATAGATACTGAGGAAGTATTTGTTTCCAAATAATGAGTGGTATTTTAATGTTTCATCAGTCATGTTCTTGATTGTATTTGTTTATGTACTTTTCACCATCTCATTCACCAAGTGCCCCTCATGTGTTAGTTTCTATGCTCTGCATTACTCAGAACCAAAAGAGTGCTTGAGTTTGATTACCTGAAGAGAGAGGAGGGGCTAAGGAATGTACTGAGAATTAGTTACTCAAATATTATGAAAGGCTAAACAAAATTAAAATAAAATAAAATATCATCAGTGCAGTCTCATTCCATATACGGCAACATTTATGGAATTTGTCTGATGTAGTGACCTTCATGTTGATTCTCTATCAATCATTAAATACATATTTATGTAGCACCTACTCTCCAGTCACTATTCCAGGTGTGGAAATAAAACAACATATTCCCCGCCTTCTTTGAGTCTAACCCTACCAGCCACTGTCACTCATTTATTCTCTGTTCTTCGAAGATCTCTCTGACATCCCTTAGTTACTTTTCTCATTGTATTCAACACATACACAGTTGCCATACAAATGTGCATGCGTGCACACACCCATATCTTCAGTGATCACATCTGGGGGAAATGTATGCGAATCAGACAATGTAATTAATTTGAATATACTAGTGAGAAATACTCAAAAGGAGTTCTTGGATTCTCTCTTTTCTTTTCTTTTTTATTTATTTTGAAGGGGAGGGGCAGAGAGAGACAGAGAGAGAGGGATAGAGAAAATCCCAAGAAGGACTCAATCCCAGGAATCATGAGATCATGACCTGAGCTAAAATGTATACTCATCGCTTGACCAACTGAGCCACCCGGACCTCCTGGATCCTCTCCTTTTAAGTATCATGCATTTAACTAAAGGAATATGGTTTCACATAAACATAATTGGACCAGGAACCAAAACACCTAGTTTAAACCTGATTTAGTATTTGAGTTGCTGATGTTAGGGTTAAGTGAGATTATTTATGTAAAGTTCCCTGGAAGATAATAGATATTCAACAAATTGGTTATTATGTCTATATCAAAATACTATCTAGATATTTTTAAACCATAAAGTGACATGTATTCTCTCTCTTTTATAAATGTACCTCTATCTTATCTATCTGTCATCTATCTATCAATCTATCATCTATCTATTTATCTTTAGATAATGATTGTTTAGCAATTGATTTGTTTTGCTGCCTAACTAAAGTGGCTCTTGTGGTAGAAAAACCGTCTTTTACAAGGATTCTTTAACATCATAGCAGGTTGTAGACCAAATGTTTTGGTAGCAGGAACTTCACTGTGTCCTAAAATTATATTCAATAGATGAAAATTGCTGAAGATCAATCTTACATATTCCATGTTGATAAATCTCTACTTCCCTGTGTAAATATTACCCTTTACTTGGGAGAAAGCAAAGAAAAATAGAAACAAAAAAAAAAAAGCAAAAGAAATCACACTCCGACAGAGTGGGACCTCCTCCAAGAAAAATTAAATTATGCAGTCTAAGTACCAATTACCTCCTTGGTCAGAAGGAGATGGATTTGGAGTCTGGAGAAGTAGAATGAACTATGAACTATGGGTTCCCTTCACTTTCTGATGTTTGGTTCTCTGATACAGAGTTACCATGTTAAAGAGATAGTTATACTATTGGTTTATTTATGATGATTGGGTGGGTACACTGTTCAGGCAGTCACTCCATTCTTTTTCTTTATTAGTTTCTGACTTTTTTATTATCGTGCTTTTCCTTTTTGCTATAAATTCTTAATTATTATCTTGATAGCACTGGGTAAAACTTCTATTAACTGTCATTGTTTGACTAGCAGTTATGAAGATTTACTTTTGCTAAACACCTACTGTACTAGACAGCCATAAACCAAGGGGCAAAATGCATTAAAGAAGCGCCTTTCTCCTTTTGTGGACCTCAGCCCAAGTGAATGCGTATGTTTCCAGGTTGATTTGGAAACTATTTATTGAGGGCCTGCAGATTTTGTCAAAACGGTGTAGTTACCAGCATTTAAGCGGAGAGTCCCACTAATCAAATCCTGGAGAAATCTGTCGCTTTAAGTTGTCATCCTTTGACTAATATTATTATCATCGATGTACTAAAATTAAGTTTAATAAAGGATTCCAGTGATTTAGTGGTGATCCCATTGATTGCAGAATGTTTTAACAAGAGAATAGTTTATTCAAATTTTAGTAACAAACTTCCAAATAAGTTCAAGATATACATACCATAAGGGTGAATTGATGAAGCTTTTTATTGAATGTGTGATTTTTAAAAATATTCTTTTAACCTAATTCCCTGGTGTAAATTCATTTCATGTCAATACTAGAAAATCCGGATAAAACCTAACATTTATATTAAATCATTCCTTGGAAATGGCATGTACAGAAATTTGCTTATTTCACAAAGTTTTCTCACATCTCCAAAGGATTGGCCCATATGTTTTCAATTGCATCTTTGGTATTCATGGCCTGTGTTTCTCTAATACTGAGTTACTTCTTGGCTCCCTGATTCTACCATCTGGGTTACATATGGATTGCACACAGGAGTCTTTTTCCTTTACCCTTTTCTAACATACCATTCCTAATTTAATATGCTCCCTAGCACTTCATGCATAAATTCACCATTATGTAAGGATGAACATTACATTACATATAATATTGGTGTACACAATGGTAGGGTCTATATATTTAATCTCTATATTCGTAACATGTACCAAATTATCTAGTACATGTTACGTGTTCCGTATATAATTTTTGGAAACAAATAAACAACTTTAACTCCCTTTCAATCTAAATATAGAGATTTAGAGATTTCAATCTAAATATAGAGAACTCCCTTTCAAAAATAAATATAGTCCCTACTAGAGAGTTATACTGAAAGAATGAATAGGTGAAAATTTTTTTCCTTATCTGTGTTAGTTATTAATTATATCATGTCCAAATGATGATGACCAAAAATAAATTATTCTTTTGTGTCTATTGCACTGAATACACAGAATTATTTGACTACATTATTTTTAATAAAATTTAACAATATATTTTAGCTTACATGAAAGAAAAAATTTAATTTATAAATATTTTTTTAAAAATTTAATACTTATTTATGTTTGAGAAAGAGGGGGAAGTGGGCAGAGAGAGAGGGAGACACAGAATCCAAAGCAGGCTGTGACTCTGAGCTGTCAGCACAGAGCCCCACATGGAGCTCGAACTTACAAACTGTGAGATCATGACCTGAACTGAAATCAGGAACTCAACCGACTGAGCCAGCCAGGTGCCTTAGAAAATTTTTAATTTAGATTTTAAAAAACTATCTAAGAAAAAGCTTTTAATTTTGCTCATATTACTTGGTATAAAACTAATTTCCTTATATTAAATATAAACGTATTTTCAGACTGTCTCTAAAAAATTATTATTAAAAATACAAAAATATTTTTGGATTGAAAGTTAGTTCACTGCCCCCCAAAATAAGTCTTTGTTCAATTTGAACTCATTTCTAGTATTATCTTGCTATTCCAGTTAACTTCTAGTGTCATCTTACTATTGAACTCATTTCCTTTACTATAATTCATCTGTTAATTTCCTGAAGGCAAAAGTAACAGTTCCAACCATCTGTTGCTTAAATAAGAGAAAAGTTAATATGTTTAAGCAAAAATATACCTTTATGTATATATATACCTATATTTATATAATTTAAATATAGGAAAACTTTCAGCAAATGGAAAATTTCTAGTTTCACCATAAAAAATAATAAAAGGGTTCTTCAAAGACTCTCCCTTTTTTTTTTTTTTTTTTCCATACACAGTTATTATAAGTCATTTGAAGCTCAGAGATTGGCCAAGAAAATAAATTAGGCTGGGGAATTGATAAGATGACATATAGATTAAGAAATTAAATCCTGCCTCCTCAATGAATTTCTGTATGTGGATCATACCGATCATTTTGACTTCTTTAGAACCAAAGTCTTCCTCAAAATTATCTGGCCATTTAATTTTTTATTGTAGATACAATTTAGCAATTGAATTTGATTATTCTAAGGGCAAGCAAACAAACTTGGCATGGTAATCTTAGCTACTTGGTGGATCCGAATACTAGGGAACGGGGCACCTGGGTGGCTCAGTGGGTTAAGCGTCCAACTTTGGCTCATGATCTCACGGTTCGTGGGTGGGTTCGAGCCCCTCGTCGGGTTCTGTGCTGACAACTAAGAGACTGGAGCCTGCTTCAGATTCTGTGTTTCCTTCTCTCTGCAACTCCCCTGCTCATGCTTTGTTTCTCTCTCAAAAATACATAAACATTAAAAAAAAAAAAAAAAACTTAAAAAAAAAGGACCAAATACTAAGGAAAGTATAGATCAGGTGTTGCTACCAACACCAAATATCCAAAACAGTTTGGTGAAAATTATAGATCCAAACCTAGCTGTTGTCAAAAAAAGGAAATCAACACAGTAGAAATAACATAATTGAGGTTACTAGTAGTGTATAAGAAGTATAGGGTATAAGGAAATGAATACTCTTGTTTTATAATTTCTGCTAGGACCACTTTTGTAATTTTTAGTCCTTTTGATTAAAATTATTTATGATAATAAAATAAATTAATTAAAAGTTTAAAGAATAACATAAACATTTTACCCACCAAATAGATGTAACAACACTGACACTTTGCAGTATTTATTTTATATCTTCTGTTTTTAAAGGAATGAGACATTATAATGGAGTAAGAAAGTTATAAAAAGTAAAATATTATAGGTAAAACTAAGAACCGGTTGCTCCGTCTCAGTCCCTCTTCTACCGAACTTGAATTATTTCATAAGCGGCCTGAAGTTGGAATGGGTCTGTGCCTTCTAAGTTATACTGTATATAGTAAGAACTATTTAGTATACTTAAAAGATGCATAAGTTGTATGAAACATTATCTATATTTTGACCATTTGCTTTATTTCACTAAGATAACCATTTTGGTGACATTCAAAATTAAAATAATGCTCTAGTTCATTCATGTTCTCTGCCTTATAGCATTGTATGAATGTATTTTACATGCTCTTTATTTTTTTAAAGAAAACGTTTATGTTATTTTTGTTCTTGTGCCTTTAATCTAATGTTGTGCCTTTAAACTAATGACTAGTTATCCTTCTCTTTCTCACAATACTGTTTTTAAATTGTTCATATTTCTGGTTTTATAATATAATAGTTATTCTTAGATTTTTAACAAGTACTTTCGACCTGACAATACACAATAGTGATCAGTAGCTTTATGTTACATTCAGATATTTCAAGGATATCAGAATGCCTGAATACCAATTAGCCCCACATGACAATTGTATGAGTATTCCACATTGTTTTAATTCTTCCTTGTTTTAACTCACCATGGAAATTATTGCTGTGGTGTTTTTACAGATCATACATATATAGATTTGCCAAAATATATCAATGTCTTTTCATTGGTTTTAACATCCTACTTCTTCCTCCTGAATTCCAATTTTCGTTTCCTTTCCCATCCTTTATGGTACACTCAACTACAGTTCATGAAAAACACACTATTTTATCAGAAAATGTTTTCATTTTTCCCCGACTTTGAATGATGATAGTTCAGTTGGGTCTAGACTTCAAGAGTCAAAGATATTTTCCTTAAGAATCTTGTAATTGTTATATTACATTGTTTATTAACATTATTGATTAAAAGTCACCCATTAATCTAATTGATGTTCCTTTATGTAGGAACATCTCCTGACATCTCTGGTTTTAGACTACATGTTGTTTTCTTTACCTATTTAGTCATTGTAAACATAACCCCTATCAGATTGTTCTGTTGTTTTGGACTGAGGTGCCAGCTCTTCTCTTTGCTGTGCCTGTTGTTTCTTCCTCATACTAACTCATTGCTTCATCCGATTTGTAATTTTACATTGTTAAGTGCATCTTGAGTAGGTGTTTTCTTCTTTCCATTTGCTTATTTTGTTCCTTTGTGTGGACCATGCACCATGGACTTTTGACATATATTTAGTTTATAATATAATTTCCATCACAGAGCCTAAGTAGAAGAAAGTGTCATAAACTCTTTCCTGGATAAGTGGGAGGAGCTTTCCTTGTTGCTTTTATTCACAAATGGAATAGTTTTTGAACCCTGCCATTTTAAGGCCGATGATTTCATTCAAAGTCAACACACTATGCCACCTGAATTTCTTGTCTGCCCTCCCCACATGGTAATTTTAACTCCGTAGTCCATCCTTAAATTCTGTATCCAGGTGCAGTACTCCCTCAACCTCTGTAGGTTAAACATGATTATTTAAATTTGCCTCTAAATTCTGTTTTCTGGCATCAGCTAATTCTTTATGTCTCATTTTTGGAACTTCTAAAATGTGAATAGTCCTAAGTTGCTTTATAAAATATGTAATTCAGCATTTCTATATTTTTGTTATATGATAGGGCTTCATATCAGGTAAGGCTGTTTGTTGTCAGATACACCACATTATTTACTTAAGTTGTATAATCATGCCCATGTCACTGGCTACAATTATTGTTACTGTAGTAGGGGGCATAGTGCATGTGCCATTCTGAGCCTTAAGAATTACTATGTCACACTTATGTGTGCATGAGTGTTTGTATGTTTGTGTGTATGTATGTTTAGCATGGCAAATTTTGGGTATTCTTTTACCAGTAAGCATTTAAATAAATTTTTAATTCAGGTCATTCATTAAATTGATTATCAATATAAACACTTTATGACCAGATGTATGTTATTAGAAAAGTTTTCCAAATACTCAATTATACTGAAATAATGACTTAGCAAATAAGGATATGGGTGGAATCATACTTTGGTTTTCTACTTTAATGTTTGTTTTATTATGTATTGGGAAAAATCTGAATTGCTTTGTGAAATACTTACAGTAAAATGTTTTGGAGGCTGACTAAATGCTTCAGTTTTTATTTTGACAATTAATGAAACTTGGCAGTCATTTCATCTCTTTTTGTTTAGTTTTTTTTTTGAGGATTTTGTTTTTATTGAGGCATACTGATGTACAATTAACTGCTCAATTTGAAAATGTGCAATAGAGTATATTTGTGTGAATGTATACAAATGAAACCATCACTGCAAATAAAATGGTAAACATATACTTCACACCCCAAATTTTCCCTAGGTCCCTGTTAATCTTTCCCTCATCTTTTACTGCTATATCCACCTAGTCTCCAGCCAAACACTGATCTGCTTTCTGTTTATAGAATAACTTGCATTTTCTGGAATATTATATAAAGACTATCTTACGGTACATGTTTTAATATGTAGGGATATCCATGTTGTCTATTTGTTTGTGAGTAAATGCTGGTCATTTGTGTCTTTCAAAGAATTTATTTATCAAACTTGCTGAATTCATTGGCATACAATTGTTCTTAATACTGTCTTCTTATATGTTTAATATGTGTAGAATCTGTAGTGATGTTTCCATGTTCATTCTTGCTAATGATAAATTATTTCTTTTCCCTTATTATTTTGATCTATAGGAACAGAAGTTGCTCAGTTTCTTTCTTTTTTTACATAAACAGCTTTTGACATATCCGTTTTGTTTTCTAGCTCTTCAGTTTCTACTGTGATCTGTATCATTCCCTTTTTTCTCATTACTTTGGGTCTGATTTTCTCTTATTTTTTTGTCATGGTTTTCAGTAATACTTAAATATAACCAGTGAAGAAAAATAAATGATTAATTTAAAAGCACTTAAAGATAATTTATAAATTTTATAGTAATAATCATTTAGTATACACAGTGCCATAATACTATATTAATTTTTAAGATGGAATTTGAATGAATTTCTTAAAACAAACAAATCAGTTTTATAAGACATATGATCTTTTTATTAAGGAAAACCATTATTACATTTTTCTAAATTATTTGGAAATATGTAAGCATTGCTTAATAATTTTTATACAATTAAAAATATTGTAAAATTGATATGAAATTTACTTTCATAATTTATTTTACTCAAATAGGTCAAGTGTGCTATGACTAAAGTTACTGCCCTTTTAAAATATTGACTACAGAAGTCAAAACAGAAGTCATTCTTAATTCTGTTACTTATGTGCTAATAATTGTCTGTTAAAATATTTCAGCTTTTTTCTAAAATGGTAGTATATTTCTTTGCCTATTAAAATATTAAGTTACTAAAACATTGAGTTCAGTTACAAAATTTTACTTATGCCACTCTTTAAAGAAACAGAATACTATTGAGTACCAAAACATAATAATATATTCACTACAACTTTGAGTAAATAGATTTGAGTGGAAGAGAAACTCTACTGCTTGGTACAAACTAACATGATTTTTTTTGGAGCAACCTTCATACTGTTCTCTATAGTGATTGTTCCAATTTACATTTCTACTAACAGTAGACAGGGTTCCCTTTTTACCATATCCACACCAACACTCACTATCACTTATCTTTTTTAATGATAGCCATTCTAACAGGTATAAGGTGATATCTCGTGATTTATTTATTTGCATTTCCCTGATTGTTAGTGATGTCAAGAACCTTTTCATGTACCTGTTGGCCATTTGTATGTCTTCTGGGTATATATCCAAAGGAAATGAAAACAAGATCTCAAAAAGATATCTGCACCCCCATATTCATTATAGACTTATTCACAATTGCCAAGATACGGAAATAGCCTGTGTCCACCAACAGATGAATGAGTAGAGAAGATATAAGGTATAAGGATATAGACAGAGATAAAGATAGACATAGAAATATATGGGATTTTATTCATCCATGAAAAAGAAGAAAACCCTTCCATTTGCAACAACATGGATGGGCCTTGAGAGTGTTATTGCTAGCAGAAATAAATCAGAGAGATAGAGATAGATAGAGAGAGAGAGAGAGAGAGAGAGAGAGAGAGAGAAATACTGTATGGTCTCATTTATATGTGGATTCTAAAAACACTGAACTTGGAGAATAGAATGGTGGTTAGGAGGGACTGAGAGGTACAGAAAAAGGGAAGATGTTGATCACTGGTTACAAGTTTCCATTTATAATATGTGTAAGTTCTGGGTATCTAATATGTAGCATGGTGGTTATAGTTAATAATAGTATATTAGAAACTTGAAATTAGCTAAGTTAATGCTAAATGTCCTGATCACAAAAAAAGCATGGTAATTACTTAATGTGCTAGAGATAGAGGTGTTTACCAATGCTGTGGTGGTAATCATCTCGCTGTATATGTGTATCGAAGCAACACATTGTACAACAAAATTATACAATATTATAAGTCAATTATAGCTCAATAAAGTTGGAAAAAAACGTATTATACTATACAGTGCAAAAAAAAAGTCTATACTGTTTCCTTCCTTTTGCTTACCTCCATAAAAGAAGAAATTTTTATGAAAACAAACATTTCCCATTGCATTATTATGCTATCTATTAAATGTACAGTTAACACCAAAATGTACATTTTTCATATATGAAAGAATTTTTTTATCAATGCATATCAAAAGGCTTCATTTCCAAGCAGTAATTTAAGCCATAGTATTTAACACTAATCAAATTTATGGTGGATTTTTCCCTGCATATCCACAAGAGTTCCAAACCAGATAATTTAAGTGTATGGACTCATTAGTTACACTGGTTATAGGTCTTTATTCACAAATGAATACAGTTATGACAAAATAATTGTTGAATTTTAAAAGAATGGTATTTATGCATGTTAAAGCCAAAAAAGGCTGTAATTTTTCAAGAAAAATAATAAGAATAAATCTAAGAGAGAAATTAGCTGGGTAGATTTATTTTCTTCTAATAAATGACATCTCCCCCCAAAAAACCTTGAAGGATATTTTATAAATATTTACTGCGGGGACAAGAAGAAATCGGTCACCCTGCTCCACCACTCCTGACTAGTTTTTTTTTTTTTTTTTAACTTCACTAAATAGATCTTTGTAGTTCTCTGTCCCTTGCACTGTACACTTTAGATTCTGTTTTCAGTTTTAAAATCATCTTTCAATTTTATATTCACTATAAATTACTGTTATAGAAGTTGACAGTTGCCTTTTGAAAGTATATATATATATGTGTGTGTGTGTGTGTGTGTCTGGATGTATGTATGTATGTATGTATCTGTGTGCGTATTTCTATATATTCGTTCTTGATTATTATAAAATTAGTTGAGAGTACATGGTTCCTCTTTTGCTCACTTATTGAAGTTACAAGTTGCCCCATGTTAATAGTAAAGTGCATGAGTGGTGGAATCATATTAATTAAGGAAGTGGCATTTCAAAAACTTACTACAACATCTTCACTTTTAAATTCCTTTTCTAAACCATGGTTATTCTCTGAATGGTTTGCAGGCTTAGTTGCAACAACTCCATGAAGATTCTACTCTGAACATTTTTACCGTAAGTTTTGTTTTGTTTGTTTGTTTTTCCCCAAGGCTCAGGTTCCTGTCTTATTATAAGGTACCCTTTTCTCCTCCCTTTTTTTTCTGACCTCAGGTTTGCTGTCTTCTAAACATAGCCACTTCATGACACTTCAGGCAAAGTATTGAGATCTCATGAGCTCACATTTCATTTGTGTCCAATTCGTATTCATGGACAATAGGAGTAAAATATCACTAACGGTTACTTAACCTACCATACAGTGCATTTACTAATGCAGGCATAAGCGACGTAAAGCACGTGTGATATATTCCTACATTTATCACCTAAGTATATTATTATTATAAGGGTGTCTTAAAAAATCAATTTATCAGATGTGGTTTTGTAGTTGTTGATGTTGTTTTATTTAAACAATTTTATCTAAGAAAGGGACCACTAAAAATTCCCACAGTAACTCTTCCTGCCTTTATAAAAATTAAGTTTTACTATTTATAAAGTTACTCTTAGTCTTCAAGTTATACCAAAATATGTAAGTACTTTATATGAGGATAAAATATTCATCATGTGAATATTATACCCTGGGCCATCATTGTTTATAAAGCCTATCCCCACCTAGTTGGAATATGTTTTATCTCACTTAATGTAAAACTCACGACACGAGTGAGAAAACTCTTAGTCTCTGCTCCCAGAGTCTCACATCTACTCCAGCTTTCATGAAAGTGTGGTGGGTCAACAGATTAGCTTTCAAGTAGGAAAAATCTCTGACCCTTGACAGGTCTTGACCCTACCATCATTTTGCAGAAGATATAACAGGCTCAGGGAGGGTAAAAAACAAAAAAAAGAAACAAAACAAAAATAAAAAACACACACAGACAAAACCAAAAACCAAAAATTAAAAAACAACTAATTTAAGCTCCTAGAAGCCATTAGTGACAGGTAGAACTTGAACTGTAGTCCTATGTGTGTCATAGTTTGATGCTGCATCCAGGTAGAGGACTTTCGGCCCACAATGTTAAATTTATTATCTCTAGGGAAGTAACTGAAGCTGAACACAGGAAGAATCTTTCTGGCAGCTCATTTTAGTGGTGAAGATTTAATCAGGCATAAAAAAATAATATATATTCATTAAAATTCAGTTACATCTAACAATGAAGGGACATTTAAAAACTATTCTAATTGTTATTTCAGAATTTTGTAGCTACAGTTTTAAAATTGTAGTTTGATTTTAAAAAGATGTTCCTGGAATTTGCAAAGACCTGAGAATAATATGGAGATAGTGGTTAAAAACTCTCATTTCCACCGTTGCCTTTTTCTCACAAAATGCTTTCTCCATCCATCTACCCTTCCGCCTCCCTTCTCTGCCTCCTTTTCTTCCTCTCCCTCTCTCTAAAGCACACACACACACACACACACACACACACACACACACACACACGCGCGCACACACACACACACACACTTGCATTTTCTGTGGTAGCTTTCAGGGAAGAATTATATCACATGGTAAACTATCTCTAGTAGTCCTAGTGGTTTTTAGTAAGCATTTAGTGTTCTTACTATGATAAACTAGAATTATTTCATTGTTGGGAAATTGTCTTTGTGGAACACCAATAGGTAATAAAAATTCTGGTTTGAGGGTCTGAACAACGAACTCTAATCTTACCTGTGTCACTAGCTGTGTGACCATTGTCTTATCACGTAGTTGCTCTTTACTTTGTTGTGCTGTGAAATTACTTTCAATAATTTTAAATGGCCTGTCTCCTTCTAACAATGAAAGTTTTTTTGATTCTGTGTGAGAAATATAAAAACTTTCAATTGTAACATATGTCTCACTAGCCTATTATATGACTTCATACATCCTTTGAGTACACTAAGCATTAACTGCTACATTTGGCCTATTTAATATACTATCTGTGCTTTACATATATCCATAATTGTAATACTATTTTCTTTCTGTTTTCATAAAATATAATGAAATCGCCATTGTCTCTTAGTACTGGAATTTCATAAATCTTATTTATAAATAACTTATAGATAGGAGATATATATAATTCAATACATAGTTTATAGATTAGATTTTAATATTTTATTTGGCTGCATTTTACATTGTCCTTTGTACCTTAGCACTTCCCTTGGCATACTATAGTAAAAATTGTGCTATGAAAATTGTGATTTTTTACTATTATTGGTATTTTAGAAACTGTGAATACAAACTAAAAAGAAAATTGTTTTAGTCTTAAAAATGTGAGGGTAGCTGAAATAAATATGCCTCTGCTTATGTGTTTGTATGGCCTTTATTTGGGACATTCAGTTGTTCATTGTAAAGATGAAGGCATATTACATTTCTTTTTTTTTTTTTAATGTTTATTTTTGAGAGAGAGAAAGACAGAGCATGAGCAGGGGAGGGACAGAGAGAGGGAGACACAGAATCTGAAGCCAGCTCCAGGCTCTGAGTTGTCAGCACAGAGCCCAATGCAAGACTTGAACTCATGAACCGCGGGATCATGACCTGAGCCAAAGTCAGATGCTTAACCCACTGAACCACCAAGGTGCTCTGATATTACATTTCTTGCACACCATTATTTCTCTTTGCTTTTGTTGCATATGATATAAAATTTGAAGGAGATGTGATCATAGGAGTTCATTTAGCAGTATCATTTTATGTAGCTGTTACTCCACTTAATTTAACAGTGTGTTTACTGGGATTATTTATTGACAGATAAGAACCAAATTCTGACTTTAATATAAATCTTAAATATTTTATCATATCGATAAGTATTTTGGTTACGTAAAAATACTCATTCTAAACTTTAACTTCTGTGTTATTCAATAAAATTATAGTGTCTTAGCCATGTATTTTGTCTTGTATGATACTATATTTTCAAGACAGATCGTACCAGTATTTTTGTTGGTGAAAGTACTGACTCAAGATTAATTCCACATCAAATCTCATACACTTGTTAGTAGTTTTCTGCAAAATCTGATCTAATTCTACAAATGAAAAGTATTCAGTGTCAAGAATGAGCTAGCATCTATCATTTTTATCACTAACATACTTATAGGCAGCTATTAATACAACATAGTAGGGACAGTAGAATTAGGTTTCTGTCATCTTGTATGTCTGTACAGGCAACCAGATTTCTTTTTGTTAAATTAATCTAAAATCTGTGAGCCATTTGGTCTTTACTTTCCACTTAGAGGTAGCTATATATGACTGGGTTTCCGGTTATTTGTATTTATGTGACACATTGCTCAGACACATTGTTGTTCTTGTTTTCCTGCTTTGTTTTGTTTATTTTGTCCTTAGTTTTTCATAAGCCAATTTAAATTTGGAAGCCAATTTTAAAGGCTTACGTTTTTCTCTGGGCTACTGTTTTTTTTTTTCAATTCTCCTTAACTGTCTCCAGGAGATTCCCCAGAATTCTCTGAGGACTCATGGGGAAGGAAGGATGACATTGAAACTAAAGTTAGCTTAGAAGGCACATTGTTTTTACTTAATGTATGTTCATATCGGAGTGGGAACTTCAGTTCTGGGCATTATGGGAGAACTAAAATCCACCTTGGTGATGGCCTGTAAATACCTTTTTTGTTTGTTTGTTTGTTTGTTTTACTTGGTGTTAGTCATCAACAAATCTCAAGGCAAATGATTTGCAAGCCAGCAGCTCCTGCTGTGGAAGAGAAAAAATATGTTTTCATTCTCTTTCTACTTCCTCAAACATTACATCTCAGATTATATAAACTCTATAAATGATAAATGTCTAGTTTCAAAAAAGATGATTTATACATAGCGTTAAAAGAACATCTATTTCTTAAAGTGGCTGAAGCAGCACCAGCACTAACAGAGGCTGAATCATGCCCCTGGGCCAGTGTAAGTTTACACTTCTGTAATTTTGCATGTGCAGATAACACCAAATAAATCTATGTTTCCTTTCTGCTTTTGTATGTGTTCCAGTGCTCACAACCTCAAATCCAGTTATAATAAGGATTTTTTTAATTCAATCTTTTAAGTCAATTACATAAGAGAATGTGTTGTCGTCTCCTTTTAGATAATGATTTGTTCATATTTAAGAATATTTTACTAGGATAAGAGTTTTACAAAAGAGGTATGGTTTATTTGCCTACATCATGTGTGCTTAGAACTTTTCCTCTTGCTTGAAAGCTGTGATGAGCTCTTTATACTTCTTAAATTTTACCTTTCTTCATAGACTATAGAAACTTAATGTATTGTTTAGTGTTGAATTCTTCATTCATGCCAACACATTTGCCTTTTTCTTTCATAAATGACCAACTATAGATAGAATTTATTATTGCTATGATCCTAGAGCATTTTAAAGCACTTTATCTAATGTGATACTAAGCAGAAGATATTTCTGGGCCTGCTCACATGCTTCTAAGGGAATTTTGCCTTCTACTTAGTGTATACACCTACATGAATTATGCTAGTATAACCTCAGGGTCATATAATATAAACTTAAACATTTGTAGAATTATTTTATTCTTGAATTTTTTTTTTGCTTATATGGCCAAAATCAACTTGTAAATTATACTTTCACTACAGCTGAAGATGCATGAAAGTGAATACTCAAAGACAGAAGCAATGACCACAGAAGAATTTAGGATCTGTGTTTCCAGTTAAGGGAATGGTTATCAATGTCAAGAACATTGCGTGGAGATTGAATTGTGCTCCCAAGTAAATTTCTGACATGAAACTCATTTTATACCATGTACCACAAATAACAGATCTTTTAAAGAGTATTCCAAGAGGTGTTGTATGTTCTCAAAGTATGTTGTGCATTATTTAGACGTATTCAGAATATGTCTAGAACCTACCAATTGCCATTATGGAATATAGATGGTTTTATTTTGTATTTTGAAATAACGTGTTTCAGTGTAATCGCAGTATAACGCTCTTACTACCGGATCTCCCTGCTTTGTGTTAAGGTGGTTTAGGGCTCTCAGAGGAGAAATGCACTCCAGTTCGTAATGACATCTGCAGTTGTAAATATTTTCTGATATTTACTATAATATTTCAAATTACAATATCCTTTAAAAGTTGCTTTAGTGGGAATAGACCACTCTATCCAACTTAGTTTCACTCCATTTCATGTCATGCTAATATTTTCTGTAATTAGAGTTTGTAGCACAAGAACCTGCTGTTAAGTCATGCATATGATTCGTTTATTCTACATACAAAATGATATATGATCATATGTATGCATACATATATATACACATATGTATATATACATATACATATATATGTGGTCTTCAGAAACATCCCCAAGGTCACAGGTTTGTATATGTTTGTGTATGTGGAAAAAGCACAAAGTTAGTAAATGAATTGGGAATAAAATTCACGGGTTTTCTGCCAAGTATGAAACTGCACATTTGTGCATGTTCTTGCAAAGGCCATTTCTTTACAAATAGGGTCCTAGGGGATTATTAACACTAGATGAAGCTTCCTGTTTATTCATCCACTCTGGGATTTCCCATTTGCCAACACTACAAATGCATTGTAGTATAAATGAGAACAGCTTGTTGAGAGCGGTGGTTTAATGTTTTCTGGAAATAGATGAAGACAACATGTTCTGAGATATTTGTAGCAAAATCCAGTTAGGAGTTTATTGAGTACAGGGAGTTTTTCTGTTTTCTTTTCTTTTCTTTTCTTTTTTTTTTTTGAACAAGCATAGGAAATATGTTCTTGTAGTGGTATCATTGATAATTACAAACTCTTCATAAAGACAGTAATTATGTACGCTTTAGAGTAAACCTCCTTTTAGGAAAACAATTGATATCCAGTTTGGTATCTATGTAAGTAATATTTACATAAAAATAGAAGAACTTCTCTGTATATGAACCTTAAAATTCCTGTGCATTGCTCCACCAAAAGAAGCTAAAGTAGAAATAACGTTTAGTTATTATAAGTTAATTGGTAAATACTCTTTATTCTTATTTATCTGTTTTAATGGGTTTTGAATAATATCTAAATAACACTTTTTCCTGAAAAGACAGAGGAGGATACAATAAAATCTACCCTAATTTGCTTGCCGCATATTTTGCTTTCTGTACCTTTACATTTTTGCTTATTTAACAATTGTAACTAGACTTCTGCTTTTTGAAAGGTATTTACTAACACCGTAAAAGAACTGATTACAGCTTTAGTCTCCATTTCTCATAGATAGGTAATAACCTAGATGCTTGATACGATGTATTGATTACAGTTTTAATACTTCTCTGGAGTAGAAGCTTGAATGTTCAATGGCATATGTATTCTACTTACAGTATTGTCTTTTTAATAACTTGGGCTTAGAGCTCTAATGCAATATATATATTTTTTTTAATTTTAATTTTCTTTTAATTTTAAGCAATTTTAAAGAATAGCAAGAGAAGTTTAAATATGTGATAGGTTAAGTAGATATGCCTTCCTGAGCTAAGGAATGGGAGAGTGGTCTGGGGCTTCAAAGGGGAGGAGGGCAATTCACAGAGCAATAAAATTAAGAGCAGTTGTTTGATATTTAGATGTTTGCCCCGCCACACAGAAGGGTCACTAGGATAAAAATTTTCCCTGGTAATATCTCTTATTCTTGGAAATACTTCCAATTTATATTCTTTTAGGTAGTTAAAGGAAGGGCAAAAATTTCTCTAGAGACCCTAAGGTCTTGATTGGCTTAAATTCAAAATAGTCCACAGACCAAAGTGGCACATTTTGGAGAGGCTTGTCCTTAACCTCTTCAAGTGTGTGTGGATGTGGGTGTGAGCATTCTGGGTGCAAATGCCAATGTAAGAGGTAAAGGTTTGGATATGTCAGCACAAGCCTAAGTACATGCAGTTGTAAGTGAGACAGAGAGTTGATTTCTCATAAATTATAGCAGTCTGTAATTGTGAGGGAAGAATAATAATTTTCCGTCTATTCCTCTATGTTCTTGGTGGAGATCCCTTGTGATGAAGAGACAGATTAACAGGAGAAAAATGGAAGTCTGATAACATGTGTGCATCCTTTGTACATGGAGAGAGACCCTAGAAAACTGAGTAACTCCTCAGAGAGACCCAAGTCACCATCCTAAATAACATTTCCAGCTAAAACAAAAAGGGGTACCTGGGGCATCGGGCTCTGTGCTGACAGCTCAGAGCTCAGAGCCTGGAGCCTGCTTCTGACATTGTGTCCCCCTCTCTCTCTGCCCCTCCCCTGCTCACACCTCTCTCAAAACTAAATAAACTTAAAGAAAAGATGTAACCTTAAAGACAAAAAAAGATGTTGGGAGGTTGAGGAGGCAATTATGGGAGTTTACCAGGAAGAGCACAGTAAACAAGGTGGAAGGTTGTTATGAAGATTAAGTCATTGCCTTAGTGATAAAAGTTTCTAGAGATTTAAAGTGATCCTTCTTGGTATGGAGAGGGAGACACTCTTACAAATGGAGATTCCCCTTGTAAATGTAAACTGTTTTTTTTTATAAAAGGATAACTTCTACTCAGTTTTTAGTGCTTTTTCTATGTCTGCTGTTCCTTAAAAATAATCAGCCTAAAATAATCCTTATGCTAAAGAGGCATATTTTGGGGTGGTATAGTCTCTTCTGTTTCATAATGAAAGTTGTTTATGTTAAAATATATAACAGAAATATAAGAAAATGACTAACTATAATGTGAATGCAAAATTATCTCTTTGTACACCCCAGAATTTAAAATTTAAATACAATCTTGGTATATATAAATGCGCAAAAATTTGTTCTGTCCCTCTGTAGTGAATTATGTTTCATCAAGTGTGGTTACCTGCATTACTAATTATTTTTTAAAACAAAGTTTTATGTGACAATATCATGTGTTAAAATGAGCAATAAAAATATTTTAGTCTTACAACTTCAAAACAATACATATTTCACTGCAAATTTCAAGGTTAAGTGAAATGAATTGTGTTTCTAAACAGACCTTAATTTCATCTTCTAAAAAATAGCATATGTTAAACAAGCATCTTAAGAAGTGTTAAATTATGTATAGATATATAAAACATTAATAGGATATTTATATTGGGTAGCTAATTTCATCCTTAATTGCCGATTTTATTTACAGGATAGATGGTACTATTCCAGTTTTCTCTCTCTTCAGTTATCCTCTTGAATGACTTACACATTTTTCCTAAAGGATTCAATGTCATTAGAAAATCATTCTTTCTTTTCATAAAAAATATTATGGAGATTGACCTTTTCCTTTTTACAGTGCAGTCAAAATACTTTTGGACATAAAGCAAATGTGTTTAACTCTCCTTTTCAAATATTCTTTTTACCACAATTATGCATAATATTTTTCTGTTTTTGAGATTTAGCATCTTTTAAATTATGTGTGAAATAGGTATAGTGAGATTGGAAAGTGTACAAATCCGAAATATACAGCTCAATGACTTATTACATATATGCACATCTGAGTAAACATTATCCAGATTGAGACATAAAATATTTCCATCAACCTCAGAAAGTTCTCTCTTGCCACTTTACCCACCTATGCGGGGGTAATCACTCTGACTTCTATAAACATCATTTATTTTGACTGCTCGTGAATATAATAGAAATAGAAATCAGGCAATTTTATGATGTCTTCTTTTATTCAACCTAACATTTGTGGGATTTGTTCACATTGTGTGTGTATCAGTTATTCATTCTCTTTAAATTATTGTTTTGTATCCCTTTAAGAGAAAACAGAATAGGTTAGTAATCTCCTGAGAGTAGGCAATTAATTTGTTTCTAGTTTTTGACAATGTTTTTATTCTTTTTTTAAAGAAGTCTCCACACCCAGCGTGGAGTTAACACAGCGTGAGCTCATGACCCTGAGATAAAGACCTGAGCTGAGAGCGAGTCAGATGCTTAAATTACTGAGTCACTCAGGTGTCCTTAGTGTTTGACCATATTGAATAAAGCTGCTATCAACATACTTGTATATGTTCTTTGCTAGGCGTATGTACTCATTTCATTCACATACCTGGTAAAACTGTGGGGTCATAGAGTAGGTTTATGTTCACCTTTAGTAGATTCTGCCTAATAGTTTCCAAGCTTACATCTCCATCAGCAATAGTGTGAGAGTTTCAGCTGCTTCACTTTCTTCTTAATACTTTGTGTTTTCAGTCTTTTAAAATTTAGACTTTCTGGTGGATGTATAATCATATCTTGTAATTTTACTTTGCATTTCCCTGATAAATAATGATACTGACCATCTTTTCATATGATTATGGGCCATCTGGATGACCTGTTCTATGCAGTACTTGTTCAAGACTTCTGGTTAGTCTTTAATTTTTTTTTACTTTATTGTTTTTAATATAGTCTGGATATAACCTGATAGATTAGATGATAGATAGATAGATAGATAGATAGATATCCCCTTTGACAAACAAATAGATAATGGAAATACTATCTTTGTATATCACCTGCCTCTTTACTCTCCTACTGATATTTTTAATAAATAAAATTCATAATTTCAGTGAAATATAATTACATTCTTATTATTTTATGGTTGTCATCTTTTGTACCATGCTTAAGAAATCTCTGCCTATTCCAAGTTTATAAAAGTAATCTGCTATCTTTAATCTAGAAGTTTGATAATTTAATTTGATGTTTATATTTATGAGCCATTTCTAATTAATTTTTGTGTATGATATAAGGGTCAAGTTTGTGGGATTTTCTTCCCATATAAATGTGCAAGAGTTTTAGCCTCATATGTTGAAAACAACACAGCAACAGCAACAACAACACATATTTTCCTCCACAATATTGCACTGGCACCTCAAAGGGAGAATATTCAATATTTTATCATTAAACATATCAGCTGCGTTTTTTTGCTTTTTATTTTTGTAATAGCTCCCCCCAGTTTTACTGAGATAGAATTAATATTTAACTCTGTATTAGTTTAAGATGTACACCATAATAACTTGATATATGAATATATTATAAAATTATTACCACAGCAAACTCAGTCAATATCCATAACCTCACACACTGATGAGAACTAAGATCTACTTTATTAGCAACTTTCAAATATACTATACAGTCACAGTATTTTCAAAGTCTCACCAACTAAAGGTCACCAACCTAGTCTCTGTGTTTGTCATCAGTACTACTCTGGAAGTACGTTAGCTATGAGATAATCTGAAAACCTATTTCATTAAAATTATGTATAACCCAAAAGGTTCTCGCCTTGTCAGGTTATGGTTCAAGATTTTGTATACATTTGAATTATTCTTCTTAATTAATCATTTATACACAATTTATTTTAAACTCACCGTAAGACCCAGCCAAGTGAAACTATTCTCCTGAAACATATCCAGCCATTTTAGAAGATAGCCAATGAAGAGATGTGTCTACAAACTCACTATGAAAAGCTCTCTTTGGAGATATTCCAGGGTTTCTCAACTTTGGCTCTATTGACATTGTGGGTGGATCCCCAAAAGTCAGTTTTTTGTGGGGATCTGTGCTGGGTATTATAAGATATTTAGTAACGTCCAAGTCCTCTACCCATTTCATGCCAGTTCTTTGCCAGTTTTGACAACCAGAAATATCTCCAGATATTGCTAAGTGTTCCCTATGGGGGACAGGGAGGGTAAAATCATCCCCTATTGAGAACCGCTTGAGATAGTTTGAGATTCACAACAATACAAATAATAGCTTTTGACCTATTTATCTCAATATGGTCACCTGAGCAGTTTTTGTATCACTCAAACAACATGATTTTCTTCTACTTCAGGCTGATTTTTTTTTTCAATCTTCATCACTATTCCCTCCTTTAATACTAAGGCATTCAAGTCTTACAATATTTCCATATGTATTACATTTTGGGAGTGATCGGAAGCCTCATGACTTCTTAAAGGACAATTATGGAAGATATTTGTATTTTAATATAAATATGTTTACATAAGCCTTGTTGTTTTTGCCTATTTAACAAATTTAGATGTTTTATTCTTACCAAAACAAGAAATGATATTTATGATTTTCTTTTCAAAGTAACTACAATTTACTGAGAACATTAATTTATTGACACTTACCTATTTCCTTTTGTTTCTCATTCATTGCAGTATAAAGTTATAGTATACGATGTTATTCTATTTATTTGAATTGACATTTACACTCATAGCTTCTTTCTCCATGTGTCAAACCCCTATTCATCCTTCAAGACCCAATTGCTACTCCTTTAATGAAGACTTCCACAAACCAATTTTAGTGATAAGGAGATTCCCCCTTATCTCACTTTCAGAGTGCTTGGTTCAAACATTTATAATTGCACTTACCACGCTTCATTATAATTTATTGCTTACCGTTAGGTGACTATAACATCACATTCTACAATGATGTAACTCATAATTAATTTATTATCTATTTAATAATCTGTTATTCATATATTAATGTTTACTCTCCAAACGAGGATTAAATACTATCAAGCACCATATGTCTATCTTAATGCCCAACACAGTAGTCCTGACAGAAATGTCAGTGCCTTATTTAAAGTATTAAACCTGATGGACAAGACAACAAAATAATCATACAAAAATAAAATAACCATTCTT
Source organism: Paguma larvata (assembly GCA_030068075.1). Classification (NCBI taxonomy): domain Eukaryota; kingdom Metazoa; phylum Chordata; class Mammalia; order Carnivora; family Viverridae; genus Paguma; species Paguma larvata. The sequence goes on along the minus strand of CM057833.1, from coordinate 57,631,229 downwards.
TTTTTTTTTTTACCTTAGGACTGCTTGAAAATCCAAATCGATTAGCTATTATCAAAATCAGTTACATCCCAGGATATAAACTCAGAACTGAAACATTTCACCATGATCCAGGAAGACTCAAGATCTCTTTTGTATATTACGTTGGCTTAAATTTAAAAAAAAATTGCTAAGAAATAAAATATTTAATCATCAAAACTGCATTTATTTAATTTTGCTTGGACACATTCACCCCAGTGTTTGTAGGAGCTCTATCAACAATAGCCAAATGGTGAAAAGAGCTCATATGTCCATCAACTGATGAGTGGATAAAGAAGATGTGGTATATATGTCTATATATATATATATATATATATATATATATATATATATATATACACATACATATATGGATTACTACTTGGTGATCAAAGAGAATGAAATCTTGCCATTTGCAACAACATGGATGGAACTAGAGTGTATTATGCTATGTGAAATAAGCCAGCCCAGAGAAAGACAAATATCATATGATTTCACTCATGTGTGGAGTTTTATGTTATTTAAGAAACACAACCAATGAATATAGGCGGAGGGAAGGAAACATAAGATAAAAACAAAGAGGGAGGCAAACCATAAGAGACTCTGAAGTGCAGAGAACAAACTGAGGGTTGCTGGAGGGGTGTTGGGTGGGAGAATGGGCTAAATGGGTGCTGGGTATTAAGGAGGCCACTTGTTGAGAAGAGCACTATTATATGTAAGTGATGAATCCCTAAACTCTACTCCTGAAACCATTGAAAACATGAAATTAAAAATAAAAACAATAAAAATAAATTTTTTTGGAAATGACTGCCAATGTAGAAATATAGAAATATATGTGTGTTAAATATAGGAGATAGAATATGTATGTATATATGTGTACATATTTTATATATTCTATATTACTTATGTAACAGGTCATAGAATAAAATATCTATAACATAATCACATAGTTTTATGTTATATAATTTATATAATTTAATATGGCATATAATTTATGGTATAAATTATGACTTTAATGAATATGTGTATTTCTGCAGGGTTCAGCTAAGATAACAGAAGACACTTGTAGTCATTTTAAAAAAGAAAGGGATCCGATGTAGGAAATTGGGTAAAGTTGCTGGAAGAGCTGGAGCACCTGACTCTCCGCTGGGCATCCAGCAGACTTCTAGAGCAATGTTAGAATTGTTGCCACTTTACCACAATTAGAAAGTAGGGAAATCAGGATACAGCTTTCCTGGCCATTTGCTCCAGAAACACCACATCTTATGCCACTGCCAGAATTATTGTCACCTGAGCCATAAAATACCTGCTTGATCCTCACTATCAAGACGACTACAGTTTGGCCTTTCACCTTTCTTTACACTTCCTAATTCTGACTGGCAGCACCTGAGTCACTGCTGGAGTCTTAACTGCACGGGAATCTGGGAAATGTTTTTAATTCTACATCCTCAGTCATACAAAATGGTGTAAAAAGGAGATTAGAAGACAGAAGAATCCATTCTGGATCCACTACAGTTTGTAAATAGTGAAGTCAGAATTTGCCCACAAATTGTCCGATTCCAGGGCCCGGGTGTTATAGCTCAACCTACGAAGGGGATTTAAAAGACTATGCTGTGTTTTCCTTAATCAAGCCCATACACTGTGAAGCTCAAGTCACTGAACTTAGTGCTTGCTGGAGGGACACAAATCTTGGGGCACCCCTATAAGTAAGTCCATGCTCTCACAAGTTGCATCTAGCTTTGAGAAATAGGAGCTGGTTTGTTGCCTGAAGAGAATTCTCAGTGGTGCCCCTTGCTTGCCTCCCTGCCATCTCGAGTACGCTGATGCAGGTGACTCTCCAGAGTAAGTAGCTGTGGTGTTTCAATAGATAGTTCTCTGTTGTCACAGGGTTTCTTTGCCATACTTTATGCCACTTCTCTTAGAGAACATTTGGCTGCAGTTTCTAGAGCAGGTGGCACTTGAGAATCAAAAATACCTTGAGGCAAGTGAACATCCCTCTGCTTACAGTCTGGCCTATATAAAGATTGTTAAACTAGCAGGTGTCCACCCCCGGAAGCATTCTGTCCACAAACCAAAAAGAGATATTTCTTTTCCATTGGGAATATATTTCAGGCTTTGGAGGATTGAGGAACAGGAGAAAGTCCCTGCAATATTAGCACTGTTAGGAACATAGCATGTACAGGTGGATAGGCTGTCCCAAATTTCACTGTCCTACTGTAGAGAATCTGTCTAGGCACCGTGGGATTTTCTTTCCTTCTTTCCTCCCTCCCTCCCTCCGTCCCTTCCTTCCTTCCTCCCTCCCTCCCTCCCTTCCTTCCTTTCTTCCTTCCTTCCTTCCTTCCTTCTTTCCTTCTCCCAGAGAACATGGTCAGAAATCTCTTTGTTGATGTTTTCTTTGTACCTAGAATGCTGGGAGGTTAAAGCATAGACATCAGTGTCAGTGAGGCTAATTTCTGATTTCTATTAAAGCTGTATTCTTACACAGGTAACTCTGCTATTTTAAGAGTGCTGCTAATATAAATAATAGTAACAAAAGTAACCACTAAGCCTTTTTTTTAACGGGATCTTTGAGGACAAAAAGAAGCCATGCAAAACATCTCTAGCTCTAATAAAAGTAACCAATTAATTAGGCACATCTTTAAAAACCAACATAAAATGTTTCAGGAATATTTTTGCATTGATGCGTGCTATAAGGCATGTGAAAACAATGGGATTTCATTGTTCCATGGTATCTTGATCTGTTAGTAAAACTCATCAAGTAGAGATGAAGCTAAGAAGACAAGAGGGAAAAAATAGATTCAGCTCAACATGGTTTACAATACTATCACTAGTCTTTTAAATCAAAGCCCACAGAAAGCTCACCTGAGCTTTCAGACTAGCGGCACTCAGCTCAGATAAAATGCTTTCTCAGAGGCAAATAACAGTAAGCTATGAGTAAGTCTCTTAATAAAACATTTCAACTAATATTCCTGTTATCAAGATCAGTGAAAAAGCTTTATTAAAAATTTCTGTGGGTGTGGATGTTGGAGAATATTTTAGTGTTAGCAAATTGTTTCAAAAGAAATATGTGGAAATAAATAAGTAATATAAGCATTTTCAGAGACTAATCATTTGGAGATTTAAATGATAATCTCTATTTATATAATTAAAATGTATTTTTAATTGTTAAGCAGTTATTTAAAGTCAATATAAATATTCTACTTAAAGCAAATTAATTAAAGTATACTTTATATTGTTAATAGACATCATTAACAAATAAGTGTTTGTGTGCGTGTGAATATATGCATGTGTGGCAAGAGAGTGGAAATCATGTTAGGATATCTTTTATGAGATAATTAAATACACTACTTTCTACTTTCATTCAATAGATATTTATTGATTATTTTCTATATGTATAGCAATGTGCTAGTGATTATCTAGTTAAGTTATTAGGGCTGAATAGGACTTTAATGAAATCCAAATTACTAAATCTGAGGTTGCAAATTGGATGATATTATTCACAATTCAAAGAGATCTAGGCTTTGCAAACCAATTCTTTTAAAATACTATCTCTAATGCATTTGCTGCTTTACAGATCGTAGTGAACTTTTCAAAGATATTTGATGGATAGATAGATACATTTTAACCTAGCCACAAAGTCTGTGGCTTTACTTTTTTTCTAAATATCTTTTAATGTGCAGAAGTTCAAAATTCAAAAAGTACAGGGGGCCTCCTGGGCTTGTTGGTTAAGCATCTGACTCCATCTTGGCTCGGGTCATGATCTCATGATTTATGAGTCTGAGCCCCACATCCCCTGCTTGGGATTCTCTCCCTCTGCCCCTTCCCCATTCATTCTCTCTCTCTTTCTCTATCTATATTTCTCTGAAAGTAAATAATAAAATAAACTTTAAAAAATCAAAAAGGACAGAATGCTATTATATATAAAAGTCTTACCCCAACATCCTCCTCCACTGCACTCCCTAGAGTGGGACTTTTATTTCCTTATTTGTTTTGAAAATGGACATTTCTGCAATTTTGCTATTGAACTTGGAAAAAGAGAATCATATTATAATTCGGTCCAGGATTGTTTCCTTGCTGACCTGATATGTTTCTTATGTTTTAATGAGGCTAATCAGCTTTTGCATAATTTTAAATCTAGGGTATACGTGGAGGTATCTAAAGTTTAAATGTATCTCAGATGTTCTTAAGTTCTGTCACTGGTTGAACTTGAATTGTTCTGTTGAGTTCATGAGTCTACATATGTGTTATCAGAACTTTTTGTCACCCATCCCACCATCAGGATGGCATGGCAGAAGAAGCAAGAGGGGGGTGTTTGGGTGACTCAGGCCGACTTCTGCTCAGGTCATGATCTCAAGGTTTGTGAGTTTGAGCCCCTTGTAGGGCCCTGCACTGACAGCTCTGAGCCTGGAGCCTGCTTCAGTTCTGTGTCTCCCTCTCTCTGCCTCTCCCTTACTCACTTCCTGTGTCTCTGTTTCTGTCTCTCAATAAATAAATAAATGCATACATACATAAATAAACAAACAAACATTAAAAAAGAAGAAGAAGAAGGAGAAGCAGGAGTTAAGACCTATGCCTTCAATACTCATACTCCCAGTTTGAAGTTCCCTGCCCATTAGTAGGTGGCCCAGATTTGATTTTAGATTAGTCTGTGTATTGTCATCTGGGGGTACATTCTGTATATGGCATGAGTGTTTCCATCATTGGCATACTTAGTAAATGCCTGGAGCCCTCTCCAGCGAAGTCACTCAGAAACAGCACCCTTCCTACTTCCTATATATGCACTTTCCACGTATTACTCCCGTTCGAGATCCACGTGGTTACCCTCCTTTGTCAGGCTGCAATCTGCTCATGTCTCCTCTGTCCAGAACTATTGCTGGTACCAGATATTCTGGAGCAAGAAAGAAATATCCCTGAATCACTGCTAATGCCCCGTTGACTTTAACAAGAATACAGACCCACACTATTGAGGTCTGACTGAAACTTTGAACAAAATTTTCCATACAGTTAGAGGAATATAAGAGAAGTATAATATGAATAAAGTTAAAACTTGTTAGATATCACTATGAAACTTAATACTACCATATTTTCTGGATCTATTCAGAGTATCTCTCTGTCTTACCTTTGATCTATGACATAGTGGGAATTCCCATTCTTTTCAGGGAAATATTCATGCCAATCCAGAGTAATGTGACATTATTTTACATGCTCAGTGAGAAAATCATTTAAAGATATAAAAGGCCAAAATCAATTCATTGTTTACGGTTTCTTAAGGACTTCTATTGCTTTTCATTGACATTTCCCATGTTTAAAAAGCCAGTTTTAAAATAAAATAAAATAAAATAAAATAAATAAAAAGCCAGCCTTTTCAAGACTCTGCTGATCCCATTTTGGCATCAAAAACAACTGTGACATATATGGCACCATATCTTTTTATAAGACTGAACTTGGTCAAAAACTGAACGTTTTCATAAGTCTATCAACTTCTCTTTACTAATAAACTGTAAGTATAGTGAACTAAAAATGTTCATCACATGTGATCAATTTGCTTTAAAGGAAGATGTGCTTTGTATCTGTGGAAGATAGGAAATAGAAGAAACAATAAAATTGGTTTTCAAACCTTTCTTGTTTTGTTCTCTGTAAAAACATAAAAGCAAGGTCTTTTAGAATGCTTTCTTATAATTTTAAATACAACAGGGAGTGAAAATCCTCTCTCCCAAGAAGAATCTAATTTTGCTTATGTAATCATTTCAAGTACTGATTTTAATGTTCGATTCTTAATCAGCGTTATGGATAGAAACAGACCAAATAGGAGATATATAGACCTATATCTATGTCTGTACATCTATAGATTTCTCGTATATATATCTTCTGTTGTTGATTATGGGGTGGAAAGGGTAGAAGGCTGCGGTTAAAGAGATTGAAGGCTATGGGACAAGGGTGAGATATGCTGAGGGGTGGACTTCATCCATGGCTTGCCCATTTGTTTGGCTCTGGGCTTGGGCCTTTGCGGGAGAAGAGGTATGATACTCTTCTATTGCATAAATGACTCTTTTCTATTTCTATGCTAAGATGATGGGACTATGATGGAACTGGACTGTGTTGCAAATAAATAATTTTTTCATGTTAAAAAAATGAAAGAGAAAGAAAGAGATTCATTTTAAGGAATTGGCTTACATGATGGTGAAGGGTTGGTAGGCCCCATATCTCCAGGGTAGGCCCAGGGAAGAGTTGCAGTTTGAGCCCAAAAGCAGTTTGGTAGCAGAATTCCTTCTTGGTTTTTGTTCTATTAAGGCTCATTCACTTTATGAAGGGTAACATTTTACTCAACGTCTACTGATGTAAATGATAATCTCATCTAAAAAATGCCCTCACAGAAAATTCTAGAATAATATTGAGCCAAATATCTTGGATACTGTGTCCAGCCAAATTGACACATAAAACTAACCACCACACTCAATAAGTTGACCGATTCTGCCACCTTCAAGTATACAATTACTACTTAAATTATTTTATGATTAGATGATAACATGACAGTATGCAAATGTTCGTGCATAGAAAAATAGAGGATATGGTTCAATGGGCTATATGGTAAAAGTATAAGAATCATATAACGGTGATGGTGTCCTGATTGAAAAAGCAGTCTGTGTGGTGCTGTCATACACAGGAATGAACTCTAGCCTTTGTATTGGATGAGTAGCTGACAGCCTGATGGCATTTGCAGAAAATGGAAGCCACATAACTTTGAGAGGACAAATTCTACAGGAAATCCAGGATTAAGGAGAGAAAGATCACAGTCTGAATCTGCTTAGAAAGAGGAATTCAAAATACCTTCACTAATGTGCGTACAGTTCCTCAGCTTAACCATCCTTTACCACACATTCCCATGCTCTTACCTACTTTTCCATTTACCTTCTAGTTTCCTTTTCTTTGATTTTGCTTCTCATGTTCTTCCTTTTCTAAACACATGTGCACACAACACACACACACACACACACACACAAACACCAACACCAACACCCATGTGTATGTGCGTGCACACACACACACAGACACACACACACATATCTCCTGTAACAACCTGGTCCCACTCCCAAATCTGACACCAAAGGTAGGAGGTATAAATCTTACTCCACTAACTCAAATGCGCAATAATTAAGCTTTGTTAACTTTGTTTATTTTCTTTATTTGAACTTCTGGTTCTGAGGCACCATTCATTCAGGTTGGCTGTAAACGCAGTTTTGTTTTGGTTTGGTCTGATGATGTTGTTGTTGTTGTTTTGACCTTCTGCAACTCCAAAGTTGAACCACAGTTTTGGAATTTTATGTAGCACCATAATTTAGGGGATTGGTTTACACACAGGTTGCTAGTAATGATAAATCCGTAATCCTGGTCAGCATGAAACCTTTGGGTCTACTGGCTCTTGGGGACTGTCTGTGCCAGGTCGGTGCTCTTGACTTTATGCCTTCTTGAGTCCCATCTTCCTCAGTGCAGCATGTGGCAAGGCTGAGTATGCAATATGGACTTCCTAGGTTCCTGAGGAATAAATACAGTACAATCCAAAACTCTAAGTGAAGTAGATCAGAGATTCATTTTGAGTCGTTGTCCCAGATGACTTCTTGCCAACCAAAAAGAAGGATGTATCAGAGAAAATGTTTTTGGGTAGCCATGGAGGTGATGGTAAAAGAAAGAACCTGAGAGAGAGGGAAAATAAAAGAAAGAGACACTAGGAAGAATAGAGGAAGAGGGGTTTTGGAGAAAACTCACATTCCTCTCCAAGAACCTGCTTAAGAGGAGAGCTGAAAGGGTTGCAAGTTCTGCCTCTGCCGAGGGTGGTCTTCAATGAGGAAGGTAGGAAGAGGAGGATTTTCTCTGGGCACATTGTGTGAGTTGTAAAAACAAACAGGAGCACAGATATATTACCCGGACTGATGAGAAGAGTTCCCGAAAGCTGAGATCTAAAGCCATGACATCTTTTCCAACAAACCACCTCCAATTGTAGGGCTTCTTCAGGTGAAGAACAGAGGAAGCAAAGGAGTGGAGGATGAACTGCAGTGGTCCAGCAGTGAAATTAGAAATAAAGTGAGAATAAAGTATTTATATACATATATGTGTGTATATATAAAGTTTATGTACATAAGTATTATATATATATATATATATATATATATACACACACAACATGCACACAGGCACATATACACACAGATATATATACATGAATGCATACAGATACACATATAAATACATGTATGCACGCACAGACATACACACACACACACACATACACACACAGTTGGGGCATGCCATTTTCTTACTTTTGGGAAAAGGGAGTAGATCCATTTTCTTTAGCAACCTACAGACTACTTTCTCTTCATCTTCTCTCCCCACCTGTCTCCAGTCTGGGGAAATTATTCCTTTTTATCTCTATATTTTTTGTCATTTGACTTGTCACTTCACCTATGTATGTCACTTTGTGTATGTGAGCCATTGCTACTGAATTATTAACTAGGCAGGCCTCAAAATTGTTACTAATCATCTCTGTCCAGATACTGATCAGACCTTCTAAAACCAATGTTTCTGTTCTATTTGCAGCTACCCTTTGCTCATTTAAATGACAGATTTAGATATTGCTCAAAAGAAGGACTAAATTGGACCAGTATAATTGTGGTGGCTGAGCTCTCATTATTCCAAATTCATGTATAGATGTGTTATTGTTACTGTCTTTTATACTTACATGATTTTATTCATTCTCTTTGCCAAAACTGTAGTTCAGGTCTTAAATTATTTAATGCAATAATGTCTTTAAAAATAGATTATCATAGTTTTTTTCTAGCTCTATGGAGATATTATTGACATATAACACATGTAAGTTTAAAGTGTACAATGTGATAATTTGATATACATATATATTGCTAAACCATTACTACAGTGAGGTTACTTAACATATCCATTCCTTCACATAGTTACTTTGTGTGTGTGTGGCAATAACATTTAAAATCTCTCTTGACAACTCTCAAGGATATAATATGGTACTGTTAATTATAGTCACCATGCTGTACCTTCTTAGATCCCCAGAATTTATTATCTTGTAGCTGGAAATGTGGAGGAAATTATTTTTTGGTTAGAAAAACTTGTCTCCCTTAATGTTAGTGAGCAAGGCCCATGTTCCTTTGAATCAAGGGTCATGAACTTAGCTCTTTGTTTCAATATAAAGGAGAAGAAACTAAATCATTATCAATGTGTCAAAATACTAGCCAAGCCATAGGAATAATATGTCAATGCAGAATCAATTTTTGATTAGAAAACGTGGTGGGACTTTAGAAGAAAAAAAAAAAAACTAGGCTATTAGAAATAAAGCATGAAAACAGTGAATATGTTATATTAGTTTCAGAACAGTGACTATTTTATGGAATAAAGTGAATTATGGGAAAGGTAATGAAGATATAAACTGTAATGAAGATACACCGAGGACAGAACTCTGATAATCACTTTGCCTTTTCAAATAATTATATTAGAAAAAAATAAGCCAAAGCGGTAGATAAAAAGAAAAGTAAGACTCAGAGCCATCAATATTCTAACCATAGGTAAAAATTGAAAAACTGTAAAGAATTAGGTCTATTTCAATAATGCTCACGTTTGAGAATGAAATAGGCTGCCTCGTGTGATGGAGACTGTGGGGTATGGAATAAAACAAATGAATTCAAAATTTCTCTCTGCTACTTAGCCACTCTATGACCTCATATTGACAACTCTGAATTCTAATTTTTCTGCATGTAAAATAATTCCCCTTCACGGAATTACAGTGAATTACTCTGAAGACCTGATCATCACCAAAATGAAAACAGCCTGGCACATGGTAAGTGGTCAGGAAAAATCGATTACCTTCTCATTACGTATCTCTTGTAGGAAGCACGGGGATAGATGTATGTGCAAATTCCTGCCACAGACATTTCAGGGAATTGGACAATAATCCTTACCATTCTCTACATTCTTCTTTGCTTGACTATCAGAAGCTCTGTTGCAAAATCAATAATTCACCTGGTCAGATCAATAAGGGATCTTGTGGACTGAAAATGTTTCTGTGACTTCAGAATTACGAAAATGTCTATAAATTTGGATTACAAAATAAAATGTGTTTTTTTATATATTTATCATTACATATTTGTCATGAATATTCTGTATCTGTCAGTCATCATGAAACTCTAATGTCTTTTTGCACCCATGTTGGATCTTACTCATCTTTTCATACCATTCTATTTCTAACACTGTGCCTAATACTTATTAAAATTTGAGACAAATTGACTTAATAAGAGTACTTTATGCATGTTGGTATAATTATGCTAATGAATCATTTTTTCTCATGATATTAAGTTCATATGCTGCTAGCTGTGAGAAGAGAGAAAAGAAATGAAGCCACATGTTAATTTCTATAAAACCTAGTATGAGAAGCCAAAATAAATCTAATAATTATAATTATAATAGCTAATGCATTTAGCTCCTGGTACATGCCAGACAAACTGTGCTACCTGCTTTTCATGGGTTATCTTACTTAATCCTCACAACAACTTAGTAAGATAGGCGTGCATTGTACAGATGAGAAAACTAAAGCTTAAAAATGTTGGATAAGCAGCTCAAGGTCACGTAACTATGTTCAGTACACACTGATGCCTGAGAAATCTGAGTGTTGTTCCGCACAATTACCTAACTTGTGGAGCTACATTTGACTCCTGCTCGATAAGTCAAAACTAAATACGAAAAAAAAAAATAGTATATGCAACAGGATAGAATAACTAATTTATACATTGTGTTTCTTTTTATTTTCATATTCCTGAAGATAATACTTATATTTTACTGACTATATCATGATTTTGAAAATAGCTTTCTGTCCATGAATAATAAATTGTTGGAGTTAACATATGTATTTAAAAATCATAGTGTGATATTTGCAATATAAAATTAAAAAGGGGTGGAAAGTTGTGAAAACCAGGTATGCAGAGTTCTTTACATTTTCTTATTTCTATGTATATTTACTCATAGGTTAAACAGTACCCTTAAGTGTCTAAATTAATAGACAGCTTTTTTTGAAGTAATTAAGACTTGGTTATATAGTTTTTGATTAGAGGGGGAAAAAGCTGTTTGCTGGTTTATAGTATTTTCAAATTGTGTGTAAACTGATTTTTTTTTAAATTCCACATCAAAAAGTGGCTACTGCTGGAAAAGAATGTCCTCCCATAAAGAACAGTTAAGTACCATGGCTACCATAACAAACCAAAAGTTAAACAAATCTGAGAAAGATTTTTTCCCACTTTTTCATCCTTTTAGACTTTCTTTGTAACTTTATCAAGTATATTTACTTAGTGACTAGACACACATCCGTAATTAAAAGAATTATTCCCAAGTGTCATAGAGTGAGCATGTAGAAGTTTTCTCACTATAGGAAGCAAGATTCTGGTGTGTTGTATATAATTTTAGGACACATGGATCTTAAAAGTGCTGGTGGAAATTACAAGTGTAAAATACCTCCCTTTTATTCTAACACCAAACTGAAAATTAATCTCCTGGTGTCTTTGAGTTGCATTATCTCAACTGTTTCCCCAGCTGGGGAATGGGCAAGTTCTAGAGGTACTCATTTTAAAGCTTTGATTCCTATCAGTATATGTAATGGAAATTTTATATTGTGACTCCTAAGCAGTAACACCAATGTTTGCATTTTGTTACCTATAACCTTGATAAACAGGTTATAGGTTAAAAAACCTTGAAACAAACAGACATAAACCAGTCCAAATTTTGCCATTGTCCTAATTGCCACATTTTCTTGTTTTAAAAACATGAAAATAAATATGTTCTTTTGGGCATGTTGTTTAAGCTAGTTAGGAACTGGCGATTGAAGTTAGTGAGTTTTGATTTACTCCTAGTGTGTCCTAATCTTAGAAAGGAATGAAAGACAATTCTCAAGTTGCTGTCTTCATCCTAAGAACAATGAAATTTCTGAAGCAAATAGATGAAGAAGTAATAACATACATTTATGGTTTTAGAAGATAAAAAGAATCTACAAGAAAACCAGTAACTGTATGTGTCTCAGAAAGACTCCATAGAATCCTTTGAAGGTTTGTATGTTTCTGCAGCCACTTTTCAAGGAAATTTTTAAATAACAATACTTACTTCTGTAGATGTTAAAATAAAAAGAATAGGTTATAAATCCATTGCACTTATACAGTTGAAAATTAGATGAAGTGTTTTTATTTGTGATTCTTCGTTGTTTTCTTCTGAACCATTAACCTCAATCTTACTTGGAATAAAATGTAAGATTCAGATAAAACGGAGTGAAATAATAAGATAGATTGCGAATTTTTTCTTGGAATAGTGTTTTAATATTTTACACAATTTTAAATATTTAATATCATTACTACTTTTATGTAAGCTTGTTATTTCAAACTTGCTGCTATGATATTAAGGAATTTTCAAGACAATCAGGTTGTAAATTATTTTGTGCTTTGCTTCATTGAAAATGTGCTTATGTGAAAATTAAAGTAATAGAATGACACCTGTTTTCCAGGCATGATAACCCTGTCTGATAATGTTGCTTGCTTACCTGAGAAGTTATTGGTTCATGACAATTTAACATTAGAATCTGTTAAGTAGTGTTTTCAGTGGGAGGAAAAACTGATCTAAAAAAAAAAAAGGCTAGATATAGCTGCTTAACTATGACATACACTGGATTAAATTTAATACCCAATATAGAAGTCCAAAAGGAAGCACAGAGAAGGGCAGTTTATTAAGAATTAGGAGGCTTGGTTCATGGTCTGTTTTGCCATTATCTGCCTCTGCGGGTCTTTGGACAGCTTTCAAAATTCCTAAAAAGGTTGCAATATAGGGGGCGCCTGGGTGGCTAAGTCGGTTGGGCGGCCGACTTCAGCTCAGGTCATGATCTCATGGTCTGTGAATTTGAGCCCCGCATTAGGCTCTGTGCTGACAGCTCAGAGCCTGGAGCCTGCTTTGGATTCTGTGTCTCTCTCTCTCTCTGCCCCTCCCCAACTTGTGCTCTATCTCTGTCTCACTCTCTCAAAAATAAATAAAGATTTAAAAAATTAAAAAAAGAAGGTTGCAATATATATTTTTTTCTAAAATCTATTCTAGTTCTAATCTCTTACAATTAAGCTTTTGTTGGCATATAACTCTTCAGATATTCTTTAACTGTATAAAGCATTTTCCCTAAATTATCATATATTTCTTCGTATAAACAAGACATATCATTGCGATGATACGATATACTACTTTCACTAAAACTTATAAGTTGAAATGAATCATATTGACTTGTTTTGATGTACCCTCAGACTCTAGTTATAAATTATAAATAATGTGTCATTCATCTGCATAGAGAATGGTTAAGCTCATTGCACATATGTTATATTTGCCTGTGTAATAGTATCCTTATGAAAATAATCAACTATTAGACAAAATGTGAAAAATTAAAACTAGAAGGAGGGTCTGATTGAGGATGCTGCTAATGAATTTAGGTGAGAATATCAACATAGTCAGTTAGAACACGAGAATGTACACAAGATTAGTTATGAAGAGGAGAAAATCTTTCGGAATCTCCTTGCAACAAATGTCTGATCTTATGAGTGTGAGAGTGTTTTAAAAATATTATCTTTAATAATCCATTCAGTTTTTTAACTTACTAAAGAAGATGTCCTAACAATTATTTCATTTTTTGTCCTCAAAATTTTGGTCTTTACTGAAAATTGTTCTCTCTTTTCTAGAAATCTCTGGTGCACTTAAAAAAAAAAATCCTTGGACTTATAATAGCAGACTGAACCAGATTTCAAAAAAAAAGGTGAAATAGGATAAAAACTTGGCCCACTTTATTTTGCTAGATTTGAAGAGAGATGGCATATGTAGAATGAAACAGACATTATATGAACCAATACGTGTGTGTGTATGTATGTGTGTGTGTATGATTGAAGATTCTGTCAATACAATTATATATTTAAATAAACAAAGCAAAGTAACTTTAAAAAAGAAAGTTTTAGGGATGCTATGAATAAGTAAATATTTTTAAGTCCAGAGCACAATAGTTATGACATCTTTCTGCCTAAAAAATGCTAAGTTTAACTTTTCTTTAAATGAGACTAGAAACCCAGCCAAAGGAAACATATCAAACTTTGGTTTAAGTAGGTAAAAGTGTTTAACATATTTTAAAATTTAATGTAAAAAGTTTCTTTAGAAAAATTGCATTTATTCAGCTACCATACTTTGCCCAGACCATTTTTTTCATATTGTTCAGTACTATTTTGTTTTGTTTTGTTTCTCAAAGCAAAGTTTTGTTCTCTAGCAGTTAGAGTTGCTAAATTATATGTAAGACATATTTTTTGGAGTAGATCATTCTATTTATAAGTATGGTTTCACAAATCTTTAGTGTGGTAATTTCGTGTAATAAAATTTATAATATTCTTAATGTAAGTTAATTTCCTTCCTGTGTTATCATTGCAAAGCAGTTCTGCAATCAGTTGATTCATTGTAACCTACTTTTAAGATGCGTGATTATTTTCCACCTTAATAATATTCCGTTCAAATCATTGTATATAGACTTAATAAGAAGAGAAATTTTCTTATCTGAAAAAGTGGTTTATTGAAGAAGCTGTATAAATCAAGCTTGAACCTTTTATAATTTGAATTTTCCTGGGTTGTTACAAAGCAGCTGAATATCTTTTACCATGACAAGAAACAAAAAAATTTTTTTGTATATAGCTATACTTTAATGACACTTTTGATTTTGATAGAGAGGGAACATCGAGAATACTGAATCCTAATAAATACTTCATTCGCAATTGTGTCTAAAGATTTATCCAATATTTAGGACCTGAGAGTAATAAATTAATCTCTTCTACTACCATTGCTCTTGGTTATTCAATTCTTCTTTGTCGAAAACTTTGATGAGTTTCTTATTCTAAATGCACTGCTGTCTTCCTTAGTCATATTTTTATTTTAGTTTTCCATTCAAGGCAATGGGAAGAAATTTATAACCTGTCATTTTAGAGGCTAAATCCAATCATCCTAGAAATCAAAACCTTATTATTCAAGTCCATTGTTTTATTCTTTTCCAGCTTCCCCATTTCATAGTTGGGATTGAGAACGGATATCTGAAATTTAATATGAGTAACTTAAACTAACATAGTTAGCAATATCTACTGAACTTTTCCTACATAATGAGGCATGCCTATGAGCAAAGAACTTTGGGGAAGTGGACAGTGAAAATTTCACATTGCATATGCCTGGGTCACTGCTTTCTCAAATTGAATCGGAGTGCTCCAACGCATCTCAGCTTTTCAGCCTACAGAGTAGTGTAGCAGGGAAAGTTAACTGTGAATTTTCAAATCTACACTGAGTTCAAACTCCTGTTCCTTTTGTCTAGTAAGTTTCTGATATTATTTATTAGTAATAAGTCTTTTTGACTCTATGCTATGGTTGCCTTTCTTAAATGATCTTTGACTTTACTATCATCGCTTTCACATAGCTTGAACTCAGTGGATTAGCTAGCATTTATCTTTACATTTTCTTCAAGCAAATGCAGTAACTTTAGAAAAGTTGTAACCCATCTTTTTCCTGTCCAAAAAATTAAGTTTATATCTGACTTTTTCAAGGACAAATTTATATTTATCTTAGTTGTGTGTACGTTCTTACTGTCATCTGGCATGTTTTATAGATCTTCCATTTTGTTTTCATTCAACGTTTCCAAAACCCTGTCAGTCTCAGCAACCTTAACACACACTACCCTTTCTTTTCAGTTATGAATGAAATTTTCTCTACTAACTTAAAGACCTTTAATATGAACTTCCCCTTTTCTTGCCTGTAAAACATCCAACTCTATCCTTCCTTCTTTTTTAAAAACATATTTAGATTTATTTATTTATTTTGAGAGAGAGAGAGAGAGAGCAGGTGAGGGGCAGAGAGTGGGAGGGAGGGAGAGAGAATCCCAAGCAAGCTCTGTGCTGTTAGCACAGAGCCCAATGAGGGGCTCTAACTCACAAAATGCGAGATCATGACCTCAGTCAAAACCAAGAGCCAGACGCTTAACAAACTGAGCCATCCAGGTGCCCCCTGTTTTGTTTTTTCCTATCCATAACATCATTCGTGCCCTGGTCCTCCTCTATCATCGTTACCTGTGTAACTATATATCTCTCTCCATGCTTAGAAATAGTCTTCAAGTTTTCACATCCCAAAGGACTCTGCTGGTTCCTAAAGTTATTTTTTTATTTTTCTATTGATTATGCCTTCACTTCAAATGTCCTTGATAAAATACTGTATGTCTTCTGCCAGAGTTTTCTTATCACTCACTCCTTATTGTCAGACTCCTGCCTTATTTTGAAATTGTTCTCTCAAATAACAATAGTGACTCTGTAATCACCACATATGCCCGGGCATCATCTCCAAAACATTTCACATTGACTGTCATGATCGAAATCATTACCTGAACTGAAACCAAGAATTGGACACTTAACCAACTGAGCCAGTCAGACCCCCCAGTATATCAACTTTTTTAAAAAATATTTCTTCTTTTTCTTTTTTTTTTTTAATTAACTTACAGTTTCATCCTTATGGAACCATTCCCTGTTGACTTAGAATCATCTGCCTGATGTAGACAGGGTAAGCTATCTTATAAGTAGTCCCTTAGGGGGGACTTTGGTACAGGTCTTAGTCGTGTGGTTCATGGGTTCCCGCCCTCCATTGGGGTCTGTGGTGAAAGCTCAGAGCCTTGAGTCAGTTTCAGATTCTGTGCCTCCCTCTCTCTCTGCCCCTCCCCTGCTTGTGCTCTGTCTCTGTCTCAAAAATTAATAAACATCAAAAAAATTTTAAAAAGTGTCCCTCAAGAGTTTCCTATTTCATTGTCACTCCTCTCCATAATCCACCTCCCTTCCAGAGCTGAATCAGACAAAGGTTCTCAAGAGTGGCACCTCTCTACGAGAGCTGAGTCAAAGGTTCTTAAGGGAGTGTGTGAGGAAAATGAAGACTATAAACCAGAGAAAGTATAAATAGAGAAGAACTAATCACTCTTTTATGTCCCACTGTAGAAATTCCAGCTTGAAGGAGGTCTGAATCGAGGAAGTTGGTACCTGAACACTAAATCAAGCCTAACTCTTTATTAGTGTATTAGACT
This sequence comes from Paguma larvata, assembly GCA_030068075.1. Classification (NCBI taxonomy): domain Eukaryota; kingdom Metazoa; phylum Chordata; class Mammalia; order Carnivora; family Viverridae; genus Paguma; species Paguma larvata. Next base: position 57,614,056 of record CM057833.1, on the reverse strand, counting down.
TACCATTGTTTGTAAGCTGTGAGTGTCTGTTATCCATGAGTGAGAAGAAAATTCAGGAATCATGTGGGATACTTCATCCATGAGCAGAGGAAGATTTTCTCTATCAATAAAGCATAAAGGATTTGGTGGGAAACGGAACATAAAATCTGTCTTTTGCTTCCATAGTGAATTGTTTTTTAATGAAATCATTAAATATGCTCTGTCAATATGCAATATTAGAAAAGGAGGATTGGACCCAAGAAGAAATGAAGGCCATATGTTTTTAAAATTTCTTCATTCTTTCTTTATTCAAGTAGACTCATTGGAGCCTAAGACGAAGTGAGAAATAAGCTCGTGGAGTACTAATACCTCAAAGGCCAAGTATGCAAGTTCAGTGAAACTATTTATACAACTTTATTTCACTTTGTAGCAAATACAGAATACATGGTGTAATGTTGTATATTTAAAGAAAAGCATTTTTAATAAGAAGACAAAAGATGAATAAATAAATACATAAATAAATATAGATAAAACAGGTGCAAACAATGGTGAACATTCCACATGAAGAACAAGAAAGGATTCAAGAGTTATTGCTTATGTTATAGATCTTTATCCCCCCTAACTATTAATTTTGTTTGGATTTAAAGCAGTTGCCATTCAGCAAACAGCAGAATTTTTTCTTAAAACTTATTTCATGGCATGCCTGTGTGTCTTGATTCATTAAGCATCAAACTCTTGATTTCGGCTCAGGTCATGATCTCACAGTTTGTGAGATCGAGCCCTACATTGGACTCTATGGCGACAGTGTGGAGCCTGCTTGGGATTCTCTCTCTCCTTCTCCTTCTGCCTTTCTGTCTCTCTAAAAATAAATAAACTTAAAAAATATATATTTCATATATCTGTTGCTGAAGTGGCTCGCCTCTTGAATTTACTAGTATTTATTGAGATGTGAATTCATTTGACTTTCTGTACTATTACTTCAGCAATACAAGGAGAAATAATTAGGTAAATTAGTATATAGGTCAATGTAAATATATTCATAATACTGAAGTACATTGATACATGTGTGTACATATGTATGTATATATACATATGTATAACATAATATTTTATTTCTTTGTTACATAATGAGATGTGACACTTCGGTTTGCTTTAGTAAGGATTCAGCTAACAAAACCTTACTTTAAAAGCTTTTCAGTTACAACCTCATTAGTAGAAAGTTATATAGCTACCATGTTTACAGACCTAGGCTGTTTTTAGTATCTTACAAATGTGAGTAGTTCATTGAGCTTAAATGCTATTCTCTCCCATTTTGTAGGTGCAAGGTCACGGTTATAGCATAGGATATTGCCTATAGCTGAGTTTCTTGTAAAATAGCAAGACTGCAATACTTATGCAAATTGACACTTTTTCAATTTAGCATTTTAATTTTGAAGGTCACACTCATAAAGACCATGGAGATTTTTTACCATAAGGCTTCTGAATTTTTTAGAGCATAATTGAATTGTCTGAATGGGAAGGTGGGGGGGAGACTGAAATACCAGCTGTGTCATCTAACTCATCATATTACTTACACAAAATTTTTTCATCATGCTAATAAAACTTTTTACAAGTATGCTTCTTTCCTCAATTAGCTGTAGCATTCTCTGTAAGGCACACTTGATTGAAAGTTGTTGAGTAACCTAAATGTGTCTTTATTTTTTTTCTAGGATAACCTATTTCTCCTGCCTGTTGTCAGGAGACTGTTGCTTATTAGAGTTGCATGGTCAGCACAGAAGTTTAGGTGTGAACCTTAGGACTAGATAAGACATGGAGGAAAGACGGACAGATTGTTATTGAAACATATGTAAAGGCGTTACCTATTTAAAATAGCCAGCTTATGTTGTTAAACCTCAATGAATCACTTAATACAAAAAGAGAAGGAAAACCAACTGTAAAAATTTTAGCCATTTCTAATTGGACACCCAAGATTTATTTTAATGGATCCCTACTTTAGAAATGCTTTCAGTCTCCTTACTTTTGTAACCATCGTCAACATTTCCAGTTCTTTGCTGTTTGAAAGAAGCATTTTGCTGTTTCTGGAAGAATCTGAAACAAAGCTTTCAGTTACATCATTCATCATTCTGGATGAAGTATATCTCTTTTTCTTTGAGCCTTCAAAACATAATCTATATTTTCTTTTCTCATTACTTCTTGAAAATGAAAAATTCTTAAAACTGCCCTGGAATCCTACTTGAGCTTATTTTATTTTGTTCAGAACTTCACCCCGAAGCACAAATAGGGTATTACTAACTTGGATGTTTAAAGTCCTAAGCTTAGTTTGATACAGTTATTACATTCAAAATTTACTGTTTAGCAATTATTTCAAAAGTGTCCCTTTGCTTTTTTCATGTCAAGTATTTTATCATAAACATCAAGGGAACCGTTGCAGCTGGAGACCTCTTTTCCTGCTGGAGAATCCCTGAGTGTCCATGTTTATTGTGCAGCAAGTTTTTATTTTAATGGATCTTAGGTTTTTATTTTATTTATTTCTGTTTTTGTTGAAACTTAACTACACAGATGCCTCCTACTGACTTTCATTCTTTAAGATGTTTTATAGGAGAGGAGAGAGACAGATAGAGTCAAGGGCATAAGTTGTGCTTAAGTATTGTGATGGAATTAATTGTCTCTAACCCAAATTCATTATTGAAACCCTGTATCCCCAGTGTGATGGTATTTGGAGATGGCGCCTCTGGGAGGCAATTAGAGTTGGGTTAAGTCATGAGAATGGAGCTCTGGTTCAATGGTATTGGCATACAGAGGAAAGACCATTGAGGGGGCATAGAGAACGTGTCTTCTGCAAGCCAGGAAGCGAACTCTCACCAGTAACCAAATTTTCTAGCACCTCGATCATGGACTTCCAGCCTCTAGACTCATGAAATAAGTAAATTTTGTTGTTTGAGTCACCCGTTCTGTAGTATTTTGCTGTGGCAGCCTGAGCAACCTAATGGAAGCATACAATATGAAGATAACTGCAAAAATTTAGTGTGTAAGCCTTCACTTATTTAGTCCTCAGTTGATGAAGTTCCATATCATATGAAACACACGCAACAAATCATTCTAAACAGCAAACATATAACTCAGTACTAGTTATGTGTGTATTTGATGGAAACCAGGCCATACTACTTCTACAACTGCAGCATATCAATAAATTGCCCTTGAGATTAATGCAATCACAATAATCCATTTTAACTCTGTACTAAAGTGACTAGGTTCTATAAAGGCATCCAGACTTTGAACTCTGCACACACTGAATGAATACGTGGTTAACAAGACCTTGTGGTGGCTCCTTTTCATGAGTCGAGATATAATGAGTTAATGGTTTGGGGTAATCGTAATAATAAAAAAAGTATTGGAATCAGATAAAGTCAATTTTAAGTAAAAGCAAGGTCGTCTATGTACGTAGTTTTCTCTTCAGGGACTAGTATAGAAAGTTTATGTTATATTTCTAAAACTTTCCTTGTGGATGTTTTAAAATTAAGTATTGATTTGGTTTCTAGTTACACACCGGGGCCCTATAGTTCCACTTTTGTCTCTTTATTCCTTAGAAATGGAGAATCAATCAGACAGAACATTAAACTGTATTTTAAAGAGTTATTTTAGCCTGTAGAATGAAATAAAATCATTTTATTTTGGGCATCATAGTTTTTAAATATCATGTTGGCAATTCCAAGATCATTCTTTATATATTTACCTTGTTTTATATTTAGATGGTCAGGTAGTATTACATAAACATTTGCCACTTAAGATCCAATTCTATTGAGTATTATGCCTATAGAAAGATGTTTGAATTTTTTATTTATTTAAAGTTACATCAATCACAGGTATTTTATGAACTATTTACAGAATACACAAATGAATTTGGATGTATCATATGAAAAATAACATCAAATGGCATGCATGGCTGGCTTATTCAGTAAAGCATATGGCTCTTGATCTCTGGGTTAGGAGTCTGAGCCCCATGTTGAGTGCAGAGATTACTTAATAAAACAAATTATTTTTAAAAAAATCTAAATTTTATTTTATCGTCTGTAAACCAGCTTAGATGCTAACCACATCAGGAAGCATTAAGTTGGTAAGAAAATCAAAGTTATAATGTGTAAAAAGAAAGACCAAGTAACTGTTCAAAATAAATAAAATATTGGCCACCTTGAGGAGAAAAGTTCTTAGGAAGTTTACTAAACAGGCCCAGTGTGAGTGGTAAGTCATTTCATGTGCCTCACTAAAGGAAAAAAATTCATGAGTGTAAAGAGTTTTATTCGTTTTATAATATTTTTATATCATCCAGCTAGGAAATCAACAGGCCTAAGGCTACCACCTGTTTGCAAATATATTACTTTATTTTCTTGAAACAATTTCTCTTTTTTTTACATTTTCCATTTAAGAAGAAAAAAATCACAATCTCCAAAATTTACAATTCCTAAGTGGTGAAAAAGACATAGATTTGTTAGTGTCTCACCTATATTTAAGAAATAAAATATACTTAAATATATAATCAATGCATTTTTGGTTAGGGAAACAGCTATTATGTGAATTAAAAGCATCTTTGCTCTAACACAGAATTTTAAAATCTGTCAGAGTGAGAAATAACAAGGAACAGAAATATACTATGAATGTTCACTATTCAAAATAGTCCTAAATTACTGAAAATTACCCTATAAAACTTTAAAACATAAAATTGAAAATAAAATTAAAGACATTCTGTAATAATTGTGATTTTTCTAGTTCAGAATAAATTTTAATGAAAATAATATATTTTTAAAAATAAAGATAACATAACTTAGATGAATAAGAACTTAAAAGACTTGAAAGGAATCATAAGATTAAATTCTAAATCTTACATTACTGCTAATTTGAAAGTGAAATCCTTTAGTAACTTTAATCAAATTCAGGAGATTTTAATTTTACTTAGTTTTATTTTTTATTTTTTGTTGTGTACTTCTAAGGGAAAAGGATACTTCACCACTAGAAGCTGAATATCAACACAAATATAAAACTTGGAGAAAATTGGATAGCCCTAAAAGAAGGTTACATGTTGGGTTGGCAAAGGAAGGGAAAAAAAAAAATAAAAAAGAAAGAGTTATTCCATGACTTGTAGTGAGCCACAATCAAAATAAATCTTTTGATATAAGTCTCTTTTACTTGCAGTTTGTTTGTTATTACTAGATATCATTGTAGATCTCCTAAAAGCTTCCAGAAAGACGTGCTGATCAAGCAATGCTAAGATAATTAGATTTAATTTAGTAAAGGAGAATATTGCTTCCATAGGTTCTTGGTAGATACTCCAAAGAGGAAAATCAGAAAAGCTTATTTAAGATTTTAGTGTCTGCCCTGGGTGACTTTAAGGTAGGTCTTGCAAAGTGTATAATTGGTTGGAATTGGGCACAGTTATGAGGTTAATAGCTTTAGATTGGTGTGCACTGAAGAGTCTGGAAGTAATTCTTAATGAGCAATCTGTTTTATCTTCTCTTAGAAATAACTATTTATGGAGCCAGAATGTGTGATTTTTTTAAACTGGCCCCAGGGATATAGCAGAGGGAAAGAAAAGTAGGCCTGTCCTCTGTATTGTATTGTTGAACACAGGCCAGAAAAGTATGACTGTTTCTAATAGTGTTTGCCACAGGCACAGTGGATTATATCATTTCAGTTCTCTGTCCTTCTTCTTGGTCATTCTTCAGCCTAAACTGAACAATAGACCATTATATTCTGGGGACATGATCAATCTAAGTCTACATAGCTAGTTGATGTGTCACGGTCACAGATAGATTTTTTGAAAGTAATTATTCCACAGTTTTGTTCTTCTTGTTAAAAGATTGATTCATCTACCATTTTACAAGACAGTTGCTATGCAGCAGGATTTAAACTCTGAAAGTCACATTTGACTCTACAACATAGACAAATACTAAGAGAAGGAATATAACCAGAGTTTTGAAGCTAGGACTAAGAATGGGTCAACTCATAAGGTCAATATTCAATGTAAAGTAGCTTGTTCACTTTCATGACCCTTTTAGTCAAGGCATTCTCTAGTCCTAGTGAAATAGTCTGAAACTCCTGTTATCTCCGAACCAAAGCGTGTAAGATTCTTCCCACTTTCTAGGCCTTTTGTAAAGCATGAAATGGGAAAACTTGAGGTGCAGAAGAATAGTACACAATTTCTCTTTGGTGGTTAAAGTGTTTGAACTCAGCCAAGGCCAGTCGATCTCTTTTTTCTTAGCAAGCCTTTTAAGATATGTTTAGAAAGGGAAATTGATGGGTTAAACTGGACCCCGGAAGTATCAGAGGCCTGTGCCATCGAGGAAAATAATGAGGCAGGGCAGTGAAAGTTTGGTGCTCTTCCCTTGACAATCTACTTTATTAAGTAATCTAGATAGTTTGACAGCACTCGGATTACACTTTGTGTGGATGCCAAACATATAGCTGTGTTTTTTTCATTTTTGCTCAATTAGTCCTCACAGCAACCCTAAGAGAGAGAGGTAGTGTTATCATTCTCACCTTACTGAGACAAATGGGTTAGATAACTTCAAATATCTGTGAGCTAGTGGATGGCGAAGGTGATGATGGTGGATTTCAAACCCAGTCAGGAGATTTTAACTTTTAACCATTACAAAATATGACCTCTCAGGTGATAGATGTGTTAATTCATTCAATCGTGGGAATCCTTATACAATGTATAAGGTGACTTGTATATCAAATCATCACATTGTACACTTTAAGTTTATTAAAATTTTATTTGTCAATTATACCTCAATAAAGCTGAAAAATAAAACAAAATACTACCTCTCAAAGTCAGTAAAACTTTCAGAGAAAATAAAAATTACAACTAAACAACCAGGCAAGACTTTATGGATTTTATTTTGCCCAAAAATTTAAAAGAAGTCTTAAAATATTGACCTCATACAGTAGTTCCCCTTTATTAGTGGTTTACTTTCCAAAGGGTTTTAGTTCCTGCAGTCAACGTCTTCGGTCGGGAAGCAGTTGACCCTCCTGACATTAGTTTCAGAAGGTCAATAGTAGCCTAACGCTGCCTCATCATCTCCGTGCCTGCACCATTCACCACATTTCATCTCCTCATGGAGGCATTTTATCATCTCACGTTATCACAAGAAGAAAGGTGAGCACAGGACAGTGAAGTATTTTGAGAGAGAGATCACCTTCACATAACTTTTATTACAGTCAATTGTTATAATTGTCATGACACTTTTCCCTTGGTAACTTATAAACTGAACTTTATCACGAGAATGTATGTACGGGAAAAAAATACATATATATAGGGTTCCGTACTATCTACAGATTCAGGCATCCACTCAGGCTCTTGGAATGTATCCCCCGCAGATAACGGGTGCTACTGAATTATGGACTTTTTCTAGATACACCTTTTACATACGAATGTCCTTGCTTAAATGAATTAGACCATAAAAATGTCAGAAAATGTAGTTAATAGGTTACTTAGTGACTATTTATGAGTCTTTGATCTTTATTACAAACTATTTTAACAGAATATTTTATTACATTATATTTGTTTTGACTCCTTTTAATGTGAAAATAGACAAAGTTGGGCAAAATCTGACAGCTAACTTTTAAATGAATCAAACCACATCATTGACTTGTCTAATTAATTCAACCAATTATTCATATAGCTAGATTCCATAATAAGGTTTTTATATAGTGAAATAATTTGAAATAACCCTTTGCTTTATTATCATATCTGCTCAGTTTCTGTTTACTCAAGTTCTGGGGTCTCCATAAATCAAGGACTGGAATAAATGAAGCACATGCTTTTTTTAGAACATTTAAAATGAAATGAAGTTCAAGTTCACCTTGAAACATCAAACATCATTTCTAATTATTTGGTGTTTTTTCAAGCTTAATTGGAAAATTGATCATATAAGACTAGTATTTGAAGTGTAAAGAAATGTGATCCACAGAGAGAAGAAAGTACTACGAACTGGGTTTAGCCTTGTAAAAGTCTTAGCAAGATGCTTAGTCATACATTAAGAAACACATACTTTACATCGCAGCTTTGAGAAAATGAAATTTCTATTTCGTTACTTTGGTTATTAAAAGTAAATGTGGGAGCAGAGGAAGCACACAATAAAAGGTGAAAGGCAGAATTAGAAAGAAAATAGCCATCGTAATAGCTAATTTGGGAAGAAAGGAGAGCAGCTCTGTGTTCCTTACAAATAAACCCTAATAGGCACTCATAACCCGAGATTGGCTTAGGTTAAGACTTGCTATCAAAATTCTGGCAGTTTTAGAGTCTGTGGATTCCAAAATTTTATGACATTAAATACTCGTTCAAGAAAGAATTGAAATCATAATTACATAAAGTGGCTAATTGTTTAATATTTTAAAAACAAAACCAAGAAAACAAACGTGTATTATATGTATATGAAGGCTGAAGGAGAACCTTCTTTGGTTTTGGTAGGACAAAAGAGGAAAGAGAAGGAACAGATGCTAAAATAATGAGACAACTAAGTCCCTGGAGTGAGTGCCAGACACTTCACTGAAACCTTTACTGAAAGTAAAGGCTCTTGAGGATATTTTAGAAAAAAGGTGAGGATACAGTAGGAAGAAGCATTGAGTTTGTTTAGGCAGGAGTCTTGTTTCTTATGCCAGAGTGCTGAGTTATCTGTGTCAGAGTAGCTCCAAAATTGTTGATACTAAATGTATATATTTATGTTTTAATGAGTTATTAAAAATTAGTTTCAGAAGCAATTGTTTTTTAATGAGGAAATGGGATTAGAAAACAGCTAGTGAGTTTCAGAGTCTCAATGGCAAGCTTTTTTTTTTTTTTTTTCTGGAGGAATTTCAGAAATAAAGTATTCTGTAGCTATAAATGTAGAGCTAGACAACTTAATTATCGTTAAGAAAAGTCAGCCTTTGATTTGATTTGGCTTTTGCTCAAGGGTAATGGCCTTTCTTTCTTTCTTACTGCGGCAACAGCATCATACCAGCCCCTCTTTTCTTAAAATTCATATCACCGATAAACAAACAACAAACCACCCAGACAGAATAATTGTGATGCCAGCCTAATAAATATTGTCTGGGGTTTTTAGTTGTTGTAGATGAGGGTCACAACATGCTTTCATAATGAAAATCGAGCTTCATAATTAATCAGTCCAGTTACTGCCAATTCACATTATGAAAACTTACAGCCTGTGTGAAGCATCTGTACTCATTAAATGTTTCATTGAGATAGAAAGAGCAAGAACCTCATTTCTGACTCAGCTCAGGGCCTTTGCACAAGTTATTCCTTCTGTCTGGCATACTCTTACTCACTCTTTCCCTAGCTAATGCCTGCTAATCCCTGAAATCTTAGACTTCTTCTCCACAATCCCCCACCACATATAAATTAATGCCCTCTCACTATTTTATGTTACAACATGACTCTGATACTTCCCTTCATAGCCCTTTTCATACTTTGTATTTATGGATTTGTTTGGGAGCTTATTTTTCAGTTTCTGTCAGTTTCCTGTTTTTAAGCACCAGAAGAGTATCAGGCTGACACTATTTTATGTAAGGTCACGTCCAATCTTTTATTTAAGTGAGAAGCGACACTATTAGTTGTTATAGTAAGAAAAAGAGAGAAAAGAAGTAAAAAAATATATACTTGGATCCCTTATTGTTACTGACTTTTAAGCAACCAAAATCTACAAAACTTATGGTATCGTTCAGTTCTTTAAAAAAGATAAATGAGTCGCTTCTGTGATTTCCTTTCTGGTTTGAAGCTAGATGACTATCTTCCTAGAAATGCTAGAATTTATGCTGGTTGAACAACAGCATGCTAATTATCTAACCTTTTCTATTGCAAGGAACTCATTAAGAAATCAGAACATTAAGTTGAGAATATTTAGTGACAAGATTGATAAACTCGATCCAACCAAGCTGTGGTTTAGTAAAATCCTGATTTATAAGCAATGGTCTTGGGCGCCTTGGCAGCTCAGTCGGTTGGGTGTCTGACTTTGGCTTGGGTCATAATTTCAGTCTGTGGTTTTGAGCCCTGCTTTGGGCTCTGTACTGAGAGCTCAGAACCTGGAGCCTGCTTCAGATTCTCTGTCTCCCTCTTTCTCTCTGCCTCTCCCCATCTTGTGCTCGCTCTCTCACTCAATAATAATTACATAAACTTAAAAAATTTATTATAAGCAATGGCCTAAATGAGGCTTGCTGTTTTACAAACATTTTTCCAGGTAGAAAAGTATATTGCCAACATAGCGCAGTACATGTAGAATATTCTCATATCTCGTGAGGTTTTGATATGTAAGTATAGTTTGCATTTGGAATAATAAACCCCTGACATCACAAATATATAATGGCTACAGAATAACTTCCTTTTACACGTTTGTGAACAACCTATGAGTGTTAATATGACTTGCAAGTATTTTCTTCCCCAAATTTAGAGTCAGAAGCCAAAGACAGGGTTCACTAAGAATATATATGTGAAATTGTTACACTCATAGCCCTAAAATGTTTCACTTTTTGCTGTAACATTTGAGTCTCTCATTTTAAGAAGCTTTTGTAGTATGTACAAGGCTTTCAGAATATCCAAAGTGAAATTAAAGACTCACCATTAACGATAAGAATTTGAGGTAACTGTACATTGTACTATAACAAAGAAGAAGAGCTCATCTCTAATGTGTTCGTTATGGATTGGAAATGAGAAAAAAGTGTAATTGCATTTCACTTGTCAATGATGCCCTCTGTATTACGTAAAACTTTACTAGATAAATTAAAATTTATGGCAAGATAGTTTTTAAAGCATATTTCTTTCAGAAAAAAAAAACCTTGTTATATAATAAATAGATTAATTTTGGGTTTAGTTAAAATTTTACCTCACAGTGTGTTTTTAACAAGAAGAACACATCAAGTCAGAAAGCTTTTCACTGGTTGGTAGAGATAGGATATGGACTAGACTGTAATTCACTGGTACTCTTTGCCAAGAATCATAACATAGTCGATTTCATGCTTCACTATGCGCTGGGTGCCCCTCTGCTGACGAGAGTATTTCAGACTATTTACCTTTCCTGACTTTTTCCTGATACTTCCAGACATACTTCCAATACCCTAATTGTACTGAACTGTTTGCATTACCCAGAACATAGAACCCTCACCTCTCTGTCACTTACTTAAACTGATAGAAAATTCATTTTCTTCTTCACTGGTGTTATGGACTGAATGTTGGTGTCCTCCCAACTTCATTTGTTGAAACCCTAATCCCCAGTGTGATTTTATGTTCATATGGGGCCTATAAGGAGTTAATTAAGGTTAAATGAGGTTATAAAGGGTGGGACTCTAATTGGATAGGATTATTGTTCTTAGAAAAAGAGACAGCAGATCACACAGCAACATGACAGATACCTACATGGCAAGAGAAGAGACCTCAGAATGAAACCTTCCGTGCTAATCCCATGATTTTGGACTTCCCAGGCTCTGGAACTGTGAGAAAATAAATTACTATTATTTTGGTCACCCAGTCTAGGGTATTTTTTATGGTAGCCCCAGGTGACTAAATAATCAGTCTGGTTATTCTATAGAACTAACATAAACTTCTACAAAGATTCTAGAGTCCTCCCTAAAATCAGTTCCTCCATGCTTTGTACTCTCATGAGACTTGGATGCAACCGTAATATGAAAACTCAGTGTCTATTATTATATTTGTTTATTAATTCCTGTTAATTCCCATGGGGTTGTTCGGTTCTTGAAAATATCAAGCTCAGAGGCTTGTCCTAATGTAGGATGGAAGGAAGGAAGGAAGGAAGGAAGGAAGGAAGGAAGGAAGGGAAGAAGGGAGGAAGGGAGGAGGGAGGAAGGGAGAAGGGAGGAAGGGAGGAAGGGAGGAGGAAGAAAGGAAAGAGGGGGAAAAAAGGAGAGAAAAGAGAGAGAGGGAGGAAAGGACAGATACAGGAAGAAAACAGGATGGCAGAATCTGGTAACAGGAAACATAGAATATCATTATATATTATATGTATAACTACTATGACAATGTATATCTTAATATATCTGAGAAAATACAATTTTAAACATGTAAGTCTGACAATCTTTTACTGGGGCATGTTATATCTTTGTGCTTATTCCTAGTGAAACTTCTCTAGATTTCTAGAAGGATGGAAATTACTGATTGAAACTATCTTTTACAATTTGGGGGGAGGATGTAGTTCAATAAAGCAAATTTTAAACATTCTACCAAATTTTAAATATTCAATAACTTTTAAAAATTCTAAATATTTAAATACCTTATCAGAGGTAGGTAATGGCATATATATTTTTTACCAAAAAACTCCATAGTTGAAAATGATACCTTTATGGCACTGAAAGCTATTGATTATCTCCAGGAGAATCCCTGAAATTTTTCCAAGGGTTCTGTGTCATTTCATGGAATATCAACTTGATAGCATCTTGGAGATTAGCTCAGTACCTTAGTGTTTAAATGTGAAAACTAGGGCTAGGGGCTTAGGTGAACTTACCCAAAGCCTCATAGCTCTCTGGTTTACCCAAGGACAAGGCAAGCAAGCAGCTATTCTGACTCCCTGTCACTGGGCCTAATGCCTGCTGAGAATGTGCTCATTTTAATTTTCATGAATCTAAAGTTGTCGTTAGGCAAGCTTAGCAAATGTGTTCAGTGAACAAACTTGCTTCCTGTTAAAAAAATTATCCAAATTATCAGGTAGATGATCCTGGAGTTATTTTAATTAAAGGCAATGGAGAAAAAAATTAGGCACTTAGATGGGTTCCTTGGACTCATAAAATTAAAGAGCCTCTTCTGTCAATATGTAGGTGAGAGGTAATTCCTGTAAATGTGAATGTAAATTAACTGTGTAAATTCCCATGCATATTAATTACAAAATAAACCCTCACTACATTATCCTTTATTTCCATTGCAGGAGGTCTTATTTTTTAAGGCAAAAAAAAGAGAAAGAGAAGGGAAAAATTCATCTATGAACTGAAGTTAGAATATTTTAGCCCCCCCCCTTTTTTTTTTATCTTCTCTGGCTCCAGACACTAAATATACTAGTTATTCATTGATGAACTTTTTGCCTTGAGTTATTTCATTAATATAATGACTATATACCTAAAGGACTCCAAGTGGCAACATCAACATCTTGGGGGAAGTGATTAATTCTTTAGGGACTTCTCTTGCTCCTACGTATATTTAAAGAAAGTAGTATACAACTCTTCTCTTCTTTTGAAAATTCTAGTTAGTTATTTGGAACGGTCAGGAGTGATTTTACATTTTTATCCAACTTTTTGATAGAGGTTAAAATCTATGGTTAGCTGTTGGTCATCTGGAAAATCCCTAACATCCAACATTAATTTCCAGTTTGACCACTTACATGATTAAAAGGCTCATAAAATATGATAGTAATCATTTTTATATTTAAGGAATTAGGAGAATGTCCAACCACAAATCCCTGAAGTTAGGTGTGATTCAGGATTTCTTATCTCAACTAAATATGAAATTAATCAGTAGACGAATTAGTTGCATATGCTTAATAGTCTATAATTTAATTTTCTGTCTTCAGGACAAGAATTATTTAAAGTGCCCCAAGTGGACATTGGCTGTAAAGTAATGAGATGGCAATAAGGGGGAAAAAAAAAAGAGTATCAGAAAAAAAAGAGATTTGGATAGAAGGTATTGATATTATCACTGATGAGGACGGATGTAAGCACTAAGAATATATCATTTGAGCTAGGAGGCAAACAGCATTTCATAAGGCAGAAAACTTTGTATTCTACTAATTTAAAAATTGTTCACTCTTTTTTCCTGTAGAATTTGTGACTTCAAATACAGTATTTATTATATTTTACTTTATGTTAATTTTTCCTTGAAATCATGCTTAAAAATTACTGATTCATTTTGTAATGATAAGTAAATTTTTGGTCTGAATATTAGAAGCTAAAAATCAGGGGTGCCTAGGTGGCTCAGTTAGTTGAGCATCCAACTTTGGCTCAGGTCATGATCTCACAGCGAGTTCAAGACCCACGTCAGGCTCTATGCTGACAGCCTGCTTCAGATTCTGTGTCTCCCTCTCTCCCCTGCTCATGCTCTCTCTCTCTCTCAAAAATAAATAATAAACATTAAAAAAATAAAAATAAATAAAAGCTGCAAATTACGTGCTTATCATGGATAAGACACTATTTTAATCGTGTTGTATCTATTAACTCATTTAACCTGCCAACCATTAAAACATAGACTGTTTTAAACCATAAAACATAAAACTGTTCCTATCCTCATTTTACATTAGGGGTCCAGCAAGATTTACTAAATTGCTCAAATTCAAAGGATTATAAGTGGTAGCTGGTGGTCCCAATCTGACTCCAGAGTGTGTCCTCTTCAACTCCATGCTCTTGCTGCACGTAGTAAGAATAATAGCAGGGGAATGTTTTAGGAGCTTGTTAAAAATGTAGATTCTAGACTTCGCTGTAGTTCTAATGATTCAATATCTGTATTTTAAAATATATTCTGGGTGATTTATTATGTAGATAATGCCTGTTAGTAAAACACTTCTTTTAGAATTAATGCTATATATTGTTTTATATTCTTAACTGGTAATTATATGTTTCTGTTTTTTAAAAACTCATTGGGGTCAGCATCTTTAAAACTGTATGTATCTTCAAAGCCAAGACTTAAGATATTAAACCAAGATTTATTATTTTACTATTTTAATATTTGATATGCTTTTAAATGGGAAGAATAATAGTTATACATTTGAACTGTTTAAGGAAGAACTGGACTCACCTGGTTCACTTCTTGCTTGATAGTTGACCACAAATTTCCTAAGGTTTATTTTCTAATCTTTAACATGAGGTGAATCAGGCCAAATATGTCTGAAATACAGTAAGCAACTGTCTTCTTCATCGTTTATAATGCCAGCCCACTATGACAATCTAAGCCAGTAGTACTTTAAATTTAGTACTTATTAGAATCCCTTAGAGATCATGTTGACCACCCCCCCACACACACTGTTGCTTTTGTCCCCCAAAGTTTCTGATTTTAGTAAGTCTGGGATGAGATCTGAGAATTTGCATTTTTAACACATTCACAGGTGATCCTCTTACTACCAGTCTCAGGACCACACTAGCAAGTCACTTTCCTGCTTTCTGATTTCATCGGCATTGATTACCAACGGTATTTCCCAAATTAATTCAATTAGCCATTAAGGAAGGCTCTAGGCTATACTAATCTCATTCTACAAAGAACAGCCCTGGGTCTTGAAAGTAGTCAGTGAAATGATTCTTCCAGACCGAGAAGACTTATAAACCACCTGTTGAAAACAACTTCTTAGGAACTTGAGGAAAATCTATTTTGGACATAGATATTTACTGTTACTCTTCAGTCAGTCATCTTGTTTATTCTGCCAGAGAGGGCATCTCTTCCATATTAAGCGAAAATGTTCTTATAGGATTGTACTCGTTTCTGCAAATATGATTTCTGATGGGTAAATGTCATTCTGTTATTAAATGTTTTGAATATAACCCCTGAATTGTGTATATGACTTTTGTTATGCCGAGATTAAGACAAAATATTTTAAGTATTTTCAGAGTCATAGAATTTTGAGACCCTTCGAATTTATTCTGACCATTCATTTTAAAAATGAACGAGGTCTAGGGAGTGTTACCAACAACCACAGAGCTTATCATAGCACTAAGATATAATGAAATAGTTATAATCCAATTTCATAAACCCCAATTATGCATTTTTAATTATATTGTAGTTTACTGTACTGAATAACAACTTGTTTGTATTGCCATAGAACAGTTTTTAACTATCTTTAGTTTGAAAATTATTAAATATATGTAGAAACAAAAGTTACAATGTTATAGACTGAATGATTGACAAATATGAGTAAAAATAAAAATCTAATAAATAGAAATGTTTATAGTAAATACGAAATCATATTCCATAAAAAATAGCTCACATAATTTTAAAGAAGCCAATCAACAAATTAAGATTCAAGAAATTCTCAAATTGATCTGAACAGTCCTAAGTATAAGAAAATCAAGAAGTCTGATGTTACAGGACTACCTACTCAACTGAAAAAAAAAAATGCAGCACAATTAGTGTTGGTGATAAGTCTGACAGTTTACCTGATTCATGTGGTAAACAAAATATTTGTGTTCATGCTGTGAATAAAGTCATGTACCCAGTATTTTAGAAAACAAGGGTGGTTAGGGAAAGAATGAAAATTTTCTTTTTTCTTTTGCTCCCTCCCTCTCTCATTTTTTAATTTTTTGAAGTTCCTTAAGGATTCCTAACTGAAATTTCTGGAAAAAAATATAGCAAAACAACAAATATTGTAAAAAATCAAACTCAATGCCATTTATGTCCTTATGAATCTGGACAAGGCTAGTGTAGTACAGTCTGTCTTGTGTTCATTCGTAGAAATCCTGTCATCGACCTCTGGAGAAAGCACATTAATTCATAGTGTTGGCATTACTTACTCATAATTCAGTGGTAGAACTTGTAACTGGTCATTCAAATATTTTTATTTCAATACCAAAATGAATGTAAATGTCATATGGATGAGAATTGCACACTGTTTTTGTAGGTGACTTCTGAGAAAGGATCGCTTTTACTCTTCTAAGTGTTCAGTGTTGGAGATAAAGACCTTCGATCTGAATTCTTATTCGTGAGAATATAATTTGTTGCCAAATGTAAAATTAGAAGAATAAATATTAGTATTGATAATGTCTTTTAGTTTTCGATTACATTATATATAAATTGTTCAATAGCAGTATAAAGAATAGCTGAGACTTCGGCTCAGGTCATGATCTCATGGTCTGTGGGTTCAAGTCCTGCATTGGGCTCTGTGCTGACAGCTCAGAGCCTGGAGCCTGCTTCGGAGTCTGTGTTTTCCTCTCTCTCTGCCCCTCCCCTGCTCGTGCTCTGTCTCTCTCTCCCTCTCTCAAAAATAAATAAATGTTAGAAAATTAAAAAAAATAAATTTTTCAATAGCATTACATGATAAGCAATATGGAAAGAAAGCCAAAGGTGGAACAGGTTAAGAGAACAAAGAAATGTGCAGTTACACCTGGTCTGACAACAGCAACTCAGGATAATAAAAGAAAGTTGTTTAGAATTTTTCTAAACTGAAACTACTAAGTCAGCACTTTTTAACAATTGATTATGATAAATATTTCTAGCACCTACCTAGACCAAAATTAATACATAGCAAATTGTTTAGAAGATTTTCAAGGCTGAAACTGCAAATAATGCATACTTTTTCTGCAAAACCAAACTTCTCTGTCACTGTTGTAACCAATGCCAATCTTTATCTGTCTATATATAAACCTATGTATGTGTGTATGTGCATATGCTCATTAATGTGCATTGCATTTCTTTCATTTAATGAAATGCTTTGTCTTTATTCAAGCAATGCTGTTAATACAAAATAATTTAATATAATCTTTGGTTCTTTTTGTCCCTTGGGGCAATCTGAAAACTGCCTAAAACCAACTTTTGTATGAAAACCTGAGAATCTGTTCGGCTACAAATGTCTCAGTGTTCCATTTTGTCTGTGTATCTGACCATTCCGTAAAAGGCGACCTATAGTATTCGTTTTGCTTTCACCAAATTTAATCCCCACTTTTATCATTGTTTCCCTTCATTCTAAATGTGATATTTTCACTGAATGATCTTAGTAATATGTAAATTTTTTAACATATTTCAGCTTAACCATGATCAGGTTTTTTTTTTTCTTTTTATGTTCAAATAATCTGAGTTTTTTTTTAAGATCTGCAACATTAATTGGTCATTAATTTAGAAAGCATTAACTCCTACTATTCCTTCAAAAATATTATTAGGGCCAGATTAAACATTTTTTGTAAATATCTTGTTCCTTTAATTAACACATCATTATTAAGCAAATATTATGTTCCGGGCAGTAATATAAGCTCTGGGATATAGTTATCAATAAAGCAGATCCAAATCTCAGCCCTCATAGAACTTGCTTTTTAATTTATGTATCCAAACCGAAAAATTAAATTTGAGTAAATCATAATATTTTGGCAAATGATAATGACAATTGACAGTGATGCAGGAAAGAGCAGTAAGGGTTATGAAAAACCGTTTACAATTTTTGGATGGAATTTCCAGAGAAAGCCTCAACAATAAAATAAAATTGAAGTAAAGCCCTGAGTAGAGAGCCGTGTTGGTATGTAGGAGAAGTGTGAATAGCTTGTAAAGTCTTAAGCATGAGATGGGCTCATTGGCTTAACGAACCAGGAGCTATCCTTTTTATACCCCCAAGGCCAAAAATGAATGGGTGAATTTCTCAAAGAAAAGTAAACATAATGTTGAAATGACTAGATACTGTATGATTCCAATTCTATTACATTCTGAAAAAAGGAAAACTTATAGAGTGTAGAAAGTTCCATGTCTGCCAGGGATTAGAGGGAAGGAGAGAGGATAATATACAGAATGCAGAGGATTTTTAGGGCAGTAAAACTATTCTATACGATACTAAAATGATGGATATGTATTGTATGTATTTGTCAACACCCATAGAAGGCAATACACCAGAAGTGAACCCCAGTGTAAACTTGGCACCTTGGTGAATGTTGATGTGTCAACATAGATTCATCAGTTGTAAAAACTGTACCAGGCTGGCGGGGGTTGTTGAATGAGAGAGGCTGTGTATTTGTGGGGACAAAGCGTACGTGGGAACTTTGTACTGTCCATTCAGTTTTGCTTTGAACCAGCTCTGAAAAGTAAAGACTATTTGTTAAAACGGCAAATCATAGAAGAAATCCCTCCTCCCCCAAAATAATGCTAAAGAGAAGGGCAGGGACATTTGCTGACAGTTAACTAAAAGAACTGTTACTAAAAGAAAATCAGAAAGTTTTTTTATCCAATCTGATCCTAACAGTACCTTTTATATATCTAATTTTAAATTTATTTTTAAAAGACAAACATAGACCATCTCACTCTTTAAAGTGCTCTTCCTTGATTATAAACACATACTGTTTTAAATGTAAATAAGTATCTTTGGGAAAATTAGCATAGTTAATTTGTTTCTATAATATAGAAATATTGATTCAAAATTTTAAAATCATGAGCTATGGATATTTTAATTGATTTTAATTCACTTGTTAGAAAGAAATTTAGAGCTACTTCGTGTTTTGAATAAATTGTTACAATGAATCAGTGACCACTTATACTGATCTAAGACAAGTTATATAGTCCATATTCCCTATTCCAGTATTGAGGTATATATTTAAATCATTATATTGTAGCTTGAATTTAGATGTCAGCTCTGTTGGCTTTGAGTGAAGGAAATTAAGCTTGAAATAGATGCAAATATTGGTTAAGAAAATGTTTAGTTAGGTAATATTTTATATAACAGTCAGGGGGACACTGCATAAGATTACAGTCGTCCTTGGTAGGATCCATTCTTTTGTTTTGTTGTTGTTGTTGTTATTTTAGAAGCATAAAATTTTGTGTGGTATCAATGTTCATTCTTTTCAGAGAACAACCCAGGTTGAAGTAATCATGAGAAAACAAAATACCTGCTCTGTGCTGTGGTAGAAACACCGGCATAATACCAGAATAACTTTTGAGAGTTTTTTTTTCCTTTTGTATGTCCTTAGATAATGCAATGATTTCTGCGTCCAGGATGGAATTATGGTTGAAGAGAATAACAAATACCTTTAGATGGAATGTGGATTCTTATATGGACACAAGAAATAATAAGTCACTTCTTTATATAAGTTAACATTCATAAAAAAATGACATTTGAATTACAATAACATTATTATCCCTTTTCATTTTAATGTCCTGCTTCATTGTCATTTTCTTAAGAAACATCAAATAGTTACTGAACAGTATGCATGATAATAGCTGTCAATTTCCAAGAGGAAGACTATTATGGACATCTTTCTGATGCTCTCTCCTGAGGCCCCTCTCTCTAGAAGGCATGTGGTATCTCATTATTTAACTTTTAGTTGGAAAATGGGCTCATGATCATAGGATGAATAACCTGGATATAGTTTTAGGCAAAATTGTGAAATGGACCTAGCTGGTGTTTAATCATGTTTTTTTTTTTTTTTTTTTTTTTTTATTGTTATTTATACTGCTATACTCCTTGCTAAAATCTCCAGATTCTGAACTACTCTGAGTCTCTTGTAGGACAGACAAAACACATTGATATACTCGTTCATACACATGTACTCATTCATACACATGTGCACTCGTTCATACACATTCAGAGACATGTAATATGGTCTCTTGAAAATGTGCTTATCATTACTAAAAAAGGTATCTGGGAGAGGCTATGAGTAACATGTAGTCATGTGCTATGGTAGGAGACGGCAGGAGAATATAATCAAGAAAACTGCTTCCAGGTCCGAATCTGTCTAATGATGTGAGCTAGGGCAAAGCATGGAAACTCTTTGACCTCGGTTTTCTCATCTGTAAGATATTCATTTATTTATTCAATATGTAATTAATGTTCACCTCCGATGTATCTGGCACTATGCTTGCTTTTTGGAATATATGGTGAGAAAAAAAAAGAAAAGAAAAAAGAAAAAAAAATCATTTACTGTTATGATGCTCATAGTGTGTTACGGAGTGATATTAATCAGACAATTATACAGATATAGAACTTTAAAATTTGGGAAAGTGCAATGAAGAGAAATTACAGGCAGCTGTAACAGAAAGTTTTGTGAAGTTTGAGACTATGTAATTTTGGAGGCATCTTCCAGATTTAAAATTTTATGGAATAATCATTGTAGAATTCTAAATTGGAATTTTAAGAGAGATGGGAGAGATTTGGAATGGTGGGGAGAGGTGGGGAGACTTCATTGAGCTCCTGTTATTTCATTCTAAAGGCAACCTTCTTTTTGCCTTCAGGTAGGACAAAGCTTAAGGAAAGCATGTTGTCTCAATTATTCTGTAGCTGTGTTTGGTTTCTCTAGAACGTCCTAAACTTAAGACTTATGATTACACTGCTCTTTCTTTAAGATTTCTAGGAGATAATTCCAGGTCTTTTCTAAATTAAGCCCAAGTGGTACCTATGTTTTTCTGAACAGTAAAAGTGGAAGTACCTGAATTGCTAGAACCCATCCACTGTGAATCCTCTCATTGATACTGTGTTATAGCCTCAGGAAACTAATTGTTTCTTTGGACATGTTTTTTAATGTCTTTGTCCTTTTTGTTTTATCTAGTCCATTAGTCTGAAATACCACCTCTCAGAGAATCTTCCCTTCCTTCCTTCCTTCCTTCCTTCCTGCCTGCCTGCCTGCCTGCCTGCCTTCTTCCTTCCTTCCTTCCTTCCTTCCTTCCTTCCTTCCTTCCTTCCTTCCTTCCTTCCTTCCAGGCACAGTGTTATTATGTACAAGAGCCCAGATTGTCTACTAAAAATGCTGGAAATCTTCCTTGATTTATACAGGGAAATTTGATAGTAAACATCATATATTGAATGCTTTCCATGTACAAGCCTCTGTGCTAAGGACTCTATTTCTTTCATTTCACTGAAACCTTGCAACAAGTCTGTAAGATACTCCCTCTTAACTATTCTTACTGCACAAATGAAGAAACTGCAGCCCAATGCTGATAGCCAAACAGAATGCAACTCTAGGTTTGTAAATCTAGAATCTCAACTGCTAACTGTCATTTTCATAATACTTAATTCATTTTCTCCACACAGTGCTTAGTGCTTACTAATTCATTATACTTTCTAAAATGCAGGTATCTAGAGAATATATTTTATGACTACATAAATTAGTGAATTTTGTATGTTGTCTCGAAACCTGAACAAATACTGAATTGGCGCAATAAGTTTTGAAAACATATTTCTAAAATTAGTCTTTATCTCAGTAAGAAACTACCTGGATATTTGTACAGAAATGGTTAAAACGTTTGAAATACTGAATGTTTATAAAGATAGAAGATTAATTCTGAGGTGCCTGGGTGGCTCAGTCGGTTAAGCATCGGACTTTGGCTCAGGTCATGATCTCACAGCTCTCATGGGTTCAAACCCCACATCGGGCTCTGTGCTGACAGCTCAGAGCCTGGGGCCTGCTTCAGATTCTGTGTCTCCCTCTCTCTCTGCCCCTCCCCCACTCATGCTCTGTCTCTCCATTGAAAATAAACATTAAAAAAAGAAGATACAAGGTTACTTCCAATGTGTCATATTAAATATTATATAAATTTCAAAAATACTAAATGTTAATCTCTAAAAGAATATCCAAAGGATAAGTTTATAATATCTAATCTCAGTTGCAAAGGCCAACAATTCATATAACATATGAATATTACGGAGTTTACAAATTGTCAAAGAAAAAAAAAAGGGAGAAAACTCCTAATGGTAGACTGATAAATAAGTACTTGGAGTATTATTAACTCAAGCTAACAGTTTTCTATCTGCTGAAAGAAATCATATAGTTGGTGGAAGATAGTTCTTCAAATAGACAAGTACAATCTTGGATCCTATTAAGATAGCTACACAGTGAAATGGAATTCAAAAACCTAAGGTTTTTGTTCCATGATCTCTGGTTTTTTAATAGATAGAAGCTTTAGATAGATAAATGGGTAGATAGCGATCAAGTTATTGATATAGGTATAATTAAAGTGAATGAAACAATTTTATTTTGAAACTATCAAATATCACGTTTTAGTGCATGAATATATATTTTAGTATTCAAAAGCAGAGTTTAGGATTCTCTTTGATACAGATGGAACATTGTAGAGGTATATTTAGCCATTCTGTTCCTTAATGGCTCTGAATTCAAAGATAAATCGATTGGTTTGAAATAATACACACCTAGCTCATTTTACCTATATTTGTGTTGACTGAATACTGAATTTGAAATACATGTAAACACATATTTTATTTTAAAGTCTGACTTTACTTATCAAGTTCCTAAGAAAAAATATGGATTTCTCAGTAATTATTTCTTTGCTCTTGGACTCAGATTGTTAAGTAGGACTTATTTATCCTTATATCTGATACTGCTTTTTATTTTAAAAATTTAGGGAAAAAATTATTACCAGTTAGCATAATATTTTCCTATGGGCTTTTAATAACTAGGACAATGACTTAATTGGGCACATTTCTCTTCCCAATGTGTATCAATTAGGTAAGATTTCCCAATTGGTGTATCAATTAGGTAAGATTTACTGTAAATTGGAATTGATGTGATGTTGTAGAGAAAGTTATAAAAAAAAAAAAGTAAAATCTGATTACCAAGCAACTAAATGTCACTCCAAGCTACCTGGGAAGTATATTCTTAAATAAACCAATGAGTATTAGCAATGCTGAAATTACTATCAATTCAAACTTGAATTTATTTCATTTTAGCCATAGATGTGAGAATATTACCTATGACAGTTATTCAATTTATATATATATATCTACTCCCACATATATTTATTTATACATACATATACACATATATATATTTACCTTCTAATAGATAACCTTTGGTATATATCTATTAAATATACCAATGATTGTGATCTTAATAATTAGTATCATGAACTTATTTTAACTTTGTATGACTGTAACTTTATCTATAATTTAAACTAGTGGTATATTCAGAAACAAGAGCTGTATCCTAAAAGCAAAGTAAAATTGAAATTAATCTATAAATATATGGTACATGCAATAATAAAATAATACATGCATAGAGATATTTATACCCTTTTAATTTGAATTTATAGTCACAATTTGTAAACTTTCATAGTTAAATAAGTACATATTCTTTACTCTAACACCAGTGGAGGCAAAAATAGATCCATAGCATCCATAGTCTTGAAGTTTATGTGCATGAATGAATTTCCAAAGGAGCAAGCATGAATTTTAATGAGATTTTTAGCTCAAAGGTAAAGGATTTAAGAATAAAAGTAGCGTTCAGATTACTTTCAGTCGTTTTTGCGGCCTTACAGTGAAGTGAACTTACGGAGATGTTGTAATGCTACAGCCGCCTTTTCTGGTTTTGACATTGGCATACCAGTAAACTTCATCTGACATCTCTGTTGCGTTTGGTTTTTGCTGTGACTTGGGTAACTCTGGGCAGAATTAGAGAGCTGTAAATTGATACTTAGAGTTGATCATGGATAAAAAGACAGGCTGTCTCATGGACAGGGTGTCAGAATTATACTCTTTTGAACCAAGTCATTGTTAGTTCCAGGCTAATAAACAGGGAATAAGCATCTTTTCAGCAAGGTAGTCATTAGTTCTTTCTCATTGCCACTGTGTTCTGATTATTTGTAATTATTTACTACACTGTAATAAAGAAAAATCTTAAATCAATAGGTGATTTATCCTAACTTCTAGAGACTGTCCACTATTCATTTCTAGTAATTTCACTTTCAATTCTTTGTGCTTGATTAAAAAACAAAACACAAAAAAAAACAAACAAAGGAAACAAACAGTGGTGCCCGAGCGGCTCAGTTGGTTAAGCATCCAACTCCTGTATTTGGTTCAGGTCATGATCTCACAGTTAGTGAGTTCAAGCCTTATGTCAGACTCTGCATTTACAGCATGGAGCCTGCTTGGAAATCTCTCTCCTCCCTCTGCCTCCACCCCACTCATGCTTTCTTCCTCTCTCGCTCTCTCTGTCTCTGTCTCTCGCTCTCTCTCTCTCAAACTACATAAACTAAAAAATTCAAAAAGCAAACAAACAAAAAGCAGTTCTAAAAGCAATCCTTTACTAAGTGAGATTCACCCTGAGATAACAAAGATTTGAATATTCTTAAAAACTCTTTAGTGGAGTTTTTAGTGGAGGAGAGGAGAATTAAAGGGGTTCGGTTGGCATTAGATCTGGCTACAAGTGATAAAACTCGCAGAAAAGCAGTGGTTCCTTCTATCTTGTTCTACCATCCTCAACAGAGGGCTAACGTCTCCTTGTCCAATGTGGCTGCTCTATTTGCAGATGTCACATTCATGTTCCGCTAACAGAAAGGACAAAAGAATATGAGGAAAGCACATAATTTTATTTACAGTGTCGGGAACTTAAATACCAGTCCTGCTTACCTCCAATTGGCCAGACTGTTAAATGACCACACTTAGTTGTGAGGGATTCTGAGAAATTTGGATTATATTTCAAGGTTTAAAAATTTAAAGAAAAATACTATAGGAAAAGGGGGAGAATTAATACCGGGGATAGGGAGAACCAGCAGTTTCTTCCACAGGTATTATAACTGGTGTCAAATTAAAAAAAATAAAAATAAATGAGACTTAGGTAAGCAGAGGCTTTATTCAGAAGGCTTGTTGCAAGAAAAGTAAAAGAGACCTTTGCAATAGGGGAATGCAGACTTTCGAAATGTGTTTTAACCATGCAATTTGCAAGCATCTCTGAGGTTAGGAGGAAAAGGGATTTTTCTTAAATTGAGTCGAGTCAACAAAGGTAGAAAGAACTGAGTGTGGGGAAGTGGAATGTGCAAGAATACTGTGATAAGACAGTAGATCAGGGTAAAAGATGTTTTACCTGATGTCAGCCTATTTGGAGTCTTATGCTGTCTCTGGTTGAGGGCAGGTCTAAGCCCAACAATACTTTTTGGGGAAGTTTGGTTCACAGCATTTAGTTCTGATTGAGCAATGGGGACATGATAGTTCAGGTAATCATTTCTGAGGCAAAGAATGAGAATTTGAAGAGTCTGTGTGGGTCTTGCCACAGGTAAATAAAAAGAGCATCCTCGTGCTTTATTTGAGTCATGTAGGGAAAAATATTTCTTTCCGATAAGCCTTTTTCTGAAACACAAAAGTTTGAGGGTCATTCCTTAAACTTCTCAGTTTACCAAGATCACAGGGCTGGGGTAAAAGTCCACGTTGTCACTGCAGTGGGAATAAAGGTAGCTCTAATGTCTAAATTTACTCAGACTAGGATGGATCTTCACAGTGAGGATGGATAGCCCAGCGGTGAGACTAGTTCAGCTTATCCTCCTGAAGCCACTGGTTCTGTCAGTTAGTTCTTGAGGAGTATACTGGAGTGGGTTGTTTCCTGTTGTTACTCAGAAGGTGAGAGGTTGATCCTCAGACAAGGAAACTCTGTTCTCAAAGACAAAACTTGCACATGAATAGGAACTGTTTTCTCTTTGACTCACTCTTTTGAGTCTAAACATTCAGTTTATACTTTAAACTTCAACAAAATGTATAGATGGTCTCTGACTACGACAGGAGGTAGGGGTTTAGGGCAAGCATGCTTGAATGAGCTAATTTTTGAAACTAAATTATCCAGTGACACATTACTTTCTCTGTGTATTCTTTTTTTGCTACTTCCACACATATTAAAGCTTTTGAAATGTACAAAAACTATCCTCAAACTTAAGGTTTTTCTGGTATAATAAAGAAGCTGCCGTGGTGGCAATTGCAATAGTTTGGTAAGAATTTGAGCCATGGCGTCCAGCTGCCAACCCAAATGAAAGATACCTCTGCTTTGTCGTTACTGTTGACGTGACAGCTTATGGGTTAAGAGTTAACTGCTTTTCTTGAGAATGATATTTTATTCATTATTCCCTGGCTAAGTAAAACAGATCAAATATGTTTTTAACCAATTGAAAAGTGAATGAAAAAAAATAAGGTCAGTGGAATTCATAACTACTGACATGGTCTCAGTTGAAAGACATAGTTTAGTGTGGGTCAAAAGGCTTGCTAACTACTTATCTCCTTGGAACATTATTCCATGATATGGATGGGGAGGGAAGGATAAGACATGAAATCATCCATTTTCAAAAGCTTTAATGAAAAAATATACATAATAAAACTGTGTACAAATGGTTGTTGGCCAATAAGTTATTCTGTCTCCATAATCATAAAAGGCAGTGCCCTGTCTTCTTACACATGGCTCCAGTACTCTTTCATAGTTACCTTGTATTCCTTTTTTTTTTTTGAGAGACATAGAGACAGAGTGTGAGCAAGGGAAGGGCAGAGAGAGAGGGAGAGAGATAATCCCAAGCAGGCTCTGAGCTGTCAGTGCAGATCTTGACATGGAGCTTAAACTCACAAACTGTGAGATCATGACCTGAGTCAAAATCAAGAGTTGGATGCTTAACAACTGAGCCACCCAGGTGCCCCATTAACTTACATTTTTATACAATGTGATATGGCAGGCTGACCTTGTGCATTTTTTACCCAGATCCTAGAATAAGCCATTTTTTCCCAAGTAACCCTTGCTCATTTTAGTAGGAAATTTAAATCTGGAGACTACAATTAATTACTAAGGGTGGGTTTCAATTTATGACTTATTTTATCCTCAGTCAGTTTAAGTACTTATGAATGAATGACTCTTAAAACTATTATTATACTTTTCTTACACAGATTGCTTTCCTTTTAAATGATGTAACCATTTAAACAAAAGAGTAGCCATAACGTGGCAGACGTATAACTCATGTGTAAACAAATGTTAATATTTGTCTTATTTGCTCTATATTCTATAGAGTGAGAAATGTACAAAAGTAACAATCTTGAAGTTGATGTGAATCATATATAATAAAATATGTATTGGGATGTTTTATATTTAAATGTAGAGAAATGGCGTAATGAGGTATGCATTTTTTGTCAATTGCTTTTTTAGTCAACATGCTGTTTTTGAGATTTGCCATGTGAATACGAAGGTACACTTTGATTACTCTATGGTGTTACATTGAATAAATAAACAGCTGGTTAATTATCTATTCTCCTACTAAGAGACTGCTAGGGTTGTACCTTTTCTCTTCTTATTTACATTACTGGAATAAGACATTCTAACCCATGTCCCTTTGTGCTCCTGTACAAAAATTTCCTCTGGATATCTGCAAATGGAATTGTCACCTTGGAAGATACATAGATGTCAGAGTTCCTAAATATTAATGAATTTCTTTTTCAGATGGCTATACAGACTTACACACTTAAAAGTGTTTCCATTTCAAGTCCTTATTATTATTTGGAACTATGAGAGAATATCTATGGAGTGGTAACATTTTAATTTACATTTTCCTGATTACCAGTAAAATTCTGCAGTTTTTTAGAAGTCTGTTTGGGTTTATTCCTCATATTTATATTGCTGGACAGTTATAGGACTAGTCAGGTTTTCTTTTTCATTGCAAGTCAATTTTGGTAATTTATATCTTTCAGAATATTGACTAATTCATCTAAATTTTCAAGTTTATTTGCATAAATTAGTTCCACTGGTTACTTATGGCTTTAAATATAGCTATTGCTTTATGTATTTATATTCAGTCTTTCAATGCACACTTATTTGTCCTTCTCTATTTATTTTCCCCCCAGCTTTATTGAAATATAATTGACATATGACAGTGTGTAAGTTTAAGGTGTAAAAGTGATTTGATACACGTGTATATTGCAAAATGATTACCAGGATAAAGTTAGTTAACACATTCATCACTTCAGGTAGTTACTTTTTTTTTAAGATTTTATTTTTAAGTAATCTCTATACCCTGCATGGGGCTCAAAGTCACAACCCTGAGATCAAGAGACACATGCTCCACCAACTGAGCCATCCAGGTGCCCCGATAATGACTTTTATTTTTATGATGAGAACATTTAAGATTTACTCTCATAGCAACTTTCAAGTATATAATAAAGTATTATTAGTATAGAATAGTCACTAATATATATTAGTATAGGATACTCACTATGTTGGTTATTAGATTCTCAGAATTTCTTCATTTCTAATTGGAAGTTTGTACCCTTGGACCAAGATCTCATTTTCTCTACCACTAGCCCTTACCAACCACTATTCTACTCTGTTACTGAGTTTGGAGTTCATATAATATTGTCTTTCTCTATCTGACTTATTTTGCTTAGCATAATACACTCAAGGTCCATCTATGTTGTTGCAATTTGCAGAATTTCCCTCTTTTTTTTAACATTTATTCATTTTTGAGAGAGAAAGAGACAGAGCATGAGCAGGGGAGTAGCAGAGAGAGAGAGGGAGACACAGAATCCAAAGCAGCCTCCAGGCTCTGAGCTGTCAACACAGAACCCGACATGGGACTCGAACCCATGAACCAGGAGATCATGACCTGAGCCGAAGTCAGATGCTCAACCAACTGAGCCACCCAGGTGCACCTAGAATTTCCCTCTTTTTATACCTGAATATACCCCGTTGTGTGTGTACATATATATATATGTATATATATATACATATATGTATATATATATACATATATATGTACATCACATACATATATATGTGAATATATACATATCACATTTTCTTTATACATTCATATTTGTGGACATTTAAGTTGTTTCCACATCTTGGCTGATGTAAACATGGAGGTACAGGTATCTGTTAGAAATGAAGAATTTAATTTTCTTCAAATCCCAGAAATGGGATTGCTGGATCATATGTTAGTTCTATTTGTAACATCTTGAGGAACATCGGTACTGTTTTCCATAGTGGCTGTGCCAATTTACATTTCCTTCTACAGTGCACAAGGATTCCCTTTTCTCCACACCTTCAGCAACATATATTATTTCTGGCCTTCTTGATCATAGATATTCCAGGGTGAGGCGATATCTCATTGTGGCTCTGATTTGAATTTCTGTGATGATTAGTGATGTTAATACATTTTCATGAATCTGTTGGACATCTGAATGTCTTCTTTGGAAAAATGGCTCTTCAAGTCCTTTACCCATATTTAATCAACCAAAAATATTTTTTCATGGCGACAGGCATAACTTCAGCTTTTTTATTGTCATTGTTATTATTATTATTATTATTATTATTATTATTATTATTATTAGTGTAGTAGTAGTAGTAGTAGTAGTAGGTGTTGAGTTGTAGGAGTTCTTTATTAGAAATATGGTTTGCAAATATTTTCTCCCATTCCATAGATCACCATGTTATTTTGTTGTGCAGAAGCCTTTTCTTCGATGTAGTTCAACTTGTTGATTTTTGCTTTTGTTGCTTGCACTTTTGAGTTCGTATCCAAAAAAAAAAAAAAAAAGAATCATTGCTAAGACCATTGCCGAGGATCATCTTCCCTATGTTTTCTTCTAGGAGTTTTATGGTTTCAAGTTGGCTTTTCTATTTTCTTGATCAGTGTAACAAAAGTTTACCAATGTTATTAATCTTTATAAAAAATACCAACGAGTGTTTTATTTTAATTGTTTCATTCAATTTTTGTAACAAATTTTTTTTAGTATTTATTATTATTCCCATTAAAAGAGACACTGGAGTTCAGAGAACTTTAGATTTGCCACAAACACACACAAAACGAAACAGCCCTCCCCACAATACACACACAAAAACTAGGAAAAGCTTTAAATCCTAAATCAAACCCAAGCATTCTGACTTCATCGTAGCTCTTTAGCCCATTTACCAGTAAGCAGGAACTGACACTCTTCTTTGTAAAGTTTTCAGGAAAAGAAGTTAGGATATAGCCGAGAGATTCTATGTAGAACATATCCAGGCACGTTTCCACTCTCCAGCATGTTGACAAATGGACTTCCTAAGGATCAACCAAAATATATTTTTCCATAGCAGCAGGCATAACTTCAGCCTCTGTTGAAAGGACCTGGCTAGTCCTCTGTAGCATTCATTCATCCAGATGGTCAGCACCATAACAATTTGGATGAAAATTAGTATATGCAGATGAGCTGTAGATGCTTCACAGCTTGACACTGCTGAAATGATCTTTAAAAAAATGTGCCTGAAAGCTCAGAGTTTTTCTTATTTTGAAACAGAGAAAGAAGCTGCCTCTTATATATTGTTTTAATTCCAGTATGTAATTTTAATAATCACATTGTGTAATGTTTAAAGGGCAATAATTTTAAGGTTTTGTTTTTGTTTTTTCTTGTTTTTATAACTCAGGATTTAGGGTAAAAGTAGTCTACCTCAATCAGACTTGTTTACTTTCTGTGAAACTATAGGTAACTAGGGTTTGAAACGTAAGACAGAAACAAACTTCCTTGAAGAATTCATCAAACCTATACTCCTTATTGGCTACCCAGATTTTTTTTTTTGATTTAATTATACTTGCAGAACTTCTATCTGTTTGGTAGCTTGAAATATTGTAGTGTTTCCAAAAATATCTAAAATTCTTTAAAAGTAGTTTACAGAGAAAAAAATTAACTCATTTTATTCTGTAGTTCAAGTGTTACATCTGTTGGGGGTAAAATTAACTAAACTTGCAATATTTTAAGCTCAAGATTGTTCATATTTATGTCCTTCAAGTTGAATTTAGAATTGTCAGGCAAAATGTACACTATATATACCTGACCCTGAAAAGGACTCCCACTTACTTTAATTAGAACCATTAGGAAGAAGAACTGGGAGGGGGAGAGAGAGGGGAGATGGAAGAAGGAGGAAGGGGGCTATAGAGGGAGAAGGAAGGGGAGAGGAAGAAGTAGAAAGCCTTGTTTCAAGTCTTAAATTTATAAATTCAGAATAAAATATAGTAAGACCAAAAATGGAGATATCATTTCTTTTTGAGTTTTACAATATGAGAATGATAATCTATTTTTAAAAGCCATATTGTAGCAAAGGCTTATTTGAAAGTATAGAACTAAATAAAAATAAATAAAATCTATGCTTACTCACAATTTTAAATAGGTATTATAGAAGTTACCATACCATTCTCAAATAATGAAAGTCAAATTTAGATTTTTCCTTATATCAAAAAGCTGGTTCTCTTCCAATGCTGTAAGGATAAGAACATAGGAGGAGTTCCTTTTTACTGTCCAGACCCAGAGGAAAGAATAATAAAGAATACCTTTTAGAACCTGGAATAGGAGTAGATGGAGATATTTTCTCCATTGTATAATATATGTGATACACGTGTACACAGAAATGATGGTAAGGAGTAATATTAATAGTAGGATAGTTAAGGTGTATAGATTTATCTGGGGTACATGGAAATCTAACAGTTACTTTATGGCACTTCTGATATGGAAAACTATATCTTGAGTTACAATCAGCTGACCAACTAAGAAACTTTAGAGTTATATGCATAGTAATTCATAAATTTATCAGACCCATTTAATATATTATTTTTACTTTTATTACTTTTGGGGTTAATACCATTTTCATCAAATCTGAGATGTTCTTTATGTCTTTGTTATATTTATCTGGTCTAAACTATTGTTTAAGCCCTGTGATTTCTTACTGCTTTTCTGTAGGAAGATCTATCCATTAATATAAGTGAGGTATTAAGGTCCACTACTATTATTGTAAGGCTTTCTATTTGTCTCTTTAGGACAAATAGATTTTATATATTTATGTGTTTTATACATTTATATGTTTTCTATGTATTATGCTTCTCTGTTGGGTGTTTAAATATTTACAAATGTTATGTTCTCTTATTGGATTAAACCCTTTATCATTATGTAATGCCATTCTTGTCTCTTATAGTTTTTGTTTTAAAAACATTTTTGATGATGTAAGTATAGCTACCCCAGTTTTCTTTTCCCTTCCATTTACATAGATTATTCTTATCCAACCCCTCCCCACCCTTACACTGTTAGTCTGTGTATGTCCTTTCATCTGCAGTCAGTTTCTTATAGGCAGCAGATAGATGGGGCTTTTTTTGTAATCCATTCAGCCATTCTCTTTTTATTGGAGAATTTAGTCCATTTATATTTAAAGTAATTATTGATAGGTATATGTTTATTTCCATCTAATTGTTTTCTGAATGGTTTTTTTTTTGTTTCTCTGTTTCTTCTCTCTCTCTGTCTCTCTCTCAAACACTTTTTGCTTTGAGATGTTGCTTCTCATTATCTTTTGTGTATATACTACAGGTTTTTGCGTGGTGTTTACCAACTTAGTTTTATCATAGTGTATTTTAAGTTTGAAAGCATTTTAAAACTCTACAGTTTTACTCTCCCCCATATTACACATTTTGTTTTTGATGGCAAATTTTGCATCTTTTCATCTCATGTATCCCTTAACTAATTATTATAGTTATTTTTACTACTTTTGGCCTTTAATGTTCATACTACCTTTATGTGATTAATCCATTACCTTTACTGTAAATTTACCTTTACAGTTAGATTTATTCTTTCACATGTTTTCCTGTTACTAATTAGTGCCATTAATTTTCAGCTTGAAGAAGTCCCTTTAACAATTTTTATAAGGGCGATTTAGTGGTGATTAACCCCTTTAGCTTTTACTTTTCTGAAAACTCTTTATCCCTCCTTCAATTCTGAATAACTTTGTGGGATAGAGTATTCTTGGGTGGAAGTTTTTGTTTGTTTGCTTGTTTGGTTTTGTTTCAGCACTTTGAATATATCCCTAGAGAGAATCTCGACAGGACCCTGCCCCTCCAGCAGACTCAACGATTATCAGATGAACCTCCTTCAATATAGTCAGGCCACTTTTCAAACTGCTGCTTTTGCACTGTCAGGAGTGTTTTTCAGTTCACTATAGCTCTTTGGGTATTGTGGACACAAACCCCAGTATGTTTTGAGAGTTTGTCTCTCTGGTGCAGGTCTTAAGAGCTAGGACGCCTGATGTATGCTACAAATTCTTCGCTCCCCAGGGAGGAGCTCCAAAGTTGTGAGATCTCTCCTGATTGTGGGTCTCTGCACCACTGGTCTAGTTTTTGGTGAGACCACATCTTTGCTTCTCCTATCCACTTTGATGTGATCCTTTTCTCCTTTGTTGATGCGAAGAAGCTGTTCATCTAGTTTTCTGATCTTTTTCAAATGGGTCCATGTACAGCTATAGATCTAACTTGTCCATGGTAGGAGGTGAGTTTAATATCTTCCTATTTCACCATCTTGAACCTCCTCTTAAATGTCATTTTAAATTGTTACGTTAAATTATATACTTCTTGGGGGAACCTGGCTAGCTCAGTTGGTGGAGCATGACTCGATGTCGGGGTTGTGAGTTTGGAGTATCGTTGGGGGTATAGTTTACTTAAAAAAACAGCAACCAGCTGTTACCACAAGCCAGCTCTGCAGCTAAAAACTCAAATATATTAATCTCAAGATCCATCCCTAGTCCAATATTATGTATACTGAGGCTACAAGACAGAGTAAGAATAAAATCAAAATATGTTTATAAAAAGTAATACAAATAATTAAAAAATTGTATACCACTTGTAATAATTATAATTATGAAGTTCTTATAATATTGATAACTTTTTTAGCTATAGGCTTCTTCTTATTTCACTTTAATACTTTAAGATAGGTAGGCAGGTAGGTAGATAGAAAGATAGATAGATAATGGGAGAAACAGTCACAGCATAAAAACAAATCAAAATTTAGTAACTGTGGTTGATGTATAACCCAGGTAATTTTAAGGAATAATAGTTATTCCTCTAATTTCTGGGAATGCTGTTAAAATATGGTCCATCAAAGAAATCTGCCTTCTTAAAAGTCAGACATTATTCTGTGGAAGTCTGCACCCAGTGGTTGATCATCACAGGACATATAAAGTCCTGATTCCATGACTCAAATGGCAATAACTACGAAGTCTCTAATATCATCAGAGTTCTCCATGGGGTTGGCTGAGGTCTTTGTTAGACTGTATCACTGTTCAAATACTCCCTGTGGTCAATCTTGCCTCCCCTGCTAGGTGTTTCATACCAGGAGCATTCCGTAATAAATGTCCTGCTTCCAAATCTCTGTTTAGGAGTCTGTTCCTTGGGGAGCAGCTTGCCCGGACAGTAAGCTGATCTAAAGTTTACAAATGATGCACGTGAAGATTTTTCTTCATCGGGGGTACAAAACACAAGGTGGGCATACTTTGTGATTATTGTCTATGTATGGAGATAGAACCCAGGCATTTTTCTCCACCAATTATTTAGTTATATTTGAATGAGGCTGACCTGGCAGGTTGTGCTATTAGCAACACAAGGGACACTCTGTTTCAATGAACTAGTGGACAGGAGTGCTAAAAATTGAGCTTAGATTGATGCATTTGAGAACAAAATGGGTAACGAACTCAGGTTAAAAACACCAAGTGAAGACATTCAGTATTTGTTTTATTCAGAAAGCCTGAAATCAGTGCCTTTACAGGCTTGATTGAACCCATTATTTTTCCTCAGGTTTTATTCTGAGGCAAATATTATATGCAAAGGAATGTAGTTTTATCTCTCTAGAATTTTATTTGTGAAATTGTTCTCCCAATGATTGATGTGGGTCTGTGTGTGCAAATGAACTTTATTTGTAAATTGCATATTCTGTCATTTTTAAAGACTATTTTATTAGCATAAATATTTTAAAAGCTGTATCCTGGCATGATAAATCATTTCCTGTATAATCTTCTACATTTTAGCCACTATTCTAGGTATTAGAAATTCAATGACAATTATGACCACTCTGGTCCTCAAAGTATTCAAATAAATGGAGGTGGAGTTCATTTATTCTGTCAATAATCATTAACAATTATCAACATATCTATGCAATATGTTAAAGGATGAGAAATATGCAAAAACATAATTCCATGTTATTACAAAAAATGTAATAATCTCAGTCCAGCATGGTGGGGTTTCTTATAACTGAGGAGATTATTTAGAACTGGACTTAGGAGAAAATTAGGACTTTGCTGTGTATGAAAGGGAGAAAGTCTATTTCAGTGGTAAGTAATCAAGGTTTAGTAAAAGCAGAATATATTCAATATGAAGGGGTTTATTCTAAAAGTCCTTGGAAGGAACTGACAAGAATATAAGGAGTTTAGACGTTATGGTAAAATCTACAGGGGCCATCACAAGTTTCATAAGCAAGAGAGCATGATATTTAAATTTGTTTCAGAAAGTTTATAGCACAGAACAAGATGGGGATAGTAAAACTAGAGAGTGAAGACATTAATGTCAAGGAGACCTTTTAAAACATTGGTTGTAGAGAGAATATTTGGTTTCTAACTATTATTTTGAAAGGTATTTCAGGGGTATACTTAGATGAAATAAGAGACTAATGCAACATAGTGCAAAAGTGGAATGAGAAAGAAAGGAGAATCAAGAGGGCACTCAGATTTTGTCTTGCATGATGAAGAAGACCATAGGGATCTTCATGGGCAGCACGTGCGTACAGACAAACTCTAATGGAGATGCTGAGAAGCGGCCGAAAGAGCAGCTCTTGTTGAAAGATCTTAGTTTTTCAATATGCTGCCTCCTGTTCCATAAAATTAACTACATTTTTGTTTAATATTCTTGTAGATAGCAAATAACAGAGTTAAGGAATCAAAGTTTAGTTGGATGGGTTTGTATGATACATATTGCTCTTGATGTCTTGGTAAGGTCAAGGATTATGAATCTATGGCCTTAGCATGGGCTTTAATGTCATAGTGCCATGGAACCTAATATAAAATACCTCATGTTTCAGCATTTTTATTTAAATATAGATGATGATTTTAGAATTCATATATTTTCATTATATCTTACAGCCCTTTCTGTTTTTTATTACATCTAAAATTTTTGTTATATGAAGCAATAAAATTGAAACACAGGAAATCGCATTAACATAAAAACTTGCTTGACCAAGTCACCACTGATATCTAATATTCACACAACTTCAAATTAAAATCTTATGACTCTTTGGGGAAAACAGAGAACAAGTTCAAGAAACATAGCCATTAGGAGAGAAGTTTCAATTTTGTAAGTGCAAGGGAAAAAAGCATCAAACTATGAGTTGAAAAAAAATTATTAGAGACTTCTAGAAAGCTTGAAGCCAATTTAATTAATGCAACCTACTTTCCTCTGTATGCTATAAAGAGTATCTGTAATCTGAAGATTAGCTTTCTAAAGTTTATGGAATTTTGCAATAAACATTTTTAAACCAAAATAAGATTTTATTTTCTATGGAATTAATCTTAGTGTCACACCTCTAAGTGAAGTCCACTGTTAATTATCCTGTTATTGATTATGATATAAATAAATCATGACCTCATTAATAAGAGTCATATGTGACCATGTGACAAATTAATGCAACCTAATTTAATAGAACCAAAATGTAAAGACAAATATTTGAAATTATCTTCTGGGTTTTGGCATCCTATAAAGAAAGAATTATATCATCAAAACTTCCAGGTCACATATCATGCAATTCTGGAAAGACTAGATCATCAATGTGCTGCAGGCATCCTTGCACGTATGATTGATGGAGTATTAAAAAGCCGTTCCAGAACAGTTTTGGTGTTAACACAATAGGACTCCATTACAGATACAAAATTAATTCATTTTAATAGGATGCCATTCTTCTTACCCCATAGTGTATTATTTCAGTAGGTAATACTTAGAAGGTGTACTAAATAGGAAAAAGAAAAAAAAAGGAAGACAGAAAGACAAGGTGTGTGGGGGCCCTCGGGAGATGGAGAGACAAGGAGAAATGTTTTTTGGCAGGCAACAGAAGTAGATTTATGACATGTATATACAATAACTTATAAACTATCTTATGATTCCTTCTTGTAACAGACATAAATAGTTTATACACTTAAACTGATATAAGAAAATTATTTTAGGTTAATTATACAGTTGGTGATTAAAATCTGAAGGTTTCTTTGTTAACCAAGGTATTAATCAGAAAACATGATGATTTCTCTAAGAAAAATAATTATTTTTCCAAGATTCAATTGACCCACATATTACTGGTTTAATATATGTTTAATTTTTTTTCCTATTAAGTAGATACAATATTGAAAATAAACATCGGTTTCACTAAATTTAAATAATTAAATATTTATACACCAATATATACTTATATTTCTCAAAGATAAGTCCAAGCTGATGTTTGGAGAAGATTATTGTATAACTGCTAACAATAATTATTAATAGTTATTAATTCAGATAAAATATTTTTAGCCTACCTACACTGGTATTCTATTAAAATAGCTCTGATTATATAAAGTTGTATTTACTTCAAGAAGTTGTGTTGCCTTGTGCAACCTTTTGAAAACCCTAGGGCAGAAGCGTACATGCTAAAATGTATAAGCTACCCATTCTTTCTTTCTCTTATGCATCCATCTCTCCATCCTCATAAGGTAATGTATAAAATAATCAGTGAACCTCTAATTGTACTTTGTGAAGTTGCTAAAAGGGATGATGCTCTCTTACAGTGTTGGTTTTCCTATGCAGTATGGTGCTAAAGAAAAATTTGCCAAGGGCCACCTGGGTGACTCAGTCGGTTAAGCTTCAGACTTTGCCCTCAGGTCACGATCTCAAGGGTGGTGGGTTCCAGCCCTGCATGAGGCTCTGCTGACAGCTCAGAGCTGGAACCTGCTTCAGATTCTGTGTCTTCCTCTTTCTGCTCCTCGCCACTTGCTCTCTCTATCTCTTTCTCTCAAAAATAAATAAATATTTAAAAATATTAAAAAAAAGAAAAACTTACCAATAAGGATTTCACAGTGTAATGCCAAAGATCTATGCATAAGATACAAAGGAACAATACTTTGGTACATTTCAGTTGGGAAATGTCCATCAAATACTTTATAATGAATTTAATATTCAATAACAATAGGTATCATACCCAGTTCAACTAAATTTAAAAATAGACAACAGCTATGTATTCCCATGTCTTAAGTAGAATAAATCTGGTAAAGACTTTAATTCAAATGGTATATTTTAAGGAAAGTTTTTTTTTTTTCAGAATGTCATGTCTATTCAAATTCATATACCTGATCTTATTATGCATCACTGAAAATATTTCTTGTTATAGTGGACAACAAAATTGACAAACTAGAGCATAGATTAGGAAAATCAGCCAGTGTAAAAGTATAGTTCAGGCAGGATTTAGAGCAAGTAAATTGTCTGTAAATTATTGCACCTTATCTTCAAAGTTTCATAAACTGAGTAAGTTGTACTTCCTAAAAGTGGAGTAGACATCTAGTCAATTTTTTTTGTAGTACGAAATGGTTACGGTGTTAAAATACACATTTTATCTTCTCTTTGGTGCTTGAGGTATGACAAGATGAATCTCATCTTTACATAAAATCAAAATGCATTTCACACCGTGGACTTTTTACAAACCAGTTTGAGCAGAACACTCATTAAGAGTAATGGAAATTGAACATATACAGACACTGTTACACCACAACAAAATTTAAATCTCTAATGTATAAGATATTACCAAGCATGAAAGATTCATGAGTTGAGTTGGGATCTTAAAATTAAAAGGTATATAATTTGGTTTACAAATCAAATCGATCTTTCCCATGTTTGCAGAAGTTGCTATTTTGTCACCAAATGCTACTACAACTAGAGAGGTAGCTCTTTACTGCTTAACCAGGTACAATACACTGAGCACAAAACCAGTGTAAGGTAAATTAGTGGATGTGTGATCACATTGGGAATTTACGGCATCAATCTGGATGGGTCCCGGGAGACCTACAGTGTATCCTCTCCTGCTCCGGAAATGTTTCACCAGCATCTTAGCTCATTTTAAAATTTATTTCTCAAACCTTCTCTCTTATACCTAACTGCTCTTTAATTGAGAAATTTATATATGGGTTGGTCGAGGTCTTCAGTCAATTGGGCTGCCATAACCACATGCTGTAGACTCCATGGTTTAAGTGACAGAAGGTGATTTTGTCACAGTTACGGAGGCAGGAAGCCCAAGGTCAAGGTTCCAGCAAAGGTGATTCTCCGGAAGCCTCTTCTTGGCTTGCAGATGGAGGCCTTCTCACCGTGTCCTTACAGGGCCTTTCTTATATGCATGTGCATCCCTGGTATCTCTCTCTGCTTATAAGGTCACTAGTCCTATTGGGTTAGAGTCCCACCCTGGCAACCTCATTTAACCTTAACTACCTTCTTAAAGGCTCTGTCTGGAAATACAGTCACATTGAGGGATAAGGCTTCAATCTGTGAATTTTGAAGAAAAACAATTCAATGTGTAACAGTTGCATATGCTTTCTCATGTTACTCTAAAAGTTAAGATTTGGTTTCTGTTGTAGCCTGTATGGGTATTAGACTGATTATGTGTACTTAGATCTTATTTTACATGATTATTTTTGGTACAAAATATATACATTGAAAAGGACATTAATAAGAAGGTGTAGTTTGGTGGCTAAACCCATTGAGCCAGGCCGGGATGCTTGGATGTGTATCCCAGCTCCCCCAGGCTGAGAGACCTTGGAGAAAGTTACTTACCCTCCTATAGCTAAGTCTTTTTATGTGTAAAAATCATATAGATGCTTTAAAAGCAATTCACAATGTATTAGAAAAACTCCTGGCAAATAGGAAATGCCTTAAAAGTGTTAGCAATTTTTTTTTTTTGAGAGAGAGAGCATATGGCAGGAGAGGACCAGAGAGAGAGGGGGGGGGAGAGAATCTTAAACAGCCTCCCCAGCAAAGAGCCCAAGGTCGGGCTCTATCTGAGCTGCCCAGGAACCCCAGTATTAGCAATTTTTATATTTGAGGATATTTTTCTATATATTCTGAATATTTTAAGGAATACTTTGTTTTTTAAAAAATACATTTATTTAATTTGAGAGATAGAGAGCACACATGTGTGTACGCATGCACATGGGGAGGGACAGAAAAGGAGAGAGAGAGAATCCCAAGCAGGTTCCACACTGTCAACACAGAGCCTGATGCAGGGCTATAACTCATGAACTGTGAGATTATGACCTAAGCCAAAACCAAGAGACTTAAACAACTGAGGCATCCAGGTGCCCCAGGAATACTATTTTTTAAAGTTATGGAAAATTTAAAGATGTTTCTAATTGCAGGTTGGTGGAGTGTATGGGCTCTGGTATCAGACTGCCTAGGTTTGTATCATGGTTCTGTCACTTCCTAGTTTGAGGTCCTCTGAGAACTCACTTGGCCCTTCTAAGCCTAATTTTGCTTATGGGCAAAAGACAATTAAAAATAGCATTTCAGGAGCACCAAGGTGGCTCAGTTGGTTGAACATCTGACTTTAGCTTGGTTCATGATGTCACAGTTCGGTTCTTGAGTTCTATCCCCAAGTTTTGGCTCCCTGCTGTCAGCACCAAACTGGCTTGGATCCTCTATCCCCTTCTTCCTCTGCCCCTCCCCCACTATGCTCTATCTCTCAAAAATAAATAAAACTTTAAAAAACATAACAGTTTGTAGGGGTGTTGTGAACATTAAATGCAGCAATTTAGGTAAAGTACTTAGAGCATTGCTGAGCACAAAATAAATATTGTTCTTATGATTTTTTGCTTATATAAATATGGATGTAATAATGAATGCCCTTTAACTGTTTACTAAATGGTTGCTTCACACTTTTTATTTTTAATTCAGGTAAACCTGAAAGGTACCCCACCTCCCCCCAGATGCCACCACTGTGATTCGGTTTTCCTTCTAGTTCTAGGATCAGTTCTGAGTCTGCAAGTAAAGGTGCTCAGCCCCCAAAGCAGTCTCTGCAGAGTGATTTCATTTGTTTCTCTATTTGAAGTTTGGGTAAATAATGAGCAGTGCCAGTGTTTCATGTCTAAATCTGTGGGAAAGAAATGGTTAAATAGCTACTTTGATAAAACAAATCAAAATCACCCCATTTAAGGCCATTGTCAAAATGAAGAGTGCAGTGAAGGAAAGATCTTCAAGAAAATGCAAGAGTTTAAGGTGGAACCGGATGGTTTAATGCAGGTCAGTATTTAAGGTGGAACTAAATGGTTTAATGGCAGGTCAGTAGGCCTGTTA
The DNA here is from genome assembly GCA_030068075.1 of Paguma larvata. Taxonomy (NCBI): domain Eukaryota; kingdom Metazoa; phylum Chordata; class Mammalia; order Carnivora; family Viverridae; genus Paguma; species Paguma larvata. The sequence goes on along the minus strand of CM057833.1, from coordinate 57,572,556 downwards.
GATATCTTACAATTGTGACCCTTCTTCGACCCAGAAGTTACACATCTTGTCATTTGTCCTTAGAAAGTAATAGGATAAGCGTGCAAAATGTAAATGTGAAAATATCCTGTAAAATTTGAAAAAGTAGTTTATAGCCTTGTACGATTACACTTACTTGTATGCTTGTTTTCACTATGTATATGTTCAGAACGTATACAGATGAATATATACCTACACATGTATATGTATACCAAAATAACAGTGGTTATCTTGGGATGTTCGGAATTTGTTTTCCTCAAGATGTTTGGTATTTGGTTTTTAATCTACAGTTATTTATGCAGTTTTATCATCATCATCATCATCACAACATAATAAAATAGGACCCAGAGTTGGCAGTAATTTATAATTCAGATGCTACAAGTAATAGTCATGACTCCAGGCCGAGTGATGTGCACCCTGTTTCTTACTTCCTTCATTTATCGAAAGGAAACAAGAAAACAGACTTCTATCTCACAAGGTTTCTGTGGGAATAAGCAAGATACAAAATACGAAAATGCTTTGCAATGTTGAAAGAACAATTTAAATGTCAGATATTAGGGTTAGTGGCAATAAAAAAAATAATAATGATGATTTTCATCCCAGGTGATTAAAGGATACAGTGTACATTTTGCTTTTTTTGTAGAGCATGTTTTTTGGAAACACTGATCCCATTAAAAACCCATTCTGCGCAGAAATTTGAACTAAATGCATCATAAATTGACAAGAATGACTGTATTTGGACACCGCTGATGAAGGAATGAGGCCAGCACAATGGAGGCCGCGGTGCTCAGGGCCGCTGTTCTCCCGTTTGATCCCAGCTGGCCGATCCACAGGAGCCTTTGCACAGACACTGTCAACATATTGCTTGTTCGGTCAGAGTTTATCTTGCTTCAGTTATTGGGGCTCTAACAAAGCTGCGGAGGTAAAGGAGCCTCAGCTCCTCTACATGCCTGGAGAGAGGATTAGAGAGTTTCTTTTCTTTAGGTAACTGTCTGGTTTCTGCATTTGGAGGGCTTATTTTTAATAACTGAAGAGAAAAGGCAAAGTGAAAATGTTTTTTTTTTCTGAGAGAATGGAAAGGCAATACGATTTGTGATAAAGGCTGCTTCTTTCTATAAAATAAATGACACAGACTTAATTACCCGTCACTTCTGTGCGTTCAGCTTACAACCACATTCTATTGGTGAGCACAATTTTGAGTAAAATAAATGCAAGAAAGGAGGAGTTTCTTTCTTTCTTTTTCTTTCTTTCCTTCCTTCCTTCCTTCCTCCCTCCCTTCCTTCCTCCCTCCCTTCCTCCCTCCCTCCCTCCCTTCCTCCCTCCTTTCTTTCTTTCTTTCTTTCTTTCTTTCTTTCTTTCTTTCTTTCTTTCTTTCTTTCTTTCTTTCTTTCTTTCTTTCTTTCTTTCTTCTTTCACCTTTTAGGTATTTCTTTTTTGCTTCCATATAGGAAAATTTATAAGATACCCCTCTCGAATTGTTCCTTAAGCTGAAATTGTCTGTAACACCATCCCATCACTGGGCATTATTTTATAAGATGGTAGCTGTCAAAAAACTACCTTAAATCTACACATGGCAGACTGCGTCTTAGAGATGCAGCCGGTGTAATCGATGCTGAAATGTTGGCTTTGTAACTAGTTACTGCACTGAAGCCTAACAGTCATGACTCGATTCTTGCACACAGGTACATGGTGAGCTGCTCCCAGGATCCTACTTTTAGGATGGCATATGAGATAGTTTTATGAGCAGCTGAAATATTTAATCCTCATATTTAAATCTGCATAGTTAAAAAAGAAACCACAGCCTAGATTCATAGTATGCTAGAAATAAAAGTGGCTTTAGAATATGTGAGATTTAGGGGTGCCTGGTTAACTCAGTTGGTTAAGTAAGTGTCAGACTTCAGGTCACGTCATTATCTCAACGGTTAGTGGGTTCGAGCCCGCGTGTCTGTGCTCTCAGTGCAGAGTCTGCTTTGGATCCTCTGTCTCCCTCTCTTTCTGTTCCTCCCTAGCTGGCACCCTTTCTCTCTCTCTCTCTCTCTCTCTCTCTCAAAAATAAATAATAAAACATTAAAAAAGAATATGTGAGACATAGGTTCAAATTCTGGCTCTGCCATTTGCCAGGAATGACCTGGGATAAGTAGATTAAATAATACGAGCCCCAAAATCCATATATTATCCAGTAGGGAATTTTAGAGGGTTAGAGAATATTCATCTAAAACACAGTGCCTATTAGATCATTGGGATAATAGATTATCCAGGGTGAATATTTAGTTTCAAAACTTACAGATTTATCATTTTAATCATTTTTACTGATCTAGGTTCATGAGTATTTGGGTACTGAACAGAATTTATTTGTTTCAAAAGAAATATGGTATCCTGATCTACTATACATTTCCAAAATAAATGTATCTTTAAAAGCCCAACATAAGGAAAGAACTTCCATCTTTGCCTTTCCTCCCACTTTTTAGTCCCACTGATTCACAGTATTCCACTCAGCTATGTACTAATGTGTGTCCTTCTGACAGAAAAAGAAGGAGTTAGAGATAAATTCTCTCTGAAGGTGGCTACCCATTTTTAAACTGGTTAATGAGACTCTGTGGGCAGATCCTGATTTCCTCTTCAGTGCAAGCTATCTTGGTAAAACATAACCACTTGAGGTTTGACAGGCAGAGACTACCATGGTCCGCTCAGTTGACAAGTTAGCTTCTATCCCAGGTGATGGAGAAGCAGTTAGTCTGTGCTCACTGTAGGTCAGAAAGCTATTTGCCAGCAAGAGACTACTGAGACACGTGCGGCATGCGCCGTCCCTCTCTGACACTGGGAGAAAAAGACTAAAAGAAGTAACACATGTCTGTTGGGAGTTCATCAGTCTAGTCACTAGGCAAAATATGTGTGTCCCCAAAGTCCTTGTAACCACTTTATTTCATGCTCTATTTATATTTATTGAACTCATTCTGCATCTGCACACTATTGTAGAAGCTATGCATTTAAAGATGAATAAGGACAGCCTTTTTCCTTTCAGAAGAAGGAGAGACATAAATAGATGTAGTACAAGATAGGTTACCTAATAAATATTACTAATATTGGACGTGGTAGGTGCTGTCATAGAAGTACATAGTGAATATTATGGTAGCACAGAATAGGGAATGATTAATTATACCTGGAGGATTCTAGAAAGCTTCAAAGAATGGGTGATATTGGAAACTGGGTTTTCCAATTGAATACAGAGGATTGGAAACTGTAAAACATTTTGTAGATGGAAGAATAAAGACTGAGAGAATTTAAAATTCCTCGGAAAACCGTTATATGAAGACAGTAATTATACTTTGTTTAGAGTTGTAGTTTAAGCAGATAAAGTTGGGACCCTGTTTGGGAAAGATCTTGAATGATGTGCTAAGTGGCTTGGACTTTCTTCCTGAAGCAATGAAATGCTAGCTATTTGGAGATTATCATCAGGGAAAGGCAAGGATAACATTGTGTTGCTGAAAATTACCTCCAGTAGAAATATGGGAAGTAGGCTGCGGTTGGCGATTGGGTTAGGAGGAGACTATAGGCCGAGTCTATTATGAGAATCATGAAGTAATCTGAAAAAAGAACACAAAAGGATAGACATTACTCACAATTCAGTGGCAAAGTGGTGCAGCTCCTGCTTCATATAACATGATTTCATTGACTGAATTCATCTCTATGAGGCAAGAAAACTTATATCAATAATGTAAACAATTCTATGTAAGTTTCTTGGATGAGACAAATTTCTGTGCAGGCCTTTAATGAAAATTACGTTTTTAAAATTTATCCACCCTCCCTTCTTATTCTAGCTAAATGTTGGTGGGTGGGTTAAAGTCTGCTGATTCAATCATGCGCTGAGTCCACATTCAGTGCATCTTTATGGGTCATCTTCCATGTTAGAATCCATGCTGCGTGTCCGTGACCACACAGAAATGATACTTATGTCAGAAAATAGCATAATGATTCTGTGTTTCACAATTTATATGTTATATTTTGGGGAAAATTCCCAATGAATATCCAAAATAAAAATCATTTAAAAATATAATTTTAGGACACAACGTCTCAACTTCATTTTGAGGGAATAGCCGCACACTCTTGGAAATGAAACACATGACATTGTGCCAAACTATCAGTACAGTGAGAGGTTAATCAGATTATTGTGTTCCTGTATTTTAGATAATTTGGGACCACGGAAAACATTTTTTTACCTCTGTAGTTCAATCTGTAAATGTATGATGTTTATTTTTATTTGTGTTTCCTTTCATTATTCTTTCTTTCTTTCTTTCTTTCTTTCCTTCTTTCTTTCTTTCTTTCTTTCTTTCTTTCTTTCTTTCTTTCTTTCTTTGATATAAATCCTTTCTGTGAGATAAAACTTGAGTACCCACAGTAGTTACTAAAGATTTTATTGGGGGTAAGGAAGTAACTATGTCATTGGTTTTAGCCCAGAGTGAGGAAATTTAGAAATGACCATTTACTTCTTATTTTGAGACTGGGTATACCTTTGCTCAGAGGAAATACAGTTGGGGACCAGGTGAACATTTGAGAATGTACTATGGAAAACATTAAGATAAGTTTCAATAGTTCTATTCCTGAGGGAAAAAAGTCTTCCATTAAACAGCTATTTGTTTATAAAGTAAATTATTTTTTTTAATCTAGTCATGCCAAAATGGCCCTACTTAAGGGGCACGAGTGTGGAGTTTGGAGAATAGAATATAATGGATGGCACTAATGTATCCATCTTAGTTAATTACATGGAAACTTTTGGAACTTGAGATATGCTCACTGTTGATATGCATCTCCTGCTGAGTGCTGCTCCAATTGAGTGTCAGAGAATTTTATTTACCCTCACTTTTATAAGAGTGTTCTGTAATCCCGGAGCTTATTGTATTAACTCCTCCTCTAAACAAGGGCACAGATGCAAATAAAGAGGTTATTAAAATCGGCTGTAAAGACATAGATCTTTCATTAAAAGTTTCTAGACAAGCAGAAACACATAAGCTTAACTCAAGGAGATTAACATGGTTAGGTTAGAGGCTAATTGTGTTTTGCATCTGAAATGTAATAAAAGTTTGTACCCTTCGGGGGAAAATACAGCTAAGGTTCATCAATTTTTACCATCTTTAATTCTGCAAACCCTGGAAAACTAATTCAGAGCAATAGTACGGCTAGTTAAGATGATAAATCTCTAATTAAACATGGAGCTATCTTCTTAAATGAATAATCTGTATCTAGATCTCAATGTGGCTCAGCATATTTAACTGTCTGTATATGGGAGAAAAATCAAAGTGGGTTCATAATTTTCAAGGTAGAGAGCTTGAGTTATTTTGGAAATGCTATTGACATGAGTGTAAATTATTAATATCGTAATTTCCTAAAAGCAATTTTTGCCACTTCATGAATATGAACTTTATGAAAATTTTATTATAATTTTTCCAGCCAATTACTTTGTCAGAGAACTACAAGATGGATTCTTTTAAAGCCTGAGTTTCAGTCTAAGTCATGTTGAAATCTGAAACAGTTCAGGGACTGTTATGAAGGGGCACTGGTCATATGTGTGAAACAGAGATTGCAAGTCAAGAAGGAACGTTTTGTTTTCCAAATGTGATTTTTGCTGCTTATTTTATGTTTGCAAAATAGTGGTTGGTAAAAGTATGAGTTAAGATTTAGCATGCAGGGTTTATAAATGTATTAGAAGTGTTTGATTTTATAACTATTTTAACATGTTTGCTGAATGAATATTCATGGATAGTTCAATCTGCAGTAGACTTGAAGTTGAGGTTTTTGTCCAATATATGAGCAAAACCAACCAAAAGGGATGAAATTACTCTGTTTCACTTTGTCACACACACAGACACACACACACACACAACACACGCACACACACACACACACACAATTCAAACTATTACAATCAATATATCATTACCAAAAAAAGTTGGAAAAATTATCTATGTGCTTATAGTTGTGTATTAGAGAGATAAGTTGAAAATGCTTAAAAAAGAAATAATTTTAAACTTTAAACAATTATAAGGTGAAATGAGAAAATCAGATATCATTTGAAAATGTCTGATTTCATAAGGAACAACTTGACCTGTCTAGGCAAAGAAACTTTTACCCCTATAGTTCCCCCAAAATGAATGTCCTGTGAACCTACAGAAGAAAGATGTAAGGGAAAAAAATGGAGGATCTCTGCTGTTAGGGGTGATTAGACCATTTTTTGTGGACTTGCATTGTGGATAGAACTTACTGGCTTTAGATGCACAGGTTTAAACTAGGAAATCGAGGACCCTAGTAAAGAAGATTCGTCTTCTTTAGATGCTAGCCTCTATGCAGCTGCTTTGTTGACACTTTGTCATATTAAATTACTAGATGTTTGAAGTAAAAGAAAGGCAATAAGAAAAATGAAAGTAGAAAAAAAATCAATGTGTTGCAGTAGGTCTTGGGACCAATCTGAAAAGACAAGTTTCTAGCTGTATTTCCAATGTGCCTTTTTCATTTTGTGGTGTTGTAAAAATAGAGTCTTCATTAGCTACCTCTGGTGTTTACAATCCCCACAATAGAAATAAAAAGGAAATGAGATGTTCCATTTTTAATATTACACGTACAATCATTTTAAAGTGTGGAGGTTAATTCTCCCCACAAAAGTGCATGAAAGGAATTAAAGGAAACAATTTGAACAGCTTAATTTTTTTCATGCATTTCAAGGAGAGGAATTAGGCACCAAAACACAAAACAATTATATGTGTAATTTAAAATACATATTGATTTTTTTTCAGAGCAATAGATAGGCAGTGGCACTAAAGTGTAAAGCTTACCTTGCGTAAATGAAACATTTGTATACCTCATAACATAAAACTGAAAGGACAGCTGTTGCAGATGCTTTACTCACCAAGATGATAATGATTCAATAACATGAATCCTAGTCGTCGTTACTTAGAAGGAACACATGAAACAAACTAGACATACACAAAAATACTATTTAAATTTTCCTCCTGACTCCCTGCTATATTCAGAAATTTACTGCCATGCTTATTTATAAACCATTTAGATCCCGAGCAACGTTTGATATAATCAACGGCCCCAAACCCTTCCACTTGTTGTTAACCAGATAGCATGGAACACGTAGAAACTAAAAAGAACATGCTTTGAGTTCTAATGTTAGAGTTTATAAAGAAAGTTTTTCTCCTGCTACTCTTTGTCAAATTCCTCCACTTTTGGCACTCTAAAGTGCAAAAGGTTTGTGAGTTCCATTTGTGGTGATTCCTTTCAGACTACCAGGTTGACTCGTATTGTATGCCAGGATCCATCTTTTACCAGGCTTACGGAAAGTACATGTGAAGGGAATGCCCAGATCCTGAATTCCAAAGGCAGATGTCTTGTGTGAAACTTGAATGCGTGTTCTGTTTGGTAGACGATGTTCAGATGTGTACAATCAAGTCGAGAAATATCAGGAAAAGAAATAGGGGAAAATCAGAGTGTGTGTATGTGATACGGATTGAACCGTGCCTCCCAATATTCATATATTAAAGCTCCAAACCCAAACCTCAGGTCCCCAAATCCCTGTATTTGGAGATGGGACTTTTGGGAAGTAATTGAGGTTAAATGAGGTCATAAGGATGGGACCCTAATATGATAGGCCAGTGCCCTTATGAAAAAGGAAGAGAAACCAGAGCTTATGCTTTCTCTTTGCTATGTGAGAACACAGTAAGAAGACAGCCATCAATGACATAGGGAGAGAGCCCTCACTAGACACTAAACCTGGTGGCACTTAGATCTTGGACTTCCAGTCTTCAGAACTGTGAGAAAATAAATTTCTGTTGTTTTTGTCCTACTTTTTTGGTATTTTGTTATGACAGACTAAATTGACTAATGCAGTGTATGTACTTACGGTTACTTGGCGGGGAGGGGGAGGGAGGGGTGGCGCGTTCTACTCAGAGTTGTGCAGAACAGGCAGCAGTACTTCATGCTTCTTAGGTCCAGTGGGCTTTCAACCATATCTAGTGACTAAGGAGTGAAGAATAGAAAATCTTTATTTTGTCTTCTACCAAATCCTAAGCTAAGTGAATTGTGAAATTGTTCCTTGAAGCCATGACCTAGGAAAACTGAAACTATGATTGGTATGAGCATTTGAATGTTTGGATTAGTACAGAGTCCCTATCAATGCTGACCTAAGGTATAGAAAATGAAAAAATGCCTAAAAACTTTAAAGTTGAATTTAATTGTAGCTCCATTATGCACAATCTGAATTTTGTAGCCATGAAGTTAATAAGGAATTCTTTCTCCCTAAAGTTTAGACTGTAGTAAGCAGTTTTTGTAAATAATTATTTTATCCATCTATTCATCCTTCCATTCAGTGCATGATAATGTTATGTACCAGGCACTCAGAGAGCTAAGACACTGCCACCACTTTTACAAACTCTCAGCAGTGGGGGGTGGTGTAATTGAGGTTGGGGTAGGGAAGGGGGTGGCTTTATAGAGAGTGAAGCTGCTGAGGAAGGCACTGTGTCAAGGGCTCTCGGAGCACAAACAAAGCAGAGGACTGGCTCTGCCTCTGTACAGGGAAACTTGGTAATACATGTAACTCCAGGAGCTGCAGTTAATGGACAGAGAAAGACCCGTGTGTGATTTGCCTTTGTGGAATCAGAAAAACCTTGCAGAGGCAGAATAAATAGAAATTAGTGACAAATTGGACATCTTAGTGGGCCAGTAGAGAAAATATGATTCAAATAGACTTCAAAATTTTTTAAATGCTTATTTATTTTTGAGAGAGAGAGAGAGAGAGAGAGAGAGATAATGCACAGGGGAGGAGCAGAGTGAAAGGGAGACAGAGGATTTGAAACAGGCTCTACTCTGACAGCAGAGAACCCTACTCGGGGCTTGACCCCACCGACTGGGAAATCATGGCCTTAGCCAAAGTTGGATGCTTAATCGACCGAGCCAGCCACAAGCCCCAAAAGGTAACTTTTACATCCTATTAGTTTTTACTTAAAACACTGCTGTGTGTAAAGAAAAGGACCTAATTCAATAAAAATGAATTACTGGCTACTGTTCTACAGTTTAAATGTAATCAAAGGACATAGATCAGTGAAAATAATATTATTAATGGGCATAAGGAGACATTTGTTTCTTAAAATAGTAACTTAGTTAGAATCCAATCATATTCTTATCACTTCGATGAGCTTCTAAAGTAAATCACTATAATTCTACAAGAACTTCACTTACTAGATAGATTATTCTAATTTCAGTTTTCACCACAGAATCCAGAAGGGCACTGACAATACTAATTCTAAAAGATTTTGAAGAAAAAGCTGTTCGCTCATATTCTGATCCTTTGTGTGGTCATTAGCAAAGTAACCCTCCTTGAATTGTCAGACATTTTTTTTTAATAAATGAATAAATGAATAGCAAATAAATTTCTTATTTTATTTTGGGCACATGCAAAATTAAGGTCTCACTCTTCACTCAGTCTCCTCTCCGAACCAAGTAAGACCCACAAAGAGAAAAAAGAAAAATCTGATTAAATATGATTAATCTGAGTAGTAGATTATTAGCTAAAATCAGAACATCAAAAAGTATTATTGACTCATTAAACATAATTACTCTTTTGGAACTGAGAGGGATTCAAATCCCACATAATACGTACTCAGATCTCTCAAAGAGCTTACTGACTTACAGTGTGGTAAGAATAATAAATAGGACTAAATGGAGAAGAAAAACTATGCATTCACATCATTTCCATAAAAAGATTGTGACCAAACTAAATTTTACTTTTCCCAACACATCTGAATTGGTGTTCGTTTTTCCCCATTGTTAATTTTTGCTATAAGCATTTAATATATTTAGAAATAAGATAGCACCCTCTTTTCAAATAAAATATTCAATAATATGTATACACATATTAATTACTATGGCCTTGGAAATGATAGGTGCTCACAAATGTTTCATAAGTGAATAAAATACAAATAAACACACCCTTTCCTTTGTTTTGATTTTTCCCCGCAGGGAGCCTGTGTTTGTAGGACAAATAATTTTATATGGGAAGTTATTTTTCATCTTTATGGTTAGTAAAGGAAAGTGGCCTGGTAAGCGAGTAAGGTCAATCATATACAAACAAATTATCTGTAACAGTTTAGTTGTTCAATCTAATACCAAGTAAACTGTCACTGTTTGGTGTTTCTAAATGTTAAAATCAAGGCATAATCTGCATACTGGCATATTCAGGCATAATTCATTCTCCACCATTTTTTAGTAAAATAAAAGAAACACATTTTTTTTTTAATCTCCAGAAACTCAAGGGAAGGAATAAATTTAAGCAGCAAAGAATTCTAGAATTGGTCAGACATTCAGTATTAAAAATCACAGTGGATAAGGTAGAGACAACAGTAAAAGAAGGTAATTATTTGCTCAGCACAAGGTAAAAAATGTCTTTCATTGCATTAACTGAGTTTAGCATTAAAAAATTGTATCTTTTAAAAAAAGTAAAACATGTGGTCGACGTGTCACATATTGATGTGTGATCTTTATAATTACTTAATATTTAGAAAAGGGCTTTGAAGATGAGCAGTGCCTTATATGCTAGTATTATTATTTATTATAGCCTCCATAAATCAAATGTATTTGCAAACAAGATAACGTTTCTTTAATCTCTGGGGATAATTCTTAATTTTTGGTCATTTCTAAAATTGTAAATCATAACTTCTCAAAATTTATATTAGTAGAGCTAGAACTCCTTTTTTGAAAATATGGATAGTGGGGAGAAAGTTTTTATTTTATGTACAGATAAGGAAAAGACACTGTGCTAAAGGGTGGTATTTTATTTGTATAGGTAACATATATGAAAATCAAGTATTGGGTGAAATCCCACATCACATTAATAATGAGATACTATTGGGGCACATGGGTGTCTCAGTTGATGAAGCATCTGACTTTGGCTCAGGTCGTGTTCTCATGGTTCATGAGTTTGAGCCCCGCACTGGGCTCTCTGCTGTCAGTGCAGAACCCACTTTAGATCATCTGTCCCCCTTTCTGCCCCTTCCCTGCTCACTCTCATTCTCTCTCTCTCTCAGAAACAAATGAACTTAAAAAAATATTTTTAAAATAATGAGATCCTATTGTGCATATGGTTAATATTACCCTGACATGGCAAAGATTGGAACACTAACTTTATAAAATGTCTGTCATCAAATAAATCAAATAGATAAATATTGCTAAATAGAAAATCACAGTACTTATAGATATATCTTCGATGTGTTTGGGGACAGTTTTTAAAAATAAAATTGTTTTCCAAAAATTAGTTGTTTGAAATCATGCACCTTAGCTTGTAGAATTGAACCAGGCAAATTGAATATTAAACTATTCCTAAGAATCTGTGGTTTAAGACTGAAAGTTTAGAAAAGGTTTCCAAGAGAGAACAAACACAAAAACGAAACAAAACAAAACAAAAAAAACAGAGAGAACACAAACACATGGACAGTGCTATGATATAGCTATATAGATGTGAATAGCCAGAAAGTCAAATGCATCAGTTATTTGTTCAGTGACAGACCCTCCTAAGGGGCTTCCCTGAATACAGAAGGCTTAATATGAAAAGGCTATGATGATTTACTTTCACTAGGTTAGAAAAGACGTTTTCTTTACAATTTTGTTTTTGCCACATGCTCTATTTTTTAGGCAGAAGATACTCTGCTGTAATTTTCTCTAGCTAATGTACCTATTATTTTAAAATTATTCCCCAGAGCTAATTAACTTCAGCAGGTTTAGACCTTATCATTTTACCTTATGGCTTTATATTCTTCTAATTGCTTGAACAATGCTTTCTGTCAGAAGAGATGGTTTCGTTTTGAATATTTGGAGTATTAAATTAAGTTCAACAAACATTCAGTCGAAGTTCTCATATGCATAAGGTATAAAAAGAATCTTAAACCTAAAATAGAAAAAAAAATTTTCATGTTAATTTTAGAGATAATTGAAATCTTCTGATATTGAAATTCTATTGTCAATACAAAACATGAAACTAATATATTATTAGATATATTAGTAAGTCTCTAAAGGGCAAAAAGGGATTGAAAACAAGTGCAGTATCTAAATAATTCAACATTTCTCATTTTTCCTTGTTTAATGAGTGAGTTAGCTAATTACAAATAGAATTGGGCTGCACATATGTAGCCTTTGAATTTAATGTTAATTACCACGCCATGGTTCCTGGCAATACATTTTAAAGAATGATTCAAGTGAATTATATCTAGAACCAAGCACAACTTATGTGACGTGAAACATTAAAAGGTGATTTTTAAAAATCTTCATGCTGTATAGATTTTTAACTTAATTGGCAAAAGTTTAATTACTATTTTTTCCTATATGGTCAACTGATTCTAACTTCAATAGTGTGTAAAGTGTATTTTTTTGTAATTTGAAAGTCACAGTATACTTGATATTAGATAAAACAACTAAACTGTTACATATAATCTGTTTGTATATGATTGGCCTTTCTCAGTTACCAGATCAACTTCCTTTACTAACCATGAAGATGAAAAAATCTTCCCACATAAAATTATTTGTCCTACAAACACAGGCTCTCTGTGGGGAAGAATTAAAATAAAGGAAAGGATATGTTTATTTGCATTTATTCACTTATGAAGCATCTGTGGGCACCTATGATTTCCAAGGCCTTATTAATTAATATGTGTGCGGAATGCAAACATGAATAATTACTTCCTGTCCTGAATAACATCACAATCTAATGACATGAAAAAAGAAAACTACCATAAAACTTATCAGCACAAAATAGGAGCAAGAGTGTGGTGGGAATACAGAGGGTGGCAATGCTGAATTAGCCTAGCAAAGTCAAAGAAAACCCTGCGTAAGGGATGAGGTGCATGGCTCCTAGTGTGGTCACCAAATCCTTTGAGAATCTGATGAAATCGATAAAGGCCCTACACTCGGAAAATGCAGAATAACATAAAGGCAAAATTGTTCATAACATTTATGTAATGCGTTTGCATCTATTTTATCCGTATACCAAATTAAACTCTTCTCAAAATGTCTCACTATTTTTATGCAAAAGTTAATTGTCCAATTCTATAAATAAGAAAAAAAAAAGAGCAAGAAATAGAACTGTGCAAATTAAAAATAAATTAAACTTTAACTCTGTTCAAAATTGATTTCCTTGATAAGGCAGCTGCTTGAATAAAAATTTGAATGTGTATTTTTTAAACATGGTTATGCATACGTCATCTTTGACATAAGTTGAGGTTGTCTTCCTTTTGATTGGAAATGTTTCTAATCTCCCCAGTGATACCAAAAGGAAACGGGGCTCCTACGGTCAGCTATGTACATTAGGAGTTAGCTATTTTCTCTAACACCAGATTTCTCCAAGATTCTCATATGAATTCATGTGAATGAGTTGTTGGGGTCAGATTTGACCAGGAACACTTCTCTAATTTTTTTTTTTTTAAATCAATGTCAGAATTTTTCAGTCTGTGCCTGATTTAAAAGTCATTTCAGGGGCGCCTGGGTGGCTCAGTCAGTTGGGCGGCCGACTTCAGCTCAGGTCATGTTCTCGCGGTCTGTGAGTTCGAGCCCCGCGTCGGGCTCTGTGCTGACGGCTCAGAGCCTGGAGCCTGCTTCCGATTCTGTGTCTCCCTCTCTCTCTTCCCTTCCCCTGTTCATGCTGTGCCTCTATATCTCTCAAAAATAAATAAACATTAAAAAAAATTAAAAAAAAAAAGTCATTTCAGCAGAACCAGTAATCAAGAGTTCTGAGTTCTGTTGTTATTCCAGAGGTCTAATGATATTTCCTGGAAGGTTGCTTACGGTTTTGTCACTATTAACCCTGAAGAAGTGCTTTTTATAGCGTTTGGAAATTCACATAGTTGTCTACCTGTGAAGTTCTCTCCCCATTTAGGAAGTTGCTCAAGGTTACTTACATTTTCTCATCACTATCAAACGCTGTCATAGGGACCTCTGTGAAAAAGTGCGTTCGTTTCTGTGGCCAGAAATACCCGCCAAATAAGTCAAGCCATGAAGAAGCCTATAAAATTATTCTGAGAATGAGCTTTTTTTTTCTCTTGAACTTTTTTACTCAGAGTTCAATCAAGGGCTTTGGAACATGTGCTCTGGCAAGTTGGCAAACTTCTGTTTAGTAGAGCTGAACTTTGCATTCTCCTTTCATCTTCTTGACATATTTCTTAAAAAGGCAGTAATTCAAGACCTTGGCTCTGATAAAGTTGACAACTTTTAGGACAGTAGACAAAAATCCTCTCAGGATTTCTGGCAGTGTTTTTAGTGCCAGTGTATCCAACTTAGAAATCAGTGAGTCACAGCCTTGTGTGGAGCTCCTTTCTTCACCAAGGCAGCAAACCCATAGACGTTGCCAAGGCTCACAGGTGCTCCGTCTGTGCTACGAGTTACCAAGCCTTTTCTCCCAAGCTACGTTCTCCTTGGCAAACAAATCGTTCACACTTTTGAGGATGTCAGTGGCCCTTATAATTTTCAAAGGGGAAGGAGACACTAGAAAATAGTCAAACTTCTTCAATACTATAAAAATAATACATCATTATAAAAATGTCAACAGTTTTTTTGGATATAGCCACCGATGATATTTTATTTTGCTCCAAACTAGAAATGAGCTAGATTCTTTTCAGGGTTCATGGCATCATCATGGTCGGTAAAAAGGAAGTGTTCTTTTTTTTTTTTTAACATGTTTGGAAATGTAATGTTTAAACAAATATTTTTATATTGAAAAAACCCAGATTAAGTAAAAATACATTCCTTTCATATCAAGTTGTCTTCTCATGACAGTAATTTTGACTCTTGCATATTTTCATAATGGACAAATGTAAGTTGCGTCATCAAAAATTGTTGGCTTCAGATTTTCCTTTCACTGTAATCTTGCTACTCATTAAACACTAATTATATATTCTAGGAAATTTCGTGATGAATGAGTAGACATTAGTCATTTAGAAGGGGTTGGGCTTAAAAAGCATTGGGAACTTCACTTATAAAGGAAAAGAGTCGAAAGTGCCTATGAGATTTTATAGATAGTGAGTAATCTCATGGGAGTGGAAGCTTAGCCTGTTTGAGGAATAGGGAGAGAAGAATTTCAGAATATGAGACTTGAGGGACAGTGAACAAGTTCCAAAGTTCCACGAGTCAAGAACAACAACAACAACAACAAATAGGGGTACCTGGCTGGCTCAGTTGGTTAAGCGACTTGAGCTCAGGTCATGATCCTCGCAGTTCGTGATCTCTGGCCCCATGTTGGGCTCTGTGCTCACAGCTCAGATGTGTCTCTGATTCTGTGTCACCCTCTCTCTGCCCCTCTCCTGCTCATACTCTGTCTCTCTCAAAAATAAATAAACATTTAAAAAAATTAAAAACAACAACAACAACAAAATGGACTTCTTCTCTTTCATTATTTTAATTACGAAAAATTGTTTGGTGTCAGATGAAGACAAGCTATCGTTTCTCTTTCAACAAATTTAGAATATCATAGATTGTCATTATTTAAGGTCAGACTGACCTTGATTGGACTTAGGAATCTGATTCCAAGATGCCTCACTCGGGTAACTGGCAAATGGTGCTGGCCTTTGGAAGGAGACTTCAGTTCTTCTGTGTGTGAACCTCTTCATACTGCTCTGGCAGCGTCCTAATGACACCAGCTTTCCTCAGAGTAAACCATTCAGGAGAGTCCAAGATGAATGCCAGCATGACTTTTATGACTCAGCCTCAGAAGTTCCACATAATCCTTTCCTCAGGAGCTCGTTGGTTAACTGTCAGTTTCATTCAGTGAAGGAGAGAACTGTGCAGGGCATGAACACCAGGAGGCAGATTACTGAGAGCTATTTGGGGGTGCTGACTGCTGGATCCAAAAATGCACAATTGCTATCATCACACAAGTGGAACCTCTGGAGTAGTCACTCATGGATGAGAAAAAAAAATCACTCCCTTTTCCATGTTAGTTAGAATCGAAGTGGAGAAAACATTTTAGAAAATAATCCAGTCCTTTTAGGGATTGGAATGAGTCAAGTAATACACCCAGCAGCTTACTTATACTGAAATGTGCATAGTCACCAAAAATAACTCTTCATTCTTTATCTGAAATTGTATGGACCACGTAATTTTATGACAATTGTTCCCAACTTGAGATTTAAAAACAATTTAAATGGTGACTGTTATTTATTTTTGCTATAGAAATACCTTTCAATACCAGTAAATGCAGTATGTATATCAACTAATTCATTTATAAAGCATTTCGTTTATTAAGGAATTTAATTTATTTTCCCAATATAAGTTTAATATTGGTTATTACAATTAAATTTAATTTTATATGCTATATAAATTTGATTTTATATACGATGTATCAATTAATTTTAAAACATTTATGATTTTCACAAAATTTTCAGACCTTCCCTTTTTTAGTGTATAAAAATGCTATTTTGTCTCGAAAAGTAGAGTGGAATTTAACAGAATCAAAATAGTCAACTACTTATAAATCAGCAAGAAGTTTTTTTACTGGATGTAGTAGCGAAAGATATAAGTACTTTTTTCCGTGTTAGCCAGGGGCTGATATATATGTTGCCTTAGCCATACAAACTTGCTGCTCTAAAAGTTTCAACCATTCTAGACTTTAGTCCAGTTTATGGAATACAATAACATGTAATTCAGCAACAATTCAGTTTTTCTTAATGCCCTGGAAGATGCTAAGAATTGGAATACAAAGATTATTTTTTAAAGATGATTCTTACCCACAAAAGTTCACCTTTTAGTTTTTAATTAAAAAAATAGTGTTTATTTATTTTTGAGAGAGAGACAGAGTATGAGTGAGGGAAGGGCAGAGAGAGAGAGACAGACTCTGAAGCAGGCTCCAGGCTTGCAGCAAAGAGCCCAATGTGAGGCTCGAACTCACACACCAGCAAGATCATGACCTGAACAGAAGCCAGCCCTTAACCTACCGAACCACCCAGGAACCCCAAAAGTTCACCTTTTAATAGGGGAAGTTGACATGTCCATACATGTCATAAAGTGTGCAAACAACTTTATGTTGCACAACGGTACATGGTTAATTGTTTCATTTTAAAACCATGGAAAAATTCAGTTTCTTACCAATAGGCTCTGTTACCACCTTTGGGCATGGAAATATAACTTTTCACTATCTTCTCAGTAAAATAAACTTGAATAAACTTCCTCAGATTCTTCCTGAGGCTGCTTCACTTTCATCTCCTTTGCTTAGTTTAAATGTAACCGTCTCACATAAATCTTAATGACCATCTATCTACAATGGGCCCCCAAATTATTTTCTAGTTCATTATCTTATATATTTCCTTAATGAAATTGTACAATATATAATTCCTTTGCTTATGTCTGATTATCTTGCTAGCTCAGTCATTAGAGTGGAGAATCAGTCTGTGATTTTGAGCAGGTGATCTAGGGCTGGTACCAGGAGAATCCTACTCCCGTATGTTGTTGGTTGGTTGGTTGGTTTATTTAAGATTGTTCAATTATTTGATTTGTTTGTTTTTTTTTTTTTTTAGATTCTTTCAAGAATATAGTAAGGGCAGAAAAGAACTAGCCTTCTGGATATGCTTTTACCTTTACGACGTCATAGGATAAGCCACTGCAGTTTGAGAGAAAAAACTGGAAGGGTATCTTAAGTTAATATTCCTTAACCAGTCCCTACAGAATTGTTTACTCTGTAGCAGAATCAGGACTTGTTCCTATCTGTCCCCCCTCCCATTGCATCCTATTCAACAATTAAATGTTGCCTTCTCTAAACAAACAACAAAAAAAGTTGCTGTGTAAATCTATATTAAAAAACTATGAAACTTGAAGGAACTTATCTCTTTAATAGGGTGATGAACTAGATGCAGATCTATTCAAAATACAATGTAGAAAGGGAAGCAGGCAAGTAGAAGGGATAGTCTTTTGTTGTCTCTAATGGTATTCTCTTCAAGCATTTCATTTAATTGGAGACTTCAATTTTCTGATGTGCCAAAAAAGAAAAAAAAAATGTCATGGATGAAGTTACCTCCAAAGTTGCTTCGATCTAACATTCTGTATTGTAATAAGAGTTAGAACAAAGCAAAGGTCCTGTGGGAATTCAGTGCTGTTCATATCACTTCTAGCAAGGGATTAAAAAGAGAAAAAAAAAAACAGCTTTAAGAAAAGAATTCTGTGTTTGAGAGTTCCCAAGGATGCATACGATGGCTAGATTCTGAACACTTAGAATAAGTGTAACATGAGAGGTGGGGAAGGCTGTTGCAGGTGCATACAACAGCTGGACAGCAAAAGCAAGAGTCAAAGGAATAAGAAGTTGTTGGTCCATTTAGAATGCCTCATACGTCAGGTGATATTTAAGGCTCAATTCTAGAGGACCTTAAGTACCTGGCTAAGCAGATTTTATTTTGTTTTTCTGCGCACATGAAGAATGTTTACGTATCTGGTGCTATATTCTATACAGAATATTGCATCTGCCGGAGGGGAGAAACAAAGACTTGAGTGTCGTTTGAAAATCAGATGCTTATTAGGGTATTAATGCTAATCCGTGTTAATAAATATAAATTTCTCAACCTGAATAATTTATTTTTAATATATAAGAATTGAATGATTGCTATAACAGAAATACTCCTTGTGAATTTCAATAAGTACTGATCAAACTCAGCCTTTCAAAGAGAAATTTATTTTAGCATCATACATTATTATGAAAGACTGGAAAACTGTTTTTAATTTTTTGAGTTCTAGTAGTTGACGGGTAATTTATGAAATTCATATTTATTGGTATCTGAATGATGCATAATATCAAACTATCTTCATTTTATATGAAAATGTGAATATTTCTTTATTTATCAATATATGTTACTTAAAAATCATGGATTGGGTACAATTTTAGAAAATAGAATTATCTAGCATAATCACTCATTAAAATCAAATGAGCTTTCTTCAGGCTTTCAACTGTATTTCCGCTCCAATTTTGTTGTACTTACATACTGGCTTACAAGAGATTGTGAGAGACAACTAGTGAAATTATTTTCTAGGGATTTGACTTTGGATATTTTATTAATATTACATTTCATCCTTCTGTGTATTTGAAATGCTTGCTGAAATGGTTGAATAGATAGGTATATAAAAGGCTAAGAATGGATTGCTGGTATGGAAGAAGAGAAAGAGAGAGAACCACAAAACCTAGTTGTTAAAATGAACTTGGGCAGAGGCAAGGAATATGAGAATGTTCAATTTTAAGTAATCTGAACTTTTTGATGGTAATTGTGGGAGGGTGGCTAATCTTTCTTACAATCTGTGTTCCGTTCTGCCTCTTTGAAAATGACAGATATTTGAAAGGAATGGGTGTTTGGAGGTCAGAGACTGCATCCCAGAGAGTCTATAATACAGCATTTGGTACTTTTGCCCACAGTATTTTTCTTTGTTACTTATTGTAGACCTTATGACCATTTTATTAGGATTCATTTTTTATACATTGAATTTCTTTCTGGAAAATGCCCTCATTTTGAATTAATATTCCCTTCCTCTAATGTCTGGCGTATTTGAACTGTTTTTAGCCTGGCAAAATAAAACACGCTACCAGTAGAACTCGGTAAAAGTTCTAAGAAAGTATTTTTCTTTACTATTCGAAAAAGGTTTATAAGTTCCTTTCCTTTTTATTTTTTTTCTTTAGTAGCTAAAAGTTTTAAATAACTAAATATTTCGTTTTCTGCTGACTCAATGGAATCATTTACCTGCTCTAATCTCTTCCGAATAGATGCCTATTACTTCAGATCATTTATCTCACTATAACCTAGAATCTATAATTTGTTTATCATTTTGAAGGATTACAGTGACCTAAACTCAATGTGACCGAATTGAAGAACCATGTCTTTCTGAAGGTAATTTATTGTTCCTTTTACCTTCTTCCATAAGAATTTTTTTTAATTATAAACATATACACTGCAGTTCTTCATTTGTTCTCTGGGCTTTATTCCTCTTGATGCATCTTCAAAACATTTTATTTTTATCACTTCATCCTTAAGGATCAAATTCACTTTCTTAGATTTTCAGTGTTTACTCTTTCTCAAACTTTTGTTCAATGATAGGACGTTGGTACAAGACTGAAGCTATACCAATTTGAAAATAAACTATTTTAAATTAAAAAAAAAAAAAAAGACTGAAGCTAATCATGATATATGTGGGAACGAACTTTGTGGTTGAATGACTTGTTTGATAGCCGCACCGTCAGGTTTCTCCTAGGCAGCAGAGACTGCGTGACAACACCGAAGGGGTGTGAGGACTACTTGTTTATAGAGTTTTTGAAATGGTGTCTTCACTGGGACCCCTCTGCCCGTTTGACCCTAGCTCAAGCATTAAGATATCCTTGGATTAGTAAATCAGTGTCTGGATCTTTCACCATTGAAAAGGTGTCATGCAAACGAGTGGTAAATCCTGCAAATCCTTTCCAGGGACTGGATTCCAAGCTGCCTCCAGTTATCTGAATAGCCAATAAGCGGAAAGCTAACCAATGTCAGAAGCCAATAGTGCTATACCTCTGTGCAGTGTATTGCCAAAACTGATTAGCTAATGGACAGTGCTATGCTCAGAGACATCTATGCATGTATTTTTAATTATCTTTCAAATCTGAAAGAACATGGAATGTCTTTCAAACCTGAACATTGAAAACAATACAAGCCCATTGGTACATATGTTTTTGTTGGACTGAATTTTTTTTAATTTTTTATGTTTATTTATTTTTGTGGGGGAGAGAAAGACAGAGAGAGAGGAGAGAGAGAGAGAGAACACAGCAGAGGAGGGGCAGAGAGAGAGGGAGACACAGAATTTGAGGCAGGTACCAGGCTCTGAGCCGTCAGCACAAAGCCCAACTTGGGGC
Source organism: Paguma larvata (assembly GCA_030068075.1). Lineage (NCBI taxonomy): Eukaryota > Metazoa > Chordata > Mammalia > Carnivora > Viverridae > Paguma > Paguma larvata. The sequence goes on along the minus strand of CM057833.1, from coordinate 57,551,657 downwards.
TTGAACTCATAAACCATGAGATCATGATCTGAGCCAAAGTTGGACACTCAAGCAACTGAGCCACCCAGGTGCCCCTGTATTTCTTTTTTTAAAAAGGCAAAACATTTTTACATGACTGTAAAAAAAAAAAAAATTCTTCAAGGTCTAATTACCTAACTAGCTTGTGTTGGCCATATTGTATTATACATTAAATGATTTTTATAGGTAAAAACAAACAAACAAATGCAGGGATTTTTTTTCCATTAATCTCTTTTAAGACACTTCAAATCTCTCTGTTTCTCTTTACCTGATCAGGTCACTATCTTTTCCATTGATGTTTTTCTTTCTTCTCAAATATCTTATTTCAGATTGAACAGATTATATTCATTTTCCAAAGGAATTACAACATTTGATGAAATTATATTTTCTCACAGTCTGGCAAAATACACTTGGACAACTTCATGTCGTTTTGAGGTATTATTTCTAAACCTTTGTGGATAGGTCTACACAAACTTGCATAGATGTCCTTCAAATCGCTCCTACACTACTCTCTTTAGGAACTTCTATTTTGGGTACTGAGTTTGTTCTGTTGCTGGTAATAGAGAAATTTAGGAAAGGTGATATATTGGGATGCCTTACAAGTAGACATGAGGAGAGACACTTATCTATCTATCTATCTATCTATCTATAGTGATATACATATATATATGTAGTGATACATTATGATTATTATGAAAAAAATTTTTCGTAATCTTAAAACAGTTATATTATACTGAACAAGGCCAAAGTTATGTTGAGAAGGTAGAAAAAAAGAAAAACCTAAATAGCACGTAACTACAAACATGTAACAATATAGTTCTTAACAGTGCCAACACAATTATCCTGGCTTTTTGCTATTGAAGATACAGTTTATTTTAAGGAATGTGTTCAATCTGACTTTTACTTTTTGTTACTTGAGTTAAATTGATTTTTTGTATTCATTCTGAAGTCATTTAAAACATTTGTGAGGAGTGCCTGGGTGATTCAGTCGGTTAAGTTTCTGACTTCGGCTCAGGTCATGATCTTACAGTGTTTGGGTTTGAGCCCTGTGTCGGGCTCTGTGCCGACAGTTCAGAGCATGGAGCCTGCTTCAGATTCTGTGTCTACCTCTCTCTCTGCCCCTCCTTCCGGTCACATTCTGTCTCTTCTTTCTCTCAAAAATAAATAAAAATTTTAAAATTTTAAATTTTTAAAACTTGTTTTTGAATGTTATGTAAGAAAAATTTGTACATTTACTTCGACTTTCTCCTCCAGCATTTATATTTACTTTAATATATTAATATGTGATATGTAACCCAGAATTAGTGAGTATATCTGTCAGGGCTCAGTTAGGAAACCAGAAGCAAACAGAGAAGATTTAATTAAGGAAGCGATTTATGAAAGTATTGGAAAGAGTGAAAGAGAAGAAAAGGAGAATATGAGTTAATCCAGAGATTACTAATTACAGGGGGGAAGGAAGCTGTGACAAAAGCTCAGGAATGAATTCTAGGGAGCTTCATTCACCCCTATACAGGACAGTGGCACCTGTTAGGTTTATGTGGCCTGGAAGGTTGTCCCCAGAAGAGAAATGAGTGTAGACTCATGTGTAAATGAATAAGTATAGTTTAAAAAAAGGGAAACTCTACAGAGTGCAGTACAAAACGAATCAGTTTTCCTCCTGTCCCTGTCCCTCATGCTTGTTTGAAACTGCTGCAGAGAACGGGTGTGTTGGATGATACCTGTCATGATTCTTTGAATTTTCTGGATGGTCTAAAGTAATAAAAGTGTCCTGGTCACAATTAGTCAGAAATCATGTGTGTATTAAGAGGTAATGTGTCTACTACTTCTAGGCAAGTGAAGTAGATGAAATTCCAAATTTTATTCCCCCAGTTTTGACGAGAGTTGAACTTTTAGTCTGTTGTGGGAAGGAGGGTGTGAGGATTGGCAGGTAACTTTGATTTATCTTCCTTGTCTAGTGCTTATGTGATTTCTGAATTTTTCAGTATTGATGAGAGAGAGGAGGGGCTGAAGACTGATGAGAAGCAAAGAAGTTATATTTTCACTTGCACTATTGAAATCTGATATCCAATGTTCTCTTTCCTTGGCAGATGTTCAAAGCTAATACTTTCTCAGATGTTTGGATATATCCACACTAGGAATATCCAACTGCACTTCTTATACAAAAATATGCATTCTCTGGTTGAATTCTGTTGATTTTCCCCTCTTTCTATAATATCTATAGGTTTACATGACCCAGGAAGCAGTTTCCTAAGGTGAAATGCCTCTAAGTCATCCCAGCCTGACTTTCTCTCCATCATGGTCTACAAATATTCCATGTCAAATACTCGTGCCCCTTTGCTCTGATAACTCCATAAAATTCCTTACATGGCTTCCTTACATCTCCCTGCTATTTTAGAAACAAAGCAGACATAATATCTTCCCTTTGTGTCTGGGGTTCAAATACCCTACTCACTATGACTGTTAAAGACCCTTTCACCTGACATGATGTAAAGAGATGCACTCTCACAGTCCTGCAAATATTTCTTTAAAAAATTCCCTCTCCCAGTCTCTTTCAGTTATGCCCTCAAGTTCTGGGGTCACAAAACCTGTGTTTGACTACTCTCTTGAAAGCAATAGCGCCGAAGTGACTTAGCACCTCACTTTGGAACATTGGGATACTTGGCTATCCATGTTTTAGTCCTCAGTCTTTGAAAATGCAAACAATTCAGGAAGGAAACCATCCCATTTTAATGTATGTGCAACTTTAGGAGGCCAAAAAACAAAACAAAACAAAACAAAACAAACAAACAAACAAAAAAAAGAAAGAAAACAAAACAAAAACTGCAAAAGAGAAGAGAAGACTTGGGTGAGAAGTAATATTAAAAAAGTATAAAATCCTGCATATTTGTAATCAAGACAAGAAAGTATTACAGGTGTACAGCAACTGGGTACTAAACACATATAGAGGATATCTAAATCCTTACAAAAGCTGCTGAAAGAGCACCTGAAGGAACAGAAAAAAAGAAATGAAAAAATGACCTGGGGCAATAGAACTAGCATTCAATCTACTATAAACAAGTGCAAAGAAGAATGAATGGTGAAAACTGAACGATATACATACAGTATATTTTTAATTATTTCATGCTTAAATTAACTTTTAGATTGATTAAGTGCTACTTTGTCTGGAGGGGAATTGATACTCTCAGGCAAATGCCCCTTTGCTAACGAATCCCAATTAGAACTCCAGAGTGGCATCAACTACTTGAAAAACAGGTTGACATATGGATGAACCTAAACTGAGACCAGATTATTAGGTTGATGGCCCCACTGGGTATAGACTGCTTTGATCAGGTCTTCCTTAGCTCATGGTCGTTAGTAGAGAGAGGAATGTTGAAAATTATGAAAATGATGTCCTAGAAATAGTTGCAAGATGTAATTTGAGTTGGATTTAATATTTAACCAAATTTAAAGTGGCTGTTTTTCACAACCTCAATTGGAGTTTTCTTTGACATTCATAACAATCTGCATGTACTTAGTCACATATTTCATTGCAAGAACCTTGTAATAGTCATTAGGTCTTCTTTCTTCCTTGCATGCATATGCATACACACACACACACACACACACACACACACACACACATGCACGCACACACACACGCACACTTGCACACAGTCCCAATTTCTTTCCTTTCAGTAAGGTTCAGAGTTGATGGACTTGTTCTCTGATTTTTTGTTAGTGCTCTTACTGCACTTGCCAATTCAACTGCAGAGGGTTAGCCGGCTGACAAGTTCATCATAATCAGCATCTATTCCGTTTCCATTTTATACTCAGGGTCTATTGTTGCCAATTCATTCAAGGAGGTGTTTTTATTTAAGTGGTGCTTAAGTGCTGGCTTCTGTGCACTGTGAATGCAATCCTCAGAGGGAAGGATTCTGTAGAATGGTTCATTCTGTGTGATTCTAGGCTACTGTGATGTTCTTGTCTATTGCAGATTCATCTGAGAATTTCCTTCCCTCTAATGTAACAAGTGTTTATCTGGCTTGTATTATTCTCTAGCACTTTATGAGCCACTATGTGGGATTCAGGGGAAGACTTTGACAAGCTTTTACCAGCAAGGAGTTCCAAGTATATTTTGGAGATGGTGATTATAACACGTAATGTAGAATCTATAGCTAACAACGAGTTAAGTGTAAAAATTTGTAGTACAAGTAGTTAATTTTTCAGGAAATGGAATTATTGAAAGTTTTGTATATATCCTAATAGCTTACTTCTTTTCAGCTGCATATGTGTCTAGCAATTATGTTTCACAGCTGTGTATATTAAATATTACATTTTCCTTTACCTCAGGAAATATAGGAAATACATTTCTGAGTTAAATGCCTACCACCAGCATTTTATATCATCAGAAACTCTTCTTAAATTCTTTGCCAGAATTACTAATGATTATCAGCGTAAGTAAAAACCGAGTAAGTCTTTAGGCCCCTCTGATCATAAAAGAATTCCATATTTCTGTGAATCTGAAGATCTCTACGTTCTTGACATGCTGCTGGTGTTGCACTTATTACGAGAAGATAGTCCTTGAGTATTTATTCCTTAATGTCATATTCATTCTTCTAATCAAGCTGTCGAGAGTTTCTTTATTATGCTTTATATCCTTCAGGGATTCCGCATGGTAGAAAATCCAAATCCTTTTTGTCCTCTCGATCACATTATTAAACTGGTATCCGGGAGCACAAAGTATTTTGTTGTTGTTGTTTTTCTCTTCAACACTTAGACTGTTCTAAATGCTAAATAGATTAATGTTGGAATATTAGAAGCCTGAAGAAATGCAATTCTTCATTTTATAGCTTTAACAAGAGCCTACCTCTGAAATATTTGGTATTTTGCTTATTTTCTCCTTTTTGTTAGCATGAGCTCGTGTCTGGACATCTGAAAATAGCCACTCTATATCCATTAATCCATCCTTTATCTTGCTTATATGGTATTGTCTTCGAATGAAGAAATATCCATGTCACTTTTGTAAATCAGAAACCTCAATGGCTTCTCCATACTTACAGGAACGTAGCTGTCCTCCTTAGCAACATCAGATAATGACTATTATCATCTACTGTTGTCCTAACATACCCTGAACCATAATTATTGTTTACCATTTGCTGTTTTCTGAACTTTTCACAGTCTATTCTACCTCTATGTCTTGACCCATTCTGTTCTATTTGTCTGGAATGGCCATTCCCTACATTGTTGTCTGATAAGATTCTAATACTTTTTCAAAGTCTAGATCAGATTTTACTGCTTTCATTCTTTGGAAAAATTTCTCTTTCATGAACTCTCAGTTTATTTTCTTTATACTCATTTTGCATAATTTATCAAAATCTGACCATATGATAGTTATGTGTGAATGTTCTCCCTACTACTCAACCGTAGAATCTTTAATGGCTGGAGTGTCAGATCCCTCAAGAATCTCACAGTGTTTTGTATTCAGTGACTTGTATTCGGTGTTCCATTGGAATTTCTTTATTTTTTTTAAAACATGTTAAGCGTGTTATTCGTGGAGCATCCATAATAACATCTTTCCTCTATTTTTCTAATGTTGCTTCTTGGAACACAAAGATCTTTGGATGCTTTACCTCTGTTCTCATCAGTACTCATTAATGAGTGATTATTTTACAAGAGTACAAGCTTTCTGAAGACATAAATTATCTCTTTTATCAAAACTTTTACTAGAGTTTTTGGAGAAGAAATTATTTGCAGGTAGAAACATTATATAAGACAGATTTAAAAAAATACGCCTGAACCTCTACACTCGGTAGCAGAACACATTATCTCAACTAAATATCCTGACTTACTGAATACCTCCCTTGACCTTGAAAACTACTTTTTTATGGAAGCATCATGGTTTTGAAGGAAGAAATATTAACTTCCCATGAGAATAGACCTAATTCTAATCTTAACTTAAACATACAAACCTGTAATTTATTATTTAAATAAATGTAATTATTTATTTAATCATTTTAAATGTAATCAATTTAAAAAATCTATATATTTAAGGCAAATATCCCAACACAAATTCATTACAACATATTCATATGATTTATGTATATAATGTTTTGCCACCTGTTTTTTTTTTTTTTATCTTAACACTATGTAATAGATATTTATCTTTGCCAGTGTTTGTAGACCTGGCTCATCCATATTGACTACTGCAGGACATTCAATAGTATTTATGTAACAGACTTATTTAAGATTTTTCTAAAGAGGAAGCCACTATATAATAGTGGTTAACAGCTTTGATTAGATCTATACATTAACCTTTATTTTATTTTTATTTTTGTAATGTTTGTTTAGTTTTGAGAGAGAGAGAGTGTGAGCAGTGATGGAGCAGAGAGAGAGAGAGACACAGAATCCGAAGCAGGCTCCAGGCTCTGAGCTGTCAGCACAGAGCCCGACTCTGGGCTCGAACCCAAGAACCCTGAGATCATGATCTGAGTCCAGTCGGACGCTTAATGGACTGAGCTACCCATGCGCCCCATACTTTAAACTTTTTAAACCTTGCTACATGACTTACCAGTTATGTGACACCTTTGTTCAGGTTTGACATGTGAGGACACAGTATTTAGGAAATAGCTAAGAATTACTAACACTAGAAAATAGTGTTGAGTAAAGAAACTTAAGCTTTTTTTATAGTAAGGGAATACCACCAGCAGGTGGCAGCAACTTTGAGTGGTAATCATAAACACCAAAAATGGTGCTTTGCTAATTAAAGATGGTTCAGGGAGCAAATAAACATAAATGATCTGGCAAATATTATATCCTGAAAGCACATTTATTAGTAGAGTTGTGTTACTTTTGTTATATATTGCTTAATAATATATAAAAATGAAATAATATCTGTGTCACACATGAAAATACGTTCAAGTGTTTGCAATCTTACCGAGTAAATCAGTTTTGTACACAGATACCCAAGAAATAGTTTGTGGCTTTATTCTAAACATAAAATTGTTTCCATTGTTTCCTTTATGTGTGTTAATAAAGAAACTAAAGAATCACAAAGAATGATAACAAAGACAATTTTAGTTTAAGCTTGAAAAGCAGAATGTGTTCCAAAGAATGGCTACAACAACATATCTGGTTAACAAAGAGTAAAAAGAAGTCTGGTTCTGATGCTTCATTGTCTAGGATTATATTCCGGTTCTGTCAGTTAATAGGTATGTGACTGAGTATATACGTGTTTCCTCCTTTTTAAAGGGGAAATAACAAAAGTATTGACTTCATTGTGTTGTAAAAATTCAATGAAATCAGAGGCTCCTGGGTAGCAGAGTTGGTTGAGCATCTGACTTCAGCTCAGGTCATGACCTCATGTTTTGTGAGTTTGAGCCCCACATAGGACTTGCTGCTGTCCCTGTGGAGCCCACTTTGGGCCCTCTGTCCCTCCTCTCTACCCCTCCTCTGCTCATGCTCACTCCCTCTCTCTCTCCCAAAAATGAATATACATTTGAAAAAAAAAATCAATGAAATCATTATAAAAGAAATTGTTAGTAGCACCAAAAATATAGTAAGTACTCAATAAAATATAACAATTATCTTTTCTAATATGGTCTTAAGCTATATTTTAAATTTATTTCTATTAAATATCTATCTTTATTTTGATTTAAAACTATTGTACCCAAGTCAGTCTCACTTTTTGTTTGTTTCCTGGGTTTTTATGCTTAAAATATGAGAGGTTATTTTTTAAAAAACTATATATTTAAGGCAAATATCCAGGCACAAATTCATTTACAATAGAGATATATGTTGAAGTGGCAGAATGCAGTCATAGGGAAGAATACAAAGTCCAAGCATTATCATCACCCTTGTCCCATCAAATAAATCTGAGGTGTGTTTAAGAACATAGCAGTATTTTTGGTAAGTAAAAATATAGAAAGTTTAGTTATATTGTCCATTTTAAAAAGCTCTTATTTTGCTGTTTTTTCTCTACTTTGGTGTTACACACTTTAAATTAGTATATACTTATCATACCGTGCCTTTTAAAAATATATAAAACAATAAAATATCTTGGTTGAGTTATTTAGCCTATTTACAATATGCTTAATTTTCATCTTCTTATAACTATCTTTATAGCTGAGTGCAGCAGTTTAGAAATATATTTTTCCTTTTATACATCCTCATTTAATAGCATAATAGAACACACTTTTTAAATACATATAAATATTTAATTTTCCATCTGTGTAATTTAATGTAGATTTTAACTGTAACTGTAGATGCGCACATTTTTTTGCTACTATCGCCTGGGAGGACATAGAACCATACAAACATTTGTGACATTCGGAAATGTTAACTGCTTATTGGGAATGCTTCACACTTCTCTGTAGAGGCTTTACATTTCCAGACTAAATTCATTTCTATATAAAGAAATAATTTATATGGAATAAGTAATCAGTCTAGGAAGACAGATTGCTGTAAACAATTCTCTACTAACAGCATTCCGTCAGGACTCACTAAAATGTACTTATGCTAAATCGAAGGGCTGTTCTTTAGAAGCTGTAAATTGTTGACATGATATTTGATAGAATCAAACAGTTATAGTATCTGGGAGAACAACTTTTGAATCATGTACCTTAAAAAAGTTCAACTACAGTGCAGTCCCTTGCATTTAAAGTGATTCCTAAATCTGTCCATCTGTGATTTGTGAAACTATCGCAAAACAGTGAATCAGGTCTTAGAAAGGCCTCTCCTGAGAAACAGGGGAGACAGGAAACCGTCCCAACTGGAACACTCGAGGGCCGCATAAGCTTTCATAAATGATTTTGCCGTTCTGGTGTCCATTTGCTCATCTGTAAAATAGGGGTTGTTAAATCCCCTAAGCTCATGTGGGATTTTTGTAGAGATTTAATGAAATAATACAGTGCCAGTCTGGCTTGGAAACCTTATCAATTCCTGTTAGTGATTTTCATTTTCAGAAAAGCCTTTTTCCCCCTTTACATGTTTTCTTTCTAAGTGCCCTTTCCCAACCATGTCATTCCCTGCCCACACCCATGCATCTCCCTGCTTAGTCATAGTGTATAGGAAAAACTCTAGATGTAAATTCTAAAAAATGAATAAATAAATGATTAAAAAATAGGTTTTTGAGTCTGCACTCCATGACATGACTTATTAGCTGTTTTAAGAAAAACTTTAAGCTTCCTGAGCCCCATCTATATCTATAAAGAAGAGAAAATCCGGTGAGATCATCGGAGAGATGTAAGTCTCAATACTACAAACGTGAAGATCGTTTGTAAACTGTCATCAACTATTGTGTGATTTTTTTACTGTCACTCCCCAGTAAGGTTCGGAAAAGGCAAATGCCTTGGACGACCTACTCATAGGCCTTCTGAGTCAGGGAGGTAACTGCCGTTGGCCACTAATCTTCCAGTTACTAATGGAAAAGAAATATTTCATACCTGCTCTATTTAACCTTCTGTTTAATATAGTGTCACAAAATGAGGGTTTGTGCACAAGAAAGGAGTGGAACATATTTACCAGAAACTAAGATATATAGACTTTTCTATTTCCCAAAGTGGATGCCTGAGTTAATCAGCGGCTAGCTAGGAAGTAAATACTCAAAAACTTTTCTCTTTCTTTTTCCACTCACCCAAAAGGAGATACAATTTCTACTCCACAGTAGGTGATCACACCTGCATGCACAATGGAACCCTCTCTGGTGTTTTCTAAGGGCCAAAGAAATAAAACAATACTACAAGGAAGCAACACACTTGTGTGCTTTTGGCCAGGGCCATTAAATATTGTAAATGGCCAAATGTTTTCAAATAAGAGTGTTCTGAAGCTAATTTTATATAAAATCCAAAAATCTGTCATTTCATTCTTACTGTGTTCAAGGAAGTGCCTCAGCTTACACAGCTGCTGAGCTGTTTTCGTTGTAAGACAGGATACAAGAAAATAATATTGCTCAGGTCTGTTCTACCTTCCTGAAACACATGCGGTAATTGAGATTTGCAGTCTTTAACAAAGGGAGAGCGTTTTGTTACTTTTCTTGTTTAAAGTAAAAATACGAAAACTAAGCAATAAATCATGGCAGGACAACATTTCTGTGTGATTATAGTACACCTTAGGGGGTATTTTAAAGCATGAGTCCGAGTGACTTTGTCCTCTTCAGGGACATGGAATAATTCCTCAGAAAAGTGCTGCCTGGAGTGTTGTATTAATATTATGAAATAGAATTTATACATAAAAAGGAAATCATGTAGATCTGTGCCTATACCGGGCAGTATACACATGGCAAAACAGTAACCGAATGTAAAAACGCAAGAACAAAAATGTTTTGTTAGTAAACCCAGTTAGATGTCCCAAATTATTGATGTCTCAAGAATTTGGCGCATTTCTTAAAATAAATTTTAAATGATCAAAGCCAGACAATTTATCCTAAGATGATCGTCTATGTTAACGTGGTTACAATTTAAGGTGTATGAATTGTGAAATAGTGTGGAAGTCGATGATTAATGTTTCATACTTCAAGAAATGGCATTATTTATGGAAATACGTGGTATCAGAATAAAATTCTAACCTGTAAAAGCTTTCCTTTTGAAAGTGCTTTAAAAAAATCTTTCCATTATTGCAGGGTAATAGCTTGACTGTAATGTCTTCTGTTAAAGGAGCAAGTGCCTGTACAAATATTAATCTTACATTATTACTGCTAAATATTCAACTGATTTGAATATTAAAATAGCCCAAAGGCTCTTCAATAAAATATGTGATTACTGAAATAGTGCAGTCCCTTTTATCATGCTAAGCATATCCCATACATATATTAACAGATTTCATAGTTGCTTAAGTTAAGTAAATATATTAATTTATAATAGTGTCAAAGACTGAAGTTTAATTTTGTGCCTTTAGAAATGCCCTTCCCATTATATTTGAACTTACCTAGAACCTTGAAAAAATATTTTGATTCTGTAACAGATTAACTATTCAAACTCCATACTATATTTTTATTTTTGAAAGTTCCAATAAATGCTTAAGAATATATTTAATAATACTACTACTACTAATAATAATAGCTAACATATAGCAATTGTTATATGCCAAGATCTTTTCTAAATACTTTGAGTTATTAAATATTTTAATCCTTTTAACAAACTTATCATTATTTCTATTTTATAAATAAATATATTGAGTCTGAGGAGTTTAAGGAAACTGCCCAAGGCCACACTGCTAGGAAGTGAAAAAGTCACGATTCTAGTCAATGTGGTCAGCTTTCGTGGTCTATTCTCTTACTGGCTGCAATTCATTTAATGAAGACAAGTGTTAAATATACAAGATGCTTTTTAAAAGAAAACACACAAATATTACTGTGTGAATAATAACTTTTTGAGAAAACATTTCATATGTGTGAAATGGCCTCTTCATTTCGAGTGTGAATAAACTAAAGGAAACTAATGAACATCAATTATGAACTTGAATCCTGGTGTCCTATCTTAGAACAAGCATCTTACAGTCTTGAAGTTATTCATTAATGCTGTGGAGAGCACAGAGAGGCTGAAGAATTTAGCTCAAACCTTTAATCACCAGGTTTCTCTCTGCTATTGCAAGATTAGAGATGTTATAAGGAAGGACAGACAAAGTATAATCTTAAAGCTGGCAAAAATCCCCCTCAGCTTTCCACTCCAGTCCTTGTTGTGTGCACCAAGTTCTTCTTGGTTCCTAATCCCTCCGTTCCTGAGTTTCTTGTTTGCTCCATTTGCGTCTCAGTTATTTAGAATTCTTATGACTGTTTGCCCAGAATTAGTCCATATCCACAGAACATACATGTAATGGGTATGAGTTTTAGAGGTATCAAATGCAACTGTCTTAAATTCTCGAATCAGTTCTAAAAACATTTATGAGACGTGAGTTTCCTTCTGCACGCAGGATGCTTCTTGCAAGCGTAGATGAATGATGTTTTGAAGTAAGACAAACCTGAGTTTCTTTTCCAGCTCTGTTACTTTTTAGCTCTGTGAGTTTGGGTAAGTTACTTCATCTATCCAAGTCTGTTTTCTTATCTGTCAAATGGAGAACACAATATCTCACTTTTTACTACAACGTAGATACTCCGTAAACGATGCTTCCTTACTTGTTGTCGAATATTCCCAGTGGTGGAGGGCGTGTGACTTTATGTGACACTTCATTCCACAGAATGTCCTTGTATTGGTGGGAGGTTGAGCCCACCTCCCTTCAGATTTGCCTTTCCTTTCCTGGCTCACTTCTGGATCTTGACTCCTGTAATATGATATAAATTCCAGGACTTTTCTGGACCTCACTGTTCTCTCCTGAAAATGGAAGTATTTCAAATAAAACATTCCTCCTTCTATCTATAAAATTTAGCAATACTTTGTTATACTCTGGGATTTAAACCTTTCCCTTTTTGCTACTCTGTAACTATGAGGCTGGGGGCAATGTGAATCTATTTTCTCTCTCCTTAACTTGTTATTTTTTGTGAATTGATTTTAAGGCGGTAATTCTGATGATGATGGTTAAGGCAGGAAATACATTTCGTAGTAAAGCAAACTCCTCAACCAAATGTCAATATCTAATACAATTACAATTGGAAGAACTCCTCAATAGGAGGGTTGAATATAGAGGAGCCCTGCATGCTTGGCCTCCTTGCGTCTTTGACCTCAGCTTTATTCTGCTGCCACTTCTTCCTTATCACCAGTGGCTCTTCTAGTAGCTTCACTAAGACTTTGAATTTCCTCAAATATAATTTTAAAAACCGTCTTTAAGTCAATAAGCAGTTCTTATGGTTCCTTACAGTCACTCTGGAAGCCGATGTTAGCTACATGTTCTGTTGGGGCTTCAGATCCAGAAAACGTCTAATTTCCAAGCAGCCGCAGGCTGCTGTATTTTTCTCTCTTCTGCTTCTCTAAGGACTGATTATCCAGGTAGTTAATAGGAAAGCCTTTTAGGATAGTCCATCTCCAGATTTTCCATGTAAATAACAGAGAAAGAACAATGTGTACTAGAAAAAAAAAGACTGAATTTTAAGAAATAGTTCATAAAACATGATTAAGCTTGCTGTGTTAAGTCTCTTTCTTTTAGGTGGTTTTTCTTCCTGTGTTTAAGTTCAATGTCTTCTCTCCCAGGAGAATGCATAGAATTTTCAGCCAATATTTTTGTATAATTCTTATAAACATTAAAATGTCTCTGTCATTCTTTCTAAGGGTGTGAATTGTTAACACCAATGATTTGGAAATTTTAATGAATCTAACCACATTTGCTTTAGTTAATGTTCCTGTGTAGTTTCAATCATATACGGTATACGTCTTTCATTTTCAGCTTTGAACAGAAATTCTTTTTAGTGTTTTTTCTATATGATGATTACGTTTGAGAAGAGCCGGTTGCTTCATCTTACTCATATAGTTGTTATCATTACTCTGCCACTCCATAAATAAATATAACCACATATCATTTACTATTATAATTTTAAAATGATAAAGTCCTGTTTCTTCTGATGAGACTTAAATATCAGGAATTAGTGTATGATATTCTATCCTAAGTATGATTCCCCACAAACTACTATTTATATTTCTTAAATCTTAAACAGATGATGGTACTTCAGTGCTATCCCTGGTTGTGACCTTACATGTGAGAATTTTACAATCTAGACTTTCACTTGTGTCAAGTAAACACTAGAGAGTGTGGATTTGACATATTTTGCAGCTGTACAAGGACTACCTTTATATATCTTTTACTACTGTTTGTAAAGCTGTAAGAATTTCTCTACATTTCAGCTCCTTTTTAACATTTCTTAACACTTAGAATTTTTAGACTGTAGAAAGAAATCAGTAACAATTTTTACAGCAGGTTTACATTCTTTAGTATGAATATAATTATATTTTTTTCACGTACTTTTTATCCATAAACCTACTTCAATTTCCAAATTAGACAGGGCATAAAGACTGAATAGTATTACTATATTGGGACTTTCTGACTTATTTATCTGTGACATATTATTATTCCCTTAATTAATCATGCAGAAGCATAATTTTCTGCATGTTATTGAAGATCTTTTGAAATGCATTTCATCCTTAGAATTTGTCCATATTATTCAAGTACTTTTTCCATTTTGCTGTATATAGGTTTTAAGGCATAGAGTATGCAATTTGCTTTTTTTTTTTTTAACTTGGCACATTGTTTTCTTTTGAAAAGTATGTATTTTTCAATGAAATATGTTTACAGTTTCTAGGAGACAGCATTACTGGTCAATAAACACATCAAAATGACTCTGTTACAGGCACACGGTACTTGATAGACTGTTAATGATCCGTCCTATAAGAGCCACAGACTTAATGGTCCAAAGCTGCCATGCTCTGCCATGCTCACACGGCCATTCCAGTCGCTAACCAGCCATGCACCAGCTTGCTTTTTCTTGTGTCTTGACAGCCTCCAAAGCAATACTGAAATTACCTTTGTGCCCTTGCCTTTTCTTCCTTCTGTCTCTAAAATAAATGCCATTCTTGTTTTGTTCCCTTTCTCTTTTACACTAGTCTATTTGCTATATTTTCTATATTTTCAAATTATGTGTTTGAACACTGAGAATTAATCTTTGCATATCAATCTAAATAACTGATTGATTCGATGCCTTCTTTAACCAGTCATTTGACTCAGTGTTCTTTGTCCTTGAACAATATAGTTATTCATACAATTTAATACTTTTATATTTTCGTTTTTATGATTGCTCAATTCTTTTGTTCCTTTTATTATATTTCATTCATTTATTAAATATTTAATTGGGCATTAAGCCTTAAGTTAGGAATGTAAGACATAGTTTCTTTACGTTCAAAAAACTTGTGGTTTAAAAGTGGAAGTAAACATTGAAACCCTTGGAATTTTCAAACCTCTACAGTAAAGGGATGTGTAGGATACAGTAGGAAATATAAAACACAGTGTGGTAAATTTCATATGGAGAAGGCCAGGGTAATTGACAAAGGCAGGAAATATTAGAGCAGACTCTTGAAGTTTGCATAGGCATATTTAAAAGAGTGGGAGAAGGAATTCTAGGTAAAGGTATCAATATTTACAAAGGCAGTGAGATGAAATGACTTAATGCTTTGATTCCAGGGTAATGTGCTAAGGATACAGCAATTTATGGATGAAATGTTCAGAGCTGTAGGTAGGTCCCAGGAGATGGAGGGTTTATCCCATAGGCAGGGAGAAATCATTGCATACATTTATTTTCATCCATTTGTCAGATCTCCTGCTCAACAACATATTTTCATGTGAATTCTATTTATGCTTATGTGAAAATAGATATTTTTTATGTGAAGGCCTTTAATCAGGAGAGTATAAATAAGATTTGTGCTTTTCAAAAAGCAATTCCCATATAGTGTGAAAAGCAGATGAGAATAAGGATGGCACAGAGTCAGTTTGAAAGCCATGGAAATAACCAAGTTTAGAGGTGATGAAGGTTTGGATTATTGCTATGCTGTAGTGAAAAGAAGAAAGAATTGAGAACTATTTAAGCTGTCGGTAAAATAGGATTCAGTGATTGGATGTGTAGATGAGGAAGTCTCCGAAATAGAAATAATTGATTGGATTGGTGAGTGGATTTGTGGAGCCCATTATTAGGATAGAAATTTCAAGAGAAAGAGTAAGTTGGAGATGGGGCAGGGAGGGAAATGCTGAGTATGTCGGCGGGAGACTATTACGAGTACGAAGTGTCGATGGCAAATCCAGGTGGAAAAACCTAATACAATGCTTCTCAAAGTTTAATGTGCATACAGGTTGCCAGGGGATCCTCTTCACTTGCAGGTTTCTAGTTCGGTAAGCCTGAGATGGGACTTGAGATTCTGCAATTCTGACAAGCCCCTGAGAGACCGCCATGTTGCCTATCCATGAACCACACTTTGCATAGCACGGATCTAAGAGATAATTGGATTTAATACTCAACAAAAAATATGAGGTGGAGGTATAAATTTACAAATTCTCAGCATATTGGTGGCAGCTGAATCCAGCCTAGTGATTATTTATACAGCTTAAAAAAATCTTTCCTATAAAACCAAAATTTGAGAGATTAATAAAAAGCTATAAATTATGCTATTCTTTAGAGATTTAATATTTTTTATAGAGTGTAGTCTTTTCATTAAATTCTGCTTTTTATTCATTGAGCCTATAAGCTAGAGAAACTCATATTTAAAGGTTATTTAGGAAGAAATTTGCATGTATTTTACATAGAATCTCGTGAGCTAATGAGTTAATAATACGGTGCCAGTAAAGGCCAACTCCCATTTTTTTTTTTTTACTTTTTTAAAGTTTATTTATTTATTTTGAGAGATAGAAAGTGAGAGCACAAGCAAGGGAGGGGCAGAGAGAAGGAGAGACAGAATTGCAAGTAGGCTCCATGCCATCAGTGCAGAACCAGATTTGGGACTCCAACTCAGGAACTGTGAGATCGTGACCTGAGTGGAGATCAAGAGCCGGATGGACACTTAACCAACCTACCTACTCAGGCATCTCAGAAAGATCTCATTCTTAAACCAGTCAAATGAAACCTTTCTCAAAAGAGGATAAAAACAAATTGGTAGGCAGGTGAGAGAACCTAAACATTCAGACCAATAGTACTTGAATTGAGTAAGGATGTATATAGTAAGAAGAAAAGGATGATCCCTGTGGAGCAAGAACATTTGAGAGGCACGTAGAAGAAGGAGCCAGAAAGCAAATGGAAAAGAAATGAAGTCAGGAATTCATCAGGGTATTGCAATCAAAAGAAAAGAATCAAAAAGGAATTGGTTAACAATATTATAAGCCGCAGTGAATGGAAGTAAGCTAGGTTACAGACAGTATTCATTGTACTTAGAATTTTTGTAGTTATGCGATTGATGGCCATTTCTCAGCATTTTCAGTAGAGGGAGTGGGTCAGAAGAAGCCTTGCAGATTGAATTGGGAGGTAAGGAATTTAGAAGGAATGAAGGGAAATAGGTTTTGGTTTGGTCAGTTAAGGAATTTCATTGTGCATAGTATAAAAGAGAGAGGAATAGTTCATAAAATCTCAATTTTAAAGTCGTATTTTAATTTCAATATTCAATTTTGCTGACAAATTATTTTTACTTCTATTGGGTGTGGAAGACTCCAATACTTTAGGAAAGGTAATAAATTGAAAGTAGAGACAAGGGTTTTAGTTTTAGTATGTCTTTAATCATTCAAAGAGCTAGAAAATAACTCTTGAAACCAACCATCTGAATGCCGTGTTCCCATTTCTTCCTCATCTTTCAGTTCTTAATAGTAAACCAGTTGAAATGAGAACCACTTCACAGGTTGTGCAGGGATAATACTTTATTTGATCCAATGAACCATCTGCTTTAATTATGTCATTTCTGGAAAGTGGGGCTCTTTTCTCCAGAATCGCAACTTGGTTTTTGGCAGAAAGTACGAAGAAAGACAAAAATTACCCAGCCCTCTCCTCAGCGATATATTTAAATACTGTTATATGAAAATCAGAATTCAGCACAGGATCCCAGGTAGGGATCACAGAAATTAAAACATAACCTCAGTTACTTTTCTATCTTGGTGCTATTTACTGGTTTTGGATTGATTATGAGCTAAGAAGAGTATGAGTGGTATTTTGTTAACTTTTGATTCCCAAGCACCTGGAAACTTGGAAGATGTTCTCTAGATATTTATTGAATCAAACAATAAATGATTATATCACTTAATAAGAACTTTAAAAATCATGATAGGGGAGTAATACTAACCTAGTTAAAATTGCCATGTTTGTGAATAAGTTTGTATGGCCAATAGGCATTACAAACTAGGAAACCTAGTCTCCAATATGGTAAGACTATTATGAGATAATTTCGGTTCAGTATAAAGTTCAGTGTCTATTTGGACTTCTCATTTTTTAAGTGTAAATACATAGAATTTAAGCAGCCTCTGGCTTTGTGTGTGTGTGTGTGTGTGTGTGTGTAGGTCAATGTGAAGGTTATATTATATGAGACGTGAAAACTTAGCAATATGTTTTATGAGTTATGTTTTGGTGTCTAGCCTGAAAAGTGCTCCTTAAGAGTTTAATAGACTTTATTGATTTTTGGAGCATAAATCATTTGTGGAAAAGTGAAATCGGATTGTTTCACTATAATTCCCAAGTGGCAAATCATTTCAAGAGCTCTAAGAATAGGTGCATTTGCCCAATCTGATTGGCTACCCTAAAGGCAGAAGCAATTATGTTATGCTAATGTGCATATTATGCTCAGAAATTTGAATTTACTATTCTAATACATCAATGTATATTGTCTTTTTAAAGAGGTAAGCTTATAGCTGTCAAGTTTTGTGTAAAGAGGGGTTTTAAAGATTAGCAATTGTCAGGTTTAGGGAGCTTGAAGCATTCTTACATTTCATGATAATGATTGAATCTTTTCTTTGACAGTAAATACAGAGTTGAATATAGTGATAACCTTGATTAAGTGTAACATGACTGTGGAAACATTCTGGAAAGGACTTTTTTTGCATTTTTATGGAAAGTTTGTAACAATGGAAAGAAAATTATTTGGAAATTTGCTCATTAAGGGCTTCACAGAAACACATTTTGTTTGCATTGTCTACTAGAATGGACCAGTGGATGCGTACTTTTTCCTAGGGCGTGTAGTTATGGTCCAAAATATTGTGGTGTGCGGGGCCTTGGTGGCTCTGTTGGTTAGTGTCTGACTTTGGCTAAGGTCATGATCTCATGGTTCTGTGGGTTAGAGACCCATGTGGGGCTCTGTGCTGACAGCTCAGAGCCTGACCCTGCTTCAGATTCTGTCTCCTTTTCTGTCTGCCCCTCCCCTGCTTGTGTTCTCTCTGTCTCAAAAATAAAATAAATAAACATTTAAAAAATAAATGTGGTGCTTTTGTGACACCACTTACCAAAGATTTTTGTGTATTTTATTTCACAGACCGTCAGAGGTTTACAGGAAGAATTTTCTTTAAAACTGAGTGAACAAAAATATTATGCTAGATTTCTTGCTTTAACTAAGATAGAAACATGAGAAGATGGATACTATCTGCCACATAATTTTCAATTTTTATTTTAGATGGAGAGAAAAATAAATGATGTGGTGGTTAAAAACTTTAGTACATAGAATTTGTCTCAAATGATTTCTAGCATGTTTTTCAGTAATAAGTCATGTAGCCAGATGGCTGTATATGAGAAATTACCTGTATGAGTCAAACATTTTATTCTAAATTTTTAGCAAGGGTGATTCCCTGAATTAAAGGGAATAACTTTTATACTAGAGATGGGTTATGAATGGTGATTTTTTTGGAAATATGATAGTTTATATAATGCTTTTTAAAGTTTTTTCATTATACTAATGAAAGTGAGTGATATGCACTCTAGTTTTAAGCAACCCAGTGAGTTCACCATCTTTATCTATAACTATGGTTATTCTTTTGCTTAAATAACCCATTATATCAAGACAGAATAGTGTGGTATAATTTGATAGGAGAATATAATAAAATATAATGATATTCACTAATACTAATACTCCTAGAATGTTATTTTGTTAGTTCATTAAACAGTTTTCTCTTTCATTTTAATGTTTACTGACCCCCAGTGGATATGAAAGCCTTTACATAGATCAAGTCCTTAATTTGTTATGTCAGTAATTATTGTTCTTGTGTTATTTGTGAAGTTTTTTTTTATTAAAATGTTTTAAACATGAATTGTAATCTACCAAGGAAGCATTATATTAGCTTTAAAAATTCCTAGCTTTAATTTACAAGATATTTTTAATCTCATTATGGGGGATTAAGCAGCATAACTCTCATTTACACCAAAACAGGCTGACTGGCCTCTCTATGTGGGGGGATTTTCATATGCATTTTAAAGAAGTAAGCCTTTTCAATATACTCCTGATAAATCAGCTTTTAAGATTCATCCAGCAAATAGGTGTGGGGAGAAATTGTAAACGGTTAAGTGGTACAGATACATAAGCAATTAAAATGAGGTAATTTTATTTGTGTGAAGGGTTTGGGCTTAATTTTAATCAGACACGTGTCAAGGGCTGTGTTCAGGATCCAACCTCCACCACAATTACAATAAAAAACCAATGATCGGGGCACCAGCGTGGCTCAGTCAGTGAAGCATTGGACTTCAGCTCAAGTTACAATCTCACAGTTCCTGAGTTTGAGCCCCACATTAGGTTCTCTGTTGTCAGTGCAGAGCCTGCTTCATATCCTCTGCTCCCCTCTTTCTCTGACCCTCCCCTTTCTTTCTCTGTCTCAAATATAAATAAAAACATTAAAAAAAAAAAAAAAAGCAGAGGTGCCTGGGTGTCTCAGTTAGCTAAGTGTCCTACTTCAGCTCAGGTCATGATCTCACAGTATGTCAGCCCTGCATCTCTCTGCCCCTCTCCTGTTTGCACCCTGTCTCTCCCTGTCTCTCAAAAATAAATAAACAGTAACAAAAATTTTAATGAAATAAATAAATAAATACACACACACACACATACATACATACAATGACCTTTGCCATGGCTAAGACAGAAAGGGAGTTTTGAGTTGTGTCACGTTTTTTTCAAAAACTTCTGCCATAAAAATGACAACAATGTCACCGAAATGCAAGGAATTGAGGAAACAAAATATTCTAATGAAAGTGGTTGGGGACATACAGATTTGATTCTTGTTCAGGTGTTTTTATTACTTGAGGGCATTTTATTGCACTGAAATACAATGATGTATGAAAATAAAATAGCATTTAATGTAAAAAATAGGATATGCAAAGATTTTAGTTTTACTGCTTTGAGTATTTCCACTGTTTTACACTATGAGTCTTTGGCAACTTTAAAAAAAATACAGTAAGTTTAAGAGATATTTGTTTTATTCAAAATATTTTGAAATATTAAATTATAAGTATTATGTTGTCTAATTTATTCTTAGATACCTTTTATTTTTGTTATATTAGGCATATTTAAAAAGAGACTCTAAATATTTGCTACTGCTGCATAAAAATGTGATTGTTTTTCTATTGTGTTAGTTTTATATAGAGTAACCTTGCCAAACTATTGCTCAAACAATTGTTGAATTTAAATATGAAATTGTATATTTTTTGATGCCACCATGTAGATAATTATATCATCTATGGGTAAGGACAATTCGGATAAGTCTTTAACAAGCTATACCTCTTATTTCTTTTTCTTGTCATATTGTATTGGCTAAAGTATTTGTTAGATTTCAAAAAGAAGGGATGGCAGCAAATTCTGTGTCAAGTTCCAGAGGAGATGCATTTAGTTTTTTACTATTGGCAATATCTATTATAATCTTTAATATATGTTCTTAATACATGCATATATACTTTTTCAGTTTGCTAAACTTTTTTTATAAGTAGATATGAATTTTATTGAATGTACTTCTGGCATCTATTGAGATGATCATATATTTTTTTTAATCCATTAAAAAGTAATTAAATCTTTGAATAAACAAAATACATTAGTCAAGTGACATTATTCTTTGGGTAAAGATTCAATTTACTTTAGCATATTTATATTTGTATTTATTAATGAGTTTTGTTTAAATTTTTAAAAAGTTTTATTTATTTATTTTAAGAAAGAGACAGAGCAAGTAGGGAAGGGGCCCAGAGAGAGTGCGAGAGAGAATCCCAAGCAGGCTTTGCACTGCCAGTGCAGAGCCAATGTGGGACCCAAACCCACAAAACTGTGAATCCTGACCTGAGCTGAAACTGAGGGTCAGCGGCTTAACAGACTGAGTCTTTCAGGTGCTCTAGTTTATAATTTTCTATACTCATAGTTCCTTTGTCTGATTTTGGTCCCTAATTTATAATTATCTCAAAAAAATGAGTACAGTCATTCCCTTATTTCTGTTCTCTGAAAGAGGTTAACATTTGGTTATCAGTTCCTCAAATAATTAAAAAAATTTCTTGTAAAAAAATATAAATAAATAAAAGCCCGGTGATCTTTAGGGCATTTTTGTTTGTTTATTTGTTTTGTTTTGTTTTGTTTTACCATCTTTAAGAGATAGAAGGATATTATCAAAGTCCTTCTACTGTTTGAGTACGTTTTTTGAGTAAGTTTTTCTAGGACTTTTATCATTGTGCCTCGGTTCTTAAATGTATTGGCATGAAGTATTTCAAAATATCATCTTATTGTCTTTTCAGTTTCTATCTCATTTATAATTATGGTCCCTTTTTCATTTACAGCATGGTTTTCATGACTACCTTGTTTTTTTTTTTCATTATTAACTTCACTAATGTTTATTAATTTTACTAATTTTATTGAATTAATATTTAATTCTTTAGAACATTATTATATTCTGTGTTATATTTGACTTTCTAACATTAATGTCTATTCAGAGTGTAGTCATTATAAAATAAGTTGAGGCTTTAGTATATGTTTCATTTTTGTAAATGCTTCAGGGGTTCTTAGAAAAATGTGTTCTGTTTTACTGTTGGAAACAGTTCATTTATGACCATTATGTCAGTCTCATTAATTAGCTTGTTCACATCTTCTGTATACTTGACTAATTTTTTTAAGTCAACATGATCTAACAATTATGAAGAAAGTGTGTTAACAGCCTGCCACTATAATGATGTATTTGTTACTTTATTCTAGTATCAATTTTTTTGTTTAAATGTTTTGTTGCTGTCTTAGAAATCTGTCTAAAGTGAAACATTTTATGTCTTTCTGCTGAATTGAACCTTATTTCAATTTGTAGTGACTCTTATTATCTCTACTGTTTTTTTCTTCTTTGGTTAGTTTTAGTGTTTTATTTTATGATTTACTTTGATATTAATATAACTATATCAGAATTCATCTGCCTAGAATTTGCCTGACATATTTTTTCTGTCTTTTGACCTTTTACTGATAGTTAAAGCATTTAGCCGATAGGCATTTTTTCTTGTAAATTGCATAAAGCTGGGCTGTGTTTTCTTTTATCTAATCTAGTAAGTTTTTATTTGTTTTGGTTTATTTATAAGACCCAAACTAGCAGGTATCCATCCCTACTATACCTTTTTTGGGAAGAGTGTTTTTCCTCATTTCCTTACTAGGAGTATTGTTTTTTGAGAAGTTTAGTATTATAGAAGCTAATTCTTTTAACCCCTTATCTTTTCTGGTCCACACATTTATCAATTGTCTTTAAGAATGGTTTGAGTGGTGCCTGAGTGGCTCAGTTGATTGAGCATCTGACTCTTGATTTTGGTGCAGGTCATGATCTCAGGGTTCATGGGCTCAAGCTCCGCATAAGACTCAGTGCTGACAACAAAGATCCTGCTTGGGATTCTCTCAGTCTCTCCCTTTCTCTCACTTGTGTGCATGTGCAAGTTCGGTCTTTCAAAAATAAATATATAAACCTTGAATAAAAAGTAGTTTGAGATATCTAAACAAAGTCACTCAGAATAAGAAAGTTTTCAGACTTGAGGCACCTGGGTGGCTCAGTCACTTAAGCGTCCAACTTCGGCTCAGGTAATGATCTCACTGCTCCTGAGTTTGAGCCACACATCGGGCTCTGTGCTGACAGCTCAGAGCCTGGAGCCTGTTTTGAATTCTGTGTCTCCCTCTGTCTCTGCCCCTCCCCTGCTCCGTCTCTCTCTCTCAAAATAAATAAACATTAAAAAGTTAAAAAAAAAAAAAAAACTTTTCAGGACTTACTTCTCTTTATTCAAATGTTCTTATCATTTTGACTTCTCAGGATTTCTTTTCCTTGAATTTCCGTCTAAACTCTTATGCTTTATTGCCAGAAACAAGAGGAGTTTAAAAATTAAATAAATAAAGTATATAAGCTCAAAATCTTAAACTCCAAAGGAAACTTTAGAAGTATCTTAGCCAGCTTTTTATTGATCGAGTCCCTCAGTTTTCTCATCTGAAAAAGAGGTGTTCTAATACCTGCTTTCCAAACATTAGTCTAGAATATATGAATGCTTGGCTCATCAATAGCCACATACTCAATAAATGGCAATTAATATATTAATAATCGCAAACATTTATGTTAAGAGGAGTGCTTACTTGAGGAATGTCTTTAAAAAGGAATTGGAGGTGATGAAACAAACTGCTGATGACAGCAGGAATGACTTAGGTGAAAATGTATAGCTTCAAGTTCATAGTGCTTCATGGAACAAAATGAGGAAAAGCAATATTATATGGCAGATTAGGCACAGTATTGAAGTTCAACCATTATTCAGCTTTCATGAAAAAAGAAGTGGCAACCTCAAAATTAAGACAAAACCATTTTAAAAATGCCTTTAACGTCTCAAAGCTTTTACTCTGTTTTAAATTCATTCACCGATCTGATCAAGGCTTCAATCTGTCTTTGATGGTACTTTATTTTTATTAGTTCTTCTTAGCTTTCTTACTCTTAGAGAATGTTCATGTTCGCACTGATGGAATCAGGATATCAGAGAGCTACATTATAACCCAATATTGTCTTCTATTTTCCTTTTTCTGTCACTATTATCTACTGTAGAAAAAGAAAAGGCTCTTTAGACTTAAGATTGTTTTATCATAGTGCATGTGCTAGCACAGATATCTTGTATGCCGTGTCCATGTGATTGAGGCTATATATACATGGGAAAGAGGAAGAGGACTCTAAATAGGTTCTTTTACCATCCTATTTTAAGGCAACAAGACCCAGCCTTTTTATTTTTCATTAGATGGAAATATATAAGCATGAAACATCAAGAATTATGAGCACAGCACTGCCGCTCGCTTTGTTGCTTGAGCTAAAAATCCTGGAATCATCGCTGATTTTTCCCCTTTTTCCTCACAACACGTCTGATGCATGAAGACATGTTCTCATTTCTAACATCAAAAAACAGATTGAACCATATCTCATGATTTCCAGTGCTGCCATGTCTCCCAAAGCTACCATCCTCTCTTACATTCCTGACTTGTCTTGCTGCTTTCACTCTTGCTCTTCTACAGTGTATTCTGTATAGGGCCATTTGACGGAAGTCTCTGAAAGCTTTGTCAGATCATGCTATTCCTCCCTAAGGTTTTTCCAGTGTCTTCCCATGATACCTAAATGAGAGCACCAAATCCTTAGAGTAACCTCTGACTATCCCCTTGAAGAAGTGTTCCACTTTTCTTCATTCCAGGCAGAAGGGCCTTCTTGTTGTTCCAAAAATGTCCTCTCCTTGATATGCACATGGCACTCCAGCAGCCCCTGTCAGGGCCCCTCCCTCCCCTCCCCCACCCCTCCCCACTGGCCTGTGTTAATTTTGCTTCATAGCACTTAACATTACCTGACATTATATTTTATGTGTGTTTATTGCTGATGTTTTTTTTTTTTTAATTTTTTGAAGGTTTATTCATTTTGCAGAGACAGAGATTGACAGAGCATGAGTAGGGGAGGAGCAGAGAGAAAGAGAGAGACACAGAATGTGAAGCAGGCTCCAGGCTCTGAGCTGTCAGCACAGGGCCTGACACGGGCTCGAGCTCACAAACCGAGAGATCATGACACTTAACCGGGCACTTAACCGACTGAGCCATATCTTTTGGTGAGGTGGGGAGAAGAGACATCCTAAGCATTGATAACTTTTAAAAACTCAAGGAACAGAGTTGAGAACCACCGTATATGTGTTTTATTTTGGTTTAGTTTTCTCTTCTCAGACTACATACTCAGTAAAGGCAAAGGCATTTTCTGTGTTGTTCACTGTTCTGTTCCTAGCTTTCAGAATAGCACCTGCCACATTGTAAGCTTTAAATAAATATTTGTTCATAATTTTAAAAATGCCTTAATTACTTTGCTGCACCTAGTACATACAAATAAAGATGCACCATTGGTTCTGCATTATTCAGTAAACTCTGTACCCCTCATTTTTCATCAATTGGTTAACTCACTTGAGAAATACTTATTCAGTGCATTCGGTGAATCAGAGAATTTTCTAGGCTCTCAGAAATCAAGAAGGAAATAAACAAGTATGCCTGCCCTTGTGGCGCTTACATTCTCATCCTGGTGGTACATTTCGTAGATGACTGGAGCTTTAGAAATAAGAAAATCTAATTTCTTTTAAATAATTTTTCATTATTCAGTGTGTTACCTTGAAAAAAGCCACTTAACCTCTTTGGAACTAGTCATAAAATTATTTAAAATAACCCTTCTTTAATTCAATGTAATTGGAACGGTTATTTTTGTGCTGCTGTTTAAATCAACTTTCCAAAGTAATTTCAGAGGATGCTTTCTTTCTTAAACTATGACTAATTAAAAAACACCAGTTTTCTGCAAAAGAAAATAATTGGATTGTAACAGATTTATGAGACCCACTACATCTGTCTTAAAAAAAATCTCGTAGTCTGCAGAATAAAACCAGCTGGAGTGATAGCTCTGGGATATCCTGGATAGCGAATGGGGGGGATCATTTAAAAGTTCTTAACAGCTTTGCACAAAACGATCATTCATTTTTTTTTCTCATCCATCTATTCAATAAACATCCCTGGGTGCTAAAAATTACTAGGAGTTTTGCCAAGTCATAAGGTTATAGTGCATGTTTTCTGCTCTTAAGAAGCTCATTTTATTATACCCATTTTGTAAAGAAACAATAGCAGATACCACAACAAAGGTAACATAAAACAAATATTGCTCATAGGAAGGAAGCACATAGAATTGAACTTAAACCCTGCCCTTAGTTAGCTCACTAAATCTCTCCTTTTGATGTTCTATAGCATTCGGTTTCTTTCTACCTTTTTTCTTACTTTTTAAATGTTTATTATTTTTTGAGAGAGACACAGACAGACAGACAAACAGAGCGTGAGTAGGGGAGGGGCAGAGAGAAAAGGAGACACAGAATCTGAAGTAGGCTGCAGGCTCTGAGCTGTCAGCACAGAGCCCAAAGTGGGCTTTGTGAACCGTGAGATCATGACCTGAGCTGAAGTCAGACGCTTAACTGACTGAGCCACCCAGCCACCCCCATAGCATTCAGTTTCTTTTATGTCAGGTGACATAGTGTGCTTTTATTCTCATTAATTATCTACTCATGCTACCCATTCCTGCTACTAACTCCTTTTGGCTTCTACATGTATATTATGTGTATATTACACTTAGATATGTACATATCATATATATATATAGATATATACATATCATGTATATGTATGTATTTACATCGCATTGGATACCATATTCACCTGATACATATATTTTATCAAATTATATATAATAAATTAAGATGACTGTAAGACTTATAGTCATAAAAATATAGAACAAATCCAGTCAATCCAAATACATATCAGACTCAAACCCTTCCAAAGAAGCTAAGTAAATTCAAATAAATAACTGTGCTCAGATATAAGACAAAAAGTACCAGAAGTTGTAATTAACTGGATGTAACCCCGGAATCTCTAGAAAGGTCAACCTTTGTGTAGCATGGCAGTGCGTAATATGTGCACATATTAAGCACGACTGGTAAAACATGTCCCTTGCCTCTGAGATAAGGGAAGAATGGTGGCTCTTAGAATGAACCCAAACACCTGAACTGTTGGTAGGCGGGCTGATATAAATTGCCGTGCCTCTTCTTCCAGGCTTACAGATTAGTGTCTTCCCTCCTCATGAAAGGAACACTTAAGAGGAAAGCATTTTGGGTTCAGTCCTATTACTTTTATCGTGGAAGTATCGGGGTCGGGGTAGGAATTCCAGGAACTTCAAAAGTTTTCCAGATTATTGCCTATGTTTTCTTGGATCTTTTCCTGGTCCTTTTTTATTCTGGGAGGCAGATGAGAGTAGGAGACAGAGTGTGGGCTCCAGAAGCATACAGGCCTGCATTTCAAAATAGGCTCTGTCACAATTTCACCACCTTAGAAGAATTAGCTCTAATCCTGTGTCTCTGTAAAATAGGAACACAGTTTGTACCTCACAGGGCTTTTTTGAGTGATTACATTAGACATGCTTTGTAAAGGATGGCAGATAGCAAGTGTTAGTTTCTTCTGGCACTTCTCTTTCCTGCACAATACATCATTTACTTTACGTTTAATTCCCTGTTCTTCTTATTTAGGTTAGTTGGGGTCATTGTTGGTCAGTCCGGGTTATTTTAAGATTGGGACTAAGATTCAAACTGCTCAGTGATACAAGAAATTTATTTAATAAATAAGGGCATTGAAACACAAAAACGTAAGATGACATGATCTCAGTAGGAAGGACAATCTCTAAAATTGAGAAAATTTAACTTTTTATAAAAGTTATGGCACTATTCTTGCTCTCTCATTTCTCTTTGGACCAAACAAAATGTCAGCCTGATATGTATCCATGTTTAGAACTGACTAGATAACTTGGGAGGCCCGTTTTTACTGTGATATTCTTTGAGATTATTTTGGTCATGGACGCCAGAGTTACTAATAAATCACCTAAAAAATAGTCGTGACCACCTTATCCATGCTAAAAATCTAATGAAGGAACTTTCAAATAACTTCTAGATTAACTATTTTGTCTGCATAACAACTTTAGCAGAAGAGTGTAGACACATACTCAAGCTTACAGTACAATAAAATGTGCTTTCCTGACTGCAAAATTGTAATACATCAGTGTGTTTGTTTTAGAAAAAGATCGAATGCCTCACTAAATACTTTAAATAAAAAACAAAAATATAAGACAAAACCGAGTAACCAATTTTAATTATGCTTGTAAAAGCCTCACCACAGTTGTAAGCCTTTTCAAATTCAGGAAGGTGTTTTTTTTTTTTTCCTAAAGTATTGAATTTTTTTTTAATTCTGTTTTCTGGTTTAACTCATAAGAGTGTGTCTCTCTAAAATATGTTACCTGGATGTTAACGATAATTGGAACAAATAAGGTGTAAGCTACAACGTTATATAGAACGTGGTCTTATTTGAGCTTCTTAAAATAGATCCTTGGAAAATACCCTGTAATATAATTTTAATGACAACCAAATGCCTGAACGTTTTGTGTACTGCTTTATGGAAGAATACCTTTATTTGGCATATTTCAGAGGACTCTTTGTTGTCACATTACAGCTCATACTAAAGAGCTGTGAACAATTGTTATGAAGAAAACTGCTTTTGTTGTAATGGATAAATAAGTAGCAAGTATTTCTGGCTCGATGGGTGTGTCAGTTAAAAGAAGAGCTGCCTTTAAAAACCCAATATCTACACTGATTTAATGAGAAAATAATATCTTAATATTGCATTCATAAAATGGGAATTATTACTTGAACATATTATTTAACTAAATCTTGGTATATATATGTAACATTGTTAATATATCTAATGAAAAGTCACTATTTTAAAGGTTTCATAAATATTCAAATTATCTTTACATATTGTGCCATGTACTGAAACATACATGACTGATATAACTCAGAAAAGCATTAAATAACCTGAATTTTAAATTGAGACTAGTAGTAATAATAAATAATAATAATAAATAATAATAATAATAATAATAATAATAATAATAATGTAACTGGGAAATGTTACATCAGGTGTCCCAGAAAGCATTTCTTAAGTGAGTTTAAAAATAGAAAATCTTCATAAGTAAAGTGGTATTACGTAATGCCTAAGTATATCCTTTGTAAAACTCAAAGTTCTAGTTTTAATCCGTGTTCTGCCACTTAACACTGATGGGACTTCATGCTAGTCCTCTTACAGGCTTGGGTTCCTCATACCAGAAGAGGTATAATAACCCCTAAATCACAAGGCTATTAACCAGGATAATGTTTGTACTGCAACGTTCTTGGCAAAGCGTAAGCAGTACTCTCTATAACAATAGTACTGTAAATTATAGTATGATGATAATAATGCTAATAGGTACCACTTTAAAATTTAAAAAGTTACATGATTAAATAAATTTTGGAAATGTTGCATACGAAAAAGATGAAGAGTCTTTTTTTTTCCTTCAGAGGTCCTCAGAGCTTTTAAGATGCTAATGTGCATTGTGAATCTTTAAAAATTCTACAGTTCTCAAAATTAATTAACTATGGAGCCACTTTTTTTTTCTTTCTTTCTTTCTTTCTTTCTTTTTTTTTTTTTCCCAGAGAACATCTCTTGGGACTAGTGTTCTTCCCACACACTTTCTTAAATTATTTCTTAGATAAACACCTACCTATTAATCACAATTCATGTAACATTAATATTACTTAGGTTTCAGCTGCTTGAAGTATAAAAAAAAAGTTAAATGCAAAATGTCAAATGTCAGAATAGTGAAAGTTTAAAAAACTTTTTCATGAACATGACAGTCTGATATCCAGAATTTTAAGAATAAAATTTCCATCTGTACCAAAATTAGTCTTTTCATTCTAGAAGTGCCCATAATCACCAGAGCATAATATTTAATTTATACCTTCTATTATTAAAGGCTGTTATAAATAAAGGAAGTTTACTTATAATTACTTTATGTTAGCAAAAGTATTACATGATAGGGCTTGACATCATTTACTGTCACAATTCTATTTAGATTTCCAAAGTTTCTACTTTGGTTGGAAATAATTATAAAAATTAAGAAGTATTAAGGTAACTTTTATTTTTGCCATCCAAAGAAAGACCATAGATTACTTATAGAGTCGAATATAAAACCTGGCTCTTGAAAAGAGTCATTAGTTATATATAAATTTGAAATTTAATCCTTGGAATCTCGAATACCTTATTCAACTTGTGTCATATTAATTCTAATTTGTCTCCCTACGTACAGTTTGGAAAATGTACTTTTCACGGTGCATCAAAAGGATGCATTTTAATAAAAAGCTGACTTCCCTTTGCTTTCTGGAAAACTCTCAGCCCTTTGATACAGCACAAGACTCCCCATGGCCTTGCACATGCCCAGTCTCCATCCCCATCACCAGAACTCACACCATGTACTTCATCAGTTTAGGCTCTCACCTTTTAGACTTTTATGGGTCCATGCACACTTTTTGTCCTCTGTGTATATTGTTCTTATTGCTAGGTTAAAAATGATCCATCATTACAGATTCCACTTAGACACCACTAGTTCTAGAAATATTCTCTAACTTCTGAGTAAAAAACTGGATTTAATGCCATTTACAGTGTTTCAGTTTCACAATATTTCTTCTGTTGTTTGCAGTGGCCCTGCTGTAGTTTAATAAACTGTTGAGTGCCTAAGAATGTGAGCTTCCTGAGGGTAGATATTGTGGCATATTAATTCCTCGCATCTCATTGGTATCTTGCTCAGAGTGGCTATTTGTGATCAACCTCACTAGGTATTAAGAAATATTTCCAATAGCTGGATGAACCTTAAGAATTTGTGAACCCTCAAGTTTTCCACCTCGTATCTGAGAGTGCTTGATCTACTAAGTCAGTATTCCCATGTGACTGCTATTATACAACATTGAAAGATGGTTCTTTCAAACCCTAAACTTCCTTTTCCCAAGGATACAGCTCACCCACTGATATTCTGAATTATTCTAATACCTACTGTGTCTTTTTCAGACACTTGCTGGTAATGAACTTCTCAGACATGCTGAGCCCAGTAATATCTTTTGGATTCTTATGTTCTCTCTCAGTCCCCTTTCTGGATAGAGTCTCAGAGTGTTCCTCAGCCCCCATGCTGCCCAAATTGAACTTCGCTGACATGACCAAAATCATGCAGAGGGTACCATATTAAATAATTAAACGAACAAACACACAAACAAAACCTCCCAAAAAACTAAAAACTTGAAAGAGATATTAGTTTTAAGTATGTACTTAATTTTCCTGTTGCTTTATTCTCTAGCCCAAATCAGTAATTTTTATGGCATCACCTTTCCACTTTCCATTGTCAGTTGCACTGAAATGCTATTTAGGGGCTACTTTTTTTTTTTGATGGATATATATTTTAATAGTATATTTTCAAATTGGTATACATATAACACCCAGTGTTCATCCCAACACGTGCCCTCTTTAATGCCTGTCACCCCCTCTCCCCCGTCCCTCATTCCCGTTACCCTCAGTTTGTTCTTAGTCTTTGAGAGTCTCTTATGTTTTATCTCCCTCCCAATCTGTGTCTTTTTTTCCTTTCCCCGTTTTCCCTCCCCCATGGTTTTTGCTAAGTCTCTCAAAATCCACCTATGCGTGGAAACATATGGTATCTGGCTTTTTCTCTCTGACTTATTTCACTTAACATAATACCCTCCAGTTCCATCCATGTTACTACACATGGCCAGATTTCATTTTTCTCATTGCCACGTAGTAGTCCATTGTATATATGTGCCACATCTTCTTTATCCATTTGTCAGTTGACGGGCACTTGGTCTCTTTCCAAAATGACATATCGGATAAAGGACTAGTATCTGAAATCTATAAAGAACTTACCAAACTCCACACCCAAAAAACGAATAATCCAGTGAAGAAATGGGTGGAAGATATGAATAGTCACTTCTCCAAAGAGGACATTCAGATGGCCAACAGACACATGAAACGATGCTCAAAGTCACTCATCATCAGGGAAACACAAATCAAAACCATACTGAGATACCACCTTACACGGGTTAGAGTGGCTAAAATGAATCAATTAGGAAACTATAGATGCTGTCGGGGATGTGGAGAAGCAGGCACTCTCCTACACTGTTGGTGGGAATGCAAACTAGTGCAGCCACTCTGGAAAACGGTGTGGAGGTTCCTCAAAAAAATGAAAATAGAGCTACCCTATGACCCAGCCATAGCACTGCTAGGAATCTACCCAAGAGACACAGGAATGCTGATGCATAGGGGCACGTGCGCCCCAATATTCATGGGGCCTCTTTTAAATGAGAGGTCTCAGGATGGAGACACTAGTAAAGGCTAGGATACATATTGTTGTGAGTTGCCACATGTATCAGTGTTAAATTATCTAAACAAATTTAACTTTGGTCATGATTCCTTCCTATGCTTAAAGAAACCACCCCCATCCACCTAGGCCTCTCCTAAGCTTTCATCATCAAATAAGTGCTCATGACCTTCTGCACTTGTCCAACACGACCCCTCAGAGTTGTGGCCAAAGTCAGGTTTCCTCTTAGTGCCACACAATTCTGCTTTTAGGGAATAAATCCTGTCTTTCTACTGTTCTGGTGTGGGTGGGCCGGCGGGGTAATGAGGGTAAAAACTAGAAAATAAATAGCCAGGAGAGAATATTGCAATGCTTTAGTTGAGCCTGGCAGGTATAGAGGGTTGTATACTGCACATAAGGCCAAATGTTCATTTTTATCCACTTTCATCCCATTTTCTTTAGTGAACAGAAGGAGGAAAAAGAAAGAGTATGACTTTGAACTAATTAGAAGAACAAAGATATAAAAGGACATTTTGCAATTGGACATTTTGTGGGTACTGCTGCTTCTTTCCTTTTCTTCTGTTTTTAGTTAGAGCTGTTTTCCATTTGACATTTTCCCCTACTTGTGTCCTCACCTCATTTCATCAGCTGTCTTTAGCGGTATCTGCCCTGTCTCCCAGGCATGGGACGTGGCAACCACGGGTGTCAGCAGCTCTTCACAGCTGGCAGAGCCTTGCTTTCACTTGATTTCCCCCATTAAAAAGAGAAAACAAAACAAACAAAACAAAGCAAACAAAAAAACCAAACACCTGTTTTGACTCCTCTCCCTTCATTTTCTTCAACTGCAAATTAAACTGACAAGCTGGCTGGACAGTGGCAGAGGGGACTTCGTTTTCAGTCAAATTATTTCTGTCTCTTTGTTGCCGGTGTATTCTTTTCCTGTCATATCCTCCATGTAGGTTTTTGACAGCTGGAATTATTTTTATTGTGCATTCCAGTTTCTGCTTTTAATAGCTAGGATTTTTTTCTTAGTTCCCTGATTTAAGCAGCCTAGAATCACTGTCTGACCCTCCAAGTGACTGATATTGACCCTGGATTTCATTCATTCTTTGAGAACATAAATGTCCATGATATACCTGTGTTGCCAGGTACTGAGGCTAAAGATGTGAATAACACGTGGTTCCTGTTACTGACGAGTTCAGTGTTTGAAGGCCAGTTAATACAAAAGGGGTGAATATGTAGAGATGTAGGGAGACAAATGTGGAAGTCCCGAGTGGATAATCCCTTAGGTTCGACGTGAACTGTCACAGAATATTTCCTGCCCTAAGTAAGCATTAAGATGCTACTTGTATATGGATAGATGAGACTAGGGTCTTTGAGGACTACTTTGTCCAAAGAATATTGTTATCTTGAGATTGTGCTTTTTATAAACAAACAAAAAAACATGCATTTAAAAGTAGAATGATTAAAAAGAGAAGGAAGAAAAACATAAGTTGAGGAATCTATGCTAATTTTGGATTTAAACGAAATCAAAATTAGATTATTATATAAGGATCCATATGCTAACCTTCACAAAGATTGGGAGAACTTAGAAGAGGAGCTGTCCCTAAAATGTAGAGGAAGACAGAATGGTTTGGGGACTCTCCAGGCTGGTTTCTGGAGTTGACAGTAAAGGAACCTCCTTAGATTTGAGCTCTTATTATTCCTGTTACGGAAGATAAAGAGAAGGCTTGAGGAAAGGACTATTAGCTTTGTTGGTCACTTGCTACATGACAATATGATTGCATAACATATTTTTACAAAAATATCATTTAATCAGTATTACAGTTCAGTGAGATTGATATTATTAACACTACTCCTTTCGTCCTTCCTTCCTTCCTTCCTTCCTTTCGCTTCTTCAGATAAGAAATCATTCAGATAGGCTTAGTGATTGTTAGTAGTGATATGTGCTAGGACAATATTTTAATGCATGTATGTTTGACTTTGCTCTTTTCACTAAAGTAATGTCTGAAAAGGTTTTCCAAAACATCTGTGGTATAACCCAGGAGTGTGCATTTAACAGACACTATAGGTAATTCTAATGAAGATAGTATTTAGGAGAAATCATGAGACAGTACGAAGTGTTATACAAAGAGCATCACCTGGGGCAATGCTCAGCTTTTAGTGAGTTTACTATTAGAGGTAGTTATGGAATTTCAGAATAATATTTCAAATGTGTGAGCATTTACTGTGTGTCAAGGCTCATAGTAAGTGTTTACACAGACTGCCTCTTAATACTTAAAACAGATCAACTTGAGATGGGTACCCTTTTTATTCCCATTTGCAGATGAGAAATTTCAGCTAGGTAGAGTAAGTAAAACAACTTGCTCTGTATCCCAGATTTATGTATAGGAAGCTATAAAGTAGACTGGGGAAAATGTCATGGCGTATACGATCTAGTAGAGCACAAACGGAAAAGTGCATACATTTTATTAGAGTTAAAAAAAAAAAAAGATTTATTTGTTAACGATGATGAGAGAGGCTCCAGAGGAGTAGATGTCTAGATTGGGGCTCCTGAAAGGACACTTTTAACCCTTATTTGATTAATCTATTTGTTAACTATATGGCCTTGGGTACATCATGTCCACTAAACTCAATTTGCCATTCTATAAAAATATAGATAATAATTATTGACACAAATAAGAAACACCAATGAATTATATATACACACATTATATATTATCATTTCCTCATCTTAACAAAAGTGATGTTTATGTTCTTTACGCAAAATTCCAGGGGAAAATAAACAAACAATATTTATTCAAGCAACTCACAGGCTTACTGTATTTAAATTCAGGATTTCATTATATTTCTTCTAGTCTTCTTTTTTTAAAAAAAATAATGTTTATTTATTTTTGAGAGAAAGAGACAAAGTGTGAGCAGGAGAGGGGCAGAGAAAGAGGGAGACACAGAATCCGAAGCAGGTTCCAGGCTCTGAGCTGTCAGCACAGAGCCCGATGCAAGGTTCGAACTCAGGAGTGGTGAGATCATGACCTGAGGTGAAGTCAGATGCCCAACCGACTGAACCACCCGGGCGCCCCTCTAGTTCTTCTTTATAGTCCAGAACCAGTCCTTCTATCTTCATAAGCCGAAGACAGCTCACTTGACATAGGTTCTTGAGAAACAAAGAAAATATGAGTCAGGCCTTTGGTAAGGTATTAATGTACTTGTGAAAAAATAGCTAATGTTATTAATAAATGATATAAAATGGCTTTTTTCCTCAGAGTATGCTTTGTAGAATTAAATCTGATTTTCTCTAATCTTTTCGATTTAAAACATGTGGCTTTTGAACTGAAGAAATGATACTAAGTGTTGCTTTTTTAACATTAATAGTTCACCTACATATAGGGAGCTATAGCTTTGGCTCTCTATTCTTTTTTGTACTGTCTGCAGTACTTGATTTCTTACATGCCTTTTTTTAACTAGTAGCCACAGCACAATGGGTAACGTAGCATAGCAGAGGCAGAAACAAAAGTCTTAGCTGGCCTAGAGCATGACCTTCTTCAGGAACACCTCTGGTTTCCCCTTCTGCCAATCAACTGAGCTCACAGTGAGCTTGACCTAGGCAATTGGTCGGGTTAGATAGAAATAGAGAAACTTTATTTTTCCTTTTTTTCCCTCTTTTTAATATCCTTTGAACTTAGAAGAAGAAACAAAAATGTGTTAAAAGGGTTGAAGGTCAAAATTTACCCTGGGATGCTAATTTCAAAAGAACTCCAAACTGGGAGAAATATATGAGAAGTTATGGAAGAAAGGGTCATTTGCCGGGGAACCCAAAGACATTTACGATGGCGAGTAAATTCCTCTCAGCATGTTTTCTTCTGTGGTAGACGCGGGATTAAATGATATCCTCTCCTTTTTTATTTTTAAATTGTTCCCATATTAATGTTTACTTTTCCTTCTCATGAAAGGAAGTAACGATTCATTTTTACAAGGAGGTTTTCGACCTTTGAAAGGAAAAGAATTAGGCCTAACAGTAAGGAAACAGTGGAGAAATGTAGGCTTATTAAAACGTACAAAAACAAACAACAATTTGCATCGCTAAGTTTGACCTTGATCCTTCACTTTACACTCTCATAAAAAAAGCCCTTCACAATGTACTTCTCCCCACTGTGCTCTGTAGGGAAGCTAAGGATGCTGCAGGAGACTATTTGATGTTGGGTCAAAGGGACTTGTTAAAGGCACTCTAACCTTGTCATTGAAAGCCGCCTTATTGTTTTACAGTTTTTATACTGCAGTAAGCCTAGACAAAAATTTAGAAATGGACATTCACCTCCCCATTTGGGTGGTTAGGATTGTTATATATTAGTGGGACTTTGGGAAACACTTTTCTCCTGATTTAATTGTCAAATTTTCCCTCATCACATTATGCAGGTAGGTTATTGGCTTATTACTGAGTGCTTAATGTGAAAACTCAAAATGTACCTGAATGGAGCCCTTCCTCCCCGTCCTTACCCCCTTAGCAGCGTTAGGCTGCATACTGACCAGGAGAGAAAGTGAGAAGGACACGTGGTTTGGCGGCATTAATAAGTATAGAGGAAAGTAATTATTCTGATAGAACATATATTACATTTTGTGGTGGAGAATCATGGTGATAGGCATTTAAAATGCGTGGAATGTTTCTACTCTACCTACGTGGTCCGGAAGACCTCTCTTCCACAAGGCTTATTTACTCTCAGAACTCTGAATTAACCATGTCTTTGTAACACATTCTTGGGGCTGCCAGAGCTGGAGACAGTCTCGTAGGCTAATGTAAGTGGACACACAGAAGTGCCAAAGTGCATTAGGAAAATGGAAATCTATTCTGCTTCACGCTTGAATTTACCCTTCTCCAGAGACTGAATTTATTTGCATATTTTATTTCAAATATATGTGAGTAGCACTGAAGAAGGTCTAAAATTAAATAAATGCCACAATTAAATGACAGACGTAGAAATGACAAAACTAGTAGCCTCTCATAAATTTTTCTTTTCACATGAATTTAAGCCTTTGTTACTTTTTGGTTAAAAAAAATTACTCGACAAATGAGTAAAATTTTATTGAAATACGTTGGCCACTGAAAGGTATGTTTGATAATACTATTCGTATTACTAATACATGAGAATTGAAAGCTAAATTGAATCAAAATATAGGTGATTATATTGTTAATTTTCCTAAGTGTTTTTTTTGTTGTTGTTAAATGTTCTTTCCTGAATCTCTGCATGATTCTCTGCTGCTTAATATTTGAAATATCGAAATCATTAGGAACATGTTACAGAAGATCAACTTAGTACTTAAATAAAGGAAATATGGAAGCTGAATTTATAAAAATTAAACATGTTTATTAGAACCATGTATTTATTATAATTCAACAAATTCTTTAAAGCAATTATTTTCCAAGTTTTTAAATATTTCATAATTTTCAAATGAATACATATCTAGATATGTTTAATTATGAAATATAAAGTATTATTTAAAAATATTAACAGTTTTTATATTTACCATATTATTTAATAAGTATAATTTTTAAGGATAATGAATATATAGATGAAAGTTACTTTTAATATCAAAAAAGTATTTCATCAATTAGGATTTGTATTAATGGCTTAAAATTATGCATATATTTTAGTGATTGACTTTTTGATTTTGTATATACACATTTTACACACACACACACACACACACACATAACGTATATACATATAATAAATTGGGCAAATGGAAAAGAAAAGAGAAAATTAAAATTGTGGGTTAAAGTAGTCATTGGTTATGGGAAGTTCATTTACCCCTGTTGCTGTAGAGTACATATTTGTGCCTCCTACCCCACCAAAACTCATCTGTTGAACCCCTTTTCCATAATGTGGTGGCATGTGGAAATGAGACCTTTGGAGGATCATTAGGCCATGAAAGCGAAGCCCTTATGGTGGGACCAGTGCACTTCTAAGATGAGACAGAAGAGAACTCCTTTCCTCCTTTTCTCTGCCGTGTGAGAACACAGCCAAGATGGCTGTCTGCAAACCAGAAAGAAAGCTCTCTCCAGAAGCTGAGCATACTAGCACCCTTATCTCAGACTTCTTAACCTCTAAAACGGTGAGAAATAAATTTCTGTTGTTTAAGCCACATTATGTATAGTATTATACATAGTTCAGTTATAGCAACTGATTTAAGACATCTATTTTTCTAAACTTCGTTTCTCCTCAACTAACATGGCATGCTGATCACACACACGCATACATACACACACACACAAATGGGAGGAAAGTGTACTTTCTTTTTACCCATTAATCTCTAAATCATTTATTTATTCATTAATCTCTCCCTTACTACATGAAAAATGACTCATGTAAATGAACTATAAATTTGTGGTTCTAGGTTCATTATACAACACACTAACACAAGTAAATTATATGTTTTATAAGGATTCTGAATTGAAATAACACATTTTAGTTCTATTCATTCTGATCTTTCAGGTTTTGCTTGCATTGAATTAGTTTTGGAAAAGACAAAGCAGCATACATTCCTTCAATTCGATGTTTTCATGCAAGACTTTATATCATATTTTGTACCATGCTTATTTACGTAAGCTCAATGTGATAAAGAAAGTCTATCAGTATAACCAAGTTTATTTAATATGGTCTAAAACAAGTTTTAATCCTATCTTCCAATAACTTCATAGCTTCTTTCATGGAAGTTCCTCATGTTTCTACCAGCTTCAGTATCCAAATATTACCTTTTTATTTTCTCAATGTCTTTATTTTTGCAGTGCCATTTTTCACCTCTTTCTTGTGTTTTCCTTTTCCACCAATATATCCTCCTTGCTTATTTAACTTTCTAATTAAATTCTGTCAAGATTCTTTTAGAGTGGCATTGCATGTTTGTTGACAGGCTACATTTGCTGTGCTACTTCAGCTTGAGGTTAGGTACAAAAATGTTGTTATTTACAGAGCTTCCTATAAAAGTCAATATTGTACTAGGCAGAGCAGAACAACAGCCAAGGTGTAAAGCCTAACCCAGAGACCCAACATTTCAGGTAGGGTTTGAAGGCATCAAGATTAACTGGATATCTTAAGCATTTGAATAATATTTTGGGTTATGCCTGAATCAGAAACATTTCTAAAGAAATAAGTATCAGAACATAGAATTTAATTTCTTTCTACCTTTTCTTTAAATCTCTGGTTTGCTTTTTTTTTTTTTTCAGTTGAGATTTGCTAACCTTGAAAGTGTCCATTTGAACATTGCCTAGTTTTAAGTGACTACTTTCAAGCCACTTTACAGGTTAATAACAGGTGTCACCTCTTAAAATGTTTTTACTCCTATGCATTTAAATTGTACCCCATTAGCAGCGATTATTTTTAGGAAGCTTAGAAACAAGGAGCATTTTACATTTGATGTGTCCTTTGCATTGATTTAAGGAAACCATAAGAGATCAGTGGTCAACTCTTTGGTGCAATTTGTAAAGAATAATTAATGAATTGCTGAATTGCATTTTTGAAAGTTAGTATTGATTTACTTTTAAGAGTAGACAATCCATATGACATTATTGATTAGCAATATGAATACTAAATTTTTTATATCATTTCCTCATTTTATATGGTTTCATTATTCCAACAGTCTTCCAACTAATTCTTTAAACTCTTATTGAACATTTATTCTATAAGCTATAAAATGAAATTCTACCAAACAATTATGTGCTTTCTTTTATTCCTCTCTAATGATCATATCTGTCAGTACACTGGACCGTTGGCTCCTTAAGGCTGTAGATTCTTTTTTTTTTTTACATGCTATTAGTAACTTATTTATTTTTATTTTACTTTTTAAATTTACATCCAAGTTAGTTAGCATATAGGGCAACAATGATTTCAGAAATAGATTCCTTAATGCCCCTTACCCATGTAGCCCATCTCACCTTCCACAACCCCTGCAGTAACCCTCTGTTTGTTCTCCATATTTAAGAGTCTCTTATGTTTCCTCCCCCTCCCTGTTTTTATATTATTTTGCCTCCTTCCATTATGTTTATCTGTTTTGTATCTTAAAGTCCTCATATGAGTGAAGTTATATGATATTTATCTTTCTCTGACTGACTAATTTCACTTAGCACAATACCCTCTAGTTCCATACATGTAGTTGCATGGCAAGATTTCATTCTTTTTGATTGCCGAGTAATACTTCATTATATGTGTACACACACACACACACACACATATACACACACATATATATATTTATACCACATCTTCTTTATCCATTCATCGATCGATTGACATTTGGGGTCTTTCCATACTTTGGGTGTTGTTGATAGTGCTGCTATAAACATTGGGGTGCATGTGCCCCTTCGAAACAGCATACTTGTATTCCTTGGATAAATACCCAGTAGTGCAATTGCTGGGTCATAGGGTAGTTCTATTTTTAAATTTTTTGAGGAACCTCTTTACTATTTTCCAGAGTGGCTGTACCAGTTTGCATTGCCACCATCAGTACAAAAGAGATCCTCTTTCTCCACATACTTGCCGACATCCGTTGTTGCCTGAGTTATTAATGTTAGCCATTCTGACGGTGGTTTTGATTTGTATTTCCCCGATGATGAGTTATGTTGAACATTTTTTCATATGTCATTTGGCCATCTGGATGTCTTTGGAGAAGTGTCTATTCATGTCTTCTGCCCATCTCTTCACTGGATTATTTGTTTTTTGGGTGTTGAGTTTGATAAGTTTTTTATAGATTGTGGATACTAACCCTTTATCTAACATGTCATTTGCAAATATCTTCTCCCATTCTGTCGGTTGCCTTTTAGTTTTGCTGATTGTTTCCTTCACTGTGCAGAGGCTTTTTATTTTGACGAGGTTCCAATAGTTCATTTTTGCTTTTGTTTCCCTTGCCTCCAGAGACTCGTTGAATAAGAGGTTGCTGCAGCCAAGGTCAAAGAGGTTTTCGTCTGCTTTCTCCTCAAGAATTTTGATGGCTTCCTGTCTTACGTTTAGGTCTTTCATCCATTTTGACTTTATTTTTGTGTGTGGTATAAGAAAGTAGTCCAGGTTCATTTTCTGCGTGTCGCTGTCCAGTTTTCCCAGCACCATTTGCCTGAGAGACTGTCTTTATTCCATTGGATAGTCTTTTCCTGCTTTGTCAAAGTTTAGTTGGCCATATATTTGTGGGTCCATTTCTGGGTTCTCCATTCTGTTCCATTGATCTGAGTGTCTGGTTTTGTGCCAGTACCATACTGTCTTGTTGATTACAGCTTTGTAATACAGCTTGAAGTCCAGGATTGTGATGTCTCCACCTTTGGTTTTCTTTATCAAGATTGCTTTGGCTATTCGGGGTCTTTTCTGGTTCCATACAAATTTTTGGATTGTTTATTCTAGCTCTGTGAAGAATTCTGGTGTTATTTTGCTATGTATTGCTTTGAATATGTAGGTTGCTTTGAGTAGTATTGACATTTTAACAATATTTGTTATTCTTATCCAGGAGCATGGATTATTTTTCCTTTTTTTGTGTGTCTTCAATTTCTTTCATAAACTTTCTATAATTTTCAGTGTATAGATTTTTCACCTCTTTGGTTAGATGTATTCCTAGTTATTTTATGAGTTTTGGTACAATCGTAAACAGGATTGATTTCCTTGATTTCTCTTTCTGTTGCTTCATAATTGGTGTATAGGAATGCAACCGATTTCTGTTCATTGATTTTATGTCCTGCAATCTTACTGAATTCATGGATCAGTCATAGCAGGTTTTTGGTGGAGTCTTTTGGATTTTCCATAGAGTATCATGTCATCCGTGAAGAATGAAAGTTTGACCTCCTCCTGGCCAACTTGGATGCCTTTTATTTCTTTGTGTTTTCTGATTGCTGAGGCTAAGACTTGAAATACTATGTTTGAATAACATTGGCAGGAGTGGACATCCCTGTCTTGTTCCTGACCTGAGGTGGAAAGCTCTCAGGTTTCCCCTGAGGATGAAATAAGCATTAGGTCTTTCATGTATGGCTTTTGTGATCTCGAAGTATGATCCTTCTATCCCTCCTTACTTGAGGGATTTTATCAAGAAAGGATGCTGTATTTTGTCAAATGCTTTCTCTCCATCTATCGAGAGAGGATCCTGTGGTTCTTGTCCTTTCTTTTATTGATGTGATGAATCGTCTTGATTGCTTTGTGGATATTGAACCAGCCCTGCATCCCAGGTATAAATCCCACTTGGTCATGGTGAATAATGTTTTTAATGTATTGTTGGATCTGGTTGACTAATATCTTGTTGAGGATTTTTGCATCCATGTTCATCAGGGAAATTGGTATATAGTTCTCCTTTTTAGGAGGGTCTTATTCTGGTTCTAGAAACAAAGTAATGCTGGCTTCATGAAAAGGGTTTGGAATTTTTCCTTCCATTTCTATTTTTGGAACAGCTTCAAGGAATAATGTTAACTCTTCTTTAAATGTTTGATAGAATTCCCCTGGAAAGTCATCCGGCTCTGGACTCTTGTTTTTTGGGAGATTTTTGATTACTAATTCTATTTCTTTACTGGTTATGGGTCTGATCAAATTTTCTATTTCTTCCCGTTTCAGTTTTGGTAACTTATATGTTTCTAGAAATTTGTCCATTTCTTCCAGACTCCCCATTTTATTGGTGTATAATTGCTCATAATATTCTCTTATTGTTTGCATTTCTGCTGTGTTGGTTGTGATCTCTCCTCTTTCATTCTTGATTTTATTTATTTGAGTCTTTTCCTTTTTCTCTTTGATCAAACTGGCTAGGGGTTTATCAATTTTGTTAATTTTTTCAAAGAACCAGCTTCTGGTTTCATTGATAAGTTCTACTGGGTTTTTTTTCTTTGTTTTGTTTTGTTTTGCTTTATTTTGTTGGTTTCGATAGAATTGAATTCTGCTCTACTCTTTATTATTTCCTGTTTTCTGCTTGTTTTATTTGCTGTTGTTTTTCCAGCTCTTTAACACGTAAGGTTAGGTTGTGTATCTGAGACCTTTCTTCTTTCTTTAGGAAGGCCTGAATTGCTATATACTTCCCTCTTATGACTGACTTTGCTGCATTCCAGAGGTTTTGGGCTGTGGTGTTTTCATATTCATTGACTTCCATGTACTTTTAAATTTCCTCTTTAAATTCTTGGTTAGCCCATTCATTCTTTAGTAGGATGTTCTTTAGTCTCTAAGTATTTGTTATCTTTCCAAATTTTTTCTTGTGGTCGATTTTGAGTTTCATAGTGTTGTGATCAGAAAATGTGCACGGTATGATCTCGATCTTTTTGTACTTGTTGAGGGCTGGTTTGTGTCCC
This sequence comes from Paguma larvata, assembly GCA_030068075.1. NCBI lineage: Eukaryota > Metazoa > Chordata > Mammalia > Carnivora > Viverridae > Paguma > Paguma larvata. The sequence continues at coordinate 57,507,730 of CM057833.1, read as the reverse complement.
AGTATGTGATCTATCCTGGGGAACATTCCATGTGCACTGGAGAAGAATGTGTATTCTGCTGCTTTAGGATGAAATGTTCTGAATATATCAGTTAGGTGCATCCAGTCCAGTGTGTCATTCAAACCCATTGTTTCCTTGTTGATTTTTCTGTTAGATGATCTGTTCAACATCGGGGTGTTGAAATCCCCTACTATTATGGTATTATTATCAATGAGTTTATGTCTATGATTAATTGATTTATATATTTGGGTGCTCTCACATTTGGAGCATAAATGTTCAAAATTGTTAGGTCTTCATGGTAGGAGACCCCTTAATTATGATGTAATGCCCTTCTGCATCTCTTGTTGCAGTCCTTATTTTAAAGTCTAGATTGTCTGATATAAGTATGGCTACTAAGGCTTTCTTTTGTCGACTATTAGCATGATAGATGGTTCTCCATTCCCTTACTTTCTATCTGAAGGTGTCTTTAGGTGTAAGGTGGGTCTCTTGTAAACAGCATATAGATCAATCTTGTTTTGTTATCCATTCTGTTACCCTGTGTCTTTTGATTGCAGCATTTAATCCATTGACGTTTAGAGTGTGTACTGAAAAATATGACTATATTGCCATTATGTTACTTGTAGAGTTGGAGTTTCTGGAGGTGTTCTCTGGTCCTTTTTAGTCTTTGTCGCTTTTTTTGCTTGTTTGTTTGTTTGTTTTTTCAACTTTTCTCTCCTCAGAGAGTCTTCTTTAAAATTTCTTGCAAGGCTGCTTTAGTGATCATGAACTCCTTTAATTTTTGTTTGTCTGGGAAACTTTTCATCTCTCCTTCTATTTTGAATGACAGCCTTGTTGGATAAAGAATTCTTGGCTGCATATTTTTTTTCGATTCAGCACATTGAATATATCCTGCCACTCCTTTCTGGCCTGCCAGGTTTCTGTGGATAGGTCAGCTGCAAACCTGACCTGTCTTCCCTTGTAGGTTAAGGACTTTTTTTTCCTGTTGCTCCTTTCAGGATTCTTTCATTGCCTGAGCATTTTGTTAATTTGACTATGATATGCCTTGTTGATGGTCAGTTTTTGTTGAATCTAATGGAAGTCCTCTGTGCTTCCTGAATTTTGATGTCTGTGTCTTTCCCCAGGTTAGGAAAGTTTTCTGCTATGATTTGTTCACATAACCCTTCTACCCCTTTTTTTCTTTCTTCATCATCTGGGATGACCCCAGTCATCTGATGTTGTTCCTTTCTAATGAGGCACTGTTTTGATCTGGTTGTTGAAAGGAGCTTGATTGATTAGAGGAAAAAGAGGGAAAAAAGAAAGAAAATAAAAAAAGAAAATGTTTAAAAATTTGAAAAAAATGAATACAATGAAATAGAACTAAATGAAATAATGAAAGTAAAATAAAATTTGAAAAAATACAAAAATGTATAAAATATGGTAGAAAAAATAAAAATTGAAAATAAAATTACTATTTTTATCTTTCTGTATTTGAGGAAACAGAAGAGAAAAAATTGAATAGATGGACCAGTGAACAGACTGGAATATGATTGAAATTACATCGTTTTCCCTTAGAAGTCAAACTACGAAGGACTTTGTAGTCCTTAAACTAAGCAAGTGGAGAGGCTTGCGGTGTTCCTGAAGAGCCAGATTGGCCTATTTGGGTGAGGTTGAGTGTAATGGTTCCGTTCTCCAATAGATGGCACTGTTTAGATTACTGGGGTGGATTGTGGTGCTTGTAGGTCTGTCTGTGCATGCGCGGGGAGGAGTGAAAATGGCGTCACCCAGCTACCCAGTCTGTAGTATTCGAAATCTGTTCTCCCTGATCAGCAATCGCGCACCTGTCTTTTGTCTCTGGCTTCCGTCCACTCCCGCTTTTACAGTCCAAGACCAAGCTGTCAGGTGTCCAGGCGTCACTTTCCTCCTGAGTTTTATCTCAGATGTGACTGTGTTTCCCAACCCCTCACTTCTGAGGGACTGCGGTTTTGACCCGCTCAGACCGCCTGGGGGAGGGTCTCACTGAGGAATGACCCGGTGCAAGCCGCACCCAGGATCACACTACCGTGCTGCTGCTGATGCCCAGAGCCTGTGGCTGCTTGCCAGCCAGTCCGAGAAAAAGTTCACACGATTGTGTAACAGCAGCGTTTCCCCGATTATGGTAAGTCACAACACGCGTCTGGCACCAGGCTTCCTCTTTAATGTTCTTCTTTCAGCACCAGCTAATGTAGTTGTTCTCTGGGGTCTGCTGGAAACTTTGGCTTTGGGATGGCCACACAGCCTCTACCAAATGTCCTCCCAGCAGGGGAACTACCTCTCCTGTATGGCCCGAGGACCCCTGTACTCACTGCTACTGGGGATTCACCCTTCCACCCGAGCGCTGCCTGGTATCGAGCTGCAGAGTTTCAGACTCTTGAAACTTGCTCCCCCTGTTTATAAAGTCTTCATGGAATTTAAACCCTCTCCTTTCTCCTTTCTCCCTTTTTAGTTCGGTCCCTTGCAGTACTCTTTCTTTTCTCTCCAGATGCTTTCGGATGGGGGCAATGCTTTCCTGTACTTTCCACCCCCACTCCGCCCCCCCATGTCCTCTGCAAGTAAAAATAGTTCCTTGCCCTCCATTGGTTCCCTCTCCCCAGTTCACCTGTGTGTGCCACTACCTGCTGAGTTTTGTAGTTCAAGATGTGCAGCTAGTTGTGTTAATCCTCAAATCAGTTTTCTAGCTGTGCAGGATGGTTTAGTGTTGATCTGGCAGTGTTTCAGGGATGAGAGATGCAAAAAAACTTCCATGCTGTTTCACCATTGTGGCCCCTCTTCCGAGGCTGTAGATTCTGTAACATTGCTAAAGCACACCAGGTGCTCAATAGCTCTGGTTAATTAGTTGACGTTAGAGTCATCATTTTATTTTACCAGGTAGCATTGTTGAGTTGTGCTTTACTCATGCTCTATAGTGGGGGGACTGCTGGGAATTCAATGAGAGGAACTAAAGAAGATATGTAATTGGGAAAAGGTCATAGTTATCATGTTGGTGTACTTTAATGTTTGTATTGTGTATTTTTCTGATTTTATAACAAATTTTCTACATCCTTATATAATTTGTTAAAATAATAAAAATAAAAGGGACTTCATTACCAGACTCCCAACTTCTCTTCTCCTCCTATTGTATTATGACACAATTTAAAGGCAGGAAAGAAATCACCTAAAGTCCAGGCTCAAATTCATTTTCTTCCAAAGAAGTTTAAGAATTTTCATATACGGTCAAAGAGCTGTTCATGTTAAACTTAGAGAAGTGCCATCAAAAAGAAACACCAGAAGACTAGAATTTGATTAATAACCTAATTTCAAAAAGAAAATAAAAGGAAAATACTACACTTAGCTAGGGCTAGTTTTTAAGGCTGATGCCTCAAAAGCTCAAGAAAGATCATTAGCACTCAGTGAACAAAGTGAAAGGTATGCGTTTTCAGTGTACCAAAAGTGACTGCATGGAAAGCCAAGGGCCTGGGTTGAAAGTAAAGAAAAAGAAAAAAAAAAAAAAAAAAAAAAGAAAGAAAAAAGGTATTTTGGTCAAAACGCAAATATGCTGGAATCTTGGGAATGGATAATAGTGTATGTTAAATTTTTCAGAATACAGAATCAACAAACCCAAATGAAAATAGATGCTTGTAAATAGATGAGGAGTTTTAGTTCTGAAACCAGGACCCATCTGTCACAGTCCTTGCTTATCCTGATATATTTAACTTTCTTAAAATCATCTTCTGGTGTTATGTCATCTTCCCAGGCAAGGGAAAAAAAAGGAGAGAGAGTGAAAAAAAAGTAATGCTTCAATTACCTTGAAAAATAATCGCAAGAGTGTCTGGGAATTAATAGTGGACATTATTAAACATGAAAGGGTTGAGTGAAAGGGGCAGGTTATGAAATCCTATTCAAAATTGAACTCTTTTAAAATAGAAGATATTTTTCCCTTCACTGATGCTTGGAGTGGGCATTCTTCTCTTCCTTTTCAGTCCTGTAATTTTGTGATGTCAAAATAATTGAAACTCAGAAAGTACATTTTAGAAATTGATATCTGTCAGCGAGGCAATACTGAAAAACAGTGCAAGCCAGGCATTTGTGTATTTTATAGATGATGAAATATAAGCCGATTCATTCAGTCATACAGTCACACATTTAGGAAACTGTATTGATCATTAAATATGTGCCAGACTCTGTGCTAAGATACATGTCTTAGAGCTTATTAGTTAACAGAAGAGAAAATTATGTACCCGAGTTACTATAGTTCCACATGTGTGTATTATGTGTAACTTTATTTAAAGATATATAAACGCATTTGAAATTATATATTTGTATATATTTATATATTATTTTATCTACATTTCTAATATATTATAAAATGTAGCATTTTATATATTTTTAAATATGTATATTCAAGTCTATGGGAGTATAGCAAATGAAAATATTGTGGAAGATGTGATCTTCATTTAGACAGTATCTTGAGATATGAGTAAGACTGAATAGGAAGAGAAAGAGTAGGGAGCAGGAAGGACATTGTAGAAAACACGCTTTAACGTGCATAAAATATCTTTTATTTGCCCTTAATGCACTCTGTGTGAGGTAAACAATAGCATTTCATGTCAGAATGGTTGATTAGACTTTTATCATGGAAGGTATTGAGTCCTATTCCATTGATCTTGGATTTTATTTTGTGAACAATAGGGAAGTATGTGAAATTTCTAAGCAGTAGAGTCATGGTCAGGACTGTGTGTTAAAAAGATAACTACGGCAAATCATGGGAAGCAGTAGGATTGAAGTGTTTAGAGTTATTTCAGTAGTCCAGGTTAGAGGTGATAGGAGCCTATACTGGGGTGCTAGCAATAAGAATGGGAAGTGACTGACAACTCAATCACTGAAGATCTCATGAATTTTCATAGAGATCGCTTCCCTTTTAAAAACTGACCTTTGTTAATTACAAGAATTCACAGAGTTTTGCAGGAAACTACATAATTGCTCTGATGGTTCTAGTTTATTTCACTCCTTACAGGCTATAATGCCACACTATAAATGAGGGCTTTACTTAAGTGATAAAGTCAGAAGAAATTGCAAAGACATGATTCCAGAGTATTCCTTGAAATTGAATTTTTATGCTATGTAATGGCCTATGATATAGGTATATGATAAAAATTATTTTCATTGAAACAGCTTGCTACCTAGCAAATGGGAAATATGATAAAATTAGTGAATGAAAATACACATTAATTATTTAATTATTTGCCACAAATTATGGAAAACACTTTATATGCATTATTTTCTTTAATCTTTAAAAAAACTTTCAACCTAGTTGTTAAGATTAGCCTCATTTAACAGATTAGTTCAAAGAAATTTAGATAATTTAAGTGCCTTGTAAACACAGATTGTTGATTGAAAAGTCCTATTTTATCCCTTATATAGAGTGTTTTAGCCTTCTCATTCACAGTTATAATTTTTGGGAACTTCTTCTTGGTTAGGAAAAATTAAGAATTCATTTCAAAATTGATAGTTTTTTAGTCAAAGATGAATCTATTAATGTTCAGAAATGTTAATGCAAAATCTTAAAATAGAAAAAGTAATTATACCTGGTATTATTATGGGTAGGAGGTAGAACAGTGTCAAAGCTTATATAAAATAGCAAGGGAAATTTAGATATTTGATAAGTGACCCAAAGATTGACTTTTGCTTTTGGATGTGTTGGGAGAATAATTTTCCTCTATCGTTCTAAAGATTCTTCCAGTTGGTCTAATATTAGTAGGAGAAAATTAAATTTAGTTTTTCATACTGAGGGGAACCTCACACACGGGAAAGAATCAAAGACAGAAAGGTAAAGTGACGTGACGTATGTATGCCATCCTGAGCTGAGGAATGGGAGAAGGACCTGGGGCTTTCAAAGGGGAGGAAGGCAATTCACAGGGAACTAAGAGCAGATGTTTGGTATTTAGATGTTTGCCCCACCACACAGATGGGTCATTGAGGTAAAATTATTCCCTGGTAAAAATTCCCATTCTGGGAAATACCTCCAATTCAGATTCTCTAGGTAAAGGGCGGGCAGAAGTTTCTCTTGAGACCCCAGGGTCTTGATTGCCCTCAACTCAAAGGAGTTTACAATGCAAAGTGACACATTCTGGGGCGATTTGCTCTGATGCCCTTCAAAGGCATGATCATAACTTTTATCAGTAAAAATAATTGTTTGACTTCTTACAGCACTGTTTGGCTGTTAGTAGATGAATGGACATATCACATTGTTAAAAACAAACAAACTTCAATTGAGTAAATTTAAAGATCTAATTGGCTTTATTCAAGGATTCATTAATTAGATAGTATCCCATCTAGAAAATAGAAAGGAGCTCCAAGGAGTTATACAAAATGGAAGGTTTTTATAGGAAAGAGGTTAGGGCTAAGAAGTTATTAGCAAAAGAGGATATTTTCAGTTAAGATCACTTTCCCTTAGGGGGCAGAGCAGAGAGTATTATACACACTATTTTACAAGGGATGATCAGGACATTCCAGAGTGATTGGCTTAAAATTCTACTCAGGAGACTGGCTGAAACTGCAATTAGGTTAGGTATTAAGTCTTGGTAAGACTTAATATTTAAGTGACTCCATTTTGGGCCTATTTCTTTTTAACAACATAGAGACATATAAAGTATAGTATGTTTTATAAGATGCGAGCAAGTTGGCTTGATCTTTCATGGTATACTCATATTTTTATAATGGTGTCATTGTTACCGCATTTTTATTCTATACTCAAAAGTACAAAATGCCTACAAAGGACTATATAGAAAATAATTCTTTCTCCAGGAAGTCTCCAATGTGGTGCATATTATTATTGTTATTATTTCCAACCAAATCGTTATCCCTAATTCCTCTTATGGTTGCGAAGTTAGCAGGTGTACATACATGCAGTATCTCCAGTTAATGAAGGAAATCCATTTTCTAAAATAGTGCTGAATACTTTAACATCTTTAACAAAACTAGCTATAAGGAAAGCAAAGAAGATTTTTTAGAATTTTATGAATACCATTAAAAGCAAAAGTTCAATTAAATTGATTTGGAAAATTGTTCTTGCATGTCTTGTTTGAGTTATAATCAGTTACTGATGAAGTGATCAAAGAAGGAAGGTGTTGCTTGTCCAGATAGTAAAAAAAAATTGAGCTTAGGTTTTTTGCCATAACTATGCACACATACCAGGTACTAGTGATATTTTTTAAGCATTTCCTTGAAGATGTTTGAGGACTGAGTGATAAAGTAAGACAGGGGAGAGAACTCAAGATTCATTTAAGGTCTATAGTGGTACACTCTAAACGGACTAATTCCAATTGGTTCTTAAGTACAATGAAGAGGAGAATGGGAAAATACTACAAATATAAGAATTTCCACTGTTCTTCAGATTTGTGTTTATTTATCCTATCAGCATTTCTCTGATATATTTGCATATATCCTGATTCTTTCCCAAGTTGTCTGACAGTGGCTTTCTAGGCATGTATTGAATAGTAATGTTATACATGGCATATTCAAAAGGCATAGTATTGTGTCTCTGTATAACCTTCACTGGCTATTCCTTAGGCACACTATACAGAGGGCTTAAGCCATCAATTTCTTTACTAATAAAGTTGAACTTGACAACACAAAGGAGGTTATTCAATTCTAATATCTATGCTTACTCTTTCTAACCAAGGATTGATGCCTGCTCTTAATTCATCTGATCCAGATGTGACTCAGCTATTACCACTGAAGTTTTTCTCTGTAGTAAAAGGCATTCCTGGGATTTGTTGCTTATACAATGAGCTCATTAATTAGGTTTGACTTTAGGTAGTCTTGTTTTAGAAAATGATGGCTATTTTTGAAGGATTCCTCAGGCAGGAAAGCTGTTTCTTCTTGTAATTTTGGGGATTTAGAGAGTCCCCAGTGCCTATATTCTTCTGCCATAACTCCTGATGCCTGACAGGAGGGATTAGTTTAAGTGTGAGATGCTGGTAGTACTCAGCAATTCAAGGTAAGGGTGAAAGAAATGAGTCATGATGCCTTCTGTCTCTGGGTCTTTGACATTGCCATAACAGGAAATTACAGAGAAATATCATTATTTTAGGTAGTGAGCATTGAAACACTCACATAGTCTAAGTGTGCATGATGGAAGGTCTTTATCGAATAAGTCCTCTTTCTCTTTCCTCTAAGTGTTCTCGGATGAAGCCATCTGGGAAACAGTGGCCCTGAAACTTTTACAATGATACTAATAATCTTTTACTGCTCAACTTCTTGACTCTGAGAAAGTGAGCAAACGGTGGATTTTTAATGAGTAAGGCAAGTAGGCATTTGGTTCTTTGTTATGGGTTTTATATATCACATATAATGTCTTATGGCCTTTAGTCTCATGATTCTGAAAGAAATGGATTCTATCTCATACGTTTGCTCTTTCTGCACTAACAAACTGAAGACTGTCATTTTTGGAGGTGATTGACAATACTGTAAATGGCCAGCCTCATTTATTCATTTGTTCATACATTTCTTTAGCAACAGATTCATGCTGGATGTTCTATTAGCTATTGGGAATGTAAAGGCAGACTTCCTACTGCTTATAGACTTTTCCACACTAGAGGTGGTAGGAAGAATGTAGAAATTAGAAAGGGTAGTCTTAGGGGCCATATTGGATGTACTCAGATAGGACTTCTAAGAAATGGTTGGATTTGGAAAATGCTCTAAGTCTCTATGTGTAGTTCTCTCAGAATCGTAACTGTGGTTAAGGTCATGGCATTGGAGTTAGAGACTTCAAATACAAATCTGCTACCTGATAACTGCATGACATGGAGGAAATTCTTTATTCTCTCTTATCTCAGTTGATTCATCTGTATAGTGCCTGCTTTATAGTGCAGCTGTGAAGAATAAGATAACTTGGGTGCCTGGGTGGCTCAGTTGGTTAAGCCTCTCAGTTTTGATCTCAGCTCAGGTCATGATCTAGTGGTTCCTGAGTTCAAGTCCCACATTAGGCTCTGCTTTGGGTTTTGTCTCTCTCTCTCTCTCTCTGCCCACCTCCCCCCCCCCCGTTTCTCTCTCTATCTAAATAAATAAATAAATAAATAAACATGAAAAAATTTAATGAATAAGAATGCATTTAACACATGTTGTGGCACATAGAATGCATTTAACATATGGCTATTGTCACTATACCTATTATGATTATTATTATTATTTCTTAAATGTTCCCCAACTTCCACTTTCTCTGAATCAGAGTTATTATCCACACTTATCTTAGTAATGCAATCCATTTTTTATAGCATTTGACTTTTCGGAGATTTGAGCTTCACCAATTACATTAGTTTTACAAGTAAATTCTGTCAGGTAAATAGATGAGGAATTATTTTCCCAAGTTTAGTTAAGTGTAGCATGAGACACAAAAATGATAAAATGGCTTATCTACATTGCCCATCAGTGGCCAGCTCCAGCCAAAAGTTGTCCCCTTTAAGTACCCTCTTTATTCTCTGCCCATTGCATCATGTTCACTTGCTTAGAAAACATTACTGCCTACAAAGTTCACTTAGACATTCTAAGAAAGTTTTTAAGGGAATACATACTACTCTAATAATTTAGACCTAGACGTAAGTTTATGGTCAGGACGTGGAGACTAGAAATTTTCAGTTGAGAAGAATATGAACTGCTAAGGTTAACCATACCAAATTTGACTGTGAAGTAACTGGCTGAGCAATTTTCTTCATTGAATATACCATCCAGTATATTAAAAACTGCCTCAAGAAATCTTTAGCAGAGGAAGCTGACCCTCCTTAATTTGATTTCAAATCTGCAATAAGTATGTTTTGTTCCTTTGGTTTTAACTTATGATAATGTGAAGGGAAAGCCCATCTACTACTTCCCAAGTCATTCTTATTTTATATGGAAGATGTCTCTCCTGGTTAATTCTTTTAAAGTAATTTCCGCTTCGCTTCGGTCATAGCTGAAACTCAAACGAACAAACAAACAAACAAAAACTAAGTTTTATAGCTATAATTTAAGTTTCAATTATTTGTCACAGAGTCGATTTAAATCTAACAATTCTTGTGAACATCCCAGTATAGTAGCCAATAGCCACATGTGGTTATTAAACATTCAAAGTGTGGCTATTCTAAAGTGAAATGTACCATAACTATAAATTCACACCAGATTTTGAAGACTTAGTATCTCATTAGTGATGTTATATTGAATAGATGTTGGAATAGTTTGAAACATTAAACTAACTAAATTAAAATTAATATCACCTGTTTCTTTTTATTGTATTTTTTGAAGTGGCGACTAAATTTTTTTAATTACATACATGGCTCACATATTATTTCTGTTGGACTGTACTGTTCTAGACATGCAATTAAAGATACCTTAGAGAAACCATGCATTAGTGATCCTTTCAAATGTTTAAGAAATTTTTAGTTGTGCAAGATTCGGAGTCTCACAGTTATTTGTATTTAAGTTCTCATTGTCCATTCTTATATTCATTTTTATATATTCCTGAAATACTACCACTAATTTAATTTCAACGGTAAATATATATGTGTAAGTATACACAGATCTGCATTCTAGACTATAGATTAAATAGGGAGGTGAAGATGGGTGAGCGTGTAAAGAGATTCATTTTGACAGAAATAAACGTAAGTTGTTTAGAGAGTGCAGAGAGTAGGAAAATCTTCCCAGAGGAGTTGAAGCTGAATTGTAAAAGCTTCATGGACCAATTAATGTTTATCTGATGAAGAAGAGGTAAGAGCATTCTCAGAGCCGCATTAGCCAAGGTACAGAGGCATGAAACGTGACCTATTTAGGAAATAAATGTATTCCCTATGGCTTAAAAAATGTGCTTGTTTGTTTGTCTTTTAATTTTATTTTTAAGCAATCTCTACGCCCTTTGTGGGGCTTGAACTCACAACCCTGATATCAAGGGTGGCATGCTCCTCTGACTGAGCTGGCCAGGCACCCCAGGGTGTGTTTGTTATTGGTGGGAGGGAGTAGGGGCTGAAAGGGAGAAAGGTAGTGGCAAGAGTGAGATTGGGACAGACGATGCTAATGTATGTGATTCTAAAAGTAGAGATCTGTTGTATAATATTAAGGAATGTTAAGGAGGGGAAATTTGCAGCTTGTAAGCGAACTCTGACAGTTAACCAGACGGTTGATCTCAGGGGGAAAAGGGAGGAGGTGAGGGAGTCAATTAGGAGGCTGTTGCAGTAGTTCAGGCAAGAATTTATGACCACCTCAGCTATGGAATTTGTATTCTCTAAGAAATGGGGCAGGGAATAAATAAAATATAGACATCTAGGGTAGCACTCAGGTTTCTGTCTTAGATTACAGGATATCACTTTCAAAGATAGGAAATACGAGGAAAGAAGCAGGATTGTTATAGGAAAACATTGTTCAATTTGAGCACTTGAATTTGAGGTATCTGTGAACATCTAGTCATTAATTATATATATGGGCCTGGAGATCTAGATTGGGAGAGTCATTATTTAAGAAATAGTTCCAGTAATGTGTTTGTGGGTTGAGCTCTCTCAGAAACAAAATGCAGAGTGACAAGAACAGAGGCTCAGGGACTAGTTAAGTCTTTTGATGAAAATGAGGAGATATTAGAGATGTATCCAGAGAGAATTCATATTATGAATTTTTCAAAATTACTAATATAATCTATGACTTTGGTAGGACAGGACTGTTCTAAACACAGCTGCTATATAATTTCACTAAATTATCATCCTTTTACCAGTGATAAATGATGGGAACCCACACTGTTATTCAAAATTATATAAATCGACTTTAAAAAATACATTTCTTGGCAGGCATTTTACAGCTGTGACCCACAATTTTCTCAGTATACCAAAATTCATGTTAACATCAGATGTTAAGATGCTTCATAAAGTTGACTACAAAGAAAGAATGGGATCACAGGAAAGGTATCAAACTATGTGACTGTCAATTCTAACAATCGCTTACAAAAATCTAAATGAAAAAGGTATATACCATAGAAAAGAGCAATGTTTTATTTACTGATATTAAATAATAATGCTACTGAAGAGACCAGAGTTATAACATTTTTGAACAAACTTGAAGCATGCTGGGGAATTGGGTAGCTCTGACAGGTGGAATTCAACTTCTCTAGGTACGATCAACAACTTTAATAAATCTCACCTGCTTCTTGTTGATAAAATTAGTGTTTTTATCTATTACATAGATAACTATTATATTGCAATCATTTGGATTCTGTGAAGAAAATAGTACTGCGCATACTAAAAACAATTTTCTATTGCACTTCAATAGTTAATAGCAAAAGTGCTCTGTGCACAAAGAAAAGGAAAACCTTTATAGTAAAATGACATAATGACTCCATATCAAATGATGCATCCTTGCTATACATGGTTCATGTTAGATTATTTCATTTTAAACATATATTCGAGATCAGAAAGGTTCAAAGAAAACAGGCAGGATAGTTAGAAGTACATTAGGATTTACATATGATGAGCGATTGGAAAACAACAGTTGCAATGGTATATAAGTGAGAAAATCTAGACAAGGAGTTTTGGTTGAGAGAGTCACAAATGTGAAAGCTGTGATGGAAAATGATTCCAGTGTCTTCTTTATTCTGCTTTATATTTTATAAAAGAAAAAACAAAGGAGGCTTTTGGTTGTTAAAATCATGAGAAATATACTGACCTATAGAATTTAGTAGAAATAATTAGTAGTCATTTCAGCAACGTATTTACTGGTACAGTTTGTGGAGAACTATATAGATTTTATCTTCCCAAAATTCACAGAACAGGCATGCGGGCAGGATTTTTTTTTTAATGGACTTGGGTCGTTTTTAAAGATGGATTAAAATCATTAATAACATTTGCAGTTATGAAAGCTCATGCATAAAATGCCATCACTCATTTGTTCTACTTAGGCAACACAAAATGCAGTTGTTGGATTGATCAGATCTGCAGCTGGATCACTTACTGGCTCATTAATTTTTATCATATATTGAGTATTCTGACCTGGTACATCAGCTTTTGAAATGGCCACTTGTCTTCTTTCCCTGGGCAAATAGCTACAGGATGCACTTTAAAAAATGTTGATCTAATTTATTTTGTTCTCATTGAACATCTGTGGGCAGGAAGCTGGTAAACATGTGTGTAGGTTTACATGTACTTTGGGACTCATATCACCTCTGTGTACACTCCTGTAGAATCAGCTTAACCAAATTCGTTTAGATGGCAAAACAGATCTTTAGCAGTTCTGTCTTCGCCACCCGCACCCACCCACCCCCAGGCATTTAGTTTTTGCTCTTTCTATCACTTGGTAGTCACAGAGAAACTAAGTATATTGGAGATGGGGGAAAAAAAAAAACAACTTTGTAATAATGTTCTTTTCCTTGGTTCAGTCCATCGAGCATGTGACTCTTGATCTCAGAGTCGTGAGTTTGAGACCCTCATTGGGTGCAGAGATCACTTAAAAAAATAAAAACTAAAAAAAAAAAAGAAAAGTATGTTATTTTTCCCTTCTTAAATCTTGTGAACGTCTCCAAATCTTCCCCAGTACACAGTCTTTTTCGCACCCTGAATGATAAAGCCTGATGCCTTGACATTATGAATCCTCATCCTACATTTTTATGCCCTCCTTCATGAGAGTGGGAGGGCAAAGAATGGCAGTTCTGTGTTGAAGGGACTTTAACTCCCTTGCACCCATTTTCTTATGTTATGGCAGCCACTTCTATCCCATTTCCCTTCCCAGCCCCAGTATCTTTCTATTCCCCAAATTAATTCACACTGAACTGTTAGTTCCTTGAATTGATGTGATATAAGACTCTAAGATAGATAGTCAAATCAGGGCCTCCAAAGAGGGCAGTGCTTATTAACAAAGATGACCAATGTGATTTCCAGTATCAGTAGTAATCTGGCAATAAGACATGGATATGTGGATTTTCCTTGTGTTCCAAATCATGTACGTTTAGTTACATTATCATTGCCATTTTACTTTTTTTCAAACCGTATAAAACCATAGCAGATTTTTTTGTGTGATATCTCCAAACATGTGATTCTTTATGATAGACTTTCTTTGTATGTGTACGATTTTACCATTGATACAAATATTCAATTCAGTATTCTGTTCCCCTTTTCAGTTTAGCCTCTTCACTTAAAAAAAAATATTTATATGTCGATTGATTGATTGATTGATTGATTTTGAGAGAGATACAGATAGAGCTTGGGTAGGCAGAGAGAGAGGGAAAGAGAGAATCCCAAGCAGGCTCTGTGCTGTCACTGCAGAGCTTAACGCAGGGCTCAAACTCAGGAACTGTGAGATCATGATCTAAGCTGAAACCAAGAATTGAACGCTTAACCGACTGAGCCACCCAGGCAGCCCTAGCCTCTTCACTTTTTATACCTCCTTCAATTTTATGTTTTCCTCATCTGAAAAATTTATAATTCTATTTCCCTTCTTATATTTTTCTCTTCTTCCTATCATCTCCATGATACTGTTTTTATCTGCCTCTCTTATTCTATATCTCTGGACTCCTTTTTTTTAGTTTTTTTTTTTTTTTTATATGTTTACATGTTTGGCAGGGAGACCTCATCTCTAGAAAGTTTAGTGACCAAACAAATAACTGATGTATGGAAATGGCCGCCATGGTGTGTCAGTGGCATTATGACCTGTCTTTGGTGTGAACAGGACAGTGACCATCAGGGTCAGAGGCTCTTCCTCTGTAGGCTCACCTGGAGCCCTGGAGTGGTCTTAGGAGACAGGAACCAATATCTTTATTACAAACTGAGAGCTTGAGAAGAATTTCCAGATGACGTTTAAAACGGCTCCCAAAACATCCTTTAGGAAGGACTACTCTTTCAAATTCCATGTGGCAAAACCGATTATTTTATACGCATCCACATCCTTTTAGTGAGTTAATTGTATAGGAAAGGAAGTATGAAGAGACTCAGAAAATAAATGACTTTGATAAAGCAGATTTTACAAAAATCTACCAATTTCTTTAATTCATCATAATATTCCAGAGATTTTTTCCGAGCCCATGAATAGATGTAATTTTCTCTTTTGTGCCACAAATGGGGGTGTTTATTTCCCTGCTGCTCGATGCTAGCTGAAATGCTGTGGGGAATCGCTTCTGTGAGATCTTCTCCAACGTACTCTATTCCAGTGCAGTCGAATAAATTGGATCATTGCATACAACTAGGTACATTCATGTTCTCCCAATAGTGAGTGAGAGGGTCAATGGCTTGCATTCTGTTTCTGCCCCTTTCTTTCATTGCTCAGCAGTGTACTATTTGGTCGACATTATTTAGTCTTATTTCTGCACTCTCTCCCCCTTTGCCTACCCTTTCCACAGATCACTAGTATGCGAGTGGTTTGTATTTCTCCCTGGTAGCTGTTGCTTCCCACTCTCTCTCCTGCCTGTCTCTTTATCTCTTTTTTGTGTGCCGGACATTAAGCTGACACCAGGACTTGATTGAAACCCTCGAGTAGCTCTTTCACCACTTACTATTCCTACATCTTGTTTCTTTTATCTGGATTCAGTAAGTGAAAGTTATAGAACATACAGGATTAAGTAGGTCTGGGAAAGAAATGGACATTAACTCTTTAGGAATTCTAGTGTGACTGATGAGGCCATCCTACTGGTGGGAGGGGGAAGGTAGTTACTTCCTAAGCAGCTTGATTCCAGAGACAGCAAAGAAATTCCCCTTCCTAGAAGTCTCTTGCTCACAAAACACTCAAAATTCTGTTTTTAAAGCACTGAACCTTTGAGTTAAATGTTTCTACCTTAAAATATCAAGGTAGACATTGCAGGGTTTGACTTTTATAGATCGTCGTAATGACCTCTCGTTTCTGCAATTCCCTACTGGAAAATTATCATTTCCTTTTTGCTGTCCAGAACTTTGCACTGGAGGAAGGTCAAAGGACAGAAGGACTGGGAGTAATCTCCAACAGGGGAATTACTAAAAGGCGGTGCTGCACAGACACTGGTGAGAATGGGCTCTGAAAATCTGACCCCATCCAATGACGCTACCCATGAGAAGTCACGATATTGAGGGAGGGTCTGTCATATTACAGGTGGCCCAGGGAGATGAGACTCTAAGAAAATATTTTGAAACACCAGTCTTTCTCCTAGACTACCTCCTTCCATTGATCCACGTCACGGGGCTGCTCTGCATGTTTCTGGAATTCGGACTCCCTTCGTGGTCTCATGTTCTTGGAGGAGAGCATTAAAGGGGTGTGGGGCTATGTGAACAGGACTGAGAAGCGGAAAGCAGGAAAGTTGCAATAGGGGTTAGAGAAGATGCATAGGATGAAGGCTGGTTCAGAGGGCCAGGCCAGATGTGGCAGGACACCTTAGAGTTACTGAATTGTAGGGTCTGACAAAAGTGGAAAAGAAAACTTTTAGACATTCACTCAGCCAAGACAAATGTTTCCTTTAAAGGTTCATAATGCACTATTGTGTGGAACATATCCGATAGATTAATGACCAGCTGTGGTGAAGGCCTGGAGCCCAATTTTAAGCTAGTGATAAATATTTTGGTTTAAAGGTTTAAATGTTTTTAGGAGGCAAGATATGTTTTATGAAACAATAAAAACAATTACTCTGCATATAGAAATCTCGCCCACTGAAACCAAATTTAATTAGCTCTGTCTTTCCAGAGGAGATTGGAGAACAAATAACTATCGATATCAATATATATGAGTATTTTCAGTCTCATGTACTAAAGATGTCGCCCTCCTTTCCCTTTTTCAGTATCCACTTATATATTTTTCAGCTAACACATTTCAAGTGCTCTCTTTTCCAATTTCCTTCTCATGAGCAAAGTTATCCTCATTTCAAACATGAGAAACCCTGATGGTTGGAGAAAATTATTTCATCAAGTATAATGCACTTCCAAGTATGGTGAAGCAATGCAAGTTGTCTACCAATTAGAGAGTGAATAAACAACTCTGTCAAATACTCTAATTTTCTAGATAGTCTTGGGAGCCACTGATGTAAAATAAATGGAATTCTTAATGGATTCAAAGAGATAAAGTAATTTTGCTTCTTTTCTGTGCATTACTCTATGGTTGCCATTTCTAGAAACCATAAAACTGTATATATGTGTAATTTAATATATTTATCTATATATTTTCAAAGTTATTACATGAAAAATCTAGGACATGAATATGCCCTTCCCGTTTCCTCCACAAACTGTGTAAAGTACGGCAAACAGTTATGTGGACGCCAGTTTTCGGCTGCCCACGTCCACATCTCACTTCTGAGATTTATCTGTGATATAACCTTGGGCAAGGAACTTAACCTCTCTCTGCACTCCAGTTTGCTCATCTATGACACCCCTATGAAGATTAAATGAGCTATTACACATAAAGTGCTTACCACAGTGCTTTGAATATTTTTATTATATAGAATTGCAGAGAAATGTTTTCATGACTTGAAAGGTACACCGAAGAGAGAAGGTTCAAGGAAAATTCACCCCATCTTCATATTTTTTCAGTATTCCAAACACTTTAATGTATGTGATACTTTGCAAATTATTACGATTTATATTCTTTTTATTTATGATTATGATTCTGCCTGTGAGGAAGAGATGATTCTCCTTATAACATAGAAGAGGAATCTGAAGCTTACAGAGATGAGTGCAGTGTGATGCAGAGGTTAGGAACACAGATGCTGGGGACAGACGGCCCGGTTCTGGTATTATGCTGCCACTTACCACCTGAGTGGTCTTAGGTGATTAACTTCTCTGATCCTAACGTTCCTCATCTGTAAAATGGGGATAATGATAGTACTTATTATGGTTGTCGTGAGGATTAATTCAGTTATGATACAGGTAAAGGGAGTGCTTAGCTCATAGTAAGTACTAAGAGTTAGCTATGATTTTTATATCATTATTGTTGTTATTAAAAGCCCGCTTAAGTTTATTTAGCTACAGAGCAGTAAAGACAGACCTAGAATCCTGGCCTCGTGAATGAAAATATTTATTTCACTATTAGAATATTAGGAATTTCTCTGAAAAAAAAATAGTAAGACATTTACTGAGCTCTTACTATATGCTGAGAATTCTTATATGAACTTTACTGGGATTCTTTCAATTATTTTTCATCATAACTATATGAAGTAAGTATTATTATTATTATTATCATTATTATTGTTGTTGTTGAAGTAAAACTTCTTATTATGCCCACTCTATAAGGTGATCCAACTGAGACTAAGAAAGGTTAAATTATTTGCCCAGGGCCTCCAGAATTCCTGTAAAAGTAGTCTGACTCTGGAGTCTGCATACCATCATGCAAATTTTAATTTTATTATTTTTCTCTGTGGTTTCCAAATTTTCCATAATGGGTATATGTTAGTTTTACAGGTAGAAAAAAAACGGATGTTAAAAATTATTTCAACAGAGTAGTTGTTTAGTTAAGCAGTAGAACCCAGGGGGAATTATGTACAATTGGTGATGACCAAGTAGCAGTATCAGTGCAAGTTAGGATCATGTGGTTGTGGGTGGGTAAGAAGCAATAAAGACGAAAGAAGGGGAGGGGGGAAAAGGGAACCAAAGGTAGCAAGGAGATAACTAAAATGGCAAACTTCGACTTCTCAAAGCTTTTACTTAGGGCTAGATTTACATCATAGAATATAATGGCACAAAATGTTCCAAAGAGACACATTTTATCATAGTTGGATTAATGGAAGCATTGACATTCCTTTGACATTGTGATTCTGTGACTCATAGAAGAATTTCATAAATGTTTTAAATCACAGTTATTTAAAGAAGAGCTGATAATTTTCAGTTAAAAAATATGTTGAGTACATTTTAAAGTTATGGATAGAAGTTATTATATAATTATATATGTTGCATATACTTATTTTTGTTTATAATTATATGTAAAATGTGTTCTATTTTATTATAATTATTTTATTATAAAAGCAGAGTTTACTCCAGTGTGCCTCATCGGTAGGCATTCTTACGGTTGGGATCAGTCGACTCATATTTGTGAACACATGTTTGTCACCAGCACGTGTATGTGTCCCTTTGTCTGACCTCCATTGTGAGACTCACAGTCGTTTGTTCTTTATAGATCTTTTCTTTCTGACGCTATAGTTTTCCACAAAGCCGTCTGAACTTCTGAAGGCTTGGCACGAGCAGTTGGAAAGGAGTGAAGTGTGTTTAATTTCATTCTATTTGCTGAAGGTAAAACCGACTCAAGTCAAGACCCTGTGTAGGGTGCAGACATTTTTGGAAAGTATCGAATGATGTTCTGCCCTGCAAATGTAGGAAGCACTGTCTTCCATTACTTGCTCCAAAGAATTATGTCACTTAAAAACTCCCATTTTCTTTGTCTTTGCCATTAAATTAAAATAATCCGTAATCTGATTTTTCTCTTAGGAAAAGAAATGCATTTTCCATTATTTCATTTTTCAGATCATTATATAGAATCATCTATATCTTCATCAATGTGTATAGCTAAAATTGCTATCTGTAACTTATTGACTAAGTTCTGTCATAATTAATAATTTAAAAAATTCGGAGTTTGAAGCAATATTTTTCTTAGCTTTTGCAGATATGGCCTACAATAGGCAAAATAATTTAAATTGCAAAATGATCTTAATGATTAACAAATGATTATGATTCATGCTATTTTCTCTGTGACTAAACTATTAACCATAGTTTAAAAGGATAGTTTTTAATTTAAGTTTATCAAATTCATCTACTATGTACAGGGATTTTGTCCTATGTACAAGATTCATAAGAAGTACGATGATACAAAGCCACATGAATACCAAAGAGAGTTCTGGAGGAGAAATATTCTCAGTGAGATGTGCTTGTGTGAAACAGAATATGGCCATCTTTTCCTCTGTGCTGATAGAAGGAAGCTCACCATTTTCTTGATGTTAGATGTTTAGGCTTTCAAGGATTTCTCCCCCTAGGAATAGATTTTTTTTTGAATTATACTTCATTTGTACTTGTTATTATCCTCCTTAATTAATCTTTGTGTCAGGCACCTTCTAATTGAAATCAGTTTAATTAAATAATTTTGCTTTGTTTGTCCCTCTCTTTGAGTACCTGAATCTACTTGGAGTTTTAAATGTATCCAAACATTATGCAGCCTGCTGCAAGTTAATCAGTCAACATTTATTGAACCCCTGCTGTATGCATTGTAATGAAATAAGCATTGTGGATTTTTTGCAAGGAAATAATAGGTGCAGTTGGTAACTTTATGCAACTCAGAAAGCAGCCTGAAAACAGGACTCAGACATTTTGAAATCAATAAACTGTTACTTTTTGTGTGAAGAGCGAGTTGAACTAAAATTAAAGAAGCTGGGAATCTAGGCTGACTATCCTGAGCTGTCAAGATACTGTGTTTTCTGTGCTATGCCAAATAACAGGGTAGAGGAATCGTACCTCTTTGAACTAGGAGTCAGGGAGGATTAATGAGAAATTTTGCGCGCGTGTGTGCGTGTGTGTGTGAGAGAGACATGCTCAAAGACTTTTAGAAGAAAGAGTCATGTACATTCACGTGGATTTAGGGTTGAATTTGGATGTTTAAGCGTTCAAAATAAATAAATATTTATACCTGGGCTTTAGTTTGAATTTGTAAAGCCTATAGATTAAAGAGAGACTGCATTTTTGAAAACTACGTTTTCTTTCACGATTGTATTTTTTTACTTAAGTATCTTTTAAAATTATTTCTTCTATCAACTGAAAGAACCAGGTAGTAATAATGAACAAATTACTTGTTTATGGGACATTGTTCATCAAATGCAAAAAAACAGAAGTCATTTGGCATACTGCTACCCTCACAATATATACAATGCTAGAATATTGATTTATTATTTCCAAAGAGAGCTCAAAGGTTCTAATCTAGGTGTGTGTTTAAAATCCTTAAACAGTCCATATCATGAAAATAAACCGCCGAACAAGTTTGTTTTTTCTCCTTGGTTTTTTTTTTTTTTTTTTTTTTTTTTTTTTTTTTGCTTAACCGATCCGTGAGCCTTTAATCTCTCTAAGTGTCTGGCATCTCAGTACATGATCTCACTTTCTCCCGACCAAAAATGCTAGCAATATCAGACATCAACCATATGTTTTTATGGGGCTGTATTCTTCAGACCCTGAAATTTAAAACTTTGGATCCATAGTGACATCTCCTTCTCATTCACATGATTCTTCCCACTGAACCTTGTAGAGCATATATATCACTTAATAGGTGTGCATACTCCTTCTTTGTTCTCCACTGCTCTGTCATGATACTTTCATAAATACCTTTCCATGTGCACCTGTCAAATATTTCAAGTACCGAGCTCTGTTTATGATAGCCAAGTTCTTCCATGTTCTGGAACTAAACTTTCTACCCTACACATTCATAAAACAGATCTTTGGAAAGAAACTTTGGCTTTCTTCTGGCATTGTGTGAGATTTTCTTGAATCCTCCACTGGGTAATCTATCCTCTTTTTCAAATGATTCAAAAATCACCCCAATGGTGCTTTTCTCTTGCAACAAATCCTCCGTGTTGTCTTCTTTCTCCAAATTCTCAAAGAATTACCCATTTCTCGTAGTAACTTTCAGTGTTTGTCTAGAACCATAGCTTGCCATGTAATTTTTCTCTCTACAACTAGATGCTAAGTTCTTTATGGTAGGGAACGTTGTTGTGTTTTCTCCAGTGACTCTTGAGGTATGATGATAAATATGACAAAGTCTCTGAGACAAAATATTAGCCATCTGGTGTATAAGTGGTGGGACAAATGAAGACACTGTTATTATAGAAGCACAGAGGAGGGACATATAACTCAACCTTAGAGTTTGGAAAAACCTCTTGGAAGAGATCACGCATAGATAGACTGGAATATAATAAAAAAAATGGAAATGAATGAAAAAGAGGAAACCAAATAAAAGAGGATGGGAAGAATATTTTTGGCAGAGAGGATACCATGGGAACACAGGAGTACTGAGGCATGAGGCTCCAGTAGAGAATGGTATTAACACAGCTAAGTACATGGGGAGGAAGTGCAAACAAATTAGAAAGGTTGAGCTCTGAGTTGATATTATGTAGTCCTAATATTGTGTATTTGTGATGTTGGAGTGGAACCTTGGATGCTATTGTGTGATATGCTAAGGATCTTGGACTTAAAGATTTTATAGATAAAAAGAAGCTACTAAAAAGTTCAAGGTGGGGATTGGTTATGATAAAGGGGTGTAGAAAGCAGGTGCACCTTTATATTATAGTTTGGCCACATGCTGGATGCCAGCAAGGGTGAAGAGGTGTTCCTCATCTGTAAGAGATAAAGAATCTTTGAGTCATTGTTAAAAGTGTTAAATGAAATAACATAGATACTGAATCCTATGGGATTTCACCTAGATAATGTATTTTCTCTATTGCTTAGAATAAATTTTAGCACAATAATCCTTGTGAATGAAACACAATACTGTGCATAAGAAAAAGGGTCCAATGTTGATATCCTGTTGCCAACTAATAATGACTACATTTGAATTTTTCTAGTTGTGTTTTTAGATTAATTATTTATTTATATCAAAGTAATTCATGCTTTAAAAGTCAAAAAATAATACAGGGTTCCCCACTACTCTGTCTGGCTCCTCAGAGGCAACTTCCTACAACTCTTATAGCTGTTTCTTCCAGCATGCCTTTCCACTTTTCTAAATAACATGTACATTCTGTTATTTGAGGATTTTTAAATCTGAGGCATTTCTAATGAGTTACAAATATAGAAGGTGAACTTTTAGCTCTCCTACCCCCTTCATCTTTTATATATTCTGCCTCTTATCTCTCTCTTAGACAAGCTGACCCTTGAACAATATGAGTTTTAACTGCATGAACCCACTTGAAGGTTGATTTTTGTTTAAATAAATACACTGTATTACTACAAATGCATTTCCTCTTCTTTATGATTTTCCTAATTATATTTTTTTTGTTTTTCTAGCTTGCTTAATTGTATGAATATGGTATACAATACATGTCATATACAAATATGTATTAATCAGCTGTTTATGTTAGCAAGCCTTCCAGTCAACCATAAGCTATTAGTTAAGTTTCAGGAGAGTCAAAAGTTATATGAGGCTTTTCAACTGAGTAGAGGTTTGGTGACCCTAACCCCCACACTGTTCTAGGGGCAGTTAGAGTTGGATCACATTTAGAGGTTAAATGACTAATCATTGACCGCAATATCATGACTCTAAAGATTGCTTACACCTGAACGACATAGTGTACTATGATCATATTTTCTTTCTCTTACAACTTTTTAAAAATATTTGTTTAATACATGTTTTTTTTTGTTTCCCTTGCATAGTTTTTGTATCCTGTCTTTAAATTGTCTGAGAACTTTCTAATTTAATATTTCAGATGTTCTGTTTATTTTTCTTACATACTTATATTGTTACCCAGCAATACTTTGTTGCATCATGGACACAGTATCTTCTTTTACTTCTCTGATGCCCTGAATGATATGATTATTTCCCTAAATGTTCTGCTTCTTTTATCACCCTTATTTTCTTAGTGTTTCTTTGTCAGTTTCATTATTTTGCCCAAATGCTTGATGATTCTTTCTGTTTAACCATATTAAGAAGGCAAAGCAAGTGAGAGAGCTATGTGTAAGACTAGTTGGCTTCACTATGTAGGGATTAAATGTATGTAATTCACTCACTTCTTTGGGGATGTCCAAAGATCAAACTCTCTTGGTCAGTTTTTTGGGATGTGACACAAACTTTTCCTCAAAGAGAAAAGCTTCCTCTCACCTTTCTGGGATGGGATGAGGACTTGTTTGCCATTTTTCTGGTAGATGTACAAGGGAAAAAAAAAAACAAAAACAAACCAAACAAAAACCCTGTGCATTTCATTGTTTTAAAGGTAAACTTCCTGTTTCTATCTCTGTTTTAAGTATTATGTCTTAATCACTGTTGGGCATGGTGTCCCTGACTTTGGAGTCTCTGGTATAATTTCCTGGCTTCATAAGTTAGAGAAGTCTCTAAGTGATATAAAATTTGTACCAATTATCTTTTTATTCAGCTCCATCCCTCACTCACACTTTCTAAATGTAGTGCCTCTCATTTTTGAACTCTTCTAAGGCTCTGTGGCTCAGATTGGTTTATTACTTTTTTGGTCATAATCTCAGAAGGAAACTAATTTCAAGCCTTTTCTACTTTACTAAGTCTGTAACCAGTCATCCAGCAGCTTTCCATCATCGAAAAAGTTTCTTCTCAATTGTCATGTCCATTTATTTTCATTGTCTTTGCGGGTTACTCTTTATTGATATTTTAGTGTGAATGTGGGAGTAATTGAAGAGGTAAACATATTCGATCTGGAACTTTAACCCCGCAGTTGAAAATTTCAACATGCTTTTATATTGATCGTCTCATTTGATTCTCACAACATCTGGAGTGTTTCACAGATGGAGTAAGTGTTGTCTCTGTTTCATAAGTTGTGGAAACAACCTCTTGAGTTGATTTTAGTAGTTATTATGTAGCACTTTTAGGATCACAATGTGGTATCTTCAGTGCTCCTTTTGGTAAATCAGGAAGTCCAGGGCAGAAAACATGTGGGCACATTATCCGAACCTCAGGAATAGATCTAGGAAATGGAGAAATAAACTAACAGCATGGGCTAACTAAAAGACTTTTTAAAATCGAGAACAGTGTTCATTATTTTTACATTTAACTCTGGTTACTCAAAGAGGACAGACACTCTCCATATTTAAACTAAGTGATGGTTATTGCTGAATCTCATATACCTGTCCAGTAGCACTTAGTTGTCAGGGTTTAGAATGACCTGTATCTCTATCACCATTGTTTTGGTGTTTGGTATATTGTTTGATTATGAAACAAAAGGTTCCTACTTTATTAAGCATTGGGGTTTGCGTGAAAGGCTCTAAGAACTCTTTTCTCTTAAACACGCCTTTGAAAATGTAGGCTTATCAATTTAAGGGATGCTCATTTCCAAGAAGTTTGTATAGGCAGCTTGCCTGGAGTGTACTGTGACCGAGCCACAACTCATTCCTCAGATCTGCCCCTTCTTGCTTGAAGCAACATTACCAGCAACTAAGGAAGCACTTCTTATAGATAAATATATTCTGCAGATAGTGAAATTAGATATTGAATTGTACTTTTTAAGGATGTTATTTTTTCTTTTACTTTTTTTTGTTTTGTTTGTTTATTTGTTTTTACTTTTCCTAGTTCTACTTTTTGAGATTCCTTTTTTTTTTTTCACTTCTACTTTGTCAGTATCTTCCCCAGTATTTTTTTCCAGTATAATTTTTAGAAAGGAAATTCTTGTAAAAAGGATGCGATCTGATATGTTCTGTTATATATATGCGATATATAGAATGCCATGCTTTATATAAATACATAATGCATATATATATACATATCCCAACATATATATTACATTTAATAGAGGTAGCATAAAAAATAAAGGTAATTTAGATTCAGGTCTTTTGGATGGAGTATTTCAAGTGGTCAACTAGAAAATCAGTTTTGTGGTGCAGTATTCTACCATTTTGCAATTGCCTAGATATCCCTTAGGCAATGAATGCATCTCAATGATAGCATCTCTAATATTTTAAAATCTTGGAAATCCAGGAACAAACAGGCACTGTCTAGTCTAATATTTTATACTGCATAATATGTAGTATTTTATAATCATTATATGGATTTTCCAGATTTAATTTGCCTTTGAAAAAATCCTCCAACTTGATTAAAAATATACAGTAAGGCACAAAATCATCTGAATTAAATGTCCTATCACTATGTGTTTTATTATTTTTTAAAATAATTAAGTAACCTCTACACCAAACGTGGGGCTCAAACTCACAACCCCAAGTTCAAGAGTTGCATGCTCTACTGACCGAGCCAGCCAGGTACCCCTTGTCTCACTATTTTTAAATGATTTATTGAGCTCTACAACTAAATTTGTTAAAGGATATACCAAAAATATAGGTTTTTTTTTCCTTGCTGGCATTTTATTCAAAACATATCTGTTTCTTTTAAAGGCAGTGAGATTAAAGTGTTTGGAAGGAAAGATTTCTGCCCAAAAAGTCTTAGTCCAAAGACAAATGCAGTTATAAAAAAATGTGCACAATAAAATTACTTTTTGTTTTACTTACAAACTCAGAAAGCATTTAAAAGGAACTTTAAAAAATTGTACTAAATCTCAAATAATGAAAGAGATAATTGTCTACAGTTGAGATCACTCGAAAAAATTCCACCAACTCTTATAGCCACCAGCCAGTCTCCCTCAATCAAATTCACTTATCAGGTGTTAAAAATAAATGGAATGGAAATCCTCTGGCTTGATTCAATGTATTCCAAGTATGCATATCCACAAGAAGTCTTCCAGTAAATCTTAAAGTAAAACAATAGCACTGAAATTTCAGAATACTGTCAAAGGCACTTGCCTCATTACTCTTTTATCTCTTGGTTCATGTACATATTATATAAACTGATAAAATCTTCATTGCATCAATGATCTACATTTGGATGGAATCTCATAACTGTGCTTCAAGGTTATGATGTAGTGATGTGAGTTTTTTAAGTAAGGAAAAACAAAACAAAGCAAACCCACGAAAATATAAACTTATCTTTTGGGAATTTTAGATGAATTTATTCTAGTTTTTGTGCTTATGCTTGTGTCTTATAAATGTAAATTGTTCTATTTTTCATAATGAGTAAATATGATTATGGAGCCCAATATTGAACATTAATAGGGACTGAATTTGTTAGGAATGTATTTGTTGAAAATGTAATGTATGTTGAACGTTTTCCTTGATGATGACCACGGAAAACAGTCAAAGACTCTGTACTGAGAGACTGAAAATAAGTAGTTTTCTCTTACTAAGTACTGGGTGATTGTATTCATTGATGTTCTCTTTCCAAAGTAAGTGAATTTGGCTGTATGGTAAGATAAATTTAATACTTAAAAGTTTTGAATTACAGGAGATTTTAGAGAGTATCTATTCCAGCTAAAGCCTTTGTTTTCTAGAGAAGAAAAAGCACAGAGAACTGAAGGGACTAGGCTTCTGTCACATGGCTAATAGGGATCTACAAATAGGGCTCATCCCAGTACAGTAAGAGGGTATGGAGTTCAGAGTGAGGCATATTTTCTTGTGCAGAGAATATGTTTTGAGGAAAGTCATGGACTCTTATCTAATATTAGATCATGCTTGTATTTATTCCATTGTATAGATCCAGGATCTCCTGTTAAAACACTGTTAGGCCTTTCGAAAACACTGTTTATTTCCAACTTTTGGATGAGAAATGGATATAAAAGAATGGTTCATAGATGTGACAAAGATTTAGGTTAATTTCATAATACTGCTCCTTTTCCACAATATCTCATCCTTCTTATCAAATTGTCTGCATCTATTTAAGCTGCAATATTTTTAAAGTCCTAAGACATAGTCTTGGCATATTAACACACTTCAGAGAACTGTGAATAATGGGAAAGCAAATATAAGAAGGCAAAAGAAAGAAAGAAAATAACCCGTGTGCCAGAAAGAGAATAGCCACTATCAACGCCTCCACACCTCCCAAAATAAAAGCTTACGTTGTTTTTTCTACTTCTAAAATTGTGTTGACTATATTCTGTCTTGCCACAGGAATACATTTAAAATTCTTTATATAATTCTTAAGCAAAGTCTGAATTCCTCTCTAGCATTTGTAATGCTTATTCAATAAGTTATTTAACATATATGCATTAGGAAATAACCCTTTCTGCAATCTCCTCGTAATGACGAACGAGTTGTTATGTCTTCTCCTAATGTAGGTTTTCCCACTAGACTCCTATTAGCACGAGGTTTTTCTATGAGCACAAAACTGAACAGAATGAATGGCATTAGTGAAAGAGTCATTGATACAAAGGGGAAAACATTCACTCTCAGTCTCTTGAGTTAGTTGAAGCTTCCATTAATTTTAGTGCAGCTTGGTTAAAAGATGGTGGAACACCATGATTCAGGGATATACCTTTTAACAGGTCGCCTGTGTTATCCTGTTTATGGAATAAACAAGAGATACTGATCTCTGATGTCGAGTAAGTAAATTCAGATGTTAACATTTGCAAAAATAGTATATCATCAGCCGTAAGGGAGACTAAATACTTTTTAAATATTGCTAGCAAATCAGGACATATGATTATTACTTTCATTAATTTTCATGATTATTTTATTAGTGCTATAGTCAAAGCTAATAAATGATGTTTAATTATAACTATAAATATAAATTTGTGGAATTTTTTATTTTGAATATTAAAATAATTTAATTCAGAATCTATACAAAGTTCAAAAAAGAAACCCCAATGTTAAAAACTATAAAAATTCAAAATGTAGAAGTATGATTATTACCTTATTCTTTTTATTACTCAGAGAAGAATACCTGTTATTAATTAGGGCCTAATCCAGTTTGACTGCAATATTGTTAAGATAGAAAAATCTCAGTCTCCTTGTAATGTCAAAACAGATAGTGAACAACTTTATAGAGAAAATCAACATGTCAGAATCAATAGTTATGTATTTCCTGAGGAAATGTGGTTAATGTTCATGGGACATATTCTTTAGACTCGACACTGAGGCAGTGGTATGAGTATCTGGAGTGAGAAGATAAAGAGCTCCAGGTGAGTGGAGATGATGGTTTTGCTAAGTAATCTACTTCCTTGACTGCATTCTGTAAAAGTGCTAAGTTCCTCTGGTAAAATTTCTCTTGCACAATGAATGAATCCAATAAAAATACAGCATGAACATGAGAATGGGCTCCCAGGGTACTCAAGAAAAAAAGAAGAAAGGGAGGGATGGAGGAATTAAGAGAAAGAAGGAAGGAAGGAAGGGAGGAGGAGAGGAAGGAAGGAAGGAAGGGAGAAAGGAAGAAAGGAAGGAAGGGAGGAGGGGAGGAAGGAAGGAAGCAAACAAGCAAGCAAGCAAAGAGAAATAGAGGAAAGGACTTAAAAGAAAAGCGAGAGAAAGAAATCATCCTGATAACAGTGCAGACTCAGGATGCCATAGACTAGGCATCAGTACTGGAGCCACACAGTCTCCAGGGCATCCTCTTAATTTCTACTACCCTAATCTTATGTTTTCTTCGTATCCTTCCTAGTAAAGGTGAGAATTGTCTCATTCATATTTATCACAAACTTGGCATCTGGTTTTATCATCTCCTGTGATATATATTTTGCTCAATAATGGGGAAAAAAGATAATAGTCAATCATTTACTTCTTTCCCCAAGTAATTTTCAAATATTGCTTAAAGATAAATGTTTCAAATAAGATTTTTTGTTCTGTCTTTCTGCATGGTATATTAAAATTTTAGTAGCTTCTAGATTAAAATGAAAGTGTTATTAGTTTCTAAATGCAGTGGCTAAAAACAATAGAAATTTAATCCTCTTGCAGCCTGGCATCCAAAAGTTCCAAATCAAGGTACAGTACGTAGTGCTTCCTCCCAAGTCTCTAAGGGAGATTCTCTCCTTTCCCTCTTCAAGATCATGGTAGCCCCAGACCTTCCTTGTCTTCAAGAAGCATTACTCTTATCTCTGCCTCCTTTATCAATTTGCTTTCTCCTCTTATGTCTGTCAAATCTTTCCTATATGCCTATTATAACAACACTCATCATTGGGTTTAGGGCCCACCTGGAGAGTTTAGGATGATCTCTTCATCTCTAAGTCTGTAACTCAATTATATCTGCAAATAACTTTTTTTCCAAATAAGGGAACATTACTAGATTCTAGAAATTAGAATAAAAACACATCTTTTGGGGGGCTATATTTTGTTCAGATTATTTAAAAGTATTTTCCTTTTGTATGAATTTGAATGAGATGAAATCAGTATAACCATGAGAAGCATTAGAGCAAAAGTTCTTAAAACATCGATTTCAGAATGAGATGGACCTAGATTTGAATTACAGTGCCTATCACTTAGTAGCTATGTGGCATTAGATACACAGTTTCAACAATAGAAAAATATTTATAGTATTCTGGTCACTGTGACAGTACTCCAAAACCTTCAAATATGTTACAAATACCTTTAGAGTCCATGATGTTCTAAAAGTTATGTAGGCATTTATAATTTCAAATAATTATTGATCTTAAATTTTCATAGGTATTATTTCCTAAAAGTCATCTGACTGACAGTAGGCCTGTGTTTGGGCTGGTTCCAATTCCTCTCTCACATAATTATGGTGAAAATTAATATAAAGTTTTCCAAGTACTATGTCTAGACACTAAAAGGGGTCTGAAAAATACACTTACAATATTATAGTACTTAAAACATGTTAGTATTGATACTTGTTTTTTTTTTTATTGACCCACTGAAAATAGCTTAGTATCTAATTTGAGTGTATGATCCTAGCAGTACATACATATTTGTGTTTTCCCACACTTTTGTAATTAGAAAATTATCAGTTTTTGTTGAGCAGAAATTTAAAATTTTAAAAACATCAATACAATCAATTGAGAAGTACAGAAATAATACAGATTCCTATCTTTTGAAGTGCTGGATTTTCCAGAACTCTATTTGTTAGGTTTTAAATATATTTGAAATTATTCTATAAATATTTATGGAACACCTACTATTCAAGATACTGTGTTAAATCTATGAAAGATACAGGATAAGACATAGTCCCTACATTCAAGGAGCTTATAAAAGATGAGATGCTTTAGCACAGACAGAACAAACAAAGCAAAATGTGATCAGTACCACAGAAGTACTACACACATAAAATCACAAAGAAAATTATTTTAACATAATTTATAAAAATGAAAATATTTAGAAATCAAAGTACTATAGCACTTTTTTTTTTACTTTTAACTTGTTATTTATTACTTTTTAAAACTTTATCATTTTTGAGCAGTATAGCTTCACAGCAAAACTGAGAAGGAGGTACTGAGATTTTCCATGCATTTCATACCCAACACATGCTAACCACCTCCCATTATCAACATCCCCTATCCAGAGTGATACATTGGTTACAATGGATGAACCTACATTGACGCATCATTATTCCCCTAAGTTCATAGTTTACATTAAGGTTCACTCTTGATGTTATACATTCTATGGGTTTGGACAAATGTATAATGACATGATCCTTCTCTATGGAATCATACAGAATGTTTTCAATACCCATAATTCTCCGTGCTATGCTTATGCATCCGTCCCCCAATCCAACTCCAGCCAACCACTGATCTTTTAATTTTATCCATAGTTTCACCTTTCCAGAATGTCATATAATTAGAAATATATGGTATGGAATCTTTTCAGCTTGGCTTCTTTCACTTAATAATATGAATTTAAAGTTCCTCCATGTCATTCCATGGCTCAATAATACATTCTTTTTAGTGCTGAATAATATTCCGGTGTCTGGATATACCACAGATTATTTATCCATTCATCTGCTAAAGGACATCTTGGTTGTTTCCAAGTTTTGGAAGTTAGTTACTTATTTATTTTTGGTCTCGATCCTTTTTTTTAATTTTTTAATTTTTTTAAAAATTTTTTTGATAGAGAGTGCAAGTAGGGGAAAGGGGAAGAAGGAGAGAGAGGGAATCTTAAGCAGGCTCCATGCTCAACGTGGAGCCTGATGTGGGGCTTGATTCCATGACCCTGGGATCATGACCTGAGTCAAAGTTAAGAGTCTGAAGCTAAATTGAATGAGCCAAACAGGTACTCCTAAAGTCCCTTTTTTAAAGGAATACAAATTTATTATCTTACAGTTATGGGGGCGTCAAAAGTCCAAAATGGATTTGCAGAGCTATATTCCTTCTGGAGGTTCTAGGAATGATTTCATTTGTTTGTCTTTCCCAGTTTCTAGAGGCCATCTATGTCCTCTCATGGCTCTTGGCCTCTCCCAACTTCATTTAAAATAAATAATTTTGTTTTGTTATTATTTATTACTTTTAAAATTTTAATTCCAGCACAGTTAACATACAGTGTTATATTAGTTTCATGTGTACAATATAGTGATTCAACAATTCTGTACATCACTACTCAGTGCTCATCGTAAGTGTACTCTCGGTCCTCGTCACCTATTTCACCAATCCCCCACCCACTATCCCCTGATATGGTTTATTTTAAATGCGTACCCTTAGTTCTTTTTTTAAGCAAGAATATTTTTTACTTGCAGCATACTTTAGAATACATAGTTCTAAAAGATACATATATAAAGCATGCCATCCAGAAAAAAAACAGAACATACATTTTCCTTCAGTACACACAGAAGAATCCCCTGGTTAAATCACATGAAAAGAATTATTTATAAAACTGCTGTAAACATCTATGTGTAGATTTTTGTGAGGACAAATTTTCACCTCCTTCGAGTGATCACTGTCAATGAGTGTGATTGCTGGATTTTATGGTAAAAGTGTGTTTAGTTTTGTAAGAAACCACCAGACTGTCTTACAAAGTGGCTATCCCATTTACATTTCCACCAGCAATAAATCAAAATTACTGTTGCGGCACATTCTCACCAGCATTTAGTGTTATCAATAATCTGCATTTGGGCTATTCTAACATGTTTGTAATGGGGTCTCCTTGTTTTAATTTGCATTTCCCTAATGACATATGATGTAGAACATCTTTTTATATGTTTATTTGCCACCTGTATGTCTTCTTTGGTGAGGTACCTGTTAAGGTCTTTGGCCCATTTAGATTGTTTGTTTTCTTGTTGTTCAATTTTAATAGCTCTTTGTGTATTTCGAACAACAATACTTTATCAGACAGATGTGTCTTTGTGCAGACAAATTCCCCCAGTCTGTGGCTGTCTTATTCTCTTGACATTGTCTTTTGTGGAACAGAATTTTTAATTTTGAGGAAAACTAGCTTTTATCAATTAGTTCTTTCATGGAATGTGTCTTTGGTGTTATATCTGAGTCATCACCATACCCAAGGCTATCTAAGTTCTCTATCTGTATAATCTAGGAGTTTGATATTTTTCTGTTTTCTCTTTAGGTCTATGATATATTTTGAGTTAGTTTTTGTGAAGGGTGAAAGGTTTTTGTTTAGATTTTTGTTTTTTGTTTTGTGTGTGTGTGTGTGTGTGTGTGTGTGTGTGTGTGTGTGTTTTATGCGGTTGTCCAGTTTTGACTGCATCATTTGTTGACAAGATTACCTGTGCTCCATTGCGTTGCTTCTGTTCCTTAGTCAAAAGTTAGTTAACTGATTTTTGTGTGTGTCTACTTTTGGGCTTTTCATTTTGTTCTGTTGATGTATTTGTTTATTCTTTCACCAATACCACACTGCCTTAATTACTGTAGCTTTAAAGTAAGTCTTGAATCTGGTAATGTCAGTCTTCCAAGATTTTGATTTTTGCTAAGATTTTGATTGAGATAGTGTTTAATCTAAGATTA
Organism: Paguma larvata; assembly: GCA_030068075.1. Taxonomy (NCBI): domain Eukaryota; kingdom Metazoa; phylum Chordata; class Mammalia; order Carnivora; family Viverridae; genus Paguma; species Paguma larvata. Next base: position 57,474,426 of record CM057833.1, on the reverse strand, counting down.
AATTGGAAAGAACTGAGATCTTGAACATATCGAGCCTTTCTCTCCATGAACTGTAACATCTTCCATTGATTTGGTTCTTATTTGGTTACTTTCATCAGAGTGTTATAAATTGCCTTTAAAAAAGTTACTCATTTATTTTGAGAGAGAGGTAAAACATGAGTCAGGAAGGGGCAGAAAGAGAGGGAGAGAGAGAGAATCCCCAGCAGGCTCTGTACTGTCAGCATAGAGCCCAACGCAAGGCTCCAACCCACAAACCATGAGATCATGACCTGAGCCAAAGTCAGACACTTAACCGACTGAGCCACCCACGCGCCCCTGTAGTTTGCCTTTTATAGAACTTACACGTATTTCGTTAGATTTACACCTAAGCATTTCATTAATGAGATGTTAATATTAATGTAGTATTTTTTATTTCAAATTCTACTTGCTCATTGCTCATGTATTAGAAAGTGACTGACTTCTGTATATTAACCTTGTGTCTTGCAACCTGGCTATAATCACTATTAGTTTCAGGAGTTCTTATATTGATTCTTTTGGATTTTATACTTAGTCATGTCATCTGTGAACAAAAACAGCTTTATTTCTTGTTTCCCAGTCTATCTGTATTTTATTTCCTGTTCGTGTCTTACGGCATTAGCTTATTGTGTAGGCCTTTCAGTACAAGGTTGAAAAGCAGTGGTGAGAGGGGACAGCCTTGCCTTGTACCTGATCCTAGTGGGAAATCTTCAAGTTTCTCACCATTAAGTATGATATTAGCCGGAGGAGTTTTGTAGTTATTCTTTATCAAGTTGAGGAAATGCCCCTTGATTTCTATTTTTTATCATGAATGTATATTAGATTTCGTCAAATGTTTTTTTCTGCATCTCCTGATGCAGAAAATTGTGATTTTTCTTTTTTTTTGCCTGTTGATGTCATACATTACATTAATTGATTTTCGAATGTTGAACTACCCTTGAATACCTGGGATAAATTCCACTTGGTCATGGTGTATTCATTCTTTTTACACATTGTGGGATTCAATTAGCTAATATTTGCTTGAGAATTTTTGCATACGTGTCATGAAAGAGACTTGTATAGCATTTTTTTTTGTTTGTTTTTTAATGCTTGTTTTTGAAGGAGAGAGAGACAGAGAATGAATGGGAGAAGAGCAGAGAGAAAAGGGAGACACAGAATCCAAAGCAGGCTCCAGGCTCTGAGCTGTCAGCACAGAGCCCGATGCGGGGCTCGAACTCACAGACCATGAGATCATGACCTGAGCTGGAGTCGGCCGCTCAACCCACTGAGCCACCTACGCACTCCTTTTATTTTTTTAAATTTTTTTTTTAATGCTTACCTATTTTTCAAGGAGAGAGAGACAGAGCATGAACGGGAAAAGGGCAGAGAGAAAGGGAGGTACAGTTTTGTTTTGTTTTGTTTTAAATAATGTTTTTGAGTAGCTTTGGTATTAGGGTAATGCTGACCTCATCGAATGAGTTAGAAAATATTCCCTGTGCTTCTATCTTCTGAAAGAGGTTGTAGAGAGTTGCTATAACTTCTTTCTTAAATGTTTGGTAGAATTCACTAGTGAATCCATCTAGGCCTTAAGCTTTCTGTTTTGGAAGATTATTAATCATTGATTCACTTTAATAGATATAGGATAGACCTATTCAGATGATCTATTTCTTCCTGAATGAATTTTGGCAGTTTATATTTTTCAAGCAATTGGTCCATTTCATCTAGGTTTCAAATTCGTTGGCATAGAATTGTTCTATTATCTTCTATTATCCTTTTTATATTTATGGGATCTCTTACTGGACCTTCTTTCATCTGATGTTAGTAATTTGTTTCCTTTTTTTCTTATTTAGCCTGGCTAGAGGCTTATCACTTTTATTGCTCCTTTAAAGGAACCAGCTTTTGGTTTTATCGATTTTCCCTATTGACTTGCTGTTTTCAATGTCATTGATTTCTGCTCTAATTCTTATTATTTAATTTTTTTCTGCTTACTTTGTGTTTAATTTGCTCTTCTTTTTCTAGTTTACTAAGGTAGAAACTTAGATTATTGAATTTAGATCTTTCTTCTGTCCTAATATAGGCATTCAGTGCTATACATTTTCCTCTGAGCACTCTTGTCATTGCATCCCGTAATTTTGAGAAGTTTTATTTTCACTGTCATGTAGTTTAAAATATTTTTAAATTTCTCTGGAGATTTTTTTGACTCATATATTATTTAAAAGTGTGTTGTTTAATATCTATGTATTTTGGGATTTTTCCTGTTATCTTTATGTTACTGATTTATAGATAAATACCATATGGTTTGGAAACAGACATCGTATGATTTCTATTTTACATTTATCGAGGTGCGCCTGTGGCTAAACAAAGCCTGTCTTGGTGAATATTCCATGTGAACTTGTGAAAAATGTGTATCCTTCTTATGTTGGATTACTCTATAGATGCCAGTTTTATCCAATTAATTGATGTTGCTGTTGAGTTCAACTATGTCTTTACTGATTTTCCGCCTTCTGAATCTGTCCATTTCTGAGAGAAGGGTGTTGAAGGCTCCAGTTACAATAGCAGATTCATCTATTTCTCCCTGCAGTTCTATCAGTTTTTGCCTCATATAGTTTGTCCCTCTATTGTTAGCCTTCTTATAATGTCTTCTTGAAGAATTGACCCCCTTATCATTATTTAATGGCCCTCTTTATTCCTGATAATTTCCCTTACTTTCAAATCTCCCGTGTCTGAAATTAATACAACTACTCCTGCTTTCTTTTGATTAATGTTAGCTTAGTATATTTTCTTTACCTATTTACTATTAATCTGTATGCCTTTATATTTAAAATGGGTTTCTTGTTAGAGAACATTTTGTTGAAGCTTGGATTTTCATTAACTCTAACGTCTCTGTGTTTTAATTGATACACTGAAACCATTGGCATTCAAAGTGATTACTAATGTAGTTGGATTGATATTTACCATATTTATTGCTATTTTCTATGTTGCCCTAGTTTTGGTTCCTAGTTTTGTCTTCTACTTTTTTTTCTTCCCTTTGTGGTTTTAATTGAACATTTTATATCATTATATATTCTCTCATTTCTTAGCATATTGCTTATGCTTATTTTATTTTTTAATGGCTGTCTTAGAATTTGACATGCACATTTTCAGCTATACAACTTTTCAGATAGCATACCATATAATAAAAAAATAATGCTAATTCCTCCCTCCTATCCCTTGTATTATTGATGTTATTCATGTATATGAATATTTGTATATTATACATGAATATAAATTATTTATACTTAAATATATATACATATTTATGTAACATTGTTGCTCTCATTTTAACCAAAGTATTATATATAAGATTAATGAAGAATAAGATAAATAAAAGTTTTTGTGTTACCTTTATTCATTCCTTCTTTTGTGCTCTTGCTTTCTTTATCAGAATTCACATGTGACCGTTATTTTTCTTTTCTATAAAGAACTTTTTAGTTTAGCAATCATTACAAGGTAAATCTGACAACAAGGTACTTCAGTTTTTTGTGTTTTGTTGTTGTTGTTGTTATTGTTGTTGTTATAGGAAATCTATTTCTCCTTCAGTTTTGAATGTCAGTTTCACAGACTAAAGAATTCTAGGTTGGTGATTTTTTTCCTCTCAACACTTTAAATATTTCAGTCCGCTTTCCTCTTACTTGTATTTTCTGAGAAGTCAGCTGTGCTCTTATTTTAGTTCCTCTATATGCAAGGTGTATTTATTTATTTTGTTTGTTTGTTTGTTTTCCTTCTCTGTCTTCTTTCAAGAGTTTATCTACGGTTTTCTGTAGTTTGTAGGTTGTAACCTGTAGGTTTTTGTTTTGTTTTGTTTTATTATTTTCTTTGGTATTCTCTGAACTCCCTGGATCTGTGGTTTGGTGTCTGACATTGATTTGGGAAAAATCTCAGTTATTATTACTTCATATATTTCTTCTGTTTGTTTCTCTCTTCCTCCTTTGGTATACTCATGATTCAGGTTTCACCTTTTGTAGTTGTCCCACAGTTGCTTGGATATTTTTTCCTGGTTTTATCAGGTTTGTTCCCTTTGATTTTCATATTTAGAGGTTTCTGTTGTTATATCTTTAAGCTCAAATATTATTTCCTCATCCATGTCCCATTTACTAATGAGTCCGTCAAAAGCATTCTTCATTTCTGTTACAGTTTTTGTTGTCGTTGTCATTGTTGTTTATCTCTAGCATTTCTTTTTAGTTCTTCCTTAGGATTTCTTTCATTCTGCTTACATTGGCTATCTGATCTTGCATGTTTTCTTCTTTATCCATTGCACCCCTGAGCATACTGAACAGTGCTGTTTTAAATTCCCCCTCTCAAAATTACAATATCCCTGCCATATTTGAATCTGATGCTTGCTCTGTCTCTTTAAATAGTTTTGTTGTCGTTGTTGTTGTTGTTTTGTCTTTCAGTATTTTTTATAGTTTTTTTTCTTGGTAGCCAAACATGATGTAACAAGTAAAAGGAACTGCTCAAATAGGCTTTTAGAAATACAGTGGTAAGTTATAGGGGAAGGGGGAGTGTTCTGTAGTCCCTATTATTAGGCCTCAGTTTTGTATTGATCCTATGTCTCTGGACCGTGAACTTCACAAATGTATCTTAGTGTCTCCTTCCCACCCCCAGTTAGGTGGTACTGAGTATCTAGAGTGATTTGGGGTTAGGTATTTACTTTCTCCCACATACAAGGTTAGAGTGGGTAGAATAGAGTATTTCCCTTATCCTTTAGCAAAGCCTAGGGGTGACTGGTTGGCATTTCCCTTTCTCCAGATCAGTTAGGCTCTGATAAAACCCAGGGAGGTTAGGCTCTGGTTAAATAAAATTTCTCTTAAGGGAAGACCTTGTTAAGAACAACAAAGTGCTCTGATGTATTTCACAATGGTTCCTTTACCTCTTTCCTTGTTAGAATTACAAGTGGGGGCCTTTCTTCACTATTACTAGGAGAATCTGGTTGAGCACCTGAAGAAAAAGCTCACAAAAGTATGTGGGTGTTCTTACGAAATTTTTACTCTCAGACTGGCCATACTGAGCCTCCAGAAATTTGTCAGTTACAGCTTAGGTGTTCTCACCTTTGGGACTGGTTTCCCCAGTGGCTTCCACCCTTGAATTCCTGCTCTGGGGAGCTATGAGTCCTAGTATTTACCTGTATGCCCCTCCAGTGTTGGGCACAGAGGCTTGCCCTTTGTCCTCACTCTCTTACGGATTCAAGGAGAGTTGTTGATTTCTCAGTCTGTTCATTTTTTTTTTACTAATTGTTAGGATAGAGTGACAACTTCCTAGCTTTTTACATGCAGAACTGGAGATGAGAAGTTATACTGATCAGGTTTATATATTTTTGAATGTGAAGATATTAAATATACCAATGTATCTACATGTTATTTTAATTAAAAATAAGGATTATAAAAATGTACTTTCGGAACAGAATAAAAACATAGTAACTTTTGTGCCAATAGTTGATTTCTTAAAAAGAAGTTTAAAATTAATTTTCAGAAATAAAGCTTCCTCCGCAAAATCCATTTTTGTTTTGACACACACCTATTTATTTGTGTCCAAAAATAAGCAAAACTACTCAGAGAAATCTAATAGAAAGGCAGTTTATGAAAAAGTACATAAGGACTGTAGGGCAAAAGCAGGGTAATAATGATAATTAAAATGTTGGCTTTGTGTATTGTCTCATTTTATTATAATTTATTAATATGTTTGAGAGAAAATGATATAATTTATGCTTTAAAAACTTACCCTTTCCTATATATTTTTTGTGTTCACTCACCTCTGCAAATGAATCTTGTAATAACTCTTAAAATGAGATTTGTGGGAAGCAGCATTGTTTACTATTATGATTAAAAATTGCATTTATTGACTTTCCATTTTCTAATCAAAAGCAGCAACAAACTAGAGTATACAAAATACCTTTTTTTTAATGTTTATTTATTCTTGAGGGAGAGTAACAGAGCATGAGTTGAGGAGGGACAGAGAGGGAGGGAGACACAGAATCCAAAACAGGCTCCAGGCTCTGAGCTGTCAGAACAGAGCCCAGTGCAGGGATCGCACCCACAGATCACAAGACCATGATCTGAGCTGAAGTCGGACACTGAACTGACTGAGCCACCCAGGTGCCCCAAATATACAAGATATCTTAAAGTGAAGAATCAACTGGGGAAGAAATATTCCTGAAATCACCGATATTCAATTCTACTTCATAAATTAACTTTGGGTTCTGTTTCATCAAAATAAGTAGAAGTTGCATAGCATTCCAAGCATAAATAGGGACTAGTTAAATATATAGTAGCTATGGGGTGGGGCATAAAATTGTAATTGTTTTACAGATTTTGAAATCTGCTTTAGGGACACAAATGCTAATACTGCCAGCCAGTGGAGAGTGACCTTGTTCACACATCAAAAAGCAACATAAATGAAATTTAAGATGTAAAAAGAGAGGAAAAAACATTATTTTTTCTATAAAAATATTCCCAAGTTCTTCGTAAAGTGATATAAAATGAAGATAAACTTTTTTTTTAACTTTTATTAATTTTTGAAAGACAGAGACAGAGCAGGAGCAGGGTAGGGGCAGAGAGAGAGGGAGACACAGAATCGGAGGCAGGCTCCAGGCTCTGAGCTGTGTGCACAGAGCCTGATGCGGAGCTTGAACCCATGAACCGCAAAATCATGACCAGAGCCGAAGTCAGATGTTTAATCAACTGAGCTACCTAAGCACCCCTTAAAGTGATATAAAATGAATTTAATATGGCAGAAGTTTTTGTGAAGAAAGCATATAAGCAGAATGGTTTATTTTATTCTTAGTTTCTGCTTTTCATTCACCTCTTTCTCTCTCTATCTCTCTCAGTCTCTCTCTACCTACACACACACGCACACACACGGGAGGTGGGGATGGTGAATTAACTGTATCTTTCAGTATTTTACTTTGTAGATATCGGTGTTCCAGCTTGGTGTCTATTTATATACCTGCCATTTCTAATTTGAAAAGCTTTATAATACACCAGTAATAAATGCATTCATAACCACATCTTCTCTAATCACTACAGTGCCTGTACTGCTATTTGGCACTCATTAGCTGAAACTGCCATTCACCTATAATTTATGACTAGCATACAATTATGTGCCAGCACTACTCCAAGTGATTACTACACTGCACGTTTTTCAGATAATGGTATGCAACACTCCATGATAAATTGTACTGCAATGGATAGTTCATTTTTGTCATTTACTCTATTATTTTCCTTAAAACAATCTTAAGAGAATTATATTGAAATGTGAGTACCTTCTTAAAATAAGATTATTGGGTCAGTGCTGTTTCTACACAAAAGAAGGGAAAGCTACACTTAAGGAAGGAAGAGGACTGAAGTGTTAACAAATTCATTTGAAAATACCTTGATAAAAATGAAACAAGCAACTTTAAGGAAAGAATTTGATTTTTCTCCTTAAACATGTATGATCGTATTTTGAGTGAAGACTGACAAACGTATTTAGTAATTCTACAATAAAATTAAATACTTTAATTTTAAAGATCATGGAGTGTACCAATGGATAATTGAAAAAATTACAAAGTATAAGTTTGGATACAACGTTATATGTATTACAATGTTTCGAATCTTGTACACATTTTCTTTTCTTAATGTTTATTTATTTATTTTGAGAGGGACAGAAAGAGAGAGAGAGAGAGAGAGTGTGTGTGTTTGCATGAGCAGAGGAGGGGCAGAGAGAGAGGAAGAGAGAGACTCCAAAGCAGACTCTGTGCTGTCAACACAAGAGCCTGGTGCAGGGCTCAATCTCATGAATGTGAGATCATGACCTGAGCCAAAATCAAGCATTGGACTCTTTAACCAACTGAACCACCCAGGCGCCCCTAAACACTTTCATTTTATTATTTATGTAGTTGTTCACAGTAGTTATAAGAACTAATATTAATTAGTTACTCTGTGCCGAGCAAAGTACTGCAGCTATCAAACAATGTGTTTGTAGTGTCAGTTACTCCTGCTTTTTCCTCATGAGTCTAGAACTTCTTAATCATCTTCCAAGAATTTAGATAGAATACTTACATTTTATTTCTTTTCCCCTCACTTCAGTGTTAAGTGTTGAAATACAGTGAGAAAAGTGTGGAGGCAAGTCATGATTTGAATGACAGGACAGATATAATATTTTATAATTCACATAGTTACCTGTAAGTTAGTTATTATCTTTACTTTACGAAGAAGGAAATGAGACAGAAAAGTCATGTAGCTTACCCAGGAGCACACTAAGAGTACGTGGCTGTATTCATTTTCTGTGGCTGCCGTAACAAAGCACTACAAACTGCGTTTCTTGGAAAACAAACCAACCCAGAAATCTATTATTCTGTCAGAGTGTTAGAGTTATGGAGGTTACATGTCCAAAATCTAACGCTGACAGAGCCAAGCTATGTCTGAAGGCTCTAGGCAAGAATCCTTCCTTGCCTTACAGCTGGCTACAGGCACTCCTTGGCTGGTGGCAGTGTACTTGAATCTCTACCTCATCCTTACATGTCCTTCCCTGTGTGTCTCTCTGTTCTCTCCTTTCCTTATAAAGACACCAGTTATTAGATATAGTCCCCCACCACCCAAGTCCAGGAGGATTTCACCCTAAGATCCTTAACTAATTATATCTGTGGAGACTCTATTTCTAAATAATATCACATTATGAGATTCTGAGTGGAACTGAATATGAAGGGGCACAGTATTACTCCACTGTAATGGTAAAGCCGGAGGGTCTATACATATACAAACATTCTCCAGAGCCTGTTCCCTTAAATATGTATGGTTGTTCCAGGTTCTGTACTTAAAACCTATTTCATTTAATAACTATTACAAATATCTGTGTAGATGTACTCTCTTTTTTACATGTAGGAATCGCCAAGGCCATATGTCACGGAGCAGCATCATTTAAATTCAGAGTGAATTTTCTGAAACACAAATTGTGCGTTACCCTTCTTAAAGATGCATCCCTGTTGTCCTTAGAATAAAACCCAAATTCCTTGAAGTAATTTTTAGCCTCTACCAGGATCCTGCCCCTGCCTCCTTCTTCAATTCATATCTTCCTCTTCTCTCTTAAATCCAACCCATCCTGGCCTCCAAGCTTTCTCCCCTGTTGTTCTCTGTGTACAAAACTTTCTGCCACCCTTCTGCTTCTGCCTACTCGGTTGGTCTCACTTTACCACTTCTGTTGGGCTGTCTCTTCTGATGACCTAAATTAGGCTTGGTGAACCTGGTGTGGGCTTCCATGGAAATCCAGGCAGCACTTATCTTAGTAGCTATTGTACTTTGCTGCAGTTGCTTTCCTAAGGGTGTGTAAGTCTGTGAGAGCAGAGCCCGCAACTGTCTATTCTCAGCTGCACTTTCAGTACCTAAGCAGAGTGACTGACACTCAAGAATGTGTTGAAAGAATAAAAGAATCCAATGAATGAAAAATTGAAGGCAGAATATCTTTATGCATGGGATAAAGCAGAGGCAGAAAACTGCCTCATAATTCATGACTCATTGTCTTCATCTTGTTGCAAAAAGGTTTATTCTGACTTCTTGGTGCTCTGCTCCTCAAGAAGGAAACACGTATGGGCTTCCAGTGAGCAGCTAACTATCAAACAATGTGTTTGTAGTATCATTTACTCATGTTCTTTCTTCATGAATCTAGAAATTCCTAATCATCTTCCAAGAATTCGGATAGAATACTTACATTTCTTATTCCATTTGCCCCCACTTCAGTGGTAAGTGTTGAAATACAGTGAAAAAATTGTGGAGGCAACTCATGATTTGAATGACAGGGCAGTCATGACTGAAAAGGTAACTGAATTAGATGCAGGCCCTGCCTGCATCCTGAGGTTTCACAAAACCTAAACTCAACCTCACACTTCATATAGTGCTCACCTAAGTCCCCTGGTGACGAGGCAGGGCAACGCTATGTAATAGGATTTCAACTGAACGGTCTCAAATGTTAAAATAGGACAACGTTGTATATACCACCTGCAGTATTAGAGGCGTGATGTGTGAGCTACAGTCACCCTACACCCTAGCTCTCATTTAGAATTCATGTAAAACATTTTACCAGGAAGCCACCTTCCCCTGTGGCACAGTCCACCATTTTGAAACAACATATGTGCAGCTCAGGAAGCAGTTTTCCATGAGAAAAACATTACAGCTTACATCAGGTCCTCTGGTCAATTTCTTTCTTGCCAATAATAATAATAGTAGTGATAATAATAATAATAAGTGTCATCGTGTACAGTGTCTGAAGCCCTGATGTGCAATTGTATGTGTAATACAACCTAGATGTTTCCTATTAGAAAATACTTGAAGCTTGAAGAAGGGCAACTTACTCTTCAAAAAATATGCTTTTAGAACAGTCAGTCTTTATTTAACAGTTTACTTCATAAAGGTTTTCTCTGCCGAATTTGGGAACTTTTTCATCCTAATTGCATTGTTAATCACAAAAAGGATTATTCTGATTCTAATGAAGGTTAGGAATTTGTGAGCCAAATGTCAAGTCCGTAAGATCATTATATGTTTTGTTCACTGGTATCGCCAGTGTCTAAAACCAGCCCATAAAATGTACTTAATAAATATTTAAATAAATACACATACATAGAAGAAATGTATTCTGACTTTAACTCATCCACTGACCACCAAAATCAAATATCCCAATGTCTATTTTTGTATTTCATTTTTCATATCAACTTCAGAATTTATCATTTGTCATCTAAACCCAACATTCTATATGTTATTGGGGTATTGTGTCTCACATTAATTGAGGAATGAGTCACTTTAGAAGTTTTTGTTTAATTATTTTAATGTTTACTTATTTTTTAAAAAAAGAGAGAGAGACAGAGACAGGGCATGTGTTGGGGAAGGGCAGAGAGAGAGAGAGACAGACAGACAAAATCTAAAGTCAGCTCCAGTCCATGAGCTTCAGGACAGAGCCCAACATGGTCTTGAGGTCATGAACCATGAGATCGTGACTAGAGCCCAACCTGGACACTTAACCTACCGACTGAGCCACTCAGGCACCCCAGAAGTTTTTGTTTCAGTGAAGGATTGAAACGTAAGGCCTAAGTGGCACTTCCTTGTTTCCTCCTCCTAGTGCAACCTGTATATTTTCTTATAGGAATTTAGTTTCTAAAGGGAAAGTTGGGAAAGTTGCAGAGTTGTTAGAACAGATAGTTGAAGTGATTATTAGCAGGCTGAAGAGTGAAAATGGTATCCTTTAAAGCATATTTGTTTCAAACATGACAATCTGAGAAATTAGCTTGGCTTTCTTAACGCTGTTCTCGATATTACAGAGATGTGTAGTCTGGCTATTTTTCAAGTGTTCTCTGCTGCCAATCACATACATCATTACAAAATAGATTCCCACTTCAGCACATGAATCTTTGAGTGAAAAAAATCACTCTGTAGTTTAGAGGACATTGCATACAATCATTGTGCATAACCCTTTGCAACCACTTCTCTGCCAATCACGTGATGTTTAAGACACGAATATAATGTAGTTGCAAACATTTGCTTCTTCTGCTTTATAAAGAAATGCAGCACATATGGATTATTTACATTTGAGATAAAAGGTGTAAAGGAAGGAGAAATACTGGATAGCACTATCCCCTGTCCGTATGTATTTTATTTTTTGTCTCTTTTGGAATTTACCAAGCCAGAGTTGTTGCTTCTAAGGACATACTCTTCATTCATTATATGTGTATTTATGATGGCAGATGAACTTGCTTTGAGATAAAACTCTGAATTTTAAAATTATAATAATGTATGATCTCCAGTTATTCAGCTTATCCGTGTTATTAAAAGACTCCCAAGTAAGATATCATATTGCTTTACAATTCAAACCTACAAATTCTACCTCCCCACAAAGGCCTGTGGTGATAGAAATTTATGTGCATCGTTGTCCAGGAGTACCATAGGATAAAAATTATTGGTACTTCTGGATGATGGTTGGATTGAATTGCTCTCTTTCCTTTCCTGGCCTGCTTACTATGGGTAGGAACACCCAGCACGACCCTTCTCCCCGTCATAATCCATTTATTACAGACTTATGGCATTTATTTGAATTTTGCAAGTATAATATCAGTTCTTCATTCATTATTTTTTCATACGTGCATCCTAGTGTAATAATCTCCTGCTCTCTGCTCTCATGTTTTTGTCAGAACCTATTACATCAGTAAAGAAATCTTTGTGTTTTTTTTCTTAGCTTTGAACATACACAGAGCTCATTTAGGTTTTCTAAAACCGAAACAAATGCAGCTAATTATTCCTTGACCTGTATTAACAACCCAGCTGGTGGAGCCCAGATTTAGCCTACTGAATACAGAATTACAATAAAATTGACTTGCATCCTTCTTCCAAGTTGTGCGCATGTTAAATATTATGAAGAATTTAAAAGCTACTTATTTTTATTTTTGTTCCTTAGATATTATCAACTCCTTTTCTATGGTCTCAAGTCGTATGTTGCTTTTTAATTCCTTTAATATCTGTTTCTCCGCCACAGAGCAGAAAATCAGAGGGGAGAAGTTACCATCTGCATTGGCTGTCATCACCTGCAGGAATTTTTGACTTGCCTGCTGAAGTGATTGAGGCAGGGTTGATTTTCAGATGCTTTTGTTTCACTGAAAACTCAGTGTGTGAGATCTTACATGCACTTCGACTCCTAGGAAAAAAAAAGCCATTTAATTCTTTTACACAAGTTAGTAATAAATAGAAGTTTATCATTTGAAAAAACACTTGGAAAACAAAGTATAAGATATATTTTGAAACCAGCTTTTGAGGAATTTTGTTGAGACTAGGTACAGGAAAAGGAAAATACAGCTCAAATATATATTTGAGTGGCATAGGTAGCCATCTATTTAGTTTGGTTGAAAGAACGCCTGGGTTTATTCCCTTTTTTGCCATAGTACATGAAATTTTAATATTTAAGACATTTTTTCATCTATGCACATATTGAAGGAAAATGGTTGTTTTGGACAAAGGGCATGTGTTACTTATTTAATATTTAAAATATTAATGTGGGTGAGCTTGCTGGCTTAACTAGCTGTCATTTGAAGAGGTAGCTGTGCTATAAGAAATGAAAGATACCTACAATCATCAGGCACAGATATTTTTAAACTAAAAAAGCCTGGAGATTCATTTTTAAATTTGAGAGTGTAAATTATTCCTGGAATCTACTAATATCCAATATTAGTTGAATGCCTGGGGAGTGGGGATTATTGAAATTTTGATGGCATAGTTATTAGCATTCCACATCAATATTTTGCACATGGTTATTAATGACTGAATCAACAGATGTAAGTATTCTAGATTGACCATTTTTATCACATAGCATACCACAGAAGCGCAGAAAAACAATGACACTGTCATAACCTCTTAGTTTCTAGCCATCCTAAATGAATGTTTTTCTTTATGTATTACCAGGATCAAATGAAGCCGATGTCTAAAAGGGGATGAGAAAAATTAACCTCTGAAAACATTTCCCAGATGATGTGGATCTGAGTTCAGTATTTATTTCCTAAACGTAACTTTCTAAATGCTAATGTATTACATTGTATTCTATTTGGAAGGCTAATATATTCTTAATCAAAAATGAATCTTTATCTTCTAACATAGGAAAAGATATGTAAAATCCCAAATTAATAGAGAGAATGGATATATGGACAACCTAAATTCTCTTTAGCACTTCTCCATGAATAAATAAAGCTCACTGCCTTGATCTTCTCCAGACTTCCATCCAAAGCAGAGATCCTCGGTGTAGAATGTATAGTCAGTCAGGAAGAGCTTAAGGGAAATGACACATCCCTTTAGAAGTTGAGAGAGACTCCAAACCACTTTTTTTTTAAATTTTTTTAACGTTTATTTTTGAGCGACATACATACAGAGTATGAGCAGGGGAAGGGCAGAGAGAGAGGGAGATACAGAATCTGAGACAGACTCCAGGCTCTGAGCTGTCCAGCACAGAGCCCGACGCGGGGCTCGAACTCAGGAACGGTGAGATCATGACCTGAGCCGAAGTCGGACGCTTAACCGACTGAGCCACCCAGGCGTCCCTAAAACACTTTCTTGAAGCATATTTTTCAGATCAAAATGTCTCTCCAAAAGAAAAATGTGGGGGAAGTTCTACAAATAAATTAGTTTTGGAAACCCTGTAATACTTTATTCCCCATGGAAGATTTAGAATGCACATCGACAAGGCCACTGCATTACCCAAATTCAGTAATAGTCATAGCATAAATTATGAAGAATTGACTAAAGTGGCCGCATGTGGAGAGTAACTTCGTCTAAAGAGAAGCATTTATAAGACATTCAGCTTCAGGCAGCAGAAAAACCTCACTAAAGTTGATTAGATCATACAAGTATGTCATGTCTTGCTTAAGATAGGAAATACTTGATTCTAGGTTTTGTTCTATGGACCAGTGATGTCATACCTACGCTTCAGTTCAGAATGTCTGTAATCCCTTTGACCCTAGCTTTTTGTTCACAAGATAGCCACCACCACTTCCAGCATCAAGCATCAAGTCTTCATATGCAAATTTTAAAAATATAAGGCAATTATGACCAGAACATTGGGAAATAATTCTCTGGGTAACCCTCGATTTATTTTATCAGGGAAGGAAAGTATTTATCAGAACTTCTTTTCTGGGTCTGAGTCTGGTTTTATTGGCCAGAACTTGGAGAAAAGCTTACTGCTAAGCTAGTAACCAGCAAAGAGAAAATAATTACCGTGTTTGATTTAGACCAATTTTTGATCACCATCTAGGGCTACTGAGTAGACAACTAACAATGTCCACTGCATCGAGTACTTACTCAAGTTGAATATAGAATCCTTTTTGATGAACTCCCAATTACTAAACACACTTTAGAGAATATTTTATTTTTGTGTGATTATGTGTAAATGCAATAGATAATCTTTCTTACATTACAAATATAAAACAGACTCTCAATGAGGCAGCTATCACTGCATTACAAACCACTCCAAGCCTAGTGGCATAAAATAGCGCCCATTTTATTTTGCCAAAGGATTCTTAGGATTATGAATTCAGGCAAGACATAATGAGGTGTGCTTATGTCTGCTCAGAAATGTCTGGGGCCTCGACTGGGAAGAACCGAATAGCTGGGGGTGACTTGAATGACAGGAAGCTAGAATTATTTGGAGGCCTCTTCTTATGTCTGATACCTCTATTGGTAGGATTCAAAGGCTAGCTCAGCTAGGATTATTGATCAGATTATCTATACATGACCTTCCCCTGAAAACTGGGTTGAAAAACAAAAAACAAACAAAACCTCTAAGAGAAACAGTTTGGAAAGTGAGCATTACAAAAGAACAAAGTGGAATCCATATAGCTAGCTTTCTTTCATCTAGCCTCATATGTCTTATCTTTTTTTTCTTGTTATTTATTTCATTTATTTTTTATTTAAATTCAAGTTAGTTAACATACTGTGTAGTCTTGGCTTCAGAAGTAGAACTCAGTGATTCATCACTGACATATGACATCCAATGTTCATTCCCATAAAGCGTGCTCCTTACTGCCCATCACCCATTTAACCCATACTCCCACTCTGTTTGTTCTCTGTATTTATGAGTCTCTTATGGTTTGTCCTCCTCTCTGTTTTTATCTTATTTTTCCTTCCCTTCCCCTATGTTCATCTGTTGCATTGCTCAAATGCCACATATGAGTGAAATCATATGGTATCTGTCTTTCTCTGACTGACTTATTTTGCTTCACATAATACCCTCCAGTTCCATCCACATTATTGCAAATGGGGCTCGCGACCACCCAGCAAACTTGTCATATTTCTTATCTTATCATTTTTACCACATTCTGTTGGTAGAACCGAAACACTAAGGCTAGCCAAGATTAAAATAAGGGAACATGGACTCCACTTTTTGATCAGGAAGTGGCAAGGTCTTAAGGCAGAAGAGAATGTGAGGGGCAAGATGTTTTTGCCATCTTTGGAAAATACAATCTGCCAAAAATATTGAGGTAGAATTGGTAATGACACTATGATTGATAATATTAAAATTTTTCAGGGGTAACCTTTGCACAACTTGAATTTCCAATTCAAGGTTTATTTTAAGTAGAGAATAAGGAAATGCTACCCCCATCATGTTTGCGTTTAACGAATCCGCATGTAGGATGGGGTCTGATGTAAGGCAGAACCATAATTCCTGAACAACATGGCCATATACATCATGAGGGAGATTTACATTACGTCGTTTAGTGGATTCAGTTCATATTTGTTGCGTCACAAATTCTGGTGATAAATTTCCACAAATAATGTTTGTGTAGCAAATCTCGTAAGGTTCAAAGAGAGGATGTGATTACTAAAAAAATAGGATTATCTTTGGGAGCTTTTTAGGAAAAAAAAATATGTATAGGTATTGATCTATATTTAGATCTATATAGACACATATATGTATAGATCTATATAGATACATATCTATATGTGTAGAACTAAATGTATATATAGTATATATACACGTATGTGTGTATATACGTATATACATATACATATGTATATATTTCCAGATCTAGTCACAGAAGGTTTAATTATGTTGGTTTGCAGTGCAGTCTATTTATATATATTCAATATAAGTATTTGTTATATATATATATATAAAATGCTTATATATAATATTATATATAATGCTTTTTGTATATATAATATATACATATATATAATATATACATATTTGTATATATACATATATAAGATTATATTTGTATATATAATATATATACATACACACACATATATATATACATATATATGTGTATATATATATATATATATATATATATAATTCCCACCAATGTATATAAATATTTCCACCAACACAGGGATGGTGAGAATATCAATTAACACAGTATTTGAGAAAGCAATTTGGCAAAACTAAAGGTGTGCATAGTCTTTGACTTAGTAATTCCACTCCTATGGATTTATGCTTTAACTGCACCTACTTGTTAACATTCAAAAGCTATTTGTTGCAGCATTGGATTAGCAAAACATCTACTACAATTAACTAGCCAATCTCCCCCTAAAAGACATGAAAGTGAACAGTGCTCTACCTTCTCTCTGTAAAATCAAAACGGTTGCATGATGAACTCTCAGAGCTAGCAGGCTGCTTTCTCTTCAATGCACCCCTCAGTCTAGCTAAATGAATCACCTAGGGCTGCTTTTGTAACTAATTCCTAGGTAAAGTTTCAAGCATTTAAAAGAAGGTGATATCTACACGCATGCATTATAGATAGATATCCTAGATATTTTGTAAAGCTAAGCATAATAGTCGTAGTGTATTATGTGTAAGATGATCTTATTTATGTTAACAGAATTTTGAAAATAGGTATCAGCATAGAAAAATATGCTTGTTTATATAATTTCTGTAAAGACATAAAAGAAATAGTTAACAATAAGTTGGTGTAGTGATAATTGGGCTTTGGAGTAAGGAATAACTTTCTGTATGATTTTTTGATATAATTATGGGCATTCATTGTTTTTAAAAACAAAAGACTGTTATATTTTTGTTCATGTGTTTAAAATGCTACAGAAATGGTTCTGATGTCTATCCAGGGTAGAGAACAATTGTCACTTATGTGACTCATTTTTTTTTTTTTAGGTGAGAGTAAGGAGGAGAAAAAGTACACTTACAGAAAAATACTTGGGAAATTTAGAAGGAACAGAATAAAAGCCCAAGATTTTTTAATAGTGTATTCTTTGAGGGGAATCAATAGGAGACAATTTTTTATTCTTCTAAATTAGCATTTGTAAATGCAATAATGAGATATGCTTTAACATATCATTATCCAGGAGATAGGTGCATCTTGATTTGTAAAGGATTTTTAAGTATATTGAATAGAGCCAACTAGGGCAGATTTTCATTATAATGTGATATCATTATACCAATGATTGTAGGCTAATTCCCCACTTATGCAATCTGACCACTGACCATGCTAGATCAAGAGGGTTTAATTTCCTTTATAAATGTTCATTCCTTGCTCATTTTACTTGAGAGCAACTAAAATGGTAGTTTAATAAGGGAAGAAATCATTTTTAAATGATTTTAAATGATTTAAATGTGAAAGCAAATGCTGTGAATTTTGTCACAATAATTATACACTTCCTTTTACCATCATCCCCTGACATGGCTGTGTAAAACCAAAAAGAAATCATGTTTTCTGATTTGTTTCCAATAACCTTTTAAATGATGCCCACGATTGTATTGACCTTTATTGTTGACAAGAGTACATTGGACTGTTGTCTTCAGGAAATAGGTTGTAATAATAGTTCCTTTCCTTCTGTCTTATTTGACATTTTGGCATTCATCATTTTTAAAGATTGTATTAGATTTTTTTTTTTTCATGAAAACATGACTTTATACACTTTTTTGAAAGCATGACTTCCTACTTGCCAGTCCTCAAGTTTGTCATTTTCCCCATTGCAAGATTGCTTAAGAATAGTAAGAACATAGATATTAATAAAAAGAGCATATTTAGATATTGTCCCCAATTTAAGATTATTTGCTTAATTCTTATGAAAACTGATGTCACATTTATTATTCCAGTTTTACAAGTGAAAAAAAAATAGAACCCAAAGAAGTCATGCGACTTTCCTGACTCACACAACTAATAAGTGGCAAAATGGGAGTCCAAACTAGGTCTGTTTGATTCCATATCTCTGCTCTTAATCCACATTTTACTTATTAAGATAGAATCTTTGCAAAATTCTGGTAAAGTTTACCAACTATTGCTTTTTTTATTTTTTTTTTAATGTTTATTCATTTTTGAGAGAGAGAGAGAGCACACAAGAGTGAGCATGAGCGGGGCAGGGGCAAAGAGAGAGAGAGACACAGAAACTGAAGCAGGCTCCAAGCTCCAATCTGTCAGCACAGAGCCCAACATAGGGCTCAAATTCACGAACCTTTGAGGTTACGATCTGTGCTAAAGTCCGATGCTTAACCGACTGAGCCGCCTAGCTAGGTGCCCCTACCAAGTATTTTTATACACATCATCTCATTTAGTCATAAAACAACTCCAGAGCTAGTTGTTAATATTGAGATTTTTGCACAGGTATAAATAAAGGACTGAGAAATAAAGTGAGGCAGAATTAATAAATGATAGACCTGAAATTTGAACTCTAGCCTCTTGATTCTCTTGACTCTTTCCATCATGGTTCACATGCCTTAATGATTTTATACCCAATATCTCACCTAATTTAATCCTTACTACCACCTCTATGGTTGGTGAATTTGTAATCTTGATTTTATGACTGAGAAGACATGATGTTCTGGGAGGTTAAGTGACTAGAAATAGTAAGTGTCAGTGCCAGGGGCTGGATCTCACATCTACGAGCTCCAAAATCACTTCTCACAAGAATGCCTCATATTTAAACCATATCCTCTTGGCATTTTACAGAGGGAACAAAATTAATGTCATCTATAAATGTAAAATTTCAGTTAGTCATTCTTTTAAATCAGGGACAAATAATGTTTAATAGAACATGTATCATATTAATTTCAGCATTCTACATCAAGAGATAGGAAAGGGAAATGCTTGACTTGGAATCATACACCAACTTGGGGAAGAAAGCATCAAATAATGAACACTTAGTGAATTTGGGCATAGCCTTCTGGTCACCCATAACTAGAGTTTCATTCAAATTGGTAGACTTAATACATATCTTTGTTCATTGGACTGCTATAACGAAAATGCCTTAGACTGGGATGCTTATTAAAATTAATAATAATAATAATTTCTCACAGTGCAAAAGATTGTGAAGTCCACGAAGGCACCGGCAGACTTGGTGTTTGATGAGGGCCTGCTTCCTGACCCAGGGACAATTGTCCTTTTACTGTGTCTTCACATGGCAAAAGGGGTGAATGAGCTCTCTGGAAATTCTTTCCTGAGGACATTAATTTTACCACTCCAAACTCCCATCTATACTATGACACTGAGGATTAGGTTTCAACATATGAATTTTAGGGAGACATAGGCATACAGTCTGTAGCAATACATGAGTGATGCTTCTTAGGGAGCCTAAAGTATGATCAGCAAATTCCTTAGGCAATCTGAGAATATGATAAAATCTTCCCCCGTGTGTGTTTGACAAAAAGTTGATATATGGACATGAGTATAATCTTTATGGAAAAGTTAGGATCATCAAATTATACAAGCCATGGAGTTAATAGTATACTAAATGATGCCTAAGGAAAATAAGCATAATTTTATTTTGTATTCTGGCATTTTAGGAATTTTGCCTCAATGGGGACATTTCTGCATTTCTATAAAGCATATAGTTCATTTTAATAAAAGGTAATATTATAAGAGCTGTTTCCAGACTGAGTTGAATTTACTACTGTGACCTAGGCAATAAAATTAACCAAAATTAGATTTCTGCTTATTTCTAAGTCTGGAAAAAGCAGACATTAATGATGGAACAAATGTTTAGCCCTGCGGATTAACTCAGAGACTCCTAATGAGCCACTAATGTTCATGGGAATGCTGGACAGAGTTTAGGATGGATACAAGAAATGAAAGTCTAATAACGGTAAAATAATTAATTTGAGAATCTGCTCTGGCCATTAAAAATCCAACTTTAATAGGAAATAAAGGAAACTTACATTTTCATTTTATGCTTTGATAATTTTCTGTTCAGTATAAAATCCCTATAAAATTATATGCAGTTGCTTTTTATCAGATTCAAATTTGTGAGGCAATAAACCTTTTTTTAAAGGACCTACTTTATTAACAAATGCCTTCTTGTAACTTTGAGCATAGAACATAAAAAAAGACTCAGAGAAACTAATAACATTATTTATAATAGGACAATTAGAAAAATACTCATATTGAAGAACCAAGGCCAAAAAGAAGTTCCATAGGGCAACCGCAGTGGTCAGTATATGTCACTGAGTTAATTTGATTGAAAGAGATGTGTGAGGTTTAGTTTTAACATTTATATAGACATTAAAAAACCCCATATACTGTGCTTGAAAAATGTTTTAAAGTCCATTTTGGTAATCTAAAAAGGTACCATACATGAAATCTAACACCATCTTTTGATGTCTTTCAAAGTGAATACATACTTCCCTTGGTGCCTACCTATGAAAGTTAATAATTTCAGATTTGGGAATAGAGGAATCTGTGTGAATTTACATTGTTATCATTTCTGTGATGTACAATTTTTGGCACAGCTGGTATAGAAAATATATAATGTTATATAATCTGTGCTGAACTTCCATTTCTTGATCATGCTCTGTTTGGGATTTTCTTATTTTGCCTAACAAAATAGTCTGTGGGGGCACCTGAGTGGCTCAGTCGTTAAGCGTCAGACTTCGGCTCAGGTCATGATCTCGCAGTTCGTGAGTTCGAGCGTCACATCAGGCTCTCTGCTGACAGCTCAGCACCTGGAGTCTGCTTCAGATTCTCTCTCTCTCTCTCTCTCTGCCCCTCCCGTGCTCATACTTTGTGTGTGCGTCTCTCTGTCAAAAAAAAATATATATATATATTTTTAAATTTTTTAATGTTTATTTAATTTTTGAGAGACAGAGCATGAGTCGGGGAGGAGCAGAGAGAGAGGGAGACAGAATCCAAAGCAGGCTCCAATCTCTGAGCTGTCAGCACAAAGCCCGACACGGGGCTCAAACCCACAAACTGTGAGATCATGACCTGAGCCGAAGTCGGATGCTTGACCGACTTATATTAATTTCTTTTTAAATTGCCTGTGGAACACATTAAGAAAAAAATGTTTTCTTACATGTAAAGGTTTTCAATTCACAAAGTGTCAGTCAAAAATGATAAGTATTAGGTGACTTAATGAACTTTCGTCAGAAAAAATTAAAATAAAAATTACATATCAAGAAATAGATATGGGATTTAGAAGCACTGAAGCAACTTGAAAAATAAACTATCCACAATTAAACTATTAGGAAATACATATGTTATAAAGAGGATGACTAAATTAAATAGTTGTTTAACCTTACTTAAGCCCCAGATTCCAGAGACACAGAAAACTGTATTTAGCATTTCCACTTATGAATATTATATTGAAAATACTTTGCCATACATGTGTATAAAAGAACTTTCCTAACATGTTTCTCCAACCAATAAGGAATATTGTCAAAGGGGATTTTTTTTTATTTATAATAATTTATTTTCAAATTGGTTTACATATAACACCCAGTGTTCATCCCAACATGTGCCATTTTTAATGCCCATCACCCCCTCTCCCCCCTCCCTCATCCCCCTCACCCTCAGTTTGTTCTTAGTCTTTGAGAGTCTCTTATGTTTTATCTCCCTCCCTCTCTGTGTCTTTCTTTTCTTTCCCCTCTTCCCCTCCCCCTGGTTTTTGCTTAGTCTCACAAAGTCCACCTATTCGTGGAAACATATCGTATCTGTCTTTTTCTGACTGACTTATTTCACTTAACATAATACCCTCCAGTTCCATCCATGTTGCTACACATGGCCAGATTTCATTTTTTCTCATTGCCATGTAGTAGTCCATTGTATATATGTACCACATCTTCTTTATCAAAGGGGATATTTTTGAGAAAGGGAGATATTTAAGAAGTTTAGATTGATTGAAATTTGTAATTTATTCTGGTGTGTACTGGGAAGGGGGGAGGGAAAGGAAAGTATTATTTAACTAAGTGGATAGTGGTACCAGTTTGCAAAATAATGAAATAGGAAGAGATACAGCATATGAAAGAATAATTATTAGTTCAATTTTAAACAAATTCAGCTTGAGATGCGGATGCTTGGCTCTAAAATTCTGGAATTCCGCAGAGAGATCTTGGCTAGCTATAGATTTGGGAATCATCATGTTCTAAAAGTGATAATAGAGCAGTGAAAATGAATTAGATCACTCAGAGTGGGGAAATAAGTCATTTGTCTTTCGAATGGTCTATTGCATTGGCATAATGAATGAGATTTTAATGATATAAACAAAAATACTACAATGATATCAATAAAAGATTAATCTGTCTGGAAGGGGTTTAGGGAGATTTCATAGAGAGGAGAACATTAAGACCAAGAGGTAAGTGCTCTTAGTACTAAAAAAGAATTCTATTCATCAAAATTTTGAAAATGATGAATCAGTATTATATTCAGAGTAAGTCTTAGGGTTAGTATGATTTCTTGAACCATGAGAAAGTCTGTTCGTCGTTTCTTTATCTCCCTTATTTCATAGTTTTTATCTGGATTCTTTTATGGAGAGACAAAAATTTCACTTTTCAGTTACAAATGAAGCTTACACATGCAAGTATCTGATTAAGTTAAAACTAATATGAATAAATATACATTTTGAAATCTGTCCTCTCCTACTTTGGGAAAGAGGTTAGAAAATTGTAAGATAGGGATGCTAAGGGAGGGGACATCCCTAATGGGGGAATGTAGTAGAAGGGAAAGTCTAGAGATAGTAAATTTCACCTTACATTTTTGTCATGAAAATGCTCTAGTTATACTCAGCAGGTGATGTCAAATAGAAAAATTTTAAAAAGGTCTTTCATGGCCTACATTAATTGCACATACTTTATTGAAAACTCTATTTATGTGGGAAGATAAGAAAGGAGAACTTCAAAGAGAATTTATAATGGACATTAAAGGATGGAAGAGGTTCTGCAATGCGGTAAATACAATGAGGATATTTGAGACAGAGTTATCATTAATGATTCTGTGTAATAAAATTATGTGTGAAAGCAAAAAAGGAACTAAGGTGCCTGTTACGCTATGGTCATGTTTGAAGGTTGTAGGAGAAATGGCTGGAAAGTAGCTAGATGTCATATTATAAAATATCTTTGATTCCATGATAATGTCTTTGGACTTAATTCTGTGGGAAATTAAGAGTTCTTTGATGGTATTAAGCAGAAAATTGCATATTCAAAGTAGAATTTGAAAACAGTTAAGTAAAAGTAAGTAGAATGGTGGAAAGGTGGTAAAGTTATTTTATAAGTTCCCGATAGCAGGGATCTTTATCTTTTTCACTAAGTCCCCCTTGCACTTGGTAGAGTGAATTTATTGAATTTATTGATTTGCCAGCAATAATTTTTTATTCATCTGGAATATGGTCTATGATAAACAATTTTACAATATCAATGAGATGCATAGATATGTTGAATTGATTCCAAACCCAAGTGACACTTTAGTATTATTGAAGAGTGATCTTTGAGAACTATTTTGGTCACATACAGAAATAATATTTTAGAAAAAACTTGATAGCAATTCTTTATTCCTCCCAACTGTAGAAATGGCATTTTCTTGCTATGCATTTTAACAGTTTTATATTTACTCTTCATGAATCATTATATTGATTTGTATTTATCCATGAAAATACCAATTATATATCTATTTAGTTCTATTCATTTTTATATAGAGTGAACTAATGCTCTTCCTAGATTTGGTTTGATGTAACTTCCATGCTTATAGAACTAGAATTTAGAGTTTCAGATTACCCAAATAGAGCAAATACATAATGATATCATGCTACCCTTGAATTTAATCATAATACATAATATATAATAAATGTTGGCATTTAGTTTTCTCCTCTATAGACCAAGTCTCTAAATGAGCCAGAGCGAACAAAGTGAGGTCCACCGAAATATTCACTAGGAATTAGGCATGGCTTTCAGTTTGTCATCCTTATTTCTTTTTGTGGAACATTAATTCTTCAAGATTAATCTTGGACATGGCGTTTAGAGACAAATCATCTTGGGAATACCAATTTATTATCTCTCGTATAGAGTCTTCATGAACATTAATATGATAAATGATCTGAGAATTCTCATAATAAGGAAACCTGGTTATTTTAATTCATTTATATGTATATTGGACTATATTTTGAAGAGATGCCTGGTAACATCCCAAGGAAATAGTTCTGTGGATCCCACTTTGAAAAATACTGATCTTACTTCGAAGATAAGGCAGATAAGTCTGCAGAGACTAAGTCCCAAATAACAGCCAGTTAGTTGTTAAGAGAATAAAAAGTAGAGTCCAGATCTTCAGATTCTGTTTTCAAACCCTTTATACCAGGTTATGTTACCAAGAATCCTACATGCTCTGCAGTTAGAATTTAGACTAAGTGTACTTACCTGACCATTAAAATTCACAGAGGGTAAAATAGGAATATTTCCTGCTGGTATGACTGACATGTATTGACCAAAGAATTCGCAAACATTGTATAGTTTTAAAATATCAATGTTAAAAACATTGATTTTCATTTCTCACTTTGACTTTAATAATAAATTTTTACTAATCAAGGGTCAGGTTGCTTATTTCTCATTATTTTTACCACGTATGGAAAGAGTAGTCTTACCCCAGACTTCCTGCAGCTTTAGCAATGAATATATTTAAAAGAGCAAATTGAAAGCTGAGAATTTAGTTTTGTAAGAGAATACTACTTCATTCTTTCTCGGGTTGATGATGTGTTTTTAATCCCCTTTATCGAACTTGGGTATATTTGTAATTTATATTATTAATAATAGTCGGGAAAGAGGATTTATATAATTAATAATTTATTCAGCCAATAATTGTTGAGTACTTGGTAGGTATCAGACACTGTGCTAGGCTCTGTGATATATATTGGAAGCAAAAATATCCTTGTACTTAAGGAATTGGTAATGAAGTTTAGATATTGAAACTATTTTGTATTGAAATAAATCAGCAAAAAATGTAATTTTGTTAGAATATTGTTTGGTACCCCAAACTACTCAGTATCAGCTCTGACTTCTTAAAATATGTACTTGTATTCTTGAGTTATACCTGGCTTACTGCTAAATACAAATGAATAGAAATTGAATTTATCCATTTTAATGTCATCTTCAGTGCCTCTTCATTTTTAAAACACAAATGTTCTGTATAGACAATGTGTGAACATAAGCCTCCACACAGAAATATGAGTTGTTTATAAACCCATTACTTCCTCAGCAACAGCATGGTTAACTTGGTTTCTTAACCAGGCTGAAAGTTCTGTGGAAACTAAATTTCATGCTCTCAGGCACGAAAGTGAACTGACATCAAAGATGTGTGTCATGACACATGCCACCATTGATGTACAACTGAGGTATAGTTATTGTAACAAATGTTGCCCTAATCATACCCAGTGGTAGAGTCTTGGGAAAAGTCAATGCAAAAGTATAAACAAGTTAATAAAATTTTCTCATTTAATGCTAAAGCAGAAGACTGATCTAGAGCAAATGACAAATGGCCTGTACTGGTTCACTGGGGAGAATAGGACTTGGACTTTATTCATGGTCCATTTATTCATGGTACCAACAAGTGAGCAAACAATTTTAGATAAGATGTAGGTGTATAACTGAATGGAGGCATTTAACTATTTCTTTCTTTGGTCTACAAGGAGTCCTGCTTGATCTTTGATGGTCAAAGGTGCCTTCAGGGAGTTTCCAGTCTCTTGTATCAGAGGGTCCCAGAGCCTGGAGTTCATTGTCATTTATATCTGTGAGCTAGGAAAAGGAAAAGAAAATTAATGTTCAGGAACTTACCCATTACCATGTAAGAGAATTACTTTCTATGTAATATTATTCGCTTCCCTTTTCTGTTACTAAATGTGTCATTAGGCCCATGTAAGATCTGACCATGACCTACTAAAACATATTATTTATTTTCTGGACTCATTTACACCATTCTCTTTAACATACTAGGATGAAAAGGGTTGCTCAGTGGTATATGAGTAAATTAGTTTTGTAATAGGCTGGAAAATATGGTAGAAAGGGCCAGGAATATGGATTCAATTGGATCTTAAGTTCAAAACCCAGCTATAACTATTTCTAATCTGTAGCTTTGGGTTATTAACTTCCTTGAGATTCATCTTACTTTCCTGTAAAATATAGCAACAACAATGATTTTATAAACTACTTTTGCATATTTAAGTAGGGTTTATTTTGTCATTAATGATGAAATGATGGTAATTGTTATTTGATCATTTACAATATGTGGTCGATGGTAATAAGACTACAATAGTTTTATTAGGATTGATTGTAAAATTGAACTTTGTATTTTCAGGATTGTGCTTATATGGATTTTTGTTTTTAATATCTTGATTCCTCCAGTTTCCTTTTTGGAAGTCAGAAAAGCATGGATTTGTATTTACCATCTAAATATACCCACAATAGCTGGCTATAAAGTAGCCATTTTTGATTGGAACAAGAAACAGGGACATAGATTTTTAAGGTTTAAAAATACCCCTCCGCACACACTAATTGAAAATGTAATGATGAGAAGAAAATAAACAATCTAAGCATTTTTCTTTTCTAAGATTCTAAATGAATAATAAATGACATCAGATGCTATCCTACATTCATACATTTAAACTTATCCAAAATAAGTTAAATGATATGGAAATAAAGAATCTAGTAATTACATTATTTTGTGGACAAAAAACTGATTAGACTATAAAAATCTTTAGTACAAAAATATTAGATGAAGACAGACTTTAAATATAATTTTTATTTATGTATATATATTTATTTAAATTTTATTTTAGAGATGCAAGTGGGGAGGGAGGGACAGAGAGAGAGAGAGAGAGAACCTCAGCATGGAGCCCAACGTGGGGCTCAATCGCACAACTAGAGGATCATGACCTGAGCCAAAACAGAGAGTTGGACACTCAACCAACTGAACCACCCAGGCATCCTGAATACAATTTTTAAACAAAATTGTTGACAATTCAGCAATGACCAGATAGGGAATATGTGATTTATAGTTTCAAAGGAATTTCTAGTATACTTGCATAGCCAGAACTTAAGGAGGAGAGGTAGGTGGGGGCATGGGTTTAATGGGTAATGGGCATTAAAATTAAGGAAGGTATTTTTGGGATGAGCACTGGGTATCATATGTAAAAGATGAATCACTGGGTTCTACTTCTGAAGTCAAGACTACACTGTATGTTAGCTAACTTGAATTAAAAAAGAAAATTGTCGAGGGATTTGGAATGAGAATTGACTAAGGCTTTTCCTCAAAATAGCAATCTTGAATTCATTTTATTTTTAAACGTTTATTTATTTTTGAGAGACATAGAGACAGAGTACGAGCAGGGGAAGGGCAGAGAGAGAGGGATATACAGAATCCAAAGTAGGCTCCAGGCTCTGAGCCATCGGCACAGAGCCCGATGCGGGGCTCAAACTCACAAACCGTGAGATCATGACCTGAGCTGAAGTAGGCCCCTTAACCAACTGAGCCGCCCAGGTGCCCCTTGAATTCATTTTGAAGTAGGTTATTTCCCAATAAGATTAGACAGGTATACCTCAGTCTCACCTTGCTTTCTGTGTTTAAATACAAAGTGGAGTTTAATTAGTGCACTGTTGGTGATTTGCTTACTATAGTTGCCTTCCTGCCCATTAATAACTGATTGGTATGACCAACTCATTTCACAAAGGTCACTGAGCATTCATTAGGTAATGGTGACTTTCAGCCATTACTAAAGATGAAAGACAAAAGTTACCCATTAGTTGTAAGAAAATTTGGGGTTTGGCAAATCAAAAGTATACTTTGCCAGGAATGGTTTACTTTAATTATTGGACCAATGTGTATTTCAAAGAAAAATTAATACTTTCATTTACTTATGACTCAATAAATGCCACTTTTAAATCTATTAGTTCTTCATAAAGTGCTATATTTATTTTATAACTCATCTTTTTTTTTTCTTTTGTACAAGTACATGAAAAATAAAGTAGGGCTTTAGAGAACTGCACAGTGTTGATTTGAAATTCTGAAAACATGCCTGTGATAGCTGACGCTTTAGAGAAAGCAAAGAGAAAAATACGATAGCTTCTTTCAAGGGCTTATAATTAGAGAGACCAATTAGAGAGAGAGAGAGAAAAGATGCATGTGTATACACAGTATGACATATATGAAGTCCTTGTGATTCAGAAGACAGTCATAGATTAAGGAGCTCAGGAGACAAGCAGGCCAGGAAACAATAGACCCATGTACTCAGTATCGATTGCAAAGACAATTGTGAAATATTGGTAACAGAATAAAAGCTGAGGAAAGTGTGACTGCATTTCAAACATGATTTTTACAAGGCAGTTTGTGCTTAACTAACTTGCTGGGCTTCTTGAAAATAATGCAGTGTGAAAGATAAGAAAAGTGGACACAGTACACTTCGATTTTCATAAAAGATTTTGACAGCTTCACGTGAGAGATTAATGGCTAAGGTAGAGAATCATAAACAGTGAGGACCTGCTTATAAGAAATCAGTTCAAGAGTAAAACAGAGTCTTTGAGGATAAAAATATTTTAAATAACAAAGAATTTCAAATGAGGTAACCTTTAAAATTTAAGAAGACCCTTCATGGTTTATTCCTAACTTTAAAAAGCACTCGATGCCCATTCTTTCTCTTTTCTTTTCCAAATTTATTATTGCCTTAAATTTAGTATGTGTAAATATGTGCCCCAAATATGTATTAAGTTAGATGCACATTATACTAAAAGCAATTACTAGTATGTTCAGCAAGGAAATACAGATAAATTTAAGGACAGTGAATGACAAGATTATCTTTTGCTAAGAAATGGAAAACTTTTTGTCTCAAACTAGGAACTCTAAACTAAATGGCATAAACATTAATAATATTTAAGAATATGTTCGTAAATCATCAAGTAAAAATTTAAAAGTCCATTTTGTATTTGTATGGATGATAATCTCAAATGTCATATTGTTCTAATCAAATTAAAACCAAATGAATAGTTTTTCATGTTTAGACAAATTATTTGTTCAGTTATTAAATACATTTTCTTTAGGACTCCTCCTCACTCACTTTTTATTTAACCTAGCCCCAGAGTTTTTCTCACATGTTCCAGAAATTTAGGAAAGAAAATATTACCATATGAGTGGCTTCCATTTGTTTTTTTGAGACAAGTAGCATTTTTGCTTTCAGTGCACAGAAGCTAGAATTTCACATTACTGTTATTTTTATAGCACAATGAACAAGCAGTAAACTCTGTAGACAGTGGTCATGCCCATTTGTTCCAAATGGTATATTCCACTTTGAACCATAGAGGAAATCCAGAGACTCGTGTATGTGCTTCAGTTGAGGATAATCAGGAGCAAAGGAATTACAGTACAACAGATGTCGTACTAGCGCTCCTCTTGTACTGTTCCCTGAACTATTCCCACACTATTCCTGTTCCCAGCACTTTGTGATTTCTTCTGTTTAACGCACCATTCATGCAGTATTTTATTTAGAGTTTTTACAGTATTCAAAACACACAAATACACACACACACACATATATTTAAATCACTAACTATGTGACTGACACCGCACTCATTTCTGGGCCTCACAATGAATAAGTCAACCATGGTCCTTTAGAGTTTAGCAGGGTCAGTAAATGATTAAACAAGTAATTTTACAGTGTGCCCAAATAAAGCAAGATAGTTAGTATGCTGGGGACAATGCAAGCTTTAAAGAGAGTTCCATTAAACTTGTCTAGGGGCATGGAATAGCGATGTCAGGAGGAGCTTCCCAAAGAAACAATTTCTAAGGTTAGGTGTTAGGTCTTGTCACCTGAGACAAATTAGTGAATCCTCATAAAATAGTCCTTACACATGTGTTTTACTACGTCCATTTTAAAGAGTCAGTGTGAAGGCTAAAAAAAAAATTGAATAGTGCCCGTTTATTTTTTTTTAAGTTTATTTATGAGAGAGAGAGAGATAGAGACAGAGCACGAGCAGGGGAAGGGCA
The DNA here is from genome assembly GCA_030068075.1 of Paguma larvata. NCBI lineage: Eukaryota > Metazoa > Chordata > Mammalia > Carnivora > Viverridae > Paguma > Paguma larvata. The sequence continues at coordinate 57,443,717 of CM057833.1, read as the reverse complement.
GAGAGAGGGAGACACAGAATCCAAAGCAGGCTCCAGGCTCTGAGCTGTAGCACAGAGCCCGACACGGGGCTCAAACTCACAAGCTATGAGATCATCAACCTGAGACGAAGTCAGATGCTTAACCGACTGAGCCACTCAGGCGCCCCCCAAATTTCTAAGGCTAGTCAGTGTCAGGAAAAACTGTGATTCAACCTCACGTTTCTCTAAATTCAGGGTACAAGTATCCTTAGAGAAACTGCAGCACCATTTTCCCAGGTTCCAGTTCACCTGTTTTTAGAGGGTTAACGTTATAGTGGTGGTTTTCTTCTTTGCTCTTCAGGTTTACTTTTTAGAGTGACTTGAGAAAGGAATGGCCAAATCACAGAATTTTGACCTTGAGAAATGATTTAGTCAATAATCATATGCAGCAATCCAGTAAGAGAAGGTCCAGCCAGAAATTCATGGCCGAAGTTTCAGCTCTGCATAAGTCACAGTGGAATTTTACATCCCTTGGAGGCACTCGCTTTTCTGAGCCAGCCGGGCACTGAGATATGACGGGTCCAGCTGTCCATTAGATACTACTGCTGGACGGATTCTCAAGCAAGAAATGCATTGATGTTTGGGGAGGTTCTGGTACTTTCTGTAGGAAGAGTTCAGATGAAATGAATATTGGCTACATGTTTAATTTTTGCTATCATTTGCTATTCTTATAATTATAAATATTCATCTTTAATTCTTATTTATTTCAGCCCCAAATGTCTTCTCCCTCTGTCTCTCTCTCACACACACACACATGTGTGTACACACACATGCACACATAAACACACTCTCGAAGCACACACATATCTCTTAAAGCAATGAAGATTTAAGAATAACAAAAGAGTTGGGCAATTGAGTGGCTCAGTCAGGTAAGCTTCTGACTTCAGCTCAGCTTCTGATCTCATGGTTCATGAGTTGCAGCCCCGCATCAGGCTCTGTGCTGACAGTGTAGAATCTGCTTGGGATTCTCTTTCTATCCCTCTCTGTCTGCCTCTCTCTCTAACTAAACTTTAAAGCATATTTAAAATATAAAAATAAAAGAATAACAAAAGAGTTGATCACAGAAAAAGGTAAGTATATTTTAGATTTCTCAGAAGAAAAATAAACCCAAGAGATGACCAACATGTGTATTTAAAAATATTGAGTAAACAGCAACAAAAAACAATATTCAACCTTATGGATTTTAGCAAAATTAAGACATTATTTTTAGTATTAACAGACTATATATTTCTAGTTTACAGATACCTGCATGTAATCATACCTGTAATTATAATATAGCTCATCTCACCCAAGTTTTATTTTTAGCAGATTTCCAGCAACTCTAAACATAGAATTAACACAGAAGGAAAATACATCTTTAAGCAACTATCCTTAAAAAGTAAATGTTCTTTATAAAGAATGTCTTTGGGGTGGGACACCTGGGTGGCTCAGCTGGTTAAGCATGTAACATGATTTTGGCTCTGATCATGATCTGTGGTTCATGAGTTCGAGCCCTGGGTCAGGCTCCTTGCTGGTAACTCAGTGCCTGCTTGAGGTTCCCTTAATCTCTCTCTCTCTCTCTCTCTCTCTCTCTCTCACCCCCTCCCCCCACTTGTGTGTGTGCATGCACGCACATTCCCTCTCTCTCAAGATAAATAAAGATTTAAATTTTTTTATCTTAGGGAGCACCAAGTGGCTCAGTTGGTTAAGCGGCCGACTTCAGCTCAGGTCATGATCTCGCGGTTCGTGGGTTCAAGTCCCACGTCTGTCTCTGTGCTGACAGCTCAGAGCCTGAAGCTTGCTTCAGATTCTATATCTCCTGCTCTCTCTACCCCTTCCCCACTCACATGTTGTCTCTCTCTCTCAAAGTTAAATAAACATTAACTTTTTTAAAAAATAAACTTATTTTAAATTAGCATATATGTTCTTTCCTAAAAGTGAACTGCTTGAGAGTAAATCTGTGGGCGGTTAGTTCCAGGTGCTACCTCCTGATTTCACCAAAATCTCCTGATTTTACAAAATCTCATGAATGTGCAGAAATATCAAGGGGCATCACCCAAAGTGTAAAACCTTCAGGTCACAAAACTAAGAGACTAAACTATTGTTGATGTTGAGACCATGAATTATTCTGGAGTCTGGTAAATCCTTTCATAATTTGGGCAATTTCCACTTTACTTTCAACATATCTATATCTATAGCTCACTTTGGCAGCACATGTACTAATATATATATTATATGTGTGATATATATATACACACACACAAACACACACACGTATCTGCAGAAAGATATAATAGGATTATAGGCTGATAGAGCATTAGGCATTATTTTTAGTAATGGATTACCAGAATTACATTACTCTGATGGAGTTAAGGATTTGAGTATCACTGATTCAGAGCTCTTTCCATTCTTACAGTGTTAAGAAAACAAGGTTTCTCAGAATTGGTTCCGGACACTGTTTCATGTAAGCAAATAGTATGCTTATTTGAGCAAGAAAGTTTTGCTCATATATCTAAATAAAATCACTTCATTAAGACATCCATTTTTAAATATGTAAAGTAAAAAGAAAATGCTTAATAAATATGTATCAAAATGTGATCTATCTCTCTATAATTTGATTAGTTATACATTATTAATAATTGTGAAAATAAATTCATCTAGAATATTTTTTCATGTAGATTCTTACAGTTACAAGAGCTCTCCTAACTCCTTTATATGCTTAGTTTTATTGCAGAGAAGATAAGGCACCAATAAAATACTTTTAAAAATTTTCAAAAAATTGGGTTGAAATTATATTACATGTTAGAAGTAGAATGGAAATATGAATTTGAGGATAAAAAGAAACAATATAGCATTAAAAATAGAACTTGTCCCTTTTTTAAATGGATGATAGTGAATATCAAATCACTGTGTTATTTAGATTTCCTTGTACACATTAAAAGTAAGAAGTAACATGTTTATTATAGAAAAACCATATTTATAGTAACCAGAGATTATAATTTTTGCAAAGACATCATATTATTATAAAAAATTAGGTAGCAATTTAAAAAGTAAAGAGTTTATATAGGATAGAAAATAATTTTATGAACCGTAAAACCAAAGAAAACAGTCGATAACATTTTTTTCCTCTCACTGAGTTTGGGAACATCATTATGCTCATGTAATCTCCAAATAGAGATTCATATCACCATGTTCTAGAGTTATGAGTAAAGTTAACTCATAAAACTGTATAATAATTATAAAATATTTGCAGTTATATTTTGCTTTATAATTTTATAAATCTATTTCACATGCACAGTCTGATTTGATCTTATACCAAAATTGGAGTTACTTAGTACAGGTGCGACTATTTTCATTTTGCAGATAAGAAAGTAGGGCTTTAATAGAGGTTGAATTACTTGCTCCAAACAATAGCTGGTAAACCAGGGAATTGGTTTCTAAACGCTAAGTGTTCAGTCTCAATATCACCTTTTTAAAAATCATATAATACCGGAGCTTTGTTTTTCTACATATTCTGCTTATAACATGGGAAGTTGAAAGGCAAAAGAAAAGCCTTTCTGGAAGTTCAAGGGTGGGAAAATAGGAGGTGTACTTTAAGATACGGCTCATTTATCTGTAAAATTATTTTTTGCGATCCAGCCCTTTGCTGTGACTATGTAGATAAATAATGTTTTGATGTATCAAGCCAGACTCTACAAATGCCTCTTTTTTCCTTCTTCCGCTTGCATTTCGTATCACAAGGTTTCTTGTTGGTGGTGATGGTGATGGTAGTTTGTTTTATTTTTAAACAAAGTTAACCATAGGAAGGTAGGTTAGGTTAATAAGAGTTACCCTTAAATACACACTTACCACATAACAGTCTCCATCTTGAACAGTTTAAACAAACTAATATGATCCTCATAACAATCTTGTCAGATCAATAATTTTACTAGCCCCCTTTTACAGGTGAGAAAATTGAGGTAAATTAGTTTGCTCCCGACTCCACAGCTAGTACCCAAGAAACCTGGCATTTGAACTCCGACATAAAGTGTAATTAATCACTATGCTGCTTCTCAAGGACAAATAATTTGTGTGATCTAGCAAAGACTTAAATTTGAGACTACTTTTTAACTTTTAACATCTTTTGTGGAAATATAATTACTTTAAATTTGTTTGCAAGAAGCAGATCGAAAAAAAAAAAGTACTTTTTTTCCCTCTGGGGCACATTTCCTAATTTATATTTTAAGGCATAGCTCATACTGAAATATGGTTTAGTCAATTTGCTCAAGAGAGGACAGATAAATATGGATTAATGGCTACTTTAGTTAATGATTTCAAGTCTGGCTTTAATTAATTGTGCTATGTAGCCATTCTTTATTCATAAAATAAAATTTGTTCTCAGAATATTTTTACTAGAAAAAAATTCAAGAAGAATAATCCAGCAGTGACCAGCAGAATGCTTAAATGGAGAGAAAGAAGAGAAAGAATAACTTTTATAATTCTTTTTGCTTTTAAATTTGTGTATTCACTCATGCTGTAAAGAAGTATATACTAATTAATTCGACAAAAGAGAAGAGTATATAACTTTCTGTTTATCCATTTGGTATATTTCTTATATCATCATCTGTATTTTTGTGCAAATAGAATAATCTCTAAATGACTGAAACAGAAAGATGGTTGATGGAAGGAGGTAGAGTTGCTGATACTGTTTTCACTACAGAATTCCATTTTATTTTCCCCCTTGTTTTGAGAACGAGGTGTCTATACTTGGCTGCATCCCAAAAAGGAGGTAATAGAGAGGCTTGCCTAGACCCTCGAGCTTTCTCTCAGTCACTTTTCTGGGCCTGATTGCATTCTTCCTCTCTGATACTGCTATTTTAAACCTCCCTGCATGCATTTTGAATGTGGTGTTCATTCCCTTTATAGCTCCTGAGGTGAAAGTCCAACTTCTCCAGGAAGCAGCTGCTGGGGAGACAGTACTGCAGACAAATTCTCCCCACAGCGGTTCAGAGCACCTGCCAGTTAACAGAAAATTTGAAGTCCTTCCAGATCCATATATCTCACATTCAAGTCCATGTGGGAGAAAGCAAGCTGGTTTAGTTGAATTCAAAAACTAAAAAAAGTAGAAAAGACAAAGCAGTTTCCAATTTGATTCATGATTAAAGCCATTTGAGCAAACTTAGCCCTAAACTAACTTTTCAAAGATGTAGCACCTCTTCTGGTTACATTCTCTGCTTAACTCATCAATTTTGCTTTCATGCATGCGCCGTTCTTAGTACCTACCTCTCAAAATGCTTTTGTTAGTGTTAAATGAGATCATATATTAAAACATTTCCTATACCTCTTAGCCCATAGTCATCATTCAGCAAATATAATTTATTATTATTATTATCAGACGATGATAATTAGATCTCAGAAACGACTTTCCTATTTTCCTTAGTCATAATGAACAGGCTCTTTTTCACTCTATCCATACTTATTTTATGTAGTAAATGTTAATATATATGTTGAATGATTTACAAGTAATGTCTTGAAGAACAAAATGTAAGCATTTCTTCGCAGTGACCCTTCTAAACACAGACATGTATGGTTACATGGAAGCTTGATTTAAGTGAGTCGGTGGAAAGAGTAAGATAAAGTAGTAGTATAGACAATCATGATTTAATTATAACTTACAAAAACTGATGTTAATGTTTGAAATTTAGTGATTAATCCCAAACCAAATTTTAATGATTTTCTAGCCATTGAAAATGTTACATTATAAATGTGTTATCAAATATAGACTTAAATACTTTAAATAGTTCATTAAAATAAGACTGAAAGGTATGGATTTACTCTCTCATTTAATCATTCTAAAGTTCCCAACTTTTAGGAATTAGGTATAGTTTTGTATGAAAAAAGCAAGAAAAACTTAAAAAGCTTTATTATTTTCAGGTTTTCCCGCTCTGATTTACAATATTAAAATTTTATAAGTTGAGAAATTGATCTTATAATTAGTAGCTGATAACTTTCAATCTTTTATCCAAGATAATTTTAATGTGGCTCTATTATTGCAAAGAATGGCTAGAACACAATATATAGGAAAGAGATTTATTTCTCTTGGAAAATAAGAAATCAATATTATTTGGTATTTTGCTTTATTTTTTGTTACTATAAGTAAAACATGTCCAAATGACATAATTTCCACTTTGAAAATAAATGTACTTGTGTCATTAATATTAATAGCATTAATACTAATATTACAGAGATAACATGGAGATTAATGCAGTTATTTCATACTGAAGTTATTTAATTAATTACAAATTTCAGTAATCAGTCATTCGTAAGTTACTTACCCTCTCTATCCCTCACTTTCTCCTTTGTAAATTGGGCATTATGATAGTACTTGACAGTAACTATATACTTTAAAGGATTGTTGTGAAAGAATATATGCAATGGGCTCACACAATATCTGGCAGGTAGTGATATCAATATATTCGTATAGGTGACCTGCCAAACCATTACCTGCAGAAGTGCATTTTCACTTACATATCGCATAAAAATATTTAAAATCATAGTTCTCATTATCCATAGGGGTGAGTACTTCAATAAATAACTAAAACCAATTGGACAAATTGCCGATTTTGTGGATTTCCCTTGACAAATTCTCACACTTCCTGCACATGCCAAAATAGAAAGATAATAAGATTTGTTTCTGCCCCAGTGTGGTTTCCACCATAGTAGTAGTACAGAAGAACTGGAAATATTAAATCAACCTAATGTCATATATAATATGCTATATTATGTATGTATTATATATGTATATGTTTTATACTATAATATCTAGCAAATGTATATATTTTATAATTTACATATCATATACATATGTGTACATATTAGTCTATCCATATTGATATCTATGATATTTTAATGAGTGATGTCATAAAAGACATTGGGAAGGGAGTGCCTTAAGAGCAAAGGCAAGTGGGAGAGGGGATAGAATTTACTCTGTTCTGTTTAATCTCTTACTTTTCTTACTTCATTATGGCCTGGAAAACCAGGATATCAAAACTCTCTTTGTATGAGGAATTAGCAGGGCAACTATGTGGGGTTGTGAATTTTTAATTTTTTTCTTTATGCTTTTGAAAGCTCTCCTGTCAAATTTAGAACTTTGTGATACAATGAAAAGACAGCTGTGAAGGTAGCTGGCCAGCTCCTTCATGGGAATATCATTTTCACATGGTTTAGCTTTGAATCCAAGGGAAATAGCACTTTTCTCCTTTTATTAATTAGTACCTTTAATAGGCGCTTTCATTAATCAACATGTCTTGAGAAAAGCTGGTCTCTTTCCATAGAGCTGAATAAATCCTGCTGTGTGGGGTCCTGGTAATGGTGCTAAGGCTTATGATTTTGGAATGTGTTACAGGGAATTAGAGATATGAAAGAGAAAAATCAATCCTCAGCAGCCAGAGGCTTTTTTTTTTTCTTACTAGAGCTTTAAGAAATAATAAATAACCTAAATATGCTAATTTCTACCAAACTTTATGGTATATCCACCTTTCAGATTTAATCACCACAGGAGGCAGCATCACATACAACGTCTGTTCGAATCATTCCAACATCATTTTGATCAACTAGCAGCTCACCAAATGGGACTTTATACACCCTGGATCAGGGCCTGCCCAATAGTGTCTAGTAATGTCATTTTTAAATGAGTTCCTTAAAAGAGTTCAAAAACAGCAATGCCATTCTTATTAGAATAGCACTGACACTCTTAATTCCTAGTTTATATATTCAGCAACCATGAGACAAAATTAAATATTCAGATTATTTTCTATACGTCTTCCAGCAACCAGATGTTTGGAACTACGATTACAAAACATCCAGATGATTGACTGAAAATGTAAGTGTTTGTCATGATATTTGGCATGGCGTTAACACAGCTTATGGTGAGGAGTATATTTTTGGAGCTGTTTCACTCATCTCCCAATGAAGTAGGTAGTCTAGCAGATTTTTAAAGTGGAAAAAAAAAACGCCTTCAAGAAAAGCCATGCCATACTCAATTAAAGGATATATGTTAAAAAAGGATACATTCATTACTGAACATTTTTTATTCAGATTATTTCTTGGTCTATACTTCAAAGGGATCCTAATATCACTGAGATCACTAGCTGTTAAAAATGTGCTTGTTGGACTTCAGCGAGGAAAAAAGATTTGAGTTTGCGACCCCAAAATTGTTGCTCCATACCCACATTAATGATCACCAACCTCTCCCTCACACGTTAATTCTTGATCCTATACTCGGAGAATTCCTCACCCTTGCTGCTCTCTAACTCTAGGAATGTATGGCACAGTCTATCACCATGGTTGAATTCAGGTGGACTGGCTTTGTTCAAGGTACAATCTCTCAGTACCTTTGTTTCGTCATTGATAAAATGAGGACAAGTAGTATATGGCTTTTATAGGGTTATATGAAAATCAAATAGGATAATAATTGTAAGTGCCTCAGAAAGTGCCTAGCACATACTAAGCAGAATATTCTATGATTTAAAGGGGTTCCTGAAGTATAGGGTCATATGTAGTACTTCCGTATTTAAAGTTGTCATGAGCCCAGTTCACTTTTTTTTTTAATCACTTATTTTTGAGAGAGAGAGGGTGAGGGGCAAAGAGCGGAGGAGACAGAGGATCCGAAGCAGCCTCTGTGATGACAGCAGAGAGCACAGTGCGGAGCTGGAATTCATGAACCAGGAGATCATCACCTGAACTGAAGTCAGACGCTTAGCCTACTGAGTCACCCAGGAACCCTGAGCCCTGTTCCCTTCTGCCCCAGACTTACCATTTTACCCTCTTACTGAGGTTGGTTCCCCACCCGTTGTCTCAGATTGCTTAGTTCATCCTATGTATCATACAGCAGTTATTGTTTGTACCACAGATATTTGCATTTAATTATATGTTATTGTAAGTTAATATGGAGATGACTTTGCTTTCCCAACTAGATTGTACTTTGAAAATTTTGACATACTTTGCCATATTATTCTTCTTCTGAAAAGTATCTTAACTTTTACCTTCATTAATCTATTCAACAAACTTCTATATTTATTTTCAAGTATATGTGGGCCCCTGGAATATACAGAACTGACCAGACAAAGGTCCTGTATGTTAGTTCTAGCAAAGAGAGACAGAAAATAAACCATCAACTGAATAGATGATGTTTTTCATGAGAGTGTTGGGAAAAGTGGTGTTATTTTTTGCTATTTTTTAATTAATTTGTTTTTGAGGGTGGGGGGAGGGATAGAGAGGGGAAGAGAGAGAGAATCGTAAGCAGGCTCTGCACTGTCAGTTCTGAACCTGAGTGGGGCTCTATCTCGAGAATCATGAGATCATAACCTGAGGTGAAATCAAGAGTCAGATGCTTAGCCAACTGAGCCACCCAGGAACCCCTATTTTTGGTATTTAATATGAAGACCTATGGAAGATAGGGGATAAGTTATCCAGATAAGTTATGGGGGAAGAGAATTCTAGACAGAAGAACATAAAATGCAAACCTCCTGAGGCAAGAGCATGCACGACTTGTGGGAATCACAGCTCGAGGATTGCAATCTAGAACAGAGTAACCTGGAGAAGAGTGGTAGCTGGTAAGGTCAGAAAGGCATCAAGGGACAAAATTACGTAAGATTGCTGACCACTATCAGGATTAGAGTTTTCATATGAGTGAAATAGGAAGTGAAATAGGAAGGGGTATTGATGATCTGATTTAAACGCTAAAAAGTTTATTTTGTTTATTGTAGAGAGGATAGACCATGCTCCTGGGTCAAACGCAGAAACCAGGGATGCTTAGGCAATTGTAACAATCCAGTTACAACAACAATTTAATTATTATATTTTCATTTACTATTCTGCATGATGGCTATTCATGAATATACTTATTCATCCTTATTAAGTCACGAATTTTGTACAGGGAAGGATTCCAACTTATTTATATTTTTAGATATTAGAATTCTTAACCCAGAAAATATTTTTTGGTGCCTGAGAAGTGCAAAACTAAATTATCACCACTTCTCATCCTTCTTTCACCCCTCCTCACACACCTGGCCCACTTTGCTACACCCTGAAATATCTTCCTTCCTTCCAGAATTCCTTCCTAATACAGTGTACACATGTCAAGCAGTGTCTCTTTCTATTGTAAAGGGGGAAAAAACTACAAACAACTAGCGTGGGTGTGAAATACAAAGAAGCGGTAGAAAGGTAAAAGACATAGTCCTTATTCTTAAGGAAACGTGTGTGTTTGACCAGTTTCATATATTTGATATAATTATCTCATAGTTCACCTTATAACTACACACACTTTATATAAATATCTTATGATTTTTTGAAATAGAATGCCATTCTTAGGTCTTGCTTTCCCATTTTGTAGAATTCCACTTATGGTGTTTTCAGTTATTTAAATTTTAACGACGTAGTGTAATTTGAGAATATTTCCACAGAAATCCAAAGAAGTAATATCAAAAAAAATATCATTTTTGTTTTTGATTTTTATTTGAGTCACATTCAAGGGTTTTCCTAACGTATGTTTTGAAAAGCTTTGGGTTGGGACCAGTAACTATTATAAAATATAGTTATCCAAGCAAGGAGACATAAAAAGCTCCTTTTTTCATTTTTCACAGTGAAGATGTTAAATTTTGTTCTTTGATGATCCCTGATATGCCAGAGGAGAGGAATAGTGCTTATGCTAAGACCAGGAGTTACAACCCAGATTTCTTCTATGAAAGCTTTAGTATCTAAAGACCAGTTAATCTCTGCGGTCTTCCGGATACCTCCCCAAGTAAAAGTAAAGCTGTCCTGCCTCAAGGGAGAGGAAGATGCCAGGCAGAGTATTCTAAATCAGACTTTCATGGTAAAATAACCATCAATAATTAATTTTCTGCTTCTTTTAGAATAGGACAGGTTAAGTAGTGGGTCACATTTAGTAAATAAAAAATTACTTGCAGTAATTTCTACAACATTCTGATCATCTTTCCATTTCTGAAACCTATTTTAAAAGTCTTTGATCTACATTATGAAGGAAAGGACATTGAATATAGAAATATGACTTGATTATGAATTCTACTTTGTCACCCGCTAATAGCGTGGCTTGGGCAAGTCATTTAACCTAAACATTGAATTTGTTTTTTAGTGATGAATTGGGCATAGCAATCCATACCCTACAGGGTTGTAATGAGCACCAGACAGGATAATGTGTGAAGGCCATGAATACAGAGGTCACACAATAAACACTTGATGAACCCATATATTAAATACAAGCATTGTAATGATCACAGCCCTAGTAGTGGTAATTCAGTGTTCTACCCTATATATGTAGACACATGATCTTTTGAAATGGGAAATATGTCCCCTCTATCTTTTTTTGCATATCATTAAGAATGACAATATACCATAATTGTTTAATTATGTCATTAAAGTGAGTTGTATTTTCTTCATTAATTACATTAGAAAAAGCTTTTCAATTAACAATGACCTTTATGACTTTACTAGCTTAGATTCTGTAGATAGTGAAGCTGACTGCAAATTAGATTCTGCAGTGTACCTTGTTCCTTATTTTTTCACCCACTGATTAGTTTTATACAGTTGGCAGCAGCCTACCCTGTTGCATTCAGCTTGCAATTTTGTAGCAATCTCAAACACTGTGTTCAATCCCCCAAGGTGTTCTGTAGAAATGCTGTCAAACTATTTCGGTGTATGTGTATTTTCATTCTGTGACTGTGCTTTGTACTCATTTAAGAGAACTAGTCTTTAATTTGTATCAGAACGTTTTCAAGATGAAACATAGAATTCCAGGCCTCAGCGAACTCACTGACATATGACCACAGCCTCCTTCTGTTGTATATCATGATGTCTGCCTTCTATTAGGTACAAAGCTGTATTTTTTTTATCTTTCTGTAGAATACAGCTTTGAATAAATAGCTTCAAAATTGGCCTTAAAATCTACTAATTGTTGTCAGGCCTGCTATCATCATCTGGCCCTAGTTTACCTGTCCAATTTCATCTCTCACGCCTCCTACCCTATATCCCATGTGTATTTGTACTTCCTTGAAAGGTATGACTTTCTTTCTCTCACCTTCCTCTGGTGTTACCCACATATGACCTCTGTCTAAATGTCATGTCTCCTGCTCTTACCTTTTTATTTCAGGCATTTCCTGTTCTGTAAAGCCTTTCTCTACACCCCCAATACTCGTTGTGAGTCAAGTAACTCTTTTGTACCTTGTGCCTGATTTAATAAAATAGTCTTTCTGTATATAGTATTGATTGATTTGCTTGATTGTCTTCCTTACTAGACTAAAAGTGTTAGAGAGCAAGGGTAATATCATTTTTAAATCCATAAATTTTTTTTTGGATAAATGAATGCTTCCTAGAAAGATTATGGTCGGTTTATTGAAAAGACAGCAAGAATTTGCTACTAAACGTACCATGTAAACCTTGTCTAATTTAATTATAACAGCAATATTATCAGTAAAATGTGGTTTATAGTTTTGGAGTACGAGCTTACCACCCTGCAAATGCATAATTTAAAAAATCATCATATGGTATTATTCGTTGCTTTCTCTCTAGTATCTAATACATTACATTAGAATTGAATTTGGTTAAAACGAGCCAATGCTTTTTTACTACTTATAATTTCAAAGAAAAGAATATTTCAATGCTGAAAATTATTACTTGAACTAATTTAACTTAATTTAAATTTACTCATTTTCCAGAGAGAATGAAAACGGATTTTGACTGGCTTCAAGTTAAAATGTGTGCATGTCAACACACACACACACACACACACACACACACACACACACACCTTTAAAACAACAACAACAACAACAAAAAACCTGTATTCAGGTATTGTTTCACATTTACATTGGGAATGGAAGACATACCAGTGTGTTCATATATTCATATCTTCTGCATTAATGTCTGATGTTTGCATTTGATGCAGCACTATAATTCAACATACGAACATGCACTCAGAACAAAGATAATGTTGTCTTTCATTTTCATTTTGATTAATAGTGTTCTGTGTCTGGTAATTTGTAGGTGTTATTTGGAAGATGGAGCTTCAAAGGGTGCCTGGCTGAACCGGTCAAGTATTATTTTTGCGGGAGGTGATAAGTGGTCAGTGGATCCTCGAGTTTCAATTTCAACATTGAATAAAAGAGACTACAGCCTCCAGATACAGAATGTAGATGTGACAGACGATGGCCCGTACACGTGTTCTGTTCAGACTCAACACACACCGAGAACAATGCAGGTGCACCTAACTGTACAAGGTACGCATTTCTATAACTGCTATGTTGTGAAGGACTGTACCTAGAACAGTGTTCAATATTTAGATATCAAAATGACGCAGAAGGAACTGACATTATTGAAGGATCTGCTGTCATTATCTTCAGGGATTTATGTTCCTAGATTCCATTAAGTGTAATGGCTATTATAGGCGTACAAATCCCCACTTACCAAGATCAAAAATTATCCATTAACATCACTTTATGATTTTTTTGTGTATGATTCACTTATTATCTTCCTTTGAGTCACCTCTTCAATAAATCTTTGAGAACCCATGATTGATACGTTAAAATATTAGAACTTTTTAAAAATATATATCGTAACTCTTTAAAAGTAATTCTCCAGACTTTTAACACTCTGTCTTAATCCAAATTCTGCCGACATTAATTCAAGTCACAATGGAAAGAAACAGACTTCTAGAATTATTTTATTTAAATATAGAGCAATTGAAAAAACATGGTACACAATGCTTTATTCTTTGATTTACTTTCAGAAGGTCATAAATCACTCTCGCTAACTTACAGTCTCCAAATACAAACTGAATCATCAAGCTATTTTATTTTTCCTGCATACTAAAATGTAAGGGCATATTTATCCCCAATATAAATACTTTTCAAGAAAAATGCAATTATAAATGCTAGTAGAACAGAAAATGTATATTCTTGTCTTTTTACATTATTTCCTTGTGCTTTACAGATTAATCATGTGTTTGTTGCATAGAAATATTAGGCTGTGGATCTCAAAATGACATTGCAGCTTTTCTAAGTAAAATTAATCACAAATTATATGATAATGTGGTGCCAGTGAGTGCATGTTTTATTCCTAATAGGAAAGCTGAGTGAGCAAGTTAGTCATATTATCTCTTGGTTTATCCTTCAAAAATTCAACAGTAGGTATTAATTGAGGTACATGGCTTACATCTGGAACTTTATTAACTTACATCTGGAACTTTATTTTCTCATATAAAGGTAAACCTGAATTCAAATACAGCTTCAATTGTTAGTAAGTATTTTAAATTTGTGATCAAGTTTAAACATATTAATTAAATAATTAGATTTCAGGAGGAAAATATAAGGCAAAAAAACAAGTCTGTGAATTTTCTCAATGGTTTTTCTTATTACAGACCATTGTATACTGTGGCAATGTTCTTTATTTAAAATCATATGAGAATAGAATAAAGTTTTCACCAAAGTCTATCTTTATTCAGAGATTATCCAGAGAGTCTAGAGGGCAAGAGTTGGTCCAGCTCAGAAACTGGCATGGCATTACAAGTCAAAAACACATTTCTTCTGTTATCCACGCCTGATCTTGTTCTCTTGTTTAGTTCTGTGCCCTTTGACTTGAATATCTACCTCAAGGACTGCAAAAGATTTTTTATTACACAAGAAAAAAAGTATACTTGAGTAATAATTTATTTGAGTCATTGGAGATATAGTTATTCTGCTTTTTAATAGGTTTAAATAATGTATTTCTAGACAGTAGATATATCCCGCTTTTGTTTTTTCCATTCTCGCTTGTTCCATTGTAGGACTGTATTTTTAAACCAGTCTATGGCTATATGAGCCGTGCCCAGGCCCATGTTTAATTTTCATAGGATTGCTTTATAACTTTATGCTATATAGATTGTTTCACATCGTACAGATTTTTTAAACTGTTACATGCCTTATTATTGCATTCATTTTTGCTGTCCATTTGATGATGGTGAAATTTTGAACTCCATTTTAAGAAGTGCATTGTGGGAATGCATTTACTGAGTGATTTATTAATAGAATATTTTGTTCTTCTAGAAAAATTCATGTTACGGTTTTGAAAGTATGTATTTGGGTCAGATTAAAAGCTAATAATTTTACAGTATTTATGAACATAATTACTTATTAGAAGTTGATTGACATGTAGGCAGTTTTCCAATTACATTAATAAAGTTCAGGGAACACATTAATAGGCTTGTCAGTCAATTCAAGAACTAAATAAATGTCACAAAAAGTCAACCCCACTTAAGCTACGTTTCCTCTTGATGAATGAGAATAAGCTGATATGCCCCTCTCTTCAGTCTTTATATTTCTTAGGTTGTCTGCTACTCAGGTATATCTCAATAGTTTTGAAGTATATGCTCTTTGCCTAACAATTTGTCAAGTCTTTATTCACAAGATAAAGAAACATAGCAACTGAGAGAAGACTGTATTAATCACTGATGTCAAACACACACATTGGCTAGTAAAAACAAAGCTCACCTTTAATTGTTGCAACTGCGTGCTCCAGGGAACTATTAACAAAAATCATTTTAGAATGGGGATAATAGAAAGGATATCTTGCCAACACAGACACTGTGCATGGGAAATTTGTCAGTGCTATTGATTTCTTAGAGCTATTAATACCAGTGAATGGAACAATGGGGGAGAAAAAGCATTGGAGTCGGAGTTGAAAAACCTGGATTCCAATCCTGAATTTTCTCACATGAAATGGGTGGTTATCAAGCCTCTCTAGACTATAGTTTTTGCATTTGAAAGAGCAGACTTAGGCCTGAAGATACCAGTGAAGAACAAAAAGATGACCAAAACAACAAAAATATGAAAACAGAAAATTGCAACCAATCTACCAACCAACCAGCCAAATAAACAAACAAATAAAAAACTGATTATTTGCAAGGGAAAATGTTGTTTAGGTTAAAAAATAAAAAATATTCCATAACACTTGTACCTCTCTTGCACTGAACACAATGAAAACTAAGCTGTGCACAGTCGTCCCTTTCAGTATATAGTCTGTGGGTCTGTTCCATTTATCTCCATGTTTCGCTTTCACCAACTTACCTGAACAATGTGTATATTCATGAAATTTGAAGAATGTAGCAAATTGGAGTTTCACTCGAAGAGCATTGAAACAGACTCAGTAAGAAAGTAAAATTTGGATTATCTATATATACCACTGATAAGTAAAGCCACCTAAATATCCAGTGTTTCAAATCAGGTGGTACAAAATTTACTAAATGTAATGTTTCTTGTTCATGAGTGTAGAAGTGTACAAGGATGGAGGACTCACAATGAAGCCTCAGCTCTCTAGTACGGTCCTATAATGTTAGGAATCATGAAATGCAAATGCCGCACACTTGAGTATATGTTAGAGATGGCTTCTACTTTGAGTCCAAGTCTAAAGTCTAGGTTGAGTATAGCACAAAATAGTTACTCATACTTATTGTATATTAAACACATAAGCACACAGTAATAACTCCTGACAAGAGATTGATTACAGCCTATGGGCCTATGGACAGAGGATCCAGCTAAGACATTCCTATACAGAAACTGAGATAATAAATGTATATTTTTAAGCACCTTGTGTGTATGTGCACACACACACACATTACATATATGTGAAATGTTTCTCCCTCAACCTATGCCCTTGCAAGGAAATATACTCTAGATTTTCTCTAGTTAGAGTAGAAGATTTAACTAGCACGTAACTCTATGGCCAAAATACCTTCTTGAGAATATTTAACTTTCCAGGGTATTCTGATTTCCTCAGCATATCTGGCTTATCTGGAGTATTTGTGATAGATAGGGGGGCACACTTCCCTTCTCAGGGATAGATTTGCTTTTCTAGCTGCTGGGCTTGATTTTCCAGCATTTAATGATCAAACCTTTCAGGGACCACCTCAGCTGCAGAAAGCCACTTTACCCAAAGTCAGACTTGTCCTAAAGCAACCAATATCTGGTGGCTGATTGATGGAGGGAAGGCCCTATACTTTTCAAAGTAGGATAACTCTGATGAGCCATTTTGGCTCCAGAACAGCTGAAGCTGTTGAACAGCTGTATAGCTGAACTTGCTCTGAATCCCAGGTCAATCTTCTTCCTTCTCCAGAGATTTATCACAAAGGTTTTCCTAATAAGTATCCTGTACTATAAACTCCATCTCATTTCAATGTGTGCTTCCCAAAGATCCCAAACTATGACAGTATTAGCCCCTTGCCTCTGGCTTAGTCATTGTTTAGAGAAAGCCTTTGTAAAATGGAAAGACAACACATTCAAACACCATTGATTATTAAACATTCCATTTTACATTAGAAAGGATTTAAAGAGGCTTAGAAAGAAGTAGTTAGTACACCAAGATAAATAGAAATTGGAAGCAAAAGAGAAGGTAAGCTGAGTAGGATGCAGTCATTGGTGAGGTTAGAACATTACATTCATATCCTAGTTTCTGAGTAATTTTAGAGGTTGGTAAAAATTTAGTTCTTATATTTGTAGCAGCCAGTAGACTGAGAGAAACAGGATTAGTTATTCATTCCATGCCCATAAAGTTAAGACTTATTCCCTTGTACACTGATCCTGTTACTCAGAACGGAACAGTATTTCTACTGTGACTCAGCCCAGTGAACCCCTGTGAGCTGTAAGGAACATCTCAACAGTAACTGTACAGCACTCACAGTGCTCCTTCAGAGAATCATTCCTTATAATACCTCTCAATATAACCTGAAGTACAGGGAAGTGAAGAAAAAATTAAACATTTCAAAGTAAATTCAATATGATGCCAGTTCAATAACAGGAAGATAGCTTTTTGATTATTACCTTAATCTGTAAGTAAATTTTAGGACCTAACCTTTCTGAGTCAAACCTCTGCAAATATTATTTCTCTCAGTGGGTCTTTGAATAGGAATTCAGGTACAGATATTTCAAAATTAGACTTGCCAATGAGTATCTGGAGAGCAATTATTCCATGTGGCCACAAGTATAGAGCTGTATTCTTTAAAGACCAGCACATCTTAATCTAATGTTAACATTCTTTTTATGAATATTAAAGCCTTGACAAGGTACATAGTGGAAGAGAAAGACACTACACTTCTGTTCCACATTGAGCTGATGGGCAGTAACACTGCATTACAGATCATAGACCTGCCTTCCTTGAAAGACCTGAAGGGAAAAAGAGCTATAATAGTAAAAACATGTCAAAATACCACATATATTAGAAAATTCAAGTTGCTGTTCTGCAACAGTAAACATCTCAAAATTTTTCAACAAGCTATGAAATGAAACCAAAGAAAAATGATCATCACTAGGAAAAGTCTTACAGAGCCCACATATGTCAAAAATAGTCATTGCTTGCATGTAGCGATGGCTCAGGACAAGGCCTGTTTTATATAAGCCTTTTTTATATATTTGGGGGAGATTCAGATTATACATAGGAACCCAACTTTGAACATGCTGTCAAATACAAACAAATGACAAAGACCCAAAATATATACCTTTAAGATTTTTAAAACGTGAACAAATAATAAACCACCTGAAATAAAAATGGTCCTTAACATAATGAGTCTTCATTATCCCATCCAAAGAGCCTTTAGCTGTAACTAAAGGAATGTAACTTCATAGTATACTTATAAGATAAACAGTTACAAAAGATAGTCTTTTTAAATTAAAAAAATATTAAATATAATTGACATAAAACATTATATTATTTTCCGGTGTGCAATATATAATGAGTCAAAATATGTAAATATGGTGAAATGTAAGTCTAGTTAACATCCATCACCATGCATATTTACACATTTATTTATGGTGATGAGAACTTTTAAGATCTCTCCTCTGAGCAACTTTCAAACATGCAATGCAATATTATTAACTGCATCATCACACTGTGCATTTTATCCCCATGACTGGATTTGTTTTATGGCTGAACATTTATAGATTTTAACTCCTTCATTCATTTTGCCAATTCCCTCATCTTCTTGCTGGCAACCACCAATTATCATCTCTGTATCCATGAGCTCATTTTTTTCTTAATGTTTATTTATTTATTTTGAGAGAGAGAGAGAGAGAGAGAGAGAGAGAGAGCATAGGGGGAGGAGCAGAGAAAGAGAGGGAGAGAGAGAACCCCAAGCAGGGTCCACATTGTGAGTGCAGAGCCTTCACATGGGACTCAGTCTCACCCATGGTAAGATCATAACCTGAGCCGAGATCAAGAATCTGACACTTAACTAACTGGTGGGGGCCATTCAGGCACCCCAGTTTTGGTATTTTAAGGGAAAAACTAGGAAGAATACTTCCCAAAAGTGACCTTAGTTTTTGTGCACGATCCATACCTTTATTATATTAACTAGATAACAGACACATTTCTAATATCACCTTATATGTGATAATAAATATATATTATCTGCTTATAAGAAAATATTCATCATTTACTCTCTAAAATGAGGTTATGATTAATATCAAATAATTAAGATAAAAGTGACATGGGTGGAGTGTAGACACTCATTCCCATTCCCTCTCCAGACATTCCAACTTATTCTAACATAAATCATTCTTTGCTCACCCCAATTCTCATGATGATGAGTGCCAATAGGACCCAAAATATAAAGAGCTCACACAGACTAATGAGTATCTTAATACTGATCACTAGGTCAAAATCCATTAAGTTGAATAAATGAAGTAAATAAATTCTATTAGTCTTTACAGATTTTCCCCACATTGTGGTAGTAGTAATAATAAAACCCTACCTAAAAGCATACCTTTTATCTATTTCTATTGGTTTGAAATGTCCAGTTTCACAATTTATGGATAAATAATTTATAAGCATTCTGGAGCATATGCATTATTAATTAATAGGACTATCTTTGTCATTTCTGGGTTCTTTATGTAATGGGAAATATTTAATCTGTTGAAATATATGAGGTAGTATTATTGATATCCAGAAAGATAACGATCTGAAATCTAAACAGTTTTGCCTCATTTGTGAAACTGTGGAAAAATAAGTCCTTCGAGTTGTCATTTGTCATCTAGAATTCAGTAAAACTGTTCCCTCAAGTGTACCTTCACAGGCAAACTTGGGTCCATTCATCTGGACTGATGTGGAATACGCTTTTTTAGGCATAAATATTAATAATAATTTTAAAAATTAATGCATTTTCTGTTGGATATTTTTAGTTTTCTTTTCAGAAATTCCAGTCTGGCTAGAATCCCTGTGGTTACATGGTCATGTGTGTCAGGCGAATTTCTAGAAAACCATCACCTTACTTTTATCTGTGAGTGTATTGGCATTGCTTAGGTTATTGGTCTAAATACTAGGGTCCATTAAAAATAAGGTTAATTGAACTAATTTTTTGTGAAATCTTCATTTGAATATAGACATTTCTTCCAGAATAGACATTTTTCTTCTTTCCTGAATATTCTTTTTTTTCTCTTATAATCTTTAGAAAAGGCTTTTCTTTTTCTTATAGTCTCTTTTAGTCTTTTGGCCATTATTTTTCTGCACGTGAGGTGAAAGAAGTAGCAGAAAAATAAGGTAAATTTCAATGAAGAATAGTTTTTTTTAAAAAAGATTTTCTCAAGCTTAGTAATCATATTTTCCTAGCCAAAAATTAGTACACGAAGTCTTATGTATTGACAATACAAGATCTTATACTAGAACAGTATTGTAGATCCAAATGGTGCAGAAATCCGTAGGGTACTGCTTTACTATACACAGAGGGAATGAATAAGTTGATGGTATTTTCTGATAAAGTTTCAAGATGCTGTCATTTGCGAATGAGAGAGAAGTGAGAATGAGAGAAAAATAATATTGATAGATATTGCATGCACACTGTTGGCTTCCAGTGGAGTCATCCCTTGTATAGAAGGAACTTTCGTGGAAACCACTGAGCTTCATAGTTGGAACAAGGGGAACAATATTAGAATTTAAAGAAGCATCTTTGGTGACTAGAGAATTGTGACAGCAAGGAAAGTTCTTCTTTAGTACTTCTAATTTACTCATGAGTTGGAAAAGTTTTTGAGGCGTTGGAGGCTAGGGACAATGAAATCCAAAGATTGTATGGTTTGTGGTCTGTGTTGTTGAAAAGTAATTCTGCCATGCTTTGTCCTTCTGAGTTTTTAATCATGTTGGAAAGTGTTAAATAAAAGGATATTGAAGAATTGAATGTATAAGAGGCAGAACAATATTTATCAGTCGTTTTGAGATGGAATGAAGCAGCCCTTACGTTTTTTTTTTCGTAATGCACAGTTCAAAATACAATTTGACAATACATATATATATATATTTTTTTTTCTCATCATAATTTTGTTTAAATTCAAGTTAGTTAACATAGAGTGTAGTATTGGCTTCAGGAGTAGAATTTAGTGATTCATCACTTACATATAACAAACACCCAGTGCTCATCCCAACAAGCGTGCTCCTTAATGCCCATCCCCCATTTAGCCCACCCCCCCACCCCTGCTACCCTCAGTTTGTTCTCTACAGTTAAGAGTCTAAGAGTCTCTTATGGTTTGATTCCCTCTCGGTTACAAAACAAACAAGCAAACAAACAAACAAGGTGCCAGTTAAGCATCCAACTTCGTCTTAGGTCATGATCTCATGGTCCGTGGGTTTGAGCCCCGCATCAGGCTGTGTGCTGTCAGCCATTTCAGATCCTCTGCCCCACCCCTCTCTCTGCCTTTCCCATGCTCACTCTCTCTCTCTTTCAAAAAAAATAATAAACATTAGGAAAAAAAACAGACAAAATTTAAAGTAATTAATCCTTTAAGCAAGATCTGCTGCCCTTTAAAAGCCCCATCAACAATTAATGGATATTTATTTTTGTCCTTGAAACACATAGTTTGCTAAGTGTCTCAAAACCCAGGCTGATGAAATTTTTATTTTCTTGGTCATAATTCTGAGTTCTGTATTGTCTGTCGCATTTCAGAATAGTTATATCTGTTGCTTATCTTGGAATATCTTTATTTTTTCTTAAAAAACAAAGAAAATAACTATGTTAAGTAGTACATGTCAAACCCCAGTGCAAGGTACACTATCAGTATGAAAATCACTCAGTAAATAAAAGATTACCAAGCTTTAGCTGGTCCACTTATTTTGAGGAACCCTGCAAATAACATAAGAGTCTGGTGAAACAATTCGTCTTCTTGGAAGACATTGCAATACGATTTGATCTATGAAATAATTTTAGCATTTACTTCCCCAAATTATGTGGGTAGTTAAGAAATTACTACCAAGACAATTAGGATTTTGCTGTTTTCATGAAATTCTAAATGACATACCCCTTTATAACCTTTATATGTGTAAAATTTAGCAGAGGAGAAAATTTGAATCTGCTAATGATATTATTTATCTTATGATTTGTAGCAGAACAGTAAGAATTAATTATGTGTACTGTCGAGAAGAAAATGGGCGCAATTATGGCTGGTGGCAAAGTTAGGTTTGCAAAATCATAGAGTGACTTCGTGTCCTTGTGTCCCTCTGCCCCACACCACTCCACTTCCCTTCCCTTCAGCATCTTCTGGTTAGTGATCTAGCAGGAGGAGGAGAGACTCAGGAAGGGTAGTACCTGCACTCAGCTGCCAGAACTTTCTCACCCACGCTATTAGCTTTGCATCCAGACCAGTGATTCTTAAACGTTTTGTGGTCATGAACCCATTTGAACATCTGATGAAACCCGTACACCTGGTCTCTAGAAAATTGTACATACCGTGAACATTTTACAAACTACATGAGCAAGATACTCATGAACCCCGTTGGTCTATGTGCGGACTCCTGGTAAGAACCTCGATGAACTCCTCGTGGGTGAGAACTGAGTCTTAATCCTTTTTTTTTTTTTGACTCCCAGACATCCAGGAAAATGCCTGACAAATGTTAGGGACCCAGTAGATATTTATTGGTTGTACATATATACATACTTCCTTCTCGCTGGCTTCAAGCCAGTCACTTTGCTTAAGCTGTGACTTAATGTATTGATGCTATCTTTAGGGCATAACATCAGGAATGCTGACATAACAGGAAAATTTTTAAATTAAAAGGATTAGTTAGGCATTCATGACTTTGGTTGCTTATTTCCATTCCAGGTCATAGCATCTTTATCCTCTGCTAATCCCCGTGTTTTTACAAGTGCAGAATAGTGATTGCATTTTGTAGTGAAAAAATAATAAATGGGATACTAGCATTTTATGAATATATATACATATATATATAGCAATGTTATTTTGAGAAAAAATACTTTATATGGGACAGAGTTAGGTACAAATAATATAGCCAAGGATTCCTAATGCCAGACAAAGTAAGGAGTTAACATTTTAAAAAGGCCAAGAATAACATAATTAGAATTTTCTCTCGGGTATTTCCCTTATTATTTTGATGTTGATTTGAGCAAATCAGTGGATGGACACGTTTTACAATGACATATTGAAGACTTGAGGAGGGACAGGTTCAGAGCTGTTCATCGGTGCAGAATTAGGCAGGATATGCATATTGTTTTCCCTCTGCTTATGACTCTTCCATTTCTAGGTAGCCCATTTTAAAAGAACATCTAGGATTAATTCACTTTAATTCAAAAAATACTTGTGTGGTCCCAGTTTAATTCGGTAACTACTCTGTGCAGATAACTTTGCTAAAAGTTGCACATGTGTTCTTCCTTATGCTAAAGCAGAATGGTCCCCAGAGATGACTATGTCCTAATTTCTGGCACCTGTGAATATGTTAGATTACATGGCAAAGGAGAAGATTGCAAATCACCTAACCTTAAAAGTGAGGATATTATCTTGGATTATCCAGGTGGGCCCATCGAAGTCACAAGATCCCTTAATAGTGGAAGAGGAAGGTAGAAGAGAATCAGAGGGATAGATGTCTGTAGAAGTATGACAGAGCAATGCGATATGAGAAGGACTAGACCTGCCCTTCCTGGCTTTGAAGATAGAGGACCATGAACCAAAGAATATGGGTAGCTTCTAGAAGCTGAAAATGTAAGGAAGTCAATTCTCCAGAGACTCTGGAAGGGAATATAGGCTTGGCAATACCATGATTTTTGCTGAGAGAGACTTATATCGGCCATCTAACATTCAGAACTGTAATTGTTTTAAGATAAATTTGTTTTTAGCTACTTTGTAGTAATTTATGTTAGCAATTAGAAAACTAGTACACGCACACTCAAAAATAAAGGTATCTTCTTACACACCTAGAACAAGGTTTCTCAATCTTGGCACCATTAACATTTAGACCATATAATTACTTGTGTGTGTGTGTGTGTGTGTGTGTGTGTGTGTGTGTGTGTGTGTGTGTTGGGAGAGACAGAAATGGCTGCATATTATAGTATGTTTAGTAGTTGCCCTGGCTGCTAGAGATTGTGTCCCCCCCAAAATACACGTGTCAAAACCTTGTGATGGTATTTGGAGGTGGGACCTTTGGGAGGAGTGAGGTCATAGGGGTGGAACCCTCATGAATGGCATTAGTGCTCTTACAGAAGAGATCCCACAGAGACCACTCACCCTTTCTACCATGTGCGTTTGTAAAGGTGACAGTTTGGCTGTCTAGAAAGTGAGTCCTTATCAAAGGATCTGCTGATGCCACAATCTTGGACTTCTCACAGGTCCCCCAGAACTGTGAGAAATAAATGACAGTTGTTTATAAACGACCCAGTTATGTTATTTTGGGATGGAGGCCTGAGTGGACTTAAAACACTGGCCTCAATGCCATAGACACCAGTAGCATTTCCTGATGGTAACACCCCGCAATATCTTAGGACATTGCCAAATGACTGCTGGGGTAAAAATCACCCCAGAATGGGATAGTAGAAAAGATGGGGACATGTCTTAATCTCCAACACATGACAGGTTGTGATAAGCTCCCTGAAAGTATGAATTTTATCCATCTTACTACCATACCTTAGTGAATGGGACAGGCTGGCAAGTAATCAGGTCTAAGATAAATACTGAAAACACAATAGAATGAATGAGTCAAGTTCTTTAGAAGTACAAGCTAGCCAGTGATCAGAAAAATTTCTGTGGATTTTTTTTTCTCATTCAATAATGGTTTGGGTTATTTCTCTCTTTGAAACTAGGTGGGATCAGTAATTTAGTGTGGCACAGGCATTAGACTGACCTCAGGTGTCACCCAGCTGTGATATTTATAATGTATATGAACTTGATTAAATATTTCCATCTTCTTAAGACCCATTTTCATTCTCTGAGAAGTATAAAATAATAACTCCCTGTATTGCTGTGAATTTTTTTTAAATTAGAGTTAGACATATGAGAAAATTCTCTAAGTATCTGATTCAGAGTAGATATATAATAGATTTTACCATATTCCTTTTCCAGTGAACTGATAATGCATAGGTAAGTCCGTTCCTCTTTTCTTTGAGTTAGGACATAATTGGGATTTGTCTCATTAATCCCAGTGACTTTTATGAGATAGATAATAGAGGGGCATCTGGGCAGCTCAGTCAGTTAAGCATCCAACTTTTGATTTCGGCTAAGGTCATGATCTCACAGTTCATGAAATCCAGCCCCTCTGGATCTCTCTCTATCTCTGCTCCTCCCCAACTCTTTTTCTCTCTCAAAATATATAAACAAACATTAAAAATATAAAGATAAAATAAATGTAAGAATATAGATAGCAGTTAACTGTAAAATATTAATAAAATTAATTTTCCTTCCAGTGGAAATATTTCATGTAAAAGAATATTATCAATGTATACCAATGTTAAAGTTTTGAGCTACAATAACTAGAAAGGATTCTGCATTTTCTTGAAAGCTAATTACCACCTAAAGTTAAGGAAAGGGTATGATTTCAGAGTCCTTCTCTGCACCTCTTTTGCTACGCTTTGTATAATGGAGTTGGCTGACCACTGTGGGTGTGTTCCCAGGCTGTTTCGTTTTCTTGTTTCTGGCAGGATTCACCCAGAGGAGACACTGGCAAGAGCTCGGAAAGGGAGACAGCAAAAAGTCAGTCTCTTCCCCCTCTCGCACTGCTGCAGGCAGTGTCTCCTGGAATCCTTTTTCCTCTTGGACTCCAGTTTCCACTGGACAGCCTCTTTTCCGGTTGGCACAACTCACTCAAGGCAGTCCCATGCTGTGAATCTTGCTCCTGATGAGCGGTCCTGACCTCCGGGTTCTGATAATGATACTTGTATGTAGGAATTATTAGTGGCTTCTCACTGTTACAAATCTGGGTTTCTTCACTTTCACATGCTTTGGTTTCTTAGCTCTTTATCACCCATATAAACAACTCCTGGTATTAAATCTCTTTTATTTGAAATATTTAAATTGGTTTCTTTTTTCCTGGCTGGATCTTGACTGATACATTTTTTTCCCCTAAAATGTCAAGCATTTCCTACTTGTAAATACTCTCAAGAGGTATGTTTTAAGCTCTATCGTCTATATAGGTAACCATTTTATATAATGATGATTATCTCTTCATATTCTTGAAGAAATATGTCTCATTCCTGAGTATAAAAAAATTTAAAAACAAATTTTAAAATTAATTACACATACATTGGGATCTCAGATTTACTAAACTAATTATCAGAAAGTAAGATAAATTAAGGAGAAAAGATAAAAGTATGCATAATTATTAAATGCTGGCATTTATGTGAGCCTTGGGCTTCTCTTTATTAGCTTTTAGGGTGCAATTATCATTAACATTTCGGTTGCATCTTTAATGAATATTAGAGTTACAAATACACAATGGCATGAGTGGAAACGGCAGTCTTTCATTATTCACACAGACTGTAACTTTAAGAAAGATAACCTAAAGTGAGGCTACAGAGCTGGGGTTGTATATTTACCCTGGGAGCTATGAGCTATGCAACAATATTCTGGGCCTTGATTTTTACAGCTGCCCCTGTGCCTTGTGGGGAAACCAATGAAAAGCAGTTTGGGACTAGTCCCTAGTAAACCAGTTACCTGACTTTGGACACTTCCTCTAATGCAACCTAGGTACATTCTTTAAGCACTTGCCATATGCTAAGCATTGTTCTAAGTGTTTAGAAAACAAATATCCACAAATAAGAATTCATTTTTCCCTTCAAGGAATTTACACATCAGTGGGGCAATACTGACGTGAAGCAAATGAATGTACTAAAGTTAGGTAAGGGCTAGGATAGATGTATACCCTGGGTACATATGAAGGAAGTGACCCTCTTTTGATGGAGGTCATATCCAACTTGTGGAGTGAAGTAGTTGATACGTAGAGGGGCTTGAGGTTTGATTACAAGGCAGGAAGTGATAGCTCTAGAAAACTGCTTGGACCTTCTTGTCTGTGAGCACAATAAATCATTCAGAAGATACTTCAAGCCCCAGCAAATGCTGAAGAAGCAGTTAGAAGTATGACACCACATTGTCTTATTCCATCAAGTGGAGTCAGAGTTGGGGGATGGGCTGTTTGTGAACAGGACCAGCTCTTCAGATTGGGGGAATGGCTCCATTAGAGCATTGCCATGAGACATCTTTTAGAAGTGGTGCTGACAGAGAAATGCTCAAATGTGCAGCTGCTGGGAGATCAAGATGCTGTTGGAGGTTGTTTGAGCATGTGAGAAGCAATGGGACTCTTGGGGAGCAGCTGTAGGAGACTGTAATTGCCGGGCTCGACTGCTGACTGGAGCCATTCAATGCTGAGAGGAGCAGCTGCCGAGAGTTTAAGCAGGGGGCCCTGGGGAGCCACGGCTGGGAGCTTCCCCAGATTAAGAAGCTGCCACAGGAAGCAGCAGTCATGAGTGTCATCGTGTGGAAACTTCAGAGTTATCCATCCAGCTCCACCATCTCGGCAGTGGGCGATGGTTGAAACACAGTCTTATGTATATAAAGAAGTGATGAATGAATGATTCCCAAGATTGACAAAATATATTTGAGATTTTTAAATAACACAGTCCTTCAGACTCCAACACAGGCTTCCTTGGCTGATATGCTATGACAAGTTGTTTTTGTTTGTTTCTGAGAAACATTTTTTACCCTATAGAATAGCTGTTCCACCGGCTAAAACAAGGTGATATGACTTTAAATCAAGGGATTTTTAAGCATAAAACCCATGAGAGTATATCTAAATTTTGGTACTTTTTAATATTGTTCCACTGGGAAAGTAACTATTACTTCCATCCTGTTGTTAAAGTTCTTGATACTAAAGTAGGTTAAGACATTTGCATTAAGAAGCCAGGAAAGAAGGTCAGCCATGGAGAACTTGGTAACATCTGTCACCAGCTTATTGACAGAAAGGACTGTTGTTTGATGAATTTGTATAATAATCACGTTAACGCTATCTAGCATTATTGCAAAACTATCCTTTTCAAATTTATGTGGGATAATGTAGCCCGATGCATTAGTGATTCAATTTGGATCTTTTGGGACCAGTATAGACTCAGTTAAAAGGGGGAAATAAAAGCAGAATAACAGATTTTTCATTTTTTATTTGAGTAAAACAAAATTATGGTATAAAGACTTGAGAAAGAAATACTAGATGGAAAACTATTGTGGAAAACCACACTTACAGAGGTTCTAAGAACTCATGTGGATGCTGTAGAAATGGAAGGGGCAGCTTGGAAGTAGAGATACTTAACTCGTGAATGTGAGCATTTTAATTTTAAAATGTAATATATCTTGAAATATTTTTGTGTTATTTAACTCTTGCAGTACTGCTAATATCTGTCAAAATCACTTCGCTGAGAAAAAGTCCATGTGGATTAAGGCACATGAGAAATCAGTTACCCTCACTTAATAGATACTTCATTGCTTTGGGTTTTAATCAATAAACTTGACCGCCAATATTTGCCTGTTATACAATTTGTACTGGGCAAACAACAAAATGAAGTGAGGTGAGTCAGGTTTTGAGTATATAAGTGAATTGGGGTTGGAGTGACCAAAAATGGAATGTCAGAATAACAACCCAAAGGAGAAAACTGATTTTCTTTTAGGTTTAGGATACTCAAATCTTTTAGGTGCAACATATCATGCTGTGTTTTAAAAAGAGCATTTTTAAGTATATTTTTCAATATACTTAAAAGCTCCTGACCTCCTTAAGACTCCTGGAAATACTCACTTTAAGTATGATATGGACAAATAAAAATTGCTCTCAAAGGTATTTGTTTAGCTAATGAAGATGTCTTGCAGAGCATGTGAACAATTATTTGAAGGCAAAAAACATTGCATGTGGCTTTCCATCTCTTGTGGAGAGTTGTCAGCTTTGCATACCTTGGAGTGTTCCCCTACCCCCATCTCCAAAGGAAACACTGCCCCACTTTCTGAGACTTGGCATGTGGTTGGGATTACTGTGAGGCTTTTGAGCTTGCAGTTCACACAGCCCACTTGTCTTTGACAGTATGATATGTTCCTCTTTTAACTTCGCAGTACACAGCAGTGAGATCTCCCTGAAAGGCAACCTAACTCAATCTGTGCTTTCTGAAGTGTGGTGTGTTATCCACTTTCACTGCTGCCAAAGTATGATATGCCTTACTTTTTGCATTTGCATATAGTAAAAAAATCGGCGTGGCCTTATCAAAATCAAAAGAAGGAAATGTCTGAATCCCTGGACACTTTGAATTCACAGGGACTTCTTGGAATCTACTAAGGCTTTAAATGTGGATTTAATCAAAGAGGAAGAGCTATACATTTCAGAAGCAAATTTATCTACTACTTTTTTTCCTTTAAGACAAGTGTAGGGGTCAGCCTTCTGGTTCAGCACATCCTGAAAGAATTGGTGTTATTTGTTATATTTATTATTAAAATGTTGTATTACTATTCAAAGATAACTAAATATACCAGTTTGATTTAATTTGCTGCATAATTTTTGAGTCCTCTTCTTGTCCCACTGCAGTACTTACCGTTCCATGTCATCACCATAGTGAAGTTTACGAGTAGCCAGAGATGCCAAGTGCTGTGCAGTGCACTCTCAGTCCTCTCCGAGTACCGCATACAACCGTTCATTAGCTAGAGACATAGAGGACATGCACATACATAGAAAATACCAAAAAGATAACGTTAAACCAACCCCTACCTTTCTCTATTTCCTGACTCTTATTGTCAATCAAATAACCTAAAATCTTCCTTCACTTACAGCCCCAAGGGAACCCATTGTTTGAGCCTAGCATGAAAACTTTACGTATGGCTGGATAAAATACTAGGTCTGTCATTTGGAGTAGGCTCTCTGATGAAAAGAATACCCTGTATTGGGACTGAAAAATCTCTGTGTATTTTTTTAATGTTTTTTTAATGTTTATTTATTTTTGGGAGAGAGAGAGAGAGACAGAGCACGCGTAGGGGAGACAGAGCATGAGAAGGGAGGCAGAGAATCTGAAGCAGGTTCCAGGCACAGAGCCCAACATGGGGCTTGAACTCACAAATTGCGAGATCATGACCTGAGCCAAAGTCGGACGCTTAACTGACTGAGCCACCCTGGTGCCCCAATCTCTGTGTTTTGATATTTTGACCTGATATTTTCAGTTTCTTGATGAATATTTTTTTTAAGGAATCTCCATACTACCTGGAGCTTGCCACCGAATTGCTATTGCTTACACTGGTTATAAGGAAAATATAGGCTCTTGGTTTCTAATAAGATTCATTATGTTTTTCCCTTCATACTTTCTTTGCTTTTTAAAAATATTACTAAGTTAATAAAGACTATGGTTGGAAACATCAAATAGTATATAATAGACTTTTAAGTAAATGATTAGATTTTGATGTGTTCTCTAGGGTGTAGTATAACCAGAATGGCAAGCAAAGACTACTCCTTGCTTCCCCCAATGAAACAATCCCTTCTGTCTTCCTCTTGCCTTCTTTGCCTACCCTTAGCCTGCAGTGCCCTTTTCAAGAACTCTGGAGTTTCATACCACTGCATTTTTTTGTTCTTTCTTGAACCTTCTCCCTTCCCTCCAGTTAGAATTAATCACTCCTTCCCTCAGTTCTCCTTGACCCTTTTCACTGTTCTCTCCTAGCCCATTAGTGGTTAATATATCTGTGTTTCCAGCTAAAATATAAACCACAGGAAGACAGGCAATGTATTCTATTTACACTCAATAAATATTTTCATAATGAATTTATGCTATCAAAACTGATGTGTGTCTGCTACTAGAACCATGCTTTGTAAAGAAAGTGGCCTCTCCAGAATTATGATGCCATTACAGGCCTTCGACAGTGGAAAGGGCTAATGTGTTGGAGTAAGACTGACCTGAACGTGTGTCTTAGCTCTCACGCTTAGCAACTGTGTGAATTTAGGATTAAGACACTTAATCCTTTTGGGACTTTGTAGATAGTGAAATCTATGTTATAGAATTACTTTCAGAATTAAAAGATGAAATATGTTAAGTACTGGACACAGAGTCAGTACTCAATAGATGATGCTATTACCCTTTGTAGTGAAGGTCTTCTAAAAAGATTTTAATATGTGTTTATATAGTCTGTTGAAAAGATCAGTGATTTAAGGCACCTAGATGATTCAGTTGGTTAAGCGTCCAACTCTTGCTTTCGGCTCAGGTCTTGATCTCATTGTTTATGGGATCGAGCTCCACATTGGGCTCTAGACTGACAACCTGGAGCATTCTGGGATTCTGCCTCTCCCTCTCTCTCTCTGCCCTTCCCCTGCTTGCATGCAGACTCACTCAAAATAAGTAAATAAATAAACATAAAAAAAAGGTTCAGTAATTTGTTTAAACTCCTCCATTTCTCCTCTTCTGTGTTGCTCTAACTTCTTATTGAATAGAGGTATCAAACAGAATCTTTTTAAATATTATCTGCCCGTTTCTCTAACTTCCCATTTTTTTCTATTTCTTTTCTTTTGTTCTTTTTCTTTTGGAGGGGAGATGCCACTCAACATAGAAAAATACAGTTCAGCTTTGTAATTACAAAAGGGCTTCTTGTCAAAACTAAATTTGTTAAAATACCACCCAGCCACTTTATTAGAACTAATGAGATTTTTGCCGACCTTTTTATTTTAGACCAATCATCTCCCAGCTTGACAAAGCTGGACAAAATATTAAACAAAATTATAATATATATATGCATATATATGTATATATATGGCCTCCAATTTGCGTAATGACAAACTAATTATAGACCATATTGTTGGGAAAACTTGTGGTGTCAACTAAAGGAAGAGAAAATACTTAATAGCGGTTCAAAGACTATTATATACAAAATAGTAGTCTTTACCAAAATCCAAAATAAGAACACAAGAACAAATAAATCCGCCAGTTAAAATAGATAGTAATTGGCACTGATTTCATAGTAAAATGATAACAGCATGGGTTTCTATGAGGCACTACTCAAAAGAGAAGCAAAACTGTCGATATTAGGACATAAATAAGAAAGAGAGAGAGTGATGAGAGAGACAGACAGACTGCAGTAGTGTCCAATTCCTACCTCTCATCAGGAGGCTTTGCCAAATTATGCTCAAGGCAGACCTATATCTTTCCATATGACCAAACACAGTAGTGCTGTAGTATTTAGATGCCATGTAAAATTATGGGCAGAATATAGAAGCACACCTATATTTCTAAGGAAAAATGGAGGGGGCTTACATTTAATAGTAAATGGGAGTGACAAAACCAAATGACAGCATGCAACTTAAAATCATGTGAAAGGTGGGATGATCAAATGAATGGTAATAATTTAGAGCAGCTGATTGTCATTGCTTGGACTTGTACCATATCATTGGCAGATGTTCCACACTCTGAAGTTAATAGAGGAGTTGGGGGCACACAACCACGGTATAGTATTTTACAAGCATATGCTTACTTAAGTAAAGGTCATACTCTTCTGTAGATTCATTTTTCACTAATTTTCAAAGTTCCAGTTAATGAGAATAAACTATGTATCTATTTCTGTTTGCTTGATTTACTTTCTTATTTGGTTAAGTTGTCAGATTTTCTTATGACTCTTATTTTTACATTCCTATGTCTACTGAGAAACTATAGCCTACAGACCTTGTTGGCATGTTTTGGAAATCCAGAAAAAAAGTGGTATTTCCAGTTAATTTGCTCATTCGCAGCAACAATGTTGTGCCTCATTTACCTTTCCTATGAAATATGGGTGGAATAAAACATGAGTGAAAGAAAAAAATAAGATAAGGTTGAACATGCATTAACATGACAGTCACCAAAATTTTGATTATTGAAGTCAAGGATGAAGTCTGTCTACTGTGAGACTGGCCTCAGGGTCCTGCATTGTCAAGTGCTCTGCCAGTGTCTTTTTACACCATACAGACAGTAGTGTGAATTTGTTCAGAAGGGGTTAATTCTCACTCGGCTTTCCTGTCTATGAGTCATATCCTAGGTTGACCATAAGCTCCAGTCTCAAAGACCAGAAATATCTCACAATCTTCTCATATTGTTGAAATTAGAATGCCTTTGTCTTAAATTTAGCATTTGTTATGTTAATGGGAGAGAATGTTGGTGTTGTGATCTGCTCTTCACAAAAAGCTTATACCAACCGAGAGATTAGAGACACACTGGGAAATACATTGTTTGTCTTGCATACAGCAAAGAGTATACTTAGTTACCAGTGTTTTTCCCCCTTCTCTTCAGAAGAAACATTAGGTGTTGCCAGAGTTTGTAACTGTGGGTTAATGACTCTAAAATAATTAAATTCAGGAATGGCAGCTCTTTTTTTTGTTTTTTTTCCCCTTTTGTGTGTAGGTGCCATCTATTCCCTTGCTGTAAGAGATTAGAAAGTGCTGAACAACTATAAAGAAAATAATTGGAAATGGAATCAGAGCAAAGAATAGAAAAATATTCTAATCAGTTGATGAAGGCTTGCCATTTGACATTGGATCTTCTTTCAGTTTTAACATATTGTCTTATCCTTCAAAATCTAATTTCTAAGATTGAGAAATCTGGAAATAAGAAAAACAGGAATATCACACAAAAATATGAATTTAGAAATGACATCATGCAGGCATTTTGTTTGTTTGTTTCTCATCTGTTTTAAATAAGACTGGAAAATGTAATGTAGAGAGGCTTGCTTCTCTATTTTAGTAAATATATGTGATTAGAAATATATGAATTTAAGGTCTATTGTGTATCTTTAAGCCTATTCAAACTGATAAGAATTTCTTCTGCAGAATTGCAGCGAGTTGTATGTTCAAACAATTATAATTAGTACTAAAGATATGTCAGAAAAACAGAGAAAATTATTTCAGAGAGTAAAATTGGGAATTAATATAAATATATGAAAATATTCAATCTATTAATAAATTTCTATGTATGCACATTACATATGCATATGTATATGCATGTAAATATATACATACATTCATATATAAAATCATAATCCATTATTAACAAATAGATTCGAGAGAGTATGGTAAAAGTATAATACATCATTTTAAATTTATTTTATTCATTTTGAGAGAGAGAGGGAGAGAGAGTGAGACAGGGAAGAGACAGAGGGAGAGAGAAACCCCAGCAGGCTCTGCACTGTCATTTCAGAGCCCAACATGGGGCTTGACCCATGAACCGTGAGATCATGACCCAATCTGCAATCAAGACTCAGACATTTAACCTACCGAACCACCCAGCCACCCCAGAATTCATCATTTTCTAAACTGTATTCTTTGGAGTGGTAGTTACAAAATCTGGTCTGCAACAAAAAAGGTCTCAAATAGGCTAAAAAACTGTGATTACTATACTCCTATCTAAAACATACACATAGTAACTGTGTATAGTATTCTCCAAGAGCAATTTTTCATCATACTATCTGTGGTAGTCAGAATAATGGCCTCCAAAGATGTTTGTGTCCTAATCCCTGGAGCATATAAATATGTTACCTTACTGGTAAGGAGTAATTAGGGTTGCATGTGGAATTAAGGTTGCTTACTAGATGAATTTTAAATAGAGAGATTATCCCAGATTAATCTGGGTAGGCTTATTCTAGTCATATTTTTCTGTCCATATAGAGGAGGATCATAATGATGTAATGTGAAGAGTAACCTAACTTTAAAGATGGGGGAAGGGCCCATCAATCAGTGAATAAGGGCAACCTTTAGAATTTGGAAAAAAAACAAGGAAATGCATTAACTCCTAGAATATCCAGAAAGGAATACAGACCTGCCTACATCTTGATTTTAGCCCCTTAAGACCAGTGTTGGATTTGTAATCTATATAACTATAAGAAAAATACGTTTTTTGTTGTTTTAAGCCAGAAAGTTTCTAGTAACTTGTCCCACCAGCCATACAACTGATACATCAATCGTGCATCTTTTAGTGTTTACTATATTCCACACTCTGTGCTAATTGCTTATTATATGACATTTAATTAACCTCAAAGGCAATGAAATGTAAATATTATAAGTATCCCTATTTTACGAACAGGTAAATTGGAGGAGGTGAGGTCCTGTAGGTTTGACAAATTATACAAAAGAGTACAAATGAGAAATAGCAGAACTGGGGCTCAGATTAAAGACCAGCTACAAAATTGGTGCTTTACATGTCTTATCGCTCAATTCAACTTTTACTAAACTTACTTGACACTAACGCTTTTCACTTCTCTCTAATATGCCTGTTTATTTTGAGAAATACTACTAAAAGTGGAAAGAGACTATATTTAAGAGACAAATATCCTAATTCTAAATTCACTGTTAAGTGCCCATATAACCTTGGCTAAGTAATCTTATACTTCTTGGCCTCAGTTCCTTCAGGAATTGATGTCTCCCAAACAGTCCCTGTTCTCATGGGACTTCTAGTCCCTTCCTTAGCTTTATTGATGCTTACAGTTAAAAGTATTTTACATCCACCAACTTATTTACATTATTTACAACAATTCTCTGTGGACCAATGAATAGGTACAATATTCTTATTTTATAAATATGAAAACTTGAAGTGCAGGGAAGTTGAATTTCTTGCTGCAGATCAAAGAGATAGCAAGTAGCAGAGTCAGGTCTTAAATGGACATCATCTGTCTCCAAACAAAAGCTCTTTCCACTATAATCCAGGTAGTCATATTTTAGTAAACATTGCAATAGAAAATTATTACCAAATTCTTTACTTTCTATACCAATCTAACTACTGATAAAATTGCTATATTGCCAGTCAATGTATATTTTAATCAAATCCATTGAAGAAATGTCATTGACTCATAACACACTGTCTTAAGTTTTCCTTTGTAAAATGTTTAATATATTTACAGGTGGAGAAGAATTCCAATAAAATAAAACCAACTAAATAATATTACTCCTATTAGGGTGGTGCCAATAGTTAGATACATATTTTTTTAAGCTCCAGAGTATTCTGACTGAAAGCCAAGACTCTAGAATAGCCTTACACATGGTCACTTAACCTGTTCTAGAAGCTTAGGATTTTGCCAAATAAACTAAATGTAGTTTTGAATGTTATTTTACTTATTAACTGACAAGAATGTAGGCAGAGGTGTAAAACAGAAATAGAATGGAGTTTCAAGTGAAATTACCTAGATTTCAATTCCCACTCTACCACAATTAGCATCATTTCCTTTAGCAAAAAAAATTTCAAGTTATATAATCAATCAGGGTCAATTTAATCATCTGTAAAATGAGGATAATCATGCCTGTCTTTGAAGGTTCTTAGCACCTAATAGGGATGTAAGTATTTCACTTCATTACCCGCACACCTCTAATATCGGTTTGGACTAAGACCTTTTTAAAATATTCCAGTATTTAAATATTCACACTTCAATTGTAGTTGTTTGCTATCCATTGGATTCTGAGTGTCTTAAAGGTTGAGATGATGTCATATTTAAAGTTTATCATCAGCATCTAGCATGTGGTCTATCCTCCAATAGACACTCATTCAATATTTGTTGAATTAATGAGAATCTTCACTGAATATTAATTGGATGGATTAAAATGTCTGACTCTGTGGAGTGTGGAGTTACTTTTAAAAATCATTGGTGAGAAGAAAAAAACTAAAACAGTAAACAAGAAACTAGATGCACTTTCCTACTCCATCTGTCAATTTTAACTTTTTTCCTTTTTTTTTTTCTGTAAGTACCCAATCATTAGATAGTCTCATTTGAATCTGTAACATATTTAAGTAAATCTCTGTACTAATTATAAGTCTATGCATAACTACAATTGATCACTTTGATTAAACTTGTTTAATATTTCTGGTGTAAAATTTCCTATCTTTTTGTGGTTGATAAATCTTTCAAACAGCTCCTCAATATTAATATATTGATTCAGTATTCATAATATTTGAGAATTCTAATTTATTTTCCATATCTGGCCAAGAGAGACTTATGTTTAGAACCAACAAGATAAATCTTATATAGATTTGTGTAAAGCGGAACAAAATAAATATTCAAAAGACTTCTAAAATCACATAAAACCCCTTTCCAGTTAAAACTGGCAATTCATTACTCTTTTAAATTGTGGGTATATGAGAGGGATGTCAGTTTTGGTTATAAAATTAACTCGCTCTTCCTAGCCTCTGTTATCATCTTGTCCTAGCTCAGAACAAAAAGAGCAACATAGAAGAAATTTCTTTTGAATTTAAAAGTGGTTTGGTGAGATTAACCAAACAATAACAAAGCAATCATGTTCAACATACACAAGGAACATTAAAAGCCTATGTTTTATTCCAGGGTATATCTTTGAAGAAACATAAAATTGAATTTTCAGAATCATGCCTGATTTCCCTAGGCTCTTTTATTTTCATTCCTATTTTGCCTGTTTTTTGGAATACTTTATGAGAGCAAAAACACCAGCCATTTCAAATGGAGTCCTGCTGATATGCCCTGCTACGTGGCAGCATGAAGCAATCCCTTCTCGAAAGGATAGTCTCTGTGAATTGACCATTACATATTTCATCTTTAGGATTGTGCCCACAGAGCACTGTAGCAGAGACTTAATTGTTTTGAATGTCTCGTAAGCAATCCAAAGGGAATTTTCCAAGTATCTCAGCAGCAAGAGTCCTACAGCTTCTACTAATACTATTGGGAATTCCATGTTATAAACTCGAGTGCTTTCAAATGATTTGCCCTATGCCAACAGTGTTAAACCCTACACTGTTTTAAAACTATATGTGTATTTAAGAAAAAAGGAAAGATAAACTGGCTCATTTTATTAGACTTGAGGAAAAAAGGAAATAGAAATAGTCCAAAAGTCATTTAGTGTCTAGGTTGGTAACAGTAAATAACAAACACACAAATTAATTTTGAATATAGAGACATAATGATTTAGATGCTGCTCTAAGGGATTAATAACTATGCTAACTGATTATATAGATTTAAAATAATAGATTTTATATATGGAAGAGTTTTTTAGAAATCAAACTGAATTTACAGATAAGGGTCCTAAGACCCACTGAAGTTGAATGATTTGATAGCTCATAGAGGTAGTAATGGAAAGATTCAAGTAGATCTGAGTTTAAAGTCTGTTTCATTCCTAGTTGGAGGACCTTTCAAAGCCTCCTTTCTTCCACCATTAGAGGTGAGCTGTCTACCTTCTGAGGATGTTATATGGTACTGAAGCATCTCACTGGGTTCCGGTCACACACAAAGTATTCAGCTTATGTTAGTTTCTTTCCCATTCTGCTCTTCTCTTTGTCTGGAGTCCTTTGAACTATAGAACATTTGCTAGAATCAGTTCAATGTTTGAATTAAAATTGTCATAATTCAGCCTTGTAATTGTGGTGAAACTTTGGGAAATGTTCGCATTAAACTAGGATGAAATTGTGCTGGAGAAGATGTAGAGGCATGTTGTTGAGAAGAGACCCAGGGACTATTTCATATGAACTTCACTGGTGTCCTTTTCACATTCTCTCTATGATACTTTTTAAAATATCTTCCAAATTGATTATTTGATGTTTTTAACAATAGTTCATTCAATGTTTTGGCCGATTATATTACTACATTAAATTGGAGTCAGTAAGTACTACGTAGTGTCTAAACAACTACTTTGGAGATATTGTGGAAACAGAGACCAGACCTAGAAATTGCTTTCAAATCTTTATGAGAATGTTCTCTTTGAATTTTTTAATGTTTATTTATTTTTGAGAGAGAGAGAGAGTGGGGGGGGGGAGTCAGAGAGAGCAGGAGACACTGTATCTGCAGCAGGCTCCGGGCTCTGAGGAGTCAGCACCGAGCCCAATGCAGTGCTCGAACCCACAAACCACAAGATCATGACCTGAGCCGAAGTTGGTCTCTTAACTGACTGAGCCACCCAGGCACCCCAAAAATGTTCTCTTTGGGCCACACGTTTCATCTACATTAAATTAGAAATAGTATATTTTCCTGTAAGGATTTATCATCATTTTTGGTTTAAATTTTTTCAAGTAAAGTCAAGGGCACATGGAGAATGATATAAGACTATCACAGAGACAAGAAAAAATTATCTATCATGGTTTTCCCTAGAGACTGCTGTTGTTATAGTGGGCTGGTGGCAGTAGCAATTAAAATAAGAAAATCCTACAGGTAAAAATAAAGGGAGAATATTCCTGATTTCCAGCTAACTTTCTAAAGACTGTCCCTACTAATTGTTTCTCAGAGTTAGGTACGTGTGAAGTATAGTGAAGAGATAGGGACCAGCTCTAGAAACACCTTCATAAATTGAAGTTGTCAGGATAGAAAGTATACATTCACCTTATCCTATATTTTGTTGTTTAGTTTGTTTGGTTGGTTGGTTGGTTTTGGTAGAGTGAAAGAGTTAATAGGCCATATATTTCTAATGATTTATAACATCATTTTATTTAATTATAAGTGTATTTAATATCCCTGTCCAATTTGCCTATGAGGATGATGTGTTAAACCTCTTAATATGTATGGACTCATTTCTTCAGAAAGCAACTATTACTGGATCCTGTTTTAAACATATTTTCTTTTTGTTAGCTTTCTAACTCTCCCTCAGTCAGAGACTATCCCAGACTACAGTTAAATTCAGAAGGTAAATTCTGCTTTATTTGTCCCATCAAGAACCTGAAAGACTAGTGATCAATGGGTCTCATGTTGTTTAACTTTAATAATTTTCATGATTTTGATTTCTATTGATTATATTTATATTGTTCTAAGAATTTGATTCTAGATAAGAGGAAAATTCCAACTATGTAGTGAACTTCCTTAATATGAATAATATATAAATGTAAATGAAAGCATTTATCTAAAAATATAGAATAGATGTAAATTTTACATTTTAATTCATTAAAATATTTAATTCAGCAAAAATATTATGATTTTAAAGTAAATAAACAATATCTAAACCCGTCGTTTTAATCATAACATGGTTAGAAAAAGTTAGCCTTTTTTGTTGTTTGTATACGAAAAAGCATTAAAACCTCAATTGAAAACTGATACTTAAGGTACTTTTTCACATATCTCAACCAAAATATTGGATCAAATATCTGTTTCATAAGACAAAGTTATATAATGAGGAAAAACAATTCAATTACAGAAAAATGCTCTGATTAAAGAAGAAAAAGGTTTTCATAATCCTTTGAAAGCATTCTAATTGTGTACTTATTTAAGGTGGCTCCCGTGGCATTCATTCAAAAGCTGTTTTAGGGATGGATTGAATTACTGAGCCTGTATTGGAAGCTTTGTATGTGGTAATAAGCTTCCATACTGGTTATGATAAGTAATAGAATCTATTGTGCTGATTGTGGAATCACACAACCTTGTTCTCCACACACGTGTGTATCAATAGTAAAATTGTCAGATGCCAGTGTTGTTTGGATTTTGAGTTCTCTCTGGACACCAGATTGAGTGGATGGATATCAAATGAGTAGATATTCTAATAAATGTGACCATTTGTTGGTGAATTTCCTTGCAGAAATAGGCAATTGTATCAGGATCAGCTTCTATAAACTCTAGGTTAAATATGTTCCCAGCCACCTTAATGAAGACAGACATTACTTCTCTTATTAAGAAGAGATTGCTAGCCTTGCCAAGTCCTATATTGGAGGAAACATAGGGATAAATCTTGATTGACAGTGTTCAAAAGTTTAAGGAACATTGCTACTATGTTAAATTTATAGTACTTTATCAGACTTTGTAATTGTAGAATGAAAATAAAACCAAATTGATTATTTTTAGGAGATCATACCATAGGTATCAAACACTTGTGTCCATTTTTATAGAATTGGCACATAAAAGTTATTAACAATGCTATTTCATGGTTTATAATATAGTTTTTATTAATAATACAAATTAATTGTATTAACTGGTATCTACTTGAAATAATGCTATTAGTAAACCTGCCCAAGTCCCTTCTTCTCTCCCGGTATAATGCTGATATGTATGGCATCACAATTGCTTTTGTTCCCTGAGGCTCTGCTTTATACTGGATTTCATTTGGGCTAGATAAAAGATAGTTTACATAATACATAACAGAATGATGAAGTCATCACTTTAAGCTCTTGTACCATGTAAATAGGAAAGCAAAGTAATAAATCAATTGTTATTAAATGAATGAATAAGATTAGTGTAAATTATAAGACCAGAAATTTGCTTCTGCACACCAATCTTAAACTCAATAAATAATAGCATGTATACACCATATCTGACTGATTCATGGATAGGAAAATTATTACTATTTATGTAAATATGAATGTGTGTGTGTATGTGTGTGTGTGTGTAATCCCTTAAAGAAAGAGAGAAAGCATATAATGGAAATGTATTTGAACACATGCCAAAATTTATAGATGATCAGTCTTGTCACATGGTTAAATGCATCACCTTAGTCATGGGACTTCCAGGACATCTCTAGATGAAAGATTGAGGTCATAATGGGGCCCTTTGACTGATTTAAAACTAACAATATCTGACATATTAAATATCCTAGTTGAAATGCTATCATCATATAAAAATCTTTTGTCAAGTTTGGTTAATATTTTATAAAGTGAAGTGCATAGAAAAGGCATTGAAAATAAAAATTTTAAACTCTTTAACACTTCTTAACTATGAAGATGATAATGGTGATAGTGATTATATATTTCCTTTCACTATTCTCATTATTTTAAATTTTTTTAACGTTTTTTATTTATTTTTGAGAGACATAGAGACAGAGTGTGAGCAGGGGAAGGGCAGAGAGAGAGGGAGATGCAGAATACGAAGCAGGCTCCGGGCTCTGAGCCATCAGCACAGAGCCCGATGCGGGGCTCGAACTCACAGACCGTGAGATCATGACCTGAGCTGAAGTCGGCTGCCTAACCGACTGAGCCACCCAGGCGCCCCCTTATTATTATTTTAGCAAACATACTAAAAGTATGAGGAGACATTAGAAGTGGTTATGTACCGTTATAGTGGTATTGAAAGTCAGCAACACTTGTACAGGTGTACAGAAGTGGACGAACTTGAGTAATAGTAATATGAGGTATTAGTAGTAATCATAGTTTTATGATCTTTCAACTATGATTTCTGGAGGCTTACATATTTTGAATCAGGTTTCTTCACTTTTATTTGATGTAAAAACTGCTATTCTTAATAGAACTAAATTTCATAGATAAAAAAACTAAAAATGGGAAATTGATAAGGGAGGATTAAGCATAGCATTTTAATAATGATTGGTATATTCTAGCCTCATATAGTTTTTCCTGGTTCAATAATATAGCTAATAAATTATTACTACAAAAACACATGAAAATACAATATATAAATGAAGTTCACCCATTAAACAGTAATAACTTGTTTGTAATTATATATTTGAAAGTATATTTTAGAAATAGCAATAACATCATGTTGTCCATATTGTACTTATTGTACCACATAAAGTCATTTATTAAAATAATTTATAACTTGTATGTTCTCTAGTAGAGCAGTTAGTAATGAATATTTTATTTTTTTTTTTAATTTTTTTTTTAATGTTTATTTATTTTTGAGACAGAGAGAGACAGAGCATGAGTGGGGGAGAGGCAGAGAGCGAGGGAAACACAGAACCCGACGCGGGGCTCGAACTCACAGACCGCGAGATCATGACCTGAGCCGAAGTCGGCCACCCAACCGACTGAGCCACCCAGGCGCCCCAAGCAATGAATATTTTAAAGATTATCACAGTTGTGGTGATGACCTTATAAATATTGGGTTAGAGTATGAAAAGGTAAAATTTATTAAGTTCTTAAGTGATGGATTTATCTTTGTGGTAAAAGAACAGATTACAAGATGTTTACTTCAAACATGAATTGAAAAATTGGGTGGATCCTAAATGGCACTGAATTTATGGGCAGAAAAAGTAGTATCCAACCAAGGAAATTGTCACATAGAGCACAGCTGATATGAGTACAGTATCTGTAATAGGTTTTACTTCCTCATAAGAATAAAAGATTCTGAATATTTTGTGATTTAAAATGAACTAAAATATATTTAAGTAGTAACGCTTATGGGAAAATTCTCCAAGTGCTATTAATTTCTAGCTTTTCTGAGGAGGCAATAAAAAAGCATAAACTGACAAATGCCGTTGTGTTAATCAAACTTTAAGGAATGCGTGTCTTTGGATTCTTCAGAATTTGTTAAGTTTAACAACACACTGATCATATTATGCACTCATATTTTATCATCTAATAAATAAGTTTTGGGACAATAGGCCTTGGGGCTATGATTTCCAGTATTGTCTTTACTCTTGAGTCCTTAAACTTTTGTATGCCTCCATGCCTGCCTCTTTCAGTTTCTAAGTCTATGAAAAAGGTACAAGAAGACCTTTTCTTCCTTAATTTGCCTGAGCATGCAAATAACAATATAAATATTTATGATATTTTGAAGAAAAATAAACACTATGATGATTGTATGTTCTTCCCCATTTTTCTGATGTTATGGTTAAAAATCAAATATATTTATATCTCATATTTAGGAAGAGGTTCTTTGAAAAGACAATTATCTAGTATTACAATGCTCTGTTGTGGTTAAGAGGCAACTCTAACTCCAGGGTCCCTACTTGATGGTTGTTCCATCTTCTGTAAGGCAATTGCCTACATTATAAATCAATGAACTTGACTGTTCATTCAATAATATTGTTTTTAGTACTTAGACCATGCCATGTATAGTGTAGGAGCTGGGGATTCAGCAGTATTTAAGATATCTTTTGGAAGCTGTTCTTGTGGAGTTTACATTCTAGTGAAGGGAAATACATACTAAATAAGAAATGTATCAGAAATAATAGTACCAATAAATCAGAAGTAGTTGGTAAATGATATTATTAGCAATAGAAGTAGCAGCAGCAGCAGCAGCAGCAGCAGTAGTAGTAATAGTAGTAATGATGTAGTAGTAGTAGTAATGATAGGCTCTCGGGGAAATAAATATTAAGGTCATTCTTTATTTTTTCATCATTTTGTTTTTACTTATTATGTCTCAAATTCAAATCTCATTTTAAAATT
Organism: Paguma larvata; assembly: GCA_030068075.1. NCBI lineage: Eukaryota > Metazoa > Chordata > Mammalia > Carnivora > Viverridae > Paguma > Paguma larvata. The sequence goes on along the minus strand of CM057833.1, from coordinate 57,399,439 downwards.
TGAACCAGGAGCGCCTGGGTGGCTCAGTCGGTTAAGCGGCCGACTTCAGCTCAGGTCATGATCTCATGGTCTGTTGAGTTCGAGCCCCGTGTCGGGCTCTGTGCTGAAGGCTCAGAGCCTGGAGCCTGCTTCAGATTCTGTACCTCTTTCTCTCTCTGCCCTTCCCCTGCTCACGTTCTGTCTCTATGCCCTTCAAAAATAAATAAACGTTAAAAAAAATTAAAAAAATAAAATAAAATTTGAACCATGCATTAATAAAAGGTTTTAAACAATTCCATATGCTGTTTCATTGATACCTCAGCATATACAGATCAAATAGCAAAGACTAGTGTCATCATCAGATAATTTTAGTTTACGAAAGGGAGCTTTTAAGGTCCAATGGATCTATGTTCAAATCATTTGTTTATACATTATATGAAGATTAAAGAGGGAATATTCTAAATTCTTTAACAATTCTTAGCTATGAAGGTAATGATGGCGATAGTGATTATATATTTCCTTTCACTATTCTCTATTTTATACCTAAAAACAACTAAAGCCTGCTTAACAGATCTTATTTCTGTTTCAGTCTCTTCCCTTCAGTGTATCTTTTAGGTACAAATTAGTATTAACTAAGCAAAACACCTAAATTTTGTGTGGAATAATTCTGTACATAGTGAGAGATGAGTTAAGGAAATACATATGCTTTCCATCTCTCTCTTCTATAATTGTGGTTACAGCTTAAATCTTATGTTTCCTCTTAAAAGTTATTAAAACATGCAAACATTCCTTTCCCCCATTAATTGGAGCCCTGCCCTCATTTTCCAGTACATAGTTGGCTACCCTGCAAGTTAAATAACTCTAATTATTAAGATTCAAAACATTACATGTATCAGTGAAGGCAATTAAGATGATTTGAATATTATTAAATGAAAATGAACTATTTCCATTTCAAAAAACTAAATAAATATGCTTAGGGATTTTTACATTGTTAAATTGCCTCAAAAATAATTGGACAATTCAATATAATAAAGTGAATGTAATAAATAATTTTAATTCATAACAATAAGTAATGTGCTTATTTGCATGACTAGGATAAAGAATGCATTGTGTAAATACTAAACAGAGACTAATAGGAGAAAGCAATGGTTATTATACTTCTAAGCTTCTGGTTCATGAGTTATGACACTTTACCGTGATTAAATTTGGCCTAACTCCGCTGTAGCATCTTTTGTGAGAGTTCCTAACCCCCTCTCATTTATCATGTGATGAAATCATCATATATCAGATCAAAGAAACTGCATAGACTTTCCTTGAGCAGGATTTCAGAGCCAGTGGCATAATATGGTATTGTTTGTTGGGAAGTAGAGAATGGAAAACTATGTAAGCAATCAGTGCATAAGCAAGTATTTCCCTTGTTGTGTATAACTCAAGCATTTACCTTCATTAGCCATGTTTTCCCTGTAGCCATTTGGAAAGACTCAAGTGTTCCACTGGCTATCTTATAAGAAGAACATAAGGAGAGCTGCATGGCCAGAGGAGAATCTGTGCTATCAAGAATGGACCCTCAATCAATGGTACTGACATTTTGGATAATCGATAAAGGAAAACAGTAGTTTCTGTTTGATGAGATCTGGATTAGACTAAAAGGCAAATATGGAAAATTTCAGTCAAACCTGCTTCGAAAAGAAAATGGTTTCTGATCTGAATAGAGTAGTTCCTAACTATGAATAATATGATCTTGGATTGAAGACCTTGTAATTCTAATCAAAAAAGGTTTTGCAAATGAAATTATATCACCTTTAATTAGAATAATAAACATTGGTTTTAATTTGGGTAATTGGGACTTATGCAGATACTATAAAGCTGAAATGCAAATGTGTAACTTTTTAACCATTTTGAGGAGTTGGGACTCCTGGTATATTTATGCTCTCAGCAGTTTCTTCCTCAGTGTTTCTTCCTTTCCATTGTGACAATACCCCAGCTCAAGGAATATTTCAAGGGCAATCTTGTCCTGGTCTAATATTCAAGAATCTCTGCCTACTATTTGCCGATCCTGTCTGCAGGTCAGTAAGTACATTGCCTTACTTGTACTGTCGTCCTAGCCCCTCTTTCTTGGATCATCCAATATTTCTGTTATTCAGAGGTCAGTACTGACTCTACATGGAACCTCCCCCTTTCCCAGGGTCTCATCCTAAGGTCTAGATTCTGAACTTTTATATACTTATGTAAGCAGTTCAGAAACCAATGACAACTTGGTGCAACTGCAGGCATCAATGCAGGACATAAAGGTTTGATTTCTCAGTTTTTTGAAAGAGATTTCAAAAAAGGACTGCTTTCCAATGGAATTTTAACTTTGCACACATTTTTCCATGGTAGTCTTTGGCATATATGTAAAAGATTGCTCTCTTTTTTTTTTTTTTTTCACTGAAGCTGAACTCTTGAACCTCAGTTTTTTCAAGATACATTTTAAACTTCCAAAGTTTATTGAAGTATTAATTGAAACAAATTACAAAGCAGTTTCTCATTAAACAACAACAACAAAAATACCTACTGGGGTAGCTAGGTGGCTCAGTCAGTTGAGCATTCGACCTCAGCTCAGGTCATGATCTCCCAGTTCATGAGTTCAAGCCCCACCTGAGGCTTGCCACTGTCAGCAGAGTCAACTTTTGGATCCTCTGTCCCTCTCTCTCTGCTCCTCTCCCACTTGCGTTCTCTCAAAGATAAACATTTAAGAAAAACTACCTATTGATTTCAATGTCTTTAAATATTAGGGTAAATCCTCTTAATAGAGAGGATAAAATTGTATATTAAGGAGAAAAAATAAAAAGACACAGACATACCACTAAGAAAAAACATATTAGCCTCCCTAATACTGTAAACACAAACCAAACTGACTTCAAAATGTCATTGAGTGCCTTTGGTCACATTTGGGAAGAAAAATTATTTACTGTTTACAGACTCTCAGTCATTCCTAATTAATGAGTCTTCTTCCATTATTAGCCATGGCACACTAGTAACTGTGACATTTGAGAATTTAAAACTTATCAGCCCCTTCAAAAAAATTATACCCCTAGACTAAAATCCTCTATTGACTTTGTAAAGGAGTCAAAATTATTAAAATTTCTAAATTGAAAATGCTTTTCTTCCTCTGGATTCATGAATATGCTATATCTCATTCTTCTGATCAAAATTATTAGGTGAATATACTGTTGAACCTATAATTCTAGATTAGAATTCCTCAATTTTTTAGTGGGGACCTACTACCATAGGAATCGACCAAATTCGAGGTGAAAAAAATGTAAAAATCCTAAAGTTTTTATGGACTTTTTATGACTCTTACTGTAGAATTACTTTGGTATTTATACCATTAGAAAGTTTTCACTGTAGGAGTAAATCTACTCTATGTTTTAACATATGAGTTAATTCCTTTAAAATTATAGGACTCAAATACTTTTCCTTGTGTATAAATATCAAATATAAAACTTTTGAAAATATTTTATTTTATTATTTTTTTAATGTTTATTTTTGAGAGACAGAGACAAAATGTCAGTGGGGGAGGGGCAGAGAGAGGGAGACACATATTTGGAGACAGTCTTTAGCCTCTGAGTTGTCAGCACAGAACCTGATGCGGGGTTCCAACCCATGAACTGTGAGATCATGACCTGAGTTGAAGTCAGATGCTCAACCAACTAAGCCACCCAAGCACCCTTAAAAAGATTTTATTTTTATTTTATTATTTTTATGAATATAATTTATTGTCAAATTGGCTTTCATACGACACCCAGTGCTCATCGTAACAAGTGCCCTCCTCAGTGCCCATCACCCAGTTTTTCCTTCTCTTGCACCACCCCATCCACCCTCTATTCTTGTATTTAAGAGTCTCTTGTTGTTTGTCTCCCTCCCTCTCTATTTGTAACTATTTTCTCCCTTCCCTTCATCCATGGTCTTCTATTAAGTTTCTCAATATCCACATATGAGTGAAGACATATGATATCTGTCCTCTGACTGACTGACTTCATTCATTTCCATCCATGTTGCTGCAAATGGCATGATTTCATTCTTTCTCATTGCCAAGTAGTATTCCATTGTATATATAAACCACAATTCTTTATCCTTTCATCAATGGACATTCATCATTTGGACATACATCAGTGTCCAGTTGATGGACATTTAGGGTCAGTGCAGTCGCTCTGGAAAAGAGTGTGGAGGTTCCTCAAAAAATTAAAAATAAAACTACCCTATGACTCAGCAAGAGCACTACTAGGAATTTACCCAAGAGATACAGGAGTGCTGATACATAGGGGCACGTGTACCCCAATATGTATAGCAGCACTTTCAATAATAGCCAAATTATGGAAAGGTTTTATTTTTAAATAATCTCTGTACACAATGTGGAGCTCAAACTTACAACCTCAAGATCAAGAGCCATGTGCTCTGCCCACTGAGCCAGCCAGCCGCCCACCAAATATAAACGTAGAAGCCTTATTTGTTACCAGCCCAAAAGAACACCTCACAACCTAGGGTCATAAATATAGAAAGATTTTAGATATTTTAGACGAGTATTTCAGGCTTCTCCTTTTGCAGGTAAAAAAGGTTACAACAAAGCAGTTGCAGGATTTATCAAGGGACAAGTAACTAACTAGCTGCGCAGCTGGGATCTGAGAGCTGTCCTTTTGATTTTAAATCCGATGTAGAATATCACCTTCTTGTCCTACTTATCTGGCTTTTGTGTTATATTGAGTTTAGTACCCACCAGCTATTCATGAATCTGACATTTTTGCATTTATACATGTTTTTGAAATGGAAAACAGGGGCATAATACTTTAAGTTACAGAATATAGAGAGAAATATCTACCTTAAATCTGAACAAAGAAAAATGTTCAGCAATTATTTTATCAATTGAGAAGTTAAGAGGAGAGTCAGTTCTGTATAGATCAGTACAGATTACTGTAATGTGGCATCAGAACACAGTACTTAAGGTCACAGCATTTGTAGTTAGTCCAACCAACTTCAAATCCCAGTTTACAGAGTGTTATCTTTGACTATTTAAAATCTCCGTGCCTCCATTTTCTCATTTCTAAAATGGAGATAATCTAAATTGAGAATACAGAAATAACCCATTATTTTTATGGTCAATCGATTTTTCACAAGGATGGCAAGACAGTTCAATGGGGGAAGCAATAGCCTTTTTAACAAATAGTGTGCACCAACTGGATATGGATATCCACATGCAAAAGAATGAAGTTGCACCCCCTACCTCAGGTTACATCCAAAAAGAAAAAAATTAATTTAAAGTGATTAAAAAACTTGAAGATCAGAGCTCCACTATAAAACTCATACAAGAAAACATAGGAGTTTTCAGGACTGTAGGTTACACAGTTGTTTCTTGTACATGAACCAAAGCACTAGCATCAAGGGGGAAGAAAAAAGATAAATTCTACTTAGTCAAAATTTAAAATGTTTAAGGTTCAAAGAATCCCATTAGGAAAGTGAAACAACCACAGAATGAGAGAAATATGCAAATCATTTATCAAATAAGGCACTAGTATTTAAAATGTATGAAGAATTCTTACAATTAAACAATGAAATGAAAACCCAATCAGGAAATATTCCTTTACTTACTTGTTAGTATCTCTCTCTTCTCTGTTTCAGAAAAGTGGTAAACATAGTAAATATTAAAATATAAATATAACAAGTAGCTCTCAAGTAGTGTTTATCTGATTTATCTTCACTGAAGACCTTGCTCTATGTTTCAGGTAAATTGGAGAGGGGCTGGAATGATATAGAAGGTGTAGGGGCTCTTGGGTGGCTCAGTCAGTTAAGCGTCTGACTCCTGATTTTGGCTCCGGTCTTGATCTCACAGTTTATGAGATCGAGCCCCACGGAGGGCTGTGTACTGGCCTTACGGAGCCTGCTTGGGATTCTCTCTCTCCTTTCTGCTCCTCCTCCACTCATGCTCTACCTGTCTCTCTCTCAAAATAAATAAATAAACCTTAAAAAAAAAAGAAAGTGTAGTGTACCTTATATAACCTCTATTAGCATTTCAGAAGCTGACTAATGTTAAAAAGTGAAGATGAGTCTTCTACCCAAAATAAATAACCTGATGAGATGTGAAGACCTAAGGACTCATTTATCTGTCCCACCCCAATTCTAGCATCATCTCTCCACTTCTTCCTTCATTTTTCCCCCATAAGCGCAGGCCATTGTAGTATAATTTGTGGCCACGAAGACAGGTAACACAATGTATAGTAACTGTTCTCGTGGAATCACCAGGTTAGTACCATGGAGGAAAAATGCAGTGTGAACTTTAAATCTTATTGCTCTCAGATTATCAGCGCTAAAGTAAACACTAACATTTTCACTTACTACCCTTATTAGGACATAACTCATAATCATAATTCTCAAGAGAATACATTTAGCAGGATTTGACTTCAAGAACCTTCCCTGGACTAGTCTAAGCCCGTTGTTACAGTTTTCAATACCTTTCGTTCCTTTGTGTATAATTAGCAACTCCTTTGGAAGCCTGCAAACCTCAGAGTTCAGGTTTCTCATAAGGACTGTTAACAGTTGATGGTCTTTTCTCAGAAGCACATATGTGAAAAAGCTGTCTTTTGATATAGAAACTTCATGATGAAATTTAGTTAGCATTTTTAGTATAAGTCTTTTCAACTAAATTTGTATGCCTATTAAGGGTATGTTTATAACAAATAAAGTGTGTTTATATCCTACTCATTTTATAGTATAGAGATATTTCTGTGAAAAACATATTTTGTTTATGTTGAATATAAAAATCCATATATTTTGTTAAGAAAAATATCCAGGTAAATATAGAACAGATGAAAGTTTAAAGAGAAACATAATATTTTACTAGATATTTGGATAAGTCATAACAGCGCTAATATGTATAATCAAGGAAAAATGATTCCCTACAATATTAAGTACTTCCCTATTCTCTCGTGTTTCTAGGCATATTAAAAAATCATGTTCAGTGTGATTAATTAATGGTTTGTGAACCATTTTCTAGGAAGTTTGGAGATTTTATTGCATATTTCAGCTTCAGTGTATAAACTTCATGTGTTTTCTCTTCATCCAGATCCTCTCACTTATAGTTCATTGCTAATTTGTGCTTTACTACAGAAGTTTTAAAAAGAGCTAATGTTAAAATTTTTCCTTATAATAAAAATTCTTTAAAAAGTCTAAACAAGTAGAAATCTTGCAAGAAACATTGCTATGTGAGTCAGGTCTTCTGGGAGAATTGCAAGCTGGCATATTGCCCACTTATGCAGGGTTTCTTAATTTGTTCTACTATAAAATATTGTGAGTCTTCTCCCTAGCCATAAGTACTTGCACCAGTTTGAAATGCAGAAATTATAATTAGACTTGAATCTGAAAAGGAAGGTACCGTGGAGAGTCCTCGCTCTTATTAGCTTTATAGCTAGGGACAAACAGATGCCACAGACTATTCGCGGGCTGTTTCTTGGATGATGCTAATTGTTTATTGTGCTCATTACTCTGTGACATCCTTAGAATCACCCAGGTGGGGAGATGTTAGACTAAAATTACCAGTATCTGTGCTAAGACAAACTCACCCTCCAGCAGTTTAACTCCATTTTGACCACAGCAGAGGGATTCAAAAGCCATTTTGGGTTTTATGAACAAGATTAAGAAAGCATTTGACACTGACCTTAGCTTATAAAAGTGGAACCCTCAGTAAATTGTTTTAGATTCTTTCACATTCCTGGCTCAAATATATAGAGGAAAATGTTTATAAGAAGAAATAAGATCAAGGACAAACCCAACTATTTTCCATGTGAATTTTAACCAACATCCAAGCAACTGCTTTAATTCATTGCATGAGATTGCCTGTTGACAAGTCTGCCAGGCTTATTCTGAACAGTGACTAAATATTTCTTTTAAAAATAATTTTTCTTTGATATACTTGTTGAGTGAGTGTGTCATCTAGTTCTCAATTTCCCACATGCCAAGTACAGGTTTTTGCATGCCATAGATACAGAATAATAAACTGAACCCTTTTATTGGAACGGGGCGTGAAATTTGATTTTACTCTAAATGAATTTTTAGATACGTTTCAGTTTCAAATTCTGTGATTTTACTCATTTATTGATTTGGTTTTGTTGATTGACTTATTGAATAATCAAATTATCAAATAGAAAAGAAGTGTTTTATAAACTCATTGATCAAATGTACTAAAATTTGAATGTTTCACATATATAGTGTTCAATTACAGAATGAATTTAGACTGTGGGTGAGTCTGTACGTGTGGGTGTGGTCTAGTTACAATGAAAAATAGATGACTTGCAGAATAGACAATTCTTTGAACAATTTCCATACTCCCTTCTACCAGGAAATGAAGGAAAATACCACTCTTATGAGAAAGCCAACATCATGAATAGCACTATATAAGCTGCTTACAAACCAAGCTGGAGGAAAGAGTAGTCAATTAGAGACAGTGTTAGGAAAGATACACAATAAGGAAGAGATAACTAGAATTACTTCCAGTGGACTTTCAGAGACCCTATAGAGAAATTGAGACATTTGATTTTCATTGATTTGAGTAAAGTTTAAATACAGAATAGGATTATGGTTAAGGACACAAAAGAGTCATATCTAAGAGAGTAAAGAAAAATCATGTTAATTATCTGTAGTTAATTTTTCTTTTTCAAAACCTTTATCCTATTAAATATTTGGTGTTGTTTCTAACAATAATAGGAAACAATTTGTGTTATTTTGAGTCAATTTTAACTTTAGGAATAATGCCTCCTTTGTTTCACTGAAAAGTCTATTTCGGTGCAATAACCTGCAATCATCACTCTGCTTGACAAATTATATCTCTTCTGGGGAGTTTATCAAATAGTAATACCCCTATGTTGAATTATCTGCAATACAACTTTTAGTTGAACAAAAAGATCACCCCTTTGATTTTTCTAATTATTTAAAAAAAATTCCAAAATTAGCCAACATGATAGCATATCAAACAACAGTAGAAATTTAATGTTATATGTAATGATTATATAGTAAATCAAGTATTTTAATCTATAAGAAGTTATGGAAATTATTTTTTATTATTACATATAATGTATGACATTATAAAATGAAGGTGTGTTTTAAGTTCTGATAGGAATATAATTGAAGACATATACTTTTAAAATGAATAAATCTAACAGTAGTGGTATTGGTGAGGTGAGTTAATGTATGTGATTTACATTTGCTGAAGTAGTGCTTTATACATAAAAGAAACTGAGGCTCAGAAAGTCTGACATTCCAAGACCAAGCAGCAACAAAGCTGAAATTATACTTTTTGAGTTCATATATGTCGAATTTAGTTAAACAGAAGTAAGCATTGTAGCATTTAACAAATGGTTACAAAGCATCGTTTACTTACCATTATGTATGCTAAGTATTTTGCACAAATTTTCTCCAATAATTATGACCCAACAAAATGGGTAATATGGCTCACAAATGAAATAACAGTACCTCAGAAAGCAAAGAAAATAATCCATAATCACATAGTTAATAATTGTTAGCAAAAAGTATTCCTGTAACCTCTTGCAGACCTAGATTTAGAACCACTGAAACTGAATTCTTGGAAAGAGTTCAACATGTGTTTTTGTTTGTTTGTTTGGTGTGTGTGTGTGTGTGTGTGTGTATGTGTGTGTGGTGTCCTGAAGATGATTTTCTTTAGTATGTGGAGCTGATATCCTGTTATCACCAGCACGGGGGGTGGGGGGGGTGGTGAGGTGGTGAGAAAACAGGGCTACTAAAGATAGGTGCCTTTTAACCTTATTAAATTTCAGTGTCTCTTTAATTTTTAAGGAACTAAAAATTTTACACATTGTGTTTGCAAGAAAGTCAGCCATGAAAGATTCAGTGTTCTTATGGGAAACATTCTCTTCTCTAAATGAAAAAATAAATTCTCTGTTAACTCTCTTGAAAGGTCTTCTAATTGAGGAAGTCCATTCTTCCCTCAAAGCACGTGGGCAGTTCCCATTAATAATAAAGCCCTTAGGAGAAAAATAATTCCCTAAGATGCTATAAAATGCCCAAATAGAATGAAATCTTCTGCCAAGCTTTATACTGACTCTGAGTTTTGATATAAGCAACTAACTGCCTTCCACAGGACTTAGGAAAATTTTATCAGCAGTTATACAACTAACTGAATTAAACGAAAAGGAGCAAATGTGAAAGTCAACAGATTTAAATTGCACCCTCTAACTACAAAGCGAGGTTTGCATCTGTTTATTTCGATGACAGTCCATCTTGGTGCCATGCTTTAGGATCCAAGAGTCTAGGAAAGAGAGATAACAGTCTTCTTGAATTCCACAGGAAGGCAACGTGTTTGGAAGAGAATATTCCCAAGCTGTGTTAATAGGAAAACATCTGTCAGTTACAGATTAATTTTCTTCACAGATTTTCTACCTTTGGAAACATCTGCAGCTGAAATGCATTTCTCTAAAATGTAGATTACAGAGGTCAACTAGTTTATCAGTCATTCTAAGAACTAGCTGCTTTACAGTACACAGATATAGCTGAAATAGCAAGATTAAGTGCATACCCTTAAAACCAGGAGCGAAAAGCAGTTGGGTGAAAGGGAAAGATTTTCGAAAAGGACTTATCAGTACTAAAGTAATTCAGTTGGAGACTCACTTGTCTGCCACGTTTTAATAAAAGAAAGTCACATGATGCTCATTATATTCAAGAAATATTTACAGCAGTCTTTCCCACATATATTTTTTAATAAAAAACATATCCCTCCAAATTTAATAGTTGATAATTAAATGAAAATAAATGGAGCAGACATAGGCACCTTGCAGAATCTTTGTTTAAAATGGTTTATTTATAGCTTCATACTTAAATAGTTTGTGTATCTTAAAATACACATGCATATTAGCAAGTTAGGAAAATGTAAATGTAGAAATCTGTGCAAAGGCCTAATTGAGGTGAACCTTGCCAAACAATTAACAGTTTTGATTTATTTTAGACTAAGATTTAAGACTCTAGGGAACTTGCGTGCAAATGCCAGAAGGCTTGGTGATGTCACCAGCATGGTAAGGAAGAAACTATCAATAGTATTCTTATTAAAAGCTGAATTTGCTGTGAAACTGATAGTTTCCTCTTCTCATCATCCTCCTTATCCATACTTACCATCTTCTTTTTTTTTCTGATTCTTTTCTGCATTAGACCCCTATTGTTCCAAATAAAAATCTCTCATAAAACCTCTGCATATTTGGGTGTGAGTGAGTTCCCAGGACCAGGTGGGTTCATAATACAAATCCTTTATATATATGAATAACACCCATCTTTTGCCATTCTGATTATTATTATAGTTACTGGATATGTTGCTTGTCTTTCTTATGGAATGCCAAGAAGCTTCATTTCAGGCTGAAAATCTAATCTAAACATTCATCAGTATTAACAATTAAATAAATATCAATCCCCCCACTATTTATTCTTTATTGTGGCAAGAAGATGTGAGGTCTTAAGGGAAATACTAGCAGCCCTAAGCATAGAACCTTTGTCCAAAATTCTTAACCTTTCTTTGAGGTGATGCATTTATGGGTAGGAAGAAGACAAAAATTTTTGCATACAGTCAGAATTTAAGGCAGTAGGTTATCTTGGTAGGAACCTGCAAAAATAATATTTTACCAGAGGGTAAATGAGTACTTTGAAAGGCTTCATTGAAACTATAAGGTTTTCTATCTGTATAAAAATGCTTGGAACTCATTTCAAAGCAGTTTTTAAAAAGTTTGCAAAAAGGTTATTCATCTGGTACCAAAGGTATCTTAGATTTGAACAGAGAACAACAAATGAAAAAAATCAACAAGGAATCTTTGGCCGTCACTAGGCTGCATATATTCTTAAAGGATTCATTTGGGTAAGTAATTGGAAACATCACCATTTTTATCTCTAGAAATGTACTTTTAAATGGATTAAAATGATAATTTTATCAACCCTAGTAAGTTAGTACAAAAAGCACTTTAAAATGCAGTCATTCTTCTTTAAATATGAACAATAAGAATAGTTTATTATGAAGGATATCAATAAAAGGCGAAAGATTATAAGATTCTATATACAGTAGTCATCTTTTTTTTTTTTTTTTTTGTATTATGAAAACATATCCTTAAAGCTTTCATCTTGACACCTGGGCGAGTTTTGAGGGTACTTCATCTCTCCATCATAAAATCCTAAGGTTTAAAGTTAAAAATATGTACTTCTAAAACTATTACTGGAAAGGAAAATGATTTTATGTCATTAGCTATCTTGATAATCATGCAGTATGTCAAGACAAGTCCTACTAAAGTTACCATGTTCGGCTGCAGTGAAAAGGTATTACTTCCTGTAGAGCTCACATGAGTGCTTCAATTTCTAAAGCAAGTGTCAGAGATAACTTTTTACTGAGGTTTACATTAGTCTGTTTAATGTTACTAAAACGGGTCCTCAGAAATGAGATTTTTAGTCCTTTTACATTTTGTCTTTAAATAAAAGATTTTCAGTTAAAACATCTGAAATTTTACCTAATACATCTAAAGATAGGGGGGGAAATTATATAGCCCAGGAAATGTTGTGAATGCCATGTTAAAAACTTGGCATTTCTAAGATTTTTGTGAAATGCTTTAGTAAAGAGCAAAAAAGTTATGTTAACATATTTTTCTTAGAGAACAAAGAAATCCTTTATAACTCGTGATATGCTAGAACACTTTGCATATTTAGAGATTTTAATAAACTCTTGAACAAAGGGATTTGTTGTATAATTATCATGGTGTATTTAATTATCTCCCCACCTATAGTGTCAGCATAAGGGCCATCAGGAAAGTTTACATTTCCATAAATGTTTTCTTTAGTTGATTGGCCTCGCTAATAACAGCTGGGCTTCAGCCAACTTGCTGGTAAATCTTGTCTTTTTGAAGGTACCTTTAGTCTTTAAAAACAATTCTCTTTTCTTAGATACTGAACTTCTTAAAGGCTGCCAACCTTGCTCCTTTTAGTATTCTTTTCATATTGCTGAATGAAGGTGGGAAGGGGCTTTGGTCATCAGTTTTAATTCCAGGGCAACAAGAAAAAAAAAAAGTATCTGTTATCGGTCATTGTCCTTTACACGATTTTATGATTTACTTGATGGCTAATAGGATGTACCCGTGTAATACTTACTGCTGTTTTTAAGGTTTCAGGGCTGTGTTCTCAATCTCATACACTGCTATATGGTAATAGGGATATTTATTGAGGAATTCACTGATAGATATGATATTGATCTATATTCCTTTCTATTGTCTTCACACTAATGTGGCTAAGACCAAGGTGGCACGTGGACAAGCAAAAAATATTTTTAAGTACACACTGACTTCTTAGAGTTATTAATCCCTTGAATTGGTTCTTGGTGATGATGTTACAATTAATTTCATATCTCCCAAGATACCATACATTTTATAATTGTCCAGAAATTTTGGATCATTCATAATAGTGACTTAAATAAATTTGTTTAAATGTATAAAACTATACATTTTCATAATGGAAAATACTTTTTCAAAGTAAAATGGGATAATTTGATGTTATAGTTACAAACATTAAGGCAGAAGTTTCCAGAGTAGTCAGTCTCTGGAGGAAGCAATATCATCATTACTGAGAATTTGTTAAAAAGGCAAATTCTCAGGCCCCACCCCAGACTATGAATAAGAAACTCAGGGGAGGGCTCAACAATCTGTGTTTTTTTTTTTTTTTTTTAATGTTTATTTATTTTTGAGACCGAGACAGAGCATGAGTGGGGGAGGGGCAGAGAGAGAGGGAGATACAGAATCTGAAGCAGGCTCCAGGCTCTGAGCCGTCAGCACAGAGCCCGACGCGGGGCTCGAACTCACAGATCGCGAGATCATGACCTGAGCCGAAGTCGGACGCTCAACCGACTGAGCCACCCAGGCGCCCCAACAATCTGTGTTTTAACAAGCCTTCCAGGTGATGCTTATTTATGCCAAAGTGGAAGAATCATTATTGGGAAGGATAATGAAAGCACTTTGTCCAGAAATGAATAATTTTGGCTCAACAACTTCATGAGGGAAACAAATTAAACTTACATGTTCTAATTTTTTTAAGTTAAAGAATACATACTCTACTTAAATTGGCCAGAATTTACTTGAGATTATTTATTGATATTAAATCATTCAGGGTATTTCTCTACCCTCCACCCACCAAACAAAAAGTAAGAACAGACTTTTTTCTAGTGTTTGGAATTAGTGCATAAATAATGATTTTGAGGTCATTTAAATTTGAATTAGGAAAACCAAAAATAGTAAATTATTACCCCGATATCACTCAATGAATTCTAAATGAAGTTCAGGCCATGAAAGGCCATGGTGTATTTTGTTGTAGTCCTTAAGTTATAATATAAAACATGTAACACCGTCTCCATCAAGGACTAATGGGTCAATCCTTTGTGCTAGGGCAGCTCAACAGAACATTTATATTGTGTATGAGCTCCCTGCGGTGGCAAATAAACCCTAAATATTTTTATTCTTTTCTTCTTAAAAGGTGATGCATATTTTTGAAAAAAGCATAAATATTAAACTAAAACCACAGACAATTCCACTCTTTTGTCTAGTCTGCTTTCTTGGTCATTAATAGTGAATTGTACCCCTCCATTATATGTTGATGCTCGGCCCCCCCTCGTTTCTCAGAATGTAACTATATTTGGAGTTACGATCTTTAAAGAGGTAATTAAGACTAAATGAAGTCACAAGTGTGGACCCTAATCCCCTGTGACTGGTGTTCTTAGAAGAGGAGATAATTAGGATAGGTGCAAGCACAGAAGAAAGACCACATGAAGTCAGAGATAGAAGATACTATCCACAAATCAAGGAAAGAGGTGTCAGAAGACATCAAACCTGTCGACATCTTGATCTCAAAATTCTACACTCCAGAACTGTGAGAATGTTAATTTCTATTACTTAAACCACCCACGTCGTGGTACCTGGTTATGGAAGCCCTATCAAATTAATATAGTTACTATTGGTTATTGTAGCTACTCCTTTTTTTTTTTTTTTTTGAAGGTCGCTATTTCTTGTTCACTGCTGAATTTTTCTCCAGATAGAGCTGCCTCTCTTGCTTCATCTCAGAATCTTTTGGTTTCTCTCTTTCTGTCATGCTACCATTGTTTTGAAAACTTTTTGATTGTTTTATTACTTGCTACCTTCATCTTCTACCCCTCAACCTGCACAGTCATACGAGTTTTTTATTCTATTTCCATCCTCACTATTACTGCTATAGGTCCTCATCTCTTCTATGGACTATTGCAAGAATCTTTCTTTAGGGTACACTTTCTCTAAGTTTCTTCTGAGACTCTAACCTGGCCTCCGAAATAGCATGGATGTAGCATGGATATTCTAAAGCAGAGATCTGATGTATCTCCTTTAATCACTCATCCTTATTATTTTAAGGTTTGTTCAGTTTAAAGAAATACTTTATCCTCCATTGATTACATGATAAGCCCCAATGCTCTATATGGAATCATGACTTATACCAACTTTTTTTTCCCATTCCCCTGTGTATTACAGATGCTCAGGCAGTTCAAATCTATAATCTTTCCCTCACAACTAGAATACACTCCTCACTTCTATTCTCTTTCCAGGTAATTTTCAAATACATATAAGATCCTAAGATTCCTGGCTGTGAATAAATGGTTACCTCTACAAAGTATAAAAAGTAAAAAGTTTTACAGAAATACCCTTTAAGGACTAATTTAGGTCCTACTTTCTCCTAAGATCTTCCTTAACCACTATGGCCTATGCTCCATCTTCTAAAATATCTTTTAATGTTTGTCATTCTTTGAATAATAGATGGTAAATATATTAATGGTTTTCATATTGTTAGCTTAAAAATCATAGAATAATGACATAGAACTATACTGGACTTGTGAAAAGAAAAACTCCTATATTATATATATAACTTTATTTTCTAGGGTTGGTATGTTTAAAACATGCTTAAGGATGTTAATCCCCCTTGTTATGTTGTTCTTGTTATGTTCATTAGCCTAAAAAAAAAATGAGAACCATAGGTAGTACTAACTTCAGGAAAGAAATAGAATATGGGAGCCAAGTAGAGAAGAGATTAAGTCTAAGCAAGAAAACTATTTTATATAATAGTATGACTATTTTTACTTGGTGGGCAACACTTCTAGGACAGGCTCATTAAAGTAATATAGAGTGGTCTAATTTCATTGAGTCCTTTCATCTTTTTTGTTGTGCCTTAGAATATTTGAGGACAATATTTGTAGATAGTTATTGTCTAGGGGTGCCAGGCTAGCTCAGTAGGTAAGAATGCAACTCTTGATCTTGGGGTTGTGAGTTTGAACCCTACGTTGGGTGTAGAGATTATTTTAAAAAATGAAAATCTTTTTCTTTTAATTTTTAACGCTTATTTATTTTTGAGAGACATAGAGACAGAGTATGAGCAGAGGAAGGGCAGAGAGAGAGAGAGATACAGAATCTGAAGCAGGCTCCAGGCTCTGAGCCGTCAGCACAGAGCCCAACGTGGGGCTCAAACTCACAGACCGTGAGATCATGACCTGAGCTGAAGTTGGCCGCTTAACCAACTGAGCCACCCAGGTGCCCCTAAAAAAACAAAAATCTTGAAAGAGAAGAAGAGGAAGAAGAAACTTATTTTCTAGAGAACGATACTAGTTAGCCCAGGTGTTTGGATGGGTCCTATATTAAAATCTTGGTTCTTAATGCTTCTAGTAGTTAAACAGTATTCTCTGAAATACAGATGTTTCTGTCTCTAGAATCTAAAAAAAGGACTTCAACATGCAACTGTTCATATTGTTCACTGCACAGGGGTGCCTGGCTAAAAGAGCAAGGTTGGGGCTTAAATGCAGCCCACATTTGCTCACCACACTGTAATCCATAGCACTGGTCTGTTCCTTTTCTATTTCATATGAAGACTTTTTACTGATCTGCAGCAGCCCTGTTGAAATCAGTTGATATCATCAACTGTCACCGTTATTATTGACAGCATGAATTAGTTAAATTCCAAAGACTCAGAACATCCAGAAATCTGCCTTTACACAGAGAAGCAGGATTATTCTGTAACCAAGTTATGAGTTTTAGTTTAAGATTTTTTTTTTGTTAATCAGAGACTTGATTTCCAGTACAATTAAAGCAAATAAATGCAACAGAGAAGAGGAGGACAAATTGTGCCTAGTATTTATTTTTCTTAAAACTTATTATAATAAGATGGCATCTACTAGATTGTCATTTTTAAGGCATACCAATTTATTCATATTTGTCTTTGTGATTTAATAAAAGCACATTTTATGTAGAAAGAAAAATTTGCTGTGGAAACCATAGTTTCTTGGGCAATCAATATGCAGAATTTTCATTGTGATGTTATAATACTGAATGACAACCCAAGTTTCTAGTCTTGCACATATTTTCATTGAAGACACTGAGACCTCTAGGGGGCTAATACACATAAGCAGTAGGCCTGGCAGCTTCAACCCACTGCAGGGAAAGCAAAGTAACATCTTTCAATATTTTTCAAAGCACCACTAATTATAGTATTGGGTTTACATACTTAACAGGCAGAAAGTACTGATGGAGAAGAATCAGACCATGTAGACTTGTAAGTTTGAGAATGGTCACCATTCTCCGTTGTTAAAGACGGAGTCCCAAAAACCTAGGTAGACAGGGAGAGAAAATGAGAAATTGGTGCATAAAGATAATAAGCAGCATAACTATTTTATACTCAAACAGAAGGATCAATTTTTATTTTATTTCCTACCTTGCACCTCATTCCTGAGTACAGTATTCAATTCTTCTATTTTCACCCATTAAATAATGTACTTTCATAAATGCTTTGAGATCCTTAGATGAAAGGTACTAAGTGCAAATTAGTGTCATCTAAAAGCTGTCTTAATGACTTCATAAGCAAGAGTGGAATGGCTTCCAATTTAGTTCTAAATAGGTGTAAATCATTTCATGTGAAGAACCAAGTGAATTAATTGCAGAAGAATAGTTCAGCATGCACCAAATCTATTAGGATACTTGAACACAGCTGCAACTCAGAGGATAAACTAGATTAGAATACTGTTTGCAGAAAATAGCAAATCGAAGCCCTCTTTGAGGCAATTAACAAAATCAGAGCATCCTTTGAAGCAAATAAGCATGAAAAATGCCTTTCTTACTCTGATTTTTCCAATTGCCTAATTTTGCTACTGTCTTGAGTGTCTTAGATTATGTTCAAAGCCCAACACAACAGAGTTTCTGTCATACAGATGAGATTTTGTTTTGATGTGAACTAAACAACCACAACTAAATGCACATTTTCAACCATAGCAGTGATGAATATGCACTATTACAGTAACACCCACGACAGCTTGACTCACTGGTAGCATTACCCATCATATTCTACTTATATTTTTCCACTGATTGGGGTGGGTAATGTGAGAAGATTGAAGGAAAACTAGAAAAAGTTATTAACAAAATAATAAAATACAATTTTTGCATATGTAAATTACTTGGGATATGTAATGTCTTTGTATACATTATCTTAATTGTATATAGCTATCTTACGAATTAGTAGCATAGGTGTCATTTTTTCTATATTTTAAAGAGAAGGCAACAATAATTCACATGCATTAATTAACTGGTGCAGTAGCACATAGTGAGGGAGTTATACATCAGGGACTTAGCCTAATGTTTTTTCCAAAACCTTTCTACTAACCCACGCTACAGTAAAATTTCTTTAAAAATTTATAGTTATTTTTTTTCTTGCCAAAAGATATTTTATCTACTCCACATTCAAAAACAGAGAACAACTTAGAGATAATGTTTTGCCATAGGCTTTCTATATTTCATGTTTTTATTTCTGTTTTAAAATATGTTTTTTCAAATCTGAAACTCAAATTAGTTTACAAATATTAATGTTATTCTATAGAAGTAGGTAATAATTATTGCTTTAAGACCAAACAAACAAAAACGTCAAAACATCTTATTTATCTTTTCACTTTTACCACTAGGAATCCATAAGATTTGAGAGGTATGGGAAGAAAGAATATGTCTCAGTCATAAAATAGAGGTCATTTGTCTTTGAGTGTGAAACACTGGGGAAGCCTAAGGGCAGCCCAGCTTCCTCATCCTCCTAAAGCATTTTCAGGGGGAAAAAATAAAGAAAAAGTGAAGTATAAAAAGGCAGGCAAAATGTCCACATGGGAACAAATAAGATTAAGTGTTTGTGGTAATGTCAGTTTATTTATCAAAAATCTTATATGCCATAAATTGTCGCCTCTTCTGAGCAGTGTGGCCAGGAGTGTGTTACTGAAATTTGAACTGGATACAGCCTACCTCTGTCAGAATGTGCTAAATAAATTACACTGCAGTATATCATTTTCAGTGGCTGAAAATAATCAAGTTTTATACTTTGCACTTGTTTTATGTCTATCATGGTAGAGAGATAAGCTTTGTTCATCATAGTTACCAAGTGATCCAGAAAGAGCAACAACCATTTTGAATGTTATACAGTCCTGGAGGGAAAAGAGAATGCTTTAAATGGTCTCAAACCAAACAGAAAATGACAAACCACTTCTGCTTATAACACTCATTATATACTTGCTTGTCACAGAAATATTTGGTGAACAGTGCTAATGTATATAACACAATACTAGTTTTGCTCTTAGAATAATCCATAGAACCATGTTTTAGAGAACCATAGAACTTAAGAACTCAAGGAATTAATTCAGCAGAATGTATCAAAACCATCTCAGAAAATCACAGTGTAACACTTAAGTGTGCCTTGACAGAAACATCATCATCTTTCTGTATGATACACCTCTTAAAAGTAAGTTTTAGACATTATCTATGTATATAATTATAAAATTATAAATTCTTTAACAATTACATGCACAACAGGTTTTCATCAATTTTCCAGCATCTATGATTGCCACCATTTATTTCTATGTCAACAATATTATTTAGTGTGTCAGAGTACTAAACTTTAGAGACTGCACAATCTAAAAATCAAAGGCTGGTGTTTCTGCAATCATTTGATTCTATGCAAACAATATTAAGAGGGGCTCTATGACTAATGCTTCCCAAAATTCTTCTCAGAAAGGATAAATTGATATCTTTCTTATTCTCAAATCAAAATAGATCATATGAGCTCAAGTTAATTGAAAACTCAACTCATGAATTAAACCTAATAGAAACAGAATCCAGATAGGTAATATAAAAATGTAAGTTTCTTCTAAAACGAATAAAGGAAAAAAAATATGAGTCCAAATAAAACTTATTTTGTTGGCAGCAAAAAGATAATGTGATTAAAGCCTTCATTACTGGATATAAGGTTTCAAAGTCTGCTAGGTGCTTATTTGTCTAGTACAAATGAATATAACTTGTCAAACATCATCATTCCAAAATAAAGCATGTTTCTTTATGGGTGTGAAGGGTGTATGCAACTTACAAGACTGCTTAATATGCATTCTGGGCTGGCAATGAACATTATATAACCACAACGATGAAGACACATGAGAAAGTGTGTGGTCCTGTCAGTCGCTCTTATGTTGACTTTTCTCATAATACTTAAAATGCTACCATCAGAGGTGCCTTCACAAGCAAAATTATCAGAAAGCATTGGAGTCCACACAAAAAGTCTACCAGAAATACTGTTTTATCAATTTTGAGTCTGAAGAACTATTGGAATTTTAGGAGATCTAAGATTTAGGTTAGGACCTTCAAAATGACTAGGTCACTCACTTGAGCCACTCCTACGGCTATGTCTTTCATGTCTTAGCACGGTATGCCACCTACATTCATAAACCTACATAAGTAGTACTTTACAAGATATACTCTGCACTCCCAGAGCCCTGAAACATTGATGATAAATAGTAGAATACTTGATATTCTTGACACACAATGGAGTAAAAGCTCTAAGAAGAAGAGAACTTCTGTACAGCTCTTCTACTTAATGCAATCCTGGAATAGAGTTTAACTTCTATTAGACTTGCTTCTCACAGCTCTCTTATCCCCAGGTGTTCATATGAAAGCCAAGATTCTTACAAACAAAATATTCTAGCCTCCAGGGTGAATTTTCAAAATCCTGCTTAGGCAAGGCACATACAAAACCTGTTATTGTTTATTGCATTTTGGGTACATGTTGCCTCTGCAGTGTTTTGAGCATTCACCCCTTCAGGTTAGCACATTCATTAAAAAACCTCTCATGAGTGTGATATGAACTCAAATTTGAGCACACAGATTTGAATGAATAAAAAGGCACTTACAGAGCCAGATAATAGTCACATTCATAGGTCTGTGATTTTTCAACCTAGCTCTAGGCTAACATAATTTCACACAGTGTAGCAGAATGAATAGTAAACTTATTACCTAATCTTTAAGACAGCACAATATCAAATTCTAGAATTAAAAATATGAGGCAGCTACACTTAAGTGTTCCCTCCCCTCCGCAAAGCTTTAATCACAGTGTTAATAAAGTATGAATTTAATTAAGACCAGGTGTATTGTTGTTGTTGAGTTTTAATCTTCACCCAATTTCTGAATTTTAAGATGTTTTTCTTTAACCCCTGGTGATTTTTTTAGACTGATAGTTGCTTTTTTTTACCAAAGTCCAGGGAAGAACCTGCTAAATGTTTAATTTTTAATTGTATAACACTCTAATGTAATTATGCATAAATTATTTTAATTCCTTATATTTAAATTAATATTTAAAAATTGTAACTTTTTATAGGAGGTTTTTGTCAATATTAATACCTATGTCTGAAAGTGTTCACGGCAAATGTTGTGTTTTGCCATGCTGATGCAAAAACTATCCAAACAAGTTTGGGGAATCCATTAATATGTATTAAGACTACTTTTATATATCAGGGATAGTAGGAAAATACTGCTTCTTATATTATGAAGTGAAAAGGAGGAAAAAGAAAATCAAAATTATTTTTTAGAGCTAGTGTATTCTTATGACCTGACTACATATTCCATATTCTTTTTATTATGATTTAACCTCAATCTACACAAATTTAGCTGGGGAAGTTTCCAGCCTCTACTTTGTTTGGCTACCTTTTCCATGGTACCCTATTACCTGAGAATAACAAGGCTTGTATAGATAGCACTGTCGATGTTATCTAGCCATCAGTATCTATCACATTAAATAAATGTAAGACTAATTGCATTTCTCTTATGGACTATCTGTCTTTTAGAATTTTGGTAAAGTAATCACTTTTGCCTGCTGTATTTTCCAGTAAGACTTATTTTATACCATTGAACTATATTCTAAGTTTTTTTCTCTCTTTGACAATTACTCATTTCTTTTTCTTATACTTGTATAAATTTAATTTATGCAGTCACTATATTTATACTTATCAGTTTCTCTTGATATATAAACAAGCTTTTGGGGATTTGTATCAGGTGTCTTAAATAACAAGTTTACCTAATTTCATCTACAATTCTTTTCACTCGTTCAGCAAATATATATTTAACTATTTTAATCCAGAAACTACTGGATACTGAATAGTAATCTATAAACAGGACATAGAAGGATTCTGCCTTCCTCAAAAGTAAGAGTTGATGTAGTTTTCTTGTAAGCAAATAAGAGTTTTGGTATGGTATAAGGAAAGTGCAGTGTGCTCACAGCACTCAGGAGGAGTCCTAGCTAGGAGTTTAGAGATGAAGGAATGCTCCTAAGAGAAATTGATGTCTATGCTAAAATACAAAGACTGAAAAAGAGTGAACCAGACAAAAGGACTGCCTTCCAATGCGCGCGCGCACGTGTGTGTGTGTGTGTGTGTGTGTGTAAAGGGAGAGAGAAGAGTGTGCATTTATATATGCTAGAGTGTCAGGGTAGGGAGCAAGAGAAAGAGAAATGCAAAGTGAGCAGGAGTAGGAGAAAAGAGTAGAAGTGTGTTTCAGAAATGAACTAGGAGCAGTTCGATATGGCTAAGAAAATACTGGAAAATACCGAGGATATTTTTTGGCCACATAAGTGGATTGCCCATGAAGCTAATGAAAGTTAAGTTCCAGGGGCCCTCTTTTGTATGAACATCTTCCAAAGCCCTGGGTGGGACTATAGCGATGTGCTTAAATATGTAAAGCTTCACTTGTGAATTTAAGGTATTTTACCTCAATTGATTTAGACCGTTGTGTCTTTCTACAAATTTTCCTATGTCAACAGACAGTGGAGAGGCCACCTAAGAGGAACCTTAGTTGGGAATTCGTTTGATGAAGGTATAGTGGGATATTTTTATGTGATTCACAATTGGATCTATGTTAGGTAGTAATTTTTTAGTTTTTTTCCCCATGAGACTATCTTTCAGGAATGTTTCTACTGAGGAATGAGGAGGAGTGGATTTAGAAAATAATACATTGAAAGAACATTTAAATTTCTTGCTGATTAGACATGAAATAATGACATTAACAAAGATAATATAAAGTCAGTAAATATAATACCACTGAAAAAATTGCATTGACCACAAATCATTGAATGGTGTCCTCAATTAAAAGAACATAGGAAAATTTGTAGAAAGAGCACTTGGGTGGCTCAGTTGGTTAAGAATCAAAATTTTGATTTTGGTTCAGGTCATGATCTCATGGTTCATGAGATTGAGTCATGCAATGACCTCTGCACTGACTGCATGGAGCCTGCTTGGGATTCTCTCTCTGCGTCTCTCTCTGTCCCTCCCCAACTTGTTCTCTCTCTATCTCAAAATAAATAAACATTAAAAAAATAGAACAAAGACTTCATAGCAATCAGATCATATCTCAGATAAAATTGATAGAACCTTTTCCAAACTTGATAACAATTCTAAAGTATTTTCAGTATGAAATCATTAATGAATTTGTATGCTGAAATGTATTTTCTCGAACTAATGAAGTTAAGCCTGAACAATGTTGCTAAGGAAAAAATTGGAAATCATCTTTCTCTTCTCTCTATAGAAAATGTAACAAACTCTCCTGTAAAAGGCAAAAGTATCTAATCACTTTGCAGAAAAAAAGCATTATAGAAGTGAATCAGGCATTACCAAATGAAATTAATACATTTTTTTCTGAATTTCAGATGTTTCTAATATTTGTCAGTTTTTAAAAATTTGTAATTTATTTTTGTCTGAATTTTGTTCTTCCAATTTTTTATTCTTTTTCTTACCAAGGAGGAGGTAGCATTTAAATTGTATAAAGCCCCTCAAATCCTGTATCTTCCCTGGCCTGGCAAACAGATGTGCTCAAAAAAATGGTAGCTCTTACTATGTGAAGACCAGGTTAACTCACTAAATCTGTTAAATCACTAAACCAGGTTAATTCACAGATTTCCTCAATGCCTCAGCCACAATGTTCTCCCCTTACTCAATTTCTATGGTATTTGTTTTCAGTGTCACTAATTTTGGCACTAACCTCTAGCAATCTCTTATTATAGGACTTTTGTGGTTTTCATACACTTTGCACTTGGTGATTATTTATTGACAAGAACAAACTCATAAACACAAATCTGGATTCTCCAAATCTAGGAAATATTCAGATTGAACTTCACTATTACTATTTTTCAAAGGAAATCTAAGCACTTTAATTATTTCCAAGTTCTCTTCTCCTCTCTGCCCCATATTTCTTGCTGTGATATCCTTACTAATCCTTTTCAGTGTTGGTATAGTTGTATCTTTATCCTTGTCTCAAGAGTTTCAAATAGAAATAATCCTTCTATAAGAAATCTTATAAAAACCAGGATCATCATAATTTTCATTTCATTGTCTATACAAAACTCTGACACTTGAATTATTTATTTTTTTAGAGAGAGAGAGAGAAGAGATAACAGATGTATGCACTCATGCACAAGAGGGAGAGGGCAGAGGGAGAGAAAGAGAGAATCTTAAGCAGGCTCCGTGCCCAGCATGGAGCCCAACATGGGGCTCCGTCTCAGTACTGTGAGATCATGGCCTGAACCAAAATCGAGAATTGAATGCTTAACCAACTGAGCCAACCAGGCATCCCTGAATCATTTACTTTAATTTGACCTTACAGAAATATTTCTTTAAGAGCATATACTGTATTTCGTTCAAACCTCCAAATCTTTAGAATTTTGCTATTTAAAATTAACATTCATTTGGATTTTTGAAAACATATCTTCTAAGTAAAAGGTAGAGTTTTTTAGTTTGTTTTTGTTTAGCTTTTAAAGAGATGGACCCCCTAAAATGTTTCTTTAAATCCGTCTGTGTGTTTTCCTTTATTTGCTTTTATGTAAAATAACGAATTGACACTAAAATGTGGAAACTCATCACAAAATAATGAACGAATGCTGCTGTGTTGGTTATTATTTGGTATACATATTTGAAGGGATGAGAATGGAAGAAGATATTTGCAAATGACATATCAGGTAAAAGGTTAGTATCCAATATATATAAATAACTTATCAAACTCAGCATGCAAAAAACAAATAACCCAGTTAAAAAAAAATGGGCAGAAGACATAAATAGACACTTTGCCAAAGAAGACATACAGATGGCCAATAGAGATCATAGATTTTTAAAGCTGGGAGGGACCTTAAATGTCTACATCCAATCAAATACGTTGTTTTTTCCTTTTATAGCATGTCAGTTTTTCTTTCACTGCTAGTCTCTTCCTTTAGAAACTTATAGTGTCTATTTCAAAGTATGGCATTCTGATCATAAGAATCTTAATTAACAGATTAGTCTTCAGAATACAATAGGAAAGCCTACCCCTTATTTTATTTCACCAATTTTCAAATATTTTAAAATCACTCTTAACTACCTCTTTAGTATTTCTTTCTCTGATTTAAATAATCCCAGTTCTTCCATTATTCTTTATACGGCATAATAGTAAAAAAAACTTAGGTTCATTCTATCCATTCCAGTAGATTTATATCCCCCCAGTATAAGGATAATTTACCTGTTTTTTAGTATGTCCCCTTTCCAAAGCACAAGTGTACTAATACTTACCATTTGTATGACCTTCATGCATCACAAATAACTTTCATTTACATTGTCTCATTTAATCATAAGAATTCAAAGGAAGTAAATATATTCCCATTTTTCAGAGATGGAAACTACAGTTCAGAAAAGTTAAGTGATTTGCCAGATCATACTTCTAGGTATAGAGCCTTGACTTATATTCTGACATGGTATCCAGAGAACATCCCATTATACTGTCTCTTCTTACCATGTTTATTTACAAAATACTTGATCAGTGTTAAAATATACTACATTTTATCTCATAAATATAATTTATTAACCATAAAATGAGCCACAAACTAAACATAAAGGTAACCCAGTGCTGTCAGGATGAATCTATAAACTACCAATAACAATGTTGAGAGTAGCTAAACAGTGCAGAATATTTAAAGGTACAAAATATTGGAGGAATATTTTGATGAAACAATTTAATACTCAGTCATTTTAATTAAAATGTGCAAAACTTGGTAGGGTCAGATATTTGTGTCATTATTTAAAGTACAGCTTACATTATTCACAATAACTATGGCCTTTTATCATTTTTGAATATTGAAATATTAAAAGAATTAAATGGTTGGGAAAGTGTCTGCTCTTCATTATTATTTGATTAGCCTATTCTTACTGACATTATAATGGATGAATATGATATGTTGTGGAACATCATGTCAAAAACAATTCCAACATTGCTTCTGAAGCCGAAATTCCTTTTTCTAATAATACATAATGGTCTGGTTAGGAGATATTTTACTATTCTTCCTGTGTTTTTTAAAAACTATTCTTATAGAGATTTTTTTTTAATTATTCAGAAAAGATTCTCTTAAACCCAAGAGAGAATACCATTGACATTTAACTTGCCTCTTTTTTCTTCACTTCTTCTATTCCTTTAAGTAAAGAACTTAAGTAGACTATTTGCAGCCTTTTCCGTGTATGCTCATATGATAGAAGATGAAGGTATTTCAAACCCTGGTTAGAAAAAATGTGGTGTATTTAAGTGTTGGCATTTAAAATAGTGCTTTCGGGGCACCTGGGTGGCTCAGTCAGTTAAGCATCCAGCTCTTGATTTCTGCTCAGATCATGATCTCACCATCTTGAGATCAAGCCCCATGTCAGGCTCCTCACTAGGCATGGAGCCGGCTTAGGATTCTCTCTCTCCCTCTCTCTCTGCCTCTCCCCTGCTCATGCTCTCTCTCTTTCTCAAAATAAATAAATTAAAGAATAGCACTTTCAACACAAAAGAAGAATAGCATATAATGGTATTATTCATAAGACACCTTTAAGATGTATTTATCTTTGTTCAATACAGGAAGCACAAACTACTCAAGATACTTAAAACCCAAAGGGATTTTTATACATGGGATTAGCTGTTTATACAATTGTTAGAGATGCTCTATATTGAGCCTCCAGGCATGGCTAGAAACATATTTCATATCTGTTCTTGCAGGGACTTAAAGCTGAAATAAGGAAGATGAAGAATCAGAGAGCTATCACTGGGAAGTTCTGACTATTTTATTCCTCCTATTCCTTTCCATTTTTTTTATTCACCATGTTATTAGTTGTTAGGGTAATGCAAACATCCAAATCGAGTCTGACCTTGAACTTCTCTTCATTAAAAAAACCTACTAGAAATTGCCCCCTCTAAAAAGTGACCCATTGAACTATTTTTAGTATACTGCTTTTCTTCATATGAAATGGTCTATGCAATCCCCATTCTCAGCGTATGCCTAAATTAGAAGCCCTACAGGATGCTGTTTTTGTTTCTTGTATGATATTCAACCTGATGTATAAAGCCATGTGCACCTAGAGCACTGTATAAATAATAAATAATAATATTTATGTCCTTCAGGGGAAGACTGGAAACTTTTCTACTTTAATTGAGTTCTTCTGTTTGTGCTTTTGATGTTTTATTTATTGTGTGCTTTGTTGGAGGGATTTTTATGTTTATTGTGTGTTTCTTGTTCTATTTCAGCACTGGAAATAGCTCCTGTCTGGTGTTGCCCTTTTCTTTGAAATTTTGTTTAATTTCTGTCAGATGAAGGTACTTTGGAGGCTGGAGGGCACTTGTGTCAATAAATTAAGGATATAAAAAATGTCATCTGCCACTTTTTCACCTACTCTACAACATTTATCAATGTATCAGGAAAAATTACTTTAGTCACTATTTCCTCACAAAGAAATTTATTTTCTTGTTTTTCTCTGATGACCTTCTAATTTTTAGGTGTAATCAAATTGTAGTGAAAGCCAGGAAATTATACACATGTTATTGTTAAAGTTTAAACTCAAGCCAGTGCTAGTGAATTCAGGGCATGGCACAGCAGGCCCAGGGACCAAATGCAAAATGGGATAAAACTTCCCTTCAAGGTTCATCTGTGACCAAGAACTGCATGCCTGTGTCCTCCAACGGGGAGGAGCTATACAGTCTAAATTGCAAATCCCTTAGCATGAGTACTGCCAAGAGGTGATAATCATGAACCCTGTGAATCAGGTGGCGTTTAGCTACTATAGCTTCCTGGCAAATGTGCGGTCAATCCATCGGTGCAGGCCCACCATAACTGAGGGAGGAACCAGGGAGTGAATATAATTTAGTGTCATAGGAACAAACTTTTGTGTCAGAGAGATGTGAAATGGTATCCAAGCTCCACCATGTGATTTAGGGCATTTTACTTATTTTGCAGAGTTTCAATTTGCTCATCTACAAAAACATGAAATATAGTCACCTCAAAATGTTGGAAGAGGTTTGAAAAAGGTGACATATATAAAGTGATTAGCACATAGTAAATGTTAAGAAATGATATTTTAATAATGTATTAAAAATGGACAGCCTTCCTGTTGGTTAGCTATAATCATCACTTTGGTGGGTGCCAGACCAGTCAAAGTTATACTCCTGGAGGGATTCCGTAAGACTTGTACTTCCTGTTTCTGACTGAGGAGCATCTATCAGCTTTGGGCTCTTAATAATCATGTGTAGGAACTCTAACTGGAAAAAATAAAAATGATCACCAGCATTCTGTTCATTCAATCACCTTCTTATTCAAATACATTCTTGAGGGTTTATTATGTGCTCAGCATTGTGCCAGGTACTGAGTCTCTAAAATGGATTAAAGGTATTCTCCTCTTTTGAGAAGCACACAGATATGTGAATAGATTAATTTCAGTGCAGTATAATGTAAAATAAAAGGCAAAGTACACAGAATGGAGTGGAGGGCCACCAACCCTTTAATAAAAGTACAGAACAGAGGAACCTACAGGCAATGCTAAGATTTACCTGAGGAAGCACGTTGAATTTTTTTGTTGTTGTTGTTTTGGTTTTGTTTTTGGGGTAAGAAACATCCAGAGTAAGGGAGAGTGAGGGAAGGAGAAGTTATCACATGCTATTTTTTTAATGGTGAATAATGGCACATTAGAACAGAGAAAGGAATGGGAACTTAAGCATAGCTTTGTAATATAGTTAGGAGTATGAGTTATAAAATCAGCATGTCAATATTTCTCACTTTTGCCATTTTCTAGCTATATTCTTTTTTAAGTTTTTTTTTATGTTAATTTTTTTTTTTTGAGAGAGAGAGAAAGAATGAGTGTGAGCGGGAGTGACAGAAAGAGAGCGAGACACAGAATCTGAAGCAGGCTCCAGGCTCCGAGCTGTCACCACAGAGCCCGGCATGGGGCTCAAACCCACCACCTGTTAGGTCATGACTTGAGCCGAAGTTGGATGCTTAACCAACTGAGCCACCCAGGCACTCCATTTACCTGTGTTCTTAATCACTTTCTGTTCAAGTTTTTGTGTGTGTGTGTTTTATTTTGTTTTGTTTTGTTCTTACCTAACAAATTTGGCAGGGGCATTGTGAAGATTAAAAAAAGTGATTAAAATATGATTTGTTTTTAATGATTAGTAGAGGACTTGCATATAATAAGTATTCAAAAAGCTGATTGTTATTCATATTGAAAAGCATAATCCAGTATTATGAACTACTCATAATTCAGGGGCAAAAACATACAAAACTGCAAAAAACCTAAAATGTTAAGATATGTCTGTCTTCTATCTTAAATAACTAAATTATTTCTTTGGATTTTCACCGTAGTGTGTGTTAAAACCTACAAAATGTCCTAGAAGAGGGAATATAATTTTTAAAGTATATCCTGGCAGAGTATACTGTACCTAAATACCATTGTTTCCCTTTTTGTGAAGTAAACCTGGTTCATTCAGCTCAACTCTGTGAAATGGTTAAAAAGAAAGAGGAAACAGTGATAATTACTCACTAACTTGAATTAATGTGACTGCATTATGCCCTAATAACTGCAGTTTACTCATGTCTCCCCTGTAATAATCCAAAATTAATTTCATTTTATGCTTGTAAATAATCAGTTTATTTATAAAGGTTAGCCATCTTTCTTAGCAAAGTTATTCCTTTCTCATTACTCGCTGGATTGGGCTAATGAAACCAAGGCTGCCGATGCAGACAGATCTATTTCCCCTGCTATTGTCTGTGTTGAGAGAAGAGCACGGATCTGCAGACAATTGGATTTAAGGCCTGGAAGTCTGATTCCAGTCTCAGCCATTTACAATATATGCAAGCATTTCAGTGTCTCCTAGCATCTCCGATGGAGGGCACCGAAACTGTCCCCGGGGGAAAGGAATATAAGCACTTCAGACTCTCCCAAGGAGCTGTGCAGTTCACCTCCTTAGATTGTAGTAATAGTGTATAGTGCCTATTGTGTGCAAGGAACTCATCTAAGTGTTTTACATTTAGTACTTACGATGGCTCTAGGAAGGAGATGCTGTTATTATCCTCATTTTATACGTGGAGAAACTGACTCACAAAGATATTAAAGAACTTGCCCAAGATCATGCAGTCATTAGATATTAAAGCTGTTATTCTAAGCCAAACTGCTGGCTCCAGAGTCTGCACCCAAAAAACTAAGCCGTGTGGCTTCTCAAAATATAGGACCCACAAAACATTCTATAATTTACAGGCGATCATCTGTTTCCCAATTTAGGTTCAAATAAACCATAGTCAAAGAGAGTCACTTCTTACCTTTTAGTAGTTTGCAAACTAGTAATTGTCCTTTCTGTGGCCTCTTTTCACTTTGGGTTTCATTGGATGCCCAGTTATACTATTTTAATTTGATTATGCAGATATGCTATTTTATAAAAATAATCTCCAATTTTTTCATGCCCATATGTTCCCCATTCCCAAGCACAGAAATGCTTCATAACTTGGGAGATTATTTATCCTTTCCGGGGCTCAGTTTCTCCATCTGTACATAAAAGATAGAGGTAAAATTTAAATCTCTAAAGACTTTTCAACTCTAAATGTTATCCTTCTGTAGATTCTTAAGAGTGTGGTGGAAATTTCATATTGTTTTGCTTCTGACATTTATCCATCCCAGCAAATTAAGTTCCGTGTTTTGTATGTAGTAAATTTTAAGTGAGTCTTACTCTCTTTCTATTTTGTGATACTCTAAATCCTAATGTATTATTTTATGGAACTATTTTAATTAGACACTGAGGTTAAATAGTTACTCTAATATAGCCACACAGTCAATTTAAATCATAATGTTCTGAAACATTAAAGTTTCTAAAACTGACCTGAAATGCCTGGACAATATCAGGTGACATATAAGATCTACTGAGCAGCCTATAATAAAATGAATGGCTGGGGCACCTGGGTTTCTCAGTCCGTTGAGCGTCTGACTCTTGATTTTGGCTCAGGTTGTGGGATTGAGCCCAGCATTGGGCTCCACACTGAATGGAGTCTTCTTGAGATTCTCTCTCTCTCTCCCTACCTTCTCTCTTCCTTTACCCCTCTCTCCCACTCATGCTCTATCTCTCTTTCTCTCTCTCTCTCTTCTTCTCTCTTTCTAAAATAAAATTTTTAAAAAGTGGCCTTCTTAAAAAGAAAAAAAAAAGAATGGGCATATGGTACAATGATCCTTCTCACTTCTTAAGAGACTTGTGAAGTCATGTTCTCAGAAGTAAGGGCTAGAAGGAAAGAGAGAGTATATTGGCTTCACCAGCTTTCCCTTCCTAGATAGTTCCTGAGTGAGCAGAATTTCTATCACTCTACCCTAGGCACACATGAGTACATATACCACAAGGCTATGTACTTCATGGTGCACCTTTAAGGATACCAGGGTCATGGATGACCTGGATTGGTGGAATTTGGAAGGGAATGCTCAGGCATATTGCAAGAATTTGCAGAGCAGTAGGGATCTGGAAACAGACTGTTGGCAGCTCTTCCTCCCTTATTAATCATTGTAAGCATGGCAGATGGGCCTTATGTTATCATCCAAGAGAAGTGGGAGCAGTGATATGGAGAGAGAGGTCCTCCTCTTCTACTGTCCTCATTCAAGAAAGTGAGCTATTATCTTGATATTTAGATAGATAAATGAAAAGCTCCTATTGAACAATTAACTTATTGAATGTCACTTACGTTCCATGTACTGCTGTATGTGGTCATAATAGAGCGGTAAATCAAACCCTGCCCCTCATGGTGTTTACATCCAAATTGTGGCAAGAAACAGATGATACATAAAATAAAGCATATACCTTATATTCAAGGTCAGTGAATAAGAGCCTGTGAACCAAATCTGCTCTACCTCTTGTTTTTATAAATAAAGTTTTGCTAGAACACAGGCATGCTCTTCCATTTACCTATTGTCCATGGCTGCTGCTTTGGAGCTCCAATCCAGGGTTGAGAAATCGCAACAAAGACTATCTGGCCTGCATCTGTCCTTTTACAGAAAATGTCTCTTACTTCTATATTAGATATTAGTAAGTAATACAGATAGAAATAAACACAGGAAGGGAAAGAACAACAAGGTTTTTTTTTTTGTTTTTTTTTTTTTTTAGATAGAGAGACCAGAGGACAAGTCACCAAGAAGGTCGTGTTTGTGTAAAGCTCTAAGGAGGTGAAAGAGCAAGTCATAGAGCTTTTAAGGAAAAAGCGTGCTGGGCAGAGAGAACAAAGTTCACATGCTCTGACATAAGAAGGAGCTTGGAATATTCTAAAAACGGCAGAGGCCAATGTTGCTGAAATAGAGTAAGGGAGAGGGAGGTAGGAGATCAAGTAATGGGGCAGACGGTGTCAAGTAGTCATAGGACCTTGGAGGCCATTGTATTCTGAGTGAGTTAGAAGCCTTTAGAGGGTCTTGATCAAGTCATTAGGAGACTTAGATTTTAACAAGATTTTTTTTCAGGCTGCCGATGAAAGCACACTGATGGGGAACATGGCTAGAGGAGGGAGAACTTTTGGGGAATGAAGTAAGGAATCAGGAATGAGAAGATGACGGCTCGGAAAACAGGGTGGGAAGTAGTAAAAAAAAAAGTCACAATGATAATTGAGACATTATATGCAATTAAATGCTACTTTTAGTTAGGGGATTAAAATGATGTCATTCTACATTGGAATAAAATATTAACTCTTACTTTCATGAAAATATATTTGTGTTATATAAATTTTGCTTTATATCCAAATGCAGGGCTAGTCATGAGATATTTACTGAATAGGATTTAAAGGTGTTTTTGTTTGTTCATTTGTTTTCTATAAGAAAGCTGTGATTTGAATGTCTTATTGTGAACATGGCATTCTGAAAAGGGGGTAAATTATTAGCTAAGTTCCTTTAATTCCTATACATACTCTTCCCTTTACTTTCCTTCAATTATCATGGAGAAATTTAGCAATTTAAAACAGGACTCTCCATCACTAAGATGAATTAGCAAGGTTCCACTGTAATAATTTCCCATTAAAATCCATGAAGTTCAGGTTTTACATGATGAGTTCAGAGATGGCAACACAAATGCATTGCTCTGCAGGCAGTCTGTGTAATCTAATGTAAAAGCTATCGTGGCTTTTTTTTTTAATTTTTTTAACATTTATTCATTTTCGAGAGGCAGAGAGACAGAGCACAAGCAGGAGAAGGGCAGAGAGAGGGGAAAACACAGAATCCAAAGCAGGCTCCAGGATCTGAGCCATCAGCACAGAGCCCGACGCAGGGCTCGAACTCACGAACTGTGAGATCATGACCTGAGCCGAGGTCGGACGCTCAACCGACTGAGCCACTCAGGCACCCCTATCCTGGCTTTTAAAACTTACCGGCAAGAATAGCCAGAAACCACAATCTGAGCAATGGTGTCCTGAGTTTTAGAAAAGGAATATTTAAAAAGAAGAAGGAAAACAAGAACAGTGTATTCCACTGTGAGCTTTGGGTAGTTGTGTGAGAAAGACATCTCAACAGTAGTTCTCTAGATTGTTGACTTGAAGGATCAGCTAGTTAAAAACATGGTGTGCTGCCAGAGAGTGGTCATTGATGGTCACTACTTCAGCAGAAAACTAGAGAAAATACACATAGAAGAATGGAAGTTAGCGTAAAAGAAAGCGAAAGCCAAATTATAGCACTTGGTTTTAGAGAGTGGAAGGAAAAAACCAAGTCTGCTAAATTCAATGTCCTAGAGTATATTCTAAGGGAAAGGAAGTCCTGAAAGATTCTTTAGTTTTTCATGTAAAGGAAGAAGACTTTCTACAGCATGCCTTTTAAAAGTCAGCCTATTTTCTCCTTTCTCCGTATCCTCACAAACACCTGTTGTTTCTTGTATTGTCAATTTTGGCCATTCTGACACGTGCGAGGGGATAGCTCACTGTAGTTTCATTTGAATTTCCCTGATGATGAGTGATGTTGTGCATCTTTTCAATGTATGTTGGCCATCTGGAGGTCTTCTTTTGGAAAAGTATCTATTCATGTCTTCTGCTCATTTTTAATTGGATTATTTGTATATTGGGTGTTGAGTTTTATAAGTTCTTTATAGATTTAGGTACTAACCCTTTATCCAATATGTCATTTGCAAATATTGTCTCCCATTCCATTGGTTGCCTTTTAGTTTTGTTGATTGTTTCCTTGAAGGAAGAGGAACACTCTTGCACTTTTGGTGGGAATGCGAAGTGCTGCAACATGCCTGGTAAACAGTATAAAGGTTCCTCAAAAAGTTAAAACTAGAAGTATCCTATGATCCAGGAATCACGCTACTAGGTATTCACCCAAAGAATACAAAAATCCTAATTCAAATGGATAGATGTACCCTGATTTTATAGCAGCATTATCTATAATAGCCAAATTATGGAAACAGCCCAAGTGTCTATCAACTGAAGAATGAATAAAGAAGATGTGGTATGCTCCTGCCCCTTCTATTACCAGTTACACCACAAAGACCACACACAAATTTTATACACATACACATATGTATATATAATTTTAAATATATATTTATAATTGTATACATATATTATATATACTATATATTTATAATTTACAAAATAAATATGTATATATAAATATATTTCTAATTTATACATTATAAATATATATTTCTAATTATATGTACATACATCCTGCCTTAAAAATCTCACGATATGTGAACCCTATTCCTGCAGATCCTAGTGACACCAACACTAATAAAAATAAAATGGTCCACATTACATTAAAGGTTTCCCTTTGACTGTGAATTCTCATAGAGGAGCTGACATTTGAGCTAAGACTGGGATATTTGTAGAGTATTTTTATGAAATAATTAACATGCTGATAAGATAACAAATTTTGAAATGCACAAAAGAATAACTGGATAGTTGGATGGATGATAATTATAACAAGTCTGAAATTCTGTTTGTTTCACTATCAAAGACATTTTATTTGAGAGGGTTGAAACTTTTGAAGCTTTTCTTTGCATTCTCCCTAAGCCAAGGAGCATTAAGTGTGCATCCTTTGTGCTTCCATAATGCGAGTTATATTAGACTATTAGTTCCTTTCACCAAGTAGCTAAATTTTGCTAATCACTATACACGGCACACCCCAGAGGACACATATTTGGTAAATGAATGAGTAGATGAAATGATTGAAACAAATGGTTAAATAAGTAAATAAATAAATGGTACAACAGTTCTGTTGAGTATCGGGTACTTCCTCACAAAACTTCCTCTTTCATGAAATTTTCCCCGATGTCATCTCTCCAAGCAGAGTTTTGCCCTTGTGACCCTGAAATACTTTATGGATGGCTCTTTATGAACTTGTCTCTTTATTTATCTATCTATCATTATCTATCTATCTATCTATCTGTCTGTCTGTCTATCTATCTGTGTATATTGCCTGATAGGGCACTTAATTGGGTAGATAACCGTCTTTTCCTTAGACCAAGTACAAGTACTCCTTGAATATAAGCACTATATCCCACTCCCAATTTGACCTCAGTATTTTGAACATAGACACTTTGTAAATATCTGCCATTTTTATGCCCCTTGCTTACTCTCAGACAGAGGGCTTGGAGGAAGGGGAGTAAGAAGTGTAGTATAGCATGTGTAGCAAATACAGCATGCCAAGACACAAAACTGTAGGAAGGCATCTTTGGGTGTAGGTGGAGGGTGGGGTGGTATGTAGCTGGAGACTAAAATGCAGTGATATTTGCTGACTGGAATCATGGTCCACAGTTATATCTTTAGGCATGAAATTTCCAACATGAAGTACTCAGAAGGCATTTCTGTAAATTCAACCATTTTTAATAGAATTAATTTCACCTTGTCACCTTAATTATCTAGTGAAACAATGACTTTTTTCATTATAGTATAAATATTAACTGTGTCTTCTAAAATGTTTTGAGTTCCTTAAAGAAAAGTTTAATGCAAATTTAAGACAGCATTATTAATTTTAAGACTCTGTAAAAATGGATAATTCAAAGTCGTAGTTACTGTGCCATAAGGATAATTAAGCATAATTAAAACAATAAGCTTACTGTCTTAATACAGTCTAGGTCCCAATATTAAACATTTTTTCAATTAATTTTTAGCATCTTCCAAATGTCAGTGTACATATAAGGGACTTTTTCTTTTTCTTCTAGAGGTTAAATGCCTATGGCAGCTTTCTCCAGAGTTGGGTTGGCTATTTCTGCTTCATAAATCAACCACTTTTCTCCTAGGACAGAGGAAGCCTCCAGATTCCTTTATTCCATTTTGAAAGGAAAAAAAAAATACTATTAAGAGTGTTCCAAATAACCTCACTACTGGGAAAAAAAAAAAAACATGAAGTTTCTTCAAAGTCCATCAGGGAAAACCAGAGATTATACAAACATTATTTTTCAGCAAATTCATATCTATTGAATAAAAATTGTTTTGCCTTCTAATTGCCCCATTTACTTACAAGGAACTTGGCAGGTCAGGGATTTGAGTTTGTTGAAAGAAAGTGAAACTGGTTGCAGTTTGACCTAGCAGATTGCATATGGGGAAATTCACAACAGAGTTACATTTTTCGAAAGGGACTTTGGGTAATGAAAGTGATTTAGATAACCTCTACATCCCTAAACTTGATATTCACTGGGGAGTATTTAATGATACAAAGTGTAGAAGAGCTTAAACTGATTCAGGAAAACTCATTGGTCAAGAACAGGGTAGACTCAAAGACTTACAGTAGAGCTGACCTTGTGCTGTTGTAATATCTCACAATTCTTGGACCTAGATTCCAAGGGACAGTGGCTTTTACAACTCTTGTTTTGATACCCTAGATTATGATTCCCATTACCTCCTGACTGACCAATTGATTGATGGTATTGAAATTGATCTATTTCTAGTAAATATGTTCTAAATTTCAGGTGCTGTGTTAGATGTTGGGGATACAGAAAATATACTTTTATCCATTTATTAATATTAATACATGGAAATTAATATATATTTTATTTATTCTCTCATTTACCCAGCACACATTTACTGAGAACCTACTAGATTCTAGGCACTCTACTAAATTCTGGGAATGTAGAAATTAATGTAACTTGGGCCTGAACGATGAGAGCTTATAGAGTAAATATTTCTAGAGCTCATAGGGGAAGTAACTTACAGGCAGCATGCTAAATGTAGAAATATAGGTATATGAAAAGTACCCAGTAAATTTTGAAGGAAGGGATTAATGAAAGTTTCAAAGACATTCTAGGGCTTGAGATGGGTTTTAATGGGTGAATAGGAGTTTTACAGATTGACAAGGGATAGGGCAAAGGAGAATGAACAAACTATGTGAAAGTAAAGAGATATGATATTAGATTAAGTTTTCAAAGAAAGCATTCTCTGTAAAAATTAGATCCTCACCAGACCAGAATACAGAATCAACAACACCAGCTGGAAATCACTCTGTCCTTTGCAATGAGGGCTGAAAAACACAAGGCTCATCTCAAGTTTAGTAATTCATTTCACACATTTCATGACTGCTCCATTTTGCTGTGAACTAAACACATTCATATTAAAACAGACATATAACAGTGCTAACAACCAAAATGGGTACTGCTTCTTAAATGCAATTCTCTCGCAATGACAGCAGAGACAACTTATGGTACTTCTTACACAGAAATACTGGTTTGTGATAACAGAAAACACCTTCCTTTTTTCCCCTGTCTCCTTTCTTCCTCTGACTCTTGATCCTTTTTCGGGTCTGGCTGTTGTGAACTGACAGCCTGTAAATTCAGAGGCACAGAAGAATGAACCAAAGAGAATCAAGATATGTCCAGTTAACCCTCAATTTTCTCTAGTAGGAACTCCTCATTTCTGCCACTTTTGAGCTACTTTGAATAAATTAAATCCCGAGTGTGCTACACAGCTCATTCTCAAAGACAAAACTACAAATTGGTGGAATTCTACTCCATTATAAATTACACACTTGTCTCTATGAAAATTTTCACCCCAACTTGTATCTTTTAATGGACTTCTCAACTCAACATTGCTTGGAATTCTTATTATTATCATTCAGCAAAGTCACGTTAAATTCCTAATTGTCATCACTTCATATGGAATAATTAACGAGAGCACAGTTGTATCTGAGAACCTGTTATGCTGTATATTTTAAAATGGAAAATTATTATCTTTTCATTGTAGAAAACTTATTGTATCTATGAAAGTATTCCAGCATTCTAAAGATTTATAAAATGTATACATATTTCCTATAATTTAATTCAGTAAACATTTACTGACATACTCTTTGCCAAACTCAGAGATTATATAAATTGATATCATATCATCCTTGCTCCGAAGGCTCATAGTTTATTGTCATTGATTAAGATCTGCAAAATTTTCTGAGGGTCAGCATAGATATTTACGAGGAGTTATGATAATTGGGAATTTCTTTAAACTTTCTTAAGTTTAAATTTACAGTGGAAATTCAGGAGTATGCCCTAAATGGAAATCTCTGTCATCTCTAGTCATACTCCCATTCATCCCATTGTGATTAAGTGTACCAAGCATCCTTCAGTAACACTAATCTTTTTTTTTTTCCTCCTTTTTTCCCAGTTAGTTATCAAAGTCTTCTTGATTATATCTTTGGAATGACTTTCCCACCAACTTTTTTTCTGCCCATATTCTGTATCTTAACATCTATTTGTTTCTTGTCTATACTGTTGAAAACCTTCTCTTTACTTATCTCCAGTCTTGTCCTTGCTCTAACCAAATCTGCAAATAGAAGAGAGACAATACTCTTAAAAATATCCATACAAACCACTATCCTAAAATGTAATCAATATTGATTTATTGTCCATAAAAGGCACAAAGTCAAGTGCCTAACAGGACCAGGCAGGGAACAAAGTAAGTGAAGCGTGTAGAATTAAGCCAGTTAAGGAGTGGTATAAACTCTGGCCTGTATCCACTCTAAATAAGAACTTAGTTCTAGTTGATTGTTCTTGTATTGGAATATGTGGTTAATTTTTGAAAAAATTTTGAATATATATATATAATTTTGTAATTTTTATGAAACTGGACCATAAAAATATTCTTTATCTATAATTCTTATATACACCTCCCTCTTATTGGATACGGAAGGCAGGCTGATGGCTCGTCAACTCTGGTTTATAGAGTTAGATGAGTTAATATTGTCTGGATTGTAAGGCTCTGCAGAGGTAGCCCAGTGTCTCTTTCCAGTGTTATCTCCTATTATCTAACATTTATATTGTCCCTCTTTTATGGGTATGAGGGTATTTACTCCTATAACAACTTAATGCCAATAGGGATTATAATGCCTGTATAAAAGATAAAAACGTTACATTGCATAGAAGTTGAAATGTTTAACAGTAGCTTCAGGTTGATAACTGGTAGGTTTTTTATTCAGATACAACATTGCCTGATTCCAAAGTCTATGCCCTTCATACTTTGCCGTTTCCCAGATACATGCATAGTAAGGATATATGTCCTCCGAGGAACCAGTGAAAAGGAACTAATTTTATCCTCAGTTTATACGTGAGGGAAGTAAATTACACATCTTTTACACAAAACTTTTAATAGGTAGAGCCAGACTATGAATCTGCAGTTTAAAACTAGAGTCTCCTTTCTTATTCAACTTTCTACTATACTAAATAAATAGAAAAAAGAATAAACAAGAATGCTTATTTTTAAATCCAGCTAAATGCCACTTTTTCTATAATGATTTCCTCATTTCTCTTTAGCAGAGATAATCTTTCTCCACTCAGGTATTACTTCACCTGTATTTCTCTTGTCTACTTTTGTTAAAATGTACATACAGAACTTAAACTCTTTTACTAAACACAATCAACATTTGAAACCATGCACAGCCCCTTGCTCATAACTGGAACTTGATAAAATTGCTTGAATGAAATTAGAAATATGTGAATTAAGAAGTTTTATTCATTAATTATTTTTTTTATTTTTTTTAATGTTTACTTTTTGACAGAGAGACAGAGTGTGAGCAGGGGAGGGGCAGAGAAAGAGGGAGACACAGGATCTGAAGCAGGCTTCAGGCCCTAAGCTGTCAGCACAGAGCCTGACGCGGGGCTCACACTCGCAAACTGTGAGATCATGACCTGAGCCGAAGTCGGTACTCAACCGACTGAGCCACCCAGGCGCCCCCATTAATTATTTTTTTAATATTCATTTATTTTTGAGAGAGACACAGAGACAGACCATGAGTGGGAGAGGGACAGAAAGAGACGGAGGCACAGAATCCAAAGCAGGCCAAAGCGGACTACAGGCTCTGAGCTGTCAGCACAGAGCCTGATACGGGGCTTGAACTCATGACCCA
This sequence comes from Paguma larvata, assembly GCA_030068075.1. Taxonomy (NCBI): domain Eukaryota; kingdom Metazoa; phylum Chordata; class Mammalia; order Carnivora; family Viverridae; genus Paguma; species Paguma larvata. The sequence continues at coordinate 57,358,461 of CM057833.1, read as the reverse complement.
TGAGATCATGACCTGAGCCAAAGTCAGCTACTTAACCTACTGAGCCACACAGGCGCCCCTATCCATTTTTTTTTGATACAAGAAGTATACTGTATCTAAATATAGTAAAAGTAATAATAATAATTAAAAATAAAGTGTCATTTAAAAAGCAATTCATCTGTATTTCTCAGCATACCCCCTACTGGCATTCCTTAAAAATCTTGGTTCTGTATAAGTCATCAAAACCACTTATTAAATTATTTAGAAAATAAGATGTAATTATAAAATATTAGGAGAAAAAAAATCCTCATTTAGTAAGGAAATAAACTAGGGCTTATGTGTGGGCAGTAGTGTCAACATGCATACCAATTCCCCTGGTAACACATTGCATAAAAACATTTTGTTCAAACTAGGATGTCATGCTGTGTTGTGTAGTTTCCTGCCAAAATGTTCCTTTGCTGTCATGTAGATAGCCAAAACTATCTGTTAGGAAAACTCCCTTCTCTACTGAAACAGCCCAACTCAGCACTTTCAGAGGGCTAAAGGAAACAGCCACTTGTTTTGAAATCCCCAGGGATGGTCAGAGTAAGTACAGGTAGCCTGTCATATGGTCCGAGACTCTACCGTCTCCTAAACCCAGAAGTGACTTAAACTATATCTGTAGCACTCAGGGAAATCTCAGCCTGGAGTGCTCTCGGATTGGCTTATTTTTTAAGTGTACTTTACTGAGGAAATTTCCCAAGAGCAGAGTTGGGATCTTTATAGATAACTGTGGCACTCAGAGATAGTAAACTAGATTACATTCTCTAGATGCCCTATGGTTTAATTAGAGCATCTGAATGCATGACATGATGCCAAATTTTTCCCACTTCACTGCTTTCTTTGCCATATTAACATGAAAATAATCACTCTGAAATCAAAAGCACAAGCATTTAGAAATAATCCCCCATCATTCCGCCCCAAAATAAATAAGGTAAATAAATAACGTATAGATACTAATTTTATACAGATTCTCTTAGCAAGAATTCTGATTTATATGGAAAAGAATGTTCCTAAATAAGGCCATGTAGGAGTTTATTCTGTACTACAATTACATTCTCAGTAACAGTTCAAATAGTCAATCTCAACATGCCAGAGGAAACATAACGAGGCCTCATTCCCCACCGTAGTAAATGTTCTTAACCTTGGCGTTACTGATTTGGGATCCGAAGTGAACTTGGGTCAGATCATCCATACGGGGGGATGAGGGGTTTTGCCTGGCAATACTAGTGAAAAAGAGTAGTAATATGGGAAGAAAAAGAAGGAAGAAGTATTCATTTTTGAGAGTATGGTACAATCTAAGAAGAAAATATTGAATCGGATGTTTGAATGTATGTGGTGTTTATGAAAAGAGTGGTGGACAGCTGGAGAGTAATACATGTGGAATTGTTCCTCAGAGTTGTGGATGCAATGACATCCAAAGACGAGTGAGGCACAAAGAAGGTAGATAGTGACTGTTGACTAGCTTTACTCTTCGTTCACTTTTCTCGTCTCAGAAGATATGTCATTAATCTCCTTTAGCAGCTTCTTTAAAACCTGAATGATCACCGGTAATGTTGAGATCATTAAGAATGGTTTTGAAATGCCTTATTGTTGGGATGCCTAGGTGGTTCAGTCAGTTAGGCATCCAATGTTGTGATTTCGGCTCAGGTCATGATCTCATGGCTTATGAGACTGAGCCACACAATGGGCCCCACACTGTCAGTAGTCTCTGCTTGGAATTCTCCCTCTCCCTCCGTCTCTGCCTCTCTCTATCTCTCTCAAAATAAATAAACAAAACAAACAAAAAGAAATTCCTTATTGTTGCAAAGCAAGTGTGTTTTTTCTTTATTTCTTTTTTTTGTCTTAACCATAAGTAAAACTGATTTTGATTCATTAATACAATTCTTTCCTTTATAGAACACTAAACTGTTGTAAGGATTAGGAGCCCCTGATTTGCACGCTGGGATGTGACTCAAACCCAAGTTTTTATGAGGAAAGGCCTACTTCATAAAATTCTTCCTTTCTACTCCTTTCCCTGTTGAGCCGTTATGTCTTCGTTAAGGGATGGTTACATCCCTAGTTCTCATTAGTTTGATTAATGGTGTACCTCTAATAGAGGCCGCCACCTGACATTTGGGAAAAAAAATACATGGCAGGTAATTTTTAAAAATACAGAACCTGTCCCCTTAACCTAGTTTCATTCCCTTTGGTAAGGGTGGCAATTGGATGTGACACTCATCAATGGGAACAGTCTGACATCCTCTCTTCCCTCCCTCCCCAGTTCAATTAGAAGAATGATAGCCTGGCTTTCTGGAGAAAGTGAAGCAAATGTAGGGAGAGAGCTGCTAAATATCCCCAGCACAGTAAGTGCTGGGTATCACGTCCACAAATTGGAAACTTTACATTTCCTGTCAATTAGACACGTTGAAGTTTCACTAGAATATTGAATTAATGGAGTGATTCTGTTCGTAATAGATAATGCATCTCATGTGCCTTGCTTGTCTTTTCAATTAGAAAAACAGTGAGGTGTAAAAATAGGCCAATTTCAAATTTTGTCAAATGCTGAACTCTATTTAAAAGTCTTTGCTCTAGAGTTGGCTTTGGGTGTCACTAATAAGACTACTTTCTTCTCTTTCAGCCTGTAGAATTATTACAATTGTTTCTCTAGTCCTGATAATTATTGACTGTTTCTAGTACTAACAGGATACGACTTTAGGTTCATAATTTGTTTTGTTCTAGAGAAAGCCCTTTTAATACTAGGAACCAATAGAAGCTACAGAACTGGCCTTTGACAAACCCTTGCCTCACTAGTAGGCTTGTCTTGGTCAGTATGCATCTACTAAAATCACCCTGTTTGGTTCCATTTCAGTGCATAGGGATCAATACCTCCAATTTCTGTTCTCTAATGACTTAATGGAAGAAGGTCTTATTTTAATTTTTTTTAAACAAATTGCAAGTTTTTTTATTAGTCTGGTTTTTCATTTAATGCAGAATTTTCCATATTTAAGTCTATTTCCCTCTAAAGGTTAGAGAGCCCGTGTTTCTAAGCAATAGTTCAAGCCCTTCCTTGTACCCATGCAACAAACAGCATGTTGCTTCAGCCTGGAAACTGATGACAGCAGCTGTCCTTGGGCATGGATGTCCTCTTTAATCAAAGTGAGTTCCCTAATGGGTCCTATAATGACATTCATTTGCCATTTGGATGTACCTGATGTGACACTTGAGGCAATGCCATGATTATGTTTCCTTAAAAATGTGAAATAATTTTATAAAATCAAAAAGGCAGAAATACTGCCTAAAGAAGTTTAGTCAAAAAAAAAAAAAAAACAGTAGTATCATGGATTTGAGAAAGTACTGTAATCTTCTATCTCAGAACTGATAACAGGGTCATTTCCTATTTAACTTGATAACAAAATTTTGTATTTGAGAATAATAGGTCTATTGGTTACAAAAAAATTAGTCTATAGACTCCATAACAGAATGTCCTGAGTTAAGATATAGGAATTTAATGATAACATTGTTAGGCACAACTTAGAAATCCAATGTTTTACACTCAAATTTTAAAGATGTTTAATAATGGAGGAAATCACTCTATACTAGGACTGATATTTAAAATGTAGAACTAAACTATTTTCAAGGTTTTTTTTTACATAAATCTTGAATATTACCATAACCAAAATGCATGCAAGAAAGTGTCCCATGAAAAGTTGAAAGACATATTTAACAGTGTACATGAGAACATCTCTCCAGTGTATATTAGTGTAATATTTATTAGCTGTCATGTAAAAACCTTTGCAAACATTTTAGGGAAATTTCTAGTAGTTTCTTATTTTGTTAAGATCACATACTGGGGGTCTTTAAGAATATTCAGAACATACATAATTTCTCTTCAATCTCCTGGAAAGGTATTGAAAGATAGAGGCTGTCCATGAAGAGTTTGTACCTTGTCCAAGCATGATGAATCCAAAAATTAAGCTCAATAGGTAGCGTATTTTTCCTTCGAAAGAATCACCAGGGAAGACACTTTCATAACCTTCCTTTTTACTCTGTTTCACTCTCTAATGAGCCATAACTGCCAGACTTCTAGCTCCCAAAGTGTGACAGAGTCAAACCATCAAGCAGCATAAAAAGGAAACAAAAGGATAGAATATTGTGATCAATGGCAACTTCCGATGTGATTTCTGGAACTAACAAATGCCTGTTACCAGTCATCTCATAGGTAGTGACAGCAAGTTGCAAAGCAAAGTGAACCCTTTTGATTTAGACCTGAGTTCAGTGCTGACTACTGTTAAATTATCTGTGTGTGATCTCCAAATCTATTACTCTCAGAGCCTCAACTTCCTCATCCAAAAATGGGGATAATAGTCCCTGCTTTGAAGGGTTTTGTGAGAATTTTCAAAAAATCATTCTGATATGTCATAAACACACAATGATTGGTTGACATTATTTTTAGTTATTGACTAACTGACCAAGTAAAAAGCCAAGTGATCACTTGAGCCAAGTGATCTGTGGGGTGGGTGGAAAGGTATATAAGATACTATTCATGCTCTTTAAGATGGCTAAAAGCAAGAAATGGACTCCTGTAATGTTCTATGAAAAGCACTGCATCTATTATCCTCATATTGGAGATTTTGAGGAACAAGTGTTGTTATTCCTATTCTATAACTGAGGAAACTGACGATTTGAGAGATCACCTAACTTTCTAGCTTTGTGACCCCACAGTGGGGACTCATAACCTATTCTACTGAGTCACATGGCATGCACCATTTCTAGGGGAAAGTAAAAGAGAGTTATCTGTCTATCTAATCTCTCTATTCTATTTCTCTATCTATCTATCATCTATCTGTCTATCTAGAGATGTCTTGTAAGGAATTGACACATGCAATTCTAAAGGCTGAAACATCCCAATTCTGTAAGGTGGACCAGCAGACTGGAGATCCAGGGAAAAGTTTATGGTGTAGTTCAAGTCTGAAGGCCATCTGCTGTCAGAAGTCCCTTTTGCTAAGGGAGGTCAGTCTTTTGTTCTATTTGGACCTTCAACTGATTGGATGGAGCTCATCCACATTATAGAAAGCAAACCTCTTTGTTCAAAGTCCACCAATTTACATTGTAATTTTGGGGTTCCTCGGTGACTTGGTTAAGTGTCTGACTCTTGATCTCAGCTCAGGTTTTAATCTCAGGGTCATGAGTTCAAACCCACATTAATCTCATCCCAGAATATCCTCATGGAAGCATCCAGAATAATTTTGACCAAATATCTGAGCACCATAGCTCAGCCAAGTTGACACACAAAGTTAACCATCACAGAGGTTTTGTAGTGGCACAAACCTATAAATAGCATTCCAAATCTCCCAATGTGGTCATTCAGCCACTGGAATTTTTTAGGCTATGATAACTATGAGTATTGTAAAATTTGTGTAGTAGAGTGAACTGTATTTACTCTAAGTAAGCTTTACTTTAAAGTAAAATTTAAAATAAGTGTAGCAGTCATATTTTACTACAACAGTAAATAAAGAGAAAATAAAAATATTATTTTTGATACTGAAATAATACAGAAATATATAAATGTCACTGAAAGGGGACTCAGTCTCTTGAATGGATCCCAATAAAAGAGTGAGTCTACTTATTAGAAATTGTCATGCTATTCTTTTAAATTCTGGAGATCAAATGAAGAATTGCTTTGGAACATATGAAAGATACTGATTTTTAACATAATCTCATGGCATGGTAATTCTGAACATTTTAGAGTAATTACAGTAGCAAAACTATAACATGTTTGCAGCAATTGAACTATATTTTTACTCACTGTGCATAATCCTACAGATGTTGATGTACAATGTTTCCTAATTCACTTAAATCAGGTATGATAGAGAAATTCAAACGGAACCCACTTCTATAGTCCTTCCATAAAGCAAGCTCTTCCAGGAATCATATTTACAGAAAAAGAAATCTTCTTGGGAGATAATTCATATAATCACATTTGCTAAAAATGGAAAAGCCTTATTACATTCTTGTTTGGTATCTATTTTACATCATCACCTGCAGCTATGTTCTGTTGCCATTATTCTGTAGTAGTAAGATGAAATCGCCACTAAGAACATCAAAATAGAGGACTTCCTTTGTAAAGCTGTAATCATGTAAGTGGAGCTTCAACATCTCCTTCAAAGAATAACAATGTGAAGGCGCTAAGACTATTGCGAAAGAAGTACTCTGAAGAACGCTTTGTGATTGTAGTTTCTCCAAAAACAAACTTGAATCTTTACAGAAACACGGGTGAAGCTTCTCTTAAGAAGAAGTGATTAAATGTCTTGTTTAAAATCAAATCCTCTGGAATATTTGCAAGGGAGATGCCCAGTTCTGCTAAAAAAGAAACAGCATGCTTTCTAAGCTGTATCTTTTTGTCTATCTTGATTTTGTTTCTCATGATTTTGATTTTTACTACTTCTTTAGAATAGTTTGGTTCCTTTGAAAATTTTGTAGAAAACTGTCAACAAATCTGGTGTTTTTTCATCCAGCAACACCTCTTTTCAAACTTTTTCTCCAAGGATTTTTTGTGGTATCCCTTGCTCCTTCTATCAGATAGATGTCTGATGGATAGAAGTTCTGTTAAGCACAAAACATTCATAACATTCCAACTTTTCTGTTGTGGTCAGCCAGCCACTAGAATTTTTTGGTGATGATTGCTTATGAGAATTTCATATTCATTTCTATTTTTAAAGTTTGCATTTTCCCAAAGCCCATTACAGAATATCAAATCAACTTTATATTAACTATTGGAAATACCTCTTTATTGAAACCAATTTTTAATTTTACTTCAACTTTTATTGGATCTATTTTTTAATCAAATACTGGCTTCTGCAATTGAAGATTAAATCTCATTTGATTAATTTCAGGCTATTTTTTTTTTTTACTTTTCGTATTATTATATGATGTTTCATCGCTTGATATCCTCTCTCATCTGAGAATTTAATTAATGTCATTAACAACCAACTGCAAATCATTTATGAAGATGTTTAACAGAGTAGAGTTCAAGACTACTCTGAATGAAACAAAACACTTCACACTCACTGCCAAAGACTTATAATATGCCTTTATATTACCCATTTAGGTGATAAGTAAGCTAGATACAACCTTTTATTATGACCTAAGCAGTTCCCAATGGGATTCTCAGTATCTTAACATACCAATTATTTTACCTGCATCAAAATGAAGAGTTTTTCAGTTGGCAAAAATAATGATTTTCCTCTAATGATTCCATAGATAGATAGACAGACGCACAGATAGCTAGATAGATGCATTTATATATGCATTTCTTCTGTATAAAAGGTACATTAAATTATAACTAATTCCCAAAAGGGTACATAGCTTCCAAAGTATGCAAATTAATATGTTTACTTATATGGTTCAATTTTTAAAATAATTTGTGATACACTTTACCTGTGTGTTAGAACCTTATAATTTTTCCCTTAGTGTCTAACTTCTATGTTATTTGTATTATCCCAGTTAATTTTCTTGTAAAGTGAGTACTTTTCTCAAAATTATGTACTTATGATTAACTTTTTGACCTGATTAATAGGTAACTTTTTCAAAATATATATTTTCAATATATCTATTTTGGATTAAAGAAAACAAATGAGACCATAGAAACTGGAAAAATAAGATCATATTTGTTCATAAGTATACTTCAAATGATGTGAACAAATGGGATGTTGCTCACGAATTATAAAACTTTTAGAAAAATAAATCCTGTCACTCTTATTTAATAGTCTTTTCTGACATTAATATATTTAGAACATCAAGGGAAATCCAAACGCATTTTACATTTAAAATGTGCTTTCTATTGATTTATCTAAAAAAGAATTGAGGGAACTGGACTATATATTTTAGTGTTCTCTAATTAGATGAGTGCCCAATTGTGAATGATTAACAATAACTCAATATCCTTTTCATGACCTTGCTTGACTGTTTTAAATGGATGTTAATTAAGACTGTGCTGATGTGGGAGGGATTGAAGTTGTGTATTCAAGAATATTAAAAGAATATTTCATGTCGGAATCATAATGTTATCCACACTTTTTAAATATAGGGTAGGTAGAGTGCTGGGTTCAATCAGGGATCCATTATTAAAAGATAGATTGTGGAGAGTTTAAAAACAAGAGTACAACAAATATGAGGAAATATTCTGTGAAAGATAAAGAATGATGTGTTTCAAGTTAAAAAGAAAAGGGTAGGGGCTCCTGGGTGGCATAGTCGGGTAAGCCTCCGACTCTTGATCTCGGCCCAGGTCATGATCTTACAATTCGTTGGCTTTTGCCTTGCCTCAGGCTCTGCGCTGATGGCACAGAGCTTGTGTGATATTCTGTCTGTCCTTCTCTCTGGTCCTCCCCGGCTTGTGTTCTCTCTCTCTCTTTCAAAATAAATAAATACAAACTTAAAAATTAAAAAAAAAAAGAAAAAGCTGAAGAGAAATATAGTATCAGTGTCCACATATTTTTATAATTAGAACATCAGATCTGGAATGAGAAAAACTTGTATTTGAATAATAGGTCTTACTTTTATTGGCTGGCTATATCTCTCCTCTATGTAAAATCAGAATAGCATCTACTTTGCTAGGCTATTGTTAGGAATAAGGATGATGTAAGTAACACGCCTAGAATAGTGTCAGACATATGTAAAAGTTTCTCTATAAATAATGGTTGGTGTTATTTCTACTATTTTTATCAAATACTCCTCATAAGCAATTCCAATGCTGTCACAGAGGCCGTGTGGAACTGCTAACCACAGTGGCTTCTTACTAGGTTAGTAGTAGTATTTTTGAAGGGCGGAAAACTAGAGGAAGAGGCTGCTTGACCATAGAGGACAATGGATCAGTCAGCTCTTTATTGAACATTCTAATACATGGATAAATTTGGGAGAATTCAAGTTTTGCCGAATACAGTAAGGTACAACTTCAGTTTCTGTTTTTTCTCCATCCTAACCTCCTCCTTCTTCTCACCCTCCCTTCCTCTCTTGTTTCCTTTCTTTCTTTGAAATGTTGCTAAATATGGCTATGTGCCTTTGCAGGGGATTTAACCATTAAGACAATTTTGCCATATTCCTTTGCTCAGACCTGTGGTGTAAGGTACTAATGTATGGCAGAGAAGAAATCAGGCTTTGGTTAGATTTTTGTTTCTTCTTTGCTTAAAAACAGCAAGGGGTCCTGTATATTAAAACATTGCATATTAATGTATTTTAAAACATTGACAAAAATATAGGCAAAAATATAGGCTTAAAAAGAGTAAAGTTTTTCAAATAGGAATATTCTTCTCTTTTGTTTTTTAAACTGGATTTCTGCAATCCAGATATTTTCTTAAGTAGTCTTGATATACACCAGAAGAAGTAATGTTTCATCATCTTGCATTATTTTCCCAAACTATGCCTGTGATAAGAGTAGTGACTTAAAGTAATTTTTGTTAATGTTGTATTTCATTACTTTTGAAGAAGATTAATTTCTCCAAGTCCCTTTGTTATCTATGTAGATATATATAACTGTTTTATAATTGTATATAGTTAATCCTTTGTATGGCTTCATAAAGTAAACAGTTTTATAAGAAAACAGAAAATAAAATTTCATGCACAAAAAATCATAATATAACATGTACAGGATGAAGAAAAAATAAACTCTCATTGCAGGCCTAGAATTTCCTTCAAAATAGGATATGTAGATTTAACATGAACAGATTCTGTCTATTTGGGTTTAATTTAAAGGTTAATAACATGTGGTACATAGAGAATAGGAGGTGGGGGTCAGCGTGAGAAAATGGGTGAGCCTAATCAGCCACCCAGCAGTCTTCCCTTTGTTGTCTCCTAATTATCCCAGAGGTCAGACTCTTATGACTTTATACTGCACTGAAATAAATAAATTAATTAAACAAATAACACACACATACCAGTCTCACTATATATCAGGCACATGATAGATAGATAGAATCTCATTTAAACTTCTAGATAACTCAATAGCTCCATTTTAGAGATAAGAAAACTGAAGAAAAAGACATAAACTAACACAAGGTCACATCATTATAAATCTGCAGTCATGATTCAAAACAAAGTAGCCTAACAGAGACTGCTGTTTCACCGTTATACCTCCCTTGGCTTCAACAGTGGATTGGAAGATTCAGAAACTGGAGAACTAAAGAAAATTACAGGAGCCATCCCTTGTGGGTGTTGTTCACCCTGTACTTGACTGGTTAGGCTGAGGGACTGATAGAGAGGATAACAAGAGTGATTTCCTTAGTCAATCACCCTCTTTTGTTAGAACCATGGAATTTCACACATAAAAGGCGTAAGGTGAGAAAGAAAAAGGCTAACAAGGAAACGTAGTTCATTGATCAATAATAACAACAAATGCTATTATTAAACACACACACACACACGCACACACTCATATATGCATGTACTCTGGGAAACAACTTTTTTTAATATTGTGGTAGATTGCAAAGATGGCCACAGGTCATTCCCCCTGTCCTTGCCCCTTTGCAATGTGACTTTGCTCTTCTTCCCATTAAGAGAATCTATTTTCCAATCCTTGAATCTCGGTAGCCCTTGTGACTTGCGTTGACCAATAGAATATGGCAGAGGCAAAATTATGATAGTTCTGAGTTTTGGGTTTCAGGAGGACTAAGGGCGTTTGTTTGTTCTCTGTCTTGAATCGTTGCCATACCAAAGAAAAGTTTGATGGAAATGCATGGATCAGTTCTCCTCGTCACCCTAACTGGCAGTTAGCCAACTACCAAGCAAAAACCAGGAGAAAGTCTTGCTGAAACCAGCCAAGCCTGGCCCAAATCAGCAGAGCTTCCCAGATGTTCCATAAACTTGTGAGCAAAAACAACTAAGTTGCTAAGTTTGCATGTTGTTTTAAGCAGCAATAGATAAGTGTTACACATATGTTGTCTTCTAAAATTTTAAAACAACACTATTTTGTAGGTATTTTTAACATTACAAAAATAACAAAGCTCCGTTATGGTAACAGAACATAGTAATAGTAGCAGCCAATATTTACTCTAAAGTCCTGTGACCTTATGCCTAGGTCTTGTCTTGCTCAGAAGGGAACAAGTTAAGTAATTGCTAGTTAATGAAGATCTAGATACAAATTTCTCTTCACTTCTAATCAAAATCTTTCTTTATATCTAATCCAAATCTTTAAATCATGAATCAAGACAAGTTTTATGAAGTAAATTCCAGTATCCATGGAGTTTGCTTCCCATTTCAACACAAGCCAGTTTATGTGGTTAACATTATAAAAAGATAGGCCAAAATCCAAGATGAAGCAAAACTCATTTATTTATTCAATAAACATTTATTAACTGCCTGCCATATGCTAGGCCCTGTGCCTGGCACTATTATGCAATTAATTTAAAAAGAATCTATGATTTCAGAAACAACTCTAAGCTGAATAATTTAAGGACAACAAGGCAAGTTATTCATAAAGAAGCAGACTAATTGGAAATGGCCTAGTTTCAATGCTATACTTCCACTGTAGCAAGAGTGCTATGGATCTAAAGGGAAATGAACATAAAATTCTAAAACAATTTGTCAAAATAATTAAGCATATTAAGAATGGAATATGATACCAAATTTCTTAGTGCACTCTGCAGAGAACATAGGATAAATTTGGTGCAACTGCTTTATAACACCAGGTCTAGTACAGCCATAAGCCCAAGTCAAACACTCAAAGATCGACCTAGCTTTATTTATTGCCAGAGACAGAATAAGTAATCACATCAAGTACCGGCATGCGAGAGCCACCAACTCAAAATGCCATTTGCCATTTGTTTTGTATGCAGTTCTGCTTTCTTCTCCATTGCCTCCAGCTCATAAAAACACTGGTTTCTTCCAGAAAGATTCTCTCTGTAGAGAATTCTAGGCTTGACCAACCATGGAGAAATAAATTTTCTTTTCTCTCACAGTGTATAATTTTCTCTTTCTAACTCCTGAGAAGGAACCATTGAGAGGAGTTAATGGTATTTGCCTTTAGAAAACAATAGACTCTGACTCAGAATTTTACAAGATCTATTTTATTTTCCTATTACAAAGAAAAGTTCCAATACCTTTTCACTGACAAGTGCAAGGAATACTTTCCTCAGGTTACAAAAATAGTTCCACTGTATTTGACTTAAACTTATATTACTGTGAATAAATACATAGTAAACAATAAAAATTCTATTTTCTGATGATCCCAAAGATAGTGGCCTATGTTGAAGAAAATATATAATTTCTCCTTATTGGCTGAAATAGAAAAAAATATATTCCCTCTATATCACGTCTCTGGATCTGTGTTTCATGATGCTTTTATCTCCATGTAGCAGTGCGATCTGAGAACCCAAGGAATAACTGGTGCTTTCCACTTTGGCTTTCAGATATATAGATACCCACTTACTTAATAACACTGTATGTATGTTCTTAACATGTTGTTTATAATCAAGACCACTCAGTCAAAGCTAACCATTTAAGTACAGAAGGAAACAAATTTCCAGATAAGATGGGCTTCCTTGATTGAAATTCTCCATATAGTTATTGCAATACATTTAGCACCTGAGTTTTAAAAGAGGCCATCCAATTTTGCCTAACTGGGCGTTGGCTTTGTAATTTATTATAGCTGTTCTTTTTTCCACATTGCTCGCATGGTGTGCAGTGTTAAAGAGTTAGACCTAATCCCCACTGACTTGTTAACCCCCTTATCCTCAGTCCAGTTCAACAAATCTTTATTGAAAACCTACCAAGTATTGTTATTTGATGTTTTATTATGGTTTATAGGTGACCTGAATGAAACTTCACGAGGAGAATGTGATGTCTATTTGCAGTTCCAAATTGTATAGACATCAGAGCTGACCCTCACTCTGTGGGCCTTTAATTTGGTTTGACACATGAGGTCACATCAGCTAGTGCCTTAGAGGACTTCTTTTTGTAAAGTTCATCATTTACCCATTACTCCCGAGCAAGAAAAATCCAGAGACAACTTTCCTTTCAGCTTTGTATCTCTGATGAAGAGCTTTCAGATATATGGCACAAGTGGTATGTCACTTTGATCGCCTGGTTGTCAGTTCCCAGTGCTATGTTGACTCCGTCCCTGGTATCACCATTCTTCAGACTATCTTTTACTCATCCCTCTCATTCAAACCTAGTATTCAGTCTGTCATTGCATCCTGTCATTTCCTCCTTTGAACTGTCTTTCAGTGCCTGCCCTCCTCTCCTTTCCCATTACCACCACACTAATCTAGACTTGTCATTATTGCAAGGATGCTCAGTTGATTTTCTCATTCTAGTCTCTACTATCTCTAATCCATCGTGGGTATTTACCCCAGTCCAATGTTCCTAAAGCCCTCCTTTCCCTCTGTTATTCCCTGTTCAATAACCTAGATTTATTCCCTCTTACTTTTTTTTTTTTTTTAAACACATTCTAATGGGCATGTCTTACTCCCTTCAAACCAGGGCTTGGGTTTGTCCCAGCATGCCTCATGGACACCACACTTATAAACATCATGCTTATCCTGGCCCCATAGTTTTCCTTATGTTTTTCTCCCAATACAAAATTCTCTTGGTATCCCTTCTCTTACAATGTCCTTAGAGACCAACACAAGTTCCATTTCTCCCAGCATCTCTCCTAACCACATCAGCCTATCCTCACATCTGCTGTTTCCATAGTACCCATTACTACACTGTTGCAGTACTATCATGATGTACTGTAATTGTCTACTCACAGGATTATGTCTCACAATTAGTAATGGGCCATATGATGACAGAAAACAAACTTTATTGTTCACCTTGTAACCCTGTGTGCCCAGAACTGCTTGAGTCATATAGGTTCTCAGTGAAATTTTCTCCAAGTGTTTAATCTCTCCTTCTCTAAATGCTTAACTCCAAACCAGAATAGGTATTTAACAATATGCCAGGTATCTAAAGGTGAGGAATATAGTAATTAACTTCTGCATCCCAAAATAAAGGAGTTTACATGAACTCAGACAATGTTGTGTTGGTAAATGTTTTCTTCCTAAAAGCTTTTTAGGGATAGAAACCACATCTTATCAGCCCTTTGATCCTTTGACAGTGTCTCGTACAGTGCTGGTGACTGAGAACGTGGTGATTTGAATGTTTAGGCTCCTAGAACACACAACCCCCAGTGTGTATCACAGAAATAACTGGCTGAGCTAAACTGTGTTAAATGACAGAATACTTCATTTCTGCTTACAGAAATATATAGATATAGATATAGATATATAGATATAGATATAGATGTGTATGTGTGTCTGTGTGTATACACACACCTATCAAATATGTGTATATACACACAGACACACACACATTTGGAAATGTTTTCTAATTTAACAGGTTAAATGTCTTCAGAACTCCTAGATCCAGATGATGCTAACAGGACACAAATTTTTCCTGCAACTGTGGTGTGATCTTCTTAAAGGCATAAAATTTGGCTTATAGAATTTGTTTTCCTATAGCATGTGGTATTCTGCGCACAGCAGATACTAAGTGAATATTTGCTAAGTGAATGGCTGAACTAAAGTAACTAAGAGCTAAACTTAGTGACTCAAGAGGGATATATCAATATGGAATAAAGTAGAGAACTATCCTAATGGAATGATATTTCAAACCTTCCCATATAAACATTTCCTATCCCCCTTTGTGTTTTATTGAACACAGCCACTCTCATTAGCTTACACATTGTCTGTGGCTGTTTTAGTGCTATAAACCGATGAATCCAATAGTTGCAACAGACAGTTTATGGCCCTCAAAGCCAAAAATAGTTACTGTCACCCCCTTTACAGAAGTAGTTTTTCCACTCTTGATCTTAGAGCAATGTCTGACACCCAATATATTCAATAAATGTTATTCGAATAAATGAAATGGTAAATACATGACTCAAATTAAATTCAGAGGCACCTGGATATCTCAGTCAGTTAAGCATCCAACTCTTGCTTTCAGCTCAGGTCATAATCTCATGGCTCATGAGTTCGAGCCCTGCATCAGTCTCCGCACTCTCTCTCAAAATAAATAAATAAACTTTAAAGAAAAGAAGAAATAAAACTCAGATAACACTTCACCATACCTTCAAGTGTCCTTTATGTGTCTTAAAATGTTTGCATACTCTGAAAAAGATGTTCAGTCGTATTCCTTATCTACATGAGGCCCACAGTTCTGTGGAAGAGAATTTGAGTTTAGCTTAAAATTAGGATTGATTCGTATTAACCTGTTTTTGATGGGCTGATGTCATTCAGAAATATTAGGCTGGAGGAAAAGATACATGAGGCTCCTGAAAGAAAATCAGTATTGAGTAATGAAATCTGGTAACGTTGGGTAGGCTACACATGGAATTACTTGGGGAGAGCGGTTATTCTCGGTAATTATGGGCCATGTCGTTTCCCTAGCCCTACCAACTTGGGAAGCACTGTGCTGAAGTATCAAGAATAGAACTAGGCATTTCACAGTGGACCCAAAATTGGACTGTGAGGTTCTTCTTGGGAAAAAAAAAAAAAATATATATATATATTTATTAGGATAAGAATTATATATAATATATATATATTATACATATATACATATATATATATGTATGTATAAAGTAGAGAACTATCCTAATAATTCTTATCCTAATAAATATATATATATATATACATATATATATATATATTTTTTTTTTAAAGGAACAAAGGTTTTTCCCTGCTGACTACAGAAGGAGGGCATCTCTGTGTCTTAGTCAGTTCAGGCTACTCTGACTGACATAAGCTGGGTGGCTTGTAAACACAGGAATTTATTTCTTGCAGTTCTGGAAGCTGGACGTCTCAGATCAGGGTGTCAGTATGGCCAGATTCTGGAGAGAGCTCGATCTCTGGTGTGTAGGTGGCCATCTTTCTTATATCCTCCTATGGCAGAGAACAAAGAGAGAAAGAGAGGAAGCAAGTTTCTTCTAAGGGCACTAATCCCATTCATGAGGGCTCTCTTTTCCTGACCTAATTATCCCTAACACATGGGGGCTAGGATTTCAACATGTGAATTTGGGGAGACACATTTATTTGGTCTCTAACACTTTGGTTGTTGTTACTTCGGTGGAAATGAGCACCTAGTTAGGGGTCAAATCACGGAGGTCAAGAGATCAAAAGGTGTTCAGAACCTTAGAATCTAGAGCTGAGGTCCTGCAGAGCTGTAGGCAGCTGCTCTGGGTACATATCAGAATCCCCTGCCAGAAATAATTGGAGTGTGGTATCTCTGAAAAAGACTAGCTGTCTGCCTCATCAAGTTGATATGAGCTTATTGCATTGAGATTTGGAGTAGTGCTGGGAATGTAACAGAGTCTTACTTACTGGTTGGTGATGCCAGAGATATGCTGGATCCAATATCTGTTCAACCTCAGAAGAAATAATTTCTGTTTAATTTTTCATCGAAAAAAAACTGAAAGGAACTTACACTACGGCAAAAAAAAAAATGGGAGAATTTAATTATAATTGATTTCATTTTAATTTTACAGAATTTCCAAATCCAGACAAACTTCTGTATCCTCCACACTCTGGGATCATTTTTTAAAAATCACAAAGTACATTGAAGGCTTATTTCCAACTTAATTTGGATTCAAACTTCAGGTAATAGCAATAGACTGTGAGATGATGAGTCAAGAGGGCTAACCCAGACTTATGTTATACAATTTGCAAATGTGATTGTTTCCCTCCCCCTTTCAGAGAATAGAACCAGCCCTGAAGCCCACACACAGGCCCTGCACTCATCTCATTGCTCAACCGTCAGTAGTATTCATCGTGCATTGATTGGGAGGAACACATAGCCAAACCTTTTTTCCTTGAAGGAGCACAGCTCACACTTAGGCAATAAATAATGACACAGAATCAGAACAAACAGCAGCTCCTGTGGAGTGCAGGACAGCAGGTATACTTTGCTAGAAAGTTAGAAACTCAAGAATTTGGTCTCTGGTGGCAATAGGCCTAGGTTACTGGGAAATAGGAAGCGATATGGACTTGTATCCCACAGACATGACCAACACACTCATTAGAAGAGTGCAAACACAGAGTGGAGTTGTGAGGCGCTGTGAGGATTGTATAGGTGAACAGTTGGAAAAAAAAAAAAAGGGAAAGAAAGAATACCTATCTTTTGTAGTGATAGAAAAAGAAAAGGTCAAAATCATATGTAACAACAACACAGTGTGTTTCTGAATTGTGCCTGTGAGGACCCAAAATACAACTGCTCTTTTTTTCTTTATTAGGTCCCCTCTCTTTGTTTTCTAGTCCTACTCTGCTTTCCATAGGAAGGGGTGAAAAACAAAACTAATCTAGGGCTAATGAAATATTTCAGTCATTTATTGAGTACTAATAAAAATCAGAGAACTAAATTAAATATATTTCACACACACACACACACACACACACACAATCTTGCTCTGAAGTTCACAGTCTAGTTGGAGAGTAAGAGAGATAAATACTTATAAAACAAAGTAATAACAACCAATTAACTATTTCATCCTAATTACCCCAAAATATTTACTACATATATTATAGTACTTATTACACAGTATTATAATGGTATAAGTCTATAATTTGAACACTCTTCTGGTTTTAAAAGCAATTACTGCTGTTTATCCCATTCAGAGATTTCAGAACTAAAAATGGAGTTGTTTATTTACTGAACTTTTGACCTGGCTTTAGATTTGGTTCCACATTTTTTTTTTCTTTTTTACACATTTAGAGTTTATAGAATCTGTATTCTTATCTGGGTCAGTTAAGATAAAGAGAAAATCTTGAAGACCTTACACTGTTTTTGTTTGTTTTGTTTTGCTTGTTTGTTTGTTTGTTTCTTTTAATGTATATTTATCTCTTGGCATAGTTGTATAACAATTCTGACCCAAGGAGGGATCATAGTTTTGGAAAAACAAAAAAAGTTTGAATACATGTTGCTTGCTTTTGTCTTCAGATAGTTAATTTTGGAAACAAATGTTTTAGAGGAGGGTTCTGTGTTATCACTTGTTTGTTTAATTTCTATTGTTTTCCGGGTGATAGACTAAGAACATCAGTTAGATATATATACATAAATATACATATATATACTCATAAAATTATATATATATACATAAATTGTATATGTTACATAAATATACGTATTTATATATACATAAATAATATATATATTATGTAATATAATCACTGACAAAAGGATTCAGCAAGTACTGGTGCTAGTCATCTCTTTCTGTTAGCATTTACCATGAAAGCACTGAGTCACCAACTGCAGGGGAAAATCTAAGGCATTCTGAATTGAAGAATGATTATCTAAGGTCTTTCTGTTGACTGATTGAACAGGGTTGCATTAAAAAAAAATATTAGGGAGAGTGAAACCCTTCAATTTACCTGAAAAATGGAAAGATAGTCATTCTTATGAGAATTTTCAGCAGCCTATCAAACTTTACCCATCGAACTTAAAGTTGGGATTGTTTCTGTCTCTCAGTAGTAAAAGCTTTATGTATTTCTCAAGGAAAAACCTTTCCCTTTTCTTCTCTGTTCCATTTCCTGCATAAATAAAATAGGAAACAAAAATAATGACTTTAGAAAACTTTTCTATATGATTATTGGACATGTCATCATACCAAGCTGGATGTCACCATTACTCTCGTATTTTTGGAAGCCGCTGTCAAAGGAGAAAATCCAATAGTGGAAATGGCTCTGAGCAAAAGTCTAAGCTTAAAAGCAGTAGCTTGCTAAAAGCCCTATTAATAAAAGTTAGTTGTTTTCACCTTTCTTCATTAAAGGAATGTTTACTGTCATTATTAATAAAATATTGCTTATAGACAAATCTCCATTTAACTTAATGGATGTTCCTATTACCTTTGTCATTATCCCTCAGCCTCACTAATGCATTAAAAAGTATTCCATAAAGAGAGTCATTTTCTTTTAATATTGTAGAAATATAGTTATGTAGGTAACTCTGTCCTTATCAATAAGCAGACAAAATTTAACAACTCAAAAAGAATTTTCCTTTTTGAACAGTGTACTTTTAATACAAATGCACAACACAGGATTCTTGCGAGGTTGAAACCATGACATTAAACACTACTTTTCACAGAGAAAAGGGGAAGGGAGGGGGGGAATCTGTTTTCTTTATTTCCATAAGCTCACATATACTCTTAAGGGAATGAAAATCTACTTATACCTCTTGTTAGAAAGTGCAGGTCATGTTGATTACAAATTACTCAGCTAAAGGAAGGAAGGCCCATTTAAGCAGGGAGCTACAGCTAATTTGTAAATAACAACAACAAAGCAAAAAAACAAAAAAACAAGCACCAGAAGCAAAAATAATCTCAAATGTGTAACACAGGTGTTTTCATTAAAAAAAAAGAAAGTAGATTTAGTGAATGGAATGATTAGTAGGTAGAATCATGTTTACCTTGGTTGGAGAAGTAAACTTTGTGCTGATAATCAAAAATATCATTAAGGAAGTACTAATGGAATAGAGATACACAGATGCATATATAAAAAAAAACTGAGACAGAGAGAGTGTGCTTAATAGTATAACTTTATTTTATGTATGAAGGGAAGGGAAAAGGGAGCTGAGAACCCAGAAACAAGGACCCAATAGTGAGATAAGAATTTCAGATGGAAGCAGGGAACTGCGTGAGGAAGCCAGAGCTCATCCGTGAGACCTTGCACTGGTGAGCTATCACATATGTGGTTTATGCAAATGGAGAATGTCAAGTCCTGGCCAACATTTCAATATACGAAAATGCTATAATTAAAAAAAAAGTGAAATAAAGTTTAAAAAGAGTTGGAAGATTATCTCAAGTTTATAATTAAACTAAGCGGTAGTAGTAAAAGGGTTACATCAAGATACTAGCATTAAGTGCTCTGATTTGTTTGCTCCTTCTTCATATTTTCATATTTTATCCTTTCTCCTAATGTGTATTGAGTGTTTCTTATGAGTTTGGCAGAATGGTAGCCGTTTTACATGTATCATCATATTTGATCCTCTTCACCACCATATGGGGTAACTATTATAATTCTCCTCAGTTTATAAATAAAGAACCTGAGATTTAGAGAAATTGCGTAACTTTCCCAAAACCTTATATATACTATGTGAGAACTAGGATCCAATATCTAGTCTTCTTTATTTTAAATCTATGCTCCCAACTATTATTCTGTGTCACCTTTCTTATGATTTAAAAGCAGATTAGTAGTATATCAAAACCTGTTATAGCATAATCCAGTGGTTCACTTGTGAAACAGAAGCCTATTTCTGGGCTTTACGCTAGATTTTTCAAATTAAAGAGTTTATAAGTGAGATTAAAGCATGTGTTGTTGTTAAAGCCACATAGGTGAGTTAGAAAATACCAAGGGAAAACAAGGTTACTATATATAAATCAGACTGTTTTCTGAAGGAGATTTAAACCACGTTTAAGTTCTGAAGCTCAGACTCAGTAGTCTTAATGAGATAGTATTTTATACTCACCAGAATGAATAAAATAAAAAAAAGTTATAATACTGGTGAAGACGTGGAGTCACTAGAACTTCTGGTGGGTGTATGAAATAGTACCACCAAAAAGCAAAACAAAACAAAACCAAACAACAATGACAAAAAAAAAAAAAAATCGTACTACCATTCTGGAGAACTGCTTGCCAAGTTTCTTATAAAGTTAAATGCACATCTACCCTGTCATGCAGAAATTCCACGCATAGACATAGACCCAAGAGAAATGAAAATATGTGCCCACGAATGACTTGTACATGAATGTCCATAGCAACCTAAATAATAAAAGTCAAAAACCCATAAATAGGAAAATAGATAAACAAATTGTTGCACATTCACATATTGGGGTACTTCCCAGAAATAATAAAGAACAAATGATGCATGCAGCATGGACAGATCTTACAGACATAGTGAGAAATAGAAACTAGATAATTCCATTTATATGAAGCTCAAAAATAGGCAAAACTAATGTATGGTAACAGAAGTCAGAAAGTCCTTCTTTTGTATGTGAAGGGTGATAAGGATAGATTGGAAAGGGGCATAATCAAATTTTCTGGGGTGTTGGAAATATTCTATATCTTGTCATGGATGATGGATTATACAGATGTAAAAATTCATTGTTTGGGACACTTAATATATGCGCATGTAAATTATGGCTTACTTCAATTAAAACATATATAAGTACTTTCTAGTATCACCTTCTTCCTCCATTTACAAAAGAGAAAACTGAAACTCAAGAAGGATAGGTAAGACTGTATAGTTCTCAAGTTATAGAACTTACATCAGAATCCAGCTCTTTTTATTTCCAGCCTCATGCTTTTTTCCAGTAGCTCTTACATAATCATAAAACTTTCCTTCACAATGTACCTATATAACTACCAAAAGAAAATACACAAAACAGACAACCACATTTTTTTCCATAATAAAAGTGTTAAGATGAGAAAATTGTAAAGGCGAAAGCATCAGAATTAACTAGTTTGGTTGGTTTTCTGGACAGATGCCCATCACCAACTCTGAAACTGTTTTTGTGTAGATGACACTAGTCTCAACGTCCAATTGTTTTTTCCTGAGTACCACAATCTATACCTCCGGAAACAACCAGGGAAAACGATTTGGCACCTTTTTCAGGATTACATTTTATGTTAAAGGAGTCCCCCCTACACTGGTAAATGTGATGAATAGAGTGCATTCCATTTCATCGAATCGCTTCTGTCGACATTCACAAAAGATCAGCTTCTGTGCACTTCAGTCAGACGTGCAGTTATGAAAGTGCCATAAAACCTGTGTGATCACCACCTGCATGTAAAAAAATGCCAGCAATAACTTACCAAAATATTTCCAGTGAAAATATGACTTTGACCCAGATGGCAAAATAGGCTGCGTTGGCCATAAATCTGCAGGCAGTAAATGGGCAGGTGGTAAATCTGCTATCATTGCTACTGTTTTCTCAACACTTTATCTGTACAGCCTTTTCCTAAGGAAATAAAAATTCTGGAAATATGGGAGAAGAAACAAAACACTGACTGGAAACTCTAGTGTGAGGCTCTAAGTTTCTTCCAGTTTAGGAAACCTGTCCTTCGATATAGGCTCTGGTCTGAGGCTGGGATATAGAAAAAAAGAATCAGAAAATGGAGGATAAAATATATAAAAGGCTTCAAGTTCACTTCCTGTAAGTTTGACAACTAGGATAACCTTGGAAATGCCAAGTCTGTTGTCTTCTTTATAAAGAAAAGTAAACATTCCTTAAACATTTAATGTTTATTTACCTCCCTACCTCTATCCACTAGCACGATTGCTTCAACCCAGAATGAGAAAGGATAAACGAAGTTACTGTGGATATGGTAGAGTAAACCATAGCCAATTTTGGAATAATTTGTGATCACTTGTTTAGATTTCAGGGCAAGATTGCACCCTATTAAATGGGGATTTGATTTTCATCAGAATAAATGGATTTGTTCACTGTCCATCATCCTATAAAGAGGTGTTTAATCCTGGAGCAAGAAATGATGCAGAAATCTGGTTTCTGGAGGGAAACATCTCCATTACTTTTTATACCTGGGATATTTGAACCTGAACCTGAGGCATGCATTCCAGGAGTCAAGGGGAGCTTTCATGTCTATATAAAGTTAGATTAGGATCAAGGTATTCTACCCCCTTGATTTTTGAACCTGTGTTTTCTTCTTGTCAGTGACACAGCGCCACATAAAGATCTTAGATTCAATGCATATTCTGGGACTTGAAGAGTGTTACCTCCTATTTCAGAATAGTACCTGTAACTTGGCATTTAAGCTATGCTTCAGCAGGCTGCTGTGACGCCTCATAAGGTCAATAGTCCAGGCGAAGTGTGTGGTACAATTAGCAGATCACATGGTTATGGGTACATTCATAAACCTCCTTTACTGTAAAAGGGGAACTCTGTTCAGTTGGAATCCATGCTAGTGGCTCAAATGCACTGTGAGCCTTTGAATATTGGGGCTGACTAAGGGGCTTAATGGCAGGAAGAGCAAACCTGTATGGAAAATAGGTGCTTATTCTTATGAAAAAAGCTACTTTCCAGGATGAAAGGGAAATGATGCAGTCAACTTGCCATTAAGTGGAAAGACTCTTCAACAAATGGTGCCATATCCAGGACTCAGCAGTGGTTTCTGTTACAGGCAGTTGGGCACTTAGCAGCAACAGTAGCTAGACCAGCCTTGATAAGTAGGAGCTGATGCTATTGGACTCATGTGTAATATTCGTATTTGCCATCATAGCTACTTTGTTATGTGTCCCTTGTGCCAGTGCTTATGTGGCCAAAGACATGGATCATTTTATCTACTAGGCTGGATCATTTTATCTATTTGGCTTTTTTTTTTTTTTTTAGTGCTTCTTCCATTGTGGGATTTCTCTAGTGGTTATTAATATGTGATACAAAGATCTTCCCACTTCATGCCCACTCCCATAGGGCCATCCAGTGCTTCTCCCTCATGACTCCTTGACTATTATATTCCAAACTTTGATTTGCAGGCAATTTGCATAGGCCACCTCTTAACCACTTTTAGGGCCATGTATCTTTCCACAGAAAATAGATGGCCAGTTTTACTGCCTGAAGCTCCCACTCATGGAGAGAATTTCCCTCACCACTATATTTTAAGAGCATCTTAGGTACCCTAAGTCGTTAGTGCAGTCACTATGTATTTTTGACTCATATCCAAAGGTAATCCTTATGTAAACTGAACTGGGACTATTTCCCCCACGGTCAATTGGTCATACCCCATCCCCATGTGGACTCGATGTTGGCTGAAGGAGTACTGTTACAATAGTGCTGGGAGTCATGACGTTCTAAATTATTTACTCATATATCTTGTTTGTGTCTTCCTGTCCTGCTCGTGTGTCATACCAAATGTACCACCTCCATCTTATGATGGTTGCAGGGACGGGTGCAGCAACAATCCCTAGGGCTTTGGTAGATCTGAAAGGACCAAGTTCATGATCGTGTAATTTCTGACAGTCATATGGTGTTTCATGATTAGGTGTTATGTCCTCTACCAGGACCCAGTAGTGCACCGAGAGACGTTTTTCAAAAGGCCTGTGGTTCTCCCACTGCAAATGTCAGGGTATTCCTTCAGAATTGTAGGGCCTTATGTTGCGCATTGGAACTTCCACAAATTCTATGTGGTATATTTTCCTGGAGCCTGCTGCAAAGCCTTTTTCTGCTCTGGGCTTTTCTCGAATGTGTGTCAACCTTCTGTGTCAACCAGTATATTTCTAGGTATGGAATGAATATGTTATGAATATGTTCCATTTTAGAAACTGAAAAGGCCCATTGTTTTACTTTTTTTGTGTTAGAAAGTGCAAGATGAAATAATTTGTCCTTAGGATCCTTCAAATTGTTTTGGACATGGGGAGACCTTTCATTTTGTCATGTTTTTTTCCTCTCTGGAATGCATTTGTTCTATGAGGGCCTCCAGAATGCCAGCCACCTCTTGTTCATCTGGCATGATCAATATAATGTCATTGATGTAATGGCTAATGTGAAGTACTGTGGGTTGTCCAGATGGTTCAGATCTCTTCAGACTATATTATGACAGAGGGCAGAAGAGTTAACATAGCCCTGGGGCAAAACTGTAAATTAATATTGTTGTTCAATCCATGTGAATGTGAACTGTTTCTCATTGTCTTTTCTGATTGAGATAGAAAAGAATACATGTTCCAGAAAAATGGCTTCATACCAAGTTCCTGAGGCCATGTTAATCTGCTCTAGCAAATATACCGCATCTGGCATGGCAGCTGCAAAGGGACTATTACTGGGCTATGCTTGCAGTTATCTTCCAGGAGTTATCTTGTTTCTCTAGGTTTCAGACTAGTGAATTAAATGATGATGTTATGAGAACAAATATTCCTGCATCCTTTAGATACATAAAGATAGCCTTTATCTTCCACCCCTTCTCCTACTTTTAGGATTCAACAATGTTTTTTATTCTGAATTGACTAGGTGTGCAGGGAACAAGTGTAGGGGCTTTCGCTTGCCCTTATCCATTATCATAGCTATTATCCAGTAACCAAAGATCCAATAGTCATTTTTCACTGACTTCTAAGTATCATTCTTGATTATACATTTGAGTACAAGAGAAATAACCACTAGTGGATATACCGTAAGGTAGATATTGATCACAACTCCATTTATTCATTTATCATTATGTCCCTTATGTCTTCACTCTAACGGAAAGCCCATGGTGATGGTTCTGGATATCAGGGTCAACTCAGACTCTACATACAAAAGTCATCAAAATATCAAAGTATTTTCCTTTCCCAAGTAAATGATCATAGTACCTTTGAGGAGGAACTGGAGGAACAATTACCATGTACACTTACCATACATTTGTGAGGTCCTTCCACCTGAAGACCTTACCACACCTTCACTGAATGGTTCCTCCCTCTTAAAACTGACTCAGGTCTGGAAACTAGACAAGAGTCATGAATTTTTATCAATCTGGTTACCCTTATCCTCCTGGGAATATAAACTTTTGCTAGGATAAGTTGAGTAGTAGTCCTCTTGTTGGCAGCTTATCTATTTTGTACTTCAGGATGTCATGTTTTTTTTATTGCCATCTTTATATCTTTATATTCATCTTAGGGTCATGCTTTCTAGGGTACCACTCTACTGTTGCATTCAATTAAGAAAGAAAAAGCAACCCCCTTGGATTCTTGAATTCTGGTAGTGAAGCACTGACCTGACACTGGGTTTCAGTTGTTGAAGAGCCCTATCATTCATACTAATATCAGTGGAAAAAGATCTGTAACAATCTTCTTGTCTTTCCAGCTCTATCCAGAGAGGCACCACTGAATTTTTACTGAAGCTGGCATCATCCCTTTAGTATATTTATCAAGACCTTAGTAAATAGTATGCCCTCTAGCCTTCATGAGGTACATAATCATCTACTGGGTCTTCCAGCTGTACAATGAATATCCATTCCAGCATTTCCTCAAGCCTTTTAAACCCTTCCTCCAGAGATTGCCATGGCAATTCTGGCATTTCAGTCTTTTTGTGTGTGCCATCACTTTTTTCCATGGTTCTGGGAGTCATCCCAGGAGGGAGTTCACAACATTTTCTGGGGTGGATCTTTGCTACTTAAATCTAATACCTTCGTAGGACACACTCAAGTCAATAAACCCTTCTCTATCCAATTTTATTTTCCAGTCTCTTTGAACAAATATCCCTAAAAATCTAGTCCTAAATGCACTCACTCAAACCCACTTAGTACCTGTTGGTTAGGTCTGGCAGCTCCTTTGGGGTACAGACCACTTCATCCTACGTGGGCTATGCTATGACTTTTTCATAATTTCTGATTTAGTGCCAGGAAAGGTGGGAGGGTAGTCTTGAGGAGATTACATATTGCTTTTGATGGGAGAGGAATTTACAGTGTTTTCCAGAAGGGCTGGCATCAGGTGCAGGCTCTTAAAAGGGTAGAGAGGGTGTATCACAGTCTCACTAACCAGAGTCTGGGGAGTAATAATTTTTAGGGAGATGTACCCAGATGTCTCCGTCCTACCCGGGCCTTAGTTGGTATTTAAACTTCTTTTATGTTTGTACAATCTGACTATTAAATCCAGAACTGGGCCCTCAGCTTTCTCCAAGCTTTTACTAGAGCGGATGCTAATAACTTTATATAAAACCAGAGGGAACCGCTGGCTTCTACATCTAGCTTTCAACATCCTGTTACTCAACTACCTGTTACTCAATCTCAACTGTTTTTTTTTCTTTTTTTTTTAAATTCTTTTTATTTTTGAGAGAGAGACATAGAGAGAGAGAGCACGCGCTCAGGGGAGGGGCAGAGAGAAACAGGAACAGAGGATCCGAAGCAGGTTCCACGCCTACAGCAGAAAGCCCAGTGTGGGGCTCAAACTCATGAAAGGGGCTCAGACTCATGAACCAAGAGATCATGACCTGAGCCCAAGTTGGACGCTCAACTGACTGAGCCACCGAGGTGCCCCTAAAATTTAATGAGATTTGATAGCAAATCTTTAAAATCTCACATAGCTATATATATTTCACATCTTAGTGTGGATAGCCACATTTCAATTGCACAATAGCCATACATGCAAGTGTCTACCATACTGGGAAGCATGGCTGAAGAGTACCAGAGGTACTTAGTAAACACCTAATCCTATTATTCTCCCATCTATTATTTTCTCCATACATTTCATTAGCAGCAGTGATATCGGCTGCTAGTGTATACCCTTGTATCAGTATATCCTTGTGCTATTCGCAGTTACAAAAGGTGAACATTTCAGTTGGATGGGTCCTCAGTGCCAGGTTCCATCTGTGCTTCCTCTTACTAGTGACGGGCTGTCATTGTCTGCCAGGTAGCAGATGAGTCCACTTCCCCAAATCAAACCCCATCTTGTAACCTGCCTTCTCAGATTGCTGTTGGGCTTGATGGTCACAGGTTGGAAGCAGATACTGAAATTGGGGTATAGATATTTATTAGGGAATAACACCCATTAAAAGAAGGACGAAGGAAGCAAGACTTGGTAGAGGTAGATGCCACACTGCAATGAATGCCTAACAATATTTTTGTCATTCTGGTGGGGAAGTTCTAGAGCAAAAATGATCGCCAGCATTATCCCATGTCAGCCAAACAGCTGGGACTTTATATTCCTACCTTGCTCAGTCATTGAATGTCCACTATTTGGGAAAATCACTTTTATGCATCTAATGCCAACCATCAAGAGGCTGAAAGCTGGAGGCAGTCAGCCCACTACACAGTGCACAGCAAGTCCTTTCCTGAAGAGGAACGGGAGCAACATTCTCCATGTCTACACACAGGCTGTTGGTACCTTCGGAGGCTCTGCTAGAGTGATGGAAGAAAAACCCTAATTAGAGGGGGTGAAGAGCTGGCCTCTGTTAGAGCCAGGAATATTTTATCAGGAAAGTTTTATTCTTTTGACAGAGCCAGGCATTATACTCAAGAAGGCAGACAGTATGGATACAGATGTATCTACAGATGTGGATTAATTGACAGATTTGGGGGTTGAGATTTCCTACTTACATATATGAAACAAGTGTCCCACTAAGGGGATGAAGTGGAGGAAGGGGGTGAGAAAGGGAGGGGAATCATATATAAGATTTGAGGAAAGAGAAGGTATAAAATTGTTGGGCAGAGGAAAACAAGCATACTAGAAGTGATTTGGATTGCACATATTATTACGTTCTCACTTGAGTTTTGTAGTCAGGAATTTGAATTCAGACCATACAGCAAGTAGCTAGGCAAATATTTTGTTTTTACTGACTTTTCTGAGTTTCCTAGATGAGTGAGATAAATAAGAAGAAAAAGAAGAAACGAGGTGACTTAATTAAAGGTATTTGATAGGAATTTATCTTATTGACGCATTTTTGAAATCCAATTTGAGTAAAAAGCAAATGAAGGAAGTAAGAGGGGCACTGACTGATAGTGGAAAAACAGTACAATTCCATGAAAACAGTACTGGGTTAAGTCTATTATAACCTATAAATATGATACAATTTATCAAAAATCACTGGCTGACTTAAGTGTAAAGCGAAACTGATAAATAGAAAAACAGAAGGAGGAGGAAGTTGATGTTAGACTTTATCAGAGGCATGTTGGGCTAGAGAATGGTTTCCTTCATATCTGCAAGAAACAGAGACGCTTGTTGGAATCCTCAGACTTAGAGTATCTGTAGGCAATGTGATATAGTAGTAAAAGAACATTGGATATTGAATGAAAAGACTTGGATTTGAATCCTGACTCTATTATTTTCATTCATTCATTCATTTGTGCATCCATGTATACATTTATTCAACAAATATTAATTTAGAAACCACTCAGCAGCATTATCAACAATAGCGAAACTATGGAGAGACCCCAATTGTCCACCAACTGATGAATAAGGATGTAATACATGTATAGTAATATATATTATATCATATATATGATATATATTGCATTTACATATATATTACATACATTCACATATATACATGTGTATGTATATGTATACACACATGTGTGTGTGTGTGTATATATATACATATATATATATATATATGTATATATATTCCACATATCTGCTGTGGAATTACTCAGCCATCAAAGAGAATGAAATCTTTCCATTTACGGTGACATGCATGGAGCTGGAATGTATTACGCTAAGTGAAATAAGTCAATCAGAGAAAGACAAATACCATATGATTTCACTCATATGTGGAATTTAAGAAACAAAAGAGAGGAGCCAGAGGAGCATGTGGGAAGAGGGGGAAAGAGAAGACAGAGAAACAAACCACAAGAGACTCTTAATGATAGAGAAAAAACTGAGGGCCGATGGAGGAGGGGAGTGGGAGATGGGCTAGGTGGGTGAGGGGTATTAAGGAGGGCACTTGTGATGAACACTGGGTGTTGTATGTAAGTGATGCGTCACTAAATTCTACTTCTGAAATCAATATTGCACTGTATGTTAGCTAACCACAATTTAAATTAAAAAACAAAATAGAAACTATGAAGTGCCAGACACTTCTCAAAAAGCTGAAAAATATCAATAAACAAATTGAAAAGTTCTTTCATGGGATTCCGTTTTAGTGGCAGTGTAGAGAAGGGAGAAACACCATACACAAGTGAGTGAATGAATGAATGAGGTAATTTAAAATTGTAAGTATAATAAAAAAGAAAGTAGTGAGATACTCACTGACTCAGGGCTGACAGTGTGCAGCTACTATTTAATTAGGTGATCAAGGAGGTAAAATTGGCCTTCAGATTCGAATGGCAAGAAGGAAACTCTTCTACAAAAGAAATACGCTGGTCAGAGGAGAAAGTAGCTAGATTTTTCATCTGAGGAAGGAAACTTGAATTTTTGAGCTTTAATTCCTTCATTAATAAATAGTAATAATATTCCCTTAGAGTTTGCTATAGAATAAATAACATATGGCATAAAGCCTAGGAATTAGTAATAATTAAAACGAGATTTGCCTTTAGTATTTCTTCACAGAGATGGTAAATCTCTGAAAGATTTAAGGGCTAATATGATCTACCTTTTGTGCGGACTCCTTTCTTTCATTCCTGGAGTTCCTATAAAGGTGTTTCACAGAGCCTGTGGCAGAATTTTTTGCTGTTGTCCGTGTTGTTAAAAACTACTAGAGGGGCACGTGGATGGCTCAGGCAGTTGAGCCACTGCCTTTTGCTCAGGTCATGATCTCATGGTTTGGTTTGTGAGTTCGAGCCCCACATAAGGCTGAGACTGCTGTCAGTGTGGAACCTGCTTCAGATCCTCTGTCCCCGCCTCTCTCCACCCATCCCCCAGCGGCTCTATCTCACAAGTAAATAAACATTAAAAAACAAAAACAAAACAACAGAATATCAGTGGAAGTTTTTCTTGATATCTAGGCCTAGAAATGTCCCTTTTATAGAAAAGCAAATTTCAGAACTGCATACCTTAATAAATAAGGGTTAACAAATTTGACAAGTCTGATACAATATTTCTATTTCAGTAAACTCATTAAAAAGCTTTTAATGTGTTTCAGTACTGTATTTCTGATACAGAAGTTTTAAACTGTTTCAGTTCTATCCATGGTGGTGATTAGATTACCTGACTGGAAAATTGCAAAATTAAGGTGAGTGGCTCACAGGTATGCTAGAGAGGGTGGAGGGAGAGCTCACGCTGTTAATTCCAGTCCCATGTAGAACAAAAGCTGTGATTAAAAAAAGTATCATTAAAATATCATTAGACATGATTTTTTAAAGTTTAAAATGAACAGAAGAGCTGCCACGAGGTCCTAGAACACAGAGGAAAGCTCGGCCTCAGGGGAGGAACCCCCTTCCTTCCCCCAGAGCTGCTCCTCTGCCATTGCCAATCTAGTCAGAGTTTCAGTAACTGCTAATAGTGCAGACTGCCAGCTCGAGTAAATGAAAATGTATTATTTCTCTAGCATAAAGCAGCTCCTGGCTCATAATCAGCTTTATTTGGATCAACAATATCAGCTCACTGACAGTAAACTCTTCAGAAAATCTTTTTATAGAGACGTGCCCGGGTGGCCTCAGTGGGTTGAGCATCCATCTTTTGATCTCTGCCTGGGTCATGATCCCAGGGTCCTGGGATTGAGTTCAGTGTCAGGCTACGTGCTGAGCGTGGAGCCTACTTGAGATTCTCCCCCCCCCCTCTCTCTCTCTCTCTCTCTCTCTCTCCCCCCACCTCTGCCCCTCTTCCCTGTTCTTTCTCTCTTTCTCAAAATAAAAACAAATAAAATTAAAAAAATTAAATATTTTTATAGATAATTACCATTTGAGATGCTTTTAGTTTCCCTCTGTACACAGCTATACTTTTCTTCTTCATTTTATATATTATATTTTACGTGACTTGCTCAAAGCAATTTTTTCTAAACTACAAATGTTTCAGAATCATGAGAAGTTACATGTTACACTTCTGTATCTGTCACCCAAGCCACACTGGAGTCCCTTTAAGGTGTTGAGCATATACACATGGATGTGCACACACACACACACACACTCACACACACAACTTCTCAGTACCAGTTTGGACATATCAGAGTTCCGTTGGCAGAAAATTACATGCCATAGACAACAAGGATGTTGCTACATAAACGGGGAGAGTAGTTCATAAATTTCTATTTACTTTTACTTACTACCGCTATGAATACCTTTGATATAGAGAATAATTTTTAGAGGTGGGATGTGTAATTAGCATTTGTGGGTCATCTATATTCATTACATTACTAAGAGTTGGAGGCCATTCTTCATTTAATGTCATTACCCCGACGCCTAGGACAGAGCGTATGAAATAAGCGATGCTCAAGAAGTAGTTTGTGAATGAATGAATGAACAGTGATGGCCGCCTAGCTCACTGTTGTTGCACCATGTGGGTGGCACATAAATCACTCTTTGGGAAGTGAGATAAATGAGGTAGCTAGCTGAATTTCCACAGCTGTAAATTTCTAGAGATGAGACAAAGGGGTCTATTATATCCATTTTACTTAACTGTTTATCTGTTTACATACCTACCTGTGTAATGATGATGGGAGAAGTGTGATGCTACAGGTTAATCCAAACTCCAAAAAGCACAACTTTCCGCCAGGGCCCACATGCTCCTGCAACACCATAAATTGGAAACAAACAACAAATGGAGGCACGGCCATTTTTCTTACCTTTACAGCCATCACTTATCTTGTCACTCCCCCTGCTGCTGCCGCTTTCTCACACATGGAGATGTATGTTTAATAAGCAATAGGTGGAGATCTTTAAAGGGATGCTCTTCAATCACAATGCTGTTAAGGATCTAATCATGTAAATGGCAAAAACCACACACACACTCTTATTAGGTTTTGCTAGCCAGTGATGAATTGCCATATATAGAAAACAAGCTACAGATAGATGAGCATTGTTGTTGTCATTTTTATTTGCTTTGAGCTAATTTGGTGCGCATTGATTTAAAAGCTGTAGATAATTTACTTTTAGGGGAAGAAATCACACATCCTTTTAGGGTGACTACTATTCTGAAAGATCTCTCATTTCTCCCTATTGTTCTCCTTTGCTGAAATGACAATATGTAACCAGAGTTGGAGGAAGTAATTATGCAAAAGATCCTATTCATTTTCACTCTAAAGGCTTTTAGAAGTTAAGAACAAGAACTACCTTGGACTCGAGAGATGAAGTGCATCATTTTGTTTGTACAAGAATTGTACCGCCGTAGCAGAAAGCATGAGGAAGACTTGATGCACCTGTGTGGAACAGACCTGCAGGCCTGAGCCAGCTGTGTGAGTGACAGGCTCCCTGACCTCTCTTCTCAAGCTGTTCCCTCACCCGTTAAATAGGGAAATATTTACCTGGCACAATGATTATGGGAAGTAAGCAATGTAATATATTTAAATCACCTCAGTGGCACCATATAGTGGGCACTAGAAAATATCTGTTCTCATCTCCTCTCTGCAAAGCTGTTGAGAGGACAACGGCAGTCTTCAAAACAGAATCTGAAAAATCAGTAGCAGATAATGAAGAATTCAAAGTGAGTCCTGAATTTCATAAAGTTTGACAAATCTTGATATATATATTTCTCCTTTTATTGGATTCAAGTCCTCATTTTTTTAAATGTTTATTTATTTATTGAGAGAGACAGAATGAGCAGGGGAGGGGCAGAAGGAGAGGGAGAGAGAGAGAATTCCAAGCAGGCGCTGTTACATCGGCCCAGAAGCCGATGCGGGGCTCTATCTCAGGAACCGTGAAATCATGACCTGAGCTGAAATCAAGAGTTGGACACTTAACCTACTGAGCCACCGAGGAGCCCCTCAAATCCTCATTTTAGACTATCTCATGTGGTTTTCCCTCTTCTGAATTCTAACTTTTTGCTGTTTGATGGTGGTGGTCATGAAAGGGTGCCCGTTTTACTTTTCGTGGTTAAAAGTTGCATCATGCCATTTACGATTTTATGTTTTGCAAACCAAGATCTTTTCTTATGGTCATTTACCTCAGAGATGTTATAGTTGGTATAAGTAATGAAGTTTTAAAAATGTTTTAAAGGAAAATATATAATGTATAAGAATTGGGGATAAAATGTTTTTGGGTAGTGCATAACAAATTATGATATATGATCATCTCTTTATATTTTTCTGTTTTTGAAAATAGAAAAAAAAAATGCCTCCTCAAAATCCCAGGGTCTTCTGATAGTACCCACTATTTTCCTCTAAGTTGCTGGCAAGCTCCTATAGTGTGAAAGTTTTAATGTGAGAAGTTGGAATAAGCCTTACTAAGAGAAACCACTTACCTGATTTATCACTTTTAAATTTCAGAATTATATTTCCAGTACAATTATATTTCAGTTGGGTCTTGTTGGTTGAAAATGTTGATTTAAAATTTTTGAAATGGTTTACGACAACATGGATTGAGCTAGAGAGTATTATGCTAAGCAAACTAAATCAGAGAAAGACAAATACCTTATAATTTCACTCATATGTAGAATTTAAGACACAAAACAAATGAGCAAAGAGGAAAAAGAGAGAGAGCATGGCA
Source organism: Paguma larvata (assembly GCA_030068075.1). NCBI lineage: Eukaryota > Metazoa > Chordata > Mammalia > Carnivora > Viverridae > Paguma > Paguma larvata. Next base: position 57,324,448 of record CM057833.1, on the reverse strand, counting down.
ACTCAAGAAACAGACCCTAAACTATAGATAGAGAACATACTAGTGTTACCAGAGGGGAGGGCGGATGGGTAAAATAGGTGATGGGGATTAAGGAGGGCATCTGTGATGAGCCCCAGGTGAGATGGAATCGGTGAATCACTGTATTGTACACCTGAAGCTAATATCTCACTGTATGTTAACTAACTAGAATTTGAATAAAAACTTAATTTTTTTAATGGTGAGTTACCTTAGACTTTATAAGTGTAGAAAAGAAGCATAAACTGTGACTAAATCTATACTATAGAATAAGAATCACATGAGGCATTGTTTGTAAGTTAAAGATGAAAACTTTCTGTTCAGGTCCTCTTTACAAGGTATTATTTAAATCATTAGATTTAATGTAATATCATCGTCCTTATTTCTATTTTTATCTACTGTTACTTCAATTTATATCCAATACTTGTCAGTCTTTTTTCAGGATATTTTGTTGCTATTATTTATTTGTTTCATTGATTTATATTTTCTTACCTATGCAGAAAATGTTCAAACTCTCTGTCCATAAATGTTTAATTTTGCACTTTCAATTGAGGTCTTTATTAGCCATATTTTGGTGCCAAATTATGCAAAATTCAATGTTATCTGCTTCCTAATAACTCTTCAAAATGCCCCATAGAGAATTTGGAAAATAGATGGACATATCAGTGCAGTTCTTAAATTTGTGTGGTATACTAGTATTATAGAATGTGATTAAGAGCAATAATTTTTGTGCCAAAAGACATCTAAACTCAGGTCTGATATGTATTTGTCTCATAATTTTAGCATATTACTTAACTGTTCATTTTTAAATTTTTATTTTTTTTTAATTTTTTAATGTTTATTTTTGAGAGAGAGAGACAGAGTGTGAGCAAGGGAGGAGCAGAGAGAGAGAGGGAGACACAGAATCCAAAGCAGACTCCGGCTCCAAGCTGTCAGCTCAGAGCCCAATGCAGGGCTCGAACTCACAACTCATGATATCATGACCTGAGCCGAGGTTGGACACTTAACCGACTGACCCACCCAGGTGCCCCTTAACCACTCATTTTTTTAAAGTCTATTAATTGGGAATAATATGATTATCACTTATAGGGGCCATTGTGAGGCTTAAATGAGATAATGTATACCAATTGCTTATTCTGGGAAAGCAATAATTATCTTTAAATATGAACTATTATTTCTATTATAACAATTCTCTGAGCAAATTTATGGTTCTGACATAAGAAAGCTGTAGCTAAGGTGAGAAATATACCTGCTGGATTTTTTTTTTTCTTATAGGAAAGGCAGTAGGATTTCCAAGAGGATTTTGAGTTACAATTATTTCTTACCTTGCATGGATCTACACACTCATTTGATACTTCTTATATTACAGTATTAAAAATCTTTATTACCTTAGGGCTTTCCTCTGACCAGTTTAAGCCCCAAATCATAAGGATTCCAATTTCAGTGTGAAAGAGAGAACTTTAAGATGTTTTAATTCAAATGGTGCTCAGCTTCAGGAGTTAGATTTGTGAATGTTTTATAATGTATTTTCTTAAAAATCTCAATATCACCTTTGCTACATTTTCTTGACAAGACTGAAAAAAAAAAAAAAAACTGATTAAAAGGATTTAGGCCAGGGAACTAATACTGTGCAAAAGGTCACAGCAAAGACTTTGTTAATTATGACATGATTTTTCATTGCATATTTTATGATTATATACATAATATATATATAATCATCCATCCCAAAACTGAGACTCTTGAATCAGATCTTCCAAATTTTAGAAATAATATTTTTTTCTATTTTTATAGATGGGTGGCAATTATTTTGCATATTAAGTTCCTGCCAAAAAAATTAAATAAAATTTTGAATCATTTTGAGATTATTTTGAACCTTTTCTATTTTGATAATGAGAGCTTGAGAGGCTTGCAAAAGCAAATTTTCTATAGTCACTATTTTTTCATTAACCACTTATTTTCTGTTTGCCTTTCCAATGTCTAGGACTGAGAAGACGAGAAAGATTTTGTCATTTAAGCAAACCAGGTGCACACAGATTTCTATTCTTCCCCTATTATACAATACAGCAGGCAAACAGTTAAACATTTTACAAAAACACAAGAAATTGTAAATATTGTTTGCACACGACAATGAGCTTGCAGTGAAATCTCTAGCTAAACACAACATTCCAATTATCTCTAAAACTGTGCTGGTTTGTTATCATTGAAAGCTATATTCAAAGAGTGTAAAGCCATCTCTGTGATTCCACATGTGAACCTAACTTGGACAATGTTACACATGAATATTTACTTAATTTACATGTCCTGTGAAGTCAGCCACTGAACCATGTCCAGCAGGTCTCTTAGAACTGCATTACACATATTCTTACTAATTAATTCACCTTGCACCATTCCCAGTGGTTGGGAAGATTGGCAACAAGGCATGTGATTGCTGTTTATTGTCAAGATTATAACACATGAATAAACAAACACAGTCTGTAATAACTGTCATATTCTTAGTAAGCATTTCCAACCATTATATAGAAATGTTCATATAAATATCAGAAATGATAGAAACGGTGGGGCGCCTGGGTGGCTCAGTTGGTTAAGTGTCTGACTCTTGGTTTCAGCTCAGCTCATCATCTCACAATACATGAGATCAGCCTTGTGTTGGGCTCTGCAGTGACAGCACAGAGCCTGCTTGGGATTTTCTCTCTCTCCTTTCTCTCCGCCCCTCCCCTACTCTCTCTCTCTCTCTGAAAATAAATAAATAAAGAAAAATGGCAATGTGATTTTAGATTTCACGTTCCTCTCGCTAATAGCATCAAGCATTTCATCTTTCATTTAAGACTGATGCTTGATTTATCGCTTTTTAAATATACAACTTAATACTTTGCATTTACTCTATACGTGCTAGTAATACAAAGATGAAAATACTTATTCTCTATCAGAAAAGAAAATCTAAACACATTTCCATTCATTTAATTAATGATTATTGGGCAGCTACTATGTGACAGAATCTTCTATTTATTGAAGATTCAGCAGAGACCAAGACTGAGAAGTATGTCTGTTACCAGGAACTTTTGTTTAATAGTAAGGGACAACAAACAAAATGCATAAGTAATTTGTACAGTATGTTAGAAGGCATAAATTCTATGGAGGAATTTTTATCAGGGAAGGTGAGAAGGTAAAATGTCTAAATTAAATGAATAGGAAAAGAAAAATGGAAAAGGTGACGTTTGACCAAAGACTTAAAAGAGGTACAAGAGAAAATAATGCATATATTTGAAGAAAGAGTCCAGATATATGGAACTGCAGGTTAGAGTCCCTGAGGCAGGGGAACACAGGAAAGCAAGCAGCTAGCGGGGCTGGAGCAGAGTGGACTGTGTAATACATTAGACAAGGAATAGGAGGAGGAGGGGAAGGTCACAGTTGGCCACTGCAAGCACTTTACCTTTTTCTGTGAGTCTGATGGTCTTGTAGGGCTACCATAACAAAATACCACAGATGAGATGAGGTAAACAACAGACATTTCTCACAGTTCTGGATGCTGGAAGTCCAACATGAAGGTGTCACCAGCATTGTTTCTGGTTAGACCTATCTTACGGCTACCTTCTTGCTGTGTCCTCCCTCCCATGGCCTTTTCTCTGTACGTGCTGGAGAAATAGAGAACTCTGTATCTTTTCTTACAAGGATACAAGTCTTATAGGCTCCACCCTTATAACCTCCATGAACTGTAATTATCTCCTTAAAGGCCCTCTTTCCAAATATAGTCACATTGTGGGTTAGGGTTTCAACATATGAATTCTGTGGGAACACATTTCAGTCCATAACATTCTATCTTCCTTCCTTCCCCCAAATCCATGTCCTTCTCACATGCAAAATATGGTCACCTCTTTCCAAAAGCCTGGAAGTCTTCCTTTTATTTTTTTTTTTAATGTTTATTTATTTTTGGGAGAGAGAGAGAGACAGATGGAGTGCAAGAAGGGGAGGGGCAGAGAGAGAGGGAGACATAGAATCTGAAGCAGGTTCCAGGCTCTGAGCTGTCAGCACAGAGCCCAAGGTGGGGGCACGAACTCTTGGACCCCGAGATCATGACTTGAGCTGAAGTCAGACACCTAACCAACTGAGCCACCCAGGAGTCCCCAAAAGCCTGGAAGTCTTCATTCATTTCAGCATGAACTCCAAGTCCAAAGTTCATCTAAGTAGCATCTAAATCAGCTTTTTGGCTGGTGAGACTCCCGGTGTGGTCAGTCCGGAGGCAACATTTCTTATTGGTCGTGAATGTGTGAAAACAGACCATTCATGTGTTTCCAAAATACAGTGGTGAGAAGGGCATAGGCATTTCCATTCTGAAAGGAAGTCAGTGGAAAGAAATAAGGGAAAACTGGTCTCACAACTTAGCACAACAAATTCTATTAGATCCAAAGGCTTGAGGATAACCCCCTCTGGCTGGGTGCTCTGCCCTCTGTCTTCACTGGAGTAGCAGTGTCACCCCCACAGGCCTAGGTTTCTGTCCTGTTCTATATGCCCTTGAGATGGCCTCAAGCCCATGGCATTTTCAGGAGCTGCCAAAACCCCTCGCCCTCTGAAACTGGAGGAAACAGCCTTGCCTTCTGGGCCCGTACACTCTGGACCTCTGCTGGTAGCGGCGGCCATGATGGTCTCTGGAGCTTCCAGGCTCCCCTTTCCTGAAGGATAAAGCATATTCATTGCTGAATAGCTCTATTGTCCCATCCTGCCCTCTGCCAACACATCTGATTAAACCCATGGGGAATTTCTTTATGGAGTGTTTCTCCAGCCACATCCTTGGTGTTCTCTCCAGAACAGGCTTTCTCATTTTTTACAAAAACGAGGGGCTGCGGATTTTCCAAATCATTAAGTTCTGGTTCCTTTTTCCTTAACAGTTTCTTCCTTAGATTGTCTCTCTCCTCTCTCATTTTACTATGAGTAGTAAGAACAACCTAGCTGCACCTTCAACACTTTGCTTAGAAACCTCTCCAGTTTCATAGTTATACCTTCCAAAAGAGTAAGTCATGATTCAACCACGTTCGCCACTCTGTAACAAAAATCACCTTTCCTCCAGTTTCTAATAACATGTTTCCTATTTCCATCTGAGACCTCACCAGAAAGACCCTTAATGTTCATACTTCTACTAGCATTCTGTTCATAATGATATATATATTCTCGGAGATGATAGAAACTTTCTGTTTAGCTCTTCTCTTTTCTTTCTGAGCTCTCACCAGAATTGCCTTTAGCATTCATATTTTGACCAATAACACAATTCAGTCCACAACAGACAGAAAACTATTGGAATGTTTTGAGCAGAATAGCAGTGCAATCTGATTTATTTTATTAGGATTAGTGTGGCTTCAATGCTGAGAATTGATTGCAGGGGACAAGAATGGCAGCAGGAAAAAGAGTTAAGAGGCTCTAAAGACAAAGTCAAAAAGAATTGCTTATATTGGATATGGAGTGTGAGAAAAAGCATGAATCTGAAGGTGATTTCAAGGATTTTTGTTTGAGAACATTGGAAGTACCAGTTCTCATTAACTGAAATAAGGAAGACTGACAGCAAAGAATATTTAAGTAGGAATAACAAGAGTTCCCGTTAAACAGGTTAAGGCTGGGATATGTATCAGACACCACCATGGAGATGCTGAGCAGGAATTTGCATATGGGTGCATGCAAGTCAGTGGAAAGATACAGGAGAGATCTAAGTCTGCTTTTGACTTGGTATTTAAAACCATGCATTTTGATGAAATCCCTGTAGGAGTAATGTAGATAAAGAAGAAATCCAAGGAGTCGTCCTTGAGAGCTCTAAGATCAGGAGGCTGGTGAGATAGGAAAGGAGCCGCAGAGCTGGCCGGGGTAAGAGGCCAGTGAGGGAGAGAATCATGGAAGCAAAGTGAAGAAAGTATTTCAAAGAGAATAAAATGATCAACTATGTCAAATGTTGGGTAGTAGATCAAGTAAAATGGGGACTGAGAACTGACCACAAGCTTAAGCAGTATGTGGTTCACAGTAGAGCAATGAGAGAGAAGGAAGTACACAGGAGTAGTGGCTCCAGAAGTCTAGTTCACGTGAAATCAGTGAGAAGGATGTCAACACAATTGGAATTGTGAGAATAGACACTACTTTGAGAAGTTTTACTGTAAAAAATGGTGCGGTATTTGGAAAGGGAAGAGGTTTCGTGTTCTCTCCGTTTTTGTTTGTTTGTTTGTTTGTTTGTTTGTAAGAGTGCAGAAATTACAACACATGTTATGGGAATGACCCTACAAAGGTGGAACACTGGATGATGTAGGAGAAAGCAGGACAATTAATGTAATGAATCCCTTGAGTAGTCAAAAGGAATGGAGTTAGTACTCAGTGGTTTCTTCAGGTTTCTGGTTAGGAACAGAGGGCCATCTCTGTTAGCAAAGAAAGCAACGCATAAAGATGAAGAGGGTTGCATGTAGAAAGAAAGCAAACAATTTTGATTGAAAGTGGGCTATGAAGATGTAACTAATGTGCTATGGGGATAAGGAAAAAGGGTAGAGAGAGGTGTGAACTAGGACTTTCGAGCACTTCCAAAATATCAGAGACTCTGTCCATTGTTAAGAACACAGATCAATACGTGATCTTTTTGTCTATCCTCAAGAGGCACACAGTCCAGTAAAGCAGTCCTGTGAAGATATAGGTTTAATAATGCAGAGAGGTAAATGCTTTAATATAGTAGATAGAGCTACTTACATAAACCATGCAAAACATCCTTGTCAGGAGTGCATTCTTGGGCAAATTCAAAAAAATGGGATTGAAAAGGATTATAAGTGCAGAGCACCAATAATTTTCCCTTGCTCTGTGAGCTAAGTTTTCTCTGTGCAATATGCTTCTCTTCTCAGTTTGTTTAATAAATCTCTGTTGTTTCCTTTTTTTTTGTTTGTTTGTATAGACTTGGAGACACAAATTAAGCTTAAGTCACGTGAGCTCAGTTGAATCCTAGATTCCCAGTTAATAGCTAAGCTATCTGAGCAAGTTAATGAAATTGCCTCGGTCTCCCCATCAGCAAAATGGAAATAACATCTCATACAAATATGGTGAAGATGGAGTTCTTTAATATGCAGAAGTCCTTAGAAGAGTGCCTGGCACATAGAGAATGTATAATCAGTATCAGTTATTTTATGACCTATCATTTTATTGCATGTCATTTTATTTTGTGTTTTCCACCCAGTGTCTTAGCTTTCTTTGCCATCTTTCTCTTTTAATAATCTTTATTTCTAACTCTTTAGTAGGAATTCACTTTTTTATGTTTACTATTTGCATCTTTCATTTCATATTTAAGATGATTCCTCACCATGAACTTTTTGTTTAAGACTCTTTCTGTATTTTTTTTCTTTTCTTTTTGCTGTTTATCTTGAAATCACTGTGGGCATTCTCTGCTTCGCCAAGTCTGGTTCTACCTACTAAATGGGCCAGAGTCAGTGGTAATATCAAAAAGCCAGTCTCGGCTTTAGGGGAAGCTCTGACCCTCCACCCCCAGCTGTGCTGTTTGCTTTATATGAAGAGAAAACTTCTGAGTAAGGGAGGATGAGAATGTTTGGTTCGTTGTGTCCTTTAACATGGGCCATCGACTGGCTAATATTAAAGACACACATACTTTTGTTTGTTTGTTAATGACAAGGAATGGCACCTAGTGAAAACCAAAGATAGATATTTTATACTTGAGCACATCCTATTACTAGATACTACAGCAATTCAGCTTAAACAAAATAAGCCCTGTTTATTTTTTCTAAAGATATCCAGTAAAGATGATCAGCACAAATAGAAAATTTATGACAAATTTATGGTGCAGGCTACCTACTTGTAGAAAAGGAGTCAGTACTTGAAAGTGTTATGTAAAGGAAACAAAGAAAACTAGACATACTAAGAGATATGTAGGTATTATTCAGAATCATTTTTAAAATCTGTCCCCTCCAAATAATTACAACATGACTGCTGAAGCTATTCAACGCAAGAGTATTTAATGCTAGTTCTATAAAGCTAACATTTATCAAGTGTGTAATTTATGTCAGGTAATATTCTAGTTCTACCATTATCTATTCTTGCGACAAAAGAAAACAAAAACAAAACAAAACAAAAATCACTATTGTGTAGGTCCTATAATTATCCCAATTTTATAAGAAGAAACCAAGGATGATAAAATTTAAATCGTTTGTTCAATGTCAAATGACTAGTAAGTGATAAAGTTTCAAGGCAGCCGAACTCCAGGATCCTTAGCCTTAAACTACAAATGGGACATTTTTATTTTAACTTTATTTCCTCACTGGTCTCATCCAGTGTTTATGTGCCAAACACTGGGTGAGACCTAGTATTGACACTTATTATCTGGTTATTTTGAGATTTCAATAATTAATAATTATTCTCAGATTTTAATAATTTAAAATTAGGTTAATAAGTTCATAACATGACTGTAAAAAATAAATGAGGTAATGAATATTTAAGTATTCAAGGAATATTTCCCTCTGTCCTTTAGGATACCTCTCTGCAAACAATGCTGGTTCATCTAAAATCCCTTCTCTCCTTTTTAGTGATATAAATAAATCCTTTCTTCCACCATTTAACAAATATGTATGATGAGCTCCAATGACGCATATGCCTTTTGTAAAAAATTACTAACCCCTGCTGTTCAGCCCTCCAATAATATATGTTGAGGCCCTATATAAAACTCCAGGCAAAAGTACTCCTCAACTCTTTCATAACTTAATAGGTGTCCCATTTTTTGGTACTGAGCAATTTACTTCCTCCCTTTGTGATATCTCTTTGTACTTGCAGGGCCCCCAACTCACTAGGAGATTGTGGGGGAATGTGACATCTGCCTTTCTTAAGAGAGAAGAGTGCCTTGCACCTGATAGGTGTTTACCAATTTTCTGATGGACAAAATTAACATTTTTTTATCCTGGAATTTATTTTAAAAATTCTTCCAATTATGTGGCATTATTCACTGTATTAAAACAAGTGAGGTGATCACTGGCTTTTAATCTCATTTAATTTTCTAGATCATGTAAACTTGATGAAAAAGTCCAAAATCAACATTGTTTGGGAGTGGATAGAGTTAAAGATAATAGCTTTATCTATCATGATCTCTGAAATTAAGAGGGAAAAAATGGATTGATGCTAATGCTGTACCTTGGCAGAGCGTGCTTCTCACAGAGCATCCTCTTTAGCAGGATGCACAGTTCCCAAGGAGGTGTGTAAAGAATAGGATCCACTCAGCACTGGCCGAGATGTGCCCGAGGCTCTAGGACACCTCCTGAGATGGGGTTGGAGAACACACAGAAAAGAAAATTGTGCGAGTGTGTATGGCGGCTAGGGGCGGGGCAGAGGATGGGAATTCAGTCTGACTGAACATTTAGCAATTAAAATTTAGAACTGTATCAATATGCAGTCAAGAGAACAAGGTTAGCATCAGTACTGCTGCAAAAGCTGGATTTTCATGACCAAAAAGTTGGTTTATGTGAGACCTATGTGTGCACACGGAAACACACCATTTCTCTAGGACTTGAAAATGATTCCCACAGGCTACTCTGGGTCTAAATTATAGCTGTTCTTTCTTTCACAGTATACCATTAAACAAAACACTGCTCCCTTCCTAACGGATGTGAACTTCCAGTTTCCAAATAGTTTGGGGAAAGTGTATCTTTTTAGTGCCTGATTTGATATTTGATGACAAACACCATAGAACCTAACGGGAAATGAAGCCAACAAATAGTTAATGTTTTTTTACTGGATATTATAATTTTTTTCTCATATAGTTGTTGTGTTGGTTTGTTTTGGTTTTAAAGAATTCAATTTGATCATAACATCAATCATTCCATTAGGTCAAATATGTTTAATGCCTGGCATATAGAAATTCTTTATTAAAATTCTGTGATAATTACTTGCATAATTGCTCCACATCACATTCAGAATGGGTTGAGAGAAACAAGAAAAGTGTAAAAAAGAAGAGAGGAAAACAGGAAATGAATAGGTTGTATGAAAAAGTAGTAAGAAAGTAATTATTAAAGAAAGAAAACAGGAGATAGAAAGAAGGGAAGGAAGAAGAAAGGAAGGAGAATTAGGTTGAACATTCCTAGGAAAATGGGAAAAGCATAATGGGGAAAGAACCACTAAAGGCAAGACTGGATAAAAGGCTGGAAAATGATGAATGCTTTGGGTTCATTTTATAGTGATTTCATGTTCATTAATAAGTTGATGTTTGTGATTTTTTTCAAGTTTAATTAAAATAATTTTTATTAACGATGCCAGGTAACACCTATGTAACATTCACTTTACAAAGCTGTTACTGCATACAGGTGTCCTGTCTCATGTAGAGTCACTACAACCTCAGGAAAAAGGGCTCTTTTAATTGAGATTTTATTTAAAATTTTATTACTTTTCGTGAATTTTGAAAAATATAGATAAAATATCAGAATCAATATACCAATACACAAATTTAACTATTTGAAAATATTGATTCACTAGACTTAAAAAATGGAAATAATATACAAATATAGCTAAACCATTAACTCCTTCTATTTCCTTTCCATGATTCTGAACTATCTTCTCAAGTTAGTGTGTATCTTACCTCTACGTATTTTTACATTTTTATTTTATATGTATATATGTAACCATCATAATTTACAGAATACTTTATGTATTCTAAGTATTTTTATTAATGGTATCACACTTTCAGTCTGCATGATATTTTCCAATTGGTACTTGTTATTAATCATAAACATAATTTTATATGTATTTATATTTTTCTTTCATATCCTTTTGTGTTTTATAGCATATTTAGTTAATTAATTTCTTTTTTAGAGAGAGAGAGATCGTTTGTAAACGGGAGAGGCAGAAAGGAGTCCCAAGTAGACTCCATGCCCAGTGCAGAGCACTACACGGGGCTCGACCTCACGACCATGAGATCATGACTTGAATTGAAATCAAGAGTCGGTTGCTTAACCAGCTGAGCCACCCAGGCACTCCTATAGTATATTTATTTTTATTTATTTTTAGTTATCTTTTTTGAAATTTATTTATTTATTTTGAGAGAGAACGAGGGAGATATTGCAGGTTATGAGTTAGTAGATCTGGGCGCATCTGAGAATCTGCATTTGTAACAAGCTTTCTGGTGATGGAGAACCACAATTTAAAGCACGAGGCTCTAGGATATGTAGATATTTAGAAATGAAATTGTAGAGACATATGTGCATCTTCAGTTTTATTAGCTGTTTTCAAATCGTTTGCAGATTTATACTATTTTCATCATTATATGATATTTAATTTTTTTGTACCTTCATCACCTTGGTAGTAATTAAGTTTTAAAGTTTTACTAATATTATGACTTGATATTGTGCTGTTTTAATTAAACTCGTAACTATTAAGGAAGTTCTACTTATCAAAGAAGTGGCCATTAAAGTTTCCTCTTTTATGAATTCCTATTTATATCTTTTATTCACTTTTATTATCCTCTTCTTTGTACTTTTTAACTAATTGTCTTGCTGAAATTCTTTATATTTATGATACTTACCTTTTTGTTTTTTTGTTTGCATTCATTATAAATATTCCTACAAATCTGGTGCTTTACTTAATTTGGTTATGGTATTTCACATGTGCCCAAGTATATGGTTTTAAATTTAATACAGTCACATTTACTGCTCTTTTTCATGATGGTGTGTGTTTTATGTTATACTCCAACTTAAATATCATACAGTTATTTTAAAATATTTAAACATTGAGTATTTTGCTTTTAATTTTCTGCTTTTAATTAATGTCCAACTTATTTCTGTTCATGATGTAAGGTAAGTCTCCACCTTTATCTTTTTTGTGAAATAACCAGTCGTCCTAGTGTCATTGATTAAATTCTACAATCCTCTTTTTTGGCTTATAATATTCCACAGTCAAAACCTCTGTGTATATATGTTCTGTGTATACTTTGTGTTTTGTGTGTATTGGTTTCATCCTGTTCTGTATTTTCCCATCAGTGTTTTATAATTTTTCTTGAGAGTAGACAGGATAAGTTCCTCTCTTTATATGTCTCAATCAAGGTTATTTTGACTACTCTGTGTCCTTTACCCTTCAATAGCGATAGAGGGGGTTTATCTTATAGAATTCTGTGAATAAAAATGGAAATTTTAATGTAATTTTATCAAATGTATAGATTTATTGTGGGAAGAATTCACATCTGTTTTGTAGTCTGGATGAATTCTCACCAATTTCATCAATTTCAGTAGTATGTAAATTCTCTTAAATATTCTACAAAGACAATTATATTATATACAATCAATGACCCCTTTGGGCCTTTATTTCCAATACTAATACTTCTAACTTATTTCTTAATCTTATTGAACTTGTTAGGAACTCCACTACAGTGTAAATGAGAAGCAATAAAAGTTGGCTTCTTTACCTTGTTTTAGTTTTAATGAAATAGTCTAACCCTTCATAATTAAACATAATGATCATTGTGAATTTTTTATAGATACTTTTCGTGACATTATTAAAGAAACTTTCTTTTTTTAACAATTTATTGTCAAATTGATTTCCATACAACACTCAGTGCTCAAAATTCAAGGTTGCAACATTTTTGTTTTAAATTACAGTGTTTCTTCTCATATAATGCTTTCTCTATATCTATTGACATGATCGTGTATACATTTCTCCTTCTATCTGTTTAGTATATTGAACAATATCCCCAGTCCAGGAGTAAACATTACACACACACACACACACACACACACACACACATATAAATATACACATATATGTGTATATGTATATATTTCACTTGATGGATTTACTGTTATTTTTTTCTGTGTTCATAAATGAAATTACTTTTCTTGTATAGCCCATATTTAATATCACATGTATAGTTTCATAAAATGAATTGGTTATGTTTTCCTTTTTTCATTTTCAAGAATAGTGTCTATATACATATACATATATATGTAGCAATTATATATATAGCAATTATTTCCTTACAATTTATATCCTTAATCTTCTTTTGTTAAAAATAGATATACATATATATATATGTACAATATATACATATAAAAATACATATATGTATGTATATATATAGCAATTATATCCTTACAATTTATATCCTTAATCTTATTTTGTTAAAAAATACATAATGGTAGAAATTATAAAGATTAGATCCTTAAATATTGGTAAATCTCTTTTATAAAACTGGCATATTATTTATTTCTTGCTAAAGAACATCTGAATCAATTGTTCATTATAGGCAAGCTACACTCTCTAGAGACCAGTTCTCTATCTTATATTTCTGTCATCTTCAATATATGATTTTCAATTCCCAAGGCCCCATGTATAGCTGGGTAAGGGGAAATAACATGGAGGATCATCAATGGTAAGTTTCTGTTGGCCAAGCCTGGAAGTATCACACATGACTTCTGCGCACATTCCATTGTTTAAAATTCAGCCATGAATAACAGCAAGGGATTCTGGGAAATAAAATCTAAATCATGTGCCTAGACGAGCAATTTAATTTGGTGATCAATTAGCAGACTTTCTGTACCCAGAAAGGAACATATTATATTCCCTACTACAAATTTTTCTTGATCCTATAAATTTTGTTTAATTCCCTTTCTATAAAGTACCATCCAGTATCAAGCAAACAACTCAGTCATTTAAGGTACCATTTGTGTGTTACAACTCTCAGCCTGATTGAAACAGTTTGATATTAAAATCTTAGCACAAGTCTGCTGTCTTCCTACCAAAAAGCACAATGTTATATACATAATAAATCCTCTCATCAGCTGGTGACTCTGCTGTCATTTGGTACATGTTTTCTTCAATAAAAAAACTGACTGGCAAAAACCAACCATAGTCACTGCTGTTTTCACAATGTGTTTGAAAGGCAGGTGGTCATCCCATCTCTGGAGATTAAAAGCAATTCAAAGATAAATGTTGAAAAAAAGAGAAACCAGGGCAGAAAGTGTGTGGGTTTAGGTGTTTGTTGAAACAGGATGAGAAGGGCTCTTATGTTACTCATCAACTGAGAAACATATTTCCATCTGTTTACACTAACACACTGATCTGGATGCATACACTGTGACTGCTGTAATGCACACAAACCCAAAAAAATTGCTTAGGTTTAAACACTTGATGTAATATTCATATTATTTTGGAAAAGGAATATATCAAATTGGCCAATGGAGTTTTCAGATAGCAGAGAATAGTCTCATTTTTCCCCACCAAGATATTAATCAAATGTTCTTTCCGTGACAAGAATTCAACAACTTAACTCAGGCCTATTATATTTTAAGCACTGAAAGGAAACATAGTACATAACCGTTTATCCAAGCCCTTTAACGTGCTCATGGTGTTTTACTTGGATTTGATTCCTCATGTATATGTATACGGTGCAGCAAAGAGTCCACACAACAGTTGAAAAATCCCAAGAGCATATTTGACCCAAGCACCCACTCAATGTAGTAATCCTTTCTTTTGTTCTTTTGTAATCCTATTGTTCTCCGTATTCTCTGAGAATCTTTTGATGGCAGAGAGTTTAGGTTTTTATAAAATAATCTTTTTCATTGTGAGGACACTTTTTGTTTAGTATAGACCCCATTTTAACTAAAATCTAGCATTATTCTATGTACTGGTACAACTTAGAATAAACCCACAGATCAATCAAAAAATGTATTTTCTTACATTTCTTATCTTTATATAAACATTCCTAGCTCCTTCAGTTGTGTCTTTACATGGTATCGTGTCTGGGCACTTTACTTTTCTGACTGACCTCTAATTGTAAAATATCAGTGTTTCACTCTTAAATTATAGTGACTATAACTGAACACATAACGCATGATACGGTTTTATGTTTCCAAGAGCTGCATCCAAATTGTTTAAAATTGAGGAAGGGGAGGGGCCAAATGCAGTTTCCTATGGTACTCCTCTAATATTCCCCTTTCCTACTGACATGAATCTACCCATCAACACTGGTTATAGTAGCTTAACTAGATAGGATTCTTCCTGGCTGTGTGAGTTCCTTGTCTACGCTTCTCCATCTAATTGCCTAAACTACCATTAACAAGTGTCAAATGACTCCTAAAATATATGCATATATATGTATGCACACCACACTCAATGCGTTCATAGAATAATGAACAGTTTGTTAACCTACTGAAAAGATAAATATGATTATTTTTTCTTTTTTTTAATTTGATTATTTTGACATGGCTATGCTTGCTTTTTATTTCTCTCAACCTTCAAAACAAAAATTTATGTATACTTCCTCCCTTCCATTATAGGAGTAGCTGTGAAAAAGAATACTTATGATAGGTATAGGCAAAAATGTAGAATGAAACAGCTCATATTTACTGAGTAGATTGTTTGAGTTTTCCAGTTTTCAAAAAGAAAAGAGGATTCAGCTTATTTTTGGAAAATTCGCCAAATGATAAGACTGGAATATTCAAAACAACAGAGTTCAGACCCCTCATTCCCAAGGAAATATACTTTTCACTCTTAACCAAATTTTTCAACTATTAAAAATATAGTATGATATTATCTAGAAAGCCAAAATAAAAATGAACGATACTTTTCAATTGGGATATGAAAATATGCGACACACCTAGTACCTTGGAGAAGCTAAATTAAACCAGTGTTTTTGGTTTTTGTTGTTTTGTTTTGTTTTGTTTTGTTTTGTTTGTTTTTTTAATATCCCAGGGCGTAGTTTACTTATAATGTCTTTTAATTCAAAAGGAGAGGTGGTAATTTTTTTTTCTTCAGAATGTAGTAATTAATATGAGGGAGGCTAACATTTTAATGAATGTGTTAAAAGACTAACTCTCCAAATAAGAAACATTTACAATGGATTCAAATATTCTTATTCAGCACTTTCTGAGCAATTACTATGTACAAGTATGCTCCTATACAGCACTAAGGGAGTAATATAAAATCATTTCTGCATTCGTATTACTTTTCCAGAAATATGTAACAAATAAAAGAAATTTGTTCGTGACTTCAAAGCAAAGAAAGGGTCTAATTTTACTTGGGACCAGCCAAGTAGTTCAATCAACTATTGCAACCACAGTGATAAATACATGGTCTAAAAATGGATCGTGATATTTCCCTGCTCTGTGCCTTCATCCATGCATTGTTCATCTTGGAATGCACTTCTCCGGGCAGGTACAGTATATTATTCTAAAAATTGTCTTTGTATCTTCACCTGTACCCTTCCATCTCCATCTGGGTTGGGTGACTTCCCTTTAGATTTACATAATATTTTATGTACATATATCTTAAAACTTTATTATATAACTATATTTTTTACTTACCTCTATGTTTGTTTCTTTCCACAATATATAAGGTACTGGAAAACAGGAATTCTATTTTATTAAATTTTAAATAACTAGCATCTGTCATAGTCCCTAGAACATAGCAAGTGATAAATAAATATATTCTAACCAAATGAATAGTATATAAATATGTATGAGGAGAGACCTTTTGAGGTTAGCCTTCCTATGATTACATTGTCCCCTTATTATCATATTCTAGCATTAACAAAGACATACAATGATGTTACAAGATGCACATACACATAAACACTCATATCCAGTATAATATATGCTGACTATATAACATTATACATATATGTATATGTTCATGCATATATGCATATATAATTTATGCATGTGCATATGCATATATAAGATATTTAATTAATTGGTTATAGTTTTTATATTGTCTTTAAAAAATGTAAATGAGGGACACCTGAGTAGCTCGGTTGAGCATCCAACTTTTGGTTTAGGTTCTAGTCATGTTCCCAGGGTCGTGCGATGGAGTCTCACATCAGGCTCCGTTTTGAGCATGGAGCCTGCTTGACATTTTCTCTCTCATTCCCTCTTGCCCTTCTTCCCCGCTCAGGATCTCTCTCTAAAAAAAAAAAAAAAATAGTGAATGAAAGTCATCAAATTTCAGTATTTTGATATGGATCGTCTGTATCACTTCATTATGATTTACAATTACCTATGGATACTTTCTGTGCACATGCTCATTAGACTAACACCTAGATACAGGACAATATGTAATATTGAATACACTTGATGAAAATCGACGAATTAAAGAGAGAAACCTTTTATTCAATGCCAAGAAAATTATGGGTATTTGAAATTTCCAGAGTTTTGTGATTCATATTTAAATGTAAGTCCCAGAAGCTAGCCCCAGTATAAAACAAGTTCTGGCAAGAGACTGACTTTTTTTCCAATGAATAATTTAAAATGCAACTTTTTCCATGTGAACTGTCTTATATCTTGGCAGTAGGCATAGTATTTCAATAATTTATACAATTTTGAATATAATATAGTTAATGCCATAAAAGCAATTTCTTCGATATTGAATTATAAGAGTGGCACTTAGGCCACCGTGACTAATAACCCAGAGGCCAGCGCATGGCAAATTGCCTTTCACCCCATTTTAGAAGGAACCTGTGCTTGTAACCATAGGACTGTACTGAAATCTCCTGGCATATAGTTGCATAAAAACACTTGGTGGTTGTATTAAAAAAAATAAAGCAATATAATACAGAAAAGTAGTTAAAGAACCATGATGATGATTAAAAAATATGTAGATGAAAATTATTTTGGTGGGAGTAGAATATTAATAAGAAACATGGTTTTATTCTAATTTCCAAATAAGACCTATTCTCAGAATATTTCCTAAGGCAAGACTACAGTCATCCCACAGATCTAATCATGGATATTCAATGACAGGTGAGCAACTGCACATTTGTGTGATAATGTACAGCTTTTATGAGAAACCAAGCAATGTAATGTGAAAATGGACTCCTTGGATCTTCCGGGGAAATGAACAGGCTCAGGGCTTGCCAGGATGCAAGGCAGAGATAACAAGATTGTAACTCCATAACTGAAAGCAACACATTGGGCCTGTAGTGTATGGTCAGGATCATTTATGTACAAAACTCCAAGGTACTGTCTACTCTCATAGACCATGTAGAGTTCTATATCGTGACAATTTTCCAGCATGTGATGACCAAGAGCCTTCAATGTGTGTCAAATGTTCCTAATTTCCATTATGTGCCATTTGCGTTGATGCCAGGAGAGGTACAAAAAATAATATAAAGGAGAAATTCATATCTGAAGATCTGGCAAGTCTGGGCTTCCATTTTCTAAATGGAAATTACCAGTGATCAGCCTCTTCAGCCTCTTCAGCCTGGTTCTCCCACCAGGCCCTATCACTTACTATGTAAAGGGGGACATTTTCTCTTGCCCTATGTCCCTCACTTATGTTTTAGATATCTTAGTTTTTATTAAAAGTAATCAGGGATTGAATCCTCCTGGCAAGTTTTCTTACCTATTGTTGGAGTCTCCATTTTGTCCCATCATCTATCACAATGCTAATTCACACTGTCTTTGCTGTAGCTTTTTGATATTAAGTCTTAAAATCAGATAGTATAAGTCTTCCAACTTTCATTATTTGTTTTTTCAAACCATACCTGAACTTGGCGATTTTAAACAGCTACAATTATATATTTTACTCATGTTACTGTTATTTGGACACAGTATTTGGACTCTTACCAGGATGACTGGAAGAGTTAAAGAGCCTAGAAGAGTTAGGGTGCTGCTTAGGCTCCCTTTTTGTTCCTTTTGTCTCAAAACTTCTCCATTTGGGGTCCATGTATAGGGTCTCCATTTGTTCCATCCACTGTGGTGGCCCCAGGGCGGTCAGTCTAATTATATGGCAACTCAGACCTCCAAAAGTGAATGTTCTTAGACAACAGGGCAAAGACAAATGATACTTTATGATCCAGTCTCAAAAGTCACATAGACTTACTTCCTCTCTAACTCTATTATTTGAGGTGGCCAAGAACTTACTTACTCAAATAAATTGTGAAGGTACTACTAAGAACTCATTTATGATGGAAGAAGAAGAATCGGGGGCCATGTTATAAAACTGCCATATAAGTCAATTAACAAAAAAGGTGAGTGAGTGGAAGAAGAAAGTATGGACTAGACATATAGAACTCTGCTCCATGGTGGATCCCATCCCTGCCAAACACAACAAAAAAGTCATTAAATTCTCAGTACAGTACACATAGCACATGCCCAGAAAATATTAACCTTTGCTGTAGGTATCCTTTTGTTAGTGACGTTTCCAATAAGAAAGTGAAGAGAACCACAATGTCCATTTTTGTATCCTTTTCCAACTACCTTCTAGCTCAGTTTCTAGAGGATGTGTGACTTAGAGAAGGGGGCACTATTTTCTGCCAACATTTAACACAATTCTTTGGTGAGCTTGTTGGACCACATGGAAGTCTCTGGGATCTATGTGAAAGTGAATGCATAAAAATTCTGAAATGAAATATATGAAACTATTAACAGTGATTTTCTCTGAGTTCTGAGATTATAATACATGGAATGACACAAAAGCATTGGCATCCATTTGTTTATAGCCTACCAAAGGAGGATTTTAGAAGTTTCAACTTCATAAGTAATTTTGAGATTTTTTTCTCTCATTCTTTATATATTTTCCTACATTTTTCCAATAGATGTGTACTATCTTCATAATTATAAAAAAAAACTAATTCAAAGAGCAACACTAAATTACTTCAGAGAAGGAATTATTCTTCTGATTGCACTGAAATGGCACATCTCCGCTACAAATACAAAGAAACAGCATAGCAGCCTTTAGACATAAAAATCTGGGAAAACAGGTTTATAAAAAACCTCAGCCTAACAAGGTAAACTCATATGGAACCGGAACAGGCTTACCTCCTGAAATCAGGAGCCAGGTGTTACATTATAACTCTATGAGTCCAAGGGCAGACGTTGGACTTTCCTGTGTTTCAGAAACACTAAAACATGCTTTTAGCTATGGGAAATATTCGCTGAGAAGGCAGCTGGGTTCTAGTATGGCACAGCTGGGCTGTTACCTCTGGTTTATGTGGAGAATAATTCAGCGCCAAGGATGAGGCAAGAAAAGTTCACCCAGGCTGTTCCAGAGGGCATTTGCTGGCACATTTTCAAACAGAACAGTGGAGCTGGCCACCAGGTTTATGGGAATAGTGACTATACTGAAAGAAGTTACCTACTTTCCTTAAGAAAATTCCTGGAAGGGGTATCGTTCTCTCTCTGGGTTGGAATTTTTTAAAGTTCTTAAAGTGTACTGCCAAATTGTTTCCAGGAAAGAGCTCATTATTAATTCTTAATAAAATGTTACCGTCTCTGCAGGTTTAAAGATACAGACTTGGCTCCTTAAGAATTCTGCCTCTCTAGGTATGGACCCCTCCATTTGTGCGCTCTGAGGAATTTCAGCTGTGATTCTTCCTGTGTGTTTTGTAACCATTCTCTACCAGGGGGAAGGGTGCATTAAGCAGGCATTGTCGATTCCCTGTGATATACAACACTGCTGTAAGTGTGCTCCAGCCTTCCCGCTGCTGCTGCCTGAGGGGGTAGCTGCTATTATGGTCCTGATTTTAAGCAGTATTTTATACCTTTGAACCATCCAACTAAGTGAAGCTGAAGCTAGCCTGAGGTACAGCAGGGATTTGAACTCTGGTGTATAAACACTCTTGTGTAGAGGCCAACTATTGATCCTCTAGCCAAAATGAAGCAAAAATAAAAATCTTTACAATCCAAAATATTGAAGCTCTTGTATAACAATGTGCTATTTTTTGCCTTCACAATGTTTATATAGCAGTTGACAAAGTTGCCATCAATCCAAAATTTAAAAATCGTTAAATAAATGTTAAGCTACTAAAACCTATCCTTTCTAAATCAGTACACTTTATTCTTTTATCACATTTTAATCCTTGTGTATGCTAAGCCTTCTTAATATAGCCCATATACATGTAAGAAATATATATTTCTCTTGCCATGGAAAATCTATTTAGCAAATACACCTTTCCTCAATGAGAAAATCCGTCTTAAAATTTAGAGATTACTTGCCTCTTTCTCGCATCCTCCTGATGCATAGCCCATGCATTTGGCAGTCAAAGTAAGATGGAGAAAATGGGAAGAGAAAGAGAAGCTATTACCACTTTGATTTTTTCAATAATTCCATGTCCTGTGAGGTTTATTCCCCTCATATGTTTATTTTCTTCTCTCCATTGCAGATTGTCTTGCTCACTGCTATGCAGAACCAATTCTGGATTTTCCCAAGAGAAAATTACACAAGGTGGAAAAGTTGCCCATAGCATCTTTCTACCTTTGCTGTGGTGCCCTCAGTACACCCACCACGCTGCTGTCAGGAAGTTTGAAAATAAATGCAAGCTATTAAGGAATCATCTCTTCTAGGGGTAGTTACATTTTAATTTTAGGCCCTTTAAGGCAAATAACTACTCTGAGGATCTGAAGGAAGACCTCTATAATTACAATGAAGACTAGAAATAAGTAGGAGGAAATGGTTTACGGAGAGATCTTTCTGTTTCCCCATAAAGCAGATAGATTTTAGAACTCACTCTATACCTTTTGGTCCAGAATCTCCTGAATCAGCACTCTCACCACCCCAAGACTGTAAAACAGTCATCAGATTATCTTGATGATTAGCTGGGTGCAGGAAACCACTGTTTTTAACCCTCAAAATCCACTCAAATGCCATCTGCTTCATAAAGCCTTGCCTAATATCAGTATCCCTTCCAATTCTGACTCCATAGGCCGAGTTAGATTTACTACTCAGGGTTCCCAAAACAACTTTTTTTTACAAAATCCACTTTGTAGGATTTATGATTCCATATTGGAGTTAATAATGTTAGGTCTTTCTAACTCTTCAAACATAGACTTAAGATTAGTCTCCCTAATCAAGTTAGTGCTCAGTAAATATGGAATGGATGGATAAATGAATGGCTTAACATAGGTCTCTGCTGATTTTGCTATTTTATATAGTGACCTCCTGAAGGACAAGGATAGTCGAGAAAGCATGTACATAGGTTTTCTAGCAAAGGAAGAACACTAAGTTAAGCAACTTGATTCAAAGTTTGAACCAAATTCTGAAAGATACATTTTTTTTCTTAAACATGTTCTTTGCCCCCCAAAGCAGTACTGGCATATTCTATCAGTAGGTATTCACAAATCTGGCAAGTTTCATTCACAAGTCACACTTGGGTTATTTTTTCCTCCTATCACTATCTGAGTGATGGGATGAGGGGAGAAGCCATAGAAATCTCTGAAATGTCATAAACTATAAAAAGTCAGCTATAGTCTATGAGCTGGAGAAAACAATGCTGCTAGTTAGATGCAAGCCAGGAAACCATCAGGCACCCACAAGCAAACCAATTTAGAGGGGAAAAAAAATCCTAAAACAATTTCTTCTCTCAGTTTGAGAACAGCACCTTTTCCAGGAGGTTTGTTATGTAACGTAGCTCTGCTTTCACTTTCTGGGGGCTGGCCAAGACTGAAAAGGGAAGTGCCAGCCTAGGGAAAGGAAGACTGTTCTTTTGATGCTGCCAGCCATTACCAGATATGGGAGTGCAAAAAAAGCCAATTCTCTGAAGATTTATAGTTATGTCTAGCTTGTTGACTCAAGCAGTTTGGAAAATCTTCAGAGATATAGCTTATTCGAACTAACCTAGACTCCGAATCTGTGGAAAGGAGAAAAAAGAGCAGAAATAATATGTATACATTCTTAGGGGCAAATCCTGTTGACCCCAAATTTACATAGCCTTTTAAGTAAAAAAAAAAAAAATACTCTAATCAACACACACAGTACTGCCTAAGATATAACAGCCTATTCTGTTGAATATAAATGCATACAATTATTTTCCAATTATTTATCTGAGTTAGCCTGGCAAAAACTATGGTAAGCAGTGACATAGGAAAATACTGTGATTTAAATGAGTTAAAAAGAAGATTGAATCCCCCAAATTGGAGAATCCTTGAAAAAAGTCACAGAGGACCCTTGACACTATAATTACATTTTCACAAATTTATATTATATCATCCTTGCAGTGGTATGAAGTTCTATGGAAAATATTCATTACAAAGTCAAAGAAATATCAATTCAACCATAAAAGAACAAGAAAACAAATATTTGTTGAATATCCTCCATGTGTCAGGACCTTTTCTAGGTGTTGGTGATAGGCTGTTGCATAAACTAGATTCCCACCCAAGGTCTTTACTTATGTTCTAAGAGAAGAAGAGATAATGAACAATGAAGTAAGTGTCAATGATACTGACAGATCTAAGAGACACTTTAACTACAGGAGGAGGAGTGAGGAGGGACAGAGGGTTGTGAGGACAAGCTGTTATTTCAATAAGACACATGCCCAGAAAAATCTATCTTCCTTTAAGATGATCAAAGCTATCAGTGATACGATGCTTTAAGATAAAATTTTAACCCTTTATAACATTCACTCCAAAATTTGCATTCAATGTTTCTTCTTTGTAGTGAGTTTTGTGGGTGGAAGAAGTCACTGTGAAGAAAGCTAAGTCAAGCAAGACACCAGAGAGATAAAATACATTTTATTTTTATTTCTTGTTTGGCCTAGTAAACACATTTGGAGAACAGATCTGATGACTATGTGCATAATTCAAATAGATATTTGAAAGCCTTTAAATGATTTTAGGAATAGCTTCAGAGAATGATGTGAAGAGTGTACTTGCCTACAAAACACTGCTGTGAGTTTTACAACCTGAGTAAGGAGACAAGTGGGTTCTGTGCCAGAATATCGTGGTTATGATGAATAAATACTGCACTGATGTTTCCTTCAATAATCTGTGGGTATTTGGGGTCAGATAAAATACATACTTCATCCATTTTTTTCTTTATCCCTGGCAATTGAAAGAAGAATTCCACATGGATTTGTATGTGCCGGGGTCTTTCACGGACTCTTAAAACTTAAGAACTTGATGGGCCATTTAGTTGATTCCAGTGAGCCAAAACAACTTTCCCAAACCAAGTAGTCACTGTGTTGCACTTATGGTTAAGATAACCATCAAATATATCATCTAAGGTTTTCAATATTATGTATGACCCAGCCTCACATCTCACGGAAATAGGTGTGAACTCTATTGTATTTTTTATTTCTCAAAATCATCTGCACATTTAATATGATAAAACACTATGATTCAAAATATTCCTCACCGTCATTCGTATGTTGACTTCTTAAATTTTTATTGGTTATGTTCCAAACTACAGGATGGATTCTTAGAAGAAATTTAAGTTAAATCTGTGAAGTCTGCTCATTAAACAAACAAGCAAAAGACTTATTTTATTTATGTAGATAAAAATATGTATACATTAAAAACAAAACAAAACAAACAACAAATGAAACCACTCACAAACTCAGTTGCACATGATAATGCAAAAGGTAGGGAGTAATGCCCCATGGTTGGCTGTGTAGAAATCATTAGTTTTCGGTTTGGATATATATTCTACAATTTTCCTTACTGATACCGCTCCATACCCTGCCTGAGGACACTGTAATAGATGGCTAAAATGAGAGAAGGCAGTTGGGGCAGGTCGGACTACACATTTTTTAGTGAAAGTGAAACTAACAAGAAATTTAAATTACCCTTAGTAAATTGAAATCTAGTGATTTGTCTAAATATGCATCTTCCCCTCACCATGGTGAGGTGAATAGGAGTTGAGGACATGGTACTAGGTAGTAGTTGCATTTGAGGCCAGCAAGTAATTAAAGGCAAAGCAGATTATCAATTCGAGGATCTAAGAGTGATTCCTTTAAATGTACGTGGAAATTTCAAAAAGAAAAACAAAAAAAACAAAACATACCATCCTAATGCAACCTTTCGATCCCTATTGTTTAGAAAGTTTCCAGTGTTCTTCAATTTCTATAACTGGTGACATGGAACAACTAATTATGAACACAGTTGTAAAATCATGTTATCCCCAATATGGGTCCCATTAGGAAAGAGATATTCTGTGATTTAGTATGAAATCTAGAACTTCTACCCTTGATTGTTTTTACTAATGGTGTCATGATGATGATAACAGTGATGTTATCATGTTATAATAATTACTTCCTATGAATTAAACAAGTTTTCATTTAGATGACTAATTTATTCCTTTATTATTCTGTTCTAGGTCACAAATACTCAAATATGTGCACGGCAATTCAAAATGCTACTAAAATCTGTACTTATTTAGTGATTTAAATATTATTGAATTGATTGAACACATATGCACCTTTTCAAACAAATTATTTTTCGGCTCAATTTCTAAATGAAAAGAGTTCGAGAGAGTTTAAGATAAGGTGTATGGAAAAGGAATATACACCTAGAGTAGTGTGATACTTTAACTCTTCTCATTGTTCTGTTTTTCTATGCAAGTGCATAAAATATTGGAAATACTATAAGACACACTTCTTTGTCACTTGCAGAGCTCAATAGAGTCCTCCCGACC
This sequence comes from Paguma larvata, assembly GCA_030068075.1. Lineage (NCBI taxonomy): Eukaryota > Metazoa > Chordata > Mammalia > Carnivora > Viverridae > Paguma > Paguma larvata. Next base: position 57,299,101 of record CM057833.1, on the reverse strand, counting down.
TGTATGCATGCATGATTTATACACAAGCTATAGCCCACGAACACCCACCAGAACCGAATGATCTTAAGATGCCTGAGGCACTACCAGTCTTCCCTGCTCATGTTACCCAAAGTAAAAGCATCTTTTTTTCTCTTCTGTTTTCTCCTAGCGTGATGCTGCTTCAGATCGTCCCAAGTCCTCTCCCAGTGTCATATCTTATTCAGGATGCAGAGCTGACCGTACCTCTATTTCTGTTGTCCTACATTGAGGCTATTAATAGTTTTTCTCTATTATAAATAGTACCACACTGAATAACTTTGTGCATAAAGTATCCTACACATTTCACTTTAAATGAAACCAACATAAGGGGCGCCTGGGTGGCTCAGTTGGTTGAGCGACCGACTTCAGCTCAGGTCATGATCTCACGGTCTGTGAGTTCGAGCCCCGCGTCAGGCTCTGTGCTGACAGCTCATCAGAGCCTGGAGCCTGCTTCCGATTCTGTGTCTCCCTCTCTCTCTGCCCTTCCCCTGCTCACACTCTGTCTCTACGTCTCTCAAAAATAAATAAAAAGATTAAAATATAAATTAAAAAAAAACTAATGTTTGCTGATTTGAACGCACAAGGCATAACTGTTAGACATGTGTTACTCATGTAAAATGGGAAAGGAAAATACGGAAAATATTTGTCTTCTCTTCATTACTTACCTAACTGCCTCCTTCTTTTAATTTTAAGTTCCTTGAGGGCAAGGATTATGCCTTGAAAATTTTGCATTTCCTGTGAGTCCAGAATTATTCCCTCCATAATACTCAGTATAAGTTTGCAGTCTTGAACTGAATGTAAAATGGCTTTGAATAGTCAGCAAAGCAACACCTGTTTTTGCCTCCACGCGCTGCAGTGCACGTGAAGGATTTCATTGGCCCTCTTTCCACACGGCATCTGCTGCCAACAGGTGATGCGTTCCAGGGAGAAGAGCCTTGCCAGAGGGATTTTCCTTTACTAGCATCCTCTTTCCAGATGTTTCCACTCTGTAACATATCCTGAATTATGAGGCCCTGGGAGGCAATTGCCATCACCGAGATGACATGTCACACCTGGAATTCAAAACTCTTCCCCCGCTGCACAATTTCCCAAAGTTAAATGTCAAATATAAGTTTATTGCTGAGGGACTTAGTTGTGAAGCCAAATATTGGGCTTAATATTAGTTTACCACTCATGTTTACCACATTGAATATAGGTAGATATGTAAAGACGAAACTAAACTATCTTAAGATCAGATAGAATTGACAAAATAATATAGAGGATAAATTCATAGTCTTGTGGCACTCCATTATTTTTCTTTTCTTTTTTTAAATTTTTGTAAACATTTATTCAGTTTTGAGAGAGAGAGAGAGAGAGAGAGAGAGAGAGAGTGCAAGCGGGGGAGGGGCAGAGAGAGAGAGAGGGAGACACAGAATCGGAAGCAGGCTCCAGGCTCTGAGCCATCAGCACAGAGCCCAACGTGTTGCCCGAACCCCCAGACTGCGAGATCGTGACCTGAGCTGAAGTCAGCCACTTAACCGACTGAGCCACCCAGGCGCCCCCATTATTTTTCTTAAATATACATACCTCTGCCCAAAATTGAATCAGTTATATGTTTGGAATACATAGATAAACTAGACTGACCTCTGGGCACTGTCTTCTGTATGAAGGAGGAAAGTACTATATAACTTTTTTTTTTTTTTAATAGTACATGTGTATTTAGTGTATATGTAATTGTGTGTGTATTTATATATATACATATGTACACGTGTATTTCATAGCTTACTATTTCAAACCTGTACCTACATCCATATACCCAGATGATAGTTTTCCTTAATTTAAGTTGATTGTTATTAGCTCTCCTATTCACCAATGAGTCATGCACGCTTCTCTCTAGTTTCCTCCTAGGGTACCTTAATATCTTTATTTCTCTTCTGTTTCAGTTAAGCTAAAGAGAGTCTTCTGTTTGGAATGGTTTTTATTTTTTTTATTTTTTTTATTTTTGCCTGGGAAGACTCGCTGAAGAGTTTAATGATAATATGTTTTAAATGCCAATTAAGGAATATCATTTAGAAACAGTTACAATGGTGTATTACTTAGGAATAAGCGTTTTCCTCAGTCATAGCAACAGTTATATATAATCAAATACTTTGTATTTATAATCAAATCATTCTAGGTTTTTTTTTCTGTAACGGAGTTTTGGTTTTATTAAAAAATCTAAAATGATATTCGAAGTATAGATAATTTAATTTATCCCTGTTACAAATTTTAATTACCTTTTTAAAAAATAGCTGTGAAAACATACGTCTTGCATAAAGAAAGTCTAAGAATGGAACAATTAAAAGAATTCCAGTAAAAAGCATATTTTTCTAAAAATTATGAAGATGTCTAAAAGCTATTTAGTGGTTTTGAGCTGGAACTTCAACATACTATAATTTGTATAGAGTAAACTAAAACTTATGGCAGAAGCTAGTCTTACACACTGCCAAAGTCATAAGTTGATGAAAGCACAGGAAAAGGGCAGTACTGAATTAAATTCAAAAGCCACAAATGTGTTTCAGGGCATCTAATAATAATAGCTAATACTGATCGCAGGTGCTTTACTAAGTTCTTTAAAATACACTGGCTTATTTAATCCTCACAGCAGTTTTATGGGGTTCGTGCTACTATTGTTTCCAGCTTTCAGATGAAGACACTGAGGCTGAGATGTAGACATAACTTGCCTTGAATAACACAACTAGTAGAGAACCCAGGTTTCATATCCATGCCGTCTGAGGATGAAGTGAGACCATTTGATATTTCAGAGGAGATGGACATTTTAATTGGAAGTTTATTTAGGGATTTTCCTATCCAGCATTCCCAAAGTGTATCCCATGGTCACTGGTTTTATCAAATGCTTTGGATAAATGCTTACATAGTGTACTACACTAGGAAAAACAAACAAACAAACATACAAATACAGTAAAAAGTTTTCCCCTTCATTCTTGGAGATTTACAGTAAGCATAACAAAGTTTCTGAGATATCCCAGAGTGAAGAGATCTCTTTTAACCAGTGGTTCCCCGCCTTCACTGATAAGAAGACACCTTTCAAGCCCTTAGGAAGGGAGCCCTTTCAAATATAAATGGTTAGTAAGTCCACCCCTATTAACTGGCTGTTTGAAAATTGAGGTCCAAAATGCTTTTGTAACTATGAAATCTTTTAATGTTTATTTATTTTGAGAGAAAGAGAGAGTGCACATGGGCACTCACTTGCACACAAGTGGAGAAGGAGCAGAGAGACAGGGAGAGAGAAAAACCCCAAGTTCCACACTGACAGTGCAGAACTCAGTCCCATGAACTGTGGGATCATGACTTGAGCGGACATCAAGAGTCAGATGCTCAACTGACTCAGCCACCCAAGCACCCCTTACCTCCTAATCCTATATGTGCTTTACCTCACTCAGCTCTTAAGAGAGCAACTGTTCTGCTATTTTATGTGTCTTCCAAATTTCCATTTTTAGTAAATTATCTCATCAAGGAGACAATTTTTATAGTATAGATACATAGATGGAACGAATTGGCTCTATTGCAGTATCTAATACAAGTATGTACGATAATATTCAAACTTTTTTGTTATTAAACAATTCATTTATGCTGAAGTATATAATATCTAAAAATTAGAGAAAAAATAAAACAAGTCAACAAGTAGAAAACTCTCGGAGAGTCCTAAGGATCCAGAGAATCTCTTTTGAGAGGTGACAGTGGGCTGTACGTATAATGTCGTGAAGTTGATCATATGGAGTTCCATGGAATTTTACTTGTACTTTTCTGACCACTGAATGTTTTGTCATTTCAGTTCCTCCGAAGATATATGACATCTCAAGTGATATGACCATCAATGAAGGAACCAATGTCACCCTTACCTGTTTGGCCACTGGGAAACCAGAGCCTTCCATTTCTTGGCGGCATATCTCCCCATCAGGTAAAGCAGGAATTTATCAGTGTTGTTTGTGTCGCTGTTCATTATTCTCCTGTGACCTCAATCTTCAGAACCCAAGAGCCAACTTACATTTTTTACATCTTTTTCAGGAGATAAACAAGATGCATATTTTTATACTGAATCTTAATACCTAAAAGCACTGTAGTTCACAAAGTTAAATGAACAGTTTCTGTCAGAGCCCAGAATAGAATCTATGTCTCTTGCTTCTTAGTCAAGGTTATTTTCATTTTAGTGTACTGGATAATCACAAATCAATAGACAAAAAACTCAAATGGAAATATCACAAGAGAAATATCTTCATTTAAATGTGTAAGGCTTTTATTCATTCGTCATTCACATGTTAATAGACCAGCATGAACTGCTAAGGTAATCAAGAGAGAATGAAATTATACAAATTATGAGGTTGCTGGGTCTAATTTCAAAATGCAGTTCAGAATCAAGGATTTGGCAGTTAGAATTAAATTTTAACTGATGAGGGATCTGAAAACCCAAGACTTTAAGTAACCTGTACAAGACCATAGTGCTAGGTGAAATTAAGGGACGTAACATTTTTTATGGGTTTCCGATGCTTCTCCTACAGTGCATATTCTCCTAAAGACATTAAGTCAACTTTAGGAAGTTGGGAATAATCCATCATCAAAACAAGGCTGTTTTCACAGCCACTCTTCACAGCATCACCAATTTGTGTAAAGATTAAACATTTGAATGATATAGCTTTTGAGTTGTACTCTGGCAATAACAGTGGTAGTTTTGATGAATAGGATCCCACTACATACTCGATAAATGAAATCTGCCTTTATTTCTCTTCTAGTTTTGGTGGAAATAGCTCTAACAAGGCTAGCGTGATGAAATTGCTTTTAAAGAAATCAGAAAATCATCCTTCATGTAGGTGTAGAAAGAATACAATGGCCACATCCATTTTGTCTGCTAATGCTTTCTTTAATATCACTTGTCCTTAAGTGTCTTTGAGTTTCCTCATTTATGCAGTTGGTCCAATGAGACTTACATCATATGCTAAGTATTATTATGAATGTGAGAAAAAAATCAATAGAACAGCAATATATACTTATATAATATGCATTATAGCCCCTATATTATTTCTGAAGCAGGAGTGTGCTCTTCACTGCCAATACTTCACTCCTTAGAGCAGCTACAGAATCATAAAACTGGCATAAGAGCACTGAATTAGTGGCAGGACTCTCCATGGGGTCTAAGGACAAACCGAGGACCAGCACTTAGGATACAAACACTTTTATCTCAGGGTCCTTATCTACATCAACTCAGCCAATCCTACTGCAAATCTCATAGCCTTAGTTACCTTCGCCTAGTTTCCTGCTTTCCAGAAATCAAATGATAAAAATGCCTAGCTATTGTGAGACTCAAAAAAGATAATAAGCATAAATGTACTTTAAAAAGTATAAGGTGATATGCAAATGTATGGCTGATTCTTAGTCGTCTTTCCAGGGATTTAAATCTGATATGGCAATATAATTTTTGTAAGAATGGAACACATAATCTCCATCTTCACAGAATTTAAGATTAATATTTTGGACTGAACTCTCCTGCTTTGCAGTGCTTGTTATTATGCATATTTTTCTTTTTTAAGTGCTTAGACACATTTTGGTTTAATTAAATAGCGTGAATGTTGGTTAGTGAAGTTATTAGAATAATGATAATGGATAACATCATGAAGCTGAAAGAAGACAGATTGGGTTTATAAGTTAAACTGTGCATGGATTTATTTTTCTGATCCTGCCATACAGAGCAAATGAGTAAAATTAGCATAAATATTAACTATTATCCAATGAATGGCTAGACATGGCTGATATATTTATAAATGCTTCCAATAATTTCAAATTATAATTTCTTAATGATCTGTATTCACATGCACAACACTGTAGAGTTTCTGCTTTAAGTAACATGTCTTACAATTCTATTAAGTTTCTTCAACTTATATATTTATATTTAAAGCAAAATTATAAACTCCATCGATCTATGCTTTACCTCAGAAATACCTACATTTTGCATGCTTTCTTCTTTTGCTATATCACAAAAGAAAATGTATCTCAAAACAGTGGTCACCACACGAACAGTGGATAGTATTAAAAACAGATACAGATACACTCCCTGTCTGTACTAGAAATAGTGGCTCGTTTTTGTACATGTGTAATTTGTTTAGATTTTTGTTTAACCCTTACTTTTGTTAATTCTTGCTGATTCATTCATGGTCTATATCAGTTTTAAAAATCATTTAAAAAATCTCTGGTCATAGGATGATAGCTCCACAGAGCTTCTCCCTAATCCCCCCTCCAAAATTAGGTTGTGGCTTCATGCACATCACAAATATTGCCTTAACTAACTGGAGGTGTCGTTCTACTTATTAACTCAAACAATACACTGTACCTTCCACAAAAACATCTTTCTGGAGAATTTTCTATATATATGAGCTTCCTTAGAGTTTACATATGTTGATGATTTCTTTCTATATATTCTATTCTATATCTAGGAATTAATTTCACATTCATGTAAAAATTGTTACAGAAATAATACAATCTATGCCCTACATCCTTTACTTGGTTTCATCCATCATTGTTCCCATTTGCTTCAATATATGCTGTGTGTAGAGTATATGGAAATTTATATTTTTTCATTGAATCATTTGAGAACGATCTGCATACATCATGCCCTTTTCTTCTCAGCTATGTCAGTGTGCCTTTCTGAAGACTAAGGGCATTCTTTTATGTAACCACAATGCCGTTTTCAGCTTGTGTACTTTTAACATTGGTATCGTACTTTTGTCCCATTGCTATTCATATTCCAATTTTGTCAATTGTTGGAATAGTGTTCTTTATAATTTTTTTTCCCTCTAAGAACAAAACCCACGTATCTTATTTTGTTGTCACATCACTTTGGTCTTCTTTACTCTGGGGTCTCATCCCTAATGTCATTACCAAACATTGATATTTTTCAGCAATGAATGTGCTATCGCTTCTTTTTTAATAGGATGGTTTCTCATTTGGGGTTTGACTCATGCTTCCTTGTGATTAGTTTCTAGTTATGCCCACCTGGGACTAAACAAGTGAAGTCATAGCCTTCTCAGGGGAAGGATATCCACAGGCACAGGGTACCCATCTGTCCCTCATTTGTGATGTTAATTTTGATTACCTAATCAAGGTGTCTGATTTCTGCATAGTGTAGTTCTCTCTCCCCCTCCCTCTCTCTCTCTCTCTCTCTCTCTCTCTCTCTCTCTCTCTCTCTCTCTCTCTCTCTTTTTTTCTTTCCTTCTCTATGCTACCACTAAGCAGTAGGGAGAGCTTTTAAAACCATAAAATGCAAGCGTCTGTTACTTGGTAACTTTCCCTTAGATTTTACGTTATCAGTGATTCTTTTGTGCACTAATCTTCACTGTGATGATTACAAAATGATGATTTTTCTAGGTTGAGCAATGGTACTTTTACTAGTTAGCACTTGGCATTCTACTGCAATCATAAGCCTCACTTACCCTATTTCTTGTTTATTTATTACTTCATTTATTATGGCAGAAGCTCATGGATTCCCAACTTTTTAAAGCTGTTAATAGTTCATTACTGTCTTTGGTTATTTTGATTTTCAAATTGTCTCTTATTTGGTGAGTGGAAGTCACTTATTCTGATTCCCATGTCCTTGTGATGTGTTACCATCATTTTTTCCCCAACACTTTCATACTTTCTGGCATGGCAAAATATGCCAGGTTCATCTTGTATTTTAACTGCCCTATCTCTGGAATCAGCTATGTTACATTACTTCAAATGATTGGACACTGTATACTTGGGGTTATAAGAATTATACATTAGTTTAAAATATATAACCCTATTCATCTATTTTGTAGTAAAATTATCAGAAACTCAGACATCTAGACTACTTTCTATGATATTCTATTGACCAAAAGAACTTAAATAACTTTAGTGCAAAGGATTAACCATACTTTGTTTGGTTTTATCTAACAATCCTGGGACAGAGCCTGGAACATAATGTGCATACAGAAGGTGATTATAGAATTAATGGTAAAAATTATTTATATCAAGCAGAACATAAGGAGGCAATTAATTGTTCTATCATGAGAAATTTAGATAGGTTCATGCATCTTTATTTACAAGTGATACTACTGCTTTAACTAATCTATGACTAACTTCTTATATACTTAGACATTTTTAAGGTTTTTAAAAAATTTGTCATATAAGGAAATTTAATTTAAAATAACTTAAAGGTAAGGTAAGGTAATTTTATATAATTCTTAAGGCAATTATAATAATGAAGATTCCTACCCATAATTTCATAGGCATCAGATGGTGCTAGTTTAGTAGAGTGATTAAGATCATGAACTTTATATCAGTCAGAATTGGATTTGAGACCCAGATCTGCATCTTACACACTCTAAAATCTCTGACAAAATTGTTAACTCCTTTAAACTTTACTTATAACATGGTGGTGCTAAATGCGCCAGAATTGTTATGAGTATTAAATGGAATAGTATAGAGCATTGAACAGAGTCTGTGACTTATGGTAAATACCACGTAGTATTAGCTATTAAGTTACTACTGAAGTGTGTTTACAATTTTTATCAAATGGAATCTTCAACCCTTTTTCTAAAATTGAAGGGTCTAGTTGCAGCTCTCGAATGCACTTCACATAGCTGCTCTCAAATGAGGATATCATAAAGGTAAAACTCACTAAAAACTTTTAGAGAACATTGACACAATGTTTACACAAGGCATCTGATTTTGAATATAAAGACAAAATAAAATTCTTAATCATACATCATCATATTAATAAATCTAGATCCAGTCAAGAAAATAAAACATAGAAAAAGTTAAAAGACACATTTTAAAATAATAGATTACAGGTAACAAATATGAGGTATTTTGAAAGCCTCTATCAAATTTCTATTCATTATTCATTGCTACTTATCTTAATCTTTGCTTCATAGTTCATTTTTATACTTTGATTTCTGGAATCTCCAGAAATGTTCTCACTCTACCCTGTTGGTGTTTATTAGCTGACAAAGATATTCTTTTGACTCTGGAGATAAAATACAATCATAAACACTGGATTGTATGACTTAAACTCTCTTTTGTCTTATTTCCATATGCCTAGTGTCATTTGATGGAATATATCACCCTAATTATCCATAGGAGTTAAGCCTATTGCCTAACTCAAGATAAAAACTGTTTGTTCATGTGCCTTTGTCCTCTTATGTTCTGGATTCCATTCATCCCTTCCCATTTGTCGGTCCTTTACTTATTTTAAGTTTATTTATTTATTTTGAAAGACAGCACAAGCACAGGAAGGTGCAGAGTGAGGGGGGAAAGCATCCCCAGCAGGCTTTGCACATTCAGTGCAGAGCCCGACACAGGGCTCCAACCATGAGATCATGACCTGGACCAAAGCCAAGGTAGGATACTCAACCAACTGAGCCACTCAGGTGCCCCTGTCAGTTACTTATTCCATTAAATATCCTCTCTCTCCCTCCATCTTTAACCCCTTTCCCTCTATTGACTTCATCTTGTCCACAAACTCCAATTATTCTTTTCTGAAATCAATTTCATGACACTTTTGCTTGGGCTTATGACAGGCATCTTATTTTGTTGTTGTTTTCCATTTGTTCCCTCCAGTTTTTGTCTCTCTGTTTTCTTTATCTTGCCTTTCTGTGGGTTACTTGGCCATTTTTGAATTCCACTTTGTTTTATCCACAGGGTTTTTAGTGTGTTTCTTTGGATAAATTTAATAGTATTATATCATATAAGCATAATTTATCATAGTCTACAGGTATCCACATTTTGTTAGTTCCAGTAAAGTATAGAAACCTTCCCTCCATTTATTCTCCTGCTTTTTTAATATAGTAATCTTAAATATTTCTCTACATACATGAGAACTACATCAGACAGTGGTATAGTTTTTGTTTCAACTGTCATACATATATTAGAAAACTCAAGAGAAAGGAAGTATTTTGTATTTATGTATTCTATTACTCTTTATCTATTTAGAAAACTTTCTTTAACCATGCTTTTATGGTAGGTCCACTAGAGACAAATTCTCTCAAAATAGTCTTCATCTGAGAACATCTTGATTTTTGCCTTTATTCTTGAAGGATATTTTTGCTTGGGATAGAATACTGAGTTTAATAAAACATGCATTTGTTTCACATTCAAGTAGCCTTAAAATAACCTTAAGACAATATTTGGAAATCATGTGGATTGATATGTAGAACCTTTGAAAACTAAAGAAGAGTGTTTTCCATGCTTTCCATAAGTATTGCTATAAATTTGCTCCAGCTATAAAATAAATAGCATAAACTGTGCATTAAGAATATATTAGATATTGTCGAACTAAGAGACTTTAAGGACTTTAAGACTGCCAAAAGAGAGCCATTTCAGGATAAACAAAGTCAGGATTCATTAGACCATGGGTTAGCAAGCTAAAGCCTGTGGGCCATCTGTGGGCTTTACTGTTTATTTCTGTAGATGAAGTTTGTTGTTGTTGTTGTTGTTGTTGTTGTTGTTGTTGGAACATAGCATGCTATCAACGTTATATATAGCATATGAATGCTTTCTCAATACTATAGGGTAAAGTTGAGTAGTTGCAGTAGAAACCATACAGCCCACAAAGTCTAAACAATTTATTTTCTGTTCTTTTAAGAAAGAATTTGCTGACCCCTGACTTCGATACTTAAAAAGAAGTTTGGTTTTAAATTTTATTTCCTAGCTGTAAGACATACAGGTTTAGTACATCAAAACTTCTAGAAACTTTAAGGAGAATTAAGACAGAAATGTTAATTACTTTTATCAGAAAAAAATATAGAAAGCTGTAAAATATGAAAATTATTAAGTAAAAACTATGTGAACCATTCAAATCATTGTTTTAAAACAATTCTGGAAATAATTGGAGTCAATACAGGTACAAACTAGAAGCTCTTACTTTCTATTAGTGCTCTTGATTCTATGGTCATTCCCCTTTTGTGAGAGAAAGTCTCCTCTAAAACACTACAGTGCTGGGCCAACACCAAGGGTGAGATGACGAAGAGTCTGAGTGTGTGATCCTTGCAAGTTAGCAGCCTGTCGCCCAAACACTGTAATTCTTTAAGAGTCTTATTTCAGGTTTGCTATCCTGACACTGCACTTTACTCTTTAATGTTAGGATGAAAAACTTAGTAAAACCAGCAATTTATGCTGATGACATTTCAATAATACCAGATCTTCAGATTACAAGCTATGGTTCTCGTTCCATTGTAGAGTTGCACTCTATGTGGAGTGTTTTTGAATTTCCATAATGGCTTTACATAATGGATAATTATATAATGAATGAATCTACATAATGATGGCAAGTTAAACTTTTACCATAAGATTGCACACCAATAATTTATAAATGCAGTTAAAAGTGCCTCTTTGTTCTGAGAGTTTTCTTTATAATTTTAACTGCCATTTGTCTGTTTCCAAAGTCCTCTTACTTCTATTTAGTTAGTGGTGGACTATGAGGAATTGTTTGTATTCAGAACTGTTAATGCCTGCAATTTGAATTTAGAAAGCAAGGAAGTTTTCATTATTTTAAAATACATATAAGGCTAAACAATGAGTCTGATGATACGATGAATCAATATAAAAAATAATCCACTATTCTCAGAGGAAAGTGCATACCCATATAAAACAGAAAACATGAACCCATCAAGCATTTCAAAGCATTTTATTAAAGATCTTTTTTTTTCTTATGGAAAAAATTGATTTTCTGAAGGAGCTGAGCATTAGGAAAAAAAATATATATATATGGACATAATGTTTGGTATTAGGTTATATATAGGTTTATATATATAGGTATTAAGTTTATATATTTTTTAACTTAATTTGTTTTTGGCTCAGTTGGTTGAGCGTCTGTCTGACTTCGGCTCAGATCATAATCTTCTGGTTTGTGCATTCAGCCCCACATAGGGCTCAGTGCTGACAGCTCAAAATCTGGAGCCTGTATGTCTCCCTCTCTCTCTGACCCTCCCCCTGCTCACGTTGTCTCACTCTCAAAAATAAATAAACATTAAAAAAAATAAAAGATAGTAAGTGTTATTAACATGCAGTGTTATGTTAGTTTCACATATGCAATACAATGAATGATTCAGCAATTCTATACGTGACTCAGTTCTCACCGTCAGTGTGCTCCTCAGTCCTCTTTGCCTTTTTCACCCAGCCTCCCGCACGGCCCCTCTGGCAATTTCCAGTTTGTTCTCTATGGTTAAGAGTGTTGATTTTTTGTTCGTTTCTTTTTTTTTTTTTCCTTTGTTCATTTGTTTCTCAAATTCCACACAGGAATGAAATGATATAATATTTGTCTTTCTCTGACTGACTTATTTCACTTAGCATTTTACCCTCTATATCCATCCATGTTGTGGCACATGGCAAGGCTGCCATTCTTTTAGGCTGTTTATATTTTAGGAATTAGATTTTTCAGAGTATTTTTTCAGAGTGATTTCAATGTTACCTTACATGTATTAAGAAAAAGTATTACAGAGTTGGTTATACTTAAACAAGTTAGGGCTTGTTTATAATCTTAGAAAATTCAGCTTTTAATTTGGTTGTAAATTTCATACTAATTCATGCTGAGGTAAGATCCATGGGTAAAATTTCACTCATAATATTAAAATAGATCCCATATGGATCCAGGAAGATCACCAGTAGGTACCATGAATGTATAAAATGAGCCCAGTTTGGGGCTTCTGGGTAGCTTAGTTGGTTGAGTCCAACTTTGGCTGAGGTCATGATCTCACGGCTTCTGGGTTAGAGCCCCGCGCTGGGCTCTGTGCTGACAGCTCAGGGCCTGGAGCCTACTTCTGATTCTGTGCCTCTCTCTCTCTCTCTCTACCCCTCACCTCCCGCTTGTGCTGTGTCTCTCTCAAAAATAAACATTAAGAAAAATAAAAAATAAATAAAATGAGCCCAGCAAATACTTATATTAAGTATTAATTATTACCACTTTGTATGCCCCAGGCACTGCTCTAACAGAGTTTAACATATGCTAACTATTTTGCCTGTGAAGTATTGTAACTTCATGGACATATCCGTGAAGAAAATAGCATGATGTTCATTTGAACCCAGGTTGTGATGATCATTTGAACCCCAGCAGTCAACGAAGATACAACTTGGTTTTATTTCTCATAAATATAAGATCATGTCCATCAAGGCTACACTCGTACACAAACAAGCTCAATTGGAAGTGCTGTTTCTGGCTTATTACTGTAACATATGTAGGTAAGAAAAAAATATGTTAATAATGATTTTTTTTATTACAATTCAAGACCCAAAGTGTCATTGACAATTATAGACATGAGTATATGGTTGGCTTGAAATAAATTATTAGAGGAGTTATGATCTCCAGTGTAAAAGAATACTAAACCCATTTTCTTCCCTCAAAATCAATCTATTGCTATTGAATTTTAATCATATTCCATCTTGTTTTAAAGTTAAAGTTTTCTTGAATAACTTGACCATAATTAGGTACAATCATCACTAGTGGAAATTAAAATGATTTTAGTAATCTTGGATTATGGATCAATAAGACTATGATAAACACTTTTTATTCTTACTTTTTGTGCGCTGTGTCTGACCTATGATTTAGGCAAATATATCTACATAGTAAGTATTCAAAAAATATCTGTTAAAGGATATATTTTAGAATACTGTAAGTTCTCTACATGATTAATAAATTCATATTTCCCGATGAGTGTCTTAAAACTTAATATGACATAATTATTTTCCATTATAACCTTTGTTATACATCATTTCCACAAAGAAATTATAGAAAAAACTGATAACATTTTTATAATTATTAAACTCCTATTAAACAAGGCACTGTAACATAGTGCTAGAAAGGACATAATACTTACACTACTTGGTTTCAAATCCCTGTTTTGCCACTTACTGCATGTGTTAAACTGGGCAAATTTCTTAAGCTCTCTGTGTCTCATTTTCTTCATTTGCAAAATGGAGATTATAAGCATAATAGTAATAATAATAATAATAATAATAATAATAATATTAATTCCACAGGGCTGTAATCTAAAGGGAATGTTAACAAATAAGAGTTTAAAAGAAAACTCAGGCAAAATTAAGAGCTCCAAATTCTTGGTTACATTATTAAAATTTCTTTTATAGTTCATCTTCAGGTAAAAGTTGTTCGAGGACAGATAATGAAAGGTGGCGATGATAAATACCAATCAATGCTGTGTTCTTATGTGACAAAAATCAGATAAAAATCAGATAATGATTACATTTCCAAACTTGTGAGGTGCTATTTTGTATTTAGTTGTTTCACATAGAACACTGAAAAGGGATTACTTTACTGAGCAACTACCACAATGACTTCTAGCAACAAAGTTTGAATTATTTATTCAGATTCTGATAAATGGTGGGGGGGAATGAGAGGCGAGGACAGGAAACACTGAGTATTGGAGGAGGAATAAATTCGTTTTCTTTAGCTTTATTTTTACTATAGGAAAAAAATCCATAAAAATAAAGAACAAAAGAAAAGTCTTTCAGACGGGTATAGATTCCTATGAGATTGCCTTCACAATAAAGGAGCAAGCCTCCCTGAGACTTCTGTATGATTACTAACCTAAACAAAGCCAAGGTCAAGGATACTGTGGCCAGGAGACCAGGAATAATGCTGCCCGGTTTTTCTGTTTGTTATTATTATTTATAAATCCCCTAACCCTAGTTTACTGTGAAGCCCAATTTAAGCATGTTAAAATTTCAAAAAAAAATTATGGAATATTTTTTATCAGAATATGGTACTTTCATTCTCTATGAAAATGTTACAAAAGTAATTTTGTCCTGAGGAAAGAAGGTCAGCATTCATGAAATGTTCCCTAGTATAATACATAATGAAAATGTCTTATGAAATGTTGAGAGACTAATTTTGCCAGACTGACAAAAGAGATAAAATGCAATATTTATTGCCTGTAAACTTTGTGTGTAAACTTTGCCTGAGAGATGGAGACTAAAAAACTAGAATTGTTGTGTATTTTTGTCTGACTAAGGCTATGTTTCATTGTAATTTTTAGAAATTTGCAGAGTATATTCTTGCATAAATTTACAGATTAATAATAAGCCATACTGAAGTCTCAAAAAACTTGTTTTTAAAATATACAAAATTATGGAATTGGTTAAAATAACTTATTTTTTAGGTATTATTTTCACCTTCTTGTTAGCCAATTTTTTAAAATGTTTCCTTTTGCATTAGGTTTGAATTTAATCCAGTACTAGCTGTATTGTTTCTGGACAGTGCTGAAGCTCTGAAGATGTATTATACCCATGCATCATCATAGCATTGTCATTCTGAGGATATATTAGTGTAATACATCTTCAGAGCCCTCAAATGAGAAACTGTCTGGAAGGAATGGGGTGAGGAGCAAATTCAATTCAATTACAGGACAAAAGAACCAGCTGAAGAGAAGGAGAGAACTCTCAAAGCAAGATTCTCAGTGGAGTTGATTACAACCAGGTATTTCATGGAAGTGTATTCCATTTTTCCTTTTGTGACATGACAAGGAATAATTATGGATTTTGAACACACATCCGTAAAGATAAAATGGCTTCTCAACCCTGTGTTTGACTCAGTAGATGCCTGATGGCTTTTGTGAAGCATTTAATTGATTTTTGAGAAAGTCGTATAAGCATTGGTACTCATTTAATATACAAGCCTAAACTATACGGTAACTTACAGCTTGGTTTATTAAATTGCGATAGGTGTAAAGGAACGTTTGCCTTTCAGATAAAGTCTTAGTTAGCAATTTTAAATTTTCTGACATAAGAGACAGGAGCTGGCTGAAAAGTGATCAACGGGAAAGAAATGAGAAAACCAACAACTCTTCTTAGCCAGCTCTTGGCTATTTCTATTAGATTGGACAGTCTACAGGTCCCTGGGTGACTATCAGTTAAGCGTTAAGACTTTTGATTTTGGTTCAGGACATGATCTCAGGGTTCCTGAGATGGAGCCCTACCCCAGTAGGCTCTGTGCCGACAGCAAGGAGCCTGCTTGGGATTCTGTCTCTGTCCCTCCTCTGCTCATGCACGCGTACACGCTTTCGCTCTGTCTGAAAAATAAATAAATAAACTTAGATTGGGCTGTCTGGAGTGATCAATAAGTCTTTTTGCTAGGGTAAATTTTTCTTGGATAACTCTCATATGTTAAAAAGCAAAGAGATTCTTAATTTTGTCATAGCACAAATACATTCAATGTTTAAAGCATTCAGTTTGGCTTACATGTTTTGCAAAAATAGATTGCTTAGTAAAAAATCCTTAGCTCATTATATAACAGTTATATTATGAATATTTATTTTACATTTATTTTCTTTAAAAATCCTCTATTAAGCACTTACATGTCAGGCAATTTGCCAAACAGCGAATACACAGATGTAAGAGGAAAAATACAGCTACTAGCTTCAAAGACTTTAAGGTCTTGTTGGAAGACACAGGTGAAGAAGGAAACAATTACACGTTAACTAAAGACTATATATAAACTCATAGACTATGAATACAACAGGAACATATCTGTGAGAAGCTATCTTTTACATTAAACCTTGAAGCTGAAGGAAGGGAGGCTGCCGTGTGAAGTAATGCTTGTGCCCTGTGTAGAGAGAACAGCCCCTGCAAATAATTGAAGCAGGAGATAAAGAAGTGTGTTTTAAAACTGAAGGCAGTGGGCCTGGAACAAGCAGAGAAAAGGGAAAGAGAATAGCTTAAGGGGAGGTTGCAAAAGGTTAGCAGGTGATGGTCTGATCAACCAGGTATTATAGAACATAGTGAGCAAAATAGGTTTCTGTTGTTTGTTTGTTTGTTTTCTAAATGCAGAGGGAAGCCATGGAAGCATGGGAGTGACATTATTTTATTTTGATGTGCAAAAGATGTTTTGGGTACCGTGTAGAGAATGAGTTGCAGGGAGCCTGAAGCAGAAGCAGGGAGACCATTCAGGAGACCAATGTAGTAGTTGCAGTGAGGGATGATGCTGACTTCAACAAGGGTGATGGCAATAGATGGAGAGAAGTGCCTGAATCCTTTCCTTTTTCACAAGTAAAATAAAAAGACTGAGAGATGAGAGGTGGGAATGCCTTTTAGTTTTATGGCTTCATCAGTTTGGAGAATGAGCATGTTGTTAACTGACGTGAAGCGAACCAGGAGAGAAATATATTTTCAAGGAAGATAGATTTTTCTTTTGTCCATGTTATCAGGCATATTAGACATCCAAAAGGAAGTGTCAGTGAGTAATTGATTAAACGAGGCTCAATCCATGAAAGAGGCCTGGACAAGAAATGAGACCTGAGGTCATGAATGTGAGTCTGTCCTCAGGAGGCAAAATAGACAGAGAAGGGCCATGACCAGTGTGTGAGGATTTGGGAGATGAGAGAACAAAAGAAAAAGCAAGAGTTGCTAGTATAACAGATGAAGACTGAGGAAAGTAAATTGTAAAATTTAAATTAGTTTGAAAGTAAATTCATAGAGGGGTGCATGGGTGGCTCAGTCAGTTAAGCATCTGACTGTGGCTCAGGTCATGATCTCATAGTTCATGAGTTCAGGTCCTGCAGCAAACTCTCTGCTCTCAGCACAACCTCTCCCCCCCCACCCACACACACACTCTCTCTCTCAGAATAAATGAATAAACTCTTTAAAAATAAATAAATAAAAGTAAATTTGTAGAACAGAAAGGAGATCGTTTTAAGAATTAGAAAAAAAAAAAAGCTTGATGAGTTGAAATGTAATAAGAGATAGAATAAGATACATAACAGCAAAGTGTCTATTGTGTTTTGCAAAATAAAGATCAAATGATAAAAGCAGTTTTAGTGACACAGTCGGAAACTGGAGCCAGACTGAGTGGGATAAATAGGGAATGGAGGTGGGGATGACGAAAGAGTGGAGAAAGCTTGTCTCTTTCAAGAAATTTTGTGGTGATGGGGAGAAGAGAAGTGGGAGTTTGCTGGACTGTGTGTAAGATTGAGGGGCAAATTTTTTAAAAGAAAGAATTAATATAACAAATCCAATATACCTGTCATCTGGCCTTGGCAGTTATCAACACATGCAAACTTTGTTCATCAATGCTGCCTTCCCCAACTTAAAGGAGAATTTTTCTTTCTTTTTATTTCACAAAAATGTTCCTGTTAAAGGTCCCTAGTAGTGCCATACAATAGTAATTGCAGAACATTTAAACTCCAATGGATCATAAAACAAAACAGAAATACAGCATTGTAAAAATAATATCACCTTCTCGTCTATGTTTTATTCTTAAACCCATGATGTAGAGGCTTCTGTTCGACCAATAGAGAGTGCATGAGGAGCTGAAAACTCTCAGAAGTGTATTGTGCGCTGCACTCAAGCTCCCTGTCCTCAGCTCTGTCATTGGAACATTCCTGTCAGTTACAGGGACAAAGTTTTTCAGTTCCAGCTCTTTCAGGAAAGCTTCTCTTCTCTTTTTTGATAACGTGCTCTGTCTCTTAGTTCCGTTCCATTGCTTTGCCCTGAAATTGTGTGTGCTTTATGCCCAATTCATCACCCCAGGTGTCTGCTGCCCTGACTGGCACCAGCCTGGAAATGTCACCTGGTAGTTTATTGCTCAAAGGAATCACAATCCTTTCCCTTTCCTTGTGGTCTGTAACAGGAGGTGCAGTCTTCGAAAAAGTCAGCCTTTCTCTTCCCAGGTGTTCCCTTGCTCTGCAGCCATCACATATTGCCAACTGTTCCTCTCACCATTCTAAAATGTTGCAGAGCATATGTTGGATCCATAGAGTTAAATCAGGAAGAAGGAAGAAAGAAAATTGGTGTAGTTTCTAGATAGTTAGGGGAAAAAAATGCTTCTATCTACACACCTGTGGAATCTGATTTGTACAGCAATAGGTATATCAGTTCACTAGGAATAAGAAAAATGCTCAGTAAATATAATTTGAGCCTTTAAGCTAAAAAAGAAACTTTTCATATAATACGTTTGATGAATTTGTTAGATTCTTAAATTTGTGTCCTGTCTCTCAAGCATTGCTTCTGTGATAACATTGAGTCCATGTAGTCTAAGACTATAATCTAAAAGGGTTAAGGTGGAAATAAAATTCTGATTTAGGTAGTTTGGCAATGGAATTGGAACTCAACCTTTACTTGGCTTCAGTATGCAAATTTATCCTCTCTAGGATTTCCTCCTACAGATGGTGGGGTAATCAGATGTAAGGGGGTTGAATAGAATATGATTTCTCCAAACCCCACTAACGCAAAGAAGGACACATGTTGAGCTTGTTAAGGCCCTGACATAATCATCTTTAATCACGATGTCTAGACTAAACATCAAACATGTCTAGATTAAGATATGCAATTCGGATTGTTGTTCAGCATCGATTTTCTTATACACCGCCTCCAATTTCATTATTTTGAAATTATTCTTTCATTTATATAATCTAAAACATCCTCAGATTTGAAATCTACCCATAAAAGGGAATGTACCAACTAAATACGTAGTAGCAGCCCAACCTCAGAATACAAAGAAGGTTGTATATATAATTTCTAGAAAATCTGAGGAAGAATCTTGTTAACAGTCCACAGGCAGAAGACAGTATCGATAACACTAATTTGCTATCACGAATGGTGGAAAAGGCAGTATGTAGCTCTATGATTGCTAATAGAGACGTGTATACTTCCTTCTGGAAGTATTCAGACACAGGCAAAAGACTCCTGAGATTTAGCAAACCCACCAACCATGACCTACTTTTGAGGATTCATGTAGGTACAGACAATACCATCTTTTATCTCTGCTAGGGTGTAAGATTTACAAGAGTCAAATCCACTTTCTATACTGATCTTCATTGTGCTTGCAATATGATAGGTGCCCAAAAATATTTTTGAATGGATACTAAAACCAGAAATGTATTTTTGGTCATTTTGGGAAGTGATTTGATCTCTTTTTCTATTAACACTAGCAACACCAATGATGTCAACAATATCTTTTTGTAAGCACTTATCTGCCAAGCAGTTTATATTCATTTTGTTAATTAAACTTCAGAAAAGTCCTTATATTGTAGGTGGTGTTTGTCGTTTGCATATTTGACCTGAAGGAACTTGAACTCAGAATTTAGTAATTTTACCAAGGGCTACAACTATATGTTTCAGAGTCAGAATTGACATTCAACTTTGATAGACCCCAAACTCCAAACTATTAAGCATCACTAAAAGTAGGATATAAGGTATAAAGTCCAGCTGTGTGGAGATACCAACAGTAGAATTAGAATTTCTGGTTCATATGTTTACTACTATAGAATGATGTTCATCTCAAAATGGTCAAGATTGTCTGGAAAAATTGCCATAAAATCACGTTGCCAGCAAAGTGAGGTATTATGAAATAGAATTGATACTCTATTTATTAGGAAATAAACTCCCTATTAATGAGATAATAATGACAACTCATAATTTTGTGTCAGGAATG
The DNA here is from genome assembly GCA_030068075.1 of Paguma larvata. Taxonomy (NCBI): domain Eukaryota; kingdom Metazoa; phylum Chordata; class Mammalia; order Carnivora; family Viverridae; genus Paguma; species Paguma larvata. The sequence continues at coordinate 57,278,658 of CM057833.1, read as the reverse complement.
CTGCCTAAATGAACTCTGGCACTCAGGAAAGTAAGAGGGTGTACTAATGATTGATACCATCATATTTTATTATAGACCAGTGTATTAGGGTTCTCCAGAAAAACAGAATCAATAAGAGATAGATATATAATCAACTATCTCTTTTCACATAGCAGTCTCTTTCTCTTTTGTTCTAAATGTTTGCCCTGTCTTCCTATTTTGGATTAATACATTTTTTATAAAACAAATGTGAAACCTAATGGAAAAATTTGTTTAATGTATTTATATAATATACATCATATATTCATTATAATTATAAAGTTTTGTTTAATATGTGTGTATATATACATTTTATTTTTTATTTATTTTTATGTTGTTAAGATTTTATTTTAATTTTGGTTAGGTAACATACAGTGTTATATTCGTTTTGGCTATACAAGATAATGATTCAACAGTTCCATACATCACCTGGTGCTCATCGTGACAAATGCACCCCATCACTTATTTAACACATCCCTCCAATCTTCTCTCCTCTGGTAACCATCAGTTTGTTATTTATAATTAAAAGTCTCTTTCTTGATTTGTCTCTCTCTCTCTCTTTATTTCCATTTGCTCATTTGTTTTGTTTCTTAAATCTCACACATGAGTAAAATCATATGGTATTTGTCTTTCTCTGACTGACTTATTTCGCTTAGCATAATACTCTTTCTCCATCCATGTCATTGCAAATAACATAATTTCATTCGCTTTATGGCTGAATAATATTCTATTGTGTGTGGGGGGGGTTGTATATGTATATACATATATACTGCATCAATCAATGAGCACTTGGGCTGCTTGCATATCGTGGCTATTGTAAATAATATTGCAGTAAATTTGAGGGTGCATGTCTCCCTTTGAATTGGTGTTTTTGTATTCTTTGGGTAAATACCCAGTAGTGCAATTGTGCAATTGCTGGATCATAGGGTAGTTCTATTTTTACCTTTTTGAGGAACCTCTATACTGTTTTCCAGAGTGGCTGCGCTAGTTTACATTCCCACCTACAGTGCACAAGGGCTCCTTTTTCTCCACATCCTCCCCAACACCTGCTGTTTCTTGTGTTGTTGATTTTAGCCACTCTTACAGATGTGAGGTGATATCTCATTGTAGTTTTGATTTGCATTCCCCTGATGGTGATTAACTATGAACATCTTTTCATGTGTCTGTTTTCTATATATACATTTTAAATGAAATAATGAGGAGCCCAAATGGCAAAATTTTATTTAATGCACGTATCACATATACATTAAAATTATAAAAATTATATATATATGAACATAAAACACAATTTTGCCATTTGGGCTCACCATAATTTCATTTAAAAAAAGTGTTAATTCAAAAAAAGAGGACTGCATACATTCAAAATAAAAGGCAGTCCTCAGTAAAAATGGACAGTTGGTAATCACATGTTAGATTCCCTTCTTTATCAGCTTGTCTATCTAGTCAGTAAAACCAGAACTGTGTATTTCCTGTAGATCAGGGTTCAACAAACTACAACCTGTGGGAGAGATTCCTTCTTTTGCCTGTTTCTGTAAATAAAGTTTTATTAGAACACAGCCACACCATTTATGAATTGTCTATGGTTTCTTTCATGTTGCAACAGCAAAGTTGAGTAACTGCAACAGAGACCTTTTGGTCTGCAAATCTGAAAACATTTACCATGTGGTCCTTTGTGGACAATGTTTACTGATCCCCCTGTAGATTATACAAAAGATTTCATCTCAATTATGTTTCCTTTTTAGTATTACACTGTGTATGAACTACTGCTATATCTTTAGAAAGTCAATAACACTTGAGTTTATAGTTAGTACTCATTATACTATTCCTAAGCATTATATAATTCCAATAGAGGACTATTTCTATATTTTTTTCTTCAACTAATCCTTCAAGTATATTCATTTTCTTTCTTTATTCTGCCAAGTTTCAGTCAACCAGTGAACCAGATGACCACTAAATTTTTCTCAAATTCTCAGAGTTTAAAATTTCACATTCTCATGTTGTTATAGATGTTAATTTCACACAATTTCCTCTATATCTATGCCAAGAAATTTTTATTACAGAATTTGGAAGGGATATATCCTTGTCTGTATTGTTCTATTGATAGAGAAAATGTGTCTGTAGACTTCACTCCAGGAAGAATGCTGTTCTGAGCCAATTTATGTGGCCACTTTTGAGTGAGGCAGGATTTTTTCTTGGAAGAAGGAGCTGAGAGCTGGCATGTTTGCCCAAGAGGCCTGTGGGCCTTCATTGAGTGACAGCCACAGAAGCAGCTCTAGGCTGAATAGCTCCCGCCTAGTAAGATAAAAGTCGCTGTTTGATCAACATCCAATGGGTAGAGAAAGCACAAGAAACAAACAGTGGGGGGAAAAAGTTGTCAAGTAAAATCAATAAGGCCTCTGTCTGGGATTTGGGAAGTCACATAATGGGAAAATGTGTGATTTAATAGTATTGATCTTCAGAGACATCCTCAGCAGAGCCTCTTATGCCCTTAACAGGGATTTGTTGTGTTAAATGTTGATCATTCACTGTTCTGGAAGTCAAATACATTTCTTGATGTGTTCAAATTATACTGCAATCTAAACCATAATAAGTACCATGTCTGCACTTTAGAGGGAAATAAGTAAACTGTGTAAATAAATTTGACATGGCAGATTAAAATAACAGATCATAGGGTGCTCATTACTGACCTTAGCTAAGAGTTCATCTCTTTTTAAAAAGGAGATAAAACCTGAAACCACTGAATTTTTCAATAGCGTCGGATATTAGTATGTGTTGGAGGATGCAGGGCTAAAGAGAAAACAAAAACAACAAAATAAAGATTAGCACCAAATGTTTTACTGTATTCTCATTTGATAGGATATCTTTTGTAGACAAAGACAGTATGGTTAATGAAAAGAGGAAAAGTCATAAATTTAAGCTCCGCCACCTTACTATAGGATCTTAAGCAAGTCCTTAACTTATTAAGAACACAACTTTATCACCCCTGAAATGAAGATATAAGAGAATCCCTAAGATATTTTTTTTGTTCCAAGGTTCTTTAATTCAGCAAATCTAGTTCTAAGCTAAGCTCCATAAATGGCATACAACATTCTGTCTCATTACATTCCCCTAAAATACAGATACTTGAAATTTGCATACATGCACACACACATGCACACAGTCATAATCTGACTATTAAAAAAAAAAAAGACAAAACCTTTAAGATACAAAACCTTACAAAACCTTCTTAATAAAATATGAAAAACAAAAACTAAGCTATAGACATACTTTCTGAGAAAATAAATAGCCACTCAATAAAAGTATAAAATCTGAGCATACTGGCACATAGGACAAAAGATATTAAACAATGACATATATAAAGCTTGTTGTCTATAAAAGGGGAGAAAACATTCATGAGAGATTGATTTTTTGTGACCTTTGAGAAGAATTTCTACATGTGTCTGTACTGTCTACAAATACAGGACACTAAACAGTCAGCAGGACTCTAATTACTGTTTTTAAATTTATCTTTGGCTAATGTGAAAAATAAGTGATGTTTAAGAAGGGAAAATTGATATTGTCCAAGTGTGTTACTTTATAGTCTTCAGATTTAACACAGATACAGCACTGAAACGCTGGAGGAAGAAATGAATTGTCTCTTCTGAATTATGCACAAGAACTGTTTTTCAGAAACTTTACAAGTGAGGTTGTAGCCACCTGATCAGATTCTGTGAAATGGAGCTGAGGCAGAAATTTCTTCCCAAGAGACAGCCACAATAGGATGGAGAGGCTGATCTAGTCCAGGGACAGGAAATATGAAGGCAAACTTAAGGCCCCAGGTAGCAATGAAAGATAAGGTGTCAGAGACAAGAGCTTGGAAAGTATCAATAGCTCTCTCTCCTCTTGTTAGTATTTATATCATGGCAGATACTCTGCTAGGTGCTTTATGTATCCTAGAATATATTCCCATATCAATGCAGAAACTTGCTCTTATTATCATGTGTATTTTACTCACAATGAAACCAGGCTAAGATAAGTTAAATGAAAATACTAAATTAAAAGATGCCATTGCTATATAATCAGTATAAATTGTATTTTACATTGAAATAACAATTACGATGCAATAATATTGCATTCAGTATTTGTTCAAGAAGAAAGTAGCCACGTGGCTAATCAATGACTTTGTGATCTCTCCACAATGGTGATACAAGGGAAAACTGTTCTTTAATTAAATATCTTCCTCCACATTGCATCACACAGTATCCATTCCAGATACTGTTATTTTGAGTAAATTTTGTGTTACTCATGGGTCATATAAGTATATTTTGGTAGCACATAGTGAAGGCATCCATCTTATTTTTTTTTAAGATTTTAATTGTTTATTTTTGAAAGAGAGAGAGAGAGACAAAGCTCGATTGGGGGAGGGACAGAGAGTGAGATTGAGAGAGGGAGACACAGAATCTGAAGCAGGCTCCAGGCTCTGAACTGTCAGCACAAAGCCTGATGCGGGACTTAAACTCACAAACCATGAAATCATGATATGAGCCAAAGTCGGACGCGTAACCGACTGAGCCACCCCAGCGCCCCTCCATCTTATGTTTAGTTAACAAACTCTCATTAGTTTCCATAAAAACAATAGTATTAAGATCTTGTTATAATATTTATGGTGAACTCTTTTTCTAGATCGTTTGCATTTTCCCAGTGCAATCTTTTGATTCTATTTTCTTCAGATAATTTTCTTTGATAAGTCTCAATGTTTTTTTTCTTTTCTTGTGTGAATCATAGAAGCATATTATAGTCCTTTATAGAATTCAGTTCCTCCTTGTATTAGAGCTTCAGAGACACTGTTCATTTTTCATACCAAAATGACATTGTATTTATTTCATTTCATTTGTTTTAAATTATTCTATCATGTAAGAACTAAATGGTCCCTGGGTATTTTTTTTCTGAAAATGATAATACATTTTTAAGGCAGAAAATGCATTTCCTTGGTATTAGTCAACTAAAAACCAATAAACCCACTCAAATAAATAAACATACAAAATCAAAAGCATAACCTTTGAACTTTTCATCTAATTTATCCAGATACAGATATCATAAGCCATTGAAAAGGTCTCAATGTATCATCATATGTCTGTGTTTATCTGGAGACTGACATTTGTTTGAAACATAACAAAAGATAGGCCACCTTTTAATTGAAAGAATAAGAGTGAAGATACATATATGTCCTCACTGAGTAAACACAGAAATGCTTGTACTTTTTGTCGGAAATGAACTTCACATTCATCTGTAGGAGAATTACACTGTAAACCACCACACTCAATTTTCAAGAAACTTTTAAAACTGACATTGGAAAGAACTCTCTTTAAAAGACTAATTTTACATTGTCACACATTCTGATAGGTGAATAAGGACATTGGAAAGAACACTGGACTGGGAGTCAAAAGAGTCAAAAGAATAGTTTTCTCTCCAAGCTCTGCTATTATGACTTGTGTCATTAAATAAAATGGTCCACCTTTTTGGGATTTAATTTTTTTCATCAAATTGAGGAAAGTTACATTTATCCAACTTGATTATTTTAATGACAAGATGAAATAATCAACATGAAAACCTTTCTTAAATTAGAAGTCTTCAATTAATATATGATATTAGCAGATTTATTGTGTCCTGTAAAATGAGATTTTAAGGATTGTGAATGCTAGGAAGTAGTTTCAATTTTCCTAACTCTCTGGTTTTTTTTTTTTTTCTTCTTCCTAGAACTTTGTAATCTAGATGATGCTAATAAATTTAAATATAAAAATCCAGAGTGAAGGTTGAGGTATGGGAAGGATGGAATTAAAGATAATATTGCAAAAACAAGAAATAAACCCATCCCACCTCTTCTGTTAAATGGTCCTATTGTTACATAAAGATGATGAAAGAAATTTTTCCCGGGCTGCTGTTTTCAATCAGAAGCAGCACTAAGTGATTTCAACATTTATTTTTATATGTTTTCATATTGATTGTATGTGCTATACTGAGCTGGATTTAATGGAAGAAGGTTCTCTGACTGATCTGCCTATCTAAGATATTTCATCCCTTCTTGTAAATATCAATAGAGGAAATACCTCATCTTTTTTTTTCTTTCTTAATAAGATTTATATGCCTTACTTCAGAATAGCTCTCTTCAAGTGCGTCTATTTGTCACTAAGTCAATTGCTCCTTTATATGATAAAAAGCTGATGTATTTTACTACTCACTAGAGGAAATAGTCTTAAGGAAGATAGGCTCCCTCCTACACTCAATTTAATTGTCATTTGAAAGCCAGTAATGCAAAGGAATCATTTATGCCAGCTATATCCTTTATTTTCGGAAGAGGGTTGGAAACTTCAGTGACCCTTAAATCAGATAAGCTTTTTACATAATTGAGACAACCAATATTCCATTTTTAATGGCTAATACCCAGGCTGACTGAAAGACATTTTAGAGAGGAAATCTGCCATGCAATTAAAAGGGGAATGGAACTATAGAAAACATCCAGGAATTTCATTTTGGAAAATTTAGAAATATATAAGTATATATGTGTATATATGTATTTTTCAGATTAGGTGATATTGTGTGAGAATTGTGACAGAAGTGGCAGAACAGAGAACATACATTGAGGAAAATGGATTTATCTGTAAATTTGGAAGTTAACTTCCAGGGAAATTTAACAGAAAATAAAACTCCACAGGGCGCCTGGGTGGCCCAGTTGGTTAAGCCTCTGCCTTAAGCTCAGATCAATGGTCTCACGGTTTGTGGGTTCAAGCCCCGCGTCAGGCTCTGTGCTGACAGCTCAGAGCCTGGAGCCTGCTTTGGATTCTGTGTCTCCCTCTTTCTGCCCCTCCCTCACTTATGTTCTGCCTCTATCTGTCTCTCAAAAATAAATAAATGTTGGGGCACTTGGGTGGCTCAGTCGGTTGAGCGTCTGACTTCGGTTCAGGTCATGATCTTGCAGTCCGTGAGTTCGAGCCCTGCGTCAGGCTCTGTGCTGACAGTTCAGAGCCTGGAGCCTGCTTCAGATTCTGTGTCTCCCTCTCTCTCTGCCCCTCCCCCCCTCTGCTCTGTCTCTGTCTCAAAAACAAATAAACATTAAAAAGAATTAAAAATATAAATAAAAATTAAAAAAATAATAAATGTTAAAAATTAAAAAAAAAAAACACTTCCTTAAATGGTAGTCACCTAAGAATTTAAATAATAAGCAAATGAGACAATTGGCACTTTTTGCATTAAAAAAATAGGAATTTTAGGATATTTAATAGCTTTTAGATATAATTAGAAATCCAGACAAAAGAGTATTTCAAATTTACTGAAATAGATTATCCGGGTTAGCTCTTCCTCCTCAGAAATCCCACTACTTCCTCCAAGGAACCTTTCACTCTTTGCTCTTGTAGTCTTGAATTAATTACTTTATGTATTCATAAGTAAATACACAACGTGTGCTACAAAGTCCTATGCTAAATTGCAGGCCAAACCAGGACAGACAACAGATCACGTGCAGTAGTTTGCTTGCTGTGTTTCTTTTCCCCTCGGTTCGAAATCCATCCATTATGAGCCCAGGTAACATTATTTTTAGTGGGTTGTTTTCATTTATTTTCTGCCTAGACATCATTTCCCCTTAATTATTACAAGTCTTGACCCCTGAAAACTAGCCCTCTTGTTCATTTTTTTGCCCATTTTAATCAACCAAATCTTTTCTTATCTTTCTTTTCCCGGCTTCTTTATTAATTCTCTGCTCCATCTTCCGCCTTGTTTCTTAAATCATTCACTCCCTGAAATCAAAGAACACATCTTCCCCATAATCTGGGATTGAATGTATCACAATGTCTCTTGAGAGTATCCTCTCTCAGGGTATTTCCTATCCTATGACTGGTGTTGGGCTCACAGATGACTAAGTGAATTCGATAAACAAAATATATTGAAAATAGTTTTCTTTCTCATGCTACTCTTGTTTTTAATAAATACATTGGTCCTATAAAATACCTTTCTATCATTCTAAATAAATCTGTTTCTTACTGATTAGGAAGTAGTATAGGCATTTTTCCTACAAATGGTTGACACATGCTTTGTTTTTAAAAACCTAATGAGATATTCTTGGAATATTTAAAGATTAGTTCAAATCTACTTTGATTCTGTTATTATTATTATTATTATTATTATTACTTAATGTTTATTTTTGAAAGAAAGACAGAGAGCATGAGCAGGTAGGGGCAGAGAGAGACACACACACAGAATCTGAAGCAGGATCCAGGCTCTGAGTTGTCAGTGCAGAGCCCGATATGGGGCTTGAACCCATGAACTGTGAGATCGTGACCTGAGGCGAAACCAGACACGCCCAACCTACTGAGCCACCCAGGCGCCCCAATTATTATTTCCTTTTTATAACTCCAGTGCACAACATCAAGAAAATACTGTTCTTCTGTTTGCAGCACCTTTTATTTTACTTTTATTTTTCATATTTTGTTCTCAGTCCCCTTTCCCTCTCCTGGCTTACCTCATCTAATCTAATGTGTTTACTGTAGATTCACAAATGTGAATGTATTCTTAGAATGCATGTGGAATTGTTTGGGGGTTTTAAATTTAAATAAATGCCCGTGCTTAAAAATTTCTACTCCCCAGCATATTTGCCAAAACGTAGTGTATCTAACTGTGTGATTTTTGCCAGTCTTATGGGTAGAGGTGATATTTCATTGTTTTTTTTAAATTTGAATTTATTTGGTAACCAGTGGACTTGATCATATACTCATACATAGCATTAACTATATTCACATTTCACCTTTTAAAGATTTTCCTTTAATAGTTTTGACTGTTTCTCTGCCTTTAATTTCAGTTTTTTAATTGATGATTTAATGATATACTTTATATATCATCAATATTAATCTCTTTTTTAATAATTAATCTGTCCATTAATTTTGCTTAAACTATCCTTCGTTGAAAGTCTCTTGTTTGTCTAAAGACATTTTATTTTATTTGTTAATTTTTTAAAGTTTATTTATTTCTGAGACAGAGAGAGAGACGGAGTGTGAGCTGAGTGTGGAGACACAGAATCTGAAGCAGGCTCCAGGCTCTGAGCTGTCAGCACAGAGCCTGATGTGGGACTCAAACCCATGAATTGTGAGATCATGACCCAGGCTGAAGTCGGATGCTTAACCGACTAAGCCACCCAGGCAGGTGCCCCTGTTTTAGACATTTTAAATAATCTTCACAGTCTGTCACTATATCTTAATTTTGCTTTGATTTTCATTTGTTGAACAAAAGTTCTTAATTTTGATGTGGCTAAACCATTAACTTCTTACCTTATACTTTTTGTTTTTCACTTTTAAATCACAAACATGCTCTGCCATACTTTTTCTTCTAGCTTCATATTTTTGTATCTCACATTTAGGTATTTAATCCATGAAGATCTCTGTATATAGCATAAGGTGAGGGATCCAGCAGTAATTTTCTCCATATGGTGAAACAGATTCCCCAATGTCATGTAACAATTTAGTCTTTCTCTATTGATCAGTGGGGTGCTACTTATTCTTAGTGAATGATTCTCTCCCATTAGTACCTGAACTGTGGTAACCGAATTACCCTCTACCTTTTTTTTTTTTTAATCAACTTGACGTAGCTCCTTTTGGACTTGTATTCTTCTGTGCAAATATACTAAAAAGTTTTCAAAAGTGTTTTGACAAAAACAGCAACAAAAAGTCCACCGGAATTTATGGATTTATGGATTCAAGAGGGAGCGTGTTTTCAACATCAAGTCATCTATCTTTGAACATTATATATATGTTCTTTATAACAATCTTAATTTATTATTTTAATGAAAGGTTAAATAATTTCAATATAATGATTATAGAGATCCAAATGCTAATAATGTTCTAATCAGAACCCATGATATTTCTCATATGATTCGTAACATTGTGTCAATGAAATTACAAAGCAAAATCATCAGCTAAGAGGATACGAAATTGGTATTAGAGATTGAAAGCAAAACTGAAGAAACTACGAAAAATTTTGTCTTGGTAAGTCAACGTGAGGTTTTGGAATTTGTTCTATTTTACTTTATGGGTGAGAACTGTTTTCAAATATCAAAGGTATTATATGGCTAAGATTTTTAACTGTTTATATGTGATTCTGGAGGGCAGAAAAGGAATAGCTATAGTATTGGAAGAAAGATTCATTTTTTCCTTTATGTATAAAAGAACATTTACTTTTAGCTGTAAAAATACAACAACCTTTCACTGAGGTAGTGAGATTAGAAGTGTTCAGAGAGGGCAATTCATTTATTTGTAATCTTTGAGGAACACTAGAATGGCAATTCATGCATAGGTTAAGAGTTGGACTAAAAGTCCTTAAAATTCCTAGTAATTTTATAAATCTAGTTCTACATTCTAATATTTTATTTCAGAAATTAAAATAACAACTTTGCATTACCTCTATTGGCCATGCAATTTCTACTGGGCAGAGCCAGCTTTTATGTGATCAAATAATTAAAAATATAACTTGCATCATCTATCACGATCAATTCTTTGGTTAAATGTTTTAACACAAAAGAGAAGGACAGACAGAAATAAGGAAATCTCCTTAACTCAATCTTTACTTGCCTTTTGAAAAAAAATCATTATATGTTCCTATTTCCCCACTAAAACTCTGTCATGGGTATGCATGCATCATTTTACCAGTTGGACCTAAGAACATTATGTTGGAGATACATGAATTGGAGAATTTTATGAAAAAATGTCAATTATTTAGAACAGGGTCAGTGTTAGTCCCCTTGGGCTGCTACAAGAAAGATACCATTTCCTTAAACAACAAACATTTATTCCTCACAGTTTTGGAGGGTAAGAAATACAAGATCAAGGCACCAGCAGATTCTACATCTAGTGAGAACCAGGGTTCACAAATGGTTGCCTTTTTGCTATGTTCTCAAAAGACACAGAGAAAGTGAATGAGCTCTCTTGGGTCTCTTTTTTAAAACATATCTAAATAATTTATTTTGTGACCATCATTAGCTTCAAAACAAATTAAGAGAAAGATACCAAGATTCCTCATACATCCCTACACTAACATGTACATAACCAACCCCGTTATCTATATCACTCACCAGAGTGGTATATTTTCTTACCAAGAATGAACCTACATTGACATCATAATCACCCAAACTCCATGGCTTACCTAAGAGTTATCTCTTGGTATTTACATTCTATGGGTTTACTAGACAAGTGTACAATATATAGCCATCATTATAATACCATATAGACGATTTATCCTGCCCTAAAAATTCTCTATACTCTGTTAATTCATTCCTCCAGCATCCCTCTACTGCTGTTAAAATCATTGATCTTTATGTTGTCTCCTTAGTTTGCCTTTTCCAGCATTCTTATAGTTAAAATCATACTGTATATAGCCTTTTCAGACCAGCTTCTTCCACTTAGTAATATGTATTTATGTTTCCTCCATATCTTTTCATGGCTTGAATAGCTCATTTCTTTTTAGCATTGAATAATAGTCCCTTATTTGGATATACCACAGTTTATTTATCCATTCACCCACTGAAGAACATCTTTGTTGCTTCCAAGTTTTGGAAATTATGAATAAAGTTGCTATAAAACATCCATTTGCAGGTTTTTGTGTGGACATAAGTTTTTTACTCCTTTGGGTAATTACCAAAGGGCACAATTGCTGGATCATGTGGTAAGAGTATTTTTAATTTTACAAGAAGCTGCCAAACTGTCTTGTGAAGTGGTTATACCACTTTGCATTTGTACCAGCAGTGTATGAGAGTGTCAAGCCTGATGTTCCACGTCCTGGCTAGCATTTGGTATTGTCAGTGTTCCAGATTTTGGCCAATCTAATAGATATGTAGTGGTATTTCATTGTTGTTTTAATTTGCATTTTATTGATGGTGGACCAAAGATGTGAGGCATCTTTTCCTTTGCTTATTTACCATCTACATATCTTCTTTAGTAAGGTGTCTGTTCAGGTGTTTGGCCCATTCTTTGAATTGGTTTGTTCTTTTTTATATTCTTCAGTTTGAAGAGTTCTTTGTGTACTCTGGATAACAATCCTTTAATAGATGTGTCTTCTGCAAATATTTTCTCCCAGTTTACAGTTTTCTTCTCATTCTCTTGGTTTTGTCTTTCACAGAGCAGAAGTTGTTAATTTTAATGGAGCCTAGCTTTTCAATTATTTGTTTAATGGGTATTGTTTTTGGTAAAGGTACTATTTCATTTATGAGAGCTCCACCCTCATGATCTAATCACCTTCCAAAGGCCCCACTTCCAATCACTGTCACAATGGGGTTTAGACTTCAACATTTGAATGTATGGGTTCCACAAACATTCATTCCACAAAAGTCAGGAAACTATATGTATCTCGCTTGCCAAATCCAACCCGTTGACTCTTTTTGTAAATAAATTTTCATTGGCACATAGGCGTACCATCATTTACATATTGTTTGCGGCTGCCTGGCTGCCTTCATGCTACGACAACAACATAGTTCGATAGTTGCAACAGAGACAGTATGTCCTACAAAACCTGAAATAAACACTCTCTGGCTCTTTATAGAAAATGTTTTCTGAATGCCGTTTTAGAACATGGAGATGAGGGGAGGCTGAATGGCTCAATAAGTTAAGTGTCAGACTTGATTTCAGCTCAGGTCATGATCTCACGGTTCCTAGGATACAGCCCTTCATCAGACTTTGCTGCAGAGCCTGCTTGGGACTCTCTCGCTTACTATCTCTCTGCCCCTCCTTCCTCCCTCCCTCTCTCTCTCTCTCTCTCTCTCTCTCTCTCTCAAAATAAATAAGCATTTAAAAAATGGAGATGAATGATAAGCAGGTATGAAACTGATTAAAACTGCATGTTATGTGATGTTAATGTTGACTTACATGTTTTAAATTTACACAGCCTATTATCATTGTTAGTATTTATGGAGCACTTATGTACTGCATTTGCCAAGCGCTTTATATGCGTATCTCATTTAATGGTCATAAGCACTCTACTATTATTCTTCAGTTACAAAGGAGAAGTTAAGGCTGAAGAATAGTTAGGACTTGAAACCTGAGCTTTATTATTACAAAATACATGGTCTTATTCTTTGTGTTATTGTCTTAGGCTTAAAATAGTGATAATAAGGTCCAGATGTCATCTGCCTAGGCTTAGTTAACAACTTTGCCTCCCCAGATAATAGAACCACATCAGCATCGCTCTTTTTGATAATGAATGCTACAATCATCTAAGACACCAGTGAAAGAGGATAGCAGAATTAACCAGAGGGGAGGGCTAAATAATTGCTAGACAGACCATATTTCCACTTTTCAACAGAAAGATAGAATTATTTCATATGTAATTTACAGGGTAGAGATGATGCTTGAATAAAGAGGATCTAAGAGGAGAGTCTGCTGCTTCAATTATCCAAGGGAGGACAATTCAATTCATAAGACCTAAGTGTCAATTAGCTAAATGAGAAACTCAAGCATGATTCTCAGCTTCAAGGCAGAAAGACACTCAGCATGGCAACAGAGCTCTGCAACTGTAGACAGATCTTCAGACACACCCACACAGAGACCCTGAGAAGTATCTGACCCATTAAAGATGATCTGGCAGGTTATTAGGGCCCAAGTAGGGCACCTGAGAGAGCAATACCATTTAAAGAGAGTCTATAAATAACATTCCATTTGAGCAGGGATGAGATTATTTTTAATAATACCATACTGAAATACATTTCCTATTCAACATTTGAAGCATTAGTTAAGATTAAGATTCTTTGTTAACGAAGAGGTTAATCTTTGTTATAAAAATTTTAGTTGAAATTGTTCTCAGGATGAAGAAATCAATAACACCGTATTTTATTTTACTTTTTAAAAATTTTTTAATGTTTGGTTTTGAGAAGGAGACAGAGTGTGAGTAGGGGAGGGGCAGAGAGAGAGGGAAACACAGACTCCAAAGCAGGCTCCAGGCTCTGAGCTGTCTGCACAGAGTCCAATTGGGGCTCAAACTCACAAACTGTGAGATCATGACCTAAGCCGAGGTCGGACACTTAACTGACTGAGCCATCCAGGTGCCTCAATGACACTGTATTTTAAACTATCAAAACCAAAATCAGACTGACAAAACTAGGTAAATGCAGTTGTCAAGATTAAGTGTATTACCTGAACCTCCGTAAAACTTATTTTGTATGTATATTCAACTACATCTTACCCTCCTGGAGGAAGATAGTTCTGCATTCCATATTTGATCCTTCATAGTTCCTCAGTTAAGAAACAATGAATATGGTACTGACTTGGCAAGTACTTACAGGAAGGATGCATGGATATTTGGAAAGAAGAATGAGTTTTCCCAAGAAAATGAACTGGAGAGAACTAAAGCCTAGACTATTTACCTTTAAAATAGAAATTTAGAGTGATATAAGGAAGCAACTGTCGTATGACTTAAAAACAAACTGATCAATAGTATCAAAAGACGGTAAATAGAAATGTGCTTTTCACTGCCATTGCTATGATTTCTGCATTACTCATAGGTGTACAAGAGCATTAACTGGAAAGGTGTGAAGATATTTTCTGAGCCGTCATTTTTGTGCAACTTCGTACTATGTTCTACAACTACAGTTGTTGAACCCCCAGCCCAAAAGAGATTCACATGAGAATGAAGGGACTAACCCGAGATTCTGGGTGCCTCCTCCTTACAGCAGTATTGAATGTGCTGAAATTTAGTATACAATGAAATCAAGTGGTTGAGTGCTTAACTGGAACACAGAAAATGGAAGAAATCATTAGTTCAGATTCTCTTTGTGAGTAGTTTAGTTCCCATTTTCTGAAGGTAAATCAGACACTTGAGGGAATCTCTGCAGGGTGTCTCTTAGTATGCTGAGTCATGCTAAGTAAAGCAGTAGCCTCACAAAATAATTCCTGAAAATAGATTTTCACTTGTCAACTCTGAGATGTCCAATGTCCTAACTTGACAATAGAATTATTATTTAAAATATCCCCATTGCTTTATTAGGAAGGCAATGCAAGGATAATAATAAAATGTTTTTGCCTCCTAGTTGTAGAAGGAACCAAAGATGTTGTCCCCTGAGATTTGCCATGGATAATGTTAAATGATATTTCTTATAAACTGCCACGAAGTCACTTATGCATTTATATTACTTTCCTATGTACAGCGGGCAAGCCCCTCCATTACTGCCCCTATTGCCCAGGAAGCATCTTCGAGTCATGAATAAGCTCATTTTGTTTCCTTCAGTCCCAACTGTTTTCCCTAAGTTGTTGGTTTTTTTCATGAGGGAAATTAGGCTTCATAATTTTTAGTGTACTAGATTTTTAATTCCATTACTTTTGTGTGTTCCTCTCCTAAATAATACATATACATATATATATATATATACTTATATCTGAAATGTATATATGGCATAGAGTAGCAAACCAAAAGAATAATACAAATATTACATAGCAATAATGGAGTGATTCATTCACAATTTATTGAGAACTATTTATATGTCCTGCTCTGTTAGAGGCCCTAATGGTGAAGAATGGTTGAAAAATTGAATAAGACATATTAACTGTCTTCAAAAGTTTACAATGTTTTAGGAAAATAAGGCTACAAATAGCTATATTATAGAAATTACTTAAGAGAAATAATGAATAGAATACTATGTAACTCACAAATGAGATAGACCATATCTAGATGGGACAAGTTTAATTCTGATATCGTGAAGTACTTGAACTTGGTAATATTTTTTTGTTTTTTTTGTCCTTGTGATCTCTTATAGTAGAGCTCATGGGAGAGGGGGCAGTCTCTGGAGTGGAGTGTCATAGAGTGGTAATACGCAAGGCTTGTTTGGGGAACAACATGAGGATACCTAGGACACATGGTAGGGATCTTAGATTTTATTTTTCATTTGTAACGATTGATAGCCTTTAGGGGCACTCAGGTGGCTCAGTTGGTTGAAAGTCGAACACTTGATTTCAGGCTAGGTTGAGATCTCATGGGTTCATGAGTTGGAGCCCGGGGTTGGTTCTGTGCTGACAGCAAGGAGCCTGATTGGGATTCTCTCTCTTCCTTTCTGCCCTACTTGCACTGTCTGTCTCTCCCTCTCTCAAAATAAATAAACTTAAAAAAAATCGAAAGCCATTAAATATTTTTGAGCAATGAAATAACATAAGTTGGGGGCAGCTGGGTGGCTCAGTCAGTTGAGTGTCTGACTTCAGCTCAGGTAATGATCTCGCAGTCTGTGAGTTCAAGCCCTGCATCGGGCTCTGAGCTCACAGTTCAGAACCTGGAACCTACTTCAAATTCTATGTCTCCCTCTCTCTCTACCCCTCCCCCATTCATGCTTTGTCTCTCACTGTCTCAAAAATAAATAAACATTAAAAAATAATAATAATAACATAAGTTGAATCATGCCTTACAGAGATATAATCTCTAGGAATATGGAAACAGGAAGGCAAAAATCTCTTGGCACCACAAAGGCAGCAATTTTTATCCTTTCTGTTCACTACTATCTTCCTGTCACCTAGATCTTAATATGTGTTCAGTAAATTTTTTATTGAATGAATGAATCAATTTCCTGATTTTGTGAAGGTCACAAAAGAAAAGTAAACTTTTATTTGAGATGCTCTTATATTTCATTGGAACAAATGTGCGTTTGCACAAAACTATACTGTGAGGGGAATATCTAGCTTTTGAAAGGAGTAAGAATGATTTAAAAGGATTTTGGTTTTGGTTTTCGATTTTTTGCTCTTGATCTGTGTGTTTTGTGTTGTCATTGGGCTTTGTTTAGTTTTTAATACTAAACAAAGAGATAATGATTTGAATTAAATAAGGAAAACAGGGAACTCATATCATGCAATTCTATTTATCTCAATAACAAAAAATAAAATAAAATCCTGAGATTCATAAAAGGCTTTGTATAGAGTACAAGTGAAGTCAGCAGGTTTTTTAGAGGTCTATTTCAGAGAGAAATAAATGGGATAACAGTAACCCAGTAAGAGAGGAGGTTTGACAAAAAGTCTTTACTCCAAATGGCCTTCTCTCTCCATAACGATTTAGGTAGATGGGGCAGCATCTGATAGAAGTAGCGAGCATTGACTATGGGCAGAGGCATAGTTGCCTACATGGACTATAACCTCTGACAGCTATGTGGGAGGTCAGGCAGAGAGCCAGAGAGATCCCAAAAATGGGTCGGGAAGGAGAGCGTGTCACCTCTGGAGGAAGCTATTAATCCAACTTTTATCTTCATAATAAACACCGTAAGAAAATTAGCTAGGTTTTTTTGTTCGTTTTGCCTTGTTTTGTTATTTTTTTCACTTTTTTGCCTGAAAGGACAAGGAATAAAAAGGTCTAAGATAAGTTTTACTGTCCAATTTGTTTGTCATGTTTATACTCAAGACTTCTGAAAACTAATGTCAAGCTAAATGACCAATCTGAATAGTGAGAGGGTCCTCCTCTACACTTCATTACTTTCTTCTGTTTTCGTTGCAGTAAAAATAACGTTTCTATACCTTTATCTCCATTTTCAGGGACGGAAGGAACTAAGGCGTAGCCCTTCAGATACCATTAGTGTTCCTCTAAAAAAAAAAAAAAAAGTTATTTTCTTGCCTCCATCCCAGAGGTGTTTAAATATGAAGTATGCAGAAAAATCAAGACCTGAATTTGTAATTCTAGAACTGTTGAAAAGCTAGTTGAGTAAAAGGTCACTTTTAACAGACATTTTGGGAAATAATATGGTTGAGCCTGTTTCATATCCTTTTTCATAAGTTGAAAAATCAAAAAGATTTATTTTAAAATTCAGGTTACATCTCTACTTTTGCTTGGAGTTTATTATAGCTGAAAGACTTTTTCACATTTTTTTTTTTGCTTAAAACATGCATGAATGGTTTCTGATTTCTTCTCATCCAGATATTAGAGAACAATTTTAGGAAGCACCCAACTTCACTGCATTGCATCTCAAGTGTTCCTTCCAGTCTCTTCTCACAGAGCCCATCCAAAATGTGCCTTCGTGATGTTAAATACCACTTGACATTTTTAGTTTGGTTGGAATAGAATTGCAGAATTTTGCTTTTCTTAATTGTGAAAGAGGCAGATAGTTATCCGCGTTTCTTCTCCTTCAGCATGTCTAAAAATGCATTTGATTCTTCGGCGAATACTTAGTTCTATTATTCCAGATACTAGAAGGCATTAACCTGAAGGACTGATTGCAGTGGAGGTTCCTAGTTGTAACATAATCTGTAAAAAGTTGGGTCTAGGAAGGACTTTTTGATTCTATTCAAACTAGAAGCAACCATCAGATGACTTTACCACCTGAACAAGACTGAGAGGCCCAAACAGTATATGTACCTTTTCTAGATACTGTATTCTGTGCCAATTATAAAGTACTTGTGAAGTCCAGATTATTGCAAGGCATTATGATTTTCTTCAATGCTGCTGCTTAATCTTAGAAAGAAAAAGTACATTTTGAATGGTAATTTAATGGTGAACTGTAAAATAGGTATTTAAAACCAAGTGTATTGGTTACATTTTTATAATCTCTGAATGTATGTATAGAAAAGAAAAAAATAGTTTTTATAAAGATACATATATGTGTTTATATTATCTGACAGGTCTTTAAGGGTCAAAATTCATAAATTTTGGACATAAAATTTATTTTGATAAATTGGACATAAAATTTATCAAAATATTTTCAACAAATATATAAAAAGTAGAAAGGATCTAATAGCATAGTATGCGATTGAGCCAACAGAAAATAGCCAAAAAAAACTTTTTAAATATAATTTCAAATGTCAGAAGGTAGTAGTTTTTTAATAATACAGATATTTATCTAATTAGTTAATCTGACTTTGGTGAAGGTACCTAGTAATTTTGATCTTTTTACGTTGAAAATATTGAAACAATAAAAATCTAGGTAGATTGTGAAGTACATTGTCCAGAAATCTATGGGCATTCTCTTTCCCTGAATATTAATTGATCATTTCAATAGAATGTAAAAACTTTAAACCCTGAGGCAGGGGTATAAAGTAGATGGCTTTCTCAGTCCTGCCTAGCCCTTTGATTCATACATAACAATTTAAAAATAATTTTTTTCTCAAATTCCCTTGAGCACATAATATTCTAGGATGAATCATCTGCAGTTGTTGCCTTCTGGTACCTATCATCACAAAAATGGCATAGGTAATGACATATCTGAAATACCATCCAAAATATATTTGATATATTGCATATATTTAATTATGTATGTGTACAATTAATTATATACTTCAGCATTTTATAAATTTAATTATATGTATATGCATCATATGTAAAAATGTACACATAAATATTCATTTTAGCAGTTCTTATCATAGTCATTAGAATCTTCTACTCCAATGTCTGTAATTGTACTGTGCTCATTTGTAATCACTACTTCTCATTTACCATTTCAAGAGGTAATGTCTCTCTTTACATCCAGTCATCCAATTTAGCATCCTATTCATTAAATATCATATTTTTTGTTCACCATGTCATTTTTGAAGTACTTTGATAATTATAGTGATATGCCGGGCTCTCAACAGCTTACAGTTAGTGGTGGGTTAAAATTGACACATAGGTAAAAATAACTATAAATACAAAAGAGACTCAAAAGATTGGAGTACTGGTAAAATTTTACTCAGAGCTCCTAGAAGACTCAATCAAAGAGGTTCTATTTGAAGACTGGATTGAAAGATGAATACTAAATCTGGCAGCATTATAATGGATGAATCAGAGAATCAAGAAATGGGAAAACACATGCTGAGCTGGAGGTGCTGATGGGGCATCCACGTGAAAATGTCAATGTAACTGGTGTCTGAAAATCAAGAAATAGGTTATATCTAGTGAAGAACATTTGGAAGTTAGCAAGATATAACTTAGAGAGTAAAAGAGATTCCTCAGTAGAAAGTATGTGGGTTGAGCTTAAAGATGCCGAGAGTGGTGGCTTAGGGGAATGACTATAATTAAGTGGCAAGTGGAGGGAAGAACTAGTTAACTGTCTAAAGAGGAGCAGGTGTCCATGGTGAGGAGAAGGCATTTAAGCTTATCGAAAGGCAAGGATGGCAAGAATATGCACGGGCTCACTGCATTTAAGAGGAGGAGGTCATGGGTGAATTTAGCGAAAGCTGTTTCAGTGGTACCCTAGCAGTAACAGTCAAATGACAGAGGTTTAAGGACAAATTACATTTGGGAGAAATAAGGGAGGACAGGCTTTAATGGATTGTGGCAGGAACAGTAGGAGAAAGATGGGATGGTAGATTAAGTTGGAAGCATGATTCATGGAACACTTATTTTTTCTCTAGAGAAATCAAACTAAAAGGGAGGAGCCAGTGCAGAGACTGATATAGAAGAAAAAAAGGAAATAATTAATGGACAAAAGTTGCTTGCAATAATCAACATAATGGCAATAATTATTTATCGAACTATTTCTATATGCTAGGCAATATTCAAAGCACTTTATGTAAAATAAATCAATATATTCTTCCAACAATTCTATGAGGTAGATACTATTATTATCCCTATTTTACTGATTTACATTGAGACCTGGTTTAGGGTACCTTGCCCAATGTCTGTGACTTGCCAAAAGTCTCCCAGCTAGGAAAGGACAGAGATAGGACTTGAAGTGAAGCCATCTGCATTCATAGACCCAGCTCTACAAATAAATCAGTCTGCATCTTTTACTTCTTCAGCTAGTAGTCGCCAGTCCTGTTTTTGTGTGTGTTTTTTGTTTTTTGGGTTTTTTTTTGGTTTTTGTTTTGTTTTGTTTTGTTTTGTTTTGTTTGTTTTGTTTTTGTGAAATAACACAGTTTTGAACCTGAGAGGGAAGTCACATACTTCTCCCTATTTATTCTATACTCTCTCCCATTATTAGGCTCCTTGGTAATGTTTGGAATATATCAGCCCCATTCTTCCCACGCCGCAGTAAGTGAATCAGTGGCTCTCAATATTATGAGAAAATCTAGGATCTTTAATGAGAATCTCAGAAAAGTATGAAAAGATTGAAAAGTAATGAGATTATCTGGATATTAATAGTGAAAGATTTAATACTTCTCAATTTAGGAAGTTTCAGCGTACTAGTTAAAAATGCATAGTAAGTTGTCTGTGGTTGGGGGTGAGCAGGTGGGGAGCATATGACACATCAGGTTTCTTGTTTGTACAGACCTGTCATTGATGTGTCCCATCCTTTTGGAATTCATACTATACATACAATACAGGACACATCTAATTCTGTGCTATTTCATTTTGGTATATTATCATATTACTATCACTTTATATTTGGCTCTTTTAATAAATGAGCTCTGAATAACTTGTCAGTATTTCCTCTAATTTTTCCTACATCTTTTATTCTCACTCTCCCTGTCTTAGCTTCTCCAGTCTCCCACTAACTTCTATTATTTTTGCTTTATTGAAAAGTTCTTAGAGCCTAGGGCTCTTCAGCCAAAAGTGCGATATGAAGTTGAAATATAAATAATGCATCAGATCTACTTTACTAACTTCCACTCAATCTGGGCAAGTGACATTTACAGTTTTACAAACTGGAAGCGTGGTGGTGAATAAGAGAATATTTGGAGCAGGGCAAGCTGCAGTTCGAAAGTAGACTAAAATCTAACAAAGTGTTTCTTCTCATTTGGCTAATATATATAATTCAAGTTCACTGTGGGAATGTGACCACTCAGATGTTAAAATGCACATCTGCAAACTGTTCCATGAACGCAATCTTTGTGCCACCCACCCTCAGACCCTTACTGATTTTTATCATTTTCTACAAAGACAATATTTTTTCTCTTCCAAAGAGAACCATATATATCAGATGTTTGAGTATTAAAATGTAGATACACTTGCCTTTTAAATCACAGTCTAATCTCTGAAGCTAATCAGCACACTGTGCAGCTTTCTCAAAGCGTTTTCCCTGGAACAATCATTCCAGCAGATGATCTGTAAGAGAAAAATAAACAAACAAAAAACCTGTCCTTTGACTTTATTGACTTGACAGAAGCTGAGCACACCTGTTGTGGAGGTTCACAATGCATGTTAGAATAGTAAAGTCTCTAAGAAGTCCAAGAATATGGAAATGTGTTTCTTCTGTTTAATCCGTTATTTCCCTAGCTTATTTGAAAATGGAAAATCGCTTTCTCTGTAATCCCATCAAGAGAACTTGCTATAAAATGGATTTTTATTGATGGTGGATGTTTTGACTCTCCTGCCAACCCCCAAAAACACACTTTATGCCATACCGCAGGCTCTGATTTGCCCTTGCTTTCTGGGACAATGAGAATAAGGAGAAAATTCAGCATTCTTGAGTATTTATGTTTTAGTCATATAAATTCATATTTCTATTGATACAAAATTGACAGATCTTCAGAAAGTGTCAGAAAAGTAAACTTGGTTTCTTCTAAAGGCACTGTGTCCACATAGAGCTCTGCAGCTAACTAGCAGGAGACATGTTTTACCAATGCCGATGCAAACGGTTTTAAAAAGAACTATGAAATGCAATCTTATGCAATTGATACCCAAATTTTTACATTTTGGTGTAAGAATGTCGCGTTAAATTTTCCTCCCACGTCTCTCTAAAATTACCAAGTATTAGGCTAAAGATAAAACATCTGCAATGTAGAAGAAGAACAAGAATATTAATTAAGCAAACACTTTCTTCGTGCTTTGTATTTTGAGTGTATAACATGGAAGCTGGCAAAAAAAAAAAAAAGACAATAATATATATTGAATGTGCCACTAATAAATTAAAAGTAGTAACTGATGAGTACAAAATTGAACACTTTGGCTGAGCCTAGGTCTTCGATATATAATCAAGATTATCTTCAATTTATATATGCTTATGAAATAAAAATATTTTATCATTCATTGCTGATAAATACCAATGTCTTATAAAAACTGGAGACTTTCATTTAAGTCAATTAATATCTTCACAGTTAGAGTGTAAATAAAAGTACAATTAGTGATCGTGCTTATTGATACTCCCCTTTTTTCCCCTTTGTTTATTTGCGAATGGAGGCAGATATCAGGTTTTCATAGAAGTATTATTTCAAAACTTTAAACCACCTTAAAATTAAATTTCAACAATTTTATACCAGTATTATGTAATGGTTATTTGCTAGTAATGCACTGGTCTTCAGAAAATGCTGTATATGAAAACATTATGTCGGTCTTGTATCTTCTCCTGCAAAGGAAGAGAACAGTAACCGTCATTCTAGGCAAGTCCAATTTTGTCTGCTCCACTGGTAGGGAACCAAGAAAGAAACAAGGTGCTTCTTAAATTAAATTTGTACAAAGAAAAGGGAACTCATGTCTCTACAGTCCTGACTGACAAAATTATCCTTTTCCATTTGCATTATTGTTTTTTCAAACGAATTACCTCCAATCAGCAATGCTGTTAACTTTAATATATATATATATATTTCTATATATAATATAGATATGTAGATAAATAGATATAGATATGTATATATACAGATATTATATCTATAATATATATATTATATATTATATATTATATATATATTATATTATATAGATTATATATTATATAGAATATATATATTAGATATCTATATTATATATAGAAAGTGTGATTCTATATATAGGGTGCTTCTCACCCTAAGTGCTCATCACAAGAGTTGAATTCTGCCATTGTGTTATCATGGTGTGATGGCCATTGATGGTACTGCCATTTTGAATAGAGGGAGTTCCTTGAAGGACAGTGCTCAGAGTAGAGTTCTATGTATTTTATCCTACAAAATATCTCTGATGTTTGTTCAAAAAATGAGGAGAAAGTCTGTGAAATACATACCACATAAAATCCATCATACAGAATTTACTTTTCTGCCATATCATCTTGTTCATAAAAATGATCTCCTTGGTCTTATATTCATTAAATTGCTGAAATCACTAATCCACATAAGAACAAAATTCCACTACTTTCTTATCTTGCTTTCTGAGCCTCAATGCTTACTGGAAAAAAAATATAATAAAAAGCCTAATAATGACAAAATTAAACCATTTCTTACTTGCTATTTATCTTCCACTTACTTTTCCGTGGCCATTTCTTTATTAAAAGTACACAGACTGGGGTGCCTGGGTGGCTCAGTCGGTTAAGGGGCCAGCTTTGGCTCATGGCATGATTTCACGATTGGTAAGTTCAAGCCCCACATCTGGCTCTCTGCTGTCAGCACAGAGCCCATTTCGGATCCTCTATGCCCTCCTCACTCTGTCCTTCCCCCACTCGTGCTCTCTCTCAAAAATAGATAAACTGTAAAAAAAAATCCTATAAATAAATAAATAAAATAAAAGTACAGACCCAGATATATTTTGAGAGAAAGAGAGAGAGAGAGATCAGTACTTCTAAGTACCAGCATCATATGCGCCTATAAAATCTGTTGGTAAGGATGGATAAAGAAGAATCTTAAATGTCTAACAATTTGGCTACTAAAGCTAAATTAAAATAGATGTTTGTGAATACCGCAAAGAATTTTTAAGTTACATTTTGTGACTTTTCATAAATAATTATAGATGTTAATCATCTATTTGATAGTATTTTGGAAAATGTGGCAGTGAATTTAAAATGCTTTTCAAAAATGTGTTTTTGGAGTTAGGGAGTCATATAAACTTTCCAGATAAGATATATATGTGTGCAAGGAAATTATACGACAATGTGATATGTGCATGACACATGACTTAAAAACTGTCTTTCACAAACCTTAGTCAAGCAGAAAGATCTGTAAGTTTTATCAAAATAGTTGTGGGGTTTTCTGCTGTGGTTGTTGTGTTTTATTTGTTATTATTTTATCACAGTCATCATTACTGTCATCTCAACATGAGTTCCAGGTTAAAGATGTAAACCTGTACCTAGACTTTCTGAATTTTATCTCTTTTTCCAAATTATTTCCTGGTTCTTCACTATTGCTATTATCAGTTCTCTCCTTGATTGGAGTGAAAAATAAGCACTTCAGCAGTTCCCTCTGGTCCTCTGATTGTCCATCCCCTTGCTGGACCAAATAATTCTTACTTATAGAACAAATAGTAGTTATTTATGGATAGAAATCTGTACACAGATGAGTTATTTTTCTAATCAATTACTCTGGGTTGTCTGTATCTCCTGATTATAAAAAATAAATAAGTAAATAAATTTAGGAGACCTCCCATAGCCTGTGGCTTTAGAGTTTGTGTCTGTCACCAAATTCATCTTCCTGATCCCCACTCCAATGACCGGATTTAACATAGATTTCCCATTTTGAAATTATTTTGGTTGATTTTTATCCAATTTTATTTCAAAGTTAACTTTGGTTTCTGTCTCCTAAGTATCATCTCCCAAAGAAAAATAATTGATTAATTCTATTCTTATTAAAAGTCTTCAACTGTATCTCGTAATGAGTTCTGTGAAGTTACTAATGTGCATCTCTCAGATTTACCTTGTAAAATACAACCTTGATTAATTCAATAAGTATTTATCAAGAGCTTATCCTGTGCCAGAACTTGAGATAGAGTAGTAAACAAAACAGAAGCTTCTTTGGAGAGCTTTCATTTCAGTAAGTAGGATGGACAATAAATCGTAAATAATGAATCGTGATAGTGTATTAAATGAAATCATGTAGTGATCAAGTTAAATGGGAATAAAGTAAAGCCTGATAAAGTGGATTGGGAATACTAGAGCAGGGAGGAAGACATTGCAATTTCTGTATGGTTGCCAGCGTAGCCTCACTGAAGAAGAGACATTTGAGCAAAGATGTGAAGGCAAGAAGAAGAAAGGAAGTGGTGAAGAACTGAAGGAAACTTTCCTTAATGAACATGAACTTGGTATAGCATTGTGCTGTTTGCTAGGATATATTGTATACCATTTAATCTTCAAAACTCTAAGAAGCAGTTCTTCTTGTTTTCATTTTTACAGGGGAGTAGATGAAATTCAGAGAGGTTAAGTAAGTTGCCTAAAATCACCCAACCAGAAAAATCTACTCTCAAATCAAGTGGAGAAAGAAGTGTTAAATGCGGTAATAGAATTTTATGCAAGAATATCAATAAAAGATTTGTGAAGAACTTGTAAGAAAAGATAGAAATTCAGAATGTAGCACTCTTCTCATGTGTGAGGCCTGTGGCCTCCATCATACTCACATCCATGTTTGAATTCTAGTCCTGCAAAGCAGTAAATAAGAAACATAGACCTCACCAGTAGTTTTCTTAATAGCAAGGTCAGTCCTGCTCTTGTGTCCTCATCTTTTCAATGCATTCTTCTACGTTCCCAATCTGTTGATTTATGTCTCCATGTCTCTGGTTATTTGCACAAGTCTCCTCCTTCCATAATCTGGTTATGTTACTCGTTGAATTGAATTGAAATGACCCTTCCACTGGCTCCTTGGAGCCTTGCCTATATAAGCAACCCACTTTACTCAGTGCCCTCCTTTCTGACTAGAAACTTCTTGTACAGTATTCCTGCTTGCTTTCCATATGTAGAACAAGATCATTCTGGTCTCTGAACCTTTGTTCTCTTGCCATTGACTGCAGGTGCCCTCCATGAATGCAAATCATTTTTTTCAGACTGTATAAGTCTTGCTTTTCTCTCAAAGACTAGTAGAGTGCTTCACTCTATGAATTGCTATTATATGTAATGCTTACCTCACAACACACACAAAAAAAAATAACTGCTCTTTCTTATATTCATGTTTTGGTCTTTTTGGTTTTTGGTTTTGTTTTGTTTTTTGTTTGTTTTTGTTTTTGTTTTTGTTTTAATGCTGATATGATTGCTGAATCAAACTGCAGCCTCCTGGAGAGCTAGATGAGTGTTATATACTTCTCTTGATTTTTTTTTTCTTTACTTCCTAGTAATATGTTAGGACTCTAGTAAATTCTTAATGCCTGTAGTGTATCTATTAGCAAAATCTTTTATCAAAGGGTTAGCCATTCAGCTTGTCAGTTCCATGGATATTTTAGCGTATCCTGAATTCGTTTCATTGATGTTTGTTCAAAATAGTCATTATTTATTTACCTCTCAATGAGTTTATATTAAACTTATATACACTTAGAAATGACCTTAAAATTTTACCAGCAAAATGAAATAAGTCATAAGAAATAGAAGAACATCTAGATAAGAAATGGAAAGGAAGAAGTTAGGAATAGAGAGACACAAATGACAAAGTTCCACGTAGAGCTACAGAAAATAAAATCCAACTTCAGATAATAAATGGTACCTAGTTGGAGCTATTGATGGTTAATAAGGAACAGAAATAAATAAGATGGCAGAAAGACCAGCATCTTGCTGATGTTGTAACCCTCAGTCCTGTGCTAACCACAGTGAAGATGTCATAATTCTTGAACCTATGAGAACTCGGGTTGTACACTACGAACTTAGGTGACGGAGAGTAAGACTTGTGACAGAAGCATGCATGAGGCGTTACTAGTAGATATTTGTTCCATTTGTATACCCAGCATTTTTTCTTTCACCTCTAATAATAGAAGTCAGTATTTCTTGGGAGGAACTCTTCTAGGTGGTGAGAGTATGCTGGATTCACTGTGTCTCCTCCATATAATCATGGAAGGAAAGCTTCTGCAGTACGATTACCTAATTCTCTTTGCTACACTGATTGCTCTAGAGATGGACATGTGACCACACAGAGTTTATCAGAGCTTTGGGGGACACATTGCATACTAGAATAAAAGGATCTGGATCCTTCTGAGATTAAGGGCATTAAGGACAATAGAAACCTTAGGAGTATGGGGGCTGTCTTTGCTATCATGTAGAGAAACATGACAGAGTAGAAAACAACCTAAGAGAAAATATTACCAAGAAATGTAGATCTTGGGAATTCTGATGACAATTGCCTGAATTCCTGCTACTAGTCCTTAACGTTGGACTCTGCATTACCTCAGACAACTAATTTCCCTTTCTTTTTAGCTAGTTGACACTGAATTTCTGTCACTTTGAAAGAAAAGAGTAGTGACTAATGCAGTTGTCATGTCTGTACCCTTAGAGCAAAAGAACATTGTATTTGTGGGTGGGATAAGAAGAGAAAATCAGAAAAATCTCTCATAATTTATCTTTCTCCTACTCACTCCAAAACTGAATGAGACTGAAAATCCATACTTTATGATTACTTGCAAAAAGTATAAAAGAAACTCTCAGAGTTTGGATTTCACAGGAAAAAAAAAAAAAAAGATCCCAGCTAATACTTGACAGTAACAGCTGTACTTCAATAGGATCATGTAAGTACTCTCAAAGTTTTCTAAATACTAACTCCAGTAACTCACAACAGCAGCAATTTGCCATCCTTTGCAAGAATCAGTACCAAGAAGCTATCTTTGATCAGTTTTTCAGCATAGTCCACTTGCTGAAGAAAGCATATTTGTTTTTTTTTTGTGTGTGTGTTCTCTGTGTGTGTGTGTGTGTGTGTGTGTGTGTGTATTTTCAGCGAGAACAAAATGTTTTCATAAGAATAAATGCTACTCATATAGAAGTAGAGAGATGCTGAGCAGATAAAGTCAGTTCTTCCAGCACCGAGGAGCAGCAGTGACACTAAGATATTACCCTACCCAAGCTGCAAAATAAAGATGAGAAACTGTGCCATAATCTAAAACAGATTAAGAAGCATATCAAAGAAAACAGAAAAGGAGAAAAGGATGACAAGTTTAAATCCCTCGGAATATTCTCAAAGAGAATGATAATAAGAACAACAAAGCCCTGCCTACAGAGATTTCCTGAGAGTGGACTCTGGAAATAAATTCTCTAGAGAAACTGAGAAAATTAACATTGGGTTTTGAACAGTCTGCTTGTTTGTTTTAATTTGAAAGATACAGTTACTTAAAATAGAAAATGGTTAATCTTGAAGTTCAGTGTATTCCCTTGACTTGTGATGTAACTACATGCTCACAACCAAAGATTAAGATAGAAAACCGGAAGGGCCACAGAATTAACTGTTGCTAATGTATTTAACCCATTTCCTCAACCTTTATCAGTGTGGATGAAATTTAAGTCCTAAGACTATACTCAAAGAAGTTTCAAGGTGAGGCATCTATATCCATAAAATTATCCATAAAATAGAAATGGATGGAATGAGTGGTAGGGGGTAGGTCATACAGAGAAAATAAAAGTACATAAAGAACCTAGTATAGGTTCCTGTATATCTAGGAGACCAAGTATAAACATTTGACACATATTAAATTTCAGCTGTTATTACTTATGGAGATCCTTCTGTGGGCCAGATCTTTTGAAAACATCCTGACTTCCATTTTCAGCCAAGAAGTAATAGAGACCAGATTTCCTCTCTCAAAGACACACCAAAAAAAAAAAAAAAAAAAAAGAAAGAAAGAAAATTGACAAAATAAGTGAAACAACAGTTTGGAAGATACTGAACACTGGGCAGTGAAGAATGGTGATTCCTCAAGACTAGAGACAAAAAATAATGAAGAAAGCCCCATAATTGTCCCAGCTTACTGCTTTGAGATAGTAACTGAGGCTGTGTGTGGTGTAGGGAAGTGAACCCCAAGCAGAGTGTGACTGATGCACAGAGGTGAGAAGATGAAGTGTCAAGTCCAAGGAAAGCAAGATGGTGAGATTCAACAAGACAGAGTCTCCAAAAGTAGGAAGCTGAAAAGGGGAGGCGGGATAGAGAGAGAGGAGGTGGGAGTAAGGGAGGGAGGGAGTGAGATAGAGAGATACAGAGAGAAGAGGAAACTTGAGATATGCAAATTGAGAAACTCAAGAGACAGACTGGGGGAAAAATCACCCAAAAGAATTAAAGGTAACAGTGCCTGAAATAATATGGAATAATTAGCCCTAAACTGAGCACTGTGCTGGTCACCTAAAAGATATTAAAAGTAAGACTAGAAAAAATCAAAACGTTTTCAAGTAACTTAAATACACCTGAGAACAAGGCTCAAGATCTTTATAGAAATCCAAAGTATCCACTAATCAATTAACTAAAATTGACAGTGTATGCTACTCAGTGAAAAATACCTAAAGGCAAATAAGCAGGAAAATATAATCCATAATGAGGAGATAAATCAGTTCATCAAAACTAATCTGACACAAATGTTAGATAGCTGATAGATAGAAAGATGGATATTCCATGTCTTTACTTAACTTTTTACGCATATGGAATGCAGATATGAAAATTGTTTGAATGCCTTATTTGGTAATTCTGTCTATCTACATTCTTAAAGGACCCTAAATGAACTTCTAAAGACTAAAATTATAATATATCATGTGGAAAATGAAAAAAAAATAAAACATAAGGCACAATTAAAAGTAGATTTGGGACACCTGGTTGACTCAGTCGGTTAAGCGTCTGACTTCAGCTTAGGGCGTGATCTCTCAGTTCATGAGTTCAAGCCCCATGTCAGGCTCAAGAGCCTGGAGCCTACTTCAGATTCTGTGTCTCCCTCTCTCTCTGCCCCTCCCCTGCTCACACTCTGTCTCTCTCTCTCAAGATAAGCAAATTCGGGGCACCTGAGGCTCAGTTGGTTGGGCGGCCGACTTTGGCTTAGGTCATGATCTCATGGTCTGTGAGTTCAAGCCCCGCATCAGGCTCTGTGCTGACAGCTCAGAGCCTGGAGCCTGCTTCGGATTCTGTGTCTCCCTCTCTCTCTGCCCTTCTCCTGCTCATACTCTGTCTCTATGTCTCTCAAAATAAATAAACATTAAAAAAAATTAAAAAAAAAAGATAAGCAAATTCTAAAAGATCTTTTTGACCGTAGAGAACAAAACTTATGGGCATAATATATTGTCATTGAAACTTACACTAGTGAAAAGTAAGCTCCTAATGACAGAGATCATATTTTATCTCTTAAATACCTTAGCACAGCCTAATTTTATCCAGTAAATAATTCATAAAATAAATGTCGTATAAATAAATTAATGAATGCAAAATTAGTTGTGTATTATTGTTATGAAAATAGGATGATTTATTTTGTCTGAAGATAGGAAAGATCATAGATGGTCTATGTGCAAGAGAAGGGTATGAGAAGAAAACAGACATGTAAAATGTATGCCAATCATGCCTCTTTATAATCTTATGTTTAAAAAATTATGTTTGCAGATAATTGAAGCCATTATCACCTTAGTTTATGCAGCTATTACCTCCTAAGTAGTCTTCCATCTTCTACATATGCCTCTTCCATTCATTTTCCAGACAAAAGCCAGAGAGATTAGTTTAAAACATCAACCAGCTAATATCACTTCATTGAGAAAACCCGTCCAATGGCACCTCAGTATACTTAGAATAAGGTAAAAACTCCTTACCTGTAGAAAAACCATATGTGAACTTCTCTTCCGCATTTGTCATCTCACACTTCTCTTCCCCTTACTAGCCTTCTTTCTGTCCCTCAACCTGCCCCCTTTTCTTCCTGTCTTGGAGCTGTTACAGTAACCATTCACTCTGCCTGGATCATTCTCTCCTGAATCTTTACATGGATGGTCCTCTGTGACATTAACGTCTCAGCTTAAATGGCCTTTTGGGACCATCAAATTCCACTCATCCAGTGACTAGGCAGTCACTATCACGTCACTTTACTTCTGTGGTTCTCATCTAGAGATAACATGGACTCCCAAAGGACATTTGGAAACGTGTGGGAAGATTTGGGAAAGAGAGTATCTGGTGCATAGAGGCCAGGGAGGCCCTAACCACCTTGCAGGGAACAGAATAGCACCCTCCCACACAAGGGATCATAATGGCCCAAATATCAGTAGTGCCAAATTTTAGAAATCTTGCTCTATTTTAATTCCATGCTCATCATATATAAATTATCTATTATTCTCTTCTGTATTTTCTTTTATCCATTTTTTAATACTTTGATAGACTGAAAGTCCAATGGGAACAGGAGTGTTAGCTGTGTTGTTCATCTTTATATTCCCACCTCTTAGAGTAGTGGCTGGCACAGAATGTTTTGTCAATAAGTATTAACCGAGTGACTGAATGCCATTGAATGCTTCCTTTGGAAGCATTCTGTATGACTTGTGGAGTATTTCTGCAAATGACCTGCATCATCAGCTGAAGACATGTTCTCCCCAGAGTATGTTTGAGACTACAGTATTGGGAATCAACTTTATATAAGTTTTAAAAAGGAAAAGTGACATGAATACCAGAAATATTCAGAGAAGGAAAGTTGCCAAGCACACATGATTTTTTAGTAAAATTCTTTTCATAGCTTGGAAATAAATCTACTTTCCTAAATCTCTGGCAGGGTCAATGATTTGTGTTTAAATGTGCAAACTTGTTGCATCTGTGATTTCTCCTCTGTTGTGCTATAAATAAATTAACACTTTTATCTAATCTGACTCGCTTCCACCTGTTATATTTGGAAGGCTATTGCAGTGCTAGCTGATGTTTTCTCTGAAGAAATGACTACTACTGACCTCACTGTTCCAAATAAAGGCATAGTTCTGTCGATTTCCTGCAGGGAACGAGTTCACAGGAAGCAAGGACTGTGAATAATGGAGCTCACATTTAGGTAGATTATGATGAAAGTGGACATTTGGAAGTCTTGAAAGCATCTATCTAGTAGCTTTCATAAACAAACAAACAAAACCTGATTCTACTTTATTTTCTGCAACATCTCCTTGTCTCCCTAGTAGTCGCTTTGATATGACAAATGTACTAAAGATTAAAATCATGGCTGTTGAAATGAGGTCAAGTAATTTGCTTAGACTCACAGGGAGGCAGAGTGAGGACTTGATTGACATTAGGGCCCTTAAAGAAATAGGTACCGATAGGTTTATATTGTTTTACTTCTTAGGTAAGTGTTTGCATTTTAAGTAAGAGTTTCTAGGGGTACAAATGTGTTCAACTAAAAGGATAATTAATAATGACAAGGACTTTAGGCATGAGGAAAACCAGCAGTGGCTATGTTTGGTCATTGGCAAAGCTTTTGATGCCCATTATAGCACATTACCCATGTATATGCATAGATCATTTATACACTGCTCTCTGATTTAGCTATGTAGACACAGGCATTTATGGATTCTGGAGAGTTTTATTTTCCTCTTATTGCGTAGAGGTAGCACTGATAGAGTCAAAAGATTGTGTTACTTATACTGAGCCAATATATTCTGATCGCCAACCAATATATTCCTCCATATACTGTCACAATATTATACTATAGAAACACTTGCTTTATTTGTTTAAAAAACACACATTTAATTGCTGTTGGGGATTTATCATCTTTGCATTCATTTTTGTTTTCTTCAATGTACTTGTCAGTTTCTTCTTATTTTCCCTTATAATCATATAGTAATATCTAAAACTCAAAAGGAGAATGATTGTATTCCATTATATGCCTTTATCACAATGACCTTTTCAGCTTAGCTTTCTTCTTCTTAGTGAACAGGTACACTATGAGATATAGTCATCATGTTGAGCACATGTTCCCTTATAGGTTCATGATATTTTATTTTGTAAAACTAGAAATTTTTGAATCCTAAGTGCTGTTAAGTTTTTTCCCTTTCTCACTTTGGTCTTGACATTTCAGAGTTAGTGGGGTCTACTTAGTCTTTCCAGAAATGTTGGAAAGATAAGGGAATGCAATGTTGATAGGCGTTTTCTCTGTCACTGGTAGCTAGAGGTCTTCAGAAGATGATGGTAACAATTGCTTTGCTTCTATTTTTTGATATTAATTCCAGATCCACCAAGAAGAGGGTAGAAGACATTGGGGTGGGGGGCAGGGAGGAAGAGGCAACGATGGTCAAACCCCAGAAAGGCCAGGTAATTCATTACTTTGTATATTCATTCTTGCTTTGTTCTATCATTCTTTCAACCAATTACTTCTTATTCTTTAACTTAAGAAATGTAATGAACATTTATATGTATTAATATGCCAGAACTTTTGAGTTCCTTAATTTTCTGAGTTCATGGCTATAGGGAGAATAGGGAGTTAAGAACAGAACCTCTCATTAAGCCTATCTCTGTGTCATCATGTTGGTTCATTTCCAGAAGGGCTAGCCCAAATGATTCTTTTGCAGAAAGCAAAGATGTAACGTGTTTGGGGCAAAACCATGAAGGATTTCCCCAGACAGTGGTACAATTTTATTATCTCAAACTCTTTTCTAAACTACCTTGTAACACAGATTCTTACTTTATCCTTTTTCCCAGCACCAATATCAAATATGAGGTAAGAAGTATTTTTCTTTTTTTGCTCATAACAGAAAATCTTATGGATTTTTTTTTCCTGAAGTCCTGTAAGAGAGATCAAGGGATGGGGACAAATAGGCATACTCTTAAGCATACAGAAAGAGATACCTACTTTACTGGGAAGGGAATGGAGTATAAGAATAAATAGAGAGAAGCATATAAAGGGGACAGAAAATGAATCATGAAAGGATTACTGCTTTAATTTTTTTACCTGCCACAAGTGCTTTTTCTTTCTTTTTTTTTTTTACAAAAAAAATGTAGAATGTATTTTTTTTATTTAAAAAAGGCAGGTCCTTATATACATCCTATGATACTTTATGTGCTGTTTGAGGATAAATAAGAGAAATGAACATTTAGAATTTGTAAAAATTGGAATGAAAGGTCAACCAATAATAAGAGGCAATATGTCAAATTTCAACTATTTTAAATATACTTAATGTCCCTAAACAGAGAAGATCTGCCTTTGGTGTCTTCATATGCCATCCATACTAGATAACTAGGGCTCCCATAATACAGTAGTTCAGACTGTGTGGCTGAAGGAGGGTCCGTAACTAGAGTTGACTCAGTAAGAGTAATACTAGGAACAAAAAAAATCCTATTTTGCAGATGCAAAAAGAAGGAAAAAATATGTTGAGGGACATATAAAGTCATACAGTGAGTTACAGGCACAGTGGAAGCATAAGCAGTATTTCCTGATACCCAGTTGAATCTTCTGTAACTGCGGCTATTGTCACTTGGAGAAGACAGTTTTATTAGACGATAGCATATGTTGACGCGTTCATTCAGGTAAGTTACAATACTTTCAAATGGAACATAATAGAGGTTTCACATGGTGTGGGCCAGTAACATATGGCTCTGTTCATAGAGATGTAAATAATATGTAGCAAGAAATGGATTCAACCTGGTCAGAACAGAGCCTAGCTACAAACAACCTGTAAACAGCAACAGCCGGTTCCTTTTGCAAGAACTCCCTTTTTGTAATGTACCCCTCTTAGAGAAAGAATGTGTATTAAGGATGGGGCTGGGAAGGAGGCAGACAAGTATTTCTTCCCCAGTATAATGTAAAATATGTTGTCTTGTTTTGTTTTGTTTTGTTTTGTTTTTTTCCAGTTTAAATGTGGAAAGGAAAAACAATGACTAAACTTGCCATTGCAAATTGAATCACTGTTTTCCAGGGAAAATGCATCTCAAACCACCAAATATAGAGAGGTCAGAAAAATAAGTCACCTAACCCAAACTATGTGACGGCAGTTAGCATCTGTTAGTGCTCTGCTGGAGAAATAAGATCACTGACTGATAGGGATAGGCATATGAGTTGTTTCTTTTACTTTAAACTATGAAACTACATTTCAGGCTCTGTAGGGTTTGGTTAAAGTCAAATTATGTTGTAAGATTTGACAACATAATTTTTACTTCTTCAAGGCATTGAACAATCTATCATCATTTCAGTTTTATTTTTATTAATAATTTTTATCAATAAAAATTTTCATTTTAATTTTATTAGGATTTCGCACAGGGCTTTATACATCTTCTTGTATTCAGTGCTCATAATAGTGTTATGAAGTTGATATTGTTCTCTTTGTTCATATGACAAAACTGACCCCGAGAAAGGTTAAAAATGTTGGCCCAGATCACACTAACCTTAGTGCATCTACTCCAAAGCCCACATTCCTAATTACTTCCTTCTCTATTGTTATCATAAAATCTTTTTTTTCTTTCATTTTTTTACAAGACCATCCATATGAACACATTTTGCAATAACTGAGGGTATATGTCTACCTTCTCAAAATGCAAAATGACTTTTAGAAGCGTCACCATGATTAGTCACTTAAGTGCTCTTTGATGATCTCGAGTTGGTGGTTTAATTATCATAGGCTTCCTATTAGACGCCGTGCTTCTTTGTGTTCTGTATGCTGGGCAAACATTGCTGCTTGTACACAAAGTAAGATATGGTAATATCCAATCGGAAATCATCTAATTTATTCTATTTTAACACAGTTCTGTTCCATTATATGTAATATAGCTATTTTCCAAATAGTGTTGGCTATTCTTATTTATGATATCCTGATCTACCCACATATTGCGTAATGGTCCTCAAAACACCATTAAGCATAGAGACATCAAAAGTATAGTTTCCTTTATCTTGGCTTTAAATTTCCTAGTGTCCTAGAAAAAGAGCAACCGTTTATAAGATCATGGATCATAATATGAAAGCAAATTAGGATGTCAGAAGCAGAGCCTTTCCTGGTACTAAGAGGCACAAAGACTTTCTCTCATCGGTCCTTAGAAAGTCAATACATTGATTATAGCAGCAGGGTCTCAGTAACTTTTCTGATAAAAATGTAATAGGAAGTTTCATATGGCCTTCCTTATAATGTCCGGCAATGAAGACGGGTACAGTAACACCAAAGCAAGTTTTGGTAAAGGAAATTTAATAGGAACCAAAATAAAGTAGTGAGAGGGTACATTTTTTAATATATCAGCATACTCTGAAAAGAAAAAAAAAATTAAATACCTAAAGAAATGAATGGATTTCCTTCAGGTAATCTTTTATGAATACTATTTCTGTACGTGAACTTGTAATAATAATTAAACACCAAAGAAGTCAAAGTTCTATTCTCTGGCCAGACCTTAGAGTAGAGAGTATATTATTCGCAGAAAGCCCTAGGTCACAAAGCTAATATAAAAAGATGCTAAAATGGAACCTTCAGCTGAAATCCTAAGGCAACAAGATAGCAAAATGAGGTGTAATTCACATCACCTCTGTGGAACTTCTAAAATGTGATTAACCAAGAACCAAATTAGAATATTCCTAGAACTCTCTCTTCTCTGTAGGACTAAAAGGACTGGAAAAGAGGGGTTTTGATGTGAGTTCCTAAGAGAGAGCAGTGCTGTATGCTCCACTTCCTCACCAATATTTAGTATTGCAAATCTTCTCTAATTAGACATTTTAGTAGATGTGTAGTATTATATCAATATGCTTTTGTCTTTAAATTTACATAATGTAAATAATCACTTCTTGTAGTACAAAAATTCTATGGGTTTTGAAAAATGCATCTTCGTGTATCCACACCCACAGTCAAGGTACAGCACGAATTCATGCCTAAGAAATTCCAAGATGTTGCCCTCCCGTAGTCAAACACCCTCCCCGCTCCCAACGCTGGCAAAAACTGATCTATTCTCCATCTCTGCAGTTTTGCTTTTTCTCAAATGTCTTATACGTGAAACCATACATGTAGCCACCTGAGCCTAGGGTCTTTCATTTAGTAAAATGTATTTGAGATTCATCCATGTAATGTATATATGAATAATTTTATTGATAAATGTTATTGTACTATATGAATGTTCCCCAGTTTGTTTACTCATTCACTGGTTAAAGCGACATTTGGATGGTTTCCACTTTTTAGTAATTGTCGATAAAACTTCTATAAACATTTGTGTGCAAGTCTTTGTGTAAACCCAGGTTTGCATTTTTCTAGGATTGAGATTGCTAGGTAACATAGTAAAATGCATGTTTAATTTTATGCAAAACTGGTAAACTGTTTTCCAAAAGAACTGTACTATTTCATAATCCCACCAGCAATGTAGGAGAGCTCCTGCTTCCTATCAGCACTAATCAGTGTTTGTTCGTTTGTTTGTTTGAGTCATTCTAATACATATACAGCAAAATCTCGTTTTTATTTTTTTCTAACTTTTTAAAAAAATTTTTAATGTTTATTTATTTTTGAGAAAGAGAAATAGAATGTGAGCAAGAGAGGGGCAGAGAGAGGGAGACACAGAATCTGAAGGAGTCTCTAGGCTCTGAGCTGGCAGCAGAGGGCAGGGCGGGCTTGAACTCACAGACCTGAGATCATGACCTGAGGTGAGGTCAGAGGCTTAACCTACTGACCCATGCAGACTCTGCTTTTCCTAACATTCTTAATGAGTAGTCATGTTCAATATCTTTTAAAATGTCCATTTACTATCTAAGTATTTTTATTTAGTAAAGTATCTGTTTAAATTATTTTGTCCGTTTCTTTATTAGATTGTATGTTTTTACTGAGTTTGGAGAGTCCCTATATGTTTTGGATACAAGTTCTCTAATATGTAATTTACAATGTTTTCACCTATTATGTGGGTTTCCATTAATTAATGGTGTTTTTTGAACAGCAAACATTGTTTACTTTTGATGAAATTTACTTTATCAACACTTTCTTCTGTGACTTGTGCTATTAGTATCATACCTAAGTACTCTTAGCCCAAGTCAGGGTCACAAAGATTCTCTCCTTTGTTGTTGTTGTTGTTGTTGTTGTTTTCCTAGAATATTTATAGTTTTTTGATTCACATTTAGCTCAATGGTGATTGTTGAGTTACTTTAGTATGAGATGTGAGATACGGGTCAGAGTGGACAATCTTGCCTTAACTCTCACTTTGGATGTGAAACTATTTATCCTTACATAGTAAAATATGAAGTCAGATGTAGGGTTTTCATAAAAGTTTTTGTCAGGTTGAGAAAGTATCATTCAATTCTCAGTTTCTAGAAACTTTTACATTTCATACATGAATATTGAATTTTCTCAATGATTTATCTGCATCTAGAGATATTTGTATTTTTGTTGTTGTTCTTAATATGGTGAATTACGTTGTTTAATTTTTTTTTCAGTTGTACACCCAGCCTTTCAATCCTGGGATAAACCACATTTTTCAGTGATGTTTTATCATTTTTAAATATTACTAGGCTTGTGTAGGTAATACTTTTAAAATATTGTTTTATCTATGTTTAAGGGTTTTTTTTTTCTTTCTTTTGACATGTTTAGTTTTGATATTAAGGATAATACTAGCCTCATAAAATGAATTGGGAGATTTCCTCCCAATTCAGAAAGAATTTGTATCTATGATATTATTTCTTTCTGAAATTTTTTAAATATTTATTTATTTATTTATTTATTTATTTTGAGAGAAACAGAGAGAGTGCGAGTGGGAGAGAGGAGGAGGGAGAAAGAGAGAGAGTGAGAGAGAGACAGAGAGAGAATCCAAAGCAGGCTTCATGTTCAGCGCGGAGCCCCATGAAGGGCTCCGTGTCAAAACCGTGAGATCATGACCAGAGCCGAAATCAACAGTCCAACACTCAATTGACTGAATCACCCAGGTGCCCCTCTTTCTTAAAGTCTTAATAAACATGACCCTTGAGTTCTCTTTGTTGGTAATTTTTTAAATAACAAATTCAATTTCTTTTTATTGGATGTAGATTGAATATTCAGATTTTCTATTTCTTCTAAAACACTTTTCAATTTTTGTTCCTTTCAAGGAATTTGCCCATTTAATTGAAATTGTTGAGTTGAATGTAGGTAGTTTTTCTTAATATTTGCTTAGTGGCCATTCAGTCATTCTTATAACTATAGTAATGTCATATTTTTCATCTCTGTATTGGATATTTATGTTGTCTTTCTTTTTATTCTTTATCAGTCCAGCTAAGTTCCATACATTTTAGTAATTATTTTTTGAAAAAGTAGCTTTTGGTTTCATTGATTCTATTAATTGTCCATTTTTAACTTTACTGATTTTCACTCTTTATTATCCCCACAACTCTGTTTACTTTTTCTACCTTCTTTTTTTTAAATTTTTTTTTATGTTTATTTCTTTTAGAGAGAGAGAGACAGAGTGAGAGTGGGGAGGGGCAGAGAGAGAAACACACACAGAATCTAAAGCAGGCTCCAGGCTCCGAGCTGGCAGCACCGAGCCCTGACGTGGGGCTGGAACTTGTGAATCACAGAGATCATGACCTGGGCCAAAGCCAGGCGCTCAACCAACTGCGCCACCCAGGCACCCCGTTATTTTTTTAACTTCTTAAGGTTGAAGCTTCCAGAACTGATTTTAGACCTTTTTTTCTGATACATTCTCTTGTCTACTGGATTGCACGGTTTCAGTAAGAAGTCTGAAAAAGACTTATTTCTCCGTATTCATATGTAATGTGTATTTTGTCTCTGGCTGCTTTTTGGATTTTCTCTTTTTCTCTGGCTTTCAGGAACTTTATTATGTGCTTTTGAGTGATTTTATGTGTGTTTATCCTGCTTGGAAATTTTTAACTCTTTGGATTTGCCATTTTATTGTGTGCATCAAATTTAGAAAATATTCAGGCTTTATTTCTTCAAATACTTTTTCCTACCCACTTTACAGGTCCCCAATACCTTATATAAGAAAATTTTCTATTGTTCCATATCTTACTGAGATTCTTTTATTTAATTGATTATTAGTATTTTTTCTTCCTCCTTCTTTAGTTTGGATGTATATTAACTACTTTTGGTATACTTTCGAGTTTAATATATTATTTTATTCAGTGTCTAATCTCTAATTTCAGCCAATTAATATTTTCCATGTGATATTTTGTGTTTCTAAGTCAGGAATTGTCACTATAAATTTCACTGTAATTTTCATTATATTCACACTTTACCTTAAACACTTGAACATAGGGGCTGTTTTAAAAATCTTCAGTGGTTCTATTATCTCTATCATTTCTAGATCTCTTGTATTGACTGATTTTTCTCCTACTTATTGTTCACAGTTTCCTGCTTATTTCAATATGTAGTATTATTTTTCTTATTTGGTACTGAACATTGTGGTGTTGTCTAGGGTGTGTTTCGTTCTTTTAAAAAGTGTCAGACTTTTTCCTACATGAAGCTGTATGACTTTTAGATAATTTTTGTCCATTGAACCCTGTTTTTAAGCTTTAAGAGCAGGTCTAGAAGAGTCTTTACTCCAGCTTTCTTTTAGTCCCACTACTAAGACATAAGCCCTCTGGAGTCTCCACTGAATGTTCTGATAAGTAGAGTCCTGCCCATTCTGGTCAGAGATCAAAAGTCTCCTTACCTTGTTCAAGCTCTAGGAATTGTTCAGCCTCCAAATTCCCCAGTTATTTTTTTTGAAGGTTTTGAGATTTCTCCCTATGTATATACAGCCTAATCTGCAGTAAAGAAAAGGAAACACATGTAGATTTCTCAGGGTTTGGGGTTTGTTTGTTTTGTTTTTTGTTTTTGTTTTTGTTTTTGTTTTGTTCCCATGTGTTCCTTCTCTTTACAACTCTGTACCACTAGATCCAGTCCCTGTGGCCTGCTGAATTTCAGTCTTTCTTCACTCAATTCAATGTTAGTGGGCTCTTGCTTTCAACTCTCTAAGCCTAGGGTCTGAAAATTGCCTCTGGATAGAAAGTTATGGAGATCAATTGTGGGGCTTACCTTGTTTGCTTCAGGAATCACAGTCTTGTGCCGCCTATTGTCCAGTGTCTGAAGAGATGTTTTATGTATTTTATCCATTTCTCTAGTGGTTTATGGCAAGAAGGTAGGTCTGATTTTTGTTCCAAAATATAACTGGGAGCAGAACTCCAGCATTATTTTTTAATATAATATTTTAAAATATTCAAATTTGTTATACTTTTCACTGCAATCATTCTTTAAGTTAAAAGGCAAACAGATTCCTTCAAAGGCATACAAGGTCTTTCACTATGTTAATGCTCTCACCTGACCAAATTTTTCAAATATTTTCTTGACGTTTTAACAGCACAATTATGACAGCATAGCATCTATATTTACTTCAAATATATTTACTATTATTACTTTCCTGAAATTGCCTGCTTATACTTTCGTTTCCATAGTAAACAATAAGCTCTTCGAAATGGAAACCATTTTGTTCCCTGGTCAGTGATCTTGGCACAATTAACATCATTTGAGTGAAAGGAAAGAAGCCAGGCAGGAAGGAAACTATTGTGAGCTGACTTAAGAACTTTCCATTAGTACTGTCTGGTACTAAATATGCGTAAATACCCAACAAGACAAGTCAAAATGCTGATTTTTTATTTACTGGGGGTTTTTGTTTGCTTCTGAAAACTCTGTTGCAGTCATTTTAGTAGGCTGCTTCCATAATTTTATCTGCCCATACACCCTCCTCTCATTGCTCCTTCAAACCCCACTACTTTTGTGCTCTAACACTTTCTGAATCACATTACAAGTTAGATTTGCAGTACATTCTCCTGAAAATCATTTGCTTCCAAGGGAATGTCTTAGTTAAATTTATTTTTCTGAAATTCACTCATATTTTTTAGAGGTATTAATGAGCTCAGCAACTTTATCAATTCAATCATACATTTTCTTTTCCCACTGTCTTTGGAAATTATAGGCAAATCACAATTTGTATGTGCAAAATCACTGCAGAGGCTAATGAATAAGTGTGGTAGGTGGAATAAACGTCCCCAGAGATGCCCATGTCCCAATCCCTGGAACCTGTGACTATGTTACCATACATAGTAAAGAGACTTTGCAGATGTAATTGAAGTTAGAAACTAGGGATGAGAGTATCTTGGATTGGGAAGATGGGCTCAGTTTAATCACATGAGCCCTTAAAAATTGAAGAGGAAGGCAGAAGAGTTCTTCAGAAAGATGCAACTCGAGAAGAAGCAGTGGACATTCAAAGTGGAAGACTTGACCCACCCTGTGCTGGCTTGGAAGATGAAGGGGCTACGAGCCAAGGAATGAGGGGAACCTCTCAAAGCTAGGAATGGCCATCCAGCAAGGAAATGAGGATCTCAGTACCATGAGCAAGAAACCTAATTCTCCCAACAACCTGAGTGAGCAAATGAGCCTCCAGAAAGGAATCCTCCACTGCTGACACTTAGATTTTAGTCCAAGGAGACCCTTTTTAGTTCTATATTGTTGTTGTAACAAATCACTACACAATTAGTGGCTTAAAAACTTCTCTTTTATACTTCTATAGTTCAGAAATCTGGATCTCACTGGATTAAAAGCAAAGTATTGACAGGCTGTGTTTTTTTGTTTTGTTTTTTGTTTTGTTTTAAGCTCTAGAGAATCAGTTTTTTTGCTGTCAGCTGAGAGCCATTCCCAGTTTCCAGAGGACTTAGCTTTCCTTGGCTCATGCTACACTTCCTCCATCTTCAAAGTCAGCAGTGGTGGCCTCTCCTGTCATATCTCACTGACCCACCCTTCCACCTGCAATACTTAAAGACTCATATGATTAGACTTAGCCATCCATTATAGTCTCTTTATCTCAAGGTACTTAACACATTTGCAGAGTCCCTTTTTCCATGAAACCTAGTAGAGTCACAGACTCCAATGCTGAGGACATGAATGTTAAAATAATAAACTCATATGGTTTTAAACAGGTAAATTTGTGGTCTTTTGTTATAGCAGCTATGGAAAAACTAATAGTTCAAAATTAAATTAGCATCCACATAGTGCTTTATAGTTCTAAGAGGAAGGAATTCACACATAAGCCTTAATTTAGTT
Organism: Paguma larvata; assembly: GCA_030068075.1. NCBI lineage: Eukaryota > Metazoa > Chordata > Mammalia > Carnivora > Viverridae > Paguma > Paguma larvata. Next base: position 57,235,256 of record CM057833.1, on the reverse strand, counting down.
CTTACAGTAATAAGCATTTTATTACCACCATTTACAAATGAGAAAACTAATGTAGCATTTCAGTGGGATACAGACCAGGCATATAGGTTTTGGAATTCTGAGTTTCATATATGTCACTGGGTCCATTAACAAGATATTTAATGTCTTTAACCATATAGAGTCTTATTCTATATAACAGAATCTACCTGATACATGTATCTAAGGTTAACTGAGGAATTCACAATGAAAAGAATTTATCATAGAAATGTACACATAATAAAGAATCAATAAGAGGTAAATATTATTTTTATTTATGGTGTCATGGTTAATAATTATTTGAAAAAGAAAATTAATCTGCTGGAGAAGGTAGAGAAAATGAAATGTTATATTTTCTGGACTTGCTATCATATTATCTTTCATTAATGATATATCAACAAATGTACATAGAGCCCATATTAAACTTACTATGGAATAAGACGTAGCCTTTTATATCACAGAACTTATAGTATAACAAAAATATAATTAATTTAAGAGTTGCAAATAATTAAGTAAGCAATAGCAAGCATGCATTTGCATAACATTAGTGCAGGCTTTTTTTGTTTTATTTATGAAAATACGTAACATGGAGCTACTAGATTGAGTGGTGACTAAATCAGGAAAGGTTTCTCTGAGGAGATATTGCTTATCCAAAGACCTGAAAGATGAGAAGTTATCAGAGTGAATTGAAGGATAAAGTATCCAGGCAGTGGAAAGATGAACTGTCTAAGGAGACAGCAGGCTATAAGGAACTATCTGAGCCCATGATCCCTGTCAGAAATTCAAAGTTGAAAGCTATCTTTCAAAGATGTTTTTAGACCAGTGGCTATAGATATATATCCCAGGGATGAACATTCAATAGATGTGAAATAGAATTATTCATGTAACATTTTAATACTGAAAATAAGTTAAACCCTAATAAGTTTGTTTTTAAAAAGTTTCACATTTTTTTTTACCTTTTTATACATGATTGGCTTCATTTTTTACTGGTCATCTAGGTTATTTAATTATGGTATAATATATCAATTTTGTACATACTTTACTTTTCATTTAATATCCCTTACATTGTAATTCAAGTTATACTTTAAAAATTATTGAATGCAAATAAGGATTTTGTCCTCCCTATAAATTTCAATAGTTTTTATAGACACATTTAAACATAGCTTATCTTCATTATAAGGGTGAAAATAAGATAAAAGGGAAGCATTAGGAAATATTACATTAGTGGATGGAGTCTTATAAGAGCATTGGGTTGAGCTAAAAAAAATAGTTATAAAATCAGATTCTGAGAATATGGATTTGAAGATAATTGCTGCTTTTGTAAGCTCGCCTCTGTGTACCTGAAATAGCGTAATAGCCAACCATCATCTTAGAAGAATAACTCTTCCCTCTGTACAACTTAGGGTCAGCCAGATAAGTCAAGAAATTACTTAATCACATATATTCTAAACACTCCAGGTTTCAATCAACCAAGTCATAGTTACCTGAGGGCAAAGAATGTAATGACTGATATAGGCCCAGAGAATGGAGCCCACAGGAAAAGCTTTCTTTGTTAATTGACATAGGTTTTAGATTTGGAGCACCACACCTACATTTCAAAACACTCTATTCATATAAAACTGAATCTTACTAGTTTTTTAACTTCTACAGCTTTATAGTAGTTTTGGCAAGAGAGTAAGATGGAAACAAAAATAAGGGTGACTTTTGAAAACAGACCATTTCATGGAATCATTGTGTCATTTTCCAATTCTCTTTGGTATGCACTGAAAAGTGATTTTTCAAGACCTGTGTAAGGAGGGAGAAGAGCCCCCACTCTGGAAATTCATATAGGCCTGTTCTTCCCCAGCCATACCTCTGATAATCAGATCCTTCCTGCTTGAGAAGTCTGCTTTCAAATAAATAAAAATTCTATTGTTTCAGAAAGCAGTGTTTGTTTGTTTTTCAAATTTCATTCATTTGCAGATATTTATTACGTATATTTGTTGTTTTTTTTTATTTTTACCGTAGTGCTTTTTTTAGTCAAATAAGAATGTTTTTTCCTAGAATATAAAATAAAAAAGAAAGATAATTTAGTTTTTACAACCACCTCTTAGTTAGAAAATCATATCTTGTGTCTGAGGTTTATCCCATCAGTTATATATAGCATATACAGTGGGCCTCTCGTAAAACATTAATAATTTTGGGAAACTGAAATGTGGCGATGGTTTAACGTATCTCTATACCCTTATGAAGCCATCTGGCTTGAAACCTTGAGAATGAGTATGAAATTTCCCCAAAAGAAAAGCAACATTTAGTTAGGTTAAGTGTCGAGTTGCTAGCTTACACTGTATAAGTCAATATGTACCAAGCCATATTAGTGAATTTCATCTACACTGCTAGAAGGTTGTTGAACTCAATTACAGAAATGTGCAGAACTCTATTTGATGTGTGACGAGGTTAGGAGACCACAATCAATTAAAAAGAACACATGTATATCCTGTTCTGGGGAAACAGTTGTTACAGTATCCCTTGTTCAGTTTCTGCTTTTTTCTCTGACTTTTCCTCTGAACATAGGAGAACAAAGCATTTAATAATTCCCCTGTTTCATTTGGGACTGTTTTGTCAGCAGTATCTAATAGGAAGACGTGAGATTGTTATTTTATTTGAATGAAGCCTCAGGCAGCTATAATTAAACATGCTGTACTTTTTTTTTCTTGTAGCAAAACCATTTGAAAATGGACAATATTTGGACATTTATGGAATTACAAGAGACCAGGCCGGAGAATATGAATGCAGTGCGGAAAATGACGTGTCATTCCCAGACGTGAAGAAAGTAAAAGTTGTCGTAAACTGTAAGTCCTGTCCTCTTTTATCAGCATAGCTTTCAAGAAAAGATAGACATCTGAAATACACTGTCTGAAAGTTATGTTGCTGTTTTTTGCAAGAGGTACTATTATTGATGAAGACCATCTATTGACAGTGAAAGCGTGTGCCGGATAGAAGATTAACCAAGTGGTTTCACGTAACATTAGTTGTCCCAAGTAATCTCACGAGAATTCAGTTTGATGTACAGACGGAAACATTGCCAATATCATTGTAGTCCCCGGCATTGTAAAGTATCTTTATATCTAGAGTATTATAGACACGTGACATTTTCTTCTTTCTCATGAGTTTCACCTGGGTGCATTCTGATTCAGTTTAAGCATGAAACTCCCGATCAAACCCGATGGAAATTAAGTATGTTGGTCTGTACTCAAAGAGAAGAGCTGGTGCTGTGGGACACTTCAATTAGTTGGGTCATTTAATTCTATTTAGTTTGAAAAATATGGAGAAAGTGAATAATGTTCCCATGAACATCATTATTAGGAAGTTAGAATATTAAGAAATACTTACAGAACCACCAATGCCATGTTACACCCTCTCTAAATGCATCTCAAACATCGATGTAAGGTATTTTTCACTAACATCCTATGTTATATCTTGTGATCTCAATAGCAATAACTGAAATAGCCTGTACATTTCAAAAATACCCCCTTAGTCTTTCAAAATTTTTCACATTGTTTAACTTATGCAAACAAAATACTTTCGGGATAATGGTATTTACCAAAGTGTTTATAAGCTACAACTTCCTTTTTTATATTCCTGTATACACCTTTCTGTATATAGGCATTATTAATAATGTATACCTCATTAAAAGAAGGAATCATTCCAAATATAATCTAAAATACTTTAAGCAGGTTTTTTTTTTTCATATTAGTATGAATCTTTCAATGTCATGGGTCAAAAACTAACTATCAAAACACACCTGGCAGTTGAGTGTCTGCCAGGGAAAATCACTGCCATCAACTAACATTTGTTAGTGACTAATCTATATATTAGGGGTTGAACTATCTCTTTGAGACTGAGAAAATGTGCATAACACCAGATCGAGAGGCAGTGTCTGCAGGAGACTTTCTCATACAATGTCCTGTAGACAAACTTCAGCAGATTCACCCAAAAACTCACTAAAAATGAAAACATCAACTCAACTGAATAAAAATCTGTGGGGTACATGACCTGGAACTCCACATTTAGTAAATTTCTACATTTAGAGCTACTGCTCATTCCTCTGGAACTCTCTGAAGTAAGAGATAATAAGCAAGTAAAAATTCCTGATTATCACTAACTGTATTTCTCTGAATATGAGTCCACTAATTTTATTGTTGGAGGATTGGGAAAAGAGATAAAGAATCAGTACTTTTAGTAGTGAACACTAAGAAATGAAAAGGTAGAGTCAAACTGTCAAATAAGCAAGGCACCCACCCAGTAATGCAGCCCCTTCAGCCCCCAGACCTAATTGATCTCTACAGTGATGTCTCAAATGGGGGTAGAATTGAAAACCCAGCTGCTGTATGGCTTCTCATGGACTCATAGTCCATTTATAACCCACTTTCCTTTGTATTCACGCTTTCTCTTTCATCCTTTTTATCCCTCTGCCTTTAATTCATTGTCACTTATCATTAAATAGGATCCTCTTTTTTCCTGGAGAGTGGGAACCTTAGACAGAAAGGTCAATTAAGGAGGCAGAAATGTGGAGAGAAACTGAATTGAAAGAAAGACATATCAATCAAATGAGTCATCAAGGATCTGGGTGGAGAAGAGAACCTACTTAGAAAGCAGAAGGACAGAAACCGGGGAAACAAGATGTCTAGAACTGTGAAAAATCTGCCACAATTTCATGGATGCTGGAAGAAAACAACGGGCAGTTTATTACTCACAGTAATAGCAGTAGCCAGAGTATTGTCATTTTTTGCATTAGCTCCCCATGCTCCGGTTACTGCAGGGCAATATGATGAGGGCCAGGTGACACCTATACGCGCAGTGGGGTTATGTTATAGCTGAAGCTCCCTGAGCTTAGGAAACTTGAATTTTTTATAACGGCAGCAAGGAAACCTCTGCCCTTTGCTACAGAGGGAGGAATTATCTTTGTTATACTGGACTGTAAACAAACCTGCTGTTTGATCCAGAGGGAGAACTACTTCTGTCTTTCAAGACTGTTCACTATACAAACATTCTTGAAAAGATAGTCAAGAACAAAAACATTCATTGTTTCTGCTTCCAAGACGTGCAGAAACACAAGTAACTTATGGAGAATTGTTTTTCAACACGGGGCAAGAACAAGAAAGTTTGAAGCAGAGCCTAGAGATATCCCATCAGACAAAAAGGATGCTTTGGTGGGTTTGTAGGGTGTAGACACCGAAGAATAGTTAGGAAGGAAGACTTTGTTAATCAACTTTAATTTAATTTAAGAAGGAAAACAGGAAAGAAAAGAAGAAAGTACAAAAAACAAAGTTAAGGAGGTGCTTTTTAGAGTATAACTACAGACTATCTTTTTTAAAGAATTAATTTTATTTAAGTACAATCATAAATGGAAATATTGGTGTCAACATAGTATTAACATACCTCATATCTTTTTAAAAATGGACCCCAGAGGACATTTTAATGATTTTAACAATAAGTTTTGTCTTCTGTTCCTTTCTAATTTACACCTTTGATAGTTTACCTTTCCCTAAATGTGCCATGAAGAATTGTGTTTAATACTGATTTATCAATTCAATTTACATTTCTGGGACCAATATTTTATGTAAGAGATGCATTGTGTTCTGACATCTGGACAAGACTTAATTTCGCCTACTTTGGAATAGTTATGTCACACATATGCCAGCGATTTTTAAGTTGTATAGGTATGTTAATGTGTGCCTACATATGTTTCTGGTTATGAAGAGGATTGGAAAGGGTTGATTTTGTGAATTTGTTCCTTTAAAAGTCAAAAATTGAGCACTATCTATGGATTTTACTGAGCTGATTTCCCAAAGGAAATTAGCCAAAGCCTACTGAATAAACTTTAGTTTGTCAAATCCCCAAATTGAGCACAGTGGTCTATGTTACCAGCACAAAACTGCACATCTCCTGATAACCCGAAGATTCCCTGAAGATAGAATCATGCCAGGTTGAAGGCAGCACTTCTTTTCACTGTTATTAATCAATATGATGTGCATATAGAATTGCAGTAGCTTTGTGAGTTATAATTTGTAGAGAAACTTTGTCCCTTTTCCCAAATGGGGTTCAAGAAGAAATGTAATAAATTTTCATAAGCTCTGGTAGATTCAGTTATGTGGTAAATTAATTTGAGAAAGGGATTTAGGTTCTCTTCAGGTTAGAAATGTTTAATATTTTACTATTTATCTAATGTCTGCTATATATATATATATACTATATACTATATATAGTATATACCTATAATACTATATGTATATCACTGTATATATCACACTATATAGATCACACACATACAATAAGTAACGTATTTGCCACACCTCACATACTTTGTACCTATAGCACTTTGTTGTGGACTTCTGTTGAATTTAATTAAACATTAGTTTAGTGAAATTATTAGTAAAAGTAACTTATTTTATAGATTGGACTAGTGGGTTGGTTGAGTAAATCAGTAAATTTGGAATTATTTACAGAAGGTCTACTATAGATAGGAAGAAATTTGTAGGATATTAATATTCTATGCAAAAGCTTGTTTCTGGATAGGGAGACAGTTTAGGGGATTATTCTCTTTATCTTTATCTCTATTTTCTTTATTTTTTATATACTGACATATAAATGTATCTATTTACAAATTTCTTCATGTGTGTGTGTGTATATATATATATATATATACACACATATATATACACATATCTACATACATATATATGTAAGTATGTGTACATATTTCTTGTCAAATTGAGAAAAAGCTAAAATAATAAAAAGGAATTGTGACCCTTATCACCAGACCTTGAGAGATTAAAATACATATACACACAAAACAAGGAAAAATTTTAAACTAGTTGATTAGCTAAGCCAGAGGGAGCTAGTGGATTAGAGTTGAACAGATTCTCTGTTTCAATTGCATCTGTATTCCATTCCTAAAAGCAGCCTAGAAGATTCTAGTCCGCTAAATTTTATTGTTAATTAAAAAAATGGAAGAATGAATGAGTTCCAGAAAGCTCCTAGATTCAATTTAATTGGGAAAAACACACACCTATGAAGATCTGCTTTGGAAAGGAGAGACCAGAGTCTAGAAAATCAGCAATGTTGACCCATTGCAAGCTAAATCTAGAAATCTGGAAAATTTAGAAAGTACTGTAGACTAATAAAGTAACGTAAATCTCTGTGGAGAAGCAGAATCCCAGATATTAGAAATCGGGAAAGCCCGAAAGAACTAACCCTTCAAAATGAAAGCCGTCTGTGAAAGGGGTAGGGTTCTCTGATCTTGTGACAGAAGCTGTTTGTTCTACAAGCATTATTTATGTGTATTCTTTCAGTTAGAAATAACTGTTTTGAAAATGTGGGCCTTATACTCAGATATTCCTTATTTGAAAATGCCTATTGTATAATTCACTGGGATTTCAGATCTTAGGGAAACCAATTTAACTCTGAGTCTCAGTTTCCAATTTTGTAATTTAGGGCAATAATATATAATTACCAGGGTTTGGGTAAAGATTAAATGAGGTAATATACATTTATGATATCTGGCTCACTGTAGACAATTGAAAAAATATCTCTCTCTCTCTCTCTCTCTCTCTCTCTCTCTCTGTATGTACTTATTTTAGAATGTAAGCTCTTTGCAGTAAGGGATTGTCCTTTCCTTTGTAAAAAGATGTGTTCTTATCACATACAACAGCACCTGGTCCATAGGAGGGATTCCAAAATATAGTAGTTGATTGAGTGAATTAAAGTGATTAATACTTTCCCAGTGAATCTTTCTACTAGACAAAAGAAAAATATATTATATTTGTGACACAATTACATTTTTTTCTCCCAAGACAATAAGTAAATAGTATATTGAGGAATTTACTTTCAATACCATTTTTTAACCTAAGTTTTCAAGTAGATTTAATAAAGAGAATCTGGCATTTATAGAGTGCTTTTACCCAAAGAGAGGAAACACTAATTCCATTTGTTTTACAGATAAGAAAACTGAGGTTCAGATTAAAATATTTAGTAACTTCGTTCATTTTCAAGAACAAAACAGACATGAACAAAGGGAGGTATTAATTAACAAAAAAAAAAAAAAAATAGAGAGTCAACCAGATTTAGGTAAAAAGAGGCCTGGACTTTATTTCGATTTTCACTCACGACAGTCATTTTATATTGATTATTTTATCTGGTATCAGAAATTATTTTACACACACAATTTCTAGTAAAATAGAATTGAGCATTATTCCTATGGTCAAACAGTAAAGATATTTTTGGGTGTACTGAGTTTTCATCCAATAAATCATAGGCACATATTTGTGCATTATTTTGCATCTTATACATATTCATTTATGCAAATGTGCACTTTATCTTCCAATATAACTAGCTCTAAACTTGTGGGAAAGAATGTACCAATTAGTATAACTTAGTACAATTGTATCAAAGCTTGAAATGAGGGGCCACTGGGGAGAGGGAGGAGGAGGAGGAGGCTTTCTAGGGAAATGGCCAGTTTCCTTAGTGTATTCATAAGTTTTCAACAAAACCTTGGAAATTAGGCAGACATCTCGGATTCAAGACTATAAAAATTTGCAGATGACGGACATGTAGATATCACCTCAAATAAAGAGAAAATCCCAGCATTCAGAGTTGGAATGATTAAAGTACTATTGTGGGACCAGAAAAATGAGTGTTATTTGAATTCATAATTATCACATTAGCTTTTATTTCTGGCTCCATTTTATGCCCTTACCTTTACTTTACATTTACCTCATCTTTCACATTTGCTTATGATTTAGGCTACTGTCCTGTACTTTATGTTTTATTATAATCTAATTAACATTTATCTGAAATAATTCAGAGTACAAAAAATGCATACTGTCTTTTAAATAAAGTACTAGTTTATATGCTATTTCTAGAGCAGTAACGAAGCACTTCAATAACTCTGCATTTATATATGTATTTATTTACCTATTTACTGATGGCCTACCATGACACTATCAAGGTTGTAAGACCTGGGATACTGCTCCTCAAGAAAAGCAGAAAGACAAGAGAGACACACATAGTTATAATAGTGTGGTGAGTGCTTTGGTAAACCAATCATTAAATACTACACAAGGCTATCATAAAGGCATCAAACACAACCCTAGGGTATCATGGGAGGCTGCTAAGAGGATTTGACCCTGATGAAATCTAAGGATAAAATTGAATTTGACAGATTTTTTTTAAGAAAATCAAGGAAAAAGAAGTCTCACACAGAAGTAACCACATTTGCTTAGTACCTTAGTAATCTCAGACAAGGCACTGCTTGGTCTGTTGGCTGAAGTGAGCGGGAGACCATCAAAGAAAATATACAAGAGAGTGGGTACCTAAGAAGGAAGAAGGCAAGGCCCCATTAGATAGGAGTTCGTGAATTTTCATAGATCAACATAGATCCAGCTTCACCATCAAAGAATAACTTTGAGATGATGGAACTATTAAGAGATACTCATATGAATATTAAGAAATTTATTTAAATATTTTTATTTCCTACATCTATGGAGTTTACTTGAATGATTTCCATTTTGTCATGGCAAAGGCAAAATAAAGACTTAAGATGATGACAACTCCAGCTAAAAGAAATATGAGGAGCTAAGAAATTTCAAGGAATAATCCCTAAAAGGATTAAACATTAAATGTTAGAAACATATGAATAATCACCCAGAAAACATATGTTATTTTATTCTTTTTCAAAAAAGCGTATTTTTAAATAAAACATTTCTCTTCAGTAGGACAACATAAGTATCTAAGAATTGAACCTATTCTTTTCACCTAGGGACTTTTATGGTGTAAAAAGTTCAGATTTAAATTTGTGGTTTATATAATTCCTCAGTTGCAGTAAAACTGTGTTATTAAACATGCACTTAAGGAATACATGATTTCTTCTATTGAAGGAGGCCTAATTGGTCCTTTGTTTTAAATCTTAGACATACATTTCAATTAACGACTAGTGTGCCAAGAGTATTTTTACTTAATGAGGCTATTTTTACTTAATAAGTGTGCTTCCCAATTTAACTTAAATGTATTCTCCCATACTTTTATCCTAGTATTGAAAGGAGTTTTAGTGTTAAAGGTCTATGAGAGATCATTTACCCTTTTGTTCATGGAAAATCAAAATGCATCTGCAGTAAGCAGCTCTGCCTATTTTTATTATTCCTCTTTTGTTTTTTTCAAAAGTGAAAGATAAAACAATTCCCTTGCTTTAATACATTAGCAAAAGTTTTTTACTAGATGAGAATCTGTTTATTTTGTTTTGTTTGCAGTTATTTCTAAGTTGGCATTATCACTTCAAAAAAAATATATATATATATAATAGGTATGTATAATAGAGTTTGACTATCAGCCACCAGTAAGAAGGCAATTTCTAACAGGATGTAAATGCGCTAGGTTGAAAGCGATCCATGCCAAACACTAGGAAAACAACAAACCTATACGTCACTCCCTTACAAGGGTATTTCGGTGAGGTACTCCTCTAGATTCACACTCTGGGAAGACCCACCCCAAAGGCCAAACTCTGAAAACTACAGGGCGGCTCCTTCCGTATATATCCTTCAAACCGATCTTGATAAAGTTCAAACCTCCCACAAACCTACAGTTTACAAACCTGTATTTATCTGAAGTCCAGCTTTATCAGCATATTTTCTCATGAGCAAATTCAAGCAAAATAATTTAGGCAATTCCATTCTTGTTACCCAAACACTGAGAGCCATTCAGAGAATGGGAGCAACGCTGAGTTAAGGTTCTTGGGTCTTTTCTGTATCATTAAAATCCACTTTGCAGGAATTGTCAAGTGTTCTTAAGTCTGTCGTTGGACATATTTGTATGTTTTGTGTATATAAATGTGTGTGTGTGTGAAGGGAGTGAAGGCAATATGTAGTAGAGTCACAGGAGATACGTTTGGAACATAGGGACCAAATTCCAAGGAACCTTCCTTTGCCCATCGGACCATGCTCTGCACTCGTTCTTTTCTTTTTCGTATTCATTCTCTTCCTTTCTCACCATCATTCACTCATTACTGCTCTTTATCATTATCTTTGTTTTTTCCTTTTTGATTTCCTCACCTCTCTTTCCCCTTATTTCTACCCATATACATAACACTTTAAAGCTTTAAGTCAAGTTTTGAGAGAACTTCTCATGTGTATAATAGGAATTATCAGCGAATGGTATTTAGTCATTTTAGAAACATTTTAAACATACAGATTCCTGAATAACACTCCTCATAGTCAATTATTCAGTCTATATTATTATTTACCTATAAATGTGTATTTTTTAAAATTTACACTTATGTTTGGAGATTACAGGGTAATGAGTATGAGACAGAAAGGCAGAAGACCTGAATTCTATTTCTAACTCAATTACTTAACTAATAATACAACTTTAAACAAAGAATATAAACTTCTAGCTATTGATTCCCCTTTTTGTAAAATAAGGGAATTGTCTCTGTGATATCTACTAATTATTAGATTCTGATGTGTTTTTCCGATCCAAGTATCCAAATTTTGGGAACTGTATAGATTCAGTTCCCAACAGGCAAGAAGCAAAGGCTAAAAGCCAACTGTTTGGCTTCAGTGTCAAATGATTCTAGATAATCTCACTGTTTTACTTTGTGAATTCTTTAAGAAGTTATGAGGCTTGATAATTTTGTTCTCTTGCACTGTTGTCAAATTTGGGCAAACTCCTTTTTTATTTTAAAATTTTAATTTTGTGGAAAGAATAAGCATAACAATGGAGAAATAAACTTTGGAGAATTTCAAAGTAAAGATTCTGTTTGTGCAATGGAGAGTGGCAGAGGGTAACAAAAATAGGATTTGGAATTAAACATGATTTCTAATCCCAGCCCCAATCACTTTGGAGTATTGGGAAAATCAGTTAACCTTTCTGGGGGTTTCCTTAAAGATTTGTTCTGAGGATTAAGTGTTACATGTAAAACAACAAAGTGGGTAGCACAAGGCAGACAATTTTCTGTATTGTAAGTATTTGTGCGTTGCATTTGTCACAGTTCTCTCTATGTCTACATATCTACCTTTCTCTGTGGCCTGTGAGTTCTTTGCCGAGGGTGACTCCTTTTACTCAACTTTGTGCTTTGGATAGTACAGCACAGTGGTTACAAAGATAGTCTCTGAGGCCAGTTACCCTGGCTTTGAACCCTAGCTCTGCCACTTACTACTACTTGTGACCTTGGTCAAATTATTAGGCTTTGTGTATGTCAGTATCTCCAACTATTAAATAGATGAGGATTAACCCAGTTAATACATGAAAAGGTTTAGTGTATGTTATTATTACTCCCAACACCTAGCCAGAGCCTGATAATAAATGTCTGTTTGAATGAATGAATAGGCTCACAAAATTCTGTAGCTGACAATAATTGTAAAATCCCCCTGATCCCCCATCTTATGGATATGTGTATTTGGATTCAGATAGCTTTGGAAATTAGATCATAGGGTTTATAGAAGAGCTCAGAATGGAATCCTGAAATCCTGATTCTAGGTCTGTAGTTATTTTATTATATTATCCTGACTCCATGTAAATCAGAATGGAATTTAATTATTTTTAGTAAACTGTAAACTCCAGAGACTTTCAGGAAGATAGTCTAATCTGAAAGGTAAGGAGACAGGATCACTGTGTTTAATATGGGAAAGACTTGAATAACCAGAATATGCACAGGTGCTAGCTGTCAGAACGGCTGACACTGAAATACAGGGAAGAAACAAGAAAATTAGGATTCTCAGTGAATAGAGAAAACAATCACAGTAAATAATCCTGAGGAATGATGCTGCACTCAAAATAAGTTTGTTCACATATTGTCTGAAATAAGACTTTTGATTAATAGTGAATGTAATGAAGTCCCAGTGTCATCTAGGCTGTCTGCTTGCTGCTACATGGTACAGGTAACAGCCGTGCAAAAAAAACAAGCAAATAAAAAAAAAAAGAAAAAGAAAAGAAAAAAAGCCCACCATGATGCTGGGGACATAATGAGTATGAGTTTTAGAGATAAAATGAAAGAGGATAAACTTTTATTTAGTAGACTCTGTGTTTCATGTTTAAGATTCACTGCTCTGCCATTGCGGCCATGAGATCATAGTTCATTCAGTTCATTCATTCAAAAACCTAAAAGTGGTTCTGTGGCAATTAATATCTTATGCCCTGGTCCCAGTTGTTTCAGAGTTAGAGTTAAGAATTTGGATAAGGTTTGGGGTGGCTCAGTCAGTTAAGCATCCACCTTTGGCTCAGGTCATGATCTCATGGCTTGTGAGTTCTAGCCCTGTGTCAGGCTCTGTGCCCACAGCCCAGAGTCTGGAGCCTGCTTCAGATTCTGTCTCCGTCTCTCCCTGCTCCTCCTGTGCTTGCCCACTCTCTCTGAAAAACAAATAAACGTTAAAAATTAGTAATAAAATTAGAAATTTAGATAAATTTTTAAGTTTTTATATAACACAATGAAACATATTAGCTTAATGCATACTAATTCTTTTGTGCAATAAATCATACTTCCTTCCTGGTCTAAAGAAGGAAGCCTAGAACAGATACTGAGACTGCGTCCACATTTAGTGCCACCAGTTACTGTATATTTACACGGACATGAAGAGGGGTGGGGTGTATCAGTAATTAGGTGAGGTTCACAAATGCTCCATCTGTTAATGCCGTTTCATATTTGTGAACATAATGGTTTTACAAACTCTTCAATTTTTCTTTGTGGATGTCAAAAGGACTCTGAAGCTCAGGGCGATTCATATGCCATGACCGTAGACATACTCTGCACCTTGGCCTGGGAAATGCATCCAATTAGAAATCAAGAAGACAGCTAGTGGAATATTTACAAACGATATATCTGTGTGCTGGGTAGCATCGCTTCAAACCAAATCAGAACTTCACACAGTTAAGAGATCGGCAGTTGGGGGTGGGGTGGGGGAGCTAAGCGAATACTCAAATATGCACTAGAACAAGAAAAAAAAAAGAGCACATTTAAAAATAAAACTTGAAGATGAATATTTTATTTAAATGATCGGCTACAGCAAAAGGGAGAAAATGTTACAAAATGTTTTTAACATATTTAATATGAAACAAGAAGACATTTCCTCCACAAAAATTGTATCGCAAAATTATAAAGAGAGAAGAGGCTGAAATGAAGGGACAGGGGAAAAGAGTAAGAAACATTATGAAGATGACCGATTTTGATGCAAAGAAAGCCAGTGACATGTTACATCCTACCATCAGCTGTGCGAGAGGTGTAGAAAAACCCCTCCTAGTATTAAACACCTAAAATTACTAGAAGCTAGATACAGTGTGATCATATGTCATTGCCAGCATGGCGAAGCTTGTAGCAATAAAAAAACACAAATTGGAAGTCTGTAAGTACCAAAATCTGCTACTCTATGGGGTAGGGTGCCCTGACCTGCTACTCTCTGAAAGTATTGAATCTGATTTTAACTTGCCAATCCAAGGAATCTGGACACAAAAGCGAGGCCCCTATTTGGTCAGGAACTCACATGAGTAACACCCTCCTGCCATAAAAAATGTGCCAGTGAGGGGCTGACCCACTCAGGGGTAAAACGGGACACCAACACACAGCTGGTCCTGCTATCCCTGTCCCCATCGTGACACAGGGCGATGGGGCAAGAGAGGACCGCTACAGGAAAGAAAATGATTTCTGAGAGTTGTTACCACAAATTTCTCTCATGTAGATTTGGGGCTGGATTTGCACTCCCCGTAGAGTATAAGACGTGTCAAGTCAAAAATTTAATGTAAAGTAGATCTTAGAGTGACTGGCCCCTTAAATGCCTAACAGAGGAAAAAGCAATATTCTCTGTAGAACACAGTTTAAATATAGGCCTCAAAAAATTTCCGTAAGTGGAGTTCAAGAAATTCTCAATTCAAAATCCAGTGCACAAAAGAGAAAGCAAGCTACCAAGAGATAAATAACAAACTACAATATAAGATAATACAATTATTGGAAATATCCCAAATAGAACCATAACAAGATGTTGATATACTTAAATATATGAAGTGGGAATTAAAGAATATGATCTTATCCAAATATTTTATGAAATATCTTAGCAAACAAGAAATCCAGTTAGCTAACAAAGGGCACCTGTAAAAAGCTACAGCAAGTATCATACACATGAATGAAATGTAAATACATTTCCCTTAAAATCAGATAAGATAAGGATGACCCCTTTCACTACTTTTCCTTACCAGGCTAGGACAATAAGACCAGAAAAAATTAGACATAAAGTATTTGATGAGAAAAATTAAAAATGGCATTAGTCCAAGATGATGTCATCACCTATACACCAAATCCAGAAGGATGTACAGATATTAATAGAATAAATAAGAGTTTATCATGATTGATAGATATAAAATCAGAGTACTAAATTAAACTATATTGCTATAACCCAGCAAAAAAATCCAACCCGATTGGAAAAAATAGTAATACTTAGACTATTAACAAAATATAATGTATTGAGGATATATCTAACAAAATATACATATAAATTATTTAAATATATTAAAGACCCAATGAAAAGGAGATGCATAACACACTCAGAAATGGGTTAGAGATGTCTTTACCCTCAAAACAGAGATTCATTAGAATTTGAATACAAATCTAGCTTAGTTTTTCATGAAACTTCACAAGCTCACTGTAAAATTTACATCAATAACATAAAAACTTTTTAAAAAAATCAAATCAGGTGAGCACTATACACTACCAGATATCAAAATATATTATGACTATATATATATATATACATATATATATAAAACTACATATACATAATAGTCTAGACCATAATAATCCAGACCATAATAGTATATGTAGTTATATATATAAGATATCATGAAACAGTGCAGCAACAGTCAAATTAGTACAACAGACAAATACACAACTAAAGCAAAATAGAGAGCCTTCTAACAGATCCATGCATATACAGAATTCTGATATATGAAAGAGAAGACATTGCAGATGAGTAGGGAGAAAAAGAAACCTTTAAATGAATGGTTTGGGAGCAATTAGTTTTCATAAATAAAAACCGAAAGGAAATGAAACTCTACCTCACAACATAAACAAAATCAATTCCAGATAAATTGAGGATGTAATTATGAAAGGCAAATCATTAAAAACCTCTAAAAGACAATGTAGGAGACATCTGACCCTTGGTAGGGAAGTTTTCGTTAAGCTAAACAGGAAAATGAAACTATAAGGACAATGACATGTTTCATATCCCACATTAAAATTAACAATTTCTTTTATGAAAGAGAAAAAAGAAAAGTCCCAAACTTAGAAAGGTATTGAAATATGTAAAGTCAACAAAGATTAAATATATAGAAGATGGAGAACATCTATTTTAAAAAAATCAAGAAATCCCATAATGTATGAAAGGATACATGAGAGGCACTTCACAGCGGAGGAAAGCCTAGTGGATCATAAATGTATGATAAGATGTCCAAAATAATGGAAATTATTTTCATCACATATAATTTAATCCATCACATATATTCACATATAATTTCACATGAACAGATTAGCAACAATATAAATTTTGAAATATGTTTTTGTAAGAAAAAGAGAAAAAGAACTTTCACATCCTGCCGAAGAATGTAAATTGGAACAATAACTTAGGAAAACAATTTTATATCACCTACAAAATTGATCATATACATATTCTACGACATGGCAGTTTCGATCTGAGGTATATTCCCTGTGCATATGCATACATGTGAATCGGAGGCTGTGTACAAGAATGTTTGTAGAGGCATTATTTACTATATGTATCTACACAAATCATCCAGACTGATTTGTGTAGATACATATACACAAATGTATATTTGTGTACTATACTAAAGAAAAAAATAGGAAAAGAGGTGAAACATGAGATTTTTTATATAAAGTTCAAAAATAAGCTAAAAATAATATATTGTTTAGGAGTGACTATATATGTGAATATCCCCTCCACAGGTTTGTGTAGTTTACAATTGATAGTTTAACATTAGTAGCACTGTAGAATCACAATTCTGACAATTCTCTTTGAATCCAGCTAGCTAGAGATGTAACAATTATGCACAGTGTTATAAACAACACTCATAAATTCCTTCAGAAAATTTTGCATTCAAATCTACATAATATAAATATAGGATTTAAATATGAAAGGTCTGGCTGAAACTGAGATTATACCCTTTAAACAACAGGAATTGACAGAGACATTGAGGCGAATGGAAAAATGGAGAGCAGAATGGTTAGGGAGGTAAGAGGACACACAGACAATAGGAAAACATGTTAATGCTATCTATCATTTGTCAGAGAAGGTGAATCTAATTATTTAATCTAAAAAACAAAAGTAATATTATTGTCGAAGGCTAAAAGTAAACCCCAGTGAAATATACATGCAGGAGACAGAAGCAAAAATCTCTCCCACATAGTAAAATGGGAAGGGAAATCCATGAAGCATACAAATTTTAAGTCACACACAGAAAAGAAAGGAAAAAATGTAAGTATCAGTTATAATAATTAATATGATTAATATGATAATCATTTTATCAAAGGAAAATAGTATTAGGTTCACATTTAAAAAAATGAGTGTTTATTATATGCTAATACAATAAGCAATGATATATTGTTTACATAAGGAAAATCTAAAGCAAAATCACAAAAATATCAACTTAAAGAGTAGATAACATTTCTTAAAGCAAATGAAATGAATAGAGGAGTAAAGTAATTTTAAGATATTAATTTAGAGGGAGTGCAAGGTATAGTCTAATAAGTTTCCCTCATGAGTCTGGAATTGAGAGAAACGTTCAGAGGCTTGACAAATGGAAAGCTTACCCCTGTTATCTACAGTGTGGACAAGAATCAGTGGGTTCTTTTTGGCTCTAAACAAAGGTAAGTAACAGGACATGACTAAGTCCATCCTCCAACTCAGCATTCCATTAGCTCACTCGTCCTTCCATGGGAATGGTGTGGCAGGCCAGGGGTATTCGTATATCAAAAACCCCACCATATGGAACTATGAGGCCAGAAAAATGGAAGTTCCCCCCTCACAATCCAGATCAGTATAGAATCTGTGTAAGTCAAATAATAAGGAATACACATGTTAGTAGATATATTTATCTGCATATAAAAATAAGTGTGTACACAAGTATAGAGATGTATGTATATGCATAACATACAGATATCGTATTCTTAGGAAAAAAAACAAAGGAAATATTTAGAAATTTACAAATGATTGGAGAAACTTTATTTGAAAGTTGCCATATCATGTAAAAATGAATAAGAAAATTAAGAATTTTAATGATAATACTAATGATGTTGAATTAACATACATATAGATTGTGCACCCTCAAAGAACAAGCTATGTGTCAGAGCAGTCACAGAATTTTTATAAATAGTGTTCATTCACCAGGCCACAAAAATTTTCAATAAATCTCTCAAAGCAGTAATTGTATAGGTCATATTTTCCGATCCAACTTCAATAGCAGATGTTTAAATCTTAAAACCACAATGACAAGATTCCAAACTTCTGAAAAAAATCATAAATAATTTCTTTTCAGTGCCTATATAAAAAAATAGCAAGGACAAGTACTCTATATACCAAAACAGACCAGATTCAAGGAAAACTATACTCAGAAGCAACTTTAGAAGTTTAATAGCTTTTAATTAGGGTTGCGGGGAGACGAAAGATTGCCAGCAAATTAAGAAAAGTTATTAGCATGAGAAGTTAAAAAAAATAAAACCTGAGGGAGATTTTCTCTGTTAGAAATATAGTGGATCAGACAGCCAGGAACAACCCTCTAGACTGAAACAACTCAAATGATGGAGAAAATTTCAAAAGTATGTTTTAAAATGCATCATGATAATTGAATGAAATTAAAAATGCTGGATTGAAATGAGGACCACTAGAAGAGAAGGAAGATAAAGAAAATAAATTTGCAAAAGTTTCAGATACTAAATTTCAGACATGTAAGTCAAAATAAGCAAAAGTGAAGCTTGGATGTAACAAAGGAAGAAGCAATTTTGAATAAAAATCTCATAAAACCTCCAGATATGAAAATTAGAATAATTGCAATTAACAACACCACAACCAGATTAAATGGACTATATATCGCTAAAGAGAAAATTAGTGAAATGGAAAAAAGGTGTGGAGAAATTATATAAAAGAGAACTTACATAATTCAGAGATACCAAATGATATAATTTAAGAAAAAGATCTAAGGAATATGGTGTAATGTTTAAAAGATATAAAATATAATTCATAAGGATATATTACAGAAACTGGGGAAGTGGGTAATAGGCAGTATTAAAAAATGGCCTGGGGGCGCCAGGGTGGCTCAGTTGGTTGAGCAGCCGACTTTGGCTCAGGTCATGATCTCATGGTCTGTGAGTTCGAGCCCCGCGTTGGGCTCTGTGCTGATGGCTCGAAGCCTGGAGCCTGTTTCGGATCCTGTGTCTCCCTCTCTCTCTGCCCTTCCCCTGCTCATACTCTGTCTCTATGTCTCTCAAAAATGAATAAACATTTTAAAAAATGGCCTGGAATTTTTTCAAAAAGATTGAAAAAGATTTAAAAACCATATGATCATTTTAATATATTCAAGGAAAAGTCAATAAAATTCAACGTATATTTACCATAACTCTTAGTAAACTATGAAGAGAAGGGAACTCAGTTAACCTGATGAGAGGCATGTACAAAGTTTTTACATCAAGCATCTTATTATTGAAAAATTATATGCATTCCCTTTCAGTTCGGAAAAGGACTTGATTGTCAACGCTTATACTCAACATTTCAGGAGTTTATTACTATTGCAGTACAAAATACAAAGAAATAAAAGACGTAAGAACTTTAAATGAAAAAAAAAACTCTAACATTCATATAAGAATCTATATGAAAATTATTCACATAAGAGATTTTATCAATGATATGAATGATCCATCAATATCAGAGACTAACTTTTTAATTTTTAAAATTTTTTTAAAGTTTATTTATTTTGAGAGAGAGAGTGTGTGTGTGTGCATGTGCAGCGAAGGGGCAGAGAGGGATAAGAGTATCCGATCAGCACAGAGCCCTACACAGGGCTGGAACTTTACAAACTGTGAGATCATGACCTGAGCTGAAATCAGGAGTCGGATGCTTAACCGACTGAGCCACTCAGACACCCTAGAAACTAATTATTTTTAAAAATTCAATTATAATGGCAAACATATGTAAAATTTTGAGACAAATATGTAAATCTTTGATGAAAAATATTACAAAGTTTATTGAAAGGCATTTAAATGAATAAACAGGTATGGTGTATATTTGGATCTGAAAATTCCATATTATAAATGGAGTGAACATGTTACTGTTCTCAAATACATCTATAAGTTAAATACAATTCCAATTGAGATCCCAACCGATATTTGTCAAACTTGATAAGCTGATTTTCAAATTGACATGGAGGAGCAAGAAACCAAGAAGGCACAAGACAATCCTTTCTTCCTAAAGAAGAAAACAAATTGGTAGTATAACATTATTATAATTTCGACAGTTTGGTTGTGATGGTAGGAAAGATAAATAGAGCATTAAATAGAGTAGACAGACCAAAAACAACCTAATGGGCAAAAATTGCAGCAGGCAGATCTATTTGATTTCCAAGTTTCTCCATGTAGCTTCCACAATAGCTTTACAAAATACACATCTGATATTGTCACTGTCCCGCTTTAAATTCTTCTGTGGCTTTCCATTCCTTTAGGATTGTAGCAGTCCCTTGAAGTGGCATACTAACTTTTGCTTGATCTGGCCTCTGCCTGTTTGCTCAGTGTTCTTCCAGACCCTGTTCCTTGTTCTTCTTATTATGGTGTCTCACCCATTCAGAGACACAATTTCCCGAATTAACCATGGTTTCTTAACGCTTAATATCTGAACACCCATCTCGAAGGCTTCTTTTCTGCCCTCCTACTGATGCACCAGTTTCTACCCTGCCCTCAGTATTGTGCCTGGCACCCAGTAAATAACTGTTGAATAAAATGTTCAACATATAAGACAAAAACAGCACCTTACCGGCAGCCTGTTCACAGGAGAAGGAAATTTCCACACAAGTGTTCTATGAATTGAATTCTTTGATCTGGGCATTACACTAGACTTGCTCTGGGTAGACCTGACAATCAGTTTGTAAGAGGACCTCATTAAATTGATGGTCAGTCACTCAGAATGAATTCAGAGTTAAGCCCTGAAGATAAGTTTTGAATAAACACTTCATTAGTTCCTGCATATACCAATTTTGTTATAGAACAAATCGCATTCTTACCACGCCATGTGATTGACTGATGAAATAGATGCTAAGCTTCAATATAATCTAGTAGAAAGAAAAGCTTTTAATATGAATATTCATTTTACTATTTATCATAACTGCTCAGCAGTCCAAATACATATAAGAATAGTATCTTGTTTAAATTACTTTTATCCCCTTTTGATTACTTTTAACTAGATATAAACAGCCAGTCCCCTATCTTTCCTCATAGTATAAATATAATAACATGTACATTTTTCATCATTTGTTTACATAAATGGTTTTAGTGGTGTATGTGTTCTTTTCCTTTTATTACTATACTTTACAAATCAATCAATAAACATCTGCATATACTCTGTGAAAAAAAATGTAATAGAATCTGAGGCTCAGTCCGTATCAAGACACAAATTTTTTTGAGGCCAATTTTCAAATGGACTTAAAATAGATAAGTTATAATCCAATTTCCTGTTACAAGTAAATCTTATTAGCATTTTTCCATTACATTTTATAAGGCAAATGCTGATTTATGCTTGATAATCTTGATTTTTCCTTCACAACTGGAGTCTCAGATTAACAAGATTTTAATGTCATAGGAAGCTAGACTGCAAGTTATACATACATTACTCCAGCCCCACTAACTTTCTCATTTGTAAATTACGTTTAAGGACATTACTAAACACCAGATTCAGTGTGGTCATGCTGAGACAGTGAAGAATGAGACACATGCTCCATGAAACAGGCTTTTATTTTAATTTATGTTAAATTGTCAAATCCTGAATTAATGAATAGCAAATGTGAGCCTCCAAATGGGCTCATGTGGAAATATTTCTATTTGCGATTATTTTTAAAAATTATATTAAGGATTTGCTTTCTGTGTGTCTGTAAAATAAATACCACTTCACACCAGAACCCCATGTTCACTCAACGAGAGTACCGCAGATATCAAATAAAAGCAGCCATGCAACGAAAATTAAAGTTCAATATCATTAATTTAATTATAGTACATAATCATTTGACAGTGCTGCGGATTGGATTTAAAGGATGATATTGTAATTGATTGTTAATCATTAAAAAGCATGCAGTAAAGATAATGCTGCCTGGGTGGTAGTGAGTTACGATTTTATCCAATCCAGGGACCAGATTGTGGGAACAAATGGCTCCCATCACCATCAATGAATCATGGAGGGTGGAAATTGAAACGAAGTTCTGCCATGCAAACATGCAGGGCAGAATGATGACCACCGTTACAGACGGCTAACAATGTACCAGCCTGTAGCTAAATGCTCTCCATACATTATCTTATTTAATCCTTGCAACAGTGCAAGGGGGGAAATATCATTATCTCCATTTTATAGATGAAGGAAACAAAGTTCTGAGAATTTTAAGTAACCCACACATAGTCATGCACAGCATAAAGAGGAACGTGATACCTCTCTGTTTGGAAAGCCCAAGCTTTGAATTGCTGCCTACACTCTCTCCAGTGAAAATCTGTAAAGTGAGCTACCTGCAAGCTTAATGTGCTGGTGCTTGCCAGTCATGACATGTATAATTTACATCCTAACAGATGTTTGCTAGGAATGTCTTCATTCCTTCAAAATTCTTTCAAGTCTCTCTTCTACCTTTTTTTTCCTTCATGATTTATAAGGGGAAAATAGTGAGTAAAGTTATTTTACTTTTTAATCTATTTTATCAGATAGCTATTTCTTATAAGAAAAGAACAATACGGAAGATTCCGTGATGTATCCTTTGGGTTATATTAAAAAGAGATAGTGGTTAGCAGGAAAGTGCAGACCACTGTTTGGGAGATTTGTACCAAGCAAGGGCACCCAACAAGGATTAAAGAAAATTTTGATCGAGAAACAATATCTACTTCATGGAAGTTCACTCAAAATTCATTGTGTGCCACTGTATTTGTAATCATTGTAGCTCAAATATGATATGGGGCTGATAAGTTATTTTTTCTTACCAGCTTCTAATCGTCTTTAGTTGAGAGATAAAATTTAGAAGACATTGGGGACACCTGGGTCACTCAGTTGGTTAAGCATCCAACTCCTGATTTCAGTTCATGATCTCACGGTCATGAGACTGAGCTCTGACCTGGGCCCTGTGTTAAGCGTGGGGCCTGCTTGGGATCGTCTCTCCTCCTCTGTCTCTGCTTTGACCTCACTTGCACTCTCTTTCTCTCTCAAAATAAATAAACATTTATAATACATTGACCTCCCTTATTTTCATTATGAAGCCACAAAACCTTTGAGGCATAGTGGAAGAAAATCATTCTTAACAGTAACTTCTGGAATAATCACGGCCCTCAAAGTACAATCTGTTCCCCCAAAAATGCCATTATTGGTTTGGAACACTTTTCCCAAATAAGAAAATAAGGTAATTAAACTTTAGACCTTAGAAAACACTTTCATATACATTATCTCATTTTAATTCTCACAACCATTCTAGGTCCCAAGTGTAGAAAGAATACCTCATTTCTCTAAAAGTTTAGTAACATGCTGTAAGTCAAACTACTGTTCAATATCAGTATTGGTACTGCATGTTACACAGACACACACACACACACACACACACACACACACACATATACACACACACTTTGAAAAGTATAGTTAACTAAGTACTATCAGGAACCCGTGGTCTTCAAACTAAGATGCAATCAAGTAAGAGCTGGATAGAATAAAGAACAGTGGAAAGACCCTTGCCATGGTGATTGTCAGACCATAAGTAAGGAGACACTATAATGGAAGCTGAGGCTGAATGGAGAATAAAGGACGGGAGACCAAGATGGAGTTGAATTTTTGATGAAATTGGTAAGATGGCAGGCTTAGAAACAATACCCTAGAAACCACTGCTGGTGAACAATACCCAAAATCTCTTCTCCCTTATAATGTTCTTTTACTTTTACTTTTCCTTATTTAAATTTTTGTCTCTCAAACTCTGTCATTTAAAATCTCTTTGTATCAACTTCCCCTTCTTTCAAAGCATTACTATAACTGTAACCTAGGTTTTGCTATATTCCTACATTTTTTTTTCCTTTCAACGTGACCTTTTCTAACAATGGGGCAATTTGAAGGTTGCTCTTTACTGTATTTCCTCATAGTTCTTCCCTAGTGTCTCCAGGTGTGTAGACCTCTCTTCTATTGTGAGAAGCAAGCATATAAACTACATTACAAAATAGAGTCTTTTATACTCTGGAACCATCCCAAAATGACGTGAAATTGTTCTCAACTTGCTCCATCATATTGTCCAATTGATCTCACTTAGGCCAATAAACATAATAATGTCAAATATATAATTTTATTTTACCACAAAGGTAAAGTAACAAAATGTAAACAGAGTAGGATTTATATTAACATATTAAATTTTCATTTTGTTGTAGTTCTGCTTCCAACTAGGGTGAACTACTTTGAGGCTGACTTGGGCTTTAGATAAAATACAAGAAAAAAATAGAAAAATACCAAAGAATTCTTTGAAGAGTTGTATCAAATAGTTCCTGAGGCAGATATTTGTGAGGGGGGAAATTTGTCACTTAATATTCCACACCCCTTTTTATTTGGGGCATCTGCTGATTTAAGGTTTAGAGCAGGAGACTGAGAACCTAGATTTTTCTTGAGTAGAGGGATATTGTGCTGGACCGGAAAAAAATAAAGAAAGAAAGAAAAAAAAAAAAAAACAGAAGAATTTTTGTAGATCTTGAGCGGAGGAGGCAAAATAGAAATTTAAAGGTTCAAGATCCAGGGAAGAAACATAAAGAATTAAAGAAAATAAAGAATTAAGCCTGACACAGCCAGTTTCCCTCAAAATATATGTCAGTTCTTAAGATATATGCAACAAGAATTTAGGAAACTAATGGAAAGCCTTAAAAAAAACACACAATAAAAAAACACAGTAGAGTTTCTACCAATCTTTTTTTTTTTTTTTTAATTTCATTTGATGTTTATTTATTTTTGAGAGAGAGAGACGGAGTACCAGTTGGGGAGAGGCAGAGAGAGAGGGGAACACAGAATCTGAAGCAGGCTCTGGAGTCTAAGCTGCCAGCACAGAGCTCAACACGGTGCTCAAAGTCATGAGCTGAAAGGTCATGACCTGAGCCAGAGTCAGACACTTAACTGACTAAGCCACCCAGGTGCCCCTCTACCAATCTTTCTATACTGAGGAGAAAAGATCTAATATTTCAGTCCTACAAAAGGTAAGGGCCCTGGTAAGCAAGCTTTCACTTGGAACTCACAGAAGGCTATGGCTTTGAGTGAAGTCAACAAGAGATAAACGGAGGCTTTAAAAATTCCCAACCCACTTAACATAATACCCTCCAGTTCAGTTAGAAAAAGACAGATACCATATGTTTCCACGAATAGGTGGACTTTGTGAAACTAAGCAAAAACCAGGGGGAGGGGAAGAGGGGAAAGGAAAAAAAGACACAGACAGGGAGGGAGATAAAACATAAGAGACTCTCAAAGACTAAGAAAAAACTGAGGGTAAGGGAGATGAGGGAGGGGGGAGAGGGGGTGATGGGCATTAAAAAGGGCACATGTTGGGATGAACACTGGGTGTTATATGTAAACCAATTTGAAAATAAATTATTATAATAAAAAAAAATAAAATAAAATAAATAAATAAATAAATAAATAAACAGCCTAATCGCAACTTCTGCTTATATTTCACAGGCCAAATTTTGTTACAAAAAAAAAAAAAAAAAAAAAAAAAAATTCCCAACCCAAAGCTATTCGAGATTGGTTACATTTGATTAAAACAATCAGTTCTCCACCCTATTTTTCTAGAATAAAGATAAACATTTTCTTGAAGAAGATAACATGATTTAGAGCCCCTATAATTTTTAATGTACAAGGTAGTTTTTATTTTAAAAAATATTATACCAGAGTTAGGAACAAAGAGCAAAACCTAAGAGATTAAAAATAGATAATAGATACAGACTTCAGACCCATTGTCTGGAGTAAAAGACAATGACGGTAAGCTAATTATAATGAATAGTTTCAAGAAAATAAATGAAATAATAGAGAAATTTCATCAGCTTATTGGAATCAGTAAAAAAAGTCAAGTGGAAATTCTAAAACTGAAAAATAGATCACTAAAATTAAGAAATCAATAGGTTTAATAACTTGCCAAGCATAACAGAAGAGAGGGTCACTGAATTGGATATGCCAATAGAAAATATTCAAAGTAAACCTAAAGAGAAAAACAAGCCAAAAAGTAGAAAAAAGATTATTAGTCACAGTGGAGATGTTACCAATTATATATGGATATTTAGAGTTCCAAGAGAACAGAAAGAGATAATGGACCAGAAGAAGTATTATTTGAAGAAATAATGGCTATTATTCTTATAATAGCTATTATTCTATAACAATTTTTCCAACATTGATGGCAGACATGAAGTCATAATTCAAAAAATGTAAGAACAACAGAAGGATAATACAAAGAAGTCTATGCTAAATATGTCATAAGCAAATTTCTGAAAACCAAAGACAGTGAGAAAAATCTTAAAAGCAGCCAGTAAAAAACATAGACAATATCTTCACAGAGCATCAACAAGACTAACAGCTAATTTTTCAATAAAAAACAATGAAAACTATAGGATAATTGCTGGGTAACTTTGAATCATAAAAGAAAATAACTCCAAACAACAATAGTATACTCCAAAAAATATTATCAAAAAATAAAGCAAATAAAAAGACTTTGAGATAAACCAAAGCTGGGATAATTCATCACTGGCAAATGAGCACTAAGAGACATCTTAAAGAGTGTTCTTCAGTCAGAAGAAAAAAAGATTGCATATGTTAATATGCAAATGCAGGAAGGAATGGTGAGCAAGAAAAAAGCTAAATATGCAGTAAGTACATCTAAATGAATACTGAGCGTACAAAACATTAACAATGTCTTAGGATGTTAAAATCATATTTGGAGTTAAAATGTATGATGGCAGCAACACAAAATATAGGAGGGGAATAATAAAGCTATAGTGTTTTAAGTACCTAAAATTATAGGTAAAATATTATGAGTAATCATTTAAATTAGACTTCAATAAATCAAAGCTGTGTGCTTTAAAACCTAGAAAAAAACACTGAAAGGATAGAAAAATATTCTAAAATAAAAAAGTGATAAAGGACAAATAAAATTATGAATATTTAATTATTCTAAGGGAAGTAAGAAGGTAAAATGGAACATAAAATAATAAATTAAAGAAAACAAGTAGCAAGATGATAGGTATATACCCAAATATGTTATTAATTACATTAAAAGTAAATGGAATATATATTCTGAATAAAAGACTAAGGTTGTTCAGACATACCTAAAATATAATAATATAGAATGGGATACAAAAAGATGGAAAGAGATATACCGTGAAATATGAACGAAAATAGAGTTAGTATAGTTTTACTGATATAAGACAAATTAGATTTTAAGATAAGAAGCTTTATTAACAATAAAGAGGAACATATTGAAATGATAAAGAGATTTAGTACTAGGGAATATATAAAAATTCTAAATTTGCATGCACTCAGTTACACAGAATCAAAATATATAAAGAAAAAGAGTGATGTAGTTAAAAAGAGATATAGGCAAATAAACAAACTATATGAGAGATTTTAACAAAACTCTCAATAAATAACTGATAAACAAGCCCAAAAGTAACTATATGGCAGTTGAGAAAAACACAGACAACACAAGTGACCTAAAATCTATCTCACACAGAGCAGGCTGCTGTCAGAAACATTCCTTCCATTCCTAGGCAGGTTCTTCATCTTTATTTTCTCGCCTATAATCACAGGGATGCTTCTCTGTAAGACTTTCCCTTACTTGAGAAAACACCAATTTTTCTATACAAGGCATTCTGATTTTTAGTCTTAAGTTTCCAAGAGAGACCAGGTGTCATCTAGATGACTGATCTTTCCAGGCTCAACATAAAGGTTGGATGCTGGGCCACCGGTGAAAGTCATAGAGTAGACCCCTTTATCTGCAATTTCACTTCCCCCAGTTTCAGTTACCCATGGTCGAAGGCTGTGTGGAAGCAGATGATCTTCCTTCTGCCATATTGTCAGAAGGTCAATAGTAGCTTCAAGTTACATCACAATGCCTACATCATTCACCCCACTTCATCTCATGACATAGGCCTTCTATCATCTCACGTCATCACAAGAAACATGAAAATACTGTATAGTATTTTGAGAGACCATAGTTATGTGACTTTTATTACAGTATATTGTTATAATTCTGTTTTATTGTTGTTCTTATTGTTGGCTACTTCATCATAGGTATGTTTTATAGGAAAAAACATAAGCTGTGTACGGTTCAGTACTATCTGCTGTTTCAAACATCCATTGGGATTTTGCAGGGGGTTAGGAGGAACCATGGCATACATCTTCTGGGTTTAGTTCTATCTTCCCATTAATGCCAGCTGTGAAACTGTTTTCAGTACTAATGACATCTTTAATGATATTTATCCCTCAAAGACAAACATTCTATCAGTTGTAAAAAGAACAGTAATCCGAGAATGAGCTCTCTTTTAGTAATCCTGTATTCTCATCATTGTACTAGAAAACACTGGGTTCTTTCCTCCTCTGTCAGCTCAGCCGTCACAAAAACTGACGTGCTAACTGTCAATGGCAGCTTCCTTTGCTACCCTGGGAATGGCGCAGGCTTTAATTACCGAGGTCTTCCTCTAATAAAAGGAGAATAAAAAGAGTTTCAGTTTCCTTTGGTCAAATAAGGATGCATTCTTCTCCCGTGAGAAAGAGGAGCAAGGGTAATGGGCAATTTACCAGCCGAATGAACCTCTGTGTGATACTTGAGAGCTGTTCAAACATGTCCAGATGACACCCAAAAAGATTTTCTTACAAGGAAGAAATATTTGGGTAAAATCCAGCTAAAATAATGACTTTTGTAGTTACTGCCTTGTATGTTAAAAAAAAAAAAAAACTGATAAAAGAAGAAAAAAAATGTAAAAAAAAAAAAAAATTTCAGTACTTTAGCCAAAGAGGGGAAAAGGGCAAACTGATGGATTAGATATAATCCATTGGTACTTTTCATATAGATTAATAAAAACATTAATATCTAAAATTTGTATAGTGATGAAACCATGCAAAGCATTGTTCAAAACACCGAACATTTATTAAGCCTTTGCAATTTACCTTAACACTTACCTTATGGGTATGAAAACTAACAGTTGGAGAGTTAGTTAGGTTAACTACTTGGCCCAAAGTCACAAAGTTAGTGGGTATAAGGAGGGATTTGAACCCAGAGAGTCTGTCTGGTTTGGGAAGCTGTGCCTTGAATCATTTTGCTATAATAAATTCAAAGGTAAAGGATGAGTTTTAGTTAAAGCTTCATTAAACAATGCATTGTTGATACACCTTAATCTAGCTTCCTCTTTGCCCTCAGCAGAATTATGAAATAAAAGAAAATTTTCTTTAAGACTTTCTCAGTAATTTTTCTGTACCGTATTTTTTTTCCCATTTAGATAGCTCTCTCCACCAGACACCAAAGCATACAATTGGAGCTAGAATCCAGACCTCCTGAACCCATCCAGTCTACCGTGTCACCAGATTGTAACACTGATTTTTCTATGTGGCACCATATTTCTGGAATTATTATTCACATTTTTAGTTGTGTGCATTTCACAGACTTTGGTTTTATTGCATAGTTACACAGAAGAGCTTAATTCATCACCATGTCTTAGAAACCAGCTTTTACTGTCACTGTGGCAGTTTGCATCCAATTACTCAAAACATTCCAAGTTGACTTTTCAGCTCACTTACAATACTCACATTTGAAAACTAAACCTTTGTAATTCTAGCCTTAAACCTACCAAAGAATAAATTAGATTTTGGCATTTGGTCAAATTCTGTTTACTCAATAAACGGTCCCCACCTTTTCTGTTAGGGGACACTTAACATGTGTGAAGTGTGCTACCTTCCTGCCCATGCCTGTTCTGGTTTCTTTTGCCTCATGGACTTCAATTTATGACCAGACATAATAATATTTTCCTATAGAAAGGTATACTGTAATCATATTAGAAATGTTAATGCCCGACTCAGTATTTGTTAATGCCTACAGACAGATGCCTTCAGAATACAGGATATTGGTTTGTTAAATATGAGGTCATGAGACATTTTTCCATAGGCTCTTGTAGTTGGGAAATAATAGAATGGCTTCAGTAGCAAAATAAATCTTGGATCGGAATGTGGTTTACAATGCAACTTAAGAAAAAAAAGTGTTCAAAATCACACTTTAAAGAATGATGAAATGCAGAACTTATTCAGCCCTGTCTGCAGAACTTTTCCTGGTATGTTAAACCTTTGAAGTAATAACAAGAACTATACTTTGGCATAAATTTACAGAACAAAAGGAGAGCGAGCTTTTACTACTGAGTAGGTATATTGCTAGAAGAAGGATTTGTAGTAAATCCCAACATAATTGCGATTCCGGCTTGAAATATTTCACCATGGATGCGGTGCTTATGCCTGTGAAAGGCTTGAATGGCATTTCCAAAGATAAACGCTGCTTATTCTATGCCCCAATCAAAATAAAAGGTCCGCAGTAACAGATCCAGAGTGGATGTTAGTATGTTCCATTTTTAACACTGATTGAGTGCCTAAGCTTTGGCTTCTAAAAGAACTGACTGTTCTATTTCCATGGTGGAGTTTTTTCCACACTTTGCAATCAAAGGTAGACAAATAAAACCCCCTCAAGACTTTCTTAGTGTGTGGCTTCCATAAAGGAATTATTTATGGTTTGAGACCCATGCTTTTAATGCAAATGAATTTTGTCAGGAGTGTTCCTGAGAATCCTAAAAATGTATTTTAACTATTTTCAGAACAGGAAAATGACATAAAAGATAAGACCATTGTTTGGAAGTAGATTGCAAATAATGTCCTTGAGTGACTGAGAGGTTTAGATAACCAGGTTCTCTGAAGCATTGTCTTATTTTTGCATTCACATTGAGGAGCAGTGTTGCGGCTAATGAGTGCAGAGTAAGATGAAATGAGATTGATGACTGATGAACTGTTAACTTCTTGAAGACAGGGGCTAACTCTGGTTTATCCCAAACTGTATCCCAGATACCCAATCATGATCTATAAAACAGACATATTTAATATTTAGGGAATAAATGAACCTTGTATTAGCATTTGGGCTCTATCTTAGAAATACTAAGATACCCCACAGAGGTTCAAATAAAAATACAAAATAAAATAAATTAAATTAAAGTAATAAAATGCATACCTTAGAAGAGAATGACTACCGTGTCAAGAGGTGTGGAACACACATTCTATAAGGTATAGTTGCAACAATTGGAAATTTTTTCCCCAGAAAAACAAAGATTGGGAAGAATTAGTCTCTAGATATATGTAGTTCTTCTCAATGATAAGAAGAATAAAAGGGACGCCTGGGTGGGTCAGTCAGCTGAGCATCCGACTTCGGTTTGGGTCATGAGCTCACAGTTCATGGTTCGAGTCCCACATAGGGCTCTGTGCTGACAGCTCAGAGCCTGGAGCCTGCTTGGGATTCTGTGTCTCCCTCTCTCTCTTCCCCTCCCTGGCTCATGCTCTGTTTGTTTCTGTCTCTTAAAAAATAAAGTAAAAATCATTGAAAAATTAAAAAAAAAAAAAGAAAAGAATAAAAATCTGTGTAGCTCCAAAGGAAAGAATCAGAACCAATGGATGACAGTTTAAGGAAGAGCAGTGGAGCTTAATTTAAGGGGAAAAATATTTTTAAATTAGTGTTGTCTAACATTTGGAACAAACTGCATACTGTGAGTGGGTGCTACGTTACTGCAAGTATTCCAGCAAAGTTGAATGTGCGTTCCTAAGAATCATGTTGTATCCCTTGCTCTATACATATCTATCACGTGGTAAGATTCAATACGGTTATAGAATGAACATAGCACAGGCTCAGTAGAAATCTCTCAGAGATAGCATAGTCCTGCTCATTTCCACACTATTTTATATATCCGTTTTGTTTAAAGAAGCCTCTATAATTTGAAGTCAATGGGAAGTACATTGAACTTAAGAATTAAAGTAAAGCAATACTTACATTTTTGTCCCCAGACAGACAAGATGGATGAAAATTGTGTGTAAAAGGAAACTATTGTTTTAGAAAAATTAGTGTTCTTATTACAGAATATTGTACTTTTACTTCCTAAGTATCCCTCATTTATCACATGAAAGTTAGCTTATTTTAAAGTGTTTCATATATTTTCATGAATGATTTAACTTTGCAAATAGCTTTCGTAAATATTTGATACGCTGTTATTAAATTTTCCTTTGCTGACCTAACCTTTTGACAGTTATTTTACTTTGGCCTGATCTTGTTGGATTTAAGTCATTTCCACATTTGGATAGTCATTCCAAAGAAAGATTTGATAGAAAATGTATGTTTATACCTTCTTATTAAAGGTTATCTATCCTAGAAACTCACATTTTTCTAGATAAAGTAAGTCCAAATGGCAGGCTACTATTCGGCCGCAATAATAGGATCAACTTAAACAGATCAAGGGGAAAGAGTGTCAGAAACACAAAGAGACGTTTTGTACAATATACCCTAACCTTGCCAGAGAGAGAGGATCTTTTTTCTTTCCCCGTGAGAGGCCAAATAACAAGGCAAGGTTTTGATTGATAGTGAGAAAAAGGCCATTGAATTCTCACAAGGTTTCATTTTAAATTATGTTCAAAAGCAGTATAATTGATTTAATATTATTTATTTTAGTAAAAATAACAGGCTTGACACACACCTACCTCCTTTCTTTTCTAAGTTCCCATAAAATCACCAAACAAACAAAAACAAAATAAGCAAGCAAACAAAAACACTATATGCATAAAGAAATTGAAAAATAAATCACAGTGAGATAGAAGAGTCAGTAGCAAACTGGAAATTATGAGGAAATTTTTGAAGATAATAATGAGACCTAAAAACAAAATGACATAGAATAGAATGCAAGAGCAAATACATGGATAGGAGCCATCGTTTCCAAGTTCAGAACCATTATGTGCTGGTTTCAGAAGTGAGTCTTCCGGCAATCGTGAAGGGAATTATGAAAGAACTACTTTTAGAACAGAGAGAGTGGGACTCCATTCCTTCATACCACTTGCTTTCATTCATCATATACTTGAAACCTAACTATTGTATTTCAAGGAAGAATTTTTTGCATAGAGTAAACTTATGATGTGGATGTGAGGAATCTAAGAAAAATGAGGAGTAGTTTTTTAAAACGCTTGATGTCAACGGAAGATATGGAGAACACACACACACACACACCAAAGGTCAGCTGTACTAAAGTGAGAAATGCACTGGAGTTCTCCACTAATGAACTAAAGTGGACTCTTATTTTGACAATTAAAGGTCTCAGCATGTGTAACATGTATCCTAAAATGAAAGGGGCTACTCCATAAACGGTCAGTATTCCCACTTGTATAGATCGCACAATTGTCTCAAGAAAGGTGGTTACCTTTCAACACAGAAGTCTGATAGAGAAATAGATGACTTATGCATCTTCAGAGAAAACCTATGATTGCTACCAAGGTGAATAAACCTAGTCCTTTAATAATATGCATGTACAACTAGGAAAGCAATACTTGGATCCTAGACTTTCATACAAGCCAAACTGTCAATCCTGTGTGAAGGCAAAATAGAGACATTTTCAAATAGGCAAAGACACAGAGTCTAGCTCGATTTCTCAGTGAGGTTCTCCAGTAAAATTGTAAAAGGCTACAACAAAGAAGATGACATGAGATAAATTCAAAAGTTACAACTGATGTACTGGCGGAAGCAAAGAAAATTCAAAAGTAATTAAATGGAATTCTAGTAGACTCTGGTATTTTGAAATTTCTTCTAGGATTAAAAGTTTAATGACAGAAAAACACAATTTCCTTTTATAATTAAGACTATTTATCTATTCCTAAAATCGCAGGGATTACCGTTGTTGAGTTTAAATTACTAGACTTAGCATATAGGCAAAGAAGACTTAATTATAGATAATAAAATAATAAGCACGTTACAAACATTGACAATATAAAATGATAACATGATAAGAATTAAAATGTAGGAAAATGAGAAGAAATAAGAATTAATTTCTAATCTATTCATCTTTCATGCTCAAGACCGAATACGTGTAACTTAAATCTGATCAGCAAAAATAATGTACTATTTTAAATTATATGAGTAGCCACTATAAAAACTAAAAATCAAAACTGCTAAAAGAAATTAAATCCAGAGACTAGGTAAATAGCACTAGAGTGCATTACTTGGATATTTGTTGAGGTTCTGTAGATGAAAATTTTGTCATGTGCAGATATTATTTTAATAAAATTGAATTAGTTTTTAATTTTTTATGTTTACTTATTTTTGAGAGAGAGAAAGAGAATGAGAGACAGAGCACAAATAGGAGAGGGGCAGGGAGAGACGGAGACACAGAATCCTAAGCAGGCTCTAGCCTCTGACCTGTCAGCACAGAGCCCTATGCAGCACTCGAACTCATGAGCTGTGCGAACATAATCTGAGCTGAAGTTGGGATGCTTAACTGACTCAAGCCAGCCACGCACTCCTAAAATTGAAATAGTTTTAATTCTTTTTAAAACGTAAGCTATGGGATATTGAGGAATTTCAAATGAAGATAAGTTTTATAGAAATGTTTTAAATGTGTTTTCCATTTCTACTTTCTAATAAAATAGTTATGTATTCTTAATGCATATTTTCTGAGGTTATAAAGATAATCACATTTGTGTTGTGATTTATCCTATACAAAGTACTGAGGTACATGGTAAATACGTGCCATATCCATTATTAATAACCTAATGTTTCAGATGAAAAAACTGAAACTTGAAATACTTA
Source organism: Paguma larvata (assembly GCA_030068075.1). Classification (NCBI taxonomy): domain Eukaryota; kingdom Metazoa; phylum Chordata; class Mammalia; order Carnivora; family Viverridae; genus Paguma; species Paguma larvata. The sequence goes on along the minus strand of CM057833.1, from coordinate 57,200,120 downwards.
AATGTCTTGTTAGTGAGCGGTATAACCGAGACTCAGTCTATAAATCTGGAACATGGTACTAGCTGACTATCTCCCATTATATGCTATTTTACAATAAAAGGTGTGAGCTGTACCCAATATCTGCTTTTCAGTCCCATGATTCACACAGAATCATCTCTAGCTTCCTTTAGATACTATTGGATTTGAGAATGAGAATAGCAAAAACTCCTTATTGATAGCTTAGAATGATACTGGTGCTGTGTTAATTAAATATGATTATTTAATTCTTTCTCAATCACTATGATATAAGTACTGATTCTAGTCTCATTTACTGATGAGGAAAACAGAGGTTAAAGTGGTTGAATAACTTGTTTGGGTCTCGCGCCTACTCAGTGACCGAACTTATATTTAAACTACATATTTTTTCAGACTCCAAAATTTGTTCACTTAAGCCCTAGACTATATTGCTTCCCATAATATATTGCTTCTCATAAAAAGTTTATTGAGCATTTATTATGTGCCAGTAATGGTGCTTACAAATCTACATATATTATTTCATTAAATCTTTAAAACAACTCTAAAACATAGGTAATCACCATCATCCTTCTTCTACAAAGGAAGACTAAATAATTTGCACAATGTCCCGTACGTGTTTAGTGGCAGAGTTTATTTTAAATCCAGGTCTTTGATTCCTGAACCTACAATCTTAATCTCCTTACTAAATTTCTTCTAAGCAATTATCCTAGAGCCATAGAGCTAGTAAGAAGCAGAAAAAAGAGAAATTTTTAACTCTATCAATATAAGCAAGATGGTAGGATGAAAAGAAAAGACATAGAGCTTAACATCAAGTAGATCTGTGTTCTGGTTTTCATTTTTCACATACTAGCTGTATTGATGTTGAACATTTACTTCTTTCCTCTGAATTTAATTTTTTTCTGAAGTGGGCATAATAGTTATATGGCAGAACTGTCAGGAGGATAAGAGACTATTTATGTAATATATGTGATATTTGATAGATAGCCAATAAATGGTAGCAATTTCTTTTATGTTTTCACTTTTTAATCTTTGGATAAACATGTCTACTAGAATTCATCCAGTGATTTACATAATGGAAAAAAGTTTACATTAGCATAGAATATTTATCACTTACATTATATGATATAAATTTAAAGCATAATTAATTGGTCCATAGTTTGGTAACCCATGTCCTATAACATGGATTTTAAAAAAACTACATCTGAAAACCAAAGATGTTTAGAGTTAATAATAGTTTCTCTGTATGTGGAACTTTATAGCTATAGTTTCTCTCTCTCCCCCTCCCCTGCTCATACTCTGTCTCTCTTTCAAAAATAAGTAAAACGTTAAAAAATGTTTTAAAATTGTTCAAAAAATATAAATTTTGGTAGTTACCCTGGTTAATTTTGTATTTTCTAATTGTTTATTATTTTTTAATTATTAAATAGACCTACACATGTAATTAGAGTCCTCATCTTGCAAATGTCCTGCTCAGTAGAAAAAGAGCTTACATATATGAGACGGAGTTACAATAGCCACGATTTGCCTTAATAAACAATTCAGCAGCTCTTTAACACATGGCCCATTTTTTAGCAGTTGAGAAGTCTGACACATTCAGAGAGGCATGTGGCACAGTTTTTGAAAATACAGGTCTTTGAATTCTTTAATGAAAAAAGAAAAAAGATATGTAGCTTATTCCTACCCACATAAAATGATAGTTATTGCCAAATTAATGAATAAACCATAAAGAAAGCAGGCATCACAAAGTTCATTTAATTGAGAATTTAGTTATATGTTCACTTTCCTTTAAAAAAAAATGTAATGTATGGAATCTCTATCCATCAAGCACTGTGCTGAGTATTATGGATCAACTCCTGCCCCCAAGGAGCTCACTCTCTAATATAAAGTGACACACATACAAAGAACTCTCAATACTATCGGAGTGTGCAAATGATATTATGTATGCATAGAGTGAGAAGCAATTATGCTTTGGATGGTGCTGTGCAGGGACTGTGGGAGGAAATGACATTCGAATTGTGACTGAAAAGATTAGATATTTGGTAGAAAAAGAAAGAATGTCTATCCATGGGACTTTGGACAAGTCACGGAACCTCTTTTGGTTAATGTTACTACACGAGTACAAGAATATATGGCTTTCAGCCATACTCTTGTAGTTATTAATTTAGTTCTAAATCTAGCTACAGAGTTTGAAAACAACATTTCTTTTCTCTATTGTGAAAGCACTTGTTAACCATTCCAAATAGTTTGTTGTAACAAACTTCCTCCTCATTATCTATGACCAAAGGAGGAAAACCACCAGGGACATCAAACCATCAAAGCTGGCATATGTAAAGTTCATGCCCAGTCTCCCCAGTCTGCTTTTTGTAAGCTTGTTTTCTTACTTGTTGGCATCTGCTCCCTTCTCCTGCCAGACCCTAATGCTGCCTTTCTTTTGTATCTTTGCCATTATTAAAACCCTCTTTCCTGAAAGATCTTCATTTTTTTAAATTAGTTTCTTCATGTTGGACATTTCTCATGAGAACAAAACTGAATGTTTCTTTCTGAATATGGCAGCAAAACTAGGCATCTTTTGTGACTAGTGATTTGGTTTTATAGTAACAGAAATCGTTGTATATGTTAACGTTATTTATCAGTGTAATGTTTAGAGCTAACATGAGTATTTGATTCACCAAAGAACAGATGTTTGGCAGAGAATTTTATTTTATTCTTGATCTCCAGACTTTTTCCAACACTTATTACAGTTTTTGTAAAGGTCGAGATAGAATCGCTTTGAACCATTGTTAGAGCCCATTCCCGGAGATGGTTCCTGTGAAGAAACATGAGGTTTTGTTTGCCTTTTAAAGAATTCACTAGTTCTTTATACTATTGTGATTCACTGTCTGAGTGTAAAGCTATTTCAAGATATTCTTTGTGGACTGCTGTTTCAGATCTCCTTTATCAAACTACAGTGGCCCACGGGGTTCCTTGCTCAATACACTTGCATCTTTCTATATTCTGTGTGACAAATCCTAGCTATTATATTTGAAGTGAACAGTTTTATTGGATATCTATGCAGCAATATTATGACCTTGGGGCCAATTTGGGGACACCCATTTCGTGAGTTAATAAATGAATTAGAGACATGTCGCAATTGTTTGGAAAATCCAGGTCACAATCTTCCCCAAGAACCTAACCAGTTATGTCTAGATAATTAAAACTCAGGTTTTCCTTAAATTATCAATAGATTTAAACCACCAAATTTTCTCTGTTATGAGGAGGATTCCCTGTATGTCAGGGCTATAGAAGCTAATTAATAAATTCTTAAAAAAAGCTTTCATAATTTCAGTAATAGAAAAAGCCTAAGAGATCTCTAATCCAACCTCTCACTTTATAGATAAACCTAGGCTCAGAGAGGTTGAGAAATGCTTTCCTGTTCCAGAAGAGGCAAAAGGACCAGGAGAACTGCTTTCCCTTCTAATGGGAAATTCTTCCTTTTCACTACACCGTGAGGGTTTAAAGATAATAATTCCATGTTTATGTTAATGTACTACATGTTTGATTTAGGCAATGCACCTCATTGGGAGGGTGGGGCATGGGGATAGATTTGGAATCAGTCAGGCTGGAGTGAGAACTCAGTTGTTCTTAAATACTCTAAAGTTGGGCCAGCCTCATTTACTTCCTTCACTTTTAAATTGGGGTTGTGTGTAGTGCTAAGTGGGATATGATGTATAGTGCTCCTAGCTTAGAATTCAGTGTACAGTAGGCACTTCAAAAAGACGATAATGTTAATACGTGCAATAATAGTGGTACTTGATGTTACTAAACTGGAGTTTGGTAGAGTAGCTGCTTAGGAGACGATGGGGTAGGAATTAAATACAGTGCTTTGTGATAGACTATTATGGCGGTTTTTACTTTTCCTTTGTGGCATCTCTCACAACTTTACTTAAATAATCATTTATATAATAATTTCCTCAGTGCCTTCTACACATACAGAAGGGCAAGGATTTCTCTGTCTTGTTTACCATTATATCCTCAAGCAACTAGCACCGTGCCTGGCAAACAGACAATACCTATGGGTAGTATTATCTTAAAAAAAAAATGCTGACATGGCAGAGGAAGAGTGGATGGGAGGAAGAGGGTCTTTGGAAGTCCATGCTCTGGATCACATCTGCAAAGCTATGTTCTACTCCCAAGGCAAATAGTGGAGAGGAATTTGAATTCGTGTTTGGGAGACCTTCCGCAGCCCCTGAAAGAGCAAGAATTGGTATTTCACCAGATACCTCTTTTAGCCGCAAGACTTCTTTGTGGTAGAGCTACTCTGTTTGTTACCTCTGTAAAATGTATGGTCTATGTTTGTATGCATTTGATGGGACATTCCCAATACTGAAGAATCATTCGCTTTAGGAAGAATGGGAGTCCACAGTATTCCGTAAAGAAATATATTTGTTTAAATGTTTTTTATGTAATTTGCATTTAAGGAATCTATTAAAGTCTACCATAGGCTTTAGGCTATGGATGGTGCCATTCCCATATTCATCCCTTTTTAGGACACTTGGTCTGGTCACCACTGTGCTTCAAATACGTCAAAACACAGGGCTCTAAAATCCTAAAATGAACCGTCCCTGTATATGCAGTTTTTTTTTTCTTAAGATATTTCTTCAACTTTCTGTAAGCTTCTTAATGGTTCAGAACATCACTATAATTTCCTTTAAACCTCCCACTTTGGCAATTAGTTCTGGACTCTGCCAAAATGAAGACACTTAATAAATGCTTCTTGAATAAATGAATACAAGAGCACATAATACATTCTCCGAATGGAATTAAAAGTGTGTAGTTTTGACTCCATAGGAGGAGTTTCAATTGGATACAGTCAGAACAGAACTGAAAATTCAATAGATAAATATGCAAATTCAAATGTATATAGACTAACTGTGTTGGGCCGTTACCAGAACTCCAGCACCGAACCTCATGATATAAAATGTGTTCCTTTCTCCATCACCATTTATCTAGGGCCTTTTTTTTTTTTACAGTAGGAAAATACTTACTATTCTATCATTGAACTCATGTGTTAGAAAATCCCCTCCCAAATTTATGTATTCATTGAAAACCAGCACCCCATAATGTCAAAATTTTATTTATGCTTAGAATGTATCCACTCGTATTAAAAGTATCACTTGTCATCTCTGTCAGAACGGATTCAGAAATTATCTATCACTTGACCTATTTGATATTAACCTACCATAAATCTTGCATTCTATCTCATAACTGGCACTGCCTTTCCACACTGCACTGAAAACGTTCAGGGTACAGAATAGGCACTTTCAAAAACAGATACTGGAGAGGTGCCTGGGTGGCTCAGCTGGTTAAATATCCTACTCTTGATTTCAGCTCAGGTCATGATCTCACGGTTTGTGAGTTTGAGTCTCACATGGCAATCAGCACAGAGCCTGCTTCGGATTCTCTCTTCCTCACTCTCTGCCTTTCCCTGGCTCGTGCTCTCTATCTCAAAATAAATTAATTAATTAAAAAATTATTTTAAAAAACAGATACTGGACGAAGGAATGGAGTTAATTCTGAGTAAAATCACAACTATATTTGCGATTAATTTTTTAGTAGTGATTAAATTTTTAGAGAAGTTATAGGTTCACAACGTAATTGAGAGGAAGGTAAAGAGATTTCTTATCTACCCCCTGCCCCAACACATGCATGTCATCCCCCATTATCAACATCATTCACCAGAATATTGTATTTGTTGCCAAGGATGAACCTTACATTAACATATCATAATCATCCCAACTACCGTTTATCTTAGGGTTCGCTCTTGGTGTGGTACATTCTATGCATTTGGATACAAGTATAAGGACCTATATCTATCATTATAATATCAGACAAAGTATTTTCACAGTTCTGAAACTCCTCTGTGCTCTATCTGCTCATGTCTACCCCCCACCTCCCACCCCTAGAAACCACTGATCATTTTATTTGTTTCTATAATTTTGCCTTATACAAAATGACCTGTGGTTGGAATAAAAGTATGTAGCCTCTCAGATTGGCTTCTTACACTCAGTAATATGTATGTAAGGTTCCTCTATGTCTTTTCCTGGCTTTATAGCTCATCTATTTTTAGCACTGGATAATATCCCGTGTCTGGAGGTATGCGGTTCATCTGTTCATCTACGTAAGGGCTTCTTGGTTGCTTCCAAATATTGGTAACTACGAATAAAGCTGCTGTAAACATCCATGGGCAGGTTTTTGTGTGGACATAAATTTTGAATTTCTGTAAGTAAATAAAAAGGAGCACGATTGCTGGAACTCATGGTAAGAATGTTTCATTTTGAAAGAAACTGCCCAAGTGCCTTCCAAAGTGGCTGTGTGATGATGCATTCCCACCAGTACGTGAGGGAGACTTGCCTTTGGCCTACATCCTCACCAGCATTTGATGTTGTCCTTTTGTCAGTGTTCTGGATTTTGGCCGTTCTAATAGGAGTGTAATGACGTCCCCCTGTTGTTTTAATTTGCATTTCCCTGGTGACACATGATGCGGGACAGGTTTTCATTGCTTATTTAATCTCTATGGGCTTTTATACTTAAAGTGGGTTTCTCGTAGTACAAAGAGTTTTGTTTTGTGATCCACTCTGACGATCTCTTTCAATTACTATATTTAGACCCTGAAATTCTAAGTAATTATAGTTGACACTTCACAGGTAATGTGAGTATCATATAATAACAAAATATCCGAATTCGTTCCCCTTATCCCTTACGTTCACTGCTGCCATTTATTTCATTTATACATATGCATATATAAGCATATATGTATATTATAGATAAGCTTAAATAATTGAATGCATTGTTGATATTAATTTAAACAAATTATCTGTTAGATCAATTAAAAATATGAAAGTTAAAAGTGTTTATTTTACTTTCATTTATTCCCCCTTTGGTATTCTTCCATTCTTTAGGTAGATCCAAGTTCAGAAACCTGTACTATTTTATTTGCATGTATTTATTCTAAAGGACTTTCCTACCATTTCCATTTCTCTGCTACATTGCACATCTGTCCTTCCATGCTGTCTATTTTATCCACTAGAGCTCTTAACATATTAATCATAGTTGTCTTAACCCAATCAGATAATTTTAGCCTTCTTGCCATGTCTGGTTCTAATGCTTTCTCTGTCTCTTCAGATTGTGTTGCTGCCTTTTGGTATGTTATATTATGTTTGTTTATTTGGTTTTGTTAGCTGGTCATGATGGATAAAAAGAACTTCTATAAAAAGGCTTTCAGTAATATGGTGGTAAGGTGTGGGCAGAGAGGAAGTGCTCTACAGTCTTATGAGGAGGTCTCAGTCTTTAGTGAGTCTATACCACTGAACTGTGAACTTTACAAGTCCTTTTAATCCCCCTTTGGTGGGACAGGATGGCTAGAGTGGGCTGGAATTGGGTATTTCCCTTACCCCAGGTAAATGAGAGTCCCGTAATACCCCAGCAGGTTAGGCTTTAATTCACTAGTTTCCCCTAAGGGCAGGCCTTGTTGAGAATGAGTGCTCTGGCATGATTTCCAAATGGTTCTTTTCTTCCTACTGGAAGCCCAACGAGATTTTTCTCAAATATTTGCTGCAGGAATCTGATTGAGTTCCTGGAGGTAAATAAACTGATAAGCCAATATTGATACATTCATATTAACGAAGTCCATAGTTTACATGGAGTTTACCCTTTGATGAGGGATTGAGGGAGCTTAAGGCAAACTGACATGTTGAAAACCCCTCCTCCTCAAAGTGGGATATGTGCGACTTTCTCCAGGCACTCCTGGCTGCCCAAGAGCAAAGTGAAGGGGAAAACAAATGGTTAACTGATAGAGATCACAGTTTTGCAAGACAGGAGTCTCTATCAGTTTACAAATGTCTTAGTAAATTACAAGAAAAAGGCAATCTTATCAATAGCCTAATCTCCAGAAACCCATAGACTCAACTTCCTGGAGCCCTAAGTTACCTCCCCTCCATGGTGATGTGTGGGAAACAAAGGCAAGAAGGAAATGGTAAACAAAATTAAATTTCCTTATAACCTGCAGCCATTGACAAATACTTGAGTCACATATGGAGTATAACATTTCTCCAGGAACTCCCTACTGTCTTAATGTTAAAGCTTTACTAGAGGAAAAAACAACCTCCAGCCTCCAGTAATCTGTGAGTCTTCTTTCGCATATGAAAATCTTTTTTAAAAACTGCCTCTTGACTTTATCTCCCCCAGCTTCATGGTATATAACTAGTCACTCTTCAAAACCCCAGTGTGGCTCTTTTTGCGTATGGGTCCTGTCCCTTTGCTTCCATAAAATCACCTTTTTGCACCAAAAACATCTCAAGAATTCTTTCTTGGCAGTCAGCTTCAGACCCTCAGCATTCCACAACCCTATGACTCTTGATATTATTCATATTATAGATTATGGCAAATGCATAATGTCATGTATCTACCATTACAGAGTAATACGGAATAGTTTCACTGCCCTAATCATCTCTTCCCCTGAACCCTTGGCAACTACTGATTTGTTTTTTACTGTCTCCATATTTTTTTCCTTTCCAATTATAATGTTTTATAATTGAAATCATGCCCTATGTGGTCTTTTCAGACTGACTTCTTTCACTTGGTATGTGTTTAATGTTCCCTAATATCATTTCATATCTTGATAGCTCACCTCTCTCAAGTGCTAAATAATATATTTATATTTGTATTTATATTTATATAATGATTTTTTTCCCACTAACAATAGGAGGTATCTCAGGTGTCATATAGTAGAAAAAATAGGACTTTGGAGCTTTATAGCCATGGTTTTTGTTTGTGTTTGTTTGTTTTATTTTTAATGTTTACTTATATTTGAAAAAGAGAGAGAGAGAGCATAAGCAGGGGAGGGGCAAAGACAGAATCCAAAGAAGGCTCCAGGCCCTGAGCTATCAACACAGAACCTGATGTGCGGCTCGAACTCGCGAGCCGTGAGATCATAACCTGAGCCAAAGCTGGGCACCCAACCAACTGAGCCACCCAAGTGTCCCCCTTTTTTTAATGTTTATTTATTTATTGGGACGCCTGGGTGGCTCAGTCGGTTAAGGGTCCCACTTCACCTCAGGTCATGATCTCTGGGTTCATGAGTTTGAGACCCCATCGGGTATTCCACTTTCAGCATAAAGCCCACTTCAGATGCCTGTCTTCCTTTCTCTCTGCCCCTCCCCGACTCACATGTGCACAGATGTGTGCGCACTCTCAAAAATAAATAAAAACATTTTAAAAAGAAAGAAAGAAAGAAAGAAAGAAATGTCTATTTATTAAGAACACACCTATGTGCATGAGTGGAAGAGGGGCAGAGAGAGGGTGAAAGAGAGAATCCCAAGCAGTCTCGAGTTGTCAGTGCAAAGCCTGAACTAGGGCTTGATCTCACCAATAGTGATATCATAACCTGAGCTGAAATCAAGAGTCCAAAGCTTAACCCACTAAGCCACCCAGGCCATAGTCATAGGTTTTAAAGCGGCTCTGTAATGTTTTTTAGCTATGAGCTTAGGCAGTTCACTAAATATCTCAAAAGGCAGTTTTGTCATTTCTTAAATGAAAATATTATTTATCTTGACATGGCCATGATAAGAAAATAACACATAAAGCCTTGGAAAGTAAGGCTGGCATCAAAGGAGGCAGCTACTATGATGGTCACAGAAGTAGGAGCAACACGCTTGGCATACACAAACATTGTCTTTCCAGTGATAAAGGTCTGCTTTGATAACTATCACTTATTTCATAAATACAGATAGACTAGGACAATAATGATTAGTAATCAGATAAGATGTATACTCAATTGACAAAAAATACAATAAATGAAAACTACAAGGCTTTGGTCTAATACAAGAAATGGGCAGCAAAATAAAGAGTGAATGAGATGGGGAAAATTTTTCTATTTAATACATCTAGTTGGATAGGAATTTCTGAAATGGAAAGTTCCTTTTTTAAGTTGTCAGTGTAATTTTCAGTTTCAAGAAAGAAAAGTAGGTACACATGAATATTACACTTCACCAATATTTTAAACTTACTCCATATTTACAAAGTATATGTATTTAAGATGGTTTCGTAAACACTCCAGAGAAGATCTTAGTTAAATCAAAGGCTGTAGATTAAAAGGAGAATCAAGAGTTACAGATTCACAGATTGTATTTACAGTTACCATTGGCATTCTTTAATCTTTCAACCTTTTATTAAGATTATAATAATGTATGAGCCTGAAAACAGAAAAATTGAAGAAAGCAAATTGTTTTTAGCATTAATATCCATTATACTTTGTATTTGAGGCTCCTAAGACAGTCTAGAATTCTAAGACCTGGCATCAAGGAATATACTTTGCTGGGGTAGAGGGAACCTCCATGAATTGGTGAATTTCTACTTCTGCCAAAATGACCTAAAATATTGAGTTTAGAGAGAAGGAGATGATTTACCAAAAATAAGACCATAAGGTAGAACCCATGATGATTTAGAACGGGCTGGCAAACATTTCCCGCAAAGGGCCAAACAGTAAATATTTTAGCCTTCTCGGGCCCTATGGTCTTTATGGTAACTACTCAGAAGGATATTTTGTAGTGCATAAGTAGCCACGGATAATATATATACTCTACATACATGCTTATGTAGATGGATATGGTATATTTCAATAAAATTTTATTTATAAATATCATTGGATATCCGGATTTGACCATAGTTTACTGACTTCTTGGTTAGAAAATTAGAAAAAGAGTGGAATTAACCTGAAAATGTTTTATTCAGATTACGAACTGAAATGACTAATCACACTATTCTCTTCTTACCAAAGACTGACAGATTGTGTTAAGAATGATACAAATTCATGTTATGGCACAGTGCAAATAATGAATAATTATATGTGTGAGAAGAAATAGTTTTTTAAAGAACTATTTCTTGAGGATTTGGTAGAAATAATACACCGTTGCATGTTGAAAGAATGCTGAAGAAGAATTCAAGTTTTGGAATTGGAATTAGACACACCTCGATTTTTAATATTAACTATCATTTATGGGTTATATGACCTTGATTGTGTTACCTAACAATTTTGCACCTTAGTTTCCCTATTTATAAAATATGAATAAATTCTACTCATAAAAGTATTATATATGATAAGAAAAAGAGCTTGCATAAAGCAGTTAATATAATTTCTGGAATGTACTAGGGGCACTCAAGGAATTTATAGGTAATTATTTACTGGTTGGGGGCTGAACTTCAACATAGAAAGTTGAGAAAAAGGTAATAATAGTACCTTAAGTGAAATCATGAGGGTTAAATAAGATAATATGTGAAACACTTAAACACTTGGCACAGTGCTTGAGATCTAGTAAGTGTTCAATTAATATTAGCTGCTGCCATCATTGTTACTATTAATGTACAAGGTATACATATTCATAATTGGGCTCAAGATGTGCAGGACAGGATGTGATAAATGCTGTGATGGAGATATCGAAGTTAAATCTGATCGGGGTAATCAGGAAAAGATTCATTTGAGCAGTCTGGGTAGAGTGAATTGTTTTTCAATTAGAGGAGCTGAAAAATATTAAAGATAAAGAAAAGCAGGATGTGATGGGCACGGACAGAGTGGGCACTAACTTAATATGATACCAGTCATAGAATCTACGCCTTTCTTATTCACACCTCAAAGCAACCCTGGGTGGACATTATTATACATAACTTGTAAAAAAACAATCTGGATTCAAAATTTAATGACTTTCCTAAGGTCACACAAGTAATGTGCTCATCCTAGAACTCAACATATCATCCCCCCTACAGCCAGTCAGTGCTATTACCACATTGCTATATACACTCTCTAAAAGCAAGTAGACTTTAGTGGCGGCTTCCTCCCTTTTATTTAGGTCAATCGTTAATCTGTTTTTGTATTTTTTTATTTTTATATTTCGCACTTCATTAATCATAAATATTTATATCCTTGAATTTCATTTCCTTCTTCATTCAGAAAATATCTTTTGAATGCCTCTCATGTGCCAGGCTCTATTCTAGGCCAAGGCAAACAGCAATAAAGAAAACCGATAAAGATATTTGTTACACAGTTTTGGGGTTAAGTTTGTTTTTACTTTTTGAAAATTATTTATAAGAATGAGCTAAGAGTTTATTATCAAAACACTGTTGGGGCGTCTGGGTGGCTCAGTTTGTTGAGCGTCCAACTCTTGGTTTTGGCTCAGGTCATGATCTCACAGTTTCGTGAGTTCGAGCCACGCATCTGACTCTGCGCTGACAGCTCAGAGCCTGCTTGAGATTCTCTCTCTCCCTCTCTCTCTGCCCCTTCCCTGCTCACGCTGTCTCTGCCTCTCTTAAAATAAATAAATAAACTTTAAAAATTAAAAAATAAAAACACTGTTAATACTTTCCTCAGAGAAAAGCACAAATTTGTTACCTAATTATCGTTCTATTCTCCTAAATAAAGGTTTGAAAAAAACTGTTGTCTCAAAGTCATTAGAAAGCAAAATGACATCTCCGCATGGTTGATATTAGCTATTTTTAAATTTGTTTTTTAACACTAAAAATCACAACTCTTTCAAAGAGCATAGTAATGACATTGTATTTATTTGATCAAAATTTTTAAAAAATGCAGCTGCAAGAATAAAGCTTTATTGATAGGAAGTTTTCTTCCTGCAAAAATATTGAAGGCCAGAAATAAAAAAAGCACTCTATAAGCAACCAGCAGGGAGAAAACTTTCATGATCTTTTCTCAGTAACTGCAATACAAATACAGGATTCGTTTATGATAAGACAGACACAGTTTACATTTCCAAGTTTGTTATTTCTGCACTTATATCTTCACAGGTTCACAATGCTCTTTAAAATGTGAGACTTGTGCGAGCTGGTTTTAAGGCCTAGAGATGAAGATGCAGCTTCCATGGAACAGCTGGATCTAATTAGAAACCAAAGTTCTGATTCCACTTGATCTGATTTCCCCATCTGTATGGAGTCATTACACCATAAATAGTGCGAGCTAAAACTTCCAGTTCAAACCAGAAAGGAACTGGCAATCACAGCTCCTGTTATGCAGGGGTCACTGAAATTTCTGTTTAACACATCATTTCCATATGGGCTGACTTAATCATTTAGAGCTTTTCCAGCAATAAATGAATAAGGAAGAAATAAGGTTTTTTTTAATGCCATACATCTATTCATTTATTTTAATTTGGAGGTACTTCAAAATCGGAAGTGTCAGACTTGATATTAAAATATTCCCTAGTATACTTTCGTAGGCACTCATTTGTGTTTCGTGTTTTGTGTGTAATAGTACACCAGTCCCTGTGTTGTCTTTCTTGTTTCCCATAAATCAAGTGTTTAATGGACTTATAGAATAAACAATATAAAAGAGATCATCTTTTCCCAAACACATCATTTTAGAAATGTGGAGATTAAAGGTCCAAAAAGTTGTCCGAATCGTCTTCTCTTCACACACAGGGGATGTACCGGGGATGTAAACGTGAAGGCACAGCCTTCTGAGTTCCCAGCTAGCATCCATCTCAGTGTTCAGACTGACTGGGCTAGCAGAACCTTCCAGGGAAAACACAACACGTCTCCACATTTACAGTCTGGCTTCTTCTAAGGGTTTCATACAAGTTCCTCATCGGTTTTACACATCAGAGTATAAAGAGAATAAAAATACTCATTCAAAACAATCACTGCTAACATTTTGAATTTTATATTTCCATGTATTTTGTGCAGATAGCTTTGTGCCCTTGCCATTTTAATATATTTTATCCTGTTCCCAGGTAATTAATCAGTCTTCATGAGCACGCTTATTAATGGCCAAATGGTATCTTACATAGGTGTACCACAATTTAAAACCCTGTTTTATTGTTTGATAACTTGTTTCCAATTTGGTTATGTAATAATACCATGGTGCTAATCTCTGCACATTGCTCTTCTCTATGTCTTTGTTTATGTCCTTAGGATAAATTCTTTGAATTGGAATTCTTGGGTTATAAGACATACATTTTAAGCCTTCTGATATGTGTTGCCGTATTCCTTTTGAAAAGGCTATACCAGTTTACGGTTATACTCTCAGTAGATGAAGGTTTTGTTTTTCTGCACACACAATTAACCTAATAATTTAAGGTTTGGTAGGTAAAATATAACATCTAATTTCAATTTACATTGATTAAAAGTGAAATTGGACATTTTTCACATGGATCTAGGGTATTTCTACATATATAAAAATAACTTCGGAGTGATAAACTTAAGAAACCATGGACAAGGACAGGAATAATCAATTTCAGCTGATATCAGAGAAAGCATTTAGTCAGAGTCTAGAAACCATTATTGGGAAATCATTTGAGGTGTGGAACTGAAGGGAAAAAATAAATTGAAGTGAAAAGAACATGGCGTCATCGAAGGAAGATAATGGTGAAAACTGAACATGGCGGAGGTCTATACTGAACAAACCTGAAGAAGACAAGCACAGGTTTTGGATGTGCTGTCCTGTGAGTAATTGACAGGAAAGGTTGTGGGTCTGGGCTTAAAGGCTCACAGAAAAACAAACCAAAGGAAAGAGAAACAATCTAGCAATTTATGTGATTGAATCATGTCTCTTCAGAGTTGTAAGGACCTCTGGAGATGTTCTAGCTCAACTGACAGTTTCCACGTGAAGAAGCTGAGCAGTTATGTGCCTTATCTAGGGTCTCATCTTGCTAAAACAACAACAACAACAACAACAACAAACAGAAATAGCATTCAGGCCTCAGAATTCCCCATTTAATGCCCTCTATACAATTTTACAGGACTAAACCTTCTTCAAGCAAAAGTAATGTTATGTTTGTCCCTTGAATGAATCGTTTAACTTCTCTGAGACACAGTTTCCTCATCTTTAAAATGAGAAGGCAGAATCCAATTAACATGAACATTCGTTGCTTTTATCAAAATTATTGGATTTCACTTTGACACTTAAGTTCTTTGTTTTATAGGCCATGCTAATCTTATTTTATTATTATTTTTTGTGTGATTTCTTGCATATATACACTTTTCGATAGCTGAGCTCCTTTCTTCTTCCCTGTGGTCAGGTAATTCAGAAACTGCTCTGGTTTTTGTTTTAAATTGAATTTTCTGAACAAAATTGTTTCCTGGCCAAGATGATTTATAAGGTATTTTAGCCCCCAAAGCATTATTTTAAGAAAGTTATAAACAACTGTGAATGGGGACAGTGCCAGTTGACTACATATTTTTCTGGCTCAAGAAAAACTAGGATGTATTAAATAATATTTTCCATTAGAATTAAGAGAGTTCTCCATTGCTTTCCCTCATATATATATTTTTACCTCCTTTCCTTCCTGCATATGTTTTTATGGATAATATTTGAAGCAGCTATGACATAACAATTTGATTTTCATGGAAATATATCAGTGGCATGGCCACATGCATAGACTACTAAGTGTAGATACTTTCACAAGCCAGGGTGTTTGATGTTTGTAGTTATGACATGATTGTCATAGATCAGTGGATGGTTTTAATAAGGCTGAGGCCATACATTTAATTCCTGTTCTTTTGTTCTCTTTCACCCCTGGCTGCAAGTAGTAATATTAGTCGCAAAGATGAATAAAGGAGAAAGTATAGAAGACTCAACATAAATCTATCTCTACCACAGGGAAACTAACAAATGAACAAAAGCTCACACATGGGTCATTGAATAGTCATTGGAGCTTGTCAGGGGAAGAAGGATGGAAAAAGGAAAATGGCTCATAGGTAGTTCATCTACTAACACAGAACCAAAGTACTTCTTCTATGTGACTTCAAGTGTTTGTTGTGAAAAAATGACAATTTCTTCACCAAGTAGGATATAAATAAAATTGTGAGAGAGACGTATAGCTCTCCTTCCATACCAGAGATGAGGCCAATGCAAATTCTAGGGATTTAGTGGAATTTTGGCTGATCAGATATTTTAAAGTTGTTTGTAAGTCTGTAAGTTTTAATCAACACTTGGGTCCGAGAAGAATTAACTGCATACAAGCATTTAGAAACCCTACAAAATAAATCAAGGTTCCCAGTTGGTTCCCAAAGACAGAAATGATGGGCAAAGAAACCATACTATGACTTAGAAGACAGAGCAGATGAAGAATGACTGGTGGGGACTCTGTGTCCTGAATACATTTGGTATAATATAAAGAATTCTGTTGGTTTTACTTTATTGGATAAAGAAGCTTATTCCTCTGGACGTCCTTTTAAATAAAG
The DNA here is from genome assembly GCA_030068075.1 of Paguma larvata. Taxonomy (NCBI): domain Eukaryota; kingdom Metazoa; phylum Chordata; class Mammalia; order Carnivora; family Viverridae; genus Paguma; species Paguma larvata. Next base: position 57,183,884 of record CM057833.1, on the reverse strand, counting down.
CTAATATAACATGGCTAGAACCAACACATTCTCGACATTAAGAATATTTTCCTGGGGCGCCTGGGTGACTCAGCCGCTTAAGCATCTGACTTCGGCTCAGGTCATCATCTCATGGTTCATGAGTTTGAGCCCCTTGTCAGGCTTTGTGCTGACAGCTCAGAGTCTGGATCCTGCTTCAGATTCTGTGTCTCCCTCTCTCTCTGCGCCTCCCCCACTCATGCTCTGTCTCTTTCTCTCTGTCTCAAAAATAAATAAAAACATTTAATTTTTTTTTTAAAAAAAAGATTATTTTCCTTAAAGTGAAATACCATGTCTATAGCTAACTAGCTAGCTAGTTTCTTCATATATTCATTCACAATCTGTGTCTGTAATAGTAATTAGTACAGATATTAATACATGGAAGGACAGTATTTTAAGTTAGAAACATCAATTCAATAGTATGTAAGTTGTTCTGTTTTGGTCTCATTCACAACCTTTGAATATTTCCAAGGAAAGTCCCTGAAGATTTTTCTCAGTAATGAAGCCACACAGTAGATCATCTTTTTCTCTGAGATTCAGATATTACCTCTGGTCAAGGACAAACAGACTCAGTTATGCCTCACTTTGAAATAATATATGTATTTTTAAACATAAAGAGAGAAGCCATTTTTCAAATGCATAGTGCCCATTAATTATACTATCATACCAGGAAAAGATTGCCCTGCTCTCTGTTACACATTCTAACTTCGGAGAGCCAGGATGAAACAATGTGTTAGGTCTGACCTAAAATCAATCTTTCTCTTAATCATCATCGTTCTGTAGTTCTCAGGGAAAAAAAAAAATCAGTTAATTTCTTGATACTTCTGGCAGATTTTCCTAAGTAATGAGGGTTGAGGTCAATTATACTACAGTTAAATTTCTAGTATATGATCCTCGTCCAGAAGAGAGATTATGGCAATTCAGGGCCACCTACCAGTTTAGGTCTACTATCCTAAGGAGACCACAGAGAATAAAATGAAATGCTGTTGGAAAGATTAATTTTCAATATTCATATATATATATATATATATATATATATATATATATATATATAATTATGTGTGTGCACTTACATACACACACACGTGTGTGTGCACGCGCACATAGTGTTGGAAATGGCAAAAGAATCCATCCTCTGAAAAGACTAAAATATTGTGGTGGTAAACTTTCACATTTGGGAGCAAAGCGCCGATACTATTTCCATTTCTGTAAGGTAGTGGAGCAGCAGAGGAGCAGGATAACATTCTGAGAAGTAATTTTTCTTTCCTAAGAATCTTACAGTCCAAAAATACCTGTCTAGAGTTCATGACCTATGCAGGTCAAGGCAGCCAACCAGTGATTAAATATGGAACTTCCCAATCATTACTCAACCTCTCGCCAGCCCAATATGTGTCCGCTGATTAACCCTGATTGAAATTTAATACCCATGTTTCCTATTCTACCTAAGCTGTCAAAGAACTGCAGACAATGTAGAGATAAATGTTAGCCTCTTACTTCCGGTATATTCTTCAAATGTCCAGACACTTCAGGCTTAGTCATTTCCTCTGAAAGAAATTAAACCTTACCATGGGCTTCAAAAATGGTTCAACTGAATATTTAAAAAACATAAAAAGTCCTAAGGTATGATTTATTTCACTCATTTATTACTTCATTATAAAAATAATTATTGAGAGACTACTATTGTTTACCACTCTGGAAATGCAGAAAACCACTCAAGTCAGGAATATGTTGTATTCCTAAAACTACGTTATGTAAATAAAACTTAATATATGATAAATAGCATTATTATTGAGTGTTCTTATTTTTTCTGCAGACAAGGATTAAACTCTTTGAGAGTACACTGCTGTCCTGAATATTTAGTATATTGAGTGTTATGCTCAAAATATATCACAAAGTTGTATTTACATAACGTTCGACAAATATGCATTCAATGCATACTATGTGAAAAGCACTCTAAAAGTGCTTGCATTTTTCAAAAGTCAGAAAAATGTGTGGTTGCTCTAAAAATAACTAAACTGGAACATAATCTAAGATTTCAGCTAGAATTGAAAAATGCAGAACTGAAAGGGCGTGATGTAAACCTGACTTATTACATGGGTTGGTTCCTAATTTTGGTTTGAGGGGTGAGGTGCATAAGAATGTCTTAATATAGCTTGTCAAGGTAGCAAAGTTGCATAAGATGTAGAGTTATATAAATGTATAAACAGTATTTATGAGAACGGCCAGTAAGAAAAGCCAGTAGGAAATAACTAAAGAGGGAAATTGTGTGAGAGGGACAAACTAGTTCTTTCTAGCAGTCTTCGGAAAACTTCATTAACAATATATAAACAGACTCTAGTCTGGGGAAGTTGTCAGAATAAGCCCCTGGATAAAGATCACTGTAGTACTGGAAATAACACAGGAAGATGTAGAAGCTCCTTTTCTTTATTTTATCTATTTATTTTTTTTTAATGTTTTATTTATTTTTGTGAGGGGGGATGTGGAGGAAGAGGCAGAGAGAGACAGGGACAAGGGATCCAAAGTAGTCTCAGTGCTGAGAGCAGACAGCCCAATGCGGGGCTGGAACTCAGGAACCATGAGATCATGACCTGAGCAAAAATCAAGAGTCAAATGTTTAAGTGACGGAGCCACCTAGAGGCTCCCCAGAAGGTCTTTTTAATGTTAGTAATAACTAACCTTTAATACCCCTCTACTTAATCCTCATCACTATAGATACCGTTTCCATTTAAAAGATGTAGAAATTGAGGCATGTGTTTTAAGTACCCCCCCAACAAGGTCTCACACCTATTTTATTAACAACTATATATCGAGTACCTGTCACATGCCAGACACTGTCCTAGAGTCTCGGGATAGAGGAGTAAATAAAACAGAACCTGGTTTCATGGAGCATTCACTTTAGCAAAAGAAGGAAGATGATAAACAATTGGCATTAAAAACAAAATAACAAGAGTAAATTATATATTAGAATGTGATAGCATTATGGGGGAAAAAAAGGTAGAGAAAGTAAAGAGAGATTGGGAGGGGGTTGGGAATTGTAATTTTTTAAAGGTTTTTTTTAAGTTTGTTTATTTATTTTGAGAGAGAGTAAGCATGAGCAAGAGTGGGGCAGAGAAAAAGGCACAGAGAGAATCAGAACCAGGCGCTGAGCACTGTCAGCATGGAGCCCTATGTGGGGCTCGAGGCCACAAATCATGAGATCATGACCTGAGCCGAAATCAAGAGTCTCCAGCTTAACCAACTGAGCCAATCAGGCACCCCAGGAAGTGTAATTTTGATGCAGTTCTATGTGTATTTCCTCACTACACATAGAAGGTGACATTTAAGCAAGGACTCGAAGGAGGTGAGGAAGTTGGCCAGGTGGCTGGCTATCTAGGCAAGAGCATTCCAGCCCCAGGGAAGACTAGTGCTGAGGCCTAGAGGCGAGACAGAGAGGAATCAGATCAGACAAAGCTGTTAAAAAGCAGAGTCACAAAGGTCACAATGGCAGCCATAAGGGCCATTGCAGGAGTTTTGGCTTTTGCTCCCAGTGGAAATGGAGTTCACTTGGGCTGCTCGGATCTCTGTCCTTTTCAGCCATATGGAAGAAGCTCTAATGAATATTCCCTTACTTCGTGTTCATTTCCCTGTGATAGGCTGAGATTTTTCTACACTAAGCACATCATACTTTCTGTAAGTAATGAAAACTGCCATCAATTGTTTATTGTTCATTTAAACTTGATTCAGGTTTTGCAAAATCCATGAGGAAAGCTAATTAATGATTTCTGTTGACTGTTTACAATTCCAAATCATATCAAATACCAGTCCTGAAGGCATTCTATTTACCAGTAAATGAGCCTGGATTGTTTCTGAGGTCCTATTAGATTTGGAAAAATTATAATACTTCTGAGCCAGAATTCGAAGAAGCTTGGAGTTTACAAATTGTAGCAACCAGCCACATGCATAAGCATTTGTGTTTGGATCATGATCGGAATAGTGGCAGTTTTAAGAATAAGAATATCTTTCTTTTCTCTTTCTTAAGTACTGACTCTCTCCTCTATTTATCCTATCTATTTCTAAGAGTGGGCCTTAGAAATTTACAGAAGCAGCATAACAGGCTGATGCATTTCTTTCAGATTAAGTTTAGCCCAGTACAGTTGAAAAGTCAATGAAATATGTATCCAGTACAAACTTCGCTGTTTGACTTTTCAGCTTATGCCCAGTTTTAACCAGCAGTCTCCAAGGACCAATCTGTTTTCTAGCCTGTGGTATTCCTATAGTTACTATATCCTCAATACCACCATCATCATTTAAAAGGCACGTGCCTGGGGCGCCTGGGTGGCTCAGTCGGTTAAGCATCTGACTTCGGCTCAGGTCATGATCTCACAGTCTGTGGGTTCGAGCCCCGCATCGGGCTCTGTGCTGACAGCTCAGAGCCCGGAGCCTGCTTCGGACTAAAAAAAAAAAATTGTATTAAAAAGGCACGTGCCTGACACATAATGTCTCTTCTGCCTAAAAGGTTGCATTAATGTACCTGGGCAAGCTTGTTGACAAGCCTAACATCATGGGAAGAATGGAGACTTCAGGTCAAGTCAAGAGAAGGGCAAGGGCAAATATTTGGGGGTATGGAACCTTTCATATCACCTTATATCACACTAAAGAAGAAGTTGCCTATTTCATCAGGCTGACCTGTTTGCCTAAAACCCAATAGAAATTGTCTCCATTTGAAAAGACTGGCAACACCAAATTCGTGGTTTTAGTCCTTTACCTGACTTCTTTTACCTCCCTTCTTTATTTCTAACTTTTCTTACTCACTCCTGAGTATATTTAACCTTGCCTGAAGTCCTAGGGAAAAAAATTAATTAATTAATTAATTAATTTAATTAAGTAAAATAAGAATCCCAGTGATACTTACGAGCCCAGTCCTAGGTAGAACAGTGACTATCTATCTGCCTGGGACTCTTGTGGCTACAGACTCTCAGGAAAAGAAATACTGAAAGAGAAGAGGGGAAACACATTTAACTCTTATAGAACAGATATTTTATAAAGTACCTACTGTAAGGTATAATAAACATTTATAGATTTCCCACTGTATATGAAATACTAAAGCAAGAACAGTGTCCTTTATTTGTTCTAGTGAATGAACGAATTAGTGAAAACAACCAAAAAGCATGCTGCCCTAATTGATGTGTGATCTTACTACTACTTAAAAAATATTTCATTTATACACAGATGATCTCTTTCCTTCCTATTCTTTCTCTTTTTCTCCCTGTTTTTCTTTTCACTCCCTCTCTTTCTTCCTCCCCACCTTTTCTTTCTTCCATTTACCAAATTATATTTTACTGTTCCTCTGTCTTTAAAAAAAAAATGATTGGCTTTACAATTTATCTTTATCCCGTGGTTTAAACATTTCATCATTCGTTCAAATGCTTGTATTCCAACCCCGTTGCCACTCATTATTAGCAGCACCTGCACCAAGAACACTTGGGTTTGCCAGTAACAGAGGCCCAGCCCTGCCAGCCTACCCCAATCAATGTCTGAGTGTAGCTGCCTTGCTCCCCTGACCCGCAGGCATGTTGGTTATTCTGATCCTGTCTCTCACTTGTATAGAGGCTAGAAACTCTGCCAAATTATGTGATGATGACAAATGGGAACTTGGACAAAGCTATCAGGTAAATGCATTAACTCACCGTACTTCCTAAGGCCCCAAGCATATGGATCATTCTAAGGAAGGGCTTAGGGAACATAAATTAGTGAACCTTGCAGAGAAGTCCAAATGAGTGAATCTGGTGCTTCCTGTTCCAGCGAAATGTCATTCTTGTCACTTTTCAAGTAACCCCAGAATATCTGAACTATTCTTATCCCCACATTTCTGCTCAGGCAGAGGCCCTGTGCTGCTGAAACAGAAGCTTTTCAGCATTGAAGTATGGTGTCAAGTCTGCGCTAGGTAGCATATATCACACTTGCCTGATTATGCAGGCCCGGTTCTGCTTACTGGTGTCACCCCCCACCCCGCACACTCCGCTCACGGTACTTCTACCCCTGGTTCAAACGTGAGAAGGGATCCCCCCCACACACATTCATCCTGTAACAGTCCTGAGATTTAAGAAGTGAAAGGAATGTGCTTCTCCCACAAATTCTGTTTTCCTTTTGGCCTTATCCACTTGCAAATAAAAGTCCTATGACAGGGAGACCAATTTAAACAATGCACAGAATATCTACCTACTGGGTCACCCACCATGCTTTCACATGCACTTTGTTAGTATGTGGGGGTGGTTTTTGTAAGCAAAATGTGTTTATACACTAATAGCCCTGCTTTATGAGAACTTCATTCTTCTTTAATGCAGATCATAAAGCTGTAGCTTCTCAACCTTTCATGGGTATTCAGCAACTGTCTCATTTTTCATGAGATACATATGTATATCAGCTGTAACACACTGTCAGTGAACAGTGGTTTTCAATCAAATAGGCTGTCGGTAAAGTTGATTCACTAACAAGAAAGCTGTCAAGCTGTGACAGCTGCCGTCTTTGCTACCCAAACAATCTGTTCTGTGCTAATGGTGACTTGTGCACTCTCATTTATTATACAGTCGTAATGAGCAGTGTCCTCAGAAACACAATCTGAATTAGTAGATTTACATACTTTGTTGTGTGGGCTTTGCAAAATCAACACCAGAAGAATTAGCAGCTGGTTTTCCACAAAGAGTTTGGAGGAGCTTTTCTGCTGCAGAAGTTTTGGTTAATTGTCCAATGGTGAGGAGTCACCCCCTGTCTATCCCATAAGTATCTAAGAGTATTTGCTATGTCTGACACTCTTGAGTATTAGAAGTATAACAAGATTTAAGAATAATATCTGTTACCACTTATTCTTTTCAATTTATTAATAAAGCAGATTATCTGGGCAGTCCAGGTTAAAGTAGTTAGACATTGTGTTTTAGTCAGAAGTTCTCAATTTTTAGTAAATAATAAATGACCTCTTAATTTTTCAATCTGAGGTTGAATATTTAAGCTCTTATATATTCAGCTCTTGAAATAATTTTCTCTAGTTGATACTGAATTATTAATGAAGAACTTTCTTTTTCAAGTGATTGTCTCCTTGGGAGTGATTTGGCTTAGTGGGAATATTTAATAACAAAGACTTAAAATTTACCAACTGCTTATCATGTTCCATCACTTTTGTTAAGAGAGGAACTTACTATCATTAATAGGAGAATATTTCATTCACGTTGTTTGCCTGGCTGGAATCACGAGGGGAGACTAGTGAAGAGTGTGAAGGGAATAATTCACTTTGACACTCTGAGACATTTTCTCCTCTGCGATGTACCTTTTGAAGCCAAGAGCATCATTTCCGTTTCAAGGGGGCTCAGTGTTCCAGGCAGATTAGAGGGCTGACTCCATGAGTCTTTACAGAGCCAAATGTTGCATACCACACAGTTCTCTCTACAGCCAAGGTTTCTGCTTTCATTGTGATAGCAGTGTGGCCACAAATCAACCATGAGAGAGTCCCAAGTTGAATTGCATTTTACACATAATCTCTTCCTGCACAAGGTAACCGACACTGGAAACTGTTGACCGGACAGTAGTTTGTTCACATTACAAATATGCCTTGCTCTCAGTAATAATAGAGGTTACATAGTAGGCCCATAATTGTGGTAATGAAAATATGACTTGTGAGGGCAGGTAATACATAAAGCTGGAATTGACCATTCCAGAAAAGAAGCAGAGCCATTCGGCCTCAATCTGTAGATGTCTGTTTGCAAAAAAGAGTAGTGATCATCCTTAGGGCTGAGATGAGGACACGTGTGCTAAGACAAAGCGACCTGATTTCTCTCCTCAGAAAGTGCTGATTTGTTTCATGTTCTCTCATCCCCTTCCTCCACCCCTCTACTAATACATCATGAGGACACTACAGATGGAATGTACGTGTCCATTCATGCCGCCTCTGGCACTCAGGTGCATTAATGACACGTGCTTGTTGGGCCCACACCATATTAGTTGGCAGGTCACAAATGCCTGGAGCCCAAACACAAGCGAGTAATGGTTGGGGTCTCTGATTTCCCCGTCATAAGCAGTGCCATATTTGTTCTGAGAAAAGGTTTGACTTTTTTAAGGTTTTAAAATAATAGTGTTCAGGGACTATGACTCAATTTTCAGCTTCCTATACACACACACACACACACACACACACACACACACACAGTCTTCGACCATACAGCAGACTACCATACACACTAACCCACATACTACCTGAAACATAGAGTCTGAGAAAATATTGACAGAATATTTTCAGCAAACGCAGCAAGAAAAGAAATAGGAGTACGAACCTTTGTGATGAAAAGGGGCTTTGTTGAGCCAGTCCTTTGTAGCTGTGCATTGAAGAATTGTGAAAATCCTCAGTAATTGCAATTCTTTCTTTCTGCTGATGAAAATCGTGAAGCATAAACTCACCTAGTTGACAAAGCCTGTGATTGGGCTTGGAGAACTGCTCGATGCCTTGTTTCCCCCCCTGCACATATATTCATCCTCAAATATGCATTAGCATTCCATGCAAAGACAGTCTGTTTTTCTTTTTACTCACACAGTACTCTGAGCACAGGCACATGTGGCAAAGAAAACGAATGTGCGTTCCCTTTGACACAGCGCTACCTGCACACGAGTGACTTCAGCCCTCATGTGAGGGTGTGAATTTGGGATATAGGCTTATTTGAACTCATAGTATATTTTACTCCTTCCACTTACTACAAGTGAAATGAGTATGAGTACAAGTGTTAAAAGCTCGTATTCATTTTTGTCCTTAATACTTAGACATTGTGGTATTATCCAGTGAAAGATTCTGAATATGGGGAACAAAGGAATTCAACAAGGATCCAGAAAATACTAACAGCTAGCATTGTGTAAAACATCATCGGAAATGCCGCAGTATATTAATAATGGCCCTCTCTGAGAATATGAAGGGTTATTAAATGCAAAGTTTTGACATCCGTGAGATAGTAGTGGTTAAGGGTGTGATCTCAGACACGATACCTCTCTCTGTCTCAGGTGTGAAATGGAAATCATGATAGTACTGATAAAATTGTTATGAGAGTTAAATGAGCTGGCAGATGAAAAGTGTTCATAGAGGCTCCTGGGTGGCTCAGTTGGTTAAGCGTCCGACTTCAGCTCAGGTCATGATCGCACAGTTTGTGAGTTTGAACCCCACTTTGGGCTCTGTGCTGACAGCTCAGAGCCTGGAGCCTGCTTCAGATTCTGTGTCTCCCTTTCTCTCTGCCCCTCTCCTACTTATGCTCTATCTCTGTCTCTGTCTCTCTCAAAAATAAATACATAAATAAATATTTGAAAAAAAAATAAAGAAAAAAAAAGTGTTCATAAACTTCCCAGCATGGAATAAGTGCTCAATCTATGCTAGTTTTGAACATGTGCCTTGTTTTTCATTGGGGTAGGATATAATTGACTCTTTTTAATTTTCTGTACTCATATGTATTGGATCATCTGGTTAATTCTAAGAATAATGAAGAATGATTTTATTCTTTTTTTAAGTTTTTTATTTTATTTTCAGAGAGAAAGAGAGGAGAGAGAATGAGTAGGGGAGAGCAGAAAGATAGGAGAGAGGGAGAATCCTAAGCAAATCTCACTGTCAGCACAGAGCCTGATGTGGGGCTCAAACTCAGAAACCATGGAATCATGACCTGAGCAGAAATAAAGAGTCGGACGTTTAACTGACTGAGCCACTCAGGTGCTTCAAGAATAACTCTATTCTTGTCACTGTACAGCTCACGATCTACTCAGAGAATCAAACATCAAACAAATTCTTCTCATTGAGTTCCTTTCTTGAACCAAACACTTGCTAAGTGCTTTATTTACCTAATCTAATTTTCACAACAGCTCTACAGTGAAGGTGTTATTTCCATTTTACCAATGACTGAACAGGGTTATCGAGGTTAGGGAACTTGCTCAAAGACTCATAAAGAATTTAAATCCGTTGCACACTGCACTGTGCTGCCATGCTAACAGGTCTCAAGTGATCCACAAGATGAAAACACACTGGAGGGAAGATGATGTCTTTCTGGAAGGATTTATCTGGGCTTCAAAGAATAAGTGGTATCTTGACATGAAAAGAATATTCTCTCATGATAAAGTAATTGAGTAGAGATGGCTGTGTCCAAACTGCTTGTAGAATGATCTGTGTTTGTCTATATAATGAAAATATCTGAGTCCAACAGATCCGGAATTGAATCTAATTTGTCAGCTAAGTGAACTCAGGAAGGTTACTTAGCCTCTCTAACTTCAGCTTTTTCATTTCTAAGATAAAAATAAAATAGTATCAGACATGCGTGGTTCTTAAGTAAGATAAAACATACAAGGAAATTTGTTGCTCCTGACACGTAGTTTATGCTTAATTTAGATTAATTATCATTATTAGTATTTGGGGTCTGTAGGAGTGAGAGAGATTGGATTGATGAGGACAGTGGACATTGACCTCTGTACGTACGTACCAACCTTATTATTCAGACAATTCCTCCTCTTTATCCTCATCACCTTCATCATCTTCTTCTTATTCTTCTTCTCCTCCTAGAGAAAGATGTACATAAAATATTGATTAACTATACTGACATCAGTGTGACTGCTTCCCTGTTCTACTTTCATTACAGTTATAATCACATAGCATATAAAAGTTTTATATGGATTTTATATAATTTCTATGAACAGTGAACATTTAAACGTTTCATCTATTATTACTACCTTGCTATCTATAGAAATAAGAATACATAAAGCAAATTATGCGGTTGAAGATAATGGTCAGTCTGTAGTCAATCTCAATTAAACTAAGCACTCCTTTAATTTTATATTAGGATATTTTACTTTTGGATGGTCATATATTATTGGACAAGTAATCAAACAATAATATGGGAAAAGTGTAACTCTTTGAAATGAGCAGAACTTGTTCTATTAAATCTGTAAATGCCCTAAAGTTCTGGGACATATAAGTTACTTAATGAATATTTGTTTCTAAAATACGTGGGAGCTTGGGGTGCCTGGGTGGCTCAGTCTGCTGAGTGTCCGACTTTTGACTTCAACTCAGGTCATGATCCCAGGGTCATGGTATTGAGCCCCACGTCAGGCTCTGCCCTGAGCATGGAGCCTGCTTAAGATTCTCTCAGGGCACCTGGGTGGCTCAGTCAATTGAATGTCTGACTCTGGATTTTGGCTCAGGTCCTGATCTCATGGTTTGTGGGTTTGAGCCCCACGTCAGGTTCTGTGTTGACAGTGGTAGAAGATGCTTGGGATTCTCTCCCTCCCTCCCTCTGCCCTGCTCTCTGTCTCAAAAATAAACAAACAAACAAACAAACATTTTAAAAAGATTCTGCCTCTCCCCACTTTCTCTCTCTAAAGTAACTTTTTTTTAATTTTTAAAAATTAAAAATTAAAAACTTGGAGATTGACACTACATAATAATGCACTGGCATATTTGTTTGTTTAGAAACTTTATTGTGAAGCGAAGGCATATCAAAGCAGTTCACACCAATGGTATGTACTGATATTTATATACTGTATTACTAGCATCCCATGACTCTGGGAAATGTTATAAAACCTTATTTTTTTCCTATCTGTCATAAAAATGGAAGCCTAGAACAAGTCTCTGTTTCTACTCCTCAAGCCATGTGAGAAAAGTCTCCTTATATGCCATGCTCTTGTCCCCCACATAAATGCTTATAAGGACTTGTATTCATATTTACTCCACTCCTTTCCCTGACCTCAAAGAACTAGACTTCTGTCCTAGAAACAGAACCTTGGGAATATGATAAAAGATCACCAACAAGCTGTAAGCATATAAACACTATCCAGCTTATTGGTGAAGAGAACGCATATTTTGTTTGTTACTAAAGTCTCCATAACATTCAGTTAAGAAAATAGCCTTTTTTACAATTTTTTAAAATGCAAACAATATGACAGACAACTCAACATAGTATAGGCATTCTATAAAATCAAATACAAATATATTGTAAATGTCTGGAAAGCATTTTTTGATGATGTCTCTTAGAAAACATTAGAATCTTAAGGGATCTTCTCTCAAAATAGAGAATCTTCCCTTTTGATGGAAATGATTCAGTGCTATTTCCTGCCAATCTATCATTCCAGGATAAACCTAGCCCTAACAGTGATTCTAATCTTCCATAGTTTCACTCCTCACATGGAAGTCTATTTACCTTTGCTCTTCAAAAAAGAAAAAAAAAAATTCACCATCATTTTGATAATAAAAATAAAAACTAAAAGATATTATAAGGAAATGGCTTAATAAAGACTAGAAAAGTATGAAGTATGCATAGAAGAACTTACAGATTATTAACTTCCCTGAAACCGATTAGAAATATAAATTATTTTCTTTATGTCTCTTAAATTTATTTCTTCAATTATTTAGTTTCTCTTTTGAAGAAACCAAAAATGTCTTTCTCAGAACCTACTACAATACATTTTAAACAAAATACTTCATTGTTTCCAGGTCTACCATAACATTACCACTCTAAGAATTTCTATTCAGATAATATTTAAAAGGTATTAATACTTCATCTATATTTGTATAATATAGACATTATATGTACATGAGGAAGACTAAGAGTACTTTTAAGATACCAATTACTTCTATCTTTGATTTAGTTTGAAGGTTTGTTTTCTTTTCTTTTTAAAAAAATATTCTCTACATTTATATAATTTTTCCCAGGGTGAGAATGTAAAATATTTGTTGGTAATCAATATACTAGATGAATAGCATGATTTAGACAATATGAGGGATTCTTAAAGTGCATTGTAATAAAGTAAGAGACACCAGGTTGTTTTTATTTATTTTTGTGTGAGAGAGAGAGAGAGAGACAGAGCACAAGTAGGGGAGGGACAGAGAGAGAGAGAGAGAGAGAGAGAGAGAGAGAATCATAAGCAGCCTCCAGGCTTTGAACTGTCAGCACAGAGCCCAACGTGGGGCTCAAACTTGTAAACCTCAAGATCATGACTTGAGCCAAAGGTAGTAGCTTAACCAGCTGAGACCTCCAGGTGACCCAAGAGACATCAGTTTTTTTAAAGCGCTCTCTCAGTCCGCAATCTCCTGCCTTCCCGTGACATTAATTTACATCTATGTGCAGGTGACTCAAATATTCATAACTCAGACTAGACTTCTCTGGGCCCTAGACGTTTCTACCCATCTCTTCATCCAATATTGATGCTTATGTTTCAGGAGCATCTGAAACTTGATATGTTCCCAAACTGAATTTAGCATTCCTATCCCTCTTCTATCAACCAACTTACATTATTTTCAACTGTCATGATCATCCATCCAATCGTGCTAGCCAAAACTCCAGGAGTAATCTTCAACATCCCCATCTTCCTCTCTTCTTATATCTAATCTATAAATAACCCCATCTCCATTTTGCCTCTTAATTAATTTTCTCAGACCCTTTATCATTGTATCTCTACCACTGGAAATCTACTTCTGTACCTTGAACCTTGATTGCTATAATATGTTCCTTTCTCTTCTCTCCCATCTTATCTGTCTCTTCTCCAATATTAGATTAACCCCACAGCCAAAATGATCATTTGTTTTATTTTTTTTTGTAGGGGAAGTAGGAGGGGTGTTTGTTTTGAGCTAGTAATAACTAATACATATCTACCCTGACTGAGAGCAATTAAATGAGATATTCTTTTCTCCTATATACACTGTCTTAGGCATATTCCATGTTCCCCCTTAATATCTATTTGGTCTACCTACTAAGATGTTCCCTATTTTGCTGAAAATTGCTCTCTCCTCTACCATTTAATTGGTCTGGGTTTCTTTTTCTTCCTTCCTTCCTTCCTTCCTTCCTTCCTTCCTTCCTTCCTTCCTTTCTTTCTTTCTTTCTTCCTTTCTTTCTTTTTTCTGTTTTTATTCATCCATTTCTCCTCAATCATGATTGAGCAAGTATTTCGTATCCTTCCATGTTTTCCTTAATTTTCTGAGCAAACCTGATCCCTTATTTCTGCCCAAGCCTTTGTTAAACTATATAAAAGGCAGAATTGTTACTCTGACTTCATCCAATAAGATAGAATATTCTCCTGATAATAAGGGTCCTATTCCTTTTATTTATCAATAAAATCTAAGAGTCTCCTCTGAATAAAGTCATAATTTGGATCTCAGCAATCAAAAACATTTCCTAAGCCTACGTAATTAATAACTCCAGATTCAACTTGAGACAATAGTGGAAGATGACTCTAAAGGACCTGTGGACAAGCCTCATGTTTCCAAGGTTAGCACCATCAGAGTCTCCTCTTTTAGTTCTGATATAAATTCAAAACATAAAAGAGAAACATAATTTATGGCAACTGAACCAAGCAGTTTCTACCTCTTTGGGAACTGAGGATCCTTGCAATTAAAAGGATCAGGACTTTCACCTTGAATACCTAACTGAAAAACACAATAGAAGTATGGAAGACCCCACCTCATCTACATAACCAGGCTATTTGTGCTAGTAGAGTTCAAAGTTAAGTTTTAGCAGCCTACACATTGTAGGCAGCTTGACTGGTGCCTGCCAAGGCCCCATAATGCTGCCTGTTTTTGCCATGGTTGGCCTGGCTTATTGTTCTAGCGTTTTGCTGAGGCCACCCACTGAGCCCACCCCTGTTCTTTACTTAAATTCAGGCATGGTTCTTCTGCTTATGCAGGCCACTCCTATTAAAAATGACTCTGTATATAATATTTCTGCTTACCTGTACCCTAAAGGTCATTCAGTACAAGGATCCAGGACAAAGACCACCAGCCTAATATGAAAATCCCATATGACCCACACCTAAGACCTAAGTCTGCATTTTTGATGAAAGCAGTTTAAAGACAGCTACACAACTGTTAAAAATTACCCACAGAGTACCTGTAATTCCAAGTCCAAAACAACCTGGCTCCTCCAAAAACCTCTTTCTCTGAATGCTTGTTTTGCTCCTTCAATCCATCTCCTTGTCTATTCCTCAAGGTTTCTGGGCCAATGCACCAGATTGTAACACTCCTAAGAAATGAACTTAGCTTCCATTTATAGACACAAATGGAAAATTATAGACCTCTTCACATGGGTTACCTGCTTTTAGAAAACTCCTCCATGGAGTTACTGAGCAGAATATCTATGCTGTGCTGACACATAGCTACCCAATGGTAAAGAGAGAGAAGCGATCTATCTCTAATAATCATTCCTATCTATAGGTAAAAATTTCAGTTGTTCTTTTTTCTTGGAGTAGGAGTGAGCATGTGGGTAGAAAAAGAAGCCAAATATATTAAAATAAAATCGTTCCTATATTCTTAACTTTCCATGAGAATGAACATTTCTTCCCAATTCCCGATGGAGTTAATCCCTTCCCTTAGGACTTTCCATTCCTCTTGAAATGTCGATAGTTCAATCTTGACTACTAAACAGAACTCAGGCAATTATCACACTTTTAGACTCAAACTCCTCCAGTCCACCTTACCAGCAATATAATTATACAGGATTCAATTTGCACCACAGAAAAGTTGCCAATAGTACAATTAACTGGCCTTTGAAATCACTCAGTAAAAGTTAGAAGTGTAAACATTAGGGGTCACCTGGGTGGCTCAGTTGGTTAAGTGTCCAACTTGGGCTCGGGTCATGATCTCACAGTTCATGGGTTCGAGCCCCATATCAGGCTCTGTGCTGAACGCTCGCTCAGAGCCTGGAGTCTGCTTCAGATTCTGTGTCTCCTTGTCTCTCTGCCTGTCCTCATCTTGCGCTCTGTCTCACTCTGTCTCTCAAAAATAAATAAATGTCAAAAAAAAATTTTAAACATTAGATAGTTGACTACCAGTGGACTTTAATATATATTTATTGAGGAGACAATAACGTGACATCCACCAATGGTAGGGAAATGCAGGTATCAGAAAGTCACATCAGCCTCCTTTTTTCGGTGTTTGTATGTTCTATTTCAGGAGTCTTTGAAGTCAACATCTTTTTAAGACTGAAAAAATAAGAAAGAAACAATAAAAGGACAGATTTTTTTTCATGTAGGTTTAAGTCATTAATTTATAGTAAAATGACACGAAATTCCTTTAACCAAATAGGAAGTCGGTAGTGACAATAGACTTGTCAGGTAGCATAGGTGTACCATCACTGGAGGCAGAACTGAACGGCTCTCGTATAGGAGTTTCAAACTCTGCAACTATCTCTCACACTCTATTTTTCTTCCAAGTTCATGTGTGGAACATTGGTGGCAGCCCCTGGTGATGGCAGACTTTGGAGTCTGTAAGGTTTAGTTTGTTTTGTTTCCCCCATGAGCATCAGTTGGGTAGGTGACCTGGAGGGCTCCTGGTGTTAACATTCCGTTTCTAGACCGGGGGCATGTTGGATGGAATGCATGGATGACAAAGATACGAGTAAAAAACAGGAAGCCTTTTTACTTACTCTAGTATTGCCGTGTTACCACAAACAATATACAATTTGACATAAACCATTTTCAAAGTAATTTAAGGTTTCATAATTAAATGTTCTTAGAAATACTTTGAAAGAGGTATGCAGTTATTTTTATTTCTTAAAAATTATCTTATTAATTACTTCAGGAAATTAAGTAAATATTCAGAGAATCTTGCCATGAAAACACATAATGGATTGATAGAAGTTTTGCCTATCAGTTCATTATGTTCCCCTTACCCATAGACACAGCCTATTAAACAAGAAATAATCTTCAAACAGCTTTTCCATATGTCAGTAGAGTATATAGTAGACAAACTATAATTCATTCACCTATTCTCTCAGATTACAAAGATTTATTATGTGCAAGGCATAGTTCTAGCTGCTGAGGCCATAACATAGTAACTGACATGCAGTAAATACTCAATAAATGTTTGCTATTTACAGAAAAAAAGGTAACTAAGGAATAAAATCTACTTTAGACACTACAATGTACTAAAGGAGATAATAGTGTTACTTTTTAAATAATAATGTACTATATTACTACATAGCTGCATATATATTTTTCTGTATAGAATTACATAATATATAATTGTATAAAATAACAGACTGTTATTACTAATAATTAAAGAAATTCAATGATATCAATTAATATATATAAATAAGTGTCATGCAAGTCTATAGATGATTGTTTTCATAAGAGTCATTCAAAGGGTGAACTAGTAATTCCACTACATAGTAAACAATGGAATGGTATATAGACTATTATATCTACATCCTAAGTGGTAGGAATGGATAGGAAATTAATGGTTTTTCATTAAAAACTTTGCAAATATATACATATATACTTATGTACCTATATATAAATGAGTATCTAATACATGTATGCCTGCATAATTATATATGTACATACATGCATACCACAGTTGTCAGTAGACAAATCATACTGTAGGATTTGAGGAAGATGAATGTTAGATACCTACATTGCTCTGCAAAATAAACAGTCTCTTTGAATCAGGGTGGCAGTAGCATTTATGTGACAGCACCTCACATTTTCAAATTTTCAAAATGTTCATTATATGCCAGGCCTTCTTTATAGTCATTCTTTATATATAACCTCTTCACTGAATTGCTACAAGTCTTTGAAGTAGATTGTGTCATTCCTGTATTACGTAGTACACTATATAAAGGAATTTTTCAGGTAAGTACTTTCCTGAAAGTAAATATTACTTGTGTTAGGAATATGGCCATCTGGAGTCCAAAAATATAGACTTTATCTGATAAAGTTAAAATTTCATTCACATTCATGTTCTTGTTATTTTTATTTCCCTCTAAGTGAATGTGAATTTTTACAAGAAAACCTTATTACCATCCTAATTATCAATTAACACGTATTGATTGCCCACTTGATACAGAGCCCTGTGCTAAATTTCGAGTATGGAAAATGAATCTGGGGCTGTTGTGTATTTTTAATATAAAAAATTTGGCAAAGAATTAACATCTAGGATTTGTGGAAATGCATTTTGCCAGACAGGAAGATAAATTCTTGTTGATAGAGGACAGCTATTCTTAGTGTTTACAAAATGTGAGGATCATTTTTTTTTTTTAATTGCATTGCTTTGCAGTTTGGATGTGTTAAGCTAACATCTCAGCAAAACACTTAGCTTGACCTACCCTAGCAGGAAGCTTCTAATCATCAGACATCAAGTTCCCTGTTGAAATGTCTTAACAAACCTAAAATATTTTGAATAGTTAAGAAGATATAATAATACTTACTTTAGCATTTGAAAATGAGCTTGTCTAGTAATGGCCTAGCTAAGAAAACTAAAAATAAAATTTGATGAAAATTGGCAAAAAGCAAAAAAGTGGGCACTGCTCTTTGTCATTTACAATTAATTCCACACAAATATTTGTTTAATCAGACAATGTGGTTAATCATCAAGGTAAAAATGAAAGTTACCAACACTAAATGCTGGTATAAAAGTTAATAAATTCAGTTCATAATCATTATGCACATGCTAGTTATAATAATTTACTGTCCATACCAAATCTTTATACGCAATGTAATTAAATATAAAATGCACATTAGAATTATAATGAGTAATTAGGGCAACATAACTAATATGCATGAAAGTCCCAAAGCTCATTAAAATGTTAAAAGACAAAACCTGTTCTACCTTGAGTTTTTGCATATTTTCAATAGTTAAATGAATGCTTGTAGAGCCTGTGCATTGTTTTACCATTTTTGGTTTTTATGAATTATGCATTTATAATGCCCTGGAAACATTTGGTTCAGTTACCAAATGCAGTCTTATTTCCATTTTGGAAGAAACAGAGTTACCATACAACACACAAACCACACACATACCACACCACACCACAAAACTACATTGAAATAGCTTAATTGGTGCTCTTACTAAGTTACCTCATGGGAGTACTTGAGTCAAAAACAAAAACAAAAAACATTAAAGCCATGATGGACCATTATTTCATGGGGCACATAGTGAAACACACTGGAAGACCTAGACTCAATGGGGAGCATTATTTTGACCAGTATTTATAATTCTTACACTATAACCATACTCACCTCCAATTGTGAATTTCCATTTTAAAAACTGGTGAACTCAAATTCAGGGAGGAGTACTAAATTGAACATTTAACCCAACAGAAGCAGCACATATTATTTCTAACATTATTCTGGAAATCGTCCATTGTGTCCTTTACAAAGAAACACATAAACGATTTTCAGTATCCTAGTGTACACAGATCGACTTTTAGTTTGTACAACAGTACCCTTTTATCAGCAGTTTCACTTACCAGGGTTTCAGTTACCCATCTGGGCAGATCCTCCTTCTGATCAGAAAGATTTAGTAGCCTAACAGTAGATCACATTACCTACGTCATTCACTTCACTTTGTCTCATCACATAGGCTTTTTATCATCTTACATCATTACAGGAAGAAAAACTGTGGGAATAGTATAGGATATTTTGAGAGCTTGAAACCACATCCATGTAACTTTTCTTATAGTGTATCATTGTAGTTGTTCTACTCTATTATTAATTATTGTTATTAATCTCTTACTGTGCTTAATTCATAAATTAAACTCTACCATGGGTATGTATTTATAGGAAAAAAGAAGGCTACCTAGGGTTCTATACTGCCCAAAGTTTCAGGCATCCACTAGAGGTGGTGGAATATATCCCCCGTGGATAAGGAGGGACTGTACTCATATCTTGCAATTTAAACACAAAGTGAATAAATTGTTTGAACTCCTATATATGTTTCAGATTCAACTAATAACAAGTATTTCTAGTCAAAATAAATACTCATTTCCTTAGCAAGTATATCCATTTGATAGCATATATTCGATCTAAATATAGCCTTTTATGGCTAGAATGTATAACTTTTTAAGATACATTTTTAGCTTTAGATTAACTTTCAGGTGAAAAATGCCCAGAAATTCTCCTATTTCCATGTCCCTACACACTAAAAATTAATTTGTTAATGAAATTCTTTAAGAAATGTACATTATTAGGAAATGCCATTGATGTCAATATTTGGCCATAGAATACGAATGCATTTAAGTATCACTTATGTACTGCATGAACATAATAACACTGAATGTAGCTCATTAGAATTTAACTATATTAAGTTGGAAAAGCCTGGAGTATAAATTTTAGTAAGTTCATAGAATCCTAGTATTTTTTAGAGTTCATTCATTCCTCACATTCAGTTATTCAACAAACATTTTTAAAGTGTCTTCCATTTTCCTCTTCCTGGGAAAGAGGTCTTAGATAAACACAAAAGTTTGACACATTTTTGGCCAGTTCCTAATTTCACTAGAGCCCTGAGCTTCTCTAAGAACTACTTCATATATCCTTGACCAACAGCACTGATTAAATTAATGAATAAGAGAACAGACAATAACTCAGAATAAATATCGAGTCAGTAGATGACATATGAACATAGAAAAATATCTCCCAAATTTCAAATGGGTCTCATTTATGATAGCTAAAAAAGTAGGGAGTCTTCCTATGGTGGGTCCTCATATCAACCTTTCTGGGTACTCACAACACCTTCCTGACATGCTACCTTTACATAGTACTTGGTTCACATAGTGCTTGCTATCTTTTTGGTTCCATGGCAGCTCTGTTCTCTATGGTTTATCTTCAGTCAGATGTCCCTCACATTAAATCACTCTGAAATCCTCAATTCACCTCAGACACTCCATTTCCTCACCAGAACATGAAACAAACTTTCCTTTTCAAGGCAAGCCCATAGAGCTCTCTTCGGCTTTGTTATGGAAGAGACATGGAGCCTGAATGACTTTGGAAAATTCTGTTAAGTAATAGTCTGGATAATTCCTTGGCAATGTTATCTCCCATCCCCCTCCTAGTGTACATAGACTATTCCCCAGCCCCACTAATGAAAGACTTGACTATATGACTGCTTTGACTAATGGGCATTACAGATATGACAGAGAGTAAGACACCTGAGAGAACTAGATATTGACACATGTCACTAAGTAGTGGTGATC
Source organism: Paguma larvata (assembly GCA_030068075.1). NCBI lineage: Eukaryota > Metazoa > Chordata > Mammalia > Carnivora > Viverridae > Paguma > Paguma larvata. The sequence goes on along the minus strand of CM057833.1, from coordinate 57,162,924 downwards.
ATTTCTTACACAGTATTATTGTGACAATAGCTAAGCCAAACAGGCCATAAGCCTAAAATTTATGTGATTGCTTTCTAAGTTACACTATATTGGGGAATATGATAGACAAATAATGCTTGAATTTTTTCTATGACTCAGCTGCCCAGCTATATTGTATTTTAGTGCTGAGTTATCTAGTGCTACATGTGATATTGTATATATATATAAATGAGACACTAAAGTTAACTATTTAATTTCAAACAACTTATTATAAATCATATCTAGGTTCTCAGGAATACATTAAATTTAATTACATACGTAATATATAATTATAGCACATGTTTATATATACCATATAAGTATATAATAATATATCTATTACTTATTAAATATATATAGATACACACAGGTATATATTAAATTAACTCAGAATGAAGGGATGAAAAACATATGGTATTATTATATAGCAAAACTTACCAAAAACACTAAGGTGATATATTTGCAGACATTGCATTATCCATTTTGCAGGCACACAGTATTAGAGATCTTACACATACAAATGATAATGCTATGGAAATTTTCTACACATCAAAAAGAAATAACACTATGACATCTGCCTTGGTTTACATCAAGATATGCCACATTTTTGTAACAGAGAATTAAATGGTTGTTTTAAGATTTTATTCATTCAATAGCAATAATATACCTTTTATGTTTTGAGTGCCTACTGTGTTCCAGGCACTAGCCTAAGATACATCATTGAACAAAACAAGATTGATTCTTCATGGATTGTACTTTCCAATGAGGGAAAAGAGGCCACCAGCAAATAAAGAAGTAAATATATACTGTGTCAGATAGAAATTGTTGGTAGAGGGGGGAATGAGGATGAAAGGAAGGAGCTGTAGGGTAAGGGAGTAGTATTATTATTTTATATAGACTAACGGAGAAGTCCTCTTCAATATGGTAGAATTGGAGCACAGACTGGAGGCAAGGAGGATGCAAGCAAGAAATGAATATATTTGAGAGCTGAGTATTTTACACTGAGGAAGTACCAAGTATAAAGAACCTAAGGTAGGGAATTCTTGGTTGTCTATATTTTATATGTCCATGTCCATGTCATGTTCCATGAATATCAAGTAGTGCAGCCAGAGAATATTGGGCTGGAAAGAGAGTGGACAGAAATGTGGCCAGAGAATGAGAGAAAGAGAGAGAGAGAAAGAGAGAGAGAGAGAGAGAGAGCGCAGGCAAGTCAGATTGTTTAAGCTTTTGTGGAACAGTGTAATGCATTTGACTTCTATTCTTAATGGAAGGAGAAGCCAGGGTGTCGCTGTGGGTAGTAGCGAGATTGAGAATTTGACTTGTTTTAACAGAAACACTATGGAGTCTATATTGAGAATGGTCAATATAGGGAGCCAGGGCAAAAGCAGAGGGAACCCAGTTAGGAAACTTCCAATATTTCAAGCCAGAGGTAATGTTGGCTTCCCCAGCATGATAGCTATGGGGTGATAAGAAATGATAAGATGCATTTTAAAGGCAGAATCTACAAGATTACAGTCTCTCAAGACTTGGAAATGTTTTGTAATGACATTGATGAAATGGCAATAGTAACTGTTCATCAAATGCCCAGATAAGCTTTGCAGGATGAGAGTAATAAATAGTGAGGAATCTAGTGATTTTGACCTAAGAGGCAATAAATAAGATTGAGATTATAAGGAAGGTATCAGCTGCATTTTAGGCAAAATATATTTCTGAGCAGAAGAGGAAAGAGCCTAAACATTTTCTCTAATAATTTATTTATGTGCTACTCTTGCTGACCTGGAATTTCTTATTTGTCAGTCAGACTTTCCCTTTCCTGACACACCCTTCAGTTGTCAAATTACTTTTGCTGTTAGGCAGAGTTTTCTCTTACCACATTTTATTTAATCATCTTAGGAAGGATGACATTTTTCCCTTGTTAAACATTCTTAGTTCCAAATAAACCTATACTATTGTTTCTGAAAATTACAGTTTTTCTACCATCCCTCCTCCCACATCTTTCTATCTCTTTAAGCTACACTATTTGTAGGTAAATGTCTCTCCTACTTTATGTCTTCTTATTCTTTTGCTCTTAGTTATCCTTACTGTGTTTGCTCTGACTTAGCTTTCTTTCTCCATAAATAGAAGTGTCTAAAACTGTGTTTTCCAAATGGGAGAAAAATTACCTCTCAATTCTACAACTAGTATCACTTCCTGCTCCGTCATTTTTCTCCTGTTCATAAGTTCGGAGCAAGTCGATGGATAAAGCACATCTGTTCCACAGTCATGACCTCTCTTTCTTTACTCTTTGAACCATATAGAAATTCTATAGCACTGCAAACTCCAGGATGCAGGTCCGAGAACACAGCTGATTGCCACTTCAAAATATACAGAGAGGTAGAAGTGGTTCAGTTTAATGTTCATTTTCTTACTAGAGAATGGGTGCATATAGTTTTAAAAAAAATGTCAATTCACTTAACACATTTCCTATAGTCTTGCCAGAATTCTAATATTTTCTCTCATGCATTTGAGGGCAGTAAGCAAGAAGAAGTGGGTAGTTTACAACTATACTTCTGTGACATAAATTATTTTTTCCTTAATTTCCCTTTTTTCCCTAGCTACTCAAAGCCTTTCTTTTCTCTTCCTCCAAGACAGTATGTTTGGAAAGTAATTCTTTGGAATATATTAGCAATATGAATTATTCATTTTTCAGAATTAAACAATTTTAATAACTGAATTTTAATCAACGTTTTAAATATGCTATTTTAAGACTATTGAAGGCCGCAGAAACAAGAAGAAATAATAAACCATTTAGTCAACTAAGAAATCTAATTCACTGATTATGCTACAGAAGGCAGAAATCACATACTAGCCCAAGACTCCCTGGTGTTTTCCGGTTTACTCCTAGGTCCTTCGAGGAAGCTGGCCCTGAAGTCAGAGGGAAACGTGATCTGTTGAGAATTAGCCTAAGGGAAAGTTATCCCCATCTATAACCAAGTATACCTTTACTAGTGTTTTTTTACATTGACTGCAAAAATCTTTATATATGTCTAGTTTATTGTATTCTGAGAGATCATTTCTAATCTTTGACAATGTAACATAACTTAAAACATAATAATAAACATAATAGAAGCTTAAATAACATTCTCGACTGATTGATACAACTAGAAGATTTTCCACATAAGAAAAAAAAATCCCAGAATATTTTCATGTTTATAAGAAATCAAAAGAGAGTATCTGAACTCTTCTAGCCTTTATTTTGGAGGTATTCACTAAAAATAATTTTTGCGTCAGGAAATTCATAATAGCTTCAACATGAAAAGAATGCACGCAAACATTTAGGGACTCAGAAAGTTTGTACTGATGGGCCAACTTGTGTTGTAAGATCATACGTGCCGAGAATAGAGATGCCTTTGGAGAGTCCCAACTTCGAAATCCTTGCAAACTTGTCCACTGTATCCAAATCAATCACATTCAGCTATAATTTCAGCATGACTGACAACAGAGAAGAGATCAAGTCATGAATAAAGTCTAAAGAAAGAAACTTTGGTGAACAGCTAGGAAAACAGTGAACCATTTAATTCCTATTGATACAGCTGGTGGCCCAATAAATCTCAGACATATTTTACAGTGGATGCATCACTGAAGTGAGCATTGCTGACTATAAGGGGACAGCTACTTCAAGCTGTAATTTCATTACTGCTGACCCTTGCCAAAAGCCTGATGTGAATGAATTCTGCCTAAGCACCAACAAACTCCTCATTATATAACCCTTTTATCTCTTTACTGTTCTTTTATCTACTTCTTCATGAGTCACAGATAACCCAGCCATCCATCTTTCAACGGCCTCTAACAGATGTACACTCATAATCAGCACAATATCAGATCACTCACACCACAATAAAATGACTAAAGAAAGCTTAAGTATATTTAGCCCCCTCAAAAGAGTTAAATATTATTATACCATTAAACCAGGAGTTTAGGAAAATAATCCCATATGTTGGAGTTTTAAACAATGAACAGATTTTTTTCCTTGAGGGTTTAGAGGGCCAGTGCAAGGTCTTATACTAATGCCCCTAAAAATCGGATTTAATATACACTTATATATCTTAGCTCTGGAATATTTTACAAAATATTTTGCTGGTTATGCACCTGTGCAAATGTAAGGGAACCAGAGACCACAGCTTAGTACACTAAGATGGATATCGAACCTTTAATAAAACCACTGAAGTCAATCTTATACGAAATTCATGTGAATTTAATGTGAAATTCCACTTCTCATTGTCTTTCTTGTGAAAGAGAAAATGATGTCATCATAAGCTTAACTGGATCGATACATTGATCTTTTATATGCCTTAACACATAATGTACGTCCACAATTGCCAGTCCGTCTAGAAAGAACACCTTTGTGTTCCATACACTTTTGATGTTCTATCACATTATTGAACCCAAGCCTCTTACATTTTGGTCATTGGGTAATTAGACAAGGTCTTTCACAAATGCCTTTCAGAGAAATTTTTTTTTGGGTTAACTACAATTAAAAGGCATGGTATAGATGGAATTCTGGAAGAATAAGAAGTGATACTGGTCCATGGGGCACCTAGGTGGCTCAGTCGGTTAAGTGTCTGACTTGGTCTCAGGTCATGATCTCCCAGCTTGTAGTTTCAGCCCCACGATGGGCTCTGTGCTGACAGCTCAGAGCCTGGAGCCTGCCTCAGATTCTGCATCTCCCTCTCTCTCTACCCCTCCCCTGATCTTACTCTTTGTCTCCTCCTGAGAAATAAACATTAAAATAATTTATAAAAACAAAAATGATACTGGTCTGGCTTTTAATTAAATCAATCACATGCTTGCCATTCCAAGACAATGAATTTTTTAAAAATCAGTTTCCTTTCTATCCATATCTTATCATGATCTCATGTTCTTAAAGGGAGCATAACTGTGATATCCTATCACTAGTAATAATACCTGTTTAATAATATTTAATGTTATTATTGGCTGCTAACTAATCCCAGTGCAGAGCACGAAGATAAGCATTTTTCGTAATATTTTGTGTTTTTTTTTTACCTATTTTAATTCCAGTATAGTTAATACACAGTGTTCTGTTAGTTTTAGGTGCACAATATAGTGATTCAACAATTCCATATATTACTCAATGCTCATCAAGATAAGTTTACTACTCTTAATCCACTTCACCTATTTCACCCGTCTCCCCCACCCCCCACCTCCCCTCTGATAACCATTTGTTCTCTATAGTTCAGAATCTGCTTTTTGGCCTGTCATTCTCTCTCTCTCTCTCTCTCTCTCTCTTTTTTTTTTTTTTTTTTGCCTTTGTTCGTTTGTTTGGTTTCTTAAATTCCACATATGAGTGAAATCATATGGTATTTGTTTTTCTCTGACTGGTTTGTTTTGTATGGCTTTATACTCTCTAGCTCTATCCATGTTGTTGCAAATGGCAAGATTTCGGTCTCCTTTTGGAGGGGGAATTAAATAATATTACACTGTATACTAGACCACATCTTTATTCATTCAACTCTCTGTGGACACATGGGCTGCTTTCATTATTTAGCTAGTGTTAATAATGCTGCAATAAACGTAGGGGTGCATATATCCCTTTGAATTGGTGTTTTGGTGTTCTTTGCATAACTACCCAGTGGTGTGATTCCTGGATTGTAGGATTGTTCCATTTTTTTTTTTTTTAAGTTTAGTTATTTATTTTGAGGGAGACAGAGAAAGCGCAAGTAGGGGAGGGGGAGAGAGGAGAGAGAATTTCAAGCAGTCTCCGTGCTGTCCATGCAGAGCCCGATGCAGAGCTTGAACTCATGAATGGTGAGATCATGACCTGAGATGAAACCAAGAGTCGGACAGTTAACCAACTGAGCCACCCAGGTGCCCCTTTATTTTTAATTTTTTGAGGAACCCCCAAACTGTGTTCTACAGTGGCTGCACCGGGTCACATTTCTATCAGCGGTACAGAAGGGTTCCTTTTTTCTCCGCATCCTCAACACTTATTTTTTCTTGAGTTTTTTTTTTTTTTTTTAATTTTAGCTATGCTGACAGGTATGAGGTGATATGTCATTGTGGTTTTGATTTGCATTTCCCTGATGATGAGTATGTTGAGCATCTTTTCATGTGTCTTTTGGGCATCTGGATGTCTTCTTTGGAGAAATGTCTGTTCATGTCTTCTGCCCATTTTCTAATAGGTTTATTTGGCTTTATGGGTGTTGAGTTGTATAAATTCTTTATATATTTTGGACACTGACCCTTTATCAGATGTGTAATTTGCAAATATCTCTTCCCATTCATTAGGTTGTCTTTTATTTTTGTTGGTCATTTCCTTTGCTGTGCAGAAGCTTTTTATTTCGATGAAATTCCAATAGTTTATTTTTGCTTGTGTTTCCCTTGCCTTGGTAGACATATCTAGAAAAGTGTTGTTAAGGCTAATGTCAGAGAAATTACTGCCTGTGCTGTATTCTAGAATTTTCATGGCTTCACATCTCACATTTAGGTTCTTAATCCATTTTGAGTTTATATTTGCATACGGTGTGAGAAAGTGGTCCTGTTTCATTCTCTCGCATGTAGCTATCAGTATTCCCAACACATTTTGAAAGACTGTCTTTTTCCCATTGTGTATTCTTGCCTCCTTTGTTGAAGACTAATTGACCATATAATTGTGGGGTTATTTCTGGGCTTCTATGAAGTGTTTTATGGTGTCTATACAGCAATCCTATGAAGTAGGCACTATTTATTTTACAAATGAGAAAACTGGGGTTTAAAAGGGTTAAGTAACTCAGGTAGTGAATGTTACAACCACTTTTGTTTGACTGCAAAGAAAAAACCTTTTCACTGCACTATTTCATGACTGTGTAAATGTTTAAGGTCTTGGGAAATCTGGAGGTACATTACAAACTATACTATTTTCACCCCCTGTGAAAACTGAGCAGAGGTGTTATTCAATGTGAAAGTCCTTTAGGTCATGAAGATTATTTTTCAATTATATTTCAGTAGCTTCATTTTTTAAAAAATCTGATTAGATAAATTATTTTTTAAAATCTGATTAGATAAATTATTTTTTAAAATGTTCTCTTAACAATAACATGGAGTTCTCAGCTTTCTTTAGGATCAAATTAGTCCATAGGCAAGGACATATTTGCTTCATGGGTAAGGTTTATTGACCTTGTGATCCATTTCTGTCAGATCTATGACAGCCTTTGAAAGATTGCTATTATTTCTTACCTTACCATGCAACCTATCTTGAAGAAGAAATGTTTCAACCAGCATCATTCTCATCTGTAACAATTGTGTATTCGGCACATCTTTTCTGTTGTGTTCTTTAGTAGGTACTGGGTACCTTAAATTTTTTTCAAAGACTGTTCATTTGAGTGAGGTTGCCTTGGTGTAGCTCACAAGGTCTAGAATTTAGATCAACACCAACATGGTTATTTACCACAGTGTTTTCCTGTGTAGCTTCTATGGGACAGATTTCCTCACAATTTTCTTCTCTTTACTATTCCTCACTCTTCTTTGTTGTAACTATTTAATATGGCACCTTCATCATTCTGTCCATCATTCTGAGAGAGTGGGATGGTGTCAATTTGTTTGCCATTGGAGCTATGAAGTTCCTTTTGAACTACCTCAATTCACTAAGGCTACTGAAATAATTCTTGGATTCACTCATCTTTTTGATAATAAGACTCTGTGTAAAACCAAAACTCCCATTGAGAATGACAAGAGAGGAAGAAGGTCTTTGTGGCTATTGTCACATAACTAAGAAAACTTGAATCCTGATTAGGCTTACTGGGTGCCAAGTGCAGAGGTTCTGTTGCTTGCACCTGCAGAGCCTGGAGTTTTGGATGAAGAACCTTTAATTATCTTCATCCTGAAATGACGGGCTAAACAATGAATGGAAGTAATCCCACTGAGTAAATGAAAAGGGAAGACTCCTCCTTTATGAGCATCTAATCACCCAGGTGTTAAATACCCCTTCTTGACCCTTTCACTGCTGGCTTTCCCAACATCTGTTCTTTGCTGTTCCTCACATCTATTAATAACATTTCTTTAAAATGGATTTGTTTCAGTATGCAGTCGCTTCAGCTCACAGCCATATACAATTTGATACAGGATGGTATGCTTACATTTCAGCAGTGCACACAAATCTGTTTATTCCAAAGGATGCCATTGTACGTACGAATTTGAGAGGCTCAGGTAATCACTTTCTCTGCTACTTTGGTATAATCGAAGGAAGTTACATCTGAGCAAAACAGAAACAATCTTCTTGGAAATAAAAATAGTTCCAGAAACACAAATGGCATGCAGAGGCTCACATTTACACTCCCATTCCCTAAAATAGCAGCTTACACTACTGGGTCAGGGCCAAAATTCATAGAGCAATGGAGTGTGATGGTAAAACAAATAAGTTCTGGAAGAAGTCATTGAGATTTTACTATTTGGTTATCCCTTCTAGGAAGGGCTCAATATGTATCCTTAAAACACAGAACATTTTTTAGTAGAAAATGAGTGTTTTACACAACTTAGCTAAGCATACTTATAACTTCACCGTTATAGCTCCAGTTTGAGACTTAGTTGATCGTAATTGTTGTGAGGTCTATATTTCTGGCAAATAAGCAACTATATATCGTACTATGATGCAGATAATTGAGGCCTTTTCCTCACATTAGATTTCTGAGTACATTACGTCTCATGATCACATAGAAGCCTGTTGAACCAGAGATGATTGTTGACCTGAAAATTCATGACTCATATAATACAGGATGTAGACTACACCTTAGATATCTACTGGTTCCACTATCCAATATACCCAGAGTATATCCCAAGAAATATTAGACCCACAGTACTCCAATGTACAATTCCTTATACAAAAACCTTGTACAATTCCATGGTCTCATAAGTTTGGGAAAAACTTCATACTATAAAATATCCATAAGGTATACATGCACATCAGTCTCTATGTGCTCGAGAAAAGAAATCTACTGGGTATAATCAGACATTTCTGTGGCCATAGAACTCTTTATTTACACAAAGTAATAGGGTTCAGAATGAGATAAACTTGGAATTTCACTAAAAATGTCCTGTCACTGCCAGTTAAATAAAATGAGTTGACTCAGGTCCAATGTGACCAATGATCTATTTAATTAAATTTTCCTTCAATTCCTTCCTTTTTTATGGATTGGCCAATGACTTTCTCATCATCCTAAAAATTACTACAGCAGCCACCTAGCTGTTTCCCCTCCTGCTTCTCTACAGACCACGATCCACTCAGCAGCCAAAGAATATTTATAAAATATTAATCAAGTCATTGTCACTCTGCTCAAAATCCCCAAAATCTCATCTCCTTAGAACAAAATTCAGAGGTTTTACCAGGGCTACCAGACTCTACACAACCTGAGTCCCAGCTGCCTGCCCAATCTTCTCCTCTGATTCACTTATCTGCTCAACCACAATGCCCATTTTTCTGCAACTTAAACCTGTTAAGAATGCTTCCACCTCAGGCATGCTCTCAATTCAATGTTCTTCCCTTTTCTGTTTCTTTTTATTGTCATAATTTACCACAGATGACCACGTGACTCCTTTTCTCACATCATTCAACCCTCTGTTCAAATATTGCCTGATCAATAAGGAGTTTTGTGACTACACAATAAAAAGCAACACATCTTGATATTCCTTTTTCTTTTACTCTGCTCAGTTTCCAACTTTCTTACTATTTATTTATTTATTTATTTACTTTTTTAATTTACTTTTTGTACGTGCATGTACAGGCATACATATACACACACCCCTCAAAAATGTTAGCCCTATGAGGCCAGGAATATGATTTCTTTTCATTAATATGGTCCCTAATAAACATATCTGCTTAACTGATAAAGGAATGAAAAATAGATAGGTGGCTAAATCCAGTACTTCTTGAACAATTATTTTCAAAAGAGGTGGAATGCTATGAATAAGGGTTCATCTATGTCCTAAAGAAAAAAATCAATAAATAGAGCCTTCTAGTTCAAGTGTATAATTTTTAACCTCACAATGAAACCTACATGAGCCTCCCCTCTCCATATTGATTGCCCATGGCCCATAGCCCTTTCATTCTCTAACTCACAAAATGTTCTTAGGACTTTTTCTAACATGCAGTGTTAATGCTGGGCTCATTCTTCATCCATGCTTCCAATGACATTCTAGGCATTTTTCCATTTTCAATGTCCATCACAGCAGCCTGTGAACCTCTAGACAACAGGATCATGTCCCTTTAATTTGTGTGGTAAAGCACCTAGTGTTGAGACATATGCCCAAAGAACTGCATAAAAAGCCTTTTAATGACAAATTAGATTTTATTTCAGTTCATTACGCGTGGGTTTTCAGGCAATGTTCCGGATTTCATGGTTTTGTTTGTAATGAGTCATGGCCCCCTTGACAAACAAGAGAGTAATTAAACTAACCAGGTTATCAATAGAAGCTTGTGATGGATCTCCTGTTGCATATGGTTATTTCATCTTCAGTAATAGTTGGATTTCATAAAAGATTATGACCTCTTAGTGTGACAGGGAGAGAAAGGGAGATTAAAGCCTATGAGAACAAGAGTGGAAATGCAATCCTACCTATGCCTCTTACAAGCAAAACGGTGTCATAATAATTGAAAATAAGTGGGCTTTTATTTATAGATGTCTTTTGTATATTTTATTGCCTTTTATAGGAGGATGTGAATCTTTGCGGTATAAAGATATTACATTTATTAAATGGTTTCTTATATTACATGAAAGTGTGTGTGGATATACACATATTTGTGTATATATGTATATGTATATACACACAAATACAAACTTACACATATATATGTCTATGTGTAATGTATTTATATATTTACATGTATACTATATATACATGTGTAAATATGCATATGTATTATCTCATAACAGTTTCTTCTTCAAATATTTTTGGTAAACATTTTATTATTTTTCACCAAGTTATTAGCAAGCACTTTAATCAAAATATTTCTTTGCAATTTTTTTTTCCAGAACTATAATTGAACTTTTACTATTAAGAATAAAAATATCACAGAGAAATAGAGGTGCTATAATTTCAAAGTGAAGTATCACCCTTAACAGAAAATGATGAATTTGATAGGGTATTTTTAAAAGGAAAGGCAATGTTCTGTAGTAAGAGTGTTTACAGTTTTCATATTCACTGCATATTGAAAAATCATTAAACTCTGTACTTTTTATTGCTTTCTAAAGAAACCTAAAATATATCCAGAGTGCACACTTACTCAGGTCATTTGTCTGAGTGAATTAGTATTTGCATTTTCAAGGTTCCTGTTGTGTCGAACACTTTCCCATAGTGTTATTTAAAAGACGTTCTATGTTAAAAAGATTGATAGAAAATAAAATATTTATGAAAATAGATATTCATATAAAACTCCTAGACGATGATATAGGAGAAAATCTAGATGACCTTGGGATGGGTGATGACTTGTTAACTGTAACACCAAAAGGCACACACAATCCATAGAAGAAATAATTGATAAGCTGGACTTCACTAAAGCTAGAACTTTTGGGTCTATGAAACACACTATTAAAAGTATGAAAAGAAAAGCCACACACCGGGAGAAAAATGTTTGTAAAAGGCACATCTGATAAAGGACTGTTATCCAAAATATACAAAGAACTGTTAAAACTCAACAATAAGAGTATAAACAGCCCAATTAAAAATAGGTTATTTGTACTCTTACTGGGCCAAATGGGCCAAAGACCTTAACAGACACTGTGCCAAAGATACACAGATGGCAAATAAGTGTATGAAAAGATGCTCTACATCCTATGTCAGCAATGAAATGGAAATTAAAACAATGAGTTACCGCTACACATGCAGTAGAATAACCACATTCCGAAACACTGAAAACTACAAGTGCTGGTGGGTGTGGAGCCACGAGAGCTCCCATGCGTGGCTGGTGGGACTGCAGAATGATAGAACCACTTTGGAAAACAGTTTGGTAGTTTCTTACAAAACTAAACGTAATCTTATTATAGGAACCAACAGTTGCACCCCTTGGCATTTTCCCAAAGGAACTTAAAACTTACATACACAAAAACTTGTGCATGGATGTTTATAGCAGCTCTGTTTTATAATTGCCAACTTGGAAGCAATCAAGACATTTTTTAGTAAGAAAATGGATGAATAAACTGTGGTATGTCCAGATGATGGAAAATTATTCAGTGATAAAAATAATTGCTCTATCAAGCCATGAAAAGACATGGAGAAAACTTAAATTCACATCACGAATTTGAAAGAAGCCAGTCTGAAAAGGTTACATACTCTATGATTACAACTATTTAACATACTGGAAAATGCAAAACTTTGGACACAATGAAAAGATCAGTGGTTTCCAAGGGTGGAGGGATGGTAGAGGTTAATACAGCACAGAAGATTTTTAGAGCAGTGAAAATAATTTAAATGATATTATAATGATAGTTACATGTCATCATTCTTTTGTCTAAACCCATAGCATATACAACATCAAGAGTGAACCCTAATGTAAACTATGGATTTTAGCTGGCAATGGTGTGTCACGGTAGGTTCATCAACTGTAACAAATACACTGCTGTGGTAGGGGTGTCGATAACAGAGAGGCAATGCATATATTGGGGCAAGGAGTATCTCCTGCTCAGTTTTGCGTGAACTGAAAATTGATTTTAAAAATATGAGGCACCTATGGCTCAGTCAGTTAAGCATTCAACTCTTGGTTTCAGCTCAGGTCATGATCTCACAGTTTGTGACTTTGAGCCCCATATCAGGCTTCACATTGTACAGAGCCTGCTTGGGATTCTCTCTCTCTCCCTCTCTCTGCCCCTCCCCTGCTTGTGCTCTCTCTCTCTCTCTCTCTCTCTCTCTCTCTGTCTCTCTCTGTCTCTCTCAAAATAAATAAATAAACTTAAAAAAATGACACATGCATAAAGCTCCTAATATTTCTCTCCAAAATTCATTGGCTTATTGTCTTACCCATCTCAGACAATAGAACTTTGCAGTTAAACCCAGAGAAGTCGCCCTGGACTCCTCTCTCATTTCTTTAAGTCTGTTAGGGAAATCCTATTGGCTTCAACTTTACAATAGACTCTAAAGCCAATTACTTTCACCACCCTCATTGCTACCAGCCTAGTCTGAGCTGCCAATGTCATTGCCTTGCATACTGCAACAGCTTCCTACTAGTCCTCAGCTTTCCTGCTGTCCTCACTATGGTCTTTTCTCAACATAGCAGCCAAAATACCTTTGAAACTAAAGTCAGATTCTATCTCTCTTCTATATTAATTCACCACTTCACTCAGAGGAAAGCCAAGTCTTTAAAATGGCCCCCAAGGTCCAACTGATCTTCCATCCTTTGGCCCCATGTATTAGAGTTCTCCAGAGAAACAGATCCAATTTTATGTATATATGCATATGTACACACACATACACATACACACACATACACATCTATATATAAAAACCTATAGATATCTAGATAGGTAGATACACACATACATATTTACACATATCTACACACACACACACACACACACACACACATACAAAGAGATTATATTATGAGGAATATGTCACATGAGTATAGAAGCTGAGAAGGCCCCCAAATTGCTGTCTACAAGAGAAAACTCAGGAAAGTCACTGGTATGGCTCAGTCCAAGTTCAAAAGCCTGAGATTTCGGGGAGTAGCCAACGGTGTAAATCTCAGTCCTATGGGAGGAGACCAATGTTTTAACTCAAGGAGTCAGGAAGAGAAGGAGTGAATTCTCTTTTCCTCTCCCTTTTGTTCTCTTCAGGCCTACAATGGAACGTTAGTGTGTGCACCCAATTGGGAGAGGGCCACACACTTTACTGTGTCCGCTGATTTGAATGTTATTTCCATACAAAAGCAGGCACACCCAGAAATAATGTTTATCAAATACCTGGACACTGAGACCTCGTCAAGTTGGCACAAAACTAACCATCACACTCTATCTCCTGATAATCTTCCTTCTTTCTCTTTGCTTCAGTCACACGGATATCTTTGGTATTTTTCAAACACACCAGGCTTGCTTCAGCCTTAGGGCCTGACTGCAAGCTGTTCTCTCATCCGGGAAGCCTTTTTCTGTGAATAACCACAGGGAAAACTCACTCATCTACATCTAGTCTTTGTTTAAACCTCACTTTCTCAATTCATCCTCCTCAGATTACCCCACATAAAATTGCAATCCATTCCTTGCTCTAATTCCTCTTATCTTGTTCTATCTTTTTTTTACCATTTTCTTATCATCTTCTAACATTGTATTTAAATTGCTTATTTATTTTATTTACTGCTTGCAGTCTGTCTTCCCATCCCTCCCTCCATCTACAATTTAAGCTTCATCCTATCAGGGAATTTAACTGCTTTCTGCCTTTAGAAATGTCAGGCGTATATTTATGGCTCAACTACTATTTGACGAATAAAGGAGTAGCTCAATGGGTGCCTGGGTGGCTCTTGATTTTGACTTAGGTCATGATTTCACAGTTTGTGTGATCAAGCCCCACATCAGGCTTCGCACTGACAACGCAGAGCCTGCTTAGCGTTCTCTCTTTCGCTCTCTCTGCCCCTCCCCTGCTCTCTCTCTTTCAAAATAAATAAATAACCTTTAAAAAAAACAAAGGAGCAACTATACTACAAAGAAGCTTTTTAAGCATCATTTTGTGTGCCTAGGTCTCTGAATATGCAAGGATGAGCCAGATACTCACCCTGCCTTCAGGCAGCTAACAAGGATGCCTGACATATCCGTAAATAACAACAATTCAAGATAGAAAGTGTACATTATGAGAGATTTAAGTCAACTATTCAGAAAAGGGGAAGCTATTTCCAACCAGAGCAACAGGAAAGAGTATGGAGATACCTAATTGGGCCTTGAGTCTATAGAAATGGAAAATAGCATTCCAGGCAGAAGAAACAATGCCCCCCCCCAAAAAAAAATCACTAGTGTGCTAAAGCACAGGGAGTAAGCAGACAAAAACACAGAATAATGAAAGAGCTCAGGCTTTGAGTCAATATGCCTAAATCAATATGCCAATGTTATGCTCAAATTCTGCAGCTAAGTAGCTGTGTGACCTTAGACAGATTATTTAACCTCTCTGAGCTTCAGTTTTCACATTTATGGTACTGGGATAATACCATCCAGCTTAGAGTTTTACTGTGAGGAAATCATGGACATAAAGCAGCTAGCCCAGTGACTGGCTCCCAGTGATCACTCAATAAATGAGAGCTATTATGGGAGTGTAGTTTGACTGGAGTACAGATGAAGTGTTCCCCTCATTTTTCCAACAGGAAGCAAGGCCAAAATGTATTGCATTTACTCTGCACTCCTTGGGAACATTCATCTATTGTCCAACTTGAAAAATGAAGCTGAAAATGACTAGTCTTGTATTAGAAGCATAAAACACTGAAGATGTGATGCATTGGCCTATCAGGCATAAGATTGCTTTGAATATAGGAGGAATAAAAATATATGTGTGTTATATTTCTGCTGAAGATTAGTTTTACTTACCCACCAATTTCTTTGTTTGTTTGTTTCTTTTCAGTTGCTCCTACAATTCAGGAAATTAAATCTGGCACCGTGGCCCCGGGACGCAGTGGATTGATAAGATGCGAAGGTGCAGGTGTGCCGCCTCCGGCCTTTGAATGGTACAAAGGAGAGAAGAAGTAAGGACTTTGTGATTATTACTGTGTTTCAAGCACTTTGAGCTAATGTGTTTGTGTTTCAGATACTTACTCTAAGCCATTTCTTTAACTGGCTTGAATGATTCTCAGCAGCCTCCTCGCAAGCAGGCAAACTGAAGGGGCCCACATGGGAGGGATGAGTAGCTAATAGCATCTAGAAGAAATGTCCACTTTGGTTTTACAGGATCTCAGAAATGCCTGCAAATCCCACATTACTGATGCATTTCATTTCTTCCCTTCTTTTCTGAACCAGAACACCATTGCTCTTGCTGGCAGCCATGTTTACTTGGAAAGTAAACCAGCTTTTAAAGGACTTGGGCACAGCTTCCATGAGTGCACTCCAAAAGCAATTGGAGCTGCTGTCTCTGCCTGGCTTCCTTGATAAGTCTCAACCCTTTCACCTGCCTTACTCTCCCGCAAGGCATTTTAACATTTCATTTCATAGAACACTGTGTTTTAGATATTCTATCACTAAAGGGCTTGTAGAGGAGATAAAATACATAGTTAAAGGACTAACCAAGGGGATTTTAGGGCTACTGTGACTTTAGCTCTATATGATTGTCCCCTTGAGGAGCCCCAGGGAAAGCACTGACAAGAGCTGTTGAACAAGAGAAGACAGGACTTGACTACTTTCTCTTTACTTTCAACCAGTAGGCTCATTCAGACCTCTTCAGCTGCTCTTATCAAGCCATCAAAGAAGAGTGGGACCCCTGTGGGTTAACTGGAAGATGTAATACAGAGGGGAGGGTATTATCTATAACATATATTTTTTGCTTCAAAACTAGGGAGGAACGTGTTCAAGAAAATGTTAAATTGGACCATATGAAACTGCCATTTTTAGCCGAAAGAGCTGAATGTTGGCAATTCCATACTGTTCAACATATATGCATGGGGTTTACTTACTTATACCATTGCTCGTGACTAATTACAGCCAAATGTTTAACCTGAAAACTGGTGAAATGACATTAAGAGCTTAGATATTGCCATAATGGATGACATTAGATGTGATATAAGCAGGAACTTTTTTTTCTTTAAAATATAACCAAAAGAGGATTTGTAGAAGACCTTCTCCCTCTTCAACATAAGCCTTAACAATAAAGGATATCCCCATTACTGTCTCATTTGATGGGAATAACTGATCTGCTTTTATCTAAAATTGTTTGCAACTATTTTTATGCAACCTCTTTCACAATTTGCTGTGCTCCATTTTTAATTCTTTTTAGTAATTATAGTTTTTACTAATTCTAAATCTACCTCCTTGTGGCTTCACAGAAACCTCATATTTTTCTATACTTAGAAGTAGATAAACTGGTCTGTGGTCACCCTTGCCCTACTGTACATACAGTATTGTGTATCAGCCAATATAACCTTTCTCAGATTCTGGTAATCCAGACTGAGAAGTTTTTAGCTTGTGATTATCCATACGGACAAACATCTAGAAGAGTGGTTCCCAATCCTCTGAAAGGTATGAAACTCTTTGTTCAATATGATCTTATATGGAAGCCCAGTAAGTAATGTCTATGAAAGCAGGACCTCTCTGGTAGATGTGGGGGGTGAATGGAGTTTCAATTCCATCTGCTCAGAACGCTCCCTTCTAACAGACTATCCTTACAAGTCCCCCCCACCCCCCGCCCCAAACCCCTGGTTCTCCACAAAGCACAGTTTAAATAATGACAGACTATAGCTTTCAAAGTCACTTTTTAATCTGCCATGCCTTTCTTACAGGCTAACGGAATTATCCCTAGTAGTACAAGTGAGAGTTCCTTTGTTAAAGTCCTATTGGTTTCTAGTATTTTGTGAAATGATGTCCTGAATTTTTTTTTCTGTTTCTCTCTTTTCCTTTCCTAAATTCGGCAGCCATTGTCAGAAAAGGCTACAATAATCCTTAGTCCACTTTCTTGGCCTATAGCAAAAACAGCAAAGGACCCATTGGTGTTCGTAGTCATAGCTTCAGTGATTTTTTTTTTCCCTACTGGAGAGACGGGCTATAGCTTTTATTACATTTTCAAAGGAGTTTAGAACCACTGCTAAAAGAAAGCGGATTGATTCTCCCCAATCGATGCCCTTTCCCAACACACTCACACACCTAGAGAAAATCTGGGAGCTGTGAAAATCAGATATACCTGTCAAAGGCAAACACACTTTGGTTTCAGAGTGAAGTGCACATTTGTCATTTGTTCAGGTTATATTTAAGGAAATATCCCAATTATCAAATACCACAGGAGTATATAAATTCCTCTCAAAATTACCGTGAAGCAAATTTGAGAATGTGCGAGGAGTAGGAAAGGAAAAGCTTCTGGTTGCTGAATGATGATTCTTACACTCCCCGAGTGGGTTTACCATACTATCTTCTGGACCTAGGACATTCAAATATTTATCTCATTAAAATGAGAAACTATCCATGTAAAAAGCACCTGCTGTTTGACAGGCAGGGTTCTAAATTGTTAACAAACATTAGCCTACTTTATTTTCACAACAGACTGATAAGATAGATACTATTATTATTCTCACCTTTTGCTTGGGGGAAACCAAAGCACAGTGTTTTTAAGTCATTTGCACAAAATCAGACAGCTAGTGGCAGAGCTGGGATTTGAACTCAAGAAGTCTTGCATATCTTCATGCAGAGTGCATGCACCAGTGTAGGTCATGGCACTTCAAAAACTATCAAAAATAATTTGAAATGTCAATACTAAATGGCAAAGGTAAAGGCATCGCAGGTCATTTATGAATTAGCAAAATAAAAGACTGCACATACAAACACTCTCACTTTCTGAATTTATTTAGTCAAAGACACAGAAATAATAGAGTCAAGGTAAACACACAGAGAAGAAACAGATACATCACGTTTCTGAGATGTTTTCCTGACCTCAAGGTCACTAACAGAAACATGAAGCTGTCAGAGACCCTGTCAGAAAGTAGCAGAGTTTTTACAAGATCAGGAGAAGTTTTGTTTCCTAGAGATCTTACAAAAATATTCGGAAATAACTTACTCTCTTCACTTCTACTTAAGAGAATGTTTATAAGAACTGTTTTAAATTAAGATCTTCAATGCCAGATCGTCCTTCAAATAAAATACGAATAAATAAACATAAACAAACGAACAAAAAAAAAAGAATCGGTACCTGAACATCCTTAGTCCTCTCTCTACCTTTAGTTCTTTGACATCCTACAAAATCCATTTCTGTGTACTGAGAATAATCTAAAAACCTTTAAAAATAAATCCTGAAAAGTAAAGCACAATTTAAATAAAAGAAAGAAACAAATGCTTACTGAGGACAAATCACTTTCCAGGTTCTTTAAATTCTTTTATCTGACTTATTCTTCAGACGACTGTGAGACACAACTTATGGTCCTCAATTTACTGATGACAGAAGTGAGACACAAGAGACTTAACCAGTCCAAGAGCATTCAACCTCAAAGATTCCATCAAGACACATTTTATTGTTAACCTCTCAGCCCACATTATTTCTGTTGTAGACAGTGCCACTCTTGGTTGTCTATTGCTAAATAACAAATTAGCCCAAAACTCAGCAGCTTAAACCAGTAAGCATTTATTACCACAGCTTCTGTGGGTCAGGATGGGAGCAGCTTAGCTGGAGAGTTATGGCTCAGGGTCTCTCATCAGGTTGCAGTCAAGTGTCACCTGGCATTGGTCATCTGAAGACTTGACTACGGTTAGAGGATCTGTTTACATGCCTGGCAAGTTACTGCTTGTTATAGACAGAAGGCCTTAATTAATCATCATATGGACCTCTTCACAGAGCTGTTTTACTCTCTTCTTGGCATGGTTGTTGACTTTTCCCAGAGCTAGTGATCCAAGAGAGACCTAGGTAGAAGTGGTTCATGACCTAGTCCCAGAAGTTATGATCTTCATTCCGTAATATCTTATTGGTTACATAGAGTGACCCTATTCAATGTGGAAGGGGTAAGATGGGGGCATGAATATCGAGTTGAGAATCATCAGATACTGTCTTCAAAGATAGCTTCTTCAAAGATACACTGTATCCCTCATGGTTGACATGGATGACAATAAAAAAAACTATTTTTATATTAGAAATATTAGCCATTTGACATTTAGTTTATTGCACTGTTTAGATAAGCATCAGGAGAATGACTAAAGTTATATAATTGTTATTAAAATATTACTCTTTGGTTTAAAGGGGCACCTGGATGGCTCAGTCAGTTAAGTGTCCGACTTCAACTCAGGTCATGATCTCACGGTCTGTGAGTTCAAGCCCCGTGTTGGGCTCTGTGCTGACAGCTCAGAGCTGGAGGCAGCTTCAGATTCTGTGTGTGTGTCTCTCTCTCTGCCCTTCCCCTGCTCACATTCTGTCTCTGTCTCTCTCTCAAAAATAAATAAACATTAAAAAAATGGTTATATTTTTTAACACTATATGCTCTTTCAGCATACCTGGCGGGGACATTGCTCACAGATTTAATTTTACTCCATGTACATTTTAGTATTGGGAAAATCAGAGTTCAGAGCTCCGTTATATAGAAAGCCAAAAATTTTAACTTATTTTCCAGATAATAGAGAAGACTAATAAAAAAAGAAATAGACTCCTTATATCCAGTGGAAGGGCCGTTTCAGAATAGGTAAAGTATTATTAAGCAAATAATGTCTTTGATGACATGAAATTAAATTAATTTATGGCTTAAGAACAGTATATTTGTTTAAGATTAAGACTAAAAACATAAACTAAATTGTAATGGATTAATGTTTAAATGTATATCGAAAAAACACAGGTTTTTTATCATTTCGTGAAGATGGCCTCATGTGTTAGATCGGTGATGGTCTAACAACATTGGCAGTGGTCCACAACATTTTTGAAATATATATCCCTCTAAGTAAAATTTAAAACTTAGCAAAAACTGTGAGTATATGCATACTTATTTGTGAATTGTGTATATGCATTTTGCAACTACTATGTTGCAAACATTAAATGACCTAAAACAGATAAAACTTAAAAGATGAGATACAATTGCAACATAAATGAGCATTCTATTATTTTTTTCTCACATTCCAACAGATCATTTTGTATCCCACTTGGAGTACTTTCCCTCCATTTTGGAGACACTTATAAAGTATGTTAAAATAAGGAATTTTAAAGAATTTTCAAGGACAATTTTAACCGCATACATATTTTACCCTACATGCTGACTTGGTAATCTTATAACACATGTAACTCACTATATACTGCCTTACCCATTGCTCACATAATTCTAGCTAGATTATGCCTGAGGGGGAAAAAACTGTATCTCATAAGGTAAAATGACTCATTGAAGGGAAATACAAAATGGGAAGTAAAATCTAATTTTGAGGAAATCTTGGTAAGTGATGAATATGTTTATGGACTTGGTAGTGATGATTTCACAGGTGTATACTTATCCCAAACTCATTGAGTTGTACAGATATATATGTCTGTATATATTTAATGTGTATGTGTTTATATATATTATATATAAATATAAATATATATGTATATATGTAGATAGATGGATAGATAGATAGGTAGGTAGATATCTCATACTTCAACAAAGTGATTTAAAAACAAAAACAAACCAACCCCTAATTTCCTGAGTCAAGTCAAGATATCCCTCTTTTAGATTTTGTCCCACAACATTGATTATTCAGAAGAGACTAGAAATAAGTTATTTCATTTTTCTCTCTCTCTCTTTCTCTTTCTCTCTCTCTTTTTCCACCTCCTTTTCTCTTCTCTTTCTGTCTCTCTCTCTCTCTCTATTGGCAAAGCCATTCTTGTAAGATTAAGCAGTTACATATTTTGATTTAGAAATAAGATTTTTGAAAATAACTTTGTTACCACTCCATGTTAGGAATAATCTTCCCTGCTGACCTGAGATTTTATGTGTTCATTTAACAAATGTGCATTGAGCACTTAACTGTGATGTAATTTGAAAAGACTGAAAAGGAAGTAAGTTCCTGCATTGAAGAACTTGTGTTTCTAGTGTTATTTCCCTATCTATCTATCTATCTATCTATCTATTTATGTATTTTAAATTTTATTCTGATATTTCGCTCTTTTTATTTCATAACCCAAGCCTTATCAGTACAGTTTGGTTACCCCTGTGATGCTTTTATAAACCAAGGCCAGGGAAGTAAAAGATAAATGTGTGAAATAAGTGAAAGCATTTCAACTACCGGGAAATGGAGGACACATGACCATGTAAGACATACATACAAATTATTATATTTAAAACTTTGGGCCAGTCAAACAGAATTGAAAGTGGGCTACTCCAGTTTGTATTCTCTGACTTAGAGTTTACAGTTTGTCATAAAAATCACCAAAATGAAGTAAGTTCCAAGTAAGAGGATCCTAAGGGAGTCCTAAGTCAAGTCCTTGAAAGTACACAGCAAGGGTCCATTCAGCTCAAATCAAAGCATTAACAAACGCTTCAGGGAAAAGGTAGCTTTTGTGCTTGATACCAGAGAACAGTATTTCTAAACATTGCAAGGAGTCAAGAATAATCATAAGAGAGGAAAGAACATAGTCAATGTCATATAAGCATTGTGTGGAGAGGTTTTATTATTCCCTGGGGTACAGGATGTGAAATCAGATGTAATAGGAGGTAGGGTTAGAAATGCATGCTAGGGCAAGACTTGGAGCATTTTAAATGTCATGATAAAGCATTTAGAGTTGATTCCATAGGCTTTGGGAAGCCAGTGAAGGACTTTTCAAGAGTAGTAAAAGTATCCATTCCCTGTCTTCACAAAATGTTTCTCAGAGCAGTTCGGATGGAAAAGATATAAAATATGATTTAAGCCAGAGTATTAGTTGTGCAATTAAAAGCAAGAGAGAGAAAAGTTAGGATTTGTATATTTCAGTGGTGGATTAGGTTAAAAGGAAAGGACCATTTGAAGATAAGTTTAAGTTTTCCATCTCAGGAACAAGGTGAATGGTGAAGTTATAAACTGAGGCTGGGAACATAGGAACAGAGATTTGGGAGCGACTGGGCTGAGTTTGGTTTAGAACATCCTAAAATTGAGGTATTAATACTGCATACACAGTCCATTAGTAGACAGCTGAATTTCAGTTGTGTTCTTAAAATTCATAGCAATAGTTCCAAAGTAAATAATCTTATGGTTCTTGAATGTCCCTAGAATAAAGTCGTAACATCACAATATGGCATGGAAGGCCTTCATGTACTTGCCCCTGTTTACCTCTATGGCTACAAATCTTGCCATTCTACCACCTCACAATAGGGTGATAACTATCCTAAAATATTGTGGCCACAAACTGTGACATGAAATCTATATTTCAGGCCTTTTCATATGTTGGCCATTTTGCTTCTAAGCCCCTCCCACACACACACCCATCCTGGCTCCCTTCCACTAGTCCTTTAGGCTCAATTCAGATATCACTTTATCTTAGAAAACTTCCCTGACCCCTTTCTACTAGGAAAGGAGTCTCTCCAGATGTACTCCCATGTCCTTACCTCTGTCAAAGCACTTTTAAAGCTACACTCAACTTTTTTTACTAGTCTCTCCTCTGTTAATCTATAATCCACCCGTGTTCCCAGCATCTAACATGGTGTTCGAAACACACTCTTGCAAGAATGAGTTGTGGCCTTTTAATCATGTGAACATAGAGCCATTCTTATTTTAATACATTTTCAAATTGAGAAGAGAATATTACTACAAGATCCATCTGTCACCCTAGATTGTAGGACACTGTAAACCCAATATATGATTGCAGAAAGACGCTGGTTTCTGTTGCTCGGTTCTGACTTTCCAGGATTTCGTTTTTGTGAATGTGATCTCTGCAAAATGGTTGTGTTGGTATATTATGGGATGAAATTTGACATTAAAGTCTTGGGCACATTGATATTAGAAAAGCAGTTCAAGCAGAGGGAAAAACTCTAGTCATAGGCCAGGTTGTCAGGGATACAAGGCTCACTGCAGTCAGGGGAGGACTGACACTTGCACTATAGCCTTTGTTTATTTGATGTAAAGTTAAAGGCAATATCCTCCCCGTGTGAATCAAACCGTCACGAGTAAGGCAGCCCAAAGGTCTCTAATCTAAAATTATTAATTTCATTAAAATTGATAAAGTAAACAAGACATACATTTTAAATAGCCTAATAAAGTCTAAAATCATTAAAATGTCCTAATATATTATAATACATTAATTTATTCAAATGTGCAACTAAAGATAGATACCCCTCGGGGCTGAGACATTGATGCATGATATTCTTCAGTCTGTTCCTAGGAATAAATGATATCATATTGTATTCAAGCCTTAAGTACCAAGCAACACAGTAAACCAATAGGTTGCTATAGCAGCACGTTCACATCAATTTTCATTTCTCTCTGGTATCTAGCAGTACTTACTCCTGCTTCTTTTTATTTTTATTTTTTTATCGGCCCTGCACATCTGTGAAAAAGCTAGATAAGGTTGATAATACACATGTAATTGAGACTGAGTTTGGCACATCTTGAAATCATGATACTATGATCTTTTCAGTCACTCTCCTAGATCTTTCCTTTAAAAATAATTTCCTGTATTTTCAATATTTAATATTTTGCTGCCATCTGAGAGGAAATGTATCTGTTTTGTGTAAGAAACAGACCCTACTATTGAACAATAATAACACCCATCATATGTCTAGTGGCTGCTGCATTTGATATATATGTGTTTGTGCATAGATATTATATTTTATATATTTAAAAAAATTCTTACATCAACGCTTTGAAATTGGCTTCATTTTTTTCATTTCACAGATGAAAAAACTACGCAGTACAAAATGTAAAAACATAATTCGTTCCGTTAAGCATACAATAACTACTTACTGTGTACCTAATAAGTACCCAACCTTATGCCCCATGCTTAGACATAATGAACAGCAAAAGCTAAGAAACTTGCTCTAATGAAGTTGCACTCTAATGGGGAATATGGACAGTAATCAAAACTTATACAAGTCTATGAAAACTTACACCTGAAATGTTGTGGTAAAGAGAAATTTTCGATACGATAATGATTTGACCAAGTCAGAAAGAACACGATAACTCCATGGCATCACAAGAACTTGAACTTTAGAGACAATTTTGAACTTACTTAAAATTATTGCATTCTTGCCCACTCTTCA
Organism: Paguma larvata; assembly: GCA_030068075.1. Lineage (NCBI taxonomy): Eukaryota > Metazoa > Chordata > Mammalia > Carnivora > Viverridae > Paguma > Paguma larvata. The sequence continues at coordinate 57,138,104 of CM057833.1, read as the reverse complement.
GGGCTATGTTTTTGTTTTTGTTTTTGTTTCTGCCATTCCTGACTATATTCCACATATACACTATGAAGGGAGATTTACTGCAACCCAAATATTTAGTGAGCCTGGGGGATGAAAAACAAACAATAATCAATGCTCAACGTGTGTGTTGTTCTGGCAGGTAGTTCGAGGAGGAAAGAGTATGGCAAGAGACCGTTTCATGCTTCTCATCTTGGGACTGAGTCACAGAAAGGGTGACTCCATTGGAAGTGAAAGATAGCTACTGTAGGAGACTGTGGACACAGTTGAGTCCGCCACAGATAGTTAAAAGACATCTGGTCCAGGGAATCTCTAGCTGAACTGAACCTTATATTTTGTTTTAACTCTCTATCTCATTAGATTCACCCCATGGATTGGATCTGGCTTTCCTGGTATGATACCACATATTACGTGATTAATTAACTCCACTGGTTCTATTCTCTGGCTTACTTAATTTCCTTGAACCACCCATGATATCTGACTTGTCTTTCCAAACTCAAACATAGTAACCTGGCTTATATTTGATGATTTGAGTACACTTGCTACTCTGGAAGAATACCGGTAATCAGAAAATCTAGATTTGAATGTTGATTCTACCACTTACTAGATGTTAGAAGATAAATTAATCTTTCTAAACTTTATTTTTCTCATCTGTAAAATGGGACTAGTAATGCTTACCTCCTAGGGATGCTGTGAAGATAAGTTGACATGCATTTGAAAATACTTAAATATTTTCTGAATGTCAGTCTCACACACTCTTAACACAAACTTTTTTGTATAACATGAAATTCTTTAATGTTAGATTACTTCAGTCATAAACATGTTGAGAGCAGCTAACATTTTCCACTACATAAACCATTCCTGCTTTCATCGAAAAGACTAGAAATATAGCCATGATTCAGAGGCAAAATATATGTAACCTAGAACTCTGTCATTGAGAGAGACATTGAGATGTGTTGTGCAAGGACCTATATGCTATATCGTGTCATCTTCCCATTTTTAACTGTAGCCAAGGTCCTTAGCTAGAACTGTGTCCATTTGTCTCCTCCCTACCCCCCACCCTTTGGTTCTTAAATCAGTGCCTTAAGCATAGGAGGCATTTAATCATCATTTGATGACCAAGTAAAACTTCATTTCCATTAAGACTATATCACCTGTGAAGTTTTTACCATCACCCATGACTTTTTCTAAAGCTCTTTTTTGAGTTGTATCCTTCGCTCACACCACCTCTTGAAACTCAATAGCCTGCAATTGATTGTGGAAAGTAATATTCATTTTCTTTGTACATATAACTCTTAACTCAAGAACTACATTCTGTCCCCTACTATTTTCCATCTCTGCTATACTATCACCCAAAGATCACTTATTAGGGCGCTAATAATCTTATCTTACAACATGATATATTATATATTTCCTTGTAATTCTACTTTGGTGAAAGGTTAATCATCATTTGAGAACACCTCTCCCACTCCTATTTAAAGTTACTTTAATATCTTAAATGTTGTTGTCTGATACACTTGTGTATATTTCTTATATTAGCAATGAAGTATTTTAGTGACTATTTGCACTCGTAAGCCTGTTTCTCCAGAATATTTATCATTATACTTGACCTGGAAAGGCAGAGAGCAAACAATAGTCCCAAAATGTGTCGTCAGGCTGGATTTATATATAAAATGAATGAGGTTTGGCATAGCTGTATCACTTATTTTTGCAATGTTATCAATCAGTGCCAATAGCTTGGTCATCAGTTTTGCTGTTGTGATGTTGCTATGGACTCTTCCGTCCATCCTAGTTACTGCCTGAGAGAAGCTATGATTGTAAAGTTTGTGAACATTTCATAGGTCAGATTTATAAGTATCCTTAAGTTATTAGCATGCTTTCTATGTGCCACTTCTTTCTGAATGACACTTGAAAATATAAGAGACTATTCTAATGCAGAACTAGTTAGTTGGTCAGGCTGTGTTACTTATGAGTTGCCTGCATCCTCTGCTGACAGGGCAGATGGCCTGCAGTTTACAGATTTATGAGCCATTAATGAAAAGCAGAAGGAAGGAGAGTGAGGACAATGATCCTCAGTGCGCAGCTTCATCCAGCTGGGCTGTTATAACAAAACACCACAGATTGGGTGGTTTATAAACAACAGAAAGTTAGCTGACAGTTCTGGAGGCTGGAAGTCCAAGATCAGGGTGCAAGCATGGTCTGAGCAGCGTCCTCTTCTAAGTCACAGATGTCTTGTATCCTCACATGACAGAAGGGGCTATGGGACCTCTCTGGAACCTCTTTTAAGGCACCAATCCCATTCATCATGGTTTCAGCTTCATGATTTTTAAGCACCTTCCAAAGGCTTCACCCACTAATACCAGCATGCTTGGGGTTTAGATTTTTGACATATGACGTTTTGGAGGACACAAACATTCTGATCAGAGGACTATGGAATAAACCACCATAGGTGGTAAATGTAGAGGACAGCAGGGCCCACCGTAATAGAAGGATCTTATAGCTATGGGGTTCACTGAATGGTAAAGATGCAAAAAATAATAATGCCCAGGGATTTCTAAGCAAGCACCAAATGCTGCTGATCTGCATCTGAGGGAAAGAATACCATATTCAACTGTGTGTTTTCTCTCTTCCTGTGGCAAGGGACTGTAAGAAGACGTCTCTTATTCTGGAATCTAAGTCAGTACAAGAATGATTCTCTTAAAACTTGAAAGATGTAAGTATTTAAGGAAAAGAGAGAACTCCAAATAAGGCAATATTCAAGATTTAGCTCTCTGGTTTTTATCGCAAGGTGTATTGTGAACTATTGCTTGAGTTGTCACTTCAAGATTTCACATCACCGATGCAAGGAAGTCTGGTTTCAAAGAAGTCTGGGATGGATATGAAAAATACAGTGGGGCAGGGTCACTCTGTTAATAGGCTGACATGTGCATGTTTGAAGGCTATCAAGAATTTTCTTTAACATAGAATGATAATTTAATTTGTCAAATATATGTGTTTATTGATAAATAATTATTCTCTTTATAGAAAATATTACTGTATCCAACCATTTTGGAATAAAACTGTTTCATAAAGAAAACAGTTGTCACCAGTTAAAGAACTCTTTTATTATTTGTTTTTAGTCAAAAAGTAAAATTATATTTGGGACATACATGATGAGACTTATAAGTGTGGTTCAGATTTCTATATCCTGTAAGTAAGGGTAGGAGTATTGATCTTAACAGGGTCCCCATTGTGACTAAAATCAACTCAGTTGTAAACACCTGTTTATGTGTCTGATTTATTCTTCTCTTCAACTTTGAGCTTCTGAAGAACCTTCAAAGATATTCAAAGACCATGTGTTGCCCAGCCAAGTCCCTAACCATCCAGCATAGAACTCATCTTTGTAGCAGTGACAATTTTTAGAATTGATTTGAATCGCTGAGAAATCTCCCCACCCCGTACACCCACTGGATCCCTACAGGAAAATCACAGTACACCTTCAGAGATAGACACCATCACAGAAGTCATTCTCCCTCAAGGTCAGCTTTGGAAAGGCTGTCTCAGTCATCTAATGGTAAAGATAGGTTCTTATAAGATGTTTTGAAGAGTCAGTCCTTCTAAAATTCCCAACTCTAAAAAAAAGTAAGCTTTGAACTTCTCTAGTAATCTCAGAAAGGTAGCTTCCTGGGGCGCCTGGGTGGCTCAGTCGGTTGAACAGCCAACTTCGGCTCAGGTCATGATCTCGCGGTCTGTGAGTTTGAGCCCCGTGTTGAGCCTGGAGCCTGCTTTGGATTCTGTGTCTCCCTCTCTTTCTGCCCGTCCCCCACTCATGCTCTATCTCTCTCTGTCTCAAAAATAAATAAACATTAAAAAAAAGTTTTTTTTTAAAAAGAAAGGTAGCTTCCTCTAGAGGGAAGAAAATCCCCCAAGGAAGATACTCTTCTGTTTTATTGGCCATAACCACTTGCCAGGCTGAATGGAGCAGCAGGAGTCACTGCTGCTAATATGCCACTGATGTGGCTCTCTGACAAGGATGCTCATAGTACCCTTGGCCAGAGGCCAAAAATGGGCCTACACATACAGAGCATGGGTGTCCTGGATGATTTAGCAACAGCTGGGGCTTTGCCTTCAGACACATTATAGGGCAGAGAATTGGAAGCCAACTCAGAAAGATGGCCTTAAGGAATATAAGCAAACAGTGCCATCAAGTTACTGAATATACTCCGTTGGGATTTTCTCCCCAGGAATCTAGTCAACTGAAGACCCTGACTAATTTCTTCTTAATTCTTTAGCAGAAAAATGAATCTTAGCTTGGTAGGTGGGGCACAATGGGAATTTAGTACTCCTGGGAGTTGCCGAGTCCTCTGGAACTGTGTCCATATGAGCACAGACATGTGAAGATAGATTTAAGCCCTAACCCTAAAGCTTTCTGGCCAATGAAGCTGTGAATTTATTATACATAGCATATACTATTGGTTAAAAATAAAGTTATTAATGCAATGCAGAAAAATATGCAATTATCACGATCGTATTTTGGCATAAATGTTAATAGATGTGAAATATGAGACAGAGGAGTAAAAACCACCATATCCTTGATATTTTATGCCTTATTTTGTTGTGTCAGAGTTGAGGATCATTGGGTTTATTGCTCAAGTTAATGTTTCTCGGTGTTTATTTAAGTCAAGGTTTTATTAATCTGATTAAAGTTTGAGTTTTGGATAAGTCAAAGTCAGCCATTACATGAAATATAAGTAATTCCCAGGGCAATCAAGCATGGTTGCTTATTTTAATCTGCATGTAACTACAGTACATTTTATCTAAATTCAGATGCAAGTCACATAACGTAATGCAAAGGAGTTCAACCTAACCTCTCATGGGAATGCCATTTATTTGCATCTTCGTGATGAAAAAAATATTTAGAACTAGAACTTGAACATATTAAGGAGGAAAAATACCATGTCATTTGGGCTATAAGCTTACATAGCCTGTGTCATAATCAGCACATCTTTTCACAGTAAACTTTGGGGTTAGCTAGGGGGATGTTATCATCTGGTTGGCATCCTCATTATAACAGAATTCATATTTAGAAAAATAATTTTTGAGAGGGCCCCTGAAGTGGGCTTACCAGTCCCTGTGTTGTGGGGATGTCACCCCAACTCTGCCGCTCTATGAGCTATTTGTTATGTACTATTATGTGCTATGCAGCACATAATATAAAATATATAATAAAGTATGTCCGTATGGCCCTGTCTTTTGAAGAATTTAAGGCAATTCAATTTATTTGGGTTGAAAAGACCTGCGTGCATGGAAACTGCTACAGAGTACACTGTAAGGACGTGGCTTTGATCTGATAAATCCCACAGCAATTTCAAGAGGGTGGGGCAGAGGGGGGCGGGGAAGAGTCATTTAAGGAGCACTGGAGTAGGAGAGATAGGACACACATCAGACCTGAGTGTGGAGAGAAGGATCCAGCTGGCAGAGATACAAAGGGCAGATGACCATTGGGTGCAGATCAGGAAAAAAGTGAAGATGGAGTGGGCATGGCAAGCCCTGAGAACGGTGACGCTTTCCTATCCTATTCGAGAGTGAGGCCTCTGCCGGTAGGTCTGAAGAGAGATTGTTGGGTTGTCAAGGGTGGAATCAGGTAAAACTGAATCCTATATTGAGGCCCAGAAAGGTTAGAGGACTTTCCCAGCCACATTCCTCAAATGTGGCCAAGACGAGACTCAACTTGAAATGCTTTTCTCATTGCTATACTGCTGCTTTTTTACTAGGTTAAAAGAATTCATCTGTCTGGGTTGTATGTAGCAGCAGCAAAGTGTTGTTGACCCTGGGCTCAGAACCATCCTATCACAGTTGTGGGGTTACCTTTGACAGGAGTTATCCAATAATGTCATCTGAAATGGCCTAGACATATCTTAGCCAGTTTTTTAGAAACCATCGGTTTTTTATGAAATCATTATATTTAATTTGCTTTATTCTTTCTTGACTTTAACAGATGAGATGCTATTGCAGTGGTACGTTTAATTTTCTAATGTCCTATTCATACGTTGATTTTTTTTCAAATCAACGTATGAATAGGACATGTGGAAATCTCAATTTAGTGTGCTGTAGAGTGCAAAGAATCTTGTAGTAACAATCCTCACCTGTCATACAGCTTCTCCTCCCCAATATCTACTCATGCAAGGAAAGTATAATTGCACCATTATCACATTATATGCTAACACTAGTGTAGACCAAAATTGTCTATGGGTTGCTAAGACAACCCCAACTAACATAAAACCAAAAATGGTATTCACGATTCATACTTACCTAGAGTTGATTTTGTCTTCTAGGCTCTTCAATGGCCAACAAGGAATTATTATTCAAAACTTTAGCACAAGATCCATTCTCACTGTTACCAATGTGACACAGGAGCACTTCGGCAATTATACTTGTGTGGCTGCCAACAAGCTAGGCACTACCAATGCGAGCCTGCCTCTCAACCGTAAGTAACACAGCGTTACCAGAATGCTCCCGGGGGCCCCTTGGCTCCTGTCCATCAGCAGAGAGAAAATCTGAGAATGGTGTATGTTCAATTTAGAACTCAGCCTGATGTGATGCATCCCTCACACAGAGGAAACTTGACCCCTAAATGGTATGGGTGTTTGAGAATTTTATAATCCCTATTGAAGTCTACGTGTGTTTAGAAAAATGTCTTAGAGCTGAGGTAAGGGAAAAAAATACCTAAATAATAGGACCTACTGAAAAATGTCTTCCAACTGAAGATGGTTTGGTGGAGTTTTCTTTGTTTCTGTTTTGTTTTTTAAAATGTGTTCCATTATCCATAGGTTAACTTCAGTTTAATTTACTCTTGGTTGGTTTTCTTTAGACATTCATCTTGGAATAGTGAGAATTTCACATGCCATATATAAAATGTAAGAGTAAGTAAATGATCATGGACAGTAAATTTTATCCACATAGATAATGTTTTTACTCAAAACTATTTGAAATACAACTTAAGGTTTTGCTAAAATAAATACTATATTTCTAATGTATCTTGGTTTCTAAGGACTAGAAATGAAAAAGGAAGAATAAACATGAGGATTAGTTGAAGAGAGAGAAATCTAAGCTGATATTTTCTCCTACAATTAGTTTTAGTGCTTTTTAGAAGCTGAGTAAACAACACGTTTTCATAACCATAAAATATTCCTGATTTTGAAGTGGAGTGTTTCTCAAAGTGTTCAAAGAAGATTATAGAGAATATACCATCTTTTCAGTTCCACAAAGTTATCTGAAGTCATTCTTACCTTTTATAGTTAATATCTTTATAGTACACTGGCATGCATATTTTATATTATCATAATATATATACATATATATAGCTGTCTCAGAAAAATGTGAATATTGTGTAGTTCATCACAGATATTATCACTTCCATTTTGAAGAAGTGAGGGTGGGATATGTAATGCCTCTACTACTTAAAAATACATTACAAGAAGTTTCGTGATTTATGAACTTTGAATTGTGACACTTTAAGAGCCTCTGATGTTAAATAAAATATATTAGTTTGTTGTTAGTAGAAAATAATCATTTGAAATTATTTGCTCTCTATATACTTTTAAAACAACGCATCCCTTATTATTCCAACTTAATATTACTTAATATTTCTTAATATCCACACTCTGAAAGAAAACCAGTGCTTGCCATGCAATAGCCATAGTATAACAAAGTTGCTTGAGTTTCTTCCATGAGGAGGATGATTTTAGTGTAATTACGAATAATATAAACCATTAAAAATATTACAGAGCTGTGTGATTCCAATTTAATGTAAATATTGATATTTCTTTGGTATGCTATTAATATTTTAAATGATTTAAATATTCAAGAACTTGAAAGAATTAATGAATTAATAAGGCAAAGTAAAGGAAAATTTAAGGCTTATTAACACATTAACTTTTTGCTATTTAAATTTCTAAATCACATTCTGATTTTTGAAACTGAAACATTAATGAATGTGACAAATTAGGAACAAATGTCACTTACTTAAGTGTTTGTTGTACTCCGGCAACCTTAACACAATCATCTGGAAATAATGCACTGCTAAAAGGGCTTCTACACATGGTATCCTGAGGATGGACTCCAATCCTCTCCCTTCACCACTGCCTTCCTGTATGTAGAGGTACAATGGAAAACTAGTGCAATGTGGTTAATTTGTCAACAAATACATAATACACAAATCTTATCTGCAATTACGAACATAGGCCTAGACGTTTGAGGAAATGACTGTCTATTCAGAAAACACATATGACCTCATCTGAAGCTCTTATTGCACTGAGCATTGCCATTTTGCACAACAATTATTTTTATAAATTTTTCATCTCTCTACTAAATTCTGTTAGTTGAGAATATAGGATTGATACTGGGTTCATTATTTTATCTCCCATATCACCAAGCACAGAGCTTGCTATTTAATAGTTAATCAATAAATCTTTAGGGAATAAATGAATTTGTTAAACATCGGATAAGTGGTTGAATGGCTAATGAAGAAATGAATGAATGAACTGGATTTTAGATGTAAAAATGTGTATTTGCAATCTCTGGTTATGCAAGACAACACCAGGAGGATTATAAGTAACACCTACTGTGGCTTACTTTAGATATTATTCTATTCTCTTGATGTGAATTTGTTCATTTAATTCTCATGTGATCCAGAGAGATAAATTCTATAATTTCCTTCTTACAGATGAGGAAACTAAGATGAAAAGAGATGAAGATATTTGCCAAAGCCAAATGGTTATTAAGGGACAAAGTAAAACCCTGAATCCCTACACTCTTCCTCCAGGGCCCAAGTTTTTAACTTGTACATTTCACTGTCTCTGGCTATGAACATTAAAGCATCAAAGGAGTGAAAGATAAATTGTATCATTTGTAATATACTCTTCCAGAGCTAAACCTCTACATATAACATTTGTCCTAGTTGTTTGTTTTTTTTTTTATCAACTTTTCTTTGATCATTTAGGGTGCTATTCTTCAACATATACAACCTTAAAAAATAAGTGTTCAGATGTAAACAACACATACCAGATATCAGATTTAAGTATATGAAAGATAAATGGGCTCAATGTTTGACTGAAAACTTATACAAAAATGAGACTCAGGGACATTGAAACACACAGTTTTAAGGCATTTTAAATCTCTTTGGATGGTATAGTTGTCCAACACAGGCATTGAGAATCTACGAATTATATTATGGGGGAAGACAGCTTTCTTAAAGTTCATGTGATGTTGGCTGGAGAAAGCACTGTGTCTCTTGGTAAGAATTTTTGTCATATCTCACAAGGTCTATGAATGGGAGAGGGTTACCAGAAATGTGAGTTGCCTAGTATAGCTTTTATACATAGTAAACCCTCAAACTGATTGATAGTAACATTCTAACAGAGCTTTAGCCACTAGGAGTCAGCTCTCCATCCATAACTATTTTGGATAAAACTTGGACTGATACACTCTACTCCTGGTTTGTAATAACCTTCATTTTCTAGATCACCAAGAAGACAGCAGGCAAGAGGATATAATTTACAGCTTTGCTATAACTAAGGCAATCAAAAGAAAAGGAAAGAAAAATAATGCAACACTCTTTGGGGTGTGTGTGTGTGTGTGTGTGTGTGTGTGTGTGTGTGCGTTTCACATAAAAGTAGTCAAGTAGGCCTTGGTGTGGATCCCAGTTTTACTACATATCTATAGTTATGTGTGACTTTGAGTAAGCAAATGTTAAATTCATTTTATTAATGAATTAACTGAGGCTGATAATGGCTCCCATCTATGTGACAAAAATTAAATGGAATGATGCATGTAAAGTATTTATCACTCAGCCTGGAACAAAGTAAGCTTTCAATAAACGTTAATCATTGTTATTATTTCATATCCCCTAAGAGCACTCAGTTCAGTTCAGTTCAAAGGGCAATATATAGATGGCTGACCTTATTTGTCGACCCCATGCCCAATACTTTACCAAGAGTTTATATGGTGAACTGTCACTGTTAAGCTAAGGAGAAGGCATGCAAATTTGAAATAATGTCCTAACTCTAGCTGTAACTTAACCTTATCCCTTTGTCAGTGCATCAGCCAGATTTCGTGGCACTAATTCCAGATTAATGATGTTTGCAGCATAGAAGCTCAGACATCTAGGAGATGCAAAGAGTAAAGGCAACACTAAAAAAGAAAAATCTCTTTTCAAGGCTCAGATAATTTGTTCAATAGCAACCTTCATTTGTCCAAAAAACACACATATATATAAACATATAAGTATATATATATATATATATGTAGATGTGTATATAAACTGCCTACAATGTACAAAGGACTGTGCTCAATGTTAGAAAGAAAAGGGTTACTGTATCTGGAACCCAGCCCTCAAAGAATTCTCAGATGAATGTGAGGAGAGGGATAAGAAACAGACAGCTGTAATGCAATACAGTAAAGGTAGCATACTAGGACAGAGAAGAGACTCCCAGTCTGGCCTTGAGGGACATGGAATGACTGTCATCTAGAATAGATACTATGGCTATAAGAATTATAACTAAGATACAATGCAAAATATCAATTTAGCCACCATTGTGTCATCTTCAAAGGCAGAAGTTTGCAGAGTTCATTTAAGAACAATCATGAGCACAATGTACAGTGGCAACAATGAGAGAATGATCAGCTCAGTCTCAGTGACTAAGGATGAGCTGTAAAGATGACCCTTAAACAAAGGATGTGATTATATTGAGCCTGGGTGCAGAATGGTTGGGTGGGGATAAGGGGGAATACTCTAGTTTGAAGCAGCCATTGTAAAGACATGACAGTATGAAACAATCTGATATACTTGAAGACATAGTAGTGTCTTTATATGATTGGAGTAGAAGGTGGGAGAATAGACTACTGAGAGATGATTGGACAAGTTGATCAAATTAGGACAGGAACAGCTGCAAATGATCTTGGACTTTATCTTTCTGGTTTTGGAGAGCCATCGATGGATTTTTTTTTTAATTTTTAATGTTTATTTATTTTTGAGAGACATAGAGACAGAGTATGAGCAGGGGAAGGGCAGAGAGAGAGGGAGACACAGAATCTGAAGCAGGCTCCAGGCTCTGAGCCGCCAGCACAAAGCCCGATGCGGGGCTCGAACTCACAGACGGTGAGATCATGACCTGAGCCAAAGTCGGCCGCCCAGCCAACTGAGCCACCCAGGCGCCCCTCGATGGATTTTTAATAAAGGAAGGATATGAGCAGATTTAGTTTCTGAAAGACATTCTTAGGTAACATGAGTTCTAAATCCAGATATTAGACTTACAAGAAGATAATTGCACCAAAAAAGTAGCAGAGGTGACAGAGCAGCCAAAAATTAGGAGAGAGGAGTTAATGACCAAATATGGAGAGAATAGGAAGGGAATTGTAGGAACCTAGATAACTCCCAACATGTAGTTGGGTGAAATTAACCAGAATAGAACATGAGAAGAGGATTAGCACTTTCAGATTTGAGGAGAAGGTAGAGATTGGAAGAAGAAAAGTGACTCTAACTTTAGACATATTCAGCGGGAGGCAATGTCCAGTAGGTAGCTGGGTGTAAAGTCCAGAATGGAGATATGCTTTGGAGGTTATTAGAATGGAGGTGGTGGTATCAGCAATGAGAGTAAGTAAGATTTTTCATAAAGGCAATGTACAGCAAAAGATGAGCAGGGACCAAAATCCAGGTAAAATCAGTACCGAGGAGTGAGCAGTAGAGTTGAAATATCCTGTAGAAGCTCATGGGTTCAAGGTGGATGAAGATGCCAGAGTAGGATCAGTGCCACAGAAGAGATTTGTTCAAAACAAGGGACAGTCAGCAATGTCCAATGCTACATCAGATCAGAAATGTCTGAAAATCAACCACAGCCTGTGACAGTTGGCGACAGTTGGTGACCTTTGCCATGGCATTCTGTGGAAAACTGGGAGTAGAAGTCATGAGGTTGTGGATTAAGGTGAAAGAAGTAGACGAGGAAGCAGAGACATGGGTAGTAAACTCTTTCTATGGACCAGGCTATGAAAGGAAGAACACAGGCTGATGATCTGCCTTGACCCTTGAGCAGCTGGTCTGAATTGGCTTTCAATCTGATTAATAGGTCCAATGGCTGTATGTATGTCAACCACTCCCTGACCAGCAAAGATGCAGTACTCAGTCTTTGGTGAATCATCTTTCCCATGCTTCTTGCTCTTCTGTAAACTCCCCTCATTCTCAATTTGTTGGCCTCTTTTCACATATCTTTCTTCAGTCCCAGAGAAACAAGAAGGAGCTTTGATTTAAAAGGAAGTTACCTTAAACCCTTTTGCCCTCTGTGACCTGTAGGCTTTAGACTATAATAGTAAGAGGAACTCTAATTCTTTTTTTTTTAATATTTTTTAACTTTTCTTTTTTAATTTTTGAGAGACATAGAGACAGAGCATGAGCAAGGGAACGGCAGAGAGAGAGGGAGATACAGAATCTGAAGCAGGCTCCAGGCTCTGAGCCGTCAGCACAGAGCCCGACGTGGGGCTCGAACTCACGAGCCTGACGTGAGTTCATGACCTGAGCTGAAGTCGGCCGCTTAACCCACTGAGCCACCCAGGCACCCCAGAGGAACTCTAATTCTAACCAGAGATGTTAGCAATTTCATCAATAGAACTATTCTAGAAAAAGAATATATGATTTCTCAAGTTAAGGGAAAGCAAAGTTTATATTAGGAAAACTGTAGGAAACCTTGTATACAATGAGTCCCTCACTTTGTAGATTATCTATCCAGAAATTTCTGGAATATACCTAACTAAAAATGTCTCTTAATGTGTGTGTGTGAGAGAAAGAGAGAGGGAGATGGAGAGGAAGGGGGAGAGAGAGAGAGAGAAAGAGAGAGGGAATATTCTGTAGATCACTATAGATCAGCTTCAAGGAGCAAATGCTGTAAGAAGATTAATAATGGATGACAGCATGCCCACTCTTCACAGCAGAATTCCTTATGAAGTAAAAAATGGGAGATTCAGAATTGAGATTTTATATTATTTTTTGTTGTGTTTTTTGTTTCCTGAGCAGGAGCATCTGAAAGAGGTGATTTCTTTACGTCTTCCCCTTAAAGAATGTGAACTGAATGGTCCCATCCTGCCATCTATGGGTTCAATTCATCAGATTTACACCATTATTTGATTAGTAATTTAGTAACCAATAAAAGTCATTTCTATAAGTAAGATATGTTTTATCCTTTGTTTCCCACCTTCTTAAAAAAAACAGATATTCATTATAGGACACAAAGAATCACAATCTACAGGGAAATAGTGAAAGAGAATTAGTTAAGAAAGGAGAAAATCTTAGCCCCATAAACAAAGTGCTTAAAATTCACATAACTTTAATTTAATACAACCCTCTCCTGAGACTTAATATATGAAAATATTTGGGACAATTTAAGCTTTAATATTAACAGCATCTTAGCTTACAGACCCAAATAGATAATCATATTGCTACAGTGTGTGGGTGCCAAACTTCTCTTTCATGTGTTTTCAAAAGTGGGTTGTTAAATCTATTGTCAGAATATATGTCCTAATGATGCTGTAAGGTCTTCTCTCCTTTTCTTGTGTGTGTGTGTGTATGTGTGTGTGTGTGTGCATGTGTGTGCAAGTGCATGCGCGCACACGTGCATACATGCATTTATTCAAATAACAAAGCATTTGCCTGAGAAATATTACACATAAAATATTCAAAGGACTCCCCGAAACTTTCTCTTTTCTCTGCCTTAGCAACCCTGTGGCGACAATGATGAAGTTCTAATTTCAAATGTTTTATATAATCATTGCTATTTAACTTTTTGGAAAATCTCCTTTCATGTTTAGAGAATATTTCTTCCCAGTCTGTTTTAATTTGATGGAGACTTTCTGTTAGGGATGGGGAAAAAAAAGGCATTTCCAAAAGGTAAATGGAAGAGGCTATCGGAGAAAGAAAAAATGTGGCTGGCATAACAGTTTTCCCTTGTTTAGATCTGACTGAGGCAGGCGAACGTTATTTTTTGACTGATTTGTTGAATATGAAGCCAGCTGTGCCCTTGCAAGTCATATTTCAGCTCTCTGCTTGCTTCAGATGTCCCCACATGCCAGTAAGCAACTGTATGGGCTCTCTGTTACTTTTACGTATTATAATGAACCTTGATTCCATGTGAAAGGTGATACCGCAAATTTGAATGATTCATATTTTAGATTGAAATTGATCTCCCCTCCTGGAGCTTAAAGGAGATAGGGATTTCATTTTGGTTGAAAGAGGTGTAATAAATTTAGACTCGGTGATTATTGAAGACAGTGTGCAATGTGAGCCAACTTGCTTTATCCTCACAGCTTTAAGATGTTAATGGAAAGCCTTTTCCTGGATGTTCTAGTAATAAATATTTGACAAAAATTAGGTTTGCAGTTGTAGGTAGATTTTGATATTGCTATATCAACCTATTGAATGGCACTCTGCTAAACTGAAATATGCACATAGAGACATAATCATCATACAAATAATGGCTATATACAAATTTGCCGAAATGCAGCATGAGTGAAGCAAGAAGGTTTTTTCCTCCCTGACCTTATGCCTGGAAGCTTTGTGTATTCTCAAGAAGCTAAACACAAAATAGCCATTCAGTAGCCATACACAGGGGATGATACCCAACAAGTTGAAGTAGTCAGAATAACTGTAGGAACAGTTCACCAAATCACGCCAACTGGTGCTCCAGTTCATGAAATCACCACTAGTAAGAGGAAAATACAAATGCTAACAGAGCTTTAGTTAGCCATGTCAAATGACAGAACCTTAGAGCTAGAGTAGTCTCAGATATACCCTAGTTGGGTTTTATTTTTTTCTAAACTTCTTAAAGCAGTGGATTCCTTTCCTTCTCCAGAGAAAACCTGATGTGAGCCCTTCATATATAACAAAGATAAAATTGGAGTTCATGTGGTTGGTTTGAAGGTAAATCTGGAAAATCCTTTCTTTTTCCTCCACATCACGCTGCACAGTGACCCTTAGGCCTATCCAGAAGTCATAGAGTTCGACAAAAAGGTTTGAAAACTTTCATTCTAGACCAGTTCTTTCCCTTTGATAGGTGAGGGAACTCAACGTTGTATATTGTCGCAGCGGACCTGAATCTAGAGCTTGCTTAGTTTGCCCTACTCGTGTTCCAGTGCTCTTTCCATTACACAGACCAACCACCAAAAGTTTTGGAATCAGATAGGTCTGATTTGAAACCCTAGTCCCAGAGACAGGATCCTGGACAGTTCTCTTAGTCCCAGTCTTAACGCTTCAATTGTCTCACCTATAAAATGGAGAAAACAGGTTATTTTTAAGGGGTTGTTTTGAAGATCAAATAATACTGGATATTAAAATAGCTAGTCCAGTGCCTGATTAAATGTTTCCTGTCTCTGGTGCCGAGGATCTGAACTTTGAAGGGTAATCCCTGAAGCTCAGCCTCCGTAATAACTCCAGTAACTGTGCAACTTTATCTCACTGGCTATTTAAGAACACCATTGGTTCCTTAATCCATTTATTCATGTACTTATGTCTATCGCTATGATACTGTCTTTTTTATTAGAATTGTTAATTAAAGCCGTGCACATAAGCATTCACTTGTAATGACTGAAAAAAAAAAAAGTGGTCAGATTGATAGAGAGGGTTATACAGGATTAATTACTCTACTGATGTGTTTCTCTCAGGTTAAGAGGCAATTTGACAGCTGTATCTTCAAGCTACTAATGCTACATATACATCCCTATAACTGATACAGGGTCAGTAAACGCCAAAGGGAGGAGGGAGCTTTGGTATTTGCTGTTGTCATTCGTCAGCTTTGAAATGTAGCAGGTTTGTGGGTATTAGGTACCAAAAAGATACTGAAAAATCAAAAGGAGTTTCAAAATTAACCATAAAATTTTATTCTGGATCCTAACCTGAAAGTCAGGGAATGTAGGTTCTTGCCTTTACTTGGAGAAGTCCTTAGGTAAATCACTTAACTCTCTGGCCTCAGTTTCCTCATCTATAAAATGAGGAGAATAAAATAACTAACCAACTTCTCTTTAACCTATAACGCTTTAAGATTCTAAAAAAAAAAAAATCTATATGTGTTTAAAAGAAGTAGTTTTATGTATTGATTTTTATTAAAAACAGTTATACTTACTCCTTAACAAAGTAGAAAGGCCGCCAATATTTTTCCCTTCTGTACATTTTTGTCATTGAACTCAAAATTATTTTTTATTGACAGAAAAAAATGTATTTTAATGTATTTTGCTCTGTGGTGAGTTTCCATAAAGTTTAGCTCAATAGCACTGCTGGCCTAATCATTTTGTCATCTCTACAAAGAATTTTACTCTCCAGGGAAATTTCCTTTATGTTCACACTTTCAATTCTGTTGGCCAATAACCTATGAAAAGGCACTAGAATAGATCTTTTTGCTCGCTATTTCACAAAGCTCTAACCCTTATAATAAATTAGGCCAAAATGTGACCTTGCGTATATGGGAGTTGTGGCTATTAAGATTTTGTAGTAATGAAAACGCACCAACATTTCCAGCTTGACAGAAAGATATTCCCAGCCTCTACTTTCAGGAATGCCTTTCCTAGTCTTTTCCCTGACAAAGCATATTGGAGGCCCTGTGAGAGATTCCCCTCCCATGATTTCTAAGTAAGTCCCTGAGAGAATATTTACCCAGCATGCATTATTTTCGCTGTAGCTGTGACTGGAGTTGAAGCATGATCTAATAGTTGGAGCACATGATAAGCTAGCAATCTAAGCTACTCTCCCAGCTCCACTTTGGTGCTGTGATTTCTTTTTCTGAAAATTTCAAGTGTGGCCTCCCATGTAAGATTCAGAGATATAAGTGAAGAAAATGAGTATTGTGAAGGGCTGAGTGCCATTATTATCAAACTTCCCATTTCTCCTCAGGCGATGTGAAGCATAATTAATAGATCACATCACCAAAAGAAAAAGTAGAATGAAATAGGAATTTTTTTTTCTGTTTCGATATTCCAAGTAAAGGGAAAAAAAGAGGAAGAATTAATTGTGAAAGCAATGATTTTTCAACGGGCCACACTTTGTCAAAAGCACTGTAAATTCTGTTTTAGTAGCCATAAAACTGCTGGGGGAAACAGTAGAAATGGCATGTCCTCATTGAATGCATCTATTCAGTACGGACTGGATTTCCTTACTTATAAATATAATTTAGTTGAGATTTCTCTCCAGAGACACAAATTAGATACCTGCTCAGTATATACTTAAGAAAGATTTGAATAAATCAACAAGGTGTGCTTGCGTGGAATGTGATTTCACCTATGATATGGCCAGATATTTTTAGTAAGTTGGATTTTTCCAATTTTGTCTCTCTTTTTTTTAACAAGCTTTCTCTTTCAACTGTTTTAAAGCAAAGAAAGAACCTGAGTAAGCCAGCTCTGAAATGTGGTATCAGAGAGTTGCATGCTCTTCAGTTTCCTTTCTTTGATTTTTTAAATCAATCCAATTAGTGCATATGTGGAGCAGCCTAATTAGTGAGGCAGATCATAATTCTTGTCAAAGAACCATTAGAGTCATTCTCAGTCCACTTAGAAGGAATCGCAAGTTTTCTAAAATACTTATAAGACAGTATTTAGCAATGTATTTTTCTAAAACTGGCAGGCTTATAGTCCATGTTTCGAGAATTAGTGGCCATACCTGTAGGAAAATTCACATCTTCTCCAAAAGATTATAATTGTGGGGGGAGAACTCTAGTTTACGTTATAATGATATGCTTACCCGCATGTAATATCTATAATCAAACAATTTAACTAAGCAAACGCATTTTTAGGGAGACTGGCATAAGCTCTGAACGCGCAACGGTTCTGCAGTCTAGACTCTGCTGGAAAAACATAAATCGAAAGTGTTTATTTCTCTCAAGCTAGCATGTTGCTGCTGGAGTCCATATTTGACATCCTTTCTTACACCCATTTTACTTCATACTTCAGAACCACCTGTATTTCCTCAACATCCCTCCTGCAGCAGCACCTGAAAGAATAGGTCTCACATGCCAAAATATTCTTAGACTGCCACACACATCACCGTCATAACAATCTTCTGTCCGTTAGTTACTTCTTTTTCTTTGTTAGCATGTTCCCTGATTCCTTCTCCCTCTTATTCTTGTTATTATAGTTTTTAATCATTGCTCCCATAATATTAGTGATCCATTTACATGCTTTCTGGATCATGCCCTCTTCTTTTTCTTTTTCTTTCTCTCATTTTGCCTCGACTCCAGGACTTTACTCATCACCAAAACAGATACACAGATGCTTCTCCAACCAGGAGTATAGATCCGGGATAGAACCAAACAGCCTCAGAATAGGCAGCTCAAAATTGCTTTTGAAAGCTTCATCACCGAAAATGTAATCAAAGTTGGCTTACCCAAAATTGATTTAAGTTGCAGCCTAAGGGCCAACCTTTGACCAGAGTGGCGTTTGCGCTTGCATCGATTCTGCCCGCAATTGAATTACTCAGCAATTCTGTGCACTTTCAGTCTAGCCCTGGAGTGCAAATGGCCAATTTGAGAAGCAACCTGGTTGCGCCTGAAATTTGCAAGATTTTCTCATATGTTCCTGGGAAAAAGCAGGCTTACTTTTTAAAAATAATCTTAGTCACAGAATTGGCCGCCCAAAGCATGTTTTGTTTGTTTGGTTTTTATGTTTGTTTTGATTTGAGAAAACTGCTTCTCCCAAAGAATCTCTTCTGACTGGAAAGATGAGTTCACATCTTAACATATGTGTACTAAAGTTTAGAGAAAAGGAGAATTAGTGATGAAAAATAAGACAGTATAATATTCTACTATTAAAGGGAAAGGTCAGAGACACCTTTGGTATAGTTTTAGATGCAGTAGTTAACAAAAAACAAAATCACGTTTACTGTGATGTAAATGAAAGAACTACTACGGGGTGTCTGTCGCATTGTATTCTATGACAACACCTCCCACCCTTCCTTTTCAAAATATTTTATAAGATTAGCACAAAGAATATTAAAACTACTCTTCTAGAGTATAGCAGGTTTTTGTTATGCATTTTTTTTCATATTTATTGCCTTGTACTGTAAATTAATTGTACATCATCTATCCTTCTCACAAAACTTCTTTTATAAATTTCACATAATCTTTCCTATCTTTATGTATTTATTTTACATGTTTATAATTACAAAATAGATTAAAATTTATACCTTGTAAAAACTTCCCCATATTTCTATTCAGTCTTACCTAACAAAAATTTTATGGCTCCATTATTATATATTCAGTGGTACATTGGTAGAAATGTAACTGAAACAAAGAATGTATATCACAAAATTTGTATATTTGTAAATAATACTAAAATATGCAATTCCTTTTTTATAAATTCCATACAGCCAATTCCCTCTCATAGAATTATTTCATTAATTTTTGCCCAAAATCATGTATCTATAGCCATCTTTGGTTGCAATTCAATCATGATTTGACAAATGGAGTTGTATCCCAACTGCGAGTATTATTCTAACATGAATATGTGTTGCCATTTTTATTTATGATAATGAGCAAGATGAAAGTAACCTCTTTGCTGAAACAGGTAACAGTTTTAGCTCCTGAAAGAAAATTCTCTCAATTTTTTGTGCTTCTTACAATGTAATCGCTACATACAATATACTTTATGTTTAATTTCCACTAACATTTTTGCCATCGTTTTCTTAAGTGTAGACAACCAACAACAATAAAAACACTCAACCCCTAATTTAGAAGACTTACCAATTTCCATTGTGTAAATATCTCCATTATGCAGATTTCAAGCTATCAAGCGATGTTACTGAATGCAGAGTTGGGAGAGGATGTACAGTATCACACCGTAATATAATATTTCCACAGACCAATTATAATGTAAAAAACCTGAATATCATAAATAATAAAAATTTAGTAAAATAATTTTGAAAAATGAGTTTTGAGTAGTAATGCCATTTGTTTTTAATATATTTAATTGTAAGCTTATATAACTTAATTTTAACAAAAGAAACATTTGGCAAACTGCCTACAACGTTCCTTCAGGTTTGACAGTTGGTCTCGTGACCTGATACAAGCCAGTTTCACCATGCCTCTATTTACCTGAGTGAATATATAGGAAAGCTTGACTTCCAGTACATATGCTGCAAGATTCTAGGCAAATTGCATAACCTCTCTCATCTTCAATTAACTCATGTGAAATGGAGTTAATTTTACTTTGCTCACATGGAGGTGGAAGGATCTTACATATTAAATAAGATATACGTTTATATGCACTTGGTATATGGTAAGGATTCATCCATTAGTGTTCTTTCCTTTCTCTCTTATATAACTCCAATCCCCCTCATTATATCTATAATTGCCTAAACTTTACTGTGAAGTAGGGATGATTTGATACAAATCATCTCCAAATCCATATAATGACCCCTGATACAATTGAGACATTTTTCCTTTCTCTGTGATAAGCTCATTCATACCCGAGGGCCCACAAGTACAGGTACCATTTCTTGTTTACATTTTCTGCAACTCAAAACATTCCCCTCTTACAATTGTCTCTAGCACTATGCCTTATTCTTGCTTTATAGTAGTTTTTTTTTAATTTTTTTAACATTTATTTACTTTTGAGAGACATAGAGACAGAGTGTGAGCAGGGGAAGGGCAGAGAGAGAGGGAGATACAGAATCTGAAGCAGGCTCCGGGCTCTGAGCCGTCAGCACAGAGCCCGATGTGGGGCTCGAACTCACAGACCGTGGGATCATGACCTGAGCTGAAGTCGGCCGCTTAACCAACTGAGCCACCCAGGCGCCTCCGCTTTATAGTAGTTTTTAAGCAACATTTTAGACCAAAGTTGTGATGCCTCAGGGGATCTTATCTTATAATGTTTTAATCCTATGAAGCCAAAGAGAAAAATATATTACCTCATCATAAAAAATGTTCAATGTTACATATTAACGCCACAGTAGATTCCAGATTCAGTGCTGTCTCTCCACTAACCTGGCCAGAGTCAGAGGAGGAGGAATATATATTTTGAGTTGCTTTGAAGGAGATGTAATCTGTTTCTTTTCATATTACCCCCCAAAACAATAATTTAAAATGTTTTGTTTCCTCATTTCTTACCTATTTAAGGCAAGAAAATTATACTGTGTAGGATGCATATTTGGGGACATGAAATTAGCCAGTAATGTCATAATTTTAAAACTTCAGTATCAATTTATTCAATTCATTAACTATCTAAATATCTACTCCCGTGCTATGTTGGGGATATAAAGGTGAGCTTATAAGACTTGCTTCCAACCTTTGAAGAATACTATGTTTAAAGGGAAGATTGAAGACAGAAGCAGTTACCACAAACAGTGGTAAATTCCTAAAGGTGCGAAAGAAAATGACAAATATGAATGACTAAAAGAAATTTCCTGTGGCCAGAGCACAGGGGACAATTAAGGGAAAAGGGAGCAGACACAAGGACGGAAAGAAAGGCGGGTACTACTTGTGGAAAGCCTTTTGTAAGCACATGCTACCATCTTTTAAAATGTTCTAGAAATATCATCAGCCAAAAATGTTTTTTTTATTTTCATATACAATGGATAGCTTTTAAAAAGTGAGTGACAGAGGAACCAAATACTTATTTACTGAAATATTGTGGTACTTTGGTCTTAAGATGACTCATCATGCATGTGAAACAACCTAGTTACTAACATAAAGACTGCTTTGGGTTTGAGCGTTAATTCCTCTGCCACTCTTGGCTGTTCTCAGATACATATACTTATTTATCACTTCCTCGTATATTTCTAGAAAATCATATATATAATGGGCCAACATAAAGGAAGAGCAGTTGCTTCACTCTCTTGATCTAGTATGCTGATCAAATAGTAAAATAATTTGCACTGAACTATTTAGTGAGATGTTTAACCTTTTTCTAGTGTAGTCTTCCCTCACTTTTTGCCCGGACACTGTTAATCTATTCACTAATACATACTGTAATTGTTTGGTGTAATCTCTTTTTCCTTCAAATTATACAGGATGTT
This sequence comes from Paguma larvata, assembly GCA_030068075.1. NCBI lineage: Eukaryota > Metazoa > Chordata > Mammalia > Carnivora > Viverridae > Paguma > Paguma larvata. The sequence goes on along the minus strand of CM057833.1, from coordinate 57,116,074 downwards.
GCAAGAAGCTCTCCAAAGATACATTGGAGCAAAATCTTTCATCTCTGACTACTGTAATAAAGTTAAATACTCTTGCCCCTGAATGAACCCATAGAGAACATTGTTATGTAGATTTATAACACATTGTCTCCTGATTAGAAAATCACCTGATTAGTAATTTCATGATAACAGTTGATAACTAAACATTAAAAATTATTTCCATGTCCTGGAAAATAGGCCATAACAATTGTTTTACCGATTTAGTTACAGTCTATTATATACAGTGAAATATCCAGCAGAGTATATACCTTCTCCAGTTCCAGACCAAGGAAGTTAAGTTAAGCTCTCTAGGAGAATTTGCCTTTGTTTTTCTATGTGTTTTGGTCTGTTTTGCTTTAGTTTTTAATAACCTGTATCTCCATTCCCATCTTTCAGTTGGTTATGATAGGAACTGGGTGAAAGAACTGAGGTGGTTGAGCACAAATCCAGGACCACTATTAATCAGCAAGTCAATATAAATGACTGTGTACACCACACTCTACTAATGGCTGGAGGGAGAAGGTCGTGAGGAAAGAGAAGCATGAGGAGAAAAGTATAGCACCCTCTGTTCCGTGTGGCTGGTTTGAGATCAGACTTAGTATCTAGGCTCGATTAGGAAATGAGGAGAGGAGAAATGCAATGCAGTGCTCTATCTAGATAAGATAATTACGGCTTCAGGAGTTCAGAAAAAGTGAGTATCAAGGTACTGGAAAAAATAACTCCAAGCAAGTATTCTGCTGATGGTGATTCAGAATCATTATCTTCAAATACAAAGACAACATTATTATCCTTTGTGATTTACAATAGTGGAATTCAGTGGGAGATAGGCCTAACTTTTAAGTTTTGAAAAATGCTATGCTCTGGTGCTGTTGTTATTGTCACTGTTTATAGAGGAAAGTGCAGCAAAGTGACAAGTTTCCATGGAGGACAATTTCAGACTGGAAATGGTGCCGAGCACTACATTGATGGAAAACAGAAAAAATCTGGAACCTATTATAGTGATTGGAAATGATTCTTTTAACTATGTATGTGTGGGTGTGGGTGTGGGTATAAGACTGAATTAAAAATCATCTAATATTGATTTCAGTTCTTCATGACCATCATCATGCATATGGTTTAAACCTAACCCTTCTAAAAGACCATCAGACGCATAGTCGGTTAAATACCTGTTTATATTTGTCACTTTGTAGTAGCTTTTGGTTGTTCCCCCAGTGTTGTTGATAGTTTGTTGATGGCTGCTGCCAGGCTTCTTCATAGGTGATCCTGTAAAGCTATAAAATTCAACATTTGTTATTTAAAATTACCTTTGAAAAATATCTAAAACAAAAGTCTATACACAAAACCAAATTATTTTACCTATATTCTACTTTAACATTAAAATTCTATCAAACCTAAGTGCTGGGAGACCTTCCCCTGGAAGGGCAGTATTCCAAAAATTAATTATTTAGTTAGTTTTAATTTTTTTAATTTATTTATTTGAGAGAGAGAGAGAGAGAGAGAGAGCACTAGTGGAGGAGAGGCAGAGAGAGAGAGAGAGAGAGACAGACAGACAGACAGACAGAATCCAGAGAGGCTCCAAGCTCCCAGGTGTCAGCACAGAACCCAATGCAGAACTCGAATTCATGAGCCTTGATATCATGACCAGAACCAATCAGAGGCTTAACCAACTGAGGCACCCAGGCACCCCTCCAAAAATAATTTATCAGTTCTTACTAGTTAATATTAAAATCATGTGAGACTTGCAAGGAATGGATACAAAATTTTAAGTTATGTGAATAACTTTCTAGATAAGTTCCAAAGCATCTGTGTTAATTAGAATTAGGAAAAGTTGCAAGTGAAAAAATGCAAAATAGACTTATTCCTCTCTCACATGGAAGTCTGCAAATGATATTCCAAGACCAGAATGACATCATAATATTAAGGACATAGCCCCCTCGCATGATTTTGGTCTGCTTTCTCCCATCCATTCCCAAGTTACTTTATGTTCCCAAGTATCCCATCCAGTTCAAACCATAATATTGGTACTTCAGGCTATGGGAAGAATAGAGGGAAAGAGATCTCACACTTTTCCTTTATAAATACTTCCCCGAATCTGTACGCACTATAAACACTTTTTTTTTTTCAAGTAAAGTAGTGTTTCTGTTGTTTTTAAATTGAAAATTTAAAATTTTAAAAATTTAAATTGAAAATTGCATATATTTAAGGTGTACATCATGATTTGATATATGTACATGTATATATATATATATCACTATATATATATGTGTGTGTGTATATATATATATATATATATATATATGGTGAAATGATTACTACAGTCAAGGTAATTACCATATCTTATTACCATATAATTACTACTTTTTCGTATATGTGATGATAGCACCTGATATCTACTCTCTATCTCATATCAAATTTCCTTTATTTAACACAGTATTATTATTAAGTACAGTCATTATGCTATACTTTAGATTTCTAGACATTAATCTTAAGTAATTGTAACTTGATATCCTTTGATCAATACCTCTTTCCAATTTTCCTCATCTGCCTGCCCCTGATAACCATTCTTCTACTCTTTGCTTCTATGTATTTGACTTTTTTTAATTACACATATAAGTGAGATCATGCTATTTTTTTCTTTCTGCCTGGTTTATGTCAATTAGCAAAATAACATTTGTTAGTGACAGCTGAATTCTTTGCCCAAACTGTATTGTTTCATTATAATAAAAGGATATGATGATATCAGGGGACGACTAGTAAGTAGCCTTTACTATAATCTATCTGTCTGTGACTCATATACCCTAGCATTCCCTTCTTCCTGTATATAGAACACATCCATTCCTATCAAAGGTAGAAGATCATAGTGCACTATCAGATTCTGGATTTGAGATCCAGGATCTCTGGGTGATGCACAGTCTTCTTTGTCAACCTGAATGGGACACATCATGGTCGGCTAAACTTGAGATTCAAACAAATGTGTTTTGCCCAATATACTATGGTAAAATATAAACTAAAACACTGTAATTGCATTCCCATTATTAAAAGGGGAAAAATGGAAGCCCACAGCAGCCATTATCCACAGCAATGATCAGCTACTGCCAGCGTGAAGAACCAGGTTTCCCTTTTCTGCCAGTATTATATGCTCCTTAGATGGATCACTGGGCAACTACTCTATCTGTGATCTGGAAGGAATTCCCAAGTCCATTGTCGTCAGGGGCCCTTGTCTTTTTCCTCTTGGACACTCTTGGATATTAAACCCCATGCCTCTTATCCGAAGAAAGCATTGGTACCTGAACAGACTGTGTGGCCCACTTTGTACCCTTGCAGTTGAGGCCACAGAACTCCTTTAAGAGTTAACTACAATAGTAGACCAGGTTGGTGGTTTAGTTTGACAAAACAATTTGTTCAAAAACTTAGTAGGCTTCCAGTCTAGTTAATTTAATTGTTAGTAACCTTAGGAAAATGTTTTTGGTAGAAAAAATGTTGAATACTGATGGCTTCACTCTCTTACTTACCATCATTTTTGTTCTCTCTCAAACAGCAGCTACATTAAGGAGATCAAAAATGGTGGGCTTGGTTGGAAAGGCAATACTCTTATAACTGTCTGTGCCCTAAAGCTCACAAACTTTCCTTGACCATCTTGTTTCATGTTGAAGTTGATGCTTTACAGCTACTTCTTTAGTGCTTTAATTGGAGACAGAAGCTATTGGCTCTTTTAGTGTAGCAAGATATAAGTTACAGGACTCTCCATCAATTTTGATTGTAGGGTGCAAGAGGTCTGCCCTTAGAAAAGGTGGATTCCTTCCCATTTCTGTAGACCAGCTATCATTAAATTGAATTCATGACTCTGAATATGACAAATGCAGGTAACACACGTTAGCCTCTTAAATTCTATTGTTTTCTCTTCCTTGAAAATCACATTTGCAGGTGAATGTTAGTGTCAGAAGAATTTTGTATTATCTAATGGAGAAATAGTTGTTCTTGCAAAGATGCTAAAATACCCCAAATGAGTAGGGACCTGAAAATTATCAAGATTACACTGAACCAGAGATTATGGAAACAATTTGTATATTTTTAATTCAATGAAAATTAATTATCTTTGCCAAATCAGGCACCATGTGTTCATAGAACATATGCATATCCTTTAATGTAGAATTAGAGTGCGTGCAAAAAATAACTTATTAAGGTTTTCTAAGATATTAGCAAGCCCCCGTGGCTAAAATAGAGTATATATTTATTGTTATCACCAACATTCAAAGAAATATACTGATTCTCAGAAGGGAGAACAATAGCAAAGAATTCTTATGACATGGACCTTGCATCAAAGAACTAACCATCTGTAACTTCTTATCAAGTACTTCATCCCTTTCCCTGCTCCCCTGACTTTACACATGAAGAAATCATTCCAGAGAGGAGAGGTAATAACTATTCTTTGGCATAACTAGTTAATGGTAGAACCTAGATAAGACCTCAATTCTCCTAACACTTTGCTTTTTACAGCTGTGCTAAAAAAAAAAAAAAAAAAAAAAAAAAGGGCTGAAGAAATCTGTGACAATAACTGTGAAATGTCTGAGATTTTACCCTACTTATCAACTAATGTTAGCTTGCCATAGTTTCATGGACTCTGGCAGAAAACACAAGACTCCTGGGTCAAAGATATAAGACTTTATTATTCCTGACATGAGCGATAGCCACTGAGTGAGCACATTTGCACCCATTCCCTGAGCCCCACAGTCCCACAGAATTAACATAAATGGCCCACATGGATGCTTGTACATAAGATGGGTTCTGTTAAAGAACACTGAGCTTTGGGAACCCAGCATTTTATAGCAGCCAGTTAGCAAACTTGCCCGAGAGACCCTACCTCATTCCACAAGAAGTGGCCGGAATAAAGGCCTTTACTGAGGCCTTGCACTGTTGTCATTAACAAAACAAAACAAAACATGAGCAATGTGAAATACCTATGAAAGAATGTCTCCCAACAACCTGTAGAGATAGAGAGATAAAAATTGTGGATTTATCACCTAAAGCAGAACTTCTCAAATCATATTATACACACAAATATACTGAAAACCTTGGAAAATGCAGACAGATTCAGTGATTCTGGACCAGAGGCTAAGGTTCTGAATTTCTTCAAACAACCAGAGGTCCTAAGATAGCAAGTCCAAGGACCACTCTTCATTAAACAGCAAGGCTCTGGGGAAGTTTGGTTGGGTCTCAGAATGGCTTAAAGGTCACCATTTTATAGATTCTGGTCTATTTCAAAGATGCAGAGTCTTTTTAGTTCATTGCCTGGGACCTAGCAACTATGAGAGACTGACACTGACTAAAAAGTACATGATACTATAACATATATTCTGAGTAGACCACCGAATACTGATTTATTAATTTACAATATGAAATTGACTTGCCAGTGTTCATATTGGCATGATCAGCTCATTCTGTTCCTAAAATGAAGCTCCATGAGAAGCCACATCATAATCAGAAGTCGTCCTCTTAATTCTTCCTAAGAAATCACTGTCTGAGGACAGAAAGTACTTGAGTCTGTAGGATCAGCCGTTTCTCCCTATAACCAGACCTGCATCGGACACCAAATCACAATCAGCAGGTTGTTCCATGATCATAGAATCAGACAAGGGAAGCTAAATAAATCAAACAGTAAATGGCATTAAAATCTACATCCCTTCATTCATCTCCCCAAAAAATGGCAATTTTAGCAGTGGGGAAAAATACACAGCAAGTTCAAGAATTCTGGCTCCCTTTTCTCTGAGTGGGACATATACCACATCCATCTCGAAACCTCCCCCTCCAATCCTCATTTGCCCCTGTGACTTTGTTTGCACATTCAGCTAACCAAATCTTGGATCTCTGCTTCCTTCCCCTTAGGAGTAACATATTCTTTGTTTAGAAGTGTTAATATATTCAATCAGGTTTCTGTCAAATTCTGTTTGCTGTATAATTTCTTTTGCCTTTAAAAGGTAATTTTGCATATATCTGTTCTGATCTGTTGCTTTCATAATTTAACTCTCAGAAGGCAAGCTAATTTCTCTCATTTTTAATTCTGCAAGCGAGATGGGGGCATAGCCCATCCAAAAGGCAGTTCATTTGAAGTCCAGCCAATTATTTCATTGCTTATTTCTTCCACTGATTATTTGATACACTGTAAAAGTAAGAAAATATTCTCAGATAAAAACATCTAAATGAGCTTTATCGTCTCCTTGAAATACTTTTAGGAAAGTTATCAGTCATCAAAGACCACAGGTATGGATTATCCTACTGGTGTTTAAACCACATTAAATGTTATAGAGTATCCCTATTAATTTCTATGAATAATGTAGTCAAAGCCTGTACATACTTAGTAAATTTATCTACTGTTTACCTAATGTTATGAAAAGGCTTCAATCTAGTAGATATATTCATACATAAATACATACATATAAACTGTAGTCAAACTACCTCCACACACAAATAAACCATGTTCATTGGAAACTGTTGCTCTATCAGCCCATTATTTGAAAACTGGAATATCTTTTCCTTGCAGAAACAATGTTCTTCATGGATTCGTTCATTCTTTCCATTATTGAATATGGACGCAGTGCCAGAATTTACATCAGTTGCTGGAATACAATGGCAATAAGGCAGACATAGCCCCAGTCTTCAAGAAAAATGTAATCTGTGGTAGATATCAATCAGCATGTTATCAGACAAATATAATACACAAGGGTCAGTCATGATTTTTCGAAGAAATTGATATCCAGGTTGAGATTGGAAGAATGAGTGAATGTTAGGCAAAAAGGAGAAGCTAGAAGATTTCAGATAAAAAAGTATATATGAATTCTCAAGGCAAAAGACACTTTCCTCGAACAAGTTCACAAGTCTCTTTAACCCATAATATACTGAAACTGGAATCACAGATTGATTGAGATAAGATAAAAGATCTAGTTGTTGAATCTTAGGTCTAAAGACTGTAAATATCTTTAAAAGGTACCCATAATATTTCGGTTGGAGAAACTGAGGCCCAGTAACTATCCTGGCATATTTTCGTGAGAATTGATGATAGAGCCAATATCACCTGATTCTTCATACAAACACTCCCTCAAGGATAGAATCAATTACACACTAGAATATGCCTACCTACTATGTCAGGCATAATTTGTGTAGTTGTATTCAGAGTTCTAATTTAAGATAACATGAATTCATAGTATTATGCATTAGATTCGGAGACTTTAATTAGCATGTTCTTAAGTGAGCACACATACGTTTATGTGTTTCTGTGTATCAGTTAAGGATTAAGTTCCATAGCAGTTAAAGATGTCTGATAAACAGGGTCCTAAACAAATAAGTGGTTTTGTTTTCCTTGTGTAACTAAGAGTCTAAAGTTGGGTAAACTGGCCCATAATGTTGACATTACAGTGTTAATGGGGACCAAATGATCTGTCCCCTTTCGGCTTTCCTTAGCATGTTCTTGTTGTCTTATTTGCATAAGAGAGCAGAGAGCACTCAAATATCACAACCATATCAAGCAAGAGGAAGAGAGGGGCAGATGGTGGTGAATTGGCTAATTTTGAACTTCACCTGGTGACTTTCTACTTGGACTTCTTTGTCTGAAATATGCCACAAAACCACATATATAAGGAAGTCTAGAAAATATAGTTTGTTTTTTAGTTGAGTCCATTGCTTCCCAAACATGATCAGCTCTTAAAGTCTAAATCAGAAATCTATCCTGGGACTCAGAAAATGTTGCTTCTTTTCCTGGTTTAGCTATTTCCTTCATATGTGACTTTGAGCAAGTCACTCCATGTCTGTGAAATTCATTCTCCAGTTTGAGACACGTTAAATAAATACATTTAGTTTGGCAAATTCTAATAAACTAGGTTCCTCTGATCTTTTATTGTAGCTCACCATTTTACCCAGAGATTGGTCAGGAAGAAAAGGAAAGTAAAAAGTAAGGTCAAGCCCTGAAGTGGATATTTTGCTATCTTCTGTAACTCACACACCTTGACCCAGGAGAGACAGCGAGGCCTTGGGCAGAAACACAGAGACAAATAAGAGCCGATTGGCCTGGCAAGCTTGCTGGGTTACAATACGTCTCACAGCTTTGGATGTCATTGGCTGGTGAACACATAGCTACACAGAGGCCTCAACTAAATCTTTTAACCTTTCAGATTGCTCTCAGAACGATGTGAAGCATGAATACCCCAATGTCCAAGCTCTTCCCTCCGTGCAGCAATTCTTTCTGTTCATGTAATCATGATCTATTTGGGTCTCACTTTAATACCGACAGTTATTTATTTTTTAGATAGAGCTCTCTTTACAGTCCTCTTAGGTGATATGCAAAGGCAAAGTCACATTTTATTTCTTAAATATCTATCTAGTTCAACAAACTTTCTAATTTCAATCTCAGACAATTTATATTCTTAAGACACAGTAATCTGTACCAATATTCCTCAACCAGAAACACTGTCACCATATGACTTCGCATGTTGGGGAGGAGTGCCTCCAGAAAATGAGAATTCTCCACAAAACTCTTATCTGCTGCAATAACTCGGCCGCTGGAGGTTTTCCTATAGCCCTAGGTTCCTCCAGGGGCACTTTCTTTGCCAGTCATCTCAGGAACTGAAAATTGCTTTTAAGATGATATTAGCAAACCAATCTAAATGGCCATCCTTTTTCAAGTGTTCATTGATTACTCCTCTAGAGGTCCCTTTGGGAATGTAACAAACCAGAAGCCAAGGTGCCATGTCTATCCATTTATTAGTGTCTAGCACAACGATATGTGCAGTCAGACATTTATTAACTGGTGTTGTTTCCATAGCAATGACTCCAACCTTGCGGAGGTTAATACACTTAGACATTTGCAAAATAAAGTTGAACACAGAGATGTATTTAAATGAACGTATACTCATAAGTGTGATATTTACAACCTCTAGACCTCAAGCGTACATGTCTGGACGCTGAGTTGAAAATCAATGTTTAAGCAAGAGTTTGCAGTAGTATAAAATGCCTGTCACTTACCAGCAACAGATGCTTTGCTTTTGTCAATAGTGAAAGAGGAGTTAATGTGCAGGATACTGGTATTGAGCATATTCTCTCCTGTTCAGAATACTGAAAAAAAGTATGGATTATGAGCTTGGTTTCAGACCAAGAAAAAAAAAAAAAAGAGAAAGAAAAGAAAAGAAAACCTTTTAAACAGCAACGATAATGAAACCATCTTGGTCTGAACAGAACCTTGCTTTTCAGTTGTTTACTTGGCTTTTTCCCTAGGAGCAATTAGAATTTCCCAGAATCTCAACATCTTGCTTTCTGCCTTTGTTTAGACTTGCTGTATGTCGCAAGCCTAATGGGCATTTTCAGTAGTTGTGATTAAGAATAAGGAATGGAGATCGGGAGGTCACAAATGCTTAGATGGCTTGTTAGAGTTTTAAACTCTAATGAACAACTTCCAACAGAGCTAAATAAAGTTTATTTTAAACCCAGAAATCATCAGTATTCTAATATAGGAGACAAGGGCTAATGCCCAGAGTTAATTCGAAAAATTAAAGCTTCTACATATGGTCTAAATATGGCATGAATTTACAGTATGGAAAATTGTCTGTCACCCCTGCCCCAATCCAGGCTTATACTGGATATTATATGGAAATTTTCCATGATGTAGGCAAGACATATTAGTTTGTCATGCTTTACACCCCTGACTTTTGACTAATACATGTTCCAAAAAATATACTTAGCTTTATATATAGTCATCTCACATTTCAGATTTTAAATATATTTTTATTTTTTTTTTTTTGTTACTATTCATTTTGTATGTTTCAGCCGGTTATCTGACCTGGATCATGGCAAAATCAGTTTGGCCAATCATAACAGAAAACTACTATTTATTTTTAAAAATGGTAAATTCATGATGCTGACTCAGGCTATAATTAACAATAGATATATTTGTGCTTCAGGGACTTATGAGAATAGTCTTGCATTAATTAAGCAATGTAATGCATCTTTCCTAAATATGCCTTGTGAGGCAACTAAACCAATGGTGACTCCTCTATTGTGACTTTCAGAAAACTTTAGGTAAGTCTACCCCCAAATACATTAATGACTAAGAAGAAGTAACAATAAAATGCTATTCTTGACTAAAAATGGGTCTCATTTTCTAATATGAATTTTCACATATGTATGAGCTCTTCACCCATGAATGTATTTGTTTGTTTAATTCAAGGTACAAGATGAACTGCTTGACATGTCATGTCATCCATTTAATCGGACAATTAGCTAACATACCTAGACTCACAGATAGACGTCTCTAAAACTGTCTTTTTCCATGAATCTAAAGCAAACAAGCAAAAGCCACACATGCACAACAAAAACAACAGCATCAAACAATTACAAAAGCTCTGAACTAAGCTCTCAGCTACAAACTAAATGCTTTATTAACTCTGTAGCCTTTCAATGTTGTTAAAGCTTATAAACACTTCAGCTAGTTTTCCTCTAGAGACTATGATTTGTTCTATAAAATTTAATCGTCATGGCTTCATGTATTAAACAAAAAGAGGTGGCTAGAGTCATACAGTAATATTTCAGAACATTTTCCTCTAAAAAGTAATAATAATAATAAGTACTCAGTATAAACAAAGTTTATAAGTACCATTAAGGAAAAATTTTACTATGCAGCATAAAATAACTTGACCACTGGACGTATGCATTTACAAGTAAGAAAAGTATTTGTCATACAAAGATTTCAGCTATCTTGTAGCTGAAAGGTACATTTAACTACTGGGTAGTAGTAATATGTCACTTTTCACTTTCCAATTTATAAGTGTAGGTAATTCTATTACTTGTAAAGCCATACAGATTCAGTATATTACTCAAGTTAATGTACCAGAGCTAGAGGGGGAAAAAAAAGATATATTCAAGACCCCCAATGAGCTATATATAATATTAGGCAGGGAGGACAAATATAAAGTTTTGTGAGAGTGTCTGTGTTATTGGGGTACAAATGTAACTATATGCCACTTGTCAAAGAAAATACCATGTATAAAAAACCCAGGCTATAATAACAACAAATTAGAAGCAGCTTTTTAAAAATTACCAAGTTGTTCTCTCCCTTTAAAACATGGGATCCCCTTGGAAAACTGTTATGTGTGTCAACAGATTATGAAAATCAATAAAAACATTGTCTAAATTACATTAAGTATTTAAAACACTTCATATGGTCCTCAAAATTATCTTGGACAGGAAGTATTTTTTTCTTGACTTTTTTTTTAGAAACTGAAGCACCAAGAAATTAAATAATTAATCCAAAGTCTCAGAAATAGTGGGAGTTATGAAGCTAGAACTTCATTTTACAAAGCTTAGTAGTACTTGTTAACACTATAACCACACCACCGTCGAAGAAACACGTGTTTAAGCAGGTGTGGGGAAGATTCGGCGATCCCATTGGTGAGCCACATGCATGCCTGAGCCTTTTTGAGGGTCACCTGAAACAGGATTCAAGTCACCAGTTTATATATAGCTCAACTGGGGAGAGAAACCCTCCATGACTTCACACATAATGGTACTTCCCGTCTCCTTTTGCCAAGGAGACGCACAGCGGCTCTCTCAGAGTAACGCTAATAAAATCCAAGCAGCAGATACTTATCTCAACTCTGTGTTTAGTGAGGGCAAGAGCCATGTGTAACCCCAATAAAACTGTTATCTTATTTAAATTAAATAAATAAATGTGCCTTTAAGACCTTATAACAATAATTTAGATAATTGCTCAAAATTGTCTTAGGATTCAGGAGAGTCGCCGAATTTTTCCAACAACAATAAAGATCAATTTCTTTATTTCTGTCTGAAATGCACTAAACTTCGTGTTAAGTGCTCTAACATAATTTTTTTGTTGTTGTCTTTGTTCTTTTTTCGGTCTCTCTTCCAAATTCAAGCTGTGCTGACTTGCTTTCTTTCCTTCTCCTTTCCTTCCTGTCAGCCCCTCTTCTACCACCAGGTCATTAATTTTTCTTTCTTAGTTAGTTCCTTTTTAATGAGAAATGATTTGTTTAAGATTTTAAAATTCATACATTACTTTTAACAATAGATAGCAAAGGATCTTTATTCCCAAGAAATATATACACACATATGCATACATATACATACATATATATGCACATATGAAATATGTATAATTTTATAATTTTATTTTACATACCACATAAACACAAACACACATATAGATGTGTACTCATATATAAACAGATTCTTACACTTTTAAGGTGTTTATCTACATCCTCACTTACATGTTCTTTTATTTACGGTTGGAAAACCACTTCCTAGCACCAGACTCATCACATAGTAACTTCAATAAAGATTTGACTGACTAATAATAAACAAATTACTTGTTTTCTGAGTTTGCTCATCGAGAATATATAGATGGCCTGAGATCTTGGGGACTCCTAGGGGCCTAGTACTGTTTCTGCTCTCCCAGGTTTTCTCCCTGGGGTCTCTCGACAATCTCTCAGGAGTGAAAGAATATAGTAAGAGGTGCAAGGACCAAACATTTAGCAGAAATAATTCTTCACTGGAGCTCATCGTATTCTAAGGTCTTAGGGTTCTTTCGTATGGAATGTATTTTCCCTGTCAAGGAAGCTTGAAGAAGTCTCTAAACAGGTGAATAAAATGAGTTCCCTAAAACAACAAAGGATATCCATAATCTAACTGGCAGTAAACAACAGTGCCTTGTCTCTTGATACACAGTGTTGATTGAATGAGTGGGATGGAAATGCTATCATTTTATGAATCTTTGAACTTATTCATTGCATATGCTGATATACTTTATTGTGAGCTGAACAATGACAGAAGTCAATTGCAATGCGAAATTTAGAATGAGTAACAGAAAACTGAATTCTTCCATGTCTCCATTATGTGGAAATCAAGCAATAGTAGAGCAATTGTACAGTTTACCTGAATTTTATTTTAGATATCAAGAAAGCAGAAAAGTAGCTGCATATAAACAAACATTACTAGAAAATGTAAGTAACTGTTCAAAAAAGCACAGACGATTAGACTAAAATATAGGTAATAGCAAATGCTTATCAATCCTATATCATTTCTGCCTTTTGCTGGAAATGTTATTTTTAGAACAATCTTCCCTCAAGTCATTTTTCTGTACTCAGCTACTACATTCATTGCAGACTCTATATAGAAAATACATGTTTAAAACCGCACCGAACTCTGCAATACTTAATAAATTTTATCTCAAGTAGATAATTTTGGAATATGATGGAAATGGGGATGAGAGGGGGAAAACACAATGAAAAAGCAAAGAAAAATATCTTGGTGGGTCTGCATTTCTCTAAATAAAATTGAGACATCTCCTTATATTTTCCATTTTAGTCTCAAATTGTCCTCAAGGAGTCAGAAAGCTTCTCTTAGACCCCTAATGCTTAATTCTTTGATTCTATACTGTATTCTCTACTTCTGTTATTAGTGACAATTAAGAAAACCTTAAGTGATAGTAGATTGATTATCTTGCATTTAAATTTTGAAATGTGACTAAATAGAGATTGAGATGAGGGCTAAACCACAGATTTAAGATATTGAAAGAGGCATCACAAAATATTTCCTCTTCTCAGTGGGTCATGATTGTTCATGCCACTTCCCATAGCTTCAAGTGGAGGAGGCTGAGGGTTTGGCTTCTTATGATCTTACCAATGGCCAGTTAGTGTGATGATGTGGTATCTACATGGGGATAAAAGGAATCGAGAAGGGACATAAACATCTCTTTGTCCATCTAACATTAGATGACACAGAAGACCTTACTGGCCAATGAAAACTGACTTTAGAGTGTGTGTGTGGGGGGGGGGGGCGGGGGGGAGCCTTTGCATTCTGTGCTATAAGAGAGATGCCCTGCTTAAATTTATTGAATTTTTGAAATGCAACAAAGAAATTTAAAACCAAATATTTGTAAAATTGTGGTTTCCTACTAGAATATATTTTTAGTTTAATGTCCTAGGACTTTTTCATGGTTATCTCTTACTGTCTTGTTGTAAAGCAGAGGCCTGTAAGCTACTGTCCATGGACCATCTCCAGCCACTACCCATGTTCGTATGACCTATGAACTAATAACAGCTTCTACCTTTATAAATGATGGGAGAAGCCAATAGAATAACAGTTCATGACCTGTGAAAATCATGAATTCAAATTTCATTGCAAATAAAGTTTTGTTGGGATACACCCTTGCCCATTTGCTTATGTATGTCTATGGCTACTTGTAACCGGTGTGGACAAGTTGCTACAGAGATCATTTGGCCTACATAGACAAAAGTGTTTGCTACCTGGCTCTTTAGAGACAGAGTTTGTTGACTCCTGTTTAAGAGTATGAAGAGAGTTAGACAACAGAGACTTGGATTCAAATCCAACTCTTTCCTTCACAGCATGTTACTTATGGAGGCTGTAATACTCATCACAGAGAGTATTGTTTCTAGGAATAAATGAAAGGATGTGCAAGGACCACCACTGTAAATTGCCTGATGTAGAATAATGTTAAATGCATGCCTTTCTCAAAAAAGATGGCTAACAATTTTCAATTTTGTTACTTCTTGCTGCCTTCTATGTGCCTCAGTTTCCTTACCTATAAAGTACAGAAAATACTATAAATTATTTTGTTCTACCTTGTGGATACATTTTTTGAATGACAAAATAACATACTAGAAATTCAAATACTTGGAAATATTAAAGGTATTATTAGTAATCCACTCACTTAAATATCTAGTTTCCCAAATTACCAAAAACTGGGTGAAAAACAACAAAATTTATTCTCTCTTAGTTCTGAAGGTCCAAAATCAAGGCGTTGCATGATTAGCTCCCTCCAGAGTCTCTGCGAATCTGTTCTATGCCTCACATCTAACTTCTGGTGGTTGCCAACAGTCCTTAGTTGTCCGTTGCCTGGTGGCAGCATCACTCTGGTCTCTGCCTCCATCTTCAGCGGCCTTCTTCTCTGGGTGCCAGACATCATGTTAACTCATGGCATATATTTTTATGACTTGACTTCTGTGTGGACAAAGATCGACAGGAAGATATTATCAAAATATGCAGAATTTAAAAAATAAATTTAGAAAATTTTGAAGGATGATATAAGTCTGTTAAAGAGGACACTCCTACCCAAAATGTTCCCAAGAACATTATCTTTTCCAGCTTCATCTGCTCCCTTGCTGCCTCCACTAGCATTTTGTCTTTTTCAATATCTTGACTTCACTTGTGCCATTGTATTTATTTCACATTCCCGTTTTCCCCCCAAGCTCCTGCACGGCTTCTTTTTTCTGTCTCTCTGTGTACCTGGTGAAGAAACTCAAGAGTCAGCTGGCGCTCTCTGTGTGTTCTTGTCTGCATGCCAATACTTGTTGCTCTGTCCTATTTAGAGGGCCTGAGTTCTTGACGAGGAAATATGCTCTGCACAGAGACCAGTACAATGTTGGCAATCATAGGGAGAGACTTATTTTCCCTGCTAAGCAAATAGCTTATTACCGAAAACCACTAAGAACCGTGATGAGGTCTGTATACAAGAAATGACATGAATCATAGAAGTCTTAGTCAGGCTTAAACTATTGTGTATATATATACATAGAAGCATGCACAAGCACACAAACTCCAGCTGTTTATTTTTTCCTTTTCTTTTCTTTTGAATATGCCATAATTCTTTAGTAACCTCAAGCCAAGGATTAAGTCAAGTAGGATCTCAGTGGGAGTCTGATCCAACCCTGTTTCTGGATAAAATTCATAGAAAGGCTCAAAGCAGTGGAAGCATGGCTTCCTCCCAGGAACCATCAGGGAGTGTTTTCTTTACTACCCTTTTATTCTACCTGGTTACCTCTCAATAAATGGGCCATTGGCCGGTATAAGAACAGGATCTCAATACTGGTTCTTCCCCTGAAAATACCATGCAAAATTTGCGTGGTTTCCTAATCATTTCTAATTGACAGGCACTCTTGACTTCTCTTTAGAGTAGTGTGATATGGAGGAGAAAGAGGTGAACCCAAAACTAGAATCAGAAGACCTGGGTTTTAACCACAGCTCTGCAGTAAGAGAGCTTGGAAAATCACCCGAGGTCTTAAGACGTGTGAGAGAATTATCTCTAAATCTTTTACTGGCTCTGAGTCAATGACTGTATGATCTGTGAGTTCAAGTTTTATCCTTGTGACACAGATTTATAAATAGTCTGTAGTATCCACATATTATTTGTGGCCTTGGCAATTTTATGAAAACTGTTGATATCCAGAACTGATAAAACGTTATTCATAAAAATTTTTCTTATTTCTCTGAACTACAAAAGAAAATTGTGATCAACTTTTTTACTTGTTTTTGGTTTTTAGGGCCTGGAGTACATCTTCGTACTTGTGAGTGCAAAGGGAAGAGAGGGAGCAGAGAGAAAATGAGAGTAGAAGGAAGACTGAGTTTTGAATTGTAGAGAATTGAGGTCCTAAAGAAACAGAGTTTTTATTTTTCTGTTTTTATAGAAAAAAAATAAAATAAGAGAACATGGCCGACTAAGGGAAATACAAACTAGTAGATTCACTAGTTACTATGTAGAAGATCTCGGCAAATTTATGAGACCTGAGATACTAAGTTCCCTAATTCTTAACTTTTGGAAACAAATGTATGTATAGTGACGATTACTTAAAATGATATACGTACATTCCCCAGCATGGAGCTGATTATCCTAGAGCAGTGATTCTCAGGCTTTCAAGTGCATGCAAATCACCTGGGAATCCTGTTAAAATGCAGATTCTGATTCAGTAGGTCTGAGATGGGCCTCAGATTCTACATTTCTAACAAGCTTCCAAGTAACGCCAAAGCATTTGAGTGGCAAGAGTAGAGGTTTTAATACACGTGGAGTGCCTTTGCCCTTCATTTTTTCCCCTATGAACATAAGTACATATTTACTTTGAAATGATAGATTGGAAGGTTGGTTTTGTTTTTCTTATTTTGTTTTGTTTTGTTTTTCTGATCAGCATGCCCGTTCTGTATCAAAGCCATCTATCACCTACAGTCAGGACAAAAGACACCAACAGTGTATCATTTTCAAGTCATCTCATGTCAACCTGCTGGGACAAGTCCCCCACACTTTCACTCAGCACTGTGATTCTTTCTTTCTTTCAGCCACTATTGCCAGTTTTCAAATGCTAAAAATTATTGATTAAAGTTGTCACCCTTCTTTACACTAGAAAGGCAGTGTTCCCTGTAAAATTCTATTCTGTGCTTATTTCAAACTTCCCTCTGTTTTGAAAATGTGACAAAAAATAAATAAATCGCATTCCTACATTCCTTCAGGCTCATAGTTTTACTATTTTTGATACTCTCTTATTTCTCCAAGTGATAGCAAAAGGCTTAGCAACCATTTACTTGTCTTTCTAGTTCTTTCAGTAAATAATAGAAGATAATTTACTCTCCCTCTGTATGATTGGAGCATATTTTAAATTATCCATTTAAGCTTGGTCTGTAATTAAAATTACATGGGCATTTAGGACATTATTCTGCAAAAATGCTCTGTGGGCTTTCTCTGATCTAGCTCATAGAGTCCAGGTGCAAAACAGCATAAAAACATTGAGGGAAAAATCAACCATATCTTGGGTTCATGAACTGTCCATTTATCTACCAGCTCCCAGGCAAAAGCCACAGATATGTCTTTCCAGAAGATTAAGTATCTTCCAGAGTCAGCAGTAAACCTGAAGTCTTCTTTTGCTGCACTTAAGTAGAAGGTAGCCCTATTATTCCTGCCCCAATATGTTGCCATTAGCAATAGCTCCCTAAAAAGCAAGCAAACAAAGAAATATATACCTGTAGAAGATACTATTATTTTTCACAGATATTCACTTCCCTCCTGTAAGATAATTATATGTCTACCAATTTCTAAATGATGCATAAGTCCTTCCTGCCACTGATACCAGTGGTTAATGTGACTTGCTTTGGCCAATAAAATAGCAGATGCAGTCTATACCACATCTGGACAGAAGCTCTAAGAACTATTAATAGTTTTTTCACAGACTTTCCCTCTGCAACATGAAGGACCTAAGCCAGGTAAGAGATATGCCTTTGACCTTGCCCTAGAACAAAGAAGACACATGGAAAAAAACAATATTGCTGTTGACCTACAGTCAACAAATTATGTGGGCAAGAAATGAATGTTGTAGGAGTCACTGAGATTTAAGACTATTGCCTCAGCATTAACTAACAAAAGATACTATTTTTCAAGTGATTTAAAAGAAAGGAGAATGGAGTCCCTCAAGTATAAAGTAAAAGGTAGGCTAAATATCCAAGTAATTTTCTACAGCAGGTCTTAAAGGTAAGTGGGAACTCAGAGACCTTGTTCTTTAGTAAATATATACTGCAGAAAGTATTTAGATTTCATCTGGATTCTAGTGCTGTTTACTTGAAAGTATATCCTTTGAATGTTGGAATAAAAATGACTATGAAGTATGTGGGGAAAAAATCCATATTATTAATACTTGCAGGTGTATGATGGGAGTAATGGTAAACAGTGCAACATATTTGCTATGCTTGTCCTACAACCAGGAAAAATACCAAGGTACACCTGAAGTTTTGTATATAGCATTTTAAAGAAGGAAGTAAGATTTTTCTAGGGTCATTATTTCAAATACATGTCAAAATAACAACAAAAAAGTGAACAATGCAGAATAAGTTCTAATGAGAAAGTTTGTTCTTTTCACTCTCTCATTATTTTTTTTTAATTTTGCTAAATAATCTATATAATGTACTCATGATAATCTGAATCAAACCTTTGTCACCTACCTGTAGCTAGAAAGATATTTAGGCACAAGGGAATAAAAAGAACTTTAATAATTCATCATTGTGTATCTTTGTGCTTCTATTTCACTTCAGCCTATAAGCCAGCAGTGGAACAGATTCAAAAAATGACCTCTAAGTAAGGAAGTGTAATTACTCAGAGTCAAAAGTATGGTTAATCATATGTTTTTTTAAACTCTAGCAAAAATGCAATTTAACAGTCTCCTACATCTCAGTGATTCATGAATGCTAGAGTTATGCATATTCATGAAAGAAAGATCTAAAAAGAATACTTTGTCACTTTTTTTCCCTCTTTTTGAAAGAGGCAGAACAGATACTAAAATGACACCTAAGCCATCTGTTCAACTCTGAAAACTTTAGAATTCACCACGATTGGTCACATGGGACTCTAAGTATCTGTGTTTCCAGGATTCATGATCATCTTTAGCTATTTAAACACCAAAGTATATGGAGGGGCCCTGGGTAGCTCAGCTGGTTGAACATCTGACTCTTGATTTTGACTCAGGTCAGGATCCAAGGATCGTGGTATCAACCCCACATCTAGTTCCAAGCTGAGCGTGGAGGCTGCTTAAGATTTTCTCTCTCTCTCCCTCTGCTTCTCTCTCTCTGTCTCTCCCTCAAATAAATAAATAAACAAACAAAAATAAGCACCAAAGTATATGGGGAAACAATGACATTGAAAATTTGGGGTTTTAAACATTTCTACTCAAATGATTGTTTTAACTGATGCTCTATTGTCATTGTATAAAAAGTTTAGGATTATCCTTTGAAATCTGGCTTGTGGTTGGTATTTATAAATTCAAGTGGACATAATTTTATCCAGTTCAGTAAGTCTCTTCTGCTTGTTTTTTTAGGAGTAAAAGACAGAGGAACTAGTAAATCCTTTTAAATAGTGTGATCATGCAGCTTATCATCCAAATTGAAAAACTTTTGAGAGTAAAAGAAGGTCCTATTAAAAATTACGTAAGGATTGTCCCAAGCAAAATAGGACGTATAATCACAGTGGTTATGGAAGCATTTGGAATGTAATACTGAATCAAAAGTAGTAGGACCATTGACCTTTGTTAGAGGCTTGCTTTGATTATGTTCATGATAAACTTCTTCAGCTTACTTGATCACTTTATTGGCTAACAGAAAGGTGAGACTGTTGAAATGGCTTTGTGAGATTAAGAGCTGCCTGTCCTAAGACTTGGTCTAATAGCTATAGCCGAGGTGCTAAGGATTTCATGTACAGCATACTGTTTAATCCTTCCTGCAATATTATGACATCGTTCTCAATTTTACAGGACATAAAATTGTATGTCAGAGACATTAGTCCAACTCCATATTGCTAGTACAAAGTGGACCCTGATTCAAACCCACTTCGAGCTAGCTAGCAAAAGCTGCTCTCTTTCTTAAGGCTCTTGACTTCAGAGATCTAGGAGACTAATGTCAAGAGAATCTTTCCTACTTCAGAGAAGAGAATGGATATCAAGCTCATCATTTTATATAGTATTAAATCGTTTCTTATATAGTGACTATTTGAATGTTGGCCGGTCCTTCGTGAAACTCAAAATGCTAACCTTCATGAGACACAAAACACCGGGTTTGAGAGCTAAGGGTAATTCTAATCACTCTAACAAAAGTCTAGTGTGATCCTATGGAAAGATGGAATTTGTACTCGAGCAATTTGAGAATGAAATCTGGAGGTGACTCTGGGAAAGTTGTTTTTAGAATACTAATGTCTCCATTTGGTAGTATTTATCTTACAACATTGAAAGAATGTCATTAGATTTGATAAGATGGAAAATTATACAGTGCCTGGTACATATTAATACCATATGTAATGAATATTGATTTTATTACTTCTCTCCACTGATAGCACTGAAGGGTTTCAATATAGATAAGGGGAGGGTAAGAAATATGAAAAGAAGATGTGGGTTCAAGTCCTAGGTATGCTATTTATTAACTTTTTAGCCTGGAGATAATCTCTGAGATTTAATTTCCTCATCGTTAAGTAGATATTGTAATAGTAGATTCCCTTATATCTCTCAGGATCAATGTAAGCTGCCTATGAAAATTCTTTATAAAAGTGCATGGAGAAGTTCTTTATAAAAGTTCATATAAAAGTTCTTTATAAATGATCACTTCTAACTATAGTTATCATCATCATCACCACCATCACAGCCGCTGCAGGAGTAGGGCAATATCTGTGTAGGTGATAACCATGGACGCTGGCCTTGAAGTGAAGGTGGTACAGCTGGCCTTCACACAACACTTTGAAAAAGCTTTGGCTAGGATATAAAAGACAGAGGGAAATGGTACAATAGAAGGTTGAAAAGCAGGTCCAAGCTGAGATTTTGGCAGTCTTTTGCAACCTGAGAAATATGCACAGCATTTGGAATCCCTGAAGATTTTCTTTTTGCCAGAATGGTAATCTGAAATATATTGTGATTTAAGAGATATTAGTGTGGAAGAGTGTGTACTTGATAGTATATTTCTGAGTATTAGATTCTGTGAAAATGGTGGGATCTGTCTGGAGCCAATCACAACCCAACCTTCCAGGTACTTCACATACATATCTTAGGAATTTGGTTAAAAATGTCAAGTGCTGTTATCATTGTTATTATTGTTTTGTTCATTCGTGTCAAAATACTTGGCTTGGAATTTTGGGGATGATGTAGTACTGTGGTAATGGGTACACAGCTCTATGTCTTTATCAAAATACAGAAATGTACACAATAAAAAACAAACTTGTATGCAAATTTTAAAAAATCACACCAGATATCAGGGAAACCAAGATGGAATGCAGAATGTGACAAGTGAATGTAACTGTGTAACAAATGAATCACCTAACCACACCAAAATGAGTTAGGAAGAAAGGAGTTGATTTACGGAACTTTGTAAAATTGTCTTTTTGATTTGATACTATAAGGCTAATAAAGATAAAAATGAACTGTACTCTGGTAAATTCATTTCTCATAAGATTATGGGTTAGCAGTTCTGAAACTAATATTACATGTATACTAGGGTTTAGCAAATAAGTAGATGTATTATAGATAATCAAAGTCAAGTTTCCCATTATCTAAGAAAGAAATTACAGGGACACCTGAGTTGGTCAGTTAATTAAGCATCCGACTTTGGCTCAGGTCATGATCTTGCAGTTTGTGAGTTCAAGCCCCACATTGGGCTCTGTACTGACAGCTCAGAACCTGCAGCCTGCTTTAGATTCTGTGTCTCCCCCACTCTATGCCCCTCCCATGCTCATGCTCTGTCTCTCAATAATAAATAAATGTTAAAACTTTTTTTTAAAAAAAGAAATTACAAATAAGGAAAGGCAAAATACGAGAATTAACCATGTGGTGCTTCATTGTTGAGAATATCAGTATGAACTGTGATTTTAATGTATATACAGATAGATGTAGAAATAAAATTAAATGTGTGTGTATATATGGGTTGATATATATACACACATTCTCTAATATTGTCTCCTGAGAAGCCTAGAAACACTGAAACTCCAGTAGCAATGAGCACTTCTAACACCCAGATCCTGGTTCTGAGTACCATTCTCCAATGAAGGAAAACAGGCCTCCTTGGAGAAATGGCTGATTCTGGGGAAGGGCAGGAAAAATACAAGATAAGCCTAGAACATCTTATGGTGCCAACGTGTAAGGAAGTGCAAAAAAAAAAAAAAAAAAGATGAAGAACATGGCGAAAGGACACAGGAACTATCCAAAAGAGCTCCAAATTACCAACACTGGAATAATCTGAGCTACAGAATAAATATTGATAGTACTGGACTACAATTCAAAGAGTGAATAAATATCCGTCAGTCTATACTGCTATAAACATTTTGTTTAATACATATCCAAAGGGGAAGACTATCCTTCCTTCCAAAATTCCAATTATTAAATGTAAGAATGAGGGACACAGAAAGCCACCATCAGAACACCATAATAATAATTACTGCAGGTAAGATTTGATGTACATGAAAATAAGTGGAATTATTTTAAATAGAAATGGGATATTTTTATATCCTCAAAGTATCCGCCCCAAAATATGTTTTAATTACACTGGTGATCTCAACATATATCCACATATTCTTCGATACTCCACCCTCTAGAGGTGGAGTTTAATACCTCCCCCCCACTTCAATATGGACTGGATTTGGTGACTCCTTGCTAATGATTAGAGTATGTAAAAGGAAAAGTAATAACCCTACAGTGGAAAGCATGACAGAAACTGTTGTAACTAAGCAATTAAGGTCAATATCAGCAGTAGTAACATATTGATATAATGCACCCCTGATGTGATAGGAGGAGAAAGGTACATAAGCTCTGTAGTATTTTTCCCCAAAATATATGTTTAGTCTGATCTTGAGAAAACATCAGAGAAATCCAAATCGAATGACATTCTGCAGAATTTCAACTAGTACTCTTCAAAGTTTCAAGGTAATGAAAGACACTGAAGGAATATTACAGGCTGGAGAAGAGCAAAGAGGCAGGGAGAACTAAATACAACATGATACGCTGAATTGGATCTTGGTATAGAAAACATTAAAGGGAAAACTAGGAAAGTTTGAATAAAGTTTATAGTTTAATTGATGATATTGTATGAATGTTCATTTCTTAGTAATAATATTTATGGTGATTAGTGGTAACTGATACTTGATTATTGTCTCATGGTAGAGCTGGGTGAGGGGAATATCTCTGCTCTGCGGCTGCAATTTCCGCATAAATCTAAGTTTCTTTCAAATTAAAAAGTTTTAAAAATCTGTGTCAAAATAAAGACTTTGACTTTAATTAATGAGCAACTTAATTTGTTTAATGGAATTCAACAGTTAGAAAGACTAGAAATATCTTATCAATATTTTCTTTCCTCCTCATTTTGATTGGTGTCCTCCAAGTATCTGATGTAACTTCCAAAGTTTTTTGAACCTGACATTCCCCCATCCCATACTTCCTCCAGCTACCTTTTGTCTGGAACAGAGCCAAATTTCTCCAGTTTCACTATACTTCATAATCAGCAATTCTAAGCCCTTACAACTCCGTATTTAAGACTCTGCTACCTTCCATTCTCTCCATGATTTCTCTGCTTCCTTCCTTCCTTCCTTCCTTCCTTCCTTCCTTCCTTCCTTCCTTCCTTCCTTCCTCTCTCTCTTTCTTTCTCTGTTTCCAGTCCTCAAAGTGATTGTTTCTAAACTGTTCTCCCAAAGATATTTGTACTTTTCAAAAAGAAATGTGAGGGGTGAATTATATCTACCTTAAAGAACTTAAATTCTTTAACTACATTCAGGCTTCACAGCATTAGGTGTCTGCCCCGGGGATGGTCTTTCCTGAATTCTTCAAATCAATCCATAGAATGTTTCTAAAACCATTCTAACTTATAGCTTTCCTAACTGAAGATCTTTTTATGCTTTGCAAAATTTACTTTCCACATTCCTAGTCATTTCATGCAAAATAAAAATTATACATCTGTTGAGGTGTTTTTATTTTGCTATTTTACACATCT
Organism: Paguma larvata; assembly: GCA_030068075.1. Taxonomy (NCBI): domain Eukaryota; kingdom Metazoa; phylum Chordata; class Mammalia; order Carnivora; family Viverridae; genus Paguma; species Paguma larvata. Next base: position 57,091,777 of record CM057833.1, on the reverse strand, counting down.
GTTGTTTTTTACCACTTCTTATTAGGAAGATTTGTCACCATGTGTAGTCATAAAAAAGGACATGAGAAATCGGTTAATTGAACATTTATGTCTACCTTCAAAACAGAATATATATCCCTCCCCTCCATGTTTGTTTTTAACTCTCTCTCTTTCTTTTCTTTGTATCTCATTTCCCGAGTGTGGTTTTATGAATGTGAGTTTGAATTTATTCACTTTTGTGTATAATTAGGAAATGGATTAAACTTCATTTTAAAACATTGTCACCGAGAGGATAGAATAATAAATTGTTGCACATTAATGAATTTTCTTAGAAATTTGTGCATATACAGGATAATGTGTGCACCAGTATTCAGACATTATCAGAGTAAATGCTTCTGGAATTGCTAAGTAAATCATAACATTCAATTTGACATTATGGCAACATCATATTAATTCTTCAGAGGGTCAAGAAATTCTCTCCTCTTAACTAATAGAGCTGTGTGGGCCTCTTTTCTCGGCAAACACTTCCTACTTTCTCTCTGGTCAATCTCTTCAGTAGGCAAGGAGCAGATTGTCTCAGACATATAAGAGAGAATAGTTTTCAGACATATTATCTAAAAATAGGAATTCTATGTTTCAAACCTGAAATCCAGCAGGGAAACCCCAGGTTTCAATGCAATATAGAGGTTGCTTTCGTGCATTAAAATTTGATGAATCTGGGCTTTCATAACTCATCTAAAAACTATTTTATTTTCATTTAAAGAGAAGAGGTCTAGTAAGTGGCATCTTACAGTACATTAAATAACATCGTTTAACTAAGTATGTCGAGTTCAGAACTTTGTATCATCTTTTATGATCTAGTCATAACAAGTAGAAGATGATCTATATTTACATTTCCTCGGATACATAACATCACAGAAAATATCTTCCTCAAACTACATATTACTAATAGCCCAGTTAAGGCAAAGGACATTTAAGGATATTCTCAGCTCTTAGGGTTACAGAGATCAAGAAAGGAGCACCAGAAATGGTCTCCATACATTCGGAGGTAAAGTGCAGATAGTTTTACTAAAGAATATAGTAATACTTTGGATTGTGAGTAGCTTGTTCTGCAAGTGTTCTGCAAGATGAGCAAACATTTCATGAGTTAAAATTTTAACTTGGTAAACGAGTGATGTCTTGCAATACAAGTAGTACGTGAGGCCTAATGTCACATGATCACAACTGAGCCAATGGTTTTTGAAATTCTCTTTAACCCACAAGAGCTTTGGATTACAAGCATGTTTCTGGAACAAATTATGCTCACAAACCACGGTTTTACTATATTTGTTTTACTTTAATAGATCTTTATTGACTTCATTTTCATAAGTTACCTATCAAAGGAATAGAATTTGGCCACATATTAAACTTCAGACATTGAGACTGACTCTTCCAATGCTCTGTGTATACTCAGTGGTACTCTGGTCAAATTCTCACTCCTGGTCACTGTTTAGAGTAACAGATTAATTTTCTTCTTCCTTGTGAGCAGAGAGCAAATGTATGTCATCTTCGTATATCTTTTGCAACAAGTAAAGATTCTAAAAATGTCTATTCTTATGCAGCAAGTGATATCATGAACCAAGATTCAGAAAGAAAATTATCCCTCTCTAAGGCAGGAAACGTAACATAGCATGTGGGCATCTCCTTCCTTCTCTTCTCTCCTGGCAGACATTGCTAATCAACCTTGGCCGTCTTTGCTATTTAACCAATTGCAGCTTCCACACATCCGCTACCAACCCATCAGAGTCGGTATGCGAGAAATACATATTTGCTGAGAGATATCTGAGAATAGCTACTATTTAAGCTGGAGTATGATGTAAAGAAAATGCAATTTGTAATTTGAGAGTGGAGGGATGCAGAGTGGCAATATTCAACTAGGGCTTCTCAATCCGTTGCACAAAAGACTAGTCACTCTTTGTCTCAAACTGAATTCCAATTTGAATTGGATGTAGATAAGAATGGCTACTCCTCATCTATTGGAGGAAAAATTAATTCCTTCAAAAGAGGACACTTTCAGGAAAGTAAAACTGCTGAGAACTTTTGGGGATAACTTCTTGGTGTTTTCCACCAGAGACACTAAAAAGATCTTAAATTTAAAGTTCTCGGTTTCCTGGGACTTTAGTGCTCCAAAGTGTGCTGTTTAAATGCCTGAACTGTTCTTATTCTAACCTTCTAGCAGGCTCTACGTGCAGGACATCCTTGATTCTGGCAGCCTACTTGGTGAAATCCAAAGAAGAAAAAGTCCAGGAGCTCAGTGTTCAAAATATATTTTCTCATTAAGAGAAATGATAAATTAGACTCCAAGTTTTTCTTCTAGATTGTCCAATTACTTTTACCAGGAAAAGGAGGATAATGGAGTCTGTGAAGGAGTTCCATCCCAGAAGAGATTTAACACCCTATGTACTATTTCTTGGAACTTGAGAACAATAGTAGGATGTAGGAGGGTGAGAAACTCCAAACAACAGATGATTTTCTGGCTGCAAACTCTTCACCTTTTGAACAATTAAGTGACTCATTTTTCCTTAGCACAGAAATTCTCTATCTTGAAAACTGAAGAACACCCCACCCCCACCAGACTAAACAGGTCACTGCCTCATGGATAATTAAATGGCCTCTGCTAATGGAAGTACTAAGAGAATAATGCGATTGTTTGATTTTATATTAGTATTCTTTAAAACTATTGTCTCTAGTTAGCATCATAATATTGTCTAATTAGCCAATTAACACATGATTGACACCTGTCTCATTTATACTTGATTAATGCCCAGATTTTCAATAATAGAAAAAAATTAGTATTCTAAAAAAGAAATATTTTAGGGCTAAAAAGTTAAATAAAGTTATTTATATAATGATAAATTATTTTTTTATTTGCCTACTCTAGCATCTAATGTGTCTGAAAGGCATAAAGATGAAAACTAAACAACAAAATTATTTTTATTAATTCTCAAAAGTATTAATTAAAGCAATGAATCCTCATTTAGGATGCTGACTTGGGTTATTGCAATAAAAGTCTTTTTTTGCAGGCCTAATTTACTATTAAATCTTACTTTTAAAATGTCCTGTGATGAAGATATTTGATGCTAATAAAAGAAAATATGTTAAATAAGGACAACAATTTTGTACCAAGTTAAATGTAATTATTAGGAGTATGCTAACAGTACAAAGACATTTGAGCTATATCTACATACTCAAATTTGAGTTCAGTCAAATAATAAGTAATTTTGAAAACCATCAGCTATCAAACTTTTTTTTTGGCAGATTAGCTTCTGTGTACAACCAGTCTTAGGTAAAATTTTTAAAAACTATGCACCAAGAGATGTGTTCATCTCTGTTCAATTCCTAGAGAAGGATAGAACCTGTTATAGCAATATATTTCAGATGATTTATGTCTCATCTGTGACTTAAAAATATCTCCATTGTACCTTTTCTTTTAAACCTTTTCGTCTGAAAGTTTCATCTTTGAGTCAGATTTCTTCACTTATGACACATTCTGATAGCGTCTGGCCTACTTCTACAGCTTAAAGAGTGTTCATTAAAATGAAATACATTAACATATAAGCCACAGACAGGGAAGATGAAATTGCCTTAAATAACTACCGAGGAAGTAGGTGTAAATGAAAACAGTTATAAGTTGAAAATTAATTCAGGCATTAATACTTTGATACCAGGCAGATTTCAGGCTAGGCAATTAATTGCTCATTTTGAAATGCTTGAAATAACCTCATTATTTAAAGATATAGGGACATTTAGAGATGAGACTGGTCACTCAAAAAAAGGGCAAGTATAAATTATAGATACTATTGTATATGCTCTTAAGAAACATACCCTTTAGGAAAGAGTATAGTTCTAAATGTAATATTATTTCTAGAATGTATATACTCAGTAGAATTTTTAATAACAGGGAAAAAAGAAAAGCAGGAAATTGCATCATAAGTATATGTAATTTTTACAAGCTGACTCAATTCTTTTATGGAAGGATATAGAACATGAATAAAATCTGTGTTGCAAAAAGTTGAGAATAGAAATATTAGTGTATGTCCCTATATTTATGTCAAATGCAAAGAAACATCTTTTACTGGCAATGCTAATTTTTTGTGTTGTCGAGGAATTGGGGGAGTTTCCATTGCTGAATTCTCCTGAGAATGTGCTGCAAAGTAAAAGTGCATTTTTGCCTATTTATATGAAGTGTTTTCTAAAAGAAGGAGAAGAAGAAGAAGAAAGAGTATCTGTGATTAAAGATATACAAGTTTTCATACTTTTAACACACATTTTCCTATTATGCACATGAACGTGAATGAGTTATTTTCAGACTCCAAATTCTTTCAGTGTGAAAGAAGGTATATATTTTTTCATGATCTTACAGAAGGAACATTACGGTCATCTGCCTGGGATGACCGATGGACTTTATATCAGGTGTAAAATCAAATCAATTGAAGGTGTTGCCTGGAGCCTAGTACTGAAAAGAGTTTTGAGACTGCCACCCTGGCCAGCATAAATGAATGCCCAAATCGATTAGCTATGTCTACCACATGTGGCAGAAGGGAAACTAACATACATATCCTTTGCCCTGATTTAAAATTTTTATTCTATTGCTACTAAATAAAGTAATTTGGCCTAAGATCTTAAAAATGAATAAATGCATGAAAGGACAAGACCTCAGGTCTCTGGCTTTCTAGTCTTTCATTTGTATATCATACTGAATATACCTGGATATATTCTTTGTGTACGTGTATATGTGTTATAAAGATCTCTGTGTGTACATCTGTGTATGGCTGTGAATAGATCTTTAAAATACTCAATCATATAAGTGGCCCATCAGGCAATGAATGCATTTCTCAGTTTCTCTTTTTCATTATTTATTTGAAGTAGGCAAAGTGTGATTGAAATTTCTCCAATAAATTAAATCGTATCTTTTTTCTTCATGCTCATCTGTAATGGAATATGATCTATTCTCAGAAACTTTCAATGTTTAGATTTTGAAGAAGTAAGGATCACTGTGAAAGAATAATGTTACAAATTATAAAAGAGAACTGCTAGCACTTTTATGTTGAGGTAGGAAAAGTCCCATTGGCAATCCTGATGGAGTATGCAATATCATTTAATTAAGTACTTATGAAAAATATCTATAAAAATTCTTCTTAAGGGCATAAAATGTAGAGTGGCGCACTATGGTATAGTAAATTCCTTTTATAATGCTGGTCTATGTGACAATATAATGCCCATGATGTAGGTCTTCTAAGTTATACTCAGAGAGATGTATTATAAACTTAAAACAGTAAACACAGAGGTAAGGCAGATTTCATAGCTTTCCTAGGTGGTACATTTAAGGATCCTAGAATTACCTGAATGCTTTCCCACAAGCTGATTGTTGCACTTAGTATTACAAGTAGATTTTCCTTTACCATACAAAAATATGGTCCAATTTCTCCTACTAAGTGGTTTGGATAAAGAGCAAAAAGCAGATAGCATATGCTAGTCTAGTCTAAGGATCTAGAACAGAGGCTGACCAAGTATACAGACTATTAAACGGAAAGGAGTAAAAACGTGTGAGCCAAAGGTCTCAGCCTTAGGTGAGAATATTCTTGTCCCATATCTGGGATCACAATGTTCCTGTATGTAGAGCTGGATTCACAAAACTCATGTCCACAGCAGTAGACAGAGAAATTGAGTCAGTAGCAAAAAGTCAGTTTCCAGATCCTGACAAGAGCAAGGGTGAGTTAGAGCTTGAAAAGTTCTCTTAAAGCCGTGGTGTTTCTAGGAAATAGCAACTCCAGGTCCTATGAGAGGAAGGAGCTCTTAAGGACATGGCATAGCAAAATCAAGACAGTTTTAATTTTTAAATGTTATGGCATTTATAGATAAACATTAGTGGGAAAAGATATCTGTGAAGGACTGGGAAAGTAATATGGCAATAAGAGGGAGAATAAAAATAATCATAGGTGGAGAAGTTAACATGGTAACTTGGTAGCTCCAGACAGCACATATGAGTAGCAAAGGATGAGGAAGTGGAAAAAAAAAAAAATTCAAAGACTAACCGACTACTCCTCCATTTGGCCTTAGAGTGTAGAAATGATTGTCCCACAATACTGCTACATTCATGGAGGAGCAGACAATATATAAAACAGTTTGAGTTTACCATTTTACTATATAAACAAGGAAGGAAGTATAGATCAAAGTAGCACCAAGTGTGCTCTCTGTATCGTGGTTTACATAGTCCTATATAAATTGTGTCACAAGTTAGGCATCCATTCAATAGATTTCAATGAAAATTTACTGAACACTTGCTATGCATCTGGCACTATACTAGGTCTTGAGTATTCATTGATGGTCAAACACTGACAGAGTCCCTGCCCTCAATCACTTAGGGTATACAGAATAAATATTTTAAATAATTCATGAAAAAATGTTATGCAGACAGAAGAGATACCATATGATCCTCCGCATCCTTCTAATCAGTGCCACTATAGGCCACGAGTTCTCTTCTCCATATGTAGTGTTTAAGAGCATGGGCTTTGAGTCTTAACAGACCTGGATGTAAAGATACAAATCAAGTATCTGGGCTTGAAAAATCAGGTATCAGGTAAATGACCTATCAGGAAAATGGACTCGAAAGATCACCTTACCTCTCTGAATCACTGTTTCTGAACATGTAAAAAGGAAGTATTTTAGAGGCTTCTAGTAAGAGAGCCTAGATCTGGTTCTTCTTACCTTCTAGGTTTATAGGAAGACTTTAGGCAAGATTTTGTGGCTTATTTCCACCAGTGGGATTTTGAGTAATCTTGATATGTGGGGCCAACAGGTAGAAGAAACAATGAATGACACTGTGCCTCTGTCCTTCCCAAACTGAACTTTTGTTCTTTCCAAATGCTACAATAGCAAGATGATTAACCTGATCTCTGAGGGATATATAGATATGTATGTAGCAAGGCAATAAATAAGTATTTGTTATGCTAATTCCTTGAGATTTTAAGGTTGCTTATTACTGCAGCCTTGTCTAATTTATTCAGGATGAGATAGAGCATTTGAAATATTCAAATTAGATAAAGCATTTGAGGACTTTGGCACAATGCTTGTGATATAGTAAGTACTCAATAGATGCTGGCCTTTGCTCTAGACACAGATGCTTTCTCTGAAAAGGTTTAGTTTATTTTTCTGGTGTCCGGGAGGACAGTTTTAGGCATGTTTCTTAGTTTAAGAACTCTTCTGTTCTCTGTACAGAGAAGCTATCAACCTCTCTCCACACAGACTCATATGAAATGACTAGCTTCTTCTTTTATTTAAATCACTGTACGTTGACAATATTTGCTGTACCAAAGGGGCTCATGTTATTCAGCTCTACAAAGTCGCAAATAATATATATTTGAAAACAAGTGGTAGCTGATGTAAGCACCAGATGGCTCAAACATAAAATCAAGGGAGCTGCTTTTAGCTCTACCCCAGGGCTCTTAAAGCCGCCTTCTCAGTGCTCCTTTATATGTTGTAGTTTATTTCTGAAGTGACAATAAAATTGGGAACAGCAGAATGGAAAGGAACACCACAGGCTCGGCATGTTTGAACAATCTGCTATGCATATGAGATGAAACGTTGCCATCACTAGAATCAACAACATCTTGACACATGATTCAAACGTCAAGAATATCCAAGAATGTAAGATGTCTTTGAAACAGTGACAAGAAGCTAAAGTCAAATCCGGACTGGAACCCAATGCCTGACAGAATCTTGTCTCCTCTTTTCTGAAAGTTGAGAAAATTGGAGAGTACAGTTTTGGCCTTGGGAGATGAACCTCCATGAAACCCATTATTACCATCCTTTGCATTTGATGGCAGCATACAGTGTGCCTTACTTACTGTGAAGTTATGTCAGAGAGTGCAGTGCCTGCAGCAGCAGGAACGTGGCTGCTCAGAAAAGCCACCAGCTATGGAAAGGTTCACCACTACTACAGAACCAGTAGGAGTGTTCTGGTTTTGTTTTGCTCCATAATCAATTGCCTTAAACTTAGGAACTTAAAAAACATATACTTTTTTAAAATTTTTAATGTTTTTTTTGTCTTTTGGTTTTTTGTTTGTTTGTTTGTTTGTTTGTTTGTTTTTGAGAGAGAGAGAGATTGCAAGAGACAAAGAGAAAGGGGGAGAGAATCCCAAGCAGGCTCTGTGCTAAAAGCACATGTGGGGCTCGACCTCATGAACTGAAACCTGAGCTGAAATCAGGAGTCAGACGCTTAACCAACTGAGCCACCCGGGCGCCCCCCTGCCAACTGAGATTTATTATCTCAGTTTCTGTGAGTTAGGATTCCAGGAGTGGTTTAGCTGGTGATTCTAGCTCAAAGTCTCTCATAAGGCTGCAATTAAGGTAACAGAAATGGCTGAAGTCATCTGAGGTTTAATAAATCTGGAGGCTTTGCCTCCATGTTCATTCAGAGTGGTTATTAACAAAAGAACTCAGTCACTTGCCATGTGGGCTTTTCCATGCCTTTCCCTAAACTACTGATCAGAGTGGATGGGCAGTGGGTGAAGAGGTCCAGACAGGAGTTGCAGTAGCTGTTTTAATCTAGAGCAAAGTGACATTCCATGACTTCTGCCCCATGCTTTTGATAAAACATATCAACTCTGGTACGGTGATGTGAATACCAGAAGGTCAGCCTCACGGGAGGCCATCTTGAAGGCTGCCTACCACAGAGGCAATGGCTGTAGCAGAACTGGCAAAACAGAGTTCTTCCTTGCTCTTCTCTTTTCCTCTTCCGGGTCAATTTTTTGAGATGTGCATGCAGTCCTCACTGCTTTTTCGGACCACACTAATATGAAAGAATATCCTATTTATTAATCTTTCATGTAGGGATGCTGGGTGGCTCAATCAGTTGGGCGTACAACTAGGGCTCGGGTCATTATCTCGCAGTTCATGAGTTCAAACCCAATGTCAGGCTCTGTGCTGACAGCTCAGAGCCTGGAGCCTGCTTCAGATTCTGTGTCTCCCTCTCTCTCTGCCCCTCTCCCACTCATGCTCTGTCTCTCTTTCCCTCAAAAATAAATGAACATTAAAAAATTATTAATCTTTCATGTTTTTTTAATTTTTGTACAAGTATAAGTATCTTTCATTGCATACATATATGCAATGAAATATATATATGTGTAAATATATATATATATACATATATATATATTTTAATGGATCATCCTTGTTTTGATTCTTCTCAAAGATATACTAAAGCTGCAGAGCTATGAATCCAGTTTTTAGAAAACCTCTCCCCAAACTGGAGAGGAATAAGAATAGACTGTGAGTGGCAGAAGCAACCTATCCCCTTTCCACTCCAGTGACTTTATTAAATTGAAAAATACACATGCTCTCATTTCCAATTAATTATTCCCAAACAGATATTTCCCAGTAATATTGTCTCTGTCTCTTGGTAAATGAACAAGTTAGATGGACAGTACTAGACAACAAGGGTGGGGGTTGCTGTTTTGAATTGGCAATGAAATAAAGATTTCAACAAGGAAACTTAGATGAAAAGAGTAGGAGCGCTATTCAAAAAAGATTTTCCCACCTCTTACTTTAGCTCCATGAAAACACCAGAAACATCGAAACATTTTGGAAGAAAGGAAGTTGGCAGATACAGTCATTGGCCATAATAGAATATTTCTTTTAAAAAGAAAAGCAACATTAGTGGTGATTAGAGTGTCAGACCAACTTGCTAAGCTCCCTCTAGTTTTCACTTCATTTTGGCTGATCTAAATCTGTGGCCTGATGGACTAGCAGCTAGAAATGATTGACAGCAGCTGCAGCCAATAGGGCATCTCTCTATGCAGAAAACCTGATAATGGGTAATGCAACTTCAACTTCGTATTACACTTGTTCCTTCAGTCCTGTAGACTGTCTTTTCTACCCAGTTATACCAACGACCCCACCTTACCCAATACAGTCTAAGAAATGTAGGATTAAGTGCCAAGTTCATAGGCTCTATAGAGTCCAGGCACACTGGCTCTGAATTCTGGCTATGCTATTTCCTTTCTGTGTCACCTTGAACAGATGACTCTATTTATGTTTTCTTTATCTTTAGTAATGAGGCTAATAATAGTATCCACTTCCCTGGAATGTTTAGAGGATTAAAAGGGTTAATGTGTTTAACACATTTAGAATACTACCTGGCAAATAACATCTATGCTACGAAAATGCCCACCTTAAAAAAAAAAAAAAAAAGCCCCACCTTTAAAGTATATTTGCCTTCTTTGTTATTTGGTAGTGATCAATGTCTTATGTTATATATTATATCCATTTTAGTTTAATTACTTTGCCCCACTTGAAAGGGAGAGCTGTCATTTATCTTTGTACCCTCAGCACATTGTATAATATTTGGCACATAGTAGGCACTTGGTCAACTTTTGAGGTGAGTGAATGAATTAATAGATAATTAATAGATTAAGTAATTTTATTCCTCACTGTGAAATTTTCATTTTACCCTCTAATGAATGAGAATTTTTGGAAATTGTTTTTGCCATGAGCATTCCTCGTTTATATGGATTGAAGAAAATTTTGATCAATTTACCTTTATACTAAATATAGCAACCCCTGGTTAAATAACTTAGTTAAAATGCTAGTGACTGAAGACTTGTTGTGTTAATTTTTTTTAATCCTTAAAACATTACTTTTTTGCTAGTTTATTCTCATATGCTCATCAGACCCAAATTCTTCTTCACATATATAACCCCTTGATCCACAGACCCTAATGTTTTCAAGTTGGCTTGCATCATGGATAGCATATATTTCAGATTGCTAATTTCATAGGCAGGGAAAAAAGCAAATAATACCAAATCTCATAGCTAACAAGGACTCGAAATATAGAAATATAGATGAGAAAGTAGTTGTAGAGAGAAAGTCCGTCCTTACCAACCCTAATGTTATGCCTCAGTAGGCCACTTCTCTACACACAGCTTGAGTTTCTAGTCAAAGGCTGACCTCTTCCTATAGAGGTATTTCTGAGTCGACTGCTCTGTGTCACTTATCAAATTCATAGGAGATAGAAATCCTGGGAAATTTGTCATGAAACAAATCATGTCTAGAATAGTGCCACACCCTACATACAAGTAAAAGATAAAGGGAAAAAGTTAAAGCGGGAATATGGCAAAGGAAAGACAGAGACAGAGGTCAAGAAACTATCCATAAAATTGAGATTTAAAAGGGATAATGTGACACTGAGGTCAGCGAAGGGCATTGGCTTTTAAAGAGGTCTAATCACCTCCAAGCTACAACAGTTCAGGAGAGATTTTCTTTTCCATAAAACCTGTTTGACAGTTGCCATGGAAACCAGCAAAACTCAAAGCAAAACACCCAAAAATGAGAAGTATGTGTAGTATGCTTCTACCTGATAAATATAAAGCATTCTTTGTTCCTTCTGGGAACAGGTCAAAGGCAGACAAACAGATCCTGATCTGTGGCTTTTGGACTCATTCATGGTTCTCTAAATCCAGCATGGGAATCACACTCTAAATCATTTCTCCCTGTTAGACAAGGCTTCGTCGAGGCTGAGATGCTGCCTCTTTTTGTACAGTGTTCTATCTCTGATGTCTAACATAGCCCTTGGTATATAGTAATTAATAATCACTGTAGCATGAACTAATGAGTGAAGTGTTTGGAGCCAGCAGCCTGACCTGATCTGGAAGTCAGAAAACCTGAATTCTGATCTCACTTCTGATCCCAACTAGCATCATGGCAAATAACACGCTATTTCCTCTCTCTTGGCTCTCTGCTTCCCTTTTTGGTTGAGGAGACAGCCCTAGGAAGTTTAGATAACTTTCCCAGGGCTGTAGAGTTAACAATCACAGAGCCAGGGTAAATTCCCTAGTCTACATACCTTGCTGTGTTCATAAAGTAAATTGAATCTCAGTGGAATTATAAACTATACTCATGGACACCAAACATAGCTAGTCGGAATGCCTCCCACCCTCCTCCTTAACAATCTTCATCCTGGAGATTAGAGACAAGATAATAAGAGTTGTAATACTTAATATGTAACATGTATGTAACTTATTTAACTTAAATTAAAAATGATTACTAGTATCTATTATGTACCAGGCACCATGCTAAAATTTTTACAGAGAAATTATTTTAGTTTTCACAATCACCTGATTGAGGTAACTTATTATTTTGTCCGTTTTACAGCTAGGTAAATTGAAGCTTAGAAAAGCTATTTAATGTAGCCAATGTTACCAACTTGAGACAAAAGAGGAAATGATTTAGATAAATGAACAAAAAGCAAAGAAGTAACTTAAAACATACTATATCAGAAAACGGTAGGAACATTGCATGAGCAAGAAGGGAAAGGAAAGCCTACACAGTCAAGGAAGCTTGAGGAGTCACTAATTTGACCAAAAAGTATAGATAGATAATGTTGGTTTCTGACAGTGACCTCAATGAGTGCAGCTTCCTCGTGTACTGCTGTAGTGAACCCAAGAGGTCAAACAAAAGAATAATACTGAACAACTGCTTTGCCTTTATATGATGCATGAAACCTAATGTGGTCTTGATGCTGAACATTCTATCCAACTTAACCAACTAGTGCTATGCCCTAGATCTCCCGAGAGTTTAATTTTGGGTCAAGAGAATAACTTGCTTCACCGAAACATATAACCTGGAGTAAAATCCAGTCATAACTGTTATTCTGCTCAAATTTTTAAACTTAACTTTTTTCCATGTCTGTTAAAGGTCTTGATATTAATAGTATTTTCTAGAAGATCCAGACCAAGGAAATCCCTGGTACATTGAACTTGAAACCAGTTTGTTCTCTAAAACCAACTTGACTGAAATCTTCTGTGTTTCTTTTATGTATATACAGTAGATTGTGCAGTTAGAACATATTTATGTCCAACTCATTATGCCTGCCTGTGTTATCTATCTTTCTTTGTGATAATGTAACATTTTGTAATTAAATGCAGGAGAATAGAATATAGAAAAATTATCATATGGTCAGGGTGGCAAGGATCTTGGTCAGACTTTACTATTTCAATTTGCATAATAGTAACTGCTTCAGTCCTGCTAAATTTAAAAAGAAATCTCAAAAAAAAATTATATTCAAGCAAAGCCGAAACTTCCATTTGGACTAAGTAAGAGAACTCTCATCTTGAGAATATATTTAAACTGTAACCTTAAGGTGCTTGGTTGGCATCTGTGAGTCACTCCTCCTCATGAATCCTCCTGTTCTGGCAGATATTATGGGATTGTCACATATGCATGACATGTACCTAATATGAATGTCCACACCAAAACATTCACACATGAGCAGATATACCCACATGTATACAATTGTACACATATTCTTTCATTCATTGAGGAAGCATTTATTGAGTACCTACTATGTGCCATGCACTGTTCTAGGCATTGAGAATACATTAGCAAAACAGGTAAAACTCTTGCCTCTGTGATGTTTATATTCTACCAAGAAAGGAAAATAAAACATTCATCATATCATAGATGCTCATATCATATAACACACGCGTACACACGCACACACACTCACCTTACACCTTATCATATGCATATACACACCTTTGCAGTTTTTCGAGTCAATTTAAAACGAAGCTGAAAAATTTTCCAAAGTTAAATGTGCTCCAGAATCCACTGCGTCAGACTCGGACACCAAGTAAAATTGCTTGTGGAGTCCTCGATCTTCAGTCACTTACTGTCCTCACCGTGGGTGTTATGAGGACCAAATGTCATGGCAGGGATGAATTGTGAAAGCTTGTACCCTGGCACCTTACTAAGAAGACGTGGCTCTCTCTGATGTGCCATTTTTATTCTAAGGTAGAGCAGTGCAAAGGTTTCTTTCTTCCTCATTGACACTGGATTAGGAATGAAAAGACCGGGTTTCCGATTCCATCTCTGCAATTTACCGGCTGTACAAAAATTAATGTATCTGTCTGGTCCTCATTTTCTTCATTACTTAGATGAACCAGTGAGATCAGAATAGCCTCTAAGATGTCATCAGGCTGTCACATTCTCAGCTTCCAACCAAAATCATTTACTTTCTTACCTTGCTCTTCAGAGAGCACATCATTCCACACCCTCGTGCCGTCTCATATTCCGAAGAACATTTCTCAGGGCAGACTATGCTGTAGCTAAATTCGTTGTGAGCAGGCTCGCACTAACAATGAACCTGTAGAACATCCCCTTCTGTTGTTGTCTGCCAACAGCTTGGACAAAACATATAATTCAAATATGGAAACTATAGTTTGTTAGATCTCAGAGAGTTTTCCCCTAACCATGTGTCAGTTACATGATGGATTCTCCTGCTACATCCTCCTAACGTACTTAGTATTTATTTTTGATAGTTCTTACTATAGTGTAACTTAGGTAAGTACTTTGTTTTTATTTATTGCCAATCTGTCTTAAAATATTTTTACAGAGTTGGGAATTTGTCTTATTTGCCACTGTATCAACACACCTTGCATAATATCAAGAAAATAGAATGCACTCAACAGATGCGTTGAAAGGAAGTGAATAATCCCCAAAGAATCTGATGTGTCAATGTGTCAATGTCCAGGCAGCACTTCTCTTCGAAAGCCTCTGTGGTCACCTCTCAAGGATTTGCCCTTGGTCTTTGGTATTTTACCTTAACTTCTCCTTGGCACACCTGATTTTCTGTGAGCAATGGTACCCCAGAAAGCTGCACCATTGCCACATAACTTCGATTAGAGCATTGGTGTGACTGTGTAACACATATTCTGCATATTCCGTTCCTGCCGTTCCATGTAAAACTTGCCCTTAATCACCTGGCTCACAGGCACGTGAATGTGACTCACTTCAGTGCCTGTAATGGATATCCCATAGCATCCTTCTTTATAAAAGGGTTGTAGGCCATGTCATTGAACATATCTTCAGTGGAGCCAATACTCAAGAGACATTTGTCATTATCCTCAAGCTTCCTTTTTGTTATTAGTTTTCAGGGTTGTTTTGTTGTTTGTGTTTTATTCTTCAGTTGTTTACAAATGTATTGCCAAAAAACAGGCCTATACATAGCTAGAGGCTAAGAGGTTTCTTCCACGATATCAGAAATGTTGGATCTTGATCAGAGAGAAAGGATACAAAAATTGGTATCCTCCCACTCTATGCCAGTCAGTATGCAAGGCATCTCATGTTCGTTATTCTTCCTGAAAAGCCCATCTTCTCTATCACTCTTAACTTGTAAAAGATCTTGCAGGTAGTATGTAGCAGAGTTTTGAATCCAGTTTTGTATGACTCCAACAATATTAAAGACACTTCACATGGCTAAATCTCAGTAATGGTGTCGATTTGATTTCATCAAACTCCCATTTAGACTGAACATGCCAAACTGATGAGTAATATGCTAATGCAGTGAAATGAGGATCTCAAAGTATCTGGTCATTTGCCAACTCCTTGGAGAGCCTTGTGCCAACAAAAATCCGGAGGCAGTCAGGAAAAGCCATTCCTCTCTACAGTCACATATGGGGAAGCATTGGAAAGAGCTCACAGGTTGCAATTCAGTCTTGGAAGTCATCAGGAGTTTGTGGATTTAAGAAAAGAAACAATCCAAGTGTTGATTTCCAGGTTCCTAGGCCCTGCATTTCATTGCATGCCATCAATTCCATGGGGTTTTGTAAATACATTGGTGGTTAATAAGCATGTCAGTGGCTAATACTCCTCTTCTGGATCCTTGTATCCTTAACTGCAACCCCTTTACTTTGATTTTCATTCTAATTTGTATTAGGGAGGAAACCAAGTATGTCTGCTGAAAGCGGAGACTTTTATTATCCTACAACTCTGGGACGCGTGTTTCAGAAATAACATCACACTCTCATCAGATCCTTTCCAGAGATTATCTGTATAATGATGAAAGTCACACAGTCTTTGGCATCAGAATGCTATATGAGGGGCGCCTGGGTGGCTCAGTTGGTTGGGCGGCCGACTTCAGCTCTGGTCATGATCTCGCGGTCTGTGAGTTCGAGCCCTGCGTCGGGCTCTGTGCTGACAGCTCAGAGCCTGGAGCCTGCTTCAGATTCTGTGTCTCCCTCTCTCTCTGCCCTTCCCCTGCTCATACTCTGTCTCTATGTCTCTCAAAAATAAAATAAACTTAAAAAAAATGCTATATGAAATATTCACTAAAACCCAATATCCCAGCGGCCTTTTGAGTCGATATTAGAGTAGTTTTCTTAGGAGAAGTCTGAGACAAATATTTCAATCCATAATCCATAGCATGGATCAAAATTCTTCCAAAAGTATTCTCTCAAAATCTCATCCAGTAGAGACATATTTTGGAGCAACTGTGGATTTCAGCCTAGAAAGTTATTTTATTAATATTATTAAGCATATGAATGCACCATTTGTTATGAATGCCCCCTTTTTAATACAGAAAACATTTTCCTCATTCAGAACTGGTTTTGGGTAGACTGAGAATATTCTATATTCAAAGAGGCAGTATTGACAAGGTTAAGTACAGACCGCCTCTAACTTATATTGGTTCAACTTAATGATTGTTTTTACATTATGATGGTGTGAAAGCTGTATACATACAATAGAAACCTTACTTCAAAATTTGAATTTTGAAATTTTCCCTTTTTCCAGGCCAATGATATGTAGTAGTATGTTCTCTCATGATGCTGGCCAGGGACAGTGAGCCATTCTCCCAGTCAGCCATGGGATCATGAGGACGAACACCGATAAACTTACAACTATTCTGTACCTATACTGCCGTTCTAATTTCACTTTCAGTACAGCGTTCAATAAATTACATGAGCTATTCAATACTTTATTATAAAATAGGCTTTGGGTTAGATCATTTGCCCAATTGTTGGTGAATGTAGGTGTCCTGAGTATGTTTTGTTGGGTAGGCTAAGCTATGATGTTTGGTAGGTTAGGTACATGAAATACATTTTTTAATTTATTCTCAATTAATTTGGGTTTATCAAGACATATCCCTGTCATAAGCCAAGGAAGATCTGTATGCAACATTTATACTGCCTTGGGATATTTACCAGAATGATAACAGACATGCATCTTTTTTAGTTTTGATATAGGGCTTTGTCTTCAAGTGAATCTTGGAGATAATACACACACGTGTAAAGATACTTACATCAACCTTCTAATTCTTATGCCTCTGTGAACCCTCCTGTTTCCTATCCTATATCACATATACACACTCAGCCATCTGCAAACGATAGCTCCACATAGGATATTCCTTTCACTAGGCACAAAGCTTCTTCTCCAAAATAAATGCAGACTAATTGTGTACATTTAGAAAGTTACAGTGAATTTTTGGTCATTGAGTACAACTAATGTTAACATATAGGTTTTTCCTTGTAAGCATTTGGAAACAATTTTGCAACTTTTTTACTAATAGAAACAGTCTTCTTAAGAGGAAATTATTTTACCTTTAAGGTTAAAATATGTGATATTCACTTAGATTAACACAAAATGCTGATAGTGCTGTAACGATTTTAAAGGTATTCATCATAACTTCAATTAACAAATAAGTTAACTTTTATAGAGCCATGTTTATTTTCCAGGCAGCTACTGAGTGAAGTGACTTATCTTGCTTATCTTCCCTACAATGTTGACTGGTAGATTTTATCACTGTCTCCATTATATTTAATGCACACAGAGGGTGAGTGGCTTCTACGTATTGCACTCAGGATTTGGTCCTAGGTAGGTTTCCTTTAGAACCTCTATCACTGACCTCTGTGCAAAACCATCTTTTATTTGTTTAATGTTTTTGTTATTTATTTTTGAAAGAGAGACAGACAGACAGAGTGTGAACGGAGGAGGGGCAGAGAGAGAGGGAGACATAGAATCTGAAGCAGACTCCAGTCTCTGTGCTGACAGCTTAACACAAGACACAGGACTGGAACTCACAAACCGCAAGATCATGACCTGAGCAAAGTCAGACGCTTAACCGACTGAGCCACCCAGGTGCTCCTGTGCTAAATCATCTTTTAAACGACAACTATGTGATGGCTATAAAAATAATCCAGTGAAGTATGTGAGGAAATCATTATAACGTCTTAATTATATACCAGAAAAGTGAAATCCAGACCTTAGATTAAAGTCAGACACCTAAGGTTGACAGATGGGATGGAACCTAAGTCTTTTGACTGCCAAGATAGTGTTGTCTGTATTAGACATAGTAATAACTATGTAGTTACTGATGTCAGCTACGATCCCATGAATGCGTTTCTTCTCTGGAGGCAAACTGTGCTGCCTAAATCGTTCTCTTTGCACAAAGTCTCTGCTATTCCATTGTCCTAAGAGCCTGACACAGACTTTATGGGCCTCTTCCGTAAAGGTAAAAGGAAAGGGTCACCTTTCTTTTTTTTTTTCTTCTGTGTCCAGTCTAGCTCACAGTCTATCTTCCGTGGCTTCCGTCAGCCCTAACTTTGATCATTCTAGAGCAACATTATCTTCATTCTATGGATGTGGAAATGACATTGCCTCCACTCCACAATGATTGGGAGTCAGAGCTTTCAGATGAAACCATGGCAACCAAAAGGATTAATTTCTGCCATGTCTCAACACACAATCGTGGTATCTCTCAGCAGTCTAAAAGATAACTCACACATGCCATGGCTGTGTAATAACATAAAGATAAAAGCATTTGGAAATCAAATATGAACTTCCAAGATACATAGAAATGTAAGAGTTTGATACTAGACAATTCTAACAGTATATTGTGTGTGCAGAGTTAAAAAAAAAAAGAATAATTAATGAGCTCTATAGAAAAAGTTGTTACAAATGGCTCCTTCTTATAACACACACGTTTTCCTGAATATCTTGTTTTAAAATCATTTCCCCCCTGTCCTAGCCAAAATCACATTTACTAACAAAGTAAAATCTTGTTTTACACGACACCTCATTTTTTCACGTAACTGTTGAAAATGTCTGCCTTGGTGAACTTCCCTTCACCTCTGTTTTATGTACAATTAAAACCATCTCTTTGCTGAGGCTATTCCCTACAGTGATACAGTTGCCCACAACGATATATTCTGCCATTAACCCTGGAGCACTCACTCTGATTCTCCATATAATGAGACACATAAGAAAGTCTCACTGAGAACTTTCACTGTCGTTCATCAGGAGAGCCCACTTGGCACCCCCTGAAGAATATTTCACTGCTTGCAAGTTGATTACTAATGCAACAGAAAAATAGCTCAAGTCTGATTCACATAAAAACAATGTTCTTCAAAGTTAAGTAATACCTGGCCAAACTACTGTGTTAAAAGGGTGGGAGTTTACAATTTCAAGATTCTTATTTGATTGTGTAATCCAGTTATGATAATGTCCTCTGAGCTATTTGGAGAACTGTTCCTTAATGACATCAAGGCTTATACAGAAGCAAACAACTATAGTTGGTATTAGCCTGAAATATGAGAACAAGATTGGAAATCCTGTGTTGTAAACCTTTTTTTTTTTTTTCTTTTCCATGCAAAGCCCTATATTATAGAAGCCTCTAGGAATTAACATTGAATTTCCCTCTTCCATTTTTGGTAACAGAAGCCGCTCACGTATTAGCTATCTCTAATAGAAAAACCCTCTTATTGGGAAAGCTAGTGATGGTAAAGAGTTGTAAGATCCCTCATGTAGGAACCTCCCATTTAAGTAATTATAGACGTAGTGGAAGTGAACTGGCTGTTTCTTCTGGAAGGTGAGAGATGGAATTCTAAGACATCCTAGCACAAAGTCTTCTCCATTTCTACTCCTTGTTAACTGTGTGGCTATGAACAAAAGAGGTAACCCTTCTGTGCTCCATTATGTCATCTGTAAAAGGGAAACTAATAAGAGTATGGACCTCACAGAGTTTTAGGGAGAAGAATATAAGTTAATATATGTAGCTGTGCCTGGCACATAGCAAGAGTTCAATAAACGTCATCAGTTGTAATTAATATGATAATAATTATTGCTGCTATAGCAACTGGTCAAAAAGTCATTCCTAAAAGATTACATCAGTATCTGAAGAGTATAAGAAAATCTAGAGCAGATTTATTGGATCTACTCAGTTTCAACTGCTACTCAAACTATATTTTTAAGTAATAATATATATATAATTATTTTATAGGAAAAGAACCAGGCTATATTGAGTTAGTAGGGTCATTCTAATTTGCTTGAAGATATAAAGAGGAAAAGTTTATTTTTAAATACCTCTGTATATGTTAATACTTTATGCCTACGATTTGGCCCCATTTTAAACTTAAAGTATGTTTGTCCCTCTTAAAAATTGTAAGTTCTATAAATTTCTATCCTTACCTAAGCCAGAATTGTTTAAAAATACTTCGGATTCTAGAGCACCCGGGTGGCTCAGTTGGTTAAGCATCCAACTCTTGATTTTGGCTCAGCTCATGATCTCGCAGTTTGTGAAACTGAGCCCCACATTTGGCTCTGCAGTGACAGCACTGCTTGGATTCTCTCTCTCTCTTTCTCCCTCTCTCTCTCTTTCTCTTTCTCACTCTATCAAAATAAATAAACTTTAAAAAGTACCTTAGATTCTATAGTTATCTTCTAAGAACTCCCAAATAATTGCCCCAAAGCATGATATATTAACCTTTTGAATTAAAAAAGAAAAATCAGTGTCCACATTCCAAGTGGAATTTTGCTACTTACATAGTTTCAACTACTCTTGACATGCTCCATCTTTGCTTCTACTTAGTAAAGTTAAACCTCCCCAAATCCTAACACTCTACTTAATGTTCAGTGACACAGATACTAATTTTTCCATTCACTCTATAAGTAATAACAAAAACTACTACTGCTACTGACTCTCACTTGGGTTGTTTATATAAAGTATCTTTAATCCTACCAACAACTCGACAAAGTAAGAGCTATTATCTAAATTCAATAAATGAGGACACTGGGGGGTTGGAGAGATTCATTAACATGCTCACCATCATGCAGTTAAATAATGGCAGGTTTGAGATTTAATCCCAGTTTTATCTGGCTCCTTTCTAATTTACCAAACAATCTCACATCAGGAAATCTCATTATCCTCAACCCTCAGCACCAGCTTGTCCCAGTCTTGGTGCTTTGACCTCACTTCCTCTGGTTTTCTCTTCTGCTTCCTGCCCATCTAACCTTATGTGTGACCCTTTGCTTTTTATAATGGGAATCTCCAATGCCATCAACTTCTCTGGTCCTGATTCTTGTTTTATATAAAATTACCTCATTATGGCTTCTAGTATATCTTGGCCTATGTGGGAAAAATATCTTGTATTGACTATGAAAGTAAATTATGTATTGACTATGAAACTAAATTATGGAGTAGATCCTGCATGCAACATAATTTTCCTGTATTCTTTTAAAAGCCCTTTCTATGCAACAATGTGGCTTTACATAAGTAATTTAGCTCTACATAAGCAAGCACAATGAAGAGCTTGGTTCAATAGGATAGCTATTTGTTTCTACCATCCTTGCATTGAGACGAAGTTGTATGCCACGCCATCTTTTTCAGCAAACTCTCAAATGAACATTAGAAATTCAAAACAATGGGAGCCAAACAGTTGAAGAAATTGAAGTTCAATTGTCCAAATTACTGAACATAGAAAACCCTGTTCCCTATCCTACTGAATTCGGTTTTCCTGTGAATAAATTTTCTGATTAAGTTTCTACCTCACAAGCCATTTTATGCTTTCATTTCTCTTTTGAATTATAAAAGCCTTTTATTTGAGTACACACTTCAGGTATATATCAATGAAATTTGCTATATAGCATTAAACTAAGTTTAACATAAATTTTGACTAGCTTTAGAGGAGCTTTTTTCTGTAATTTTAAAAGTGTGATAGCACATAAACATTTGAGGGTTTATGCCAGCCTAACAAAAGAAAAGTTTTTAAGTTAAAACAGTGTTTCTCTATGATATTTTATTTCAAATTTTAATTTTCTACAAATAATGGCATTCTGACATAAGGATAAAATGCTTTAATATTTTAAAGTTCTACATTATATAGTCCATAGGCTTCCTGAGACCAGACATTTTTAACAATTCTATTACCTGCTCTAATCCCGGTACCTAGAATATTGCTTGACACATAGAAAGAATTGAAATACTAATGGTGAATATATATAACTTTCCTTGGAGAAGGAAAATAGGAAAATTCCCACATTTTTAAGTAATCTAATTCAGAATTGCTATTGTAAGTTTCAACTCAAAAAATCCAAATCACAGAACAGACTTTTGAATTTTGAATTGTAACTCATTATCTGAATAATTATTTGACCATTTGAGAATGTCTCTCTTCAAAAGTTACAGTCCCCCATCCCAAATCTTTTGTAATCTAAGCCATAATCCTTGTCAACTGTCCTAAACATCTTGCCTGATCCATTAGCTCAGAATGCTGAGCAAGGACCCAGATAATCAGCCTTGCAGGCTAAGACACACAGACTTTAGTCCCCCAAATAATTGACCCCCAAAAATATTTTCACAAGTTCCATTGCATAACTCTTGTTAGAGTCAGATTTTGTTATTCAAACCAGTAGCTGAGCTCAACTGTTAGCGAGTTCATTATTGAATGGAATTGGGGCTTGCTAGAGCCTTATCTGTGCAAGAATCAGTGAAAGAGAGCAAGAACCCCAATGAGGTCAGTAAATTAAAAACGAAACAATTTTTTGTGGGGGACGGAGTCTACAACATCTTTTGTAGGTTTGGGGAACATAGCTCTGTAAGGTGGCAATCTCTTGCTCAGAGGTATGATTTCATATGAGAGTCTCTGCTTTTACCTCTTATAGCCATACTGTGTTTTGTTATAGGAACTAGACTTTTTTTTTTTTTACTATTATAAGACATGGTTATTAACTAGGTTAAAAAGTAATAGGTTACATAGGTTACCTGTGTGTACTTAGTACTGAAATAAGTCTCTCAGACCACTATGTAATTATAGTTTCTCAAAATGCCATGTTTTCATGATATTGTGTTCTTCCTCATTAAAAATTGTTTATATACTTTAGGATTGCCAATAATGGTGTTTCATCGTTGTATTACTATTATTTTTATGATCACCACTATTTAATACTTGAAAAGAAATTATCCTATTAAGAGATAAGTTAAAATAGAAATCTTAAATAAAAGTGCATACGTTATTTGAATGCTATAGAGCTTATTTTTTGTTAGAAACTTGCTGGACAATTATACTGATATGCCAATAATATAGTTATCCTTTAATATGCTTACACTATAGCCAGAGGTACCTTATAGATATGCACATATATTTCAGGTAATTCAAAATGTACATGTTTGTATATATGTGGTATGTGTGTGTATGTGTGTTTACTTTTTACCTAGAGGCATAAAGGCAGACAAAACTGGTCCTTTAAATGGCCAAATTCTGTAGACATTCCTGTAAAATAGGAAATTTATCTTCAGAAAGGCATTTTGAGATATACAAATTTTATCCATGATTTTTATTTTTAATACATAATAAGAAACAATAACTGATTGAATGACTCTATAGGAACTGGCATCAACTCTCTCTCTTTTTATTAATTTATATTCAAGTTAGTTAACATACACTGTTGGTATACAACTGTTGGTTGTGGGAGTAGAACCCAGTGATTCATCAGTTACATATGACACCCAGTGCTCATCCCAACAAGTTCCCTTCTTAATACCCATCACCCAGTTAGCCCATCCTCCCAACCAACACCTGTCCAGCAACCCTCAGTTTGTTCTGTCTTTAAGAGTCTCTTATGGTTTACCTCCCTCTCTGTTTTTATCTTATTTTTCCTTCCCTTCCTCTATATTCATCTGTTTTGTTTCTTAAATTCCGCAAAAGGCATCAGCTCTCTTAGAAGAAGTCATTCTACATGTAGGTTTCAGTACTTTTTCTCGAAAGAAACTTTGAAAACTTGCTTCAGAACTCTAAGGCTAGTGGCTTAACCTCCATACAACATAACTTGATGCTCTAGACCAGAATGTGGGAAGGACTCCTAAATATTGCCTCAGAGTGAAAGATGACTTACTATCAAAAACAGTGATGGGGAGTTACATAAACCTCAGAGACTGGATTCTGTTCAGTGATTTCCATGGTCAGGGAAGCCTTCAATTAAAAGACCACCTGTGTATATGTTGCATGACTGTTGATTGTCTCATGAGTGTTTGTCTTTTATGTATGATTAATACACAAAATGTTTTTCTTTTCTTTCCTTTTCCCTTCTTGTAGAAATTATTGAGCCTACTACCTCTAGTCCTGTCACAAGTCCAGGTCAGTATCCACATACATTCGCAAAGTATGTTTGGGTACTTTCTCCATTAAACAAGACCTCTGCATTGTTTGTAGAAACAACCCAACTTGAATATGGGCCGCATGCTTGCGGTACCACTCTAATGTCTGTTACTTGTCCTCGTCTATCTGTGATTTGTCCTCCCTTTGGATTTTATGATCTGACCCTGATTTGAGGCCAGTATCTTTTACTTCATTCTTCAGGCCTGGTGCAGTAAATCTGTGTCACACTGTGTAGTAGCTGCAAGGTATTATCTTCTGCGATAGCTTTGCAAACGGAGCTGTAGAGAGTTTACGAGATTTTCTGAGTAGCTTTAAAAAAAAAACTATATACTTTGGTATTTCACTGTTATAAAATCATTATGAAACAGGACAGCATTTAGTCCTGCTAAAGGGAAGAGCTGAAGGAAAACCTATACTTCCAGTCTTGGAATATGATAGTGGGAGATTTTGGTCTCTTCAAACTGTCAAATCAAAGGACTTATTTCAGTTGTGTTTTATTTTCAGATTGTTCCTAATTCAGCCGCAGACACTCAGTCTGAAAAGATAGCCCATTGCTATAAGTGTGTTTTTAAGCGTTGTTTTTAACTGTGAGCATTTCTGGGTGACATGAAATCGAGATAAAAGCTATTGATATTAGAAACAACCTTTATCTTGTTCTATAGGAATTTAGCAGTTCATTTTGAATGTTGGCTGCTGGCTATTTAAAGAAGAAAGTGGAACTGCTAAAGTTATTTAGCTTTGAAAAGTTCATAGGGATTTCTTGTAACTGCTGAGTTAAAGGATTTGTTGATGCTGCCGACCCATAAAGAGGTATAAGTTGGTTAAATAGTTGTTTCTCCTCTCATTCCATAAATGGCTCTAAATTTTAGTCTAAAACAGGATTTGCTGATCTGAGAAACTGAGTGTTTTAGATTTGAAAAAAAAAAAAAAACCTCCTATCTCAAATTGTAATCAATCAAAAATGCTTAAAATTACTTTAGATGATTATGAATTTTCCCCACCCCCTGAATGAAACAAGTTTGAGCAAGTCTATGATTATGTATTTAAAGAATCTCATATTACAACACTTTCTGGTCAAATTATAGAATACGTTTTCGTAACCTCTCAAACCAAAGTATATTAGAGTAGTCTACTTTAAATTATTTCACAGTTGATGCATACAAGATTTAAGTTATATGATTAATAAAATTTTTCCATTTTATAGATAGGATTAATACCCTCCCCAGTCTGAGTGCCATGCCAATATAATTAGAGCAATTAGTCATTTGAATCCAATTTTTCTCTTAACTTATAAAAAGACTCCCTAAATCTGATTCCTATGAATACCTAAGGCCTCCACAGAGATATATAAACTCAGGTTAAGATGAGATCTTAAAGTCATTAATCTTGTTAGTAAACTTTTTTATTTCTTTTTTCATAAATTTTAAAGAGGATATTAAGTAATTTCTATGTTATTATGTCACCTGTTAGATTGACGTGAAGATTAGATAAGTACTTACTTTCCTTCTTAGGCCATGCCCTGATTATTAGATGAAGTCTTCATAAATTAAAAGGATGGATTACCTTCCTTATCTATTCAAATAAAGAGTGGAATGCAAAATACTTTAAGAAGTGGTGTCTTGTGGCATTCAGTAATACTACTGCTGACTTTGTGTTTTAGGGGAAAGTTTTATTAAAGATAAGCATAAAAAGATGTTTTTTCAGTAGGCTATTTGTATCAAAAGTTCTTTCGATGGAAGGGACTCTTACAAAAAATCACAAGTCATAAAGCAAACAAATAAATTGTTCTTACCTCTACAATTACAAACTTCTATGTCTTTAAACCATGCAGAGCCTAAGGTTAAGAACATGGCCAGCTACCTGGGTTTGAATCCTAGCTCTGCTTCCTGTTAGCTGTGTGAACTTATTCAAGTTACTTAACCTCTCTCTGTCTCAGTGTCTTCATGTGGTAAATGGGATAAGGGTGGAATAATAATAGTACCTAACACATGAGTTAGGATGGAAATTGAATAAGTAAAAATTGGTAAAGTACCTATAAAAGTGTCTACTACAGGGTAACTATGATAAAAATATACTTAAAATTTGAGGGAAAATATACACATATATAACATATAGATATATAAAATATACATATATATAGCATATATAGATATAAATACATTGGACTATGTATCATTTGGACTATGTAGTTTCTCAAGTACTCTGAGACCTTATACTTTTTGTCCTGTCTATAGAATAACTAAAGTAACAGTCATTCAAATTGTCATTAACCCCAAATTGATCAGTTCCTTGCTGGGATTCAATATTTCAAAACAATGAACACATGAAAAATATTTTAACATTGAATTTCTTAGCACTGCAATCTTAGGAAAAAAGTAATGTAAGCTTTTTTTCTTTTAAAGAGGATTATTGTAGAAAGATTAAAAAGTATATGTTGAACTGAATGGAATTGAAGGGTAGAAAAACAAACACAGCTTTCAATGAAACTCATCCTTCATTAATTGTGAATTAGTTAAAGGCCTCCAGAGAACAGTTTGGTTAGTCAGGGATTTGAAGAGCATGTGGTTATAGCAGGATTTAAAGAGTGGTATAAATGATAAACAAAAGCTTTTAAAAGTATGTGCAGTCTGCTGTGCAAGATACGAAAGAGAAGAATTTGGCAATATATAACCCTAAGCAACAGATCATTAAAGGTAGATGGGAAAATAATTTACCCTATGAATAAAAGCCAAACCTTCAAAAGCCCTCCCTCATTTC
This sequence comes from Paguma larvata, assembly GCA_030068075.1. NCBI lineage: Eukaryota > Metazoa > Chordata > Mammalia > Carnivora > Viverridae > Paguma > Paguma larvata. Next base: position 57,064,799 of record CM057833.1, on the reverse strand, counting down.
AAACAAAGCTTTAAAAACATTTTATTCAATAAAAAATAGTAAATGAAAATTCTCACAAACGTATTCAAGGGGTAAGAAATATCAGATATTCAAACTAGTCCATTTACTGCTTCCACAGAAGTGGAAAAAGAGAATGTAAAATAACTCAAGACAGATTTCATATTTTGTAATATTACTTTCAGAGAGTTAAAGCAGAGATAAAGTGGATATAGTTATGAAAATATTGGACACATTGAAAGTATATTGAAGAGAGTGGATTTATATCATTTATGTCCATAAGTTCTAAAGAAATGAAGTTCGTGGAGTCATAACTTATATATTTTTATATATTCTTGACAAGTCAGATTCTGTTTCAATTGAAGAGAATGAAAATTGAAATATTAACATCATTATTCCAGAAAAGGCCATGAAATATAGTAAGTAATAAGAACAAAAGCAAACTCTTCTTTGATCAGTCTCAGAGTCTCAAAGTTTGAAACGTAAGGGGCAGGCATTTTTCGTGTTGAATGAGATATGCAGTGAGTATGAAAATTTGGACTACTATTATTGTAATTGCCACGATAGACCTTATGCTGTTCTGGCCAGTGGTCATCTGGTTTAAAAATAACCGCCATTAGGCCAATAACAACACCATCCTATTAAAGCAACTTAAATATCTACATTTGTTTTTTTAATTACATTTTGTGATCACTTTTGAAGTGTATTGTGATATTAATACTTGATTTTTATTTGTTGAAGGGTGAAAAAGAGGTTAAGGCTGATTCTGTCTACCTTATTCAATACAAACTAATCTACCTAAAACTATCTATTGGTTTGCTAGTGCAACCTGTCTGTTTGACTACCACATACAGAAGTACTCTCTTTTGTGACCTTGAGCCCACCAAGTGAAGGCTGGAGTTCCTACTCTAGAAGCAAATTCATGATGATGCTTTGATTCTGGTTTTATATTCCTGGGGTACAGATATCTACATACCATCAAAGTGACCATTCACTTCAGTGAAAAGTCTAGCCAAGCCAACATTTATTTGGCTTCCTATGGACTCAAAATAATTTAGTAAACATTAATTCAGCCAACCTTGTGTAGTCTATAGGCAGAAGATTAAAATTTGGGGTTTGCTAAAGTAATATAGATGCCTGCACCCAACATTTGTCCTTACTTTGTCCCTAGAAATAATCTTAGCAGTCATCAATTGAAAATTATTATTTTGTAAATAATTAGGTTTAACTGCATATCCTTGTTATTTGTAGTAAAAGAAAATGGCTTCATTTTATAAATCTTTAGACAACTGGAAATGTGGTTTAAAAATGATTTTTCCAGCAGTGCCTGGGTATCTCAGTTAGTTGAAGATCTGACTCTTCATTTCAGCTCGGGTCAGGATCCCATGCTCATGAAGTCAAGCCCTGTGTGGGGCTTGGTGCTGAGCAGGGAGCCTGCTTAAGATTCTATCTCTCTCTCTCTCTCTCTCTCTCTCTCTGTCTTTCTCTCTCCACCTTTACCTCTCTCACTAAAATAAAAATAATAATAATAATTTTTCCATTTCTGAAAACAAACAAAAAGTCAGTGTAGACTCTTACGTTGGGCTTGGGAAACCACTATTTAAAAGTGGCTACGCATTGTATTTATTGATGTTTAAGGACATATTTAAGTTCATGCAACAAACGTTGTTCCATTTTACAACCAAATAAAGAGACAAAACAATTATTTCACTCAAGGTCACTCAGCAAGTATATGGCAAAACTAAAATTAAAATGCCCAATACTCGATCATCAAATATATGTGCCTCACTGTAAAGAACAGAAGTCATTTTTGAAAAAGCAAAATATAATGTTTGTAAAGTGAATCATTTATATTCACCAGAAGACATCACATTATGTAAAGAAATCCCATTTTAAGTTGAATAATTCCTGATTCATCTACTTTGCAAACAATTTTTCATTTCTCTGATTTCCTGGGTTTTCTTACAAAGGAAAATACTTTCATTCAGCTTACCCCAGGAAGCCCCATTTTCTATTTGGAGGATATTGTTCATCATTTAGCAAACATTTATTGAGGAACAACTGTATCAGACACTGAGTGCTGGGAACATACATTTATTATTTTAAAGGAGTTCATAATCTATTAAGGAGACAGGCATATGTGCAACTAACCATTATTCAAGATAATATATTCTATAATTTCTGTCTGGAGAAAAAGCAGACAATTCTGCCTGGAGGAAATTTCATATACATGGACAGGATCATAGATTAGACATAGTTGGCAAGGAATGAAAGTACCATCATAAACAAAGGAAATGCTTAAAAAGTCAAAGAGGTACAAAGTAGAGAAAATGAGGAAAAATCTGATTTGATTCCTGTATCTTTACTATCTTCTGTGCTGCTACTTAGCTAGTCCTCCATGTATGCCAAATGATTTCAGAAAAAATACTGAACCACCTAACAAATAATTTGAAACTGAAAATTAAACAAAAGACTTAAGAGGTTTCCTGACAACTATCTCATGGTTTTTGGTTTATATTACATCATATCTATCTCTTCCAGCATTTTTTAAACTCATGCAAAGGGAATATAATAAAATAAAAAACAAAAATTTACTACCAAATTAACCAAAATTCACTCTCTTGCGTCAGTTTATAGGTATTAACAGTTCCTAAAAATACTTTTTTTGTTCTAGCATTTCTTATGGCAATTGAGAAAGTTTTTTAAATTGCATTATCAAGTTTTATACTAAAAAACAAAAATGTCTATTTTTCAAGGGATTATCTTTTCTCAATGAACAAATGAATGAATGAATGAATGAATGAATGGTTTAGGAACCCATGTATAGTCCACAGGGTTAGAGCATAAGAAGAATATCCTAAGTAACAGTAGTGTGCTTCATTAAAACTCATTCATAAATAGAGAGGGATGAAAATACTCCATCAAAAATCAAGTAATTACATGATAGCAAGAAAAGACTGGGTAATTTATCCACTTGTTAACTAAATAGAAAATTCAAAAATCTTAATGCCTGGATCAAGGACTATATCTAACAACCCATAGATGCATGGATGGATGGGTGGATGGATGGGTGGATGAACAGGTGAATGGATGGGTGTGTGAATGGATAACAAACATATGTGGTCTGTAGGACTACAGCATCAGAGTAACAAGGAAACGGACAGAAGTTGAAAAGTTAAGGCAGCTTGAAAAGTTTCTGTCAGTTCCTAAGAACCACTTAATGAGCACCTAAATGTGTCAGACACTGCATTATCTATTGGAGATGCAAAGCGATTGGCCCACTGCTTGTCATTTAAAATCTCACATTCCAGTGCAGGAGAGAAACACAGAAACAGAAGAAATTAATATAATGCAGTATGTGCTACAATAGAAGAATGTGTAATGTACTCTGCGAACTCTGATCCCACCTGAGGAATGTCAGAAAAGGCTTTCTGGAGAAGGTGATTTCTGAATAGTTAAAACATAGAAGTAAAGGGGGAAATCCAACAGAGAGCTCCTCATGGGCAAAAATGCAGAGACATAAAATAGCAGTATGTCTGAGAGCGATTCCAAATAATCTCTAGAGTGTAAATTGAGCCCAGAGTTCAGTAGTACTGTGGATGAACATAGCAAGATCATTAAGAGTGTTGTGTACACTACTTGGAAGTTTTGTCCACTTAACTCTAGACATAGGCTAATTATTAGGCTTCCTATGTAATTCTGAGGTTCAAGGTACAGAAATAATTGGTTTCAGCAAGACTAGCAGCAGAAAATGTTACTATATAATATCCAGGAAGACATGATGAGAGCCTGATATAGGACAGTGGTAGTAGCAAGGAGAGAACAGAATCTGTTCAAAAAATATTTGGAAGGCAAATTTATCAGAGCTTGGTTACTGATTAGATTTGAAGGACAAGGAGAGGGTCAAAGAAGAATCACTCCCACCTCTTTTTGCAGATGGTGGGACACTAACCAAGATAAGGAAAATAATCCAAATGTTTCGCCAACTGGTTTGGACTCTATCCTGGTGTTTGGGAAAAGATTCATTGTTTGCTTTTGTTGTAAAGAGAGGAATAATATTACTGTGTATCTTGTAGATAGAATTCTGTAAGAGTAGAAAAGTAAATGGAGGTGAGGAGGCATCAGGTGAAGTCTGTGAAATCCCAATGCCTCGCTACAGGTTTGTTGCCATAAGAAAATGGCTACCTGAGTACAAAAGTCTCTTGGCAAGCTGGTGATGAGTTCCAGCAAAATAAGTATCAAACTTGTGGTATTATTTCAAACTTTATTTTAAGGTTTGTGGGTTTTGTTTTCTATTTTAAAACAATCAGGCTTCCATTATTCTCTGATTGTTAGAGTGTAAGGAGTTTAAGACTGCTCAGAATATATTTCAAATTCTAATTAATATGCCTGAATATAATGAATTCAGATATTAATTATAATTATACATAATTAGTTGATTAATTTCCAGATAAAATATAGCAGAAAATCTATGATGCAATTTAGAATATGATGTTCTTTCTTTTTTAGAGATGAAGAAAGTGGGGTGCTCCCTATTCTCACTGTTCATTCGGTCCTTTTTTCCTTGACATATCTTCAGCTTTGTCTCAAAATATCTTTTTAAGGTATTGGTCTTTTGGTTTACTCTAGGCTCAAAGTAAAATACCACCAAGATATGGATCAATGCCTCAAAGTCAAACACCACACATACTATTAACAAGCCCATTTTAATGTGTTAAGTTAAATGATTAATATGTAGCAGAAGTATTAGGTTTTATTGATTACCATCTCTCTATTTCACATACATAAAATAACATAGACTTATGAATGTGAGTTTCTAATAAGTATTTACCAGGTACATACTAGTACATTATACTATATAAGAAGTTATGGAGTTAGAGCACAATCATCAAAGCCCTTAATGCCTTGCATTATATTTGGAGGTATGTGTCTGTCACAGCTCTAGATGCCAAGATCCTTTACAGAAAGAGGCAAGTTTTTTGGTCCTTCTTTTTATTTTTAATCTTTAAAAAAATCTATTGGGGCACCTGGATGGCTCAGTTGGTTAAGCATCTAACTTCGGCTCAGGTCAATCTCATGGTTCGTGGGTTTGAGCCCCTCATCAGGCTCTGTGGTGACAGCTCAGAGCCTGGAGCCTGCTTCCGATTCTCTCTCTCTCTCTCTCTCTCTCTCTCTCTCTGTCTCTCACCCTCCCCCACTCGTGCTCGCTCTCGCTCTCTCTCTCTCTCTCTCTCTCTCTCTCTCTCCTCTCAAAAATAAATAAAATACCAAAAAGAATCTATCTACAGTGTCTTAAAGAGTGACTGGAAGGGTGCCTCAGTGGCTCAGTCGGTTAAGCATCTGACTCTTGGTTTCTGCTCAGGTCATGATCTCATGGTTTCCTGAGTTCAAGCCCCGTGTTGGGATCTGCGCTGATAGTGAGGAGCCTGCTTGGGATTCTCTCTCTCTTCACCCCTACTCTGCTCATGCTGTCTCTGTCTCTCTCAAAATAAATAAATAGACTTAAAAAAATTTTTTTAAAGTGACCAGAATATCCATGGATACATTAAAAAATGAGCAAATTGACATGAGGGATTTTCAGCAGCCTGAAAAATTAGAATTGAAATACATACCTTTATCTTTCATATTTTAAAAGAAATAAACATGAGTTTTCTCAAATCCAATGTAAAGCTTAGATTTATGTAAGGATGGAATTCCCATAATATATCTACTCAAAAAAGGAAAGAATCGAAAGCTGATGGAAAGTAAAGTTTCTGGCCAAAATCCTCATGAAAAGGGGAAAGTTTACTATCCATCTAATCATTTCTGGGTTATCATTGGAAAGAAAGAAAATAGAAGTTAACAAAAGGCAGTTTGGTTCGTTGAACACTGATTACGTAAATGTGGCAGTGTCTTGCATTTAGGAGACATGCAAGATTTATTGCATGTGTGAATAGATGGATGAATGAATGATGTCCTAAGCACGCTGCTTTCTTATTGCTGCTATAACAAATTACCACAAACACAGTGGTTTAAGACATCACGGATTTATTATCTTATACTTCTGGAGGTCGGAAGTCTAAAATGAATCTCACTGGCTTACATCAAGGTGTCAACAGGTCTGCATTCTTTTTTTTTTTTTGGAGGCTCTAGGGGAAAGTCTGTTTTCTTGCCTTTTCCAGATTCTAGAGGTTGTCAATATTCCTTCATTTATATTTTTCTTCCAGCTTCAAAGCCAGTGATGGCCATTCATGTCTTTCTCATATCACATCGCTGACTCTTGCTTCCCTCTTCCACATTTAAGTACCCTGTGATTACATTCGACCCACCCAGATAATCTAGGACAGCCTCCTCATTTTATAGTCGCTTGGTTAGCAACCATGATTCTCTCTGCTGACTTAATTCCCCTTTGCCATGCAATTCTAATAAGTCCATAGATTCTAGGAATAAGGATGTGGACCCCAGTGGGAGGTCATTGTTCTGCCAATCACATCAGATGGTGAAATAATTTCTTTTCTACATATGTATTTTCCCTCAAAGCCTACCAAACTCCTTGGATTTTCCAATGTTTGAGTCAAGAATTTTTGAGAATACTAACTACTTAAGCATTTAATTTTACACTAAATATTTATAAACACCTATTTCATTGTATGAGAAGTAAAAAATGTCCATTAAATAAATCCTGTTTGTTAGACCACATTATTACCAACAGTATTGCAATATTTTAGAAAACAAATGAGCTGATATTATATACACACACACATACACACACACACAGAAGACTAAAAGATCTTAATGTAGGAGATAAATCCCAACTGCCCAATGGTCAATTAGAGAAGGAATCCATACAGGAAAGAATCAGAAATGCTAGTAAATCTTGAAACAATTGGAGTTAATGACTTTTGGTGTAATAAGTGATTACTCTTTCAATAATACATGTAGGATACAGTTTCTTTGTTCTTGGACACATGGTTCTGTAAAGCCAACAAGCACTTGCTTTTTTGTAGTTGTTCCCAGTAGGAATGCATATTTTTAAGTTGGCTTTAATTTAAAAATACTAAAAAGAAACTTAAAAGGAAAAATGTGAGGGCTTCTCAGTGGCTCAGCTGGTTAAGCATCTAACTTGATTTCAGGTGAGGTCATAATCTCACCCTTCGTGGGATCTAGCCCCATGTCTGCGCTGACAGCACAGAACCTGCTTGGGATTCTCTCTCTTCTCTCTCTGTACACCTCACCTGCACATGCTCACTCTGTCTGTCTCTCTCAAAATAAAGAAATGAACATGTTTTAAAAAAGGAAAAATGTGGGGGCACCTGGGTGGCTCATTCGGTTAAGCATCTGACTCTTGATTTCAACTCAGGTCATGGTCTCATGGTTTGTGAGTTCGAGTCCCATATCGGGCTCTGTGCTGACAGTTTGGAGCTTGCTTGGGATTTATCTCTCTCTCTCTCTCTCTCTCTCTCTCTCTCTCTCTCTCAAAATGAATAAATAAAACTTTAAAAAAGGGGGAAATGTGTTTTACTGGAGATTTTGCATTTAGGAGAATAAAGCTGCTGAGAAGGTAAATCTGATTTTTGCTGTTCTTGACCATATTTGGAGAACATAATTTTCACTTTAGTGCTCCTTGCCTCCTGTAGAACACCCTTATCCTCATTCACTGCTCCCAGGCCAGAGACTCTCACTGTACTGAGAATGCGTATGGCCGAAATGAGTGAATTTCAACCAGTTTTTTTTAATAGATCACTTGTTAAACTAATGTATGCTTGTGCGATAGTATTAATGACAAATAACCTCAAATATACACCTTCCTAGGAGTATTTGTGTTTTTAAAGGAGCTGCCTATTTAACCCTAAACAATTTATTTCTAATGGTGGAAATTTCACAGTTGGCCATGCACATCAAGAGGATATTACTGGGCAGAAGAGTTTTCTGTTTGCTGTATAGATCACTAAATGCAGAGCTCCAAATCTTGCGCCTTTGCTGATCATCTTTTGCATCTTTCTCCCACTTACCTTAGGGAGACTAAATAGAGACTGCAAATGCAAATAGACAAAGCTATTTTGTGCTTTGTTTGCAAATGGCGATGTTATAACTCCTGTTTCAAACGGAGTTACAGTTGTAAAAAGTATCTTTAACAGACATCGACTTCTCAAAATAGTCTTGTGATATATGAAATACTGGTATCAACATTTCATAGGTAAGGACTGTGAGGTTCAGAAAGGTGAAACAACTTACCCAAGGGCCCACAAAATCAGCAAATAGTTTTTTATTTTCCTGCATTATGTTAGGGGTTTTATTTATATTTTCATGCCATTATCACAACAACCTAACAATGCAACCTTATCTGCTGATTGACGTCTTCATACTGATCACAAATCTGAGCCATCACAGATTGGGAGGCCCCTGTTTGGGCATTTTTCTTCTAAGATTATGCCAACTAATTTTCTTCCCCGACACTCTTTTGTTCATCTAAACAAACAAAAATAAACAAATTGCCATCTTTTACTGTCACATCTCATGTCTTAGAGGTTTTGAAAAGAGATGATTTTTGTAGTTTTTAAAAATCCATTTATTGGTTCACGTGCATATAGACTTAGTGCCTCTAATCATGCATTCAGGTGATCAAAATCTTTCCAATGTATAAACTGTCCACCACATTTACTTAATGCTTTTTATTGTATAAAAGTAGTGCCCATGAATTCAGCAGGACATTGCACTTGTTAGGCAACCACACATGTGACCATATCAGCCTGTGCCCTTACCATTAGGCTTGATTTCAGAAAAGCACTGGGGCGGGGTTTGGGGAAAGACAGAGAGAGAAAGAGCGAGAAAGAAAGCGACATGGGCATCTTGTATACTCATTTCATAATTGATAATGGCAATTTGACTAGATCCATACCATCAATAAGTCTGTCCTATTAGAAGTGACTTCTATTGCCAAGAAGAAATGGTGCATCTCACCAATCCTCATGTTTCATTTATAGCACTGTCTTTGGCCCTTTTCTGGCTTTACCTCTTCCTCTACCAATTTCCTCCGTTCAAACCACTGAAGTCCTTTAATTTGAGGATTTCTCTCAGATTTCAAAATGAGATTATATACAGATATGAGTGGCTATCTTACTACTGATCATCCAGGTAGTGAGGAAAAATCAGACCTGTCCACTTTCTAAGGTAACATCATCTCTCTTGAAATTCCTTAAGTTCAAGGATTCATGTAGCTATCCACTCATTAGTGCATGCACTCATTCAGCATCCTTTATCAAGTATCTATTAAGTGCAATACACTGCTAAATAAACTCTAAGATATAATATAACTCTAAAATAATATAATAATAACTCTATTATATAATATGGAGGCAAGAATATGTTCTACTCTTTATATCATGTTATATAATGGAAATTTTGCTCATTGGATTTACTTAGAACTAATGGTATGTGCACCTATAAGGAGCAAAACACTTCAATAAACATCTTACACTGCTTTGCCTTAGGTTTTGTAAAGTCTTACGGAGAATTATTCAGTTCTTCTTATGAACTTGATAGAGTAGAGCAAAATATGAATATATAGTTTGTATTAGAATGTATTTACAGGTGACCTGAAATACAAACAAATCCCATTCTCCATGCTAACAAATCCGTACTTTTCACAGTCAAAAGAATGCGGTCACTAGGTGGCACCTCTGTGCCATATCCTCTACTGAAGACTTCTGTGCATCCTTCCCACATACAGAGTGTCCCTGATTTAGGATAAAAAATGAGAAGGTACTTTCAAATATGCTTAGGAAGGGACAAAGTACCCTGCTTTTACTTGCCACCAAAGCTTTCTGTCATTCTATCCCAATGTAGCAGGCTTGAAGAGTTCAACTTCAGACTGATGTGAAAACAACACGCATTCAATAGAAACTGTACTTTGAATTTTGAATTTTTATCTTTTCCTGGGCTAGCAGTATGCAGTACAGTCCTCGTTCGTGATGCTGGCAGTGAGCCGCAGCTCCCAGTTGGCCACATGAGCACGAGGGTAAACAACTGATAAACTTACAACTATCCTGTTTTTCTCCATCAGTACCATATTCAATAAATTACATGAGATATTCAACACTTTATTATAAAATAAGCTTCATGTTAATGATTTTGCTCACCTATGGGCTAATGTAACTTTGGCTAGGCTAAATAAGCTATGATGTTCAATAGATTAAGTGGATTAAGTGTGTTTTTGGCTTATGAAATTTTCAGCTTGTGTTATTCAGGATAGAAACCCATTGTAAGTCAAAAAGAGATCTGTATTGATTTGTGTCAGAATTTTACATGTTTTTCCCTCCTACAGTAGTTTTCACCAAAGTTTGGTTTTCTCTAACCCCTTGAGCAAAGGTTGCTTCTATATACTTAATAGTAAGATATTGAAACTGTACATACCCCTAATCATTGAAATATGAGAAATTCAGTCTTACTGCCTGGTTGACACTGTCCCACCCCATCTCTTTGTATTTAATATTTCATTTGTTAGGGACTAAGTGATATAGGATAATCTACTTAAACAATATATTACAGTGATTAGGAGGCCACTGTTAGTTATCCAAAAATGCCTGAAATCAAGTCAATGACTAACTTAGGGTTTTAGGCATTTCTCAACTCATTCGAGAATACTGATGATTAAGATGTGGCCCCTGTCCTCAATGAACCTCTTGTTACCCTGGGAATATAGATTCTATGAAATGGAGTGGTTGGGGTAGATGACTTTAAAGTTTGCTTCCAACTCTTAACTTCTATGACTTTCCTATAAAAAGGATATAAAAGGTCTATGGGCCTACATCAGCTGTGAAATTGCTTTGGTGTTCCTTATGCGCTTAGTTAAATTGACTGTTTCCCAGTCAGACGGGTACATAGCACTTTGTGAATATAGTGTATTCTGAAATATCTGCATTGAATCTAGGAATTTAGAATGAGAATGATTCAACTCAGACAAATCTCTGCCCTAGGTCAGAGACCCTGGAACTAAGCTCAATGAAAGAAAACAACTCTACAAATTCCCATATAATCTGACTAAAATTAAAATTTCCAAGAATGACAAATCACAACTAAGTTGTCCTGTGCTCTGGCAAGTTCCAAAAACAATGGGTCTTGTGCAAATGCAAAGATTCCCGATGGGCTCATCTAACCATCAATGGCCCCTTCAAAGCCTGCTACATTGGGATAGAGTAACAGAAAGCTCTTGGTGGCAAGAAAAAGCAGGATATCTTGTACCTTCCTAAGCATATTTGAAACACCTTCTCATTTTCTCCATCTGCTCTCCCTAGTTGCCTTTCCCTGTCCCACGTATACCTGTGATACTGAAGAGCAGCTATGGTGTAGTTAACTTCATATTTTTCGCACAAGGTCTTTTTCATAGTAGGCAGTACACAGGAGCCAAAATGAAGTGCTACTTCAAGAACTTGGAAATAGATCTGCCTTCCAAGAATAGAGCTGAGGCTTAAACATTACCTCTAATAAACAAACAAAAAGTGCTATAGGCCCTTGACTTCCTTGTAAACAGTTTATAGATCTTAACATATCTAACTAAAGAATGCAGGGTAGGAATTGGTAGCCTGCCAAAGGAATCATTGAGACAACCATTTATTGTCCCTCTAAGCCCTGATTAGGAGGGATTTCTCTGGCAGACAAATGCAAACTGGATCTGCCTCATAGGAAACCATGAGTGCTTGGGGCCAAATCTGATCCCAGGTGTAATGAGATAGCGATGATACCAGGAAGAAGGTCAGCATGTCTGAGTGGACAACATTGGGATGAAATACAAATCACAACCACGACCATTTGTTGAGCAACTACTCTGTAGTGGACACTATGTTAGATAATTTTAAATACTTTATTTCAGTTAATTTTCATGACAATGCTAAGAGTAGATATTTTCATCCCAACCTACAGAAGAAACTGAAGCTCTGAGAGCTAATGAGTGAGTGACTGCAGTCAGGATTTGTCTGACTCCAAATCCTGTGTGATCTTAAAAATTAAGTCAGTTTCTCAGCTGAGATTCTCACCCATCCTCTTAAAGGCCCACAAATTCTATGAGAATTTTGAAATTGTGTCTTTTCATTTTTTGTGATAATCCTTAAAGAATCATTTTTACTAAATATGTTTTTAGGGGTGCCTGGGTGGCTCAGTTGGTTAAGCGGCCAACTTCAGCTCAGGTCATGATCTCACGGTCTGTGAGTTTGAGCCCCGCATCAGGCTCTGTGCCGATGACTCAGAGCCTGCTCACACTCTGTCTCTATGTCTCTCAAAAATAAATAAATGTTAAAAAAAATTAAAAAAAAACGATATTTCCTTATGCAGTGAATAATGTACAAGCTTTAAAAATCCCTGGTTCATGCACATACTTCAGGTTCAATAGATCATAAAATCTCCTTAAAAGGAATTCAGACAGATCTCAGTTTGAAAACACTGATCAAAATAAACTGCCTAAGGGGCACGTGGGTGGCTCAGTAGGATGAGTGTCTGACTTCGGCTCAGGTCATGATCTCACAGTCTATGAGTTCAAGCCCCACGTCAGGCTCTGTGCTAACAGCACAGAAGAGACTGTTTCAAATTCAATGTCTCCCTCCCTTTCTGCCCCCTCCCCTGCTCACATTCTGTGTCTGTCTCTCTCTCTCTCTCTATTTATAAAATAAATAAATATTAAATCTAAAAATAAATAATAATCTGCCTAAGACGCCTTTGAATCTGACTTTGTGATTTACCAGCTGTGGGATCTTAAACAGGTTACTTAACTTCCCTGAGCCTCAGTTTCTTCTGTTTAGTAAAGGTAAAAACAGATAGCAATTAGGACTTTGAGATATTTTAGGAAAATATCTATAAACTCCGTTGTACTTAATAAAGGTAGATAGAGTGTTAATTTTGGTTTGTCTTTAGGAGAAAAATGCTGATCAATGAGGACTTTTATTATACATTTAGGAAGTGGCATCTCTGTAGCTTATTCTGAATTTACATAGCAAGAGTCCCTCTCCTAATCTTATCAGCTGAAAACAGGGAAAATAAGTTTCTTGTTTCAGAAAAGTGAAAGCCGGGATCTAAGTATTGGCAGATTTGCCAAGATAGTAATCGCTCTGTATGCTTCTCCTCATAGCTCACTTTTTTGGGGAACTGAAGGCGAGGACAGGTTTCTGTATCAGTTAGACAGAAAGTAGGTAAACTAAATATGTCTAGTTAACACAAAGAAATGTCCTAGACTTTAACTTTTTGAGTTATTGTATGAAGTCTACTTACAAGGTAATAAAACTGATTTCTACAAGATTCATCTGATTCAACCTAAGTTATATGTACACCTGTATCCATAACTCTTCTATAAAAGAAATTATTTAATCTGTCATATTTATTAGTGTATTATATATATGGTATTTCTTACCCATGTTTTATATACCAAAACTATTAGTTTCTTGATAATCATAGTCTCCAGTGCATCTTCTTCTTATAGCATTTTTACTAAACAATTTTTAAAATGTTCTTAGTATTTGTTTCCTTCCAAGTACTACTTAATTTAGGAATACCCCACATAGTTTTTCTGTGAGCAGATATTATACAAATTTGGTGTCAATGGTATTTAGTCATTGAATATACTGCACTCAAACAAAATACCACAACACTTAAAACATTGGAAAACAACATTAAAAAGTACAGATTATTTTTCCTTAAATACAGTCCACTTATCACAAATAATGTTTTCATTTTCCACTGTGTTTAGGAAAGCATTATGTTAAATTTGTTCCTATCAACATACTTTATATATTATGTAGGAAGGGGCGGTGAGAAGTGTTTTTACATTTAATATTCCCAACGGAAAACATTTCATCCCATGAAAGATTTATTTTCATGTAATTGACAGTTATTTTAAAAATATAACCCTGGATTCTACAAAACAGAAGAAATACTTCTGTTTTGAAAGGAAAATACTGGTTTTAGTTTGAAAAACAATAGTGGTACTTCAATTAAGCAACTGTTATGGAGTTCTTCAGACATCATACTTTATCATTTACTTATATCCGGAATTTCAGTTTTTCTTGCTTTTATAACATTTCCAATGACTCCCCCTCTGGAGTTTGCAGAATATAATTATACTCTAGATAGTATAACATGAACCCTACGTTGGATGCATTCTTTGAGGTTTTTGTTTTTGTGTTGTTTTGTTTTTTCCTATAATCCTGACTTAGAATTTGGCTAATTTAAGTTTGGATGTAAAGAAAGAAAGATATGCCTTATTATGTGTTCAAACTACAAGGTCATTCACATCAGTCAGATTTGATATTGGTTCCATGTATCTTTTACCAATCATCTCAGCACAAATACAAATGATGATATTTTGTGACCCTAAGAATAGTAATGAAAGCATATACCTCTCTTTGATTCAGCTTATCTCAACACAACCAGAAAAGTATTCCTTTCAGATGATTTATTTTACAACATCCTGGCATTGATCTACATGGAATCAATAAATAAAAATAATGCTTCAACTCTGTGGAACTTCTGTGGAAGTCTCTGGGCTCCTGGAAGCTAAACTCTTTCCATTCTGTTTAGTTGAGCCTCTGATGAACAACTAAATGTAATGTGATATGTAATAGTGGAACAAAGACTTTTGGGGACAAAGGGAGATTTATATACTACATATCTATACCACAAATGCTAGCCATACTTTGAGACAGAATAGTTCTGTTGGTCAAATACATTTGATGATTCTGCTTACTGCATCATTGTCTTGAAGATTCAAGTCAAACATTAAACACAATAGAGATTCTGCAATAAAGAAACCTGGTAAACTGTTTAATTCAGGATTTCCTAAACTTACTTAAGCATGAAATACCACTCCTCCTTTTTTATTAACCAACACTCAGCTCTACAGAGCCTATTATGCCGAACATGCTGTCAGTTGCAGTTAAGATGCCTGAAAAGCAGTCAAAATGCTCTGTCTTCATTTTGTTCCTTCTTCGCAAGTCACACTCCAGAAGCTCTCTGTGTAGCCCAGATCTGCAAAGTCATCAAGCCAATTCCGGAAGTCAGCCCTCGACACGTGAGCATTTTAACATTGTTTTAGGCCACAGGAGTTTTACCAACTAAATTATGCCTTAGGAGGCGTTTCACAGCCTGAGAATTATATGTACACTCGATGCCACTGCCTTCAGGTCTGAGTGTATCTTTCTTTTCCAAAAGATTTGGCATCTGGCCAAATAATCATAAGGCATACCTAATTATATATTCAAATTTACAATAAACCTGAAGGTTAAATAGAATCACTTTTAATTCATTGTGGATTATTTCAGTGCATTTTGCCTTCTTAGCAAAGAAGTCAATTAGAACCCCATACACATAGCACAATGCTGATCAATGTTTACCTTTTGAAAATATAAATAAGTAATTAATGTTTTTTTTAGCAAAAGTTTTCTGCATGATTTACAATAACTATAATAAACTCTACTGACGGCAGCTATATAAATCTGCCTTATTATTTTTTTCTTCTTCTCATGCCATTTCTTACCATTTATATATTCATAAACCTTGCCTTTTCACCATCATGTTGCACATTTTGGCTTTCTTTGAGATGTCACCAAGGAGTGGACATTTTTGTATCAATACAGAATCATTGGTGATGGTAGTGTGTGTGTGTGTGTGTGTGTGTGTGTGTGTGTGTGTGTTTATAGGGCCCAAGGAGATCACCTACTCTTCATCTTATAGGTACATAAACTAAGGTTTGTCAGGCTAAAATAATTTTCTAAAGTTATGCAGCTCTTAGAAGCAAAGTTAGGTGATAAAACCTAGGATTAATGTTTCTCAATTCAGGCCAAATCTATTTCATAATGCAGAAAACTGAGGGTTGAGATTTTCAGCAATATTGCAGATTGTGAGATCGTTTACACCTCAAATGACGCTAAAAAGCATATTGAAAATATTTACTTTGTGGTAAAGTTAAAATTCATTATATTCATTGAGTGTGTCAAAAATGATATCTTAATTTTAAAGAAAATATGCCATCATTGTTTTAAAGATATAAATCAATTATGTAGATAAGCCAACTGATTAAAAAGTCACATCTTTATTGGATCACCACTTACTTTTATGAGGATTCCGCTACAAAAGAATGTGTATGCACATACTAGGGCATGTGGGAATACAGTAAATAGATAGTAATAAACATGGGGGCCAATAAATAAATATAGAAAGGCTGATATTCACTCTTTGGTATCATTCACACACTACTGCCTGTCCTACTATGGAATCATACAAAATCTGTTACAATTTTTTGTGACAATTTTAAAATACCATGTAGGAGTTACAATATACTATTTTAAATCAGCATATCTGAATGTACTGTTATTATTTTAAACATTAATTGCTGATAGATCTTAGAGAAGAGTCTATTGCAGATGAAGGAGAACTTCGAGGATAAGGTGGCACTTCATCTGGTCCTTGGAAGTTCATAAACGTTTACACGGGCAAAGAAGATGGGGGCCTCTTTATGTAACAGACATGAAGAAATTGACCCATTCGAGAAGTAAAACATTACCTTTGTCAAAACTGAGTTTCACTTTAAAAATCTGGTTTAAAAAAAAAACAACAACTAGGGTCCTAGTGGGGAGTTCCAACTAGGATAAAATAATAAAGTGATTATTGTCATTTCCTCATTTAAATTAATCCTATAAATCAGCCATTTGGACATGCATGGCTTTATTCATTCTCAGTCTGACTGAACCCTGATAACTGGAGCTAACACTTGCTTATAAATCGAGGTGTCTTTAACAATAACATATTTCACAGAATTTTAGACATATTAAACTCATGAAGTGGTGAGTTAAACAAAATTCAACCACATTTCTTGAAATGTGTTTATATGCACAGAAGAACCAGGAAGAAATTGTACCGCTGATTTTTTTGGTATTGTGTTCCATTTTTTGATTAATAAAAATCTCTGTTAATAATCTGTTAGCAATTAACCTCTTAAGATGTATTTCTAAAATTAAAGTTTAATTCATTAAACAGACTATTATGCTGAGGGAAATAAGTCAGTCAGAGAAAGAAAAATACCATATGATTTCACTCATATGTGGAATTTAAGAAACAAAGCAAATGAATGGGGCAGGGGAAGGTAGGCAAACTAAGAAACAGACTCTTAAATATAGAGGACAAACTGCTGGTTACTGGAGAGGAGGTGGGGGGGGTGGATGAAATAGGTGGTGGGGATTAAGGAGGGCTCTTGTTGTAATGAGCATCGGGTGTTGTATGTAAGTGACAAATCACTAAACTCTACTCCTGAAACTAATATTTCACTGTATGTTAACGAACTGGAATCTAAATAAAAACGTGGGAAAAAGTCACATTATTTGGTACTGTAATAAGACTTAGTATTGAGAAATGCAGGTTAAATATGGCCCATACATTGATCTGGCGTTTACTATGGCTTAGAGGTTTTGATTCAGGTGTTTCAGTATAAAGTAGTGAGCACTTTTTGTGTGGCTAAGCTATTTCTCTATCACCGTTAGACTGTACTAGATCAGAGATGACCAATAGGTCTCACTCGACATGCCCACTCGTATAGAAAGGTAGTGACTCTCTGGAGCAAAGGTTGAGAAAATATACCATGTCTGTGTCAGGGCTCAGGAAGAAATTACTCTGTGATTAGGGTACCGATGTTTCTATCCCCACTAGAATATAAACACCATGAGGGTTGGAAGATTGTCTCTGTTGTTTTCTGTTGCATCCTGACTCCCTATAATAGTGCCCAACGTATAACAGACACCATATATATATAGGAAGGAGATGAAGAAGAATAGCAGCCTACATGATGTATCTTTGTCTTCTTTGCATTAGGTGGTTGTATACTCCAGGCTCTGTAAGTCACAGCCCCTGTGTATGTGTTGAAACATGCTGATCTAGCCCACTTTTGAAAAGAAACTTATGAGTATAAAACTTTAGAAAGCAATTTATGCCTATGGAGAGTTAGCACACTCCCAAGAAATCCCAACAAGAGGTCTGATATTTAGAAGACCTTTTTTTTTTTTTTTTGACCTCTAAAGAAAGTCTATTCTGCTACATGGAAGAGAACAAACTCTTGCCAAAAAATAACATTACTATTTTAAAAAGAAGAAGAAAAGAAAAGAAACCTTAATCCTGAAGTATCCTCAAGGTTTTTGTATTTATCCTGCTGCCTCAGAAGTCAGTAGTCAGCAGAGGGTTTCTCACTGATAGGGAATGGATTTGCCTTTCAAGCGTCTTTGGATAGAACTGGCTGCATCCGAGAGATGAAAATAATAAAAGCCAAGAGACCTGGCAGGCAGCTGCATAGTGGGCAACCCATAACCATCTCCACTGAATATATTCCCTATGGTGGAGTAATGACCTAGAGGTCTCCTATGATTAAGGCAAATAATCTTATGAGTGGTCATGAGTATGCACATTGATTGGGTTTGGCAGATTGCATAATCAACTGCAAATTAGCTTTTGGAAATGACTGGCTATACCCAGTGGGCAGAAGAAATAGAAGCAAGGGGATCTGGCAGACAGCAGGTACCCATAGCAGCTGTATGAGTTACATTCCCATAATTTACTGATGAAAAGAGCCAAGCCTGGACATTTCAGAGCTGTGCTTTTCATTTCTGGTATTGGAGGGACTGCAGGAGGTTGCTGCATGCTCAAGCAATTTACCTTCAGAGTAGCAGTAAGGCAGTGAGAATGTCCTACTTACACTGGTACACCTCTTGAAACACGATACGCACATCCCTTTTCTTTATACCCAGCAGAAAAGCACAACATCTGCTCTAGCGATAATTGGGTACCAGCTTTATCTGATGAAAGGATATTAATTTTCACTTCATAGATTAATAGACTTTGGAAAGTCAACGAGTGCCTCACACTGTATCATTGCAGCATACTTCCCAACCCAGAAGGAAGTTTTTGAGAGAGTTAAAGGTATGTCTTACAATGTTGTGAATTTGAATGCAACAAACTTCATCTTAACACATACAGAGAATTGCATACTCATTCCAAAATAAGGGAAGTACTTGATGACAACTACCTCTCAGTTGTTAAAGCAGTTCATGTTTTTACGTTTGTATATTTTATTAGACAGGCCTACGACCAGACTTACAGAAACAATATCCATTTCAATAATTATTAATGAACTCATGTTGAGTTTTTACTACTGTCCTAGGGACCATGGGAGCAATTAGCTCATAAATTTTAATCAGCATACATTTGTTTCTGTGATGGAAGAAGGTATGATATGACTTCTCATCTCTTTTAGCATCATATCCTGACTGAAACACAGAAGTTACATAATTTAATATCCGATCATGAATAAAATGGATATTAACAAATGGAAAGATGTTCTAATCATAAGAACCATTAATGTTTGGTTTTATTTTACCTGAGAGAGTTTGATATATAAATACCAAACATACAATATATATGTTTAATACATATTTATTTATCTTTCCCTATGCTGCATGTATTTACTCGGTATATTTTGCAATTACATATTTTTTCTTCATCCTCTCTATATAGCTTTTGAAAGAAATAAAGAATGTATATTGAAAAAAATTTGAGGTGTTAAACCACCACAATTTAGAAAAGCAACAAGCCAGTTCTACCCTGGGGAATCAGCTACCTTAAAAGTAATTTATACATCTGATCTCATAAAAGAGATTGAAAACCCTCAGTTTTCAAAAGGTCTCAAATTTTCTTGAGAAAAACATATTTGGAATTTTTTTAAACTATGGAAAAAGAGTAAATGTTTCTGTTTGAAAAAGAAATACATTTTTCAAACAATTCACTCGGTACCTCCTGATAGTTCTAAATATATTTATAATACACGTATACATTTAGGATTATTTCAGAAAATTATTCAAACACAGAAAATCATAAAGATGTATGTTGTTGGCTAATAAATGCAGTCTTTTTCAATCAGGAATGGTAGTTTCTCTTTACTTAATAACAGCATCATTTGTCAATTGATCAGCACTTATCAGCCCAGCATGTAAAGTACTTGCTAATATCACTTCAATTAAACATGCATTTCTTATTGGAAGTTTCAATATTAATAAGCTCTTCTCCCAATACTTTTTCATAGATTGCAGACAGCAATTAAGGCAACTGGACGCACTGCTCTTTACTTCCCTAATTCATAAATGCTAATGTTTCCAACAGAAACCAGATTAAGCACATCAAAATCTAGTGCATTATTTTGACTGATCAATTTTCCAGTATTGAGGGTGGATGTTAGCAAAATTGCAGGTGGATTAGCTCTATGAAAGGGTCTAGGGGAATGTGGAGATTGCTTATAAAGTAAGGATTTACACATGTATTCCGTTGATCGGTTATCATAGGATTCCAGCAGGTAAATAATGAATTTTTGCCTTGTTATTGATCTACTGCACTCTCCCTAGCTCAGCCAGGATCCGTAGTGTTATTTGAACAGAACAAGCAGATAATCAAACATTCTGTTTGTATAGAATTGTCCCAATTTAAGGTCCTTCAGGACCCTCCAGGATGCCTATTTGAGATGTTTTTCTTTCTGAAAAGCATTATCTAGGGATAAAAAAAATGTAGTCTGTCATAATCCCAGCCAAAGGAAATGCGAATTCTTGTCCCCTTACATAAGTTTTCAAAGAAGTAAAAAATAAAACCAGTACAGCAAGATGGATTATATAAGGAAAGGATATCAAGATTCTGACCAACGTATACTTTACTCTTCCCATCTCCTCTTCCACCACCTGCTGTGGCACTCAAACCAAGAATCAATCCATCACCATTTCTGATTTCAGGACTTTTCTAAGTTTCCCCAAACTAGTTGCAGGTGCCAGGGTGAGCTCATTTCTGGCCCTTTAAGTCCTCCATCCCTTTTGGTTTCTTAGGCTGTTTCCGTATTGCTCTACTTACTTGCTACCTATGTCTGCTCTTTCTATTTTGGAGTATCTTACATTACTTAGAATTATCCTTTTCTGTTAAACTGGGCAGGAGCCTCACACTGACCATTAGTATCTTTGATATGACCAAGGAATATGAAAAAGTTATGATTAAGAGATCAATGTCCAGTTATAAGTAGTGCACATGTAGACTGTTTTACTCAGCTGAAATTATAAGATGTGAGAAAGACAGCGATTGACTCCCAAAGCCTGAAACCTTTGGGATAATTTTCTGTCAAAAACAAAAACAAGAACAAAAGAAACAAAACAAAACAAAAAAAATCCCGCAATTATCAGGTGCCTTCACAAAGGATTCCTCCTGGAAACTTGGTGTCACATTTTCAATGCCTACAATGTTCTCAATCGTAGTTGACAGAACTGTTGAACTATTTCTTTAATGCAATGGTTCCTTAGGAAAATGCTTAATATAATCCTTCCATGGGGCGCCTGGGTGGCTCAGTTGGTTAAGCGGCCAACTTCGGCTTAGGTCATGATCTCACGGTCTGTGAGTTCAGGCCCCGTGTCGGGCTCTGTGCTGACCGCTCAGAGCCTGGAGCCTGCTTCAGATTCTGTATCTCCCTCTCTCTGTGCCCTTCCCCTGCTCATACTCTGTCTCTATGTCTCTCAAAAATAAATAAATGTTAAAAAAAATTTTTTAATATAATCCTTCCACTATCATTACTATCATCTCTTTCTTCCACCTTTCACAACGTTTACTTCTTCCTGATGTCAGAAGTTACCAAACCACTAAATTTTCATGCTTACAAAAATCCAAACCTTTTATGGTAATTATCATAATGTTTGCTTAATGCCCAACCTCCAATGATATATGTTAGTGACAGAATTTGTGGTACTCAATAAGAAAAAAACTATAGATATTTAAGAGAAGACACCAGTGAGGTTGATAGTACTCAGAGGATGCTTCAAGAAGAAAGTGGGTCTGTGCAAGTTTAACCAATTGTACAGTTTGAGAGAGCAGTACCTGCAAGGCTGCCCTCGTTCCAGATATAAGCCATAAATTCATGAGTCCCCAGGACCACTTTCCCTTCAAACCAGCTGGCTACGAATTCAGACACCCCCACAATCATCCTTGGGTTTGATCATTCACAGAACTCAAGAACACACTGAAAACTATTCTACTCATGGTTCATTACAGACAAAAGATATAGAAAAAACAGCCAAAGGAAGAGACACACAGTGAAGAGTCTGGGAGAAGTTCAATTGCACAGCTTCTGGCTGTCCTCTTCAGGTGGAATCATGGATGGTGTGGCCTCCTCCTAGCTACAATGTGGGACAGTACACACAGTACTGTCAAGCAGAGAAACTTCTTTGAGCCTTTAGTGTCCAGAGTTTTATTAGGACTTAATCACATAGTCTCTGTAGCTTCCTTTTCATCACCGGCCCCTCACAAATGTCAGGCTACCCTTAGTCATCAGTTCCTCCAGAGGTCAGAACATAAGCCCCTGTCATACATCCCCACATCAGTAGACACTTGGCGATGGCCAAAGCCCTCAGGCAAACATAGACACTCCAATCAGACAGGATATTCCAGGAGCCTAGAGGTTTCCTCCCAGGTGCCAAGGGCAAAGTTGAGGCTTCTTACTCTACAGTCTGGAGGTCAGATTTCTTACTGGATAGTCTGGAACTACATAGTCAGATTTCTTGCTACACATTCTTAATATCAAGACAATATTAAGATAGGTAGAAAGGAGATAAGTAATTTCAATCAAAAGGATGAATATAAGGAAAGGCTTAGAAGTATAAGTGAACGAATGAAAGGGAATGCTAATGTGAAGGCCCCCGTTGATCTAAAACAGGAGATACTTTAAGAAACTGAAGATCAGTAGGGGCGCCTGGGTGGCTCAGTCGGTTAAGTGTCCGACTTCAGCTCAGGTCATGATCTCATGGTTCGTGGGTTTGAGCCCCGTGTTGGGCTCTGTGCTCAGAGCCTGGAGCCTGCTTCTGATTCTGTGTCTCCCTCTCTTTCTGCACCTCCCCTACCCATGCTCTCTCTCTTTCTCTAAAAAGTAAATACAGTTGTTGTTTTTTTATTTTAATTAAAAATTGAAATTAAAAAAGTAACTGAAGATAAATAAGTTGGACTAGAACTGAGAATGTATATACTGGATGGCTCAAGAGTTGTGTTTTGGAGTGACAAAAATTGGGAATATTTGAGATTCTTGAATTTGTGGGATGAATAGAATAATGAAAATTCAGTTTGGAGAAATTCCATAGTATTCTTTTTAGTTCTGGACACCACATTTTAAATACTGCTGACAAGAGGATCATCAAAATGATGAGGCCTAAAATTCATATCAGACCCAATTTTGGGAATAGTATATATTTACCCAATTTTTTATTTATTTATTTTTTTAATTTTTTTTAACGTTTATTTATTTTTGAGAGACATAGAGATACAGCATGAGCAGGGGAAGGGCAGAGAGAGAGGGAGACACAGAATCCGAAGCAGGCTCCAGGCTCTGATGAGCCATCAGCACAGAGCCAAATGTGGGGCTCGAACTCACAGACTGTGAGATCGTGACCTGAGCCGAAGTCGGCCGCTTAACCGACTGAGCCACCCAGGCGCCCCTACCCAGTTTTTTAAAGATAAGACTTAAAGAGACTAAATAACTTCTTTTAAAGTTTGATGGAATTCATATTTCAGGTTTGATAGAATTCATATTTCAGATTTGCAAAACTAGAATTAAAAGGAGAAATAAAGCAAAAAAATGTATAGACTTAGCAATATAAGGAGGATTCTTCTATCAATTAAAATAATCTATAATTTAAATAGGAAATGTTTTGAGGAGTTGGGTTTCCATCAGTAAGTCCTCAGGTAATAGATGACTATTCGCCTACAGTTCCAAACTAATTTGTACAGATTTTTGCATTGGAGGGCAATGACTCTTCTTATTTTAGAAGTCTGTGGTTTTTTGAAGCACACAGGATGATTTAGGTGAGGGAAGGCCTGGCTCCGAAGACATCTGCTAGGAAATTGCCGGAGTATAGGTGTAAAGTGATCCAATTTTGGACTAGGGAGGTTGTAATGACCATAGAACAGAAGGATAAAAGAGACATTTCAAAAGAAAAATGAACAGAACTTGGTGAATGGCTAGATGGGGAGCATGAATCTGAGGAAAATGCAAAGAATACCCATCTTTCAAGCATGAGCGACTAGGCTAACTGTGAAACTGCTAGTAGAAATAGTCATCACAATGGAGAACAATTTTTGGAGGAAAGATGTTGAATTCTTTCTTAAACATGGTGAGTTTGAATTGATGGGAGCGCCTCAATAAGCTGGAGGCAGGAGACAGTTTACATTTAGACTCCAGTGGGAAGCCAGTTACTCCTATTTCCATTCCCTAAAGATTTTGGTTATGGCCTTTATCACAGTGTGTCTTATATTAGAACTGCTTAAGTGTCTATCTCCTAAACTGGATCCTGAGATTCTTGAGAGCAGGGTCAAAGTGTCGTGCATCCTTTTATTTTATCAAACCAGTTTTGTGTCTTGCACACTTCCAGTAAATTTTTTTGTATTAAATTACTTAGAGATACAAGTTGGAGAGAAATCCATAAATATAAAAACTCTAAGTGAATATAGAGAAAAAATAGAAAGGGGGTACTGACTGGAGAAGGGAGGAGAAAATTGCTGAACTAGGAGCCACCTCGCTGGAAAAAGCATGGTCGTGCTTTGTTATGGGTACTCGAAGGCAAGAGCTGCAAGCTCAAAGGCTTGGTTGTGAGATCTTGATAATGAGAATGGAGAAAAAGCCTTTATGTTTTTTTCAATAAAGGTTTAATTGATCCTTTTCAAGAGGTACTGACACTATTGTAAATGGTTTAGAGCTTCTCATTAGAAGGAAATTTTATCCTGTACCTAAGGGACACTTAAAAGAAGAAGACAATCTCCTCCCTGTGAGTGTGGTCTCTACCTGTTTCCCTTATCTGAAAGTCTTTCCTGCATTTTAGTTTGTATTTTCCCGTGGCCCAATTAAATGTGTCTTCAAAAGACAAGTTTCTCTCTCCTAGAGTGGTGATAGAAGGAAACGCCAATAAACACCTTGTTTTGTTTTGTATTTTACACTTTGGGTGGCTGTGCTATTTTTCCATTTTGAAAATATGCTAGATACCCTATGGGAATGAGAGAATGTTTGCTAGTGTGGTACCTATAGGCCAGAAATGCAGAGGGCCAGCATTTAACATAACAGAGTTGAGAGACATTCACACTAGGATGAAGAGTGAGAAAAAAACATTCTGTTGTGACTTCACATTTTTACTTCAAGAAAAAAGGGTCAAGCCCAGAAGTGGTCACTAGAGGTTGGAAACTATGCCTCTCCCCCCATCACACCACTTACGACATAACCATTCTTTCCTTGTGATACCCTCCATTATTTTCATCCTTAGTCAAAATAAATTTCAATTCCTTAATGTTTCCTCAGGTCTGTAAGATAATGTTAACCTCCTTGCATTCACTACTTATTTAATAAATACTACTCGAACACTCTCTATGGGCCAGTGATTGTGCAAAGATCTTCTCTGAAATACTTACTTGCTATGTATATCAGCTAAGATGCCTTGGGTTTCACATGACAGAAAACCCCAAGTCAAAGTTACCTAAACAATAAAGAAACATGATCATTTCACATAACAAGAAAGCGGCTCCAGAGTTAGTTAATTCAGTGACTCAAGGAGTCTTTTTGTCCCCATTTATCAGCTCTGTGTTCTGCTAACGGCTCTTGAAATCACAAGTTGACTGCTGGAGTCCCAAGCTTTCCATGCAGACATACCAATGTCCAAAGGAAGAAAAGGAGACTTTTTTTTTCTTCTGTGTCTCTTTTCATCAGTGAAGAAAATTCCCAGAATCCTTTAGCAACATCCCCTTCATATGTTAATATCCTTGCCAATACTGGGTCATATGTCCCTTCTTAACCCGATCACAGGTGAGAGGAACACCATTACCTAACCCGGTTGCAATAAGAATATATCTGTTATATCTATAGTATTATACATCTATAAATGCTGTGTGAGAAGATTCAACACATCAGTGAAAAACTGGAGAAACAATGATCATGCAAGTCACACTATGTTTTCCGTGATGTTTTTTGGAGAATATCATTGGCCATGTACATTGTATCCTATTGTCATAAGAACTTTTTGAATAAGAATGCAATTTCATATTCGGTTAGGTTCATCACAAATATACGTTAGTTCTAAATTTATATTTCAAAGTTGAAATAAATATATGATATACATAGCTACCTTTGTCTTGAATTTCATACAATCTTGGTATGAACAAAAAGAACACAGACCTACAAAAGAATAATTTAGAAAATCATACTTCTTTATTTAAGAATAAGAAATGTGTAAGAGTCTGCAATAGACATCACATTGGCAGTCTCAAGATGATTTTATAATGTAAAGAACAATACATAGCATGCAACTATTCAAACTCTGAGTCATACATTTAAATTTTAAGTGTGTTACATAGATTAGTACAGAAGCGATAATGTGATTCAATTTAATTCATGGATTAAAATAAGGTTATTGCTTTATTTGGGGGTGACGGGCTATTTTTTTCTCCTCAGAAGCACAATAATTTCCGTTTTATCCCATTTGGTGCCAAGATGTAAGAAATTGAAAGCAATGTAGCAAACCCTCCTCCATACAACTGTATGGGCTTTGTTTTCTCCCTTTCGTATTTTAAAGTAACTCAGATTGGCTTGAATGGAAGCTTCCTGGGTATCCTCCAGGGAAATAAGACCAGTTAGACATATTTGGGCTTAGGAGACAGCTCTGTTTAAGCAGAAAAACAGCTTTTACTGGAGTTTTGCAATGTGAAAGACCCGAGTGAAATCATGGCTTTATTACCTACTAGCTATGTGACCTTGGATTAGTAACACAACCTTTCTGTGAGCTTAGTTTCATCTTTTATGGAGTAGAAAAGTAATACTCTATCAATCAGTGTTCTTTATTGGAAACAACAAAAACCAACTATGAAGAACTTAGATAAAAAATAACTTATTGGAAGGATAACTAAGGAGCTACCAATATCAACAAGGTACTGGGGAACCTGGCCTGAGAATGATTCAGGAACAGGAGAATGTTCGAGGGCCAAGAATTAGAAAACTGAAAACACAGTGTGAAACTGTCTGGGCAGGACTCCACTGCTACTACCTGGGTCTCTTTAATGAGTAACCTCCAATCTACCTGGAGATTTTAAATCTCAGGAAAGAGCTTCCTGTTCCTTATGTAGCCTGTGACAGACAAAGGAAATACTTCCTTGATTTATGTTATAAAGCTTGTTTATCTTTAATACTTCCATACACAATGCCACCTAAAATAAGGAAGATCTAATTCTCCAATTGGTAAAACATGGGCTATGCTTAGATGCATATAGTTCGCCTTTAATCTTCACAAGAACTCTGTGAGGTATTTGAATCTCAAGGAACAGACTCAAAAGTTAAAAGTTAAATTCCAAAGTCACACCAATAGTAAGCACAATGGTGGAACCTGTTTTCAAGTCTATATCCACTTGTTTTCAAATTTGTATTATCCCACATCATCTTTGTGGGGGAAAAAAAGAACCTCTATATTATTGAATCTTGAATAGTTTAATCTTTCTGATTATATAGTATAATCTTTCAGGGGAAATCTGTTCATAACAGAAGAAAGGATACAAATAGATCACGGTACGTGGGAGTAAAAGTGGCAAAGATATTTGGTTAATTTAGCCAAATTTTGAATGAAGAATCTGCTTCTGTGAGTTACTGGCTGACAATGTAGGCAGAAAATTATGACATTGCGTAGGAAAAGAGTGGACTCTGAGGAATGGAATGGTAACTTTGAAGAAGATTCAAAAATATTCAATACCCTAAATTTTAATTTCAGGACCTCGAACTTCAATCAGCAAGAGCTCTGTTGCAAAAACCACTCTAGACTCACAAGTAGAAAGTGACTTTTTTGAGGGAAGTAGGCTGACAAAATTGTTTGAGAGGGCTGCAGTAATAACAGGCCGTAGCCTGGTCTCAACGGTTGGCTACCAGAACGACATGGCATATCTCTCCACCAAGGAAACTACCGTTACCCAAACCAGGAGGCTGAAAAATTCAGGAAGCCCATCCCAGAACTATTGCCTCTAGAAAATTCCTGCTTCAAATAGAATCTTGAGATCAACAGGGAGTAGCTGGCACTGTGAACTCCAGAAGGACACCATTTCTCTAAGTTTCCCATAAGCAAAAGGAACCCACATACCACTACTCCCTGTTAAACTGTTGAAGTTCTGAATTTTAAGTCTTGAGCTTATTCATTGGATTTCAGAATATAAATTACATCTGGGAGTGCCTGGGCGGCTCAGTCGGTTAAGTGTCTGACTCTTGATTTCAACCCAGACCATGATCCCAGGTTTGTGGGATTGAGCTCCATGTCAGTCTCTGTGCTGACAGCATGGAGCTCGCTTGGGATTCTCTCTCTCCCCCTCTCTCTGTCCCTCCCTTGTGTGTGCTCTCTCTCTCTCCCAAAATAAATAAACATTAAAAAAAAGAATATCAATTATGTATGGAAACCTAACTCCAAAGGAGCCAGAGAGACATTTTTAGCTTTCCAGCCTCTTCAGTATAAGAAAACATATCAGAAGGATGTTGGGAAAAATGCCTAGTCGGCTTATTTGTTCTACTTAACACATCCTTAACATGATTTGGTAAAATGTGTATTTCGAATAGAAACTTGGTTGCTGCAAATGTATTATATTATAAAGTAAGCTAATGAGCAAATACGACTTTTTACATTTCAAGGAAAAACACATTTGCTTACAAAAGGAAACTTCTGCTCTTTTTTAATAGTTTTTTTTGTTGTTGTTTTGGTTTGGTTTTGTTTTGTGTTGTTTTGCTGTATAATAGGGTATATAGTTATCATTAAAAACTACTTACACCATAATCAAAGTTTGTGAGCAAAACTTTGTCATTCATAAGTAAGTATTATTTGCTCCTCAGCTAGCCCATTATTTTCATTTTGAACCATCCTAGACAGCTTTCATATTAGTCAATTTGGCTAATGTTACAAAAATGGGGGCAAATAGTATAGAACAGAATGTGCAAACTCAAAGGGGTTTGAAAGACCTGTATTATGAGCCAATAAGTGACTTATGGAATTTAGAATAACAGTGTGTAAAAGGCATGAAACTCTGGGACCAAAATAATCAGAGAAGCTACAATTTAAAAGGGTTCAGAGAACAAAGTACACGTCAGGAGAGAGCTCTTGAGTAGTTACAGGTATTACACTAAAATCATCTGCCTGGGAGACAGCAGTGAGGAAGAGAGGGAAGAAAGTAGTCTCCCAGTAGCTGGAGAGGACTGTGAATCTTCAGATGTTATTGCAGCATTAGACAAAACATTAGTATGTAGGACTATTTCATCGAGAACTATTTCATTCTTGATTCTACTCTGCTGGTCTCTCATTATGGTAACTTAGGGACTGCTTCCTAAAATTGCAGTGTGGTCTTAAAAGGAAAGACTGGATGTTTTAAGATAGATCTTTTTTTCCTTTCCAAACAAGTTAAGAGGTGAAAAAACTATGTATTCTGTCTTTTCCTCTCATATGGAGGAAGAAGAGGCCCCAATATGGAGTAGAAAAGGTCAAGACCTTTCCACCTGCTGTATCACCTTGCTGTTTTGATCAATTAAGTAAACAGTTTTTCACCTGACCAATGTCTCAAGACTGTTGTACAGAGCATTGTGGGGAAAAAAAAAATACCTAAACAGGTTAGAAACTATATGATTTTACATAATAAAAATAGGAACAATAACACTGTTAGTTATAAAATAAAATGTTGTCTATGTTATTATTAACGGCATTTACTGACTTTTACTATTGCTAGGAACCATGCTAAATATTTAAATTAGTTTATATGTTTTTATCTCTAGTCCTTACTTGGTTTTCATTCAGAGTGGAAATAAAAGGGACTCCGAAATGTCTATGTGTAACTCATATACCGTCAGAACAATATTCTTTTAAAAAACAAGTTTCCAACAGTAGAAGCCTAACTAACAATAGAAAAGTTCTAGGCACTAAAAGGACAAGACCTGTGTTGAGCTTCATGGGCTATGTTTGAGTCTGTTGTGTTGTTTGGGGACATGCTACAGACATTTAAAGTATCAGCTGGGTTATTAGAAAAGTACCTCCCAATCCTTTTATAGTCTCCTTGAGCCTAAAGAAATACTTTAGGGGCACCTGGGTGGCTCAGTCAGTTAAGCAACCGACTTCAGCTCAGGTCATGATCTCATGGTTCGTGAGTTCGAGCCCCACGTGGGGCTCTGTGCTGAAAACTTGGAGCCTGGAGTCTGCTTCAGATTCTGTGTCTCCCTCTCTCTCTGCCCCTGCCCTGCTTGCATTCTATCTCTCTCTCTCAGGAGAGATAGAATAAATGAATAAACATTTTTTAAAAAATGAAATACTTTGAATTTTGCCTTCTTTTCTTTTATCATGAAGATTATATGATAATGGATATGGTCAGAAGGTGATAAGGAAGGGCATGAATTTGCTGTTCCTCCTGCTTTGCCTTCTCTCCTTTCTCCTTCTGCTCCCCCATTTATCTACTAACCAAGCAAAGACTAAAATTTCCAAGGTTGGAATCCTGTCCTTCATCTCATCGGAATAACCTTAGTCTTGGAGACAATTGTTTAATTGGTAGTTTTTTTTATTTGCTATTAGAAAAAACTCTGTAGATTATTTCGATTAGCCAAAAAATGTTAAAGCCCACGGATTAAAGCAGTCCGCATATTAAAGGTTTATTGTGTTGCCTTTTATTACATGGCAGTTGGAGATAGAGTTTTATATAAGGAAAACTTAGATACAATCAGTATAGTGTCACGAGAAAAATTCTTCATGACTTAGATGGAGTAGTTTCTTATCTTTGTTATTCACTAACTGTTGTTCACTGTCCGGGCCTCAGTTTCCCCATCCCTGTAAAGAAGGAACTGGACTGGAAGACTTTGATTGGAATGATCCTAGACTGATTTTCTCAGCTACAAAAGGATGGGAGGTTTTTAACTCTATTGGATAGAGGCCTATAATCTATTGTTCAAAGGAAAACCTACATTGGGAATTTAACAATAAATTGTTGTCTTAGCACATTTGAGTTGCACATACTTTCTGGTAATATCCAATATATTAAAGGCCATTTGTAAGGTTTCCATATCTTGATTTATTTTAGTCTGGGATTGCTTTCTGAAGGAATAATCTTGTTTATGATATTGCCTTTTTAAGATGTACCAGCATTATACAGAAAGATAAATATCCACTGCCTGCTAAATGCAAATGATTGCTGTTTTGAAGAAATAATTTCAAGGCTTCATTTTATACAGATGTATATGGAGATTCTTATATATTTAAGGGCTACAGGCAGTAGCAATAAATAAAATTAGTTGACCCTGGGAATGAAAATATAACATTATGTGAAGAAAGAGAAGAGTAGCCTAATAATACTAGAGGGTAACATCTAGCTAGTATTTTATCCGTGTGCCCAAATGGAGTCGCTCTAAGAATGCTTAAATAACCACAAAAATTGGTGTACATTAAAAAAAGTCCTATATGAAAAGCTGATATAGGACTGGAAGCTGATATCCGCAAAGCTAGTTCTCAGTGAAGGCTCAAAGTCCATAGTCATATTAAGAAGAGTATGGTAACAGTTGATTAGTTTACCTAAAAAATCTATGCGGCTTTCAAGTTTATATTCCTCAAGAGCACACCAGTTATTTTCCAGAGAGTATAGAAAATGACCTATACATTTTTGCTCTTTAGTCCTCAGGAATAGAAATCTAGGTGAAGGAAATTCTTAGTGAAAGTGCCACTTTTAAAACCTTTTTAGATACTGCTATTGTAGAAATTACTATTAAATGCCAGGCACTTTCATTTATTGTATGTGTTTTAAGCCAGAAGAAGGTCTTAACCTGTTGGTAATGCACTACTGACAGTTGCCTTTGAACAGAATGGAACATCGCTGACATCTGGCCGCCAGGCCACCTCTCGCAATTTTGGGATTCTCCCTGTAAGTGTGAATGTGGCCCTAGACTCTTTTTCACTGTAACATGCCTGGCGGTCACTACCAGTGAATGAGAGTTGGCACTGGAGATGAAACCTCTATGTCATGCCCAACGTCATGGGCGCATCACATACCAGTATCTTATTAGAATCCAGTCATCTTGGAGGTTAAGACGTAATGCCGACACCATCATCTCTACTGTGGATTATTGCACAACTTCCCAAGTGGGACCCATGCTGTGCTCTTGCCCCACTGAGGTTTATTTCCAGCTTTTAAAATGTGAGTCATATCATCTCATTTTTTTTTCCTCAAAGCTCTTCACAGATTTCCCTTTCACTTGGAGTAAAAAGCCCAAGACCTTATCTTAGTCTGTATAACCCTGATCTGACACACTGCCTTTACTCAGAATGCATTTCCTAATTCTCTTTCTTTTGGCCAACCTGCTTCAATCAGATCTCTGTGCTAGTTCTAGAACACATCTTGCTAGATGGACCCTGCCTCGTGGACTGTACACTGGCCGTTCTTCTACCTGGAATGTGCTTCTTCCAGATACCCACATGGCCTCTCATTGACTTCTTCAGGTCTCTGCTCAGATGGCCACTCTTACTGGGCCCTACCCTACCACCTTTTTGCTAATTGCACTCCGCCCCAACATTCTCAATTAACCTTCCCTGATTCACTGATTTCTTTATCTCATTTATTTTAAATAACTTCTGTATTTTTTAATTGTCCTTTCCCTCCTCAATTAGAATGTAAATTTCATCAGGGCAGTGCTTTATTCACAACTTTATCCCCAGCAATTAAAGCAGATGGTACAAAGTTAGCAGTTAATTATTTGTTGAATTAATGCCTACATGACTTAATGAATTAATAATGGTAATATCCACAAGGACTCAATGAAATACAGATGTGAAGTAGGTATTAAGATAATCCTGATAAACGCAACTTCTATTTACCATATCCAGTTTGGAGACTTATTGTGTGTGGCTTAAGAATGATACATATTAAAACATTTTATTTATTTATAAACAAATTCAAAGTCTTGTAATGGCATAAATTCTATGAAAAACTAGAAAATGAGAATTAAAAATGGAAAGGCAGAATATAAGAATTTCTTAGTCATGTTTTTGATCTCAGACTTGTTTAAAATAGTGATTGCTTTCTTGACAAGTATAAGGATTTTTTAATCAGAAAAGATCTTGTTGGGACTCCTGGGTGGCTCTGTCAGTTAAACGTCTGACTTCAACCCAAGTCATGATCTCGTGGTTTGTGAGTTCGAGCCCCACATCAGGCTCTATGCTGACAGCTCAGAGCCTGGAGCCTGCTTCAGATTCTGTGTCTCCCTTTCTCTCTCCCCCTTCCCTGCTCATTCTCTCTCTCTCTCTCTCTCTCTCTCTCTCTCTCTCTCTCTCTCTCTCTGTCTTCCTCTCTCAAAAATAAACATTAAAAAATTTAGAAAAGCGATTTTGTTAATTTGTTTACTGTTTCCCACTACCTTAATTTTATTTTATTTAGAAAGATGATCTATGGCATTTTTTTTCCTCTCATGTTGAAAGAAAATTCTATACATGAAAGATGTTTCTCTGTTTCTCACTGACTGGGCCCAAAATACCTTTTTGCTACTGTTTCCAAAACTAGTTATTTAATATTAGTGTTTTTCTGCTTTGGCAACAATGAAGATGAACAGCTATTTGTGGTGTGGATTCTGTTTCCATCTTTTGCCTATTTAGTGTTTAGAGGCACCAGTGTGAAGAGTTAATGGCACTTTAAAAATGAATCAACTTCATTGCTCCTGATTCAGTGTTGCATCGATATCAAAGACCTAGTTCTGGAAGTGAAATGGTACATTAGTCCTAAAGCTCAGTGGTTTGTAATTTGCTACAGAAATTGGGCTTCTGGTCTTCAGGATTAGGCTAGTGTCCAAAAAATAAAGAGACAGAGAGAACGAGGAAAACAAATCTGGGCTAGTGTGGGGGAGGAGAGGAACAAAAGGAAAATTAATAAATGTTAAACCAGAGGTATGACGATAACTTTGACCTCCAAAGACTAAAAACATTTATTCATCAGGCAACAATTAAATAAAAGTTCATATTTATAAAAATGATCTCTTAAAGAAATACTTTTATAAAAAGGCAAAAAAAAAAACAACAACGAGGTGGTGAGGATCATGCAAATCAGTGCCTAAGACTCAGTGTCATCTCTTACTAATACAATTTACAGAGTGATTTTATTTTGAGAGAACATAACAGTGAATAATTCCAAAAATGACTATAATTTTTATTGGTAGAAATAACTCAAAACCATGCACACAAATCTGTGCTCCAAGGAATGCCAATCAGCTCAAAAGTTGTGTTTTATCTTGATATTCGATAGACGCAGTTAATTTTTACCATTTTTGCCTTTTTGGAAAAGGAAACACCAAAGGAAGCAACATGACTTGCCTATGTATACTCATTATATGTGTATGTGGATAAAATCAAGGGAAGGGTTGCAGTTATCCAAATGATTTAGGCCCCCAGAAGTCATTGCTTAAAGAAGGATGCTTATAGTAAAGAGAAAGGATTAGAGTTTCCAAAAGTATGTGTTTATAGAAGCTAAATGTGTCACATATTTTTTCTGATTCCTTCAAGCCGGTGAGCACTGATTCAGCACCCACTGTGCCAAGCTCTGGGCAGGAAGGCCTGGGTTTGGTCTTTTTTTTTTTTTTCTTTTTTAACATTTATTCATTTTTTCGAGAGCCAGAGAAAGCCCGAGTAGGGGAGGGGCAGAGAGAGACATAGAATCTGAAGCAGGCTCCAGGCCCTGAACTGTCAGCACAGAGCCTGATGTGGGGCTTGAACCCACGAACCCTGAGATCATGAACCAAGCTGACGCTGGATGCTTAACTGACTGAGCCACCCTGGTGCCCCTGGTCTTTCTTTTCTTAGTGACAGTCTATATGACCTCAAGCACATGCTACATCCATTTCCTTGCCTGACAAAGTCTTAATAATAGTGTCTACCTCGCGGAGTTCTAAAGTGAAATTTTTTACGTGGTATAAGCATGTAAAACAGTGACAGTGATCCATATCTTTTAATAAGCATTGGCTATTGTTATCATATATAATAAAGGAATTAGAGTTTAAGAGAAGGAGTCTAAGATTTTACGTGAAAAGGGATAATCAGACTCAGGCTCCAGTCTTTATTAATCATAAGGCTTTCAGGTAAGTCATTTGACCTGAGTCCCTGTTTCATCAATTCTAAACAAGAAATAAGTATTCCTACCCTTCAGGATTCTTTGGAAGAATTAGAGATGGGGGATGTAAAATGCTAATCGCAGTTCCAGATGTGGCCAAGATTCCTAAATTATTGTTTTAAATCTCTCTTCTTGTTTTTCCTTGGGCAGAATTCTACTTGCTGCTCATTGGTTCTGAGGCAGCATAGCATCAGGGATAAAAGAAGGATCTGATGCCATAGTCCCTGTTTTTTAATACCGGTGCTAAACTTTGTTCA
Source organism: Paguma larvata (assembly GCA_030068075.1). NCBI lineage: Eukaryota > Metazoa > Chordata > Mammalia > Carnivora > Viverridae > Paguma > Paguma larvata. The sequence continues at coordinate 57,029,361 of CM057833.1, read as the reverse complement.
TTCATTCATTCAGTCTGCATTACGTACCTACTGTTCTATCACTGTTCTAACCCTGGGATATAGCAGTAATTAAACAAAGGTTTATTCCTTCAAGGTCAGGGGGTAGAACAAAGCAAGGGAGGTGGGAATTTGCAATTTTATTCAGTAGTTATTTATTTTCCTAAAACCTTAAGCAGATAACCTCTCTGGCCTCAGTTTCTTCATCTGTAAAATGGGGGAAATAATATTGCAAATAATAGGATTGCTTTAATGAATTGTTTTCTATAAAGAATTTAGAACAATGCCTGGCTCATAGTAAACACTCAGTACATATTGACTATTGTTGTTGTTGTTGTTGTTGTTGTTAATAGGAGGTAGGGAAATATGGCCACTGTAATTATATGGGTTGGCTGAAATGTAGTCCATAAAATTTATTGTTTTCAGGCCATTCTAATTATTCAATTTTCACTCTTTCAAAAAAGGCTGAAAATGTAAAGTGGGCCATCCTTGAAAATTTCATAACCAACTAGCATTTAGATTAAACCACGTAAAGAAGTACAAATATTCAAAGCATAACAAACAACCATGTGGTTATAACGTATCTACATCCAAGCAATCACAGAGCTACTAAGAAACTTTAATAAGCAACAACACCACTGTAGATAACAAAATCAATGACAATATTAATTGTGTATTGGCAGAGAAAAAAGATTCTCTACCAATCAGAGTCTCTAATTTTCTCATGAATGAGAGAGTACAAATAGTTAAAAGTATATATCTACAACCTATAAATAAATATTTTAAGCAAGAGAGATTTAAGCTATAACTCAACTGGACTGGGATTGGTGCGAAAATAGTTTCCCAGAAGCAAAGTTTTCTCCCTTAAGCGTATATTTACCTTAATTGCCCATCACAATGTAGCACTGGGTGTCAGAAGGACCTAATAAAAATGAATAAATAACACCTGGATTCTTATTAAATATTTAGCCTGTCGGGAAAAGAAAACAAGCAAGTGAGACATGCTTTTATAATGACTTTTTTTTCTACTGATTGATTCTACTGGATAGTGAATTTATCTGGATTGCATCCAACCAGCTAAAATGGGATGCTGGTTTTCTGATTGTTTTTTCCATCCCATGTCAGGGTATTGCTGGAGTGCATAAGTGAGTAAGAGAGATGCAGCAGGTAAAGAGAAGAGCAGGCGAGAATAAGACAGTAGGAAGCTAATCCAGTCCAACTAAAGAAACACAATGAAAATCATTAGAGCAGATTCAACTGACCGGCACAGCTACTCAGCCCAAGGATAAGTAGAGTTAAGATTTGGAAGCCCATAAATCTCAGCCAGGTTCCTCTATATTATTTTTATAGTAGTAAAGTGAAATAATTATTTCTGCCTAGTTCTTATGAAAAAAAATTATTAATAAAGAAACTTTTATACTTAGATTATATATTTTATATGGTTTAAGCAGTGGTTGGTAGGACTATATGTAGGACTGTAATGTTTTAAAGTATCAGACAAAAACTTAAAATAGCTTAATAAAAAATATATTGGTTCATGTAACTGAAAAGATAGGAGGAATTGGCTTCAGGTAAATTGATCTTTGGTGGTAATCATTTTGCAGCATATATGAATAGCAAATCAACATGCCGTACCTTAAACTTATACAGTGTTATATGTCAATTATATCTCAGTGACTCTGGAAGAAAAGGGTAAGAGGTGGGCTTTAGGTAAGGTTTGATCCAGCTGCTAGAGAGTGTCACTGACATATATATTTTTTCTTTGTCTGTCAATCCAGCAGCTGTAATATCATCTTCATCTTTAAGTGCCTCCACTAACAATCAGCAACTTTAATTATCTCTCTGTAGTAGCAAAATGATACATAAATTACCGACCTCCCATTCTCACACAATATCATCCAGGGGACCAAAAACAGGATTTATTCCAGTTACTCCTACATATATTCCAGGATCTGCTTTTACTTCATGGCCCAAAGTGCTTCATTAACTATTTACTATGTCCAGAGGAGTAGGCTATGCTGATGTGTTAAATCAACTAGGGCATCAATCCTTTCCAAACTGAGACCACAAGAAAAATATGGTTTCCAAATAAATATCAAGTTACGGTGGACAGAGGAGAAGGAGATAGACACTTGGAAGGCTGAATAAATAAACAGAATTAAATAGGAATAAAATATTCAGCCTATATCTTCTTTAGAATGATCAGAAAAGGGATGCCTGGGTGGCTCAGTTGGTTGAGCATCTGACTTCAGCTCAGGTCACGATCTCGCAGTTCATGAGTTCAAACCCCATGTCGGGCTCTATGCTGACAGCTCAGAGCCTGGAGCCTGCTTCCGCTTCTGTGTCTCCCTCTCTCCACCCTTCCCCTGCTCATACTCTGCCTCTCACTCTCTCAAGAATAAATAAACATTAAAAAAATATTTTAAAAAACCAAGAATCGGGGCACCTGGGTGGCTCAGTTGGTTAAGCGGCAGACTTCGGCTCAGGTCATGATCTCACGGTCTGTGAGTTCGAGCCCCACATCTGGCTCTGTGCTGATGGCTCAGAGCCTGGAGCCTGCTTCGGATTATGTGTCTCCCTCTCTCTCTGCCCTTCCCCTGCTCACACTCTGTCTCTATGTCTCTCAAAAATAAATAAAAACGTTAAAAAAAATAAAAATAAGTAAAAAAACCAAGAATAGTCAGAAAAAAATAAAATGGTCAGAGTACTTTTATACCATATACCCATATGCATATGCACACACATCTTGAGTTTGCCACAGTGAGGGAGTTTTTAATAGCCAAAGAAATCAGTAGTATGAGGGTCAGTCCCTGGGGAACAAAGTAGAGTGGAACAAAAGATTAAGGCATACATTTGTCTAGTGAGCAACCTATGAAAAAACACCCCAGTTCAACAGAGATGGTTTTGGGTTTATTTGAAAACACTATTACACTATACAAGAAAAGTAATCATTGTGATTTTTTCTTTCATTTCTCATGCTGTTTGGCACCCTACAGGTTTCGATCTTTAACCTTGTGTATCCAAAAAAAAAAAAAAAAAAATTCCCAAAGTGAAATATTGTTGTCTATTATGATGATCTCCTCAGTCTCTATGAGACATCTGAGTTCAACACCAAAAGTGTATACTGAAAATAAAAATAACAAAGCGCCATAATCTACTAAGGGAACAAAACGCCTTAAGCAGAAGGGTCATAGAGTTTCGAGCAAGAGCTTCACCTTCTACTAACCCTGCTTCTCCTCAAAACTAACCACCCTGCCCATCTAGCATCAACTGCAGCTAACTAGACTGAAGTAACTGGACACTTTCTCCCATAAATTCAGTAGACAGCCATAAGGAAAGGTGAAAGAGGAAGTCCCAGCAAAGTAGGGAAGGCGGCAGCCAGCCATGCTGCAGGCATAAACAGTGCTATTAGAAGGCAAGAAGCAAGGACTCAAGAGGAAGCAAGAGTCAGGAAATGCTAACCTGCCTTTAGCGCTCTGGCAGCCTCAAGGGAGACAATTAACGCAATGTCACCAAAAGCAAACCTCAGCCTTTGACCAGTCCCTGTGAAAGGCAAAAAAAAAAAAAAAAAAAAAAGCTTTTCATACACAGTTGTCAAGAAACCTGCTGAACAAAAGTATCTGCCAAATTTTCTGCCCTAAAGATGGGTTTCTAGTGAGTGTCAACAAAATTTGCTGCTAAAACACACACAAAAGCGGTCTTGGAAATACCTGTCAGTTACTTTGTCTTGTTGATATTACATAAGGCTGCCTGTTTTTTTAAACAGTTTAAAACTGCACAGATTAAGCAGTTTATTCATCTAGGGAACATTCACCAACAGCCTTGGATAGAATTAAAATTGATTCATAGGCAGAATACTCCATGTACATATTAAGCTGGTACTCAACAATAGTTGCTTGTTATTTGCAAGTCATGGTGAAGGAAATAAACTTATAATTGCGTACATGAGCATGCATTCAGTTATTTATTTTACCTAGTTACCAGTTAAGTGCATTCCCAAAACCTCCTTTGGTTTTAATAATTCCCTAGGAGGACTCACAAAAATCCCTGAATTCCATACCTGTGATTACTATTTATTACAACTAAAGGATACATATTAAAATCAGCCAAGGGAGAAACATAGAACCAAGTCCAGGAAAAACTCCAGCCATGGAGCTTCCATTGTCCTCTCCCCTTGGAGTCAAGACCAAGTTACTTCCCTGGTATTGCTATGTAACAGCATGTACAGTGGAGCACCCATCAGGGAAGCTCATCCAAACCTTTGTGTCTAAAGGCTTTATTGGGGCTCTATCATGTGTACACAGTTGACTGTCCATGTAATGAATCTGCTGCCAGCCCTTCAGGAGATGGAGCTGATATCATGTGAGCCAAAGCCCGCGCCCTAAATCACTTTGTTGATGTGGCTCAAAGCTTCTTCACCATACCAGTCCATCTGGCTAGGCCCAGACCCCAAAGCAAGCATGACATTTCAAGGCTTAGAGGTTACTTCCCAAAAGCCAGGAACAAAGGAAAGACCTCTCTTTGGGCAATGTTAAATTCCTCACTACACAACCTGATAAAATATGAGTGGCCATATATTATTTTTCTAATTCCATTTTATTTTGATTTGTATTGTCAAAAATGACAATTGAACAGTAGAAAATAGAGACGTGAGTCAAGGATTGACTCCGCAGTCTATTAAAGCTGTTAAAGACCCATATAGTTTTCCTTTTTGTTCTTTCTTTCCTGTCATTCAATTATAAACCAATCAAGTAATTCCTATTTTCTCCAGACAGATAGGTCGACATAAAGAAAAATTCATGAGAATATATAAAATATGACACATATTCTAAGGGTTTTAAATATTCTTTAATGAAAAATGTCCTTTAAACAGGATTGGAAAAAAATAGAAAAATCATCTTACTACAACCTCCAGACAGAACTCTCAAAGGAGGTATCGAGTTTTATAAACACCAAATGGATAGTACTATGACGTGATTATACATGATCTCTTCTAAATTAAAGACTGAATACTTGAACAAGTGAACATGAATAAAATAAAGGATAATTGGAGATATTATATTCTCTAGAGAAAGACACTATGGGAATAAAATATAACTCTAAATTATCAGATTACAAATTGAATAAATCAGATATATCAAACTTTTATCAGATAGGAAAGGAGGAAATAAATCATTAATTGAACTTTGTCATAACACTTTGTATTTTAAATTTTAGTTCAGGATTTATTTGCCTAACTCAGTTAAAAATAATATTTTAAGATGTTTATATTTACCCATAGAGAATATATATTTTGGGATATTGTGTTTCTAAATTTTACATGTTCTGTTTTCCTCTCTACCTGCCCTCTATTTCTTTTTTCATATTTTCCTATGTTGATTTGGAAGTTAAATGCTTATATTACATATTGCAATTCTTTTAGTGATTTCTCTTCCATTTTAACATGCAGAGTTAAAAACAAATTTTTCTAGCGTGTTTAAATTTGTTCAGTAACCTCTTCCCAAAAAGACAAGAAACTTAGTATAGTTTCATTATTTCCTCAATACCCTCCTCTCATCAGCACACACACAGTGTTCATGCACCATTTTGAATTTTTATTTTGCTTTTAGTCACACACAAACACACACACATAGTCAGTGGTTGTCATGTTTTTTCTCTTTTTTTCAACAGTTAATTAACTTTGCCAAAAAATACATCATTCTGTGTTCATCATTGTTTCTTTTGTATCTTCCTTCCCTCTAGGGTGATTTTTCTTTTTGTTAAAATATGTTTTTAGTTTATTCAGTATGAGTCTGTTGGTGTCAAGCTTTCTTACCCTAGGTATGCTTGAAAATTTGTTCAGGATTTTTTAATGCTGGCTGTGTTAACTCAAAGGGTTGAATAGTCAAAGAACATTGCCACGCATTATAGATCTTACCCAGCACCAAACTTTATTAATGATTCGAAGGATATAGTCGAGTAGGAGGCTCAGGCAAAACATTCATTTCCTGCAGGAACTCAAAACCACCATATGCAGCTCCCAAAAACAATTCTTTCCCTACTTAAGATGTGTTTTCATTTCAGATAGACAGAACAGTGTTGAGCAATATATGCTAAACTGTTCACAAGAGAAGCCAGTAGGGATTTGGAGCTCTTTTTTCTTATATTCTGATAATTACAGAGATAGGGGAATGTCTAGATGACTACACCCCATCCCCCAGCAAGCTATGCCCTATACATCCATAAAGTCCAGGCTCATTTGCAATAAGCTATCTAGTTACACCATGGATATCCTACAAAAAAGAAAAAAAACACATTTTCTAGATAAAGACTCCCTATCTGTAGTAAATACCATTATCATACTACAAAGAGGTCTATTCAAAGTCATTGACATGTTTATAAGGAAGTTAGATGAAGGTCATTCACTACTCCTCTCCCCACCATCAAACCAGGTCCCCCATAGGAAATGAGTGAGTCAGTCGCAAGCCTGGTATTAACCATTTTCCTCCCAATTGTTTTATGAAATGTCTAATTCTGGCTTCAGGATTTTTATTTTTGATTTTATCTCTTCCCTCAGTACTTTGAAGCTGTTATTCATTACCTTCTGATATCCACTAGTCACTAATGGGAAATTTGCCGTCAGTCTAATTGTTGCTCCTTTGTAATAGAGGTAATCTATCCTCTCTTTCTGTTAGCTTTTAAGGTATTCTTCTTATTATTGCCCTTTGCAGGTTCAGTGTAATGTTATAACATGTCTGAGTATGTACTGAATTTCGTTTATCTTGACTGGTATTTAGTGAGCACTTTTACTCATAGCACTCATATGTTTATTTAATTCTGAAAAAGTATTATCTATTTTCTTATCAAGTATTTCTTCCATATCATTCTGTTTTCTTCTGCAGAAATTAACCTCAGACAGTTGTTGGAGCCCTTCAATCTACTTTTGGTTTTTGTTAACTACACATATATTCAAATCCACATTTTGAAATCACTTTATCACTCTGGCTATGAATTTCTTTCATGGTTCACTTTTTCTCTGTGCCACGGTCACAAAGTAAAGTTTACCACATCTTCAGTCTTTTATTTCAATTCTTCATTTTTAGAACATCTAATGTATTTTTCCATATTTATACCTTTTATTTCATTTTCTGCCTGTTTTAATTTTGTCATTTCTCCTCTTACTCCTTCCTCTCCCCCTCCCCCTCCTCCTCCTCCTCCTTTTTCTGAATAGATGTATAAATGATACCTGGGTGTGAATTCTCACTTAGAGAATATAAATGTGCTCTCTTTCATGAATCAGAGTGAAACAAAAATAGTTTTTCTCATCACCAATTCCCAAACAGTCTAAGGAGAGGCTTCCAAATAGAGACCAGCTTCAGATCAGTCAGCTTGACTCTACTGCCTAGGAAGATAATGGACCTGCAGATAAATGAAGTTGCTTCCAATGTTAAAGTTCCTAAAAGATCTTGGAATACTAAGAATGAATCAATATGTCTTTACAAAGCACACATCTCAATAGGCCAATTGAATTTCATTTTTCACACCACAATAATGATCCTGGAGAATGAAGAATCAAAAGTTCATATACTGAGATTTTAGAAAAGCTGCATTAGGGTGAACCTAACAAACAGTGGGAGAAAGGGAAAGTGAACTCACAAGTTTGTAAATATCTCTAAATTAGGAAAAAATAGTAACCAGTCAGGTTATCTTGTGGTGCGTATGTCATTAATCAACACCACTTCGTTCTTCCAGGCAATATTTATTCCATCTCTCACTCCTTCTGTCACTGCTAGTACAGACTCCATGAAAGACGCACACCGTAAGCTCTTGCTTGGGATTCTCTCTCTCTTTCTCTCTCTTCCTCTCCTCTACTCACACTCTGTCTCCCTCTCTCAAAATAAATAAACATTAGAAAAAAAAAAAAATCAGGCGCTTAACCAACTGAGCCACCCAAGCACTCCTGTTGATGCTTTTTATTGAAGAGTTAATGGGTCTTTCGGAAAGTCTCTGTAATTAACAATAACTTTCACTTATTTATTGGGCACGAATCTAGTTTGCTGACAAAAGGAATGGAATGGTAATGTCACCTTAAAATAGCTAGTAAACTGTATAGAGATAGATGGTTCCAGTTCTCAAAGCCATTGGAAGTTATTGAGTGGAGGCATAACTTGATGATAATTTCTCTAGCATTTATCAACAGGATAAAAAGATATGTGAGAGATGGAAACCAGCATTAGCTGGGAAATTTTTTTCAATAGCAATTAGCAAATGTGCTTGAATATAGGCAACAACATAAGGAGAAAGAAAAAAGAAATCAAAGAACAAACAGTCTGTAGGTTGGTAATGGTGGGATGAGGGAACGCTAAAGGATGTTAGCAAGAGATAGAAATTCAAGACAGTGTTAAATTTGAAATCTGAATGACTATGGGATTGATACTTTTACTATTAGAAACAGACTGTCCCCATTCACTGCATATTATATGAGCACTGCCTATGTCAGCCCAGCGTTTCTTAATCCTGGCTGCAAACTGGAATGTAAAAATACCAATGCTAGGGACCTACTTCAGAGCAAGTGAACCTGCATATATGCAATAGGGCCTAGGCAGCAAAATTTTTCAAAAGGTCCAAGATGATTTTGGTACCCTGTGAGTATATAGACCCTGAAGGGAATGTTGACATCTAATGCTTCGTCGTTGACTTCCAGGGACTTAGACTTTAGTTGGAAAAAGATCTCACAGGTCAGGTTCACTACACACAGTTGGCGATTTTGCTGAACCCTTCAGGACAACCTGAGAGTAGTTGGAGTAACACGATTTTACACTTTAGTTTCAAAAGAAATTTATGTTTGAACCTATGTTGTAATTTTGGTTACCAAATCTGTTCCTTGTTGAGCAATGTCACCCCTGTATCAGTGTAGAAAAGGATCAAGAGTGTTGTAATTATACTACTTGACTTGAGCTCTCAAGCATACATACACTAACTCTTTAATAACTTTGGGACACTAAAATTAATGTATTTAACACCTTCCTTCTTCCAGATGTACTTTTCTGTAGAGAAGGGTTTTATAATCTCTGCTCTTTCCACAGTAATTCATCAATTGTCCCTCCCTCTCTGTCCCAGGCTAGCTCTGATCATATCAGCCAAGCTGCAGACAAGGTCTCAGCTGGGTGTGCAGGGACGTAAGTTCTTCTGATGAAAGGGTTTTTCCCCCAGATAATTTTGTTAAAGCTTATTGCTTTTCACTTGAAGCCCCCGATTTTTCTGCAGATACTAAATTCAGCTAGAGGAATTTCTCTTCTCAGAAAGTTCAACATCTGCTAATGAAAAATGACCAGAAGTAAAGTACTTATTAGAATTTAATTACAGAGCAAATTATGTTTTTTTGATAGTTTACAATGTGATCCTGCTTACAAAAAGTGGTGTACTCCATTTTACAAATCTTCAACTTTATCCCTACGCAACAACCAAATTATCTTAATGGGTGTCCAAGTGACAAATTAGATGAATGCCTTCCCCCTGAGTCATTTTCTGATAAAGACACATCGTTTAGTTGCAAGATGACAAACTATGTGCTCAAAGTGACAAATCATTTAATTAAAATTTACAAGCGGTTAAATACTGTTTGACCCAAATGGAGGCTGTTATCATGAATCAATTTCAGAGGAGGAACAGGCCTTTTAGAAAAATCAATTCCAAATAACTCTAGCACTTTGGACATCTTGTACAATCTCTTTACAATGTTTTTGAGCACCTCTTCAAGTTAGTGGCAGTTTTTACCTGGTTCAAAAAGAATTTCAATCTAGTTGAAAAGAATTTGAGTTTTACTTAGTACTTAAACTCTTTTCAGTTTCATGAATATTTAATATCACGTTCAATGTTCAAGCAAAACGCTCTTCTATCTTAAGAGAAAATAGCTAAAATTTTGATGAGTTATGGTTTTTTATTGCATATACAGGCCAATGGAAATTGCAATCATCTTTCATGAAAAGGCTGGGTAGTTTTTATTGTTTGAGAATAAGGGTGGCCATTGCATTTACTTACTAATACAGTAAATGTAAAATTGCTTAAGTAACATGCTTTATTATTTATGCTTCCAACCACATAATGTGAGGGTAGTTTCATAAAAAATATAAATTAGAGAAATTTCACATGCCAGCAGGCTGTAGATCTGTTTTATGGCTCTGACTTAGCAGGTGCCCTTCTATTTTAGTTGTGCCCTGTAATGAAGTACATATTCCAGCGGTATTGAAATGCAGATAAAAATACGATGCATATACGGCAAGTCAGTTCCTTTCTCCAGAGATTCTGTACTTTACAAGCTCCATCATTAGTTGTGAGCGACTTAGGATACTTTTCATCAGTTCAGCTCAGCTCTTTGCTCATCTGTTCCATACCAAGGTTGATAAGGTCTTAGGAAATGTATTGGCTCAATGTTGGTAGTAAGACTTTTAACATTGATAGAGTCATCAGATGTGAAAGACTCGTCTATGAATTCATCAGTAGTCATTGTTATACAGAGCCTATAGCACCACTGTCTAAGCTAACAGAATAGATGGAAATGGTCAGTGAAAAATAATAATCTGAAATAATATCAAAATAATAATCTGAAATATATGTACAATTTCTGTCCCCCGAATCATTCAGTTTGATCATAAGGAAAAGGCCAATTACTGCTGGATCATTTTAAGTGGTTAATATTATATTTGTATATCTAGAATCTATTTTGGTTTTTTTTATCTGTGGCACAGAAACTTAAGTTTTTCACCTTTAGATATGTTAGGAAGAAAGATAATTAAAATGCTGAAAAGCACAAGATTTTCACTAGAAAGTAATAATAATTTATTATTTACAATATGCTATATTACTTCATTTGAAATATCCAAAGCCAATAAGTTTTGATATATGAGGACAATTATCAATGGTTACCACCAAATACATAGATTTAAATGTGCTATATGCAGTCAAGAGATGGTTTACAATACCAGGTATTAGTTGGAAAGATAGCTATAATTTTGACAATTTTTTTCAAACAGGAGAATATTTTATAAAAGGTCAAAAGCATAAAATATTTCATACTCTATTGGAATTAATGGTTCGGCTAATGTTTATAATGCCGTTAACAGTACTCTGAAAAACATATAACCCTTAATTATCTATAGTGGTCATAAATAATTGTCAAACATGCAAATGAGAAAAATTCTAACAAATTAAAATAATCAGTTCACTAGTTAAAATTTCCTCTCATATTCAAACCTCTGACTTTCTAAAATATGACAGTGAAAAATGAAGGACTCCATTAGCATACTGTTACTGAAGCATTATTGAAATTTGACTCTGAAATACAAGCATAAATGACGTAACAAGAGCAATGCAGACGATATAATTCTCTGGGCATTCATTTATTACCTTGTTTTCCATATTTGCACCGTGACACCTACTTTAGCAAACTAACAGACCACAGGCACGCTTCTCTCACACCTGAAACACCAAGACAGCCTCAGAATCCATTCATATAATTCCATTCTTAAATCTAGCCCACCAACTAACCTAATGAAATAATCCAGCCTCGAGCTTTGTGCCACAGTGTGTAACTTCTGAGAAGCCACATGCCAGTTTTGTCTCACTTTTCTTTCATATATTAATTTCACAAGGTGTACTTTATGAATACATGATTTTAGCATTATTACTTAAATTTTGGCAATGGATAGGGACTAAATCTTCCAGCCATGACATGTAAAACAAAAATCCATTAAAGTTACAAGAAAAAGCTTTCCAGACTTGTTTAAGACTTGGCTCAAAGACAACCCACAATTTGTACTGCAGGTTGGACAACCCTACACAAAAAGGCTGTATGAATCTTTATACCACTCCACAGAACTGGATTTGGACTCTCCGCTCTTCCAGCCTTATTTAACTAGATCTACAGTTGTTCAAGTGTGGTCTGTGAATTCCTGTGGGTTCCGCCATGCTGTTATCTCCATAACTTCTCTCCCTGCCCTTCTCTCTTGCTCACTCCACTCCATGTACACTGGCCTCTTTGCTGCCCTGGCTACACGCCAGACATACTCCACTGGGGCTTTATTCCCTCTGCTCACCAAATTCTTCCCAAGTAACACATGACTCTCTTGCCCTTTCCTTTAAATTATTACCTCCTTTCTTCAATTATTACCCTCTCATTGAGGTCAACTCTGACCATGCATGTATACTGGCTTCGCTTCAGAGATGCTCCATCTCCCTTACCATGCTTTATTTTTTCATAGTACGTATCCATTCTGTTTCTATTTTAACTCTTTGCTCTGTTTCTACTTTGTAATCTGTCTACTCACATAGAATGTAACCCCCAAAAGGGCTCCAAGGACGTGTTTTGTAAAGTAACTGTGTCTTTGGGCCCCAGAGCGAGAAGAGCCAGAAAGTAAGAGGTCAGTGAATATCTGTTGAATGAGTGAATTGCAAATAGTAAACATAAGACTTCAAGTCCTGAACGTTGATTCTACATATGAATATAGCATTTTAGTAGTACTACTACTACAACTGCTGCTCTTACTTCTTCAAAGAAGACAGTATTAAATGTTCCATATGAATCATCATCTTTCTCTTCAGTGCTCCTATTACTTGCATGGTACTATCACCATTTTACATGTGAGAAGGCTGAGATTCAGAGTTTAAGTGGTCCCGCAGCTAGGAAATGCCGAAGTTAGGAGGAGAATATATCAATCTCCAAACATTTTACTATTAATCATTAGGCGACATGTAAAAAGCTGATCTCTAATATTAATGTGGTAAAAGTTGGTCAAAATAATCAGTTTTTCTTAATATCTTTTATATATGTCCTCTTATTCAAGGACCTGTTATTTGCCACATGAATGCAGATGAAGATTTCTCAACTAACATTCCTATTTTTCTACTCCTACCCGATCCATATACACTGCTGGTTTAATCTACCTAACTTACAGCTATAATCATGCCATTAATCTGATCAGAGGCCTCCAATGTGTTTCCATTTAGTATACACTGATTTTATGACAAGTTTATTTATTACTATTGCAGCTTTCTCTCCCCAGTACCCACCCCAGTAAGAAAGCTGGCCTTGAAGAAACTAGTACATAAATAAGTGCCAAAGATCTACAAAGTTGAACTTAATGAGTTCATGGGTATACAAGTTTTAAATAATAGTATCATCATTGTCTTCAAAAAGATTATCAGTCATTGTCTCCAAATCAGCATGTGTGCATGTTGTTGTCAACTGAATCACAGAAGACTAGGGCTAGATACAGTGCCCTGATCACAACCACTTCAATAGTGACCACAAAGACAAGGGACCACTTGTCAGAGAGCTGTTTACCATTCTGCTCCTGAAATAATTAAGTAGGTAATTTAGGGATTCTGCTGGTAGCCACTCAAAAAAAGCTGCAAACTCCATGAGGGTAGACAGAGACCGTCCTTTTCACCTCTATATCCTCAGCATCCATTGCAGTAGCTAACTAACAGAGTAAAATTCAGTAAGTGCTTTTATCTTTATAGCTAATTGTTCTCAGTGAACTCTAATTTTTAATTCTTTTTTTTTTCCATTAATGTGTGCTATAATTTCAGTAACATTGTGAGAAACACAGGAATTTGAGATCTTTAATGATATAAATGGTACAAATTTTAAGGAATCCAAACATTTCCCCACTGGTCCTTTCCCAACAAAGGAAGGATCTGAAGTGCTTTTGTCTGTCTTGAATCCCTAATTGTCTTTGAAGATAAGTGACTTGGATTTTCTTAAAAGTGAGTGAATAGCCAAGCTTCATTTTCTCTTGCAGAACTGTATACCAATGCCTTTGTTGGTGTTTCAACCATTAGAGACAGAGTTTCAGTTTGTTATTATATTACACTCCACTGGGTAGACTTCCCTCAACACCAAGATCCTGCAGTTCACAGTGTGAATTGCTCTGTCTAATCAACAATATGTATAAGATGGAGGCAGCATGTTTTTATTTAATTACGGAAAGCATATTTTCCCAGATGAATTGGCTCACAGGTGCTCTTCATATTCTGTTCTCTACTGTGGAGAAAGTTCTTTAATTTATATACATCTAGATTGTGTATGGACTTGCTTCTGCCACACGGTTGTATCCTTGGGAGGATATGGTACTTTGTGATGAAAAACCGAATCGTTCATTTTTCATTTCTGACAGATTCTTTTAAATATTGGTTTAGTTAATTTGGCAAAGTTAAATCAAAATGAAGATGACACTAATGTGGATGGAGCTATAATTTGATTAGATATTATTCATGATTTTTTCTTCTTCTTTTCCTTAACTCTTTCCTTTGGTTCGTGTTCTTTAGTTATTTTTATTAGTTCATTTTGCTTTCCTTTTTAAACATATCATGTTGCTAGTGAGGACAAAAATCATTGCACTCTTTCTCAATTCAACAGATTTGCCATATTCCTTAATCACTGTGAGGCATACTTACACAAAATCAAAGTCATATGTGGCCTAGTAATTGTATGGGGTAGTTTTGTAACCCTGTCTCGATGATATAATATTGGGTCGACTTTGACCTGAGATTCTGTTTTGTTTTGTTTCTTTAATGAAAAGATTAAATAAGCAAGCTATTAAAAGAAGAGGAAACATTGACTCTAATCCACTTTTATTAACTACCAGGAGCCTTTGCAGATGTCTTGAAACCCAACTGGGGTTTAAAAGCAACAGCAGCAGCCCAGGAAAGAGATGAGTCTAACTCTGACTTCTCCTAAGACACGCTCCACTTCTGAGTGATCAATTTTCCTTTTGAGTCCCGGCTGTACCATTCATCTGACATAAGCTCCATCTTTTTTTTTTTTTTTTTTTTTTTTAGTATTCTATCGTCCTTTCCTCTCTAATTAGATTATAAATGTCTTGAGGGTTAAGACAAGGGTCTAGCACAGAGACTTGTACAAAATATATAGTTGCATCATTTTGTCCCAGAGTAGAATTGCTTTCAATGAACTACAAATTTACTTTGAATACACCACAATGAGAAATGCAGGTAAGAAACTCTCGCGGGAACTTGTCCCCTACATTTACCAGGTTCTTCCATTAGAGGATCTTTAGAAAGAGATTTGTATGCTAGAGGTCTCATGCCCAGGAATAGTTACCGTATATTTTCTGAACAATGATATGAGCCATGCGGCCACTATAAACAGGGTTCAGCAGAGTCTATCTGTAAAGGGCCAAATTATATTTTAGGCTTTGCAATCTCAACTACTCAACTTTATCACAACTATTCAACTCTGCTCCTATAGCAGAAAAGCAGCCATAAAGAATACGTTATGAATGCTTGTGACTGGGTTCCAATAAAATTTTATTTATAGGTACTAATATTTGAATTAGATATGATTTTCATGGATCACAAAATAGGATTTATCTTTTAATTTTTGTAATCATTTAAAAGTATAAAAATTATTGTTTTTTAAAAGTTTATTTAGTTTTGAAAGAGAGAACACGTGAGTGGGGGAGGGGCACAGAGAGAGAGGGAGAGACAGAGACTCCCCAGCAGGCTCCACACTGCCAAGGCAGAGCTCAAAGCAGGGCTCGAAATCACAAACTGCAAGATAATGACCTGAGCTGAAACCAAGAGTCTGATGCTTAAGCGACTGAGCCAGCCAGGGGCAGGGGCCCCTAAAAATTGTTCTTAACTCACAGACCATACAAAACACATAGTGGATCACATTTATTCTGTAATTTACGGACTCCTGTTATAAAGGAGCCCATTGTTCAACATTGTCTGCCAGGACTCGAGAAAAAAAATCGTAGCCTGATTTGAGCAACTACTGAAAATTGACTCTGACCATCTCCATCTCAGGATAGACAGTAATAGTGCAGTAACAAATGGCCATCAAGTCTTTTTTTTTTTTTTAAGTAGGCTACACACCCAATGTGGGGTTTAGACTCACGACCCTAAGATTAAGGGCTGCATGCTCTACCAACTGAGCTAGCCCGGTGCCCCAAGGTCTGTTTGCTTCTTGATCACAGTGCAGAGTGCACAGTGCTTAAGCGGAAGGCAGTGTTTCCTGTATCCTCACCACAGGACTCAATAACCTCTATCATCTAGTCAGTGATTGGTACGGTAAGGGAAAGGAAACTTGGAGAATTATGAATTTTTCTTAAATATTTCTGTTCAAATATGGCACACTTAATTCCTGTGCACATTCCATTGGACACAGTGGGTCACATGACCACAGCCACCCTCAACAAGGTAGAGTAGTGCAGTGCAGTCCTATCCTGTACCTGGAACGGCATGATCAAGAATATAGGGAATCTGTTAACGATTAAAACACTGCTCTGCTGAAAACGTTATGCCTCACCCCCAGCATTCCCCAATCTTCTTTCCACTGCCTGCTTTAGTTCCACAACTTTTGTCACCTTTTTGCATACAGCGTATGCAATGTATTTCCTAAGGTATTATGTTTATCCATCCCTCTCACCCCCATCCAGCCTGCACTATAATTTACATGAGGACAGGATTTTTTTTTATCTTTTTTGTTCACTGCAAACACTCCAGTGTCTATAAGAGTATCAAGTACATAAGAGGCACTCAGTGAATGTTTGTTAAATAAATGAATGATCCAGGAGAATAAATGAACTGCGCAAGTCCTTACAGTGTAAATACACCAAGCTTCATCTTATTTTCTTCCCATGGCTTCCCTCTAATCTCTTCATATGCTTAAGTATTATCTAATGTAGCTTCAAACACATATACCCATATATGCACATGCACATACACAGAAACACACACGTTTGTAAGTTTTCTCAGTTTTGCTAATGTGAACGAATTATTCCTTTTGAAATCACAATGATAAATGGAATTTGGTACCAAAACTTGTTTATCAGTTAATTGACGGATAGACTGTTTTTAAATAAGCTGTTCCCGAAAGATGACGCTCACTTTACTTTCTCTTGTAAAAGAGTCGTTGGGGTTATTGTTTTTATCATGGCTGGATGTCTCCCCTAACTCCACTTCTAGTGTAATCTCTGGGTTTTAATATAAAAGCCTCTGGCTATGCTCCCATGGAAAAATCATTTGAAGTATCTTCTTCTGTGATTGGCCTGCAGCTCACAGTCACCAGACAGGTAGGGGGCCATCCTGCTGGGCAAGGCCCTGCTTTCTAAGGCCTGCTTTGCACTACAAAAGGGAATTACCTTGAGAGCACCTATTAGTGCTTGATTTTCTTCTTTGCATCTCCATCGCTCTCTAACCGGCACACATCATGAAAGGGCTCTTCTTCTAAAAAAGGTCTGTTGAATTTCCCAAATACCAGCTATTAAATCTTTACTTGATCTTAAAAGAGTTGTCCTATCCGGAAAGAAGGATAAAAGGCATCCCTAACAAACTCAGGTCATTCTTACTTAAGGAACAATTATGGGTTTCAGACTAATGGTGCTGAGTATCCCCCCCCCAGTACATTAGATTACATCACTGATTTTATTGTAAGTAAGACTGTATTTAAAGGTTTTATATGCAATTATTTACTACTCCAATAATGCTAACTATTCTGTAATGTCTAGGTTTAAAAAGATGCAGGTTAAAAGGTTAATGTAGCCAAACCATGTATGGTAGTTAAAATCATAAACCCATTAAATGAAGACAGACCAGAATTCTAAACCCTTTCTGCCATTTATTCTGCCACTGTGGCAACTTGGGCTGGTATAGGACCCCTTTAAGATACCATTTCCACACTGGCTAAGGTGCCTATGAAGATTAAATAAGAGGAGTTCTATAAAGACTTTATAACAATGGCTAGCACATGGCATTCAGAAAAACAGTGACATTGGCCCTTTTTTCTCAATATTATCTTCATTTAAAGTATTTCTGAATACACATCCTTTCTTTAAAACTTCCCTCATACTTTTAAGCTCTCTTCACCCCCTATTTCCCAACAATCAGTTTCTTTGAAGCTAAAAACCCATCTTCTCTAATCGGTCCTAAATGTATATTGCTTCTTCTCAGGGCCATCTTATGGATATTTGACATTGGACATGTGTCCAAGATTCATTTGTGACATTTATATAAGTCAGATGGGAAGATTAAACATAAGCAAACAGTGTGTCCTTCTATCAACATTTGTTCAGCCTTCTGTGAGAAATACCAAGAGAACTTATTAGAGTAATTTGCAGAATTTTCTGGGCCAGTTTGCTTATTCAAATTAGAAACTAATTATGCATTCAAGCTTTATAAGAGAATAAATTAATTCAAGCTTCTTCAACAAAAATGAAAGTAAGACCTTCAAATTTGGCAATCATGACCAAGTTCAGGATGTTAATTTAGTTTAGCTAATTATGCAAATCTTAAAGACAATCATTTAGAAGTGATCTGTCTTATTTTAAAAAGTATGCATTAGGATAATATATGATTTAAGAGGGAAAAAAAGCTTTGTGACATGATAGATTGGCAAACATTTTTTATGATATTTTTGTTAATTTAGCCAAAGACTTGAAACAGCTGTCCTTTATTGTGAGAACAGCAATAGACGATTATGTTTTTTATACACTGAGGAGTTTTGCATGTGATATTATAAATAGGTAATGTTGAATGAACACCCCCTCATCGACGATAAAGCAGCATTGTTTTTTAATCATAAAGAAGACGAGCTCTGAGTGGAAAGTTCTTCATTCCTGAGAAGGACGAGATAGGTTTGCTTCACGCTCAGACACCAGTCAGCCTCAAAATAATTCATTTAGTAATGATGTGGAATAAGATTTTTTTTAATTATACAACTGGAATTAAGCAAAAAACATTAACGCCCATACTTGTTTTTATTCGTGGTATAAAATTGTCCAGGCCTAGGCAAATTGGGAAGTAAGCAAATGCATTTGTGTATGGCATTTTTCTATCCCTCTTTCCCTTATACTTGGTATGTATACATGGCTTCCAACTATCTGATTTCTTTCTCCAGATAACTTCAAAATGTTTCCTGCTTTGTCATGCCATCCAAACCTACTCTGGATCTATCTCCTCAAGATTCTGCTAGGCTGCAAGACCATGGGGAGTAAAGCTAAAATCTGTTGAGTAGTCCTATGTACTGGGTACACTACCGCATTATGTAATATAATATTTAAAACAACTGTAGACTCTGGATGCAATTTTTTTCTTTTTTTTTTTAATTTAGATTCCAGTTAGTTAACATATAGGGTAGTATTGGTTTTAGGAATAGGATTTAGTAATTCATCACTTACAGATAACACCCAGTGCTCATCACAAGCCCTCCTTAATGCCCATTACCCATTTAGCCCATCCCTTCCACCCACCACCTCTCCAGCAACCCTCAGTTTGTTCTCTATATTTTAGAGTCTCTTATGGTTTGCCTCCCCCTCTGTTTTTATCTTATTTTATTTTTCCTTCCCTTCCACAATGTTCGTCTGTTTTGTATCTTAAATTCCACATATGAGTGAAGTAATATGATATTTATCTTTTTCTGACTGATTTCACTTAGCAAAATACACTCTAGTTTCATCTACATTGTTGCAAATGGCAAGATTTCATTCTTTTTGATTGCCAAGTAATACTCTATTTTGTGTGTGTGTGTGTGTGTGTGTGTGTGTACGCGCGTGTGTGTGAGTGTGTGTCCATTCATCACTCAATGGACATTTGGGCTCTTTCCATAATTTAACTATTGTTGATAGCACTGCTCTAAATGTTTGAGTGCATGTGCCCCTTGGAATCAGCATTTTTAAATTTTTTGGATAAATACCAGGTAGGGCAATCTCTGGGTCATAGGGTTATTCTATTTTTAACATTTTGAGGAATATCCATACTGTTTTCTAGAGTGGCTGCACCAGTTTACATTCCCACCGACAGTGCAAAAGGGTTCTCATTTCTCCTAGATGCAATTTTTTTTAATCCTCACTTTATAATTCAGAAAGCCAGGACTGACAGGGTTAAGGAAATTGGGATCAGGGCTTAGAGACTGGGGTGAAGAAAGCAAGGAACTTAGGATGCAAAATTTAGGGTAGTATTCACTTTCTGAGCCATGAGTAAAAGCCTACTTGAATTTGGTACTCTAGCCTTGGGTTCCTTGCTTACCTCACTTTAGCCCAGGCCCTTGTGCCCATAGAACCACAAATAGTATTTGGAAGAATTGAAGCCTTCCAACTCTAATAGCGGTGGTTGGCCTAATCAACCAACACCGCCCAACTCAGAAATACTGCTGTGGCATTGAAAAATTGACAAATCATTTTAATATGTTATATTTTTAGGAAACATGCCCAGCTTGAAATAGAAGATATGTGTCATTCATTCATTTATTCAACTAATATAAATGAAGCACCTTCTATAATCCAAATACTATGCCTAGTTAGGAATATGGACATTAATGGGGCAAATGATTTGCTGGTGACTTGCTTTTATGGCACTAAAAGTTCTAGAATGAAAGGCAGACATTCATGAAGAAATTATACAACTGAAAATAAATTTCAACTATGACAAGTGCCAGGAATAAGTACACAGTGCTATAAATGGCAATAATAATACAAATAATGATATTTGACCTGTTTGGGTTATTCTTAGAAGGAGTCTGAGGGTCATGATTGAACTTATATCTAAAGGATGTAGTAATTACTAATGAAGCAGAGAGTAGGGATGTTCTAAGCATGGGAACAGGTAGGGAAAGACACATGATAAGTATTTCATATATAATGCAGAATGTGATAAGTCGTGCAAAGAAATCACCATGAGTCCTCAGGTGGGGATTTGGGCTAGAAGTAGTTAGGGGAAGTCGTAGGTGAGTTGGCACTTATTGGCAGGATTCAGACATGCAGATGTGGAGTAAGGGGAACATTCTAGGCAAAGGGATGTATTAGAGCAAAAGAGTGGAAGGAAGAAAGCTTAGCCTGGGTACAAAGAAAAGTTTGCCTCGATGTGGAATGGTAGATACAGTATAGAGTAAATTAGGACAAGGACTAGATCATCAGGGGCTTTCAATGCCAGCCGAATTTGATGGGTGGCAGAAAGTCTTTGCGGAATATTAAGTGAGAAAATTCCATAATAAGGTCTATAAACTTTAATCATGGGGCCATGTATTAGAAAAAAAGAAAATTAAGATATGAGATCACTCCAGTCTCAGGTGAGTAAACCATTTGGGAGATTATTTTAATATCTATATTAAAATAGGGAGACTTTGTGTTATATGTTTGTTTGTTTGTTTTTTTTCTTTTTTCTTAGAGGAGAGTAGAGAAGACATTATGGAGGAGAAAATCTCAGAGCTGATATTTCAAAGTTTTTTCAAGTTAAGAATGGCTATAATTGGAGGAAAAGTCATCCCTAAATTGGAATAGTATTTTTTGAAACATGGACTAAAGGGTGGAAAGGGGAGAATTTTCTTTTTACTTAAAAAAAAAAAAAAGATGTTTAAAGCAATGAAAAGAGATAAATGAGACAAAACAAGCAAACAAATAAACAAACAAAAAACTATCCAGGACTAATAAAGAACTTGAAGCTTGCAGTCTGTAATTTGGTCTGGTTTTGCGTGCCAGGGGAGGGTTTTGAGGAATTAGATGGCACGATCAAGGAGGCAGAGGAGAGTGAACTTTTTTAGAGACACATGGGACTGATAGAAACTGGGAGATCCTGAGGCATGAGAGCTGTTGAAGAGAAAGTTAGTTATTTAAGTAACAAATGGCCAAGTTCTGGATCCAAAATAATTCCATGTCAAAATGCAGAGTAGTCCCCGCGGATACAGTAGTATCGGTTTTGCTTTACATGATTTCAGTCACCCACCATCAACCACAGTCCAGAAGCACGTGATCCTGTTCCTACAAATTGTCCGAAGGTCAATAGTAGCCTAACACTAGGTCACCATGCCTACGTTATTCACCACACTCCATCTCATCGCGTAGGCATTTTATCATATCACATCATCCCCAGAAAAGGGTGAGGACAGTATAATAATATATTTTGAGAAAGAGGGAGAGAGAGACCACACTCACATAACTTTTATTACAATATATTGTTATAATTTTTTGTTATTAGTTATTGTCGCTAATCTCATACTGTGACTAATTCATAAATTAAACTTTATCATAGGTATGTATAAAAAAATAAAGTCTATATAAGGCTCTATATAGGGTTTCAGGCATCCACGGGGGGTCTGGGAATGAATCCCGTGGATAAGGGGAGGACTACTGTATTTGGTTAACATTTGGATAAAGACCTACAAAATGCATCCCTCCTTACCACGAGGAAGTCAGAGCCCCTCATTTAGTTAACCATCCATTTAAGGAATATATATTGCATGTCATGTGCACCACACCCTGTGATAGGAACTGGGCACACAAAAGTTAATAAGCCATAGTCCCAACTTTCAAGATACTTTTGGCTTACTGAAATGATTAAAGCCAGATCAGAATTGAGCAGCCAAGAGACAGTCTGAGTGATTTTATGTAGGACATGGTAGTGCAATTTGACAATCAAATATTTAATAAGAACGTGCTATGTGTGAAGTACTACTATAGTGGGCATTACAGAGGCTATTGTAAAATATACAGTTCAATCCCAGTCATCAAAGAGCCTAGAATCTCAGAGTTTATAAGGAGCAAACACACAACAGATTAAGGCAAGACAATGTTTAATCTAATGAAAAAGGACTGGTACAGATAATAAGAGTTTATAGGAGTTTAGAGACTATAATGACAGCAAGGGAAGAATTTATAGAGCAAGCAGGCCATTAGCTGCACCTTGATAGATCAGGTGGGTTTGTATCCGGCCTAGCCAAGAGTCTCACATGATCTGGAAATAAATTAATGAGGTCCTCAGAGTAGCAATATAGAACAAGGAAAAGGACGCAAACTTTGCAATCAAATACACCTAGGATAATTGTGTATCTGTGTGATGTGTAGTGTAGCTTCTCTGAGTGTTAATTACCTTTCTTATAATATAGGAAACACAGTAAGAGGTTCTATTTCACATGGTTGTGAGAACTAAAAGAAATAATGTATGTAAAGTCAGGTTCAGGTATGCATGCATAAATTTCAACTTCCTCGCTGAATCTGCAATAAGGAAAACTTAGTAGACAGAAATGTATTTAAGGATGTAGACTCTGTCTGTCTTGTTTCCTCTTTCCCTATGACCCAGCGCAATCCCTGGACCACACAGGGACTATAAACGTGTGATGAATGACTGATAAAATTAAAAGTCAATTTGGGTCATGAGTAGACCTATCTGTGTGGCAGAGTTCACATCAGAAAGAGCTGAGAGAAAATACTGGAAATTGAAATAGGATACCGATTCTGTTCTTCAGCTCTTAGCTTTATCTTTTATGCAGTGAAGTGTCATCGAAAACCTTTAAGCTGAGGAGTTATGCAACTGGGTGGCACATTACAAATATTCTTCTGGCATCCAGACAATGGAAACAAGAGAGGAGAACTTAGACCAAGAAAGTGGAAGGAGGGAAAAGGGTAAAGGTAAGGCTTTGTGAAGGAAGAATCTCGGGACTTAGTGACTGAGGGCACAGATATGAGGACACTTAAAGGAAGGTGACAGTGCTTCTGATAGACACCCCTCAAGAAGCAAGGTAGGGTGATCAATCATCCTAGTTTGCCTAGGTATGAAAAGCTTCTAAGGACAGGCAACTTTAAGGGCGCCTGAGTGGCTTAGTCAGTTAAGCATCTGACCCTTGATTTTGGCTCAGGTCATGAACTTGCGGTTCACAGGATTGAGCCACGTGTTAGACTCTGAGCTCTCTCTCTCCTTCTCTCAAAATAAATAAATAAAAATTAAAAAAAAAAAAACAGTTGACTTTAGTGCTAAAACCACAAAAATCCCAGGCAAACTAGGCCAAGTTGGTCAGTCATCTATTCCATTTCACCCAGGCGGACTCAAATTGCTGGCATGCCAAAATATAAAACATTTCAAAAATCGGGAAAAGGCAGCATAGGAAAAGGGAGAAATGTGGAGATAGAAGAAAGACATAAGATTTATCGATCCAAAAGCTCATGGTAAAATTTGTCACATGTTCATCCATGCTCCAAGTCATTGTTTGCATGTCTTACAAAAATCTGGGGATTTTCAGAGTTCTCTTTGCCTCTCAACTTTCCACACTTTTGTGGAATAGCAGCCTAGGACCTATCTTACAAATATATGAGAAGAGTTTGCTATAAGCCAGCCATTGTGGGGAATAAAAAATGATTAAAGCACATCTACCACCTTCCAAAATAGTCAAGGCCCTCGTCGTTTGGGAAGATCCGTGCATGTCTCATTACGCAGGGCAGCGTGCTCCCTGCCTGCATTATGAACAAAGAGGGACCGAGCTGTCACATCCTCTCCTCTACTACCCTTCCTGAAACTCAGCAGTGATTCCCTTTTGTGGGTCAGATTTTTCAACATGCTTCTTTGCCTACAGTGGCTTAGAACATGTCCCTCTGTATTGTGCTTGAGCAAATATATAACTATATCTTCAAGCCTTTGAGAAATCTTCGAAGTGGTCTCATTTCACTCTGGTTTTGAATTTTGGTTATGTTGCCCTACATGATCGCTTTTTTATTCTTGTTTATTGAGAACTAATTACAAAGTTACATGCTTTTCCTGAAAAAAAATGCTTGTTATAATTAAGGAAACTTTCTCCTTGTTTTTGATATTGTAAACCAACTGGAAGCAATAGGCGATAATTCATCTAATGGTAAAACATATATACACGATAACCTGAAGTCTCATGTATTTGGGTTTATGAGTCATAGAAGGTAAAAAGAAGTTAAGAAAATAAATTTATGATTAGACAGTGATAAATTAGAAATTAAGAACTTTAATTTGGATATATGAAAAGGTAACAAAATACAAACAAAAACACCAGCTTGATAGTCAAGTGATCTTAACTCAAGTCCCATCCTTGTTGAAAGCTAACTGAATGAACTTGAAAAAGCTATTTAGTATTATATTTCCAGCACCTACATTCATTTATTCAGTCATTTAGTCATTCAACTACAAATATTGACAGAGTTAGGAGGGACTAAATGAATATATTGTATACCAAGGGCTATACTAGGCTCTCGAGCAAGGTTTCTCAGCCTCAGCACCATTGATACTTTGTGTTGAATACTGGCTTTCTCCCAGAATTGTAGGAAATATTGAAAAACTTGTCTTTGCAAAAGGCCAGAAATCAATTCTTGAAATCTACATTGTAGAAAATAATGGATAGCTTCTTCAGAATGCCATTATTGGGCTCCGTAAGTCACTGCCAACTATTATTCAATATTTAAGTCCCTGGCAGACAGTCTTATTGCCTCACTTGCATCGGTGCCTTTCCCTAAAGCGATTGATGTGGGATCTGGTTGGCCACATTTTGATAGCGTGACTATCCCCAAGGTAGGGCTGAAGGAGGCTAGAGCCAACCTCCCTCAAACTACAAGTTATGAGAGGCAAGAGATGGTACCCTAAAAAGGGATGCTGAGCAAGATAAGACATCCAGTGTCCACTAGCATGGTTTATAAAGCCTCTTTGCCTTTGTTATCACGTTTGATTCCCCAATTCCCTCTGTGGCATAGGTAGGCCAGAGGTTACGAGTCTCTTCATTTTCTAGATAAGGCAGTAGAAAGGCCTTTGTCTAAGCTTACCTAGTAAGTGGCAGAACCAAACCCTGAAACCGAGTCTGGTCAGATAGAAAAAAATTGGGTCCAGAATTCATGACAACAGAAGAGCATAATAAGCTCTCGAGAAAAAGCAGGAAATCCGCTGCAGTAAAAATTTCTTAAACCCAAAAGTGTGCAGGAAACACTTAAATTTAATGAAACCTGTGAGTAATTTAAATGGTCATTTAGTGCTGATGGACAGAGACTTGCTGCTGAAGGAGGTAGAGAACAAATTGATCATGGGTATTCTTGGGAGATGGAGAAATCAAGTCTATAGAATAAGATTTAAGTTCAAAAACAAGAAAGCAAGTTCATGAATTAAGGCTGAAGAGAAGGAAAAAAAGAAAACCGTGGGGGCAGCCAGCCACCAGTTTTTGTGGGTAAATGTGAGACTAACATTTGCAGCATAATTGTGGCTTAGTTTAGAGTAAAGGAAAAGGGCAGAGGTTATTTCTTTTGTGTGCAATTCTGATTTCTAGCCTTTCGACTGCTGAGTGTGGGGCTTTCTCCATTTAGTACTGTTCCCCGTCAGTGAACAATCTGCTCAGAACCATTCCAGATTTCATGCTGATCCTTATTAGCTTTTCATTTCCCTGGGAGTTTCTCTCTGACATGAACAATACTTTCCAGCTACAAACAGTTCTGCCACATAAAATATCATGAAGGGCGATAGCCCTTGTTTGTACCTCTTTTCCCCACATCTTATGGAAAGCGCTGCTGGTGTTATTTCAGATCTTTCTCCAGCATGGCGAGGGTGATAATTCTACCACACGATACACTGATTTGTCTCTGGTTTTCCCATTTTTTGACCATCTTGGCGTAAACCTTGGTCTCGTCGCTGTTGTCTTACCCTGAAATGAAATGCAAGTTTATTTCTATCCTGGGCATTGAATGACATTTTACACTGAACATGCTATACCGAGTAGGATGCCTCGCTTACCACAGGGCCAGAGACATGAGGATTTCAAATACCATAAGCAAAGCTTATCTAACATTGCAAGCCTGTCCCCACAACCTACAGACAGGTTACAAAATGATTAAAGAAGCTCTGGCACTAAGGCCCCGCTGCACGTCCTTGGTTGCAGCACAGGTAGAGCATAAAGATGACACAGAACGTGTAAAGGATGAGTGGGAAAATGTCCTGTTCCCTGAATCCATAAAGCACGTCTCTGAATCCAAGCCTATATCATCTGCCCTTAAATGCATAATAGCTTCTTCAGCTTCCAATTGCCACTGCATTTCTGTACTTTCAGAAAGCTATTGAGATACTTGGGGTATGAAAGATGCTATATAAAACCAAATTTAATTCTGTACTATTCCGGTAATTTGCCTCATAAATACATCTGGAAATGGTGAAATACTTTCGGTTATAGAAATAAAACTTATGTATTCATGACCTACGTATTATTTCATCTTCTTAGAAGTCAAAGGACTCTTCCAGTGTTTATGCTACTGAAATAAATCTGCTATAGGTATTTTTATAAAGGTTGTTAGTACAAGTGACATTGTTGGAGCTAGCACTATTATCTGTTGTATTTCCCTTGCAATTATTTGTATTCACTTTTCTTAGTTTTCTTTTAAGTGAATAGGCTCTAATTTTTCCTCATTGATAGCTACTTTTATTTTTCTGAAGCTGCAGAATTTCATAGAAGGTAGGGAGTGTTATTGTGATCTGATGGCCAGGAAAAAAAAAGTCATGGAGGGAGGGGGCGGGTATCAACCAAGATAGGCTTCAAAATCACTACTGAAGTGACATTGGGGATCCTATATGGCTTTGAGACAAGGACATGGATTTAATGACTACTCCAGTCCATGATTTCCCTCATAAATTGTGTCTTCACAAGGTTTTCTCCGCTACTCTGACAATTATCTAGAAACAATCTTTTTATCTAGTCCCTGTAGAAGTTCCTGATGTATCCGGAACACTAAATGAAAACCTTCAACACTTTAATTATAAAAGTCAGAAATTATTTTAAACCTTGTAGCAATGTAGATTGCTACTTTAACAAGAAAGCTTGTTAAAGTAATTTTAAAAAGTAAGACATTTTGTGGAGTTTTATGTGTGGTGGTATCACTGACGATAATCTTTGCATTTCTTCTCCACTAGGAAATCTAATGGTATGAGAATTAGCCATCCAAATAGACACTTGAAACAATAAAATAAAAGAAAAGGAGGTGAATCTAATTTTAAGTGTGTGTGTGTGTGTGTGTGTGTGTGTGTGTGTGTGTGTGTGTGTTCCGGAAGGTTTATACATTTGCACAATTTATTGGGTATCAGGAACTACTATTCCCCCCAGAGTAAAATTATAACTACTTGCAATGGAACATGGAACACTGCCTCATGATGTTTGAATAGAATTTATTCATCTAATTCAGCTGATAATTTTGAGCCCCTACTGATGCTGGGAGACAGGGTGTGGGTGTAAATGTATGGTAGGATATGGTCCGTTCCCTAAAAGAGTTCACAATCTGGTAAAGACTACATGTTTAAAAATAAAATCATACTTGCAACACATTTTTTTCAGGATTATGTACTAGAATATTGAATAGGATTGTTGAATATTTTTAATGGACATAACCAAATTTAAAATATCGTTTTTTCAAAGGAACTTTAAATAATTGCTTTTATAGACTAGTAGCATAGTTTTCATACAATCTCTTCAAGGACAAAGACATGGGTATAGTATTGACCTCAAGATCAATAGTCAGGCTGTAGAATGAGTAGTGATATCAGCCTTTATAAAATCTGTAGCACTTCCTGGATTCCTCTTGATTCCACTGGCTCTTTCCTGGGATCACTTTTCCACTCTACAGTTGGCTAAAGAAAAGAAACTTAGGCTTTCATTAGAACAGTTCTAGAACATTTTTAAATGTCTGCCATTAAACCTCCAATCACAAACAGGCAGATCTAACCTATCTGAGGGAACTCTAAAGTACTCTGGGGTGGGGAAGGGCATCTTCTAAGTATCCAACTGATATAATTGATTAAGAAATGAAGGTAATTCCTGGCCTGGAGAAGAGGAGATAAGAATTGGAATTTTCCAGGGACGCCTGTGTGGCTCAGTCGGTTAAGCGTCCGACTTTGGCTCAGGTCATGATCTCACAGTCTGTGAGTTCGAGCCCCGTGTCGGGCTTTCTGCTGACAACTCAGAGCCTGGAGCCTGCTTCAGATTCTGTGTCTCCCTCTCTCTTTCTGACCCTCCCCACTCATGCTTTGTCTCTCCTGCTCTCAAAAATAAATTTAAAAAAGAATTAAAAAAAAAAAGAATTGGAATTTTCTCTGACTACACTAGAGGTTAAATCAGATCAAAAGATTTAAAAACATTGAAGACCATGAGAAGGCCATACACTTTCTTTTAAAACATGTCTTTTTCAATGCTGTAAATATTACATAGTCATTAAAGATTATCTAGAAAACACAGAAACATAAAAGATAAAATGTCACCCATATTTTCAATACCCAAAAATAACCACTAATGACACTAAATTCACTTTTTGTTGATATATTAATAATTCTTAAAATGTGTCTCGTATTTTGGTTACATGCAGTATTTGCAGTTTATTATAATTTTTTTAGTATTTACAATTTAAATGATATATCACAACCTACCTTGATATGCCATAGATTTCTCTGTTCACTAAACTAATAACAAAGGATATCTTGCTAGTAAAAAAAAATATCGTTTATAAAATTTCCATAAGTCCCTAAAAGTTTTGAAAATAAACAGCACATATAAAAAATTAATTTATTCATGGGGCTTCTGGGTGGTTTAGTCGGTTAAGCATCCAACTCTTGATTTTGGCTCAGGGCATGATCTCTGGGCTAATGGGGTAAAGCCCCATGTTGGCCTCTGTGCTGGCAGGGTGGAGCCTGCTTAGGATTCTCTCTTTCTCTCCCTCTCTGCCTTGCCCTGCCGCTTGCACACATGTGTGCATCCTCTTGCTCTCTCTTTCTCTCAAAATAGGTATAAAAAAAGTTTTAAAAATGTAAAATATCAAAAAATAAATTTATTCCTTGTTTTAAAAATTATATTCTAGACTGGTATTAATCAATGGAAATAGCAAGAAAAATGAAAGATAATCCAGGCTGAGATAATGGTGTTCAGCAATGTGGTTCAGGATTTAGAGTTCAGACACAGCTTGAGTCCTCAGTTCACTTAACGATTGTAGAATCCTGAGCACACCAGTAAATCTCCCTGAGCCTCGGTTCTACCACCTATAAAATGGGAGAAATAATAAAGCTTTCCTGAACACATATTGTGAGAATTAAGTGATAATAATGTACATGGAATTGTGTTATGAACTTAAAGTTGCTACTCAGATGATGCTAGCACCTAATTTAGTAAGTAGAACTTAGGGGTGCCTGCATGGCTTAGTGGGTTAAGCATTCCAGTTAGCTTCAGGTCATGATCTCAAAGTTTGTGAGTTCGAGCCCCACATTGGGGTCTCTGCTGTCAGTGTGCAGCCCATTTCAGATCCTGTCCCCCTCTCTCTCAGCCCCTCCCACAAGAATGTGCTCTCTCTCAAAAATAAACTTTAAAAATAAAATAAAAATAGTAAGTTGAACTTAAAATGTAGCTCTTAAATTTAATTCCTAAAATTGAGTTATAGTTCTCTTTATCTGTCATCACATAATGGCTCACCGAACCTAGCTTAAAATTAATACTACCAACAAGGACTGTTTTCCAAGGTAAAAAAATTCAGAGGTGATTTTTTTGCTCGGATTAGAATACCAGTAAGTTGATCCTGTTAACCCAAATAACAGTCTTGAATGCTGTTTCATTTTATTTTCCCCGTAAAAATGATTGTTCCAACTTTGTAAAACTTTAAATATAGATACCACTGAATATAAATTTAGTCAGTGTAAATAGTGTCAGAGAAACCGATGGTAGCAATTTCTAACAATAAAATTTTCGTATGGATGATGGAATTTTTGCATTAGCTCTCATACCTCTGCCAGCCTTGATGTTGCAATAGTGAATATGAGTTCTGCTGTGATCCAGTGAGAGTTTGCAGCGTTGAGGGGAACCACTGAGTGTATGAAGTATCTAACATCTCCATCTCATGGATAGTGTGGATTATGGCATGACATTTCTGTGTGAATAGTACACGGATGATGTGTGAGCGCATTAAGCGTTCAGACTATCAGTGTGACAGTCTCGTGTTACTCTTTGACAACTCAAATAAACTTGACAAAGACATAGCATCAAACCATATTATAAGCCCCTTGAAAGGGAAAAAAATGAAAAATAATGAGATTTTTATCCTATGCTCTTATGTTGTGCAGTTGTCAGTGTAATCAAAGATTCCAGAAAGCTTTTCGTGATGTCACTTATAGTGTTTACTACCATACAGTTGGAGCCGATTGTATAAACGACATCTAAGTTGGGGATCACCTTAACCTTCTTTGTGTTTTTGTCAGATCATGTTTGTTGTAACCCTGCCCTGTGTCTACTGGGAGACCTTGCCCTACCACCTGCTTTCAGTTTTCTGCTTCTGGAATGTTACATCATCTTCTCTAATCTCTCTCAGGCTGTTCTTACCAAGGACTCCTCTTATCTGACAGGGCACAAGGAATAATGGCTTTTTTTCTCTCTCTCAGCAGGTACTGCAAGCCCTCTCTTTCTTCTAAGCTCTGTTAAGCCTCACTTCTATCCTTTTCTTTCAACACAGACCAAAGATACCAACTACTAAAATTTCTAAATAACCTTACAATGACCAGTAAACAGGGCTTGGCCAGCCAGACAAAAGGAAAAAATTATTACTGTCCTTCTTTTGGGTCATTCTGTTCTTTCTGTAAGGTTGTCATTCAGAACTGTGAAATTATCAAAAAAAATGCAAGTTTGTTCATGTGTTCTCCTTCAGTCTCCACAGCAAATATATGCCTTTATTCTTTTTTAAAAAATTATTCCTTATTATGAGACATAATTTCTATGATCAAATTTTATTCACATTTATAAAGGTATTTTGGAAAGAAAAGAAAAACTTACAGAAAAGAATGGTCCATTAATTTACTCAATAAATTTATGCCAGACACATTTTAAGTCCATTCCAGGCATGCAAACTCAAAGAGGAGTAAGACATTGGTGTCTTCCTGAAACTTCACAGTCCTTTAGGGGGGAAAAATCTATAAACAGGGAGATAAATATGCTCAAACGTTAGAGAAACAGATGGTGGAATTAACTGAGTTCAGGAAGGTCAGGAAAGCGTTTCAGAGATAGTACAGTAGGAACAGAGGTTTAAAGAAGGAGTCAGAATTCAGCAGGCAAAAGAGCAGAGGGGCAGTACTCCCTGGTTGTTCAAGGAACTATAAGGAAAGCCAGGTGACTAGGGGGGGAAGCAGCAACCATCTTATTCATGGCTTCATATGCTGCCCCATGGTCTTGAACTTTATTCAAAGGTACTGGAATATTTTGACTCAGGAAGTGATTTATGTCAGTGTACATTTGTAAAGATATCTCTAGTAACAAGAAAGAGGGTAGATTGCGTGGAGATGGAACAGATACTGCAAGGGTATTAGTTAGGAGAATAATCCAGAATAAATGTAAGCTCCATGGAGTCATATATAGTGAATACAACAGTTGTGACATAGAAATACTATGTATGAGACACACATACCCACAAAGCCAATAATATTTCATTATTTTTCTTTTCAATGATCTTCAAGACTTGTGTGCTTTTAATTGCATTTAAAATGTTTAAATGTTGTATTTTAAATATATGAATTTGAATAATTAATTATAAACCAAAACACTAGTATCAAATTAATTTGATGATTAAAAAGGGAGAGCACAGTGGGGCGTCTGGGTGGCTCAGTTGGTTGAGCATCCAACTCTTGATTTCGGCTCAAGTCATGATCCCCAGGTCATAGGATCAATCTATGTGTCCAGCTCCACACTGAATGTAAAGCCTGCTTAAGATTCTCTCTCTCATTCTCTGCCCCTTTCTCCCACAAATGCTCTCTCTTTCTCTCTAAAAAAAATAAAATTAAATTAAAAAAAGATAAGATACGATAAAATTTTAAAAGGTAGGACAAGTGTTATATAGCCTGATTTTTAAAATTATGCCTTTGGAACAAAATTCCTAAATGGAATTTTGGAATATAGGCTAAAAGCTCAAGGATGCTGATTAAATAGATTCTCCAATTTGGGACTTCATGAGACACAAACACACAATGTATTTTACTATGATGGGTGAGTAAAAGAAAATAATAACTTACCTATAAAAAGTAAGATTAGGAAGAACATACAATAGGGCAATAAATAAAAAAAATTTTAATAGCTACTTCACAAAAGAGTATATACAAATTGTGAATAAACAGATGAAAAGACACTTAAGGTCATTCATTAGTCATCAAGCAAATGTAAATTATAACCATAATTTGAAAGCTCTCTACACCCTCAGAAGGGCTAAAATGGAAAACAAAAATGGTTGGCTAGGATGACTCAGACACTTGGATGAGAGTGTAAATTGATATAACCATTTGGGAAAATTATTACACAATATCAGTATAAGCTGAATATATTCCTACCCTATGCCCTATCAATTGCACTTTTAGGTATACCTACAGAAATGAGAGCATGTGTTCACCAAAAGTTATATACAAGAATGTTCAGACTAGTTATTCCTAATACACATCTTGAAGCAACCTAAGTGTCCATCAGCAGAATAGATAAACAAGTTGTGGTATGTCTACACAATGGAATGTTATACGGCAAAGAGGATGGATGAACTACGGTTACTTTCCACATCATGAAGGAATTTCACAAACATAACATTGAATTAAAATGGGCCAAACATAATAAAGCATATATTGTTTAATTCCATTTATTTCAAGTTAGAACATTGCCACAATTAGAGGTCAACATACTGATTACTCCTCTTATGAACTGGACATTTAACTGAAAGGCTTACATAGTAGCTTCAGGGTGCTTCTTGATAAGCATGCCAGTTTCACGGATATATTTCTTTTATGAAATTAATCAAGCTGTACAGTTACAATGTACTGTACATTTCTGTTATATTTCAATTAAAGGCTTATACTAAAGAGAAAGACAGAATAAAGGAATATGAGTAACCAGATTCTATTATGAACATATAACAGTCTAACATTGTCATCTTTAATTAAAATCTAAAGATGCCAACTAAATTTGTAGTCACTTAAATTGGTCATAGGGACATAATCCATGTAAAACATGTCAGTTTTGAATTATTTCTCCTTCTCAATCGTATTGTGTGCAATTCTTAAAAGTCAATCTTGTCAAAAATAATTCATCTTACCTTCTCAAAATAATGAGCACACTGTAAAGGTTTGCTTCCTGATTTTATGAAACAATTTACCATTTGATGACATTTAAGAAAATATAGTTTTTTCCTCCTTCTGAAACAACATGAAACCTCCCCAGCTTTGTTTTCTGGGACAGTTGTCTCAGAATAAACTAAACAGAAATCTATTTGGTACACAACTGATTTGAAATGCCTCCTATTTCCTCTTCCTCACGGTTTGCCGTGAAATGATTTCCAATGAGTTCATCTCAAATGAGGCAACTTGGCTTCTAGCAAAAAGAAAAATATCTTCTAATGTGGTCACAGATGCTCTAAAGACCACACAAAGTCCTCTGTACTTATAACTTTACAGCAATGTGATTCAAATTTTATATACTTTGTCTTGGCTATTTCAAAAACAATATTAGTATTTATTTTAGTGCTTTGTGACAATTGTTTACAAAAGGATAATCTAATAAGTAAAGTAAAAATATAAAGGATAATTTAAAATAAAGATATGATCTCTTTTCCTTTTTTGCTTTCCTTCTCGACTCTTATAGCAGGAAGCTAGGAAATTAAGTGACAGAAGTTTCACCCCACAGCATCACATTGGATAGAACATTTACTAAATGCCCTTGGGAATGCCAAGTCGATCACACAGCCGTGACTGCAACATTGGACCTGACCATCAGACTTCTCCCATGCAGGTTCCCATCAGGAAGCCAACTGCTTGCTGGAACATCAGAATAATCATATTGCGGCTTTCTATTTTTATTTAAAGCCATATATATTTCCCAGGCATTATTCTTCCACTATCGTAAATTGAATTCCTCTCAGGTGTCTGCAGTTTAGATCGAAGTTTCTTACTTTGAGAACTTTGCTAGAGTCAGAACATTCAGGAGTCAGTGTGTCAGATCACTTATGCTATGTCCAGTCATCATTTCTAATTCAATTTTTTATAGTCCATCAACCTCCTCCTTCAAAGCTATAAATCCTCAAGTAACTTTAAGTGCAACAATATTTAGAGATTTTTATCTCTAGGGCTCCAGAGAGAATTCCAAGTTTCTCTAATTATATTGTCCCATTATCTATAATCTTTGCTTAAAGACAGTTCTGATAGCCTAAGCTAGTTTTAAAAAGTACATTGAGGCTGTCTTAACCTTGAGCTTGTATTTTCTCCTTAATTCATTACAGTTTCTGAGAAGACAAAGTTTAAGCTTTTCCTCTTGTCATTAACCCCAACTGGGGTTTAAACATGCAGGCTGGTAGTATCAAGCTTTAGATAGCCTAAAAGAGGATTTTGGTATTGCTTCTGTCATTTCCAATCTGACTCAGAAACCAGAAGTAGTTGTGAGAGTGATTATATTTATGCATTGCATATATGCATATGTGTGTTTTATTATGTGATTCTAATCCAAAATGTAAACTGCATGCAGGCAGAGATTATGCCTATTGATAGATATGCCGGAGATGCAGTATCTCTGATGCCTAGAATACTGCCCCACACATAGTAATTGCTCAAAACATAGCATCTGAGTTCATGAAGACTAGGTTAAGATGTTTGTTGCCTTTTGAGAAGACTGTATTTTTATTGTACTTCATACAGCATGTCATTTGAATACATTCTGCTTTTTAATGGAATTACATTACTGTCTAAACCAGGGATTGGTAAACTTTTTTCGAAGAGCCAAATCAGACATAGTTTTGGCTTTGTGGAGCTTACGGTTTTTCTTACAAGTATTCGACTCCGCTACAAGAATTTAACTCTGCAGTAGAGGCACAAAGACAGAGCATAAATGATAAACAGGCAGCCACCTCCTGTTTTATAAGGGCTCCTGAGCTAAAAATGGTTTTTAATTTTTTAAGTTATTTTTGAAAATCAAAAGTCCCATGACATTTGAAAATTATAGAGATTTAAAATTTCAATGTTTAGGAATAAAGTTTTACTGGAACATAGCCATGCCCATTGATTTATATTCTGTCTATAAATTCATTCGTGCTCTAATGGCAGTGCAGAGCAGTTGCAACTATTAAATTAAGCAGTAGAACACTTTTAAAAAGAGAGGCTGGAAATGATAGGGAATATGTCCTTACATTCTCTGATTATAACAATCTCCATATCTTCAAGACATGTAAAATGTTTAAAATTTTAACTTTGGGGAGCCAGATTTCCTAGAATTGAATGTAGTAATGACATAAGAGAAAGAATAAGAGGTCGTTCCGCACCTGCTGGCGAGACTCTGTAAATCTAGATCACAATTCTCACTTACCAATAATTATTGATTCAAGAATCAAATGCATAAATGATGCCCACAGTTAATGTTAAAGAACCACACAAATCAATACAACTAGGCGCCTCATCTCTTTATCAACTTTACAATTCTTTGCAAAAAAAAAAAAATTAACTTCTCATTTTTATTCTTCAACACAGTTGCAGGTGCTAATGAAAAATCCTGAAAACCTGTACATCAATTAATCAAGAGTTAACTATAGATTACCATGTTCTATAAATTGTAAACATCAAGTGAATACTACCTAAAACTATTAGAAAAAAAGTAGGCTAATGTATGTTCCTCACAAATTATAAAAAACTGTTAGCATCAGATGAAACTTATCCAACTGAAAAAATACAAGGATGTGAGCCTTTTCCGATTGGAAGAGGAGTTTCACAAGAACGGGCACTATATAAACTGAAAGAATTAACGAGCGATGCTCACAACACTGCCTTTTCATTCACGTGTGCATTTGATCAACCAACGTGCATTGATGGTTCTTCTGCACTAAGTCCTGGGGACACGAAGTTATTTGAGAAACTGCCTCTGCCCCTCAGCAATACTTTAATTGGGGATATTACATATAACTAATAAAAGTGGACATAATAAAATATTTTAATATAAATATAAATTTTAAATAAAAGGCATTCTATGGAAATGCCTTTTTAGGCACCAAATAAGCAATACGGGAAATAAAGGCCAGAACCATTGTGTGGAGGGATGGAGCATCAAGATCTAGAGTGTTCAGTGAAGGCTTTTTGGTAGAGGAGGGACTTAAAAAGGAGTTTTAGGAGTGAATAAGCACCCCAGTAAATATTTGATGCATAAATGATCAGTCTAAGATTTACATAGTCGAAGAAAAAGAAGGACACAAATAGATAAGATTGACAACTTTCTGGACCCTGCTCCTAGATTCACCGGGAGATTGAGGAAGAACTTGGTGGTGCAACTCATCCATTCCGCCCTATCTTCCTCCCCCACCTCCCATGGCTGGTGGAGTGTTAGAGTGTACCAGGTCACGGATTAACCTGAACACAGCAGGGTCCTGAAAGAGGAGAAAAAGGAAGAGTTTTCCCTGAAAACTCAAACTCTTTGACCTTTGGAAGATGATTGTCCACTGAGAGTAATATGGCACTTTTTCTAAGGAAAGGTCAGAGTCAGACTATATAACCTTCTACCAAAAGAAGGCCCAGTAGAAAGATTCTAGTGTTGTGAGAGAACTATTCCACTTTTAGTCTTAAACTTTTTCAACCGTGACTAATTCCCATTACCCTGGCCTATTGCCATTCCAGTTTTAAAAAGGGTTACTAGGATTGTGTCATGTAAGGTTAAAATGCCTATTTAAGAATGGTAGATTTTTTCTTTGTTTATTGAAGATAAAGAAGCGTAAAATATACAGTTTTTTAAAAAGTGATTTTAAACTATGACAAGTATTTCCAAATGCTTCATAATTGAATGTTCGTGTAACATGTGGAGTTATTATTTACTAATGCATTTATATATAGAGGTAATTTCTTTCAAAATAAATCAAAGAAATGTGTTTTTTAACTTGGTAAATGAACTTTACTATACTATACTTTTTAGGGTTGAATTTCTTTCATAGAATGTAGCGATCAGCATTTTTTTAAATACTGACTTACAAATTGCATGTACTCATTTCAGTTACCACTTGACATACATACCAAATGCCCATCTTTTGCTTATGTGGAAGTATTCAATGATAGATAATACAGATTCCCATCTTCAAGGAGCTAAAAATATACTAAAGGCAATAATGCATATTTCTTTAAAAATCCATAATTTCCTTAAAAATCCATAGTCTCACTAAAAATAAAATCCAGTTTTTATTACTGTCATCTGCAAGACTCTGAATGCTGTGACCTCTGCTCATTTCTTTGGCCTCACTTTTCGCACTCTTGCTTACCATGGTTCACCAAGTTCTTTTGATGCATGGGGTCAGAACTGGCACAGTATCTTTTCTATCTCATGTCATTGGGTAAAGCAAATCACATGGCTGAACTGAAGCCATGAGGCAGAGAAGTGCATACCATCCACAGTGGGAGGGCTCTGAAAAGTCCATAACAAAGGGTATGTATACAGGGAGGGCTAAAGGATTAGGGCTAATAGCACAATCTACCACATTAGGTTATGTGCAAATTTATTATTTTATGTCTTTCTGATGGTTAACTCTTTTGTATTTCTATCCACACTGATTTCAAACTAGTCGAAATCCTCACTTACCTTCTGAGTGATTATTGGTCACACAGCACATTGCTCATGTGGTTGACCACATTTCCAGACGTGGTCATGCATTTTGCCTGGGAGAAGAATATTCTGGCCTCATTTGTACGATAACAACTTTGGACATATGTCTCCTATATTTGGCTGTAGATATCTTGAAACATGTCTTCCAAGAAATATATTAATTTGTAATGAGCCAGAGAGCCTCACCTAAATTTCTGCACACAGTGAGCCCTTATAAATGTTACCTTTTAACTGACTGCTTTATACCATTTCAAGATATGTATGACCAATATATTTCCATGATTTTGATTATATGGAAGCATTAATATTCAGAACCTTACTAAGCCGCTCACCTGCATCAGCCAAGCTGATTGAGGTTGTAGGATCAATCAAAAACAGACACAACAAGACTTTATTCTTTCAATTCTATAAATAAGACATTTCTAATTCCAATGACAGGAAAAAGACCTAAGATAGGCCTCTCAAACCTTAATGTGCATTGATTGAATCACCCAGCGATCTTGTTATAAAATGCATGTTCCAGTTCAGTATTCTGGGGGAAGTTCTAATAATCTACATTTCTAACAAGTTTCAGCTAATGTTGATATTATTGGTGGCCAAACCACACTGAAATGGCAAGGGTCTAAAGGATTCAGTAGTGTTCTTTTCTGAATAAAATCCTTATCCATGGGTCATAGCAATTGCATTTTTTAAAATGCTATAAAAAATGACCTCAACATATAAATTATTGTTAGGATTTTTCTCATATGTCGAGGCCAGCTATACTTCTGAGTGTGCTAAAATGGATGAAAACAGTTTATTTTGGAAACAGATCTGTCATGAAAATAAAATTATATTCATCGTATAGCAACCACTTTACTGCTCTATCACAGGCTCTGGTTGTTGGCAATGAATTCACTATTACACCTGGACAAGTAAATTGGACTAATGCCCATGAGAATTTACTGATAATTATTTCTCACTTCATAATAAATCATCAGTCATTGTGTTAATCAACTAATGAAATGTATTGCTTTACTTATAGAATAAGGTGCAGTATGTTTTGGATGCAGATACTATTTACTCAAAAATATTTAGTACCCACTAGGACATGACATGGTGATGGGCACTAAATGTGAAATGTGAGAGTAGGTGGTGGATGACACCTACTCTCAATGGCATACACACCAGGGAACAGGTATGCATAATCGGATAACGGGTACAACAATGCAGGAAGCATGAATTTCCTTAAGAAATGAACAGAAATGCTAAAGAAGTCTAAAAGGGAAAAATAAGAATCTCTCAGCCAGTCTCCTGTTTACTATTTCTTTATAGTTTATTTATTTTGAAAGAAAGTGAGAGAGAGAGAAAGACAGCACACACACAGGGTGGGTGAGGGGAGGCAGAGAGAGGGAGAGAGAGAATCCCAAGCAGGTTCAGTGCTGTCCAGAGTCAGAAGTAGGGCTCAATCTCATGAGCCATGAGATCATGACCTGAGCCAAAATCAAGAGTCAGGTGCTTAACCGACTAAAGCCACCCAGATGCCCCTCCAGATTCCTGTTTAGAACTTCTAATGAAGCATCAGTCTTGGGTGAATGTATTCAGTATATTTTTTTAATTTGCCAAAGGAAAGGTAATATGGTGAAGTTCCATTTGAACCCTTGGAACTCAACCAATGAATTGTAGACACACTTTACACTTTCGTACCTACCTGAACATTTTATTTTCCCACTTACCTTGCTCAGGTTTTGCTTCTGTATCAAGAGTTGATCTTCTAATACACAGAGCCCTATTCAGAACTGATTACAGCCCTGAAAAGTGTTTGAAAGAAATGATTAATTGGAGTAGTTTCTATCAAAGCGGTGATAGGAAATGGAATAGAAGTAAAGATGAGAGAAAGTGGGACTTAGGGATGTGTTCACTTGGAAAACTCTATAGGAGAACTTTGAATTTAGTGTGAATTTTAGACTTAGGATAGTGAACAGCTATTTGCTGATCAGAGCAGGCAAAAAGAAGCATACTCCATCCAGGCACATAAGTGAGCACCTGGCCCTTGCAGCTTGCTATTCCTGTGAGCAGGAACAGGCCAGGTTTCCACAGCTCCACCGCTGGCCAGTGACACTTGCCAGTCTTCCACATCAGCATATTCAGGTTCTGGCCATAATAGCATCAAACGGGGCCAGGCGCTCTCTCAAGAGTGCCTGGCCCCATTTCATTTGTGATAGACCGTATGAGATGTCGAGGCTCTTCTGACAACCAAAATTATGAGCTTGGATTGAAACCAGTTCATCTCAGAACCCTAATTCCAGGGCCATCTTTCGTCCAGTGCCCCAAGCTACTACAAAATACTGTTATGCCTAGATGCTTTTTCAATGTAAAAACAAAACAAAACAACAACAACCTTTTCTTTATTGTCCTGAGAGTAGCTCTTCATTCCTTTTTCTAATGGGATGAGAAGGCAATTGTGTTTGTTTAGAAAGTTTATTATTATGCAGAGTAATTTTTCAGCAGTACACACACACACACCTACACACACACACAAGTGCTAAGATTCGTTACATTTAAAGTATCATGATAATCTGATAAAAATGCTTCATAATCTAGAAATATTCCAGGAGTTTGGACATAAGTATGGATATATTTTTCACAAGAAGCAATTCTAAGTACCTCTGCATAAGATCATTAATTCTTGGTGCAAAATTGAAGCAGAATCTGGGTTATCAGAACACCTGTTATTTTGTCATTTGTACACAAATGACTAAGACTTCATAATGGATATTTATGCAACTTCAAATCTATCCAAACAGTTCACATAGAAATAGATTGATCAAATTGCTATCATAACTTTCAATAAGCATCGTAATCTGATAGGCAGCTGGTTTGAACCACAGATTGGCAGCTATGGCTAATAGAAATCGATCTAAGAACCATGTCCATCACGGCAGACACCCCCTGTGACAAAGTGTCTCCAGATAAAAAATATTACTAATAATAAGAATTCTAAGAAGCCTCTGAAAGGCAATGTTGCTTTAATAAGTACGTGTTTAATATAGATGTTCTTTTGACTTACAGAAGATCATACATCTGCCTGACCTAAAGAGCTCTCTTTGTCTAAAATTTATCATGACCATTAAGGAAACTTCAAACAAATCTTCTAAACCTATCTTAGACAAACACAAATTCAGGCACTTAATATACATGGAGCAGTTAATTAATGATAAATGATAATTAATGATACTTTTTTTCTTTCTAAAGAGTTCTTTCTTTTTCTTTCTTTCTAAGGAGTTCTTGCTCAATCTGACCACCCCCTCCCAGATTTTCCAAATAGAGAATATAGAACACACAGATGACCATAACCATTCATAAATGGACAAAGTGCATAGAAAGCTTGTAATTATTCTCATAAGAAATTTAACACAGAAGCACTTTAATTTCTTGACTCACTGGTACGTTATTTTTTTATTAACATTTATTAACATTGCCTTATATGGGTAAGACTTCATCCATCAGTTTTATCATCATTTTTTGGATAACAGCTTTATTGAGATATAATTCACATACCATACAGTTTACCCATTGAAAGCGTAAAACTTAATGGTTTTTAGTGTATTCACAGAGTTATGCAACCATCAACTCAAACAATTTAGAACATTTTTATCATCTATAAAAGAACCACTACTCTTTCTGTATCTACATATTTGCCTCTTGTGCACATTTCATATAAATGGAATCATAAGGTTTTATAACAATTTATACCGATTAATTTTATGCAGGTAAGTATATTTCATATTCTAAAAAATTATTTTGTTTTATGGAGCCACATATTCATAATGTCATGTACCTGCAGTTTGATAGTACTACCATTACAGCTTGTGTGAAAGCTCTGTGAGTGAACACATAATTAAGAATATCTACAAATACACTTTGACCAGTCATTGAAACAGACTTATTTCTACCTTATTGGCTCATTACTGATTGAATAAACTCAATATGACTTCGAATTTTTAAAAAAAAAACATACACATTTTTTAGTACAATGTATTTCTCATAGTTTCTATTTGCTTATGAAGTTGTTTTAGAATATAGAGAACTACCGGGGGGCGCGTGGGTGGCTCAGTTGGTTAAATGTCCGACTTTGGCTCAGGTAATGCTCTCATGGTTTGTGAGTTCGAGCCCCGCCTTGAGCTCTGTGCTGACGGCTCAGAGCCTGGAGCCTCCTTCAGATTCTGTGTCTCCCCCTCTCTCTGCCCTTCCCATGCTCATGCTCTGTCTCTCTCTGTCCCTCAATAATAAATAAAAAATATTTTAAAAATTAAAGAAAAAAGAATATAGTGAACTACCATGTTTATTACCAGTAACAATAAACCTTTAAGGTGGTAGAGAAAGACA
The DNA here is from genome assembly GCA_030068075.1 of Paguma larvata. NCBI lineage: Eukaryota > Metazoa > Chordata > Mammalia > Carnivora > Viverridae > Paguma > Paguma larvata. The sequence goes on along the minus strand of CM057833.1, from coordinate 56,986,634 downwards.
GTCTCTATGTCTCATATGCACACTGGGCTCCAGGAGTCATACTTCTGTATTACCCAGGGAAGTTTTTAGGCAGTGTGGACTACAGTGATCAGTGTCCACTTTGAAGATTCCTTAAAAGCAACTGCTAAAACATATGTTCCACTTAGACTATTGCAATGGATTCCTGATTTGTCTCCCCAGCCTCCCACGCTGCCTCATCTTAATCTCCTCTGTACCACAAATGGCACCAGTGATAAATTTAAAACTTGTCACTTCTCTGCTCAAAACCATCCAATAGCTTGCTGTCTCACTAAAAATAAATCCAAAGTGCCGATGGCGGCCTTTATGATATTGTCCCCCATTCTATAACCTCATCTCTTACAATCTCTCTCTCAGTGGACTCTCCCACCGAACTCCAGTCATTCTGATTTTATTGCTGTTTTTAAACATACCAGGTGTGCTCCTGCCTTGGGGCCTAAGTGCTAACTGGTCTCTGCTTAATACAGTTTCCCCTCAGATATTTTTATAGCTCATGTTGTTACTGCATTCATAACTCTATAGACAAGTCTCCAAATCCTTAACCATACATAAAAGAGCACCCTACTCTTCCATTCACTTTCTATTCCCTTATCCTCTTTTATCTTAACACTTGTCACCACCTGACAATTAGTTGATGGATTGTTTTTTTCTCCAATTCCCCGCCCCAATCTAGGTTCCCTGATAGGAAGAAACTTGTTTGTTCACTGCTGTTTCTGTAGGTTCTAAGTGGCGCTTGGGTAATCGTAGGTATTTAATGTCTGATGTGTGAATGGAGAGATGAATAATTGGACAAATGGGTGGATGAATGAGAGGAAAGAAATATTGATCCTCTTCCCTTCAGATCAAATACCTCCAGAAAAGAAGTGTGGACGTTCTATAGACTGTTTTATTTTTTCCTAAGTGCAGTTCAAAATGATTAACTCTATTTTTAGGGCTACAAATTAGCCTTTAGCCTTAACATTATTACTGACATTGTATAACATGAGTAGAATCCTGGATGAATTCAGTCAGGTAAAAAGAATGCCTGATTTGATTTTGACCTAAAAAAAAACTTGTAAAGACTCAAAAGATAAAGCAGTTTTCTCTTCAGACAATCTGACTATAAACCTGGTTTTAGAGGTGACATTTTATAGTCATGAGGTGAAATATTCGAAGAAACGAAGAGGCTTGATCGCCAATGTTCTGCAGTAGGATCTTGCGTAGACAGACATCTTTCATCTCCTCTTTTGCCGTTAGTACATGCTTTACTGGAAAAGCTGGGAGCTTATAGTTATTTTTTACTTAATCCAAACTGTACTTTTTGTATGTTTTAACATTAAATAAGCTGAATTCATGATTTAGGGCTTCATCATATTTTCATATGCATTTTTACTTGCTTTCCTTCAAATCAGTATTCGTGGGTTTTGAATACCTCTAAACAATACCATGGAATATGTATTTATTGCCTGATCACAAAAAATAATCATTCCTATTTTTGCTCTTCTATGGAAAGTCAAAACTATAAAAAACTGTAAGATGCACCATTTCTGAAAATTCAGTAAAATGTGTGAATTACACACTTTGTGCATTACCAAGCTAAAATTTGGATGTTTTATAAGCAACTCTGTGCTATAAGTACTTTGGCACATCTGGATAATCTGAGTTTTCAAGTGAAAAGGCAGTATGACTGCTTTAACTACAAGAAATTCAATTCCATTTTTAAAAATATAAAAATTTAAATAAACAAGAAAAAAAGGCATATTGTATTTCCCAGTCACCTTCTTGATCCCCGAGACAAAAAAACAGAGAGCTATAGAGGAAGGGGTTATTAGGGCAAACCCCTAAGTTTTCTGAGTTAGGTCAGAAAAGGAGCTAAGGTCCAAATGAAACCAAAGAGCCAAAAGCAATGAGGAAATATACTTTCAATCCTAAAATCAGAAGCTACAGTGGCCAGAGTTTGCCAGAGATGCCAACAAAACAACAGTTTAAAGATGAATTGCCCAAGTAGTTTAGAAGGACATCGTCTCCTTTAGGTATTGCAGTAGGAGACCATGAATAGGGGGATGGGGCACTTGTGTGACATTCAGTTATGCATTTGCTTTACCTGTTCTACCAGACGGTCAGCACTCTGAGAAGGGGGACCAGGCTGACAAAGAGCCTCGAACATGCAGTAGGCACTCAATGCACTTTGTTGACTAGTAAGTGTAAACTATCCTCCTCTCCACCCTCACCTCCCAGGGAATGCTTCATAAATAAGCCAGGGTAACCCACAGGTATATTTTCACTTTAAAACAAAATACATCTCTTACATATTTCTCTTACAGAATCACTTCAAACTGAAAGCAAACACAAAGTTTTCATATGAAAAATATTTGGGGAAAGTTTTAAGCATTACAAAACAGTGCTTTTTAAAATGGAAGAGTCTTCTCAAGCATACCATAGTATGTCATCCCTACCACGATGTTATAGTCGCCACCATTTGCCTGGCTGCAGAATAATGAGGTATGGATGGGTCGAGGATTGGCTAGACAGCTCCCAGAGAGAGAAAAAAATGGTATGCATAGTACAGTGGACCTAACACATGGAAAAAGCCTCCAATGGATGGCTCTCTGGACAAAATGCCTCAGAGAACACCAGCTCTGGGTGATTTGGCTCAGGCTATTAACAAAAATAATTTTTTTCTTGGACAGTCTTTCATCAATAAGGATGTGTGTGTGTGTGTGTGTGCAATCTACTGAACATTTGAATTAAAAATGAACATGATGTAGAATTTTCTTCATCTTTTGGACTTTTTTGCTTTAATTTTATCTTAAAAATAATAATAATAACTGGTATAGTACATAGCAATACTTATTACTGACCTGTAATTTATTTAAATATTGGGTGGTCTTTTCTTCCTTCTTTAGAAATAGATTTTTCTCTGAATCTAAGTTCATTGAAAATAACATGGCCATGCTCGCCAGGACCATCCATGTAGTCTATGTGGTTTATGAAAAAAATTCTTAAATTATCCGAATGTTGCATCTTAATCATAGAACCAAAAATATGTTGATCGTGCCAAGGTTTCTCCTTCATAGTGGTTTGTTTGTGAAAGACTCTTGAAGAGTCTTTTCCTTTTTTGTCTTATTAGAAAAACTTCTAATGTAGTTTTGTTTGTTTGCTTGTTTGTTTGTTTGTTTTTAATTTTTAATTTTTATTCATTTTTGAGAAACAGAGAGAGAGACAGAGTGTGAGCAGGGAGGGGCAGAGACAAAGGGAGACACAGAATTCAAAGCAGGCTCCAGACTCTAGGCTGTCAGCACAGAGCCAGATGTGGAGCTTGAACTCATGAAACGTGAGATCATGACCTGAGGTGAAGTCGGACGCTTAACCGACTGAGCCACGCAGGTGCCCCTGTTTGTTTGTTTTTAAGGGCAGATCTTCTAAAATTTTTTAAACTTTGTAATATTTGCTTATCTCTGAAGGCACCATAGTAAAGTGGTTAAAAGCAAAGATCTTAAAACTACAGAGACTGAGTTAAAATAGATCTCTAATATTTACATTTATCAGCTTTTCCCGATATATTAAGTGGGGAAAATAATATAGACTTTTGTGAGAAGTAAATAAATTTACATATACAAAATTTTTAGAATAACACTTCACCACACAAGGTCTAGGTAATAATCAGCTATTCTTCTTATTATTTTGATCTAAGTGCCACTGGTTCCCAAACATACAAAGTATTCCTTCTCCTTTAGCTATGTTGTTCTCTGATAGCACATTGGCATTATGTCCCCAGCATTTGAAGTTATCAGGGCTTTTGCTCAGTGCCTTAACATTATAGCAGTGATATAGGTATAAATATACCTGTAGATACTAAAGACTATAGATAGAGTCTTTTTGATTTTGTGAATTTTTGGTTTGAACATTGTTACTACACATGTGCTCTTTAGGATGGGACCTAGCACAGACTTCCTTAAGAGCAACTGCAAATTTTCAGCCCATAGGCTAAACATGCACTTCTGCCTCATGTCATATTGGCAGAAGAGATAGCACCAAGAGTTGTGACAATACAAGAGGGCACTGGTAGTCCCTTGGAGCATTATCCTACAAATGCATGTGCTGGGACTGTCCCTCTCCTCGCCCATAGTTATAATTCTCAGTTTCCTTTTGCCCTTTCAGTAAATGTCTAGACGATTCTCCGAGCCATTGGTATGTACGAGGAGTGTATGTGTGTGTGTCGTGTATGTATACGTGTGCGTGTGTGTTGTCTCCTGTGTGTTCTTATGCTTGGCTGCATAGTTCCCTTTGAGCACATCTCTCATTCCTGATTCGTCCTACCTTCTTTGTGGACCATTCTCTTTGCACGGCTCCTACCACATCTAAGTCCTCCATTCTGTTTTTCTTTACTCTCTTCATGTCATTGTTTCAGTCTATCACTTAAAATTCTAGAATGTTTGAATTCAAATGGAATATTGACTTATTTTACAGCTAATCCAATTCCTTATAAAACCAAAATTTATATATTATTGCTTACTGAAGTTATTGAGCCTATCTCATGTACTAAACATTTAACCATGCAAGAACTAGAAATGGAGTGTTTTCATAATCCTCATTTTTAAAAAGGGCATGAAATACTATACATTTCTGTTAACTAAAACATAGCAATTTAAATATCTTTTAACCTATTGATTTATTGCCCTTGTCCAACTCTTCATAGAAAAAGTAAAGGATTTCCTCCCTTACTCCAAAGACAAAGTAAGAAATTATTGGTGAAAGAATATATAAGATTAGACATATGTTTACAAAAAGATTAAACTCTGTGAATGCAACTAAATGCAAATCCACAATACCCATGAACTTAACCAATTAACCTTAACATCAGAGAATTTTCTTCTTCAGAACAAAGAAAAAAATGAGGACAGTCCATTCTATTGACTATCGAATTGAGGTAGTTATGCAATCTGGCTCCTGGGCTTTGTCTTCTCACACACAGGTAATCTAATACAATTAGACTGTAGTTCAGGGGGCTTCTGTGTCTTTAAGGAAGATAATCTCTGAGCTTGGGTCCAGAAAAATGCCCAACTACTTGCATGTGCAAACTCTATGCTTTGCAGGTGCAGACATTTTTAGGTGAGCTAACAAAGTAAACACCAATTATTCAGGCACTGAACCTGACTAGGCTTAAAGGAGAGGGGGTAAGAAGCGATGCAAAATAAGGACTAGATGAAGAACTTCAACATGGCCTCCATTTGGACTTCCTGCTCCTCACTGGCACTTCTTGGATATGTGATTTTCAAAGCAGGTGTTCTTACTGCAATCACATTGTCACACTCCATTATGAGAAAGCAATTAAGCCCATAATAAGTTAAGAGGTGATGTTTTGTATTTTTTTTTAATCTCACACAACTGTTGATTTGTTAGCTTTTGAAAACAGATAGGAATTTTTCAATTACATCTTGCAAAATACCTTTTTTTCATTCTGAGTGTTTGAAAAGCAAATGTATCCTGGATCCAGTTCTTTTGTGTTTACAAATCTGGATATGATTTAGTAAGCTTTAAAGAGATAGCAAACGCATAGTAAGGAAATCAGATTTACATAATTTTCTGCTTGCTTACAGAACACAGCAGTTGAGATTATCTTTTACATTTGGGAAGACTGTTTTAATATGATAAGATGAAATACCACCTACAGAACACTTGATCTTGCTAGTTTGACTTCTTAAAATAAATTATGGGCTGATTTGTCATAGTGACTTTTAACATAAATTGCTATTATAATCTAAAGAGGCAATTCTAAAGGAGACTGCTTTTTCACTTCATCTACATAAAAAGATTTAGGTTATTTCTACATTTATTCTTTCCTCCCTGCAATTTATTTCCTGTAACTTCACATGGCAGGAACAACAAAAATCCATGCTTTGTTCATTCCATCCGTTCCTCTATGCACACATGATAAGTAGCAAATAGCAGCTTAAATGGAGAAATAGCACAAGCAAAAACTATGTTGGCTTTACCTTTTGTACATAAAAAAAGTGTTTTTTAGAGAAGTGTGTTTATGCCTTTTCCCTACTGGAAACACAGTTAGATTCCAAACTGGAGGAAATTAAGAGGAGCCTGGGGCTTTCCTCTTTATCTTCTACACATGTATTCACTTTTATTCATCCATTCGTTTATTTACTTAGGTATTCTTGCAGCTTCCATAGCTACTGTACATAATGAGTGTTAGAGTCCAGATATCTGTCAGCTGTAGGAGTATGAATGCTGGAAAAAGAGGAGATTACGCTAAACCAAAGGACTCTGAAGTCAGACCCTCTTATGCAATCAGAAGCCTCTGGGGAATGTTTGATGTTTTTCATACTGATTTTTGCTTTATGTTTTATGAGCATTATGCTTGACTAAGCTTTCTTTCACTGTCTCTAAATTCTATTTGTCTAAATTTGCCATGGTGCCTATTTTCTGTATCATCTGTATTCATTATTTGACCACAAAGGAGTTAGAAAATAAGCATGGTTATATGCTTACTAGGATTAGTTATTCATTGATAAGTGTTCAGATTTAGGCATTTTACATTTAAAACGTGGGAGGGGAAGTGCACACGGGGCTTCTGGTCAAGCTTTTTTTCTGTACTCTGGATGGAGATTACATGTATGTACATATTATCTCATTCAGGGCTCAGCGTGAATTGGAGTAATCTTGGATTTATAAGTAGCTCATGATTATTTCCTTTCAACTGAAAGGAACAATGGTACTGACCCCCTGGAGTCTCTGATTGGAGGCTTTGTTTTTATTGTTTGCAAAGGTGAGGAAAGGTTTGTATAAAACACGGAGAAGAGACATAGCATAGGATTGTAGAATGTCATCTAAACAAAAACTTGAATTAAAGATAGACACGTAGGTTCAGGAAAAGATTTATTTGAAATTATAAGAGAAACTCTGACCTGCGAAACCTTCCAGGAAGAACTCAAAATACTATGAAATGCCTTCTTGGAGCTAAGAGCACTTGCACGTGCTGCTCATTTGATGTTGTGCCGTTTCACCTTGACATATCTTCTGGTCTTCCATTTCTAACTTTGTCTCTTTAACCCTGGCATTGTTTCCTACACTTTATGTGATGTATGCCAGTATGAAAGGAAATTATATTCTATTGCCATGAAACAATTGCCACAAATGTCGTGGTTTAAAGCAACACTCATTAGCGTACAGTTCTATAGGTCTGAAGTGCCATGTGGCTCAAATGGATTCTCTATGTATGATCTCAGGAGGCTGAAATCAAGGTGTTGAAGCTCTAAGAAAGAATCCACTTGCAGTTTCATCCAGACTATTGTCAGGATTCGGTTCCTTGGGGTTGTGAGACTGAGGTCCTCATTTCCTTGCTGGCTGTCAGAAAGAGGCTACTTACTGCTTCTAAAGGTCATTTGCATTCCTGGACACAGGGGCCCTTCCACCCTCAAGCCAGCTCTTCCCCCTCTGGGTCTGAATCTCTGACATCCTCTTCTGCTACCAGTGGAGAAAACCGCCTACTTTTAGAGGGCCTCATGAGACTAAGCTCACCAGATCATCTCCATATTTTAAGGTCAACTGACTTTAATTACATCTGAAACATTCACTCACAGCAGTGCGTGGATTAGTGTTTGATCGACCGACCAGGGGATGGGAGTCTTGAGCGATGGGGGAGTACCTGTGACACCCAGGCAGTTCCGTGCAGAGTAGTTACTACATAAATATTTCACAAATGAATCCACAGACACGGAATGGATAAATGATAAAAGAGATACTTTTAGAAGTCAGAGACCTCACCCTGCCAGTTACTAATAGATAAACCTGAGCCTCTGGGTGAATAGATTTTTATTTCACCAAAGTAAGTTATTTTTGGTCATTACACTTCACCTTATAATCATGATTGAGTTGATGGATCACCCGAAGACATTCCATTCTTTGTCTAACAAATGACAACAAATTTAAGAGAAAAAAATTTTCTGAGCCTAGAATACTTCACTATTCTGTTGAAGATTTTTAGTTCTTTATACTAAAAATTTTCTAAAAGCAATTAGCTTCAGGAAAAAAAATGGGGGAAGGAGTCATAATGCCCAAATGTTTGACAATTATAATGCGATTGTTTTTCTACTCTATGTTTAATGCTGGGAATATAGCTTCTCAGGAATTAAAATAATAAGTCATCTATGTCAAGCAGAAAAGTCTAGGTTTTCCAGCATTGCCTAACCAGTTGGAAAAGGACCTCGGTTCTTTACCTACCAGCGAAGTGATGAAAAGGCAATATCTTCAAATGAACAACAGGCAATTAAATGCCTCTAATTGACACCTAAGAAATAGTGACATTTGATTTTCCTTCCAGGGTTTTGTAGTTTTCCCTTATTTAAAAATAGCTTTTTGTATCTATTCTTTTCATGATTCAGTGACCTGGAGATCAAACCATATTTTCTGACTCAAGGTTTTTTTTCAATAACTTAAACCCAAAAGCAGGACTCCTGGGTGTCTCAGTTAAGCGTCCAACTCTTGATTTCTGCTCAGGTCATGATCTCACAATTCATGAGCTTGAGCTTCATCAGGGCTTTGCCCCATCAGCACAGAAAATCTGCCTGAGACTCTTTCTCTCTTTCTCTGCTTCTCCTCTGCTGTGTGCACTCACTCTCTCAAAAAATAAATAAACTTAAAAAAACAAGGCAATTCAATGGTGTAAAGTTGAACGCATGATTGAATGAATGAATGAATGAGTGAGTGAGTTGAAAGTGAATTAATTGAGCATGTATTTTAGGATGCATATTCAAAGGACATTGGAATTACTAGGCTCATATAATTTAGTAAACATACCTAGGAATAGAAAAGAATTCAAAATGCCCAATATTAAGAGATGTGTTTGCAAGCTTCCAAAATGAGTATGTTAGTGTTTCTGCTGATGTTTTTAATCATGGGGTCTCCCTAGACCACTCTTTCCCCCTCAACATTATTTAAGTTTCAATGTCTTTTCCAACACTCACTTTTCTTCTTCTCAGGCACTCCCTTTCACTTATAACATTCTTTTCATAATATGTCCACCTCGTATTTCACTTCATTGTCAGCAAACAATAAAGTAAGACTTCCCATGGATTTTCTGTAGCTGCTAAAGCCAGATTTAGTCTGAGATGGTTTTCATAATTCTATAAGTGACTTTGAACTTGACCGAGAACCCTATCTCTAGCATTGAACTGTAAGATTTCACAGGAATCTTCACCTTGTTTCTTATGAAATAAAAATGGCATTATGTCTGTCTTAAAGAAGAAAAGCACGCACACAAAAACCATTATTACAAATTGAGGAATATTGAACTAGTCAATTTGTGCATTTCATTGAACATTCTGAACCATACAAATTTGAATGAAGCTTTCAATACACAAATAAGCCAGTTCTGTAACAATAGACACTGCCATTGTATGTCAGACATTATGCATAGTGCAACCAGCTGCATCAAAAAGATGGGGGAATTGGGATTTGTTTTCATTGTTAAATTGAAATCCAAAAAAATTATTGTTGCTCTGTAATAAACAGGAATGCTGCTTAATGAAAAACTCTATTTGTATTATTGGTGAGTTTCTTGTTCCTAATTCAGACATGTGGGTAAAGCTGTTCTATCACTCTTTATAAGCTGGTAGCTGCCATAATGCTTAAACTCAGCAAAGGATCATCTTGTTCATATGTGAAGAATATCAGGAGAACAGTTTAAATAGGATAGACAAGAAATAGTTTAATATAGGAGGAGATTCTGGTAAGATTAGCAGGAACACGCACAGCACTTATTGCTTCCTTTTTATATCCCTTTATCTTCAGGGCGGGAAAAAGTGTAACAATGGGATATTAACATTTAATATCTTTTCTCTTTTCAATGAAGGAAGAAAATAATCATCTGTCTTTTCTAATTTTAAGATTAAAAGAAGTACACCCAAGTGCAATTATATAGCCCAAACTTTTTTATAAGGCATGTTTCTAAGAATACACAGGAAAGGAAATGACTTTGTGGCTGGTTTCCTTAAATCTTGCACATACACTTACAGAGAATTTTAGAAACTCAATTTTGATACTAAATTTTCTTATTAATTGTGAGTATAATTCAATTTCGTGTGAAATGGAAAATGCCTATTAAAGCACAGGTATTTAAATGTGGCTTTCTGATTTCACTAGCAATTGCTCTTAGGTATTGGTGTAGTAGGAAGGTAGAGACAGTTACTGCAATAAAACCAAACTGACACATTTGTTTTTAAACTAGACTCTACTCTAATAATCCCTTTTTTGCTTTTCAAGTCCTGACTGCAAGAATAAATAATAAATTGAAGTTGGTCCTTCAGTGAAAAGAGGCTAATTTTTCTAACTGACAGAATTCATGTGTCCCTTTGAGAAATTGATGAATCAAGCCAGTTTAAACATATATGCAGAATTGTATACGTACCTATTGTTTTGATTCTAGGCAGTAGGCAACAATCTCATTCTTTTTGATACAAATTAAAATTAGCCATTCATGATAGATTCTAATACAATAATTGTTCAAATATCACTAATATTTGGTCAACAAATATTATGGACTTTATATGCTTAATGTATTAAAAAAATCCCACTAAATACATTATGAGGTGCAAATAAAGCATACATTGACTATGCATCTTGGGAATCACTCCAAACATTTGATATTTAAAAAATAATTACATCACTTCTAGCATGTATACAGAAAAAACTCATTTTGTATTTTATTGCTTGAGATGATTAATCAAAGTGCTATAGATAATTTACTAGACTATGAAATCAGTTTGATCATATTATATTTAGATATATTTTAAGGCACACCTGGGTAGCTCAGTCAGTCGAGTGTCCAACTTTGGCTCAGGTCATGATTTCTCGGTTCATGGGCTCCAGCCCCGTATTGGGCTTTGCCATGACAAGGCTAGCCTGCTTCAGATTCTCTGTCTCCCTCTCTCTCTTTTCTGCCCCTCCATGCCTGTGCTCGCTCACTCTCTCTCTCAAAAATAAATATTAAAAAAAATAAAAACAAAAGAAATATTTTAAGATTGTATGAGTCTAGAAAATTAAATTAATTCTCTGTGTAGCTCTTCCTTCTCTCGGCTTAGGTCCCTTCTAGCTTTAAAGTAGCATAAACCTTGGAGTGCCTAGGTGGCTCAGTCAGTTAAGCTGACATCTCAGAGCCTGGAGCCTGCTTGGATTCTGTGTTTCCCTCTCTTTCTCTCTGCTCCTCCTCTGCTTGCACCTTCTCTCTCTCTCTCCCTCTCTCTCTCTCTCTCTCTCTCAAAAATAAATAAACAAAAAAATTAATGGCATAAACCTGAAATGTCTTTATCTAACCAGATTTCTGATTTGATTATACTTTGACAAAAGAGAATAGAGTCTCTCAAAGTTTCTTTTAACCCTGGAATTCTAATAATATATGATTTGGCGAAAATCAACCCTTTTCTTCTAAAGCAGATAGTTTTGTTTCTACTTGACATTACGTTCCTGAAAGCCAAGGATTAAATCTTGTTCATCTTTGTATATTCAGCACTAAGAATAATGCCTAACACAGATGCTCAGTAAGAATTTGTTGTGTAAAGAATGTGATTACCATTATAAAAACTAGCTACTCCTAAATTATTCCTTTTCTGACTCACCTAAGATTAATTTTCCAGTTTGAGGGTTAAATGTATATGTTTTGGCTAAGGATAATTGATAATAATGGTAAAGTAGAGGCAACTCTAACAAACTAAAGTTTTGGCTAATGAAATAACAAGGCTTCTCCTCATGATTTGTGATCAAAAGAACTATGGATATAAATTTATCAGCTGATAGACTGAAAAACTTATTAATGCAGTCTCAGGAAGCCTTATTTCAATTACAGTCAAAATCTTTTTCAAACAGGTGCACCTGAGTTGCAAAATCTCAAACCAACAGTTAAGTTGGTTAAGCATCTGACTCTTGATTTTGGCTCAGGTCATCATCTAATGGTTTGTGAGTTCAAGCCCTGCATCAGGCAGCTCCGAGCCTGGTTGGGACTCTCTCTTTCCCTCTCTCTCTCTGTCCCATCACCCTCTCCAAAAAAGAAATAAATAAACCTAAAAATTTTTTTGAACAATTTTGAACAATAATATAAGTGGCTAAATGTACAACATCCATAAAAGGAGGGACAGGTTAGATATTTCTGTAATAGTTTAAAACATACCCACCTCTCTTTTTTTTTTTAACTTTTTGTTGTCAAATTGGTTTCCATACAATATCCAGTGCTCATCCCAACCAGTGCCCTTCTCAGTGCCTGTCACCCACTCTCCCCACTCCCATACCCCCCTCAACCCTCAGTTTGTTCTTAGTATTTAAGAGTCTCTTATGCATAGGTGGACTCTGAGAAACTTAACAGAAAACCCGGGGGGAGGGAAAGAGGGGAAAGAAAAAAGACACAGAGAGGGAGAGAGACCCACCCCTCTTCTTAAAATACCTTTACTGGTGTCCAGAAAAATTAAGAACAATGTATTCTCTGTATTTGGGGATAAGAAAGCTACTAAACAACCTTAAAAATCAATATGAATCCGGATTGCGTAATGTGTTCAGTGCTAGGGTCATTATGCAAATGTATCGATCTTTTTTCTTTTCATCCTTTGTCGGACCATTTTTTGGACTAAAATTCCCCAACATCCGACTTTTGTGTGCACACCTCCAAGTTCCTTTCATAGTAAGTGCATTTCCCACCCTACAAGTTGGACCACCTTAGGCAGAAAATGTAAGGCGGGCTGGAGCTTTGAGAAAAGAGCATTTCAAGGTTGTAGGGAGAGCAGTATTTTATAGATGAAATCATAATAAAAATATAAGAACCATGAGTGCTTTTAAATGTTTAAAAAATACAATAGGAGACAGAACTTTCATTAGGCAATGTTGCTGGTGTAGCAGAAACCAGAATGATAATAGTGTAAAACAGTGGGTAATATTCCTAGGATAAAATCTATGAGGGAAAAAAATATCAGATTTAATTAAGATTTTAAGACCCCTTTTACATTAGGAAGGGTATGTGCCTGCTGACAATATAATTAATGCAGACCTCATAAAAGTGATGCAACTGAATTATCAAGAGCCAAGAAGAGTGGAGGCAAAGAGATAGGATGACTATTTACTTTCAATGGATTTATTTATCTAAAACTCATTTATTGTACACCTACTGTGTGCAAAGCACTATACACTGTAGGGGGCTATGAAACTGCCCTAGACACAGTATTTATAACCTGTGGTTCTTCTCTTCTTCATACAAGAGTGCCATCTTTGTGTGGGTCCTCCCAAAATGAGCTCCTCACTGATAGGTGATTATTTTGGAAAGGAATTTTAAGCGTGCTGGTAGGAGATTGGAACAAGTTAAACAGAGAAAGAGGGAAAGCCAGTCCAAGAATGTGTTATTGAGCTGGTCCCTGCTATGGGTCACTAAGCTCCATCCCACTGGGACCCCTGCGAGGAGCCATGTGGAATATATCTCACAATTGTTTGCCCTGCATGCAGCTGGTTGTCATAGCAGCAGCTCGAGTAAAAAGGCGATGAGAGGATGGAAGGCAAAATACAAAAGGTGCGTGAAACAAATGTATTTTGCAAATTTATCTCGTGTGGAGATAAAAAGAGCAGTTATTTATTAAACCCTTATTATGTACAGTCATTGTGCTAGCCACTGGGGAAGAGGAAAAGAGAAGTGTAGAAAGATGAAAAATTCAAGGTCCCTGTTCTTTAGGAATTCATAGTTTAGGCAAGGAGGCAAGTCAGTGAGCAAGGCCATGACAGAGGAGTGTGAATTGCAGTGGAGAAGGAAAGTATGTCATATGGAGGCTGGAAACTTGAAAGGAAGTGGAAGAAGGTGAATCCAAGTAGAAGAAATGTTGATTGTAAGCCAGGGGGTTAGGGCGTGGTTTATTCAGAGCACTGTGATCTACTTACAGGAATTATATACTAAAACTGTATCCCAGCACACAAATCAGTTTATCATGCATAATAAGTGATCAATATGTATTTATAGGTACTCAAGCATTACTTGCTTAATGAATAAATTTTCTGATCTGCAGTCTTAGAGCTGTCCTTTTGAAGGAGCGTATTGTTGGCATAGTTTTACTATTTCAAGTGGATAGGATTTTGAGACACACATAGCCTTATTCCAGCAACTGGATATTTCTTCTTGGGCCAAAGTAAAGGGCTTATGTTAGCCCTTCTTATACAAATACTAATACATCTTAAAAGCTACCATTCGATGAACACTTAAATGAGCACTGTGGTAAGCATTTTACTCAGCTCATTTACTTATTGCAACACTACCAGGAAGACAAAACCGAGGCATACAGGTGCAAAGCTAATACACAGTGTGCTTGACTGTTACGAATACTGTCTCCATCTATAACTAGCACATTTAACTAGAAGTCACAGACAACAGCAATTCTTCAGCAGTTCTCTCGGAGTGTGTAACTCCATATGGTTATGGTATGATGTCTTCAGAGACATCTAAGAAGAGGAGAGTCTTCTTTTCAATAAAATAGAACCAATCTTCCTCCACAGTGGTAGTCAATGTTTCCAAATCCTCAATTCTTGACTGCTGACAGTCCCTTCCCTATAGCCCTTCTTTCTTTCTCTTGAGCTTTGTGGCAAAACCTCATTAAACTGCAGAAATTAAAACAACTCATCTATAGTTATCTGTAATAAATATTTTGACAGTGCCAATCATTTAATCAAATACAAAATTAAATATGATCGTTGTTTTCAAGAGACTGAGACTCTATTGAAGATGATGAACATGAGATTGATAAAGTATAGGTAAAAGCAAGTGGCTATTGAAGAAAAGAGGAATCGGCAGGTTAATTCCAACTAGAGGTGGGTAGTCATTTAGGGAGGGTACATGGAAATGGAAGCGCAGAGAATGAATCAGCACACCGCAGTTCTAGTCTTATTTTTACCTCTAACTTATCCACATCATTCATCTCCACCAGCCTCTTCTCTTCACGTATACCACTCCCGATGCCCCTTAGAGTTCTGACAGTTCTAACTTATGAGCAGGATGCGTGTGAGATGGGCACTGAAAGCTGGGTACCGTTCTAACCCATAGAGATGCAGAAACCCTTCCCTGATGAAAGCAGAGCATGGGCAAATGCACAAATGCAGCCACAGCCTGGGCGCGTCCTGAGAATAAAGAGCCCTGTCTGCCTAGTGCGGCTGGCGCGGTCCGTGTCAGACAGCAGCCAGGGTAGGACCAGAAAGGTAGCTTCGGGAAAGTTTACAGAGGATCTTGAATTCTATACAAAGTCATTTGGATTTAATAAGGCTTTTTAAATAGCTGAAATATAAAAGCGATGATTAGAGAATCATTGAGAATAACTGAAAATCAATCTGGAGTATAACAAGTGGAACAATTTAAGTAAATCAGAACTACATGGCCAGATAATCGCTGGCCTTTATTGCGTTTGAAAAGCCAAGAAAAAAAATGGGAAGGTAAGTGTAATATTCCAAAAAAATGAAAAATATAATCAAACCTTATGAAATTCTTCATCTTTAATGCTGAAAGAACAATCGTAGAATAACAGAAAAGAAGCTGCTTTAGGATAACATTCCTAACATACAAGATAAAATAAAACTTAATAAATAAGACAATTCGATCATTAAAGCTCCAAGGTTTAACACTTACATAAAAACTTAAATAATTCTACACCCACACAGCCACACATATAAAATCTTAAAAACTCATTCAACTTGCAAAAATGTTTACCAGTTTGCAAGTCCTCCCATTTTTTACCGCACCAGCAATGTCACATTGATGATACAGCTGATGGCAGTGACTATTAGTGACCTTAAGAACACAGCTGGGTTTCTATTTTTATTTCTGTAAAACCCTCTTTTCTTCAACTAAATGATGCCTTAAAGGCCTAAACGAAAATCTATGTAGTCAAAGGCAATTTGTATTGTATGTTTGTGTATATATTTCACACAACAAAGCCAGCTTTTGAAACACATATATACACTCCCACACACATACGCACACATACTCCAAAATATGTGATGATACTTATACAGAATCCTGTTTTCAAGCCAACCTGGAATGAATACTGGACTTTGCCCAAGTTCAAGGAAGCATTTAGGGCTATACACAATTACCTCTCTCTCTTGGCAACATACTTCAAAACAGAGTTACTATAGACTCATGTAAATCACTTCTGATCCGCTAAAAATAAACTAAAAAATCCACACATTTAAGAGATATTGATGAATAATTCAGGCTTTGAAACTTTTTTCAATGACTATGAAGGACAGACACACGGCTGTGGAATTTGTTTCTATTTGTGTGATTGCTTATTTATTCTCCTTAGCTCAAATTAGAGGTAATAGTCTTGAATAGTTTCATCTGGCTATTTGCAGATAAAAGTATTTATCTACAAATAGGCAGAGTTCTGAATATGGGTAATAACAGAGACAAACATATGTTTAAAATTCCTAATGCAGTTGATGCTGAGTAAACAGGATTGTATACTGTGAACTTTGGCAAAATGGCTATTCAGCAAATAGGAAAGGATTCGAAAATGGTGGTCTGCCAGAGGAATAACTTACCAGTTGCTAAGAACAAGCTGGCAGGGAAATACCATGAGTCAGAAAGAGAAAGGAATCATGTGATTTCTCTAGCCATCCTCCTCATTGTTCATAATATAAAATAAAGATACTTTTTTAAAATTTTCTTTAATTTATTTTGAGAGAGAGAGGGAGGGGCAGAGAGAGAGGGAGAGAATCCCAAGCAGGCTATGCACTGTCATTGCAGAGCCTGATGCAGTGCTCGATCTCACAAACCATGAGATCATGGCATGAGCTGAAATCAAGAGTCGGATGCTCAACCGACTGAGCCACCCAGGTGCCGCTAAAATAAAGATACTCTCTGTGAAAATAATTATTTCACAGTTTGGGTTTGCGAAGGCTCTATCTGTAAAAGATGTTGGAACTTCTTGAAGATAGGCATTGAGTTTTTGATCAAATAAAAAATAAGTCTAACATATGAGAATAAATATCTACGTATAGATTTTCTATACCCTGAGACTTTGATTTTGAAAAAAAAAAAAAAATGCACCAGTGTGAACTTAGACTGATTCTTCCTAAGGAAGATAAAAAAGAAGGCTGATAGGCAGGAATTTGAAGCCATTTGCCAACTCCTACTTTCTCTCCCTAAATACAAGCAAAGCTCACTGGCTAGAGGCTCATAAATTAAACCTTACTCTACCAGCCCGAAAGCTGCATGAAAAGTGGGCCATGTTATGTTTACCTCTCTTTACTCTTGGAAACAGTCTATGGTGTGTTGAGTAAAAAAGAATCTAAAAATCTATACGTCGTTACCTCTACTACATCATCACTGATCATACTCAGGTATCCCTCAACTCTAGAGCCTCAGGGAAGATCTTGGAGGGTCTAAAGTCCAGGAGCATGGAATAGCCACACAAAACAAGCCCGCCTGTGGAAATCAGTGTGCCGTGTGTGCGAGACGGTACACGAGGAGACAGGGTTTCTCTGTGCTGTGTCTTGAACACAGCACATTCACTCTTAGGGCCTGGACCACTTGATTGCACAAGAAATAGTGCAGAAAGGAATAATGAGATGATGTCACCTATGCTGAGACTTGCCTGCTTCTTCCAGACACCATGATCCAAAGTCGTCCCTTCTATGGGAAGGCATATTCCACTCTAGTTCTCTTTTCCTCCCCCATCTCCACCCAGTGTCTAGGCAGAGTTAAATGATACGAGAAATCGGGGTGTGATCCGAATCTGGATATCCTCTCCACTGCGAATGGAGTTAAGGGGTGGATATTGCTAACGAGAGGATTAAAATGTCTTTTGAGCTAACGCCTCCCACGGCATGCAGTGAAACAGTTACCCTGTCTGTAAGGATAGAAACAGTGATGCATAATTTCTCAGTAAACTGATGTGCAAACTATTTTGAATCCACATCAATCACTCTCTTTTATATGAAATCTAATTTAGGTGTAAATCATTCACTTCCCAGGTATAGGCTTCCTCAGTAAAATGTAAGTTGAGGCCAGCTTTTTTTTGGGGGGGAAGCAGAGTTAATGTAGCTAAAGTAACTGTACCTAAGATTTCAGCAAGAATCTTAAAAATATGACTCAAAGTTAGTTTAGTTAAAGCTTGAGTAATTTAAGGAAATTGCCCAAGCAAGTAATTGGTATTATACCAAAACTAAATATTTCACAGTTACATTTGCTTTCGCCTAAAAATAAAAACTGGAGCAATACAAGGGAAAACTGCCAAGACTGAAAATAATATGCAGCAGCTGTAAGTAATTGGGAATGATAATCATAATTAGACAAGATGTAAGATGTGTGTTAAAACCCAGATTGGATCTTCCTGTTGACAACTGGGAGAGATCCCAAAGGCTTGGACTCCACACCTAGCCCAGACACTTCTGCTCCCTACCTGAGAGCCCCAGCGAAACCCAGCTCAGTGCTAGATCGGCCATGAAACCACTCTCTAAAGGCCATGCCTCATATTGGGAGGGGTGGGAGGGGCGGAAAGAGGTCCCACTCCCTGTCTTCAAGGAGCCAGAAAATCAGAGGAAACTGGACAATTATCTAGCAGTAAATAGCTTTAAATAAAAGTCCTTCAAAAGAAGCCAAAATAATGAAGAGAGTAAATATTTCTGTAGGTTAAAATGGAGGACAACTTGGTAAGATCAGAGAAACATTGATTTAAGCAAGTATAGATTAAAAATGAAGTAAAATATTCACACTATATACTATATATATAGTATACGCATACTATATGTATCCTATATATATATATATATATATATATATATTATACTTATGTATATAAGTTAAAAAGGAACTATTACTGAAATCAGGTATAAAAGGGGGACTAAAAATTCTTAGAGAGATTAGGGGGGCCTCACGGAGTAAATGGTATTTTAATATCTAAGAATGAGTAGGGCTATGGTAGGTAGAGAAAGGGACAGGAAGGAAGGCCATTTAAGCTTAATGATATGGCATATGCGAATGACAAGAAGTGACAATACTCTGGGTTCGGAAAACGGTTCCTATGACTGGAGCTAAGAGTATGTACAAGTCTGGATAAGTTGACTAAAGCCAGATAACAGAGGTCCCTGAATGCTGAGCTACAGAGTTTTGGCTTTCCTCGGTAGGCAGTGGAGACCCCGATGGTCTGGGGTTAACATAGACTTCAACTCTTGCCTCTACCAGTATCATCTATTTTCCACACAATAGTCAAGTGATCATTTAAAAATGTCTGCTAGCCTCCTCTACTCAAAACTCTCCTATGGATTCCCGTATCACTCAGAATGAAATCAAAATTCTCACTGTAGCCCAACTACACCGCTGATCATATGCGCTAGCCCTCCTAAATTTATTTAGGATGAGTAGCAGTTTGCTATTCACAGGCAACTGAAAACATGGCAGAGAACATGCAACAGATCTGACCACGTCAGAGGCACCACTCGATGTCTCCTAAAAAATTCAGGATGATATTTGGGGAGCATGAGTTCATCTACACTCCTGGTTGTTTGCTGCAAAAGGATATTGCTACAAAGTTTGACACATGCTCTTCCCCCTTATAATCAGCCTCAGGATCTATCTTCTTGCTCAAATGCTGAAGAGAGGTATTCTGACTCTGTACAGGTCTTAGAAAGTAATAAGTCTAAAAGTAGGGAGAAAAGAAAGGCAGTGAAACACAAATAATGAAAGACAGTGTTCTTCTGAAAAAAGAAGTCAAGGTTTTGGGTTCTTTTATGCGCTTATGGTAATAGTATGGGAAATGGATACAAACCTTATCATCATTCAACAAATACTTATTGAACACCTACTAAATATCAGACTCCGTGTTCTGTACCAATGAAAAAAATTACATATAGTAAATCTTGGCTTGAAGACATTCTTAGTCTAATGGGGAAAGATAAATATATAAACATGTTGTGATAGATATGTAAATAATATTAACTATGATGCCAAACTGATTTGGCGCGTGGGACTTTATAAAAACTTTCCTCTTTTTATTTGTATTATTTTTATTTTTTAAATGTTTATTTATTTTTGAGAGAGAGACAGGGAGAAAGAGAGAGAGAGAATATGAGCAGGGGAGGAGCAGACAGAGAGGGAGACACAGAATCCAAAGCAGGCTCCAGGCTCAGAGCTGTCAGCACAGAGCCTGACGTGGGGCTTGAACTCATGAGCCATGAGATCATGACTTGAGCTGAAGTCAGCCGCCTAACTGACTGAGCCACCCAGGTGCCCCAAACTTTCCTCTTTTTAAAGTATATGATATTTGAACTGACTCTTCAAACTAATTTCTAATAGTGAAGTTATTTTCTTTAATTTCTTAACATTTTCTATAACTTCACAAATAGATGATTGAGATTTAACATACCAAACAAATCTAATTGGCCCAAATAGTACCGAGACTCCTAACTTTAGTATCATTAGCCTGGTACTCTATCACTCAGCTAACATGTCACACACACACACACACACACACACACACACACACTAAATAGTTAATGGGACTAAGGTTATACAATAATAGCATACCCCAAGTAAAAGGACTATATGCCACCATTTTTAAAAGTGACATACACTAACACGTGCATGTTGCATTTTGTAAAAAAAAAAAAAAAATACTGTAATTGTATCTGCTTTCTGGACTACTTACCTGCCATGACTCCTTAGGGAGCCTTCGAGGTTTGTTCATTATCCTTATAAGTATATATATCTTAATGTTCTAAACTTTTCCTAAGAGAGGAGATTGAGTTCTCTTTGTCTTTGCCTATGTTCAATCCCTAGCACGTGGAAGATGCTCAATATATACATAAGGGGTATGAATTATGATACCTGACCTAGCATTAGGTATCCAATCAAAAATTCCCTTAACTAACTTTACTCTTTGTTTTTTGGCTTACTAATTATCAATAACTAGTCTACAGTCCATTTCCTATGATAACTGCAGGCTAACGATGCAGCAAAATGCTCCTCCTTTAATAGAAGGACTAATAGGAAAACTAAAGAGTACAATGGAATAATACATACTCTGTTAATTAAAAAGTAATATTTAATTTTAAACATATTATTGACATACTTTTGTCATGTCCAAGGCAGTAAGAGGCTGAGTAGAAGATAAAGGTACACTGGGGGAAGAGATAAGGTATATGGAATTAAGCAACAAAAGGACCATCCTATCTTATTAGCTATTGTATTCCCAGTGCCCAGTACCTAATCCAATAAATATTGGCGGAATGAATGAAAGATGATATATTGCAGAGTCTCTGGCCTGCAAGCAAGTGGCTTGCTTCAGAAAATATTCTGTTTTGTAGGAGAGAAATACTCCTTTTAACTCTGGCCCATTCATTTATTTAATTGAATCATTCGACAGATATTTCTTCAGCATCTACTATATGCCAGGCTTTGCCACTCGCTGTACATGGAAACAAAAGATAAATAATAAAACATGACTTAGGAGAGCTCACAGTCTTGTGAGAACGATAGATACGTATAAGAATATTGACAATGTCGTGTGATAGTTGTATCATATGGCAGCGAGATGACACAATAAAATAATCTGCTCAGCTTTCTGGAAAAGGAGAGGGGAGTCGGAAAAGATTGCCCTGAAAATGCACTTTAAAGGATGGGTAAGCAATTTTCAGGATTCTTTCTGCAGTATCTCCTTGATGTACTATTTAATTTGTCATGACAATAAAAATTTTATCTTTGCTCTGTATGCTTGGCTTTTAAGATCTATTTCTTATTTATGAAATCATTTTATATGCTTTGCTTATTATTAGTCCTTTACTATTATACCAGTTTTATTGCACTCAAGATTCTTCAAAAACAACAGCAAAATAACTCTTAAATAGCTGTCATTGAGAAGGTAACAGACCAATTAAATATTTATTTATGTTTTAAAAAACAAAACACCTTTCTAGGTCTTGAACAAGAGAAAATAATTTAAGGAGTTTCGTGGGTTTAAATTAGACTCCTCATATATCAAAACTTCAAAAGCTATGTGCTCAACAATAGACTTATTTTCCTCATCATCTTCTCATTTTTTAAAACTCACTTGTGATGCAAATAGAAGCATTAAATAGTGGATTTTCCTCCTTGTTTACAAAAGAACAGTAGTCTCAGCTCTTGAACTGTATTCACCTGGAATCGACAATTGTACTGTCAGGAAAACTTCCCCCTACAAAGGTCAGTGCATCTCTCATCCCCTTTTAATTTCTCAGAAATACAAACAATGCAATTTATTCTTCTTGTAATATGGAAATATAGTCATTGGTGAAAGTTCTATTAAAAATGACCTGCTGGTAATTCAAACTCAGTGTAACTAAAACTGCCTCTCGATTTGAGTTATGGTTTTGGGGATGAAATGGTATATTTTTTTATTATATGATTCATTTTCTACCAGGAAACATTGCTTGAACTCCAGGTTTCATTAAGAGAGGGTACTTAAAAGTATATTGGTTGGGTTTTTTATTATTACTATTATTTTTATTATGATAAATGAGGCTCGGTCTCAAGCAAAGCTGAGCATGCCTACAACATTCCATTTCTGGAACACAGTATAATTCACACTCAGAGAGGCAACGGTCCTCTCGTGAAATGCAGTGGAATTCGTTCAGCAGACTCCCACCATATTCCAAGCCTTGGTGACTCTTTAGGTGAAATCTCTCAGTGAGAATTCAACATGACTGGTAGTCAGGTACCACATAAACTTCTCTGAGTATGAAACTGGTCTTTCCAATGTATAAAAGTAATCACATGATTCAACAGCTCCAAATTCTTTAAAATCTCCTTTACTATAAAAAAAAAAAAAACTAAATTGGGCACCTGGGTGACTTTGTTGGTTAAGTGTCTGACTCTTGACCTTGGCTCAGGTCACAATCTTGCAGTCCATGAGTTCAAGCCCTGCATCAGGCTCTGCGCTGATGGCATCGAGCCTGCTTGGGATCTATTTCTCCTTCTCTCTCCTTCTCTCTCCTCTCTGCCCCTTCCCTGCTTGTGCATGCTCTCTTTCTCTCCCTCCTTCTCTCTCTCTTTCTCTCTCTCTGTCTCTCCCTCAAAATAAATAAATAAGCTTTAAAAAAAAAACCTAAATTCTTTTTCCTTACAATTAAGGTCATGTTCTACCTGCCTAGAGTTCCAGTTTCAATTCCCTCTACTCTAAGCCTCAAACTTCATGGTCCAGCAAGACTACTAGAATATATGTCATGCTCTCTCCTTTCTTCATACCTTTGAATAAATTGTTTCGTCTATCCAAATGACTGTCCCTCTTTGGTAAAACCCTCTGTTAAATCATCTCTCCGTTGCCCAGGCAGATTTAGATACAAAATTTTCTGTGTCACTCCAGTGTATACATGCAAATCTAATATTTCTTGAAACATATTGTGAGTGTTTAAATGTTTTTTTTACCTACTTTACCAAAAAAAGATTTTTCTAGAATTTATTACAGTATTTGACCAATAAAAAAGACATATGTATGTATATGATCATTTCAATGTGAAATCTAAAAGGCTGAACTTGTAAAAACAGCAGAATGGTGACCAGAGGCTGGGGTAGGGGAATCGGGAATATGCTGGCTATGGGTACAGACTTAGAACAAGTAGATAAATGCGCTCCTGGAGAACTAATGCACAGTATCGTGCTTATAGATAACAATACTGTATTATAATCTTCAAAGTTGCTGAGAGACTAGATTTTAATTGTTTCCTTCACAAAAGAGAAACAATAATTAGATGATGCGATAGAGTCGTTAGCTGGTGCTGTGGTGGTGATCATATTGCCGTTCGCGAATGTATCAAATCAACACTGTTATACACCTTAAACTCCTACAATGTTCTATGCCAATTACATCTCAGTAAAAATAAATGTTAAACAATATATACATGAGTGACATATTATCCACTAATACAAATATTTACAGTGCATACAAAAGGAATAATAATGTTAGCCACTATGTATTAACTACTAGCCCAGTGCAACGTGCTGTATGTTCTTCATCTCCAGTTCTCATTGCAGCCCCGCCAAGTGGATTATATTATTTGTCTCTTGCCCTTGAGAAAACTGAAGCTCAGAGAGGTTAGTCGCATAGGCCATACGTTGCCATAGAGCAGAACCAGATGTGAACTTAAGTCTGTCTGACTCCAATGCCAGTGTTCTCCCCAGTACACCCAGCTGCCTTTTGATTATTGTTAAGATCCTAAAAGACACAAATTAGGTTTTGATTTAATCTTTTCCGTTTCCTTCCAGCTCCAAGTACAGCCCAGTATGGAATTACCGGGAGCGCTGACGTTGTTTTCTCCTGCTGGTACCTTGTGTTGACACTGTCCTCTTTCACCAGCATATTCTACCTGAAGAATGCCATTCTACAATAAATTTAAAGACCCATAAAAGGCTTTTAAGGATTCTCTGAAAGTGCTGATGGCTGGATCCAATCTGGTACAGTTTGTTAAAAGCAGCGTGGGATATAATCAGCAGTGCTTACATGGGGATGATCGCCTTCTGTAGAATTGCTCATTATGTAAATACTTTAATTCTACTCTTTTTTTGATTAGCTACATTACCTTGTGAAGCAGTACACATTGTCCTTTTTTTAAGACGTGAAAGCTCTGAAATTACTTTTAGAGGATATTAATTGTGATTTCATGTTTGTAATCTACAACTTTTCAAAAGCATTCAGTCATGGTCTGCTAGGTTGCAGGCTGTAGTTTACAAAAACGAATATTGCAGTGACTATGTGATTCTTTAAGGCTGCAATACAAGCATTCATTTCCCTGTTTCAATAGGAGTCAATCCTCATTTACAAAAATGCATTTTTTTTTCCTTTTTTGATAAAAAAGCAAATAATATTGCCTTCAGATCATTTCTTCAAAATATAACTAACACATATCTAGATTTTTCTGCTCGCATGATATTCAGGTTTCAGGAATGAGCCTTGTAATATAACTGGCTGCACAGCTCTGCTTCTCTTCCCTGTAAGTTCAGCATGGGTGTGCCTTCATACAATAATAATTTGCTCTTCGTCTCCACCTAATAAAAATGTTTTGCCACATCCTATAATTTGAAAGCAAAAATAAACCATGGTGATAAAGCTAAACTATATCCTATCTCTAAAGAATGAGGGAGCTGTCAGACTATAAAAATCTCTTCCCTCCTTACCAGTGGGGTGTGAGGATTTTGCCCCACCTAAACTCAGTTTTGTGATGAAAAACAATTTCATTAATGTAGTACAGGTCAATTTATTACCACGTGATTCCTTGGGTTGTAGTTGAATGTCGGATCCACTGTGGGAAATAATTCCCTTTAAAATGACGGTGAAGTCCATCCAAGGGATTGCTCGGCAATACAGCATCTTTTCCTTTCACTTTTCCAAGCCAAATCTATAAGATGCTTGTCAGAAAGAACACAGAGTCCCATCACCTAACATTACACGAGTTGGTAAACACGCCAAAGGCGTTCGGTCCTGTGGCAGGTAAGTTGGGATGATAGATGCCGGGCTCCCACACACAGGGCATTTCACACATCTGCCACCTGAAAACATCACTCAGCTGATAGTTTGGAATGCATGTTACATAAAAGAAAATGTTCCAAAATATATAATAACAAATACTCCATGCTGGCATGCAGCAGATCAATCCTTGAAAGAACTAATTCTGCAATAAAATCTTTCTCTGTAGCCATGTCAGTTCAAACCCGTAAGGCCAAAAAATAACAACAACAAAATGGCCGCGCTTTATGTCTTCTTACATGATATGTGTAAGACATGATCAAATGAAGACAAAACACCAGTGATTAGCACATCTTAAGACATATTAGTTATTAAGTTATCATGAACAGTTGTTTCCATCATAAAGAATGAAAACTACATTTTTTAATGAAAATGGTGTTATTTTAAGAAGTATTATATTACAGGAGTATTTCCATGGTTTTACTCATAGCTAAAGAAAGACCATAACCTTGAAAGCCATTTTACAAGTTTGATGAAGTTACCAATTTCGCTACATAGGAGGATTTCTGCAAATAGTCTCCTTTTGCAAGTCATATTAACAGTAAGAAAAAAAAAAACCTCACTAATAGTTAGATACAAGATATTTCATGGAGGTTGTACATACTTAAGATGTCTAATATTTTGCCCTGAAATAAATGACTTGAAAATCATGATTTTTTTTGAGTAAAACTTAGCTCCAAAGTACACCATAAATCTATTTTAATTAGAAAAATGAATCCTACATGAGGAGGCATAAATATACAGTGTTTCCACAAAATGGCAATAATATGGCATACTGCTATTAAATTTACTCACTGTAATTATTCATTACATTATTTTGACTGATGTATTAAAAACTTTTTTAACACACATGGCATTTTAATTTTGATTAGTATTTATTTGCTTTTTTTAATTTGCTTTTTAAAAATATTCTTTGTGAAATTGGCGAGTAAACTACATTTTTTTTTGTATTGCAGCTTTAAAGTGGCACACTCCATAATAATCTACTTACTAGAAATAGTGGTGCTACCACAAAAGTGTTAACCATCAGTACCATCGTTTGGGAGAAAGAAACAGATCAAGAATGCATATTATACAGTGACCGCTTTCCTAGAGTTAAAAATACCTCCTCTTTGTAAGGTTTGTAGGGTAAATGTGAGGTAAATCGAGGTATAAACTATGGACGAACCAAATAATTAGTTCAAAGTGTTGTCATGATTCCGAATTTGTGGAGTCTGGTGTTTTTCCCATAGAATGTGACAGAAGTACAGTCATAGCTCAGTAGCTATATGTATCTGCCTTTATGTTAGAAGAGAATTTTTGAGTGACATTTTAAATAGAGGAGGTATTCACTACGTTTTTCTGTATCACAGCAGCATTCCTAGTCTTTAGGCCCCTGAACAGAGTGAAACCATGAGTATTTATGAGTTCAATATTGTTCAAATAAGGCTACAGTATTTGCTTTTTTGTGTGAATGTATTGCATATAATGTTCAAGTAGATGATTTTACATTTATAGACATATGAAATGTCTGATTACTCCATTTTATCAGTCCTGACTGTACAAGATTGTTGCAATTTCAGAATAGCGGTTTTATGAAATTGATTTATCTTTTGATCTATAACAATTTTTCTAGCTATTCATTTCAGTGTTATATTTCCACAAGTTCCATTTGTGGGACTCCTTTTGTTGCCCCCTAAGGTTTTTGGTTTGTTGTTTTTTTTTTTTCAAAGAAAGAAAAATAAAGAGCAGTTGAAGAAAGGGAGTGAAAAGAAAAAATTGGCGGTAAGGAGAGAGGGAAGAAAAAAGGAGAAAGGTAGGAGGAAAGGAGAGGAACTGAAGGAAGGGAGAAAGGAAGAAGAGAGGGAAGAAGGATATTAGGGTAGTTGACTTAATTCATTTGCATTCTTGGTTTAACTGCAAGTGGTGTAATTATGTTTTACAATGATCCCATTTGAAACATAAGTCCTGTGACACCATTAAGTTTCTATTATGCAGCAATTATATAATGAAAAGTACTGCCCAAATTATAGGATTGTGTTTTTTTTTTTTTTTTGGAAACACTAAAAGATTCGAGAGAGAATGTCAAACTTAAAACCACTTTTGGGGGTGTTTAAAACTTAACTGAAAATTTAATGCTTCATCATAACATTTAAGCTATATCTAGAAAGTAGACTGGAGAACTGAGAAAATTACGCAGGTAATTCAGGACAAAAAGAAAAACAAAACCATATATATGTATATGTATATATATGTGTGTGTGTATATATATACATATATATATATATGCGCCCCAATGTGTGAACTCAGAAAACTCTGAGAAATTTATCAAAGCCAATCATCTATATTGATCAAATTTACTGAGTAATTGTTAATTTATCCATTGTACTTAGCTTTGTGACAGCCAAAAGTTACCTATTTAATCTTTTCAATAAAAATTGTTTTTTGAAATTCAGAAATGATTTAAAAAGAGGTCAGGTTTTTAACTATTTATTGAAGTATGTGGATGTACAGTATTTCAATAGATATGAATATGAATAAATGGTATGCCTTAAGATCCTTTGAATATGTATTTACTTTAAAGACTGGAAAAAGCCCTTCCTGTCTTTTAGTAAAACATCCATATTTCATAATCTGATGTAAAATATGTTGTACTGTTTCCAATAGGTGAATATAAAGTCAGTTTATCAATTAAAATATGTATTTGACTCATTTAAAACTCTTTCCATTTAAGAGAAAAAAGGAAGAAATAATAATTTAAACATATTTCTGCTATTCCCTTCTTTATTTTCTGCTGCATTTACTGTACCATAGTCACATCTTGCAGGCACTCCAAAGCAATACAGGGTGAAAACATTAGATGCTACGATTTCAAAGGGCTCCACGATATAGCCTTTCTTTCTGTTGTTGATTCCCAAAAGGTTTCACAAGTTGAACTACATCTAGCCTAAAGAAGTAACTTTCTGGAGAGATTTATTATAAATTATTTAGAACTTTCACCTGCTGAAATGCAGCAAAGTTAGAAACAGAGACTGCTGATAAAATCCTGTTGGTTTTATAGGCCAAGCATCCCAAAACTCAAATACCTGTAGGAATCAAACACATAGTATAGTTTCATAAATAGCTGGGTATAAAACAGGGAGTATATATTTCACCTCAAGGCATACATATACAATTTCCTTAAAAATACCTTGTTTCCAAACGGAACACGATTGAGCTGAGAGCTCTTCGTTTGTGGCTGCTATAATATCCACATGAGATATACTCCAGATTTAAGCCCTGCCCTCCACATCCATCCAAATAAAAAGAAATCAAATAAAAAGGAACAGTACAGTAGATAAACAAAACAACGAACCCTGAAAAAGATCCATGCTTGGTATAATAAGGACTTTTGAAATATGGGTGTCATTGCTATTCTGGGAAAACTGTATCTAAAGCCCGCCCCTCCCCAAATTAAAACACATTAATAAGCATCTGGTTTTCCCACTGGTTCATCACTTCTCCCTGTGTGATTTCTGGCCTGCACTTAATCACATGGAAACAGAAGCATCAAGTCTCAGACCCTGAATGGTAGCTTGTGAAGCAGAGCTATTTTGTCGCTGAACATGATAGGTCAAAACACAGGTACTTCAAAACGACATCCAGGTATTTGGAAAACAATCAGTTGCTTCCGACGGTTAGGCAGAAATTTAAGAATTTGAAGAGAAAACTTTCTAAGAATAATTCATTCACAATAATGGAGTCTGATCCAACCACCAGAGAGTCAATGTACTCTTTCTGAACTTCCCCTTAAGAAGCAAATGCTGTCACGTTCACACGCACTTCTAATAATTCTAAATTCACTGAAAATACTTAAGAATTGACATCTCTAGTGGAAGGAATAAAATCGGCAAATGAATCACATAAATACTTCCAGTCTTCTTGGAGAGGCAAAAGGAAAAAGGTTTTTAGTTTTCTCCCTGAAATCTCCACCCACAGTCATCCTAAAGTTAGCATAACTCACCCAATGCTTCAATCTAAGAAATGTGCTCCATCTCGAAGACAGCTAGAATTACTAGTGGCAGCTGGAATTACTCCCGAAAGGTCACGACAATCTCTACCATGCGTTTTACAATGGCGAAGCACTTTAGCAGACATTGCTACTTTGACATCACAACGCTTTAAAATATGATTATTGTCATGTGTTGATGATGAAAATAAGATTCTAAAATCTTAAGTCACTTGCCGAAGATTGCACTTCTACTAAGTGGCAGATTTGAATCGAATAACCAATGCAACATACTCCCAAGTTGTTTCTATTTCCATTAATATTCTTAGGAAGAAGAAAAGGAGGTGATCATATTACCAGCTTCATAAACAACTACATGTATATCTATATTTATAAGTGAGTAACTTTGTTTATATCTTTTTTTTCTTTAATGGCATCACTTTATTTTCTAGTCCTTCCAGAGTGTATGTGATTTAAAGGCAAATGGCATTTTATATCTCATCGAAAACTTTTGGGCGTGGAACACAGAATGTAATTGCCTTTAACACACAGGCCTTTATTAACATTAGATCCATCACACCCCATGGACAACCTTCCCATAATCATCTATATCTTTTTTTCTATAATGTTTGCAGAAGACATGCCAAATTTTGGATAATCCATTAAGATTATTCCCCAGAATTCTTAGGAAAATGGAGGCCAGAATATATATCTATATATATACACATATTTTTAAAGCGTAAAATAGAATACTGATTTTAATCTTAAATGACGTTGTTTGAGACAATTTATATCAAAATAGTAATTATATGCACATCTGTTTGTTCCTAGGCAGTAGAACAAAAAAGAGACGCTAATTTTACAAATTGAACTGTATACAACCTAAGGAATGCATTTGTATTTTGTTGGCAAAATATAAACATAATGCAAATCCTGTGGACTTTGCTATAGCTAGGAAAAAATGAAAAGCGTGACTTTCGAGACACATATAAAATGAACACGTTAACTATTAATGAGGGACTGAATAAGATGTTACAACCAGATAAAAGGACAATCCAAAAAACAAACACATTTATAGATCAAGAATATTGAAATTAATATGCTAATGGAGGCAAAACTGACTTCTTCCAGAGAAAGGAAGAGTAATTCAATTTATCCAATTGAATCTTTAACCAACAGAATTTATTTACATGTCTGCAGACAAGAAATATTTTGTCTTAGTGTCACTTATCTACAACTTGTGAAATGCAAGTTCAAATGCAATGAAGGTAGACTCCCACAGAATCAGAATCAGGTAATCTGGAAGAGTGTGCTTTAAATAATGCATGGGTTTCTCACTGCAACACAATTTTTTCCCTAAAATGCTGAGATATAAAATGTTTAAAATAGCTGAATTAAGTGAATTGCTAATATTTTGAGGTTTGATAACATAATCTCCATTGTAATGACACAGACAAAAAAAAAACAACAATATTATCTCTACGTCTAATATTTTACATTCTCTATACTCTAATTGCTCGTTTTCTTCCTATGCCCCAAGTCATTACCTATCAGTTGGGGACATAGAGAAGGTGAAGCAAAGGATTAAACATAACAAGAACCACCTTGTTGCAAGAATCTACCTTGTCGAACAATGAATATATTTTGGATGCCTGTTAAAAGAAAAAGTCATTTGTCATTTGGAAGGAGGTCCTTTAATTCTTGGGATAAAAAGAATTTTACATCAACAACAATAAGAAAAACGAAGTAACAGTTGACATAGCAATATTTTATCAACCAAATACAATGATAATGGTGAAAACATTACAAGAAGCTATTGCAAGAGCTGAATGGTCTGCTTCCACTTAATGCTAATGAGCCTGCTCCTCACACAAATTTTGGTTTGGTAGAAACTACAGGAGGTAGCATGGTTCATTACGCTTTCAAAGCTTTAAAATGTTAAAGGAGGTGGTGGTTTTCCTCCTGCAATTCAAGTGAATTGCTAAAAGCACTGGGATGTTCCTCAGTGGAACTTTGAATTTGCTAGTTTCTTCATTAATTTTGACCTTTTTTTACATTCAAAAAAGTTAACTTTACACTAAACTACAGCAGACTTCTACCTCCTGCAGTTTTGAATTGTGCTTAAACAAGTACTCCAAGCACAAGGAATTTCCTGAGAAAATTTGGGGACCATGTTTTGTTAAAAGGGATTTATAAAGTAGTCTTTGGAAAGTATAATATGCTAATAATAAAGAACAAGGGTTACTTCAGTATTCTAAAGTACCTATCAGAACTCTTACATGGCTTTCTAAGTAGTTCCGTAAATGTGGAGTGTGGTTGCCTTGAACTTGACATCTCCCTACTGCTCATTTGACAAGTGACCTGGCAAAAATGTGGTCAATAGCTCATATATGACATACTCCTTAAGAAATTGTTGCCGGAGATTTGAACTGCTTCAAGCTCATGTCTTTCAAAACAGTTCACACACTCACATCCGCAAACACAAAATCACAGAGCTGTCAGTCATCTGGAAAATAAGCCTGTGAGCTGGCCATGTGGTGTTCTGGATGATTCAAAAAGAAGAAATGACAACAGTGCAGCCGACAGTTTCTGTTTAAGTTTTATTTGCTAAGATTTTAGAATAAGTAACATCTTGTGTTTAATTAATCAGAAGATGGCACCTGCTTTAAATGCTGACATGGAGAAAAGCAGGTTTCTTTTTTTTTAATTTGGAATCAAATTTATTTCTGGGAATACATCTTTCCCACGGATAGATAGATGACTAGTTTATGCTTTGGGAAGTCTTCCTGTCTAATAACTTTAAATGTTGACAAGGAGAAAGACTGCTTTTTTTTTTTAATTTTGAAAAACATTTTTTCCTAGAAATGTATATTTCTAATTTACAGATAGACCAACTAGTATGTGTGTTCAGAAATTCCTAATCTCTCACAATTCAATTTTAGCAATATATTAGAAAGATTCTATGGTTTAACATATGGCAAAAGTAGGAGAGAAAATATTTCCTCTGTCAATCAAGGTTCTTCTAACTGAACCAAGAATTAAATTGACATGAGACAGATGAACAAAAGAATTAAAAATTAATTTCATAAGTACAGGGAACCCACAGAGACATGAAATTCCAGAGACGGTCAGGCAAAATGAGGTATTTATGTAACCCTGGATTGAGGAGAAGGGGGTGGAGGTCTGGGACTTTAAAGGGAAAGAAAGCAATTCACAGGAAGAATGGAACGAAGTAAATGTTTGGTAAACAAATGTTTCCTGGCCTCGGAAGCAAAAGAACTTAGACTTTGATCAAATAAGCCTTGCTGGGATCCTCCTGGTCCATCACACTTAGTTCCTATTATAATGTAGTTAGCTCTGGTGGTGGCTCTCTTCCTGAAGCAAGTCCTCTACCTAAAATCTTTTAGGCATTTAGAGGGAAGGTCAAGTTTCTTCCTGAGTCTTTTGGGTCTTGATCAGTTTGCCATAATCTGCATACCAAGGTGGCACATGTTGGGGTGGCTAGCCCTTGGCCCCGACACAAATATATATTTTTTATCAAGTAACACAAGAATATAAATAGTGATCTCCATTTTCTTTGTTGAGATATCTTCTCAGAATAGTTATCATTTCAAGAAGAATCTGCCATCTGTTGATTTTGGGTATTTTACAAATCAAATTTAGTTTAAACTGACAAGACAGCTACCATTGTCAGATAACTTGAAATGTTCATTTGACATTTATCCATCCATTCATTCACTCACTCATAGGAAAGTGTGATTAGGCGACCTTCAAAGAGCCATCTGAAAGGAATTCTCTGGTAGAGTTAATCTGGAGGCTTAGTAGACTATCACCAAACTAGAGAAAAAGGCATCTGTTTCTTGAAGCCTTTCTCTAAGAAGTCAATCTGGCCGTAAATCTGAAAAAGAGGGAGAGGGAAAAGAAGAAGGAGAGGGGAGAAGGAGAGGGGAGGAGAAGAGGGTGAGAGACAGAGAAAGATACAGAGAGAGAGAGGGAGAGAGATCAACAGTGCATATATGTTTTCCCCAGGAAAAATAGGAGGAAAAGACTTCCAGGGTGTGTATGTGTCTGTGTCTGTGTCTGTGTGTGTGCATTTCCTGCTACCTGGATATACCATGAAATAGAAAAATCTTTGCAATGTCACTTCAGTTTTCCCATTTATAATTAGTAAATACAGTGACATGAATAAAGGTCACTATTGTATATATTTTCCAAGTTGTCATTCCTCTTGTTTCTTTAAAAGTTTAATTTTTGTTCATCTAAAATTAGATTCTGAAAGCAGTATATCATACCCTTTTCTCAAAAAAAGAGAGATAATATTCCATTTCATCACATAACATAATGAAAGAGATAAAACTTCCATTGCTATGTGACTTTGATAGTTAACAATGAACTCTCCCAGGCAATTGCTAAAATTGCTTAGAAAGAAAATAAAATCTGAATTTGAATAGGTCATCATTTTATAAATATGCACAATAAAATAAAGACTCGGACCATCTGTGATTGTCAGGTATAAGGTTTTTGGTGATGTGCACACACACACACACACACACACACACACACACACACACACCTCCCCAAATCCTTGAGAATTTAATTCTTTTGATTTCAGGCTACCAGAAACATTAAAGAATGTTTTTTAAATGCAAATAAAAGTTTATTTTAAAGTGTCTCAGTGTTTCCTACCTCTATAATATCAGTATATTCTTACATCATACTCTATCAGTCTTGGTTGCAGACAGCAGAAACAGTTGAGCAGGAAAGGAATTCATTGGAAAAATTGTAGGTAGCTCTCAGAATGAGGGAAAATCTGGAAAACAGAATGACGCCAAGACAGGAACTGTAACTGCAAATGCAGCCAATAGGCAGCCAAGCACACTACTCCAGTCATGCCACAGGTAAGGTAACCACCTCTATAGACATCTGTCACCTCTGTCGCATCTCAGCTCTACTACTGCCACTGTGGGTAATATCTAACTCTTCCCATATCTGCTTCACTTGCCCAAGATCCAAAGTCCTGAGCAGTTGGCCAAATCTAAGTTTATATTCTCAAGAACTAAAGCTGCCAGATGCAGGCCAATCTAACCTGCCTGAGCTTTAAACAGGAGATGGGGTCCTTTCTTCTAGTAAGATATATTCATAGGAGACATTTCCAAAGAGGTAGAGCATTCAGACACCATTTAACTAAGTGAAAATTGTCCATGACACGTACCTTCAAGCAGGTAAGTTTGTAAAAAATCACACATGGAAAGCCATTAGACATTTGCTGTTTTGCTAATTTAATATAGATTCTCGGGTGGCTCAGTCGGTTGAGTGTCTGACTTTGGCTCAGGTAATGATCTCTCATGGGTTGGGGCCCCACATCAGGCTCTGTGCTGGCAGCTCAGAGCCTGGAACCTGCTTCAGATTCTGTGTCTCCTCTGCCTTCTCATGCTCATGCTCTGTCTCTCTTTCTCTTTCAAAAATAAATAAACATGAAATAAAGATTTTCTATTTTAACTATAATCTGAGAAAACATTTCAGTTATGCCTGCATATTTGATGTAGGTTCTTCTACCTCAAAATTCTTCAGCGGCTCATTAAAAGAATATAATGAACAATTCATCAGAATTTTATATTTCATTTGATGTAGTCTTGAAAAGTATAGTGGAATTCCTGTACATTCTAAAGTTGATTTGCATAGGACTGGAATTCAATTTGGGAAGATATATTTTAGATAGATTAGGTAGATAGATAATAGATAGATAAAAATGTGCAAGCAATTTCTTTGCCTAAGTTTTCCTTTTTCAAAAGAACAATTAAAAAAGACAAAAAGTCTCACTCACGAAATATTCATCTGATATTTACAGCAGAATTAGCATAACTTGAACTTATACATTTTTTTCAGCGCGTAGTTCAAGTAATGGGTATCTTAGAAGTCTGGCGTCCATGACAATTATTTGTTTAAAGTGTAGAGAAGCATAAAAGATTTTATATACATATTTAATATTTTAGTTTTAATAGGCATTTTTCTTATACTCTAATTCAATGCCTCAAACGGGATCATGTGTGTGAGCAAGCTGTAAAAGAGCCCTATTAAAGATTAATATCAAAACTAATCATCCTTGGAAAAGCAGCTTCACAGAAGCACCCGGTATTCCAAATCAGATCAACTGTCTCTCTTTTAAATTGAAATTATAGTAATGTTAATTTGAGCACTCATAAGCTCTGAGGACATGGAAATTTTCAAAAAGTCTGTGAACTGAATTCCAGATTTCTGTCCCACAGAAACAACTTTACCTTAGATTCTGTATCTATGAAAGTATTAAATTGATAATTTGAATAATGTTATAATGAGAAAAAGACACTTAAAATTTTGGTAATCTGAGGGAAAAAAACAAAAAATATAAAAGCGTTAAAATTAGTTGAATGGCACATTCATGATTAATTATTTTGTAAGACCATCATCTCATAATAAAAGGGAAAATGCACAACTACATTCCAAGAGGTAGGTGCCATTATTTCCTGAAAGTACCAGGCTTTTGATATTAGGAAAAGTGAATGAGGACCCTGTGTTGGCGTATAGTCCTCAACACCCAATGAAGCTCCTTTTTGTACTACCCTACATCATTTAGACTACTTAACTTAAAATAATATTTAGTCAGCACATATTTACCGAGTGCATACTTTTTCCAAAACACTGTGTTTTTATATAAAGATGAGGGATTCCCAAAGTAATGGGACAGACAAACAGAAATAAATGATTAAACACAAATTTTGCAAATGCTGAGACACAATCAGTAGTACAGCACAAATTGTGCAAATACATTAATAAGAGTGTTCAGAAGCACAAAAAACACAGCGATGAACTGTATGAGGAGGAGGAAAAGACTTCGCAGAAAAGGCAACATTGAAGCTTGATCTTGCAATATGACGGTTTCATACTAATTGTAAATTCCAATAAATATTTGATAAATATGAGCTTGAGTCCTTATTTGGAGCAATGTATGTCAAAATGCTGAAATTTGCTTTAATTCATGGCCACAGCCTTATCACTTTTATCCATCAAATGCAAAGTTGATACTGCCTCCAACTATTTCTTAACTCTCTTGAATGAATCTACTCCAATCAGGTTTCTGTCCCCATGTTTTGCTAAAACTGTGTCATCAATGATCTCCACATTCTAAACCCAAATATGTGTTCTCAGTCCTCATTTCACTTGATCCGGTCAATGGATAATTCGGTCCGTCTTGAAATGTTTTCAGTACTTGACTTCTATGGAGACACAGTTTGCTTCATTTTTCTCCTATAATTCTAGCTACTCCTTTTCAGAGTCTTTTGATGGTTCCTGCTTTTCTTCTAAATACCTAAACAATCATGTAGTCCTCACAATGTTTTTTTTGTCCTGTTATACTTAATCCCTAAGTGATATCATTCAATCTCTGAGTCCTAAGCAGTACATCCTGCTCCATATCTACATCACCAGCCCAAAAGTCTGCATTGAACTCAAGGCATATACCCAAGCACACGCCCAGTAGCTCCACTTGAAATATCCAGTAAACGTCCCAAGCTTAAATATGTTAGATCTGATCTCTTCATATTTCCCTCTAAACCAACTCCTTCTGCTCTCAGCCCCATCTCAGGAAATGGTAATTCCATTCTTTCAGAGACTAAAGTTTTGCCTCTTCCCTTTCTCTCAGACCCCACATCCAATCCATCATTAAATCCTGTCGGCTCTAGCTGCAGAATACACCTAGATTGTGATGACTGCTCACAATCCCTGCCCTGGTCTGAGCCACATCACCTCCTGCCTGGGTTTGTGGGATAACCTTCAGAGGGCTCGCCTGGATTCTAGTCTAGGCTTCTTCATTCTATTCTCAAGCCTGGAGTCACAGTCATTCTGTCAGATCGTCAGTTCTCAATTTCTCCAGGTCACTCCGAGTGGAACTGAAATTTTTTTTTGTTTATTTATTTATTTTTGAGAGAGACACAGAGAGAGCACAAGTGAGGAAAGGGTAGAGAGAGAGGGATGGAGGACCCTAAGCGAGCCCTGCACTGTCAGCAGATCTCCCGATGCAGGGCTCAAACTCACAAACTGAACCATGAGATCATGACCTGAGCTGAAGTCTGACACTTAATCAACTGAGCCACCCACTGAGGCGCCCCAGAACCAAAGTTTTGTTATGAACCATAAAGTCTTATGTCACCCAGTATCTCATGATCTTTAGGTCATCATCCCCTACAACTCTTCCCTTGTATTCACTTGACTCCAGTCTCACTAGCCTAGCCTTCTTACGGTTCCACACACATGGCAGGTATGCTCCCATGTCAGATATTCACCTCTGCTCTTCCTTCTGGTTGGACTGAGCTTCTCTGTGTATCAACATGGGTTGGATCATACCTTCCTTTAGGCCTTTCCTCAAATGTTACCATTTCAGTGACATCTTACTCTTTCTAAAATTGTAGTTTCCATCCCAATTATACATATTCTTCTACTTCATTTTATTTTTCTCTTTAGCACTTGTCCCTAGCACCATGTAATTTATCCATTTATCTTTTTAATGTTCTATCTTTCCCCTCAGAGTATGTGCCATGATGGCAGAGATTTTCATGTTTTGATCACTACTGTATCTCTAATATTTAGAAGCAGTGCCTGACACATCATAGATGCTCGAAAAATATTTGTTAAATAAATAATATACCACATAAGTGTTCAGGAGTACAAAAATCAGTACCAGTACTATTTGCTCACCTGTGCTCTGAGGAAGTTATTAAAAAGGAGGTGTGAATATGTATATTTCTTGACAAATCAGAGACCCTTTTGAATGGGAGGAGAAAGGGAGCAATACATCAAGGCATGGATCCCTGTCCCAAAGTCTCTACTGATCTCTTTCCAGGACACAATTCCAGCTGGAAAGTTAAGCCGGGGCAGTTCTGAAGCTGAACCATAATGAATGCCAGCATTCTTGCAATTTCTTTTCTATTTAACTAACGACTTATCTGGCTTTAACCCTGGTCATAGACTCATTTTGTTTGTCCTGATGTTTCTAACTGGAATTATTCATTCTGCTGAAGAATTTGCTAATATACAAATGGTTGACCTTGTGTGTAATATTGTAATTTTTGCAACCAAATGTTCTATTTCTTTCCAGAAACTCAGACAAAATGTTTCCATTGGAATATTAAAAAATTAACTCTCTTGGCTTCCCATGCCAATAATGGCAATGCTATTGAAAACAGAACAGTTGTTTAGTTGTTGAGATGGTACTATAATCCAAAATTTTACGATTTCCAACACAATCTCAATTGAAATCACCAATAAATTATGCTGGATTTCTTAATCTTAAAAAATACTATTTTCAGTGGGACTTTTAAAAGCTGTCTATTTTTACTAGTATATATTTTTAGGCACCCTAACTTTTATATAACAGATAAATGCTGGAATCTCAGTGGCTTATCTCAGTTGAGATTTATTTCTCGTTTATGCACTAACCACATAGCAGCATGGATGAATGGGTATCTCCTTGCACATAATCAGGACCCGGGTTGATGAATCCTCTGCCATCTTTAAATATGGCTTCAATAGTCAACCCAGTTATTATGTATTTAATAGCAAGGCAAAGGAAGTAAAGAGTAGGAACATGGAAGAAATTTTTATAGGTAGACTTATACATGGCATATATCATATCTACATTCCATCAACCAGCACTCAGACTTCTGGCTTTAACCTAAGTCAAGAAAGGCTGGAAAATGTGTGCCAAGGAGAAAGAGGAAATGGATTTTTGTTAAATTTAGCTAGTCTCTCCTTCAGTCTTCTCTTTTAGTCACTAAATGTTTGTATCCCGTTTGCTCTCACATATAGAACTCATTCTCCCACTCCTCCAGAGTTTTGTTCAGTCATTGCATCCAGCAAGAAGTCCAGTCTCTTTCTTCTGGTGATGCAAAACCTCTTCACTAAGAACAAGAGCCATATTGCTCTTATAAGTTGATAACTCTCATGAATATAAAACAACATATTTCCATTCCCTACTTCCAAACCATACATATACCCAATAACAAAGGTAGTGAAAAATGAGATAACCACAATAAAATCTTCCATTCAGAAGAGGAAAAAAAGTGACTGTGGCAAGAATTTATGAAATTCTGCAGAGCAGATATTTTGAAGGGGCCCTACCCATGAGGAGGGGGACATTTCTTGATTAGACTCTGTGTTTAATTTTTTTGAACATCTCCCTTCTCCAGTTTTTTCCCCAGCCCTTCCTCTGCTCTATGGAAACTTCTTTCTTGATCACTATCGCCATACTGGAAGTTGCTGTGGGAGTTTAGGACTTCCTTTGGGGCTGTAGAAGATTTAAAAGTCTGATTCCTATTTCAGTAAAAAAGCCATACTCTTAATCTGATCTTTGTCATGGACCATTGGACCCTCCAAAGCTACTTCAATTTTATTTCTTATTTTTAAAAGTGCAGGGGTGGCCATCCACTTTATTCATCCATTAAAACTCCCAAATTTCTGGACTTTCTTCACTGTCTTTGATTCCTGAGCCAGGTCTCAAAGTAGGATACATCACTTCCATTCCCAATCCGGGGACCAGTGAAACCAGATATCAGCTAGGTGGTCCCACCCAACTTCAAGAAAAGCTTAGAAATGAAGTCTAGCTGTGGACTCAATGCTGAAAGCAAAACCAGTTTGGTTAGTAGGAAGCCAATTTCTGTCATAACTATTAAATCTGAAGGATTGTTATGATCTGGGAAGTGGGATTTTGTTTTGTTTTGTTTTGTTTTAAGATTTCAAGATAGAGATGGCAATGATGACAAGGAAGTCTCAGAACTTCTGTGAAATATATAATGTGTGTGAGAATACTATTGCCTGAGAACTCTTGCTCTAAAATCAATAGCTTGATTTCCCAAAGTGAAAAATAACAAATAGTGTAATTTTGAAAAATTAAAAATTCATTCTGCTCTTTTTTGTTTTGGCATAGGTGTAGAGTCCTGCCCCTTGAGCTTGCTTCTTGTCCATCTTTCCCACTACACTCTGAGCTCGTGAAAGGCAGTTTTTGTTGTTCTAGACCTATATCGATCTTCGTAAATGTTCCAAACTCAAGGAAATAGAAGAAGATATAAAGACAGTTTTATGAATTTTTAAGAAATTAACTAATAATTCATAACATCACTGAGATCAACTACATGTCCTTAACGAGTTGTTTAAGCATTCGAAGAAACATGTTTCCTAATGGCAATATGAGTTTTTCTTTGTTGAAAGTCCAAAATCATTGAGGTAAATTATCTTTTTAATTTATGTATGAGTTTGCAGTGCCTGGAATATTTTTATGCATAAATCTCAGGAGCAATCTTAGGACAAAGACAGTCTTCAGGGTGCTGGTGTCCATTGTATGATGATCCAAGATAGATTTTCCCATTTAGGCACCGCAAATTGTCACTCCCAGGAACATTTTAGCTGAAAGGGTGATTCGGGACAGGGATAAAATGTGAGCTTACCGGGAGGCCCTGCATACAAATAGTTTATTCCCTATGGCCAAAGATAGAACCAGGAACAGGAACCAAAATATTACAAGGCTATCTCTAAACTTCCTTGATGGAGCTTTCCCAGGTCAAAACAACAAGTAGTAAGATTTGTCCATATATCTTTAAGGAATAACTGAGGCAATTTCCTCATTTTAACGTGTAATTGTTTGAACCTCTTCATTGTTAATTTTGATATCTAATGGATGACCTAAGGCAATAGCTTCATTGTGAACCACTTTCGGGGTTATTACCACCTTGTTATGGACTGAGAATTTGTACCCAAATTCATGTGCTGAAATAACAACACCCAATATGGTGGTATTAAAAAGTGAGGCCTTTAGGAGGTGATTAGGTCATGGGAGAGGAGCCCTCGTGAATGAGATCAGTGCCCTATAAAAGAGACCTCACAGAGCTCTCTTGGCTCTTTCAACGAGTGAGCACATAGCAAGAAGACTGCAGTCTGTGAACCGTGGAGCAGCTCTAAGCCCACACTGAATCTGTCGGCACCTTGATGCTAGACTTCTGAGCTCCAGAGATGTGAGAAATCAGTGTTCTTTGTTCAAGCTATGGGTTTATGGTAATTTGCCTGCATCGACTAAGATACATCCATAGGAGTTAGGCTTTTGTTTGTGTACCTTTTCTCAAGGTTTTCTTCTGGAATATAAGAAAAACCACTTTAGTACTCAAGTGAAGACACGGAACTTCTCACACTTCTGCCCTCATGGAAGGCATGTATTTTATTCCTCAATTATCATTATCCTCAGCATTATTTATCATATATATTTACAATGTCTACTAGAACCACTTCAATAAATTTCCATCAACACACTATGAATTGGATAAAATCTTAAATCATCAATTGAGATGACTAACAGTAATTCTCTGTGCTAAAATGTGAAAAGAAAAAGAAAAAGAAGTGAAAAGTTTTATTTCCCTTTGAATAGCATGTAAGAACTGAAGTTAGGATTTTTTTTTTCCTTCGAGTCATTCAAGCTTGGATTCTATCATCCATTTAATTTTATCCTCATTATATATTTTATTTTCACTAGTTACCACAGACTTAATGATTCTAAATATATAGTTCTGACAGCTCGGGACATTTGCAATAAGCCTTTTTTTTTCACCTTGATTATGACATAGAAAACCTTTAGAGAATTACACAAAGCCTATACTATTTATTCCATTTTTAATCCATCCCTCCAAATTAATGGTTTCTATTAATTACACAACAAAGCCTGCAAAGGGAAAAAATGGAGAGAGCAGTGTTTTTCATCTAAAGGTGCACTGCTCTAAGAGATATTAAACAGTTGAGCCAGATTTTAATGAATTCTGAGATAGGTTTTAATTAGGGTTGACATATGAACTGAATAGTTCTACAGTACCCTATACATGAAGAGTTCTTTTTAAAACTAAAACCTAGAATTATTATATGTAATTAGTGTTTTAAATGAAAAGATATGAATGGCACATTTTTGGTGCCAGGAGAATACTAATTCAGACCTCATTCCTAACAAGCTTCCAGCTCACACTGGCTGCCGTTTGCTAACCGTACCGCATTTCACAGGAGACGACACTGAGACATCTAATCGGTAAACAAATGGTACAAGAGCAATATATCTGCTGCTATTCCTATGGTAATTTAAGTTCCAATTAATTTAATTTCTAGATACACATGATTTTTGTATTTTGTGTAGTTCCTAAAAATATTCTCCATGTGCCTACTGGCAGATCCAACTTAATCGAAAAGATGGTAAATAGGTTCAATAAACTCACAGTTTCAGTTAAACTTAATAGACAATGA
The DNA here is from genome assembly GCA_030068075.1 of Paguma larvata. NCBI lineage: Eukaryota > Metazoa > Chordata > Mammalia > Carnivora > Viverridae > Paguma > Paguma larvata. The sequence goes on along the minus strand of CM057833.1, from coordinate 56,943,851 downwards.
TGCCGCAAATGAGCCCATTGTGTTAACTTTTATGAGAGCACATGACTTGTTAATTAGCCAACAAATAAATGACTCACTTTAAAGAAGAAATTTATCTGGCCTATTGGACAATGAGCTAGAATTCCTGTAACTCTTTTAATTCAATACCGAAGAGACAGAATGAGGTTACTTTAAAATATCGTTCTACCCGACACTTTTAAAAGCATTCAGACAAAAACTCAAAATGGTTTCCAAGGTGGCCTGATAATTTTTTGTCAGAGAACATGAAGGCAGTCTGATTCTGGAAGAAAAACCCAGCTTTTATTCATAAAACAAACTAACAACTTGAAAAATTACATGCAAAAGTATATTGTTGAAGGACTAAAAGACTAGCAGATCCAAAAGTATGACCTGGAAGAGTTTCTAGTCAATAGGAAGCTACAGGGTAGGTAAATATATTACCAGAAACATCATCACCGGCATCAGTGCTATAATACTTACTATCATAATACTTGCAAGCATTCTTTGTAGACATGCCACTTAACCGGCACTATTAGAAAAGAAAGATCCTGTCCAATTGAAATGAATGGTTTAAATTGGGCTATGGTTGGGATTACTCTGCCTCAGGGGTCAGTGCACTTCTTCTCTAAAGATTAAAACAGTAAATATTCTAGGCAATATGCTGTGTCTGCCATTGTAGTATGATGGCAGCCATACACCATATATAAATGATTTGATGTGACTGTTTTCCAATAAAACTTTATTTATGGACACAAATTCTTTTGTATAACTTTAATATGTCATGACATATTATTCTTCTCTTGATTGTTTCCAACCATCATAAAATGAAAACATCACTCTTAGTCTCTGGGTTATTCGATAACAGGTGGTGAACTGGGTTTGGTCCTCAGAACATAGTTTTCCCAGGACTGGACCCGTTTGTATCTATTGACCTGGCATAACAATTAGTAACTTCCTCTTTCAAACTCAAAGTGTTCTGTTATGGACACTGAATTATATGGTCACCTTAGCTATGGTGAAAATGTATTGAAACAAAACACCAACAAAGCATATGACATACTCACCTTTACAACAGATACATTATAAAAAATATTTACTTACATATAAATGTCAATACATTGGCATTATTGAATGTGTTGTTTCTTACCTGACGCGTGTACATTTGGAGACATAATTGAGTCAGCGAAGGAAAGTATTCAGCAGCTAAAGAAAAGACCCTCAGTTTGAGAAAACCACATACAATAGATAATAATTAAGTTTGTCTGAGATGAGCTAAAGGGATATTCAGAAGAACAAGGAGAAATGAGACTAAGTGAGCTAGGCTCTTATTTTTTTTAAGTTTATTTATTTATTTTGAGAGACAGAGACACACACATGCATGTGTGTGTGGGCACACAAACGGAGTGGGGCAGAGAGTGGGGAGAAAGAATCCCAAGTGGGCTCCACGCTGTTGTGCTGTCCAGCTCAGAGCCTGACGTAGGGCTCCATCCCACAAACCAGCCAAAATCAAGAGTCAGACACTTAACAGACCAAGCCATCCAGGTACCCCTAGCCCACTATTTTTTGTTGATAGAATAGTACTCATGAAATTCCATATTCTGACATGGGTCAAGCAGTCCCATTTAATATCCAAAAACTATACTTAAGACAAAGTGAAACTCAACATGGTAAGTAAGGAAAATGAGTTTGGCCTGAAATTGTTTTATTGTTATTATTGAAGTATAGTTGACATACAATGTTTTTTTAGTTTCAAGTGTACAACATATTGATTCAACATTTCTATACATTACTCAGTGTTCTTCATAATAAGCATAGTCACCATCTGTCACAATACAACATGATACAATATTATAGCCAATATTCCCATGCTGTACTTTTCATCTCCGTGACTTATTTTATAACTGGAAGTCTGTACTTCTTAATCCTCTTTATCTATTTTCCCATCCCCTACCCACCCCCCTCTGGCAATCATCAATTTGTCCTCTGTATTTAAGAGTCTGTACTGTACTGTTTGTTTCTTTGTTCTTTAGGGTTTTTGTTTTGTTTTGTTTTTCATTTTTTAGATTCCACATATAAGTGAACGCCTATGGTATATGTCTTTCTGTCACTTATTTCACTTAGCATTTTACCCACTAGGTCTATCCATGTTGTCACAAATAGGCCTAGAATTTTTTTTCATGAGTTAAGTGAATTAAGAACTGGAGTATTAAAACATAACAGATAAATAACAAACAAACAAAAAGCAAGTCTCTTTGGAAATCTCACACATCAAGAGTATTTGCCTCCCATGACCATAATTAATTCCAGTCTGATTTTACAGTATCAACCTAATGTACAAGATACTTCTTCAGTCTCAGTATTCTGCAACCATATTTGCTGGTTAGACCCAAGGTACTATTACATTTCTTATAGAAGGGTTTCATTTGTCACTAAAAAGGACCAATAGTGACAACACAAACTTTAGATTGACAGCCACAGTTTCTTCATAAGGATGCACAATTCAAAGAACATATTTTCTTCTCCCAGCTCCTAAGTTAAGATGTACCATGGCAGATAAAAACAACATTTTATACCCCATGAAAACAGGAAATAATAGTCATCTTTAAGGAAAAGCATGCTTTGTGGTCTTGCAACCTATGGTAAAAATTCATCGACAACCCCATGAAGTATCGTGATAACTCTATAACATACCCTTTCTCTCTGGTGTTTCGACCAGCACAACTCTGTAAAGTGGTTTTCTTACAATAAAGAAAAAATTTCTGTCGTAACTTGTCTCTCACGTTCTTCTATTTATTGATTTTTCTTCATGTAAACATCAGGCTTCACTGCTACCTATCATATGAGGAACAGAGTCCGAGGAGTTCAGCATAATTTAAGGTCATCATAGACCAAGAGGACTAAACACCAAGCTCCCCATACAAAAACTGCATTCCCCTAGTTCTATGACTTTATTGTCTCCTGATTGTACGTTTACAACACGTTTTAAGGAAACCATTCTTTAACAGCAATGGAATTAATCATTTATGCCTTCATAGAATTATATCATGAAGAAAAGACCTTTAAAAACATAAACTGACAACCAGCAAAAGAAAATCAATGGCAGAAATAAAAGAAAATCTCCAAGATAGAAGAGAGAATATTTACAGCCTAATCAAAAGACACGGAAAGGATGAATAGGGCACAAAGATAGTATCAGGCAACACATTCCATAGCCGAGAATAATTCGCATTGAAGTGACCATTTCCTCCACTTCAAATCTTCCAGTACAATCTGCTGGTTGTACCCAGATACTGGTGTCTAATCCCAACCAACAAATGTCTCCTTTCACTGACTTCCTGATGTGATGAATAGGCAGGGGACTTGCACTGGAAAAAACATTCACACTAGAAGCTGGTCTTAGTAATTCCTACTTCCTATTTCCATTCAGCTTTAGGTATTTTTTTAATGTTTTTTTTTTTATTATTTTTGAGAGAGAGAGAGAGACAGAGCATGAGTGGGGGAGGGGCAGAAAGAGAGGGAGACACAGAATCCAAAGCCGGCTCCAGGCTCTGAGCTGTCAGCACAGAGCCCAACGTGAGACTCGAACTCATGAACCACGAGGTCATGACCTGAGCCCAAGTGAGACGCTGAACCGACTGACTAACCCAGGTGCCCCAATCCAGTTGTAGGTATTAAAACTATTCATCCCTGGTATCAGAAGGAATACACTGATCGCACTGCTTAAAGTCAATATATATAAGCAAATATGTTTTTAAATGAAAGTTAAATTTAGCATAAAAGTCAAATTTAATAAAATGAACTATTCAAAGTCTATTAACACACATATTTGGTCATTACAATTTTAGAACATCTCATGTCTTTTTGCTGACCTCTTTGAGGTCACACAATTTGTACACAAGATTTCCAATGAACAAAACCATGACTGTTTGTTCCTTAAAGTTTGAAGGCTAAAAGTTGATGTTGGCTTAAAACAAGGACATAACAGAATCTACTTCTTTTTCTTGGACTTCCTGCATTGCAAGAAAAGTTCATGATTTTTTTTTCTTAAGCATGAATTTGAGTATCATACAATCTAGATTAAACATTTACAATAAGGTCAACTTCTATAGAGTAATAGTTAATATTTTTGGATGTTTATCAAATGTAGGCCATTTGCTACTTATTTCACACATAATTCTCATATATTCTTGACAGTAGCCCATTGATATAAAGCTATTATTTTGCCCATTTTGCCGATGGGGAATCCAGTACACAGGCAGGTGAAATAACCTATACATGAGTGAGATATGAACTAGATTTAAAACAAGGTGACCAGATTTCAAAGTCAATACTTTCTGCCATCACTGTGTACTCCCTTCCTGCATTTATTTTTTAAATGACATGTTTTCAAATCTAAAAAATCTAGGACATTACAATAACAGATTTGATTCACTAAAATATATGAGAGCATGCACTGTCTGTGTCACATCTGTGTACAAATTGTCACTTATATGACACGCATTACATTTACTATATTTGACAAACAGACATCAATTAATTTCATTTCGGTATTGAATCGATGTAATTTCCTACTATTGAGAGCTGTCAGACAAATTGCAAATATCTGTGCTTCTACCACACCAACCCTCTTGAGGACTGCATTCATTACTTTCACACTCTATTGAGGTCATAGGATTTCACGATAGTCACTTGTTCTATCTTTTGAATCTATTGCTGATATCAGGAAACTATTGGCTGAAGTTTTATAAAAATGACAGGCTTACTACTTCAGCAATGCTCTCATTATGTGTGACTTTTCAGGTCAACGTCTACAGAGAATACAAACAAGGAAATTACACTTACGAGACTTCAGGTTACAGGAAGAATATGGTCCAGTAGAACCACTGAGCTTCTATTCTAGTATCAGGAACTCAAGATGGGAGATTTTGCATTTCCATCTTTATTCAGGGAGCAAATCTAAAATGATTCTAAATTTGAAACCATAGTACAAATGTCCAACCTCTGAATCTCATTAATCTTGTCTAATCGTGACCTTTGGTAAAAGCATAATTTTAAGGCAAGATACTGTATCAAAATATCATCCAAATAGTTCATTCCTTTTCGTAGTCTCATTTTAATGTGATGTAAAAAGGCAAGAAAGGGGCTTTTTCCCTAGAGCCTCTGGAAAGGAAGGAAGCTCTGCCAATGCCTTGATGTTAGCCCAGCGAGGCCCATTTTGGACATCTGACCTCCAGAAAAATAAATTGGCATTGTTTTTAGCTCTCGCATTTGTGGTAATTAGATACAGCCATAACAGGAGAGTAACAATACCCAATTTCTTTCCCTTTCTATTGTCCTCGCCCTTATATATCTATAGATAAAGAGAAAGAGAAAGAGGGAAGAGAGAGAGAATAAGAGAAACTATGAGTTTTCATAGTTGGGCCTATGTTACTACCTATTATTATTAAGTATATTTTAGGTTCCTACACCAACTTCTTTCACTTTTGTTTGTTAAATGATATGTAATCTTAAAAGAGGACTTTAAATATATTTAAAGTTAAGCGGACTTTAAAAATTCAAATTAATAAATGCTTCTTTTGGATTAATTAACTGTACAAATAGAGAGCAGAGTGCAAATCAGTTTTGGGCCTTCTGTAGGATGCTATTAGAGAAAAAAAATTGTTGCTGTCATTTTCATGAGAATGAGACATAATTTTGTTTCTATCTGCTCACTCAGTCTGTAATACATAAGAACTCAGACACCATTGTGTTTGAGTAATAACTTAATACATTACCTAAAAACACAGTAATGGGAAATTCTGATAAATTAAACCAATATCTATTGAAATTAGAGTTTAGGAAAAATGCTCCCATGTGATAATTACAAAATAAGCTGCTTCTAACAGTAAACTTTACCTGTTATATCATGAGGGCAATTAATGGTCCTGTTGAAATAATTTTATAGCTATAAAATGTAATTGCATTTTGTTAACCCAACGTGAACCTTTTTCTCAAATGAAAAAATAAGTTCAGAATGCTAGTTTCTTTATTTTGCTTGTGGCCAAAGGACTAGCCAATAAATAATTATGTATTGCCCGATTAAGAAGGTATCTTATTTTTTATCTCAGTACTAAATTTGAATTTACATCAGGTCCTAATGTTCACAATCATATACATGAAAGCCAAAAGCACCTTTTTTTTTCTAGGACCAAGCATTTGAAAAGGAGTCAGGTCGATAATAATAAATTTTAGTCTCTGGTCTACAATTTTTAGTCTCCTTTTCTTCTAGTAACTTTTCCAACCACTGTATGTTTAGAGCAATTTCCTGTAAAATAATTAAATTTTACTGTAATAAGAGACTTTCTTTTCTAGACACGGAAATCTTTTGACAGATGTTCATTCTATTATGAGAGTATTAACTTTTGAGATTATTAACCTTTTACAAATGCTTTAAACATGAAAACAATGGGATACCACTATATGCCTATTAGAATGGCCAAAATCCAAAATATTAACAACATCAAATGCTAGCAAGAATGGGGAGTGATAATTACTCGCAGTCATTGCTGACGGGAATGCAAAATGGTATAGCCACCTGGGAAGACTATTTGGCAGTTTCATACAAAATCGAACATACTTCTAACATATGATCCGGCAATTGTCCTCCTTGGTATTTTTGAAGAAATTGAAAACTCATATCCACACAAGAACCTGCACACGGAGCTATATTTATTCTTGCCAAATCTTAGAAGCAACCAAGGCGTCCGTTAGTAGGTGAATGGTTAAATAAACTGTAGTACATTCAGACAACGGAATATTATTCAGCACTAAAAAGAGAAAGCTACCAACCATGAAAAAACATGGAAGAATCTTACATGCATATTGCTAAGTGAAAGAAGCCAATCTAAGAAAGTTTCGTAGTGTATTGTTCCAAATACGATGTCCTATAAAAAGCAAAACTATGAGGACAGTAAAAGGATCGGTGGTTACCAAAGGTTAGGATGGAGGTAGGGATGAATAGGCAGAACAGAGGATCTTTAGGCCAGTGAAACTATTCTATATGATACTACAATGGAGGATATGTGTCATTATCCATTTGTTCAAATCCATTGAATGTACATTAAGAGCGAAACTTAATATAAACTATGGATATAAGATAATGTGTCAATGAAGGTTCATCACTTGTAATAAATGTACCATAATGGTGAAGGATATTGACAATGAAGGAGACTGTGGGGGGGGGGGCAGCAGTCTGGGGGAGATGGGGTTTATAGGAACTCCTGATATATTCTGTTCAAGTTTGCCATGATTCTAAAACTGCTCTAAAAAATAAAGGTTTCTAATGTAAACAAAAATGCCTTGAGCAGCACTGTGGCTGTCCAGGTCAAAACTGGCAATAGCAGGCCTGGTGGTCTGGGCTGCTTGCCTGGTCCGAACCATTGCTGGGGAGGCCTATGTCATCTAGTACCTATGTAGAGGGGGGTTGGTCTTGCAGGTGGAAAGTTGTCACCTACTCGGTCAAGCTCATACTGGTGGGAGTGAGCATGCTGAACACCTTCCTGAAGTTTCACTAAGGAGAACATGAGAGACCCAAGTTCATTGCCTCTTCCTACCTCTACATCCTACCCTTTCTTTTCCTGCTTTATTCCAGAACCCTTCTGTGAATAGGCTTCCAACTGACTATGAAGATGACTAAGGAGAACCTGAACCACTACCGAGCCACAGCTCTGGTTTGGACCCTAACTTTACTCATAGACCAGAAAGATATATGGGACTTCAAGTTTCTTTCACTTGAAGGATTTGATTTGATACAAATCAAATGATGACCATACCTTTACTATGGTAGGAAATAGCTTAAATAAATAACATATTTACATATATATATAATTTTTTTTACATTTATTCATTTTTTTGAGACCCAGAGATAGAGTGAGCAGGGGAAGGGCAGAGAGAGACACACACACAGCTCTGAAGCAGGCTCCAGGCTCTGATCCATCAGCACAGAGCCCAAAGCAGGGCTTGAACCCACAAACTGTGAGATCATGACCTGAGCCAAAGTTGGACGCTTGACCAGCCACCCAGGTGCCCCTATATACAAACATACATATATATATATATATATAATTGTGTGTGTGTGTGTTTAATATATATATTAAACACCCTTGGTTCTTGGGGGAATCCTACACAAATCTTGAGGGTATTGAAGACAATTTACTTAATGTATTAAACATTCCCACAGTACAAAATTAGTACAAGTATTCTAATTTAAAGAATGGTAATTTTGTCATTATCTAACTAGTATTGTTAATACCATAAGGGTTGCCATAAGGCATTTTTTTTCTTTTCTGCCTTGGAAGATAGTATCTTCAGTGATTTGTTCTTTTATAACAGAATTGGTTAATTCCTTCAAGTCAACTTGTATAGAAGCCAAAACAACGCAATGTATTGGGAGGAACAATTTCCTAACAGCAGTCTGAATGTAGGACACCAATGATTAGTTTGATTCATTTTCAGTCCGCTACAATGTTCTTCGAAGAAATATTTATCCGGACCACTCCCACATCATTCAAACACTGTATTGTTAATTGTTTTGCTTCAAAGCCAAATAATTTGATAGGATACCACATAACTATAAACAAAGGCAAATTAGAAAAAACAAAATCGATTCTCAAACTATCCAAGTCACTATCATTAAACTACTCTTAAAAAGTATGCAACCTAATTGTGCAACACACATGCATGCACGCACATAATAGATGAGAGGAAAACTAGTACTTACAGTGCTTGAACTAAAAAAAAAATGCAAGAAAAATGAATTGAAAATACGGCTACCTAGATTTCCAATGAGTCATTGAGGAAGTAAGTGAGGTACATTGCTGAGGGCATTAACACTTTTGTGGTCATTACCCAACATAATGATAATTTCTGAAACAGTATCCTAGCAGCAGACAAGAAATGTTCTTCTCAAATGAGGCTAATTTATTCCTTGACTGGATCTAACAATGCAATCATGCTACTGATGGTGCCAGATATAAAAACTTTTCTACATGCAAGTAGAAAAAGAAAGTAAACACTGTATTTAATCTATAAGCTAAACACAAACTACTTGCTCAAATCACAGAGATTTGGACACTGGGTTGCAGAGAGAGACAGAATAAACTAAAAGCATTTTTACAGCTATTTTTTTTTCCATAGCTTGGCTCAGTTACTGTTCAATCTCAAAACAACTCCCTTAACAATAGCACCAGATAATTGAGTTATAAATAGATGTAAAACAGTAGGAAGTGGTATATCACCATATGTGGCTTTTACAAATTGTACGGAATGACTTCATTATTATCACACAGCTTGCTCCATGATCATTATAAATCATTTCATTGATAGAGATAATAATAATGGCTTATGATATTATCCCCTTGTCCATTGTCACAGCTTTCCTATAGGGCTCAGCAGGCAGAGAAAAAAATCTAACAGATTTATATCTTTCCTTTGGTTGTATATTCATAGCAATCTGCTCTCATAAAAAGTTTTATAAAAGCAAGAAAACATAGACTTCCCCAAAAGATGCTATTAAAAGATCAATACACATTTGTAAAAACTGTTGATCGGGACTTTTTGAGTCAGTTTCAACCATTTATTTAAAAAAATTTAAGCTTTATATGTTGTGTTCAGGGTTTCGAGAAAAGATAGTAAAAGGCCAAACTTTCTCCCCTTTTTGAGCACCTACTATGTGCCAGGTACTGTGCATAACTTACCTCCTTTGATTCTCAACAACGACCCTGCCAGAGAGACTGCTGACATCACAGAGATAAGGAAGTTGGGCCTCTGCTATGAATAATAGAGACAGGATTGAACCTAGATCCATTTTGTTACAGATTCCACTTGGCGCTTTCCATCCCATCCTTAAAATGATCCACCCTAATTAAATTGGGAAGAAGCAGTGAATTAAGAAGTTAATAACTAGCATTTTTCACATGGTGTTGACATTTGTGAAGCCAAGGCCACCAGTAGTTTAGTGTAGGTCAGTCCTGACACTTCCAAGGTGGATTCTGGCCCCAGGTGGTTAGCATTTAGATCAGTGTTTCTCAGGGCACCTGGGTGGCTCAGTTGGTGGAGCGTCTGACTTTGGCTCAGGTCATGATCTCGTGGTTTGTGAGTTCAAGCCCCGCATAAGCCTCTGTGCTGATGGCTCAGAGCCTGGAGCCTGTTTCGGATTCTGTGTCTCCCTTGCTCTCTGCCCCTCCCCTGCTCATGCTTTGTCTCTTTCTCTCAAAATAAAAATTTTTTAAAACAAAACAAAAAAAAAAACATTATATCAGTGCTTCTCAAACTGTGGTGAAGAATCCTTTTTGTTTTGTTTTGTTTTAATTTCCAATCTGTTGCACACCACTGCTTTGGGAAAAACAATAAAAATGAATTACAAAAATGATGTAAAAATATGAAACAAGATATACAGAAGATAAACTAAATTACTTTATGATTAGATTTAACAAATCAGCCCACTGATCACACGCTTAGAAATAGCAGCGACTAGGGGCGCCTGGGTGGCTCAGTCGGTTGGGCGTCCGACTTCAGCTCGGGTCATGATCTCACTGGTCCCGAGTTGACCTCCATGTCGGGCTCTGTGCTGACAGCTCAGAGCCTGGATCCTGTTTTGGATTCTGTGTCTCCCTCTCTGTCCGTGCCCCTTCTCTGCTCATGCTCTGTCTCTCTGTCTCTCTCTCAAAAAGAAATAAACATTAAAAAAATAAAAAATAAACTCATTATTAAAAAAAAAAGAAAAAGAAATAGCAGCAACTTTAAAGTGGCACGAAACTTTTACAATGTCTACTGTCAACTTCTCTTCTTATTGTGGACTGGCCCACAGACCACCCAGTGAGTAGCACTGAGCTTGGCGGAGACTCTATTGTTTGTTTCTCCTCTGTCTGGATGCACACTCAGCCAATGCCCAAATTTCAGGGCTTCCCAAATTCTGGGCTATTATGCTTGGAAATGTAGGGAAATTTACCAATTTGCGCAAATGCTGCTGATTGAAAGTAAATGGAAACATTCTATGCTTTTTAGTCATTTCATAATAACAGCCTATTTGCTGGATAGAGCAACATACTCCGGGTTTTGTACCCCCTCCCCCAAAAAGTCATTAAACTGTTCCTCAGGAAAACTTTCTCATACTAATTTGAACAGTGGACAATCTTCTCTTTATGTTTTTGCTTTTAAATGAAACCACCAAATGATTCTTTGTCTTAAAATTAACCTTTAAGACTCAGGATTTTTCACTGTGTCATATAGTCTTCTTACTTTGAAGTTGGCATCTGGCCTATTAGAATTTTAATGGTTTTTGCTTTTAATCATCAACAAAGTACAACATACTTGGGCAAAAAAGCCAACAGTAAATGCTGTTTGGGAAGGTAATATATGTTTCCTGTCAGTGCACACACGCAGACCCCGTTCCGGCTGTATGCTGGCCAAGTCCATTCTTGTGAGCGGGTTACTATTAGCATTTTTTTAGAAAAACATCATAATGAACTAGGTGATATGAATAAATATCACATCAATTATAACCTTATATACATTATTTTAAGACCTATAGTCATCTTTTATAAGCCTGACTGCTAATTGACATAAAATTTAGATTTACATATAAATATCTTTATAACCATAATCTCACTTTTATGAAAAATGTAGGACACTCAAAGAGACAAAAGCAAAATAGCAGTCAACTTCTATGTGACTTTTTCTCCCTTCATGAACATCGTCAGAGCTGATGATTGTGCTTCCTTCAGAGTAATGTGCCTTCCATTTGCTTGTGTTTCTAGATAAGTGGAAGAATATATCAACAGCTGTGAGTAAAATTTAAATTTCAGAATCTAAATCAAATTTCAGTTGCCTAGTTTCATTATCACACATTTCTTTCCTCTAGATAATCAGATTTTCACCTTTAAAGCCCTCATACCAAACATCAGTGGATTTCAAAAGAAGACAAGAGACGAGAAAGCATGTGAAATAATGTTGCAATTTTCCTTGGCAATAAGATATATAATGAACTATGTAATAACAAAAATTAGAAATAAAATTGAACTTTGCAACATGAAATAAAAACGTAAGACTCTAGCTTCTTTTTTTGAATGTAGTTTTTACTAAAGAATAATCACTACTGAAAACTCTAAAAATTGGTGTTGCTGTCAATCATATTTTGACATTTAAATGTATGATGTTGGAACACCTGGCTGGCTCAGTCGGAAGAGCATGCAACTCTTGATCCGGGGTCATGAGTTCAAGCCCCACATTAGGTGTAGTGATTGCTTAAAAATGTAAACTTTTAAATAAATAAATAAATAAAGTTACTTTTATTAATTCCATCTTCAAATCAGACTTGTATTAAGACATTAAATAAAGCGATTAAGTGTAACTGTATGGAAAATAAAGCCACTCGTTTATCAGAACTTGTACTGGTGTCCAGGAAAGAGTGATCTTAAATTAGAAACAGTTTTTTCTAAAACCACAAAACAAAAACTGCTTGGTATCTTAGCTAATGAGATAATAACAACTAATATAGTAGTATTTCATCGTTTGTAAAAGAAGCCACATTTGCACATTTGTTGCCATTACCAGAATGACTTTTTAATGGATATTGCAATAGCTTCTATAAGATAATCAGACTGAGATTCAGTCTATCCTGCCAAATACAAAATTCAACAACATGTTTCTAACTTACAAAAATGTTTATTCCACTTCCTTAAATAGCTGAAACAGAAAAGCATTGCTTACCCAAAGATATGTTCATGTAACAAATATCTTTGTCATATTGCTGTGATCCATCGAACCTTTTTTCTTTAAGTCACACATCAAAAAATAACTTAGATTGTACCCATTATGAGCTTTTATTTCTTCAAAGGTAACTGACCTTACTTAAAGAAAAACATACAGCCGCCGTGCAAAAGTTTAAAAATAACAAACTGGTAAATTTTTAAAACAGATAGAATGCCAGGCTATCAGGAAGAAAACTGTTTGCGGAGGCATCAGATGGCTTCAGAGCAGACTATGTGAAAAGGATCTGGGTATTCTAGTAGACGACACTGAAATGAGGTAAGGATTAAAACGAAGTGACAAAAAGAGAGCAAAATCTAGACTGAGTTCCTGGAAGTGACAGTTTTCCGCTTGGCACCAGAACAGAACTGGTTTCAACTCCACGAACCATATTTTAAGAAGGTGAGGGGTCGTTACAGTACCTCCAAAGGAAGCAGCCCAGGAGTCTGGATACCTGTCACCTTTAGAGCGAGTACAACACAAATCACAACTGGCAACTGACGAACAGAATCTGACCATTCGAATGTATTTTATTTGGCTTGCACAGTGCTACACTACGCAGTGCTTTGAAGTTTAGAACGTATACTAATGTCTAGAAATCAGGAGGTTTCTCATAGAAACCATGTTCCTAACTTTTCTTGGGAATTAAAAGATCTGGTAGCATTAAGTCCCACATTTTCACCTTCGTGACAATCGGTGAACGCTGGAAGCTTCTGCCTACCATCTTTACATTATGAATTCTCCATCTTAGCCTCGCCAACATCACACATTCCTGCTACAGCCTGGCCTCTATAGGTATCTGAGTTTGTGACGTGACAGATCTCTGGGTGAGAGTGTGGTTACATGTGTTCTAAAAACACAGGAGGAACCATAGCTGTGCCTGCTACGTAACAGATTGCCTGCGTGGCTCAGTCAGCTGGGTGTCCGACTTCAGCTCAGGTCATGATCTCACAGTTTGTAGGTTCGAGCCCTGCACCGGGCTCTGTGCTGACAGTTCAGAGCCTGGAGCCTGCTTTGGATTCTGTGTCTCATTCTCTCTCTGTTCTTCCCCTGCTTGTGCTCTGTCTCTGTCTCTCAAAAATAAATAAACATATAAAAAAATGAAAAAAAAAGAATTTTTAAAGAATCATATCTATGTACAGGTCTAGATTTCAACTTAAAAAAAATATAGCCCTTTTAAGACAAGATTTTCTGTCAACTCTTTGCACCTCTGACTCTCTTCAGTTGATATTTTCATCTTTCCTTTCCTGTTCCTGACCTGTAGTTGGAACAAAGACCCACAGTGGAAAAGACTTTCTTGTGCTCTTTCTGCACCCAGCTGAGACGCAGGAGACTTTTTAAAATATCTATCTATAAAAAGAAAACAAAAATCAATACGAAAGCGAAACCATCTAATGAGAAAGACATACCATGTCAGAACCTATAAGTCAAGTTTTTGCAGATAATGTTTCTGCACTTCCAATATTTCCAGGTAAATATTTTTAAATTTAATTATATGTAAGTTTCGTTCATACACTGGTGATTATTCAGATATTTCCTGAGATATAGTCTAGAGTAATTACTTTTTTTTGGAAAGATCATGACTACATCCAATATTTAAATGTAAGTGCTATGTCTATTCTACAAACAAACATGTTATAATTTGTATAATTCTCTTTGAAAACAGCTCTGCCACAATTTCCATCTATTATTCCATTTAATCAAGATCTTGTTGCTATCAAACTGCTAATGAGATAACTCTAAAAAGCCATTTTGTATTACCTATCATCTACAAATAATCTTATAAATGAATTACCTTAAATAATCATTTAGATAAATAATTTTGTAGAATATTCTTAGTCATTAAATGTTAAAAACTGGTGTGGGTTGGGTTTTTACCTAAACAATGCTACACTGGGAAAAAAAAAAAAAAAGCCTTAGTTCTAAGCCATCTGCTTCACAACTCACAAACACATTCCTGTTAGTAATTCTAACTGAGGGGAACTTCTCATCTCAAATAAGATACATCAAACAAGAATAATTCTAGTTTTGCATTTTTTTAAATAACACAAGTAATGGGTGCATATACTATTCAAATATTGGTTTCTTTTTGTTTGTTTGTTTGTTTGTTTGTTTGTTTTAACTGGGGCAGCAACTCTGGAAAACACTATAGAGGTTTCTCAAAGAGTTAAAAATAGAACTATTCTACAACTCAGCAATTATAGTACTAACTATTTACCCAAAGGATACAAAAATACTGATTCAGGGGCATATACACCCTGATGTTTATAGCAGCATTATCAACAATAACTGAAGTACGGACAGAGCCCAAACATCCATCAATGGATGAACAGATAAAGTGTAGTCTATATAGATATACAATGGAATATTACTTGGCCATCAAAAACAATGAAATCTTGGGGTGCCTAGGTGGCTCGGTCAGTTAAGTGTCTGACTTCGGTTCAGGTCATGATCTTGCAGTTTGTTAGTTCAAGCCCCACATCAGGCTTTCTGCTGCAGTGAGGAGTTTGCTTCAGTTCTTCTGTTGCCCTCCCTTGCTGCCCTACGCCTGCTTATGTGCTCTCTCTCGCTCTCTCTCTCTCTCAAAAAATAAACTTAGTAAAAAATAATGAAATCTTGCCATTTGCAACTATGTAGGTAGGGCTAGAGTGTATTACATTAAGTGAAATAAGTCAGTCAGAGAAAGGCCAATACCATATGATTTCACTCATATGTGGCAATTAAGGAAAACAGATTATCCTGAAGGAAGGGGGGAAAAAGAGAAGGAGGCAAACCACAAGAGACTCTTTTTTTTTTACATTTATTTATTTTTGAGATACAGAGCACAAGTGGGGGGCGGGGGCAGAGAGAGAATGAGACACAGTATCTGAAGTAGGCTCCAGGCTCTGAGCTGTCATAGATCTTGAACTCACAAACCCTGAGATCATGACCTGAGCTGATGTCAGATGCTTAACCAACTGAGCCACCAAGGTGCCCCACACCATAAGAGACTCTTAACTATAGAGAACACACTCAGGATTGCTGAAGAGGAGGTGAGTGGGGATGGGCTAAATGGGTGATGGGCATTAGGGAGGGCACTTGTTGTGATGAGCACTGGGTATTATATGTAAGTGATGCATCACTAAATTCTACTCCTGAAATCAGTATTATACTATATGTTATCTACCTAGAATGTAAACAAAAACTTTAAAAAAAAGAAAAAAAATGGTTTCATATTTTAAAACAGTTCTAAAGTAACATACACTTGAATGTTTTGAATAATGTTTAGCATATGTCTGCATCCTTCTTGCTTTAATATATCAAACGATCTATTAAGTTTACAATTGCAGCTCAGAATAAATGGTGTACAGGGAATGTGTGCTGAGTAAGAGGTCAAATCTCTCCAATCAAATGATGACTTTAATCTTGCAGGTGGAAGACATTGGGCTTCATGAAAAGGCTTGAGATTCTCCTCCTGAAGAGTTTTCATGCCCGTGAGCAAACATCTCTGCTGTCAATTTCCTTTTCCCTTTTGTTTCCGACTCCTGGCCCTCCAGGGATCAAGCCTGCAGGAAGTAATTTATTTTCCAGCTTTGAATATCTTAGCGGAGTTAGAGACGTGGTGAGAACCCTATGAATGCTCATGCCTTCCAAAATGGTGAACCTAGGGCAGCTGCATCAATGCTTTTCAAGATTAAAAAATAAAAATTATGTTTAAAAAATTAAAGTCCAAATTCTCTCAGAATCTCCAAAAAAAAACAAAATTTGGCAGGCCTTCAAGAATCAGAAAACAGGGGCACCTGGGTGGCTCAGTCTGCCTTCGGCTCAGGTCATGATCTCATGGTTTGTGGGTTTGAGCCCCGCATCGGGCTCTGTGCTGACAGCTCGGAGCCTGGAGCCTGCTTCGGATTCTGTGTCTCCCTCTCTCTCTCTGCCCCTCCCTAACTTGCATTCTGTCTGTCTGTCTCTCTCTCAAATATAAACATTAAAAAAAATCAGAAAACAAAGTGTCTAAGATAATCCTATATTACTTAGAACATGCACATTTCATCCACCCATTCCATTAATATTTTATTGAAATTTACTATAAGCCACACACTCTACTAGGTGCTAAAATATGTCCTGGTGGAGAACACAGCCATGGGCTTGGTCCTTGGGAAGTTTAAAGTCTACGAAGAGAGTTCACACTGAACAAATAAGTACGAATGAGAAGCACATTGTAGGTGAAGGTTGTTAGGAAAGTGTACACACAGGGGGATTAATATAACCTGTGTGTGGAGCTGGGGGTTACTGGAGAAGCGAGACTTCAAGGAAAAGACAAGAGGATGTGGGAAGAAGTAAGGACTGTAAATAAAATACGGAGATTACACTTAATACTAGAGAATATGCCAGGAAGCAAAGCTAAAGTTAAAATGATCTTTTGTCATTTATACAATAAACAAAGACTCTTTTATTAGACTTTGGGCATGAAGTAGTCCATTAAATCATATTTTCATTAAAATCTGACAACTATAAAGATCAGGTTCAAGCTTGTATTTCTAAGCCCTAACTCAGGTAAAAGAGAGAACATATTACCAATGATAATGTGGTATTGATATGTCTCTACAACTACCAACCTCTAATTTACTAATATTCTGTCTAATGCCAGAATAGCGACAATTATGACAATGTTCAGGATGCTTAATTATGAACTTTGCTTTACCCAAATAAGTTAAGCTTCATTCCTGGGCTTTCTAGTACTTCTTTTATTTTCTTTCTTTTATATGTGTTTATTTATTTTGAAAGAGAGAAAGAGAGAGAGAGAGGAGAGCATGGGGGAGGGCCAGAGAGAAAGGAGGCAGAGAATCCCAAGCAGGCTCCATGCTGCCAGCACAGAGACAAACCTGCTCGATCTCATGAACCATGAGATCATGACCAGGGCCAAAACCAAGGGTCAGAGGCTTACCCAATTCAGCCAGCCAGGTGCCCTCACATTCTATTATTTGTTATTTTTATTTGTATTTAGTTATACACACACACACACACACACACATACACACATATACATATACATAGAGAAACAGAGAGAGAGAGAGAGAAGGTGCAAGTGGGGGAGAGGGGCAAAGGGAGAGAAAGAGAGACTCTCTAGCAGGCTCCATGCTCAGCAACAAGTCAGACGTGTGGCTGGATCCCACAAGCCCGGGATCACGACCTGAGCCAAAATCAAGTCAAACGCTCCACCGACTGAGTCACCCAGGAACCCTTCTAGTATTTCTTCATCTGGAAATTAATAAAATGAAAACTAATAAATGGAAAGATGGACATATCCTTTGAATGGGGAAAAACTAAAGCACATGCATAAGCATTAAAGAAAAGAAACTTGAATTTATTTTGATCTTTTCAATTGGATCTTTATTGAAATTGGAGAGCTAACTTTTTATTTATGTTGAATGTAACTCTTTTAAGATTGTATATTTACATAGCAATTCCTTTTGCAATGAAAACTACCATTTTTAAAATGTATTTTAAACTCTCATAAACATCCAATTTTTATTTATGGTAATTATTTTATTGTTAACATTAAAAGAATTTTATTCAAGTAATACAGGGACTTTTTAAAGGAAGCAAATCACAAACACAGCTAAATAAATTGTTACAAAGAATTTATATCCATAGAATTACAAGTCAGGTCACGAAATAGAACATTACTAGGACCCCAGGAGAATCTCACCAACCACTCCCCATCACTACCACGTCATCCTTCCCAAAGGTAGCCAATCACCCTGACTTCTATAACACAGGTTACTCCTGCCAGTTTTTGAACAGCATATACATGGAAGCCTACAGTATGATAACTGATAATAATGAAAATATGGCATATCAAATCTTGTAGCTTGCAGCTAAAACTATGTCTAGAGGAAAACCTGTAGCCTTAAAATGTATTTTTTAAGTTTATTTATTTTGAGAGAGAGAGAAAAAAAAAGGAGGAAGAGGAAGTGGGGGAGGGACAGAGAGAGAGACGAGAGAGAGAATCCCAAGCAGGCTCCACAGTCAGTGAAGAGCTGGATATAGGGCTCAGTCCCACAAATTGTGAGATCATGACCTGAGCCCAAATCAAGAGACAGACGCTTAACAGGCTGAGCCACCCAGGCACCAAAAACACATTTTTAAAAGAGCTAAGAATCAACGATCTAAGTCTCTGGCTTAACAAGTTGGAAAAATAAGAGCAAATTAAACACACACAGAGAAAAATAGAAAAACAAACAATAAAGATAACAGAAATTAGCAGAACAGAAAATAATATACAATAGGAAAAAAATCAATATAGCCAAATTTTTATTTGT
Organism: Paguma larvata; assembly: GCA_030068075.1. Lineage (NCBI taxonomy): Eukaryota > Metazoa > Chordata > Mammalia > Carnivora > Viverridae > Paguma > Paguma larvata. Next base: position 56,924,763 of record CM057833.1, on the reverse strand, counting down.
AGAAAAATCTAATAAAACTGATTAAACTTTGATGAGAATGATTTAAAAAAAAGAGCAATCATTAATAACCAACATTAGGAACAAAACCAAATAAGGACATCACTATAAGTCCTATAGACATTAAAACCATAAACTAATGTTATGAACAAATTTATACCACTCTATCATTTATAAATTATGAAAAACAAAATTTTCTAAGATATGTAAATGAGAATAAGCAAAATAGTTACTTTTAATTATTTGAAGGACTGAAATATAATAATTTGATTTTTTTCTCATTGACACTAAGGGATAGAATTAGGAATAGTGAAAGAAAACGTTATGGAAATATGTTTAAACTTACTCTAAGGATTTAAAGATATTACTTCATCAAAGAAAGCATGCATCCAGGTGGAAAAGCCAGGGATGGGCAGTCAAGTTCATAACATTTTTTCACTAATGAACTTTGAGAATCTGATGAAAGCTTGGGACCTTCTTTCCAGGTGAAGACACATATTGTTGATACGTAGAATTTAACACCAAGAAGCCCCTTCATTGACTCATTAATTTGGAAGATCTGTGGTAGAAGGTATCAATTATCGGGTGAAGAAATGAAGATTTAAGACACATGCTTGCTCTAAAATAATCCTCCTATTCTAAATAAATGGATAAATAGCATCTAAATGCTCTTCTGCATTGCTGAAAAGTCATGTGACAGGAATAATAACATTATCTCATCATATCAGAACCCATTTAAATTTATTTCTGAATGTTTTCAAAGAATAACTGGAATTTTTTTTTACTAAGAACTATTCATATTCATCTCCTGATGATCTCTCTAATAACAATACTGCACAAGATTGAGTAAGCCTTGATTTCTCTGGAATCTCCGTGTACAAGGATAAGATGGAATAAATATAGTTGGTGTACACAAACATGTTCCCTTAAACTTTAAAGAAACAATTTAAAAAATCATTTTAATGTTTATTTTTGAGAGAGAACAAGAGTGGGGACAGGGGGCAGAGAGATGGAGGGAAACAGAGAATTCGAAGCAGGCTCTGCGCTGTGACCGCAAAGCCTGACATGGGACTCGAATTTACAAACTGTGAGATCATGTCTTGAGCCAAAGACAGACGCTCAACTGACTGAGCCAACCAGACGTCTCTAAAGAAACACTTTTAAAAATTGTTCGAAATTATTGTGTCCATTAAAAATAAAATAAAATACAAAAAATAAATTAGCTACAATCTTCTGTATTTCTGGTCATCGCAAAGAAAGGCATAGTATATTTCTACTGTGAAAGCTGCCACAAAGCCAAAATCAAGGTGTATTTACAGAAAATACGGTTAAGAAGAAAAAAGCAGGTAATGACTACAGCGATCATCTTATTCATGACTAGGTTAAAAATTTCTAACAGGAATATATTTCCTCCGTGAGTATTCCAAGTAAACGGAGGTACACTTTCAAACAATGTGTGTGAGATTCTGTTCACAGTCACAAGATGCTGTAAAACTTCGTTCCAAAGATTAGAAATTTCAATTGCCACATACATGATCTTTTCATCTCTTTTGCTGATCTCAGTGTGCAAAGAGTAGAACCCTAAATATACATATCATTTGTTTTCATACATTTAAAGTGTCTGACCTTTACACCACATGAGTTTACAATTTAATTATATGATGGCACTAGCAGGACTACAAAATAAAATTACTCACCAGTAAAACACACATGTAATATAATGTGCCACACTGTGAAGTATAACCAGTATTACACAGTACGACTCCTCAAGCATTTGAGAAACCATTCAACAGAATTATAGCTTTTGTGAGCAGAGATTTTTTTTTAGAGCAAATAAGGTCAAAATTTCATTAAGGGACATGAAACACAGCCTGGCATTATTAGTATAGAATACAAATCCTTTAGTGACAGCTTTTAGCAGTTAAAGCAAGCATTTGCATAACATTTTACTTAAAATAGATCAAAATAATAATAGAAAGAGTTATTTGAGCTTTGCCAAATGATTTCATTACAAATAAGATATCTTGGTAAGGGGTGCCTGGGTGGCTAAGTCAGTTAAGCCTCAGCTTTTGGCTCAGGTGGGTGGCTCAGTCGGTTAAGCATCTGACTTCCGCTCAGGTCATGATCTCACAGTTCCTGAGTTCGAGCCTTGCGTCGGGCTCTGTGCTGACAGCTCAGAGCCTGGACCCAGCTTCAAATTCTGTGTCTCCCTCTTTCTCTCTGACCCTCCTCTGCTCATACTCTGTCTCTCTCGCTCAAAAATTAATAAACGTTAAAAATTTTTTTTTAAAAAAAGGATTTCGGCTCAGGTCAGGATCTCGTGGTTTGGGGGTTCGACCCCCACGTCAAGCTCTGTGCTGACAGCTCAGAGCCTGGAACCTACTTTGGGTCCTGTCTCTCCCTCTCTCTCTGCCTCTTCCTCCACTCACACTCTGTCTCCCCCTCTCTCTCAAAGATAAATAAACATTTAAAAAAAGATACCTTGCTGAAAGAGGGATGGTGTGGAAAAGGTCTCAAATTTGTGCTTTAATAAAGACTTCACAGTACTTTGGAAATGAAGAGCATACTGGAGAATGAAAGAAATGCATATTTATCTCGGCTTTTTAATGTGAGAAAGCAAAATTTCCCGGTACCCAGGGCTGAATTAAACATCTTACGTGTTTCTTATGAATCCCTGCATAATAAAACATTCCAAAACCGAATAGCTGGAAACAACAGACATGTATTATTTTTCATGTTTCTGGAGTTGACTGAGCTCTTTTTCTGCTCCATACAGTACCCACTAAGGTCACGTTAAGGCTGCCCGTATCCCCAGCAGGCCGGGTGGGAAGGTCCAAGCGGCGTCTCTCACAATACCTGGGTCTTGGAGTTGACTGCTGCCTGGAGGCCTGTGATCCTCATCGTTGCTAGCTCCCTGTCAGGTAGAACCCCCGAGAGCCCCTCCACATCACCTCCCTTTGTCTGAAAAGCTAGGATCGACTGGCAGCATGGCTCCCGAATTCCCAGAGTAACAATCCTGAGAGTAGGCCTCAGTACGGAAGTACACATCAAGTTTCTGTCTGCATCACTTCTGCTAATGTCTCACCGACCAACACTCTGCTATGCCAGAGCCCAGCATTGTTGTGTGAAAGCACTACAAAAGACACAAATCCGGGGACGGGGGAGCGAATTCTTGCCCTTTCTCAGTATAATACTGCCACACACTTCTTACGTGCATGCAAAGTCTTTGAGATCAAATTTCTTACCACTCTGTGATAAGAAGAAAATATTCTGTTATCCACATATATCTCAAACAAAAACAATTCCATAAATAAGAAATATTGCAGGTGGAAGAGTAAAGAACCCACTTAAATCATTGAATGGTTTCATTTTTAAAGAAACCACTGTCACTTTTTCATAAATTCCGAAGAGTGTATCAAAATTCAGCTGGTAAAGTGGATTCTCAAAAGTAACAGAAGCAATTACTCCATGTGCATTAGGTAGGATCACTTTTCCAGACACCTAGAATTCCGTCTTTTCTTTTCTAAGAAGTAGTTCTTAAACAAAAGGAGGACCCAGATTCCCAAAGCCAGAGTTTGAAACACCTCATTCACTCAAAAAGGTTCTTTACTGTCGACCGTGAGAATTGCAAATTATAACGATACATATAAAAAATAAAAGTAAACTTGCATAGTGACTGAAAACATTTACATCAACCATAAATTGGTTTAAAGGCATCGATAAGCTTAAAAGAGCGTTAAGTATAATGAGACCAAAAATTAAGTGAAGGAAGGATCCAAGATAAGTTGCTGAGCACTTTATTTGGCTTTTCTTGAGATCGTTTGATGAATGGAGTGAACTTCAGCTTTGATTTTTTGAGGACGCAAAGGGCATTGAGCACGGGTTACAAACCCTGTGGGTCTACCACCTCATTACAGGGGTGAATTTAAAAATAGACCAAGAATACTACAAGGAAAGTTGCTTGTCTCAAATTATCACACTGAACGGAAAGGGGAAAATATCTTCCTCAAGATTTCCTAACCCCAAAACATTTTCTCAAAGCAGCTTTGAAATGTAAGTGCATACTACGTGGGTAGTCCAAAAAACTTCATGTGGATAAATTAATTTAGCAACTAGACCAACGTAGTAAGCTAGATTGGTGCCCCAGGTTCCTGGAAGAAGCAAGCATAATACACTCTAGAGGAACCCATTCCTCTTAGAATTCTGAGAAAATGTTGGGGTTTATCTGTAAAAATCCTAAAAAAAAAAAAAAAGGGTAACGAATACTGATTTGAGGCTCTCTGGAAAGAGCAACTTATAAGCAGGGCAGAGAGGACATCCTCCCGTGTCAAAATATGTCTAGGAAACAACCAAAAGGGGCCCCCAAAGTCCTCCAGAGACCTGAGGATAGGAGCGGGAAACAAATAAATAAATAAATGGAAACAGAGGTTCAAATTTTGACCCAATTGAAAACCCAAAGTTCACTAAAAAGATTTATACAACAAAATGATAAAAGCGTGCTGCTTGGAATTTTGTTTCTGCAACAAGTTTCTGAATTAACCTTAACATCTGCTGAAATTACCAATTAGCAAAGCGTCATGGCCTTGATCATTATGGGGGGTGTAATTATACTTATTCCTGGAGATCCCACTAAATTTAAACAAGGCACCTCTGTCACGTCGGGGGAGTTCTTAAACACAAAATAGAGGCTAAATAGGAACGCCTTACCATTGCCTTGCTTAAATTCCCTGTAGTCATAGTGCCAGTGTTCTAAAATATCCCATAGTGGTCATGGCTGCTCTGACCCAATGAGCAATAAATTAAAATTAAATTAAGTCTTTGGCACTCACAATTGGCTTGATAAAATGAGACCCTACGGATCTTCCGCCCAGATAAAACAGTTTGTATGGCCCAGTATAAATTAAAACGAGTCTTCTAGATCGAAACCCATTGTATAAACCTATCAGAGAAGGGCTGACTGTCTCCACTGCTTCTCTAATTAACAGCCCAATTTGGCCTGCTTTTAAACCTAGAAAGAAGGAACGGCACTTTATAGTGGATTACATAGTGTTAATGGTGTAATTCTCACACACAATATTATGAAAATTACTAACTCCATCTAACCAGCAAGTGGTAAATACTTTGTAGTCACAGATTTGGCTAATATGTTGTGTCTATTTCAATAGGCTTTCAGATGCAGTTTGCCTTCATCTTCTAAAAGACACAAGGATATGTGCTTTCCTGGCTACACACAGGCTACCTCAGCATCCCAAGGATCATAGAAAATCTTTGCATGGACGATCCTAAAGGCATCTAACCTCCAGGAGTACAGGTAGGCCATGACGCTGATGACATCCTTCTCCAAGGTCATTCATTTCTAACACTCATTCAGGACGTATAAATCCTCACAAACAAGTTCGTGGACAGGAAACAGGTTGTTGGCTCATACTTAGTACAAGGCCCCACCACTTCAGTTAAATTCCTGAAAATTGCTCCATCTCTTACACTGTCAAAAAAACAGCTAAGGATGATCTCAGTACCCATGACGTTTTGTTTGTTTGTTTCTATGACACTAGGCACTTTTTACTTGGTTCGCCAGGGGGAGACTGGGATGGACAGGACCAGTGCCTGTGTTGGAGGATTTTCCTGGACATCAAGTATTTCTCCATGGAGACTTAGTGGAAACATTGTCTTCGATGAACCCTCCCCCTCCTCTTCACTCCCCATGGCAGTGTTGTGACTGAGAACCTGCAGGGTTAGGAGGGAAACCCTAAGCACAGTGAGGACCCTGGCAAAACAGGGCTTTGATACCCAGTTCCATGTTGCTGGTTGGAAAACGGTGGCTATAGCTTTGCACAGACACACTGTCCAGTCCCACCAGGAACTTCTTAAAGTTCCAGGGGACATTGTTTCTGCTCACTGGAGATCAGGTGATGAAGTCAGGGTCAGTCAGGAGCCCAGTGGTCACTGGCCTCAGCCGGGCCTTCTAACGGAAGGGGAAGAGCTGGTGCATCTGTGCCCCATTTGCCTGGCAGCTATCAAAGACCCTGAAGTTGGATTCAAACTCACCCCCGGATGGAACATACTTGAGAAAATTCGGGATCCCTTTGTTCTTGGTGTCTTCCTGATGCCTGACCGGTCGTATGGGGAAGCCAAGCAAACCCAGGGCCCAGACCAGAGTGCTACAGCAATTCTTTCACGGCTTTAGTCCCAGACTATTGTTCCTTAGAATGAGACTGCATTCTCAATGAGCAGCACCTTGCCTCACAGCGAGCCCAGGACTATAAGGAACGTGGGAAGCTGCAGTGGCAAGGAGTCATGAGCTGAGAGGGCAATAGAGGAGAGAAGTAGAAAAGGGATAGCTTCTAACTAGGATAGCCAAAACAAACCCAAGTCTTTTCTTTGCGTTCCAGAGATAACGTATTCCTAGTTTACAAATCTTACTTATACCCATTTATGCTGAAACACTATGTTACACATAGTCCACTATGAATGGTAGCGTCTACAGAAAAAGGCTCTAGAATCTGTCCAAATTGCAATACACTAGACACATCCATTAGTGTACCCTAAAGCCTTCTTCACTCTAGGAGGTTTGCCAACCTCCTTTCATTCCACCTAAAGTCCCTTGTCTACCCACAATGGCCATAAGGTGCACATGGGCTTCCAGTGCAAGAAATTGCCCTCCTTGGCCCCAATGTATATCCATTAAAGTGGCATTTTCTGGCTGCACACTGAATTTTCCTGAAAACAGAGGCTTTACAGGATATGAGCTTATGACTGACTCTGCATACACAGATGATGCTTTGGATGGTGGAAGCAGTACCCCATGAGCTCAGCATGGTCCTTAAAGTCTCCTTGCTACAAGATGGAACCAAATCTGGACTCTTGCTTATGTCACCCGTGGGGCTTGGTGGGAAGGGGTATCATCTTGTTCTTATTCCCTTGCCAATGCCACAGTGATGGAGGAGGTCATCCTTCTTCTGCTCTCCCCAGCTTCCTGAGAAGCCCCTTAGTATCCTTTGAATAAGCATCTGAGGGAGTTCATATAATGTTGGTAGAGCCACCATTACACAAGATGGAGTTCTCTAGAGACTTCCTGCCTCTGATCCTTGAACTTCCTGTTCCAGACTGAGAATGGAGCTCAAGAATCAACAAAACTGGCTAAACTCATTTTTACTGACTCCCGGGTCTGGTTCAGCCTAATGGAAGCAACAATTCCTTAGTCAAGATTTTCCCTTTGGAATAAAGAAATCTAGGTCTCTCTAGCCTCGTGAATATTCAAAATGTAAACTAAGGTTACACACATCTCTGCACATGCTAAAGCCACAGTACAAGGCTTCACTAAGATAAGGCTTCACTCCTTATCTCCTGTGGAGTTCCAGATATTATTGATAGTGACCAAGGCACTTATTTCTTTTCTCAAAATATATAATGCTGGGCTCTTCAAGAGAAGAATTCGATAGAAATTTCGACATTCATACCAGTTTCAGGCTACAGGCCTCATAAAGCACTGTAATGTCTTACTTAAATGAGATCAAATTCAATTAAATGAAACATGGCACATTTTAGTCATCAGTCAAATATCAAGGATAAATTGTCTGACTCCATTTTTGATGCTTCACTGCTCACATCTTTCAAGGCCCTTTCTCTTTTCTCTTTTCTTTCTCCTGCCTGTATCAGGCAGTCTGAAAAGAAAGCATATTTGTTTCCACCTTTGGAACTGGCAGAAAATTCAAATCACATGAACCCTGGCCAGTACGCAAAAACCTTTACCCTAGTCCCAAAGCTCAAATAAAAGCCTACTTGGTTTCCCTCCCCTGAACTCTCAAAACATTTGGGAACCAGCTGGGAGCCTTGCCTTACTCTCTTCACAAAACCTCGCTAAATGAGTAACAAACTTTTTCACACACTCTTGACTCATGTGTAGTGTCACAATCTTGACATTTAAATCAAATTATGGGTGGGAGCATCTGTCCCATCTCTAATTAGTGATTTCAAATATCATCTAATTTCTTTTTAATCAAATAAAAATTAATTTTAAAATAAGTTAAATTTATAAAAATAAGTGTTCTATGGACCTGGTACTATTTGAAATAAAAAGAAAATATTTATTCTCCAATTTTGATAAGTTAATTTGATATGTAAAAATTTCTAAACTAACCATTAGATAATATAATATATAACTTAAAATCTAGTTTACAAAAGAAATTGATACGAGAAAAAGATCACTTGCTATAAGGTGAGAATGGAGAAAAAGATTACGAAAGGAACAATGAAAAGCATACTATACTATGCTAGAAACTAAATTACGATTAATTAGAAAAAATGCAAATTGACTAAACGTTCCCATAAAAAGATAAGAATTTTCAAGCTGTATTTTAAAATTCTGCTCTATACTGTCTACAAGTACATCCCAAATATAGGAATACATGCATGCTCAAAGTAAAAGGATAAAATAAATCAAAGGAAATGCCAAATTTAAAAAGCTGATGCAGCAATTAATATTAGATAAAGTAGACCTTAAGACAAAAATTAGTAAAAAGAGAGCATTACATGATAACAAATTTAAGTGTGTATGCACCCAATAACATAACCTAATAAGTATAAAGCAAAATATTACAAGAAAAACCCTCAGTTAAAATAGGAGATATTATTTCTGTAATTGATTGTTCAAGCAGTGAAAGATGAGTGTCCCAGATGGTCTAGAATTTTGACAAGAACTGGCTTGGTCAGTCTTTTTAAATTTAAACGCTCTAAAATATACATAGTGATATAACATCTCATTGTGGTATTTCCTTGTATCTCTCATTTATATACAGGCATACATCAGAGATATTGCAGGTTCAGTTCCAAAGCACCACAGTAAAGTGAATATCACAATACAGCAATAAATCAATAAAGGTTTTAGTTTCCTAGTACATATAAAATTATATTTGCACTATACTGTCATCTAGTAAGTATGCAACAGTATCATGTCTAAAAAAATCAATATATATATATATCTTCATTTAAAAATACTTTATTCCTGGGCACGTGGGTGGCTCAGTTGGTTAAGCATCCAACTTTGGCTCAAGGTTCATGATCTCAGGGCTCATGATTTCTAGCTCCATGTTGAGCTCTGTGCTAACAGCTTAGGGCCTGGAGCCTGCTTCAGATTCTGTGTCTCCTTCTTTCTCTATCCCTCCCCCACTTTCTCTCTCTCTCTCTCTCTCAAAATTAACATTAAAACTAAAAAAAAAAATACTTTATTGCTAAGAAATGCAAACTAGCATTTGATCTTTCAGCAAGTTTTAGCTACTGAATACAGATAACCATAACAAATATAATAATAATGAATAAGTTTGAATATGGTGAGAATTACTGAACTGCAACACAGAGACGGAAAGTGAGCAAAGGGTTTTTGGAAAAGTGGAGCCAATACCCTTACTCGAAGTAAGGTTGCCACAGACCTTCAATTTATAATAATGCAATATCTACAGAGAGCAATGAAGTGAGGCGCAGTAAAACAAAATATTCCTGTCCTCAAAAAAATTGAAATAAAACTACCTTACGACCCAGCAATTGCACTACTACGCATTTCTTCAAAGGATACAAAAATGCTGATTCAAAGGGGCACATGCACCCCAATATTTATAGCAGTGCTGTCAACAATAGCCAAATTGTGGAAAAAGCACAAGTGTCCACCTCCCGATAAATGGATAAAGAAGATGTGGTACACATACACAATGGAATATTACTCGGCAATGAAAAAGAAGGAAATCTTGCCATTTGCAACAACATGGATGGAACTAAAGTGTATCATGCTAAGTGAAAAAAGTCAGAGAAAGACAAATATCATATGATTTCACTCATATGTGGAATTTATGAACCAAAAGAGATGAATATAGGAGAAAGGAGGAAAAATGAGATAAAGACAGAGATGGAGGCAAATAATAAGAGACTCTTAAAGACAGAGAACAAACTGAGGGTTGTTGGAGGGGATGGGAGTGGGGGGATAGGCTAAATGGGTGATGGGCATTAAGGACGGCACTTATGGGTGTTATATGTAAGTGGTGAATCACTGGGTTCTATTCCAGAAACCAAAGCTCCACTGTATGTTAACTATTTTGAATTTAAATAAATAAATTCAAAAAAATAAAATTAGCATGCATTCAATTAAACACAGAAAAAGAGTACACCTACTTCTGTCCTTTGGTGAAGCATCTATTCAAATCTTTTGCCCATTTTTGGCTTTCTTTTTTCCTTATGAAGAAGTTTTGAGAGATTATCATAAATTCTAAATTTTTTTTTAATGTTTATTTATTTCTGAGAGAGAGCATGAGCAGGGGAGGAGCAGAGAGAGAGAGACACACAGAATCTGAAGCAGGCTACAGGCTCTGAGCTGTCAGCACAGAGCCCAACATGGGGCTCGAACTCACAAAGCGTAAGATCATGACCTGAGCTGAAGTCGGACTCTTAACCGACTGAGCCACCCAGGTGCCCCTATCATAAATTCTAGAGGCAGTCCATTAGGAAATACATGATTTATAAACATTTCCTCCCAGCCTATGTCTTTTCTTTTCATTCTTAGCAGTGACTTTCAAATTTTCAGATTTCAATTTGGTAAAGCCCAATTTATTAATTGTTCTTTTATAGATTATGATTTACATTTTGGTTGTCATACATAAGAAATCTTTGCCTAATGCAAAGACAAAATATTTTCTCCCTATGTTTTTTCTAGAAGTTTTATAAATTTAGTTTTAATGCTATAAACTTGCTCTTAAGTACTGTTAATTACATCTCACCAAGTAAGATATATTGTTTTTATTTTTGTTCATAACAAAATCGTTCCTAATTTCTATTTTTATTTCTTCATAGCTCCATTGGCATTTAGATGTGTGTTGTTCAATTCCAAATACTTGGGAATTTTCCAGAAATCTTTCTGTTGCGTATTTTAAATTTAATTTCATTGTTGTCAGAAAACATATTTTGAGTGACTTGAATATTTAAAAAACTTATCGGCACTTGTTTTGTGGTCCAGAATGTGATGTGACTTTAATAAATGTTCTTTGTACAATTGAAAGGGGTCTATAGTCTGCTCATGTAGAATGTATTAGTCTAAAGATAAAAATTAGGTTAGGTGAATTGCAGTTTTGTTCAAATCTTCTCTGTCCTTACTGATTTTCCATCAACTTGCTATATCGATTATTGAGAGACAGGTATTGAGATCTTCAACCATTGATTTGGATTTGCCCATTTCTTCCTTCACCTTTATCAATTTCTGCTTCATGTACTTTGAAGTTCTGCTGCATGCATAAGCATTTATGACTTTATGCCTATATTGAAAAATATAAAATAAGACCCTTAAATGGTATATGCCTTGTTCATAAATGGGGAGATTCAATATTACCCAGATGTTAATTCTCTACATGTTGACCCAAGGAATTGATGCTATTCTAATCGCAATTGTATTATGCTTATTTTATGGGATTTAACTAGTTATTTTGTATATGAAAGCCAAATAGCCAAGAACAGTCCAGACACTTTGAAAGTAAAGATAAAAGGATATTCTTCTTTCCATATGCTAAGCCTTTTGAATTTACAGTAACTAAAACATTGTAGCACTGTTTAGGAATTAAAGGTCACCAAAAAACAAAATAAAGAACCAAGAAATCAAGTCATAATTAAATAGATTTGAGTAAGACAGAATTGTTCCTGTATATCAGAGGGAAAGAATGGTTTACTCAATAGTGCTGTGGCAAACTTGCATCAATGAAAAAAAAAATTAGGTTGTTTTTCTACCCTACACCATAAACAAAAATCAATTTCATATAATTAAAGTCCTAAATAGTAAAAGTAAAAATAAAATTTTGGGAAAACAATGTATAAAATCCTTAGGATAGAGATGGACCTCTTAAATAAGACATAAAGTTCAATTTGAAAGGAAAGGAATTGATAGATTTAACTTAATTAAAATAAAAATTTCTGTTTAAGAAAGTTAGTCCAAACAGAATGAAATTAAAATCATAAATAGAAGCTGCTAATTGAAAACTATAACTGACAAAAAATTTGTGTGCAGAATATATTATTTTAAATCATGGAGAAAAAAAAGGAAGAGCTCAAAGAAAAGAGGCTTGAAGAGCATGACGCAGAAGAAACCTGATCAATAAACATAAAACATGTTCAACCTTAGTAATAATTAGGGAAATAGAAATTAAATCTTCAATGAATTCACATTTCATACTGGATGAATTGAAAAGTTAAAACGTACAACCACTTTAGAAAATAATTGAGCATCATCTTATAAAGGCAAAATTCCTAGGCTGTGATACAGCAATTTCACTTTGTTTTGTATCCTAAGCAAACTTCTGCACGTATGCCCGGGACAACTGTTAAAGAATATAAGAGCAACATTGTAGTACCAGAGAACTGTAAACCAACAAGATACCCATTGAAGTAAAATGAGTAAGTAAATGTTAGGATATTCATATGTTACAAAATTATGCAGCAATGAAAATAATAAGTGAAAAAAAATAAGTTGGGGCTACATGCAAAAACATAGATAAGTTTTAGAAATACAAGATTGAGCAGAAAAAAAGCCATTAAAAGCAAATATACAAAGTATGACTAAGTTATAATATAAAAGACATGCAAAAGTAAACATGGTATACTGTATAGGGATACAAGTGTAGAGTAAAACTAAAGGAAAGGAAGGGTATTGCAAATGCAAAATTCAGAACAGCGGTGGAGGAAAAAGATTAAGATTTGAGAGAACATAGAGGAGACTGCCAAGTAAATGGCAAAATTTTTTCTGAAAACGATTTGATCGGTACATATGTACTGTCTTCTGTACATGTACTTTCCTAATATTATTTATAGACTCAAAATTTAATGTAAATAATTACAACCTCAGAGTTCTTGGGGCACCTGGGCGGCTCAGTCAGTTAAGTATCCGACTTCGGCTCAGGCCATGATCTCATGGTTTGTGGGTTCAAAGCTCCACATCAGGCTCTCTGCTGACAGCTCAGAGCCTGGAACCTGTTTCGATTCTATGTCCCTCTCTCTCCTCTCTCTCTCTCTCTCTCTCTCTCTCCACCTCCCTTGCTTACATTCTCTCTCTCTCTCTCTCTCTCTCTCTCTCTCTCTCAAAAATAAATAACAAAAAAATATTTTTTAAAAATATCAGAGTTCTTAAAATAAGGGTCCCTGGCTGCCTCAGTTGGTAGAGCATGTATGTGACCGTTGATCTCGGGGTTGTGGGTTTGAGCCCCACATGGTGTGCAGAGATTACTCAAAAATCAAATCTCAGGAAAAAAAAAAAAAACGCAACCTCAGAGTTCTTGAAATAAAAACAGTTGTCATTAAAAGTTTTTCGGCTTGAAGCTTTCAAAAAGAACATGAGGGGCACCTGGGTGGCTCAGTTGGTTAAGCGGCCGACTTCGGTTCAGTTCATGATCTCACGGTCTGTGAGTTCGAGCCCCACATAGGGCTCTGTGCTGACGGCTCAGAGCCCGGAGCCTGCTTCAGATTCTGTATCTCCCTCTCTCTCTTCCCTTCCCCTGCTCATACTCTGTGTCTATGTCTCTCAAAAATAAATAAACGTTAAAAAAATTTTTTAAAAAAATAAAAAGAACATGAGAATAGAAGAAAGAAAAGGGTAAACAACCAACAAATTCCTTTGTGAGACAATGGAGGACTGACCCCCTACCTAGCCAAGTAATTATGAAGAGCACTGTCATTTCAATCACTAGGAGCTATTGTTACGTCATATATTTGTGTCTTTGGACAAAACTGTTTTAATTAGCAGTCATCGTTTGAAGAAATTGCTTTGTTATTCTATAAGAATTTGCCAGGACATCTCAGGCATAAATGCAGGCCACGCATGACTATATATCAGATATTTTTCTCTGTGTTTATACTTCCGGCCTTCAAATAGCTCCCGCTGCAACATATGTGATGTTTCGTGTATATGTGTGTGTGTGGACTGTACATTCTCAAATAAATTAGGCTAATAAGTTACATTCATGGTTAATTATTCTTATTTTTGGTAAAAGAAATCAGAAACGTAATGCGTATTTGTTGTACATCAATGTGTAAAATTGTACAATAGGATTTTTGCAACAAGCGGTTTCTTATCTATTTGTATGATAAAAAATGAGAATGATTTGGGAAGGAAAGGTCTCCAAAGTATTCTAAAGATGATATATTACTAAGCAGACCATCGCTGAGGTGAGTGACTAATGCCTGCATAGAAAAATGGAAAATGCCCGATTTATTATGAATATACAAAACAGAAATATTAAAGACATTAGAGAACCAAATACAATGTTTTAAGAAGTGAATGTACGACCTATGCACTATGGAAAAAAATCAACTTAATTATAGCTTGTTACAATAGTTCCTCTTTTTGAACCAAGTCCAGCTCTAATTAAAATCTTCTCATTGGATCAGATGGAGTTGCCGATGAGATTAGTTGAAACTGTCTATTGTTCTTATTCATTTTAATGTACTGCATTTCAACAGTCAGGAGATATACAAAAGGAGAGCATTTCACTAGCTCTTCAAAGGGGTCCGTTATGATGCTAAATTTAATTAAATTAGATTAGTTGCTCATCATTTGTATCACTAAAAATCTCCAGCAATTTCTAAGAGATTCCCTCCTCCTCCTGTCAGATCATTGCCCTCATCCATCACACCCAAATTCAAAATGACAAAACTATGTTGAACCCCTGTTCTTCCTTTTAGTAAACAACAGAATATTTTTAATAAAATAATTTACTTGCGTTTCGGCTGTCCGGCAAATATAAATAAGCTCAACCAACAAATCACTTAATATCCATGCTAACGGAATAGAGAATTCACCAGTTTAAAAATGTCTGTTTGCAGTTATGAATTGCAGTGATGAGTAATCCTTCATTTCTCTAGAGCTTCTGGGTTTTAAAAAAATGCACACATTATACTTTGTACATTTCTCTGACTTGCTTCCTCTGAATACAGTTGGACAAAATAGATCTGGAAATAATACATTGTACGTATATTTCTGTGACTAATGCTTATCCAGCTGCCTCAGAGGCTATTTAAATATTGTCTTTCAGCTATAGGACAACACTATCTGAGGGACCCAATGTGCCTCTCTGTGCACATGTTGGTTGAAAAATGCAACAAAAATCACTATATTTTCTGTTGTTTTTAAGCTGCTAAATTGTGGAGCATCTTGTATTGCGGTACTCAACAACTAACTTCTGATTTTAGTACTTGGTACAGCACAGAGTGAACTTTGAGAAGAATTTTAGTAAATATGTAAAGTGTCTTGAAGAATAATTTGTGGAGATGTGATGGCTTTTCTCCCAGTCAGTGGCTTGTCTTCTCATTCTCTTAACGATGTCTTTTGCAAAGCACAATTCCAGATT
The DNA here is from genome assembly GCA_030068075.1 of Paguma larvata. Lineage (NCBI taxonomy): Eukaryota > Metazoa > Chordata > Mammalia > Carnivora > Viverridae > Paguma > Paguma larvata. The sequence continues at coordinate 56,909,398 of CM057833.1, read as the reverse complement.
ATCAACTATTCCTTTCATAGATCATGACTTTGGTGTTGTGCTAAAAAGTCATCATCATGCCCAAGGTTATCTAGATTTTCTTTTATACTATCTTCTAGGAGTTTTTTAGTTTTATATTTTACATTCAGGTCTATGATCAATTTTGAGTTAATTTTTGTGAAACGTGTCTGAATTCATTTTCTGTATGTAATGTTGAGTTATTCCAGCATTTGTGGAAGAGAGTATCTTTTCTCCAATTTGTTGTCTTGTTCCTTTGTCAAAAGCCAGTTGACTATATTTATGTGGGTCAATTACTTGACTCTCTATTCTGTTCCATCGATTCCTTATCTGTTCATTCACAAATACAATACTGTCTTGATGACTATAGTTTTATGGTAAATATATGTGATAGTGCGACTTATAATAAGACATGTATATTTGTTCCTCATACCCATTCCTGACCCAGAGCTTCTAAAATCCTTAGAATTTCCCAAGTGATAAGAGCAGTAAGGTGAGGGGCACCTGGGTGGCTCAGTCGGTTAAGTGGTCCACTTTGCCCCAGGTCATGATCTCATAGTTCATGGGTTCAAGTCCTGCATTGAGCTCTCTGCTGGCAGCTCAGAGGCTGGAATATGCTTCGGATTCTGTGTCTCTCTCTCTCTCTGCCCCTCTCCTGCTCGTGCTCTGTTTCTCTATCTCAAAAATAAACATTTAAAAAAATCTTTTTAAATGAGCACTAACGTGGAAAGAATGTTATTTGTAAGAAGTCTCTTTTAACCATGCCTGAGTTTATGTTAATGAGATGACTTTTGGAAAGCCCTTAAGGATAAGAGGCTGGTTTCCAAGGAACAATACCTATGATTAGAAGGTTGGGACTTCCAGGCCCAACTCCTAACTGAGAAGGTGGGAGAGAAGAGGCTGGAGATTGAATTAATCACCAACGGCCAATGATTTACAGGCATATCTCATTTTATTGGGCTTTGCTCTATCTCATTTTACAAATATTGCATTTTCTATAAATTAAAAGTTTGTGACAACTCTGCTTCAGGCAAGTCTATCAGCATCATCTTTCCAACAGTATTTGCTCATTTCATGTCTTCGTCACATTTTATTAATTCTCACAATGGTCCAGTTTTTTTCCTTATCATATTTGTTATGGTGACTTATGATCAGTGATTATGACTTTCTGAAAGTTCCGATGATGGTTAACATTTTGTTAGCAATAAACAATTTTTAAATTATGTACATCTTTAAGACATAAAGTTGTTGCACACTTGATAGACTACAGTATAGTGTAAAGATAACTTTTGTATGTACTGGGAAGCCAAAAAATTCATTTGACTCCCTTTATTGCAGTATGTGCTTTATTGTGGTGGTCTGTAACCAAACCTTCAATAACCCTGAGGTATGCTTGACAGCAGTCATGCCTATGTGTAAAGCCTCTACAAAAATCCCTGAACTATAGGGTTCAGAGAGCTTCCAAGTTCATGAACATGTGGGGGTACTGAAAGGATGGCATGCCTGATGAGGGCATGGAAGCTTCATGCCCCTGCCCACATCCTTCCTGTGCATCTTTTCCAGATACCGTTCCTGAGTTGTCTCCTTTTGCAATAAACCAATAATTAGTGAGTAAGCTGTTTCCTGAGTTCTCTAAGCCATTCTAATATATTATCAAACCTGAGGAGGGGGTCATCGGAACCTCCAGTGTATAGCTGGTCAGTCGGAATCACAGGTAATAACCTGGACTTGTGATGGTCATCTGAAGTTGAGGAGGGGCCAGTCTTATGGGACTGAGTACTTAAACAGTAGGATATGATGCTTATTCCAGGCAGACACTGTTTGATTTGAATCGAACTGTAGAACATTCAGTTCATGTCAGCAAAGAACTGAGAATTGCTTGGTGTATCAGACACCCACACGTGTGGTATCAGAAGTGTTGATGAGTCATGAATAGGGAGAAACAGTTTTTCCTTACAGTGTTAGAGTTGGGTAGTGTCAGTTCACCAATTTTGTTCTTCCCCTTCAATATTGTGTTAGCTATTCTGGGCCTTTTGCCTCTCCAAATAAAGTTTAAAATCAACTTACAGATATCCATGGAATCACTTGCTAGAATTTTGATTGAGAATTTCTTGTACATCTTTTGTTAGACTAATGCCTATTTCATTTTTGGTGGTGCTAGTGTAAATGATATTGTATTTTTTTAATGTTTATTTATTTATTTTGAGAGAGAGAGAGAGAGAGAGAGATAAGCATGAGTGGGGGAGGGGCAGAGAGAGATAATACCAAGCAGGTTCCACCTGTCAGCACAGAGCCCAACATGGGGCTCGAACCCACGAACCAATGAGAACATGACCAGAGCCAAATTTAAGAGTCAGACACTCAACCAACTGAGCCACCCAGGCACCTCAATGATACCATATTTTTAATTTCAAATTCCATTTGTTCAAATTCCATTTGTTCATTGTTAGTATATTGTAAAGTAATCGACTTTAGTATATTACCTTTGTATCCTTCAATTTGCTATAAATGCTTATTAGTTTTAGAAGTCCTCTGAATCTCAAGTTTAATAAACACAAAGAGGTATACAACTAGACATATCATAGTTGAACTGCTGAAAAACAAAGACAAAGAAAATATTATACACAAGGGAGCAGCAGCATAATTAAAAGCTCCTTCTTCCTGATAAACAAAGGAGACTGGAAGACAGTGGTGTAAATTAAAGTGCTGGGGAGAAAAACAGTTAATCAAGAATTCTAGATCAAAACTATTCTAGGCGAAACTGTTGTTACAAATGAAACTAAAATAATGACCATTCCCACACAAACAAAACTGAGAGAATCCATTACTGGCAAATTTGATCTAAACCAAAGCAGAACAAAACCAAACCAAACTAAAGAAGTCCTTCAGGCTGAAAGGAAATTTCAACAGATAATAACTTAAATCAAAAAGAAGAAATAATGGGGTGCCTGGGTGGCTCAGTTCGTTAGCATCCGACTCTTGGTTTCAGCTCCGTTCATGATTTCAGATCAGGTTGTGATCTCAGTGTTTCGTGAGTTCATGCCCGCGTGGGGCTCTGTGCTGATGATGTGGAGTCTGCTTGGGATTCCCGCTCTCCCTCTCTCTCTGCCCTACCCCCACTCATTCTCTCTCTCTCAAAATAAATAAATAAACTTTTTTTAAAAAAAAAAACGAAGAATAAAAAGCAGGGAAAATCTTAACTATGTGAGTCCATATAAAATAAAGGAAGGAGGAGGAAGGAGTCAGACACATGCACACACACAGCAGGGTAGGGGGAGAAAGCTGGGGGATGAGAAACAGAGAGACAGAGACTGAATTTCTCTTTGATTCTCTTAGTTCTCAAAGAAAGAAAATTGTTTTTCTATTCTTTCCCTAAAATTTTAATCCTCTTAAAATGACATGAAAACTAAAAATGTTTGATTGATTTTGACAACAGTGTCTTTTGGAGACTGTCTGTGGGTTTCCACATCCTAGACTCCTAAAACTTCTCTGATCATTGATTCACTATTTCTTTTAATTCTACGAGCTGCCCAATATCCGTCCAATATATTCTTTTTGTGCCTAGGTTAGTCCAAAAATTTGTGTTGTTGCAATGAAAGGCAGTTAGATAATATTTCCTTCGCAAGAAGTACCAGTAGTTAGTTTTCCACCATTTATTCATTAAGTCATTATATTTATTAAATAGCCAGGGTGCTAGTTTCTAGGGTGACATTAGTTTAAAAGGTAGATACATTCTGACCTCATAGAGCTAACAGATATCCAGAGGATCAGAAATTAAACAAACAAATCATACTTATTTTCAATTAAAAACATGATTAACTCTACAAAAGAAAAATATTATGAGAATCAAAATGGGGTATTTGACTCGTATGGAAGGTCAGAGAAGACTTCCCTGATTTTTTAAAAATCAAGACGCAATACGGAATTTTCCAGAGGTACAGATTATGGGATATGTAACTAGCTTGTCATTTAATTGGTTGATCTGTAAATCATTTTCAAATCCCAGCGATGCTCCATGAAGGACCACAGCACATTTATTTTTTTCTTCATCTATTGTCTACTCATCAAATAAAAACCCTGTTTATACAAAGCTGATCTCTCTTCAATCCCTAGAGACAGGCTGGGAGCATATTTATATTATGGAAACACTTGATGTTATTGATCTGTGGGCAGTAGCCTAGTTGGAATCTCTCTTCATAAAAGTTTTCTCCTTCTATATCTTACTAATTGTCAGGGAAAAAAATGACATGACTACAGATCTTTAACATGCCATCCATTTAAAAACAAACTGCATGCCTGCAAGCCACAAAAGAAGGTCAAATGAATAGCCTCAGTGTCAAATTGCCAACATTCTCTACTACTTGAATATTTAGGCCATTATTTTTAATTGCATCTCTAGATACAAAGAGGGTCAGCATGCCATATTTTCAAAGGGATGCTTAAAACTTAAAAGGAAGTACTGTGTGAACCATGAACAATTTAACAAGCCCAAACTTCAAGCATCCTATAGTTTTATATAAAACATGTAGTATTTTTAGTTGCAAATAATGTAACATTTGCAAACTAGCAAAATATTACTGGTTTTCACATCAGTGTAATACTTTCGGTAGGTGCAGTAGAGATGGACTCTATTGTAAATTGTTTGCAAAATGTGTCTTATCTCAGAGACATAGGTGATATAAAATACATCAAAGAAAAAATTATATTTATTAGGAGAGAAAATATATTTCATAATGTAAAGCTTTATAGCTGCAAAAAAATAGCAACTATCTAAAGTATAAATATCTCTGCCTTTCACAAAAAAAATATCATAGCTGTATTGGTTTAAAATATTACCCCTTAAAAACATTAAGCAATTGTGCAAATAGATTACAGGTAGGATTTTTTAATCATGACCATGAGCGATTTTGTTGTAAACACAAAGCCAGTTCTTGTCAAACATTGGTGTGAACATCAAAACTTCTATTTAACATTATCCTGAAGTCTGGGGTATATAAAGATGTAAGAATAATATTTATCTACATTTATGCCTATATGTTATATGTGACATATATTTTATAATATATATTTATATAATTCATTTGCATTTAAGAATAATAATTTACAGTAGAACTAAGCCTTTATTTGCAGATATATTAGCTATATATATAGAAAACCCAAGAGGAGTGCCTGGGTGGCTCAGCTGGTTGGGTATCTGATTTAAGCCTAGGTCATAATCGCACCATTATGAGTTCAAGCCCCACATCAGGCTCTGTGCTGACAGATCGGAGCCTGGAGCCTGTTTCAGATTCTGTGTCTCCCTCTCTCTCTCCCACCTTCCACACTCACACTCTGTCTCTCTCTCAAACACAAATAACCATTAAAAATGTTTAAAAAAAAAAAGAAAACTCAAGAAAGTCTATAGATAAATTTTTAGAATTAATAAAAAGTTCAGAAAGTTTCTAGATATAAGATCAATATACAAAAATCAATTGCATTTCCATAGATCATGGACAAAACTTTTAAAATATCATTTTAAAAGATATTATTCCAACAACAACAGCATTTAAAAAGTATTTAGGAATATGGGTGTCAGGTGGCTCAGTTGGTTAAGTGTCTGACTCTTGGTTTCAGCTCAGATCATGATCTTGTACTTCATGAGTTCAAGCCCCACACTGGGCTCTGTGCTGACAGTGTGGAGAGTGCTTGGGATTCTCTCTCTCCCTCTCTCGCTGCCCCTCCCGGTCTGTCTCTCTCTCTTTGTCAAAATAAGTAAATAAACTTAAAAAATAAATCAAAGTATTTAGGAATAAATATGTGCATGAACTTAAAGGAGAAAATTACGAAACTGCAGAAAGCAGTAGAGAAAAACTATTTGTAATGTTACACCATGTTTATTTACCAAATGGCTCAATATCATGAGATATCAACTTAATATATAAACTTAAAATAATTACAATGAAAATCCCAAAGTGGTTCTAAAATTTGTATATAATAGCAAAAGGTCAAACTAAATACTCCTAATGAAAATGAATAAGATGGCAGAACTTATTTTACCAGAGATATTGAGACTTATCATAAAGCCATAGTAATTACACCTGTGAGGCAGTAACACAGAAATCAACAAATAACAATGAAACAAAATAAATATTCCAGAACAAAATATATAATGAAATTTAATGTATTACAAAATCAGTGTTGCGAATCAGTGGGGAAAAAATGGAGTATTCAACACTTGGGGCTGGGGTTATTCATGTGGAAAAAAAATTGGACTTAAATAGCCACACAATAGAATACACAAAATAAATTCTATGAGTTTAGGATCAGCACCAGATGCAGAATATACAACCGAAACGGACTTTCTACCAGATTCCACAGAGACAGAAAGTCAAGTCCCTAAATGAATTGCTATTCTATGTAGTGGTTCTGCTGGAACCACTAACTGTACCGAAACACCACTGTGATGTGAGAGACGAAATTAAAGGGTGATAAGGGGGATATTTTTGTGACTTCAAAGGAGAAACTTTTGAACTAGACACAAAACCATAAAAAAATGACAAATTCGATAACACAATCACTTAAAAGCTTTTGTTAGTCAAAAAAGATCATTTAAAAATAAAAAGGCAAGTCCCAGACTTGGGAAAATATTTTTGCAACATATTTAACTGAGAAAGGATTATTATCCAGAATATATATATATACCACTCCTACACATCAACCCAGTAAAAAATAGGAAAAGGATATAAATGAGGAATTTCCCAAAGGTTTATCTCAAATGGCCAATAAGCCTATTAAAATATGGTCTATCTCAGTGACAGGAAAATGCCAATTAAAAGTACAAATAAAATACTTTCCACAGTTAATGTATTGGTAAAGACTAAGAACTCTGACAATATTGAGTGCTGGCAAAGATGTGGATAAAAGCCAACGGTTGCATATTGTTGGTAAGAGTGCAAATCCATAAGTCCATCTTGAAGAAAAATTTGGCAGTAACTAACAAAGTTGAAGATGTAACTACCCCAATCCAGTGATTTTAATCCTAGTTATAAACCCCGAATAAACTCTTGCTTGGGAACACAAGTCGACGTATATTTAAAAAAAAACAAAGTGAATTCTCAGCAGAATTATTTATAATGGCAAAAATGAATGTCCATAAAAGGAGTTAGATAAATGTATTGTGATAAATTTACATAATGCTACACAGTAGTGCAAATGAAGGAACCAAAGATACATAAATCAATAGGGAAGAATCTCATGAACATAATATGAGGTGGATAAAGCTATAGAAGAATACTTGAAGAATGATGTCATTCATATATAAATAAATCCATACAAAGCAAAAATATATGTACTAAATATTTAAGGAGATATTAGTTAAAAAATGTAAATACATGGGAATGATAAACACCAAATTCAGGATAGTGATTATCTTGGTGGGGGAAGAAGTAAGTCATAAAGAAGATGGAGAATCTGATTGGGAAGGACTAGACAGCGAGTTCCAAATCTGTAGGAATATTTTATTTCTTAAGCTGAAAGAACCTCTGCAGAAGCTGAAGATAGAGTCCCTAGGTGGAGGACCCATAAAAGACTCCCAGACACACACCACAGGAATGGCCAACTAATAAAGCTGCTGCCTCTGCCACAGTCAAGGACCGGCCCCCATGGCTGCCAGCTCCAGACCCTCACTGCCAGAAACACGTGTAAAATACATTTGTGCGTATTTCCAGGGCTACATCAGGGAGCGCACCACAGCCCTGACTCCAGAACCACGAAGCTTGCCATAATCGCTCGAACAAGCATGTAACCTGAACCCTACCTCTTTCCCCACATAACTCAATCCTAAATCAAAGCTAACTGTAAATTTCAGTTGGTGCAGACTAAATCACATACCTGTACACTGGCTGAAAGAAAAACTACAGAATATAAGCTTATTCTTTTCTTCTTTAGAAAAATGAGGATAATAGTGAGGAACACTTAGGAAGAGAGGGGATTCAAAATGGGTAAGCGGACTACAATGACAGATTCCATTAAAGTGAGAGGGAATTTCAACTTTGTACCTGTATCCTACACTGTTTCCATGTTTTGTTTCTTGTGGGTTTTTTGTTTGGTTGGTCGTTTTCTTTTGTTTTTACCATAAGCATATGTTTTTGGTTTTGGGGGTAGGGGTTTGTTTTTAAATCATGTCACAGAAATGGCAGGTTTTCTTTCAATATGTAGCTGAACATCTTCCTTGTTAGCAGAAAGAGAACCCAACCAATAAAATATACACAGAATTTCTATGTGCAAATTCCAAGAAGACTCCTTAAAGAAAAAAATATATATTGGGGGCTCTTCTTGGCTTTTTTTTCTTACTTCCTGGAATATAAATATAGTAACTGACTTGATCAGCCTGTGTTAAATCATAATCAATGAGCTAATGATGGTAAAACAGAAAGAGAGAAAGGACCTAGACCTCTACTGAAAAATGGAAGCTAAGCTTTTGTTATGTAAACACATGTACATGAGAGAAAAATAAGTGTCTGTCTTGTTTAAGCCATTTTTTGGACTCAGGTGGGTGTTGGGAGGTCAGGTCTTCATTGGTAGAAGCCTAACACTATCCTAACTGATATAGAAAGTAGTATCATTATTTTTTATTCTACTTAAAAACTAACCTTAAGGACAACCAAATAGACAAATATCTGAAGTCTTGGGATTATGAGTCTTGCCCTTTTAGAAATCCATACAGTAAAATGCCATGGGAATTTGCCTAATCTTTTGGATAACTTGATCAGAATACAAGCTTCACATCTCTCCAAACAGTGAGTGACGTTATCTTCTTTCTAAACTATCAAGTTTTTCAATACCAGTCTTATAAATTCTATTCCAAAATTGAATATGTAATTTACAAGACCCTGTCTAATGTTAACTATGGTGCAGAGATCATTTTTAACTCTTAATTTTACTTCCCTCTTAATACAGCTATAAATTAATTTTCACAATTATAGTTTAGTTATTGTTATATTTGATTAATTATCAGCACCTAATAAATTGATTAAAAAGTATTGCAAACCTTCCCTATACTAGGTACTGGGTTAGGTGCCTCAGCTACAATGATGAATATGCTAGTCCAGTCTACCAAAGGAGCTCATGGTTTAATGGGGGAAATGGGTACAGAAAAGTTGACCATTCATTGTAATAAGTACTACAACACACTATTATTAATGGAACTAAAATCCTAATTGGAGGATCATATCCTAGTAATAACTGATTAACTTTTCATCCCTGCGTTCTGACTTCTAGCTCTTTTAAAACCTTTCTTATAGATGTGCCTATCTCACTATATTATAACTATATGGTCTGGTACGGATCTCTGCTTTCATTTTTGAAGAACAATTTATAGTTGATGTTGTAAAAATACCAAACTTATTCTACCTTTGAAGGGGAGAAACTTTTCCCTAAATTTTTAATCACCTGAAAACTTGTTTCTAATACTCAGGTAAAATAAAATAAAGGTGCACTTTGGTAACTATCAAACATTACCCATCTTCTACTCATTGACTGCATTTAAAGAAAGTTCTCTAGGTTGGCTAAAACTAATTGCTTTCTCTTTATAATTGTCTCATCGATAGTGAACTCACATTTTAGAAGAATGCTTTCTAAGCCATTAATCTTTAGTTTGTGAGTGAAAATATGATATGAGGTAGGATTAAATCTTCCTGAAAACTGGGTATTTTACATGTATTGTTTCTTCTTTATTTACAATAATTATCACTACATTACTATACAAAATAACTCTGCGTCTGAAAATTAATGGTCTGAGTATTAGGTTTATAGTAGGGGGTGTGTGTGTAAAGATATCTTATTTTTTAAGTAATCTCTACACCCAACATAGGGCTCAAACTCATGACCCCAAAATCAAGAGTCACATGCTCTACCACTGAGGCGCCCAGGTGCCCCAAGTCTAACCTATTGTTTTAATGCAGTATACAGTTAATAATCACATAACAAGTAGAGAATGAGAATTCATTATGAGAATTATCACAGTATTGAGGAAGCTGAGGCATTTCAGTTAGACTTAGTGTGTAAACACAGTCATGTCTGACTATAAGCACAGCCATATATCTCTTATTCAATAAGCCAGTAAGATGCATTATATTTTTAAAGGCCGGATGCTTGGGGGCAAAACAAATGGCTAGCATGAAAGGGCTAAGCCAGCAGATAAAATCACATAATGAAAAAAGTTTAGGGAAAGAAGTGGAACGTGAATTGTGTGGCTATCAATAAAAGCATAATATTGACATACTACTTCTTTGGGAGGCAGTGGAGAGATTTTAGGAGGAGTGGTAGGCTGAGACAGCCTGGATCTCATGAGACACAAAGCAGCTGCATGCTAAATGCATCAGAGTTGAGGAAGTATACCCTCTGGTAACCTAGCAAATAATGAATTACAATAATCTAACGGAGGCTAAAAATAAGGAACCAACCCAATGTCCCCTTCTTTCCCATTGAGCCTAATGTTGGCAGCATTCTGGAAAAAGAAAGAACTACACTATTTAACTTTCAACTCTCAAAAAAATTGTATTACAATAGGTCTGACATATTTGTATGACTTTAAATATCATTAAAACAAATATATATAATTGATATATATACATATGTGTGGTATATACATATAGTGTGTGTATGTGTGTATATACACACACACATACATATATATATATATCTTTAAAACAGTCACCAGGTGTGTTAATAGTTTAAACACCAAGCAGTGTTATCCAACAATGTTGAAAGAAAACTATAAGATACTGTCAGTAATTCTCTTTCTGCTAAATTCACTCGGGATATTTCTATTACTAGTCAACAGAGCTTAAGAAACTAACATGATGAACATTTACTACATACACTATTTAAATAATTGGGTTTACATACAACACGCATTCATTCACCGTCCACCCACTGAGCTCCTGTGTCAGACACTATGCTATGTTTTGTGGAAGAACAAAGTTGTGATACATGAACCCCACGCAAAAGGAGCTCACTGTATAATACAAGAGATTAGAATACTAAAAGACCACAGTGTAGAATATGATAAATGCCTTTAGACAAATAGAGTAAAAGTGCTGTGATGGTCCCAATGATGAGGAAAGAAAGAATAACATTTATTCATTCACTCAGCAAATATTTTAAGGACTCTTCTAGGCATTAGGGATAGATTAGTAAACAAGATAGACAGTGACCAAGCCCTTCTGTGCTTTTACAAATGTTAACACACTTTGTCTTCATGAGAACTCAGCGAGGCAAGTATTATTCCAAGAGGGTGACTGTTTTACTGTTTGGAGCATAAATAATAGTCTCCCAGTAGTGCTGAAAGCACACAGCTTAGAATAGCAGAAAATTCAGTCTCTTTACTCCCATCCTCCCTAGAACATAGCCCAAAGTGCTAATACATATCAAAGGACCAATCCTATTTGTTTTCATTTTTTGGCTGGGGATAGAATTTAAAAGCTCCAAATTGAGAAGGGAGTTCTCTAGGGTTGATAACAGATGTTGTTGCACAGGACTATTCTTGCACACTACATCTCCATGATGATTGAGGTGACCAAGAATGGGTTAAACAATGGTTTATATCGAAAACAAGAACCAAACAAAAAGCAGTAAAAGGACCTCCCAGACAGATCCCGAATATCTGAATACTTCATCCTAGTCTTCAATAAGCAATGCTTATACTGCTATACAATGAAAATGTTTCAGTTCTGAATGAGAACACTGGTACTAGAATTATCAAAATTGACTCAATTATGTGCACTATACTCAATGCTTTAAGGCAGAAAAAAAGACTATTAGCTTTTAGGAATATTTTCAGCAAGGAGAATTCAATCAAAATTTATTTTCTGGCTAGCCCAGAGAAGTAAGTTAATTATAATATCTAATTCCATGATCATTCTGGGTAAGCCCAGTCACACTTTATAAATTTAAAAGAGTGTTAATATTGATAATAATATGATATTTTCCCAAATGCCTCTAATCCCTTCAGATTTAGAATGATGTCTTCCTTAGACCATCTCTTTAGGGATACAAATATTAATGATTAGAATTTGGTATTATCTCTGATTACCACAGAATGTTATTCTCATTTTAAAGATGAAAAAACTAAGGATCCATGAGTGACAATATCTGAAGCCATAATTCAAATAAAGTTAATAAAAAAAGCCTTTCATATACTAATAGTTCTCAACTGAAGCTGTGTCTCAGAACCACTTATGGACTGCCCCAACAAATACTTGGTACCATGCTGAGGACTTGTGAATCGTTTCTCTAATGACGTCTCCAATTTTATTTTCTAAAATTTCTACTTGTAAATCCCATCTAGCTTAATAGAGTAAAACCTGTCAAATAGCAAATCAAAAGTAAGATGTTTCAGTATCTGAATAAAATGGGAGCTAAAATCTAATGGGAAGAGTTAAAGAGGAACGTTTGTTTTTTTGAGGCTGAAAGAAATAATGAGAGGAGAGAAGCAGTGCTCATGGTGTGCATAATTGGGCTTTAGAGTGTGACAGACACAACTTTCTCTGATGCCTGTACCTCCAAGGTGAATGTGATAAGATTACTTGTCTCTTCGAAGAAGAGCAAGTGGACAAAAAGGAAATACCATCATTAGAATTCCAACTTCTGATTCCTTCCCTTGATAGATTAAGGGCCAAGGCCTATGTCAATGCGTCAGTAGCCCTGACGTTGACACGCCCTGTGCCCATGTCCTGGCTAGACAGACATAGCGGATTGATTGTTGCGGCCAAGTATATATGTACCCTAATCATTCTTCCTGAATCCTACCAATCAGACTTGGCACAGAAGAAAAAATGTATTTGAACTTCTAGATCCTTCACTCATTCATTCATTTACTCATTTATTAAGCAAACACTGAATGCCCACTACTGTGGGCATGCTTTTAAAACCACTAAACTCTGTCTGACTCCTTTGAGAGTAAGTTTATTAACATCTGTCTAAGGCCCGGAGACAGTCCTATACAGAAGCTTCTCATCTTCATGAGGTAGGAATAATATTGTTTTGTCAGTAAATGAAAATAAGGAAGGGAAGTAGTGGAGGGAGGGAAGAAAATGAATATAAGGAAGTTGGTGTCAGGAGCTCATTACAAAGACCGCTGTAACTGCACACTTCCACTCACCTCCATTCATATTTCAGCCTTACTGGAAGGCTGCAAATATATTAAGAAGCTGTCAACACATTATCACTACTGATCTGCAAAATCTGAGTCTAAGAAGGGATTTGCTATCTTCTCCAACCCACTTCCTGTTCAGGTTTCTTCCACTCATCAGCTATGCTATCCCCAGTTGGGTCTCAGGACCCCTTTATTGGTTAGTTCGTTTGTTGGTTTGCTTGGTTGGTTTGCCTTATAAATGTGATTGGGAAATTTAGTTTTTCTCTCAGTTAAGTAAGACTGAAATCAGTATTTGGTGGCTTCCAGTGGTCCAAGAAGGCCACAGTTAAGGTGGCCTTAACTCTGCCATAGCTGCTGTCAATTTCTAAATAATAGACTACAGAAATTAACATATTTAACTAGACCCTGTCTATGTCTGTCAGTAGTAAGGTTGTTTGCTTGTCTTTAGGCAGACAGGAGCTCTGAGCAAAGGTTCTAGGAAGAAGAGGAGTAAGAATAGTGTAAAGGAGAATAAGAAGAAAGGAAGATCAGTATATTCCCTTTCAGTGCAGTGCACCACAAAGCAAAGCAAACAATAATCAAACTTAAGACAAGAACTTAAAAAGCTGCCTTTAGATTTGTTGTCAGTGGTGAGAATTAAACTAATTTTCTTTTGTCAAAAGTGAAAATACGTTTATGCCAAAAAAATTTCAGCATGAAAAGAGATAAAAGGAAGTTGTATCCTTGCATTATTATGAGAGAAGACATGTTTTCACTCAACTCTTTGCATGACACAAAATTAAAATGGGGGAGGGGAAGTTCCTTGCTTAGAATGTTGAACACAGTGCCTAGACCGTCGTGGGTGCTCAGTAAATGTGTGCAGGATAAATGAATAAAAGAAATTATAGCGGAGATTTTCTAAGAATTCATTTATTGTACCTTCGAATAAACAAAAAAAAAAATGCGATCTTTGGAAAAAACACTTATCCTGAAACCTGAAATCTTTGCAAATCGTGTATTTATTTCAGTTCTTTAATAAAACTAATTTGTAATGTGAGTGGTTGAAAAGATGAAACTTTTCCACCCTGGATATAAATGAGAAAACGTCTTTACTTAATTCCATTTTGTTTATCTCAGAAGGTCTTCTCCTTTACCTACTAAGTAGTCCCTTTTGTTCAAAACACCATAGAGAAACTCATTGAACCTTAATCAACTATTTAAAGAGTAGCTATTCTCTTCTATTCTGGCTCTGTAATTACCAATTATATTATTTTTTTCTCAAGAAGAAACACTTCTGGACTTATTTTGATTGATTTTACCAGGCAGCTCTCTTGCATCTTTAAGTAGCATCTTTATAAAAGAGCTTCAGTTTTGCCTGGTTTACGCTAAGAATAACATTTATAGTTTTACTTATTAATAGATTCAAATGTCTCATTCGTATTGGAAAACAAAGCCATAATTTTAAAAGTGAGGAGAATATTAATTAATTCTGCTTTTGTGCAGTTTGAAAACCAGATCAGTTAAACATCATTTCCAAGAAAAGTGGATGTTATTCAGGCACTACTAGAGCCAAGCTCGTCTCTGCTAGTTTAACTTAGTTTTCCACATTAGAAACAACAAATATTTGCCTGTTCTTCCTTGGTAAGTCCTGTTTTCCTCCTTATCATGTGCGTGATAAAACAAAAAATATATATATGGCATTGATTTATTTCCTCATTTCTGAGGGAAAATGAAAACTCTACCCTGTGAAGGGAGGCAGAATGTGATTCTTCACTCCTATACCCAGTTGTGGCATTTTTGTGGAGTAACTAGAGTCCCTGGAGCCCACCCAAGAGAGGAGCAGTGGGGCAGGGTAGAGGGTGCGAAGTGGGCACAAGCGTGAAGCAATACTTTTAAGTATTCCCCTGAAGCGTGGCGATATCTAAGGCAGGGCTTGGAGACGGAGACAAAAGAGAGGTAGCTGATACTTCTCTTCTGTTAGAGGTACATTTGAATCAAAGAAGAGTCTTGGATAGACAGCATGGCCATCAGTTGCACAGCCCTTCCTAAATAGGGCTGGTAGCGCTGATGACCATGTCAAGGTAGTTTCTGCCTAGACACTACAGCCTATACGAGGTGGCCATTTGGGTTCCCCAACTGTTACAAACCTTCTTAAACCTGGTATTTTAGAAATGGTTGAATCACAGATCTAAAGCAGGAGTTTCTCAACCATGAGGATACATGATAAAGTCTTGTGGAAATGGTTTCCCAAACAACACATTCCTGCCCAGTGCCAAGTCTACTCCCTCAAGATTCTGAGGCAGCTCCCTTGCACACAGGTGTGAGACAAATACAGAGAATGAACAAGGGAAGACAGTGGGGGCGATAACTGAGTGACACTGATTTTACTCTCTCTCTGTTAATAATTACATTTGGTTCTTAGGATTGGGCTTCCCTTTGGTCCACGTCCTCTGAGAGCAGGCTTTTAGCATCTCTTCTCTATGGTACACTATTTTAGGTCACATGGCTACACAGTTGAGTACCGTTACATGTGACACGTGGTGTTCTGAGTGGCTTTCCCCAGCTATAGGACCACAGGTTAACAGTTTCCCAGGCCACATCTTCTTTTGGTCCTTCTGAATGAACACCTGTTCGCACGGTGGTGACCTCTTCCTTGTTATTTCCTCTTTCCAATGCGAGATGTCTCCAGGATGGCAACAATCCCCCCAAAACTCCACAAAATACCCATTCCTAGAGCTCCCCCATTTCCCCCTGTATTTTTTGCCACACATTCTCTGCATTCTCTTCATCTCACTGCCTCTATTTGTTCCTTAAATATGGTATTTTCCAGGCTTCTATTCTTAACCACTTTCAATATTAACTCTTCATCTGCCACCTCTCTTAAGAGTTCCTAATCCAAGTTACTCAACTACCTAGTGTTTTTCCCACCCAAATACTTTACCAGACAATCAAACAACATATGCCAACGTATGAAAACTTCCCAGATCAAACTCATTTTTTTTCTGATTTTTCTTCATTCAGGTCCTTTTACCTGCATCTCTCACTAAATTGTCATATCATTGTCTACCTAAAGAGTCACAGAAGCACCGCTAGATCCTCTGTCTCACTCATTCCTCATGCTTAATGCCACAGGGTCCTATTAATATTACCACCTACATCTCCCTCACTCTTCACTGTCAAGTCTCTGTCATAGATTAGAATCTTCTCCTTGATGAAACCTTTGAGCTTCTCCACCCTCTGCCTCCCAGCATTTGGACGACATTTGTCTCTCTAGCTCGGGCATTTATCCCTTCTCTACTCCAGGTCTTTTTGATGAGATTTTCTGGCAGAACTGCTTGAGTACTAATCCTATCAATCTTATCACCTAGCCCCCTCCTTCCCAGGAAGCATTAGGGAGAAGTGTTGTGAAAAGAGTTTCAAGTACAGACTCGTGCTCCATCTAAATGACTGCTCCTTTGCCACATTTAGCCCTGTTGGTGAACCTTACACTTACACTTATGAGTTGTTTCAGCCAGGATTCTGGTATTCTCCCGCATTCAGAATCTTGGAGAGTGCCCCCCCTCTTCTCTGAGCCATCCCTCCTGCCTCCCACCCCTTCACTGGTCTATCAGCTGTATCTGTAATAAACTCTAATTGTTGATGAGTTTATGGACTTTCTTACGGGGCTCCTGAGACCCAGACAAATCAGGGATTGTGGCTGGACATCTGTTCGTGTCCCTGAGCATGCTGTCGCAGTTAAGGAGACAGCCTGCCCAAAGCGGTTGGAGGACTTCCAGGAGGGTGTTTCCTAATTCCACTTGCTGACACACTGGGGAGATACCTCCAATCCAGCCCAGAGTAACACTGTTACACACAATTCCTTTAAAGCTCCAGGATAACAAAACGGAAGTTAATTGAGAAAACTGATTTCACAGGTCATGTTTGGGTCATCTTTAGTTTGTGGCCCCTCTCTGCTTTTTCCCAGCCTGCTTCTCCATGTAGGAGAACGTCTCTCAGCCCTGCCTAACACCCCAGGATTCTGCAGTAGCCCCAAGCATGGTAAGCCTCGTTAAAATTCAGGCCCAAGACTAAGAAAAACCCAGAGAGAAACAGGAATTCCTTCTCCAGTTGTTCTGAGGAATGCCTTTCCTAAATGAGGAACACCTGAAATATTCACCCTCTCGAGGGGATAAAGGGCCCACAGAGGTGTAAGCCAATCCAAAGGACAACGGTCTTAGAATCCAGAACAACACAAGAAAAGCCTAACATCTGTCCAAGACATTAACACACATGCAACAGAAATACAGTTTCTTTTCCAAAAGCGCCCACTGGCTGTTGGATAAAGTCCAAACTCCTCAGTGAGGCAAAAAAGATCTTCCCCAACTGGCAACAACCAGATGTTCTAGTCTCATATTCTGCCTCCCCACCTGATCCTCTCAAACCCTCACTCAGCCACCACTTCGTCATGCTACGCCACCCGCCCTTGCCTGAGCAGGCCATGCTCCCTGACTCTGCTGCCCAGGTACGTTCCACCTTCCATACTTGGCCTGCCACCTTCTCTCTGCAATAGGAAAATACGTGTCGTTTCTTCTTCCCAATCTCTCTCAGCAAGGTTTTCTCTTTGTTTTCTGGGCTTCCACAATGTCTTCAAGGAGTTTCAAGTAGTCTCTATGAAATTATGTTTTAATTTTTTCTATGCACTAGTAGTTAGTTCTACCTGGTAAGAGAGCTAATATCAATAAACGCTTTATGAATACGTGGTTGGATCTCTCTGGGGTTTTCCCCACCAGATTCCAATATTATTCCCTTTGATGTTGACTCTCGGGGCCAGAAAGTTACTGATTATTCTGCCGTGATGCTTTGAGGCTTGATGAACAGCCGGGGAAAAGTGTGTTTATCCTTGCCCTCGGCAGGCATCACACATCAATTACGACATGCATTTCCCCGAACCCAAGGGTTGTAGTCTGCGTTCTCTGCGAGCAGACACTGACACAGATCGAGTGCAGGTACAGGATATCGATTAGGGACCAACCCTGTGGAAGGTGGGGGAGGAAACAGGATCAGGCAGAGGGAAAATGGAATGTGATGCAGGCCTGATAAACCCTCAGACAGAGCTCTTGCAATCTCTGGAGCCTACGCCCATCGGAGTCGTTCTGTGTGCCGAAAATAGCTGGACCTTCGTATCTTCTTGACACGGGTGTGACCTTGACTGAAATGATTCTCAGGGCACCTGGGTGGCTCCCTCAGTTAAGCATCCAGCTTCGGCTCAGGTCGTTATTTCAGGATTCTGATTCGTGAGTTCGAACCCCATGTTGGGCTCTGTGCTGACAGCTCAGAGCCTGGAGCCTGCTTTGGATTCTGCATCTCCCTCTCTCTCTGAGACTCCCCTGCTCGCTCTCTCGCTCTCTCTCTCTCTCTCTCAAAAATAAATAATAAACCTTAAAAATATAATAAGAAAATAGAACTGATTCTCTGCAGCTGGGGCAGGCCCCGAAGCAGCTGAATGCTGGAGGCCATCTGCTGACCGGTCTCTCAACAGCTGGGGCAAAAAGTCCTTCCTTGACGAGTGATCTGAACTGCGCATGTCAAGCCTACCACACCCAGCAGTGACGTTGGACTTCTCTGCCTGGCACTCTGAATAGATGGATTGGTGACCGCGCCGGCAGGTAAGATGAAATTATTATGCCGTTCCCCGCACAAGCTCAAAATTTTAGACCCCAATCTCTGAGGTATTCTCCTGTTTGAAGTTTCAAAAACATATCCCTTTTCCAGAGATTCTGAACTTGCGACAAAATGACTGTATTTCAAATTCAAAAGCGATGTTAACATTGAAACAGCTAATATGCCAACAAAACAGCACTTTCAGCGGCTTTAAATTTTTTAATTAAGTCTTTTCCATCAGGCAGGGACTGAGACAGCTCTTTCTTTGCTCTCTTTCCAGGAGATTTCAGGAGAAATTAGCCCTCATTTTCTAATGTGGTTTAGCTCTCCCTTTGCTCGCTCCCTCCTTCCTCCTCCTTGAGCTGATTTCCCCCCCTCCCACCTCTCCCGTATCTTGTCCTCTCCCAGGCCTTAAGACCTCCTTCCTTCTCTGATTTCTCCTCATTCTTTTCTTCTCTCTCTCTCTGAAGTTTTGGTCAAAATTCATCGCACTTGACCCTTGTAGGGTTGATGTCCTGATCCATATCTTTGTCCTAGAAAATACTCTGCACAAATAGTTCCAAATTATGATATTTTACAGGGAAAATTTGGAGGAAAATGAAACCGTGAAAGGAAAGCCTGATTTTGCCCTTCCTTTTATTTGGATTTTAGACAAGAAAATATATTCCACAGTCTGAGATACCACAAGCATGTCAAATAGCTGTAGGTACCACGGGATATGTTATAAACTGTCCTTGACAAATGATAACCAGTTCCATCCTGGTCAGTGATGAGTTTCCATTAATGGGCTTCTTTATCCTTCTAAAGGGAATTAGGGAGTTTGGCGAGTGCATTTATCTGAACAAGTGCAGATGTGTGTTACTTAATAGTGCTTTGCCGTAGTTGTCACAGTGAACTCCCAGTTTAAATATCAGTATATACTGAAATGGAGTTGAAAATACTTGTAGCCCTATTCACACTTTAAAAATTTCTGGGTTTGTGGTTGCGTTAAACTATGATTCATCGGTTAGTGAGCCATTTCTTCTTGCTCCCTGAGAGCGGGTGGGGAGACACAGTCCAGCCTTCTGTTGATTCTTATCTGTATGAAATACCACATTTTGAAATACTATGTTTAGTTTTATTGCACAGTGTTACCTTTAAGAATTTTCTTATAGCATCAAGTGGTAATATTTTTGGCACGAGTAAATTATGTGTGCCTGGGTAGATGATTAAACATGCGCATTTCCCCCGAGTATCTGACCTTCCAAGAGGGCAAGTCACCAAGGGAGCATTTGGGTTTTGCTTATCAGAGATGAAGTATAAAATGAAAATGGAAGAAAAGATGATAAGGGAATGAAGAGTTTTTCATAACAAATAACTCGGAAGTACGCGGGTGGTAATAAAAGGGTCTAGGATCCGGCAGAGAGAGGAAAAGAGTAACAAAGGCAAATGAAGTCTGAACTACTATTACAAGTAGAACTTTGAGAAGAGGGAGGTGTCTCTAAAGGACTTTTAGGAATATTTGATGTGATGAGCTGTGGATTATTCACCTTGCAGTAGTAAAGAAAATTTCAGGCAAGACCATAAAATGCATTACCTTAAAGCCAGGGTCAACAAACCGTTTTGGGCCAAGGAGCCAAATCCAACCTGCCACTTAAAAAAAAATTATTATTTTAAGAGAGACAGAGAGAGAGTAGGGGAGAGGGGTAGAGGGACACCGACAGTCCAAAGAAGGCTCCACACTCAGTGTGGAATCCAAGGCAGGGCTCCATCCCAGGAACCTGAAATCATGACCTGAGCGAAAATCAAGACTCGGACATTCAACTGAGTGAGTCACCCAGACGCCCCTGACGCTTTTTTTTTTTTTTTAACAGCCAATTAGTGGTTTTTATGTATTTAAATATTTGGGGAAAATCAAAATAAGAATAATATCTTGTTCATGTGAAAATTATATGAATTTCAAATTTTGTTGTCCATAAATAGTTTTATTAGAACACTGCCATGTTCATCTATGAATTGTCTATGGTTGCTTTTGCACTATAGACAACCAGATCACACGGCCCACAACACCTAAAATATTTATTATCTGGCCCTTTTGTTAAAAAATATTTATTTATTTTGGGGTGAGCACAAGCATGGGAGGGGCAAAAAGAGGGGAAACAGAGGATCTGAAGCAGGGGGGCTCTACATTGACAGGCTGACAGCAGCAAGCCCAATGTGGGGCTCGAACTCATGAACTGCAAGATCATGACCTGAGCCAAAGTTGGATGTTCAACCAACTGAGCCACCCAGGTGCCCGTATTATCTGGCCCTTTAAAGAAAAAGTTTGCCAATCTCTGCCTTAAAAAAACACTATTTATTCTTACGGATCTGCAGACAGACTGGGGCAGCCCAACGATCTAGGATGGGCCCAGCTGGGCAGCTGTGCTTCCTTCATGAAGGCCTGTTGGTTGGCTGGAGTGGCTCTGCTGCACCTATGTTCATCCTGTGGCCTGGGTGGAAGGGGAAGAAACCTCCTGGGGAAGTTCTCCTCATGATGAAAGCAGATATGTAGGAGTTCAAGTGGAAATGTCATACGGCCAAGCACAGAGTCAGGGTAAGGAAATATGCTCTACCCATGATGAGGCATGTTACCAGAAATGAAGAACAGAGGCCAATGACTCAAACTACCACAAACCCTCTTACACTAGGACTCTACGATGGCTAATTCAACCATGGCAGCCGGGCTCAAAGTTGAGGTTCTTATGACCTATATCAAGTCCAGTGCAATTTCTCTCAATCCAGAGACCAATGAACTTAAAAAAAAAAAAAAAAAAAGTTAAGGGTACCCGGGTGGCTCGGTTGGTTGAGCAGCTGACTTCAGCTCAGGTCATGGTCTTGTGGTTTGTGGGTTCGAACCCTGTGTCGGGCTCTCTGCTCTCAGTGTGGAGCCCACTTCAGATCCTCTATCCCACTGTCTCTTCGCCCCCTCCCTACTTGTGCTCTCTCTCTCAAAAATAAATAAAAATAAAAAATAAAAATAAAAACAATAAAAGAGTAGAGTGGGTCAATTAAAAAAAACAAAAACAAAAAACCAAGTTACCCTGCTACCTCCTCCCCTCCTCCCTGTCTCCTCCCATCCTGCCCACCCAGTGTACCCAGTATACAAATGGTGGAACAGGCTAATCACACAGCAGCCGTTGCCCCAGTAGCAATTCTGAAAATCCAACTGATCAAATGCTGCCAACCCACCCTACTTTGGGACAGGGAATATCTGTTGCTCGAGTACTGTTTCTGTTGTGCCCGATGCTTCAGAAGTGTGTCTCCAGTTTGCTTATTATCCACAGACTGGTTGCATCTGCTATGAGCTACGTCGCTACCCGTCGTCCTCATTACCCACCCCCAAGGAAGCCTTTGGAAAACATGTTCTTTTTAGATTGCTGAGCAGTCTTCACAGCCTGCTGCTTGCTTGTAGAAATTTGAAGGCCTAAAGTCCTTTTCAAATCTCCAACGTTCTCTGCTTCTTTTAGTTCAGACGGGTTCTTTCTTTAGAAATTTATAAGATTATCTGTATATTCGAAGCAAGTCAACTCCATTTGTCAAAGCTGCACTCATGACTCCTTTTTAGCCCTGCCTCTCCATGTAATCAGATTCTTTGGGCCCTTCAGGCTTCCATGAGACTACAGGTTTATGCTTTCTAGAAGGGTCTTCACATAGGTTTGCCTCTGCTTCCTCAGGTTAGCCTATGTTACCAGGTGATACATATTTAATCTTTGCCTTGGAACTCCATCTTAATTTGAGCATCTCTTGCTGACTCTAGAAATTGGAGAAGCTAAAAAAAGTTTAATTTTCAAGTTATTTATATTCTACATTAAAAATTTTAGATAAAAATTAATGTATTTTTATTATGAATGTAGTATATACTTATAAAACAGTTAATATCACTGAACAGTATAAAAATCAGAAAATTAGGGGCACCTGAGTGGCTCAGTTGGTTAGATGTCCAACTTCAGCTCAGGTCATGATCTCACAGTCTGTGAGTTCAAGCCCCGTGTCAGGCTCTGTGCTGAGAGCTCAGAGCCTGGAGCCTGCTTCAGATTCTGTGTCTCCCTCTCTCTCTGACCCTCCCCTGCTCATGCTTCATCTTTCTGCTCTCAAAAATAAAAACACATTAAAAAAAATTTTTTAGATCAGAAAATTAAAGTTTGGTTGCAACAGACTAGAACATAGAAATAGACTCTGATATATATGGGAAAGCGTATATCATACAAGTATAATTACAAATGAGTTGAGAAAGAAAGAAAAACTCAATAGTGAAGCTGAGACAATTGGCTATCTAGATGGAAGAAAGTTAGATCATTATCTTGTACCTATCTAAAAATAAATGTTATATTGCATTTAAAGCTAAATATAAAAATCAAAGCATTAAATGCAATATAACATTTATATTTAGATAAAAGCATGTAGACAAATATGTTAATAATACCAGGGGAGAAAAGAATTTTTTTAAATAAGACACAGAAAATAGGCGCCTGGCTGGCTCAGCTCAGATTCATGAGTTTGAGCCCCACATTGGGCTCTGCACTGATTGTGAGGGACCTGCTTGGGATTCTTTCTCTCTCCTGCTCTCTCTCTGCTTGTCTCTCTCTCTCACTCTCTCTCTCTCAAAATAAATAAACTTAAAAAAAGACACAGAAAATGATAAAAGATAAAGAAAAGGATAAATTTAAGTATATTAAAATTAACTCCTGTACGTCAAGAGGCATAAACACAATGAAAATACAAGCCACAACCAGGAGAATATGTTTGCAATGAAAATAACCATCAAAGAATTATTATCTAGAATATATAAAGAACAAATATTACTCAAAAGTAAAAGATAACTCAATAGAAAATGAGCAAAAGGTAGAAGCAGGGAGTTTATAGAAGAGGGTCACTTGAGTAACCAATAATCATGAAAAGATCCTCGATACTACAATAAATAGAAGGCAAATTAAAGCAGTTCTTAGATACTCCTTGGCAGTTATCACCCTGCAAAAATTTGTTAAACTGATAATCTCAAGAGTCGACTAAGATGTAAGAATAGCAAAACACTTACACACTGACTGATGTTTAATCAAGTGGCAGATTTATTTACTAAGACCCACAACAGTTCCACATATAGGCACATGCCTTCGATGGACCCTCATAAGTGAGCGGGAGGAGACATACATGAAGGATTTTGTGGCAGGAAATGACAGCAATTCACCAAATCTATATCCTCCTTTTCCTGGGCATAGAGTTAGACTACATTTTCTAACTTCCTTATCATTCGTTGTGGCTCTGCAACTGAATTCTAGCAAGACACATCCAGATCTGTCTCATAAACACAGCCAAATAATCCCCAGGCTTTTTCTTCTTCCACTGGCTTGAAGCAAACACGCCAAGACTTTGAAAGCCATTTGATGAAATATAGTGGACTCAGGATGGAAGAACCTGGGCCCTCCTCCTTGGAGCAAACCCTTCACCAATCAAGAATGTGCATTTTGGTCTGTATGTGAGCTAGGAATAAAGTCCTATCATGTTTGAGCCATCATATAGTTGGGAATTTGTAATCAGAGTACCTAAGGTCACCTTAACTAATATAGATGCTTCTGCAGCAGCGTTAGTTATAAACATTGGTAAAGCTCATCTGTAGGGAACTGGTAAGTTGTGGGATGTTCATGGGATGTAATACTATTCAAGAGTTAAAATTATTGTACTTGATCTATGTGTATCAATATAGTTAGGCCCCAAAAATGTTAGAAATAATTTTTAAATTATATATATATATGTTGGCAATTTATATTATATATATATGTTGGCAATTATATATATATATGTTGGCAATTATATATATATGTTGGCAATTATATATATATATATATATATATATATAGGCAATTATATATATATATGCTGGCAATTATATATATATATGTTGGCAATTATATATATGTTGGCAATTATATATATACACATAAGTCATGTCATCTCTCAGTCTCAGTTCCTGCATCTATGTTGGTTTATCCAATCTGAGATATCACTGATTATAACATGTATTATCATTTTACGTAGCTTATGAAAAAAGGAAACTTTCAGCTAACTCAATCCGTTAAAACCCTAAAATATCTTCATTTTCAGAGTCCAATTCTTTGGAATCACTTTTTGACTCTGAGTCATTTGATGTCCATTTTTCCCTCCATTATAACATCTCACATGCCATCAAAATTATTGTAGCTATAGCAGTCCAGAGAAAACAAGGGCTCAGAGAACTAAAGCCTTTATCACTGGGTTTTTAAACAGGCTTTGCAATTATGCAGAAGTAGTTTACTTTTGAAACTCCAGAAACCTTGTTGAACACTTCTGATACAACCCCTCTTCTAGCTTTCCCCTGAAACCCGTTAAAGAGTTTAAAAAGTGTTCTATATTATCTCTGATATTTGCTTCTAAGCTGTTGACACGCATCCTGTAGATTTTGATTCTGATTATTCTGACATTTACAAATGTACAAGTAACAACTGTATCCTGACTGCTGTCTGGTTGACAGTAGCATGTCCACATGGAAATTCCTTGGGAAATTGATACATGTTTCTGAATTCAAAATCTTGTGACAAATATCAATAGAAAAAACAGGAGAAATATTATAATTTTCCTGTGAACCTTAAAGCTTAACAGTCAATGGGGGGACATTACTAACCAATCATTCTTGCTTGTAGCTGTTGCTGTGTTGTACATGAGTTTATAGCCCTTTCTGCAGCTAATAGTGAACAATTCTTGCAAATAAAAGAACTATTAAGAAGTTTATAAGCATTGTATGTTCACAAAAATTTGATGAGCAGTATTCCATGAATTAACAAATTTGAGTCCTTTTTTAAAGCAGCAATTTCGACTATGACTCTGTATAGTACTGTTCTCCCTGCCAGGAAATCCAAATGTTATGTTATTCTAATACTTCCCAGCAATGTTCACTGGCATTTTGTAGTGTTTGGATATCTGCTATCAGTACACTTCTTTGTAAATATTTTAACAAAAGAAATGCAACAGAAAGAGGATGAGAATATTGTTGGGGAACACTATGAAACAAAATTGGAAAGGGATCTAAGATAAAAAATAGCAAAGGCAATATCGATATCAACATCAAAATCAAGGCAAGCTGAAAAAATAGTATCCTTCATTTTTGTGGTTGTTAATATGAAGCAGCATGTATAACAAACTTGAAGAAGTTGAGGTTGCTTTGGATACACTGTTAATTCAATCAAATCAACATCGATTCATCAACTGATGTTGATTTGATTGAAATGGAAGAAATGTTTTTAACATCTGGAATATTTGTTATAAAACAAAGATCAAGATTATCAGATGGGTCAATTCCAGTTTTATATTTTAAATTTTCATTTTAACAATAAGAACTCTTAAATATTAAATAGTTACCAAATTCTTTCTTAAAATAACTTTCATTTAACTTCATAAATATGTCTTATTATGATGTTGATATCAGGTAGAGATTTAGGGATTATCTACAAACCATGCATTCTCTCTCACTGTTTTTAAATAGGAAACCTCTGAAATTCTCAATATAACCCCATGATAGGAAAACAATCCACTGTTTATTATTATGGTCACTTATTATTATTTAAAACACATAAATAGTGTGTTATGAAAAATGCGGAATAACATAGTTCAGGGAATTCCTGAAAATTCTCTTAAATTCTGATTTTCCATTAATGAATCCCAAGCATGAATACTTAATAGAAATTTGGAAACATTAGCCAATAGCAATAATGAGATACTTTTGATTGTAGGATGCATTTCAATTTCAGTGATGTTAAAATGTGAAAAAAAATGTGGGTCTTAGAATCAAGGAAATTCAGTATTAATGAAGACATCATATTAAAAGATAATCTCTCTCACTACCTTTGTAGGTCTGAAATATTCAGTGAGCTTATGGTTCAGAATTTTCCAGGAGGTAGAGCACACTAATAATTGCCCGGAATGTTAATTAGTCATGTCTCTTTTTCTTCCACTTCCTCTGGTTTTATCCTTAAAGATAGATTTTCTGTTTTGTTTTGCTTTGTTTTGAGATTTCTATCCTCTCTTCTACTTTAAGTAAATTGTAACTAAACCTTAATTTTCTGATTTTCATAGTGTTCAATGATATTGGTTTGAACTGTTTTGTAAGTATATACTACCATTATCAGAAAAAACATATTGATCTAATTTTAATAAAAATATTTTATTGTAGAATATAAAGATAATGTGTAGAATTAAATAATTTCTAAAAATATACTTTTCTCATTTTAATTTCTCCTCAAAATCACAGACAGTATAAAACCAACCATCTAAAAAGTACTTTTTTACCTGCTTACTTTTTTAAAAAAATTGTTAATGTTTGTTTATTTTTGAGAGAGACAGAGTGTGAGCGGGGGAGGAGCAGAGAGAAAGAGGGAGACACAATCTGAAACCAGCTCTAGGCTCTGAGCTGTCAACACAGAGCCCCACCCAGGGCTCTAACTCACAAACCGAACCATGAGATCATGACCTGAGCCAAAGTCGGTCGCTTAACCTACTGAGCTAGCCAGGCACCCCTTCCTTGTCTGCTTACTTTTCTAAATATGATGGTAACATTACAGCTAAAAGAAGAGTAAGGGTTAACATGAATAATGCTTAGTTGTTTGATAACCACAAAGTCTATATTGTCCTTCCCAAAATGTCCTCAGCAGCAGCATTTTCAGAGAAGAGATTTTTCTCAAGTTGAGGGTTGAGCAGTAGTGAGTTTTGGGATCACTCCACGTTATAATAATATTTCAAAAGCTTCTCGTTACTTTAGAGTTTTTGTTCACCTGTTTTACTTTTCACTGTAATCTCAACCTTACAAATTAGGAAAACCTAAACCTACATGGGCAGAAGCAAAGTACGAATACACTTAACTGGATAGTCTTGAACACGTTCATGTCTTCATGCTTCACTTTTCATGAGGGAACCCAAATCCACAAATGGCTTTGCTGATACCAGAAGGTTGATTTTTAGTAGTTGCTGATTCCAGAATTTTAATCCCAGGCCTGTCCTTCACACCTTCTTTGCAGTTCTAGAACAAGTCACATATGCCCAGTTGTCCCTCCTTTAAGAAGGGAGAGAGCTACGGCTCACAGGAGTTATGGGAGATTTCCTGGCTAATATCTGCAAAGTGCTGTGGTGATTAGAGGGATCGTCAAATTGACAATTACTATTATAGAGCCCAACACAGTTAAGGGGTCTAACTGGAAGATTGGCAGGCTGCAAAATTTTAGGTTGGTTGCAAGAGTTATTATTAGAGAATGGCTGCTTTCAAAAATGTATATTTAAATATTAACAACATTTGAGGAGCAAATACTCCCAGAGATAAACATATGCTTGGAATCCACAATTACTTATGCATCTTCCCCGTGCCTCATCTATGTCTGTATTTTTAAAATTCTGTAGGTGAAGGACTGAGGTTCAGTCTCAAGGTCATTGAAGCGGCTGTGATTTTATTAGTATGCTCATTGAATGTGCTATAGAAATGTAATTTAAGGCATTAATATGTACACACTAAATAAAACCACACAGGCTGTGGGAAAGTTATTTATGATGCTAGAATTTTACCAGTTATGGAAATAAATAATATAATGTGTGTATCTCTGGAAACAATGTAAACTCAGCTTACTCAACAGCAGCGGTAAGAGAAATCTAAACAATTCTGTAATTCTATGAGGAGGGTAATTTCACTGATGACAGCTTTCCATAATTTTACTCTTCTAGATAGCAAATAATTTTCCTTATTCTTTATTTTATTACTATTTTGAATTGCACTCCTTGTTGGAGTTTCGCCTTTTACTAATAATTCTTCGGGAACTGTATTTTCACTGGTTTTCATATGGCAGTTACTGCTGGCAGTACCTAGTTGAAACCAACAGAATTACAACTCTCTTCAATATCCCTACATGACATGGGTAATATTTCAGTTTAATCCAGGGGCATGAATTGAGCCAGGAACAACCATTTCAATTTCTACTGCAGTTTGTTTAGGCTTAACATGGACTAGCTACCATACCCTCTCTCGGTGAACCATATTAAATTGCTTACAGAGACCTGCTCAGAAAGCAAAAGGCATGGCTTTACTATTCTCATGACATGCTTTTGCCTAATAATCATGAAAGCTATAAAAAGAAATCCACTACAAATGCCCCCCAAAAGCTCCTTACTGCTGCCCAATAACCAAGTTCCAGCAAGAGAGTTAAATAGTTATTAAGATTACTTCACTTTTAGATAACATTCTGTTCAGTACATTATTCCTTAAAAACCATAAGATCTCATCTGTAATAATGCACCAGTCCTGTTTCCCCGTCCTTGTTCATAATAATATGACTGTGCTACATACTTACCAAGTAAAAGACTGAAATGTGCAATGATTTATCTGTATTCTCCATAGTTCTGAATTTAAGGGCATTGGTTTGCTAAGGACTGACTGAGGTTAAAGGAATTCTTTATAGCTATCAAAGAAAATAGGTTGGGTACCACATGTAAAGGCTTTAAACAAAACAGAGACATACCTGTGCTTTATAAACCCTATTGATGTCCCCCTTAAACTCTCTGAATGTACTTGTTTGTATCAAAAACCCACCATCGTTGAGGTGCCTACGTGGCTCAGTCGGTTAAGCATCAGACTCTTGATTTCAGCTCAGGTCATGATCTCATAGAGCCCCTTACAGAGCCCTGCATCGAGCTCTGTGCTGAGTGTGGAGAGTGCTTACGATTCTCTCTCTCTCCCTCTACTTCTGCCCTCCTTCTCTTTCTTTCTCTTAAAAAAAAAAGAAGTTATTATAAAAATCCACCACTGTTAAGGATATTCTCAAAATCTGAAACAATAGATTTTGCTGAGACTAACACATAGTAGGAACATAGTAAATGCAGGGCAAGTGAATGAGTGAAGGTATACGGTTATGACTCATCCTTTTTAGCCAAATATAAATACACACCCCACACCTAAAGATGATTAAAGAATTTTATAGATTCTCCTGATTTTAAAAAAAATAATAATAAGGCTTCAAAGTGTCTTATGGTAAATGATCAGAAAAGTTGCTACATCTATTGCTCAATAACCCTGCCTTGTTTTTTCTACTCATCACACCCCTGCAGTGTGATGAGTAGAAAAAGACTCAAAGTGAACCCAAAATGGGGTGACTAGAATTCTAGTCCCGGCTTTTCCACTAATTGGCTTTGGGCACTGGACAAAAGACTTCAAACATCTGAGCACTAGGTCCCCTATGCATAATGAGCAACTGTGAGTTATTTGATGTCATAACCTGTTCTCACATGCTGTGGATCTTTGTTGGCAGCATGATTTGCTAACTTCCACAATATAGGAAAAGATATTTCGATTACTTGTAACTTCTTTCTTATCAGCTTAGAACTACCAATTAATACTTAATCGCCACCGACTAGATTGAAGAATTAAGCTATTATTCATTTACTGAGCAGATAGTTATACTACCTATGACAAAGTACTGGGTACTCCTTTTGCTTAATTTTTAAAAACACCTGTTCTTATGTCTTCCTGTATTTTCACTTTCCTCGTGACATGCCATTGCTTGGTCATGTATACAGAATGTGGAAAAAGAAAATTTGCTTTATTTCTGTCCCTGATGACATAGCCATGGAAAGAACAAGATGAGGAAATCCTTGGTTATAACTCACTAATGCTATACAACGTTGAAAAATTATACTATTTGTTATATCAAAATGCGTATTGGTTTCAAAGAGTCAAACTCTTCTGAAATTATTGAGGCCGACCTATCTTCACTCCTCTGAATTTCCTATTCCGTGGCACAGATCAATGTACCGAAGCTTCATGATTCCCTGAAGAGTTTTTAGTACATTGGTAGCGCCACTTCTTTATACTCAAAACCTCTTGGGGAAAAACGACTAGATGTATCATCTGCTTAGTCGTGCTCTCTTCCCTTCTTAAACTACTGATCTCTGCTCTCAGCTCTGCTTTAGCAGGAATATCTTTTAAACAGATGTCTTCTTCATTTCTGTTATTCTAATAATAGCCAAAGATACTCCTTGGGTCTTTTGTAGCTAACAGAATGACAGATCTTTAAGCCTGTATTAAATTTGTCCTAAAACCTTTTCTTATGACTCTATGTAATCAGTTTTCAAGACACTGCCCTAATTTCTATAAATGCAAAAAAAAAAAAAAAAAAATCCCCACATTACCTACGTAACATGAAAATTAAGTGTGATTTTGGATTTATAATGCTTTGGTTGGGTTTTAATTTGGCAGGAGGATGCATAATAGTATTAAAAGCAGATTTAGCTTTCTAATTATTTCATAGAGATTAGAATTTAAATAAGTTTATATTTCCCATTAATTTTCAACTAAAGTTACTGTGACCTGGGAGTTCTGTTCAAACCAACGAATTTTATTAAGCTCTTACCTAATGCAAAGTATTTCCATAGGCACTTACGAGGAATTGGCCAAAACTTTGTTTTCTAGATGCTTTCAGTGTTGTAAAAATGATATGCCAAGTTTACTCACAAGTTGACTAGAGCTAAGTAAAGGTCAGAAAAGAAGTAGAAATATTAAATTCAAAGGAGAGACAGAACATCCAGGTAAGAGCCTGAAGAAAGATGACTTTTGAAGTGGGCATTGAAAAATGGAAAGGACTTTAACAAATGAAGATGAATCATCATTTAAAATCATCTAAAAGGAGAAATACACTAAACGAAAGCACCCAGGCTGAAATATGTGAGGTGTGTTTAGAGAACAAGCAGACAATCTGGTAGAATATATGTAGGGTTTGTCTAGGCAAGTAATGAGAACCGAAATCAAGAGCTACGTTGGGCCAGATTATCTTTTTTTAATCATATAAATGCCATTGTGTGATGTGGTATCATTTTGTTATATGTTGACCGAGGTTTATACATAAAAATTTCACCATATCCATAGTAACTAGAACCAGTGTTAGATATAATGTTTGTAATTTCCTACATAATATTCCTTCTTCTGTAATTCTATAAAAATAAACATGTCGATCACTAAGAATAGAACTTTTGCACAATTAATAATGAGGAACTCACCAGGATTTGGAACCAGGTTTTCGAACTTAAAGTCATTTTTTTAAGTTTATTTATTTATTTTGAGAGAGAGAAAGAGCATGTGAACAGGGGAGGGGTAGAGAGAAGGGGAGAGAGCGAGAGAGAGAGAGAGAGAGAGAGAGAGAGAGAGGGAGAGAGAGGGAGAGAGAGAGAGAGAGAGAGAGAGTGCCAAGCAGTCCCACACTGTCAGCACAGAGCCCAATGCAGAGTTCAAACTCACAAACTACAAGATCATGACCTGAGCTGAAAACAAGAGTTTGGACACTTAACCAACTGAGCCACCCAGGTGCCCCAAGACCATCAAGTCATATAAACAAAACTAAAAGTAATACAGTGTATTCTAGATTAACTTAACCACAAAGCATTAAATCTGCAGATTATTTCCACACTATCATGAAATCCTACTAGAACCATTACAAAGGAAGAAATAAATGTATAAAAGCAAAATGATAAAGTGAATAAGAGAAAAAAGAACAGCCAGTAAGAAATGCCAACAATATTTCAGAAGATGAGAAACAGCCTTATGGCTAGTAACTGAATATGATTTGAGGTTATTTCTTTTTTTTATGGTTTCTTAAGTGACTGGTAGAGGAAAGAAGTAAAGGTGGTTGAAGTTCTAATCCCTAGTGCTTCAGAGTGTGATTATATTTGGAGGCCTTTAAAAAAGTAACTAAGGAAAAGCAGGCTGAATAGGTAGGCCAAGCTGTCTAATCCAGTATGACGTGTGTCCTTATAAGAAGATGAAATTAAGACACACAGAGAAAAGACCATGTGATGTAGGAAGACAGAGACCATCTGGAAGCCAAGAAGAGAAGCCTCAGACGTAATTAAGCCTGCCAATGCCTTGACTTTGGACTTCTGGCCTCCAGAATTGTGAGAAAATACATTTCTGTTGTTAAACCTCTCGGTCTGTGGTGTTTGGTATGGCAGGTCAAGACAAATATCACATTATCTGTTTGTCTGCCTATCTATCTATCTTTTTATCTGGTTTGTGATAATTCCCACAGAGAGACATAAGGCAGGGTGATCGAGAATACCTGCTTCGCCATAGAAGTGTGTTTGAGAGAAGGATCTTTTTATTTAGCTTGATCAAGGATAACTTCTGCTCAGAAATGACATTTAAGGTAAGATCTGAGAGGCGAGGAGAAGCCAGTCATGCAAATATTTGAAGGAGCATCTTTCAGGCAAAAGTAAGTTTAAGCACAAAGATCCTCAGGTATAAAGGAGCAGGCAGGCCAGGGACTAATCAGCCTGGCTAGAGAGCAGTAAGCAAGGAGGGTGGTAGATGGAGGCAGGTATGCGGATGTAAGCAAAGATTACAATATAATTTTATCCTTAAGATAAAATTTTCACTGCTTCCTAAGTACAGTGAGCCTAAATCTTGGTCTGTAAACTATGAAAAAAATATCCAATTTTATTTACTTTTCTAAGTCTGCTTAACTTCACCCCCAGTCCTCATCCTACCGTACTGGCTGGAAATGCTCCTCATTGGTTATTGCTCCTACTCTCACACCTACCCGAAGTGCTCTGTGAAGGTTCCAGGGTCTTGGGCAGCACCAGTGTCTCAGGAAGCCTCCTCCAGGAAGGGGCCATTAGTCAGCAGGAATTCATGCTCAAATCCACACCATCTTAGTCCTTAGGGTCTCAGGATTTGAAAGCTCACTGCTATCTTGCCGAGCTTAGTGTAGGTGAAACTTTAGTGATGCTGGAGGGTCTTGTGCCTTAGGTCTAGGCTTCAGCAGTGGCCGTGGTTCCATCCCCTCTGAGGTTATGCCCCTTCCCATGCCACAGTCATAAGCACTGAGCAAGACCGTGCTACCAACAGGACCCACAAAGGCTTTCCTTTCACCAAACTGAGAGGAACAAAGCTCTGTCCTTGCCTTCACCCTCTCCTTTCCAAACTCTCCTAAGAGCATTCCTTTTTCTCTCCTTCCTTTCATAATCTGTTCAAGGAGTTTAAGCTTTCATTAAAGGATAGAAAGAGTTAGTGCCTTCAAGCAACTTCTAATCTATGACCCACAAATGACTCCAAAGATAAGAAATATAAAGAGCCTGGTTATCCCATAATATTTATGGTAGCCAAGACAAGGGAACGAACTTAGTATCCATTGATGGATGAATGAATAAAGAAGTTGTGGTATGTATATGTATATGTATATGTATGTACACAGATACAATGGAATATTATTCAGCCATAAAAAATGAGGATATTGTGCCATTTGTGATGACATGGGTGGACCTTGAGGGCTTTGTGCTAAGTGAAATAAGTCAGAGAAAGACAAATCCTGTATGATCCCACTTATATGTAGAATCTAAAAAACAAAAGAAAATGAAAAAAATGAAACTCCTAGAAAGAGAAATCAGATTTGTCGTTACCAGAGGTTGGGGTGGGAGACGGGAAACTGGCAGAAGGTGGCCAAAAGGTGCGAGTTTCCAGTTATAAGATAAATAAGTACTGAGATGCAGCGTGCAGTGTGATACCATAGTGTGATATATAGGGAAGTCGTTCAGAGAATAAATCCTAAGAGTTCTCATCACAAGGAGAAAGTAACTCCCCCCCCCATTTCTTTTCATTTTGTCTATATGAGATGATGAATGTTAACTGAACTTATTGTGGTAAGCAGTTCACAACACATGTAAGTCACACCTTTATGATATACACGAAATTCACATATATGTATGTCAATTATATCTCAATAAAACGAAAATAAATAAAGGAGAGAGGGAAATAACTACATTTAAAAAAAGACCTGAATATCAATTTTCAATGAAGACATAAGTTGAAGAACAGCCAAAATCACAAATGAATATCTCAATTTATCTCAATTATTTTGTCTCACTAGCTTGAGTGAACTTTTGTTACTTGCAAAAAATAACAACACTTAACCTAATGAAAACATCAGGTGTTCTCCTGAAGGCTCATAGTGTTTATAAAATTTACTACTTTGGCTTAGAATCTGTAACCTCCTCTTTCTCTCCATTCCTTCTAGTCTATATGTACTGGTTTTCTGGGTAATAGATTATTTGACCTTTCTAGCTGTTTCAGCATAGCACGCAGCTGATTTATTTATCGCCTATATTTTCTCCTGGGAATTGGTGGCTATTGGCACTGACTAAATCAGACCATCCTGACTTTTCTTCCCAAAGAATTTAGACTTTGGCTAAGTATATTTTCAAAAAAAATAGGAACACACGAGCCATACAAAACCAAGGACTTCAAACACTGAAGAGTTAACAAGACAAAACCCTGTAAGAGAAAAGCTATTCTAATTTGGAAATGTATCCCCAATGAAATACGTCGTGTGCTTCTTTCAGTAATCTTAAATCAGTCTTCATGCAGAGTTTACAGAGAACATACTCTCCAGACAGTCCTTGAGGTGGGAAAAGCTTTTATTTTAAGACTAAAAAAGATGGATTTTCTAAATTGTCATAGGCTGTGGTATGGTAGCTGCATTCGGCATGGTCTCTATGCAGCTTATTCTTCTAATTATGCTGCTGACAGCTTCCTGAGTGGATTAAAATCCACACTCAGAGTTCTCTTATCTATAACCTTTCATCCCCGTGACTCCCTGCTCCACAGATGCTTCTCCTAATGCCTAGTTCTAAGTCTGGGGACTTCTTAGACAGGTACTTGCACAATAAAAGAAAAAGGCGATTGTAGTCTTTCTCTGATCTTTAATGTCTAATTTCTACATACATATTAAACACAGAAAAATGAAAAAGCAATCTATTTTATAATACAAATGTTATCTGCTCCTTCATTCAGCTTTTAGAAAGTGATAAACCTTTGATGGTTCTATGTGGGGCAACTTCCTTTAAAAAGAAAAAAAGAAAAAGGCTCTGCTCTCCAGTAATGCCTCGTGTGAATGGTGTAAAACAAGGCCGGAATAGCCCGGAGTAGATAATTACCCATGTAACCGAGGCTTACTGCTTAATATAAAGTCAAATCTTTAACTTTTTTTCTTTTTTTGGTTCAAAATCTTTTAGGAGGTATATGGCCTCCTTAGTCAGAAGCTGCTGAAAACAATCCAATACTCCTTTAGTCAGGGTAATGATTCGCAACATCAAGACCATGAGAGGGAATACAGTCTCATTCATTTTGGCTCTCCATCTTCCTTCCTTGCTGTTTCTCCATTAAATCCAGGGTTACCTGTGAAGACATATGTAGTTTTATATTGTTTCTATTCTCCTCATCCCCCTATAGTGCTTTCAGTTTTGAGGACCTACTGAAGGTAGGGAAATCAGATACACAGGTCTATTAAGAACTCTCTAATAAATGTAGCCAGAGTTCAAGAATAAAGTTTCCTGATTTTTCAGGACTTATTTAAGAATTGGTCTTTCTTTAATCAGGAATGGCCATTGTTCTGAAGACTTACATTCATCAAAGTCGTAGGGTTTTCTAGCACCTAATATGAACATGTGCTTTTAAAGTAAATTAAGTTCCCTGGATGTACATCCCTGGATGTAGGATGACAAATTGGAATCTGGAAGTTTCCCTTTCAGAGAAAAAGGTGAGAGACCTTAAGAAAATCCTCATTTCTAGGACACCTGGGTGGTTCAGTCAGTTAAACATCTGACTTTGGATCAGGTCACAATCTCACAGTTTGTGAGTTCGAGCCCTGTATTAGGCTCTGTGCTGACAGCTCGGAGCCTGGAGCCTGCTTGAGATTCTGTGTCTCCCTCTCTCCATGCCCCTCCCCAGCTTGTGCTCTCTTTCTTGCTCTCTTTCTCTCTCTCTCTCAAAAATAAATAAACATTGAAAAAAAAGGAAAACCCTCATTCCCTACATTTAACCAAAAAAATAAATTATTCTCTCTCAGAAAAAAAAAATGGAAGGAAACAAACGAATTCCAAAGAGGTCAGTTGTATAGGAAGAGAGAAATATTAGAGAGAATATAGTCCCTAGGCAGAGGCTAAAGTTTCTTCCCTGACCTTTCCTAGGCTCTAGGGACCTCTATTAATTGATTGATTGATTGATGGATTGATTATCTGCAAATTATTTTATTTTTTTCTTTCTCCTTTTTTTTTTTAATTTAAATTCCAGTTAGTGTAATAATGATTTCAGGAGTAGAATTTGGTGACTCAGCCTTTACATATAAGACTCAGTGCTCATCCCAACAAGTGCCCTACATGAAATGCCCATCACTCATTTAGCCCATCCCCCACCAACATCCCTCCAGCAACCCTCACTTTGTTCTCCGTATTTAAGAGTCTCTATGGTTTGCCTTCCTCTCTGTTTTTATCTTATTTTTCCTTCCCTCCCTCCATGTTCATCTGTTTTGTTTCTTATATTCCACATATGAGTAAAATCATATTATACTTACCTTTCTTCTACTTTTTTTGCTTAGCATAGTAAATTCTAATTCCATCAGCATTGTTGCCAATGGCAAGATTTCATTCTTTTTGATCACCAAGTAATATTCCAGTGTGTGTGTGTGTGTGTGTGTGTGTGTGTGTGTGTGTGTGTGCGCGCGTGCACACACACACACAGCCCAGATCTTCTTTATCCATTCGCCACTCAATGGACATTTGGGATCTTTCCATACTTTGGCTATTGTTGATGGTGCTGCTATAAACATTGGGGTGCTTGTGCCCCTTCGAATCAGCATTTTTATATCCTTTGGATACATACCTAGTAGTATAATTGCTAGGTCTTTGGGTAGCTCTATTTTTACTTTTTTGAGGAACCTCCATACTGTTTTCCAGAGTGGCCGCACCAGTTTGCATTCCCACCAGCAGTGCAAAAGTGTTCTCCTTTCTCAGCATCCTCACCAACATCTGTTGTTTCCTGAGTTGTTCCTTTTAGCCATTCTGACACGTGTGAAGTGGCATCTCATTGTGGTTTTGATTCTAGGGACCTTTAAAAGATTGGAGTAAGAAGAGAGAGGAGAAAGAAAGCTGCAAGGAGAAATAAAGCTACTTTATTTTTTTTTTCTTTTAGACTGATGGGTTTCCATTCTGTTATTAATAATGGCCTTTCTAAATGCCAGTATCTATCTAATAAATGTGCCATATAGATTGTTACCATACACTAATTATAAGGATATATGTACATGTATACCCAACACTGAAATTCTTCATACACCCTAGAAGGGACACTAGTTCTTTAGAAAACAAAACAACACAAGCACATATCCTTGGTCCAGTTTTGTACCCAATGCAGTGAAAAAAATATAAGAAACACCATTTTATAGATTTCAAAGCCCTTGGGGTTTTTTTTGTGTAAGATTTCCCCCCACTCTCCTCATTTCTCTAGGAAAAAAAAAACACAAAACAGCCTCTGTTGCTCTGTCAGTCCCTTCTTTTATGTGCTACAGAACACCTGGTGGCCAATTGCTAGGTGGAGGATAATTAGCCCCTCAATTATCACCAGTTTATTTTCACCTGTTCCACTAGCATTTCCCTAGAACTTGAAGCTTGTCTAATTAGTCTTTTCTGACCCATTCCCCATCGTCAGACTCAAGAAATAGCCCTTCTACTGAGTAATTAACCCATGGTAGGCTGATCCTTCAGTTTTTGTTTCAACTCCTGTTGGAATCATTAGAATCAAATGAACAAAGAAACATCATGGGACAGAGTAATAAGGAACTAAAAAGTTGTCTTCCTTCTCCCTTCACCAGCTTCCAAATCCAAATTATAGAAATCTTAAGCACAGTGACATTTAGTCAGACACATATGCGCTTGCTGTTGAATGTCTTGAAAGAGCAAAATAGCACTGCCAGAATTATCAAGTTCAGTCCTCCGAAATGCCATAGGAAATATGGTGTTTATTTTATACCTAGAAGGTGAAAGAGATCAAAAAGAATCCGAATTTTAAAATGTGGGCCAAAATCTCAACTTGTAAAACCTTTTCAGGACACTGTAATTGAATCTTACAATTTCTTCTTTGCATTGTTTTGATCACCTATGAATAATATTTCTCAACTATTTATACACATGCACAGAAACTCGTATTTTGTTCTATCACACAAGTCTATAGCGAAGTCCAGCAAAGATTTCTAGAAAGCTAAGGGACATCTCATTTCTACTCATTCATTCAGTAAGTATTATGAGTGCCTGCTTTAGAGTGGGCATATAAAGTCCCAGGGATAGAAAAGTAATGGAAGGTCTTTACATTCTTGAAGTTGAAAGTCTAATGTACCTCTAAATATCATCTACTTTAAAAAAAAAATGAATGTTTTGAAGTCACACAAACTTGGTTATAAAATGACAGAAAACATTCCTATTCATTCTGCCATTTTCCATTCCTTATTCCCAATAGTATCCCAAGATCCTTGGAGGAACCACTTTTCTTCTGCCACACAGATTGGTTTAGGGCTGGGCACATGATCAAAAGCGAACTAATGAGGGGCGCCTGGGTGACCCAGTCGGATGAGCCTCAGACTCTTGATTTCAGCTTAGGTCATGATTGCAGGACTGTGGGATTGAGCCCCATGTTGGGATCTGCACTGAGCATGCAGCCTTCTTATGATTCTCTCTCTCTCTCTCTCTCTCTCTCTCTCTCTCTCTCCCCCCACTTGCATGCACTGTCTCTCAATCTCTCTCTCTCTCTCAAATTAAAAAATAAATAAAATAAAGTGAACCAATGAGAGTCAGTCTCAAGAGATTTGTTCCACTGTTGAAGGTCTCTTTTTCTCACTGAAAATCAGAAGATGTGAGTAGATGTTGCCATCTTGTACCCATTTGAGAATGAAGCTAAAGCAAAAGTAAAGAACAAAGCTATGAAATAAGGAAAAGGAACCCCTAGTAACATCATTTAAACTCTGTTTAAGCCATTTCCCCAGATAGGCCTTATCCTGTTTTTTTTTTTCTGTTATATGAGCCAGTAAGTATTCTACCTACCTAAACTATTGGGGTTTGGGCTTAGGTCAGTTGTATCCAAAAGCGTCCTCATTTATACAGATACCTCTCTGATACCACAAATAACAGCTTACAGTTTAAGGTAGTTATATTTTCTTTTAAACGATTAAATAAGGACCTGCAACTTCTCTATTTTGTAACTTTTATCATTCAGATAAGAAGATATCTGTTTTTCTATCCATAAATGTATTTTATACTTGCTTCTCACCTGTAAACATTTCCAGTTTCTTTCTGGACTATAAATTGGCTTGTGTGAATCATATCATTCTATAAAGCATGTTGCCAAGAAGTCGCATCCTTTATTCTTACACCGCACCACACACCCTGTGGTTTTTAACACAGCAGCAATTATTCTGTCAAGTCAAATAATTTTAGATTTACGTCGATGTCTTCCATTCATTCCACAAATACTTACTGAACAGGACATATGTAATGGTATTGGTAATCCAAAGGTAAATAGTAAGGGTTGCTGTTTTTCAAGGATCTTCCAGGCTCTTCAGGAGAGCATTAAGTGATATACAGGGATGACAGGACTGCATGACAATTGCTCTGTAGGTTTCAGTCTCTCAGGTGCTAAACTCAACAAGGGGCCACCTTCTTCGTTACTTCTCACATCCAACATACTTGGTACTGCCCCCCAAATCTTTCCCAGACCTGACCGTTTCTTGTAACTGTGTTCCTAAAACCCTCATCCATGCCACCATTACTTCTCACCTGTGCTACTGCAGTGGCTCCGAACACGTCTCCCTGCCTCAACACTTACAACCTCACAATCCCGTCTATTCTCCATACAACGGCCAAAATGATCTTCTCAAAGCATCAATCAAATAAATCCATTCTGCTGCTTAAAACACCCCAATGTCTTTTCATTGCCTTTAAAAAAAGAAAAAGTCTAAACACCTTACCACACACCAGGCCCTACATGACCTGACTCATCCCTACCACCTCGACATCAGTCCTGCCGTGCTCTCCCTCATCCACCTCCCGCCCTGGTGGCACTGACCTTCATGTCACGCTCAAATGCCAAACCCATTCCCATCTCAGGGCCTTTCAACTTGCTGCTCTTATGCCTATGTTTCCTCTCTCATCATCAGGTCCCACTTCTGGCAATCCTTTCCAGATCATCTGGGCTCAAATAATTGCCCTCCTACCACCACTCTACCAAGTCCTTTTCCCATTGTCATCTTTTATTTTCTTTACAGCACTCATCACTATGTCACACCAGATTGTTCATTTATTGCTTATACGATAATCATTGGCCTTTCTCTGTGTGCCACGAAAATGTAACTTCCAAGATGTCAGGGACTGTTTTATTTATTGCTTGCTCGGCACCAGGAATGCCTGGCACATGGTAGGCATTCAGTCCTGATTTATGAGGGCGTAAATACAAGACTACGGATGAGATCTGTCTAACTCAAACTTGGAAACCAGAGAAATAGGAGAGGAAATGAAGGAAGATAACGTTTTGGAAAAATCGGGGAATTACCAAATGAATAAAGTGTAGAATATATGAGTTAATGGGAAATTTGAAGGAAGTACAATAACTTGAGGAATTAGATCACATGTGCTTTCTATAATATTCTACGAAGCAAACCGGCCACAGGACCACAGAGCAGAGCAATGACAATTAGGAATAAATTCAATCGTAGGACTATTTTAAATTGCTATCTCTGGTTGTTGTGAGGTTTGTGCTGATTTACCATTGTTATTCATGACCTGGAAAAAAATGTGTATCATAGTAATGGAAATGTAGGTAATCCTAAATTGAGTTTTATTGCAAATATCAGTAAAGACCCAATTCTCAAGTAATACCAATTCCCTCAAAAACCTAAACTGACTAAACCTTGAGAATTTGATTTGAACTCTTTTTAAAATACAAACATTTGCGGGGGTGCCTGAGTGGCTCAGTTGGTTAAGCGTCCGACTTTGGCCCAGGTCATGATCTCACAGCTCATGGGTTCAAGCCCCGCGTTG
The DNA here is from genome assembly GCA_030068075.1 of Paguma larvata. Taxonomy (NCBI): domain Eukaryota; kingdom Metazoa; phylum Chordata; class Mammalia; order Carnivora; family Viverridae; genus Paguma; species Paguma larvata. Next base: position 56,867,718 of record CM057833.1, on the reverse strand, counting down.
GGCTCTGTATGACAGCTCAAAGCCTGGAGACTGCTTCAGATTCTGTGTCTCCCTCTCCCTCTGCCCCTTCCCTGCTCATGTTCTGTCTCTCTCTCTCTCAAAAATAAATAAACATTTAAAAATATATATATACACAAAAAATACAAATATTTGCATAAAACCCGGTTGAATCAAATCATCACATAGGAGAAAGCTAAAGAAGCTAAAGGGACCAATGGTAGGTACTGGGCTGAAAATCAGATACCACTTGATCATTCAAAAGAATTTTTATTTGTTTGATATTTGTTTGTTTTAAGTTTTCTGAATAGATGCAACATTTATTGAGTGTCTACTAAGTGCAAGGGATTCTAGGTATATTTCATTTTCTCTTCAGTATAACTCTTAATGGGCCTGTCCTCTCCATTTTATAAGTAAGAAAATTGATCAAAGTGAAACTTATGGTTCAAACTTTGAACCACCTATTCCCAAAGTTCTTTTTAATCATCAACATTTTCCTATTGTAAACTCTGAGATACAAGGTATCATACCTAGCTGATTAGAAAATACCATTCTAGGGGCGCCTGGGTGGCTCAGTTGGTAAAGTGTCCGACTTCGGCTCAGGTCATGATCTTGCGGTCCGTGAGTTCCAGCCCCATGTCAGGCTCTGTGCTGACAGCTCAGAGCCCGGAGCCTGTTTCTGACTCTGTGTCTCCTTCTCTCTCTGCCCCACTCACACTCACGTTCAGTCTCTCTTTCTCTCAAAAATAAATTTAAAAAAATTTAAAAATTTAAAAAAAAAAGAAAAGAAAATACCATTCTACTTCCCTTACAACTTGACACATCCAGTAAAAGCTACTAGGAAATAAACAAAAATAAGAAAACCTTAAAAAAGTCTCCTTGATGAAAAATGAAACCAAAAGAATACATAAATAAATTTTAAATATTGGCCAAGAAGAGAATATTTATAAACCGAAATTAAATTAAGATTAATTTATACCAAACACCAAAGAAAAACATCGCCTGCTGACAAATTGGTAAGGGAAATCTTCCATCCACCGCAGCATTTAGAAGCAGATTGATGAGCAATTGAATGAATGAATGAGTGAAGAGTGAATGAATGAGTGGATAAATAAATGGAGATACTTTAGCCTATATTGCTGAAACAGTCTTGAGCTGGCAGAATAGGAGCTCCAAGGAAAAAACTCAGAGATGAATTCAGGGTCATCATTTTTTTTTCTTTCTGTGCCAAGAATTTTGTGTTTCTCAAGTAATTCTGTGTTACCTTTCAACAAAGTCAATGAGATTTTAATTGGTTCCCTTCCTTGAAATAGAAGATAGGCCAGGTACCACTATCAGTGGGAACCCTTTCACCACTTTTTTATGTGAACTGGGGCACAATGTCTATCGTATTTTCAGCCTCCACATTTTTAATTTTTGTCAGGCGGTACTGTAACAAGATCCCCTAAGTCAATGTGCTACCAGAGGGGGGAAAACGAAATAAAGAAAGCATCCATATAAAGTAAACAAGTTAGAAAGGCTCATTTTTCATTTGTTAACTAGCCTCCACACGGCTGTTGGCTGTGACAACAAATGATTTAATGAGTCCAATTTAAAATAGTCTTGTCTGTATAAGATAGATGTCTCGGAAAATACTTTTTAAAATCTCACGGCTGTAGCAAAGGCTGCTTCAACAGACCCTGAGAAAAATCTGCACTGCAGTTCTACTTTTTTTTCTTTCTAAATTCTTTGATAGGCCAGAGATCAAGCTAGCAACAGCAAGTAATATTCCTATTGTACCTGCGAACATTTCCTCATAGTAACTTTTAACAAGATGTTTCAGAAATACCAGCTTGAAGAACCGTAAAATTTTATCGCCTGTGTAGAAAAGTGATTAGTCAACAAGAGCCTTTCTCAACTCTGTGTTCGTCTTCTCTTCAGTTACTTAAATGACCCATTAGAAAGATGCTTTGTCAGAAGAGGATAATGACAAAGGAACGTGATGTGTGCTCTGCACAATGACAGGGGAGGGGACTCATCTCTGGGGTGGGCAGTTTCTAGGTTGTGGCATTTGATTTTAGAAAGCTCGTAAATGTACTTAAATGGAAGAGATGAAACCTTCCCAAATCTATTCCCCAAGTTCACAAATACATGTCTCCTTCCTCGTGGACATTTCTTAGATTTTAAGAGTAGAGCAGGTGAGAAGTGTTATATCTGAATTCACATGATGCTTCCCTTCATGTAAAGAACAATCGCATCTTTTTGATCACCCTTTGGCAACAGATAAAACACATTATATAACTTCTGCGAGGGTCAGGTAGATCCAATTTTGTTGAATGACCTGCCTTGGCTCAGAACTAAGTACCTTGTTTTGTTCTTGGGACATGAACGAGTCTAAATTTGATGAGTCTAAATGTGTATCTTTACTTTTTTTGAACATCTAGATGGGGTGATTATCCAGAATTAACCTTCAAGAATGAGATTGCCCAAAGTCACCTCTGTAATAATGTTCCTATTTGCGAAAAATGTTTTAAGATTTCATGAACAAGAGGCTCAAGCACCAGCGCTGAAGGGTGTGCACACGAAATAGAAGCCTAGAAGCCCAGAGAGCAGATGTGCTTCAGAGGCAGCCTCACGATAAAATTATTCAAAAAGTCAAAGAAATGAGAAAAAGCAATGTCAAAATATTTTCACATTAAAAAAGTAATTAACATATACTGCATAAATTAAAGAAATGTAGACAAACAGACCTAGCCATAATACAAATACCTTTCCAAGCCAAGTTTCCGTTTAGATAAATATAGTTCATGCAAGTAGAAAAATGTAAACCACTTCTCAAAGCCATACATACATGTGTGTCTTCCCTGACTTTTGTAGCAATCTCAAGGAAGGCAGCAGAGGAGGGAGTGGGCGGAAGGCATGCTAACGAGAAGACTTGAGTAAATTGCCAACTGTCTCCTCAGCACAGGGTGGTCACCTCACCACGCGGAGCTTTTGTTGAGGTCCAAACCTCAGGCCGGCGCTGGAGCAGGTTATTCTTTGTAGGGAACGCGTAGAAAACAAATTTTAAAATGTCAAATGCTGCATGCTATTTTCACACTCCACACTTGTTTCTTCAGTCTTGGATGAATTTTTTTAAAAAAGGAATTAAATGTACTGAGAAAAATAAACGTTTTTGTTTGGAGAGTTGGAATAATCTCCATAATCTAATGATATGTATGATACACAAGTCCTAAAACTTTTTCGGTCATGTTTGAGATGGAAACGCGATCCGACGTCTAACCTTGAATTATCTGCATTCATTCACCGTAATACAAATATATCATTAATAACTGATATTTCCTAAGTTTTAGTCTGACATATTTGATAGTTCCAAATGATATTTTGATCCTTACTTTGTCTCCTTTAGCATGCAACCTCTCTTCTGTCTAGCATCTATCTATCTATCTATCTATCATCTATCTATCTATCATCTATCTATCTATCTATCTAGCACAAGTGGAGGAGGAACAGAGAGACAGGAAGAGAGAGAATCCCAAGCAGGCTCTGCACTGATAGGGTTCTATCTCATGAACCTTAAGATCATGACCTGAGCCTAAGTCAAGAGTTGGACACTTAACTGACAGCTACCCAGGTGCCCCTGCAACCTCCCTTGTAACCTCGTTCTGCTGTTCTGTCTTCTCCTCTTTGATTCCTTGTTTTATTTAATTATGCTCTTAAATTATCTCTTAGCATAAATCTCTGGTGAGGAATTTCATCTGTTCTTTAGGTATTTGTTTCTTCAAAGTTGGGTTTTGACTTTTGCAATGTAATTTAAAAAAATTTTTTAAAAGATCGGTTATTTAGATAGCTGTGCCAAGACATTTTTTTCATTTATTCATCCTCAAGCAGTTTTATCCCAATTCTTTTTCTTTTTTAATATCAGAAACAGTTTGTTTTCTCTTCTAAACTACCCATGTACTTTGAGGTGTTACAGTACTTATGTTCCATGCACCTTTTCTGGAACCTGATGACATGGTAGAAAGGGTAAGGTAAGGAGATCAAAGTTGGCATAAACTAATCAGCAGTCTCATCTATAATCCAGGTTTTCTACTCTTCTTGAATTTGTTAAATTTTCTTGAATATTTTGTTAAATGCCCTATAATGGGGCTAAACTCTTCTAATTGTGGAAAATACGCCACTCCCTAGAGGATAATCTCAGACTTCAGGTTGGTCCTTAAAATTAGTATTAGGATTGCTTCTCTCCAATGTCCATTCAGTTTTTCAGGAAGTAACAGAACTCCTGATCATAAGGTGTGCTCATCAGAATAAAGACTACATTTTTGTCTCTCTCTTGCCGTTGAGTGTAGTCACCAATTTCTGGCTGACAGGATGCAAGTGAAGTGTGTAAAAGCTTTCAGAGACCTTCCGTAAGAGACAGCATCCTTGCTCTTTTCTCCACCCCCCTGCTTGGAATGTGAGTGTCATCTTCTTTTACACAAGGTCAAAACAGCACATAGTGGATCACAAAGGAAGAAGCCTCAGGTTGCTCAGAGTTGACAGCAGTGTAACCCAGCCCAGGGTCACCTACTCAGACATTTATGTAAGAAAGAAATACATGTATATCTTAATTAGGTACTCTGTTCAGTTTTCTGTCATTTGTAACCTAAGTTTGACCTAAAAAATACAACTTCTTTCAGAAAAAAATCAACACTTCTTCATTTCTATGCTTTCACACTGTCAACCAACCAGTCTGAGAAAGAAAAACATAAGTATATACTCCTAATTTTATTCTCTCTCTAGATTTAGAAGAACTAATGAGAATTCTCAGAATTCTGTTAACATTCCCAAATGTCTTCTTGGTGGTGGGGACAGTACAGTTTCACTCCAGAATCTTCTGTTTCTTTCTATAGCCGCTGTCTTTCTGAAATGTTTGATATTATACTGTTTCCCTTTTCTTGTTGGTAGTTGGTAGAAACTATTTTTCAGCTGAGATTTTTTGATAATTACATAGAAGAGATTCTATGCTATAGCTCCATTCTACATTTTTTCCAAAGCCTAAGATTCCATTTTCCTAGCTTTCTGGGAACTTGATTACCTTCTATCTAGGCCTGGAGCAATTTAGTAGGTAAACCACATCTTATGAAGACGGGAATCAGGGAATAAGATCCCTGTGATGGTTCACTACATTTATCAACTTGACTGGGCCATGGGTTCCCAGATACTTGGTCAAACATTATTTTGAGTGTGTCTGAGAGAGTGTTTTTAGATGAGATATACATTTGACTCTGTAGACTGAATAAAGAAAATTGCCCTCACCTACTGCCTTCAAGCTGTAATAACTGTTTTTTCCTGCCTTCAGACTCAAATTGAAACATTGGCTCTTTCTGGGCCTCAAATCTGCTGGCATTTGGACTGGAAATGCACCATTGGCTCTCCTGAGTCTCTGGCTTGCCAACTGCATATCTTGGGACTTCTCAGCCTTCATATTGCATGAGCCAATTTCTTATTTTATATATATATATATATATCTATACATATATACCTATGTATACATACACTTATTTATTTGTATATATGTATATATTTTTATATATTTACTTATATTATATATAAAGAGAACCATGAGTAATATAGTCCCCAAATACTTCTCTTTTCCAAAAAAAAAAAAAAAGAGGAGAATTGCAATGAATAAGGGCTTATGATCTCTAGGGAAGTTCTGGCTATTGATAGACATATCTTGGGACTTAGGAACAAAATTTATTACAGTATCTTACATGATGAGGTCACAGCTGAGCCAAGGCTCACAGTCAGACATAACTGTCATATGGAGTTAGATGGCATCCTACACACTATTTGTATTCGCTGATTTACATGGGGGCTGATTCACAACATGGTGAGAGTAATTCAGATTCATATACACAGACATATATTTTGGGGGGAGAGGGAGAAAGGAATGTTGCCAGATGGCACAGAAATATGGCAAAACCCCTGAGAAAGAATTCGTACCAAGGGAAAAAGGAATCTAGAATGGCAATTTCACAACAGGGTTTGAGGATTCGATGACAGCAGACAGAGCGAGGTGGCAGATAATAAAATTTCACCCTAATCTGGCTGCCCCAGGAGCTATATACACTCCAAGGAGACAAAGGATCATCAGTGTGAAAAGGAAGGGGATCTCTCCCTAAATAGCTTAACGTTTCAGAACCCAACCCCAATAACCTCATCTGTGAACATTTTGCCCTCATAGGAGACTGCTAAATTTAATAGTACTGTGAAGATTCAGAGCATCAGAACTGGAATGAATCAGCAGGGGCCTCAGTGACTATCGTAGAAATGAAAATGAAATGGCATAATAGACACGTATACTAATTTATAAAATTTTATTAAAAACTCTTCTGGATTTCCAAAAATATTTGTGTGATGGTGGAACTTTGAAAGGCATGGAAATTTCTCATAGGCTTAGAAAGGAAAAGCCTAGGTATTAATATAATTGACCTCATTCATACCCATGGATTGGTGAGATTTTGGAATGTTTGAGTGATGATGTGCTTCTTCCAGACGTCCCAAAGTGGTGTCCTAGACACAACACCTGTAAATAACATAGGTTCCTTGTTCTAATCTGAACCGAACAACTTTTTCTTTAGGAGAAGAGTATGGGGGACTAAGATCCAAGAGGAATTTGTACTTCATGTCTCTGTGTAGTTGATTATACTCTGATAAATAAAATTGTAATTAAAATGGAACGCATTTTCAGGATTTAAGAAGCCTTCCCTTAAATTTAACTTTTCTCATGCAGAGCTGCATCCCAAGCCTTTTCAGAAATTGATGGGCACAGAGTAAAAGCCTTTGAGAAAACTCTTTGCTCTTTTTTTCTCATCTGAGTCCACTGCCTTCTGCCTGCCGTTGGCAATGTCCTTGTTAATCTTACTTTTTAATGTTACGGCACACAATAGTAGAAAATGAAGGGGATTTGAGTTTCTCAAAGGAAAGATGCATTTCCTCCTTCAGTATTTAAGTCCAAAAGTGCCTAATTTGTCTCAATTTTGCTGGTTTTCACTAGTCATTCAATAAATATTTTTTGGACATTTATGTACTTAGCAGTAGGTAGCTTCCGAGAATTCAGTGGTAAACCACACGGACCCAGTCCCCATTCTTATGGAGCTTACAAACTGTTAGGACCACAGACAACAACAATACAAGGGACAAGAGAAGCCATGTTATGCTTGTTATGTTATGTCATGTCATGTTATGGTATGTCATGTCATGTCATATTATGTAATATAGAATAGAACAGAATGTTATAGTACCGTAGCTAAGAACACAGGCCCTGAAGTCAAACTGCTCTTGTTTCAAACTTCAACTCTGCTATTTGCTTATTATCTTCTTAGTTTTTTTGTATGAATAGATAAAATAAGCATAAAAACATTCATCAGGTGCCAAATAATTCTTAGCTGTCATCATTAGCTTTTTACTTTCTCTGACATTGTTTATTTTTATATTGCTATTATATATACGTTGTCTGTCCCATATACTGTTGTAAATATTATTATTCTTGTTTATAACAATGACCACTACCACCCTGAAATCTCTTCCAGCAGCATACATTAATTTTTGTGGGATTTTCTTTTACGCTTCTTTTTAGAGTTCTGGACAGAGAGATTCTCTAAATGTTGCTCACAGGAAATCTATCGCCTGATAATCTGAAGAGGCAAAGTGTTGTTGTTGATCTTGTTCCTTCTAAAAGTCAGTCAATTGTAATCATTATCCATTTACCCAGACAGTCCCTTCTCTCCCTGTTTTCCTACCAGGGACCTGCTCTGCCCTCAGAGAGGCTCAGTGACAGACTCTTTGCTACTCTTAATAAGTTCAGGGATAGTATTGCCAGAAGGGTAACTGTCATTAGTGTCTCATCAAACTTGATGGGCATTATCTGATCTTTGAACTTGTGTGTCTACGAAATCAACAAACTGAAATTACTCAGAGATGACCCATCAGAGCTTAACATCTTTTCTACATAACACCAAGATCTTGCTTTTTGTACTCCCTTAGTTTAAGATAAAATTAATGTTCTTATTTCAACCTCTGCTAGTGCATATCCCTGATGTGAAAACTCAACCAAGAAAAAATGATCCTGTTGTCTCTCTCTTACTGTTTGGCAGTTTTAGTATTCCCAAGCAGAAATCCTGGTGGGAGAAGAAACTGCCTTGCTGTATCTATAATTTATCAACATGGAAACATTGTGGTTCTAATCATAAAATTTGAGAGGTCAGTCTTATCTCCACAACTGTGCTCTGAAGAATTTCTAGTTGGAGGAAATGTGTTTCCTAGGAATAAACTTGTAATTACTAAAAGCTGATGAGGGGAGAAAGTATGCAGATACAGAACGTTCTATGAAGATAAATGTATAATCTATAGAATTTGGGAGAGTGACTTTAGGGCATAAGCAGAGTAAAGAGGCGGGTAGCAGCCCTAAAATGATGACATAAGAGAAAATTAGAAGCAGCAAACAGGTTAGAAGGGGGAGCTAGAGGACATGCCTTCACTTGACTGAATTTAATGTGCAGTGTAAGAGATTCCCTTGGGGTGGTGGGGGGAGGTAGGAGCATAAATAAATCCTCATAAATCCCTGTTTGAGTGAGAAGATCCTGAAAGTACAAACATGATCTGCACCAGGATATGATAAATATTAAGTAACTAGGATGGAGCAGATGATAAAGTCAACACATACGGAACACAGCCCTTGCCTTTACTGGTTTACTCTACCTTGGATAGCGGGCCGTTACTTCCAAAGTAATAAAATGTTAAAACTAAATAAAAGGATTGGTGTTCACTTCACCCTCTATTCTCATGCTGCACTGATTCTGAGGCCATGCTCTTTAAGAACATTCACATTAAAGCAACACTTCAGCAAATATTTCCTGAGGATGTCAACATGTCCCCATATCAAAAGCCCCATTCGAGCAGTACTTGGCTTATTACATACCCATATCTTTCTGTCTGGACTGCAATCTTTACAAAAGCCCATCTCTAGCTCAGTATCATTAGTAACAATAATACTACCCAACACCAATTCATCACTTATTTTCTGCCAGGCACTACGCATTTAACCTTCTTCACAACCTATGAAGTACTTACTCTTTCACTTATGCATACAGTTCTATTTTCGGAGCACCTTATTGGGTTGCGTACTGTGCCAGCCACTAGACTAGATTAGCAAACAACACACACTCTGGCCCACCTGGATGAAGCTTATTTCCTCTACTAGGAAGCAAGCAAACGAGGAGACCCCCCAAAAGCTAATAAAGTAATTGTAACAAATAATGTATCTGTTTTTGATAAAAAGAAAAAAGTCAGAGAGAATGACTACAGGATGAGGGAGACGGGAGCAGAGGGTTACTTTAGACAGGGTGGGCAGTAAAGGCTTCCAGGAAGAGGTGAGTTTGAGTAAACATGGCAATGTACCTGTCACGTGGCACTGCAGAGGACTCAAGTGAAAAGGTGCTTGGCTTGTGTGAAAAGTGGAAAACAGACCACTCTGAACTAAGCAAATGAGAGGTTAGAAGGAGTGTACATGGGTAGATAGGAGTTGGATCATGTAGGTCTGGGCTTTAGGCCGTTTTTAAACATTCGATTTTATTCTGTGAACAATGGAAAGCACTAGCATGTTTATCTCCATTTAATAAAGTGACAATTGAAGAAACTCAAGCTTAGTGATGGTAATTAACTTGTTTAGGGTCACCCAACTAGAGAGCAATGGAGCTGGGATGTGCACCCTGATCAGTCTGATGCCAAATATTAGTTTCCGATGCTAATTCCTGAGAGAGCGCCCAGTACACAGTACATTAGCCATCGTCATCATCGCCACCACCACCATAGTCACCATTGTTATTATTTTACAGATGAGAAAGAAAACACTTTAGATTCTTGGGAACTTGCCTAATGTCACAGTCAGTAAGTGGAAGGGGTAGCATTTAAACCCAGCTTCCCTAACTCCAGAGCCAAGGGACTTAACCCCAGCACCTATACACTTTCTAGTAGACTGTAGGCATTCCGTTGTTTCCTGAGAAATGAATGAACTGTAAGTATACAACACTGTACTTGGCACTAGGAACTAAAAACTAAGATAGAGAGCCTGTCTTTAAAGTGCTGAAAAATGGGATGAAGTTGGGGTTACAGATTAGCCAAATGTACAAATAACCATACTACAAGGCAGAATTCTTTCTTTTCTTTCACTTTCTTTTTTTTTCTTTTGTTTTCTTCCTCCTTTCCTTTATATAAGCAAATATTTATTGGCTTCCTATTATGTCTCTGGCCCTATCCAAGCCCAAGACAGCAAAGGATTGCTAAAAGTGGTAACATAGTAACTTAAAAGTGGGATACAGTGTCCAGCGCTTCTCTTTGGTGAATCAAAAAGACTTCATGGAAGGTCTCTGAAAAAGAAATACAATTTTGACAGATGAAAATATGAGGACATTGCAGAGCATTCCAGACAATGATAAGAGTGTAACGGGAGCCACTAGAAGTGGAAGAGTTTAAGAGTGGTTCACAGACTAGTCAGTGGTTCAATTGATTGGAAAAGAAAATTCATGTGGCAAAGGCAGGAAAAAAAATTTTGGAAAGGAAATGTGTGGCTGTATTTTGAAGAAATATATTGTGTAGTAGGTACACCAGTTCTGCATAGAACATTGTTTGATAAACTTTAGTAGAACTTTGAATGAGAGTAAGAGAATAGAGAGTTCAGAGGCGCCTGGGTGGCTAAGTTGGTTGAACATCCAACTCTTGATTTTGGCCCAGTGTTGTAGGATCAGCCCCACGTTGGGCTCTGCACTGAGTGTGGATCCTGCTTAAGATTCTCCCTCTCTCTCTATCCCTCTCTGCTTCTGTCCGCCACTTGTGTGCTTTCTCTCTCAAACATTTTTTTAATTCAAAAATAAAAAAAAAGAAATAGAGAGTTCAAGTAACTGATAAGTTCTATATTTTCAAGGGGTTTGTCTTTGAAGTGAAAAGGAGTATTAAGTGATCAATACCCATTCCCAAGATCCCTTCTATTTTCTATTAGTTCATGAGAGAAGGAAGGATGCCGTCTTGCTCACTGCATGAATAAGACAGCATCTAGAAGAGTGTCTTCCACATGGAGGTACTTAATAAGAATTTGTTTAAAACAGGAGTGAATGTATTTATATGGATCTCTTTTACAAAATTCACATTTGTTTGTTAGGAATGATATTTTAAACCTCTCACCCAGTGACTTGCAAGAGAGCAGTATCACCCACAAGAGGTGTTTTCAAAATTGTGGACTGTTTTTGGTTATCATACTGTATTGGAAACACTAATGATATTTAATGGTGGAGGTCAAAATGCATAGGACAATCTTGTATAACATAACACTGACCCGCATCCCACAGGACTTCTGAATGTCATATCAAATATTCATGTAGGTAAAACACCGCTTATAATTATCTGAGGTTTATACCTAACCCCTTTCTACAAATAAATACAAATAAGTTGTACACAGTTTATTAAAACCTGAGGGAGCATGGCAATGAACCCTTCTCTGGGTAAGCATCTGATAAGAACTCAACCCTTGCTGAATCATGTGTTACAGCCTTATGAGACACCTAACCAGGGGATCAACTATTCCACGCCCACCTTCCTGACCCACAGAAACTAAGTGATAAGAAATATGTGTGCTGGAAGCCACTAAGTTTGTGGTCGTCTGTTATGTAGCAGTGGAAAACTAATACAGATGGGTTAAGTAATTAATGAGTATAAAAATCAAACACAGTTCTGTGTCCAATGCCAGTGCTTTTTCAATTATCAGAAATTTTAAGATGGGAGGAAGAGAGGTTAAGATGGCTCATGTTGAATAGCTTCAAGGAACTAATTAAATTAAGAGAGGGGACAATATGCCACAGGTGGAATGGGCCCAGGAAAGTAGTCTAGCCTGAAGTAGAGATTTGGAAGTCACTGTATTATAAGAAGCTACATGCTCTTGGTAGGTAGCCAGGAACATGAATGGAATCACCCAGAGGGTAGTAAAATTGTAAAGAAGAGCAAGGGTGAAATTTAAGGGGTGAACAGAAGTGAAATTAGAGGAGGAGGAGGAATATTCATGGAGTTCAGAGGGAAACTAGAAGAACAATATCTTGGAAGTCAAAGATGGTTTTTCTAAAAATAGGTAGAAGTCAGTGTTACCTGCCATGGAAGCAGCAGGTAGGATAGAGTTGAAAAAGTCTTGTTAAACTATTTCAGAAGCCCTTGCTAAAACAATATGACTGAAGACACGTGGTCTACAAAGTGGCCCCGGAAGCCCTCGTGTGTCGGTGATCAACATACTGACAGAACGGGGGTCAGCGTGATGCAGTGTCCACCGCTGAGGCACTCCGCACGGACGGACACAGACCAATTCATTTCAGTTTAGCTCCACAGACATTTACTGAACATCCATAGTCACACAGACCATGTGAGTATGGCTGTGCCTCACTGAACTACACCCCATTCCACTCATATTTCTCCAGCTTAGTGACAACAATACGGAAGCACTTTATCAGATCTTTTGCTGAGTTCAAGGAAAGACATGTGTACACATTTCCCTGATCTACAGCTCTGCAGCCCGTCTCCCCTGTGGATTCCAGGAGTCAGCAAGAGTTTTCACATGTGAAATCCCAATTATTTCTCATACCGAGTACAGCCGCAGTACAAGGAAGTTAGCAGGATTAGCTCAACCGCAAGGTTGTCCACTTTGTTCATTTCACGGTAGGTCCTGTTTTTCTTTCAGTTATTTACCCTGCTTTCTAAACATCTGAAGGAGGCTTTTTTAACAGCAATAGAGGTTTTATAATTAACCATACCCATGTTATTTCTGCTTACATGTTTTTTTTTTCAACCTGATTAAGAAAATTGCAATTTTCCAGATTTCTCTGGGATGAGCCTGGAGCAATGTATAAGCCAACGGTGTGCTTTTTTTAACTTCTGCCTGGCGGGCAAGAGTCCACTAACCTGAAAGTAATGGTCGCTAATAAGAACAGAGCATGAGACGAAATATAACATTCAGAATCGCTGCTTGCTTCCAAGTAGCATTAGTTGACCCTTAAATAGAAGAAGTCTCCAGTGAACCGCAGAGTATGCCATGTCTGTGTAACATAGTTACATAATCTAAGAAATATTTAAAGCATATTCATACCTGAAATCTGATGTCTTATACACAGAAGTTACTGGTAGTTTTAACTGTATTTATTCTGATTGGACATGTTTCCATTAAAAGACTATATGAGAAATAACATGAATGTATAATTTAATACCAAGACAGAACAGATGTTAATGTGGGAGGTTATAAATTTGGCAAAGATTAAAAAACAACAACAAAAAAAAAAACATAGAAAGTATCTGCCAAATAGACACCAAATCAAAACTTCACTTGCAATGTTTTGTTTTGTTCACTGATGTGCTTCAAACACTTAGAACAGTGCCTGGCACAGAGTAAGCGTTCAAGACGTTCACCAACAGAAATGGCAATGGCGGCTCAGGAGAAGTGGGATTTTGAGAGGGGCATATGTTGCTGAGGAAAATCATCCAAGTGAAAAATTCAGGAAGGCATATAAACCTCCGCTTTCTCACTCTGTCCCAGAGGAGGCCGCCCGGAGAAAAGGAGGGCGCAGTATCCGTGGGACCAGATGAAGCATCTCAAATAGTTAACCCCGGTGTTGGCACATAATCACGTCTCAATCATATTAGTTGTTATTTTGTTATTATTGTCAGTGGGAGTGGTTTGAGGACAGGTCACTCCTTGGAGGTGGGGGAGGGCCCGCTTTCCTAATAACATAGGCTCTGGACAAGAAAGAGACCTTAGTCAGTCCAGGCTGCAGTAACAAGATACCACCAGGTATCCTGAACAACATAAATATATTTCCCACAGTTTTGAGAGGCTGAGAAGTCCAAGACCAGAATGCCAGCAGATCAAGTATCCAGTGAGAGTCACTTACTGGTTTGCAGATGGCTGCCTTCTCACTATATCCTCTCATAGTGAAGAGTAGACAGAGGAGGCAGGCTTTCTCCCGCCCTTTCTTATGATGTCCTGTCCCATTGTGAGGGCTCTACCTTCATGACTTAATTACCTTCCAAAGGCCCCCATCTCCAAATACCATCACATTGAGGATTTCAATTTCAACATATGAATATGGGGAAACACAAGCATTCGGTCCATGGCTGGGCTAGTCATGTGCCCTCCCTGTATGCTTCCAGTGCTGTGTGTTTTGGAGCAATTATATCCCATTTCCAGAAGGTCCCAGGGTAGCCTCTAGATGGCTGGCTGGTTTCCAGTGTTCTCTCCCATGCCTGAGGGAAGGTGGAGGAAAGGCTCTCTTTCCTTTGAGGGTGAAGGAGGTTTACTAACACTGTGTAGTCATTCTGGCACCCAAGGAGAGAATTCATTTGAAGAGGATAGCTAGAATTCTTCGGATTCTGTGTCTTCCTCTTTCTCTGCTCCTCCCTCACTTGCACTCTTTCTCTCTCTATCTCTCAAAAATAAACCAATAAATAAATAAACATTAAAAAATTTTTTGAGAGACAGAGCATGAGCAGGGGAGGAGCAGAGAGAGAGGGAGACAGAATCCAAAGTAGGCTCCAGGCTCTGAGCTGTCAGCACAGAGCCCGATGTGGGGCTCAAACCCACGAACTGTGAGATCATGACCTGAGCCGAAGTCGGATGCTTAACCCACTGAGCCACCCAGGTGCCCCTAAAAATATTTTTAAGAAAAGAACAATTCTTCCTCCAAATCTTTTCTCACTGCCCTCTTATCATGCCTTTTTCTTTGGTTCATGTTTCTCCTAGAGTTCTACCTGGCTGAATTTCACCCTATCCTGCGTTCTGTATTTATTAGGTCTTTCACTTATTTAAACATATATTGAGCTTCTTGGTGTATTAGAGCCTCACAACTGAATGAGGAGATATGTAACTATCCTCATTTGCAGAAGAAAAAGATAAAGCTGAGTTGCTCAAGTTTGCATAGCCATTAGGTGGTAGAGCCACAAGCCCAATCTGATTCCAGAAGCCAAGCTTTCAGCACGGGGGTTGCCACAAATCACTACAATGGATACTTGGACCAGTGCCTCTCCTCGCCTTCAGCACCAGCAGAGTCCGTGTAGAACAAAGAACTTCCGCCTCTTCCCTGTCCCTTCGGTTTCCTCAGCACCGTCATACAGGCAAGGTCACGGACAGGTTT
Organism: Paguma larvata; assembly: GCA_030068075.1. Lineage (NCBI taxonomy): Eukaryota > Metazoa > Chordata > Mammalia > Carnivora > Viverridae > Paguma > Paguma larvata. The sequence goes on along the minus strand of CM057833.1, from coordinate 56,852,539 downwards.
TCTAAGCTTGGACCTTGTGTAACTTGGGGAGCCCTCTTTAGGGAAAGTAATACAACATTACAGATACATCGTTAAGCATGAAGTTTAATATATAATCTTTTTCTAAATAAGGAATCACAATAAATTAAAACAATTAAAAGACTGGCAAATACCACAAAGCCCATAAAAATTAACACACAAAATTGATCACCTGCCTGACACACCTATGTAGTAATGGATTTCGTTTATGTTTTTTAGCTGCATATTTTTATCCCTTCTTTGTATAATGAAATATTTAAACTAGTGTATCCTCTAGAGAAAATAGGGTGATAATTCAGTATTTCCTGTAGCAGGACTGACTGCATTGTTTTTAATGCTAGAAAAATTCTTTTGGCTTCATCTATGAAAAAGAAACGTTTGAAAACTGTCAGTGAAAGTGGTCATGTTATTTAAGTTTTTAGGATTTTTGCAAAATTTGGAAATATTCTATCCGGTTTATTTTCCCTATGAGCTGTAGGATTTCTACTTCTCTTTGAATCCACGGATCGTTTCCCAGTTACTGTCGATGTAATGGAGGATTATAAACGCTGTCTCTTTCATGATTACCAGTATTTCATCTCGAACATCTTTCCCAGTATGTTCACATAGTTTTTAGCCTTTTTCATTAATTGGCTAACAAACAATGAAAGAACCTATTCAGTACTTTTATTTGAACTTTATCTCTTCCTCTTACCGAATTTTGGTGTCACCTGACAAATTGTTACTATTTGCTTCTCAATGTCAGAATAATTTCTATTAATGTCATCACTCAACTCCACTGCGTTGAGTCAGGTTCTATTACCTTGTATCTGTATTTTCTCTCGGTTCTTAAAGAAAACTTAAAGATGATAACATATGATGCTTTTCATATAGTTCCCAATCAGGAAACTATAATTTCCCACTTGTTTCATTGAAACACTCCAAAATATCTTCAGAAGAGCAGTTAAAAATGGCATAATTAAATTCCTCAACCTTTTCAACAAAATTTTTACATGCTCTAATTCTTAGAAAAAAAATACTTTAAATCCTTAAGATATCATATCTATCACACGAGGCTCAAGCTACCTTGTAATAGAATGATCCTCTTGAGATATTTTTTATTAAATGTTTTAATGCTTATTTATTTTTGAGAGAGAGAGCGCGCACGTGAGTGGAGGAGGGTCAGAGAGAGAGGGAGACACAGAATCTGAAGCAGGCTCCAGGCTCTGAGCTGTCAGCACAGAGCCTGACGCGGGGCTCAAACTCACAAACCCACAAGATCATGACCTGAACTGAAGTCGGATGGTTAAACGACTGAGCCACCCAGGCGCCCCTACACTGAGATTTTTTAATGAAACTCTTAAGTTGCATGTGTCTTTAAAACATCTCATTGTGTAAAATACTCTTATCTATGAGATGAATCTGAAAACATAGCTGTTGCAAAATACCAGAGTAGTCAACAATTTCAGTTACTGTCACAGCAACTTTTTCTCTGACAAGATTAAAGAAATGAGCTGGCATGGCACATATTCTGCTTACTTATTAAAGTTTTTAAAGAGTGTTTGCAGCCCTTTGTCCCCACCTTTCCTAACAGCTGCATCGTCATACGATGTACCGCTAATGTGTTTCAGCAGTTAGTTACCATTTTCCAGAACTCCCTTTTTTTTTTTTTTAAGTTAAAGCCACAATATCTAGGTGACTTTCAGCAGGCAAAAAAAGTTAAAAAGCACTCAACAGGTTTTTTGTTGTTGTTAAAAGAGTAAGACCTACTAATTAGTAATCAGTGTTTTGTATCCAGTTTAGAAGCTAGAAACATGAATTAATATTTGGTGTCCTTTTTTTCAATTTTGTTTACCATTTCATTTTTTACATGTTCTGCCGTTATTATAGTTAATTCTTCTTAAACTGTTTCAGATATGTCATGCTCACTTTTTTCATCTTAACATTTCCCAACTGTTCACATAAAAATGGATCAAATTTAACAGTTTGAAGGAAGCCAGCCTTTATTGTGAACTCTGAAGGGTAAATGTCTTTCACTTAAAAATTTAATAATCCTAATTACTTCTGTTAAGCTCTTTAAAACAATACTGAATGTTTTCTTTCTTATCTGTTATTCAAGACGTTAGTGTAGAGGCATTTGTAATTGATTTACTTTTTCTAATTCAAGTATGTAAATATAGATTTCTTGTACTCTGTGGAGTCTTTGTGACGTTCAAGGGTTCTCATTATACACATCTGGTCTGGAAACTCGTCTGTTGTAAGTAATGACTGTCTCGTTAAAAATGGCTTAAACAAAACAATAGATACAAGCTTTTAGTTTGGGAATAGACAAACCACAATCTACAGTAGTTTGATCATTTTAGCTTATTTTCAGAATATCTGTTCGAGTCACATTCTTGCTATTTCATGTTCTGTTTGATTCTCTCTGAAGCTATTAGAAACAATTTTTAAAAACCCACATTTTTGGTTAAACAGTGTCGAAGTAAATGATTTCTCAGTGAAACAGACCATAATGGAAGATCGTAATACTTACTGAACCTCAGGGACTTCGTCAATATAAAGCCGCTGCTGACCCTTGTTTTAGTTTTTAGTCTCGTTCCCCACCTATCTCCTAAATCACCCCCATCCTTTTCTAAGTTCACCTGTTAACTCTCCCCACTTCTACCATCTGCTAAAGGAGGAATCTTCCTTCTCCTGTACAGAATCTGTAAAGGAGGAATCAAAAGAGAAGCTTTAGTCTACAGGTCTCACGAAACACCTGCAGTGCATGTGCAAACTCTCTAAGAAGTAGGATCTTCTTTGCAATCTTACCGCTAAATGCACGAGGAATGTCTGTTGGAACCAAGCTACACATATCCCAAGAAAAAATATACATTCTCAGTGGCAGTATAGTCTGAATCCTTAAAGAAGTCTGCCTATCTTCCATTGAATTATGCAAATTACATCATTAGGTGGAGCTGAGCATACTCCTCTTAATATCGTTCTCTTAAAAAAATGCTTTGTGATCGCAGTTCTAATAGGGACTTTGTGAAATTTTTAGCCATGGGGCCCTTACTTTCCAAAGGAGGAGGAGCTATCATTTTATTTAATCCTCACGACAACTATTCAAAGTAAATATAATTTTTGCTCTTAAACCTTTCATTTGTGAAAACTAAGGCTTAAGGAAGAAATATAAATTTTACATGGCCACACGGCTTGTTGGTGGCAGAGCAAGGAATCAAATTCAGAACTATCTAACTTTAAATCTTCTATTCTTATCCAATGATGTATGGGAGAAACCTGGTGCTAGCTCATGAAAGCCAATTATTATGTTTTTAGGACTTTTTTTGAATTGGTTGTTAAACATAGCCATTAGTAAAACTCAAATTATATTAACTTACAATTAAATGACTTATTTGAAAACAAAGGTGATAAGAAGTCAAAACACACTGCTTCGTCATTATTTAACTGTGCTTAACTATTATGAGTGCTGTTGAGCTTATGTATGTCTTTCTGTATCCGTGTGGTGGAAACCCTATGCAATGGTGGCCACTGCACATCTTGTTCCAAGTCCATGTTCAATGATGTCATGTCTGTAACTTGAAGGTGGCTGCGAGAGAAATATTTACATGATGAATATCATAGCACTTCCTCCTTGACCAGGGCTGGTTTTTAACTCTCTGCCTTTACGTTATTTCTCTTAACTGTTACACTATCCTACCCTTAAACAGTGATCGCTCTGTCTTTGAAAGACACAATCCACGTGTCAGAGAATTTGTCTCATTACTACCATGTAATCCTGCACCCTTTGGTCTATGGACGTCACATATGAGGTAGGGTAGGTAAGTAAATGTTCTACTTCCTACAGTAATAGAAAAAGAACAACGTCCATTCTCCTCAGAGTTCTGAATGCCCAACACATTAAATATATATCACTTACCTAACAAGCATCAGTGAAGTAATAGACTAGTGTCCCTCTTAAATGAACTTTCTGAGCAAGGAAGGAATTTAATATTTAGAAAAACAAAAATACAAAAGTCAGAACTTCTTGTTCAGACTACAGACTGCAAAAGAGACATACTGAAGGACTTTAAATCAACTCTGCCTGCAGAAAATTCAGATATTAAGAATAACTAGCAGAATTTGGGCTGAAAGAGCCTTTGATTCCCCTCTTCCTATTGATAATTATTTTGATCTAATCACAAAGCCAGAAGAAGCCAAAACTTTTATCCTCAATTCCCACTTGAACTTAACACAATTTATTTTGCATAAAGTCACGTGCTATGTGCTATGTATGCCCAGTGAAATACAAAATAAATTCTCCTCCTCTGTTAATGCTATACAGTACTGTTATTCAAAGATATTTATGAAACTATTATGCATTTTCAGATCGTGGCATATATGAAGCACTACAACAGCCAAGTATTTAGTAATATATTCTAAGTTTTCCTCTAAATCACAAGTTTTCAGAAAACCATAGGTAAATATGAAAAGCAAAAGATAATATAAAATTAGAAAATTGCTTCATTAAGAATGAATCTTTGACACAGTTCCTTACTCTCCAATAAAGAGCAGCTATAAAGCATGGAATAACAACCTGGAAACTGAAAGTTTAGCTAAGGCTGTTTTTAAATTGGCCTTTTTGGATGACAAGTCCAATTCTAGAAATTTCATAAGACTATAAAGTTAGGAATACTGTCAAGAGGAATCATTTAGTTTACCTCATTAGGCAAGGATACATCCATACCAGCATTTCCCAAAGTTTCACAAGATGGTAACAGATATTACATGAAAAAAAAAAAGGATGAGTCAAATAAGCTTGAGAAAGGCTGGGCTTAAAAAAAAAGATTTCTTTTCAATCCCTCTTTAAACAGAGACCCTCTCTAGGTTCTGGGAGCCACTTTCTCCCATTGACCCTTCAGGTCTTACGAGGTAAATGAGCCATAACTAGTAGCCGGGGGATATTGTGCTACCTTTGCTGATGTTCCTAAGCCTGTCCAAACCTTCGTAATGTCATTAAACTCTTCTAAAATTACCCGGTTAAGTGTATTAACTATTAACAGGCCTCTGACTGATTTACACCATCTCCACCATTGCCTCACTAGGAATATTGGAATTGCACTCTTCACTAGTTTGGCTATTCACACTGACTGGATCATTTAAAGGCTAGGCAAAAATCTCAGGGCTTCAACCCTTCTGGAAGATAAACAAGCACTTTGGTGACTGCTGCCAGTGGGTGAGCCTCACCAACGGGAACAAAGAGAACTTTTAGCAGCTGCCCAATCCGGGCAATGTATGCCATTCATTGGGATGGAGACTGGATGATGTCCAGAAGTAGGCCCCAGTCCCTGACATCTCTCAGGAAAAAAGCCACAGAAAGTTCTGGCTTGGACAGAGTTTGGGGATCTCTTGATCCCAGTTCACACAGGCCCGTCTTCTTTCCTTCCCCATTGCATTTCCATCCCCCGTCCAGTCTACAGACGGGAAAATAATATAACTGTCCAAATGTTTTCTGTTTTACAACATGGATTTTTGAACTTGAAATCAAAAATTGCTTCCTGGATTCTCTTATTTTTATCATTTCAGGACTGATGGGGAAGTTCCCAAAATATAGGAGAAGAAATGCAATAAAGCATAAAGTGGAAGGAAACCTATCACTATATCCCCAAATGCGTTTTCTTACCACATAAATTTTGATAAGTTCTAGTTCAGAATGGTGGAGCCAGTACATACGTACTTCTCCTCTCCTCCCAAAGTCCTCTTAAAACATTGCTGTAAAACTATAAAAGGAATAAATTTATGAAGGCATCGAGAATATAATGGCAAGCTAAAGATTTTAACACATACCTGAAAAACCAAAGGCAAGGAAAATCAAATCAATAAAGAAATTAAAACTGAGGGATCCAAACTCGGGATATGTATAGGAGAAAATTGCAATAGAGTTAGGAACTCTTCTCATAACAAATCAAAACCTTTCCCTGAGTTGATAGGTAGACAGACCAAGAGAAAGAGAAGAAAAGCACTAGAAAGAATGGCAAACTGGCTATTGCTGAGATATGCTGCAGGCAGGCCTGAAGCCTAACCTGCCAATAGGGTGGCAAGCCTCAAATATATCTTTAATCTCTCTAGTCTTGCAACAGCACTGAGGAGTGCTTTGGGAGTGTTACCAATTACAGTAATTTCAAATGCTGGGCAGACAGGCACATAGCACAAATCTCGAGAGAGCGCAGGCGTAAGGGACCAAGAAGGTATAAAACCACTGTATGTCAAGCTTAGTGCCCTGAAGAGTCATCACCCAGATCAAGTAGTATTATCAGTAGTCGGGCAACTTCACAGGGATTTAAGAGCAAGAGGATTGTCTCGACCAACGGAGAGCATTGCTGTGATTGCTGCACGGTAGAGCCAGTTTGTGTGCAGCAGCTATGCCTTCTATATACTTAAAGGAACTTGTGTGTGAACATACTGTGCCTTGTGTGTGAACAATGTTCTTCCAATTACAACACCATTCTATTTTGACTACCCACAGCGTATCAAGCATGGGATATACACATGCGCGTGGACACACATACACACCCCTCAAACAAAACATAAACATGTAGTAAATGATGAATGTCAAATCCCAGTCAGAGGCAGTACAGTGTAATGGTTATAAATACAAGCTCTAGTCCCCAGATGCCTTTGTGTAATATTATCTCTGGCCCTTACAAGATATGTGAAATTAACCTTTCACTCCTAAGTTTTCTCATCTCCAAAATGGGGACGATATTTCAACTCTTGATACACTTACGGATCCTATGAGATTTCAGTGAGTTAAAACATGTAAAATCCCACGTACCTGTCACATAGAAAGTGTTTTAAATTATCATTTTATTAAAGCTATTTTAAAACAGTAGTCTCTAAACATTTTATATAAAAGACCAGATATTAAATATTTTAGGCTTTACAGGCCAAACATGATCCCTGTGTGTGTGTGTGTGTGTGTGTGTGTGTGTTGTGTGTAACTCCTTAAAAATGTAATAACCATGTATAGCTCACAAGCCATACAAAAATAGGCTGCACGCCATATCTGACTCTATTGTCTGTAATTTCCCAGCCCCTATTTTATTTTTTTTAATTTTTAAAAAATTTTTTTTATGTTTATTTATTTTTGAGAGAGAGAGAGAGAGAGAGAGCATGAGCGGGGGAAAGGCACAGACAGAGTGGGAGACACGGAATCCGAAACAGGCTCCAGGCTCTGAGCTGTCAGCACAGAGCACAACGCGGGGCTCGAATTCGGGAACGGTGAGATCATGACCTGAGCCGAAGTTGGATGTTTAACCAACTGAGCCACCAGGCGCCGCCCCCCCCAGACCCTATTTTAAAAGATTCTTTCACCTACTATTATAGGAAGGAATACCCACCCCCTTTTCTATTTAAAAATGTCAGCATTACATTGAGATTCAAAAATATCACCTATTAAAAAAATGAATGAAAAGATAAAAGAAGGCGTGTCTGGGTGGCTCAGTCAGTTAAGCATCTGACTTCGGCTCAGGTCATGATCTCGCTGTTCGTGGTTCCAGCCCAGCGTCAGGCTCTGTGCTGACAGCTCGGAGCCTGGAGCCTGCCTCAGATTCTGTGTCTTCCTCTCTCTCTCCCTGCCTCTCCCTCTCTCATGCTCTGTTCCCCTCTCTCTCAAAAATAAACAAACATTAAAAATAATTTTAAAAAAATAAAAAAAGATAAAAGAAAATTATTTCCCCAAGATTTGTAGACTTAGAGAAAATAAGCACATTGCCAGACTCCTCCTTATCTCAGCTGGGCCCAGTCCAAGAGAATCATCTCTTCTAAATACAATTATGTCTGTGAGAATAAATTATCCTCTTTGATGACTTATGTTAACATTACCATTCAGTATTGTTAGGAATCATGTATCATCCTGGAAATGAGCTAATAGATATCAATTTCTCCGACACTTCCATCTATACTGAAATTTTCCTACTCAAGCTGAGTAGAAGGGGTCATCAAATAGATAATACTGAGCACAGGGATAATATATTATACAAGGGAATTTAAAAATGGATCATATTATTAAAATATCAAGAATTCTAGTATTAGAAGCATGGGAGAAGAGTGAGCAGGGGAGTGGCCACGTGTTGAATGCTGGTGTGACCCAACACAACAAGTTGCCCCAGAAGCCTGAAAGTAAGGTCCTCGATGTTTTGCGGAAGTGACCTTTGAATGAACTTGTAGGACCCCATAGGGCCCTCATATGGCAGCATCTCTCCTAAATGAGCTCTGATGCTAATTGGACGTGCAAAATGAGAGGGTCAACCTGAAAGTGTTTAATTTCCTGAGGATCTCTGTGGTGGTAAAACATTTAAAATAAATCATAGAATCTGAAGAACAAATTTCTGGTCAAAGCCAAAAGCAGAAAGCCCAATGCCTGGTCAGCCTGTCAAGATTTTGGGAAAGCCATAGTCTACATTTGTGGAACTTTTGGAGCTAAGTTTACAACTTACAAGAATAAGGCAATTGGGGTTTTATCTTGGAAGGATTATTCAATTAATACAAATTAACCAATTTGGAACACGTACGTGTGTGTGTGCATGGCACCATGGTGTGTACATACGTATATGTATATACACTTGTATACGTATATATGTATGTATGTATTAAAAAGGATATTTGAATTGAAACTTCATGTGACTAAACCTTGATAAATTCTGTTTTTATTTTATGTGAAAATGAAAAGATTAGGAATGGACCAAAAGTTTCTGGAATTATTAGTAAATGAATTATAGAATATTTATATATAATTTAAGAATAATATTGAATACAAAATTTGCTATAATACAATATGCTGCTGTGTGTTTTGAGTTGAGTGAAACCGGTAGTGTTACCTGCAGTAGTTTTTCCACTAGAACTTTTCACGTTTGTAAACGTTTTGTGGATTCTTGGCATTTATTCAGATGGGATATCTGATATTCTTTAACTGAAAAATTAGACTGATATAATAATATTGAGCTAATAATATATGTATGTATCCGTTGAAATTCATTACCACAGCTGAGATAAAAATATATATATATATATATATATATACTGACTAAAGTACTCATGAAAATAAGTTAAAGGCTAGTTTTAGGTAAAACTTCAAATTCCACATGAAATACTAGATGTCTTCTGCCTGTATATTCTTTATAGTTTTTCAGAAATGGGGTAGAATTTCTTTTACTTCTCATATAGTTTGTCCTCTAAAATGATGATAAGAGGAGTTGTTTAAGTAGCAAATTCTAGGGTGCTTGAGGCATAGGGTATAAATAGAATAAGAAAAGACTTCTTTTTTTTTTAACGTTTTTATTTTATTTTTGAGAGACATAAAGACAGAGCATGAGCAAGGGAAGGGCAGAGAGAGGGGGAGATACAGAATCTGAAGCAGGCTCCAGGATCTGAGCCGTCAGCACAGAGCCCGACGCGGGGCTCGAACTCACAGAGCGTGAGATCACTGAGCACTGAGCTGAAGTCAGCCGCTTAACCAACTGAGCCACCCAGGTGCCCCAGAGAAGACTTCCAAATATGAGACAAAATGTGCTTTTTTTGGTAATAAGTTACATTAAAACTACTGGAGGAAGAAGAAATTAGATTTAAAATTCTCATATTAGGACTAAAACAGAAACTTGGTTAAATTCAAAATCCTTATAAAATCATTATCTTTTCCTTAAAAATAAATTATATTTTCTGCTCTGTAACTCAAGTGGTGTCATCAGTGTGCTGCATCCCTCAACCCTCGTTTAAAAACTAAAATCTTTACTTCCAGCCCCTAGATTTGATCTTTATTGCTAATTTTTTAACAAAAAGAACTAGAGTTCCCTGGGGTGTGTGGCTGATTGCATTTTAAAAGTCGTAGAAACCAGGATGAGACTGAAGCATCTTATTGAAGTTAGAAAGCAAGGACTTTGATTTTTGTTTTTGTGCCTTCCTATCATTTAGATGTTTATTACTGTGTCTACATAAGTGTACAGTTTTAAATAAGTAAATAGAAGTACTGCTTATGATATGTCAGGTTCACATTATAGAATAATAAGGTAGAAACAGGCCACCGTATGCACCATGCCCTCTCTGAGACCTGCAGCAAGAAACTTACTTAATGGGAAACACTATGGCAAATACTACCAGTGCCTGGCCTATGGAGTGAACATTCTCTTTATGCAAATGTCCATTATCCACTGATCTCATTGTTCATTGGCCTACTCCTGATGATCAAAGAAGTGAAGGGTCTCCTTTCTGTTCTTCTCAGCTCTACAAGCTTCCTGGTGCTCAGACACCCACAGACAGCTTTGCAGTCTCTGGTAGCTCTTCAATTAGGTTACTGCTTCCCTCAGACGCTCTTAAAGCTCACACACACGAGACCCATGATTTTGCCCACGAGGAAGGTAAAAACTTTTAGAGTTGTCATTTCCATTGATGAGTCAGTAAAGCGGCTTACTGTTTTTGTTTTGTTTTAAGTCATGAGTTGTGGCATTCACCTCTTTCTGAGACACAAGTATTTCCACCATACTGATTTCAAGCTACTAACAGCTTAACATCTGTCTCACAAAATTCCTAAATACTTGACAAGTATACCTCTTGAATAAGAGCTGGCTCCAACATTCTACTGTCCCTGCCTTTCTTCATTTTGCCTTATCTCAGCTTTTCTCTGTGGTTTTACCTGACGAAAAAAAAAAAAAAAGTCACATCTGGTTACATTGGGAAACGTTATTTCCTATAAATTCACAGATCCCATTCTTCGCCACTCCCTAAATTCTATTGTCCATGTCCACACCCAGAGTTGATAGTAGAGACCGGGTATTCCTACTTATTTACAAAACTTTTACACATGATGTATGCAAGTATTGATGGAAAGATTTAAAAAAAAAGGAAGAGAAAGGAAGGGGAAAGAAGAAAAAGGAAAGGAGAGAGAAAAGAAAAAAGAAGGAAGGAGCATCATTCTCCCCTGTCTTTTACAAACTTATGACTTGCTTTCTTTAGAGTCATTCATATTTTTTTTAATGTTTTATTCATTTATTTTTGAGAGAGACAGAGACAGAGACAGAGTGTGAGTGGGGGAGGGGTAGAGAGAGAAGGAGTCAGAATCTGAAACCAGGCTCCAAATTGTTAACGTAGAGTCAGATGTGGGACTCAGACCTATGGACCTCAAGATCATGACCTGATCTGAAGTCAGTTGCTTCATGGACTGAACCACCCAGGCACCCCATGTTACTTATTCTTGCACGCAAGTTATCACTTTCGCAAGTAAAAAATACCCCAAGGACTTAACCTGTGTCTCATTCATTTCTGTCCTCCTATGGCACCCAGCTCAATGGCTAGCCCACAATGAGATTTCATATTTGTTGAAAAAAAAAAAAAAGGAATGAATGAGTAAAAGAATTCACAAATAAATATGATTAAAAAGGAAAAGCTTGTTTCAGTAACAAATCACATAAATTAGTAGTCCACATTCTTGTGTCCAAATTTCCAAATTGCTTGCTATCGATGCTCCACCTGTGTCAAGTTGGTATTGCCCTCATCAACATACTCTTACAGTAGCCGTATTGCCTCTGCATCTTCCTTCTGTAATGGGAACACAGATCTGACTGCCTTACACTGTTTAAGGTAATGCTTTTGTGCCTCACTGAGATAATCACTCTTTACTGATAATAGATGAACTATTTTTTGGAAGACTGGTGCTCAGTGTTAGTTTTTTTTTTCTTTCAGATAAAGAGGGCAGTCCTCCCCACCCCACCAACTCCTGCCCAGTGCAGCATGACGTGACTATCAGAATGAATTAAAATTGGGTTTTATTTATTACTCTTATCATCAAGGTACTATTGAGTGCTGTCTACTGATGATGATATCAGTTAGTTCAGTGCAGACAGTACCGATGCCCAGCTCTTTAAAATACTGTGCACATTTAACTCAACTTAGAAATTTTAAAATTGTTAAATAAAAATGAACTACTCCTCCGAATGCGAAAAGAGAATTAGTATACCTTTTTATTATTGTTCACTTGTTTAAAGTAATGAATCTTAATCGGATGAATAAGTAAAATCACATTTCATTATTGTCCATAAGTCATCTAATTTCTATTCTGAGTTCCCAGTCCCACTGAGCTGGTGAGAGATTCAACCTCAGTTATTTCCAGGCTTTCTCACATACCCAGGTTTGTGTTGAGGTCCTAAGGTCTCCAGGACCAGGCATTAGAACGTTGATCACTAAGTATCTGTCCACATTGGTAACAACTAGATTTTTTTACATCCACATGACCTTATCAACTATACCACTGTGCTGTGTCCATGGCATGGACGGGGTGGGGTGCTCTTTAACAAGGCTAGGATTCTACCTAGCTGGTTTATCACTTGGAGATTTCCTCTGAAATCCTGCTACGCCCTTGGGTGCTTCCAGGGAGGAAGTGAAGATCCCCTCTGGTGAAGGACTAGCAGACCTCCCCAAGACCCAGAGAAAATTCTTTTTTCCTTGGAGAACATTCTGTCTCTCCTGGTTTCACACAGGGATACCAATTTCCTCTGCTTTCAAATTCTATTATTCTCAGTGGGCAAACAGAAGCCAAACAACTCTGCCAAAAACCTTTTATGTGGCAAGAAAGTATGGAACTGGTTATCTGATTGAATGGAGGACAGAGAGGGGAAAAATTCAAGGAGAAAAACAAACATCCAAAATTTCAATTAATAGCTCAAAAAAGAAAAGGAATCCATGCTGGCAAAATATCTATTAAACATCCTCCTTCTGCCTAGGAATATCTATATTTAGGGATTTCACTGCCTTAAAGAAGATAACCAAATTTCCTACCCTCCCTTTTCACTCTCAAAATTCTAGTTTAGTTATATTTCTGTCCTTTGTATCTACTTGCTCTTTTCCCAACAAAGATAATATTCTTCTGAAGTAAAGTAGGCAACTGTCTAAGGAATATAGTTTAAGGGATATTAGGAAGGTCCATCCCCATTTGAAGATGCTTATTTCTCTGTTACTGATGAGCAACTACTAGTGCTTCCATAGAAAACCCAATGCTTCAGATTAAAGCATAGTTCCTGGGTACTTAAAAATAATCCATAGGTTTAACTATTCATTTAGCACATATTTGCTGACAACTGATATATGTCAGACACTCTGCTGAATGCCATGATATACCATAATAGAAAAGCAAATAGGTTTCTCTCATGGAGTTTATAGTCTACTCATGACAAGAGACATGAGAAACCATTCTAAATGATTATTAATTATAGCTATAAGGACTATGAAAGGAAAATGGAGGTATCTCTGAAAGTGCATAAACAGGGAACTTTCCTGAGGAAGCAGCATTTAGGCAAAACCTTGAAAAGGAAGCGAAGAGAAGAGTACTCTCAATGACGGCACACAGCATGTCTGGAGGAAATAAGCAGAATGTTGTTTACAAGTTTTCTTTAACTGAAAAAGTCTCTGGCAGCTGAATCCTAGAGGTAGGAGAGGGTACCTCCAAGAGAGGCCAGAAGGTGGCCTCTAGCAGGGGCTAGAGAATGTAGGGGTGTGCAAACGATAACAAAGCTTTTGGTCTTTATCCAAAAAGATGCTAAAGTGTTTTACTCAGAGCAATGAATGATTCGGTTGCTATTTAAGAATTCTGGCTGCTGTACAGAGAATGAATGGGAGGGTGGCAAAGATTGAATATGTAAAACATCATGCCATTATCAGCTATTAGTATCCTAGCCTCTTAAATTCTTTCCAAGTAGCTGTTGATACAGGAGTGTGACAGTTAAAGCCCTAAGACCGAGTCCCTCACCTAGCCACATCCTCACCAAACTCTCCCTTGCCTCTCCCTGCCTCCTCCCTTTTTCTCTTGCTTTTTTCTTTATAAAAAAGCCTCTACTTGGCATGTCAGCTCCATCTCCCAGATCCCTGTTTTAATCTGGAAGTTTGTAAACTCTCACGCCTTGCCTATTTAAGCCTCATCTCTTTTACCACTCTTTTTTTTTTTAATTTTTTTTAATGTTTATTTATTTTTGAGACAGAGAGAGACAGAGCATGAGTGGGGGAGGGGCAGAGAGAGAGAGGGAGACACAGAATCCAAAGCAGGCTCCAGGCTCTGAGCTGTCAGCACAGAGCCCGACCCTGGGGCTCGAACTCACAGACCGCAAGATCATGACCTGAGCCGAAGTCGAACGCTCAACTGACTGAGCCACCCAGGCTCCCCTCTCTTACCACTCTTACCCTCTGACCATAGACTGGAGTCCTGCCCCTGACCTCCAGTCTGTGGTGGAGCTTTGTTACCTGCTAACGGGTTCACCTTAGAATACCTTCTGCAGCTCTGCCGGTTACCCTGCTTCATGCATTAAGATACTCCCTGAATTCTATGTCTCGCGATCCTTACCGACTCCCTCTTTGCTCAAGTTACTTTCATTTCTTAGCTCAATTATCCCAACATCTTCCTCTATCAGCCCTACTTCCCACCAGTGCCTTGGCTCACACTGCAGTAAGAATGATCTTTCTAAGCCCAAGATGTGGCCATGCCATCCCCCTCCTTAAAGCCCTTCAATGGTTTCCCATTTCTTACAAACTGCACTCTCCTCACCTGTCGTACAAAGCCTTTCATAACTGGACTCTATTTACATTTTCAGTTCTGTCTCACACACTCTCCCCTTTGGGCTTTATGCTCCAGTCATCCTTAACTTGTTTAAGAGCTAGATTAGAGGCTGGACCAGCTGGGCTGCTCACCCAACTGGAGCACATTAGAAATATTGGCTTATTAACTTGGTCCCCCAAGTTGTGTCTGACTGGCTGACACTGCTGTTGCTCTTGGAAAAAGGAATCAGCATTCCCAAATGTAAGTAAAAATATTCTCCTCATCCCCCAGACATATTGACTTAATAAGTATTTCTGCAAAGCATAGAGTAACAGTTAAAAGTTGGCAGTAAGTTGAATTTCTAACACCAAATAATTTGTGACATAGTGCTATTTATCAGGGACGAGCAATTTATTTTATTATCTAAATTTTACATTTTTAGTAACACCTCCCAAGAAGTTCTCTGGTCCAAAACACACACCAACCAAGGAGAAAGAGAATGGGGAACATTTCACTGAATAATTCCACAAAATCGACTCTACTTTGACCCAGCAGAAGTGAATTACTAAGTGAATGTGTTTTGCATATAATTTTTTGTAATAGAAAAATCAATTTCTTCCTGGCCTCAAGAAATAAATATCGAACAAATAGTTTTTAAATATCCATTTTAAGAGGTGACAAGATGTTGGCCTGCCTAACAGGCCCTGATTCTCAGCACGCTGCTACAAGTCCCTGTGCTTAACTCTCTCTGCAACAAGCTCATTCCCTCAAGTTATTAACTATGCAGTTAAATAACACTTCTTTAAGGCGGCCTTCCATGACTCCCAGACTGAGCTAGGTTTCTATATTTTCTATCTTCCCACACTTACCATTTTATTGTGTATCCATTCTATTTTATTTTGTATCTATTCTTCTAGACCCTGAGCTACTGAAGAAGGACATTCTTTGTTTTGTTGGCTTACATATCCCACTTAGACGAGTGCCTAAAACATAAAAGACCCTCAATAAATGTTAGATGAATACATGAATGAATAAATACAAGAGTAAAAGAGTGCTCTATGTTACAGCTCCCTGATTCCCTGCCTGAACTGCCCTGTCATTTATCACGATGGTGTTCAGTTACCACATTCTGCTTGGAGCTCTGTCTATGAACTGAATTAATGACAGATCTAGAATTAACTACAGCTGCTACCACACATATACCCAGGGCCATGACAGTTTTCAACAATGGGTATAGAAAAAGTAAATGCTAAGACACCAAACCCCATGAATTGTCTTCTTCATAATTTTGTTTATGGCCAAAGCTCCTCACATATCTCCCCAGTTTTCATAAGGAACTCCCCAGACATTAGGAAAATAGTTTAGTTAATGAAGTCTCAGCTCTGCAACCCCCAAAGGACTGTGGCTCTGGCGAATTCAAAGCTACAGACAATGTCAGGCTGGGGTAGCTGCCTAAGAAATTATTGATGGACTATGGAATAAGCACAGTTTTTTCCTGGCTGACATAATCACTCCAGAGTTGCAACAAGCTTGCTTCCCATCTTCCAGGGCATTGTGTTGTCTCTTGCAAAAATAATTTAAAATATATGAAATCCTTCCAAGGTAGATGCAACTATATTATACCCATTCTGTAGATGAGAAAGGTGAGGCCCAGGAAAGTTAAACAGATTGTCCAAGATCACCTAGTTAGGGAATGGCAAAGCCACAATTCCGAATGGATCTAATAATTCCAGTATACCAGCTGGTTTCAAAAACCAAAATGAGTTAATAAGAAAGAAAATATAATTCTTTATTTTGGGTTCTTTTCAACCAGCCTTTGCATGCTCTACTTTTGGTGTAAGTAACATTTCTTTAAACAGAAAAATAATGTCTTATTCTGTTTACATCTAAAATTAATTACGAGGGGCAGTTGGCTGGCTCAGTCGGTGGAGTATGCAACTATCGATCTTGGGGTCGTGAGTTCCAGCCCCACATCGGGTGTAGAGCTTACTTTAAAAAATAAATTAATTAAATTAAATTAATTAAGAATGACTAGGAAGCATTCAGAAAAAAAAAAGTCTAAGGAAATGACTGTGAATGCGTTCTATAAAGCATATGAAAAAGAATCACTGAAAGTTCTTTCCATTATTTTAAGAAAGAAATACATTTAAAATTTCCCAAATTATTATCATTCATAACGGTTTTGTTAAGGAATTGGTAATACTGTGGTTAGGGATAGAGAGCTCATGGACTATAGAAGATTCCGTGGGGAAGAGGTTAGCACATTGGTTGAAGGGGAAAATAAATTTAGAAGAGCCAGGCAATAGTACTGACTAGAGGAAAGGAGTATTATGGTGGCAGTGGGAAGACAGAAGAGACAGTGACCCCAAGAAAGGTGAAATAGGGTTACCCTTCCTCCTTGAGACCACTGAGAAAAATGTGGGGCACGTGTGCTTAGGGAGGGCTAAGCTTGAAACCTATTCTTTGTTGACGTACAACCCGTGCCATGAGAAACGAAGTCAGTGAAAGTGAGGTTGGTAAAGCTAATATTTATTGGGCATTTAGTATATGCCAGGGTCTCTACTAGGCTCTTCACATCATTATCTACAGATTTAAAAAGGAATTTAAAATAAATGAAAGACAAAAATAAAAAATAAACAAAAATAAATGAAAGGTGCAGTTTCGGGTATCAAAGATACTTTCATTGAAATTACAGAGAAAAAAATATCGTTAAAAATAACTTAGACCTTTACCACCAATAAGTTTGTGTGGACTTACTGTATTTCCAATACTTCATGAGAGATTGTGAAAAGCTAAAATAAAAAAAAAGGATACTCTAACATCAGAGCGCCATATAATCTATGAAGGAATTAAATCTGATGAATATAAAATATAGTAATAGTTCAGAGAAAGGATAAACTTGTATGGTTTATAGGACCAAATGGGCCAGGCAGGACTTAATCTGTATCTTAGAAGTATAAGAATTAGATGGATGGTGGCAAAAGAGAGAGACACTTAGACCAAAGGCATCACATGAGCAAAGCAATACAGAGGAAGTTCAGTGTGACTTACTACAGGCTGTAAGATTTGCCTAATTGGGATTTAGGGTGACATTTGGGGAGAAATGAAAAAGAGTTAGACCTATAAATTGAAATGAGATTATGGCACGCCCTAAAATACTTTAAGGATTAAAATCTAAGGAACTTGAACTCCAGATGGTCTTTGCAATCTCTTGTCACTCTACCTATCTCACCTAAGTCCCACCCAGACACTGACACCGTAGCTTTCTATCCACATTCGCTGCTAGTTCCCAATAGCTTCATGTCCAGGGCCCGTTTAACAACCCCAACTAGGACTGAGGTGCAGAGGCAGTTTCCCCCTCTTATGTGGATGAAAAGCAGTGCCCTGAAGGAGATGTCTTCCATAATAACCACATCCTCTCATGCTATGGCACCCCCTATGCTTGCAGCAGCTTGCCTTGACCTCAGGGCCTGCCTCCTGGAGGAATGTGTGGACTCCACTCTGTAGAGTCCAGACCCGTGAATGTGAACTGTGGGTTTCATCAGCCTAAGATGTGAGACGTATCCTGGTAAGCACAGCTCACCCATAAATCCAGCCCATGGCTGTCATGATCTCCGCAGAGAGTCTCTGTAAATAGAGTGTTCTGTACAAGCAAAGCAGTTTTCTCTCTCACATTTAGTGGTGGGATGAAGGACATATTTTCCAAAGATAGAATAATGTGAACCTGAAAGGCTGGACTCCAGTATAACTTGGCACCCTTCCTGCCACAACAGCAAGCCACCTCTGTCAAATGTGCTGAGTTGCACATCAACAGTAGTAATTATGTGGGAAATGGTGTTCCTTGAAGCCACTGTGGGCTGTCATAGTAAAAGATAACTGAAAACCTGAGCACTGTTAGATGGTGAATTTGTCACTCTAAGTAGGACAATGCCTAATGGTGATAAAGAAAATGAAGCAAATACCTGACATTAAATCTCTTTTATGATATTTTCATAGAAATTGGAGGGACACCTAGATAATCCTAAGCCTGAGGAAGGAACATGAAGAGAAAAATATAGTCCTTAGTGACATGGACTTTTATAACTGGGTGGGATGATTGGGATCATTAATAACAACTCCCTTTCCAGGTGACGAAATTAAGACTTAGATACGTTAAGAGATTTGACCCAAGCTCATATGGCATTCGGAAGCAGAGCACAGCTTTTTGAAAGATGTCCCAAATGTCTCACCTTTTTCCAATAATGCCATGCTAAAACAATAAAGATTTGTAGTCCACAAAGCAGTAGGACATATATTATTATGTTTGATCTTTACTGCAACCCTGTGAGAGTAATATAATTACCCCTTTTACACAGATCCAAAACCCAAGGCTCAGGAAAATCAGCTGATCTGTCTGAAGAGCTCATGGAAAAAGCAGGGGTTGTACCCGCATCTTTTGCCCAAAAGACTGAGGCAGAATATGCTGTCTGTCTAGCAGATGGAAGTCCACAGACACCTCCTCTCTATTTCTCCATTGAACCTATGCAGGAGACTGCACCTATTAAAGGGAGGTAATTGTTAATCAATCATTGTATTCAACAAGTAGGTACTGAGTACCTCCTACACATCAGGCAATGGTCTATGTCACAGAGATAGAGTACTAAGAACATTAGACAAGGTCACCACTTACATGGAGATCGATACTAGACCAAAAACATATAGAGGAGATGAAAACAAGGTCTATAAAAGAAAAATAAAGGATGATAAGAATATAGAGAGGGGCACCTGGGTGGCTCAGGTGGTTGAGCCTCCGACTTTGGCTCAGGTCATGACCTCAGAGTTTATGAGATCTAGCCCTTCTCAGGCTCTGTGCTGACAGCTCAGCCTGGTGCCTGCTTCGGATGCTGTGTCTCCATCTCTCTTTGCTGCTCCCCAAATCATGCTGTGTCTCTCTCCTAAAAATAAATAAACAAACAAACAAAACAAGAATTTAGAGAGTGATTATCAGTCACCCAGTGGCCCTATTCCAACCTGAACAAATCAGCACGCACAGATCTTTTTTTTTTTAAGTTTTTCTTTAAATTCCAGTTCATTAACATACAGACAAACAGAGTAATATTAGTTTCAGGTATACAACATAGTGATTCAACATTTCCGTAGAACACCCAGTGCTCTCCACGACAAGTGCACTCCTTAATCCCCATCACCTATTTCACCCATCCCCTGCTGGCCTCCCTTCTGGTAACCCTCAGTATGCTCTCTATAGTTAAATCTCATATATACAATGGTCAGTAAGCAATAATAACAAACCCATGTTTATAGATCCTCAGTGGTCCACAGCTATATTCAGTGTTTTGGGGAAAAAAATAAATGCGTAAGTTGAATATTTACTAAAAGAAGACTCTAGAGGATTTTTTTTAACTTTTAAGACAGATTATTATCAACTCTGTGGAAGCACAGAATATCTAGACTTAATTTTAAATTCCGAGTGACAGATAAACATGTCATAAAAATGGGGGCTCTAATCATTACTTAATAAATACAATTTGCCTAGTAGAAAGAAAATGAATCGTTCCAAAAACTTAGGAATTATACAAAGCAGTCATTGTCCATGATAAGGTTGTAATTCACCATCCATCTTAGGACAAAGAAGAGGGAATTTTTGCCCTTTTGTATCTTTTGCCTTTGTATCTCTCAGAGACTAGCTTCGCCTTCTCAGCATTAGGGCTCACTGCTCTGGAAAGACTCTAGGCATGTCCTTATTGCCGCTGGTATGTTGGCTGGTATGTTGGGTAAACCTGAGTCATCAGTAAAATATGTATCCTTTATCATTTGCTAAAACCTTTCCAATCCACGTGAGTGCCTTTCCCATCCCAATAATTCCTCAGGAGCCAAAGTACCTCATGTGATGCTGGCTGCCCACAGCCCACAACTGTGGTCACCTTCCTGAAGCTATTCTCTTCATTCTCAGGAGCTTCCTTAGAGAAACAACAATTAAGCACCACAGAAGGTCTTTATATATGTTGCATTATTTACTCCTCAAAACAGCCTGATGAAGTAAACACAGCTATTTTCATTTTGCATATGGAGAAACTGATGTTTCTGGAGATTAAGTGTCATGCCTGTGGTCACGTGCGGTCTCTCTCTCCTTCCAATGTAACATGCTAAGTGACCAGCTAATCTATAGGTGAATGAGCAAGATCTATATTTTTACCATATTTCAATATCTTTAAGATGATAATAGTTAGAATTATGTACGAACATTGCAAAGAACTTCATTGTTTACAAATTCGTTGCACATTCAATATTACAGTGATGAGTCAACAAGGGAAAGAAAACTTGAGTCCTCACCATCCTCAAAAAAAAAAAAATAGGTTTCCTTGTAGCTGTAAATTCCTTAAAAATTTAGAGTTTATAATTTTTAAACTTTGGTTAGTATTAAAAATAAGGGAAGTGTCAATTTGTGTGTTTGGGATTAATTTTCCTGAGAATATTGTTATGTTTATCCTTCCCCTAAAGTAGAAACTCAGGCTCTGACAAGCTTGGTTATGGTTAAGTAATGAAAAAACTAAAGTTTGTGTTTAAAATACACAATAGGTTAGAGATAATTAGAAGCTGGTCAACATTAGCTGGCTAGAGAACTGTTTTGATTTCTAGTATTGTCAAATTTCATCTCCCTAGATAGGTTAAAAGTCATTCAGCTGATGCAGTTTTAGAACTCATTTAATCCTCACAACAACTAGAAGATGAGAATTATGGTCTTCACTTTACAAATGAGGAAGCTTGGGCTCAGAAAAATAAACTGAATTCCCAAGGGGCGGAGTCATCATGGAGACTTAGGTGTATCTTTCCCAAGCTTTGCGCGCCTGAACACTCCAAAGCTTTTTATGTGCCTCCTTCTTCCTACCAAAACCCAAGGCTTACACACAATCTGCCTTTGTATGTTTCTAAGCAGTGCTGGGGGGAGCCAAGTCTAGTCGCAGACCAGTGTGTGTCACAGATGAACAATACTGGACATTCAGCAAAAAGCACTCTCAGAAGAGCTGAATACTTAGACCATCACTTTGACAATCCAAAAACATTTTAAATATTAAGTGCATTCTGATGCACAGATGAATCATGTTCTTGACTTCGTATTAAAGTTAAATATCTTATCTTTCATGATTTGTTCCAAAATTAATATGCTGATGATTCACAATCCCTTATAATATCACCTTTGGCCTACCGTTTTTCATCACGGTATTGTGTTAGAAACGGTCTCTCTGGGTTAAATCATGTAAGTGTGGAGGAAGGTTGTTATGGTCTGCATAAATATAACTCAGTTATTTTTGAAGAATTATTTTTCTCCATCTGTTCAAATCTATGTTTGTTACCCTCAAACAGGTAACATTACCTACTAGAACTCCTGACTTTAAGGGACTTACTTAGCTCCCTCCCTGACCCTTTATGAAATGAGCTAGATCTGGTTTACTTCTTTAACAAGTTTTGCCTGACTGTTGTTTTAGTCACCCAAAAAAATTATAAACGAAGATTTTTAAAATACTGTACAGATTGCACATGGGGAGGCTGGCAGTCTTCCACACAGTGTTCATTCTCTGCAGCACAAATTGTCACCACAATAGAGAGCCTAAAACAAAAGCCAAATGCTGCATGAGGAGTACTTTTCCTCCTGAAAAAATTCCAACATTGGGGAGCATACTTTCCTATGGAGGCACACGTATAATTTCCATTATTGTTAATGGGAGCTATACATGCATAACACCCATTACTGCTAATGGGAGCTAAGTGCACACACAAGAGGAGAATACAGTGAAATCTGTCTTAGAAAATCACCCAAGAGACTAGCAAAAATCAGTTGCCTGGTAGAGAATGGTTTTAAATTAAAAGCAGAACAGAACTGAACTTGAAACCACAGGGGAACTATTTAAACTTCAGGGAGCAGTGGGAATTGGCTTCTCTCTTTCTTGCTCTATTCCAGTATCTTGTTTTCCTCATCCATGTTCTTGATGAGAGCCAATGACCTTGTGATCTCCTAAAGAGATGATCTGAAAATGAATTTCACACCTCCATTGATTCAAATGGTAGACTTGGGGATCTTTTGGTGGGGAAGGAATACAGCTTCTAGGTGATGGCATCACAGCACATGCAAAATACAAGTCACATGGTATCTTTAATGACAGTTAATGAACCAGGAGGAAAACAGTAAAGCAATATTATTATGGCAATTTATATCAATCATTCATTAAACATCAAAAACATCTGTTCGACTATAATGTTATTGTAAAAGTCAATGAAAGATAAACCAGAAAGTGATTTCCATCTATCCAAGTGGCCTACCATATCGCAGGGCTTTGGAAACAGACTATTCCTATGGTATCTTAATATCCGAGGATTTCGTCCTAGTCTAGTCTCTTCATTTTTCAGATAAGGAAATTGCAGAAGAAGCAAGTGTTTTTTCCAAGGTCACAGAGTACTAAAGGCAGATCTTGGACCCAGAATTCAGAATTTTCCTGACTCCAGATCCAGTGGTTTTAATGTTCAATAGCCTAAAGATTGCCAAAGACTTTCATCTCTTTTGGTTTTGCATTGGTCTCTGGGGACCAAATGCACAGATGGGTAGATGAGTTGCAAATTCCAAAAGGGACAATTGGGAGCTCTGGAGAGACGGGGACTAAATGTTCTGCGTGTTACTCAAGTGATTGCATGCTCTAGTTATTTCCAAAAATAGTTTCAAATACAACTCTCAATAAGGGCTTTATTTTAAAGAGGGAGAAACAAAATAGGCAGAAGAAGTAGAAGGTTCATTGCTTCATGTTTAGAAAAGAAGAATGGGAATATTGTGCTTAGAATGACTTCTGTTCAATCTCCCGCTTCCTAGCTATTCTTTCAAGACTGTAATTACAGAGCGCCAGCAGTAAAGTCATTCTCACATCATCTGTGTCCCATACGAGACACATGTAATTTTTGTTATTCTTCCTACACAGATGTTCCCAGCTAACCTTGTTTTGACCTGATTCTCCCACAAACAGGCAGGATCAGATAGAAAACAACATTGGGAACTGTTCGCAAGAGCTGTCAATTTATAAAGACTCATATGACTTCTCTCCTGCTCTCTCCCAATAAAGGTGTTCTCTGCTGCCTTGGCTGCCAGTCGCCTGCCCCGCATAGTTTGAATATTAGGCCTAAGGAAACCAACTGCCCAGTGGAAGACCCAGAGATGATTGAATTTCCATTCCAACCCAAATACTCTACATATCCTGGTTTACGATTTTACAGTGGATATAATCTTTTCTGTATACTTCTTTCATATCGAGAGCCCTGCTGATCTAAACCACTAAAGGGGGCAGCTTGATCAGGGGGGTCTTCCCACAGCTGGCCAGTGTCAGTCTAGTGATAAATTTCAAGCAGAAGGGGACAAAAAGAGGCAGAAGAGGGATGAAAGAAAATGGAAGAGCAGGTGAAGAATGTGGAATGGAAAGTGGAAGGAGGAAGGAAAAGATGGGGCAGGAAGACAAAGGATAAAGAGAAAGAAAGGAGACTAGAAGAAAGAGAAAGCAGAGAGCAAGGCACCATAGTGTTTGGGATGGCACCACATGAAGCTGGTGGGCTGGAGTGAAAACAGCAAAGATTTTGGAGCCTGAAATGACTGAGTTTTACTCTCAGCTTGGCCTGTATTCTACAGCGATGTTGAACAATCTAAGTAAACATGCTGTCTCTCAGCTTCCCCATCTGTCAGATAAGGACAAAGGGCTGCCCGTCCTATTTTGCCAGGTTGTCATATGATGAAATAGTGTATGAGAATGCTTCATAAACCATAAAGAGCTGTGATACAGGAATCCTATGATTCTGACTGTTTAATAAAACAGATGATCGGAGAAAAAAGTTATACTAAAAGAACCACCTTTGTCCAGGTATCAGAACACATCTTTGAGCATCAGCCTAACTTGCTTTGAGCACCTTCACCCCTACTCTATCTTTATTCTATGACAAAAGGAACCAAATGGAGACTGAAAACTTGGTGCAAAAAAAAAAAAAAATCAGTCCACCCTACTATGCTAATGGCATGCAATTTGACTGAACTCTTTCAAAAGTCATATGGAAGGAAAAGACCCTCAGCTAAAACTAAGAGTCTTGGATATGAAGAAAAGCTATTTCTGATGACTCTACAAGAAACCAATTTCAATTCTTTGGAGACATGATTACAGGCAGGGATGTACAAAGGGCATGACTCAGCCCAGTAGTTGATGCAGAGAACGAAAAATTCTGTTCTAAACGTGCATAAAGCTCACTGACTTCCTTCGGATCCTTCAGATCTTTGCAGAAAAAGAAGAAAGGACTTAATTCATTCTCTGGAATCCTGAAATGATGTATTTTTATTACATTCGTGACCTATATTACAAACTAACTTTTATTGAAATTCTTTTGTGTATATGGTATATTTTCATTGTGTATTCATTTTTTTTTTCCTCCAGCTAACTGTAATCTCCTTGAGGGCAATAACTGTGTCTTTTGTCGTTGCTGTTAGTCTCTGGGGCCTTGCATAGTACAAGGCATATAAGGACCTCAATAAATATTTCCTTAATTTTTTTACATATGTATTTATTTACCTACCTTCAATAGATTACAAAATCATGTAGACATAAACCATCTTATATATGCACAAACCTGCACATAGCTTACATATTAAAAGAGTTATATTGATTGGTTATTAACAAGTTATATTAATTGATTGATTACATAATTAATTAATTCATCTGGGTATAAACAAGTGCCCACAAAGCCAACTAGAAAGAATAATTCATCTTATACAAGCACGGACTCCCGCCAAACAGTTCTAGAACATCTAATAATCATGTTCCTAAAATTCATCTAATAACTCTTCAAAAAGACAAAGAAACAGTGGTTTGGTCTTTACACACATATATGGGGATAATATCTTCTGAAGAAATGTTGAGACAATTGTTTTGTTTCTAAGAAACATTGTTTTTTGCAATTCTGTTTAATGGTTTGCTTTCCATGATTTGAAGTTGACATTTTTCCTTTCATTAATATTAACATTGCATAAACTATGCGACGACTGCTATTTATTCACCTATTTTAGAGACATTAAAAATAAACATCCTCTTCTTGTAGGAAGATAGCACTATTGCTTCACTCTTAGCTTGACATGGTTTAGTGAAAGGATA
Source organism: Paguma larvata (assembly GCA_030068075.1). Taxonomy (NCBI): domain Eukaryota; kingdom Metazoa; phylum Chordata; class Mammalia; order Carnivora; family Viverridae; genus Paguma; species Paguma larvata. The sequence goes on along the minus strand of CM057833.1, from coordinate 56,826,826 downwards.
CTAGTTAAAAGTCAAAAGACTTGGGTTTGAGTCCCAGCTTTAATGTTTTGTTAACATGTAACTTGACAAGTTGCTGATTTTGCTAATCTTGCTGACCCTCCGCTTCTTATCTGTAAAATGGTGGTGGGGGAGCAGTATTTTGCAAGAATCGAATCAAATATCTGATGTGACATTTATGTCCACAAAAAGGTTCATGAGTAATGGTTATAAGCAACAGATACCATTTGCATATACTTGCTGGGAAGTTAGGAATTGAGCATCCAATATTTCTAACACTTATAAAAATTATGCATTGTAGGTGTTTTTATCCCCCATTTAATATATGAGGAAAATGAGCTTTAAGGAGATTAGTTAAGTAACTTGTCCAGAATCAAACAGTGATAAAAGGGGGGAACCGGCAAGTTATTCACAGAAATTTGCAGTCAATTTGCTTACATTTGTGCCCCACCCTCTTCCTTTTCCCTTATCAATATGGTCTTGAATAAACTTCATTTTTCTAATTTTAGAGGGAGCCATCTGGCGATAATCTACATTGATTTGTGCCTTATCTTTTAAGGTTTATCTCCACTCTTCCCCCATATGATACATAGGATTTCTGTAATGTTGCTGTTCATCTAACCTGCTTTCGATTTACTGGACATTGGGAAGGACACATACAGATACTAGCAATATCGAAGGTGACAAGAGGTTAGGAATGCTCTGATCCATGAGGGCAATTTCCCAAGTATTTTGGGTAGACACTGTCATAAAATGACAAAGGGCCACAATAAGAAGATAAAATTACTAGATGACACATCTAAGGACAAACATTTCCAAGTTGAGAGTGAATGTCATATTTACAAGTTCACTTTCCCCAGATCTTTTGATAATGTCCCTAGCATTTGTCATGGGATGTGGTTAGTATGGTATGGGGAAATAAGCTGAAGTGCAAAAGATAAAGAAATTGTTTAGCTGGGTAAGGAGTTCTAGTCTACATAAATCTCTATTAAAAATTGCTTCTTCAAAAAGGGCCTCTACACTCTGGAAAACGGTGTGGAGGTTCCTCAAAAAAATGAAAATAGAGCTACCCTATGATCCAGCAATTGCCCTGCTAGGAATCTACCCAAGAGACACAGAAATGCTGATGCATAGGAGCATGTGTACCCCAATGTTCATAGCAGCACTTTCGACAATAGCCAAATCATGGAAAGAGACCAAGTGCCCATCATCTGACAAATGGATAAAGAAGATATGGTACTTATATACAATGGACTACTACGTGGCAATGAGAAAAAATGAAATCTGGCCATGTGTAGCCAGATGGATGGAACTGGAGGGTATTATGTTAAGTGAAATAAGTCAGTCAGAAAAAGACAGATACCATATGTTTCCACGAATAGGTGGACTTTGTGAGACTAAGCAAAAACCAGGGGGAGGGGAAGAGGGGAAAGGAAAAAAAGACACAGAGAGGGAGGGAGATAAAACATAAGAGACTCTCAAAGACTAAGAAAAAAACTGAGGGTAAGGGGGATGAGGGAGGGGGGAGGGGGGTGATGGGCATTAAAAAGGGCACATGTTGGGATGAACACTGGGTGTTATATGTAAACCAATTTGAAAATAAACTATTATAAATAAAAAAAATAAATTAAAAAAAAAGGGCCTCTACAATGAAGAAATCTGATAGATACAAATATCAACAATGGGACAAATTGGCATAATAGAGCTCCTTATATAAGATTCTTTGAAGGATGCACCATCTATGTAATATTAACTAATTGTGAGGAAACATTCAAGCAAATCAAAATTGAATATCATTCCATAGAACGACTGGACTTGGCACTTCGAAAATGGAAATTCCATAAAAGACCAAAAAGGGTGGAAGTGAGGGGGGCAGAGGAAATAATTAAAGAATACTGAAGAGATGTGCAATGAAATTCGGTGTATTTTTTATTAGATCTCAAATTTTTTAAAAAGGATATTTTGAGACAATTGGGAAAATTTGAAGGTGGATTTGTACATTGGACATACTATAACAATATTCAAAATTAGGAGTATCATAATTCTGTTGTGCTTTGCTGTTATTGAGTGAAAATTATTGGACTTGGGAAATACGGAGTAAAGCATTTCAGGGTGAACTATATAGAGATCTGCAACTAGCTTTCAAATAACTGAGTTAAAAATATATACATTTGGCCCTTGAACAACACTGGGGTGAGGGACACTGATCCACTCACCACCCCATGCCTTCATATAGAAATCCATATATAGGGGCACTTGGGTGGCTCAGTCGGTTGAGTATCTGATTTCAGCTCAGGCCACGAACTCCCAGGTTGTGAATTTGAGCCCTGCATCAGGCCTGCTGCTTTCAGCACAGAGCCCACTTTGGATTCTCTATCCCCCTCTCTTTCTGCCCTTCCCCCATTTGTTCTCTCTCTCTGTCTCTCAAAAATAAACAAACATAAAAAAAAATCCTATACAACTTGTCACCACATAAAATTGAACTACTAATAGCTTGCTGTCGACCAGAAGCCTTAGAACATAAACAGTTAATATATATTTTGTATTCTGTATATATTATATACTATATTCTTACAAAAAGTAAGCTAAAGAATATATATGTACATATATACACATACATATATGCACATATATATGCACAAATATACAAATAGGCACACCAGGGTGGCTCAGTTGGTTAAACATCCAACTCTTGATTTCAGCTCAAGTCGTGATCCCAGGGTTGTGTGATCAAGTCCCATATCTGGCTCTGTGCTGACAGTATAGAGCCTGCTTGGGATTCTCTCTCTCCCTCTCTCTTCTGCCCCTTCCCCGCTCATTCTCTTACTCTGTCTCTCAAAATAAAAAAATGAAATTTAAAAAAAAACCTTCTAAACAAATATGTGTGTACACACACACACACGTACGCATACAAATGGATATGTATAAAATGCTCCAATTTTACAAAAAGTGTATACGCACACATTTGCACACAAAGAAAACAATCAAACAATAAAAATCCTTGGAAACAGTGATGGTCAAATGAATTGGGCTGTAAAGTTAGTTGTCAATATACATAAAGGCATCTCATTCTTTTGCTTTTGATCATGCTTTTTAAAGGTTCTAAACAGATGAGTCAGATGAAGCAGGAGCACAACCTCTTGTAGGTCAGGTTCTTCAGGAAACAGATTCTGAGATGAGGTTTAGGGTGCAGGATGTTGATGGTGGTGTGGCATAGATTAACGCCCATAGAACAGAGGAGAAGGAAGCTGTGGACCCAAAGACAGCCTCAGCCAATCCCACAGAGAACTCTGGAGCTAAAACGGCCCATGGGAGCTGTCACGTGCTATGTGGAAATGGCAATCTCTTAATACCCTTACTCCAATCGGTCTTTGGATATTGCCTGCTTTGGGAAGCATGTAACCTTGGGCATGGGGCTGTCTACAGCCAAAGCAGTACCCGCAGGGGCGGACCCCTGAAATACACCTGCAAAAAGTATTCTCAGCAGCTTGGTGACAAGCCCTTCCTTGTGAAAGGAGAGATGGCACATCTCTATGTTCATCAATTTACCTTCTTTTGCTTCACCGGCTGTACACTGCTTTTTTAAAATTTGGGTTAGGGGCACCTGGGTGGCTCTGTCGGTTAAGCAACCAACGCTTGATTTCAGTTCAGTGCATAATCCCACAGTGGTCAGATCGAGCCCCACATGGGGCTTGAGATTCTCTCCCCTCCTCTGCTTGTGCTTGCACACATGCACGCACACACACTCTCTCAAAAAAATTTACAATTAAATAAAATAAAATTTGGCTTAATTGGATTTGGGATTCTAATTTCAACTACTCCATAACAAAATCAGTAGGTTTATATAACCTCCACCTTCTTCATTCATTGTCCTGTTATTGCAACAGGCTGTACATTTATTCTTAAGTTCCAATAATATCTCCTAGTCTTTCTCAGGGCCTGCTTTGGACTGACGTCTATCTTCCCAAAATTCATATGTTGAAGCCCTCACCCCCAGTGTGACTGTATGTGGAGATAGTGACTTAAGGAGGTAATTAAGGTTAAATGAGGTCATAAAAGTGGGACCCTGACCCAATAGGACTGGTGAACTTATAGGAAAAGAGACAGAGGGAGAAATTTCTCTCTCTCTCTCTCTCTCTCAAATCATTCAAAGGAAAGTCCATGTAAGGACAAAAGCTGCCATCTGCAAGCCAGAAAAAAAGCTCTTGCCAGAAATTGAACTCTTCCAGAAACTTGATTGTGGACTTTCCAGCCTTCAGAACTATGTGAAAATAAATTTCTATGTTAAAGACATGTTGTCTGTGGTATGTCTATGTGTGTGTGTATGTGTGTGTATATATGTATACATGTATATATATTATAACGGCCCAAGCACAATAATACAGAGCCAAAATTGAAGGTCAGATCTAAAACCTACCTAGTAATTAGACTCTGTAATTTATAGTTCTTTGACTGGCATAATTTAATGCATGGCACAATTGAATTCCAATAATAAGAATCTGTGCTATATAGAAAACATATCATGTTCTGCCTGCTCTCTCTTTCTCTGTCCCTAAGTACTCCTATAAATGTCATACTTGTTCTTTACATTTAGTTATCATTGTTTAATTTTGCATCATTTTCTTCTTATGTAAATCATTGAAATATCTTATGTAAAAAATTTTTGCCTTCGAATTCAGTTTAATTTGTTTTATGTTGCTTTTATCACCCTGGTGTCATCATGAACACTCTAAAGTTCTCCAGGATTCTATGAGGCAGACTGATCCATTTTTCTTTACCTTATCCTGGAGGTCTAAAGAAACTAATAAAGGATTTCAGTAATAGTAATAATTCCCTCTTGGCCAGACTGCTTTGCTTCATTTTTTTTTTTCCAGAAGGAAAAAATGCCCTGAGGAAAAAAATCTATCCATTCTCACTTTTTTTTGTGTCTTTTTTTTTTTTTGTACCACAACATAAAAAGGACTAACCAAAGTGTGGACATGGACAAGGCATATCTTTCATGTTCTGTTCAGTGAAAACCAATTGTCTTTTATGGGATCACATCCATGGTTTGAGGTTTATTACCATAGGGCCTTCAGGAGGAGAGCTAACCAGCCCAAGAGGGTAAATTTGGGAGATGTCATTAATTGAAGGGTATAAAGCAAAAGCATGTCCAAATGTAAGTTAATGTATTACATCCCTAGGCAGAAATCAGAATATGTGCTTTTTCAGATGTAAAATTTTAATTGGCCTACCTGATAGAAGGTTACATAAAATGTACACTAAACCTCATTATTACTCAATTGTCAAACACCCGCCTTGAAACCTGACTAAAACTAGTAGTTGGTAGATACAACCCAGAATTAGGAGAGACCTGAAAGTTCTCTTTAGCAACACTATTTGCAGCACAGAATTTTAAATGGTCCCATTAGACCAACTATATACTCTTACTACTTTATCCAAGAGTTTAAGTACAGAAATGAGTATTTGAAAATTTCTTTTCCATGTAATAATCTATATCAAATGTCCTCCTGGAAATTATCTGTGATAGTATATTTCTAATAAAATGCCACTCCTGAATGAAGCCCAACCACCTGGCACAAAAACAAAATACTACACTTTATCATGATGTTTGAAGATCTTTCCGGCATAAAATGATTTCAGAAACAAGAGATCATCTTCCCTTACCCACCCCCTCCAAAAAAAAAAAATACAAAAACAACCATGTAAAGAATCATCCTATTCATAACAAAGACAGATGTACAAAGATGAATGTCATAGAATATCAGAAGCTATTAAACTCTTCAAAATAAAGATGATATTCAAATGAAGATGAACTCAAAATTTGCCATGATTATATTTCTTGATTCTCTTCCATGTTATGGTAAATGAGTTGCCCATATTTCTTCTTTATTTTTTCAAGTTAATTGTCTGCCGACTGGTGGTTCCAACCATCTATGCCTCTCTACGATCAGTAAGGAGAAATATCATGGCAATTATAACTGTGCTAGTGAAACGTCTTACATCACCAAGTATTTATTGAGCCTCTACTTTGCACCAAGTCCTCTAGGGATAACCCAGTGAAAAAGACAACCCTTATCCTTCACAAGCTCATTGTCTAGTGTGGTGAAGCACAGAAATGAACAATAGCAATAGAGTGTGGTAAGACTTAGAATGGTGGAAATCCAAGATGTAATGGAAAAATATAAAAGAGATATCTGACTGGGTCTTGAAGGGAAGGTCAAGTTAAAAGTTCATAGAGGGAAAAAAAAGTTCATAGAGGAGCAACTAAATTAAAACTTGAAATGGAGCAAGGAACAGATTTTAAAAAGGTAAAAGCTATAGCAAGTACAAGGCCTATGAGGTAAGACAAATTTGTGGAAATTCAGTTGACTCACGCCTTAGTTTTCAAGATGAGATGGTAGGCATTGGTGAGAAAGAAAGCAAGAGAGGTAAGCTTACAAGATAAAGGAAAACTTGCAAGCTGCTTTATAGACTCTGAGCTTTATTTTAAAGGCAATGTGGAGCACGAAAAGATTTTAAACTGGGAAGTCATGTTGGCATTTGGAAAAATCACTCTGGCTGAGATACAAAGAACAGATTGGATTGAGGTACAACTGGAGGCCAAATGGCTGGTTATAAAAAGACTATTGCAACAACCCAGTGGCGGTAGGATGAAAAAAAAAAGAGATGAATTTGAGAAATATTTAGGACGTAGTTTTGACAGGTCCTAGTGATTGTCTAATGTAGAAAATGAGGAAGAACCACAAATCAGAGAATGGAATTTCTATTATAATAAACTGGATATACTGGGTAAGAAAACAATGATGAGAGAGAAGGAGTGTGGAATTATGGAGGACTGGCTTTAAAACAAGATTTGCTTTCCTACTTTCACCGAAAAATACAAGAACAAAGAAGAACTAGTTGACCGTGGTACATTTGTCTGTGAGGTGGCAGAGCTTGGAAGTAGTTTCAATCTAATGAGTCTCTCTCTTTTTTTTTTATGAGTCAGAGGCAGAGTCATCTGCTGAAAGGAAGAGACAAGAAGTATGGATGTTCAAAGAGAGTGGAAACATTTTGAAAAGTTGGTGTTCAGAACTGAAGAAAAAGTGAAGAGGGATCCACAGAGGAAATTTTAGGTGGTGCTGATCCATTTGAGTTTGGAGATCATGAAATTAATTGATATTGATAGCAGTTAAATGGCATTGACTTTCAGAATTGTGTGATTAATATTTTTCCTTAGTAATTCTCAGCATCTTGGATGAGGAAAAGTGGCAAAAAAAACAAAAACAAAAACAAAAATTTAGATTGGTCTAAACTTGAAGATTTTCCAGATGGCTGAGACATAAGAAAACAGGTCAAGGGATTTGAGATCACAGCCCTCTTCCCCTTCCCCCCTCCCACCCCAAAATGTTTGAAATAACAGACAATAGGATTTAAGCTAGGGACAGAAGTGACGTGGAAGGGAGCTGACAGAGGAAAAGTAAAAGGATCAAGGGATTAGCAGTCCCAGGAACTTGGACAAATCTAATGATGATAAAAGAGAAAGAGACAAAGACAGGAATAGATAGAAAGATGTGGTCAGAGATTAGAATGTTTTAAATTAATATTTCAGAATTGAGCAGTGAATGACAGCAGGTGCTGCCATGCTCTAGAGTGAGGAAATAAAGGTAAATTTCCCTGAAGTTGAGAAAGGCCAAAATGGATATACTATCTTTGTGTATATTGAAGTTACTCAGGAAGGTGAAGAGAAAGACCACCTATAAAGCCAGTGTTGATTTCTCCAAGGAATGAGGTGATGACGTTGACTATTTGGGGTAAAGGGTGGAGTGAGCCTCCATGAACAGGTTTTGTCTGAAAGTGAAAGAGTAATGATCTGGAATAAAAATTGAGAGGTGAAAACTATCGATGCACCAGAAACCCTGAGGCATGTCGGGGACAGGATGTAGAGGGCAGTGGCCTTTTCTTCTGTGACTACCTCTCAATTCCCTTCGGTACAGTTCTAAAGAGGACTGCCTTCGGTGGATTTATTCAAATTTAATCACCATTTTGAATTGAGCTTATCGTATTTATATCCATGGATAATACATCCTTTTCTCTCTCTCTTTTCAAGACTAGCTGGATTTCCATAGCAAGAATATTTGGGACCCTACATCACAGCTGTGGCACATCAATCTTTCATGAACCCTAACAAAAAAAGTGCGTGTGCCAGCAGAAGGTAAGGACCACACTGGGTTTTCCCATCCAGGGATTGTCACCCTGATGTGTAATCAATCAACAGGAAAGGTGTGCCTTTTGCAAAGAAACTCCACGAGGTCACTTTCCGAGGTGTGATCAATCTCCCCCATGCTGATCATGTTACAGCGATTACCACTCCACTCTAACAGCTTCTTCTCGAGGGAGAAACAAAACTGTGTCTGTGAATGTTTGGGATGGTTGTCTTGTCAGGTTAAATTACCTTGTAACATAACTCACTGTAAATTCACCTCATAAGTAAAAAGCAATTGGAGATTTTAAAACACCATCAGAAAGCATTCTATTGGGGGGTAGAATTATGTTGTGCAATTACAAATGAACCATGTCTATGACCCTCATCAGCAGCAAGAGACTCGGAATTTCTCTTGTTCAGCACATAAGGAGAAAATAAATCCCCCATGTTCATGGCCTGAAAAGTTCTTGGTAGGCCCAGAAAGCATCATTTGTTTTTATGACCTTTGAAAGAGAGACAAAGAAAACTAGCATTCAATGAACATCTAATATATGTCAGGCTAATGCTTTATACATATTAAGTGTAACCTCCTCTGGGAAACCTTCCTTGACCACTTTCAAAATCAGCATATGATGGCTAATTTTATGTGTCAACTTGACTACGCCGAGGGATGCCTAGATTTTTGATTAAACATTATATTGAGTGTGTCTGTCAGGATATTTCTAGGTAAGATTAACAGGTGTATCGGGAGACTGATTAAGCACCTTACCCTCTCAAAGGTGGGTGGGCCCCATCCAATCTGGTGAAGACATGAGTAGAATGAAAAGGTTGAATAAGGGAGGACTCATTCTCTCTGCCTATTTTTGAGCTGAGCTGGGACATCTATCTTATCCTGCCTTCTGACTCAGGCTCAGACTACAACTTACACTGTTGGCTCTTATGCTTCTTAGGCCTTTGAACTCAGAGTAGACCGGTACCGTCAGCTCTTTTGCAGCCTCCAGCTTACTGGCTACAGGTCTTGAACTTCTCAGCTCCATAATCAGATGAGTCAATTCCTTATAATAATAAACCTCATAATAGTTATTACAAAAATTATATATAATGTTCATTATAATAAGTCTTATAATAAATAGGGTAACATATACCCTATTGGTTTTGTTTCTCTGGAGAATCCTCACTAATACACAAGGTTAGGGCCCATTATCTGTGCTCCTTATCTGTCCCGTGCCATATAGTTACAATCTCCTTTGTCTTGCTGCATACTAGCTGTTTCTGCTTCTAGACTGCAACTATTTGATTAGTACTTATTTCGATATTGTGGGTACCTAGAACAGTATCTAGTACAGAAGAGGTGCTCAATGAATGGGATTAATTAAGTGAGGAAAACTCACTACTCGTAGTTTTCTGAGGAAACTAAAATTCAGGGTCATCGAATAATTTCCACAAAGCTACATAGCTAGTTAGTGGCAGAGTTAAGATTTAAACCTGGGAACATCTAACTTCAACATCTTCTCAGATTTTTTTTTTATACCACACTACCTTTTGTGTGTCCCTTTTCAAATCAGAATTCCTAAATAATTAAAATATCCTTTGAGAATTACTCCCATTAGAATATTAGAAAGGCAGTGTGTGGGATAAAAGAACTTCAGCTATGGAGACAGACTGCCTGACTTTGAATTCTAGATCCTCTGCTTACTGAGCAACACTTAACAAATTACCTAGCCTCTCTGTGCCTCAATTTCCTTATCCATTAAATAGTCATAACACATAATATTACCTATGTATATCAGCAACCCATTGCCACAATAATGCTGCCTAATGAACCACTCAAACTTAGTAGGTTAAAGAAAAATCATTCTTACAGATGTGCAAACAGGCTGGATCTAGGTGATCTGTGTTGGGCGTGGCTGGCAGGTATGAGTGGTTCTTTCTTTCTCGTTGCATCAACACAAGCAGCTCTGCCTAGAACATCCTTCCTCCTTGCCAGGCAAGCTTCTCTTATGGCAATGGCAGAGGTGCAGCAGGAAGAGCAGAAACATACAAGGCCTCTATTTGGGGCCAGCACACTGGTCCACACGTAATTGGGCAAAGTAGGTTACATGGCCAAGCTAAGGAGTGGAGGAATAGGTTTTTCCCTCAATGAGGCCATGGCAAAGATGTGAAGAAGCCAACAGGGAGGAGTTAAGAATCGGGACAAAATTTCAGCCTACCATCCTACTTCTACATCATAAAGATGTAATCAGTTAATACATGTATCATACATAGAACAGACCCTGGCATATGTTAAGAGCTGAAGAAACATTCTGAATATTCTATCTATAGATTAAAAATGAGGTGGCTCCGTCATTAACTAGCTGTAGGATTACGCAAAGTCACAAGGCTTCCTGGGTCTTTTCTTTTTTTTTAAACCAACCACTTGAGTTTATAATAGCTGCCTCACTTTCTTCATTGTGTTGCTAAAAGGATCAAATAACATATGGTGGCTGATCATGTTTCAAAAAAGAATAAAACATCCTAGGAATGCAAAGTGTAATATGTGCTAATTCTAGATAACCATTTGGTTAAGGTCAGTAAATCCCTCCAATTTTAAGTGATAGGAAGCCATAGTTCTTATTTTATAGATGAGGTAAATGCTTCAAGGAACTAAAGTACTTCTTTTCTGGCCATAAATCCAAATCTTGGCTGAGGAGGGATAGAATTAATGTTTCCTAACTTCCAGATGTTAGCTGGGTCAGAAACTGAACACCGATGCTGAAGTTTATCATCTTGCAACATGAGGTGGTTCACATTCAAATTCTAAGAGGTTTGGGGTGGGAAGGAAATCTCCAAGCAGCTATGTAGTCTCCACTTATTCAGCTAATAAATCCCTAGGAGCTAGAGATACAAAGGTAAAACGCCCCAGTGCCTGTCCTTAGAGACTTAACAGCTATAGAGTAAGAGACACGAGAACCACCGTTGGTCTCTGAGAACAAATTATCCTGGCTTCACCAGATGCCCAGGGGCCATATTCTATCCTCTGCCTACCTCCACTGATGAGCTAGAAGAAGAGGAAAAAAGATAATTATCCTGGGGAAATCATATCCAGAGAGAATGGGGTGGGCTGAAGGTGGCAGGAGAAGGGGTTTCTGAGCAGGGAATGAAGACCACATGAACACTTGATGCTAAATCCAGGGCCAAAGCTCTGGAGTACTGAAAGCACTTCCTCCTTTGTGCATACTATTTACAGGCACAAGTAACTGATTGCTCAAGCACTTTCTGGACAGTTCTTTCTTAGTAAGCCTTGGAGTCATGACAAAATCTGCAGGAATGATGGAGACCACTGAGGCAGAGCTGAAAAGAGCCCCCATTAATAGCCCATAGGGCAAACAAGCAAAACACGGTGTTACAATACAATGCAGTGAGTGCTTTCTATAGAGTGTTAAGACCAGAAGATAGTGCCCTAACCAGAGGCTTCACAGAGGGCAGTGTGCCTTCTGAAATTTAACAAGAAATAGGAGTTGGCCAAGCAAACCAGCAGATATAAGGCGTCTCAAACAGAGGTGACAGGTGCAAAGGCACAGCACATGAGAAAATAGAAGCTGTGTGAGAAAGGATTCCCATAACTTGTTCATAGACAGCATCTATGTAGAAAGCAATTCGAGGGTCCTGTTACCTCTCTCATTAGGGCCTAGGATCTTGAACACTTATTTTGAGCCTGAGAATAGAGAGCCAGACCTACAAAAAATAATGAAATATCACTTAACACATGTTAAAATGAAAATATAGTATATACAAAGGTGGTAGCATAGAGAAAAAAAAGTCTTGAAGCATGCCTGGGGAATCAGAAATGCCTTGATTATTACCTCATACTTGTGCGGAACCACTGCTCCTTCTCTCTCTCAGCACTGTTGCTGACTTTCCCATCACAGCGCATTCCTCTTAACTCATACAAACCTTACTTTCCATGAGCCTGCCACTACCTTCCATTAAGCTTCCCCTCCCTCTGATATTCTACCACATTAAATACCTCTGAAACCCATTTCCCAAGGACAGGCTTCAAGGTCTTTCCCACGGGCCTCCTAGAACTTGGAAATCAGGGAGTTTGGCTAGATATCAGGAAGGAAATCACCTTAATATATCTGCCACTTATTCTTTCCATACATAGTCGTGTATTGATCACAGGCTATCTGTCAGGCATTGAGCTAGGAATTGGGGACACAGCAGTAGCATAATGAACTTTTCAAGGTCTGTGGGGTATACATTCCAACATCTCAGAGTCTCAGCTCTACTCCTCTAATGCAGCTAGAGGCTCAGATAAAAAGAGATATGATAGAAAAAAAATCCAGAGTTAAGAACAGTAGGGGTTATTAGGAGGTTAGGCGAGAAACGCACACCTGGAGAACCACCATTTAGAATGTATTTCCAGACAACAGGGCCAATGAGGTGTAATCGTGTGGATTAGGATATTTGCATTGTCTTTCTCTCCTCACTTTCTCTGTTCCTACCCCTCAACTCTTGATTTGTTTTTCCCTGATCTCTGTTCAAGAAAGTAAGAAGCGAATTAAGACCTGCGCTTTCTTCCACATTTTATTGTACAACAGCCTTGTTTACATTCTTATCCCTGGTGCCTTATCTTGAAAAGCAGAGTCTGCAGTTTACCCTTCGGTAGCTAATTCTTTATATCTGTTTCCTGAATTTATCATGTCAATCATTAAAAGAGCTTTAACTGATTGCTAGAAAGGTGGCTGTAATCCATTCCACGTCCCAAGCATACTGCACCTCCCAATTATGCCCAAAGAGTGGAGCCATTTATGACTCCATTACATTTGGTCTTTACATATAAATAGAGTCACATCTTATGCATATTTAAGTTGCACTTACTTAACTTCAGTCCCAACAGAGAAAGAGAGAGAGAAGTTAAACAGTGCAGGTAATTCCGCTTACAATTCCACTCAAGGAGCACATGCCCTAAATTAATTGTGAAAACAGGAGTTATGTTCTTTTCTCAGTCTCAGGTCTCATGTGCTTCTCGTAGAATGAATGTGATTCCAATGTTTAAAGACAGCATGTTTTTCATACAACATTGCCCCCCAAATGCAAGCCAACCACTTCATCTGCTCAACTGCAGAGACAGCTCTTTCCAATGCTTAACATAAACCTGGGGGTTGGAACTATTGAGAAGCTGTATGCCAGTGTACAAACTGACATCGTTCTGATGTATTTCCAAAGGAAATACTGCTTTCTGTAACATTTGCCTTATATTCTGTGTTAACCTCAGTCTAAAATATTATTTCATTCTGTCAAAGTAAGATCGATCCAAGATCTTTGAATCTTATATCTCTGGCCTCTTGTAGCAGATGCTGTTAGTGTCCTCCCATATGCTCTCTGCATTCACCATTTCTGTTCACACCTTCCAAACACCACTGTCAGCAGCTGCAAATACCTGAGGGCTTTCTCTGGCTAGTCAGGCCTGTTCTTTACATGCATGCAGCAGGCCAGAAGTGTATGGATATTAATGAGCCCTAGAAGCAGCCTGTAACCAATGACTGACAAGAGAATACAAGGGAGACCTAACTCTGAAATGCCCATTTAAGTTTCCTTCAGAGATGCCCAACTAGATTAAGGTGGAGTTGCTCAGAGGAGTAACTTGCTTAATGAATGAATCCATTTACTGGCTGTCTCTCATTCCCGGTCCTTCTTCCTCACTCTTCTATACGTGTTTCCTGGAGTCCCTCCTGAGAAACTAATTGCCCCTGAATCCTCAGGGTCTGCTTCTCAAGGAACCCAGATCATGACACCCAAAATCCTTGCCCTCAGCATGAGACTCTAAACAATAATCAAAATGAATATGGGTGAAGAATGCCCAACTCCAGAAGACACATCTCATGCCATCTTATACATGCAACTGGAACTGGACTCTATTCCAGTGAATACAGCCTGAAATATGTTTCTTATATGGGTCTTACTCCTACACACCTCCAACCATCAGTTCTTTGAGAACATGACCCTGCTTTTATATAATCTTTGTAACATTCCTGACCTCTATGCCTAGAGAAATAGGTACATGTGATAGTGTTTGGTACAAAATTTGATCTGAACCAAATGAACCAATTCTAATTTGATACCTAATACCATTTACTCATAAGAAGAAAAAAAGGCAACCTACTGAATAGGAGAAGATATTTGCAAATGATATATATGATAAGGAGTTAATATCCAAAATATCTAAAGAACTTACACAACTCAACACCAAAACCAAACAATCCAATTAAAAAATGAGCAAAGGACCTACATAGACATTTTTCCAAAGAAGACATACAGATGACTAACAGACACACAAAAAGATGCTGAACATCACTCATCATCAGGGAAATGCAAATTAAAACCACAATGAGATATTTCTTTATACTTATCAGAATGGTTAAAATCAAAAACATAAGAAATAACAAGTGTTGTTGAGGAGATGCAGAGAAAGGAACCCTCATGCACAGTTGGTAGGAATGTAAATTAGTACAGTCAGTGTGGAAAACAGTATGGAGTTTTCTCAAAAAATTAAAACTAGAATTACCATATGATCCAGTAATTCCATTACTGGGTATTTACCCACCCAAAAAACCAAAAACATTAATTCAGAAAGATATATGTACCCCTATGTTTACTGCATCATTATTTATAATAGTCAAAATATGGAAGCAACCTAAGTGCTATCTGCAGTATATATATATACAATGGAATATTAGTCATAAGAAAAGAATGAAATCTTGCCATTTGTAACAACATGGATTGAGTTAGTGGATATATTGCTAAGTGAAATAAATCAGTCAGAGAAAGATAAATACTATATAATTTCAGTACTATGTGGAATTTAAGAAACAAAACCAACCAACCAACCAAGAAAAAAGGAGACAAAAATGTAGACTCTTAAATACAGAGAACAAACTGGTGATTACCAGAGGCGAGGTGAGTGGGGAGATGGGTAAAATACAGAAAAGAAATTAAGAGTGCATGTATCTAGATGAGCACTGAGAAATGTATAGAATTGTTGAATCATTATACTCTATGTCTGACACTAATATAGCACTGTTAATTTCACTTGAAGATGGATCTTTTTATTATTTTTTAAAAAGAGAAAATTCTGGAGCTTCCTTAGCTATGTCTATGCTTAGGGAGATACTTACATCTGTCAGCAAGAGCATTGCTATCTATGCTGACTCTATATCCCAAATTTTATCCCTTTGAGTTTGAGTTTGAATAACTGTTGATAGAATTCACCTGTATGAACTAAATTATTTTAAGTTAATACTTATGACTTCTGTTGGAGCTGGGGACCTTCAAATATTGTGCATATACTCACATAAACCAAATAGATACATTAGTAAAACTCTATATTAAATGAAGAAAATAGTTTCTGTTATTCCTAAATAGGACAAATCCATGATTGCATAAAATTTCACTCTCAAAAAGATAGGTATTTTCAGAGCTACCTTCCTGGAATAAAGCTTGAGACTAAAAGGTTGAGGCAGAAATACAGAGGAAATATATTACATTTTAGGGCAAGCAGAAATATAATCCTCTTCTACAATGCTGTTAAATGTTGTCTGAGAGACTGTGTATTTTTATTGTAAAGGAAAAAGATTAAAGAAGTGTATTTCTCAACAGTGCTTTTGACCATGTTTCCCCTTGAGTTGTATTTTAAAGCAAATTTTCCAGTGGAAGTTTAAGATTTTAAGATGTGTACATGTTCACTTCAAAAGATTGTAGCGAATTGAGGTGAAACAGTATTTGCTGCCTTTCTTTATGGTTCTTAACAAATATTTCATTAACTGGACACCGGACTTGAGGTCTCTAAAATCTGTATATTATATTTTATAAGAGATGTCTCCTTTTGTTCCTGATGGGGTGGGTATGCTCTTCCCTTACCCCTCCTCCGTGCTGAAACATTTTCTATGCCAACTGATGTGGAGTGTTCTTGGCAGCCTCAGGACCCCGAATGACTGACTCTGGAATACATTGTATTTTTCCAGCAGTGACATTTGGGCCTCTAGCTTGTTCCCTGGCTGGGGTCTGAGAGCAGTCCACATATAGGGATGCCTTAGGCTGAGACAGAGTCAGCTTGTTGAGTTTGTACCTCTAAACATTATTCATCACGGATTCTCTATGGATGACCAGCAATTGTTCATTTTCATTTTAAGAAATGAAATAAAATCATCTGCTCTGTGTATTTCAGGAAAATAATAAAAACACTAAAGTCTGACCACATTGATTTTATGTAGACTCTAAATCCTTTTTTCTAGAAAAGAATTATTTCGTGGTCAGATTAATATGATGCCAAAAAGTAATCTGCAGTATTCATACTCAGTGGAGACATAACCTGTCTCATTAAAATTACAGAAAATAATTTCTAAATCACTGTAAATCATATGATTATATGCATAGGAAACACTGAAAGGCCTTTTTCTTTCCTCTAATGTTTCACCCATGCAGGATTGGATCTCATTTCTTTGAGAACAACCCTTTGGTGCTTATTACTGTGCCGTCTTTGAGAGCCAGATCTCCTGACTTCTGTTATAATGAGCCCTAAAGAGAGAGAGACACACACACACACAAAGGATTTTAATGGGAGGATATCTTGTTGTTAGAACAATAAAGCTAAAACAGCCCTAGAATAATAAATTATTTTAAGTTTCATCATTCTCAGAACAATATTTGAAGAATATGCCAACATCTTCTGAAAACGCAGTTCTTTCTTTCTGCTTACAATGCCAAGCAGAAGTCTTCAGATATTGTGAAAGCGCATTCACATTTCATTACCACAGCTGCCCAGGCAGCTGTATAGAAACCTATCAGTTGTTGATGTTTTTGAAGCCCTGACAGGCAGTCTGCAGGGAAAATCAAGTAAAAAGAGCTAACCCTGAATTAAAAGGTATGCAGATCACTCTCATTTTTATGATGAATAAAATTCAAATGAAATCAAACAAAAGTACCAGTAAGACACACACGCACATGCGCGCGCACGCACACACACACACACACATACACACTCACACACCCATTTCTCCTTTAATACCAGCAAAAGTACAGTAAAGCTCTCTGAGACTAGTTTGGTACACTGGCAGAAATAAATAGACTGGCATGGAGATTCTATGACAGCAGCATGGCACCAGAATATTTGTTTCTCTGACTGACAAAGAGTTAGTTGAACCCTAAATTTGCATTTTCCTCATGGGATTATGGTCCATTAGAGCCAATCATTTAATCAACATCATAATCAATATCCATCAGTGAGATGGTATTTGGTGTAATGATCAAAGTCTAGCCATTAAAACCAAAATACATGGCCTCATGTAAAAAAAAGGATTAGATTTCTAGGCTCCTCATGGGGAAAAAAATACTCCCTCTCCAATATTCCACCCCATTTCTTGGGTCTCCAACCTCAAAGAAAATGCCTTACTCACATGGCAGAAAGGAGTGTAGACAAATGGCAACTGATTGATGAAACAAGTTAAAGTATCAAGAGTAATGAACCAAGATTGATGAATAGGCTAAAATAATTCATCTTAGAAAGAGATAAATGAAGATCTTAGTAAAGAAAACCTATGCTTTCAATGTTTAAAACCTATGAATTAAATCTGGGAAAAGAATAAATCTATGTAAGATGGGTGAATTCATATGCAAACTTGGCTAACTGCTATGCCCAGTCTCTGAAGAAATGCACTCTCATAACTCTCTCCCCATGCCCTACTTTCAATCCCCTTTTTTTCTGTACATACAGAAAAAGGGAGTATTGAATATACTCCAAATGTATTATTTAGAATGTTTGTTACTTAAACCAAATGAAAAGTTACTAGAGTATTAAAGCACATTTTCCTTCCAAGAGTGTGAATAATTCTGGCTCAAGGAATTCCAGGGACTGCATAATGATTTTTGTCACTGATCATGACGCCAAATAGTCTCTGAATTGAGAAACTGGGTAATTGTTATTTTCTAGGATCTTTCCATACTCCTACTGTTCCACTTGTTCTCTGGAGAGGACTATCTCTCCAATGATTTGGGTTAAGTGTATGATAGGGTTTTGTGTTCTGGTATACAAAACTGAAATACAGTCTTCAATCTCACACATAGTGATTGCATATAGCAGATTAACGTCAAAGATGCTTTGGACAAGCTAGCTTCATCATCGGAATTTTCCTCCAGTACTGAGTTATGACCTAATGTGTTTCCCTGCAGTGTCCCAAAGAGATGAGAAAAAATGGTTGGGAATATTATATAGTGCTCGTAAAAGAGGTGTGCTCTCCCATCATTCAGGAAAAAGCAAGGAAAAGACTTGCTAAACTGTCATCTCCAGTTGGCAGTCTATTGTGTGACCACTGAAACTCACTTAAATTATTTTAAAGTAGGTTATACTTGGAATGTCATGTTAATATACTGATATGATCAGATGTACATATTAGCAAAGCCTCAAACCGCTTACTCACTTTGTATGTAGTCTTCACAAACAGTGACCTAAGAGTTTTGTGGGCAAGAACAGAATATAAGTGAGGCCACAGTTATGGTTTTGATTTCTATATGAACCATATAGTTTGGTTTTCTCACAGGACCAAAGACTATATTCATTATAGTGACAAATTTCACGCTGTTGATGTCGAGATGAACCAATGTGGGCGGCTTAGTATAGGCTAGATCCGTGGTTCCTTCATCTGGCAGTGCCTCCAATTCGCTGTTATTTTTATTTTTGCTTTTCTGTTCTTTAGGCCATCTACTCTTCTGAATTTTAATCTCTGAGATGATTCTAAAACAGACATTTATGAGCACTTGAGAACTATTGGACTAGACTGATCCTCAACTAGGGGGGAAAAAAACCGAAACACTACAATGTAGTAGGCCAGTGAAGCCGTCTTCAGACCCCTTATGCTGCCCCATCAAATAATGATGCTTTCTCTTCCTAGTTTGGTAAACACAACTCCTGGAAGAATTTTTAAGCAAAGAAATAACTCCTTGTTAAGTCTTGAAGACCCTCCCTAGCTAAGCTAAATGTCCCTTATCTGCACCCTGAGCATATTTCTATAATTACACTTACTAAAATGCATTTTCATATTCTATTAATATTTCCGATTCTTCAATGATGTTCCAAAATCCTTGGGAATAAGAATAATTTTTAATTTTACTTGAGGTCTACTACAGAATTTTGTACATGTTCTCTAGATGGATATATGATAGATAGATAGATAGATAGATAGATAGATAGATGATAGAAAGATAGATGATAGATTTGTTGTTTTTGTTCTAAAATGAGCTAGAATACTGAAATAAGACTCATGTTCACACACTAGCTCTTATACCTCAAGCAAAACCTCTTTGGTCATCAATTTCTTCAAGAAGGTGACGTGCTAAAGGGTTTCTCTGGCTTTTTCCAGGTATCTTCCCTCAGGTACTGTATATTTACATATAATGAATTGACAACAGCTGGATGAGTAAGACTCTAAGGGAAACAAGGATGTCTTGCCTTCTTAATCCATTTCTGTTTGATATAAGGCCTGATCTACTTAGCTCAGCCACAGGACTGAGCAATTTCCTAGGAAACCTGTGTTCTATATGCCAAGAATCTCAAATACTTGTGTCAACTTTAGAATCTGTTGGAAGCATGAATTATGCATATTATCTTCCACTTAATGTTGATCAAGCATCCATTTGGCTTTATTGGGGTACATATTACCAGAAGTGTTCCAAAGGAGCTGGAATCTTAATATTGAGAAGAAAAAAAAAGGGTAATTCAAAAAACCACTTTGCCAAAAACTTTACGGCTGAAATTATATCCTAATGAGATTTTTAAAAACCCTTCAGTGTCCTTTTCTGATTTTAAGCAGATGCAACCTAAAATTACTCAAATATTTACATTTATGTCAACGACTTTAATCCATTTTGTCACTTAATTGTATAAAGCTATCTTCTACAAAATAGTATACTGGTATTTTGAAATAAATTGATTTTTAAAAATGGACATGGATAAAAAAGCTACAGATGGGGTTTTTATATACAGTTGTTTGCTCGGTAGATGGAATATTGAATCCTTCACCCATTAAATGTATCCTCACCACAGATTTGCTGCACCTGCTACTTTACATCTCAGTATATTTCATACTGAATATTTATGGTCCTTTCAAAATAATATGGAGACAGATTAAACAGTCAAAAACAGCCCAATGCTGACATCTACTGGATACACAAAAGGATGCATTTGACTATCAAAAAAAAAAAAAAAATCCCTATATTCTTTTAAAGTATAAAGTAAAAGTATAATAAACATAAAACAAAACTAATTTTGCTTTACATAATAAAAATATCTACTGGTTATGTCCCAATTCATGTTCATATTATAAATTAAAATTTAGAACCACTAAATAACCACTTTATTTCAAAATGACCAATATTGGGAGGTTGGCACTATTGTACTCAGACACCTAAGAGGAAGGAGGAAGAAATTGTGATACTCTGAAGGGGGGTGAGCTCAGGAATAATGCTTTTCAGCCCCTGATAATGTCCCTCAACCTCTAATTTACCTTTTCAATACCTTTTCCCTTTATGTAAACAGGAAAGATAACTCCAACTCCCTTCTCTGTGGTCTTAAGGAACTCTGTGAATCCTGCTCTGTTCTTTTCCACACCAGTGTGGCTTCTTTGGCAGATTCTTCTTGGCATCTATGAGTCTATTATGAATTATCTGTTTCTTTTGCCAAGGTATATTCAATTGCTAGATAAGTTGTTACAATGGAAAGTCACACACCCTTGGGTTCAATTTCTGGCTCAGTGTTTTATATATGTATCTGAGTTAATTGGGGGAACTTATTTAATTAAAATGCAAATAAATTGCATTTTATTGCACTATTATCCAAAGAATTGATGGCAGTATATGTAAAACACATAGCCTTGCCTGAAAAGTAGATGTTAAGTAGTGGTTATTATTATTATTTTTCACTAACCTTATAGAATATACCCCAAACTGAGATTCCACTATCATGTGAAATCCTTGAATACAGGGGCCATGGCGTATTTATATTTGTATCCATTGGACCTGATATAGAACCAACACAACTAGGTTAATAAATATTTGTTAATCCAAATTCTATTTCTGAAATGGGTGGTATCAGGAATTTGCCTTGCATTCCACAAAGATTGCACAATGCTAAAATATGGGGCTATACACTTAGTTAAAAATATCACAAACAAGGAACAGTAATAAATTGGCAGAGAGGATAATCAGAAAACTACTGTCAATTTCCTGAGCCAATACCATGAGAACACACTGTCTCTATCATATCGCAGGAGGGCTTAACTCATAGTATTTTGATGTATCGTTAGCCTAGCCAATTGCATAGCAAGAGAGTTGGTGCAGGGAAAGAAGCTTCTACCACACTGGAGCAGAGAAACTGGTATCCAGACACAGCACTGCCCGCTAGAACACATAACACATTTACAGTTCATGATCTTTGCCCTGCATGGTTTCCTATTCACAGTTGTTCCTTCCTATTCACAGTTGCTCCTGCCAGTAATCACTGACTCTCTCCCATTTCATTGCTGATATGTGTTCTAGACATTAAAATTTATAAGTTTTACAGCTGTAAAAATTTTTAAAACTGAGCCTTAAAAATAAAATTTTGATCCTTTGGGGCACCTGGGTGGCTCTGTCAGTTCAGCACCTGACTCTTGATTTTGGCTCAGGTCATGATCGTGGTTTGTGAGATCGAGGGCTCTGCGCCAACAGGTTGGAGCCTGCTTAGGATTATCTCTCTCGCTCTCTCTCTGCCCCTCCCCATATATATGTGCATACTGCTCTCTCTCAAAAAAAATTAATTAAAAAATTTTTTAAATGTTTATTTTCTTGAGAGAGAGAGAGAGAGAGAGCAGGAGAGGGGCAGAGAGACAGACAGAATCCAAAGCAGGTTCCAGGCTCTGAGCTGTCAGCAGAGTCCGATGTGGGGCTTGAACTCACGAATCGTGAGATCATGACCCGAGCTGAAGTCGGACGCTTAACCCACTGGTCCACCCAGGCGCCCCCAAAAAATTTTTTAATAAAGTTAAGAACCTTAGAATTAGGGCTGTTTCTCCAGATCACATAATCAAAGCATGCATATCAAGACCCAGTGATAAGTGGAATTTGATGGAGAAGGAGCTTCAAGGAGAGGCACCCTGTCACATGCCATGTATTACAAGCTTGCAATTTAACATTATAGGAGCTAATAATTAACATATTATAAATTCAGCTACCTAAAAAAATATGTTTTTAGGTAGGGTTTTTTTATTTTTTATGACTGACCTTATCTTGCTCTCAAGTGCCCCCTTTTACTGGGCAGTGGTAAAATTTATGCTTATCGAGTTAAATAACTCAGTCATGTTTACGTTAAATGACTTGACGAACCTAATCTCTTGTACTTGCAAAATCTTTCAAGGCTTCTTCCATCTTCTTTCTCCAAGTCAACGTCACCTCTGGGTATAAATAATACCACAAAATCTTAAATGTCCTAATGGCAGAGGGAATAAGGATCCCTAAATGAGAGAGTTGTCTCTTGTTCTTTCCTCTAGAACCTCGTTAGCCTCCTTAAAAATGTTCCTTAACCCTTATGATTATATATATCCCTCTGGCATATGCTACTGAAATTCATGGCTGGTGAATTTTGGTTATTTTCTTAGCATGATTGATAAATCTCCTTGCCCACTCTGCTGACTTGCCCCATCCTGGCTTCCATTCATAGTTTAGATAATCTAAAAATCTCAGCTACATTCTCCATTTGGCCCCTGCCCAAAGCAGGCCTGCTGGCTCTCTACTCTTAGCTATCTCTGCGTCATCTCCTCTGATTACACAAGGACATTCTGCTATGGGAGCTAAGGGAAACTTCTGGTAGCAGACTTCTCTCTTCATAAACATATCGTACCATCATTCTCTTCAGCCCAGCACCCATAGAAACACCAGTGCTAATGCTGGTGATTCTGTTAGGTAGTTTGCTCACAGAAACTCAAAGAAGAAGTGGGGCACAAGCTCTTCTTATTTCCATTTCTTCCACAAACTCTACATTTTTTGTTTATGTACTTTGTCCCCACCTTTCAAGGAGGCAGGTGGGGCACATACATGGAAATGACTAACAAAGGGGGCACCTGGGTGGCTCACTCGGCGATGCGTCCAACTCCTGATTTCAGTTCAGGTTATGATCTCACAGTTTGAGAGTTTGAGCCCCATGTCAGGCTTTGTGCTGATGGTGCAAAGTCTGCTTGGGATTCTCTCGCTCCCTCTCTCTCTCTGCTTCCTCCACTGCTCACGCTCTCACTTTCTCTCTCAAAAATAAATAAACATTTAAAAAGAGAAATTACTAACTTCTGATGTATTCCCTCTCATCTTTCATCTCTCCCTCTCCTCAGAGAATGGAAAGGCCTTTATTTTTTCTTCCCATTTCTGTCTGGCAGACACTTTCTCCATATCATAACATACCTTTCTATTTTCTTTCCAAAGGGTCTTAAAACTAAAAGTCTATAGTTGAAGAAGCCATTGTATTGAGGAAGCATTTTCAAATGATAACACCCATTATCTGAGGAAAATCTTTTCTCTCAGAGGCAGTTATGATGGTTACTTTGATTTTAGTCATTAAATGAAAACTTGTCTACATAGTCCTGGAAAGAATTGTGTTAACCTAAAGAGGACATAAGGATTAAGACTTAATTCCTTGAAAGTCCTACCCAGCTTGTACCCCTATTCAGAAAGAAAGAGATAAGGGGAGAATCTAGTAATTCTTCAAGAAAAAGTTCCTTTACTAAGATTTCTTCTTTGTCAAGAGCTTAAATTGAGCATACCTATATTCAGACTTTTCCTTTTCAATACCATAAGTTGAAGTTGTCATATGTCCTGAAGTTCAAATTCCTGTACTTTCTCAAATGGACCAAGACAATGATTGATTCTAGATATTTCCTTTCAGTAAGTGTGCGGTTGTTCGTACTGGACTACCTAGTCAAAGTTATGTTGAAAATTTAGTGGAGCAAAGGGTATACAAGTTAATGACATTAGGTAGGAAAAGCAGGAGCTTACATTCCTATGAGAACCTCCACAGCGGATGAACCAAAGGGAGAAAAGAAAAGCCCTGTTGACGATTGGTGGCCTTGTGCTCGTCATTTTCATGGTCAGAATATGTCCATCACCTAGGAGCAACACAGTCAACACTGAGCCAAGAGAAGGGGGACTTCTACATGTCACCGTCAAAGGGCAGGTCAGGTTAGTGCAGCGTTAATCCATCATTTAGCACTAGGGACTCTCAGAGAGTGAGTATTGTCAAGCTATGAAATCGCTGCCTAGCGTAAATGCACATAATACACTAAATGTTAGCATTTACTCCGACCTTTTTCAGGAGATTTGAGAAATCCTTTTCAGCTGACAAACAGACAATGTCTTTACTCCACCAGCTTTTAAACAGGCACCTATGAGTGAGATATAAAATAGCATAATGTAAAAAACTTTTTACCCAGAACATCAACCACACCCAACTATATTCTGCCATTAGAGTTTTACTCTTTCAAGACTGAAAAGTTTCCTCAGAAGTTTGAATGGCAATGTTAAAAGAATGGGAAAAAGTTACATCAGCTAGATGCCGAGGCATAGGAATTTCCAATGCTTTCCCCCTCACAGAAACATCGATTTGAACAACTATCCACGAACGAAAATATCCTCACAAGCACTAAGGATTCCAGGTGAGAAGTTACAGCAGCTGGGTACAACACAAAAGTAACAAAAGATGCATTAAGACAATCGGAAGGACAGTTTCCCATTACCCCTGTCACCCTTCCCCCAGGCCTGGGCAGCCTAGTGCAGAGAGAGATACCCTCTTTGTAGGGGAAACAGAGTGAAATGAGTACCCCACTTCACCATAGACCCTAGTACCAGGCCCACCTAAGCACCAGGCTGGCCCCACCAGTGGTCTCCAGCACCTGGTTGGCCCCCACAGATTTAGGATCAGGGCCCACCCGAAAAAACCCAGGTCTCAGGCCCACTCGGGCACCAGGCCTGCCCTATAGACCCCGGCACCCGGTGCCCACTTGTTGACACAGGTTCGGGCCTATCTGTCCAAGGATGTCAGCAGCAATCTGCCCACGGATGCCACCCAGGATCTCTGGACAGGCTGACTAGTAAAGAACATTCCCTTTGTTTCCCAGAAACAAGACTATTTTCACTGTGTTACAGGAATCGTGAGGAATACGTGAAGCAAGGTAGGCACAGAGGAAGTGAAGAGGAGCTGAGATTAGAGAAGAAACAGAGTTCTAGATCCAAAATTTGCTTTTTGGCAACAGTAAGAATTTGGGGTTTTACTCTAAGAGAAACTGTCTTATTTAGACCATAGCAGTAATACGATTTTGAATTCTGTTTTTAAAGGGTCACTCTGGCTAATGTGTTGAGAACAGACAATGGGGGAGGGGAGAAAACAGAAGCTAGGAAAATAATTTATAAGCTATTGAAATGATCCAGGCAAGAAATCAAGGCAGTAATTATGGAGTTGGTGAGAAGTTATCAAATTCTGGATATGTTTTAAAAGCAGAACTGACAAGAGTTGCTAATGTCAAGTGTGAGAGAAAGAGAAGAATCAAAGATGAGGCCAAGGTTTTGACCTATACGACAGGAAGTTTAGAGTTGTCATTTACTGAGATGAGTTAGATTATAGTGGAAACTGATTTTAGAAACTGGGGAGTAACGTTTTAGGCATGTTAGATTTGAGATGCCTCTCAGATACTCAAGTAAAGATGTTACATAGGCAGCTGGACACAGTTGGTCTGGGCAATAGAAGGAGAGTGGGTTAGAAATATTAACTGAAGAGTCATTGGCTTAGGAGCTATTTAAAGCCAGGAGATCAGCTGGGACTACAAACAGAGTGATGGCACATGAACAAGAGGACACAGAAGTAAGCCCTGAAACACTAAAGACAGCCTTATGAATTGATTATTGTCCAATTTTACTGTTGAGGAAAAGACTCAGGCATGGTAAATTACCTAACAAGATCATGTAAGCTTCAGAGACCAACAGCAAACAAGGACTGCCCAAGACCATTATACTACAATGTAGATGGTGGTGAAACAGATCTGAAATCTGACCATGCAAATAACGACCCCAGCAGTACATTCCCAAATGATTGTCTAGGTCACTGTATCCCAAATGCCTTTCCAACACACAAAGTGCTTCCTGGGGAATTTGTAAAAATTAGAGTTTGAGGCCCCACTTTCTAAGCTTCCTCATTTGGTAGATCTGGAGAGGAATCCATGAAAGATTTTTTTTTAACTTACCTAAAATCATTTCATAGCCAGGTTTAAGACAATTCCTTTGAAAGATATCAGACCGATAAAAGTGTAAACCAAAGGGGGAAATTAAATCTGCACATCTCCCGGAAGCCTCATGTAGAGACACCATCAACTCTGAGCTGAGGGAGTGGACAGAGCTGAAGAAAAGGCTGGGCTGGCTTCAGACTCCACGCCAGTCCAAGAATAGAAGGGATGTAGTTTCTCAAGAAACACGTAATTTATGGCTTAGTCACATAGAGAAAGATCCTTCTGCTAATGCTACCTAAAATCAAATTACCTTTTCCATCGCCACAGGTGCCAACTATGGAGCCTATCACCAGTAGTTCCCAGCCTGCAATGCACCTAGAAATAATCAGAGTTCTTTTATAATATATAGACTTCCAAGCTCAGCCCAGACCTAATGATACAGAATCTCAGAGATCTAGGAATCTGTCTTTTTACAAGTTTCCTAGAAGATTCTTGTACCCAGTCAGTATCAGTTTGTAAAACCATATAGTAAAACCACTGTTGTAGAGAATTAAATTCCACAGGTCTTTTTCATGTGTCCTTATGTTAAGCCAGAAATCTCTCACTGAATGGTGCACATACGCTTTAAGTCTTTTTGGACATAAATACAGACGATAAGTTTATCATGTAATGATAGCCAGTAGCCATTTGTGGCCATTATGTCCTTGAACTGTGGCTGGTCCAAGTTGGTATGTGCTGTAAGTGTAAAACACACACTGAACTTCACAACTGAGAAGAAAAAAAAAAAGATGTATAAACAACCTCTTTAATAGCTCTATATCCATTAAATGTTGAAATAATGTTTTACATATATTGGATTAAATAAAATATATTATTTATTTTCACCTGTTTCTCTTTACTCTTTTCTAAGTACTTCCTGAAGTGCTAAAATTATATATTTTATTACTTGCATTATTTACTATTAGATAGCACTGACTATGTGTGTCCCTATTGATTTTCTCATTGTTTGTTAATCACACTACATCCATTCCGAATTCCCACAGCCCTGGGGCACTTCAGTGGCCCATTTGGTTAAGTGTTTGACTTGGGCTCAGACACTGGTTTGTGAGCCCAAGCCCCACCTCAGGCTCTGTGGTGACAGCTCAAGCCCAGAGCCGGCTTCATTAAAAATAATTTTTTTAAAAGATCATTAGAATATCTATGAAATATCTCTTACAGAGTTATAAGGAAAGGGCTGTGGTAATTCAAAATTTTTTTTAATGTTTATTCATTTTTGAAAGAGAGACAGAGTGCTAGTGGGGGAGGAGCAGAGAGAGAGGGAGGCACAGAATCCAAAACAGGCTCCAAGCTCTGAGCTGTCAGCACAGAGCCCGATGTGGGGCTGGAACCCATAAAAAACAAGATCATGACCTGAGCCAAAGTCAGACACTTAACCGACTGAGCCACCCAGGGACCCCTCCAATGATCTTTTTACATATCAGTCTCCACCACGAGACTGTGTGTGGCTACAGGACACAGCCACACCCTTAGTCACCTGTCTCCTCTGGATCCAGCACAGTGCGTGGCACCCAGTGTTCACAAACAGCTGATTTCTTCACCTTCCTTGCCCAGAGCCACACAGCTTGCTGATTGCAGAGCAGAGACTCTGACTCGGGTCACTTGACTTCTGCTCTAATCTCCTGCTGCAGTGCTACCTATGACATCTCACTGTCTTCCACCCTTTCTCAAAAGATTAGCACAAGAAGCAAATTGAAGTTAAACTCAAATCAGTCCAATTTACTACTCATTAGCAGTTTTTATGAAGACTGGTTATAGAAGAGATTGAAACTCAAAGCTAATGTGACATTTTGAATTATCTCAAGTTGTCACTTTTCCATGCTGTGCTTCACTCTCATTAGGAAAAGTAATCAAGATCTGGGCCTATTATTATACTGTGTCCCTCCCTGTTACTAAAGCTTAGCACTCGGAGGTTTCTAATACTCATGTTGATGCTACACTTTCTTACTGGCACAAAATGTTGTCTGTTCATTTTTCCTTGATTAATGTTTTAGGGAGTTTCCCCTTTTTCAGACCACTTCTCCAGCCTGCCAATTAGATATACATATTAGTTTTCTCTGGAAGCATTTGCTGCATAATACATAGATACATTCAGGCTCCTTGCAAGGGAGATACCCTGTGATGCCTTTAGTTTCCTCTGCTAACATCAGGGAAGACCTAGATTATGCAGGGTCTCTAAGGAGAAAAAGTTTTATAGACAGTATAAACAATTTGACTCTAGAATGTATTTAAAAATTCACAAGCTCGTGTTAGCTATAGTGAGTTACCCAAATAAAGATTCAGAATAGTGAGTAGAGAAGAAATATTTATATATTTTATTACCTATCTAATCAGTGCATGTTAAGATTCTTTTTTTTTTTTTTTAATGTTTATTTTTGAGAGAGAGACAGAGACGGAGACAGAGTGGGAGCAGGGGAGGGGCAGAAAGACAGCAAGACAGAACCTGAAGCAGGCTCCAGGCTCTGAGCTGCCAGCACAGAGCCCAACGCAGGGTTCAAACTCCAAACCACAAGATCATGACCTGAGCCCAAGTCGGATATTTAACCAACTGAGCCACCCAGGCGCCCTAAGATTCCTTATAGTGTCCAACTATCATCTCTTTCTGTTCAGGTCCAGAAACCATCTGTTTGTGTTCTTTGTTGTAAAATACTCTATTTCTGGTTAATTTCCTATCTCTTGCTAAGAGAAAAATGTAGCAGTGCTGTTATTACTCACAATGCTATGGCTCTTTGAAACCTGTTGTAATGAAACATGATAGATATTCTTGCCTCTGTAGTTCTTTAATACCATTTGTTTAATGCTGGTTGCATCATTATTTATATAATAGTGTAATCATTCATTGTGCCACCCGTGAACATTGGCTTCCGATGGCTGTTTCAAAGATCGTTGCCGTGTTTCATTGATGATAACCCCAAATGCAGGTCTCATCCAGAGTATTGAGAAAAGTATGACAAATAATTCATTTTCTGACGGTTAATATTTATCATTTAAATTTTTATAACCTAAATGTAGGAAAATACCCTACATTTCCAACCCTATCTTCTCTTGAACTCTGTCTTATTCTGTTTGGGCTGCTAAAATAGCAGGTAATGGACCAGGTGGTTTGTAAACACCAGAAATTTATTTCATCAGTGTAATAAATATTCTTGCACCTCCACTTGAATTCTGGTGCTGAAAGCAGGTTTGGGGATTTGAAATGTTTTCTCTCCCCAAAAGCACCTTAGGCTCTCATGAAGATTTGTACACGCCTACTCCAATAACCTCCGGAGTTCTAAAGGTGGGGCTAGTTCTTGTCAGATAGAAAATGCATCTTACTGTTACATTATATTCTAGTAATACTCCTTATACTGTTGGGCAAGCATTAATAAAAAAATTATAATGTTGCCAAAGTTCGTCTCAACTTTTTCTCTTCTAGGCAATAAGGTAGAGCAGTAAAAGCATGAATTTTGAGCTTTTTTAGAACAGGGCTCAAATCCTGCCCTCATGATGTATAAACTTTCAAACATTAGCAAGTTATTTTATCTCTCTGAGCTATGACTTTTTTCCTGCAAAATAGGGTTAACAACATCTGCTTAGTAGGGTAAATGTGAAGATTAAATAGCATAACGCATGTAAAGTCTTTGGCGAATAAAAGGCAAGCAGAGCAGTACACGTTAGTTAACTGCCCCCCTACTTTACCCTGTCAGTGGCTTGTGGCTCCTAGATCCAAGCAAATGTGCTCCTGATCACCTAGTACCCATTGATGCAGTGTCTTAGCTCCAGACAGGTCTGTGCTCACATCCCTGACTTCATACTCCTCCCTTCCAAAGGAATTTACTGCATTTGATTCTCTTGGGAATTCTCCGTTCATGACAACGGCAAGAATAAAGGGTTCATTCAGAGGTTAGCCACATTCTAACCTAGGCTGGAAGCAAGGGCTGGCTGTACCACTGATAGGTGGGAAAGCGGGCATATAAAAGGCGCCACTCTATTTTAACCCCATCCTGTTTTCACATAGCTTCCTCTAATTTCTTCAGGTGATAGTCTTAAGTGTGAAGTCACCATTCTACATTTAAAATATTTTTGTCGAGCTTTTTCTGAAAGTTTGCAGAGCAAAACTTCCCTTATCCCATGGAAGATCTTTCCTATATGTTTAAAATGTAGATTTTTATATACCAACGTTGGCTAAATTTTGATACAAATGGTCACTGTCGGTATATAATCCAATATTGTGACCAAAACTAAGGCTTTGAGCATACAGCTTTATTCAGTTACAGAATCTAGAGATAAATGAACATTTTGCATTGGTAAAAATAAATCAGTAAGATAAGAAATGCAAAGATTACGAATAGAAATAACTTCAAAAAGAAAGTGCTATGGTTTTATAATGTAATTGCTTCCTCTTAATGAGTAAAATGTTAACACATTAATTTGCTTGTTTGTGGTTAAACACCTGTGTGCATATATATGTATGTATGTGCACATACAACCTTTAATTAAAAGCAACCTTTAGCCCATATAAGAGTTCAAAAACAAAATTAATCATTGTAGAGGATGATGAAACAAAGAATTTTGGGCTACTTTCTAGAGACAATTCTCCTTAATACTTTACATTTCTCATTTCATAACACATAGCCATTCATTAGTTCAATAAACATTGCACGCTCACTATATATCAGACTCTATTAAACAGCTCTGCGATAGTTACAAATGGGGAGGGGCAGATTTAAAAAGATATCTAATAAAATGTCAAGTAGAAACCAGTTCTGTGAAGGAAAATAAAGCAGCGAAAGAGTATAAAGAAGGATGGGGAAGTGTCTATTTTAGATAGGATAACAAGGGAAAGCTTCCCTGAGAAGGTGGCACTGAACTGACTTGAAAAACAGTGAGGGAGTTCAAGTGGTTATTTGGAGGAAGCCATCAAAGGCCTGAAGCAGGAGCATGGGGTCTGAGGGACATTCAGGACGGCATTGCTGATGCAGAATCAGCAAGGCAGAGAGTGGTCAGAGAGTAGATCAGGAGGTAGTCGGGACCTACTTCTTGTGATCAATGATTCTCAACAAAGGAGAAGGAGAGACTTTGCTCCCTCCCCCACCCCCCATACACACTCAGGACATCTGACAGTGTGTTGAGATATTTTTTGTTTGTTAAAACTGGCCAGAAGTGCTACTGGCATCTAGTAGCCAGGGATCCTGCTAAATATCCTACAGCAGACAGCACCCCTCCCACAAGTTATCCCAACCAGAATGTCATTAGTGCAGAGACTGAGAAAATCTGATGTGGAACAATGATTCCCAATCCTGCATGCACAATAGAATCATCTCGAGAGTTTCTAAAAAGACAATGTCTATGGCTTTACCTAGAAAGTCTAGTTAGCGTTAGGGCTTAGGCATCAGTAATTTTTTTTAAATATAATTTATTGTCAAATTGGTTTCCATACAACACCCAGTGCTCATCCCAACAAGTGCCCTCCTCAATGCCCATCACCCACTCTCCTCTCTCCCACACCCCCATCAACCCTCAGTTTGTTCTTAGTATTTAAGAGTCCCTTATGTTTTGTCTCCCTCCCTCTCTGTGATTTTCTTTTTTTCCCCCTCTTCCTCTCCTCCATGGTCTTTGGCTAAGTCTCTCAAAATCCACCTGTGCGTGAAATCATATGGTATCTGTCTTTCTCTGACTGACTTATTTCATGGATGGAACTGGAGGGTATGATGCTAAGTGAAATAAGTAATTTTTCAAAGGTAGGGAAAGATTTAGGACTGATGTTGGATATGATAAGTACTCCTCATACTCATAGCCAATGAAGTGTCTAAATGCTCTTTCCTTCTAGACTGTAAGTTGCATGGGACCTGGGAACCTGATAACCTTATTCTCAGTGGTATCTCTGTCTAGCCTACTAACTGACACCCAGGAAGAACTTTAAAAAAAAAAAAAAAGGAAATTCAAGTTGAAATGTGAATGAACTTGAAGTATCGCAAACAATAGTTTTAGGACCCTCATCATCAGCCTTATGAGTAACTTTAATCAGAATGGCCAAAGGGAGAGTTATTTAGAATTTCTTACTGAAGCCACCACAAAATGTTGGCATCCAAATCGTTCCTGTTAAAACTTCTTATACCTATTTTCTTCCAGGACTAAGCAATGTCACAACTCTACACCAGCTCCAATTTCTTGTATTTAGTAAAGTCTCCTGACTTTATCCACTACTCCTTCTATCCTAAAATGTTCTGCCTTCATCGTTCCCTTAGTTGACATAAAGCGTGCGATATTTACAGATTTGTTAGATCATTGATGTGGAGAACCAAGCAATATCTTTGAAGCAAGATTTCAAGTAAAGCTTCAGGAAGCATGAGAGGGTACAAAAAGTCAAAAGAGCCTAAGAATGCACAAGAAAAAGAGGAAAAGGAAGACCTCCAAAGGAAAGCATTGGCTAATCAGCCAGCCTTCTTCCTCAGTCTCCTTGTGAGTTTTTAGTATCTTTTGACTTTCGATATAGCAACCAATGTGATCATTTTAAAACAGTACTATGCTGCAAAAAAGCTCTAATGACTTCTCATAGAGTTACAATAAAACCCAAGCTCCTTAACATGCCTTGCAATGCCTTAGAGAACGTGACTTCTGCCTACCTCTCTCATATCAGCTCTTACTGTCCTTCCTCTTGCCCTCAGCTCTTCAGCCATCCTGGTCATCTCAGGTCCTCTAGTCTAACAACACGTGTTTATTCTAGCCCTGAGGGACTTTGCCCTGCCAGGAATCTGTCCCTCAAAGACAAGCATTGCCCACTGCTGCTAGAATTTAAATATTGCCTCTTTTAAGAAGCCTTCCTGATCATCTAAAGTAGGTCCAATCACTTCCTATTACAACATTCCATTTTAACTCTGTGCATAACATTTAACGTGATATTTTTCTTCTTCATTTGCAAAGATTTTTGTGTGTCCCCACCCCCCCCATCAGAATATACACTTCTTGAGAGTCCGGACTTTGTCTGCCTTGTCCAACATCATCTCACCTGTGCCTCAAAGAATTTCTATCACACGGTAGGCACTCAGTTAAATTTATTAGATGCATGAATTAAGACTGGTATCTGAATCTAGAACTCTGAATCTGGTTCCCAAAGTCACTTTCCAAGCCACAAAGAAAAGAGCCTATAAAAACTAAAGTTGAGTTTACTATCTGGTTATCAAGCAAGAAAGCAATCATTGGCCATCGTTTGGATATCTATTGCTTTTAAATATGGATATCTATTGTTTTTAAAAAGACAAGGCCATAGATATGCTAATGAAGACACAATTTTCCCTTTGAGTTTAAACTAAATATCATCAAATTAAAATTAGTTTTTTTTTGGAGGATTCACTAGTAGCCTGAAGTTCTCATGAGGCTGAGCTAGCATTGGAGGTCTCAGGGACATCCTTGCTTTCAGCCCCTCCTGGGCTCCAGCAAGGAGTCCTCAACCATTTCAGAAGGAACAGTGATCATGGCTTTTGATGATGCAGTAGAGATCCACACTACTCAAAGCATAGAAGACAACATATACAAGCCATGGAAGGCAAACGGCCATCCCAAGGACAGCACACAATAGAGGGACACACACAGTATGAAGCTTTAGCTGAGGTCAAATTTCATTAGTTTCAAATTTTATTTGGAGGCAGTCCTAAATTATTATTTAGCTTTTTAATCTACCTCCTAATATAGGCATCTCTTCATTCCCAATATATCTCAAGAAATAAAAAAAAAAATCCCCAAATTACTATTCAGGGTTTTAAATGAAAAGATTAAAATACCATAAATGTGCAAGCTGGAGAGAGTACTATGCCAATTTTTGCATGGAATTTATTTGCAAAAGTAAATGTCAACTTTAAGATCCCAAAATGGAATATAAGACGATACTACTGTATTTAATTCATCATCACATTCAAAATGCTACAGTGAGACACATTACCAAATTGCAAATGATTTCAGGTTCTGTATATATAGATGGATCTTGCCTAAGGTGTTTAAGTGCTGAGAGTCAATAGGTTAAAACAAATATACTCTACATGACATTAATTCAAGTTAAAAGTTTTAACATGGAAAGTGCTCTTCCACTAAATGGTAACGTTGTTCCCTCACAAACTGCCAAATCATGCCCTTGTCAGGAGAAATAAGGAGAATAACAAAAGATGTGCCCCCAAGAGCCTGAGAGGCAGAGTGTAGCATATTAACTAAGTCAGGTCTTGCAGACTGCCCGGTTCCTCCCTCCTGCTAGGCAGCGTAGATGAGCAGCATGGTGCCATCCACACAGCCCTTGCACCCACACAGCTCAGCACACGCATGAGGCTACAACAGGAGGGGCCAGAGCCCTGCACACACGCATGAGAACAAAAGGTCATACAGCGTCTCCTCCTCTGAAGATATCAGGGATGCCTCTTAAATCCGATAAGATACAACCTGATCTACTGCCTTGAACTCCTAGGAGTGAGAACTGAAGAGAATGGAAAACAGTGCAGTTCCCAGACTTCTCGCTCACTGTATATCAATCACGTAAGAGCATTGTCCTTACAGGAGACGTTCCTAGAGTACATTTCTTTCATCGCCATTGTGGAATATTTCCATTATTACTTAGTCCTCTTCTGATTTAAGCTACAAATATACCTTCCTTAAAGACCCAGTGTTTCCCCACCCAGCATCGCAGGACCTCTCCCCCACCCCCATAGAAGGCTTATCAAATGGATAAAAATGATATCAAAACTGACGCTCGATCTTATTACAGGTAGGTTTCCAACGAAAACTTCACGATGTGGAGAGTTTCTCTAAGAAGGAAAGAAAGGTGTTAATTAATATTCATATTCAAGGAGGAAGCCCAGTCAGGAACATTCTGGTTTTAATTTCTAGGAATGGCAAAGGCTTTAGAATAACTCCTCTAACAAGCCTCCAGGAGGATGTTTGTGACTTGTTTTTCTGGTGGCTGAGATCAGCATAAACAGCACCTTCCCTTGAGCACCAGGGCTATTGACACAGCCATGAGATCTTTATTGTGACATGGAGGAAGTAAAAATGGGTGGTACAGAAAAATTTATATTGAGTCAGAAGACCTGCATTCTGGGTGTGCTATTAATCAGTCCTCCTCTTTAGCCTCAATTACTTTATATCTATAAGCCCCATTTACATCCCTGTAAAGCTAAGATGATAATGCCTAGCTTACAAAGGTGTTGTATTGTTTTATTTTCTTTTGTTTTCCCTCAACAGTATCTGTGTTCTAAGTGCTGGAAAGGAAAAAAAAATAATAAAGAACCTAGACATTGTTAAGCTTTAACCATAGGAATGAGACCAAACATGGAAACAGAGAATTGAGTAGTAAGATAATATGTCACCCCGACAGATTCTGACAACTGAGACCAGATGGCCACAATCCCTCAGGACACTGCAGACACATTACCACCACCAGGACTATTCAACCAGAACTTGTAGAGAAGAAGGAAGAGATCTGATGGTAAAAATCTGAACTGGTGGAGATTAACTCTGAAGTTTCAATGTTTACTCAGAATTCAATTAGATAAATGTTTTTGTAATCAAACAAAATGAAAGGGAGATTAAGTAAGTCTTAAGCCGAGATCCTCAGAAGTAGATCCTGAGGCAAGGAGTCCGGTGCAAGTATTCCTGAGAGAAACCAAGACAGGAGAAGGGCAGGCAGAGCATGGAGGAGAAAAAAGTCAAGGAAGAGTTCAGGCAAAGTCCTACAGAAAGGGCTTCAGCCTTCCTCTCAGGGTGGAGAGTGCTCCTGTCCCTGCGTGCACTTCCTGGCCATTCAGTCACTGGCTGAGAGCCGCCCTGGAGGGAGGTGATTCCCAGGCACCTCCAGCTCTCTGGCCTTCTGGGAGAAGCAGCCCCACTCTCTGAGGGCTGTCCTCCAAAGAAGAATCACAGATGCAGCCCGTGGGAAGCAAAGGCACACTGACATCAGGTGAAGAATACACAAAAGTCGTAAAAGGGATATGAAGGGCTCTGGGAGTGACACTAACAGTGTCTGATAGAAGGTCCAATAGACATGGAGTAATAGCAGTGCCAGGTTACACTCCTCACACCCAAGGATGTGCTCTGAAGTATTATAGTATCTATAACTGCAATATAGAAATACTATAACAGAGGTACAAATACAGAATGACCATGAAGGCCCAAGAGATAGTGACCGATTCTGTCCAAGAAAAAAATGGGAAGATATTTAACAGACTGTATGACCCCTCCTTTGAGGGACATCAGATGTATAGGAGTTTCCTGAAAGCTGACTGAGGGACCAAGGCTTCATCGTGTGTGGTAGTTGCCTGGCAAGCTTAGGGACAAAGTCAGAGGTGAAACCCTATCTAAAAATTAGTGGTAAGAACCAAGTCATAGAATCTAACTCCGTTTTTAGAAACAAAGCGTTGGGAGCTAAACAAGAAAAGTGTCAGTGGCCAGGAGCCGAATGAAAATCAGACACAAGAGTCCTGGCCTGTGTAATCACGAGCAGGGCAGAGTTGTCCTGGCTGACACAATGGTAGATGGTTACAGACACTGGGTAAGAGAGCCCAGGAGTGATGTCAGGGTCAGGTCTTAATGGAATGGGTTTTTAGAGACGTAAGGAGGAGATGACGTTGAGGAAAGAGCGACAAGTGTGTGCAGAGGCGTGGAGGCCAAAAAGTTGCTGTGATGTGAATTGAGAGGCCATGGTGAACTGATGAGAGAGGGAAATGAAGCACAGAGGTCGTTCTCAGCTAACTCATTGGAAGCTCTGTAAGCCATTCTGAAACAATTTTCATTTAATCCAGGGGCCACTATTTTGTTTTTGTTTTTGTTTTTGAAGGACATGTAGAGGATAACTTAGAGTGGACAGAGAGAGAGAGAGAGAGATAGAGAGAGAGAGAGAGAGAGAGAGAGAGAGAGAGAGAGACGAGTCTGAAGATTGCAAGGTCCAGGCGAGAGATAATGTACAATGTAATTAATACCCACCCCAAAGAGATTTTCTAGACCAGGGAACTAGCCCAGAGAAAATTATACCAGGTTTTTCTTAAAAGATCTTTATCTCTTTGCATGCTATTTGTGCAATGGTAATTGCTAAGGGAAAAAACAAACAGACAAAAAAAAAAACCTCCTCTATTTTTTAAACTCTGAAAAAGGCTTGATCCTAAAAGCATCTTGTTCTTGCAGAGGAATATTACTGCGATAAAATAGGAACTGGATTCTTTCCTAGCAAATAGAATGCAGAAAGCTAGCTCAAGAAACAAAATCCTGGTTCAGGCCTGGGATATTGGTGAAATAACAGTAATGAAATGATTGAAACATCTCCAACTGCAGAGAATGTGCTAGTATGAGCTACCAGCAGCCTGTTCAAACAGTAACTTTTAGCAAGTGAAAATCCTTAATGGATGATAAGACAAGAGAAAATGAACACCTACTTACAGATGCTAAACTAAAGCAGTGAAAGTGAGGTTAGACATCAGGGACAAGAGAAGAGAGCCACCGGAGGTTAGAATCAGGAGAACGGGGTGCAGATCAGACATGGGAGAAGGAAGAGCCTGGAAAATCCCCCACTGGGCTTGGAGGTTGGAACTGGAGCAACCTGGGGAAAGTGAGGCGGATGAGGAATTCAGTGTTGTCTGTGCTCCACGAGTTGGATGTGCCTGGTAGGTGGTTGGGAATATGTGTTCAACTCAGGGGAAAGGTCGCTGTGGAGATACAGATGTAAGATCCATTTCTATCTACATTGTAGACGAGCCCTCGAAATAAGTGAGAGAGAGTTTAAAGGGAGAAAACAAGCATTTCAAGAATAGAACCCTGGGAAACCAATATTCAAGAACCAACCCATCTAAAGAAGCTCTAAGAAAGGATAGGAGGAAGGAGTGGGCGGGAAGATGGGGAATGATTAGCGTGCTCTAAGCCCAAAGAGAAAAGAGTGCCCAGAATGAAAATCCAACCATGGTTACCTCAGCCTGACTACCTGCTGTGTGACTACTCGCTTGTACCTCAGTTTCCTCACCTGTCAATTGGGGATAATAGCATCCACTTCATAGAGCTGTTGTTAGGACTGAATGTTTTAATACATGAAAAGTGCTCAGAGCAGAGCCAGGCAGAGAGCGAATGCTATATACATGCTAAAAATAAAAGAAAAAAAAGTTCTACAGAGACATCCCTTTGGGTAAGTTAGTGGATGCCTGAAAACAGTTCATTGGTCATTGTTATTGGTGACAGGTGCTGTCTATGAAAGCACATAATAATTATCATTTAAAACTTTTTTTCCTACTTGCTATTATTTAGAGTTCGCAAATATGAGAGAGAAAATGATGTCAATGCCTTTATGAGAACAAATACAAGGGCTAATACGTGCACCAAAAATATACCAAAGACTAGATTAAGGGTGAATTTAGCACAGCAAACTAAAGTATGGAATTATCACCCACACGAATGGAAGAGACACATGGAGTTTTTATTAATAACAATATTAGGTGTCTGAAATCTCACCAGAATTATTTTAGAAACACAGATGATCAAACAGATGTATGCTGTATGTGAATATGTGAATAGTAACTGACACAAATTGCAGTGGGGATAGTCACCTTAAGCTTATACATCTTTCCGTCCGATTATGACATTTGATGAAAAATGAGTTTCAGCTCCAAAGAATACAAATTTTTATTTATGAGCACTGGGATGTGTAAGTATCATATTGCACAATATTATACCCATAAATTATTGCTATCCTTTATACTTCACACTTATTGAGTGTTTATTATGTGCCAGGCACTACTGAGTATGTTATACTATTCATCCCAATGGGGTAGTTATTAACATCTTCATTTCACATGGGAGGAATCAAGCAACTTGCCTTCAGTTATACATCCAGTGAGAAGCACAGCAAAGACTGGATTCAAGCGGCCTGGTTCCAGAGCCCTTGCTCTTAGTTCTTATACTACATTACTTCATCTAAGAAGGAGAAAATAAAGATAAATAAAATGGAAAGGAAAAGCCTATTCTGCCTTTTGGAGATCTGTAACATTTGGTTATAGACTGAACTGTGTTCCCCTAAAATTCATATGTTGATGCCCTAGCCCCCAGTACTCAGAATGTGACTATGTTTGGAGATAAGTGTCTTTTAAAAGGTAACGAATGTTAAATGAGGTCATATGGGTGGGCCTGAATCCAATCTGACTAGTGTCCTTATACGAGGAAATTGGACACACAGAGAGACATCAGGGAAAGGAGTGCATGGAGGAAAGACCTCGTGAGGACACAGCAAGTAGACAACCATCTGAAAGTCAAGGTAAAAGGCCTCAAAAGAAACCCAAACCTGCCAGACATCTTGATATTGGGCTTCTAGTTTCTAGAACTGCACGGAAATTAGTTTCTGTTGGTTAAGCCACCCAGTCTGTTGTATTTTGTTATGGCAGCCCTAGCAAACTAATACACATCTTAAATATCAGAGGTGAGTTATTAAAAATACATGCTCAGACATTATTTCCTTGAGGAAGTCCTCCTGAGTGTAGTTGAAACCTGTTTCCACACTTAGCTGTTCTTATGGTGGTGCTCTAAATGTATTCCCCATCCACTTAGATTTAGGCAGGAACTATTTCTTCATCATCTTTATATCCCTACAAGGCATGGAGGTGCCTGGCTCAACACAGACACTTTGTTTACTTTCTTACTTGGTGCTTAATATTGCTACTGTCTCTGTGGGTTTATTTTCAAGACCAATTCTTATCTGTCCCTTATTCCTACAGCTGCCACCCAAGTCCCTTCATCCAGAGATTATCTCTGATTCACATATATACACTCCAAGAATTTTATATATCTTCCTTAAATAAACAGTAAAAACTTTTCAAAACAAAAATTTTTCATGCAATGCTGAAACAGAACCTCGGGAAAAATGGTGTTCCCCTTTTAAAATATTGGGGGTCAGAATGGAGTACCTGGGTGGCTCAGTTGGTTAAGCATCTGACTTCTGCTCAGGTCACGATCTCACAGTCTGTGGGTTTGAGCCCCACATCACGCTCTGTGCTGACAGAGCCTGGAGCCTGGAGCCTGCTTCAGATTCTGTGTCTCCTTCTTCTCTCTGCCCCTCCCCAACTTGTACTCTCTCTCTGTTAAAAATAAATAAACATTTTTTAAAAATTTTTATATTGGGGGTCAGGCTTTGGAAATTCCAAGAATTCTGCAACAAGTCACATGCTCATGTCCTAATTAAGTTCTGTGTAAAGAGGCCACCATGTTTTTGTGTTAACTGGGAGCAGTTAATCAGAATTCCTAGGAGTTCCTGTTTTCTGGTGAGTAAACTCACTTCTGGCTCCCCGAAAACTCTGTCTAATCACCCCTCACAAAGTCTCAAAAACATATTTACAATGAGACCTATTACCTCTTCATGCTTTCTGAGGTGAGTGGGAATGAGCAAGCCCTCTGTAGACCTCAATAACAGTCTGTTTGATCAGGCTTGGCCTACAAAGAAGTGAATCATGGCTTCGTAGTAAATACAATTCTAATGAATGAAAAAAAAAAGGGTGGGGGATAAAAAATGAAAGAAAGTGGAATCCATCTCAACACAAACCATTTCAATTCATGACATTTTTGGAGACAACATTGCCAAGATAGAGATGGATAGGAAGTTATAATTCAAGGATATTCTGCCTAAATCAAGCGAGTTTATATAAAGAACACAGGATTCACAGTATAACTTATGATTTGTTAGCTATTTGAGGTGCTACAAAGAAACATTAGTTTTCCCATTTTCCTTTTGAAGGGCACATTGTGTGATTGGTTACAGAGCACTTACCTCTGAGAAAAGCTCAGTTTTGAAACTTACTTGATTTTTTCCCTATTAATGCAAAGCTATGCATTGTAAGACTCAGCATATTTTAAGAATTCTGCTACCTCCCTATCTTATGTCATTTAAAAATATATTATTTTATGGTACGTTTGCCATACTCTGAAAATATTGTAACACTGCAAATTTGGCCAGGCAGAAAAGCAAGTCAGGTATGAACTACAGAAATGATATTGGCACACAGGGTAGTCTTCTGCCAACTAAGAAGGAAATGAAGTCAGTAGCCTATTGACAGCAGAGCAGAGTGATGGCATTGCACATCTGGTGGACCTGGGAGTCAGGAGACTCGGGCTGTATCTCAGCCAGGCAACTGGTTCACAGAGTGATCTTGAGCAAGTCAATTAACCTCTGTGCCAAGTTCCCCACCTGTAGAGTTGAGATAAGAATATTCTTAATTCATAGGAATTAATGGTTTGTTATGATGGGAACTGGTGAAATAAGGATCTGGCCAGGTAGAAGCCAGCCATGAACACCCCTCACCCCCACCAGCAGCCTTTTCTATCTGATTTAGTATTTCAGGAGAATCCAGTGTTTTAAGAATTACAATGGAGTCTAATTCATATACTTGCCTCGGAATTCTAATAGCACAGACTGCCCAAGGCCATCAGAATAACTTGTGGATCAAGCGATGTTGAGTTGGTGAAACCCTACTGCAACAAGGGACAAAATAACCTTAAGAATCTTAGCAGGGCTCAGAAGGAGGAGGTCAGAGGACTATATAAGTATAGTTACAGATATATGGGGTGACTGGGTGGCTCGGTCTGTTAAGCGTCCACCTTCAGCTCAGGTCATGATCTCACAGTTCGTGAGTTCGAGCCCCACGTTGGGCTCTGTGCTGACAGCTCGGACCCTGGAGCCTGCTTCAGATTCTGTGTCTCCCTCTCTCTCTGCTCTTCCCCTGCTCACACTGTTTCTGTCTCTGTCTCTGTCTCTGTTTCTGTCTCTCTCAAAAATAAATAAACATGGAAAATTTTTAAATATAATTACAGATATAGAGGATAGATATGATTTGGGGGTCTAGTTTAAATCAGCAAGGCTTCCAAGGTAAGGAAGTGATTAGGATTGGGCGAATTAACTAATAGTTGTCCATGACTGACAGACATATAAGGGCAAGAGTTCTAAAGCAAGTCTTCTTAAGTAAGCTCTTGTTACATAAGCAAGCTCTTTGCCAAAGTAGGACATCAGTTTTCCAGTCAGGAATTTCCTGAAACAGTGAAGTTACTTACTAGTTTATAAGCCATATCTTCCTAGATAAGCAGGTACCTATTGTTCCTGGTACAAATAGGTAAATTATATTAAGACAGGCATTCTCAAATCTTGGTCCTGATGGTTAAGCTTTGTGGCTAGAGAAGATCTTAATTGTCACAGAAGTTGATATTCTGAGGTGCTGCTGTAAAAAAAATAAAAAAGTAAAAAATACCTTCAAATGTGGAAGTGGCTTTGGAACTGGGTAATGGGCAAAGGCTGGAAGAGTTTTGAGGTACATGCTAGAAAAAGCTTACAGTGTCATAAACGGATCATTAATGGTGATCTGAGGTAAGCTTAGAAAGAAAAGAGGAGAGCTGTATAGAAAACCTCCATCTTAGTAACTAAATTACTATGAACAGAATCTTGGCAGAATTAGGAACAAGTAAAGGCCATTCCGAGGTCTCAGAAGTGAGAAACATGATATTGGACAATGGAGATCCTTGTTACAAAGTGGCAAAGAACTTGGCTGAATTGTGTTCATGTGCTAGTGTATTGTGGAAGCTACAATTTAGGAGCAATGAAATGGGGTATTTACCTAAAGAAATTCCTAAGCAAAGGTACAACCTGGTCTGACTGCCTATATTAAAATGTGAGAAGAAAGAAAAGATTTGAAGATGGAATTACCAACCAAAGGAAACTGGACATGAAAGATTTGGAAAATTCTCAGCCTATCCATTTTGCAAAAAATGAGAAAGCGTATTGGAAAGAGAACTGAGGATGTAACAAAGTGACCATGAACATGTAATAGATTAGGATGGCTGTGAACAATGAACTTAATCAGCCACCCTGGCAGGAAAACTGCTCGTTTGAACTGAAGGGAAGGAGTGAAAGAAGGTGTTAAGCTTGGATTTTATAGGCCGGGATAGTAGAACTATTCCGCTGTGAACACACACTAGTAAAGAACCTCAAGGCAATCCCACGGTCATCAGGGCTGCTCCTTGGGTTCAAAAGGGAGGACCATCACCTTGCTTTTAATAGGACAGATAACCTCTGTCCCAAGCTGTAGGTATAGGGCCACCGAAAGCCTTGGGGATCCAACACCTGCCTGGCAAAGCTGTAGGGGCAGGACTTCTCATCACAGGTGGGCCCCCTGCCTCAATGGGTTTAGAAGCTAGGACCTGGAGGCCAGAATCACAGAGCATTGAACCAAGGAGGATTATTCTAGAGCCCAAAATCTCATGGAGTTTGCCTTGAAGTTTGGACTACTTGGAACCTGCTACCCCTTTCTTTCCTATTTCTCTCCTTTGGAATGGAAATACCTGCTCTATCCCTGTCCCACTGCTGAATTTTGGAAGCACGTGACAGGTTGAGCGCTAGAGAGGAATTTCCCTCAGGATGAATTGTACGTTGAGTCTCATCCATATCAAACGTAGATGATATTTAGAAGAGACTTTGGATTTGAGATTTCAGAGCTGTGCTGGAATGAGTTAAGACTTTCTGGGGCTGCTGGAACTTAAGTATGAAGGGAAGGAAAAATTCTTCTCCCGCCCCCTCAAGGTCCTCCAGCTGGACTAAGAATTAAATTTACATGAGACAGATTAGCAGGAGAAGAAAACCCACAAAGTATTATTACATGTACACGGAGGCCCAATAGTAAAATTAAGACCTAAGGAAATGACTAAGGCAGGCAGTTATATATTTTAGACAAAGAGACAATATGTGAGGAATTTATGGGATAAGGACAATAGGTGTTTGGGAGCTTTAATTAAGTAAAGAATTTTAAGCAGAATTTGGACTGAGGTAGTAGATCAGTGAGAAATAACAATGTTTACTTCTGCAGCTTTTTGGACCTTAAAGTCACTATCTGGTGATAAAAATGTCTTTTTACTTTTTACTATGGGGAGGATATTTTTCATATAAGATATTTGATTCCTGCTTTTAGGGGCACAGAGGAGGGTCCGAGTGTCCCTGCACTGGCTGTTTCTTAAGTAACTTAAAAAAAAAAATAGTAATAGAAGCACATTTTGGGAACGTGCCCTTTGCCCCTACATGTATTCTGCATGCGAAAAGGACATGAGTTGGGGAGGGGAACAGGGACAGAATGTTATAGATTGAATGTTTGTATTCCCCACAATTCATATGTTGATTCCTAATCCCCAGTGTGGTGGTATTGGAGACGGGGCCATTGGGAGTTCATGAGAGCAGAGTCTTCATGAATGGAATTAGTGCCCTTTCATAAAGAGAGACCTTATAAGAGACCCCAGAGAGCTCCCTAGCCTCCTCCACCATGTGAGGACAGAGTGAAAAGCAGTCCATCTATGAACCAGGAAGGTGGCTCTTACCAGACAAATCTGCCAGCATCTG
Organism: Paguma larvata; assembly: GCA_030068075.1. Lineage (NCBI taxonomy): Eukaryota > Metazoa > Chordata > Mammalia > Carnivora > Viverridae > Paguma > Paguma larvata. The sequence continues at coordinate 56,781,963 of CM057833.1, read as the reverse complement.
ATCTTGGGATTCCCAGCTCCAGAAATCTTAGAAATAAATTCCTTTGTTTATAAGCCACCCAGACTGTGGAATTCTGTTATAGAAGCCCGAAGAGACTAAAATAGTCATATTAAAAGTGGTATTCTCAAATCTTGGTTCTGATAGTTAAGCTATGCGGTCATACAGAATCTTAGTTTTCACAATAGAACATATTCTAGTCACCTTAATAGGAGTCTCTGAGAAAACAACAAAAATGTAAAAATAGGCTGAAAAAGGAAAGATACTGAGAAAGGAAAGAAAAGGAAAAAGTAGTATATGGTTCTCCAATAACAAAACTGCATGGGTGCAGGAACCGAATACAACTGCCCTCGTCAGAGGAGTCTTTAATTATCCCCAAGGGCATTGTAACAAGGCGGAGATTACATGATTTCCATCCAAACCGAGAAACATATAATGTTGATTGGGGGTGCTCAAATAAGACTTTAACTTATTTACAACTGGTACTTCCAGGATTCCAGGCAAACCTATGGTCATCCAAGTTAGAGCCTAACAAGAAAGCTCTAGTATAAAACTTAGCACAATAGATGAAATTACTATGTGTGGACTTCGGTTGCAGCTCTGACATGTAAAGAACTTGAAAATCACTCCCATTCTTACAACGAGAAAAAAGGTGAACAAATAAAAAAAAATCAACAACTGCTCTTGGATTTTCTTATCAAAGAATTGAGAACTCAGGGCAAACCACCACTGTGAAATCTGGAGAGACACTTGAATAGAGGGAATCACAGCTCTGTGGGTTTTTTCCTACACTAAGCAGTTCTCCAGCACCAGCTGGGTGTCCTACGATTCAATTCAATTCTCACCATCTAACTGGAGCTAGCATCAGATCTCTTTTTATTTATTTATTTATTAAAATTTTTTTTCAAAAATAAATAAATGTTAAAAAAAATTTAAACAGAAAAAAATTTTAAATATTTATTTGTTTTTGAGAGAGAGAGAGAGAGACAAGGAGCATGCACACACATGAGCGAGGGAGAGGAAGGAAGAGGGAGACAGAGGATCTGAAGCAGGCTCCACGCTGACATCAGAGAGCCCCAAGTGGGGCCAGAGCTCAAAGAACCATGAGATCATGATCTGAGCTGAAGTCAGATGCTTAACTGACTGAGCCACCCAGGTGCTCCGGGATCTCTTAAGTTAAGGGTTCGGTTTCACAGGAGGGCTCCTACCTCATTCATAAAACCAGGCCTCCCATACTTCTGACCAAGGCTATAAATCATAGGTTCCCAGGACCACTCTTCAGATTCAGTGTTTGCTAGAATGACTCAGAACTCAGGAATACACTTAGCTACATTTACCAGTTTATTGTACAATAAAAGATATGATAAAGGATACAAACAGCCAGATGAAGAGGTACATAGAACAAGAGCTGAAGAAGTCCTGAGTGCAGAAGATTCTGTCCTCTTGGAGTTGAAGTACTCCATCCTTCCAGCATACGATGTGTTCACTAATCCGGAAGCTCTCCAGACCCCTTCAGTTAGGGTTTTCTATGAACGTTTTATCATTAGGCATGATAGATTATTAACTCAGTCTTTGGACCTTCTCTCTTTTCTAGATGATGGGGGTGGAACTGAAATTTCTAACCCTCTAACCAAGCTTTGGTCTTTCTGACAATCAGACCCCATCCTGAAGCTACCTATGGGCCCCCAGCTACCGGTCATCTCATCAGTATACAAAAAGACACCTTTGTTGCTCCAGAGATCCCAAGCGTCTTAGAAGTTCTGTGTCAAGACCAGGGGCAGAGACCAAATATAAATTTGTTATTATGTCAGAGTCCACCCCCTGATCACCGGTCATGGACCCGTTATGGCAAAAAGATCATAAAAGTCAAAAGATAATGTCTCATTAACTAGAATTCCACTCAGTCATTAATAATTAGTCCAGTCCATCACCATATTGTATGAAAATGTCTCCCAAGACGTCATTCAGGATTTTGGGCTTCTATTCAATCTTGTCAGGTTCTAAAAGCAGGCATGGTCTCAGCAATATACAAGTTCACCATTTCTGGCATCCGTATAATTGAGCTAAAAGACAATATCATCTCCTGCTCTGGGTCTCTTCTAAAGCATTAATGTATCTGATGTCTCTCATTAAATAACTCATTTATTCATTTCTTTATCCTCAGCTGTTATACCTCCTTCTCTTCATTTTGTACTCAAATGTTTTCACCCCTGAGAGGGACATGAGATTCAGCCACTGTGGTGGTCTGAAAGCAGGCAGCGATACTAGCCTAGCAAGTGCCTCCTCCTCAGTCTACTCTCATTCATACAGATAGGGTTACAGAGGTACAGAACTAGGAGGCTATTTTTACTAGGAGGCAATACAGCCACGTTCATTGTTAACCCTAATTTTGCCAGATGGGGTGAAGGCACAACCCACCCCATCAGGCTCTTAGGAATTCTGACATAAACGTTTAAAAATATAGTTATAGTTTCTCACTCCGGAAGCTCAGGAATCAGTCCTGCTTCCAACATTTTTAACTGAAGCCTTGGTCCTATGACTACTGCATTAAGGAAAAAACAAAATTGAGATGATGTGGGGAAGAAAGAAAAGTATAGTCGTTATACGAGCATCCTCCGAGTTTGGCAAGAAATGTATAGTCATACAAGCATCCTCCTCCACCCACTCTTCCCCAGATCGACCAGAAACACGGAGGGATCTATCCAGTGAGAACACTCCTACAGAACCCCTTCTGTTGATTGTGAACACTCCTCTTGGGAGCACACTATGAAGGTGTGTAAGCCTGCCCTTCATGCCTAGATCTTCCCCCACCCCATCTTAGATGACTGATGTTTTAATTGCCCATCCCAATTCTCTATTAAACTATTACTTGGAAGAACATAGCTCTCTGCTGATTGATGGAGATTTTAAGATGTAAAGCGTGTTCCTTGGTCTGAAGAAATATGACTCAGAGGTCCAAATCGGTGCAGTATCTTCTGTTCCAGTTCTTTTATAGCACTCTGAGCATTTGCATCCACCACCCGGCAAGCAAAGCCCAGTCCAGAGTCAGTGTCTATTCTTGTCAAAACCCACTTGTAGCCCCAGGACTACTAGCATCAGTCTGACTTGCCAGCAATGTTCAGGGACTTTCCTACCAGGGAATCTGCCATGTAGCCATCTGCAATCTCTGTTCTTCTGCTGGCAGACAGAACACTTCTTATTGGCATTTCGTGCCTCACGGAGTACAAGAGATATTGTCTAGTTTCAGCCCATCTTTGCATTGCTGCAATACTCTCACATCTACGCATTCCATGGACCTCGGTAGCCTTCTTAAGCAAGCACATGGGAATACTGCTTACTAATTCCAATCACTTTCTGAACCTGAAAGGGAATTCTGATGGGTATCAATGTGTCCTACATTAATGCATCACTCAGATTCCCACAGTGATTTCTTCCATAGGGATGGGACTCATGTGGGAATTCTTTGCATAGGCCAGGTCCCCATTGCACTCCTATCTGTTCATGTGGCCAGCTCAGTGAGTCAGTAAAAACCCAAGCATAGAGATTTCTACCCCTGTTCAATCCTTCTATCACTGCTAGGAAAACAGCATGGAATTCAACCCACCAGGCTAATTCATTTTACCTAATTCTTCGATCAGTGTGGCAGCCTTGCAAGCAAGATGTCTGTTCACCTTGGAACTGCCATCCATAAACCAAGCAGCTCTTTGTTGGCCAGTCAAGGGCTGTTTATAGGACACTAAACAAGTAACAATAGAATCCAGCAACTCTTCACAGTCAGTCCTAGGGGAAAAGAGTCTCCCGGCTTACGAGGATCTCCTCCTTGCATTCCCTGGTTAACTTGATCTTGTGTCTACCACTTCTATCTCATCATGGAAATTTCTGGGTGCTGCAATCCCCATTAGAGTGTTTCTCTGACATCACCTGAGACATCATGGGCATTTCAGGTTTCAAGGTTATTTTATGTCCTTGAGTTACGGTAGCAGTTTCAATTAATGCCCAATAGCAAGCTAGTAATTGCTCTCGAATGGAAATTCTCTAGTCCAAAACCCCGGTAGTCACCACAGGGAGGCATTCACAGTCTCTTGCCATAGCCCCCATCTATGATCCACATGGACACAGAGTATTTGTCCATACCAGTACTCCAGCTTCTAGTCCACACTGTATGGGCTCTATGGGCTCATGCAATCTTACTGGTTCCCATTTAGCATGTCCAAGTAATACTGCTTGAAGGGCAGATATGCATAGCTTCTGTTTTATAATATTAGGTAGGGGGAAAGTTCCCCAGTCAGATACAGTGTCCATCTCCATAATACAATCAGGTCAAGTAGATGTAATCACTTCACACAAAGCCTGTTCAAATATACCAATTCTTCCACAAACTTTTACCTTGATTCCACCAACCTCTGCATTCCAAACTATAGCCTCTATTAGGATTCCATCAACAGATTGTGGTTTTACAATAGTAGGTAAGGGAAGTATTCCCCAGCTAGATATAATATTCATCCCCATAAAACATTCTGGTAAAGGAGACACAACTTTACATAAAGTCTGTTCCAACTTTCAAAGTCCTGTCAACCTTTACATTTTTATGTTCACTGAGTCTAATTGCAGCCTGAATCACGGCTTCACTGGTGGGTTTTGCTGTCACAGTGCGGGGGACTCTTCTATCAAGGAGGCCCAGGAATTTCTCTTCTTTCCCACCTGACCATTTTGTCCACTTGTGTGTGTGAGAAAGTTTTGGGATCCCCAGCAAGGGATCTAAGTCAAAGAACCCCTGACCCTTTTGTTAGTCTTTAATTTGATTAAATTGTCAGTCTCTTGCCCCAAAGGATGGTAGTTCAGGTTTCTCATTGCAATCTCTGGCTTCTGGATTTTTAACATTTTCCAAATTGTGATAAATTGAGGGACTTGTTTGGAACCTTTTAATATTTTGGGGCTAGGTGGGGTTCCCTTTGGCCCACTCAACATTAAGAATGTTGTATTTAGACCATTATTTTAATAGTATTTTAAAATTAATTTAGCAAAGAGGCCATTAGACTGAGGTGGATTTAATGCCTTGGTAGTAAGCAAACCAAAACCCAAGCCTGTAATAATGCCTCAAAGGTTAAGATATTAAAACCCGAGGACAACCAAGCATCAAGCCCACCAGGCTTTTCCAAATAAGGCAATCACTTAAGCTGTAGCCAATCAAATAATTTCCTTGCTTTGCTTCTGCACCTTCTCTATAAAAGTTTCCTAACCCCTCCCACCCCCCCCAAAAAAAAGTCTTTCACCTAGCTCCTGTCAGTGGAGCAGTGGAGTGTTCCTAACATTTCTGGTTTGGGGCTGCTCAATTCAAATCAGGTTTTGCTCATATAAACTTGAAGTTTTTCATAGGCCTCAGTTTATCTTTTAACAACATCAGTGTCCATTTTATTCAACCCATTCTTTTTTTTTTAAGTTTATTTATTTATTTTTTTATTTTGAGAGAGAGTTTGGGGGGAGGGGCAGAGAGAGACTGAGAGAGAGAATTCCAAGCAGGCTCCACACTGTCCACATAGAGCCCGAGGCAGGACTGGATCTCACCAATCCTGAGATCGTGACCTGAGCTGAAATCAAGAGTCAGACACTTAACCGACAGCCACTCAAGTGCCCCTCAACACATTCTTAATAGCCATCCACCTGCTAGAACAAGTCTTGTGACTCGCACTCCCTTTTTTTCCCTCTTTGTTTCCCTTCTATTAACATTTGCTCTACTTATCCCATTGCTTAATAACAGTTTAAAATTTTTCACTTTCCTGGGAGAACTCCCTTGATTCTCCCTCCTGCCTTCCTGCATTCTCTTGTTAATTCAACTGTTTTTTTTTATTAGTACCTGTAAGACCCATATGGGGAAAGCAAGAGAGTAAATTCTATAAGGCTGTTGCTTGACTTTGCAGCAGTAAAGTTATATTGGGTGCCCATCCAAAAGAGCCCCCTTATCACAGCATTAGCCATAACCTGGGTAACAGGGATATTCAGTAGGTAAATATCCTAACTATCATAAAGTCAGTCTTCCATGACTTGTATATGAAGCATATCAACTACTTCATCTGCAGCATTCCACTCTGCATTTAGGGAGCAATTGAGCAGACCCCTCCTCAATGTAAACAGACTTTATAGTGGCTTTTACCCAGGTCACCAGGCTAGCTGTTCCCTCAGGAATAACTTCCTGGGTATCTGAATTATGAACAGGCATCTGTGATTGTTCAACTGTGAACTATGGGTCTTATATCAATCCAAACATGCTCTCCCACCCTGCAGTATTCAAATCCAAAGACAAGGTCCCTAAATTAGTTACTCTCACATCCATTTTAGTAAAAGTTCTTCAGGGAACTGATGATAACAATCTACAAAATGAAGCACCCCTTCGCACTATAGCATTCAAAAGTTTTTTTTTTTTTGGTTTTGCCCTCCTTCCATGGTAACGACTTTCTTGGTGACCAGAAGTCTTAGAGGTGCATCCTGTGGTCCCAACATAATGTTTACCTTTGTGGGCAGCTTTGGAGCTCGTTGGCAGAAACTTCGGTAGACTCAAACCTGAACTTTGTCCATGATCAAGTTCCAGCCTGGCGTTTTCTTTCACTGTAACTATTATAGGTAACAATAACCAATATTTCATTTTTTCTTGTTAATTTGCACTTCCTTATGCATTCAGTAAACCAACTTCTCACTGACTGGTTCTCTACCATTGGTAGTTTTTATCTTTAGTAACTGGCCACAGCACAGCTATTGCTCCATACCATGGGTGACTATGTAGCTACCCAGAAATCAAAAGTTCTTCATGCCCTACTCTTTCATACTTTCTCTTCCCAAACCACATATTTCCATTAAAAAAAAAATAGAGTAGTTTAATGAGTAGAAAATAACTTAAAAGCATAATGGATACTGATTCGACTACATCATAATCTTTAAATGTGAATGATATTCACTTTAAATGTGATATTCACTTTAAATATGAATGATATATTTACCTAATTAATGTATTTACATAATGAATATACAATTCAAAAGACAGATTGTGTCAGAATAGATTAAAGAAAACAAAAACAAGATCCAACTCTATATTGTTTACAAGAAATCCACTCTAAGTATAAACATACGGGTTAAAAGTAAAAGGATGGAGAAGATGCTAGAAGTAAATAAAAGAAAGCCGGAATAGCTATATGAAAACAGACTTCATACAAGGAATTTTATCATGAATAAAGAGGAATATTACATAATGAGTAAGGGGTCAGTTCTCCAAGAAGACATAATAACCCTTTTATGCATCTAACAACAGAGCACCAAAATACAAGAGACCAAAGAACTCAAAGGAGAAATAGACCCACTATTATAATTGGAGACTTTATCACCCCTCTTTCATCATACAGTAGATCAAGAAGGCAGAAAATCTTTTAGGATATATTTGACCTGAATGGCACCAATAATTATATCTAATTAACATTTATATAATCCTTCATCCAACAGCAATAGAATACACATTCTTTTCGAGCTCACATGAAACATTCACCAAGATAGACCACATTCTTGGCCATAAAAATTTTAAAAGTAGAAGTCAGGCAAAGTGTGTTCTCAGACCATAACTCCAAATTAATAACAAAAAAATAGCTGGAGAATTACAAAATATTTGAAGATTAAAAAACACACTACCAAATAGCACATGGATCAAAGAATAAATCCCAAGAGAAATGTAAATAACTAAATTGAACTAAATGAAAATGAAAATACAGTTAATAAAAATTTGAGGGAGCAACAAAAGCAGGGTTCAAAGGGAAATTTATGGTGTTAAATTAATATATGAGAAAAAAGTCTAAATAAATAATCTAAGCTTCCATTTTAGAAAACTAGAAAAAGGAGCTCAACTTAACCCTACATCAAGCTAAAGAAAAAAAGAAAAGAAATAATAAAAATTAAAGCTGAAAGCAATTCAATCTAAAACAGGAAGAAAATAGTGAAAACCAACAAAGACAAAAGATGGTTCTTTGAAAAAAATCAATAAAATTGATAAACCTCTATCCATACTAGGATAAAAAGAGAGAACACAAATTACTAATATCAGAAATGAAAGGGAGATAATCACAACGGGTACCATGGGCATCAAAACGATAATAATGGAATACCTTGAACAACTCTATGCCCATAGATTTGATAACTTAGATGAAATAGATTAATTCCTTGAAGGACAAAAGCTGTCAAAACTCAGTTGAGAAGAAATAGAATCTGAATAGGCCTATCTATACCTATTAAAGAAATTGAATCACAAATAATCCTTCCAAAAATGAAAGCATGTAGGCCAGATGGTTTCACTGGTGATTCTACCAAGCATTACATAAAGGAATGATATCAATTCTCTACAATCTCTTCCAAAAAACAGAAGCAGATGGAACACTTCCTCACTTATTCTATGAAGCCAGCCTTTCCTTAATACCAAAATCAAATAAAGACATTACAATAAAGGAAAATTACATGCCAATATCTCCCACAGATGCAAAAATCCTTAACAAAATATTAGCGAATCTAATCCAACAATGAATAAAAAAAATTTTTAAACCATAATCAAGATGTTTCTTCCAGGTATGCAGCGGTTGATTCAGTATTTGAAAATCAGTTAATATAATCCATCACATAAAAGGTTACCGAATAAAATTATATAATCATACCAATTAATGCAGAAAAAATATTTGACATAATCCAATACCAATTCATTATAAATTGGGATAGAAGAGAACTTACTCAATTTTGTAAAGAACATCTGCAAAAAATCTACAGCTAACATAACAACTTAATGGTGAGAAACTGGATGTTTTCCCTGCTAAGACTGGAATAAAGGCAATCATGTTCCCTCTCACCATTCCTACCAACATTATACTTGAAGACCCAGCTAGTACAACCAGACAAGAAAAGAGATTTTCTTGTGTACAGATTGAGAAGAAAAAAATAAAATTGCCTTTATTCAGGGATGGCATGATTGTCTATATAGAAAATCTCAAAGAATCAGCAACAACAACAGCCTCCTAGAACTAGTAAGTGGTGGTTACATACAACAAGGTTACAGGTTAATACACAAAAATCAATTGCTTTCCAACACACCAGCAAAAAATAATTGGAACATTGCACTTAGAATAACACCCCCTAAAATGAGGTACCTAAGGATCAGTCTAACAACTCTGTATGCAGAAAACTGTAAAACTCTAATGAAAGAAATTAAAGATCTACTTACTATATTTGAATTATTCTCCTCCATTAGGGAAGATGAATACAACGCTGGAACTAATGGGTTGAACACCTATCATGTGCCAAATATTATGTAAAGCACAACTTAGTTCATTGCCTTTACCTTTACAAAAACCCTTCTACCTATATATGACTATTACTGTTGGACAGTTGAAGAAACTGAAGCTCAGACAATAGCTGTGGGAGATAGTAATAACCTTATAATAAAATATTATGCAGCCATAAACAATAATCTTTTAGGAAAATGTTTAATAACATGGTTATGTTATAAGGTTAAGTCAAAAAAATTCAAAGAGCAACTTTCAAATCTCTGAATACCATATGAGACAAATTTTATTAAGAATTATAAAATGTTTAAAATAAACTGGGAGGTATTGCTGCATAATCCTGTGAACAATACATCAAAACATTAGTATGTAGATCAACAGGGAAGCTCATACACTGCTGGTGAGAGTGTAATTGGTACAACCACACTGGGAAACTATTTGAAAACATCTATAAATTTGCACATATCCGTGTTCTAAAGCCCGGCAATTCCATTCCTAGGTACATACCTGACAGGTATATATTCTGTTCATCAAAAGACATATACAGGAATGTTTATAGCAATCCTATTTTTAATAACCCAATGCTAGAAATAAGTCAATAACCATACACAGTAGAATAGACAAATGAATGTTGGCATATTCATATAATAGGAAACTGTAAAACAATAATGATGAATGAACTAGAACTGCATCAACAAGGATGAAACTTACAAAAGTATTTTTGAGCTAAAGGAACTAGATGTCAAGTAAATAGTTCCATATATGAATTCCAGAAATGGACAAAACTAAGCGCTGGTGTTACTGACTAGAGGCCTTACTGCTTTTAAAAGGGCAGAAGACACCCTTCTGGAGTGCTAACTAATGTTCTGGTCCATTAGCTCGGTCATAGTTGTACGGGTATATTCACTTTGTGAAAATTCATTGTCTTGTGCAAGATGATTTTGCATTTTCTGCAATATTCATTCTTCAAATAAAAGTTTTCTAAAAATATTTATAGTAGTTACATTACATGATAAGAAATGAATTTTTCATCTTTACAGCTTTCTTTATTTTCCAAATTATTTATGATAAATAAGCATTCTCTTTTTTAACAGCTTTATTAAAGCATAACTTACATAGATAAAATTAACTTGCTTTATGAGTACAGCTCAGTGAAGTTTGGCAAATGTATATAAAGCTGTGTAACTACCACCATACTCAAGATAGGGAACGTTTTTCATTTCCCCCTGAATTTCCTAATACCCTTTTGAAATAAATGCCCATCCCAGTCTGATCTCTAGTCTGCTTTCTCTTACTATAGTTTACCTTTCCTGAACATTTTGTATAAATGAACTCATACAAAATGAAGTTTATTTTGTCTCTCTTTTTTCAGCTCGAGTGATGTTTTTAAGATGGGGCCATATTATTGTGTTTATCAGTAGTTCCTCCCTTTCTATTGCTGAGTAGGATTGCGCATCGTATGGATATAGGACAATTTGTTTATCTATTCAGCAGCTAATGGCCATTTGGGTTGTTTTCTTTTCTTTTCTTTTTGATATTTCGAACAAAGTGGCTAAGAGCATTTGCATACACTTCTTAGGTAAATAACGAGGGGTGGAATTTCTCAGCTTTATGGTAAGTAAAATATTTAATTTTGTTAGAAATTGCCAAACAGTTTCCCAAAATGGCTGTGCTATTTTGTATTCTCTGCAGCAATGTATGAGAGCTCCAGTTGCTTCACCTCCTCACCAACATTTAGTATTATTGGTCATTTTCGTCTTGTGTAGTAGTATCTCATTGTGATTTTCATTGGCATTAATTATACCGATGACTAGTAATGCCATTTGCACATCTTCTGGTAAAGTATCTGATCAAATATCTTGCTCATTTTTTATTGGATTGTGTCTCTGTATTGCTGAGATGTAATGGCTCTTTATATATTTTGGATACAAATCCTTTGTCAGATATAACGTGACCTGCCGTTTCAGCTTCTTAATGATATCTTTCAGTAAGCAAATGTTTTTTTTTCCACCGGCTGATGTTCAATTTATCACTTTTTTACTGGTCTGTGCTATTTGTACAATATTCTCCTATAGAAAAAAACACATAAAAAGGAGCTGACAATAACCGAAAGGTTAATGAGATAGAATCAATCAATTAACTGAAAGCAATTCAAATCTAGAGATTTAAACCTTCTATTTCTATAGCTGAAATGGGCTGGAGAATAATTAGTGTGAATACAAAAAAGGTTGTACAACCTTGCTCATCATGCATGACTGAAATAGTATTTGGTTTAAGGTATGGGGGAAAGAAAAAGATGAATTCTATAATAAAGTTACTATTTTTACTTAGTTTAGTCTCAGTTTAGAGAAGTGAAGCCAAACATGCTTATCTTTGGTAAAATCCTCCTTCAAAATAAAGTCCAAAGGTATAGGGAATCAGCTTTTAATGAATGAAGAGTACTAATGAGAGAAAAATTATTTATAAAGAAAAAAGTAGGGAAAATAATAGGAAATGGAAGTTAGAGAATGGCTTAGCTGAAATATTAAGGCATATTTTGGATAAGAAGAATAGAAAAGGATGTGTTTTTAAAATGAAAACACAAATTTAATTCCAGCACAAAATCAAGTTTGGAGTACATGTAAAATAAGCAAAAATACCTTACTACTGTTAGAGGAAGACGACTTTCAAGAATGGGGTTTTCTAACTATGCTGTATTTTTTAATACCCCATATTCATCAATAAGCCAGCATTCTACATCCCTCCAAACATGTATAGGCAAAGTAACAGTGCCTTTCATTGGTATTAATTCATGTTGTAAAATCCAAGGAAATATAATTTCTAAAACCAGAGAATACTAGTAGGCTTTACGAATAAATTAAAAATAAATGAGAGGCTGATCTGTTTTTTCTAGTATTCCTACTGTTTTCAAAAATACTGTATTTAATCACAAGCACAAAACCAATTGCCCAAAGATAGATAAGATTTAAAATAAGCCCCCCCATAAACAAACAAAAACCAAAAAAACTCCCCCTTGAAATTTTAACTTCAAAAAAAAATTGAGGTTCCCCCCCCTCCAGCTAGGCAACTACATAAGGATAATGTATTCATCTCTAAGAGGAAAATAAATTAATAGGCTTAATGCATGTTGTAATGTTATTTTATAGAAAAAGTAGATGCTAAAGGAAAATGCCTACAAACTCAATATTTGATATTTTCAATATAGTTGTGATTCAGATAGGGAATGCATTTTTAATGTTGCCTTTTCAACATATTGAGTTGTTTTTTTTTTTTTAAGACAGAAAAGCTTTCCTAAATTAGATTTTCTTTTAATTCTCCAGGATACTAAGAAAACAAGGGAACAGCTTGCCTTCGATAAGAATCTTTCTTTTAAATGTGACAGAGAGAGATCCAATTTTCCCAGCTAACTGGATTAGAGTAATCCTAAATAATTTAGCCTCCATTTACGGTTTGGGCAAGTTCATTACATGTGAACTCCCAGCATCTCTTCTCTTTAAACCCTTTTTGATCAATTAATGCACAACTTTTAAGTAGGAAATGTACAAAATCTCCATAGACTATTGCTCCAAGTATTTTTCCTTACAATTTTATTCATGTCTTAATGCTAAGAAAGAGAACTAAGATTTATTAAGGGCTAGAATATAAGCTCCTCAAGAGTAAGTCAGTGTCTTACTAGACATAAGTTCCTCACTAGAATGGAACCTTTTTGAGGGTAAAATTTTGTGAATTTTGTCTTGTTCATCATTATAGCCCCCGTTTAAGAACAGAAACTGGGATACAGTAAGTATGTTCAATAAAGGTGTATTTCTGTCTACCTGCTACACACCAGAGGAGTATTAAGCACTCCAATACATCAGGTAGTACACTAATAGCCACAAAAGAATGAAGAAATTAGTACTCCTTTTCTCGGATGAAAAACTGTTTCTTAAAGAAATAGGTAGCTTACTCAATATTTTTCAATTACTAAGTAATGTTAACTTATCCAAACCCAGGCCTTATGAACTCCCAAGCATGGTGCTAACGTCTGGGTTATATAAACCAAACCCAAATTCAGATAGATCTCAGAGATACATTTTGTTGATCCTTCCCTTCATGCCCACCATATTTTTGGCTCCATACTCTGATTGCCTCTTCAAATAACAACAATTTTTCTAATGCTGTTTTATAGAAAGAGAATAGAATGGTAATTCAGATTTGCCTCCAGCAAGTTGGCTTAATTTTTTATTATTGATAGCTTAATGATTTCTTTCATCTTCACGACTTAGTATTATTATGTTAATGTTTAAAATTTGTGTCAACTTGGGAAATCTTACATGGTAGACTATCATAAAATCTTTGCGGCAACTCCCACCTCAAGGTGATGCCTATCTCCCCACTTTTTTTTTTTTTGTTTATTTTTGAGAGAGAGTGTGAGTGGGAGGGAAGGCAGAGAGAGAGGGAGACACAGAATCTGAAGCAAGCTCCAGGCTCTGAGCTGTCAGCACAGAGCCCGATGTGGGGCTGGAACGCACAAATCACGAGATCATGACCTGAGCCAAAGTCGGATGCTTAACCGACTGAACCGCCCAGGTGCCACGTCTCCCCACTTCTTGACTCTGGGCTGGCCCTTTATCTTTCTTTGATTAATAGAAATGCATTGTCTGAGTTATGAGCCCAGGCCTCAAGAGACCTTGCTTATGCTCTCACTCTGAAAGCAAACAAACCTTCGCCTTATGGAGGATGCAATACTGTGAGGGGAGAAGATAAAGCACCAGTCACACGGCTGAGATCCCAGTTTAAAGTCATACCCAGCAAAAATCATGTGGAATAAGATAAGCCATCTTAGAAGGGCCCGGGCCAAATTGCCAACAACAGAATAATGATTTTTCTTCCAATTATAAAAATTTTCTACAGACTAGCTTCTGGCTCCATGTATTTCAAGTGTTGTTTTTGTTCCACTACACATATACTTCAGATGCTAGGCACCTTAAGACATATTCATATTGCTTTGGCCACATACCCATGAGTCATAACATTAGTCAGTCTGATAGAATGGACAATAGGAAGATTCCTGGAACCTATTCCTATTCTAGAGTAAGGAAGTACTAACTTAAATATATGGGAAGTGATGATATGAATTACATAAATAATATTTCACTAAACTAAAACAAAATGTATTCTACATTCAAATTTTCTTAGCTGGATCTCCAGCAATGTCTGGGGTCTCTCCAAAACCACCAAAAGTAGGAAGAATTTAATGGAAGAGAAGTCAGAGTAGGAAAAAACAGCAGACTTAATTGATTGCAGTTAAATATCATGCACAAATTTTACAAAAGCATACGGCTGTGTGAACATATTGCTAGGGTCCCTATCAAGCCCTGGGAATGATCTCCATCATGTAAGGGACACTGAAGCTTATGTGTCATTAGTTTCAGGTAGACCCACATCTATCTACCTCCTTCTGCCTGGCTTCCTTCCCTCTCTCAATCTTAAAAGTAGCAACTGATTCTCCCACCCCCACCCCAATTCAAGCCTCTTTGGCATCTTACATTTCTAAACTAAGGACCTTTCCAATTTATGGTTACCTCCATATTGTTTTCTCTTTCTCTTTGCTTCCAAAACCTGAATTTCATGGCAGTGCAAGCCACCAGAAAAGATAATTGCTTGAGTGTGATAATGGTGACTGACAATTTCATCTCCAAACTATTTATCAGTTCACACTCCATGTATCAGGAATCAAGAGAACATGACACTTCTTGTCAGTAAAACAAAAGCATCTTGTGACAGCATTTCAATTGAATTTTTTACCTGGTACTCACTGCATTAGCACTCAGTTAAAATAACTCCATTCATTATTCCAAACGAGAAAAAATCCAAAACACAAAAATGGATGCTCTGGACAAGGTAAATGAAATTATATGCATATATAAAAAAGCTAATACTTTACCTGATCCCAGATTTTTGCTGCCTTCAAATAACCTGTCTTGGTTTATTATAACTTTTTTTGTTTGTTTCTGACAATAAGTCAATCCCAGGTCATTCTTTTATACAAGTGAATTATTCTTTTCAGCAGAAAATGACTATCGTGCAGAACAGTAAGCAAAAATGTCAATCTCAAAATTCAACCTAGAGTGTCTCTTAGTTACTTCTAAACCTCAGTAAAGGCTAGGTGAACCCTCAACTGGTCTGATGGCCACTTTCATAACATCTTAAGCTCATATTTCAGATCATTTGGGTAACCTCCCAAAAGTTGTCTGAAACGCAGGCCATCCCTGGTCTCCAAGTTTCCCTCCTTTTTTATTCCCAAGAACATTTCTTAGCCTTCAGGAGATAATGGAGTGTAGTGGTCAAGGTCATAGGCTAGACTAGGGAGTGTTCCCATTTCAGCTCTGCCATAACTGGTGGTGGGACTTAGGCAAATTGCTGAAATCCTCTGAGCTTGTTTTCTAGTTTATAAATTGCAGATAATAACACTGTGTTTTATATAGAGTAATTTCGTGGATTAAATGAGCTGATATACATAACTTAGCACGTTGACTGGCAAGAAAGTACGATCCATTCCCATTATTTTTTCCCATTTGTATTTCTCATTATAACTATCATTTTGCTCTGAGAAAGAGCATTGGAGAGGGGCATAATGAGAATGGAAAAACAGTTTGACCTGTCCTAGCATTGATCCAAGTTTCTTATTTCATCCTGCTGGGCGGGGTCACTCCAAAGCAAGTGCTTTCTATCACTCTTCCCTTGGGTACTACTTTAGTTCAAAAGATGTGGCCTCTGTCTCTGCAGTTCTTCATATATATCTTCTTCCAAATATATGTTCTTCTAAAAGAATAAGCGCAAAGGCAAAAAAATAAATTTAGCCCATCAAGCTGTATTGAAAATGCTAAATCAATTTTTTAAGAAAGAAAAATACTGAGAAAAACTTTCAAAATACAGATCTGAAGATAGTTTTCATTTTTAAAAATGTATTCTGGTAAAGCTCTAATGAATCTAAATAATATCCTTCATACACTAGGCAACTTCATCATCACCATCAAACATTTATCGAATTCCTACTCAATGCCAAACACTGTTGGATTCTGGAAATACAAAGAGGTAATTGACCTGCTCCACAGGAGCTCATTGTCCGATTGAGGACACAGGGCTAAATGTGAAAAGATATCCAAAAGTCTAGAAAATATGAAAAGAACAAGACAGACAAAAAGTGCCTCAGCAGATGAGAAGGTAAAGCAATCCCAGGGCCATCAGTATAATTTTTACACAGCTAGTATAAAACATGAGCCCTGAAACCTCAGACTTTTAAAATATCCATAGTGACTACTTCCAAGACTGACATCAGCCCAATGATCTTGGTGGTCTCTTGGAGGAGATGAAGCTTTCATTCACTCCTGCTGTCCCCCCAGCCTACCTCATCCCAGTACTGACCTGGATGGTCAGACTCTGGTCTCTGAACTGGATCACAACGGAGCATTCACAGAGGTAAAATTTACCCGCTTCTGTGATCTTATCCTTCTACTTCTTCTTATAAGATGTGTTAATGGTAGTAACAGAAGGAAAAGTTTGGCTAACTCTCCCTCAATGTGTGCCTCTCTGGACTCTCTCATTTGCAGGGGTGTGGTGAAAGAAGGCTAAGCTTGGGACCTGATTTCCCCAGGAGAAAGCTTGGTCCTTCTGTCTTCTCTTCCTTTCCTTTTTTTCTCTCTTTATCTGTTCTCTTTCGCTTCCACAAGGCAGCTTACAGACAGTCCAAGTGGGTCCAGGGAGAGCACATTTAAGGCATTGGGACAGATTATCATCTCCAGTTGTCCTAATGGTCTTGCCCCTTGGCTCTGGTAATCAGAATTTTCACACATAAGAATGGTAAGATCCAAGTCTGGATTGGATATTGGGGTAGAAATGGTCAGAACAAGTCTTTTGGGACTTCTTTGCTTCCAACCATTTTAAGCCATTCCAGTACACATAGATTGGAGACTTTCTGTGGAGTCCTGGTTAGTTCTCTCTTGTCCTGCTTTGGAGTTTGGGAGTGAAGTCCCAGCAGCCGTTACAGTGTGATGTCACTATGCTGTATTGGTCAGTATATCCTGCACACACACTCTCTTTGAGGATTTCTCAGGAAAGGATGGCCAAGGCAGGAAACAATTTGAACCTTTATGAATCCTCTGGCCAAATGACATCCAAACATCATATTGACATCAATTCTTAATAGCACCCATTTCTTTATTTCGAATAGCTCTGAGTAAAGGGCATAAGAACAACTAAATAGGAAGACTATATTCTGTCATAAATGTGTCCTTTCTTTGACTTTTCAAAACATGAGCGAATAGTTGGGGGTTGATTCCCAGTTGAATTCTCAGTCTCTCTAATAGGAAGAGCACAGGAGCCAAGAGACAGACACATTTTTATTTTCAATGATTACATATTGGCCAAACAGGAATTTCTTCACCTTCAATTTTAGCGACAAAAATAGCCAGATTCCCCTGAAAGACTATGTTCACTTTAATATACAAGGTAAAAAAAGAAAAAGAAAAGTGTCCAGTCATTCATTTTAGTCAGGACAAAAGAAAGAAAAGTGAGAAGCAGGAGTAGGTTGGTGGTCGTAGATCCAGTCCAGTTCTATCTTAGCTGGCCCTGGGGGTGGTTTCTGAACCAATTTTGGCTGTCTTCACAGCAGTGTTTAGAATTGAGGAATTTAACATCTCTTGTGCTCAGTTTTTGGCCTAAACTGGAAATCTGAGACAATGGGAAAAGTCTCATTAACAACCTATTAAATTTGTACACTTGCCTCGAATTCTGTAAAATGTCAGCGAAACCAGAATACCTAAGGTAAACTCTGGAAATGCCAAAATAATCAATGAAATATCATAATCATTAAAGTTTTCTTCACAGTTGGAAAATTATCAAATCTCTTTGCCACGAGCAGTTCTGACTTTATTCTCAAAGGCCTTTGAGTATTAGAAATATGTATAGAGAATATATTTATAGCCGTGCATCAGGCTCAGAGGATGTGCCAAATAGATAACATGCCTCCCCAGAAAAATGATAAGATTCACAAGTCAGTTATTGACTTTCCCTTTAAACCCTCTGGGCTGGCTATTTGTCATTTGGCTCTCAGCATTCTGGAATCTCCTCTGTATGGCAGGATGGCTGGGAGCCTATACACCACATCTCACAGACTTCCTTGCCAGCTGCTTTCTAGTGGGTTCTGCCAATGGGAGGCACCGTTGGGGGTTTGATTTTTTTTTTTTTTTCTGTTTCTGATGGTGCATGGAAGCATCAAGGAGAGGGGCAGGGCAGGTGCAGGCTGTGGAGTCCCACTCCGGCAGTGCGATTGTTCAGCAGAGGCAGAGATGGCGCTGTGTCCGCCTCAGCAGTGCAGCGTTCAAGAGCTATGGCTCTGGTAGCAGCAGCTACTATGGCCTCTGAAGCAGGAGACTCTGGGCGCCTGGGTTCCTGCAGCATCTGCGCAGTATGGGCTCCTAGCTGCCTGCAAAGGGTGGTGACTGGTGGTCGTAACAGCAGAGTACCAGTAGTACCACAACAGGCTTCTCAGCCCAGGAATCCGGGGCTCTGGGCAACCCAATTTCCTGTGCTGCTCCTCCAGCCAGGAGGTAGGTGGGTAACCGTACCTTTTTCTCTTCACTCCTTCTGTCTTTCCAACAATTTCATAACCAGTTCTTTTTTTTAAATATTTATTCATTTTTGAGAGAGAGAGGGTGAGCAGGGGAGGGGCGCAGAGAGAGGGAACAGAGGATCCGAAGCAGGCTCAACACGCTGATAGAAAGGAGCCCAAGTCCGAGCCCGATACAGAGCTGACCCACAAACCATGACCTGACTTGCAGTCTGATGCTCAACTAAGTGAACCACCCAGGTGTCCCCATAACCAATTCTTTATGTTTTCCTAGTTCTCCTCAATGAGTAGTTAATAATACACCTCCATCTCTCTTAATACCAAAGAATAAAAAGAAAACAGAAAGATGTATTATTGTTAATTTTTCATATAGGTATGTACATATCTGATGAGTGCTGAAAAATCATACAATTTAAAAATAACTTAAGAGGGCAGAAGTAGTGCATCTCTGAAGTGAAAAACATTAGAAAGTTATAGAAGTCAGGTTAAACATGATTGAGTAAACACATACATTATATCCTTAAGTACCACCTAAACAAGAGTAAGGAAATAAAAACATGTATAAAGCCATGAGGACAAAGAAAACAGAAGAAGGAATGAGACAACAAGGACTGTAGACAAAGATGAAGAACACCATTTTGTAAGATGGAAGTGACATGGACTCGTGGAGTCTGAGGAGCAGCACTCAGAAAGCTGAAGCCAAAGATTCAGGTAGAAAATCATCAAAAAGTCTCAGTAATATATAAAAAACCAGAAATCCAAGTAGCTTCAACTTAAAAATTATAAAAACGAATCAACAGAAATCAGAAGTCAGAAGTTTAGAAATGCTTTCTGAATTCTGAGGGAAAGTTATTTCTAACCTAAAACTCTATCTTCAGCTATAATTCAATCAAATGTAATCGTAGAATTAAAATATTCTTGACATGTAAGATCTCCAAAAACTTTTTTTGTATT
This sequence comes from Paguma larvata, assembly GCA_030068075.1. Lineage (NCBI taxonomy): Eukaryota > Metazoa > Chordata > Mammalia > Carnivora > Viverridae > Paguma > Paguma larvata. The sequence continues at coordinate 56,762,100 of CM057833.1, read as the reverse complement.
CAGCCTCTTAGAAAGAAAGAAAGAAGGAAAGGAAGGAAGGAAAGAAAGAAAGTAAGGAAAGGGAGGAAGGAAGGAAGGAAGGAAGGAAGGAAGGAAGGAAGGAAGGAAGGAAGGAAGGAAGAGAAAGAAAGAAAGAAAGAAAGAAAGAAAGAAAGAAAGAAAGAAAGAAAGAAAGAAAGAGAAAGAAAGAAAGAAAGAAAGAAAGAAAGAAAGAAAGAAAGAAAGAAAGAAGGAGAAGTAAATCCTGGAAAATGTGCTCCATCAAGACAAAAAATATAGACCAAGAAAAAGGAAGACAAAATCTAAGAAAAAATAAATTCACTTCAGGGGGAAAGAAAAAGAAAGAAAATTCCCAGCAATGATTGCCTAGAATATCAACTAGGGTCATTGGCCTAGAAAACAATAAACCCCTATTAGCACAGGAGGATAGTGGGATCCAGAAAGAGAGAGAGAGAGAGAGAGAGAGAGAGAGAGAGAAGGAGGAGAGAGGGAGATGAAGAGGGGGAGGAGAGGAAGGAAGGAAGGAAGGGAGGAAGGGAGGAAAGAAGGAAAGAAGGAAGGGACAGACTGAAAGAAGGAAAGAAGGATGGGAGGGAGAAAGGAACCTAGAAATTATATGTTCAAAGGCGTGAACTTTATTGAAAGCTGTTTTATAGTTCTGCAAAAAAGTTTAGGGCTAAGATAGTCATAGAGACCTAGATAACAATCCAAATGACATAACAAAAATTTGTGAAAAGAAGGGCAGTGTCATCATAGTATAATACAAATTTAAACTATAAGTACTAATGTATCAGAAAGCATGATATAACTACAGTGGGAGAACAGAAGGAAAAATAGTCATATGTGACATTAGGGCCGAGGAGGCAGTATAAAAGAGATAATTCTAAATTTCTGTAGAAGGAAGCTAATAGACAATATCTAAATTTAAAAACAAAAATACAGAACTACCAATAAAGTATAGTGTTAGAGATTGGTATGTAAATACCAGAATAAATAGACAAAAAAGATTGAAAACAAATGTTTGCTTAAAGAGAATGAGAGGGGACAGGGGTTTGCTTCTAGTTGTTTGCTTGTTTGTTTGTTTTTAGGCTTGTAGTACTATTGGGATTTCAAATTGAAGCACAAGTATTACTTTGAGAATATAATTAAATTTTTAAAAATTAAATAAAAGATAGGAGTTTGGGTAATGTCATTTACATGCAATACTCTAAACAGTTATAAATTGGAACATAGGAGAATCAAGCTATATTTTCTTTAATGAAATTAAACATTAACTATTCAATGTACTCCCTGCCATCTTTATGCACTACTAATGTACTTAGTGATTTTCACTACATGAAAAAATTAACTTCATTCGATATCAGGGAACACTTCTGTAAATTTCTAATTGACTAGACATCAAATTATTTTGGTTACTAAGGTATTCTGTTAGGTCTTGTTCTGATAATTATTACTACATAACGAATCATCCCAAAACACAGTAGCTTAAAGCAATGGTAATCATTTTACTATTATCTGCTGTGGTTTTGGGGTTCTCGCAAGAGGTCTTTCATGCAGTCACATTCAGATGACCAGGGTGTCTGAAGTTAGAGTAGTCTGAAAGGCTCCCTCACACACAGACGTGTGGCTATTGATGCTGGCTGTTGTCTGGGACGTCAACTGAGGCTGTCAGCCAAAATACCTACTCACAGCCTTTCCATGTCGTCAGGCTTCCTCACAGCATGAAACTGGATTTGGGGAGTGAACATCCTAATGCAACAGACAGAAACTTTATCATCTTTTATGACCTAGCCTCAGAAATCATAAAGCATTATTTCTTCAATCGTCGCAATCCCCCCAAAAGCCAAAGGAAAGGAAAATAGATCCCCCTTCTCAGCAAGAGGAGTGTCGATGTCACATTGTAGAAGATCTTGTGGGAAAGGGGATTTTTTTTTTTGCAGCTATTTTAGAATATACAATCTACCATAGGTCTCTTTATTCCAATATAGAAAAATCTACATTCACAATGTTGAATAACCAGTAACTATTTTCAAAAGAAGATATGCTTATACCATCAGATTTTTAACTGGGACATGTGTGCTTTGGGGTATGAATAATTTTCAGGAAATAATTTTCAGATATCAAGCGTCGCATGTACTCTTTCCAAAATAGTGAGACTATTCATGTCAGTTGTTACTTTTAAAAAAGAGAGGCGTGCCTATCATCCGTTTTACCATTTTACTATGGTACATTGACCCTGAGTGTAAAAATCGCCAGGGTTCCAAACAATAGGACAATTCAAAATATTGGTGTTGGTATTGAGAAAGTAAATGACTAATAACTGAGTCATAAAATCTGGAATCGGTTTCAATTCTTTGCCTTTAACAAAACTGAAAGAGGACCTAATTAAGATGACAGCTGGTAGATCATTAAAAATAATTTTTGATGATAGATAACTATGTGATTTTGGCATATAACTTGGAAGGAGTTCAAATATTTGAATGACATTGCTAAAACAAAACTCTTTCCATTCTCATCTACTTATTTATGGGAACATGTTTTCTCAGATCTTACATCCATAAAAACAGAAATAGAATAGATTGATCCTGAGCTTTCTCTCATTCCAGCAATAAGTACACTTACTGAACAAAAAATAGCCCAAACATTTGAATAATTGGTATATTTTTAATAAATTTCATCTTTATGTTTATCTAAATATACAATTCTTTATGTCATTTAGGTTAATTTTCTATTTATTTGTATAATGAAATATCAACGCAGAATAAATGTTAACACTTGGAGTCTTATGGTCACAGATTTTTAATTACTTTTCAATCAATATATCTGTTTTTATGGCATGAAAAAGTGATCACTAAAAGACTTACGGCAGAGAAAAATGTATTAAAGTGGGATAAAATTTTATTGGAAAAGTGGTATAGAAATAGGAGTTCAGAGAGGAAAAAATAAATGAAGAATTTCTGACTGCTAAAATGAATTTGTTCATGTATTTTTATGTGGATTATGACACGAATCAAATGGATACATTTCAAAGACTAATGAAATTTTTATGTCAACGTTCACAATTTTCTGTAAACTATATATTTTACAACTATTTAAGCTTATGATGAGAAATTTTAGAGGTCAACAAAAATTCGTGAGAAGGATATAAGTTTCAAAATTGACTTGAGACCGTTAATTGGAATCTTAAAATACCCTCCAAAATAATATGAAATCTGAGCTTAACTTAACAGCAAGTATTTTTACATAGAGTAATTTTTGTCATTAGCTGAAAGGAGCCTCTGAGCATTTTCATGTTCTATTCAACTATACTTTTGTTTTATGGTACGTTATGCATGTAACTGTGAGGCAAGTTGGTAGCAAAACAAAAGAAGAAAAACTTGTTTTATTAAATTGGTATGGCTGAACTTTATTATTATGTCAAAGACTAATTAATTAGAGCTGAGATTTCTGGTTTCACTGAGAACTTTTTTTTACACATGAAGGAATATACCTAGAATTAAAAATCTACACTGTTACTGGGGCGCCTGGGTGGCTCAGTCGGTTAAGCTGCCGACTTCGGCTCAGGTCATGATCTCACAGGTCTGTGAGTTCGAGCCCCGCATCAGGCTCTGTGCTGACGGCCTGGAGCCTGCTTCCGATTCTGTGTCTCCCTCTCTCTCTGCCCCTCCCCCACTCATGCTCTGTCTCTCTGTCTCAAAAATAAATAAACATTAAAAAATTAAAAAAAAAATCTACACTGTTACATTTTTGAGGGGTATGGAGCATATAGAAATATGGAAATAAATGCTTGCCCATTTCTTTTGAAGATTATTGGTGATATGTATTGAATATAGGATGTGGAAATCCAGATATATGCTCCTTGCTCTTTTTCTAGTGTCTCAGTGCCCACCAATAGCAAGTCTGAAATAATCTTAATGGTATCATATATCCCAAGGCTCATCATGGTGCCTGGCACAGTATAGATGTTCAATATCTGTTTGCTGAATTATTGAGTGAATGAAAGAACTGGGATTCATTCATTTAATGAGTTGGTCAGCAAGCCTTTTCCACTTTCAGAAATTTTTTATTGAAGTACAAATTTACATTTGAGTTATATCATCTGAACAGTGGTTCCCAAAAGTCAGCTTGTAATCTGACTGCATCACAAGATGTGTTATAAATTTAACTTCTGGTAGCCCAACCTCATATTATTAAGCTACATAATTGAGGGCGGAGAGTTCTGGGATTCTTCAATTTTAGTAGGCTCGCCAGTTGATTGGCATATACATAATTGACAGGACATGTGAGAATCAGTTTTGGAAACAAGAAAAACCACGTAGATTCATTCAGAGAATAAGATGGCAGAAAACACAGGCAGAGTCTCATGGGGAAAAAATGGTCTGGTCAGGACACCAGTGCTAGAAATGAAACAACAACAAACATGTGTCACCGTGCTCAAGATTGAAATTTGAGGGAGAGAGTGACTTCGGGTCTACCTTGGGTCATGTTTGTATCCCATGTAGGGTGAGGTCGGTCAGGACTATGATTAGTACTTGCACTAGGCTGCATATAATAGAGAAGAGAGTTTTTCATAAACATAAATCAAAATGCTGCTAGAAATCAAGAAAGCTGTTTAGGCAGCCAAAAAAATCTACAAATACAAGGTTATACACAATAGAATGGGGTGGCTCATAAAGTAACATGTAGCATGTCAACAGAGAACCAAACACTAGATTATCACTCAATCTGAACGTCATAGAAATAATTCCTATTATCAAGAGCAATTGGATAATCTTGAGATTTTTCTCCCATTCTGAGTTTGTGGCTCTGTATCACTAACTGAATTCCAAAATCACCCAACTCAGCTTTTACAAATCAGCCAAACACTGTTTAGAATCTTCTAGACAAACTAAATAATCAACTACCTTTGTAACTTTTTGATGTTACATATTTTAAATTGTGTTTAATCACAGAATACTAAGTAAAGTCAATTGTGGGGAAGAATAATCAATAATCATCGGCTTAGCTCCTGGCCCTTTTAGCCATCCTGACCCCTTCCACTCATGTGTCCACTGTCCTATAAAGAAAAACCTCAATCATCTTATCCCCTAGCTATGGCAAATGAGGAAGTTGTCAAGGAATCTCCTGTTCGTTACCAATGGCTTCTGCTTTTTCCTATCTTAGTTATTGGTTAAATAGTGTTTGGCTCAATTTTTGGCTGTGCAAATCTAATGTTCTTTCTTTCCCTTGATTTCTATTGATTTAAAGTTCATATTTGCCAATTTCCTTGGCTCACAGAATCCTCATAGTCTTCAGTAAGAACTTCCTACTTCTCATCATGCTGGAACCTAATTAGTAACTCCCACTCTCCAACTTTGTTCATGTTGGCTGGATTACCCTCCAATGCCCGTGGAAGCAGGGAAGTTTAACTGTGTTCATAAATCTGTTACACGGCCGAATGTAAAGACACTCACTGGTTAGCCAGGAAGTAAATGTTGACAAAATATCCAAATAATTAAATAAATGCACACCCACGTCATTTGTCAGGAATTTAAATGTATATGTGCTCAGCTTTTCTGACTCATGTCATTATTCTCTCAGTGATAGAATGGACATGGTACACTGCTCTGTGAAGAATACCTCATTACCTTTCACAGTTCTCTGAATTTCATAGCGTTGCCTAAAAATATCTTTTCACTAGAAGAGCCTGGAAGAACAGCGCTCAAGAGAGTTGTGTTTTCCATTACATTGATCTTAGTCAGTAGACTCCAATGCGTGATTGAGTTGCATGCTGCTAATAAATTAACAAACATTACAACTGTTCTCACCTGCATTTTAGTCTTTCCTCTAGGTGCTGACTGATATTTAACGTTAAGCTAATACAAGAGTTGCTTTTTCTCTCTTTGGTTTATTTTGGATTATTTTCTTTAATACATTTACCAATGACCAATCCCTTCAAAAATTCACACATTCTGATGATCTATGTAACGTCACCAGGAAAATAAATTTATTTCTATCTAGAAAAATATTATATACGCAGTCACTCAGTTCTTAGAGTATGAAAAACAACTTTTTGACAATATAATCAGGCTATCATTGACTGCTTTAATTAGTGTCCCAAAGAGGTCAAATGTAAGATAGTCCTGTGATAAAAGTTCACGGGCTATTCACCTAAACCCTACTCACACAGCAGGGAGATATTGGTTAAAGCAAATGAAAAAAGATAAAAGGTAAATTCTTATGCCATAAAATTAACTCCTGAATGTACCCTGGTTCTGATGCAGGCTGGCTGAGTCCAGAGGGGGTCCCAGTGGACCAGCCAAGAGGGTTCTTGGCTTCAGTGCAGGATAGAAATCAAACTTGAGCTGAGAGGATATGAAAGCAGAGTTTACTGAAGACGTAGAGAGAGTGCAGATATAGACAGAGCATCTGGAAGACTTGGAAAAGGAAAGAAGAGTAAGCTTTGTCTTTGTCTGGGGTCTGGAGTTTTTACTGATGATAGTGGTCTGGCGTACATGATCTCTCAGGGATCCAAGAAGGGTCAGAGCAAGGACAAGTGCTCGGGTGTCCTCCATAAGTCACTTATGACCTGGAGCCAGGGGTCTCAGGCGTCAAGGTATCTGGCATCATGACTACATGAGAAAGCATACATGACTACATGAGAACCCTGCCTAGTCATTCGCTAGGTGTTTATATTGTGCTGGAAGACTCCAAAGAAATCATTAACTCCTTGACCTTTACAAAGAGGACACACATTAAAGCATGTGTAAGGCGGAGGTGCAGGTCCCAGTAAAAACAGAGGCAGCAAAAAAGCTGTCTTCATAGGGTTCCTTCATGGGATCCCTTCAGTTCCCCTATCTCAGTTCCGGGCGCTAAATTAACCCGATAATTTTAAGAATTGCTGATGTTTTAATGCTAACGTATATGTATGCAATATACAGATAATTCTCACCTGGCAAGAATATACCTCCTGACTAATAGTTGAAGGATAACAGGAAAATCGATAGCTAGACGCAAAAGGTAATCAGGGCAGAGGCGCTGCAAAAGGTCACTGTATTGGTCAGGGTTCTTCAGAGAAGCTAAATCAAGAGGAGAATGAGATGTATTAAAAGGAATAGGTTCTCACGATAATGGAGGCTAAAAGCCCCACTATTTGCAATTTACGAACTGGAGACCTAGGAAAGCCAGTGATGTGAATTCCAACATGAATCTAAAGGCCTGCTGAGAACCAGGAGTGCTGGCGGTGGAATTCTCAGTGCAAGGGCAGGAAAGGACTGATGTCTCAGCTCTAACAGACAGAGAGAGCAAATCTGCCCTTCTTCCATCATTTTGTTCTATTCAGGCCCTCAGCAGACTGGATGATGCCCACCCACACCAGTCCTCCAATTCAAATGCTAATCACTTCCGGCACACCCAGAAACAATGTTTAACCAGATATCTGGGTGTCCTACGGCCCAGTCAAATTGACACACAAAATTAACCATCACAGGCACTGATCTGATTTGAAGTCCTGGCTGTGACACTATGTATGACCCTGAGCCTAGTTTTCTTCATCTGAAAAATGAAAATAACACCTCACTCACAAGATGGTGGGTAAAGTAAAGGGATATTAAATATACGTAAATGCTGCTTGAAAATTTTAAAGTGGTCTAGAAATATAAGGTACTACTATTTCTGTTTCCCCTTAGTGCCACACTGTAAGCTATTGAGATATAGTAACAGCCTTGGAAAGTACACATTTAAGACAAATCCTTTGTCAAGTGGTTTCATTGGAGGAAACACTATAAATAACCTTAATAAGTCATCTTAAGCTTTTGGATACAATGGTAGGTAAAATATTACCAAACATATAAAATAAAAACCTCTGCTAAAGAAGCTGTGCTCAAATGGACATACAGGCTCCATTCAGTAGCAATGCATATAGATAGGCCAACTCAGCAAAGCCTGAACTTTTATGCAAGCCAACTGTCTCGGATTTTTAAATAATTAGGGGCACCTGGGTGGCTCAGTTGGTTGAGCATCCGGCTCTTGATTTTAGTGGCTCAGGTCATGATCTTGAGGTTCTTAAGAGTAAGCCCTGTATCGGGCTCTGAGCTGACAGCCTGGAGCCTGTTTGAGTTTCTCTGTCTCCAGATCTCTCTGATCCTCCTCCACAGACACACACACACACACACACACACACACACACACACACTCTCTCTCTCTCTCTCTCTCTCTTCTTTCTAATAAATAAACTTAAAAAATATTAAAATAATCCATTGGAGTTACTACCTCCACACCAGTACATGTGAATACAGTGGAGTCTGGTCCTGGAGCACTTCCATGTTTGCCATATCTCTGTGAATATCCAGTTCAACAGAGAATTGTATTGCAAAAATAGAAGAAGCAATTGCTTATGTCAGTGATAGAAACAAATGTCTAGAGAGAAAGAAAGAATTAGGGATGGAAGTGAGCACACAGAATACCTCCTGCTTTAAAAGCTGTGTGGACTTAGGCTTCCCCGAAGTCCCAGACCTGTCACTTTCCTAGCTACTATCACTCCTTACACCAAAGCTGTCAGGTTTGAATAATAGAAAACCTTCTGTTGCTTCCTCTGGATACCGAGTTCACAGAGGAGGCAATTTAACTATCCCACCACAGTCCTGGTTCTTTCTTGCCTGACAGAGCCAACTTCTACTGAGAGCGATCTTCCAGTGATAAGAAATGAGAGTTGGAAAAAAAGTTTGTCACAACTTTAAGAGCCTGGTTAAAAGCTCGATAAGGTAAATGACATATTTGAGTAAAAATGATTTCCCCAAAACCATAATTGTCTCCAGAGCCTTCTTAAGTTGATTAAGATTCTACCAATGTTTTGTCAGTCACTTAAGCTCAAGCATGTGCTCCTCTTCAGTCACCCTTGCTGCCTTTGCCTGCACTGTTTATTAATTGCCAGATCTTATTGTTTATAGGCACACACTACGGTAGTATCTCTTGTGTCTTCCATTTTAGCCCCTCCGTTAATACTCTATTTATTCTTACATTGTTTTTACACAATCACTAAAATAGCATTCCAACTGGCTTCCCTCTTCATGTCTTTCTCTTGCTCTCTAATCTATGCAATGCTACCAGTATATCTCTCCTGTACACACCACTTTCCAGCTGAGAAGCCTTCAGTGGCTCACCCTTGCACACAAAATTAAGTCTAGATATCCTAGGCTAAGGATTAAAGGTCTGAAAACAACCAAGTGCTGGAGAGGTGATGAAGCAACAAGAAATCTTATATTCTGCTGGTGGAAGTGTATGGATAGAACCATTTTGGAAAGTTGATTCTCAGAATCTGCTAGAGCTAAACACATGGATATCCTATAACCCCCAAATTCCACATAAACAGACACTTTGAAAAATAAATAATGATGTATTCATACACTGGAGTACTTATAAAGCAATGAAAATTAACATTCAACAGCATGTACAAATCTCATCAACAATAGTGAATGAAAGAGGTTAGACACAAAATAATTTATGCTATCTAATGATATTTATACAGAATGCAAAAGCAGGCTGCCCTAATCCATGGTGTTAGAAGTCAGTGTAGTTTCCTTCAGGGAGAAAGAAAGGTGTCATGTTGTATCTTTCCCAACTTTCCTCCAATCCTCATGTCTCCACTCAGTCCTTTACCCTCATTTTTTTTTCCTCCATTTCCTTCTTTTTTCAGAGGTCAGTACTGGTACAGAACCAACAGGATGCGTGTGTTGGGCAGGAGGAATTTATTATAAGAAACTAGCTCCGTGTCATTATAGATGCTAATAAGTCCCAAGGTCTGCAATTGGCAAGTTGGAGGCCCAGGAGCGCTGATGGTATAATCCCAGCCTGAAAGCTGGCAAGCTCAAGACCCTGTAAGAAAAAAATTCATATCGGATGTAGAAATTGATATCAGAAGTAGGGTGTTATAAGTGACAAATCCTACAATGTTAGAGTGACTGACTCTAGGTAGGAAGATAGTGGCAAACTGAGAATCCCCTGAGGACAAAGTAATCGGATTAAGGATGTACATGTAACCCAGCCCAAGCTACTGACATGTGAGGAGATAGAGCTGGAGCTTATGGGGAAAAGCTTTGCGTCTTCAAATAGATTTGATAGTATAAAAATATAATATGTGAATCTACAAAAAGAAAGGCTGGCTGAGGTAAAGACAGCCCAGGAGAAGCATAGCCAAGAGATTGCTCTTGATAATAAATTTTGAACCCTGAGAGAAATTATGTCAGACTGGTCCAATGAGAAGATAGAAACTACAGAGAAACATAAACATTGGGAAATTTAACTTAAAGGAGTATTAAACTGTGATAAGAACAGCACTATAAAACATAAGGAAATTTTATATGGTACTCTAGGGCTGAGGAAGAATACCCTAAGAAGGACAAACTTAGAAGGAGACCCCCTTACCAGTGCTGGTGTTCAGACTTCCTTGGAGAAGGTGGAGTTTATCTCCACCATTGGAGAGCCCAGAAATTTAACTGGTTTCCCAGACGTAGCTGTTCTGTAATTCCTGGGCACTCAGGAAGCAACCCTGTGGACTGCAGGTGGGGAGCAGCCCATCAGCAACCTGTACTGGGGAGAAACCTTCCGGATGGCAGGCAAAGCATGTAAGGCTGTTAGATGGAGTGGAAGTGAGCTTGGTGGGGATTCTCTGGAGCACGGGAAGTTTGTACAGGGATCTGCAAAGGGAAATGGGGCAGTGGTGCAGACAGGAAGACTTTGGAGTGCTAATCGGTGTAAGTGTATAGCACAGTGGTCACTTCCGGGCTGCAAAGTTGCCCAAGGAGCACGTCTCAGGGCACAACGTCACCAGATGTCCTTATACCTGTGCTGCTGGCCCGCCAAGCAGCAGCAAGACAAGGCAGGAGAGCTCCTTCCTCCTCCAAGGTCTATCCAGCGCCCTCTACTAAGAATGCTTTACCATAAAAGTCTCACTCTAAAGGAGAAACACTAAACAGGATTGTCTGTTACCTTAGTACATATACTGAAGGGTGAATCCGGAGCCCAGAGGCAATAAGCTGATAAATAGCACACAAGCTGTAAATACTGGTCAGGAGAACCAGTAAATTCCCTTCTGGTTTTAGGTATTGTCTGCTGGATTTGCTGACTGTTGTAACCGAAAGATTGTTAACTGGTACAGGACCCAGCCCATATACCATCTGTAGCTAAGCAAAACTTTTTTTTTTAATTATTTTTTTAATGTTTATTTTTATTTTTGAGAGAGAGAGTGAACAAGTAGGGGAATGGCAGAGAGAGGGAGAAAGAGAATCCAAAGCAGGCTCCAGGCTCTGAGCTGTCAGCACAGAGCATGATGCGGGCTCAAACTCACAAAATGTGAGGTCATGACCTGAGTGGAAGTTGGACACTTAACCTTGAGCCACCCAGGCATCCTGCCACTTTTTTTTTTTTTAGTTAGAATTGTACTTATTACTTCAAAGAGTCAATGTTCCAGTTCAAGTCCAAAGTCAGGAAAAGACTGATATCCCACCTCAGCAGTCAGGCAGGAGGTGTTCCCACTTACTCATGGAGGGTCATCCCCTTTTTCTTCATTTGGGCCTTCAACTGATGAAATAAGACTCACCTACATTAGGAAGAGTCTACTGATTGAAATGTTAATCTCCTCCAAAATTACCCTCACAGATACACCCAGAATAATGTTTGACCAAATATTTGGGGGCCTCATGGCCCACTCAGATCGACACATAAAATGAACCATCACAATTGCCTTGCCAGGTTTTCACCCTTGTAGCTGGCCAAAAGTACTCTATTGATCCTTTAGAAAATTTACGTGTCTTTATTCTCAAATATATGATTTATATGGGATTGAACGCCTTCCCTTAAAACTCTACAAGAGACTCTTAAAACTATCCAGATTCTGTTTGACCACAGTGCTTGGTACAGAGAGCACAAACTTAAGGGGATAATAGTAACAGCTAACATAACAAATACTACTGCGCTGAATCATCACAGTAATCCACTGAACCATATGCTCCTGGAGAAGAGAAGCTTGGACCTTCAAGTGGAATTAATAAAGATGTGATGAACTGGAATTGTGTTATCCATGATGCGCACAAGGGAAGTCAGCCCGATAACAGACGCAACCCAGAGGGGTCTTTTGATGATGTGAGCTCTGCAGTAAGCTGCATGTGAAGCCAAGGCTCACCTGTGGACTTTTCAGTTATGGGTTAAAGATTTCTTATTTTGATTTAAGCTAGTTAGAGTTGGGTTTATGTCACCTGCAACAGCAAAAATTGGGGGGCTATCAAACCTTCCTGGTCATTCTAGAATTCTCCATTGGCAGGGCACCTAGATGGTTTAGTCGGTTAGGCGCCTGACTGGTTCAGGTCAGGATCTCATGTTTCGTGAGTTCAAGCACCACATTGGTCTTGCTGCTGTCGGTTCAGAGCCCACTTCAGATCCTTTCTATACTTCCCCCCCCCAAATATAAATAAAAGCATTTAAGAAAAGAGAAATTTCCATTGGAAACAAAACATGGTTTAACAAGGAAGGGTTTATTTTCAGTAAGAGAAAACAGAAATCTAATCAAGAAACCATAATAGTCATAGACTAGATTAAAAAGACAATTGCTTTGGAGGCTTTTTTTTTTCTTTTTAAAGAAACAGAACTATCAGGGAGTAGAATTAAGGAAGTAAAAATTTTGCTCAGTACTCTTGGTGATTAAAGCAATTACTTTATGGAGTAGATTCAAAAGGAATTTATAAAAGTCCCCAATTAGATGATACAGCCCCTTTGAAAAGTTTTATTTTTATGATTTAGCCTACTATCTCTTCTAAACTCCTCACTAGTCTTGTCTATACAATGGTAAAGCTGTTCATTTTTATTTGTTTATATGTGTTTCCTAGTCCTAGGGCTTTATAACCACAAAGTTTATTATTAAAAAGTTTTAGTTCACTTCAAATACTTTCTGTGCTATTTGGAAAAAGTATCTAGGGGAAAATTCATGTAAGAAGAGTAAATCCAATTTAACGGAAAACATGAAAAATTGTTGATGAAGTGCTTTATGTGTGTGTGTCTTTGGCCCAAAGGAAGCATCGGACTGACTCTGGGAGTGGAAGGCAGAGTGAAAAGATACCATATCTCCTCCTTTGCCTGCTTCTGTTGGATAAATGGATCATTTTACTGTCAGGCTGGTTGAGACTGAATGTCAACAGTATACAGGAAGGTCCCAAAGGTATGCAGTACATGGGATGCTATTCTAGCTCCTTTCGCTTGATGCCATTAAATGAGCTCACATTCCATAAGATAAAAGTCGAATGAATTGAAGGCCAATAAGTACCTAGTTTTATAGCAGTGGTTTAAGCTCAGGAGTTTATGCGTGTTTCCATGGAAAGACCGCATCTAAAACAACACTTTAACAGATGAAATTTCCAGAGAAAACAAACAAAATTTACCTGTGAATTGCTGTACTAATTGGTGGAGTTTTTTTTTTTTTTCTTTCAATAACAATAGCACAGCAGTCATTTAAAATGTGTGAACACTCTGAGCCCTAACAATGGGTGGTATTTTTAATTTGAAATATCAGAAAAATACTCTATGTTCATTTATAAAATTTTGGCTGGGTTACATATAAGAAACATTCATCCATTCACTCCATAAAAATATATCTATTATCTATTCTGGGCCAAGAAACTGTGATTGTTGTCTTCCTAAATCTGTCTAGCATATGAGGAAGTTTTGTTGTTCTAAAAATCTGTGATTATCATGTATTAAATGGGCACCACAATTCAAGAGAGATGTAATAAAAAATAACTTTAATATAAAATAATATATTATGGTATATAATTTTTAATCTATTTTATATATGAAATATAAATAATGCTAATAATATTCAATATATTTACCCATCAGTACAACACAGGCTTCAACAAACTAAAATGCAAATAGAATAACATTGATTTTGTAAGAAATCTGTGGAGTACAGAATCTCAGCCATTATGTCCACTTGCATGTGTGGTTTGCACGTTCCATTATGCCAGTGGCAGAACCTTAAAATGGAACCTGTCCCTCACCACTCACTATAAGTAAAATGAGAGATAAAAGGAGAACATAATATTGGCAATTAGAAATTGATCATCAACACATATTTATTGCATGCATACCGTGTGTTATAAACTGCTAGGCATTTGGTCAAGACGTAAGTCAAATTGCAGGCTGCTGAAGAGGAAATTTGAAATAAGAATCATCAAGGAGTACAGTGAGAGATTATGGATTCCAGAGGCAGCAAAGCTGAAGAAAATGATAGGATTAAGAATATTTTTTTCATGTTTTAGGCTGAGGAGAAAGTTGTGGGAAGAGATAGACTGAAAATTATTAGAGCAAGAACTTGCAAGAGGTAGAAGTCTTGGGATATGAGCATAGGTGAAGGAAAGGAGGAATCATGAGTGTGGAAGGAAGAAAGATAAAAGTGGATGAGAACTGTAAACCAATTCAGAGGTGTAGGAGAGGTAAAAGAAGTCCCAGGAAGATGACAGGAATTTGGAAGGAAAGGAAGGGGCTGATCCAGGAGAAAGAATAAGTGAACTTCAAAGAGATGAAGTAAAGCAAGTTTTTCACAGCTGTAACAGCTATTTCCTCTGTGAAATAGTCAAGGTAATCTGCTAAGGGGAAATAGTGCAGCATTAAATGCAAAACTTAAAAAGACTGGTAAGAAATGACCAGCATAGGGAATGGGCAAGGGTATGTAAAGATTTGCTAGACAATATTAAGAGCCCAACAGAGGTTAGAAATCATAAATGTATAAGGCAGGCAACCAACATGGCTATATGATTTGCTCTCATATTATTCAATGCCTGGTACTAAGATCAGAACAAATGGATAGGTTATTCTAGAACTGAAGTTTAGGAAAATGGAATGAAAGAAGGTCGTGAGAGTGTTGGGCTGGTGAAAGACAGGTTTAAGTGAATACCATGAGTTGTAGGTTGGATTGAATGAGGAAAGAAAGCCAAAGGTTTATTGATCAAGAACACACAAAGCCCACAAAGTAGAAGAATCAATGAGAGTAAACAGCTGCTCCCCTACATAAAGCCTCTTTAAGGGTATTCTGCAGCCTTTATCTGGAATATAAAGTTCAATTTACTTCTTATAACAAGGCTTTCCATAATCTTGGTTGCGTTTCTCAGTCCTTCCCACAAATGCCCTTGGCATTCCACGTATCCTGGCAAACCAAATGACTGTGTTGCTTCCTGCCTTCATGTCACTGCTGTTCTTCCTGAAGAGCTCCTCTTCTTCTAAATCCCTGTTAACCTGACGAACTTCTCAGCCTTTGAGGTTTGTCTCAAGTATCTCTTCCTTTTTAAAGTCTCCTGTGGTAATTTGTCTGTTAAAAAAAAAGGGGGTGCCTGGGTGACTCAGTCGGTTAAGCCTCCGACTTCGGCTTAGGTCACAATCTCACAGTTCTTGAGTTCAAGCCCCGTGTCGGGCTCTGTGCTGACAGGTCAGAGCCTGGAGCCTGCTTTGAATTCTGTGTCTCCTCCTCTCTCTGCCCCTCCCCTGCTCATTATCTGTCTCTCTCTGTCAGTAATAAATAAATGTTAAAAAATTTTAAAAAAAGATAAAATTTCAAAAAAAAAAAATGACTGCTGATTTTTTATCCCATCCCTACAACACTTATCCATTACTCACACAAAAAGGCCCTTGATTCTGAGCAAGCCAATAGAAGGCTATAGAATTGGCACTGTGCCAGTTCCAATGTAACCCAACTACCATGCCCTAAAGAAGTTCGGGCTATTGTGCCGAACATATTGTGCTTTCTCATATGGAGAGAAAGGCCACAGGGAGGGAGAATTGGCCTACAGCACCTATACCCCATAGTGTGAGTAAAACCCTCTTGGTTCTTCCTACCTACCCTAACCACGAGTTGAATGTAGGTGGAGCCCAGTCAACCCACAGAATTGTGAGAAATAATAGATCACAGATATTTTAAGCCTCTAAGTTTAGGGGCATAGTTATGCAATTATAGATAAATAATATGTCTTCCATTTCCAACTCAAATGCAACTGCTCAAACTTTCCATCATGCATGCTACTGTTCCTATAATAAACCTCTATCATTTTAGTTAATGCACTCAGATTGCAAAAAAAATGTTTACGTATCTGCTCCCTTCTATTTAGTGAAATTCTTGAGATTAAGGGCAATGTCTCAGTGCTAACATCTATGGATACAGACACAGATCTAGATACAGACGGAGATAGAGAGATAGAAAGATATAGACATAAATATAGATATAGATATAGCACACAACATATGATAGATACTCAATAAGTGCTGTGAACTAAGTTGAATCTGAATTTAGTGGGAAAAAAAGAGGAAGACTCTATGCTCGGTCATTGGAATTTCATGGTTAAATATTTCGCAAGCAGAGCAGTCCCTGGAAAAATATGGAAATATATTGGAGGTAAAGTTGGTTCAAGCCCAGTCTAGAAATTGAGGTAAGAGTGGGCACATCCTTCATCATCAAAGATGTGGATTCGTGGTCTAGTATGATGATGGGAAATTGTGGAGTAGAAGATGGTGGCCCTGAATTGGAAGAGATTGTGAACTTCAGAAAAGAAGAGGCTATGAGTGAGTTTTTCAGTTGTAAGGATTCTCTTAATGCAATAATGGATAATTAAGAAGACAATGGTCCAAACTTCTGGCCAATGTATACTCAAAGGAAAAAAGTTAAGTCTTCACTTCACAGACGTACATGGAAGATGTATTATGCCGGTTTCCCCTGAAGCCATTTGAGTGCTCCTTCTCAGTCTCCTTCCCCTGACTCTGTTCCACTGCCACTGTGAGCTTTCTGCCCAGTCCTCTTCCCTGTGCCTATTCTTTGGGCCAAAAAGTCACTCTGACACTCTTAGTCACTGATATCTTCCAAATCTGAACTTTCTGACTCCACATCTTTCATGAGCTTCAGGACTGTTATTTCCAGTCCTCTCGGGAATATCCCCACTGTCTGGCCTTTCAAACTCAAGATGTTAAAGGTCAAACTGATTATCTTCTATTCACAACTTTTTCTCTCGTATGTCCCAGCTCAGTAAATGGTATCACTGCCCACTCAATGGGTACAGGAAAAAATAGTCAGCATGGTGATTAAGAAATTGGCTTCTGCAGCTAGTCGCACAGAATATGCTCGAATCTGGTCTTCATAAGTTACTACCTATATGGTAACCTTGTCAAATTAGTTAACTTTTCAAAACTTCAGTTTTTCTCCTCTGTTATAATCCTCAAAAGCTTGTGAAGAGGATTAAATAAGTGCCTGTCCAAATCCTCAAAACTAATCCTGCCAATTACACTTCTTGAAGTCATCCACTTTTCCCTTTCCCGTAGCACCTGCCTTTCCCAAGCAACTGACCACCAAGCTCAGTCAATTTCTTTCTTTCTCTTCCTTTCCCTTCCTTCCTTCCTTCCTTCCTTCCTTCCTTCCTTCCTTCCTCCCTCCCTCCCTCCCTCCCTCCCTTCCTTCCTTTTCTTTCTTTCTGTGACAGAGAATGAGCAAGTAAGGGAGGGATAGAGAGAGAGAGAGAGAGAGAGAGAGAGAGAGAGAGAGAATCTTAAGCAGGCTCCATGAGCTTGGAGGCTGATGTAAGATTCAGTCCCACGACTGTGAGATCAAGACCTGAGCCCAAATCAAGAGTTGAAAGTTTAACTGACTGAGGCACCCAAGTGCCCCCTGAGTTCAGTCAATTTCTAAAACATATCTTAATACACACCTTTGTCCATTGTCACTTCCATTGTCCAAGTATAACACCAAAACATACTTCGACATATCTATTACAAACCTAGTCAATAGCTTTTTAAAAATATAAATCAGATCATATCCCTATTTAGACTTGCACATTTTTTCAATTGTCCCCTATTTCCTACAAAAGAAATGCCAAATTCTTTAGAATCTGATATTTGCAGTCTTTCCTTTAATTAACTTTCCAAGTCTGACTATCACTTCCCACCATTCCCTACATTTCACACACTCACTCTCCAAATATACTCTTCTGCCTTCATGACTATTTCCTTTCCTAGATCCTCAGTCTCCACTTCTCCTTTGACAATTCCTGCTCCAGCCTCAATGTGATTTCCTGTCTGTTGTCTTTGAAAAACCCTCAGGTGACACAGATTGCTCCCTCATCTGTTTCCCCACATGACTGTAGACCTATCATAGCCTTTATCACACTACAGTAGAGTTATGAATTTGTCTATCTCCCCAGCTATACTCTGACTTCCTCCTCAGAGGCAGAAATAGTGAAATATTTATTCTTACATTACCAGTCTCTAACATAATTCCTGGAACATAGCAGTCATGTGAGACGCTCACTAAATATCTGCTGAGAGAATGAATGAATGAAGAAACTATGTTCATTTCATTCACAACCTGTTGGCTATTTATTATTCGAATGGTGCTGGCTATTTATTATTTAAACATTAATTAAATCAAAATCTTTCAGGGATATATATAAAAAGAAAATCCTTAAAAGTAGGCATTAATTTGAAACAAAAGATCTCAGTCTCTCTCCCACCTTCAAAATTCTACTACCCTATTGTAAACTAAGCTAATGCTTTTCTCCAGGCATGTAGGATTAGAATCTTGCATGGGAATTTTGTCTGGGACAGACAAATTTGTAGAATAGGATCTAGTGAGTTGTTTGGAGTATATTTCCAATTAATTCTGTCATATTAACAGTAATAAATTATATTTTGTGAAGTTTATACTTTTTGATGAGGCAAAATTGAATTATGTGCAATTATGTGCAGTTCATTTTTCAAAATAGTAACATGGTGACAAAAGTGTTTTTTCCTAAAACCTAGTCAGCTTGACTGACATGTGAGTACCCAACGCTAAGCATCTGTTAGGGAAATCTTATTACTCTGTGTCTGTCACTGGAAAATTAGAACAAACGTTGCAAGACCTACACACTTACAATGTTATGATGTGTTTTTAAAACTGCTTTCCACAGAAGGCCCTTTATTTTATTAGAAAATTATAAGCAAACAAGTCTTGTTTAATGGCTTTCAAAGTATAAGCACATTTCATGTCGAAATTGTATCACTCTCAACTGCGTGGTTGTGTGAGAAATCTGTCAAGCCCTGGTGCCCAGGAAAATAGGGTACCATGGCAGAAGATTTCTTGCTGAAGAATATAATGTATGCTCAATTAAACCAATAGAGCGTGTGTAATGGTCTGATTCCACGGTAGGAAGAACTGTCAGCTTTCCATTCTGGGATCAGAATTTTTTCAATGCCTGGACTTTTGGTGAATTCTGTGTGACAGACAAGTGATACAATCTTGAACTTGTAACTCAGGAAAGGTTGGGTTCCTATTTCTTCTCCTTTTCACATTCAAAAATTCTTGGAAATCTTACCTCCTCTTCCTAATATCTTCTCTGTCTCTGCTCCCTTTCCACACCTTTCTTGGTTTCCTAAATATTTTAACTAACAATTAAAGAACCATCCATGAAATGCTAAAATTACATCCGGGTTTTCAGAGGAATCAATTGTTGGCCGTACTGTTATTTCACTTGAGAGTAATTCCCAAGCGTTTTATTGCTTCAAATAAAAAAAAAAATCTTTATGTGCTTTAAAATGAACGAGATGCTAATAAAATGTCTGTAAAAATCCCAGAGCACCCCAATGTCCCTTTTATATTCTGTGCTATTTGACAAGTTTATAACAGTTCTGTTTCTCTAAGCCAACGGAGATCACGCACAGAACTTTTTCCCAGAAAAGATGATGGTAAATATATAAAACATAAGATGCATATTTTTCTACATATTCTTAAAAAAAAGATGACTTCCAAACATGACAAAACGATATTGGGTGTTACTAAACTGCCATCTACTGTACTTGTTCGCCTAGTACACAATACCATCGTGCAGAGGCTTGCCTTTTTCCATGAATACATGATTTCTTTTTTCCAGCTGTTTCTTGACATTCTTTCTTTCCCTTGTTCTAGCCATGTGTACTCCTAAAGACCAAGAAAAAAAATAGTTTCAACTAATTATAGTCCTCCCAAAGCCTTTCACATCATTTAAGGCTTAGATTGATTATCCGCAGTGCCATGAAGACGTGTCAGTTTGAGACAAGAAGAGGTTTAGAGAGGTTTACACTTTGCGGAGTGCCACCTGTCTCCAAAGGGCACATTCATTAAAAAGCTCCAGGTGCAAGTCGTGGGAGCAAAACAGCATAATGAAGTCCTTTGCCTCCTTGTGCACCTTTTGATTAATAACATTCTCCTTCAGTTGTAGCAGATTGTGTACCATGTTCACAGTGAGAAACGTGAAATACCAGCCTACTTCTCTATCCTTCTCTGAATAGAGCAAATCGCCATTTATCTGTGACCTGAATCAAACGAATATACAAAAATGGGGTATTTCTGGCACAATCTTCTTTAATAAGAAAGAACAGCTAAAAAGCCAACTGAATGGTCTGAAGGGTATTTATTCAATAAACAACATTTAGTATGTGTCACTGATCAAATTTCATCCAACCCTCTCTGTCCTATAACCACACAGGTAGAAATCCAATTGATATTTATACTGATAACCTTAAGGCATTGTAAAGTTCTGAGTTGTCTCTTGAATCGTGAAAATGGGAAAGAGAACTGGCATTTATGAAATATCTCCTATTTGCTAGGCATTTTCACTGTTACTATCACATTTTATCCACATGTCAGTCTGATCAGGTAGACACTTACAGCCTCATTTTTACCATTGAAAGTGATTGAGGCTCAGAGCAATAATAACAGCTAATGTTTATTGTCTGCTTACTATTTTCCTGGCACTTCGTTTATCACTTTAGAGGCACTGCCTCAATTAATCCTCAGAACTACATTATCAAGCAGATACTCTGATTAATTTCATTTTATTAGATGCGATTCAGAGAAGTTAAGTAACTTGCCCAAGATCATACAAGTAATAGGTAGGAGAGCTAAGATCTGAACCCAGGCAAACTGGTTTCCATGCCTATATCATTAACCCCAACACTACACTACTTAAGTGTGTGTGTGTACACTTTAATGTTAGATGAGTCTTATTGTTTTGTTTTTGGAAATTGGTAATCTATGTTTGGAACGCATGCTAACTTTCAATTAATCTAACTATATCCTATTTTTTATAATGTTTACTCATTTTTGAGAGAGAGAGAGAGAGAGAGAGAGCAGAGCATTATTAGCAGGGGAAGGGCAGAGAGAGGGAGACACAGAATCCGAAGCAGGCTCCAGGCTCCGAGCTGTCAGCACAGCGCCCAATGCGGGGCTCGAACCCACGAACTGTGAGATCATGACCTGAGCCAAAGTCGGATGCTTAACCGACTGAGCCACCCAGGTGCCCCTAACTATATCCTATTAATAGGTACTAATACTTGCTCTGTATTGTGCATTTACTGTCGAGCATTTCACATGCATTATCTTATTTGAATTTACACACGGATGTAATTTTATACTCATTTTACTGTTATAAAAGCGAGGCTTGGAGAACAATAATAAGAGTAATCACAGCACACACATGGGACTTACTATTTGCTAGATGCCCTTTTTCCACAGTTTTAAACAGTTTTTATTTAATATTGACAACAACCATATGATGTATTCTTATTCCCATTAGGCAGATGAGGAAAATGAGACATAGCACTTTGACGTAGGTTGCAAAGCTAGCAGGCAACAGAGTAGGAAATCTAGTTCCAAAAGCCTATGACTTTAACCATTACTCTAAACTGCGGAACAATTTGGAGTAGTCACTCCTTGCTCGCAGCAAATGTTAGCAACATGCCTTAACTATGATAGTATGCATCACAAGCTAACAGTTTGTTGCTAACAAGTAGTTTAATTATGCATATTAGGGAGGGAGTGGGAAGGAATCAAGCCCGTGCAATTTCCCCTTGGTCAGGCCTGTGCGTAGTTTCAATGACGGCAAAAATAAAACCTCTCTCTTCATTTGTTCTACAAATATTGAGCACTAACTGTGTTCCAGGTGCTGAGGTTGAGGAAATAAATAAGACTTATCTCCTACCTGTGAGGAATTGGGAATATATAAAACAAACAGGTAGTTACAACATAAAGGGACAATTTCTAAAACGGAGCTTTGCTTCCTAAGCCAAAGCCAAAGCTGCAAAACAGTCTTACTTGGTCATATAGCCCCAGAAGAGGTCACAGTGAACAGGTGGGAAAAGGAAAGGAAGGCAGAAGAGCAGTGCCTCCATACTGCTTAGGAATAAAGTAGTTAAAAATATTGTTATAATAGTTGCAATCTTATTTAGTCCTTCGATAATGTTTATGTGTCAACCAGGCATGGAAGTTCTCAATAGTTTTATGATATATATTTTCTTTGTTTCTCATCTGATTTTTATCTCTGAGAACTACTCTTTCCTGGAAGACTCATCTGTTCCTGAACCCTCAAGTCTTCCTCCTAGTCTGGTCCATACCAAATTCCAGCTATAATATTCTTGGTTGCAAGTGGCAGAAATCCCGTACAAAAAAGGAGAATGTGTTGACTTGGCTAATGTAGGAAGTCCAGGGGATAGACATGGCTTCAGACAGAACAAAATTCAGAAATTCAAATGCTGTATTTAGAACTCACTCTCGGGGCGCCTGGGTGGCTCAGTCGGTTGGGCGACCGACTTCAGCTCAGGTCATGATCTTGCGGTCTGTGAGTTCGAGCCCCGCGTCGGGCTCTGTGCTGACGGCTCAGAGCCTGGAGCCTGCTTCGGATTCTGTGTCTCCCTCTCTCTCTGCCCTTCCCCTGTTCACACTGTGCCTCTATGTCTCTCAAAAATAAATAAACATTAAAAAAAATTTAGAATTCACTCTCTCTTCCTATCCCTTACTACTCCTCTTTCTGTCTTTAATTCTCTGTATCCATCAGCTCTTAGTGTGTCTGCTTGACTTGTTTATGTGGGTGAGCTCCTCTCTGTGGCATGTCTCACAGCTCCAGTTACCAGCTTAGGAACTCCCATAGAGAGAGAACTTTTCTCTCCCAAATGAATTCCTAAATGAATCCTAGGGAATATTCTGATTGGTCTTTCCTGTTCACACATTCATTCATTCTTCAACCAATTACCATGGCCAGTCGAGTTAACATCCAGAATTGAATTATCACATCAGTCTCACAACGATCAGATTCCCCCCAGCATCAAGCTTTACTAGAGATCTCAAGGGTACAGGAAATCAAGAGACAAAGACAAAGCAGAGAAAGGTCTAGAACATTTTTACAAGGCCCTGTCTATCCACTGGCCCAGAGCAATAGATGACGTTTCTGTGTGAGGTTTTGTAGATTATTACCTCACAGAACAGGAAGCATATCATTTACGAAACATCTTCATTTTATACCTCCAAGAGTTGTGTGGCTTGTGTGAAATTTGCCTGGGAAGCTATGTCCCATAAATCAATGGATTCCAGGTTTATTTACTGTAAGGGCATTCTGTATGAAGGGCCTCCTCCTCCTGTCTAAAATCATGATTCTATTTACCTGAAGTCCAGTTGACAAGGAATTAGACCACATCACTTCTCTTCTTCTCTTTCCCCTAGTGGTGTCCCTCTGAGAAAGGAAGTGAATGGATCACAGGCTGGCTGCTTTACCCCTTCCTCCCTTTCAAGGGACTGGGTATTCTGATTGGACAGCCTGAGACAAGATCCCAAACTGTGCTGGAGTTAAGGGAAGCACCATGACTGACAGTCCCCCCGAAGCACCTGCAGTTTCCTGGTAAAAGGAAAGTACCCTGGCTATATATAAACTTTGACTACTCTTATCTACTATACACTTCTGTCTAGACAAGAGACTTGTAAGAGCTCTAGTGATATGGTAACTTTCCTTTTTCCTAAATGTTATCTATTTCTCTCTAGTTTCTAGCTGTGGAAAACTTTCCAGCTATGTCTCGTGGCTCATGAAATACAGGTAAGACAATAAGCTGTGACAGGGGAGAGTGGGAATAACCAGGCCAGATCGTGGGGTCTGTGGAAAAGAAAGCCAAAAAATGTTTAACAAGGCCCCACAAGGAAAGTTTAATTGGAGAAAGAAAGCTCTCCACCCCCCAAAAGTAGGTATTTTCCATCCAATTCTCGTCGGGTCCTTAGACCATTTGCCTAGAGAAATTCTAACATAGCAACTAAATTTCTTTAAACTTCAGCAGGAGATAACAAACAGCTACTCTACTGATCTAATAATCTAGCAGGTACTTTTTGTTTGGCCAAAACAGTATATATTTTTAGGTTGAATTTGAAGGCCTTTGAACAGCCCCTTACAATCTCCCTCGCTGCCTGGCGTCTTACACAGGCCTGCTTCGTTCATTCCTGCTACTCCCTGGCCCTGAATATATTTCAGGTTTTGAGCCATGGTTTAAGGGCTTGAAGATTTCTGCCAAACTGAAAATTCTTTTAAGGAATGTGTATTTTAAATTGTTTTTAGTTATTTACATCAGCGTGAATGAGTTTCTCAACTGTTTTTCATTGGAAAGAAAACTAGGGGGAAAAAGGGTTGACTAAGGATAAGAGCAAAGGAAAAAACAGGACCAAGGCTGCAGTGAGCAGGTGTCTACTCCCAAAATTTAAGGAGGCATTCATTCTCAGGTGACACATCCAGGCCCAGCAACTGTGACAATGCCCCCTACAACTTCACACCCCATGTGATGGGCTTGCCTTCCTCTGGTCCTAACACTGAAGGATGAAGTTTTACCAGATTTGGTCTCTGTGACTTGTGATGAACTAACCCGGATGGATTTCTCTTCTCTGCCTGTGAACTAGGAGAGCTGTTCTACCTAGGAATGCCCACAATATTCTCTGATGATGACTACCCTACACTTATAACATTTTTTTTTCTATCTCTTTACACATCCATATTCACCAGCACTCTGTGAGCGCCAGGCTGGGATATTGTACTCTTTGTAGCTATAATATCTAGCACGGTCCTGCTGAGTGAATGAGGGAATGAATGCACTCTTACCATCAAGCATCTCATTCCTCCTGTGGCATGGGACACCTGTGAAGTTACATGTCAACCAAAATATTTTATCTTTGCCATAGATGGCAAATTTCAATAAATTTTTAATTATGATGTGATTTTCCCATAAATATGCATGTAATTTCAGTGTTGTTCCTTTTCTTTTTGAACCTGTGTTCAAAAAAGCACTGCATTAGATTTGCAAGTGACACCTTACACATGCTTTGCCTTTCAGTCGCCAGCAGGGCCAGCCTCCTTGACCTAATTAGACTTTTCCACTCCCACATGGCTAGTAAATACAATAATTAATTTATAAAGAACTCTGAAACACCAGCCGGCAAAAGCTCCCTATTAACGTTGCACGGAACGAAAGGAGAAGTTGTAGGTGATATGTGACGTGTATGTGTGTATATATGCTCACATCATTTAATCCACTGAATTTCTAAGAATACCAAACTGCAAGTGTACTAAGTAAACAATGTTTAATAATTTCTTGTCCCTGAACTGTAGAAAAAGAAATCTGTGTGATAAAATAGTACAGAGATGTATATTTGGGGTACATGAGACTTGAATGTCTATGAATATTCATACACACCCCAAGTACTATTGTAAATTAAGTTGTTCTTTTTTTCTTTTTTTAAGTTTATTTTGAGAAACAGCAAGGTGAGAGAGCAGGGGAGGGGTAGAGAGTGAGGAAGAATCCCAGACAGGCTTTGCTCTGTCAGGACAGAGTCCAGCATGGAGCTCTCTCTAATAAACTGTGAGATCATGACCTGAGCCGAAATCAAGAGTCAGATGCTCAACTGACTGAGCTGCCCAAGTGCCCCTTAAACTATGCTATTCTTTTTTTTTTAATAAAAAAATTTTTTTAATGTTTATTTATTCTTGAAGGGGAGAGATACAGAGTGTGATTGGGGAGGGGCAGAGAAAGAGAGGGAGGCACAGAATCCAAAGCAGGTTCCAGGCTCTGAACTGTGGGCACAGAGCCCTATGCAGGGATCAAACCCATGAACTCTGAGATCGTGACCTGAGCTGAAGTCTGACGCCGGCCAGGCACCCCTACACTACGTTGTTCTTAAAAGAATGTTGAGAATAAGGAGGGCATTCAGTTTAAATATTTCTCAGTGCCTTAAGAGAGAGGCAACTGTAGTGACTGTCTCATGGAGTGTTTACCATGGAGTATATGTAGGCAGAATTTTAAGATGCCCCCAAGATTCTTCCTCCTGGTATACACGCATTATGCCCTTCCTTTGAGTGTGGGCAGGACCTGTGAGTATAATGGGATGCCACTCTTCTGATCCGGTTCCATTACGTGGCAAAGGTGATGGATTCATTTCTCCTAGGATTCCATTATGTTATATAAGACTACAGTAGTGGTAGTGGTGGCAGTAGTAAGTAATAATAGAAGTAATGGTGATAACAGCAGCAGCAGCAGGAATAGACTGTAGAGACATTCTCTTGCAGGCTTTGGAGAAGTAAATTCCATGTTGTAAGAAGAGGGTCATATGATCAGGACCTAAGGGCAGTCTCCCTAGGAGCTGGCCCTGACTGACATCTGGCAAGAAAATGAGACTTTGTAGTTGCAAGGACCTAAATTCGGCCAACAGCCTGTATGAGCTTGGAGGATGATTCCGAGCCTCAGGTGGAATTGTCTCCCCAGTGGATAACTTAATTGTTGTCTCGTGAAATGCTAGGCAGACACTAAGCCATGCTCAGACCTCTGACCAACAGAGACTGAGAGATAATAAAATATGTTGCTTTAAGCTGCTAGGTTTGTGGTCATTTATTACATAGCACTAGAAAACTAACACTAGAAACACAATTGCATTTACTTTTCTCCAGGTGCTATTCTTTTCCCTTCTCATCCTAGCAGTGAGGGTTGTACATTACACCATGACCTTAACCACCTGACATGGCTGACTGGACCAAGCTAGCACAGCTAGAGCCTTTATATGAAAATTTGGAAGTTGGGCCCAAGAGATTCCAGTTGGGAATCTCTGGAATGGAAAAGAGATATAAAGGTAGAAGCTTTCTTAACACTATCTTCTGTCCAGTACTCCCTCTAGGGTATACAAGGCCCTGGGAAAATATTTGGGGGTGTGCAGAGTGAAAGCCATCAATAACAATACTTTGATTATAAAAATAATTACAAAAATCATGGGCTCGTGTGAGATACTGGTTTATCGATCATATCAATCATATAATGTGGTTTATTGATAAGAATTTAGAGCAAGAAAAACATTGTAGACAATATTTATTGCCCAATCAATGCACATGAAAACCTTTCCTAGTTTCCGCGATCCACTGCTTTGTGTTATTTATTGTCAAAGATACCATTCTTGGCTAATTTAATATATCCCACTGCAAGGAAAAGGTAGCAACACTATTATTCACAATGCTACGGCTCTTTGGAACCTTTAAAATTGAAACTGTATAGATCTTCTGGCCTCTGCAGTTTCCTAATGCCATTTATTGAATTCTGATTACATCATCACTCATCTTGTGGCAACACCCATTGTACTGCCCTTCAATAATGGTTTCCAATGACTCTCAAATGTTGTTAATGTGCTTGGTGGATGATGACCACAAATGCAAGTCTTACCCAGAGGATGCAGGAAAATGAAAATGATTATTCTGTTTTATGGTCATGTTAAATTTGTCATTTAGAAGTTTATAGTATTTATTTATGGAATTTAGAGCATTAACATCGAACAACACATCTTCCGACCATGTCTTCTCTTGAATTAGGCCTTAATCACCTCACTGCTAGAACATGACCTTTTTAATGTTGGTCACTACCCTGCCTTCCATATACAAGTAACCAGCAGTGAGGATTGGTGAGGGGCCCTGGGCAGAGCACGAAGGGCAGTCCCATTCAGGTAAACCATGTCTATCACATGCCCCACAGGGCTTAGGACCAACCCAGGACAGTAGAATGTCACCACATTGATTAAAGGCAAGAAATGACTTTGATAGAAAGGGGCCATTGCCTTTGCAGTACTACAGTCTGGAAAGCTCTGGGAGGGGACAAGAATGGCCATGACCAGGATTATCTGACATATAGCATTTAGCTTGCAAAAGGGTGGTGACCGCTCTGGGCACCAACAATGGGGTGGCAGGTAGGACCCCAGCATAGAAGACACGTGGCTACCCATACCTCTCTCAGTTGCTCCTCAGCAGGAAGCTCCTGGATCTGAACACGGACAGGTAAGCACCCATGCATCAGCTCACACAGGCAACCCAAAGAGGCCAGTGGGTGGCCAAGGTCCTAAACTTGTCCTCTGTATGATGTTACTGAAAATCATCCCCAAATCAGTGAATCATCCCTGTTCTGGCAGCTAAAATTTGGTGCAGTCCCATGAAAGAAATACTGCCCTGGCCAGTGGGAGCTTTCGCTTACCAGCAACAGGCAAGGGCCATGCAACCCGAGGCCACGCCTACTGGTGTTAGTCCCAGGCCCTGTCCCTGTCCCAGTCCCAGTCCCTGTGCAGCGTGAGGGGGTTATTATCGAGAGGACACTGCAAGGGAGAAACAGGGACTGAGGCCAATAAGGTCCAGGTCCAGGTTTAGAGCATCCCACCCAGAAGGACCTGCTGACCAGGCCAAACCCCACCGCCAGCTACAATAGAACATTTCAGGGATTCCATTGCCAAGATCCACACAGGACCAGGTTCCAGCTCCAGGGCACCAGAGGGGACCTAGAACATTTGAAGAAGGTACTCCAAAGGGTAGGCCTCCCAGGGATATGGGGTTCACAAGGTACTTACACTTCCTAAACCTTGATTTCTTACCTGTAAACAAAGCTAACAATATATTTCCTAAACATTGGTAGGGTTCTAAATGTGATAATGGATGTAAAGCTCTGTATATTCACACTACTGAATATACAGTGATTAATAAATGGTAGCTATTATTACCTGTTAAAAGAACTCCCTCAGGAACACGGACTGGACTTAGGAGATTTTTGTTCACCTTAAAATCACAAATACAAATCAGATGTTAGAGCAAGTGAAATCTATTTGCAGATGGCTCATCTACTTAATTGCATGCTGATCCTTCGAACCTCACTTCCGAATGATGGCATTTCATGGCTCCATTTCCAGATCCTAAGTACCTTTCTGGAAGTTACCGCCACCCCCTCCCTCCATCCTGGAACATCTGCCCATGTTGCACTAAGCCCCACCACAAGTTCCGACTCCACAACGCGGCCTGAGGTCACTGCTTTCCACATGACCTAAGAAGTAAATTTTATTTTCCGCAAGTTTCTAGATTAAAATTAGGGAATTTCTTAGGTATGAGTGTTAAATTCAGTGACTACCTTATTTATTTATTCAAATTCCTTGTTCTTTTAAGAACTATTTATTTCAAGAGCAAACATTTTTATGGCTGCTTGTTAAGTCGTAATTCCACATATTTTATAATAATTAGGGAAAAAATTCTGGTCGACTGAAAAAGAGTTACTTTAATATATCTCAGTGATGACTCTTGCAGTGAGTTTATGATTTGGAACTTCATAAAAAGCTATTTTTCATGGTTTTTGAGTAGCGGGCTTTTCTTTCTTCCTTCCTCCCTCCCTCCCTCCCTTCCTTTCCTTCCTCTTTTCTTTTTTCCCTGAATGTGACTGAACATGCAAAAACAAAATGTGCTTGATTTATCCGTACTTTACGAAAACTCTCCTTGAATCTACAAATGTACACCTCAGATCCAGAGATTGGATCATTGCCACCTTAAACTCTCAGTTAATTCTAGAACCAAGAATAGATCTTTTCTTAATAGCCATGTAACATGCCTTAACAGGAGTTACGGTAAACTCGATATTGCGACTTTAAGAAAGCTTAGTCACCATCAGGGCCAGAAGGTCCTCACTAGTGATACTCACCATGTCACAAGCGGATCTGTGATCACTCCCTTTGTCCCTGAGCTGGTATAATTTTAGCAAGCATCTAGATGGGACATGGTGAGATGGATAAATGTGAGTATTTTAAAACTTTTTCTTTTAAGAAATGCCCAAATCCTAAGTGTGCAAGTCAATGAAATTTTATAAAATGAAGACAATCTATGTAACCAGAACCCAAATCATGACAAAAACTATTACCAGAATGCCAAAAGGTCCCGGTCCCCTTCCAGTTGCTATTTCCTCCCGTGGCCTAAGGTAACCATTATTCTAGATTAATTATGCCTGCTTTTGAACTTCATGTGAATGTACTAGTTTGTGTCTGGCTTTTACTTTTTTAAAAAAATATTCATTTATTTATTTATTTTGAGAGAGAGAGAGAGCATGTGAGCTGAGAAGAAGCAGAGGAGAGAGAGAGAGAAAGAGAATCCCAAGCACTGTCAGTGCAGAGCCCAGTGGGGCTTGATCTCATGAACTGTGAGATCATGATCTGAGCCAAAATCAAGAGTCAGATGCTTAACCAACTGACCCACCCAGGCATCCTGTGTCTGGCTTTTTCAATTCAATTACACTTTTGAGTGACAGCCACCCTGTTTAATATGGTTGCAATTTGTTTTCATTACTCTATATGGTATTCCAGTGTGTGAATAGGTGACAATTTATTTATCCAGGCTATCATAAATAAGCAATTTGGAATTTCTAGTTTGGAGCTATTATGAAATGTGTAGCGATGAACATTATTATATACATCTTTGGCGAGCATATGTGCATTTCTGTTGGAAGTATACTCAGGAATGGATTTTCAGCATCATAAGGTATGCATAATGTTCATATTTAATAGACTCTGGCAAATGTTCTCCAAAGGAGATACATCAATTGACACTTCCACCATGTATAAGAATGTGTAAGAATTTGTTGCACCACACCCTGTCCAACACTTAGAAATGAACTTTTCATTTTAATCATTCTGATGGATATGTAGTAGTAATTGCATTCCCTGGACTTGCACTGCCAGCCAAGATGGTTCCACTACTCTTTCCTATAAGCGCAGGACAAAATACAAAAAGCAACTATCTGAGGACTCTGAAAAGCAAATTAAAAAAGGCAGTTTGGTGAGAATCAAAAGTTGGAGAAATGCCCTGTTTGTTTTTCCTACTTTCTTCACAGCTTTGACCTGAGGCCTAACATTTAGTAAAAGTAATGGCAGCACAGGCATTAAAAATTAATAGAAATCCTATATTTCTAGCCAGATGAATGGAGAAGAGGAGCTTTTGTGGGAGAATACCTGGATTTTATTCCCCTCCTTTTCTCCCTCTAGGCTTTGACCTGAGAGTTGAGGCTTAGGCTTGGACCAAGAGAATACCTATCTTTCTAAACAAAGGAGGTGGGAAAGGAGGCCTCTGATCTGAACAGTTCAGAAGGAATCCACATATTTTCTCTCACCTCTTTGCCCCAGTGTGGGTCCTAGTCAGCTGTTGCAGCTGTGGAAGGCAGCTAAAACTCCCAAGAAAAACCTCATATTTCTGGCAAAAAGGCCAAGAAAAGGGGACCCTGCAAAACAGAGAGCATAAGTGGAATATCAAAAAGGGAGAATGTAGAAGGGTTGCCCCTAATTCTAAGGATAAACCCACATAAATTCTGTTCTCACGCCTGAACTAAGCATCTTTAGGAAAGACACAAGCTGTATGGCAAAAGGTACGTGAACTGAACTGCAATTTAAACTACAGTAGACTCCCCTTATCCACAGGAGATATGACCAAGACCCCCAGTGGATGCCTGAGACTATATATAAAACCCAATATATACTGCTTTCTCCTACACATACATTCCTATAATTTATAGCTTAATTTATAAATTAGGAGACAAGACCTAATAATGAAATAGAAAAATTATAACAATATACTGTAATAATAGTTAATGTGGCCTCTCCCTCTCAAAATATATGTTTGTACTGTGATGATGTGAGATGGTAAAATGCTTACAGGATGAGATGAAGTGAGGTGGATGACAGGCATTTGTTACACAGTGTAAAGCTACTGACCTTCTGAGGATAAGTCAGAAGGAGGATCATCAGCTTCTCACAGTTGATCACGAGTAACTGCAACCAGGCAAAACTGCAGATAAAGGGGACTACTGTACTGCCCAAGTTCTAAAATAATCCCTGAGTGCTGTATGTATAGGACAGACTCAAAGCCGAGTAACAAAGTCTTTGAAAACTGAACTGATAGAGACCAGCACCCACAGAAGGTGAGACTGAACTTGCCACTGCCTCCTAAAACAAAACAAAATGATCAACTTTCCCCAAAGGCTTTTAATAGGACCCAGAGTCTACGCAACATAACAATATACAAAGACGTGGGAAAATATAACCAGTTCTCAAGGAAAGATAAAATTACCAGCTGCCAACCCCTAGATGACTAAGATGTTACAATTATCAAAGATTTTAAAGCAGTTATCATAACTAGAAAGTAGTTGAAAAATGTTCTCTCGGTATATATTGTACTCTAGAAAAATTCTTGCATTCTGGTAACCAAATCCGTGCATAAGAATGTTCATACCAGCGTTATTTGTAATCACAAACCTGGTAAATAAAAGGGATAAACTGTCACACAAAGAAATATTACCAGTATATAGCACTAAAATTAGGGAACTACACTACATGCAAATATATGTGACAACCCAAAACGAATTTGGAAGTATAGTGTTGAGTGCGGGGTGGGCGGGGGCGGGGGGGGGGCTGCTGCAAATTACATAACAACCAACTATTCTTGTAAAGTTTTTAGTCAAACATACATAAACTAAATTTTTAAAAAGCAAAATAATAAACCTCAAACAGTGGAGAATGTTACTCCTGGAAGAAACCACGGGGTAAAAGACACAATTTTTTTAAAATATTGGCAATACCCTAGTTCTAAAATTACCGGTCGGTTCCCACGTGTACATTGCCTATTTGTTACACCTACGTACGTATCAAAAAAGAGTACGTTTCTAAAGGACACCCGTGTACCATGTGTAGAATTAAAGAACAGAGTTTTCAATCCTTTATTAAAATAACTTCGGCAAATACTTCACTAGCCAACAGACTTCACCCCCTAAACCTAGCCTTAAGCAACCCGCCATCCCAAACTCAAACCCGATTACAGTCGCTTCCGCCTTGGCTCCCTAGCTCCGCCCATCTAAGCGGAAATATTTTCCTTTCGGGTCCTCCCACCTGTAGGGGGCTCTCCGAGGCTTCCAGTGCCACGAAGGCCTCCCGCTTGAGCTGTCCCTGCGGCGCCTGTTAGTTTACCTACAGAGAAAACATTTGCACTATAATTCTTTCGGCCGGGAAACAATCGTACTGGCATTTTGCTCTACACAATAACGTTCAAACTCAATCCCGGCCGGAGTGTCCTCATTTTCAAGCCTGGTGCAGCGTGCGTCGGAGTCAGGCGTCCTGAGGACAGCCTCGGAGTGCCGAAAGTCCCCTGCCCGCTTCCTCCAGCGAAGACGTAGCTGCGGGTGGCTGTGGTGGTGGCGTACAAGATGTCGACCAAGAATTTCCGAGTCAGTGACGGTGACTGGATTTGCCCTGACAAAAAGTGAGTTCATGAAGGGCCCCGAATTGGGGCAGGGTTTATCGGTGGAGGCTTTCTCAGGTTGCTTCGGCGTTTTCCGTTTTTATGGCTCCAGTACGTCAGCCTGGGTTGAGACGGCGAACCGCCGGCTCCCAGGCGGGAAGGAGGCTCCAGCCTCTTCTCGATGAGGTATTTCGGGAGCCTTTGTTTGGAGAATATCTCCAGGTTTCTTCGACATTAACTCTCCAAGACAGCTCCTCTTTTTCGAGAGCGAGATGGCCTACCTTTTGCCCCCACACCCCACCCCCGCCTCGGCCAGGTTTCCGCGATAAGGCAATCTCCAGAGTCGAGGCCGGTTTGCTATTGGAGCTGCCCCACGTGACTTTTTCCTGCGGAACTTTACTCCTGTTCGCGGGAAGCTGCCTTCTCAAACTCATTTTTTGCTTTTCATAATTCGCGTTGGGTTTTGGTGGTGGTATTTTTTGCTTTTTAATTTCTGCTTTCTCCTGTTCTGTTTATCCTTTCCCTCTAAACACTACCCTTCTTGGATTCAGGAGATTCTGACTTTTTTCTCTTTAATGATCTTAAATTTCCCCACGAGAATTGAACCTTTCGCCTCCTTAGAGCCGAAAGGCAGGAGGCCTGTTTTTTTGCCTTCTGGAGATGCCTGCAGCAGAGGAGCACGTGTTTAGTGGCTCAGCCTTTTGACATTGCTGCTGAAGTCTGTGTACTCGATTAAATTGCTAGTTTCTTTTGGAGGGTGCTCAAAAAGATCGACCTGTTGGGAAATACATGGAAAGTAGTCGTCCAAAACACTGAACGCACAGCTCATGTTCAAATTAAAGTCTCAGATCTTTTGTCCTTAGGCTAGCCAAAAATAAAAATTCAAAGAGAAACTTCAAGGCAAACAAATATGGGTTTAATTCCAGTTCTGTTACTTACAGTGTAACTTCAACTAGGTTATTTAACTGTACTAAAAAAAATGGTATCAAATAGCTCCCTTTCAATGAGTACAGGATAGCATAATGTGTAGAGCAATGAAATGTATAGCAAATATTCTTAATTGATAGCTATTGGTTTTAGTTTAAGAGAATTAAATCATCTGATGTCTTTAAAGGAGATTGTCCATTTCCTCAGTATTTGACTTCTATCCACCTTGTAAGTAGTTTAAGTGAAATACTGTTGTGTTTATTTAATAATAAATTGATCATCTGTTTGCATAAAGATTAGGATGATCTGAAGGATCAGGCGTATCTGACAGTATTGAATAGAACAAATTCATATGTTATGAATAGTATTGATCTGAGTGAGTGGTAAATACCATTGAAACCATTCAAAAGGTATAGCACAACTTCGGATTTTTATTACTCGTAGAATGATTTGCCTTTGACAGTGTCATTACTGACAGCATACACAAATATCTGAAGTAGGTCTCTAAGTGTGCTCAATATATTGCAAATTACAAATATATGAATAGAATATAAATTACAAATATATGAACAGAATATGTCTGCAATATGTATATTCATCATATCTATTTTCAAAGAAAAGTCATCAATTTTTTAAAATTTAAGCTTTGCATATCACCTCACATTTACAGGCATTTACCGATATGCAGATGTACTATTAAGACCACGTAAATGAACTTGATAATTTTTTTGCTTAATTAAGTTTGCTGAGCGTAAACATAAAGTGATTCTGTGTTACTCCATGTGTTGAGTTTGTAGGTTGTGGTTATTTTTTTCAGCTAGGTTTCAGAGATTTGGTAAATGCCCCCACAAAACTCCCATTTCCTGATAGTTATTGAACTATGTGTATTTTTAGTCAGTATAACCTGTCTTCCTTCCTTACCATTCTATATTCTGCTTGTAAAAAGAGCATTTTATCAAGATTGATGAAGCCATCTTTGATTTATCTATATTCTCCCCATTGGTCCGTCCTTAGGATTATGTATTTCTTATAATACTTAACACATTTTTGTATGTATCTCCTTATTTTCTATACTGAGAGTTACTTTGAAGTTGTTTAGTTTTTGTTTCTGGCTTTCTGGTGCCTTCTCAGTAATTGTCGAAGTGGATATCTCACATCAGCTTTGCCCAGGGGATTTTGTTATAATCGATGATACGAGCTATTAGAATACCGAAACACAGAAATCTTAAGTGACTTACTAGGAGCACATAACTAGATAGGGAAAGATTGGAGTTTCTTATCCTGGACTTCTGACTTTAAATTTTGTATTTTCTATTTTTTCCGCCTAAATTGTGATTTTTTTTTTTTTTTTTTTTTTTTTTTGTAGTTAACGTTTACATTAACATGACTGAGATGGTGTTAGAGAAGTCCTGGATGTAGGTGTATAGTAAGGACACATTAAAAAGTTGTGTATATAGAATTTTTAAAATTCTACAGTTTTAAATAATAATCTTTCTAAATATTTTTTACTTTATTTTCAGATGTGGAAATGTAAACTTTGCTAGAAGAACCAGCTGTAATAGATGTGGTCGGGGTAAGCATTTAAGGCAGCTTCTTCTAAGACTGTATACAGATCATTTTTTAAATTTCCCCAGATTAATAATGTATTATTTTGCTATTTTCAGAAAAAACAACTGAGGCTAAGATGATGAAAGCTGGGGGTACCGAAATAGGAAAGACACTTGCAGAAAAGAGCCGAGGCCTTTTTAGTGCTAATGACTGGCAGTGCAAAACGTATGTGTTTTGAATTACCTGCTTTTTCTTCCATGATGATATATCTAACGACTACTTTTTAATATTTCCAGTTCTTATTAGTCTCATTGACAAACCAAGGAAGCCTTCTGAGTCAAAGATCTGTGTGCTGTTTAGTCTGTATCTGATATAGAAGTTTAAAGAATTTTTTAAAAGTCTATTTTTTTAATAGCAGTATTAGTTTTCACTATGATGGATTAAGTGTACCAGTAAATGAATGCTTAAGGTAAGCTTGCATTTCAAAAAAAGGAGGAAGGGCTATTTAAAACCACTAAAGCCTACTTCTTTCTATTAAAAAACTCAAAACTTTCGGCTTCTGTCGTTAATATGAAATAGTCAAAATTCATTTTGCCTGTTTACAGAGTAATTTTAAAATCATAAGTCGTGTGTCATAAATATTTGTAATTAGTCATTCTTAATAATTTTGATTTTCAAGTTCTGTATAGATTTTTTTACCAACTTTTTACCATCTTTTCTGTTGTGCAGATAAATATATGCAAAAGGACTGAATCAGAAGAGGGTCTTACATAAACTTATGATCCTATACATATTAAAATTGTACTGGAAAATTTTTTTGTCAGCAGATTAGGTCATTGGATTGGTATGCTGTGAAATTTAGTGCTTGAACTGATGCCTCAAGAAATTTTTTTAAACATTATTTAGAAGGTATAACTTAACTGTTCTTTGAGGTAAATTTGGAGACTGAGACTTTAGTAAAATCTTTAATTTAAAATGATTTTTCCCTCTAAGATATGTAAATCTATGTAGATATAATTCGTCTCCTATTTTTCAAAAAATGACAAAGGCATTCTTCATACTGTTGAGCTCTTGTTTCTGCTTAAAATAGTTCAGTCTTTTATTGGAATCCATATTTTGTACTAGTGTATATTTTCTTTGCATTATCCTTAATAAACATTTCTTTATGGTAGTGATTTCATATTAGTTTTTATTTTAAATTTCTAGAATATCTAGAAATTTACTCTTTTTCTTGTATTATAGTCTACTAATTTGGTATTTTTCCCATCTAAAGGTGCAGTAATGTAAATTGGGCCAGAAGATCAGAGTGTAACATGTGTAATACTCCAAAGTATGCTAAGTTAGAAGAAAGAACAGGTAAAATTCAATCACATTCTAACTAAGCGATTTTAAGTTTTTTAATATTTACTTATTTTGAGAGAGAGAAAGAGAATCCCAAGCAGGCTCCATGCTGCCAGCACAGACCCCAATCTGGTGCTCAATCTCATGAATGAGGAGGTAATGCCTGACCCGAATCAAGAGTCAGACGCTTAACACACTGAACTACCCAGGTTCCCTAAGTGATCTTAAAAGAACTAAAAGTTTGAATTAACAATTCTGTCATCTTATAAGAGTACAGTAATTGAGGATTCTGTCTGTTCTGCCCTTGGGTTTTTTACCTTGACGTTTTTCTCTGATACACAAAGTCATCTTCTATTTAATAGTATCACAGTTTACCAAGTATAGCATTAGAGAACTCTGTGCTAACAAATAGTGACATTAGGAAGGGCAGAGGGGAGGCTCACTAGCCCTTTAAGAATCATCTGGACCTGGCCTTTCTAGACTGCAACAGAAATTCTTGTTTTCCCCCTCGTTCTTTTTTTAATATTAATTTTTTGGTGATATTCTCACATGTGAGAATATTATAACCTTATGTCCTAGGTATGTTTCCTTTTACAATCCTCAAATCCTACCCTACTCTTCTCATTCTGAGCCTTTGTGCTGATTGGGTAGATTGAGGCCTTTTAATAAGAGTCTCCTTTTTTTACCTTCATTCACCTTTAAGGAGGTATGTATTTTATGTTTTTTCATCTTTTTTCTCTCTGATAGTTTATTTTGTCTCATTTTTAGAGCCATCCCCTTCTACCTGACCACAGAATATTGGGGTTCTTCAAGGCCCATTCCCTAAGTTTTCTTTCTTTGCTCTTTATTTTCTGGCATTTTTTTTCTAAGTCCTACCTTTAAGTAATTTCACACCATGATACTCAAATGTGTGTCTTCAGCAGAGACTTCTTTGACCCATATATCCAGCTGTCTATTCAACATCACCAAGTAAATGTCAAACTTATTATATCCAAACTGAACTCATGATTTTCCCCCGGGACCTGGCCCTCTTCTAGTGATCTCTTTCTCATGATTAGTATCACCCACCATATGCTTGTTGCAAAAGACAGAAACCTAAATGTCCTTCTTAGTAACTTCTCTCTCCTCTACTCCCCTCAAAATTCTTTTCCATGACTACCCTAGATAAGGTGACCACTATATCTTGTCTTGGAGAAATAACCACTTAGTTGCTGTCTGTACATATTTTCCTCCTGCCCAGTTGGAGCCAGAGATGTTTTATTTCGTTTTCCAAACTAAAAGCTCCATTTGTTTAAAACCGGTTTTGGGTGCCTGGGAGGCTTCGTCATTTGAGTGTCCAACTCTTAATTTCGGTTTAGGTAACAATCCCAGGGTCCTGGCATCTAGTCCCACATCAGGCTCCGTGTTAAGTGTGGGCCTGTTTAAGATTCTCTGTCTCTCTCCCTCTGCCCTCTCCCCTGCTTGCTTGCTCACTCTCTCTGTAAAATAAAAATAAATACAACTTTTGTTTTTTAGAATCAAGTCCAAAATCTTTAACAGTTTTTTAAATTGTACTTCCAAAAAGCCTTTTATCTATTCATATTCTCTGACCTCTTTTGTGATTCCTCATTTAAAGCTACACTATTGCAAGAGCAGTAGTGTAACAACTAGTCCTCAAAGTTTGATGTCTTCTCACTTTTTCTTTACTCATTCTTTTTTTTTCTGTGATTCTGTCTTTGAGTCTTTCCCACTTCCCTGGCTATAACTACTCATCTTTGCTGGTTGCAATTGAAGTTGTGAAATAACCTACAGCATTGCCCTCCAGTGTCTCTTTACTGTTTTTAATAAGGAAGTCCAAGGTTTTGGGGAACATTTCCTAACCATGGGATGGTCTGAATAAAAGAAAACTTGATGCACTAGTGCAAGGTTGCTGATTTTGCATTATCCCATTAAATAATTGTACAAATAATACAGCCATTCTGTTTCTATAATGTTTATTTTGAGAGAGATCATGTGCACAAGTGGGAGAGGGGCAGAGAGAGAGAGAGGGGGGAAAGAGAGAATCCTCAGCAGGCTCCATACTGTGAGCGTGGAGCTGGTGCAGAGCTCAAACCCATGAACCCAACCGTGATCCTGACCTGAGCCGAAATCAGGAATTGGACACTTAACGAACTGAGCCACCCAAGCACACCTATTCTCCTATTTTTTGAATAGTTATACTTAGCAATGTCCTTGTTGTTAACAGGTTGTTTTTTTTTTCTGTAGCCTGTATGAGATATGAATAACTTTATATTTGCTATAATATTCATTTTAAAGTAGTTGTACTTACATACCTATGCAGAATTACCTATGTGTAACAGTTAACGTCCAAATCTTGCCATAATTTATTTGCCATATCATTTTCAGGTGTAGCTTACTAAATGTGACCAAAGAACTCTTAAAAGTCTATTGATTTTAAATAGGATTGTTTTAATATTTTTACATATTTCCACAAAGTCAAATTTGTCAGGCATTTTTCTGTACTGCTGGCCTAAGGACAATCTTGCTGTTGCATTGTATTTTATTCACTTTGCTTTTTATTTTTTCCTATGTGAATTATTTTCCATCTAGATCCTGTGGATTTTTTTACATTGCAGTTTTCACTGGTACAAAGTATAGTGAAAACAAGATTAATGTGTTTTTTTTTTTTAAGTTAAATTTATTACATTATTTTGTTGGGAGAGTTAATATACTTTCTACTCTTCGTGAATGTTATAAAAAGATGATAGGGTAAATGATCATTTTTTAAATGCCTGTGATTGGTAAATTTAAAGTCACATATCTTAAATTCTTTAAGAATATTTTTTTGTTTATAAATTTTTTTTAGCATTTGCTGGTTCATGAAATCCTAGGCTCAGAGTCAGTGCCTTTATGTGCTAGTACTGCTCTACAATATGCGAAGTACTTAGATATGTTACTTTTGCCCACACACCTCTCTCTTTATTTTTTCAGTGGGAGATTTAATTCAAAATCTCACTCACTTTCTCTAAAATTAACTCCACCTTCTTTTACGTTTATTCGTGAAAAAAATCGTAATTGTAGGTGTTGGTTGTGATATCAAAGAATAGTGGTTTGCTGAACTCGATTATTTTTTAATAGAATATTTTCAATTTAAAAGTTTATGGGTTAATTCAGAGAGCTTGAGTGGTTTTTAACAATACATTAAAAACAATTGTATTAAAACCAGTTTGGATGTCCTTTATTATTATGTTGTTGTATTTGTATAATTAGGAATATTCCAACATCTAGCTGCATTTTAGCCCAGCAAAATTTCAGTACATCAAAAGATTTCAGACTGTCTGCACCTGGTAATCTGTGAAATTTTGAGTCTTAGTTGTTAGCACACTCTTCCTGGAAGAATTATGATGAACTACAGAAGAAAGTCATTTCGAAACTTGGTTTTAGCAGAGATAGGAATAGATGTTTTCCAACCATGTATTCCATGCATAAGCTAAGTAGTACAGGACATTTTGAACTTGAGAAGAGCTAGAAGTGTAACAACAGGGCTTTTTCAACTAAGGTATCTAACTTTGATACTGTTCTCTATAGTGATGTTTTTTAATTTGTTTTTTTTTTAACTAGTAATGTATTAGATAGGCAAATGTCATTGATGAGATTTTTTTTCTCTTGTTTGGAGGTGATGTTGTTGGACATATTTTTATTATTTAACGAATTGTCGTAGGATAACAACTTATGCCCCCTCCCCTTTTAGGTTATGGTGGTGGTTTTAATGAAAGAGAAAATGTTGAATATATAGAAAGAGAAGAATCCGATGGTGAATACGATGAGGTAAGCCATACGTTGTTGTGCAGGTGAACACAAATTAGAAAACACGTTCAGAGTATTTTAAATGCAAAGGAGTAATACTAAATATATCTTATTTTTGTAAGTACACTTTGAATCTTTTAAAGCAGCTTACCATTTTTTAAGAAGTCATAATTGGTTTAAATATATAATTCTTACAATTAACTTAAAAAATACATATTGACCTAAATCTATATAAGTAATTTCTTAGGAAAAAATAGTGATTTTAAAACATTTTCAGCTGACAGAAATATCATGAAACTTTTTCTCTAGTTTGGACGTAAAAAGAAAAAATACAGGGGGAAGGCAGTTGGTCCTGCATCTATTTTAAAGGAAGTTGAAGATAAAGAATCTGAGGGAGAAGAAGAGGATGAGGATGAAGATCTTTCCAAATATAAATTAGATGAGGTAAATGGTTTCCTCCTCTTATTTCTTCCTAGTCTTATTGGAGCTATGACATAACATGAATCCTTTTGACGATCTTTGTCCCACAGTGAAGATTATGTTCTGTGTATTCATTTGTTCTCACAAAGGTTTTGAGCTTCCACTCTGCCAAGCACTGTTCTAGGTCTGGAGATAGAGTTATAACTAAGACAGAACCACCCTTCTTTTAATGGAACTTCAGTTCTGGAAGGGAAAGACATAAATGAACAAGATAATTTAGATAGCAATTACATTATAAAGACACATGTGATAACAGATCATGAGAGAGCTACTTTGGTTTCAGTGGATGGAGGGATTTTTGAGGAGGTGAAATTTGAGCTGAGACTTAAATGATAGAATGATAGTAGTTGCTGGCTATAAGAACTGTGGTCAGAACACTTCCAGGCAGAGAACATAAATATAGGTTTCCTTAAATAGGAAACAACCCAGAAACATTAAAAAAATCATACATAAGCCAGTGTGGTTAGAGCAGAGGGGAGAATGGTAAGAGGGCCAACCACCATCATCAGGTGGTATTTATTCTCTGAGTCCAAAGTGTAAAATTTTATGGTCTGATGTATAGATCCAGATTAAGGGTACACACTTTGAGGTCTGATTATAAGAGGCCCTCAAATGGGACTAAATAAATCAACATAGAACAATTTTTAAAACTTATAAGAAACAAATGAGATTATGTTTGTCTGACTTGGTTCAGGGTGGTGACTATCGATGTTGAGATGTAGGGAAGGCAGAATGGATTTCTAGAGTTAGGGAAGAGCAGAGCTCTGAATTAAGACTGAGGAAGATGGATTCAAGGACTTTTAAGGGGTTAAGTTTGAAAATTCTTGACAGCTTATATGGTAATACATTGCGACAGAAAAAGGAAATAGGATTACTAGGATTACTTCTTTGGAATGTCTGAAATAGTCCATCTGTTTATCTGGGATGAGGAATATACTAGGCAGATTTTTAGGATTGAGGTTTTGCTGACATGTTCGTGACCTTGCATATTCATATAGAGATGTCCAATACACAGAACTGTTCATCATTCCTAGTAGATAGCATTAGTATGCAGATGTCTAAATAATTAACTGAATTTTTTTATTAGGATGAGGATGAAGATGATGCTGATCTCTCAAAATATAATCTTGATGCCAGTGAAGAAGAAGATAGTAATAAAAAGAAATCTAACAGACGAAGTCGCTCAAAGTCTCGATCTTCACATTCACGATCTTCATCACGCTCATCCTCCCCCTCAAGTTCAAGGTCTAGGTCCAGGTAAACGGGTACAGGTCAAGGGTAACACCAGTCAAAATGTCAGTATCTAACTTCTTTATTTATATAAATTTTGTTTTTCTTGACTGAATAAGCTTTCCTTTTTATTTGAGATTTCATCCAAGTCAACTTTCACAAAATAGTTTTTTCTTAGTGCCATGAAGTTAGTACAATATTTTCTGAAATGCAGAGTTTTAGTATGAAACTTCTTGGTCCATTTTTATCACCATATCATTTACTAAAATAGATTTTAAAAATTCATGTTAATTATATATAGTGATACTTGATTAAATAGGTAGTTTACATTCAGAGATTTTTAAGTTAAAATCATTGCTTGCTGTACAATGTTTTAATCCTTTAATAGAGGTATTCTGAATAAAGGAGCAGGTTTAGCTATATTAGCTGTATTGGCTTAATGCTTATGATCTTAGGTGTCCAGGAGAAAGAGGATTTAGTTGGTGTCGTACTCGAATATTATTTTGTTAGTAATATACAATTTTACTAATATTACCTGATTTTGTAGTCAACAGTGAAAATAGAATTCTAAGTGAGCACAAGCAGTATCCTATACAAACAATGTTCCCATGAAGAAGTCCTATTCATGATCCAGTGAAACCATGGGCAATGAATTTAATGTTTTTAGGGGTAAAAATATTAGCTAACTGAGCATTTAACAGTTAGATAATTTGGGGGGTACCTGGGTGGCTTAGTCACTTGAGCCTCTGACTCTTGATTTTGGCTCAGGTCATGATCCCAGAGTCATGGGATCAAGCTCTGTGTGGATCTTTATGCTAAGCTTAGAGCCTGCTTAATATTCTCTCCCTCCCCCTCCCCCCTCCCTTCCCCCTCTCCCCCCTCCCTTCCCCCTCTCCCCCCCTCCCTTCCCCCTCTCCCCCCTCCCTTCCCCCTCTCCCCCCCTCCCCCTCTCCGTCCTCTCCCCTCCTCTCTCCCCTCCCCCCCCTCCCCCCCTCCCCTCCCTCCCTTCCCCTCCCCCCATCTCCCTGACCTGTCCCCCTCCCATACCCTCCCCCACTTGCATGCACACACACACCCCCACTCTAGAAAAATTTCTTATTTGAGCACTATAAACCCTGAAAGCTTACAAGAGTAACTATAAAGATAATAATTTTAAGATGTAAATGTTAATAGTAATCTTTTTCTAAAAGTATTATTTTAAGAGGAAAATTAAAGGTATAAAGTTAGTGAATTTTATTCCACTTGTGATTTTTAAAATTTAAGTGGGCCATATGTCTCCTTTACATTTTTCAGTAATAATCTATTACAGGGTCGTTAATGTATTTTCTCTCTAATTCTCTAACCTTTGAGTAGACAGAAAAACAGTTGAACAAACATACATGTCTCATTATACTTACAGTGTCATACTAGCTAGAGACTAAGGAAAACAAGAAATTTTATAAGGGAAATTGATAGAGATGTATCAGAGAAGTTAAATTTACACAGCAACATTCAAAATTCCTGGTTATGTAAGTCTTAGGTTCCTTTAAAAATTGTGAACAGAAAGTATTCATTGTTAATGAAGTGAGATAATGCTTAGTGTTTTTATTTGTACAATTTCTAGTGGATTTTAGAGCAATTTAGTCAAACTTGGAAAGTAATAGTTGTTTTTTTCCTTTTAAATATTGGCTTAAGTTTTGGCCTAAGTAAGCAATAAAATGTTATAGTTACCTTAAAATACTGTGTTTTGAAAATGTGTATCTCAAATAGTTGTCTATTTATATGAAAATGAACTCTAATATATATTTTTCTTTCAGTGTTCATATCACAAAGTTCATTTAAGTTGTCCTGGAAAAAAAAATCCTTCCATGTTGTTCCAGGTCCCGTTCAAGAAGTTCTTCCAGTTCGCAGTCAAGATCTCGTTCCAGTTCCAGAGAACGTTCGAGATCTCGTGGGTCGAAATCAAGGTGAATGAGGTAGCATCTCTCTGTAAAGCAGAGAGAAAAAAATATTTAAAGGCTGCAGAAGGCGTTGCTGCTTTTTTTCCTCTTATTTTGCTTCTACTTGTCAATTTTATTTTAGCATTAGAAAACTAATGCACTTGCCTCGGCTTAATTTTCTCACCATGAGATGTTTCCATTGCCAGCACTGTGCCAAGACATTCCCATGATTGAAATAAGGCTGCTATTTTGCATTATGCAAGGTTTGTTATTT
Organism: Paguma larvata; assembly: GCA_030068075.1. NCBI lineage: Eukaryota > Metazoa > Chordata > Mammalia > Carnivora > Viverridae > Paguma > Paguma larvata. Next base: position 56,717,224 of record CM057833.1, on the reverse strand, counting down.
TTGTACTAGCTAAAATGCAGTGAAATAGGTAAATGGACCAAAGTCTTATCACCAGATCTCTAGTACAGTAATGTTTGCAATAATAGTTCAAATAAAATTACAGATCTGCAAAGAAAAAGTTTACTGTGTTTTTAAAAGGAAGATAATTAATCTTGCCTCAAAACAGATTCTGTTTTGTAGGGCATTTGTCTTCAATATTTTAGAAACTTTTGTTATTTATAGCAGATAAAGTTTCTAGAATGTTTTATACACATTTCTATTTTTTGTAATATTACATAGAATATGATAAATTATAAAATTTTAGGCAAATACTTTGTTTAGAACAAGCACTCCTCTTAAATTCTACAGACTAAATCAGGAAGTATGGTTGGTTAGTCAGGTAGGATATGGTCTTAGGTAAGCATTACTGTGAACTTCAGGTTGCATTTTGTTCAACCTGTAGAGGGAAGCAGTTTGTGAAGAAGCAAATGAGACAGTAATACTTAAAGTTTTGTTTATTTTTTTAACTTAGTAAAAATACGCTGCCTTTTTTTTTTTTTAAGTTTTGATTTATTATTTAAAGCCTCTAACAAGAATAAGAAAATGACTCAAATTCCACTTCTGTGGAAATTCACCCTGAAGCTTAATAGTAGTTCTTTTGGTAAAAATGCTTGATAGAGCCAAATCTGTAGCATTAGAGGGCAACTGGAATTTAACATTAAATGAAGAATGATATGCAAACTTGGATTAAGCCAGTACAAAATGGAGAGTAAATGAGTTTATTGTTTATTGTGTATTATCATTGTGTTAGTACTTTTATTTGAGTGCTTCTTAGGTGAAGATCTTTAAGTCCTAGTTCCCTTTGGGAAGTACTAGAATTAAGGTTTACAGAACAGCCTTCATATTCTTCCCAAACATTTTTTTCATTGCTTGTAACTTTCCAAAGAATTCTCCTTTTGGGCTTTCTGATTTTATTTTAAGCCCAAAGGTGAATTTTTTGGGAAGTTTGAGCTAAATTCCTTCAACCAAAATATGTAAATGAAGAAAAAAATTTGCATTTGAACATTTGCACATTTACTTCTACCTGAAACATGTGAATGTCAACACTTCATACTTCATGAATAGTAGTCCTTCATAAAAATATTGTTAATATAAATCAAAGTTTTAAAGTTATTCATTTTATTTTATTTTTTTATTATTTGGCAGTTTAATAGTTACTGTTCTTTCTCATTGCTGTCCCCTCTCCTGCGTTTTCTAGAGCAACTTAATAAGTTGCATAATTCCACAAGGAATTGTAGTGTTTATTTTCCTCAGTATTTGTATATAACCTACATATTTTTTCCCCTAATGGGAGGATGTGTTTTCTAGACATAAAGTCATGCAAATGCAGTTACCTTTTGATTTTGCTATTTATGTATACTTTAAAATGATAGCCTTAAGTTGAAAATTTTCTGCTTTATATATTAAGCTGGGTTTTAATTATAAGTGATAAACACTTAGAATGTTAAAAAGCTGAAGTTAAAGTAATTGTACTTAAGTAGAATTGTTTTCGTGATTGAACCAGAAGTCTTCTGTTGAGTATGCAGTAAGTATTCCTTTTTATAAAATTTTCAGTTATAAATCCTGTTTATTTTTGGAGTTGTTAGCTGAACGATCTGCCTCATTTCTTCTTTTAATGAAATGTTTGATTTGTTTCTCAATCAATGAAGATCCAGCTCCAGGTCCCACAGGGGCTCTTCTTCCCCACGAAAAAGATCTTATTCAAGCTCATCATCTTCTCCTGAGAGGAACAGAAAGAGAAGTCGTTCTAGATCTTCTTCATCTGGTGATCGCAAAAAAAGACGAACAAGATCACGGTCACCCGAAAGGTTTGGGTTTCTGTAGAAATAAGAATGGGTGTTCTTAAGTGTGTTTAATAGATTAAACTTCCTAGTCAAGGATTAGATTTTCATTTTCTCCTTCGTTCCAATTTTAAATACTTTTCAACTTCGAACTTCAAAACATTGATTACTTTGTTTATCGTATGCTTTGATCAGGTTGCTTAGAAAGTTGTAGATCAAACCACTCTTCCACTATCTGATCATTTTATTGTTTAAATTTTTATTTTTGCTTATGATTATTATAGCCAACTCTCGGTTATTTCTGTCTTTTAAGATTATAATTCAGAGGCTGTATGTTGAAGTAATTTAGAAGTTGATTTTTAAATGTATTTATGATTCTGATTTTACATTAAACGTAAATAGAAATCTGGGGCCTCTAGTAAAAAAAAAATTACGATTTCCAATGATCTGAAATCGTATTCTCAAATATGTGTAAATGCATTTCTACAGCAAATTATTGATTTATGCCCTTTATAAAGCTATAAGAAGTTGTTCTCTTGTAGCTAGTACATTTTTCATCTTGTAGTCCAAATATTTTTTACCTTTTTTAAGAGAAAGACCTTTACTAGATCACTTTATCCGTATTGACATTTTTAAAATTGGTAGAGTGCAAATGTCATCTGTCCGGCTTTTCTGAAACAGGCTAATTAATAACTCAGTTTTTAACTTTCTCTACATTCTCAATGTCTAATTATATAGGCATTTTAATGATTTCTTTTTATAATCTTTGCCAATTTTCCATATCCTTTCAACTTGTGAAAATAAGGATTAAGTAGAGTCTGATTATTGTTGGTTTCAGTGGTAGGATTACCTCACGATTCCTTCTTGTACAGAATGATTAACTCTGCTTCACATTTTGAAGTTTAGATGTTAAGGTTACACACAATTAGTATTTATGTGCGTTTGTTCCTTTGTAAGAAAATTACTCTGTACTCGAGTGAAACTCATTCTGTTGCTTTCTTGCCACTCTGCAAATTTTTATCTTAGCCACATATAATCCCCCTAGTTTGTTGTCATCTAAACTTAATGAACATGTTCTCTATTCCATAAGCCAGGTGATTGGTGAAAACACTAAACAACCCTGAGCCCAGGGCCAACCCCTCGGAACACCACTACTTTACCCAGGTTGATATATTGACTTATTCATATTAGCTGCATGAATATAACCCTATAACTAATTGTACAATCATCTTGTGTGACCTAGATTTCCAAAACGTAATTATTTATGACTATATTCTCATACACAGAAGCCTTGCTGTATTTGTTTTACATATAGACTTACCACACTATCTGTAGTGTATCACAGAGATTGAATTAGTCACACTTCCATTACCAAGTTTATATGCCTTTGTTATATAGTATCTGTAATTTTACACATTTTTGCAAGGCTTTCTTTCATTACCTTAAATAATTGAGAGGTGGCTATATCTTGAAAAGAGAAGATACTTGTAAAATAAAGAGAATTTTAAATTATGGTTATGCTGTTATTGGGCTCACATCCAACATCTGAACTGTAGTTGATTTTATGTGTATAAAATTTGTATCTTCTGTTTTAATTATTCTTTCTGCCAGCATAAAGAGGTTTTATATTTTATATTCTCTCAGTCTTATGAATGAATGCTGATAACCAGCTCAAACTTACTAGATTATCTGCTTTCTCCATTTTGTCTTACAGGCACCACAGGTCATCTTCTGGATCATCCCATTCTGGTTCCCGTTCAAGTTCAAAAAAGAAATAATGTATTAAAATTTACATCTTTAAACAAAAAAACAGTACAGTGCATGAAGCATATTTTTTAAGGAGTTGGTGTCTTACTTGGTCAGAAGTGCTAAAACTGCTAGTAGAGGTGCATGCCTTTCATTGCTTTTCACAACAATACAGCTGTGTTTATTTGTGAAATTAAGAGTAAATAGTATTTTAAGCCATAATGTCCTAAAATAGATACTCTATCATTCGTTATTTGCAACTATTTGCTTCATTTAAAACCATTTCAGCTGTGACAAAGTACTTTGTTTCCTAATTTGAACTCTCGTTTTTTTCATTTCCAAATATGAACTGTCTATTGAATGAAAACAGGATAATCTAGGCTTGCCTGAATTTTGGGCATGGTAAAGTAGTTGGAAACAATCTGTTTTGTTAATTGGGGAAAGGAGTCAGCCTGTTCATGTTAATCTATGTCAAAGGGATTCCTGTCACAAAAAGTAAAACTAGTTGAAAACAGCCAACTGGAAACTTTTTCATTTTCAAATTCCCTATGCTGAGGGTGCCTTAGGATCTTTGTCTCTCTTTTATCCAGTTTTACTTTTTGTACCACCACGCTTAATGAAGGAAAAATCTTGTGAATTGCAAAAGGAAAAGGGTGTTACTCATTTCTCCTTTCCTGACAATAATTTTGAGTAAAAATGTCAAACAAGTTCCTCTCCTTACTGATATTCTTGATGAGAAAAACCTCTGTTTCAAAATGTTTTTGTCTTAATACTTTAAGAAGCTTCATGTGATATCTTTTAAAAACCCGGTTATCACATATGGTAGTATAGACCAAGTTAAGTCGTAGTTAATGAGGAACAAATTGAAGTTTCTTTCTTTGGGTGAAAGACCAGCAGAGAAATTGTGAATTGTGAATTTAAGTGAACATTTATTCGCCTTGAGATGTTCAAACACTGCATAAAATGTTCTTCTGAGGAGCAAATGAATGCTTATTTCTGTGTGTTATGCAGAAATACTTACTGTTCCTATTCACTTGAAATTACTTATGGCTTAAAATACTTACAGAGTTTGTTTTATTTCTCAAATTAAAATCTGGTCACTTGAGCTCCATTTTGTCCTCTGGTTTAAAAACAAAAAGGTTTCTCTTAACAGTATCTTCAGTGACAATGCAAGGTAAGTATATTAAGGGAAATCAACAGTTTTGCTTGGGGACTTTTTGTCATGGGGATGAATACCCACTTTTTGTTTTGGGGTTTTTTTTTTTTTTGCTTAATTTTAAATTATTGTCTACTGAAATTAAAAGTTTTAAGGTTATCTAGTAGACAGACCAAACAAAATTGTTTTTTACTTTAAAATGAGTGATTTTTCTCTTCAACTGATTTAAAGATGAAAGCAAAATACCTTATGTAGAAGTATTTTGATATTTTTACAGTGAACTTCCCCTTGTTTTTTTATGTCTTAATTTTCTTTGCTACGTTTACTGTAGGTTGCACAAGAACTTTTACTCTCTTGTAATTGTGCCTCAGACTTCTTGAAAGTCCACCTTCTAAATTTGCCCAGATGATCTTCTAGAGTCTACATGTTACCATTGGTTTATTCTTGTGCTTTCTGTATTTGAAACTTTGGCTGTACTAAGCAAATGCAAGGTTATAAATTTAGCTAATAGTTTACAGACAATTCAGATGATTATGATTTCATTTGGTTTAACTAAGCTGTACTAGTTCATTTCATGAGGAAATGATGCTGTAGACAAATGTAAATAAAGCTGTAAGTCAAGCATCAAGTGGCATTTGTGAGAAATAAATTAGAATTTTTAAGCTCTGAGTTAATGTTTATTTTTACGCTAATTACAGTCTTGTTCTATTTGTGCATTTCAAATTCTTTATATTCACTTACCTTTGTCTAACATCACCTTATACTTATTTAGGAGTTCTTGGTTTAAAACATTCCAAAGCTATGAAGCTATATTGCTGTATACTCAAAATTCTTGTGACTTTTTTTAATGGAGAATACCCAAATAGAGTATTTCCTATTGCAGCATCCCACACTTGATTTCATGTGGTCAAATAGCGCTCCATAGTGTGCTTCTTGAATTCCTTGTAAAACTGTGACTTTTTAACATTCAGTAACTGTTTTAATGGCAAAGTTTTCTTAAGTTCTCATTTAGAATCCTTTCATTTAAACAATGTTTGCATGGTATCTGGTAATGCTTAAGTTGAGAGCAAGCTCTAAAAAACAAGAAAGACAATCTCTAGTTGCAATTATAAAGGTAAAACAAGTCTTTGTTTCATATCTCATCTTTTGTAGTCTGGCATCCACAGCCATTGTTGTAGATGTTGGTAAGAAGGCAGGGAATTTCTCCACTCAGCCCTGTTTTTTGGTACAGTCGTGAGATGGTTTTTGCATTACCTTCTTGCTTTCCTGAACTGAAAATTGTATTATTTCTGGAAAACAGAGTGGACAGTTTTAATTAAAAGATGGTTTAAGGTATGTAATAAGAGATTACAGGCATTATATGATTTTCCCTGTCACTTTTAAACATCATTGTGTATCTTCTGTTTTACAAAAAGGAAGATCACAACTTAAGGAAATTTAAAACTTGCCCAAGGAACCACAGACATTGCTAAATAGGAATTTACTTCCAAGTTTGATGACAAATTTCAGTATTACCTCTATCTAATAACCAAATAACTTGTCCCAGAAGATAAATGTAAGCCAAAATGGTCAGATGTTTTTAATCTAGTGATTTGGTAAGACAGTATTAATTTCAATCATTATTTGTAGGTAGGCAGATCAGCAGATAGACACGAATTTGGAATAACTAGATTTACAGAAAAGTTGCAGAAACTGTCCAGAGTTCCAGTATACCTCCACCCAGTTTTCAGCATCATTAACATTTTACCACACACTTTTGACAAAACTGAGAAACCAGTATTGAGTTATTACTATTAATTGCAATCCAGATTTCTTGTGGATTTCCCCATTTTTCATTACTCTGTTTAGGATCCAGTCCAGGGTACCACAATGCATCTAAGTTGTCATACCTCTGCAGTCACCTCTGGTCTCAGTTTTTCATTCTTTCCTTGACAGTCTTGAGGAGTATTGGCTGGGTGTCCTGGCAAATATCCCCCATTCTAAATTAGTCTGTTTTTTTCTCTTGTGATTAGAATGGGGAAGTTGGAAAGAATATCAGGAAAAGTTACTTTCTCATCAGATATCTGAGGTACATAATATCCAGATTTGCCCAAATTCAGCATTGTAGTTAGTATTTCTCCCTTAACTTACTCCATCCTTTGGAAGCAAGTTCCCAAGTATAGCCAGCCTTCAGCGTAGGGATCAGGGAATTGAACTCCACATCCTGTTGGGGAGGCTGTCAGCTCACTTGGAACTCCTCTGTAAAAAAAACTATATCTGTATGGACTCATGCATATTTCTTTTATACTTTAGGTTATAGGCCAGTGCTGTGTTATTTTATTCCTCAAATCATTCCAGCTTTGGCCTTGGGAAGTTCTTTGAGACTGGGTTGTGGTTTTTGTTGTTGTTTGTTTGTTTTTATATGCTTCCATTCTCCAGTAGAACAGAAAGTAAATGATGGAGGAGGAAGGGAAGAAGTATTGGAGAGGTATCATCAAATAGGTGAGGTGATAGGATCTAGATCCATCATGGTGGGGTGAGGGTGCGAGAACTTGACCTTAAAAAAAGAGCCTTGACAATTATAGTATCAGGAGGGATGGATCCAGGTAACACTAGAGCCACGTTTGTAGTCATGAGAGTGACTAGTAAACAGTATGGTTTCTTTTCATAGCATTGCACACATTTACAAAAAATGTTTATAATAAGTAATAGTTATTATAATAGCAAAATAAAAAGTACTAGTGTAAGAAAAATATTTACATTAACCAGGGTAAATTCCTAAATACTTGAATGATTTGAAATACATTTAGGAAAATTAAGAGGAAAGTTATATAGTATTCAAGGATGTAAAAAGACCTGGGTTTGAAGCTAAAAGTATATAGGACAGCCCTTTTTCCATTACCTTAATTTAATTAGGGAGCACTTAAAAATATTTTATGGTAGAAATAAAGTCTGATAAAAATGGGAAGAATTAGTCTTGCCTGGGTGAAAGCAAAATGCTTTAAAGGAATTGACTTCAGTAGTCATGAAGGAGATAGTTCATAGATGAACGTGAGCTAAATGGTGAAGGCTCAAGTTTTGATAATGTGTTTAGCAGACCAGAAATAACCATGGCTGTGAGAAACTGGTGAAAGAAGGAACCTCTTAATCTGTCAAGATTAAACTGGACCACATTGAACACTGACTGAAAACGATGAATTAGTGTTGTACACAGAGCAAGGATTTTGTATTTGCCCCCAGAGATGAAACAGCCGTAGTCTACTATCAACCTCACCACGACAGCTGGGTATCTCCAACTTGGATGTAATAGGAAGTACAATTGAATGGCTGTGATTCAGGGGTAGAACGGACAATGAGATTTGATCTCTGTCTTCTGGAGTCAAACTACCTGATTTGAATTTTTACTTTATGGTAGCTATATCATCACCCTGGCACATGAGTACACAGCAAATACTGAGTGTGGTAAACCAGTTAGGTAGCAAATAAATAGCAAACTATTTCTCTGTGTTTGAAAGATTTGATTTCTTATGTGAGCAAAGGTGGAAAGAAAAGGAAATGTCAGGATTTATAGGGAATTTGCATGTGAAAGAAAATCTCTTTAAAGGATTACAAAGACTGATAATATTTAACACACATGAAAATTATTTACATGTGTTGAGTCTACTGCATGGCAGTGGTTATATGGTGAAACAGCAAGGTATTCTAGTGAATCTATCAAAACTAGGAAAACAAAATAATTAAAAATTTTGACTAGTACCATGAAGGAAGTAAGGAGTGGTGGGTCAGGCAAATTATCTTGGGAAAATAATTCCTAAAAGATCTATACCAGAGTTGCTAAGTTTGTTAAGGTGATAGCCATGAGGCAGAAGGAGTACAAAAATAGCATAAAATGAAGTGGTAGAGGTGGAGGCTCTATCATGCAAAGCCTCTAGGCCATAAAAAAGAATTTGAATACATTCTAAAAATAGTGGGAAATATTCAAAGGTTTGAAGTAGTCCTAGTTAGCTGTAAGCAGATTTGGCTACTTGGAGAACACATTAAAAAGACCTACTTTATAGGAAAAGAATAGTGAGAAGGCTTGGTTAAGCAGATTAAAGTACAGTGTTTGTGTAGTAAGTATAGTCCTAAATTTGGAATTGTGTGACTCATGTATTGGGCTTAGAACATGGAAGCCCGATTACAACAATAACATAAGAGGAAGAAGTAAGTGATTCATTTTTTTATATTAAAGGTGCATGCACGTGAATTGGGCAGTTGATGAGGGGGAGAGGGAGAGGGAATCCTAAGCAGGCTCTGGACTGTCAGTGGGGAGCTTGATTTGGGTTTTGATCTCATGAGCTAAAATCAAAAGCGGGATGCTTAACTGAGCCATCCAGGTGCCCGAAGAAGGTAAGTGATTTAAACCATTTTAAAGTTCATTCCTCGAGAAGTAGTAAAAGTAATAATTTAAGGTTACCTCTAATAGTCAAGAAAGCACATTTTAATTTGCCCAATAACCACAAAAGGTACAACAAACTAAGAAAAATAGGATAATAAAACTTTGATAGCTCTAGAAGAGGTTTTCTTAAAGAGAAAAACATGGAATACAACAGACTAAACTATCTGTAATTAAGTGAGAATGGATTATACACCCCAATTATATGTTACCATGCTGGATTAAAGTTCACAAAAACCCCATTATAACTTTATAAGCTATGCATTCAGAGTAAGAACACAGGTTGAAAATAAGGTGGAAGAAAGGTTCCAAGCAAATACCTGTATGTGGCAATATTAATACAAACACAACAGACTAAGCTAGTTCGTATGAGAGGAATAACAGAAACTGTATAATAAGAGGATTAATTAACACTAATACTGTGAACTTGGAAGTGCACTCATGCCCTGGCTTCTAACGCATTCTATATCAAAGTCTAAGAACTTCAAAATGTTCAGACTGAAAGCGTGAATAGATCTGCATATTTGGAAATCATAACACCTTTCTCTTTACAGAGAAAAGAGTATTATGAATAAATATGTTTATTATGAATAATCTAATTGGTAACTGTAAAACATTACATCCAACTGCCCATAGAATGCTTGCACATGGACTATTGAACCATACAACAGTTCTCAAAGGATTTATAGTACAGAATACATTGACCAGTGGAATTAAAATAGGACTCCATGGCAAAACTAGAAAGTAGTGAGGATTTAACTTCTCTATAAGGCAAGGAACAAATGAGAATTTTAAGATACTCCGAATGGTAATGAAAATATTCTTGAGATTCAGCTAAAGCAGTACTTGGAAATGTGTAACTTTGAAACTATGTATTAGGAAAAAAGCTGTACCAATATCTAAGTTTCCAAGTCAATAAACAGTTCAAACAGAAAGTAGAAAGTGGGAAAACAAAACTAAGCAGAGAACTTTCGCTTCGTAGCAAGCTTTATCCTTTTCACCCAAAACCACACAATATAGTTTTCCAGTACACTGAACAAAAAACTATGGAAAACCGTGATAATCTGATAAAGGGAAACAAGGTGAACCCTACTGAATGCCACCTTACTCCCTTGAGAAAATTTAGGAGATACATCACAGGAGTTGTCTGGGTGGAGATTTGCAATCTCCCGGAGCTGAGATAGAGTAGGAGGAAGAGGGCCACTACATATGGCAAGTAACAGGAGAGGTCCGTGCATGTGGAGATCCCTAGTAGGTCCTCCAAGTCTTTAGGCGAGTCATGGTTAGCACCTGTCTGAAAGGAAACTGACAAATGCAGGAAGCTCTCAACACCAAGCATAGAAACAAGATTACAGCAAATCCACCCCATATGATAGTCAATAAAAAGTAAGTTAAACTTACACTGCATTACCATCTGCTAAAAAGTAAAAAAAAAAAAAAAAAAAAAAAAAAAAATTTAAACACCATATTAGAGGCAAAATATTTCAGAATGTAACTTGGCTGTAGCAATCAAGGAGAGACCGTAACTTTCTTAAGAAACCTCAAAAACCAAACAATTTTTCTGATTAAATATTCTACTAAGATAGTATACCTGACAGAAAAGTTAAAACGGTGAATGACTCAATAGGAAAATGAGAAACCGGTGGTATCTCTTAACAGTACAAAGAGCTCCTACAAATTAATAGCATATGACAATCCAATAAAATCAAAGCAATTAAAGTGGAAGTTAATACACATAGAAATAGATTTAACTTCTCTAGTGAAGTTGGATTTAAGTTCACTATTTACAGAAATCCAAATTAAAATATATTTCATTCATCAGATTATAACTATTCTAAACAGCAATACTAGCTCGGGACTGGCAAATGGAGAGGCAGAAACGCATGTACTTTGAGTGGAAATATCTTTGCATGAGCATAGAAAAAAAGTTGGAAAGAATATACCTCAATCTGTTAAAACTGGCTTTGGGAGTGAAAGGAGAGGTGAAGAGAATACTATTAGCGTTTTAAAATATAATTAAGTGCTTTAAACTTCTTGGTTTAGCTTAATTTGTTATAATGAAATTTTAAATTATAAAATCAAGGCAATTTAAAAACTTGTAGATTAAGTAAAAGATGGTAGTGATCTGAACCAGGTGGTAGATGTGGAGATGGAGACAAGTGAATGCATATGAAATATATTTTGGATTAAAATATTACTGGAGATGGGCTGGAAAACATGATGGAGAAGGAAGACTCGAGGATGACCATTGGAATTCTGGCTTAAGTGGATGTATCGTATTCTGAGATGGGGAAGACAGATAGAACCAGGGGTGGTGAAGAAAATTCGAAGTTCCACTTGAACACACTGGAGGTATCTATTGGCCATCCAAATGAGATGACAAATAGTCAATTGGATATATGAAACAAGTTCAAAAAAAGCAGACTGCAGATGCAAATATTGGGGTCATCAGTGTATAGCAGCTCACTTCTAAAGATCTGCATGTAAAAGTAAGTCCTACAAGTGTGCACACCAATACAGACAAGAATATCTATTGCACCATTGCAAAAATTCTAAATAGTCCAAAGAGAAAATTTGGATTATTCATGGTATTTCTGTGTATGCTGAGAGATAATCATGTTGTTAAATGGTAAAGACAAGTTGAAGGGTACTTCCAGTAATGATGGGAGGCTAAAGAAATCAGGGATTTTTCTCCCATTTTAATATAGAAGATTAAGTATAATTACATTTAATCTACGGTCCATTTTATGTGGTGTAAGATTAGGTTTATGTTTTTATTTTCATACAGGTATCCAGTTTTTTTTCAGTACCATTTGTTGAAAATATTCACACTTGCTGAAAATTAATGGAACATGTATGGACAATGTGTCCTATCTTTTATCTATATATCTGTATCCCTCTCCCTCTCTCTCTCTCTCTCTCTCTGTGTGTAGCCATATATATCTACCTATTTAGATAGATACAATATTCTGTTCCATTGAACAGATATGTCTGTCTTTATGCTATTCTATTATCACACTGCCCTACAGATAACCATGAAAATCTGGTTAAAATTTCTAGAAGACAACTAAAAATCACTGGAAAGCATTCAAAAGCATACAGAAATTGGCGAAGAGTTTAATTTCAAGACTATAATTGAAAGGGATTAAGAACTAAGGGTTACTGGCCTTTTGGACTGATAGTGATGCCAACCCTCATGACTATATCTGTGGGAAATCAGCGATGGAAAAATCAATCTCGCTGGCAAAAAGTGCCAGAGATTGGAGTTCAAGGCTGAAAAGACCACTGCAAATTCAAATAGGAAATCCAGGTGATAAGAGCCTTAAAAGGAATGAGATAGAATATCTGCCCAAATAGATGTTTAACAGCTAAACTATGCATGAGAGAGAATCCCCGTGGGGCCTGGTGAAAAAGCAAGCAGAGACCAGAGTGGAACCTAGTCTTAAAAGACAAAACTGCTCAAGACCTATGCCCATGACTTTGATGCTCTTCTTAAATGAGTTTATTCTCCACCATGTGCACCTTAGGTGGCAAAAAGTTGAAACTTTACAAGCTTGAAATGTAGGGCACAACCCAAAGCTGGCAGGGCAGCTAGAAATTAGAGGAGAAACTGTAGAAGTCAAGAAAACCACAGACAGGGTGGTCCCCATCACTAACTGACCAACAAATTATTAGTATAGGGTACATCAATCCACAGAGCAGCCATGAGAAATCATGAGAACAAAGCAGAGATAGAAACAACAGTATACCACAAAAGAGGAAATGTTAGCAGCCTGTATGCAGGCAAGTTAACCACCTGATGGATGATCACACCACCTGCACCCCCTTGCCTGGCCCCAGGCCAAATCAATAATCCTCATGGAAAACAATAGAATCCATAGTCACTACAGTATATTAAATTGGATTTAATTCAAGATCTTGCCTCCACGGCAAATCACAAAGGCCACTGAAATTAGCATTCCTTTCTTCTGTTATTTCAGATTTTAAAAATCAAGAATTTTGCACTAAAACAAACTCCATAAAGGTAGGGATATCTGTTTCTTTTATATTCCTAACAACTTATGCCCAGAATTCGGTGGACCCCAAGAACCACCAGGGAGCCGAACCCGATGCAAGAACGAAGAGTCTTTATTCGAGCTAGCTCGAGCTCAATCTCCTACCGCACCGACGCAGCAGTGGGTCGAGAGAACGAGAGTTTCCAAAGGTGCAAGAGTTTTAAAGGAGCAGTGGGAGGAGCGATGGTCGTGACCCTAGCTGATTGGCTGAGGTCAGGGTCCTGTTCCCTTCCAAGGCGGGAAACAGGTGTCTCTAGCTTTCAAGGCGGGAAACAGGTGTCTCTATTTGAGTGGATACGGGTGCTCTAAGGATTGGTCCCAGCTGGTCTGGTGAGAGGTGGAACCTGATTGATTGGTCCATCTTCTACTTCCTAGTCTTTTGGAATCCCGAGTTGCCCTAACATTCCCCCCTTGTCTTGTGACTTGTGGACCCAATCATGGGTCCAGCTGCTTATCTATCTCGCCCTCTTCTGTTACCAGGGATCTGCATTGAGCACGGAGGACTATCAATTGGATGGCCTCCACGTGATTCCTGACAAACTGGACCAGCCTGTTGATACAGGGCCCGGGGATTAGTAACAGAAATAAGATGACGAGGGGTCCAGTAAGGGACAAGACGAGGGTGGTGAACTAGGGAGACTGTTAGAATGTTTCGGGGGGTGTAGGTATTCTTGGCAAACACCGGCAATGACAAGCAGGGCTAACAGAGTTACCAACATCAGAGGTCGAGCGTGCCGTAGCCTGAGCTTGAGCGGATTGCGTTGCTCTTGATTATTGAGTGATAAAATCCTTTCAGATGGTGGAGAGGTCTGCTGGCCGAATGTGGGTGTGATGGACCCAGGTTGCCACGCCGTCTACTTTGAGAGCAGTGGGGGTTGTCAGCACCACCATGTAGGGTCCATTTCAGAGCGGCTCGAGGGTCTCTCGACCTTTTGATGTAGACCCAGTCTCCTGGCTTGTACTGAGAAGGTGTCAGGGTCGGCCAGAGACAACAGGTAAGTTCCCCGAAACGAAAGGAGTTTTGGCAGCTGCTTGGGAATATTCCTTCAAGTCTCTATCCCGAGGTAGGCTAGCCAGAGTTAATTAGCTCCAATCATCATAGTTAAGCCAACAAGAAGTTATCTAGCCTCAAATTCTTACCACAGTCCTGACTCGAAACCCACAGCAATAATCACATTCCTGAGGGTCTGGCATCAGTCTAAATAGATCAAAATACATTCTAAACTCAACAAATTTTATTTCCATGATTCTCAAGGATGGCAGCATATGCTGGTTTAATAGGGGAATAAGCTCTGGAGCCACTCTTATTTTTCTATGGCCCATCTTCTTCAGAATATTAGGATAGATCTCAGATCAACACAGAGGCCCAGTGACTCTATAGCCAGGTGTCCTGGTGACTCTTACCTGACCGTGCCTGTCTTAGGTTGCCCCTCCCATGAGGAGTCTTACCTGTCATTGGCTAACCGGCCCTCCTTCAGAGTCAGACCAGCCATTATGTTCTTGTCGTATTACAACCTGGCATTTGCTTCAAGGCACCCCCATCCACCGATGAGGGTCCCAGTCTAGGGCACTGCCTTATGGGCCTGAATCTTTTCCTTAGGTAGTGTTACCAGGGCCAGTATCTTCTGGTCTCCAACATCTCCCCTTTTCCTGTTGAAATAGATTTTATACTGCCCCTTAAAATTCTAAAGATAACAAAATTAGAATGGAAACTCCGATATTGATCATCATGGAAACAAAAAAGTGATGAACAAAGTTAGAAAGATTATTATCCGGACCCCCAGTATGTGTTTCTATGCTTTATCTCAGGAACGTTCAGTCTTATAAAAAATGCAAAGGGGTAACAAACCCACTTTTAGGCCAAATGAGAACATCTGATTTCCTAGATAACTTGTACTAATGCAATTAGATAAAATACAATCAGAATAAAAAATGTCCTCATTAATTTCTACCCTAAGATTTCCCAGAAGTAAGACTAAAATACAAAAGAACATATGAGGCCTGGGCACAAGCTAAAACAGAAAACGTAGCAGGGGTCAAGGAAATCCCTTGACTGTCAACAAGAGCAGTTGCCTTATCTGTCAGATTCTCCATTTTGTCCCCAAGTAGGAATAGCAGTGCTCTGGTTGGAGTGAGTAGTGTGTCTACATCTTCAAGGTCGATTGTTCTGCAAAGAGAGCATACTCAGGGTCCTGGAGAGTGTTATCCTCCATCTCTGGTAGGTAGAGGGCAGTGGAGGCATCGGAGTGATGTTCCAGAAAGTGTCTCTGCATCTCCCTTTGGGTCATCCTTTAAGGAACCGGAGGAGATGGCGGTGGCTTGGGGAGACTGGACATAGGGCCGTACCAATCTATCAGGAATCTACAGAAGGGAGTCCATGTCCTGTGGAAATACACAAGCATACCCTCGCCCCCAGGTTAACACTGCATCCTATTAAATCTTTTGAAGGCGGCTGGTGTATAAGCAGGGGCATTGTCCGTTTTGATTGCCCTGGGAATTCCCAAGTAGGAAAAGCATAGACAAAGGTGCTGGATCACATCCTTAAAGGCCTCTCCTGTATGTGCCAAGGCAGTAACATGAGAAAAGGTATCCACACACACATGCACATAGGAAAGTTTACCAAAAGATAGAGCATGACATCCATCTGCCAAAGATCATTAGGCCTCAGGCCTCTAGGGTTCTAATTGATCTTTGCTATAGGGAATTACTAGGTTTTCCCCCTATTGTTAGTAAAGTAGCCAACTGTGCCGGATAAGATGTAACTATCTTTCTAGGCATAAAGGGCAGATGTAACCATTTAAAGGTGCCTCCTGTTAAGCCTCATTAAAAGCCTGCAAAACCAAACTGGTCTTAAAGCTTGATCCACAAACCTTTTGACATAGGGTGGGCTAAAGGCAAATCTAGGGCAATCTTCCCCATCTAGGGAAATAGTGATCTACAACTTGTCTTTGGCATTTAGATTTTGTGCATGTTGTAGGTTAACAAACCTGAGTCAATAATGGAAACCATTAACCAGCTGTTTTGGCTTCTGTAAATTGCTTTGCAAATGCATCTCCCCATTCACTGTTCTAACTGTCTGGTAACCGCTAAAACATGGAGATAGAAGCCTATGCAGTTCCCTGTTAGAGTTCCCAGAAGGGGTTAAACTGCCCGTCTCACCCCTGTAACTTTGCCTGCTTGCTAAAAAAGTTAACTTAGATTGCAGTGAGCTCTCACCCTAGCTGTTTGAAGCTGATTAAAGCAAGGTCAACGTGCAAGAAGTCACATAACTGCTGTCCCGCCATGTCTGAGGTGTCTAACTGTAATTGGTCATTTCAAGGTTTACTTAAGACAAAGAACCTTGAGGCAATAGGCCCCCACTAAAGGTAACATCTATGTAATTGGCTACGAAGAAATGTTGTGAATTATAATTGGTTAACTAATTGATGATGTACCCTAACTTGCTAAAATCCATATAAGCCCACTGCTGCCTTTGTTCGGCACCATTTTCTGCACTGTCTCCTTAAGATCAGGAGAGCAGGTTTGGCCCGGCCATAAAATAAAATTCTGCCTCACTGCTACTCGACGGTGGTCTTTCTAACAGCAGCCTGTTTCATTTGGAGGTTCCACCGAGATCTTTTTCAAAAGACCACCCGAAGTTCAAAGACTGAAGCGGAACAGCTAGGGGGGAGCTCCCGAGATGATGTTCCTCAGCCCCAGCCTTCCATCTTCAGACTCAACTTAAGTAAGGTATGCGAGGCGGCACCAATTTTCTCTTTTCTGTTTTCTGCTTTGCTGGCCAGATTTGTTTTGTAGCTTGGAGGGAAGGCTGGACACAGCTTACTTCCCCCTAGCGCCGGTGTTTGGAGGAGACGTCCCCACTCACCATTTGGGTCCTTGGGTCATTTAGGTCTTCGGACCATTTGGGTCTCCGGACCAATTGGGACTCTGGACCATTTGGGTTGGGCTTGATCACCCCAACTGTTTGTTCTGCTCTGTGTGTCCTGTTAAACATTTCTTGTTGGCCTATCTTTATCTTAGATGTGACCCACCGTTTAACCTCCGTTATGGGTCAGTCTCTGTCTAAGCCTTGTTCACCTCTTGAATGTATGTTAAATAACTTCTCCAGTTTCAGGAAAAGAGGAAAAAGCTATGGCTTTAACAACCTAAAGCCATCCCGGCTGCGGACACACTGCCAGCTGGACTGGCCAACGTTCTCTGGGGTAAACTGGCCTCCAGAGGGCTCCTATAATCTTAACCTTGCTTATGCCGTCCGCAGAATTTGTTATGATGTTCACCCCAACCAGGAACCGTATGCTGTGACTTGGGTCGACCTGCTGGAGGACCCACCTCCATGGCTGAGAGAACATCAAAAACAGGTCAAAACGTCATCATCTGGTGCCACTCCTTCTAACTCCTCTTCCTGTCCTCCTCCAGACCCTAAACCCTTACTTCCTGTCTCTCAGTCCACAAAGAGGCTTTACCCAGTGCTTCTGGAGTCATCTGAAGGGGGAGACTTGTTATCTGATCCCCAGAGACCACCCCCCTATCCTCAGGCCCCACCAGCTCCCCATGTATCAGAAGCCATTGAAAGCCCTTTGACTAGCCCCCCACATACTAGATCAGGAACTCAATATGGGGGAGTTCCAATCGTCTGATGCCTCAGTTTCTATCCTTCCCCTTAGACAAATGGCTCCAACTCCCAGTCCAAATGGACAGCCAATACGCCCAACACTTGTCTACGCTCCCTTTTCCACCATGGACCTGTACAACTGGAAAACCCAGAACCCACCTTTCTCTGAGAACCCCCAGGTCCTAATCGACCTATTGAGCTCTATTTTCACCACTCATTTACCTACTTGGGAAGATTGTCACCAACTCTTGCAGGTCCTGCTAACATCTGAGGAGAAAGCCCGAGTGCTCCGAGAAGCAATGAGAGCAGTCCTTGGCCCAGATGGAATGCCTACCACAGACCTTCACAGAATTGAGCATGTTTTCCCTTCCGCGCCGCCCCAGTGGGACCCCAATACAGATAACGTCTTTACAGGCTCTTCAAAGTACACTTCCGGTCATCCATAACTTGGTAAAGGAGAGTCGAGAGGAACCGCCTCCTACAGTCAAGCCAGCAAACCAAGGACTTGGGCCTGGAGACTGGATCTGGGTGCAGTGACACGGTACTCCGAACTTGGAGTACTCGATGGACTGGGCCCTATCCAATCATCTTGTCAACCCCATCCGCTGCAAAAGTTGCTGGCCGGAGCTGTTGGATCCATCGCTCTCAAATTAAAGCAGCACACCCCGATCACATTCCTCTACAATGGACTGTCAAACGGACCGAAAATCCTTTAAAGGTCCGACTGGTAAAAGAATCTACTGGGTAATTTTGTTCTTAACAATTTTCTTAATTGGAGGACCATTTTCTGACCATGCCCCTGTCCAGTACCAATGGGTAGTTAGCAAAACCACTACGGGACAAATTTTAGCAAATTCTACTTCATATGCTTCCCTACTCTAACTTTTGATCTCTGTAATATATTTCCTGAGCGAGCGGGTAACCCACCTGGGGGTGGCGCATACGGGGATCCTTATTACTACCTAAGAAAAAACAATAAGGATTGTATGGCCCTCAAGGGGGCACGACTATATGCCTGTACTTCTGATGGTCCTCTCCACTGCCAGAGACAAGACCAATTTTACTGTGCCTCATGGGGTTGCAAAACTATAGCTGACTGGGTTAATGGAAAAGACCAGTTTATACTATCTATAAGAGTAATATCTGCTACTAAGAGCCAGTGCTTAGTCAATATTGTTATCAAAAATGGTTTAGATCCCCGATGGGATACAGGGAAAACATGGGGTCTCAGAATGTATTCCCCTGGTTTTGACCCAGGTATTGAATTTACTATTCAGAGATTTAAGGTTAAGATTGCCTTAGGAGCACCCATGGGGCCAAATCCTGTAATTAATCCTCTCTTTGACCCAGGAGAGCTGTTCTCCCACCCCCCAACCCAGCCATCAATTAAGTTTAAGGTTCATCCATCCACCACCACTGCTATAATGATAACTCCATTCCCAGCAAGGAACGGACTAAGATTGGTAGACACTGACACTTTTAAAGCCTTATATTATACCTTTATGTTTTTAAATGCCACCAACCCTAACATTACACGGGACTGTTGGCTATGTTTGGATCCTCGGCCCCCCTACTACATAGGGATAGGTGCTTCAGTCCCTTTGGGAACAGGGAAAAACCAAGTCAGAAACCTAAGTGACAGCCAGATCGAGGGTCATTGCACTTCGGGGCGAAATCCTCGTATTACCCTAGGAAATCTAGAAGGAAGAGGAACCTGTTTCTATGCTGGGAGCTATCAGATCAATCAGTCCAGGTATTTACCTCATTGTAACACCACCATCTATATGCCAAATGATACCCAGGTGGGAAATACACTCTACTTCCTAGTCCTGCCTTCTGGAACTTGGTTTGCTTGTTCCTCGGGTTTAACTCCTTGTTTAAACCTCCATCTTATAAACCAGAGGTCTGATTTATGCATCTTGGTTCACCTCCTTCCTCAGGTTTTTTACTTCTCAGGGGAAGGAGGTAGAGAACACCTCGGTTTCATTCCTCAATCTCGGTTTACACGAGAACCCATTTCTACCATCCTAGTGCCTCTCTTTGTTGGACTGGGAGTGGCAGGGTCCCTTAGCGTGAGTACTGCTGCTTTCATTATGGGAGATCAAAACTTTAAACTTTTAAGTAGACAAATTGATGAAGACATATCAAAACTGGAAAGAAATATTAATAAGCTATCCGAATCTGTGAACTCTTTAGCTGAGGTGGCACTCCAAAATAGGAGGGGTTTGGACTTATTATTTCTACAGCAAGGAGGTCTTTGTATGGCTCTTGGAGAACAATGTTGCTTTTATGTCAATAATTCAGGAATCATCAAGCAGAGCTTAAGTCAGATTAGACAACGGTTAGAAGAGAAAAACAGAGACAAAATAATGAGAATTGGTACGAATTCATATTTTCTTGGTCCCCTGGGCTAACAACTCTCCTAAGTGCTTTAGCTGGTCCCCTTGTCATTCTCATCCTGGCTATCACCATAGGACCATGCCTAATAAAATTACCGATTCAGTTCATAAATCAAAAAATTGGGTCTATAAAACTCAAGGTATTACGTGGCCAATATGTCCCACTATCTCAAATACCAGACTGAAGACTTCAAAGATTTGAATTACTAACAAACAGGAGTGGGGAATGTTGTAGGTTAACAAACCTGAGTCAATAATGGAAACCATTAACCAGCTGTTTTGGCTTCTGTAAATTGCTTTGCAAATGCATCTCCCCATTCACTGTTCTAACTGTCTGGTAACCGCTAAAACATTGAGATAGAAGCCTATGCAGTTCCCTGTTAGAGTTCCCAGAAGGGGTTAAACTGCCTGTCTCACCCCTGTAACTTCGCCTGCTTGCTAAAAAATTTAACTTAGATTGCAGTGAGCTCTCACCCTAGCTGTTTGAAGCTGATTAAAGCAAGGTCAATGTGCAAGAAGTCACGTAACTGCTGTCCCGCCATGTCTGAGGTGTCTAACTGTAATTGGTCATTTCAAGGCTCACTTAAGACAAAGAACCTTGAGGCAATAGCCCCCCCCCCCCAAAGGTAACATCTATGTAATTGGCTACGAAGAAATGTTGTGAATTATAATGGTTAACTAATTGATGATGTACCCTAACTTGCTAAAATCCATATAAGCCCACTGCTGCCTTTGTTCGGCGCCATTTCCTGCACTGTCTCCTTAAGATCAGGAGATCAGGTTTGGCCCGGCCGTAAAATAAAATTCTGCCTCACTGCTACTCGACGTCTGGTGGTCTTTCTAACAGCAGCCTGTTTCAGTGCAAAGCCATTTGTTTCCAAATAGCCAGTCTGATTTAGGACAATATTACTTTCTTTTACCCTCAGCAAAAAGCATGTATTTTTTATATCTTTTTTTATGGCAAACTTATGAATCCATTAAGCACAAAGCATGTTTTAACAGTTCCAAATATCCTTAGTTTTTTGCAACAGGTCCAAAGCACAAATCTGCATCTAGTAATTAGTGTTTCAGCTTTTTATCATTATATAGCCAATGAATTAATCTCAAGTTCTCACCAAGCCAAACTTTTAACACTTTAGGTTACCAAGAACCCTGAAAGCTATCCCAACATTTACCCACGAAAACCACGAGGCAGACAAAGCCAACCATCACTTTCAGACTTCCCCTTGCCAACAAATTGGAACAGAGATAACATAAGCTTGTTTGATCTTCAATAAACCTCAGTAGAATAAAGTTTTATATTTAATGCTGATAACTTTAAAGACAGATCCATAAAACTCTTATTTAACCGAGGCTGTAGTGAAAGATCCTAACGGCCAATGTATAGCATCATATGGCTATTAGCAAAACCTAGCTCCTTTAACATTGAGAAGTTTTCACCGAGCAATCAAAGACCCAATAAAGATAAAACCCAAAACTTTGGTTTTCCCTTAGAAAAGAGAAAAAACCTTTGTTTAC
Organism: Paguma larvata; assembly: GCA_030068075.1. NCBI lineage: Eukaryota > Metazoa > Chordata > Mammalia > Carnivora > Viverridae > Paguma > Paguma larvata. Next base: position 56,695,504 of record CM057833.1, on the reverse strand, counting down.
AATATCTTATCAAGCATAGAGTAGTCCAAGAAAACTGTGTTTTAAATGGAGAGAAAAGCAGAATTTTAACTTTATACCAGTGTACTTTTGAAATCCCATTCATAATTTTCTCTTGTGGAACCAGTGAGGAAATTTAAAGAGGCGTTTTGTTTTTTTTTCCTTACAACAATGTGGGGGTGGGGAGCGGAATGCTACCTGAGGCATTGAAGAGCCAGAGACCTAGGCCCCACCCTAGGCGGTTGCAGAAAGGGGAAGAGGGGGAAGGGAGGACATAATGGGCGCAGTGGCCTAGAGGCTTGAAGGCAGATTAAAGCAGCCTGAAGGCAGACTGAAGCACACAGGGCAGAGAAGAGTTTTACATGGTCCTAAAGTCCGTCCTCTAGTTTCATGGTTAAGACCTGGATGGGGTGGCCCTTGGCATCGGTGACCAGAGGCCCCCCTTGTCTTAAAATATCCAGGACTTTTGACTGGCTAACTTTCCTCGTGGGGTGCGGAGGACTGAATATTGTGCTCTGGTATCGACAAGGAAGTCAACAGGGGTCCCCCTCCACTTTAAGATTTACCCTGGGCTCCGGGAGAGGGTCCGAACCCCGACTCCCCTAATCACTCAGTTTACCTAGCTCTAAGATTTTTACTCGATTAGCCTCGCTTCTCTTCCCAGCGGCCTTTTCCGGACATTTTCGGGCCCAATGCCCTATCTCCTTGCAGTATGAATACTGATCTTTCTGCAGCCTCTGCTTCCCCCCACCTCTGGTGGTTCCTTTACCTCCTTTTGAGTCATCAGCCAGTTGCTGGAGACGGCGGTCTCATTCCTCAGGATGGTCGGCAGTGGTAGCTAGTAGTATTCTGACCAGGTCTCGGGTCTGTTTGCTGCTGGCAGCTGCCATGGTGTGAGCCTGCCTATCCTCAGGAGGATCCCAGTTTCTATATTTTTTCGGCTTTACCAGCAAATCCTGCAGACTTTTTTCTCCCAATCTATCTATTTTCTGTAATTTCCTTCTGATGTCTGCGGCCGATTGATTTACAAAGGCCATGATAACAACTGCCTTGCTTTCCAGAGCCTCTGGGTCCATAGGGGTACAAGCACAGAACACCTCCATGATTCGTTCCAAAAAGACTGCCGGGGACTCATCCTTTCTTTGTTGTACGTTCCCTACCTTGGCCAGATTGGTTGGCTTTCTAGTAGCCATTCGGAGACCCCCCATTAGAGTCTGGCGGTAGACCCGGAGCCTCTCCTTACCTTCTGCCGTATTAAAATCCCACTCGGGCCTAGTTAAGGGGAATGAGTTATCTATCTGAGCCTGGTTGGTGATGGGATTCCCATCTGCACCTAGAACTAGTTTTTGGGCCTCATTGAGGATTCTTTTCCTCTCCTCAATCGTGAACAGGACCTGCAAAAGCTGCTGGCAGTCATCCCATATGGGCTGATGGATAAAGAGAACAGAATCTAATAAATCAATAAGCCCTACCAGTTTTTCTGAAAATTTAGGATTAGCTTGAGTCCGCCCCACAATGCTCATCCAGCAAGTCCACAAAACGACACACAAAAACACAAAAACAGACAGTATCCCTAGAAACCTCCCGATGATGGCTTCCCTTACAAGCAGCCCCTTCAGGCCCTTGGCGGAAACCGCCCGACGGGGTGAGGGACGTCTCCCTGCACTCCCGACCAGCTACCCCCCAGCGCATCCGCCTAGGTCCTTTGCAGGTCCTTCAGAAAATGAGCTCACACACAGAAAAACACAAAAACAGACAGAGGGGCCCCTAAAAACAATCCTCCAATTCCGCGGAAGCAAAACCGAAAACCAAACTCCCACAAAATGACACAAAAAAACAAACACAGTGTCCCTAGAAACAATAAAAGAGTAGGTTGAGTCTGTCCCATAGGGCCCCTAGAAACAATCCACTTAGACCATATTGGGAAGTCCACAAAATGACACACACAAAAAACACAAAAACAAACAAACAGAAAATGAGCTCACACAGAAGAGACAGGCAACAGACAGACATTGACCATGGTCAGTCAAGCTCTTCGGGTCGGGAGTCCCTCGGGGGTTTTGGGGTATCCCGGGCAAGACCCCATATGTTATGCCCAGAATTCGGGGGACCCCAAGAACCACCAGGGAGCTGAACCCGATGCAAGAACGAAGAGCCTTTATTCTAGCTAGCTCGAGCTCAATCTCCTACCGCACCCACGCAGCAGTGGGTCGAGAGAAGAGAGTTTCCAAAGGTGCAAGAGTTTTAAAGGAGCAGTGGGAGGAGCGATGGTCGTGGCCCTAGCTGATTGGCTGAGGTCAGGGTCCTGTTCCCTTCCAAGGCGGGGAAACAGGTGTCTCTAGCTTTCAAGGCAGGAAACAGGTGTCTCTATTTGAGTGGATACGGGTGCTCTAAGGATTGGTCCCAGCTGGTCTGGTGAGAGGTGGAACCTGATTGATTGGTCCATCTTCTACTTCCTAGTCTTTTGGAATCCCGAGTTGCCCTAACACAACTAGCACAGTATCTGACATAGAATGGATGCTCAATAAATATTTTTTGAATGAATGAATGGATGACTAAGAAATATGCTGAGGTGCCTGGGTGGCTCAGTCAGTTAAGGGTCAGACGACTTTCAGGTCATGATCTTACAGTTCATGAGTTTGAGCCCCGTGTTGGGCTGTTACAGCTCAGAGCCTGGAGCCTGCTTTGGATTCTGTGTCTCCCTCCCCTGCTTGTGAACTCGCTCTCTCTCTCAGAACAAATATTTTTAAAAATATGCCGAGATTAGCAATTGGTTCTATGGAATCAGAATTGTAGATATTTTCCATCCACAATGAGGTAATGTGAAACAGTTATTGATCTTGTTTTCGTAACCGCGTCTAATTTAAGATTTCTTAATGCAAGTTCAGTACAAGTAGCAGAATAGATTAATCAATACTAGCTAACTATTGATATATGTTGTAAATTTTAAAATGTAAGATATTTACATATAAAAATGTAAATTATTTCTAGAGAATAATTTAAGAATAGATAATGGGTGAGGGGCGCCTGTGTAGCTCAGTCAATTAAGCATCTGACTTCCTGCTCAGGTCATGATCTCACAGTTTGTGGGTTCAAGCCCCGCACTGGGCTCTGTGCTGACAGCTCAGAGCCTGGAGCCTGCTTCAGATTCTGTGTCTCCCTCTCTGCCCTTCCCCTGCTCTCTCTCTCTCTCTCTCTCTCTCTCTCTCTCAAAAATTAATAAACATTAAAAATGTTTTAACTAAAAGATTAGATAATGGGTGATTATATACTTTAAAAATTTTTTAAAAACATAGTTGAATGTGTGGTCTTTCACCGATCTGACTCTCATACTCCACTGGTCTGTTGATTAGGCAGACATGACAGTTTGTGCACTCCACGGAAAATAAAATGACCATTTATGTATTAATTAGTACATCCCTAAGAAAGTTATCAGAAGTTCCTTAAGCAAAGCATATATCCGTCATTTAGAAATTCTCTTTAAGACTCTCAAAGACTAAGAACAAACTGAGGGGAGAGGAGGGTGTGGGAGGTGGGAGAGTGGGTGATGGGCACAGAGGAGGGCACTTGTTGAGATGAGCACTGGGTGTTGTACGGAAACCAATTTGACAATAAATGACTAAGAAAAGAAAAGAAATTCTTTTAAGATACTGCACGGCACGTTATTAGGTTGGTCACTAGAGGGTGCTGGTGTTTCAGACTGACACAATTTCTGCCTTGACACTAAGAAGCGCTGGCCAGAATCCATCTGGCAGCATCCTATTCCACGGCTCCTCAGATTCCCCAAATCACTTGTTTACAAGGCAAGTAACTAAAAAGAGGGAAGTGTTAACACAAAAGATATGAAATGCAACACATTTAGTGCATTGGTATAGAAGTGAGTAGAGAGTCTAACATTAACTCTGTTACTCTTACCAAGTACGGTTAGCTACAGCATACACTGCAATGGGGGAAGTAAAATTTCAAAGAAGTCAAATATTCTTAAAAATGAGAATAATTTTTGATATAACTGGAGAGACACTCAGCTTTGCTTTCTTTCCTGTATGAATCATGAAAAATTCTTACGTTTTTAAATAAAATATTACATTAGTCTCATCACTGAAAAATTTAATTTGATATGTACTTTAATCCAATATGCATTGAAGTATATGTCTAATAATATTAAATATTATTTTTTAAATGATATTTTAGAAAAAACTTTCACAAGTACGGGTTTCAGATTAATTCAAATTAATAAGACAAAAGTTTGGGGAAGATGTAAAAAGTAAACCGCTTTACTATTCCTTCCTAGCTGTTATTCTCACATTCTCATTAGAAACGTGACATTTTAAAAGAGAAAATTCAAAAGTACAAAAAAATTTTTAATGACTGCAAAACAAAATAATAAAGTCATTAATGCATGTTGTTAAAATGGAGTTGAAATTACATTTTTGCTTTTTCTCCTTTAAAAACTATATAAGCCCTATAAGGATTTTTTTTCAAGCTCTCATACAGAATTAATACAACAGCAGAGAAAGAATGCGGGAACATACTCCATTCTCCTCTCCTACCACTCATTTACACCCCCAAAAAGATGCCAACTGAGCTAGGAAAGGCGAAGAAACTAACAGGGCTTCCTCCAGAAGTCAATCTGAAGGTATTCACACCCCTATATGATCAGGTTTAATTTCTTAAATATGAGGCAAAAAAAAAATGAGGCTTACAAATGATTTTCAAAATCTTTCATTTCCTGGACAATGTGAAGAGGCAGAAAAGCCAGACCCTTCCAAAACGTTACTGTTGTTTTTCACCTGCTAAGAGTAATTATGGTATGGACGCCAACGACTCTGTAAAGATGGAGACTGGAGAATTGCTGGGAGACCTTGGGCACATCCTTTAATTTCATGGAGCCTCAGTTACCTCACCGTCAAAGGGGAGTAATAATAATAGGAACAAGACCTTGGAGGATCTCTGACAAAGCAGGAAACTGCTTGTGAAAACACACTAAATTTTCGCTTAGTACAAGATGTTACTAGGCAATTATGCCCATTTTCACTAAATGTGAAGACCGTCCTAACATCTAACTACAGTTTCTAGTTCTGAGAATAGGCAAAGGTTGGAGAAGAGTTAGAGGCTTTGTAAGAGCATGCTTCCCTCCGCACCCCCTTCACTCCGGCTCCCATAGGCTGGCGGCAATTTTTCATGATCTCAGATAAGCAAGTGGCTGCCACCTGCCTTTAGCCAGTTTAGCCCTAGCTATTTTTTTAACGGGGGGAGGGGTAGAATTTAGGTGGAGAGCGGTAGTTGAGATTTCATCTTTGAATTCGAGCCTCTGATTTTGTTTTGTTTCCTTTTTACGTGTTCCCTTAAGTCTCTATGAGGCACTATGCGTTTTATATTACCAGGGCGCCCCCTGGGAACACAGCTGCTTGGTCCCAAAGTATAGAGAAGAAGAAAAGTCCACATTCAGCGATGCGAAGGAGTGTGGTTGGCCCGGATAGCTTAGAAACAGGTGAGTTACACTTGCCAGGGTTGCAAAAGAGCTTCGGGAGGAGGATCCGGTCCCCGCGTTAGCGTCGGTGGATGGGTAAGGAGCGGGGCGGGCGCTCGGGTCGGCCTCGGCGACTTGCCTGGGGTCGGGAAGCGCAGGGAGACATTTTAGCCCGGGCCGCCCACAGACGCTCCGCGGGCTGAGAGGACGAGGAGGCGCGGCGCTGGGAAGGGCGGACTGTCTGGGCGTCCCGTCCGGCCAGGAGTCGGGGCAACAGGAGTCCTCCTGAGGGTTTCCAGCCCTGGCGGCCGGGGCAGCGGTCACGCAGCCGCCGGGGGACGCGCGCAGTGGCGCCTCCATCCCCCACGCAGCGCACTTCTGCCCACACCCCCGGGCGCCCCGCCCTCCGCGGCCTTATACAAGGGGCCTGCACCTCGCGCGCCTCGGCGCTGCAGGCTGCCCGGAGCCGACGGCGCGGCTGCCTGAAAGCCCAGGCGCCGTGGCCGGAGGACAGAAGTGAGGCGGCGGCTACGCCCCGCATCATGGAGGGCAGCCCAGCCCCAGCCTCAGTCCGGGGGGACGCCGAGCCGCGCCGCCGCCCGCGCCCCGTCCGCCAGCTCCCGCTGCTGCTCTCCGGGCGCCGTCCTCTGCTCACCTCGAAGCCAACATGAAGGAGTCCCGGGGCGACGGGAGCGCCCCTTTCTGCACCCGCCTCAACCACTCGTACCCGGGCATGTGGGCGCCCGAGCGCTCCGCCGCGGCGCGGGGCAACCTCACGCGTCCCCGCGAGCCCGGCGACGACTGCGGCTCGGTGTCCGTGGCCTTCCCGATCACCATGCTCATCACCGGCTTCGTGGGCAACGCGCTGGCCATGCTGCTCGTGTCGCGGAGCTACCGGCGCCGGGAGAGCAAGCGCAAGAAGTCGTTCCTGCTGTGCATCGGCTGGCTGGCGCTCACAGACCTGGTCGGGCAGCTGCTCACCAGCCCGGTGGTCATCGTCGTGTACCTGTCCAAGCAGCGCTGGGAGCAGCTCGACCCGTCGGGGAGGCTGTGCACCTTCTTCGGTCTGACCATGACTGTCTTTGGGCTCTCCTCGCTCTTCATCGCCAGCGCCATGGCCGTCGAGCGGGCGCTGGCCATCCGGGCGCCGCACTGGTACGCGAGCCACATGAAGACGCGCGCCACCCGCGCCGTGCTGCTCGGCGTGTGGCTCGCGGTGCTCGCCTTCGCCCTGCTGCCGGTGCTGGGCGTGGGCCAGTACACTATCCAGTGGCCCGGGACGTGGTGCTTCATTAGCACCGGGGAAGGGGGCAACGGGACTAGCTCTTCACACAACTGGGGCAACCTCTTCTTTGCCTCCACCTTTGCCTTCCTGGGGCTCTCGGCGCTGGCCGTCACCTTCGCCTGCAACCTGGCCACCATCAAAGCCCTGGTGTCCCGCTGCCGGGCCAAGGCCACGGCATCACAATCCGGCGCCCAGTGGGGTCGGATCACCACCGAGACGGCCATCCAGCTCATGGGGATCATGTGCGTGCTGTCTGTCTGCTGGTCGCCCTTGCTGGTAGGTAGTTCCGGCGTGCGCGCGGAGGTCTGGGCGGGCGTGCGCGCCGGCAGGCCAGCGAAACCTCTTGGTGCGGCAGCACCTGCAGGGGTGTGTTTGCAACCACGGAGACCTGGAGAGGCCTCTGTCCCGCTGTCTTGGTTGTGGCTTCAGAGTTGGGCTCCTTTACTTGCTGAGCACCTTCCAGGTGCCAGGCATCGCATTAGGCTTTTTTTATGCACACATGGAGGCCATGGGGCTGCTCCCATTCTAATCAGAGCGTGTAGGAGGATGCCCAGGTGTCGGTTCAGTGCGTATGCAGAGACACAGATTTCTACTGGGTGCGCTAGGGGCAGAATGGCCGTGACAACTGTAGCCTGCCGCTGTGCGCTTTCTCCTTATTTCAAATATCTCTTGCATGCTGAGACGATTTTCAGTCTGCAGAAGTATTCTACCGGCAACAGCAGGCGGGCGCAGCCCTCTTGCGGCTTCAGACACACTGCACGTTCTCCCAGAACAGCTGGGCTACCCTCGCTTGTAGGTTCACTCTTGATTGGAAGCCAGAGAGTGAAGGAAGACCCTTTTTGCCACATGGCCTGCCTCAGCCCTTAGGAATGGTGCTGTACCCTCTAGGAAGTGCTTGAGCCCACATTCAGTCAGTAGGACCCCAAGGCCTGGGAACTCTGACCAGCCTCTGCTTGCCCCTGTGCCAGCCAGAAGGGCTGGAACAAGGCCAGTCCTGAGATTGGACGGTAGGGGTTCCTACACCTCCTAGCTCCTCACAGAGGGGCACGGCCTGAGAGCAAGTGATGTTTACACACGCTCCTTGTCTAACATCCACACTTACCACATGCTTTCCAGATTTTCCTCTGTGGTAGTTTTAGCTGGAGATTTCTGTGAGTAAGCGTCATTTATGACTACCTGATGAGTGGATATTCATTTAGGTTCTAGCAGCCTGGCTTAATAGGAGGCATTGCAGCAAGAGTCACTGTGGCAGAGTTACAGCAGATGATGTATTGGACCTGGAAATTTAGTAGACCGTCGTGAAAAACTTCTGAAATTCATGGACACCGTTTTCAAAACCCACCCTCATATAGTTTTTCTTTTTGGTGATAGAATATGCATGACGTGAAATTTACTATTTTTCAGTGTGCAGTCCAGTGGTGAGCAGTATATTGACATTGCTGTGTACCACATTTAATTTTAAATCCCTTGTTTTTAAAAACAGACCCTCGGTGCCTTTTCCCCTCTCATGCTCCCCTGCATTCGACAAAGCAGATATTATTACCAGAATACCTGTGTTGAACCAGTATAGTATATTTAGAATGTAAGTCTTGGCTCCAAATCAGTGACACATGGTGACAAGGGTTTGTGCTGGGACCTAGCTGCCTATGAGCGGCCGTGTGGTCATAGATCTCTGTTCCAGGAGCTAGAACTCAGGTTGATGTCACTGCCATAGCTTATCAGACCCAGCACCTATTTTAGACACCTTTACTTCTATGGTTGAGGAATGAGGTATATACTATAGGTGGCCAAACAGAAGGGGGAAAGAGTTCTAAAAACATAAACACTTTACTAAGGTGTGGTAATTAACAGAACCTTAAAGCCAAACGGAATATCAGAATTTTTCACAGTTGTCATTTGAGACCCACATCTTTGAGTCTGGTCTCTTCACACACTTTATATCCTAAAAAAAAAAATAATTAAGTCGTAGGAATAAAATGCTTACCTATACAAGTTAACCAGACGAAGAGAAACTGTGTAGTGTGTTTGTATTTCAAAACTTTGATTCTAATGCGACGGGTATGGTAGCCTTAAGAATTTAGATCAGTTTTGAAGATTGTAAGCTAGGGTGGCCAAACGCACTCTCTTAAGAAAGTCATTTTGAACTAGTCTTATTTAATTTCTGCATTCAAAAAATGTTAACTGGTTTGCAGCATTTTGTCGGACACTGTGTTGATTCAGTTCTTATAAAAACATTGAACTTAAAATGAAGTAAATTCAACATGTGATCATATCAAAGAAGAGAGATTCATGGTTTCCCAAGTAGGTATTTGATAAACTGGAGGAAATACTTCTGTCTTCTGTTGTGTGCACCATCGAAGTTAAATCTTCACATCTCTTCAGAAAGATCTGCAACAAAAAGTTGGAATTATTTCAAAGGAAAGAAACGGGCAAAACTTTTTTTTTATAAGGTAGGGAACTATAAGAATAAAGACATTAGTACTTAGTGACTTGAATTTTCAATGTATTAATGTTGAAGCGAGAGATCTTTTTTACACCTATTTTCTAACTAAAGGTAAAATACAAATTCCTTCTTGCCCTTTGTTGATTGGGCATAGGATACTAATGTAATTATTCAAACTCCTTAAAAGGACCCTGAGCATATATTATTTTGGAGACTATCACAATTATAATGATATCCAGTTGTTACTGCTAGAAAATTTAGCGTAGATACTATAATTAGAAAATGACCAGCTACAAATTCCTGCTACATAAATACTTACAGGTTTATCTGTGGTGCAAATAAAACCTTCTTTACTTTTTCTTTTTCCCAGAAACTTTACAAAATACAATGCAAAGGGAGCCTGGGTGGCTCTGTCGGTTAAGCGTCTGACCTCAGCTGCGGTCATGATCTCACAGTTTGTGGTTTCAAGCCCCGCATCAGGCTCTGAGCTGACAGTGTGGAGCCTGCTTGGGATTTTCTCTTTCCCTCTCTCTGCCTCTCCCCCACTTGAGCTTTCTCTCTCCCTCAAAAATAAAAATAAACTTAAAAAATATGATGTGAGATGTGAAATTGAAGAATACAGTGGAAAATGATGTCACTGGGATAGATGATCTACAATTTGTACTCACTTTAGGTTTCTATGAGGCATCAAATCCTATTGGAATCCACCAGTTGACTCAGCAATGCAATCTGTTCGAATTTTCATTATAATTTTATTTTTTTATGAACCAAAGTCACCAAATCATCCAGGTATTATACATGATAGCCAGGTGTCCAGGAACAGAAAAAACCTTACGGTGTGGGTCACAAAAAAACCATGAGTACATTTTATATTTTTGTAAACCTTATACTCCCCAGACAGGCAGAATGTGGCTAACATTGTAGCTATCTTAAAAATAGTAAATATAAAGCTAACATTGTGAAAAGTAAGATCTGAGGAACCAAATTTCTCATCTACAACTTTGGACTTAGATACAAGCATCCTTAGAAACTTCTGCCTTCAATCTTGAACCAGCAAATTCTGCTCAGTATCTACAAACGTAAACAGAGATGTTTCAATTCAAGAAGATATTTCACAATGTGGATGTGACTTTGTTTAAATCTAAGGCATCCCTGATATATTTTGAAAAATGAAACTTGCCTTAAGTATACTACGTGTGGTACATGTATATATGAGGGATATATATTTAATAGATAAATATATGCGATAGACTGTTTTACAGAGGTAATCCTGTTTCATAATATTAAAAAGTATTATGCAATTGCTAATCTTCTCTTTCTATAAATTTCTGCCCTATTAAGGATGTTGCTCCAGGGAAAATGACTATAGAAAAACCTTCTGTAATTTGTGTTTATAAGAATTGAGATTATTCAGAATTCATTACTCTTTTTGTTTATGACTTTATTTGCTTATGCACTGTGGAAGGGATATTAAGTAGACTTTTTAAAAACTGGTCAAAGAATTATAATCTGCTCAGCGGAGCAGAATCCCCACATTTATGAGTGAAACCGTTGGCGAACAATACAAGATTTGATGTAATTCGTAGTGCCTTTGACTCTGGGAGAAATGTGCACCTGACTTTACCAGAGTGGACTTCAGGGGAGAGGTAGGATGGCATAGCTTGACTTTGTGGCTGAGACTGAGCGTGTCCAGGAACCAGGACAGAGCGTGCTCACCAGAACCATGGGGAAATGCTTTGAAAAGGTGTATGGAATCAGACTGAGGTGGTTAGGACAAATGTGGGATAAGGACTATGTTCTTTTGCCCATAGACCATAGAACCACTATTTTGAGTTTCCAAATAGGGAGAGGATTTTAAAAAGATTGACAGGGCTGTGGTTTGCAGGTAGATTTGGGCTGGAAAATGAGAAAGTGAGATCAGTTATGACTTGCTTTCACGAGTCATTTATGGCTTTAGGGTAGAGACAGTGGGAAGAGATGAGTCAAGGAATAAAGGTGATAGAGAACAAAGGTTATTAGAAATGGTCAATTCAAGGAGCGATTGATTAACAAACATTTCTTGCACCTCTACTCTATCCTCTTCACCGTGGTATATGCTTGCCCAGCTGTTATCTCATTTAATTGCATCCTATAAATTTGCCACCATTTTCTACATCATTCAGACAAAAAACTCAAGTATAAAGACTACTAGAACCAGATTTCTAATTCAGGGTGTCTGGCTACATTCATTTTCAGTTTTTGTTGTTGTTGTTGTTGATGATGATTTGTTTGTTTTGCTTAAATAGAGGCCAGGAATTCTAGCTCTAATAATAGGACTTGGCCACGTTATATATCCTCTTATCTGTAAAGTATGGAGGTAGGACTAATAGACATTTAAGGTTTTGTTTTTTTTTTTCCAATTTATGTTATTCTCAGTTTCTCTTATTGGGGAGAATGATGGTTCAGTGATGATTTCAGTGGAAAATTTGGAAAGGAGACTGTGTGACTGATTCTTTTTTTGTAACAACAGGCTTCTTAGTGACTGGGGCTTTTGGACAGAGTACATATGGTGATGGTGGATTATCTCCATGAAATATCCAGAAGCCAATATAACTTGAAGATTAATGAGATAATTCAAGGCTAAAAATGCAGATTTTTAATTTTGGGTTTAACAGAGAGAGCCAAGAATTAAACAGTTCTTAAGCTGTTCTATTTGAAGAAGTTCAGATGGTCTAGAATTGTAGCTTAATTGTGACTCATTGACCTTTCTCTTTTGAAAAAGGTGTAAAGGTCAAGAACCCAATTATGCAAGTTTCCACTTTCTGGGAATAACATTCAGCATGATATATGCTGCACACGTTTGTAATAGACGCGATTCATCCGGGGGTGCTGAAGGGTGGTAGTGAGGGATTCTGGGTCATGCGTCAGTTTCCAGTTCTGGCCTTGCATTGTAAGGAAGCTGGGAGGGAAGTCTTCCCTAAAACTCGTCATATTTGTGTAGTATTTTCTATAACTCACCAGTGTTCCACATTTATCTCACTCATGCCTTAAGATCCAGAGGTCTACAACTGTAACATGTCAAATTTCGAATCCCCCATTTCCCTCAAATCTTTATCATAGAGAGAAGTAGGAAATTTGTATTTCGACTCTCCCCATACTTCTTGAAGACTATTAGATGGCCTCTCAAATACCCCTTTTCCTTAGCCTGGTTTTCATTGGGGTATCCCTTCTATCCTGACCCCTAAGTGTATGTCAATATACAGTATACATAGTAAACAGTAAACACAGTCCTGGAAATGTCAGGTGGACAATGTGTGAGTTCTTTAGCAAGAACAACACACACACAAACCGAGAAGTAGCACTATGGAGTGGAAGAAACTCTCTCTGCTCTTTATTCAGAACATTTATCTCTCCATTTTTTCATTTGCCACTTCACCCCTCAGTCATTCAACAATAGTTACAGAGCAATCACCCCTCCGGATTGCCCCAGGTCTCAAGTTAGAAGTCACTTTATTTGAGAAAACTTCCTTGATTCTCTCTAGGCTTGATTGGGTGCTCTGGCCTTTGGTTCCACAGCACTTACCTTGCATTTCCCAGTCACAGTCTGAGTCACACTCATTGGACATATCGGTTAATTGACCTCCCGTGGTCAGGTACAGTATCTGTCTTGTGCATTGTTCTTTTCCTAGCAATGGTCATGATTTCATGCCATGCAAGGTATGCCCAACACATGGTTCTTGTTCGAATATCTAAGCACCCAAATCAGAAGACACTATCTGGTCCTGGTTACGTAAGCAATTAATTGTGCGACTTTAGACAATTCGCTTGATATCTTTGTGAACTATTTGCTTTTCTGTAAAGTAAGAATAAAAACACCTACCCAGCCCATTTCACAGCAAAGTAATTAAAACCAACACAAATCTATGTGGGAATAATTGAGAATATCCCTTCAATATTAGGAATACTACTAGGATGTTTTACTGGGTGATAATGTTGACATCTTAGTATTCAGATAGACCTTTCCCCTAGGAAACTGAAACAAAAAGACAAGTGATGTTTCACAGCTTGATTAGTTATAGTTTACTTGGGACAAAAATGTGTGGTGAAGAATGGAACTTTTCAGAAAAAAATAAAACAAGAAAAACGATAAATCTCAAGGGCATAAATTTTTACAAGGTGTTATAATTCATCCCTCCACCAGCCACCATCTCTCTTCTGCATTCTGTCAGCTCTAGAATCCTTTCTCCCTCAAAGCTGCCAGTGAATTAACTCTCTAAATCTAAAAACTGCTGGATCCCCCTTTCCCTAAACCTGCAGGAGTAAGCATGACCTCATCGTCTGAAGACCACTGCCACAGGTAGAAACTGTGTCCCCTGTTTCTCCAGTCAGGGGCGTTTTTGTGTGCTCAGACCTGTCCTCACATAAATGTGTAAGTCAAATTAATTATACATCTAATTATTGTCATTGGTCAGACTTCTTACGGGTGGAGCTCATGACTCAGTTGTCCTCATCAGAACAGGTGATCACCAATATTGAGGCTGAAGAGAATTTCCACCACTGACTCACAGCCTAAAATTGAGCTTACGTGATCCTTAAATGAGACGCAACTATGAGAACCGGAGAGTTGTAAATTGCCTCACAAGTTGACGAGCTCCTGACAAAACGTTGATATTATTTGTAGTCTACAGATAACACAGAGTGCGATTTTCCCATCCAGTGGCCCTCATAGGCAGTCTCTTGGGCAACATTCATTTCAGGAAGACATTTCATTGGGTGATCTTGGCACCTATTGAAAATGTATATACTGTATTACTTTTACAAGTACTGATTTTTATGAAAGGCATTTGAAGAATCATAAATCTAAAAATGAAATATAATGGCAGAGATGAAGAGGGGTTTTATTTTTCACACCTTAATTCTGTCAGAAAGAAGATTAGCTACTAATTTAGGTAAAAGTTATGTAACAGAAGTACAAATAGCATTACTATTTTTAAAGATCTTGAAAATACAAAAATAGGAGGTCAAGTTAGAGCTGGAAGCCTCCTTGTTTTAAGCAATTATTGACCCTCCAGAAAATCAAGTGTAATTAAAAAAGTATGTACTTTTCACTAATCTTTTGATATTTCTGAAAAGCATTTGATTCCTGAAAGTAGATTTGATCTTTTTGTCCTACTTTCTGAATATATTATAAGCGTCATTTTCCATGGTTAAGAATGTGCTGCTGTTGGTGTGATTCATGAAAATTTAGAAAAAGAAATATGTTGTTAAGATTGAAAATACTGAAAGAAAAAAAAAGAAGGAAAAGAAGACGAAAGATTGTAAAACCTAAGATGCATTTGGGGGAATTCACCAGACAGTAGGCTGGAGCTTTCACCATGGTCTTGATGGATGCAATCACCCTGATAATGTCCTGCTGCCAACCACCTTGTGTGGGGTTGGTAGAACACACACATCTGCCTTCCTGTGCCTCAGCTGTCCTAAGGCACAGAGTGGCAGTTAGTGGTGAAGTGACCCCTGACTTATGAGCACTCCTCTCTGCTCCATGAGAACAGAAGAAAATGACTGGCGAAGGAAGTGAGGGCCACAGAGAAAATAAGGCACTGGGAAGCACGAGACGGGGATTCTCATCTAGGCTTTGCCACGACATGGTAGAAGTCACTTTATCTCTATGGTTTTCCCTTCCTCATCAACAAAATAAAACAATTATCACCTCTAAGCTTCCTTTTGGTTCTGACTTCCTGTGGCTTGAAATAGATAAAATCATCCCTGGTGGACATACTGTACTAGATGCGTGAGGGAAAACACCCAAAGACTTCCTCGGAAGGGACATAGAAATGTATGCAAATGGACAAAGTAGATCATACATTCTTTTATACAATCATCCATAAATATTGTTTGAGGGCTTGCTATGTGCCCGCTACTCTGCTCACCCTGGTGGTGCAGTGGTGATGAGGGGTGACTCATGATTGCACGTGTTGAGCAGTTATGGCCTCTGGGAGGGGGGCACTGTTCGCAGTATATTCTATGTGAATGACACTCTTCATTGAGCAGTGTGCAGTCTGCGCTCTGCAATCTTCTTTCATGAAGCTTTCAATCTACTGAGGTAGCAGACAGTCAATACACAGTCATTCCGATAAATGAATGTCACCAGTCTGATGGGTCATTACCATGGTTGCTCTCACTGGCACGTGGTGCTGCTGCTGCAGATGGGCCTTGTCTGGGCAGCAGGGCAGCACTGCTAGTCTATTGCTGCTGTGAGGCCCTGCTGTAGCATGTCCCTTGGGCACCATCAGTAGAGAGCACATTAACTCATACCCATAACTCCAGCCATAGAGCTCACTAGTAATTACCCAGAGGATAACCACTGTGCTACAGTTTATGGACACAGAGGGCAGCTGGCCTCAGGCCACATACTGTCTGGAACCAGCCTTCTTGGGTCCTTTGTCTCTATGTTGTACTCATATCACCTCCTGACAAGTTTGCCTTTCCCTTCCAAGGAATTTTCTTTTGACTTTCCATGTCTTCTCCCCCTACTGAATATAACCAAAGTCACTCTACTCTAAGTGTCTTAGCTTTAAATCTTGGGAGAAGAGGTTAGGTTTCTCAGCCCCCCTTTTTTCTCCCCAGAAAGCATGATGGTCTACCCCTTCCAAAGTGACCAGTGGAACGCACCAGGAGTGTTGTGTGAATTTGCTTATTATACCACACAAATTTCTACCATGTAAGCCTACTCATTCTACATTTACCAAAGTCATTGCTTCTTATTATTCTGTGATATCTGCTCCCATGTGACTTGCTCTGTCCACTTGAGTAGAGACGTGGGGGGTGGCTCTTGCATACCATTACGTACATCGCTAAAGCAACAAGTGTGTTATGAAGGCAAGATAAAGGTGCTTTGAGAGAGTGTCAGAGAGCACCCCCTCCTGATTCCTTGGTGAGGTGTGGGTGTTAATCAAGTCTGCTGAGAAAACATCACTTAACACTGAATCTTGAAGGATGATACTTTGAGGAAGAAATCAGCATGTGAACCCATCAATGTGGGAAAGAGCAGAAACATGAGAGGAACTGATGGAAGCTCAGTGGATGGATTAGAGTAAGAGGGAGAGTGCCTTCAAGGTGTGGGTGGGGCCAACCGTGCAGAACCCTGTCATTTTTGTTTGGGAGTTGATATTTTTATCTTAAGTACGATGGAAAGCAACTAAAAGCAGTGTGTGAGGGCGCAGCGAGTTGATCTGCTTTATGTATGAAGAAGATCCTGCAGGTTGTTACTTCCTGAATTAGAGGGGTGGGGCCTCAGAGTCCGCAAAAGCTGAGGTCTGATGGAGATGTAGAGTCATTAGTGAAGAAAAAATTTTCCTCCTAAGTGTTGCTTGAAGAGAAGGAAGAGACATAGTTTGGCACAGAATTGGTGGGGAGAGGGAGTGTGTGCAGATGCACAGAGGAAAAAATTGAAGCAGGTGTCCTGGGAATGGTACGCAAAGCTGTTTCTGTTGAAGTATGTTTGAGAATGCTGAGCAATGTTATGAGTCAAATAGGGATTGAAGGATGAGGGAAGGAGGAGTGCACTAGTATATCGCCTTGAAGATTAGAAATAGGAATTTGTATTTCATCTTGGGCAAGTTGTATTGCTTTTCTGCACTCCTGTTCTTTATTTGTAGAATAAGAGGGTTCACATTATGAAATCTCTTGGCTTCTGAGGGTCCTTTAGTAAAACAACCCATTTAATGTTTGATATCTTTCTAGAATATTCTTAGTGAGATTGTTTAAGCTTACTTACAGGAAATTTGTGCTCTTTATGGGGTACAAAGAATTCTCTTAGAGCCAACTACTGTGTTGGGCTCTATCATACAACTTGTTGCTTTTTATTTTTTTAATTTCTTAAAATAACCCTAAGAGGAAGGCATTATTGGCTCCAATTTATAGATAATGAAGAAACTTAAGCTAAAAGAAGTTGACTGATTCATTTAAGGTAACAGAGCTAGTAAGTGGCCAAGCCGGGAGTCAGAGGACAAGCTCTCTTCCCCAAGCCATGGTGCCTCCAAGTCACCCAATTCATCTTGAGTTGTTCTTTCTGTTATGAAAATTTCAATTCTCATATGTTGGTTGAGTTGGCGTGTTGATAATGCTAATCCTTGGTTTATATGGAACAATACTAAATTTAACGAGAGACAGTTTTTTTTAAGATATATGATACTATACTTCTGTATTAAGTATCAAGGAGATCCACTAAATTTATGAACAACAAAATTACATGAAATTATCTCGACAGTGTGAGGTGCAGGAACCATGATGTAGCAACTCGTTTAAGTGACACTTTATTGAATATCAGTTGTACACCAGGCACTGTTACAACCCGACAGAATGATGGCATGGCCTTTTCCTCTAGGAACGTGATATCTAGTGAGTGATATCCTAGAGAGATTTGAGGTTGTGACTAAAAAAACAATATTATTTTCCATTGTCAATTTTGAACATAGGATTACACCTGGGGACCATTTAGAATTTATTTACCCATTCATGCTTTCGGCTGTTGGTTATTGAGTATCTACTATGCATCAGGCACAGTTCCAGATGCTGGAAATATAGGAATGACATAGACTAGTTTCCTGCTCTCAGGGAACATGCACTCTAATAGAAGAAGAAAGTCAATCTGCAAGTACACTAGAAGTCAGATTGTCATGAACACTGTTAAGAAAATAAAGCAGCGTGATGTGATGGAGGAAGCCTTGGAAACTTTTGTAGTTGTCAAGGAAAACTGCCTCGGAGAGGTAACATTTAAGTTGAGACCAGAATGAAGGAAAGAACCAGGTATGGATGATCTATAGGAACGCCATTCTAAGCAGTGTGTGAACCTCGGTATTCAAGGGAGAGAGAGGAGGCTCGTGTGGCTGAAGCGAGTGTGAAGGAAAGAGTGGAGTGCTGTAAAGTGAGCTCAGAGACAGTGCTGGGGGCCAGATTGTATAAGGCCACGCTAAGGAGTTTCGATGTTATTTTAAGAGAACACTGGAAGGTTTGAATCATGGGAGTGACATTGGATTTATGTTTTTAAAAGATCCTGGATTGCAGAAAGGCAAGAGTAGGTGCAGGGAGACCTGACAGAAGGTGCGGAAGTTGTCCAGGTGAGAGACAATGACAGCTGGGATGAGGGTAGAGAAGTGGATATACTCACACAAAGAGATTTGAAGACCGAGTTCATAAGACATTCTGAAATTTCTCTAATCCCTGCCCTGTGACTATGACAAGAAATAGGGTCCTCCCTCTCTGATCCTCTGGTAGTAAGGTGGCTATCTGTCCACCAAAGGCATTCCCTTGGCTCCTTAGCAAGGAAGTGACTGCTGCGGTTTACACAGCTACTAATGGGCAGAGTCAGGATTAAGTTCTATCTAATGGGTACTATTTTTTCTCCCCTGAGACATGAATTAGGACAGTCACCCAGAGAAAGAAGGAAGCAAGTTTGCTTATGAAATAATAGGATGTCATAAGAATCGGGATCCCCAGGAGAAGATCCAGACCAAGCTAAGCTTAAAAGTAGAGGGGTGGGGGGAGGGGAGGATTGCTTGATTTACATTAATCGCTGGAGTGTCAGGGTTGGAGGTGGCCTTCTGGAAGACTAAAGCCAGGACTGTCTCTTTCCCTGTCTCTCACTTCGACTTCTGGCCATGTGTCAGAATCCCCAATTCAGGCTCTGCTTCTAAGAAATCAATTTACGACATAGCTTTGCAGCCCATTGATCAGGTCCTATTGTGGTGGTGGTGGTGGTGGTTGTTTTCCCAAAGCTTTTGGTTAATAGGTTTATATTTACAGTCTGCATGTGGGTTTAATTTTGCCATTATAACTACAATATTTCAGTGATGATGTCATCTTGAAGCAGTTTCAACATCTTTCTTTCTTCTTTATTATAATGTTTTTGTTCTGTGAATACAAGAAACAGTTATCCATGACATTAACTCTCAGGACCCCGTTTCATCTTCAAAGACTGATGTGAATTCTGGTAGGCCACGACTAAAGATTTAGTGGCAGAGGATCATCCAGAAGTGAGTTAAGACTGTGATGGAAAGTTTACAATGGAACAGAGGTGACTGTATGAGGCTCTGTAAGCTCACAAATACTGTCAACACCACAGTGAGATGGCCAGAGAAGAAAACAGCTCCATAAAGGGTGAGTTGCAGTCTGGGTTTGATGTTAATCTGGCAATTTTCTCTTTATAAATCAGTAGATGTGCTAACGGCCAACATGCTGGGTGGCAGATTTTTGAATTTATTAATGGTAGTAATTTCTTCCAAGAATAGACTGAGGATCCAGAAGTAAACTAACTTTCTTTCTTTCTTTCTTTCTTTCTTTCTTTCTTTCTTTCTTTCTTTCTTTCTTTCTTTCTTTCTTTCTTTCTCTTTCTTTTTCTTTTTTTTAAAATTTTTTAATGTTTATTTATTTTTGAGAGAGAAAGAGAGACAGAGTGCGAGCAGGCAAGGAGCAGAGAGAGAGAGAGACACAGAATCTGAAGCAGGCTCCAGACTCCGAGCTGTCAGCCCAGAACACGGGGCTCGAACTCAGGAACCGTGAGATCATGACCTGAGCCGAAGTCGGACACTCAACCGACTGAGCCACCCAGGCGCCCCTCTTTCTTTCATTTTTTAAAATGTTTATTTTTGAGATAGAGACAGAAACGGAGTGCAAGGGGAGGGGCAGAGAGAGAGGGAGCCACAGAATCCAAAGCAGGCTCCAGGCCCTGAACTGTCAGCACAAAGTCCAATTCAGGGCTCGAACTCATAAACCGTAAGGTCATGACCTGAGCAGAAGTTGGTGCCCCAAAAGTAAATTTCTAAAAAGTAGCTTTTGTTCTATAAAAGACGTTAGGGAACATTAAAAAATTTTTTTCTCCAGCATTTATTTCTAATTAAGTTTGCTGTAGATCAGTTTCAGGAAGTATGGGAATATCTTCTGACTTCAGAGCTCTAAGCTCCTCCCTAAACTTTGTTCTTGGTCATGAACAACAGAATCTGACTCCAAGCCCACAGGGCATATGTGCAAAGAATATCAAGTGTTCACACGGTCCACAAGAAGCTACCAGGCCAAGTTTAAAAGGCAGACAGGGCCCAGGCTCTTCTGAAAGCTGACATCAGGTCGCACTGCCAAGGCGCTACTGCAAGATGGTTTGCTGCATGTTGGTGGGATGAATCCGGCACCTCAGAGCTCCCTTCTTTGTGTCACTCTCTCAAGATTCAAAGTCCTGCGTGTAGACGTGACTGCTTTAGCTTGGGTTTTTTACTCCCTGGCTATATCGAGAGGTCACCAGAAAAAGGATGAGGCACCTGCAAGCATCTTATTATTTTTTTTAAATGTTTATTTATTTTTGAGAGAGGGAGGGAGAAGGAGGGGCAGAGAGAGAGGGACACAAAGGATGCAAAGCATGCTCTGCCATGTCAGAGCAGAGCCCTAGGTGGGGCTCAAACCCATAAACCATGAGATCATGACCTGAGCCGAAGTCAGGTGCTTAACGACTGAGCCACCCAGGTGCCCTTCAGCATCTTATTTTTGAGGTAGGAGGTAATCGAGGGAAATAAGTGCTGGAATTTCTCTCCCACCTAGAAGATGAGGAAAAAGTTCTACAAACTTGAGGTGATAGTAATAAGAAGTGGGAGTTCAATGTTACCACCTAATTCATTTTTAGAAACATTATGACAGTAACCTGTGTGCGTGTCTGCACGCGCATGCGTTCACATGCCTTATTGAGTGGAGTGGAAACGAGATCGAAGGAGAGGAAGCTGAAGAGATGCACAAAACAAAAAGACAGATTTCCTGAATGCCTACTGCATGCAAGTACTTGAGAATTGCTGTGTGACGCCCTTTAATACATTTTCTAATTTAATCTTCACAATAGTTTATCAGTTTGGTATTTTTCATCCCTGTTTTTCAGTTGCACCTTCTAAGTTTCGAATGATTATACAACTTTCCCCAGTCACACCCCTAGAAACTGGCATACATGGGGTTTTTTCATGCTACAATGTTCTGTTTCACAGTAGTTGTTTCTATTTTTCTTGGTTTACTAGAGCACTGTCATATTACTTTATTGAAAATGTACAAAAAAGAACAGATTGGATGAAAATACCTAAAAATCACACAAACTGGCTGGATCAGATAATCACATGAATTGAAGATTTCCTGCAGAATCTCATTGATCCATTAATTGATTGGCTTTATCAGGACCTTGCTTTATAGAGAATATGTCATGCAAATCCCCGCAGAAGGTGAGAAGGATTTTCGCTTGTCCTACAATAAACCATTAAAGGATTCCATTCAACATGATACCTACAATTTAGGAGATATTTTCTGTAAAGGTGGGACCTCCATTTCATCTAGTTGTCTGTCTTTTGAGGCGTAGAACACTCGCATACAATGGTAAAGGTTTTACGAGGCAAACATTTTCCAGCTAGTACAATTCACAAATATTATTCTTTTCACGGAACTATTTATAAAACAAATAAAACTGTTTATTGAGTTCTCTTTGCCTAGTGGGAAAGTGTTTGACTACAGTCAAAATTAGAAAATTTGTTTTGACAGTTTTAAAACTTGCAGCATGATATAGTGCCATTGGGATTCTTGCAAACCTGCTTTCATCTTTTTTTCTTATAATCGTAGAGAGGAGATGTGGTGAACAAACACCAGCGTGCTGACCAGTGACTCTCTCACAAAGAATTCAGGCATGTTACTATCTAGCACCCTCTCACCCAGATTAAAAGGCTTCAGATTCCTTAGTTTAATCCGTAAGATCCTGGATTTGGCCATGCTTACTACTCATTTTCCATCCCTCCCCCAGCATCCTTACCTTCAGTCATAAAGATCAATTTGCAGTTCGTAGGATGATTCACACAGTTTCCCACTCAGCAGAAGGAACTCTTTGTCTTTCAAAACTTTCCAGAAAATCTGCTATTTTAGGGGGCCACGCTTCCCTGATCCTGGAGACAGATTTAAGAGCCCTCCCCTATACTCCACAGTGCCTGCGTATACCCCGATCACTTAATTATGCACAGTTGTATTTACAGTTGTCATAATATTTATTATGGCAATGAGGACGATGGCCCACAGTAGACAAATGCTTACTTTACAGTAGGCACTGTGCTAAGCATTTCACAGACAGCGTCTCATTTCATTCTGTCAACAACACTCTGAAAGGATACTGCTATCTCCTTTTTCAGCTGAGGAAGCTAGTTTTGAGATGTTAAGTAGCCTTCTTAAATCACACAAACACAAAGCAGAGCTGACTTTCAAGTCAGATTTGTCTGATTTTATAGCCTGTGTGATAAATGGTTAAACTGTATGGCCTCCTTCTTGTTAATATTCATTTATTTGTCTGATTCACTGTACACTGTAAACTGCTTAAGAACAGAGAATTTGCCTTATTAGTCTATGAATTTCCCTGGGCCATAGCAGCCACTCGCTGAGATTATGGGACAAATGAAAAAAAAAATGATGTTGTAATAAAGTGAAAAATACACTAGATTTGGAATCATAAAATCGATGTATAAATCCTGGACTTAAGAGTTTTACATATATTACATAGTTTTTAATCTTTGCATAAATCCTTCAAGGTGGATGATATCTGTCTTTTTATTTTATTTTACTTTACTTTTTTATTTGCTGGGTAAGCAACTTTCTTTAAGGTTCAGAGTTTGTAAACGGTATTGAGCAAATCAAACCCATTTTTTTTAATGTTTATTTAAACATTAAAAAAGAGAGAGTGTGAGAGAGAGAGAGACAGAGTGTGACTAGGGCAGCGTCAGAGAGAGGGAGGCACAGAATCTGAAGCAGGCTCCAGGCTCTGAGCTGTCAGCACAGAGCCTGACATGGGCCTCGAACCCACAAACCATGAGATCACGCCCTGAGCTGAAATTGGACGCTTAACCGACTGAGCCACCCAGACTCCCCAAACCCAAATATTTTTAATGCCAAAGCCACAAATACAGCTTGTGTCTAATGATTACTGTGTATTATGTATGCAGTCAAACTTGGAAGCATTTTTAAAAAAGTGTCTTTTCCTTTATTTGTTACTTTTATTGTTTCCATGTTGTCGTTAGTAATAAAAATTCTCAGAAAGATTAAAAAATACTTTTAGGATAGACAAGAATGGAAGACACAACATTGTTTCTGTAATGGAAGAGAAAAGTTAATTGGAAGCAGAGCGTGGAAACACTAGAAACAGCTACTCTAATGCTTGGTGTTCAAAGAAGAAACAAACAAATGTTTAGGAAGGTGCCCTGGGGATAACAATTAAACAATGAGGGATTTTAGCAACAATAGGGAAACAGTAAAAATAACAAAGAAAGAGGAAAAACAGCGCTTCAAAAGATGCTCAAAAGTTTCAGTGTAATTATGTTGCCCTCAGTTGTTAGTAGAGGTGATATAATATATTGGCTTCAGAGTTTAAAAACAACCACATAACTGCAAATCCAGAGTTAGGGCAGCCTTCGGAGTCGGCTAATCCCCAAGTTTAGCATTGTCATCAGGGACCAAAGCTTGTCCTGTCTTTTGCAGTCTACAATGGTGGCCTCATCCTATCAATGGCTTGTTCCCCTCAGGTCTTAGGACGGTTGGTAGTACAGAAACCTTTCCCCCAGACCTCCATCCACAGATTCACTTTCCCCAGTTTCAGTTTCCTGCCATCAACTGTGGTCCAGAAGCAGATGATCCTCCTTCCGACGTATTGTCAGAAGGTCGGTAGTAGCCTAACATGTCCCCATGCTTACATCATTTACCTCCCCTCATCTCGTCAGGTAGCCATTTTATCACCTCACATCATCGCACGAAGGGTGAGAACAGTACAGTGAGATATTTTGAAAGAGAGATCACATACACATCACTTTTATTATAATATGTTGTTATAATTGTTCCATCCGTTATTAGGTATTGTTCATCTCTTACTGTGCCTAATTTACAAATTAAAGTTTATCATAGGTATGTACATATAAGAAAAAAGATAGTATATGTGGGGCTCAGCACTATCTGTGGTTTCAGATATTCACTGGGTGTCTTGGAATGTACCCCATATTTGTTATCGGAATTAGTGCACATGCTTCCTAGTTCACTTCTAGCAGGAGTAAGAAGCTATGTTTTTCTCTGGCTCCCTCCTAAAAATGAAGAAACTCTTTCTCAGGTATCCTCAGGGAACTTTCTCTTGGATCTCGTTGCCTCAAACGGGATCCCATCATCACCGCGGATCCAGACGTGTTCTAGTATTTAGGGATGAGATCGGCTCTGGAGCCCTTAGGCTCCCATGAAAATAGATATATTGATGAGAAGGAGAGATGGAAGAATGGATGTTGGGTAGACAACCAACAGTGGACACTACAGTGGTGATACCTATGCAGTTTAATTGAGAACATATATGTGATAGGCTCTCAAAAAGTGTAAAACCCTGGACCTGCATGTACGGTGTGGTAGCCACTAGCCACGTGTGGTTAATGGGCACTTGCCATGTGACGATTCCAAATTAGCAGTGTAAAATACACATGTAAGTGTAAAATACACATCAGATTTGGAGGATTCTGTTAAAAATAATTTAAAATATCTCAATAATCTTTATATTGATTACATATTGAACTAGTGTTTTAGATATACTTGGTAAATTATAATATATACTAACATCAATTCTACATGTTTCTTTGCTTCTTTTAAATGTAGTTACTATTTGATCTCATGGTTTGTGGGTTCGAGCCCCGCGTTGGGCTCTGTGCTGACAGCTCAGAGTGTGGGAGCCTACTTCAGATTCTGTGTCTCCCTTTTTCTCTACCCCTCCCCCACTCACTTTCTATCTCTCAAAAATAAATAAACATTCAATTTTTTTTAATTGTAGTTACCATAAACCTTAAAAGCATACACATGGCTCTCACTTGTGACTTGAATTCTATTTCTTTTGGACAGAGATGCATTAAGCCAATGACTTTCCAATTGTTTTAACTGGAGAAGTTATTTCAATAAATATCTTTAGATAAATGGACAAAAACAGAAGTGTTCTGGCCCAGTGGCATAGGGAACTGGATATTTGCAAATCCCAATAATAGCTATTCACCAACTTCTGCAAAAACATTTATGAAAATGCTAACATTAAATATAGATTTTTAAAAATGAAATCAGTAAAAGTCCTTAAGATAGTAATAGGAATAATTTTATAAATTACTTGCTTAAGATCTTCCCTAGGAAGCCAAATAGTGCAGTAAAAATGCCTTCAAAGAACTCACACGTTAAGGAGAGAGGGAGCTAATGGATTCAGTTGTTGGGATTTGACTATTTTCTCTTATGAGCTTATAGTCTTCATGGGAGTTTGGCTTCTGAGTCATGGGAAAAATTGGTTTCTTCCTCGTGTTTGCTTTCTTCTGGTTCCCATTAGTTAATTTGCTGTTGGACTAAATGGTATGAATCCAACTAAACCAACAGATGAGACAAAAGCAGCCTAAGGGGAGAAAATATAGAAGATGAACAGGTTACAAGTTTCCATTTTTCTACATTCCCATGTAGTATGAATTCGATCTTGCTTAAACTTTCTTCAAACCTGGTACAAATCTGTCAGTGCTAACTATGATTTTCGTGGTTTTGTAAAGTCTGGGTTTCTGGAAATGAAAAGCATGATCGTTTCAGAAGAGCCTTTTGAAAACTAAAGTTTATCATTTGTAATGTAAATAACACAAGGCACTTGATAGGCTTCACCTGCTGCGTGTGTGGTGCATGAAAGGAAGGCATGATTGTGAAGGTG